>OV281343.1:8348702-10848702 GCA_923062675.1 Marasmarcha lunaedactyla | reverse complement strand
AACCTTTGTGAAAATTTACAATAGGACAATTTCTGTGATAGTCTTATTAAATTTAAGCACTTATTCTTGGGTCATAATGTCTCGTCCTCAAAATGAGTTGATTTTATTTTAAGAATGTTAAACCTAAAGGATTTTCTTAACTTTTAGTGCATCATTCAATTAAATATCAAATATAAATATGTTATACTAATAAAGTAAGTATTTCATTTTTTAAATTAAATAATTATTAATAATCCTACGGATTTATTATAGTGTTAACAGAATTAACGTAATGACTTATTAAAATTGGTTGTCTTATGTAAAATAGTAGTTATGTGAGTGAAATTTAACAGAGATTGTTCTATTAATATATAAGAGATTACTATTATCGGTGCTTTCTAGTACTACATGGTTTATTTTTGTATTATAATAATTTGTATTAATTTGATTGCATGTGTTGTATAAGTTTGTAAATAGAGGAGATCATGACGTTTTATCTTTTTCTCTCTTTAGTTTATTTGTTTTTTTGTTCATATTTTATTTGTGTCTACTCTAACTCTACTACAATTTGTAATGATAATTACCTGTGATAGATAAATAAAAGGTCGGACTCACCGCAGCAGCACACGCCGACGATCCTTGACACGATCTGCACGGCGTTCTTGTACTCCTGTTTGACGTGAGGCCCTGTGTACCGCATGAATATGTCGATCACTACGTAGAACTGAAGAGGAAACGTGAAGAAGATGGATAGCCCAATAGATACTTTTGCAGCGATGGCTGGCCTGCAAATTTTAAAGAAATAATAATTACAAATTGAGTATGATTTCACACTCTGTTATGATGTCAAATTACACGAAATTTTATATTAATGAGATTATTTGATTAATAGCAGGGTTAGCGACGAAAAGTCCTCGCAAAACTCATATCTCCTTGTATCTTTGTTATAAATTTTACATTACACGTAAAATATATGTCACTAGATAATTTAACCAAGTAACAAATCATTATGTACACAACGCAAAACAGCAATTGGGTTTGGTATTTTAATAGGAACTCCGAAAATGAAAATCGCAGCTTTGATACTCATTTGTATCTTATACAGATCCGAACTATCCAAGAGCAAGCTCCTTTTTAAAGATTTATGTATCTATCGTGGCCAAATAGAAGATTAGCTAATTTCATGATATTGTCGCATTTTTTACATTGGTAATGGGAGGTCATTCTTCTCACCTGATGGTAAGTGATGAAGACTAGAATGGACAGGCCTGATGGTCAACTATTTTAATCCACATCGTTGAATCGTTAAGCTTATTTTAGTTAGGCTCACCAATCATCAATAGGCAGGTTCAACGTGATGGTGCCTCTGAGAACGTCGCCGAAGCGCAGGTAACCGAAGCAGCCGAGCGTGCTGTAGAGGAAGACGATGACGGCCATGGCGACCGCCAGCACGCTGGGAAAACCTAAGAAGTGCTGCGGCTTCTTCATCGTGTTCTCCACCGGCATGACTACCCCCACCCCCTCCATTGCGAAGATTACCGTTCTGAAAATGTTATCTTGAGACAATTTTTTGAGCTATCATTATTCGTTTGGATATTAAATTATAGTCATTACAATTAACAAAAATTCTTTAGTGACAAAACAGGTAAAAACGCTGCGCGAAATGGGTGGCTCTAATTATGTAGAAAGGCAGTAAATATTTAACCTTTTTTCTCATAAAAAGCAGTTAAATGATTATTAGTACGATATACATTATCGCGTTTGTCTAGAGAAAATCACGTCTTCAGAGAAATTTGTCGTAATAACGACACGCATGCAATTGTCCTTAAAATTTTATGTTTTAAGGCACTCGTATCACCGCTGCCGGCGAGAAAACTACTAACTGTCGGCTATTTTTTTCGCTAAAAAACGTAAAAGAGATGTAGATACCGTCTTAATAAAAAAGATAGATTTATTGTAAGTTAATTGCTACCTGTTCGCACTGCCGGTGATAACTTGCTCCATTAGGTTAGTCGCAGCGACCACATATACCAAGGATAACATTTCCTAACAGATGCTCACTTGGTGATCGGAAAACTCGCCGAGAGTACAACATCCGGACATTTTACTCTACCAACGAGTGGTGCGAGTAATGGCACACTCGCTTATAGCTCGGCGACAAAGCTATCTTAATTACATACAAGCTTCTCGCTGCTTGCCTATTTGTTTCCAGTGTCTCGCTCTACTCGGTCCTCGCTAATCGTCGACAGTGGAACAGATGCATAAGGTTACTATAAAGTAGTTAACCACTGATCGTAAAATCGTCATAAAAACCTTCATAAACTCTATTTCGACTGACCAAAAGTGAAATATGTACTTACGAAATAAAAGCTGGCAATCTAGCAGGATCACCCGCCAGTTTCTTATCAGTAATTGATAATTCGCTCCCGAAACAGTAGTACAAGCAAATTAGGTAAGTGGTGACAAGCAAAATATTTGCTAGAACGGAGAAAATCGCTAGCAGCTTTAAGTGACGGATCTGGCAGAGAGCGCACAGCGGTATCAAGATAATGAGACAGTAGTACTCCACAGGGATTATAAATGTCGACACGTAGCGGTCCACTAACTGCAAATAAACGGTATATCAAAAAAAGAAAAAATATTATAAAACTAAGTAAGTCATTCTTATTACCACGCAGCGCAGAAAAATATCTTAAAAACCCCATTACTCATTTCTTGCATAAAGTTTTAGGTATTTTTGTAGTCGCGTGCTTAAAATCGAATTAAGTTGGCTTTTTAAATATTTTGTCAAAACTTATGAAAATGTTACATTGCCGATATTTGTGTTATCAGCGTCGTCACAATGTTCGTTTAAATTTGATTCTATATACTTTAAAATAAAATAACTTTTTAAATATTCTTCGTCTATTATATAAAAAAATGTATCGTTAAAACATGAATTGAAGTAAAATTATCCATAATTATTATAAATACGGTTTACATTATAACTGATCGATTTGATATTATGTAATCTGAGTTAACATAATAACAATTCATTTTTAAGTTTTTAGTTTAATTGTTTTGGTAGCATATAAATATAATTTCAGATCATGTTTTCATAAAAATATTTGTTTGTCGATATATTTTATTTTATACAATCTGATTAATTGAATAATTAAGGGCTAATTGTTCAATGCTTAGAAGTTATTAAACTTGAAAAGTCTTTCCATAGAAATTATGTAAAAGTATATAAAATTGCTTGCGGCCATATTATAGCAGGTATACTATGATAAGAATATGGATCCATGTTAGTAAATATCTACATAAGTGGTCTTTGCGTGGTGTTACCCGC
Organism: Marasmarcha lunaedactyla; assembly: GCA_923062675.1. Taxonomy (NCBI): domain Eukaryota; kingdom Metazoa; phylum Arthropoda; class Insecta; order Lepidoptera; family Pterophoridae; genus Marasmarcha; species Marasmarcha lunaedactyla. The sequence goes on along the minus strand of OV281343.1, from coordinate 10,845,392 downwards.
ATTATTCCTGATAAAAATATACCCTGTTTTATTTCTGGGAAATGAAGGTTCCAAGGGTGACAGAAATTTTAAATCGTTTCAGGTAACTGCTTTCAATGTTTAAAAATTACACACATTTGAAGTCTTTCTGAGTGATATTATTCATTATAACAACTGTGTATTTATAATTTAATAAAATTTATAGTAAGCATTAATTTATAATTAAATATTGTAAATAGTTTAATATTACAGACATAGTTTATTGACAAAAATAGGAATATTGTCAGCTCTAGGATATCGTGATTCTGATTAAGATGGTTCACTCACTACTCACGGCCCTATATGTTAGCAGCTGACATCGCGCGATATGTCCGTGAATTTTATTTTGTCCACCCACTGTATGTGAATTTTATTTTATTTTATTTTTATTTGTTATTTTGTCCTGATATTATTTTTTCCTGATAGACTTATTCGATAAAAATAACTGTAACTTTTTTTGTTATTAGCATTTTATAACCAGGTTAACAAAATATATCTTTAGCCTTTGCATCTCCTTAGTTACTTAGTTAATTGAAAAAAATAAATTCCGTCTTGCATTGGGATATATTATAGGCTAAAACATAATAAAACACACGTACAATAACTTAAACTAATAAGAATGATTAATTATTTATATGGTATAATACATGCTCAAACTAAACTAAACTTACTTACCAAAAGGAAAAGAAAAAAAAATTAAATAATAATATATATTAAACAAAATACCTTTGCATCTTCATCTTGAAATAATTTTCTAAGTGACATTCGGTTTTCGCGGCTGAAAACCCCCACGCGGGTGTGACGTGAAACTTCTTATTATTGTTATTCAAAAAAACTGCTAAAAGATTTAAGTTACAGACCAGAAATAACCTCTGAAGTTTGTAGAGATATGAACTGTATTTGGTTTCAACACAACGCAAATGAATGTCATTTTCAATCCACCCTCGTAGGGTGGATTGAAAAGTTTGCGGCCTAAATAAGAAAACACAGGAACAATGCAATTTTTTATATTTATTTTTCTACATACTCTCCTCGTAGGTCACAGCACTTAGTTCAGCGGTCCTCCAAAGCCTTGACCCCATTTAAATAGAAGGTCTCGTCAAGGTCTTCAAAAAAGGCATCTACGGCCACTTTGACCTCCTCATTGGTAGAAAATTCCATTCCACCTAAGAGTTTTTTTAGTTTTGGAAATAGGTGGAAGTCAAAAGGTGCCAAGTCAGGTGAATAAGGGGGATGAGGAAGCAATTCGAAACCACAATTCACTATTTGAGCCAACGATTCTGCAGATGTGTGAACACGAGCATTGTGCTGATGAAACAAAACTTTCTTGGTCAACAATCCTAGTCTTTTAGACTTTATTTCCCCGCGTTAACGACGTTATAGTGTGCAGTAGTATGCAGAATTTATAGTTTGATCTCTTTCTAAGTAATCAAGCAAGATGACACCCTTAGAATAACAGAAAACCAATACCATTACCTTGTTTACTGAAAAACACACCTTGGCTTTCTTGGGGGTCGGAGATCTTCCATTGTTTGGATTGTTTGGATTCAGGAGTACAGTGATGAACTAATGTTTCGTCCATAGTAACCAGTCCAAACTTGAGCCGAGTTCGTTTCTGTTCAACTGAAAGGAGCCGCAGAACCCATCTTGCAGACACCTTGTGGAACCCTAATTCATTAACGATCATGTTTTGTGAACGTTCATATGAAATCCCTAGAGCTTCAGCTATCTCAGATACCTTGAATCTTCTGTCTCCCATGATGAGATCACATTTTTTCGATGTTTACCGAAGTCGTAGCTGTAAAAGGCCGTCCAGAGCGGGGGGTCATCTTTGATGCTCTCTCGTCCACGTTTAAATTCAGCTGTTCACTTTTTTATCATTATATACGACGGAGCAGAAGTTCCTATAGTAGCTACCATATCTTCATAAATCTGCTTGGGAGTTAAGTGTTCCTTGTGGAGGTATATGATCAGGGCACGGTGCTCTAAACTATCCATTTTCAAAATTAATGAAACTTACTCTCACTTAATGTTCAATAAAATAAATAATTACGCATGCATCTCAGAGAAAACTTGCACAGAGACTGACAAAAAATCTAGCTTTCATATTTGGATAGTTTTAATAATATGACAACGCTTTCTATGTTAGGCCGCGAACTTTTCAATCCACCCTACCTGATAAGGTCATCTAGTGTCGACAGGTCGTTGCTCTAACAATTCAAACAAAAGAAAATTCCATTCTTACGATTATTTAGTATATCCACAGTTGAACAAAATAATAGTTATTTATGAAGAATAACGTGTCTTGCAATATTAGTTAACTGTAAGTGGGTGGTGTGGTTCGAGTCTCGCGGTCCGATAGATCCAAGTAAGATTGCCTGGGTGTGTCTAAGAGGCCGCTTTTATTTGATGAAAAGAGTAGTTTGTAGCAAACAGCGCTGAACTGCGTCGTAAGGGTTTTTCTGGTCGTAGCTAAATAGATATTGTACAGTGGGTGGACTATAAGGGTACTGCATACAACGATCAACAGTTCCAACTTTAGCGTCTTTTCTGCGACGTAAGTGGAGAAATTAAAAATTTCAACCTTTTCTGTGTTCATTATCATCATACGAAAGAAATATCACTCCGTATTATGGAATGGCAACCTATCAGTTACAGCCACTAAACTTCGTTATTTGAAAACTTGCACAGTTTATCGCTTCAACATTCTACAGCCAATAGATAAAAGAAATATAATCACCTGTTTCGCAGAGTCTGCGATCAGAACCGTGTAAATGCAACACACGCCGACATGCGTACAAACTAGTGCAAAAACCGCAAACATGCTGAAAATGAAAATATTTAGCCAAATTTCATCATTCAGTGCACATAATACCACGCCCGATTGTGAAAATGTGTACTTAGCTAACTAATTTCCTGTAAATTCTCCTAATTAGAGATATTTATGCAAGCAAGCGAAATATTTCAAATTACTACATTTATTTCATTAGAGTTTTAATCCAGTATTAAACGCATATTGTAGAAAAATAGGTATAGCTGTACGCAATCGTTAGGTTTTACATCGACGTTGATAATTGGTAGTAGGTCTACCTCCTGCATTGAAGGTTCATAGTTAAATGAACCGGTCTAAATGTGGATGAGCCTCCTGAGTCTGTGTTCCCAAAAACTTATAGTCCTGGTATCGTCAAGCGCAGAGTAAATAGGTATCTATTGTGTAAGCATACAACATATAACATACTCGTCTTAATCTAGACATTTCATCATAGGCTATTGAAAGGGACACAATATAATGTCAACTAGTAACAGGTATTATTTGTTCTTCCAGCTCGTCCTGTACTTAATTAATACCAGAAGTTACTTCTATATTCCAAAGAAAAGTGACCTAAAGTGTTCGTACTTCTATTTTACAAGATAAAAAGAAAACTTATTCTTCTGAACCATATATGAGATTCAATAATACATACCTAGCCGCAAATGAAAAAGGCCTCGCAGCTTTCGGGCCATGCGCGAACGCATACTTGCAAGTATCCGCATATCCCAGTAATGGCTTCTTCTCTAATTGACAGCACCCACGCGACGTTTGTACCTACAACGTTACAGCAATCTAATACATGTGTTTATTTATTTTTGCAACTCCATTATTTATATCATTATTTGTAATTTAGGAGTAAACAGGAAAATAGATTACGCTAGATAATTTTGTTGAATCGTTCCGATCACGTTTTGTAGGTGAATGAATGGGTGTTACGAGAGTATGGCCGTATTTCTAACTCTATCTTTATTTTTACATTGAAAGTTAAATCTATAATAATCTAATAAATTTTTCAATTGTGTATGTATCCTTGTGGGCTCAAAAAAAGAAGGATCGAATGGAAAGAAAACAAATGACAAATATACCTCTGTAGTACACTGGCGGCAAATTAACGTAAGTTCTATGAAGTCATTGTCAAACTACCATTTATGTTAATTGGAACAAGTTCAAAGTTACAAAATAAATTCTTGACTTTTTGCAACTATGTTGAACTGTGACGGAAATCATTATTAATTAACCCGGAACAGAGAAAATGATTTAAAATATGTAATGTAAAAATTGTTACAAGTTCTTATAATTACCCGTGACGTAACGATATCTGAAGAATACGGAAGAAAAGAATAAGAAAGATCTGTAAATTAATATAATAGCTCATTACATATGAAATTGGCGTTTTTCAAGGGAGGAACATAAAATCAAATTTACTTAATCCAACTATGTATGCACTTTTACCATCTCATAAGAAGTTAATTGATCCCTTTACAAAAAAACCATTCGGACAGGAATAAATAAAATCTTTGAAGGCGCTTTGTTTTTTCCCCATCGGCGTTGAATTTTTTCTCTTGCAAGTAGTAGTCAAAATTTCGAAGAAAATGGTAATCTGTTGGAGCAAGGTCAGGGGAGTACGGTGGATATCTTAGACATTCCAATTGAAGCTCCTCTAATTTGGTAGCCGTCTGTTGTGCAGTGTGTGGTCTAGCGTTGTCCTGAAGCAGCAGTGGCCGGGAGCGATTGACCAGCCTCGGTTGTTTAGCAGCTAGCTTTTCCAAACGCTCACAAGTAACTTTTGGATTCAATTTTCACTTGGGGCAGGATTTGGCTGGTTCGCCAGGGTTCAACCATTGCGATGAGCGTTTTCGATTGTCATACAGGATCCACTTTTCATCACATGTAATGATTCAATTTAAAATCCTTTCATTATTGTGCCGGTTGAGTAATGTAACGCAGCAGTCAACGCGCGTACCCACCTCTCAAGCCTTTTCACCTTCCCGATTTGCTTCAAGTGGATTAAAACAGTTTTGTTACTAACACCGCAGCCTACAGCTAACTCGTGGTTAGCGATGAATCCACTTCCACAATAGCCTTCGATTCTTCATTATCAACTTTGGTCTCCGGCCGTCCACGTGGCTTGTTCTGCAGGTCGAAATTTCCAGAACTAAAACGTTGGAACCAAAAACGCACTGTGTTTTCTTTTGCGACACCACCGCCATACACGGCATTAATACTTCGAGCCGTTTCTGCAGCACTGGTGCCATGGTGTATCTCGTACTCGTAAATAACGCGATATTTCAAGTTTTCCATTTTGTAAACTAAGTGATGCAAAAAAGAACCAAAAGAGGAGAACAAAATGAATTATGGTTTTCGAAAGACAAATGCGTGAGTCAATAGCAGTATAAATTTGAAACAAAACGCCAATTTCATATGCAAGGACCTAATATGTATAAAAGGTTTATTGCGTTAACACAGTTCATGAACTTACTGTATTTTGTGTTACACAACTACTAGTAGTAGATGCATAATTGAATATAGATATTTATTAAAACTGGTGATTTATAAGAAGAGGAAGAAAATAAGAAGAAAAAGAAAGCTAGTTTAGTTTGTAGTGTAAAGAGATATGAATGTCTCACCAGAATACTTATACAATGTCCACAAATAATGCCGATGAATCCAGTACCGATGAGTCCGACGACCCAGCCGGAGTTGGAGAAGGCGAGCGGGCCGGCCAGCAGCCCACTCCCTAACGAAGCTTTGATTAAATTTGCAGTGGACCTCAAGTCTCTGAAGTTAATACACATAAATTTCCATTACAATCGAAACTTGCGGAAGTTATTCTATCTTTGATCGTATGTAGTACTCGTATAACTAATGGCACGTTTGTAAGCAATTGTGTTTGGATTCTAGTCTACGTGGCCTTTGCCACCGAAATTTTTGATGTACTAGTACGTAAATGAATGTAAAATTGTAACTAAAAAGAGTTGTAAATAATATTTCATCTAATATTATAGGCGGACATTGCATTTAGGAAGAGTTTATAAAATTATATTACTTAATTAAAAATTTTGATTGAAACACTGTATTTAGTATGGTAACACATTGTTAATGTTTCTTAATAAGGAGTAGGTACGCATATATCTTGCACAATATTTTACTTACGAAGTCGGTTTCTTCACTTGTCGATGTTCAAATGGATTGTAGTCTTTTGTATCTTCCTTGACTTCCTCTTTTTTCTCCATCGTAAAATCCCCTTTAACTCCAAACTATTTAACTCTTTTGTATTGATTGAGTTACTCGTTAAATTTATTTTTGTACTTTAACATGGACATTGTTCTGAAATTCTCTCTAAATATCCAACACGCTTGAATTGTATGAAGGAACTCACTGATCTTGATTATCTTAATAGCAAATAAATCTTATGTTAACATATAACGTGTTTGTAGCAGTTAAAAGATAAAACTCTGATAAACACATAGTTTTTTTTGCATATTATAATGAATCATGAAAGTAAAAACTTCCGCTGAGCGGGATACATTCGAACTTCGCTATTTTTAGGTGCAAGTCCTACTGTGAGACACATCACTACACTTGACGTACCGATGGAGTGAATGTTGATTGAGATTTATAGTTTAAATTTAAGTAATTGCGCAAATTCAATGTAGGTATTTATAGCATTGTTATAGAGGAGAAAGTTTAATGAAAAATCGAAGAATTTTTTTTTGTTACTTGTGCAAAATTATGAATCTGCATGGTTTTATACGTTAGCTAAATGATAGTTCTTCTGTCATCTGTAAGCGACACTATCCAAAATAAACACCAGTTGAAGTACCACCGCTGGAAATAAATATTTGCAGTACAATACCAGTTATACCAGAAATATCATTGCTGCCGCAAATATCTTTCTGTTGATTAATTCTGTGGTTTGCATGAATTTTTATAATGCGCAAAAACGTCCAAGGTTTAGACAGTAATAATGGACATTATGAACCGTGTCAAAGGAACTCTATCTGGCAGTCTTTTGGTTGGAACTAATGTGGTAGGTAGCATAAATATCGCGAATTAAATTTGGCTCATGTCTATATCTCAATATTTTACGGATCTATGATTGTGCTCGTTTTCCTTCTATAACACTGTAAATAATTCCAAGCATATAATTGATTATACAATGATTAACCCATAACAAATATGTATCGTGCGTAGCTCAAGTTTTTTATGAATACCTTTGATTTAATCTTATAAAAAGAGCCAAGTTTACAAAATCAGTGTAAAAGTTTTTCAAGTGGTTTTAGTGTTTATAATTAAAATTTGTAACTGATGGTATTACGTTCAATTTTCTATAACTTTATTGTAAATATTTGATATAGCGACCCCTAGTCTAAAAAATTTTCAATCTGTGACTTAAAGGATCCTTGAGCTAAATTTCTTGAGTAACGTGATCACGTCTAAATAAACCTCTACATCGCACTTTGTTTTCCGTACTTCAAATGCTATTCGTTATCTTTATGATCCTTATTCTGTTTATAATTGTTTCCAAACGTAATTAACTCTTTTTGTCTAAAATTCAGTCGTTTTCTCTTTATAATATAAACCAGGACTGATACTTGATCAAGGCAACATATTCACCACAGTTCTGGAACAGTGATGGCAGAATAAAACAGTCGACGTCGGTCGACGGACGATCGATTGGTGTGGTGACACCCTTAGTTGGTACCGTCACGGCTAAGCCTTAGGAACCACGTCAGAATGCCGCGATATTTCAGTAAATAGGTTAATATGAATTATTATGAATTAGGAAGAAAAGAATTTTAAATATACGTTTGACATAACAAAAATAAAAGAAGCAATACATTCTTTGACCAGTAAGATAAATCCAACTGTTAGTTCTAATTTCAAAATTCAATGAATTAAATAAGATACAAAGTGAAATAGATAATTTCAGAATCTCCAAATATTCAATTTGCAATGCTGATCAATGCAACTCATTTTTGGTAGACCCTGAAAATTGTCTTTCAACAGAACATTAGAAGTATTAACCGAAATATTGATGGTTTGTTACCTATATTGATTAGTAGCAACGTAAATTGGGACTATATAGTCTTGACGGAGTGTTGGCTATCGTCGCCTCAAAACATACCTCATATTGATGGGTATAACTGCTTAGCCACAACAAACCATCTTACCCAGAATGAAGGAGTTACAGTTTACTACAGGCATGAGCTGTCCATCAAAATAAAAGAGCTTCCAATCTTGGAGGCCAATTGTATTGAAATCGAAACAAACACTAATACTGTTGTATTAGCTATCTATCGTCCACCAGGTTATAAAAATGCTACTATATTTATTGAGTATTTGAACGGTATCATGCAAAAATATTCAGGATTCCAAAATATTATAGTTGTTGGGGACATTAACATAGACATATCTAACCATAGTACAGACAAATACAAAAATCACTACCTAGATATACTATCATTTCATGGTATATTACCAGGACATACATTACCCACACATAACAAAACCTGTCTAGACCACGTTTTATTAAAACATAGATGTTTTGCTCATTGTCTAGTCCTTCAGACCACCCTTACAGATCACAATAGTGTTGCCTTATACATTACCAAAGAAAAACAATTAAAACCTGCTAAAATATTTAACCGCATCAATCATAATAATTTGAATAACGATATTAAAATAAAAGATAATAGTCCAATATACCAACTAACAGACGTAAATGAAGCTACAGATGTTTTTATCACTATACTTCGCTCATTAATTGTAGCAAATACAACAGAAATTAAAACTTCAAATCGCAAACGGATTTTAAAACCCTGGGTTACTCCAGGCATATTGAGATGTATTAAACATCGCGACAGGCTCTACAAACAGTATAAAACAAATCCAAATGATATGTTACACATTATTTATAAGAGATATAGGAATTATTGTTGTACACTATTAAAAAAACTAAAGAAAGACTTTGAAAAGAACGAACTTCAGAAAGCAAGAAAAGATAACAAAAAATTGTGGAAAACTGTGAAAGAAATATCCTACACAACAAAAAAAAAAGACAGTGCAATTGAATTAATCGACATGGCAAACCCACTTGAATCATTAAATACAGTTAATCACTTTTTTGCTAACGTAGGAAAAAGGCTAGCCGATAACATTCCAGTAAACAAAATCCCGCCGTTAATCGTAAAAAAGAATCCTAATCTAAAATCTTTTGTAATGCTGCCTACGGATGAAAATGAGGTCCAACTGGTTATAACTGAATTAAAAAGTAGCACTGCAATTGGGTTAGATATGATTTCCACTGATATTTTAAAAGCAAACAAAGACCTATTAACAACTCCTATAACCTACATCTGTAACTTAGCTCTTTCAACTGGAGTGTTTCCAACCGCCTTTAAAAGGTCCAGAATCCATCCAATTCACAAAACTGGGGATAGAAGCTGTGTCAATAATTATAGACCAATTTCCATTTTACCGGCTTTGTCTAAAATACTCGAACGCATTATGAATAAAAGATTAGTACTATATCTGGAAAAAAACAACCTTTTTTCAGATTCACAGTTCGGTTTTAGGTCAAATAAATCCACCTCAAATGCAGTTCACGAATTATCAAACTACATTGCAAATGACATGGATACGAAAAAGAAAACGATTGCAATTTTTCTAGACCTTGCAAAAGCATTCGACACAGTTTCTATCCCGATTCTGATTAGAAAAATGGAACATATTGGTATAAGGGGCCTCCAGCTGAAACTTTTTGAAAGCTATTTAACTAATAGGACGCAATGCGTTAAAATACATAACCTTACCAGTGATGCAATTCCCGTACTTTTTGGCGTGCCTCAAGGTAGCATACTAGGCCCTACATTATTCCTAGTGTATATAAATGACCTTTGCCAACTGAAAATTACAAATTCTAAAATAATAACTTTTGCAGATGACACATCCTTGCTTTGCACTGGTAAAACATGGGAGGAAGTGTTCGAAAATGCCTAGCGAGGCTTTGATATAGTTACAAATTGGCTAAACAATAATTTGCTTAGTCTTAATGTGGAAAAAACCAAATATATTATGTTTTCTTTAAAAAATACGGAATCTAGCACTTTTTCCAATCGTTATATTGTATCCCACACCTGCGAAAGGTCCATTACTAAAAAAATTTGTTGTGTTAACATACAAAAAACTCAAACTATAAAATACTTAGGTATTACAATTGATAATAAACTTAATTTTAACAGCCGTATAGAAACACTTGCGGCAAGAACACGTAAATTGATAGTAATCTTTAAGAATCTTTGGCATATAGCGGACCAAGGACTGATCAAAATGATATATCTTGCCTTATGCCAATCACTACTAACTTATTGTATAACGTCATGGGGTGGATCTGCAAAAACCCATTTTCTTAAGCTAGAAAGGGCTCAAAGATTGCTTTTAAAAGTAAGCTACTTTCTATCGTATCATCATCCAACAATATATGTATACAAAGTTGCGAAAGTCTTAACAGTCCGGCAGCTATTTGTACTCAACACTGTTATCAAAAAACACTCTCAGATCACCTTTCAATCTTATAAAATAAACAACACTCGTAGAAAGGATAGGGTGTGCGATATAAAAAAAAATTAATACTAGCTTTTCCTATCGATTTTTCTGTTACCAAAGTGATAACCTTTATAACAAATTAAACAGAGTCCTGTCAATCTACTCACTCACAAAGAATAAATGTAAAATACGCATTAAAGAATACCTACAAAGTCTAGACTATAATGCAACAGAAAAATTATTAAACTATTAGACCACTTAACCTATGACTAACGAAATGCTAAATCTAAAATGATCACAAAATATCACTCATATAAATACTTAAATGTAACGTATATAGCTCTTTATAATACATATATAAGGAGTCAAACAACTTTAACACTTACACACACACACATACACACACACACACACTTTCACACACACACACACATACACACGCACATAAAATTTTCACTTACAACGCTTCATATTGGAACAGAAGGCTGCTAAATAAATAAAGGATATACATAATTTTAATTTTTTTTTCTCAACGTTTACAAAATGTAAAAGGTTTTAAACTTATATAAATTAAACTTGTGTAGTATTGAAGTTAATCATTAATTACTACCAAAATACCTAATTATCAGAACAATATTTATAAACAAACAAAAGCATGCAAAATAATTATTTATTTATCCCGAATAAAGTTATAATATCCATGAAAAAAGATATTGACTTTATAAGACTTAAATCTTAGAACTTGGACCACACGTCATTTTAAATCTACCGTCAAAGCATTATATATGTATCAGTGACATCGATGTTGCAATTGATCGAATATTGTTTCAAAACTGATAATTGTACTAGACGTTATTTACTTCTACCCACCCTACAATACATAATTTTTTTCTGGGCTTTTTGATTCGAGCCTGTAAATTGTTATTTGATTTTTAGGCCTTTGATTATATAAGTTTATTTAGTTATACTCATGGTACTTTTTACGTTGTAGTAATCTTAGTATAGATTATTATTAAGTTTTAAAATACATCTAAAGATAAAGTATTGTGGAAAAATATTGTTAAAATTTATTTACAGAAATCCACAAAGATATATATGGGTTTTTCCTTTATTATTTTGTTAAATAGGTTCCTTGAAAATCATTATTTTAATTAATATGGGGGCGAGGACCTGGTGTACCGTAATACAGGATTTAACCTACTTCGGACACCAGCTCCTCACTATACTAGAGTTTACTAAAAATAGCCATATATGTATAGCTTATGAATTGTTTTAATATTAAGTATGTTGTGAGGAGAAATAAATAAAAAGTAAAAAAAATAAACTTTATTCTGACTTGCTCCGTTATCGGAGCAAGATGTATTTTAAGTTATTTAAAATAAAAGCATATAAAACTTATCACATAATTTGATTTAACCATGAACCGTTAACACGAGTGTACCTACTGACATATTTTTGTTGTTGAATGAATTTGTTTCAAGATGAAATGTTTGTAGATGAAAAATGAATGTTTGCTAGAGAAGAAGCGCGTATAATTCCAATCCATAAAAAGGGCTATAAACTGCTACTCAATCATTACAGGCCTTAATCAAAATGAAAAAGTGGTTGAAGAGTTTCTTTGGTACAGTCCATCTTATACTGACCACCATAATAACCACGTTTACGTGTTTGTGTTCCGGTCGAAAGGAAGGAACAGTGCCATTGCTGGAACAAAGGCAATTTCGACTGAAGCCTACGGTCCGCAACTTATATTTAGTCTATATAATAATCACAAGTACTAAATCACAAATACTAAATCACAAGTACTAAATCACAAGTACTAAATCACAAGTACTAAATCACAAGTACTAAATCACAAGTACTAAATGACACCCACGACTAATGATGTTCATGGGTGGTGGTGCCACTTACCATCAAGTGGGTCACTTGTAAAACAATTAAGTAAATTGTATATCATTTTATTTTTTTAATTATTTTTAGAAACTAACAGCGTAACATGCGGTATATATTTTTATTAAATAACTTAAAACGTTAAAAGAATTAGATCTGAAGGATGCAATAATGTTTCAAATAATTTGCAACTGTATATGCAATAAGTAAATATAATAGGAATAGTTAAGAGTGTCAACGGAAGCAAAGTAACCAAAAAGAAAAAAAAAACAGTTATTTAAATGGACTTGATTACAAAAACTTGATATGTGAATGAGTGACAGGCTAAAATATAAAAAAAAATAAAAGAGTAAGTAGTTACAGCGATGTTCGGGCGATTTTCGGCAGGTTTTTAACTTTGCCAACCCCGTCGCACTTTGGTAGGCTAGTGCCTCCTCTACGAACCTGAGACCGGGTCATGGAATGATACTGAGATTGACATTTTGGAGCATTTAATTTAAAACGTTAAACGAATTCCCATAAAGTTAAATCTGAAGGATGCAATAATGTTTCAAATTATTTGCAATTGTCTATGCAATAAGTAAACATTGAAAGCGAGCAGGCATCCGAGTAATTAATTAATAAAAAGAGTGGGTATTAGATCACTGCGTTATAAAACTATACTCAAGTACCACCCTATCTCAATTGTTTGTAGTAATTGCAGCATTAAATCCAGAGCAGCAACATAGTCCTTTGTCTAAACATTGAGCTGTACTCGTAACAAAGCTATCATCTAGGAGCCTTGCTATATAACGCATACTTATTTGACGTCAACTGCTCTTTCAAACACGGAAATTCATATATACGCTGACGATAAAAAATACGTAATTTACATTTGTCATGTAACGTGTGTCCTAAAGTCTGCGAATTTATTTTTATGGCTTTATAGTTTTAATCATTAATTAAGAATTAGTCCAAAGATAGTGCCTTGGAAATAACAATGAATAAATACATAACACGTTTGCATTAACATTTAGGTAAGTATATTTGAACAAAAGAAAAGAGATAAGGAATAAGGGATATTGGTACCAGTAAACTACGTACAGCTCCATCGGTATTTTTTTAACGACCTTCATAACCAGCAAACGGTGAGTGGCAATAGGTGCCTTGTCGGCCGTAGGCTTCAGTTGGAATTGGCTTTGCAGGATATTTTATTGGATGTCGATCAGATTTGGCTTCAACTGGACCACATAAGGTAATTAAGAAAGGAAAAAAAAATATTTTTATAAGTTTTTATTATAAAAGAAATAAGTTACATTTATAAGAACAATTTAAATTCGAAAAAAACAACGAGTGCAGTAATATTAGAATAAAACTTAATGTCTAAGTAGAATGAGTATTTTTGATTTATTACAATAAGAATATTTACAACAAACACGTTTATAAAAGATCGTTGCTTAACTATTGTAGCAACGGATATTTTGCATCTTAAAAATAAAACACATTGTACTATATGAATATTTACACTAAGCATTTATCAAGCATGTCATAGCCTTATGTGATACAAATTAGATCTAAATTGAAATCGTTATTTCTGTTCGTGGACTTCGTATCGTGGCGTCACCCACCAAGGCTGACGCTGCGCCGGCGCGCTGTTCGGATGCCCCACGATGTACCGAATAGATGCCTGATTGGGAAAGTCGAAGTAGTTGCTACTCGTCACTTGGGGGATAACATTCTGTTGTACCGCGTTGTGATACTGGAGGTCGTACCTATTATTTACTGGAGGTAAAGCCGTTGGTGATACGTAGTATGTAGGAGAAATTGTAGTAACTGGACTGTTAGGGTAGTACAAGGTTTTTGGCTGTTTCAATTTCTGTAGCATGAAAGGCTGCGCTGGCTGTCGGTATTGTTTAGGTGGCTCACACACTGTTCCCTCTATTAAAGTGCTCAATGGAGCATGGAATATTCTGAAATTAATGTCACTATAATCTAGTGTCGATTCAAGGAATACAGGCATCCGCTCAGACAACACCCACACAGTCTTGTCATCATCGATCTTTACGTCGCTGGGGAAAATGAGACGAACATCATCTTTATCAGCGATACCAACATTTTGTGGTTTTAATGGTAAAGCGGAACTCCAGCAGCCGATAGCATTTTGATCAATTAAACTGAATAGTTGAACTCCCGAATCGTCCATCACTTTGGCGGTAGTGTGGGTATCAGATCCTCGGGAACCGACCACGTTGAAGTCCTTGTACGAACCTTTGACGTTCGTTTCGTTTCTTAAAATCTTTGTTGACACGGAGAATTCTGTAAAGCTCGACAGTGGGCTGAAGTACAGGGTTCTGAAGCCATCAAGGCCCACAGGGCCGGTGGAGATGCCGAAGATTCCTTCAGAGCCCCACTGGAAGTTGAGTCCGGCAATATTGAAATCTCCTACGAGGGGGTCTGGCATGAAGAAGCTGTGACTAAACCTCCAAGACTTGTTTTGCTGCCAGGAGTACGCGATGAGCCCGTAGCCTAGCTCATCCGAGAAGTAGGCGAAGGTATCGTCGCAGGTGGCGCCCATATCCAGGGCAATGTTCGCGATGAACGTCGTGGACACGATGTCCTCGGGCCTGAACACATATCTGCGGATACGTAGATCAGTCTTCAGGTCGTAAACGTTCAGTGAGTATGGGCATACGTTGGTTACATTTGGGTCTGAAAGGAACAAAAACAGATAAATAAATGTGAAGATTTTAAATAAATTTCTAATGAAAACATGAATTAGCATTCCTGATGATCATCTATAATTTGATCTCTCCATATGTATGATGATTAAATTAAGTAAGTAACTGACCGCCAAAGTAACGGAAATTGTAATATTAACTTCAAAAAGTGCCTATGCAATCAGAACTTTATTGACAGAAAAACTGTTGTGTTTTACCGCAGCAAAATGTTACGCTTTACAGATGTGAGAAAATTACAAATAATGAGTGTATCATAAGGTACAATTTTCTGAAAACAAAATTTGTGCGAATTTGTACTTCCAAAGTTATTTAGAAAAAACAGATTTGCTGCAGTAAAATACACTATTAAAAAAAAGTAAATTAAGGGACTAGGTACATGAATAGATAGCTACTAATTTGTTGCGTAGTAAAATATTTACATCAAGGAAAATTTATCTTCAATATATATATTATATGTTATGTTGCTGCGTACCGTTTTGGGGATTTTCCATATTTCGAAAATGGCTTGGCCGGAAGGTTTGATATAAATTGTTATTGTGCTAAAATTGTTATTCGCAATATTGGTAGGAAGAAAATATCGGAAAGCAAAAGGTTACAACCAACCCAAAAGAAATACGTTTTTAGGTAAAAATCAATATTTAAAATGTCTCATACATTTTTATAGAAAAAAAGTTATAAATAAATATCTCTGACGACTATCAAGCAAGTTTCTACAAGTCCTAAGATAAAACCTCTATGTGTTTATATAAATCGCATTTTTACCTTTGATTCAATTAAAATTATAACTATATTTTTACAGACTACTATATTACTACAGACTAGGCAGAATATTACTAGACAGTATAGACTAGGCGCGCGAGCAAGGCAATTTCAAATTTCAAATATTTATTTCTCAACATCGACAATTACTTGTTCTTATTGACGTCAAATAAAGCATGACAACCAGTTTGGAAAAACCTGCGTGAAGAAGAACTGGCAAGAACATTCATAGGTACAATTTTTTGAAAATTAATTTACAAAATTATTCTTATCTGCATCTGGCATAATAAAATATCTTCGTAATCGTTTCTTGTCGCATCGCCTCGTTTCTTATCGCCTAGTAATAGTTGGATTGAGCTACAGCTGAGTTAAATCAGGCAGAGGGGACACGATTTATGAGGTCCGCGCGTCAGATGCTTTTACAAATGATTTTACTTTAATCAAAGATTTTTACATGACTAAATGAACAATATGTTGCACATGTGAAGTTAGACTAACCAAGAAAACTGTGCGATATGTAAATTATAGAATCTCATAGTAAGAAGATAAATAAGATAATCATGCCAGATATTATGTTTAATGTCGGGATATTTTAGTGATGAGTTGTTCTAATTTCTTTTGTAAAATATATAGTACAGAAAATATCATATTCATCGTGATATATTTTTATTGAAAATTAAATTTGCGTGTGTTTTCCGTGGTGATGATGACGCAATAGGTGCCTACTTAGTCTGTACTTGAAGATTCAAAATTCCGTACACATTTTCAGTGTAAATAAAAAGGAGCTGCCTGAGTCTATCTTTTTTACATTTTGAAAGCGCGCTGAGCCACAGCTGAGCTGTCAAAACGTTTGGTTCGACTTTACGTGTACCAACAATTAAAGGGTAGTATCGTATTCAGATGTTGAAATAGTATAGAATAGACCTCATGAAAAAAAAAGTGTCAACATCAAATTCTGCTATTAAATGATTTTATGTGAATAAAGTTTCTGGTAAATTCACCACATGACTGTTAGGTACTTTTAAAAATATATGTGTTTTGTTATACATCGTTCTAGTAACATTATCCAATGAAACAAACAACTTACCATATCCATATGTTCCAACATCCAAAACCCAGAGTCGGTCGCAGCTGTCAGCTTTGATCCTGTAGACTGTGGTGAGCCCGGTATCGCAGTTGCCCAGCTCATTCCCAGCGTAGCTCGGGTACGGCGTCAGCTTCGGCGACGGCTCGTACGGCGCTGACATGTCGATGTAGTTCAATGTTGCAGGAATTCCTGTCAAATAAACGCCATCACAACATTGAAGATTATTCAAAAGGTTAACCGAGGTACAGATGACATAGAGTTCGTTTAGTTCGTACGATTACTATTTTATCTGTTATGTGACAAACGTAATTTTTGAATATTGAGCACAAGCTTTGTATTTTCAAATACCTTACATAATAATAAAAACCTTAGACATTAACTTTAGTTAGTTAGGTTAGTAACTTTTTATTGATAATTCTAAAAATAACTGTTTTTATTTTATCAGTAAGTGAAAATACTCAATCAGGATAGCTTTTAATAAATTTCCATTCAGAGAGATTATTTTTATTGTACTCCATTGTATAGTTGTCAAATTATAAAATGACTCGATTCTATTACGCCAAAATTAGGCCGTTGTCAAGGAAACGACGGTATTCCCAGCTATTCCAACCGTCTAAAATCTAATGTAAATTACTATAATCTAATATCAACACACAATTAAAACTGTTGATGGCACTTTGAAAAATTTTAACATATTTAAGTCATTTAAATTTGTAACACTTCATTAGTACAAACGAGAACAATATTAATTAAGGTGGTTCTTATATCCAATATTTTGACCAGTTAACTAAATTTGTGCAAGTTCGACTGATCTAATGTCCCGATATGGCTGAAATATGGCCTAAACATAGATATTGTGATGTCAGGAATCAACGTTGAAAAGTTTTTGGAAATTTCAAAGTTACGCTACATAACTAAGTTAGGGGAATTTCGTCGCATAAAATATAAAATTGACACTATAATTTACGCAGAAAATATTATGGGCAAAACAAAACATGAAGAGAAACAGAATTATAAGTTAGATACATAACACACGTAACGACCTAGATCAAAACTTTCGTTATAAAATTATTGTCGAAATCACGAAGTTACAGATGCAACATAATATCAAGAGTGCTTGACCAGATAGCAGTATTTATTTTAATTTAACCAAACTCGTTATTGGGCTCGCTGGTTTTTAAGCACACAGTTTATTAAAAAGTAGTTTCATTCATTAAATACTACTTAGTTCATTGACATTGTGGCTACCTACCTTCATTCAACTATTAAACAGCAATAACCTGAAAAGCTCAATCTAAGGCCGGACTAGAATGATTATTTGTCTGGGTAAGTATTTATTATTTATATATTTCGAGCAACGATGGATATAATGTGCAATTTACTGCAATCAACTACGTTGCGCAGTTGTATAAGATTGCACCTGAGGGTCGGTAAAATACGACTGATTACGTTTTTCTGAACTGACGTCAATGGAATCTTATTTTGTAATTTAAATTATTTGTTACATGATCTTATTTTTAAATTTGCGTTTGGTAATTTATTGACCTAAATCAATATTGAATCAAAGGAATTTGTTTAACAAGATTTCTATTTTTATTAATCTTACAGCGAGGCAATTCTGCTGTTTAAATTTCGAACTCCTGTAAATAAGAAATTGATAAAAAATTAGCTAATATATTGTACAAAAACAATTTTTTCTTAAATTCTAATCTCTTAATCTCGCCTTGATTATTTTACTGTACTATATATTTTGTGTTCATAGTAATATTATGAATCATGGCGCTGCGGAAAACTAAATAGCTACTTAGCATGTGAACTGGAAGTTGCCTTGAAGCAATCACTACTCGAGAATTGCCATTAGAAATTACGTAAAAGCAAAATGAATAATTATTTTTTTACGGAAACATTAGGCTCAATGGGAAACCGTCAAAATTTGGTAATGTGTTTACATATTAATGAATGTTAATTTGAGTTGAGTCAATACTCAACATAAGCAGAAAATTACTTTACAAAAATGCCATTAACTCTATCAAACATGACAGAGCCTTTATAGCTCAAAAGCGATGTATTTGGTACATCAGTATAGATATACAATCATCAACTGAATGAATTCATAAATTTACCATGTAACACATTCAGAATACAATTACGGAACTGGTGGATTGACGAATGCTTAAACGAAAGTAAATGAATAATGTTATCATGAACAAAATCATTAAATGGATATATATTTTTAATTCTAATGCAATAATTAATATATTTTTTGTAATGAACAAAATGAATAATATCACAAGTTTATGCAACAACTGAGCAATGGAAAATTTGTACTAAATTGACTTATTGAATATAATCAAATCATACGATATTAGTTATTTTGTATGCTGTTGCCGTGATGTATGAACTGTATTACTACCAGGAAAAGTTGTAAATCAAGACTCGATTACCTGTAGAGGGACAATTTATTTGTTAAAAGAATGAGCTGGGGATTTATTTATTTATATCATGATCTTACTTTTATCACGCATGTTTACTGAATAGATAAACTCATTCTCTGTAGGTCACGTCTGGGGATGCCACAAACTGTATTATTATGAATCCTTTATATGATCCAGGCCTGGATCTGGGCGAGGCTCGCTTGTGCGTTGTTCGGTCTTTCCTAGACGACGATCCCGCGGGGGCTCCAGCTGGATGCGAATCAGAACCTGTGCCAAATCTCCAGACTGAGCCATACTTGGCCGCAATGAACGAATTTGAATTTGGTAATTATACAGCTGATTATATGAAAAGATTTTCTTAGTATTACTATAGTTGTTGCTTACAGACATACAAATCTAAACTTTTGCTTAATGTCAAAGTAGCACGTCAGTGGTAAGTCTGCAGCTTATGTATGGAAGAACGATTATGGTTTGCGCTCTGTTCAGGGAATCGTGAGCTACGTAAAATGTAATGTGGTGCATTGTTTCTTTATAACCATTTCCTTTTACCTATTGTACATTTAAAAAATCTAAAAAAATTACAATAATACGGTTCTTGATAAAAATCAATACAAAATGAATGATCAAAACTTCAAACAAATGCAAATGACTATGTAAAACTAAATGTAAATATTAGTTGTGCTCTACAAAGTACCCACAATGGTACAGAAGTCCGCGCGCCGGGGGCTATTAATCGATATTTGACACCAACGAACTATGGAAATGCAATTAAGCAAACAACCAGCTGATTTCCTCATAATGTTGTAAGTGTATTTAGATTTGACAGCTGTCAGGTCACTAAGTAGGAATTTACCCTGCGCACATTCAAGTTAAGTAATATTCGATAGTAACGTGAAGGTGCTTGGCTAAATAAAATAAAATGATCTCATTGATGATCTAGTTTGTGCAGATTTTTAAAAAATTATAATCTCCTGTGAATACCGTGAGAAATGCTAATTTTAACTCAGCTTGATAATTTTAGTAATTAAAAACCATTCAACCAATTGCTTTATGACATTAAATGTCATGGTGAAATCTATCAATCAATATTAAATATTGTCATGTATACGATATCATTGATCAACCCACACTAGATAAATATGGCGGAACATAACTAGCCATAGTTGTTGCGAAATCGTGTGGAAATTTTTGAGCTCGGAAAGTACTTAATTTTTTTTTTAATAGATAGCTTATTTTAACTAATAGTATTATCTTTCGCATATGGTATAGCACTATTTGGTATAGCACCTTACAATTTCGTGCAAGTTTTCTAAACGCCTACTTTGTATAAGTATAAGAAATCGACTACAGCTGAAATGAACACTAGAATAATAGACCTATTCAGTTGTCCAACAGTGGGCTGACTGCAATGTGTAATGAAGTGTATTCTAAAGGTACAGTAACCTATACAAATATTATACGGCTCAAAACTACGGTATCTGAGGAACATTTTTAAATACACCGTTAGTTTATATTATGTTAAACATATAAGTCTACACTTTTTTATGCAGGAAGCATGAATGATTTCTTTTTTTTATCGTTAAACTCCGATAAAACTACAAGATCGGGAAGCAACAAGATCAGAAAATCAGGGTTCTAAGATTTAAATGCTATCTTAACAAATATGGCGCAACAAATCGGATTGGACAGTCCACAAACGTAGAGTTCTATACCTACATGAATGCCATTGACCTCCATTCGATGACCGCATGGACTAGTTTTTTTTAAACATAGACACACCTACAGCTAGTTACGGGCTACGAGCGTCATAAGGTATTAGGTATTTTCTTATGTTGTCACGTGACAACTGAGCTTTTAATTTACGTAACTAATTTACGTTTATAACGAACTCAAAGATAGGAACACTAAAAAATATAATTAATTCGTTACATTACATGCAATATTTATTGTTTAACATGAAAATTGGTACAAAAGGGGTAGCTGTTAGTAAATTTAAACGAAATATGCAACCACAGTTTTGAGATAAAATACGAGTACATGCTAACACAACAATGAAATAAAATATTTGCACATCACATTAACATTATTAAGCATTTGCACATCTTTTGGTTAATTTAATGTTAATTTGAGTAGCTTTTGTGGTACATTATCAATGTTTCTGAACAATATTAAATCCAAATGAACATTGAGAAACGGTCATAATACGTTTGAATGGTATGATAAGTACATTAATATTTGTTTTAAATAAGAGATTTATATTTATTTTATTTATTTAACAGTTTTTGTACACACATATGAAAACAATATAAAATACCTTGAATACTAAATATGTACAAAGGTACGGCTTATTTCTAAAAGAAATCTCTTCCAGCCGACCTGTGAGAGGAGATATTAGTATACTTATAATAAAGTAGTGTGTACCTACTTTAAACATACACAAATAATGTACTTAATACAGTAAATAAACTTACATATACCCATATAAATACATAAATATAATAAAATATATAAAATCTAAAGTTGTTTAAAAGGAAAACTTATAAATGCCAAAACAATAAACAACTTACTTAATAAGGGAAAAGTAGTGGTATTTAACTCTTTTTTAAAGATTATATTGATATCAAATCAAATAACCTTCTATTTTCAAACTTTAAGAAGGTCGGGAGAAAAGTTTTATCGTATTTGGTACGTTATATTTGTAATTATAATTATCATTGGTAGTTTTGTTTGTTTCTGGCATATCTTGATTTAAAAAAAAGTTTTAATTTACAAAACTTCAATAAAGAAAAATAAATAACTGTTTCCTGTCAATGAGCGAACCTAAAGAGGGTATTCGATACATTTTGAAATTTTGTTTCAAAAAAGGGGAATATAAGCCGCGAAAAACACTATATGGACTGTGACTATATGGACATAATGCAGTGTCAGTACGAATAGTCCAAAGTTGATTCAAACGTTTTGTATAGATTGATAAAGTTGACAGCATTTTTAAAAAAGTAGAGCAATATTGGTAAATTTCTAATTACTACATAGTTAATTGAAAATTCATACTCTTTCGGGACAAATTGTTTTTAATTCTAGTTATAAAATGTGACATTACCTGGGCGCCACCGCGGCACGGTGACGAACAGCTTCTCTCTCCAACGCTCGACGCCGACGGGCAGCGCGTTTTCTGCGACGAGCGCGCCCGTGCGCATGGCCTGCTGCTTCGAGTACTCGTCGGGATAGTTCCAGTCCAGAACATTCCAGGAGTACAGCTCGCGCAGCTTCACCGTGCATAGCGCAGGGTACAGCACGCCCAGGAGGACGAGTACGATGTGTCCAACCGTCATTGCTCTACTGTAGACGAAACAAAACAAGGTTCTATGAGATTATGTTAGTGCTGTTCCGTGCACATTTCATTTAGAAACACGTCAGCAAAATTTTATGAATATTGTTTTTGGTACTAGTCGATAGTTATGAATTGCATACCTTAATTATATAAAATGTTTCCTCACAATATTATTCGCATGATATTGTGTACAAAGAAAATTATATAGGTTGTGGTGATCACAAAATAAAGAATCTATGTTTACATTTTAATATGAAAAGTCGGGACCACGGATCGGAACTTTTGTACTTTTAAATTATTTTATCCTAGTTTAAGCTGAATTAAATGAGCTACGTATCTATTACTGGTTGATATAGAATATTCAAAAATTTCCATTGTCTTTTACTCGTAGAATGATTTAGAATAGATCTATAAAAAAGTTGAATTTACTTATTGTTTGGTTTTATTTGATATTTCTTTATTACATCAACAAGGTGAACAGTATCTTAATAATTAGGTATTATTCATAAAACAAAATTCTCAGTCTCACTTCAGTTAGCAGGAGATAAAACCAATAACTCTAGACAATAAACATACAACACAGAATCTGTGATTGGATTTTAAATTCGGATAAATTTGCTGTCTTAAAATTACACCAATTGCATATAGTTTACTGTCAAATTTACCTAAGATAAGCGACGATCGTTTTATAACAAGTTACCGTTATTTAGGCCATCTAAAGTGATTACTGTTATTTTTTATTTTTGTTTTTGAGTCAATATATTTACCTTTGTTAGATTGATTTGTTTCAAGTGATTCAGAAATATTTATTTACTTAATAAAATGTAATGAAATTAGATATGAATTTTGTATATAATTCCGATAAGAACTACGGTGTGGAAAAGGTTCAAAAAGCCTTGAGGGCCTATCTGCACAATCTCACATTGATTAATTAAGCATGAACGTATGTGGCGATATAAATGACCTTCGGATTAGCGGAAAGCTCAACCACGCGTCCCTTAGGCGGCCCCAAGGTGGATTCAAATAAAATCCAGCATATTTTATTAAGCAACGCGATTGAAATCAAAATTTCGCATCGGACGCGAATCCGACGATCTAATTAATAAGTCTATAAAGTGGGACTTAATTCACGTTAACTTGTAACATTTATTATTTATTTAGGTCGACTTAAGTCACGACTTATCCTCATTGACTGGTTCAAAACAATAAGTCCAATGTTTTTTTTTAAATATTACTTCACAGATTACGATGAAAAAAAATTACATTATACATTAGTCAAGTGAAATGTATCAATACAATTGTACACAAAGATAGGCATTTAGCGTATGATTGTTACACTGGTAAAGCTTTTGGCCCACATTTTGGAATTATTATATATTTTTTATATTGCCAAAGAAAATTAAACAGTATGTTTAATTTAAGACGTCTTCAGAAATTTGAATTTGAATACAGAACACTCAAAACTACACACATCATTCAATAATTTCCAATTACAGTTAGGAATAGATGCAAGTACGTGGATTATCATCAACACTTCATTTGTTTAAACGGACGATGAAGTAATGTTTTCTAAAATGAATTGCAAAATAAAGTAACTTAAAGCTGCAATTAGAACCCAGACTATTTTATGAGACTCAACATAATTCATTTTGCGGTTGACTTACATTTTTCTTTGACTTTTTTTTTGTGACAGTTCCGACCCCTGTTTACTGAACTCATACTTTATTACGTTTTTTAATTGATATTAAATCTTGATATCAAATACTCTTTTATTTAAATATCCATATTAATAAACCCCATTTAGCAATTCCATCTTTGACATCTACAAAAGCAAAAAACAAAATAGCAAAACTAAAACCACAAAACAATTCAATCCTTTTTTTCAGCGATTCAATCCAAACAGCTGACACACGTTTTATCAGATACAGACTATAACAAACAAAAACTGTTATCAATAGCGTATTGATAATGTACGTACATATGGAAATGACGTGATGACGGAGACCACGGCACTTCGTACAACACTGGAGTGACCTGGACGTCGGCTGTGTATATATAACTTTAGTTACAACTCCTACCTGCGCTGAGGTAGGATTGGTGTGCAGAGCTCACAGCGTAGAGGGGGCATCTAGTTCGGTGAAAGAATGTCCTTTGCTGAGTATGCAGAATATATTGTTCATTTGACGTAACTGATGGATTAATCTTAATTGGACTGTGGAATTTTTCTAAGATTTATGCAACGATGTGCGCCAAGGTGATCATTAGGAAGACAACGCGAAAGAAGCTTATGGTTTAATTATTTAAATATTATTCAATCTACTTGAAAAAACAAATAAAATAAATTTTTCGCTTCAAACCTATTTCCACACTAGATCTTTTTCGATATAACGAAACAATTTTGCTGCGTCTTTTGATTCCCTAGCGTATTTTTACAACGCTTGAGTAAAGGTACGCCCATTGTAGTCGTGACCAGTCGATATTCTCTGACCCATGCAAAAACTAAAGTTGTTACTAAACCTGTTATTAGATCAAAGACGAAGTAATTGATGAAGTTATTACACGATAATCTTTGAATTGAGAGGTCGTGTTTAGAACCAAATAATGGAGCAGGAAAATAAATTTTTGAAAAAGAGGTGAGAAATGAATGAATTTTCCAACCTATAATGGAAGATGTGAAAGAGAACAAATGGAGGAGAACTGAAGAACTGAGAAAATTTTACCTTAAAATATGTCACAAATATTTTTAACTTTTGTTTATTCGGGAAACAAACAAAGCCATAGAAACATGTATAGCAATTCGCTTAATAGGTACAACTTAGCCCAACAAAGTACAATTTGTACTTGAAGACACCCCGTTGTTTACCCCGACACTAAATGTCTATACCGTGCTGTTCCGTTCCGTGCGTCCTTTTTATATAAAATTTGTACTAACACAAAAATTTAATGGTCTTAAATTAAGTTAAAAAAGTGGATGAAGTTTTTCTTTAACGTACCAAAGTAATGGACCTGGAAACTCAATATGAATGCAACTGCAAAGAGTCAGACTGATGTGTATTGCCACGGTTCTCTTCGCGTAGTGTCAGGATTTCAAATAACTTAAATCAGGCGACGGAGACAAGAGTCGTAAAGTTCGGAGCTTGTCACCTATTTACCGTTATTTTACTTAAATCGTAGTTGGGAATGTAGTAATTCTATGTAATTCAAAATAGGTTACGTTTCATTCAAATAAAGTTATAATAACTGAGTGGGTTTAATAAGTTTATCGTTGGCAAACTTGTCTTATATAAATACAGTGCGGATTTACATAGCTAATGGGGCAAAAACTAAAAAAAGACAAACACCTACAGTTTTTAACTATTCAAAAATAACAAAGTACTTAATAGTATAAATTTTGGTGCCTAGAAAATTGAAATGAGAAATATCAATAGGAATAATTAAAATATACTTAAAAAGACAATTTTTTAACAAAAGCAGGCTACAGGGGATTTTATACTGCATTTATATATTCTTTTTCAATAGTTTTGAACCATGGATGTTTTTGTTCAGGACTGTCCTTCCAATTTTTCTTCTTTACAAGATTACATAAATAAAAGTATCAATTAAATGCTAGATGGTTACCCGGATGTAGGATTTTTATACTTCCAGCGAATAACTGTCAACATGGAATATTGCTAAACTGCTAGACACGAAGTTACGTAATATTGCCTGCAATATATGCAATTAAATGAAACACTGCGAGATGGTTCTTTTAAAGACATACGTGAATATCGAAGTTTATCGAAATAGAAAAATCTATTAACTTTTGTTGCCTAGTCAGTGTGAATTTAATGGAAAATCTTTTTCTTAATCAAGCTTTCAATTAATTTGTTTAAATTTCGTACAATAAAACATATATACAGGTAAACTAAAGCTAATTCGAATATATGTATTATTCTCAAATCTGAAACCTACGTGTACAATTTAAGGGTATAGGGAATAAAAAGGGTAAGGATATTCATATATTCCTCAAGTTTATTCAAAAAGTTACTGACCTACTTTTTAATGTGCATAAATTGAAATTTGAAACCAACATTAGTTTTGCCATGTCTTTCAAGAAAACCTTGACAGCGTATACGAGACCTCGAACAAAGGTTTAGAAAAAGCTAGATTTTTATTAATCAGGTATAAAATGTTTATGGCCTAAATACTCCTATTATAGTAAATTCAAACACCTTTCACCATGTTTGTACAAAACGTATATGGCAACAAATTGTAAAACCTCTTTAATGGTATACTTTTGTAGATAGGTATATATTGAAATATCAAAAACTTTCTAGAAAATAATTGTTATTGAGAGTATTTTTGTTTTTAATCGATATAAATAGACTTGACTATGAAATTGCTTGCTATGAAATTATTCCAGCTTGTTTGATAGTTACCATATGTATTTTAGATTAGCGAACCATCCTACAGCATACTATGCTGTTAATAATTTTTATTATTTCAGGGCTTTTCTTTATCACACTATTCAATCACATATTCTGATTTACCAAAACCATGGCACATATCACTGACACAGGGTTTGCTCGAAGTCCCAAGTTTAAATGTTTAATTTTGTGTCTGTGTAGACATTCTCCTAAGAATCTTTATAATTTTTCTTGATTATTAAGGTGTTAGTTTAGTTATTTACTTTAATTTATTGCCACTTCCATTGTATCGAACCCAGCAATGCAGGCACTCGCGATTGTTTCGCCTTTCATTGGAACCACAAAGTTCTTAACAAATTCCAATTAAGAATGAAATATGACATTGACAAATAAATAATTGTAACAATATGTAATTTTTTGACACAGTAGATGTCGGAACAGATTATAGCGTTTTATAATATATACCTATATATTATGCTTACCTACATTTTTATGAAACTAATTAATTACTACGTGAAGGATATCCGGTTTTATTCAAGGTTACCTATGTTCAGATTTTTGCTATTGGCAATTATTAAAGTGATATATTACCGTAACTGTTTAGAAACTGATTTGATCAAATCCATGAGATTATCCACGCTTTTTATTTTTAAATTCTAGTTTTCGTTATTTAGCCGCTGTTGTAAGCGCCATGATCACGGATACCTTCTCAAGTTATAGTTAAAATAACTGCGATAGTTAAAACAATTATATTCAAAATGGCACGGGCCGGAATGAACCCATAAAGTGATTGTATAATAATATTAATCAAAATATTTATTAATATATAGCTATTGTAAATCTGGTTTCTTATTTCAGTGATAAAAAAATCCAAGCTTTAGTTAAAACCACAAATTATCGCTATCTAATTTATATTTATTCGATTATGTTTGATAAAAGTTTAATTCTAAATTACCACAATTATGTATTAATTAATGTTATGTGATTCAAGCCAATATCTGCCAAGTTATTAGAAAAACTGATGTTTATTTAAATTTATTACGTAAGATGCTTTGTCAGCTACATTAAGAAATTGCTGATACGCATATAGTTGATATGAGAGAGGATATAGACGTCATCGGTGCACCAGAAACCTAGAGTTCCATCCAAGGCCGTGCATTGATGTGGGTCCCATTGACGTAGGCAGTTGTAGTGAAAGTAATGGCCAGATATTGTGAAATCGTAAAATGTTGCTTTGATAATGTAGCAGAATGGGTTTTGTGGTTTAGTCAAAATGTTAAGTCAATTGATAAATTAGAGGACATTTTTAAATAAAGTAACATTTATATTTATTTTATAAACTGGCTTAAACTGTGAACGTTTGTTAATTTTTTTGTTACTTATGTTCGTAATGTTATTTAAATCACATTTGTATAAAATGATGCATTTTAATTAATCGTTTTAGTTAAAGATTCTTTTGCAGCTTTTACATGTGTGCCTTATGGCTGAAATCTACATAGCGAGCTCAGACTTATCTCAGCTTAGTGATCAATTAAAAAGTAAATTGATTTTATACAATATAGTAATGATATACATAAATAGAATAGAATTAATTCAAAAAAAAATCTGAGATACTTACAATTTAAATGTAAACAGCATGACGAACATTACGAAACGAGATGTAAAAGACATCATATATTACCAATTAAAGAAAGACGTAGGATTGCAGATGTTTTCTTTTTGGTTAAATTAGTTCAGTATAAAATTGACTGTCCAGACATGCTTTCAATGATTAATATAAAAGTTCCCTCTAGGTATGTTAGGCATCCTTCCTATTTACATGTGCAAACTTGTGGCACTAATTATAGAAAGAATTCGTTCTTCGTTAGAGCTGCAAACTACGTTAACGGTCTTGTGGACGTTCCCGAACTAGACCTATTTGTTCCAACCCTTTAAACTTTAAGCGAGTATTAACAAATCGTTGGTTCGATTCCGTGTAGTAAATCCCCAAAGTATAATTATTTTTTATAAGCCTTAAATAGTTTTTTTTTTTCGTTTTTGTATAAATTCACTTTGCCTTTTTGTATGCTCAAGCTACTGTTAGAAATAAGCGATAACATATTAATGGTGTTCTGTTAACTTCTATGTTTTCTACTTTGTTATTAAAATACTGTTTGTTATCCTATGAATAAAAAAATAAAATAAAATAAAATAATCTCAGCAAAAAAGTTTTACGAGATTAGAAAATTTTTTTATATTATTAATAATATTACTCTTGACGTAGGCTTGTTTTTATTCATCCTAATCGAGATTGCGTTAATTCACTTTAACTTGAGCCTTTAAAAGGTATTATGCTACTGAGAGAAAAATGCTGGCGGGAAAAAAACCTCTCGGCACTTTAACATAAAAAAAAATTCATATATGGGATAGCTTAACGACGACATGAAAGAATCTCACAAGTGCCAGCTAGTTGTGCCTGCTAACGTCATGCCGCAGCTAAACTGTTTACATAGTATATATATTTTATTTTTCAGAAACAGAAATACACACAGACCCGATCTACGTCCGGACCCGTTCGGACGTGTTGAAGGTCGCTCCCGGCTGCCGAGTCATGATTGTTGTCTCACGACTTCTCTCGTAGCAATACTCAAACGCCACTCTCAGATCCGTTCTGCGTCCAGCACCGCTCGGACGTGTTTGCGGTCGCACCAGCTGTTGAGTCACGATTGTCGTCTCACGACGACAACTCGTAGCAATTCTCATACGCTGAGATTCGTACAAATCTCGCTTCGTCCTCGACGACTTGAAATAAGCTGTAGGACTTACGCTGCGGCTGGTTTCGATCGGCTGCAACTAAGTCAGTCTCGCAGCAACAACAGAGCTGAGCTTACTACGGTCGATTAAATTCGATAGTAGTTCGCAAGGCTCGGGCTGTTTTTCTGGCTACGTACTTGACGCTGGGCGCTTGTTACGTTAGTTAGAGACTCGCTCTGCGGCCGGTTTCAGCCGGTCGTAACGTAGTCAATTTCGCACTCTGTGCACCCCTCGTCACCTCGGTAGGAGCAGCAACAACAGAGTTGAGCTTAATACGGTCGTTAAATTCGATAGTAGTTTGCAAGGCTCGGGCTGATTTTCTGGCTGCGTACTTGACGCTTGGCGCCTGTTACGTAGTCAGAGACTCGCTCTGCGGCCGGCTCCGGCCGGTCGTAACGTAGTCAATCCCACACTTTCAGTTTTCCCAACCTCGTCAGGTCTACGGCCGGTTTTTGTTGTCAATTTATTGGCAACACACTCCATAGTAGACTCGCGTTTGATCAGGTGGATACTTAACGGTGACAACTAAGCCTGATAACGTTGCCCCGGTGCAATTCCAAGGCCTTTCAGGCTAAGGAGAAACCGGCTGACCCGATCCCATTGCACTTGGGCCTTTCCCAGGGTGACGGTACAGTGCTGTCCGAATTAGGGGCACCACCTCGCGTCGTCCCCAACCCCCCTACCGCGGGTAGAGAGGTTTAGGTGCTAGGTTTGTTAGGGAACCTAGGCATATATTATATATTTATATATTACATATTGTAGTTTCAAGCCCTCCAATGGACCAGCAAAGCCTGGTAAACTTTGCTAGGTCGTTCACCCAGGCGCTCGTTGCGTCCGGCGTCGCCATTTCCGATGACGTACTAACGCAGGCCTTACAGGCAACTATCGCGTACCCGGCCCCTCAGGCCTCCAACGTCAAGACCCCTCAGGTCTACAGCTCTCCCGCGTCTCCCGTCCCGTCCGAGATGGACTGTGAATCGGTCACATTCTCTCGCGCGTCGTGTCGCAAGCGTACCGCTCCCAGGAGCGACTCCGAACCCGCGTCTGATGCGTCGTCAGATGCCGTCACCTTAACCGGCTCTCCTGAGCCCACGTTTCAGCTAGTCGCCAAACGCTCCAAGAAGCGCTCGAAGAAAGCCTCGGTATCCTCAATACCCGAGCCATCCCCGGTGTCTTCAACACCAGCCCCCGTGCCATTAAAATCACTCGAAGTAACCGCGTCTCCGTCGGTCCCATCGAACCCAGTGACGCGCTGCGCTCCCGTCTCGCCGAAGCCTCAGCTCCCTCCACCCGTCTTTCTCCGCGAAAAAGCGCGATGGACCGCGGTATCTAATCTTTGCAAAGGGCAAAAAATTAACTATCTCAAAGCAACCAACGCAGGCGATTCAATTAAAATCCAGGTCGCGACCATCGACGACTTTAGAGCGTTCACTAGGTTACTTTCATTAAAACAAATCGCGTACCACACCTACGCCCTCCCGGAGGAGCGTAAGATCCGCGCAGTACTACGGGGCGTCCCGTTCGAGCTCGCGAACGATAAAATCCTCGAGGACCTCGAAGTCCCAGGGTGTCCCTGGCCGAAGCAGTGCACAAGATGCACTCCAACCGCGGTAGGCGTTTTCCTTTAGCATTAGTTATCCTATCCAATACTCCCAACTCGAGGGAGATCTTCAGAGAGGCTTGCACAATCTGCGGACTCTCGAATATCTCCGTCGAGCGTCCAAACCGTCGCGGACACCCGGGGCAATGCCATCGTTGCCAGCTCTATGGCCACGCAGTGGCTAACTGCTCAGCTCCCCCCAGGTGCGTTAAGTGCCTGGATCCTCACATCACTAAGGAGTGCACTCGCACTCCCGAATCCACATCCCCCCCTGCCTGTGTGCTGTGCGGCCAGTCCGGCCACACAGCTAACTACAGGGGTTGCCCACGCACTCCGCGCTCTTCAATTAAGAGGGCTGCGCCTAAACCGGCTCCGCCACTCACTCCCGCTAACTTCCCGCCGCTGCGCAACCGGGGTCCCCCGGAAGTAAAGCCCGTTCAGCCGACGCCTACTCCGGCTCTGTCTTAGAGGCAGCGTCCGGCCGTTCCGCCTGCACCTTCCCGTCCTATCCCAGCTCCCGTAGCTCCCGTAGGGCCGCGTCCTGCTCCGTCATCTTCAGTCGTCGTTGGCTGAGGACATAAAGACCGTGTTCGACGTCATTCAAAACGTCGACATTCACGAAATTTCCGTGCTCGCACGCAATCTGCAAGCCGCCCGCTCTCCTCAAGAGCGTTTATTTGCGTTAACCGAGCATCACTCGCTTCTAAGTTCGTTATAAATTTTATTTATTTTTTTTCTTTTTTTGTATAAATTCGTAAATAAGCAAATATAATGTCTAGAGACGCAAATCCCGCGTCCGGTCGTATTAAACCCAAGGGCTTATCCGTAGTATCTTTTAACGCTCGTAGCTTAAGCACCAACCTTCCTGAGCTTAAACTGTTCCTTCAGAACAAAGAGCCAGACTTATTGCTTCTCCAGGAGACATGGCTTACTCCAAACCGCTCCAGGGGATTCGCTATTCCTAAGTACGCGTTTACTCGCAACGATAGGCTTAACTCCGACGGTTTCGGCGGCACCGCTATATATTACAAAAGAGGCTTCCATTGCTGTCCTCTCCCTACCCTTCCTCTCCTCAACATGGAAGCCACTGTGTGTAGATTGGCTATGACTGGTCATCCGACCATCATCATAGCTTCAGTCTACATACCTTGTGGCACCAGACCAACCCGCAGCGACTTTGAGGCCATTCTCGCCCTCGGCCATTCAGTCATTATGTTTGGAGACTTTAACTCCAAGCATACTGACTGGACGTGCCTATCGACCAACACCAGCGGTATCGCTCTCCTCGACATCACTAACTCACTTGACTTAGACGACATCTCTCCCATCACTCCCACTCACTATCCCAACAATCCGAACTACTCTCCTGACATCCTCGACTTTGCAATTGTCAAGCTAATCAATCTCGATCTCAGGTCTATCGAACCGCTCGATGACCTAGGCTCTGACCATCACCCCGTCTCCCTCGTGCTAGGTACGCCTAACGATAACGTCACCTCTCCTAAGACCTTTACCTACTGGAAAGGCTTTAAAAATACGTTAGTTCCAGCCTTAGAGGCTCCGAACTCTCCGCTCACGATCTCGCCCGAACAATTAGATAGCCCGGATAAAATAGATTCATTAGTAAATTCTCATCAGTGACAATGAAAAGGTTGCTAAGCAAGGCAAACCCACGCTTCCCTTAGCCGTTAGCAATCTTATTAAAGCTAAGAACGCGGCTCTCCGGAGAGCCAAGAAATATCCCACGCCCGCCTATAGAACAGCTTCAACGTTAAGTTAGGTCTTGCCTCGCGGAACTCCGAGACGCTCAGATGAACGATCTCATGGCGAATATCTCCCCGTCCTACCAAGCGTATTATAGTATGGCCCGAGCTTTACACGTAGACGCCGCCTCTCACGTCCCTCCTCTCACTCGTCCCGATGGCTCTATCGCCTTCGAAGTCGAAGAGAAAGCCGAATGCTTCGCTGACAGCGTTGCGTCTCAATGCTCGCCCAGCACGCAACCCGCGAATCCCTCTCACATCCAGGCGCTGGAGGACGAAGTTCTCCGTAGAGACTCTCTCCCCATCACCGTCAACCCCGTCACAGTCTCTAATGATGAAATCTCGCTTCTCATCAAAAGTCAGAAGTCCAAAAAGGCTCCGCGTGCGGATGGTATTTCCAACCACGCACTTAAGCACCTGCCTCAACAGGTGCTTACCTTGTTAGCTATCATTTTCAATGCCTGCTTCGACTTTAGCTACTTTCCAAAAGCTTGGAAAGAAGCGACAGTCATAGGCATTCCCAAGCCGGGTAAACCTCTGAATATCCCGGCTAACCACAGACCCATCAGCCTCCTCAAGGCAATGTCTAAACTTCTCGAGAGAGTCATACTCTCTCGAATGCGGATCCATCTGTTTCCAACGGATGGCGATCCTCTCATAATTCCCCATCACTTCGGCTTTCACGCTAAGCACTCCTGCCCTCAGCAAGTCCATCGAATCGTCGAGTACATACTCGAAGGCTTCTACCCGCGGCGTTTTAAAACGATTGCAGTTTTCTTTGACGTAGCCAAGGCTTTCGATAAAGTCTGGCACAGCGGCCTCTTCTATAAACTCTACAAAATAGGCTTACCGGATTGACTAGTTAGAATAATCGCGTCGTTTCTTAAAGACCGTACGTTTCGATTTAAACACGAAGGCACGCTTTCCGCGCCCCGACTCATAAAGGCTGGAGCCCTCAAGGCTCAGTCCTCGCCCGTCTTTTGTACACCGTGTACACTAACGATTTTCCCGTCCCGTCAAAAGGCGTCGAACTCGCCCTCTTTGCCGACGACACTGCCCTTTACACCAAAGGCCGCAGAGTCCCGGGTCTCACCACCAGACTCCAAAAGGCTGTAAATGCCCTCGGTGCATGGTTTCAAAAATGGCGTATCGATGTGAACCCAGAGAAGAGCTTTGCGGTTTACTTCGACTACAAACGCAGTCGTTAGACCAGTTAGTCATTAGACCAGACGCTTTCTTTCAACCCTCACTTCGATAGAGTAACGAAACTCGCACGTTTTTACTTAGGCCGCCTTTACAGTATGTTAGGTAGAAAAAGTAAAATGTCCTTCAGAAACAAACGTACGCTTTAAAAGGTCTGCGTTAGACCAGTCATGACATATGCCTCGCCATTCTTTGCCCACGCTAAACCCTCCGTCCTGCACAAACTGCAGGTAGTTCAAAATCTCTTCTGCCGCAGGGCCACAAACGCACCTTGGTACGTGCGCAATGCGGACCTTCACGGAGATCTTGAACTACCTGTGACGGAGACCTTTAACTACAGTGCAACAGCACCTAAAAACACTCTCAGAATCGTTCTTCAAACGCGCCGTAACCCATCCCAATCCTCTAGTTCGAGATTCAGTCTCATATACTGCTTCTGTGTTAGATTCGAAATTCAAAGTCGCTAGACCGAGAAACGCGCACACTGGCTAACCCACGCAATTAACTTTAGATCTCGAAGCCCTTCAGGCCGCAAATTCTAATTCTAATGTTAATTCTAATTCTAAAGTAAATCCGAATTAATGCAATTTTATTTTTCAATTTTTATAGTTTTTAATTATTTACTTTTCATTTTGAGCACCTTCAGTGCTATGTATTCACCTTCAGTGCTTTGTAAATCCCAGCGGGTGACCCCTTCTGGGCCCCGCTAGCGCGGCCTCTTTCTTCGCTCATTTTTTAGAATCTATTATTTAAGAACTGAGATCTGCAATATCTATGAATAAGGTTTAAAACCAAATGCTATTTATTCCGATCACCTGTTCAACATCTGATAGTTAGTATTTGCAGAGTTTCTTATCTTCTACTTAAGAAATCTGGAACTTGTTCTTGTCTGGTGCGGAACAACAGTCCTTCCTATTTTACCCGTAATAACCACACTTACGTGGTTGTGTTCCAAATAAAGGAACAGCCAGTTTAATTATTGGAACAAAAGCAACTCCAACTTAAGCCTACGATCGCCAATGCATCATTAGTCGACAATCAATAAATACCTATATATAATAATAAAATATATAGGCATTGCCATCAGATGAATCGTGTGCTCCTTTGCCAGCTATCACAAAGAAAGAAAGAAATAAAGAAAAATATTTATTTAATGCCATCGCAACTGAACCTTAAAATAAAATATTTTCTTATTTTAACAATAACAAATTGTGCACTTATTTTGTAAGAGCCAAACCTGTCAATATGGTCGTTAAAAAGGACTCCGCTCAACTTTATGTCGCGGCAGGAACCACGACGCTGGACTTGTAACAGTACAAATACTTATTAAATAATAAAAAAGCAAATAGCGTTCATATAATATAATATAAATGTACAAAATAAATATATAATAAAATAATTACACACGACAAATATACACGACAAAATTTTTTTTACAGGTCCTTTTGTCTTCCAAAATCGTATTATTTTACATCAAACTACAAATTAACAAATACATTTGAATTAAATGAATCAAGAATTAATATGATTATCTGTTTATGGACATATCAAATTTTTGTACAATCTCCTATGTACTGTTTTTACGTAATCGACAACAAATTGAAAAGTTTAGGGTTTAATTAATTCCTTTTGTTTTTATTTAATGCTAAAGATATAAAAAAGGAATACAAATAGCTGTTTACTTATTTTAAATCACAATATATAAAAACAAAATAACACAATAACTACAAATTAACAAAAACATTTCCATGAAAAAGTTCAAACTCATAAAAATTTTTACTTACTTGTTTGTTTGTAGATGCACGTCTTACATTACGCAAGATCCTATTTTTTTTGTATAAAGCTTCTGATTTTCTCCTTGTACCTACTAAATAATGTTCTGTTACATATTTCGTACTACATGTTTATTACCATGTGTTTAATGCAGATTTTCTTTGAAGACATTTATGTTTTTTTTAAAACAGTATTCCAAATAATTCAAATTAAAAATAAATGGCAAATTATGTGGTCACGTGATTTCCAATCTAATTATACATTATGCCGGTGTGGAGTCACGCGAGTTGGACAAGCAGTTGTGCTTCACGATATGATTAAGCTGTTTTTGTATCAGAGCATTTACAATAATTTTATTGTTTTAATGCTGGGTCATAAATAAGAAATATGTGAATTCAATCTTCAGGAATATATAAGGTTAGACCGTTGAATACTTAGTAAACAGAAATTCAGTTTGTTGATTTATAAAGAAAATCACTTTCCTGATATACTTTAGTTACTGAAACTGATAGCAAAAGGCATTATTCAGCAAATTATTTTGATAAACTATAAATTTAATGGTAGTTACATCATGGAAATAGTTGTTTTTATTAATCGTCGTTTAGTCAAAATTTCATACGCAATAAAAGTGGACACCATATGAATAAATGGAATGTACAACTCCTGGTCAAGTGTGACTGCAGCCTTACAGTTCAATGAAAATATTCTCATGGACGCTGATGACGTCTTAGCGTTCATTGCAAAGCCTTCCTTTTTGGTATCGTTATGATGTAATTGATCGTAATCAAATCTGCTTAAACACACTTATGATTATTATAGTAAAAGTACTAAAATTGACATTGTTGCAGTAATTTTGAGCCTTACTATTAATGACCTACTTAAAACACGTGTCAACAAAGCATTTTGTTGTTTTTTTTTTTGTAGCTTTGTTATTAAATAGTCATTGCCCCGTCAAGGTTCTTGTTAAGTTCCTCCTTCTATGAATATATAACTGAGTATGGGTTACATAACATCCAATGATTAATTTAATAGGGTTAGCCAGACGAGTCTACGGATTCAACCTCCAATAATGCAGAATGTTTGGAAAACTTATTTTTAATTCTGTCCTCAAAATAAAAAATATGGTGATAAAATGTTAATCCATTTGTGATGGAACGGATTATAGTAAATATAGTTTCTAAATAAGTTGACTCGCTTCTGTAAGCTGTAAATGTTATTGGGGTAAATATCGATATACCCCACATTATTGGTTATACGTTTCAAGCATATAAGTTGCAATAGAGCATAGAAAAAAAATGTTCCATTCGACAGAAGTTTTAATGAAACCCTGTACGTTTGTCAACATTCTATGCTTCTTCTAGTATGAGTTGTAGAAGATGCTAGCGCGCGAGCGTACGTCAGGCGTTGCTGCAGAATAATCTTTAAACAAAATTAAATGTATATAG
Organism: Marasmarcha lunaedactyla; assembly: GCA_923062675.1. NCBI lineage: Eukaryota > Metazoa > Arthropoda > Insecta > Lepidoptera > Pterophoridae > Marasmarcha > Marasmarcha lunaedactyla. The sequence continues at coordinate 10,807,812 of OV281343.1, read as the reverse complement.
TGTGTAAGAATTTTTTTTTATAATAACATAAATATTGGGGCCGTTTAATTAAGTGGAGTGAAATATTTCGACTATCCTTTTTCCAAGTCGGTAAAACAAAGCGCTTCTTAATTATCAAAGAATTATTATGCAGTACACCGGCAATTCACTGGAGCACGTTTTATCGGTCGTTACAAATTGAAATCAGGGCGTTGTTACTTTAGGTGTTAACTAAGAATTTACTCTAGTGTAACCATTTGGTTTAATTATATGTAAAACTGCGTTTTACGCTTGCTAATATATTGAAAACTTGAGTTGACCCAATTCCAATTAATTTGTAAGTAAAACTCATAATTATGAAATGCAAATCCAATGTGATCAATAATTTGTGCAATATTTTCATTGGTAGGCGAGAAAATCAATCTGCTTGTGATATTTATATAGTTAAGTCGATTTTGGTACAAAGGATTGTCCATGTGATTCCGTTCTTGTTTTTAATTTATTTTTAAATATATTTTATTATTGTCTCATCACCACACACTGAGGCGGAATAGAAGGTTGGAGGAAATCCTTTTTTTATCATGTATTATCTCTTTGGTTGTATTGTTTGTTTCTGGCTGGTTTTGATACTATGAAAAAACGTACGTTTTTAGAGAAAAAAAACTGTTTTCCTTTATTTTAAAATTGTTTATGTTTTCCACAAACATAATTTTCGATTACATTCGAGTTATCAGAAAAAAATCGATACGTTCTGGAATGTTATTTAAAAAAAGGGGAAAAATATAAAACAAGCCGCGTTAAATAATTGTGATGTTGTAGGACAAAATGCAGTGTTAGTAAGATTATTACAAAGTTGGGTCAAGCATTTTGAATCCGGAAATTTTTATGTCAAAGATACCGTTCGCCATCTTCGCATGGTTACTGATAAGTCGAGGCATCAGTATGTTAGTAGTTACGACTATGGCCGAAGAACTTCCCTCAAAACAGTTTTAGCCCATTTGAAATCCCATGCCATCCCAGCCCATCTGGCAAAACAAAACCGAACAAGCTCACAGAAACTTAGCAAATCGTGTACTTGACAACACAAAACCACACACTTTTTCAGCCACTCAGCAAGAAATAGGAGAAGGTGGCAGGGAAATGCTAATACATCCACCATGCAGTCTGACTTAGCACCTTCAGGTTTCCACTTGTTTCATTTTATCAAACATTGTTTATTTAGTGTAAGGTTGACATCTAAGGAGAAACTATCAAAATTATTTGCTGCAGATTTTTTTTTATATTAAAAGCCCTAAAATTAGAAAAGCCTTGATGGATACCAGTTATTGAACGCAATGTTTCATATTCTATATTATTATTACATTTAAACATAGTATATAAATGAATTGTCTTAATTTTGTAAGTATAATACAAAGCTTATTATTCCTGACCAGTGTAGTACATTGTATTTTATGTCGACGCAATCAAGTAAGTGTCTATTATAAATCTCTGATTTAAAAATCGTATAAGTTAATGTACTTATGTGACACAAAACTCTGACATTCAAAACATTTATTTAAACCAAAATATTTGTTAGGTTATTTTTTTATTAAACATATATTTTTTTGCGATTATGGTAATTAGCATTAAACTGATCTGGGTTGTTGAAGATTTCCCTGATCCTGAGAAACAAATGTCACAAAATAACTTTCCCCCGGTAAATATTATCAACTATACCTAGTGATATTCTTTTAAATTTACACTAACATTTGAATAACATATGTTTACCTAATAATTCTACTAGATGTTTTATTCGTTTGTGTTAGTAATTATAGAGTGTACATAAAGTGCACAATAAATATATAGAAATGGTTGAAACTATACGCGCTTTTTTATTAACGGCATGAAAAATTAAACGGTGCTGAGTTATAATAGTTCCCTAGGTCCAGTGCTTTATTTTATTCAACCAAAAATAAACTATATCCACTAATTAAGATTATTAATATGTTTCATTGGTATACCGTCATATATCTACATTCATATAATGTTATTAGTAAGTGAACATAAATGTGCAGGCACATTGCTCGATCATGCAACGATTTATCCCATAATCGAATGAAATTGTATATGCGGTATAATATGTATAGTAATAATATGATATATTATGCATGCCTATCACAGTCTCGCTCCGATCGCCACCCGGTACGGACGTGCAAGACCCCGTTCTCCGTTGATCGGTCCCTTCCCGATATCCTGTGGCGCACAGTGTACTGAAGTCACAGTTGAGCGTGTTGGTTCCGTGCTGCGGTTTTCAAGGTTTTTCTACTCCCTCTGAGTGCTATCGAACTGTGAGTGTTCTTTGCTACTAAGCCCCTTAGTCTTCAAAGTGCTGTGCAGTATTGTGTTGTGCTTGTGCTGAGGTCTGTGTAGTGCCCAGCGTAAGTAGTCTGGTTTCAGTACAAAGGATACTTAACGGTGACAACGAATTTGTACTGAACCAGTCCTTTTATTTTTATTTTATTTCTCTTCTCTATTTTATTTATTTTTCTCCTATTTTCATATTTATTTTTATCATATCTGTGTGTTTTCGTGTGTATTTGTCCTTTCTGTCGGTAAAGGTTGACCCTAACGCGGTCTTTACCTGCGTACCCTTTTTTTTTTTTAGGTTTCTAGGAAGCGGCCTTCGGCGAGCTGCGGTTAGTTTTAAGTCATTCTCCCCAGCCCCCCTACCGTTGGTAGGGAGGTTAGCCGCTAGGGTTCGCTAGGTTTTTATTCAGGAACTCTAGGTATTTTTAATATATTTATATATTCATAGTATAGTCCCAACCCCTCCCAAATGGATTCGCAAATCGTCATTAACATTGCGAAGGCGTTCTCCCAAGCACTCGCCGCCACCCTAGACCCAGGCCATACTAGCGCTTAACGCGTCCCCGGCCCCTCAGGCCCAAACCCCGGCCCTTCAGGCCACTAACGTCCAGACCCCTCAGGTCTTTAGCTCACCTCCCGCGTCTCCCCCCCCCCTTCGACATGGATTGTGTGTCAGTCACATCTTCGCGTACATCCCGTGGAAAGCGTACCACTCCCGGGAGCGATTCAGACTCCGCCACGTCCGAAGCTTCGTCAGCCGCCGCCACCTTAACCGGCTTTCCTGAGCCTCCATTCCAGCTAGTAGCCAAACGCTCCAAGAAGCGTTCAAAGAAAGCCGCGGTGTCTTCAAAACCCGAGCCCGTCCCGGTGTCCTTAACACCCGCCCCCGCGCCGCTTATGTCACTCGAAGTGACCGCGTCTCTGTTGGTCCTGTCGAAGCCAGCGTCGCGCTTCGCTCCTGTCCCGGTTAAGCCTCAGCTTCCTGCGCCCGTCTTCCTCCACGAAAAAGCGCGCTGGACCGCGGTTTCTAACTTGTGCAAAGAGCACAAAATCAATTATCTTAAAGCCGCCAACGCTGGCGATACTATTAAGATTCAGGTCGCGACTATCGAGGACTTCCGCGCGTTTACTCGTTTACTCTCGTTAAAACAAATCGCGTACCATCCCTATCCTCTCCCAGAGGAGCGTAAGTTCCGCGCAGTATTACGGGGCGTCCCGTTTGAGCTCACAAATGATGAAATATTCAATACTCCCAACTCGAGGGAGATCTTCAGAGAGGCTCGCTCAATCTGCGGACTCTCGAATATCTCTGTCGAGCATCCCAACCCTCGCGGGCATCCTGGGCAATGCCACCGCTGCCAACTGTACGGCCACGCAGCGGCTCCCAGGTGCGATAAGTGCCTAGATCCCCATATTACGAAGGAGTGCACTCGCACTCCCGACGCCACTTCCCCCACTGCATGTGTGCTGTGCAGCCAGTCCGGCCACTCAGCAAACTACAGGGGTTGCCCGCGTGCTCCACGCTCTTCCGTAAAGAGGGCCGCGCCTAAACCGGCGCCGCCGCTCACTCCCGCTAACTTCCCGCCGCTGCGCAACCGGGCTCTGTCCTAGAAAAAGCGTCCAGCCGCTCCACCTGAGCCTTCCCGTCCTATCCCAGCTTCCGTAGCTCCCGTAGGCCCGCGTCCCACCCCGTCGTCTTCAACTCAGCCGTCGTTGGCTGAGGACATGAAGACCGTTTTCAACGTTATTCAAAACGTCGACATTAACGAAATTTCCATACTCGCACGCAAACTGCGAGCCGCCCGATCTCCTCAAGAGCGTCTATTTGCGTTAGCCGAGCATCACTCGCTACTTAGCTCTTTACAAATTCTATTTTTCGTATAAATTCGTTAGTAAGTAAATATAATGTCTAGACCCGCAAATCCCGCGTCCTGTCGTATCAAACCCAAGGGCTTATCCCTAGTTTCTTTTAACGTTCGTAGCCTTAGTACTAACCTTCCTGAGCTCAAACTGTTCCTTCAGAACAATGAGCCAGACTTATTGCTTCTTCAAGAGACGTGGCTCACTCCAACCTGCTCCAGGGGATTCGCTATTCCTAAGTACGCGTTTACTCGCAACGATAGGCCCAACTCCGACGGTTACGGCGGCACGGCCTTTTTACTACAAAAGAGGTTTTCATTGCGCTCCTCTCCCTACCCCTAAACATGGAAGCCACTGTGTGTAGATTGGCTATGACTGGTCATCCGACCGTCATTATAGCTTCAATCTACATACCTAGTGGCACCAGACCTATCCGTAGCGACTTCGAGGCCATTCTCGCCCTCGGCCATTCAGTCATAATTTTCGGAGATTTTAACTCCAAACATACTGACTGTACGTGCCTATCGACTAACACCAGCGGTATCGCTCTGCTTAACATCACTGAGCAACTCGACTTAGACGTCATCTCTCCCGTCACTCCCACTCACTATCCCGACAACCCGAACCACTCTCCAGATATCCTCGATTTTGCGATCATCAAACGAATCAACCTCAATCTCAGGTCTATCGAACCGCTCGATAACCTAGGCTCTGATCACCGCCCTCGTGCTAGGTCCGCCTAACGATAACGTCACCTCTCCTAAGACCTTTACCAACTGGAAAGGCTTTAAAAATACGTTAGTTTCAGCCTTAGAGGCTCCGAACTTTCCGCTCGCGATCTCGCCCGAACAATTAGATAGCCCGGATAAAATAGATTCATTAGTAAATTCTCTCACTGATGCTATCAACTCAGCTATCAGTGACAACGAAAAAGTTGTTAAGCAAGGAAACCCACGCTTCCCTTAGCCGTTAGGAATCTTATTAAAGCTAAGAACGCGGCTCTCCGGAGAGCCAAGAAATATCCCACGCCCGCCTATAGATTAGCTGCGAATCAGCTTCAACGTAAAGTTAGGTTTTGCCTCGCGGAACTCCGAGACGCTCAGATGAACGATCTCATGGCGAATATCCCTCCATTCTACCAAGCGTACTATAGTATGGCCCGAGCCTTACACGTAGACACTGCCTTTCACGTTCCTCCTCTCACTCGTCCCGATGGCACTACTGCCTTCGAAGTCGAAGAGAAAGCCCAATGCTTCGCTGACAGCATTGCCGCACAATGCTCGCCCAGCACGCAACCTGCTGATCCTTCAAACATCCAGGCGGTGGAGGATGAAGTCCTTCTCAGAGACTCTCTCCCCATCACCGCCGATCCCGTCACAGTCTCTAATGACGAAATCTCGCCGCATTAGAAACCAAAAGTCCAAAAAGGCTCCGGGTGCGGATGGAATTTCCAACCACGCACTTAAGCACCTGCCTCAACAGGTGCTTACCTTGTTAGCTATCATTATCATGCCTGCTTCGACCATAGCTACTTTCCAAAAGCTTGGAAACAAGCGACAGTCATAGGCATTCCCAAGCCGGGTAAACCTCTGAATATCTCGGCTAATCACAGACCCATCAGCCTCCTCAAGGCCATGTCTAAACTTCTGGAGAGAGTCATACTCTCTCGAATGCGGAACCATTTGTTTCCAACGGATGGCGATCTCATTATTGTAAAAGGCTTGTACAATTATGTGAAGAGTATGCTAGTTCTCATGGTCTAGTCTATAATGGTAAAAAGACCCAAATTATGGTCTTTGGGGCGGGCAACAAATGCCTAGAAAATGTACCACCGGTCTTACTCAACAGCAATACATTAACTAGAGTGTTTTCAATTAAATACCTAGGCCACATTTTAACGCACGACCTCAAGGATGATGAAGATATAGAAAGGGAACGGAGATCGTTGTCAGTGAGAGCGAACATGCTGGCCCGCAGATTTGCTCGTTATTCACTCAACGTGAAAACTACACTCTTTAGAGCACACTGCACTTCATTTTACACCTGCAGCCTGTGGGCTAGATATACTCAAAAATCTTATAGCGCTCTTCGTGTACAGTATAACAACGCGTTCAGGTGGCTGTTGGGGCTTCCGCCATACTGTAGCGCATCAGGGATGTTTGCAGACGCGAGAGTCAATTGTTTTTTCGCAACGATGCGCAGCAGGTGTGGGTCACTGGTGCGCAGGGTGCAGGGGAGCGCCAACAGTATCCTGAACATGATTGCTAATAGGCTAGATTCTCTTTACCTGGGTCATTGTCGTATAATATCGACTGGTAAACCGTAACAGTGACACCGGCACGTATCTATATTTTTATATGTACTCTATTCATAAACGCATAATATAATTTATCAAAATCGTTATGTGTTTTTTCAATTTAAATTGACGATGATTTTCATTAATAGACATTGTTTAAGTGTATAATTTAAAAAATTGAATTTTTAATCATGACATTGTAATTGTAACGGTATTTTGTTTTTGTTCTTGTTATGTTATTGAATTTAATTAAATAGTATTGTGTAATTGTATTATTTATTGTTGTGTTTACCTACTATATATATATTTGACTATTTTATTTATTAGTTTTATATTTGTGACTGTGCTGTGTAATTTTTGTGATATGGATTAAGTTGTCCGAAATAAAGAATTATTATTATTATTCCCCATCGGTTCGGCTTTCGCGCTAAGCACTCCTGCCCTCAGCAATTCCATCGAATCGTCGAGTACATACTTGACGGTTTCTATCCGCATCGTTATAAAACAGTCGCGGTTTTCTTTGACGTAGCCAAGGCTTTCGATAAAGTCGGGCACAGCGGTCTCGTTTGTAAACTCTACAAAATAGGCTTACCGGATCGCCTAGTCAGGTTAATCGCGTCGTTTCTCAAAGACCGTACGTTTCGATTTAAACATGAAGGCACGCTTTCCGCGCCTCGTAAAGGCTGGAGTCCCTCAAGGCTCAGTCCTCGCCACTCTGTTGTACACCGTGTACACCAACGACATTCCCATCCCACCGAAAGGCATCGAACTCGCCCTCTTTGCCGACGACACCGCACTTTACACCAAAGGTCGCAGTGTTCCGCAGCTCGTCACCAGACTCCAAAAGACCGTAAACGCCCTCGGTGTATGGTTTCAAAAATGGCGCATCGATGTGAACCCTGAAAAGAGTTCGCAGCGTTTCGACCACAAACGCCGTCGTACCGCTGGCGATCCCCACGTTCCAATGTTAGGTATTCCCATCCCCTGGAAGGGCAGTACTAAATACTTAGGCGTCACCTTAGATCCGACGCTTTCTTTCAAGCCACACGTCGAAAGAGTTTCGAAACTCGCCCGTCACTACTTAGGCCGCCTCAATAGCATGTTAGGTAGGATAAGTAAAATGTCTTTTAGAAACAAACGTACACTTTATAAGGTCTGCGTTGGACTCGTCATGACATATGCCTCGCCAATTTTTGCCCACGCCAAACCCTCCCTCCTGCACAAACTACACGTGGTTCAAAATCTCTTCTGCCGCAGGGCCACAAACGCACCATGGTACGTGCGTAACGCGGAGTGGCACAGAGATCTTGAACTGCCCACAGTACAACAACACCTCAAAACACTCTCTGAAGCGTTCTTCAAACGCTCCGAAACCCATCCCAATCCTCTAGTTCGAGACTCAGTCTCATATACTACTCCTGTCTTAGACTCGAAGTTCAAAGTCGCTAGGCCTAGTACTGCGCAAGCGTACTCTTCCACCAGACTGTCAGCCGATCTCGAAGCCCTTCTGGCCGCGAATTCTAATTCAAACGTAAATTCTAATCCTAACGTAAATCCGAATTAATTTAACTTCTTTTAATGTTTTTTTTAAATGTAATTTAATTTAATTTCTCTTTGCAATTTTGAGCACCTTCAGTGCTATAAATTCACCTTCAGTGCTTTGAGCACCTTCAGATCTATGTAAATCCCAGCGGGTGACCCTTTCTGGGCCCCGCTAGCGCGGCCTCTTTCTCCAATTGGCCGTCGCTCAGATGAAGGCTGACTGGCAAAAAATTGCACGAGCCGACAGGGGGTTTTTTAGTGGGTAGGGTTAGGCGTCGGAAAGAGTCCCACATAACCTGGATCGCGCGCGCCAGTGTATGCGTCAGAGCATTTTTTATCCTCCTGCCCTTCCCGTGGAGTGGAACAAAAAAAAAAACATGCCTATTTTATTTTTGGGTTTTCTTTGCATTTTACTATTCTTTGACTTAAGCGTATGTTCTTTAAAGTACGGAGTAGCGTTAGCCCATTTGAAAATTAGATTTATTCTTGCTGTTGCGGTCGTGGTAAATTGAGATCTTTTGTAACAGTGTGTAATTATTTTCAACAAAAAGTAAAATTTAAAGCTTCTCATCACTCATCAAGGTTTTGACGAATAAACTGCAGACAAGCACCGGGGAATCTGCCATGAAAGGTCGTGACACGACAACTAAAGATGCCGAACAAATACATTAAAGTAATTTACCGAAAACTTTAGCTTTCTTGTGAGCATGATTCTTATAACAATCTCTCAAATAAGAATAGTCAAATGATTGTGCAGAAACCATTAATTTTTTAATGATTATTAAACAGATAATTGAAAAGTAGTAATGACTACTTCATTTTTAATTTAACACTTATAAAATAAAATAAAATAAATAAATAGTTCAAAACATTGATCCCTAGTTGTAGAGGATAAAATAACAGTTATAGTTAATATGATAAATAAATCATAGAGCCATATATCTTAGGCCCAATTAAGTGGTAAGTACGAGTAAATGGTAAGTTGTACAAAAAAGCTGTAACCACATTTTGGAAGATCGCCGCATGTAAATGTTCACAAACAAGGGATGGTAACAACGAAGCAACTGTAGCAGTACTGCAGTACTAGAATTTTCTGCACGTTTTTCTAACGAAATAAAATGAAGCTTTCCAAAACCCGAACTTGACGGCAAGTACGGAATTTTGTCTCTTAGGACAATGAGTCTTGTCTATATAATGAAAGTGCCTCAAATTTCATTGGTGCTGACTTTTGCGTTTTGGCTTGTTACTGAAAAGATGTCGATATACCCTGTATTCCGATTATAGCAAATTTTTTGACAAATTGATCATGCTGTGCATTAGAGCAAAATTCATTTGTTACAACAACCCATTGGTAGATGCGGCAATCTATCTAGCTAGTTAACTTCTTATGTTACATATCGTTGTAAAACAGTAGTTTTAAATAAATACATTTCGTCTACACTCTTTATTCCTTCAGGTTTGCCCCAAGGCTCACTTCTCGGATCCTTATTATCTATGATTTTTCAAAAGTTTTATCATCATATTTCTCACACAGTACTGTTTTTATCTACGCAGATGAAAATACTTTGTCCAATGCAAACACAATCAGCCAAACTTCAAGATGATAAAAACAATATTCAATCTTATTGAGCTAAAAATGTACCTAGTGTTAATGTTTAAAAATGCTACATGTCCTTTTTTTCTAACAAAATTATATAAACATGCACTTTATATAATCTATAGTTAATAGTTACTATACGTGATCTTGGTGTAATATTTGACCTATGGACTCGTAAATGATTATCATGAAGATGATAAAAATTGCTAACATTATCAAAGCTGTTGGTTTCTTTCTCAGCATGTCTTCCGAATGAGGTATTACAAAACCTTCAAATTAATATACTGTATTATTTCTTACCCCTGCATAAACGTAGAGAGATGGTAGATATTGCGTCACTAATGAAATATGATTCATATCATATCATTGAAGCTTGAAAACTCCAAAAAACAACATTTCATAGAAATATATGATACGTACTTTTAGCCAAAAGAAACATACGTAATCAAAAAATAATCAGTACAAAAATATAAATGTATGGTTATTTTTGTGTGTATGTATGTACGAATTACCATAAGTGTATATGCATAAGTATTTTATTATCATTTTTCTATTACTATTAAATTTGTTGACACATCACAAACTGTTTAGCTTTCAATTTATTTTTATAATATAACGGGTAGTCCTTACGTACTCACTGAAAAGCATCGTTGCGATGCAAGTGGCAACATTGAAATGAAATGAAATGAAATTTTTTTTATTTTTCTCAACATTGACAATTACTTGTTCTTATTGATGTCAAATAAAACATGACTCTACCACCAGTTCGAAAAAACCTTCGTGAAGACGAACTGGCAAGAAACTTCACGGGTATATTTTTTTCAAAATAAATTTACAGAGTCTCTTTATGTCTATACAAAGTTATTCTTATCTGCATCTGTTAGTTCGGCAAGTCTCCCTCCCCCAAGTACCCAATCGACGAACACCCTCAAACGGCACCCGTTCACGAGTTAACGCGGGATCCAGCCATCGCCCTCCTGATGATTATGATGGGAAACAACCAGGCTCTCTTGGCAGGTTCAACACTTGCAATAACGTAACGTGGTTTCGTTTGTCACGCTTAACGTTGTTTGCGATTGTTTTGTTGTTATTACATCTTATCACTGTTTTATTTTTGTACTAACTACTTAATAATTTGTTGCTTTCTTTATAAAATCTTTTTTTGTGTCTACGTGTTTGTGTTAGTATTTTTTGATAAGTTGTTATTGTTAAGTGTTTTTTTACTATAAATAAATAGATTTTTTTTCTTTCTTTCCATAAGTTCAGAGAAATTTTAATTAAATCAAAATTTGTCAATAATTCTACCATTAGAGAAGAAATCTGGAGTGACATAAAATGTGATTTAATTAATCCGATAAAAGAAAAATAACTGTCACAGATCGGTTCGAAAACTCTGAAATAAATGTTCAGTATGCAATGTAGCAACTTATTCATATCAGTGTTATTATGTTCATATATGTTTTATATAAGTGTTCTTGAAAATCGTGCTGATTTTTTAAAGGCCTTAATGTTAATTTTTGGTCAGATATTGTCGTTTTTACTGTTGTTGAATCTAGAAATGACGTATACAAGATTCATTAAACCCCAAATACCAATTCAAATGGAATAAACTTTCCTACATTACCTTTACCTAAGAGTTCGTTATAATTATTATTTATCAACTTAGGACCGAGCTAGAGCAGAAATTCAGCAGATACACGGCAGAATTATTTAGATTTATAAGGAGTTTTGCACCAATTTATAATACATATCTAGGTATAGTTGAACCGGCGTACATGTTACTTTTTGCAAATAACATGTGACCACCTAACTTCTTATATCCAGGCATTTTTTGAATTACAGATATAAACAACAACAAAGAGATTTCCAGCCACAACTTAAAAAGTCAAGGAATTCTCAGTTTTTTGAAGAAATTCTCCTAGATTTGTGAACACACCCGTGTAACGGCAACACACTGCAATGTCTAATAAGGAATCAGCTCAGGCTCACATTATCTTGTGGCGTGCTCGAGAAGCAACGTCCTAAATTTACTGTATCTTTTTGTACCACTGTAACAGTTTTCGCAAAAATCAGTGAAATTACTGGATAATTAGATAATTTAATAATTAATGTATCAAGTGTTATTAAAAATAATAATTCTGTCTTTCGGAAACTTTATCCATTCAAGTCCCTCAAAATAAACGACGATACTCTTTTCATTCAAATTTGTTGGTTTGGAAATCAAGGAAGTAAAAATATTGACATAATTAGACGTTACTTTTCAGAATATCTATAAAAATACTTTTTAATCCTATAATCCTCTATTGTTAAATCTCTACAAGCTTTTCGTTCCGCCCTCCCACACCCACCAACCTGTCATGCGCTAGCTGCGGAGACCTCACAGTATTTAACAACAATTCTCTGTTCATGAAGCCAACGATTCTCGCTCCGATCGCCACGCGGTGCGGACGTGCAAGACCCAGTTCTCCGTTGGTCGGTTCCCTCCCGATATTCCGTGGCGCTCAGTCTACTGACGTCATAGTATAGCGTGTTGGTTCCGTGCTACGGTTTGCAAGGTTTTTCTACTCCGTCTGAGTGCTTTCGAAGTGCGATTTTTCTTTGCGACTAAGCCCCTTAGTCTTCAAAGTGCTGTGCTAAGTAGTGTTGTGCTTGTGCTGAGTGCAGTGTTGTGCCCAGCGTAAGTAGTCTGGTTTCAGTGCAAAGGATACTTAACGGTGACAACGAATTTGTACTGAACCAGTCCTTTTTATTTTTATTTATTTCTCTTCTCTATTTTATTTATTTTTCTCCTATTTTCATATTTATTTTTATCATATTTGTGTGTTTTCGTGTGTATTTGTCCTTTCTGTCGGTAAAGGTTGACCCTAACGCGGTCAACTCTTTACCTGCGTACCCTTTTTTAGGTTTCTAGGTAGCGGCCTTCGGCGTACTACGGTTAGTTTTAAGTTATTCTCCCCAGCCCCCCTACCGCTGGTAGGGAGGTTTGCCGCTAGGGTTGCTAGGTTTTTATTTAGGAACTCTAGGCATTTGTTATTTAATTAGGTGCTAGATTTGCTAGGGGACCCGGCATACATTATATATTTATATATTACATATTCAAGCCCTCCAATGGACCTTGTAAACGTTCTTAGGTCGTTCGCCCAGGCGCTCGCGGCGTCCGGTTGCCCCATCCCAGAATGACGTACTACGTACCTTACAGGCTACTATCGCGTCCCCGGCCCCTCAGGCCTCAACCCCGGCCCCTCAGGCCTCAATCCCGGCCCCTCAGGCCTCCGACGTCCAGACCCCTCAGGTCTACAGCTCTCCCGCGTCTCCCGCCTCGTCCGAGATGGACTGCGAATCGGTCGCATCCTCTCACGCGTCGCGTCGTAAGCGTACCGCTCCCGGGAGCGACACCGAACCCGCGTCTGATACTTCGTCAGATGCCGTCACCTTAACCGGCTCTCCTGAGCCCGCGTTCCAACTTGTCGCCAAGCGCTCCAAAAAGCGCTCGAAGAAAGCTTCGGTATCTTCAATACCCGAGCCCTCCCCGGTGTCTTCAACACCAGCCCCCGCGCCGTTAAAATCGCTCGTAGTAACCGCGTCTCCGTCGGTCACATCGAAGCCAGCGACGCGCTGCGCTCCCGTCCCGCCGAAGCCTCAGCTCCCTCCGCCCGTATTCCTGCGTGAAAAAGCGCGCTGGACCGCGGTCTCAAACTTGTGCAAAGAGCACAAAATTAATTACTTAAAAGCCGCCAACGCTGGCGATACAATCAAAATCCAAGTAGCGACCGTCGACGACTTCCGCGCGTTTACCAGGCTACTATCATTAAATCATATCGCGTATCACACCTACGCCCTCCCGGAGGAGCGTAAGATCCGCGCTGTACTACGGGGCGTCCCGTTCGAACTCAGTAACGAAGACATTCTCGATGACCTTAAGTCTCAGGGTTTCCCGGTCACAGCAGTGCACAAGATGCACTCCAACCGCGGTAGGCGTTTTCCCTTAGCTTTGGTAATCCTGTCGAATACTCCCAACTCGAGGGAGATCTTTAGGGAGGCTCGCACAATTTGCGGACCCTCAAATATCTCCGTCGAGCGTCCCAACCCCCGTGGTCACCCTGGGCAGTGCCACCGCTGCCAGCTATATGGCCACGCAGCGGCGAACTGCTCAGCTCCCCCCAGGTGCGTTAAGTGCCTGGATCCACACTTCACAAAGGAGTGCACTCGCACTCCTGAATCCACTTCCCCCCCTGCCTGTGTGCTGTGCGGCCAGTCCGGCCACACAGCTAACTACAGGGGTTGCCCGCGCGCTCCGCGCTCCACCACCAAGAGGTTCGCGCCTAAACCGGCGCCGCCGCTCACTCCTGCTAACTTCCCGCCGCTGCGCAACCGGGGTCCCCCGGAAGCAAAGCCCGCTCAGCCGACGCCTACTCCGGCTCTGTCTTGGAGGCAGCGTCCGGCCGTTCCGCCTGCACCTTCCCGTCCCATCCCAGCTCCCGTAGCTTCCGTAGGGCCGCGTCCTTCTCCGTCATCCGCACCTCAATCGTCGTTGGCTGAGGACATGAAGACCGTGTTCGACGTGATTCAAAACGTCGATATTAACGAAATTTCCGTGCTCGCACGCAAACTGGGAGCCGCCCGCTCTCCTCAAGAGCGTTTATTTGCTTTAGCCGAGCATCACTCGCTCCTAAGTTCGTTGTAAACTCTTTTATATTTGTATAAATTCGTAAATAATAAATTATAATGTCTAGACCCGCGAATCCCGCGTCCAGTCGTATTAAACCCAAGGGCTTATCCCTAGTATCTTTTAACGCTCGTAGCCTTAACACCAACCTTCCCGAGATTAAACTGTTCCTTCAGAACAAAGAACCTGACTTATTCCTTCTCCAGGAGACATGGCTTACTCCAAACCGCTCCAGGGGATTCGCTATACCTAAGTACGCGTTTATTCGTAACGATAGGCCCAACTCCGACGGTTTCGGCGGCACCGCTATATATTACAAAAGAGGCTTCCACTGCTGTCCTCTCCCTACTCCTCCTCTCCTCAACATGGAAGCCACTGTGTGTAGATTGGCTATGACTGGTCATCCGACCAATATCATAGCTTCAATCTACATACCTAGTGGTACCAGACCAATCCGCAGCGACTTTGAGGCCATTCTCGCCCTCGGCCATTCAGTCATTATGTTCGGAGACTTTAACTCCAAACATACTGACTGGACGTGCCTATCGACTAACACCAGCGGTATCGCTCTCCTCGACATCACTAACTCCCTTGACCTAGACGTCATATCCCCCATCACTCCCACTCACTATCCCAACAACCCGTCCTACTCTCCTGACATCCTCGACTTTGCAATTATCACGCGAATCAATCTTGATCTAAGGTCTATCGAACCGCTCGATGACCTAGGCTCCGACCATCGCCCCGTTTCCCTCGTGCTAGGACGCCTCATCTCCTAAGACCTTTACCAACTGGAAAGGTTTTAAAAATACGTTAGTTTCAGCCTTAGAGGCTCCGAACTCTCCACTTGTGATCTCTCCCGAACAATTAGATAGCCCGGATAAAATCGATTCATTAGTAAATTCTCTCACTGATGCTATCAACTCAGCCATCAGTGACAACGAAAAGGTTGCTAAGCAAGGCAAACCCACGCTTCCCTTAGCCGTTAGCAATCTTATTAAAGCTAAAAACGCGGCTCTCCGGAGAGCCAAGAAATATCCCACGCCCGCCTATAGAACAGCTGCGAATCAGCTTCAACGTAAAGTTAGGTCTTGCCTCGCGGAACTCCGAGACGCTCAGATGAACGATCTCATGGCGAATATCTCTCCGTCCCACCAAGCGTACTATAGCATGGCCCGAGCCTTACGCGTAGACACCATCTCTCACGTTCCTCCTCTCACTCGTCCCGATGGCACTACTGCCTTCGAAGTCGAAGAGAAAGCCGAATGCTTCGCCGACAGCATTGCCGCACAATGCTCGCCCAGCACGCAACCTGCTTATCCCTCACACATCCAGGCGGTGGAGGACGAAGTCCTTCGCAGAGACTCTCTCCCCATCACCGCCGACCCTGTCACAGTCTCTAATGACGAAATCTTGCTTCTCATTAGAAATCAAAAGTCCAAAAAGGCTCCGGGTGCGGATGGAATTTCCAACCACGCACTTAAGCACCTACCTCAACAGATGCTTACCTTGTTAGCTATCATTTTCAATGCCTGCTTCGACCATAGCTACTTTCCAAAAGCTTGGAAAGAAGCGACAGTCATAGGCATTCCCAAGCCGGGCAAACCTCTGAAGGTCCCGGCTAATCACAGACCCATCAGCCTCCTCAAGGCAATGTCTAAACTTCTCGAGAGAGTCATACTCTCTCGAATGCGGAACCATCTGTTTCCAACGGATGGCGATCCTCTCATTATTCCCCATCAGTTCGGCTTTCGCGCTAAACACTCCTGCCCTCAGCAAGTCCACCGAATCGTTGAGTATATACTTGACGGTTTCTATCCGCGTCGTTATAAAACAGTCGCGGTTTTCTTTGACGTCTCGTTTACAAACTCTACAAGATAGGCTTACCGGATCGCCTAGTCAGGTTAATAGCGTCGTTTCTCAAAGACCGTACGTTTCGATTTAAACACGAAGGCACGCTTTCTGCACCTCGTCCCATAAAGGCTGGAGTCCCTCAAGGCTCAGTCCTCGCCCCTCTGCTGTACACCGTGTACACCAACGACATTCCCATCCCGCCGAAAGGCGTCGAACTCGCCCTCTTTGCTGACGACACCGCACTCTATACCAGGGGCCACAGTGTTCGGCACCTTGTAACCAGACTCCAAAGGGCCGTAAACGCCCTTAGTGCATGGTTTCAAGAATGGCGCATCGATGTGAACCCTGAAAAGAGTTCTGCGATGCGCTTCGACCACAAACGCCGTCGTCCCGATGGCGATCCCCACGTTCGAATGTTAGGCATTCCCATCCCCTGGAAGCGCAGTACTAATTACTTAGGCGTCACATTAGATCCGACGCTTTCTTTCAAGCCACACGTCGAAAGAGTTTCGAAACTCGCTCGTCACTATTTAGTCCGCCTAAATAGCATGTTAGGTAGAAAAAGTAAAATGTCCTTCAGAAACAAACGTACACTTTACAAGGTCTGCGTTAGACCCGTCATGACGTATGCCTCGCCAATCTTTGCCCACGCCAAACCCTCCCTCCTGCACAAACTGCAGGTAGTTCAAAACCTCTTTTGCCGCCGGGCCACAGGCGCACCGTGGTACGTGCGTAATGCGGACTTGCATAGAGATCTTGAACTGCCTACAGTGCAACAACATCTCAAAACACTCTCTGAAGCGTTTTTCAAACGCTCCGAAACCCATCCCAATCCTCTAGTTCGTGATTCGGTCTCATATGCTGCTCCTGTGTTAGACTCGAAGTTCAAAGTCGCTAGGCCTAGAAATGCGCAAGCGTACTCATCCACCAGACTGTCACGCGATCTGGAGGCCCTTCTGGCCGCAAATTCTAATTCTAACGTAAATTCTAATTCTAACGTAAATCCTAATTCTAACGTAAATGCGAATTAACTCAATTTTATTTTGCAATTTTTTTAATTTTTGTTTTAATTATTGATTTTCATTTTGAGCACCTTCAGTGCTATGTATTAACCTTCAGTGCTTTGAGCACCTTCAGTGCTATGAAATCCCAGCGGGTGACCCCTTCTGGGCCCCGCTAGCGCGGCCTCTTTCTCCAATTGGCCGTCGCTCAGATGAAGGCTGAGTGGCAAAAATGCACGAGCCGACAGGGGGTTTTTAGTGGGTATGGTCCTGGTAGGCGTCGGGACGAGTCCCACATAACTTTGGAATCGCGCCAGAGTATGCGTCAGGGCATTTTTATCCTCCTGCCCTTCCCGCGGAGGGGAACAAAAAAAAAAAAAAATCATGAAGCCAGTCTCGGTCTGCGTGCGTTCTCGAGCGCACGTCGATCGCAGACGCCTTCCGGCTCCATTAGCCTCCGCGCTAATTGAGCACCCAAATTTCACTGGTTGTTGTCGTAATAAATAATTTCATAGTTGTATACCGTAATAAGTTTCAAACGCCGTTTTCACGGCGGATAGTGCGTTGTTTACCGTACTTCTAATAAGTTTCTAACGCCGTTTTCACGGTGGACAGTGGGTTGTTAACCGTACTGCGTGGAACGTGAGCTTCGTCGACGGGAATACGTCGTTCTAGGTGCCTCGAGTCTTCGTGTTCGAGTAAGTTATCCGCGTCGTCCTCAACCGCCCTACTGCGTGTAGGGTGGTTTTAGGAAGTTAGTATCGTTGTTAGGTTCATAGTATATATATTTATATATTGTCCCTCCCCAACCCCTCCGCAATGGCTTCCCTAAGCTTTGACGAGATTAGGAAGAAGTTACTTGAAAGTACTGAAGGCATGTCTATAAATGCTGATAAGTACCGTTTCTTAGATTCTCTTATCCCTCATTTCATGACGATAATGTCCACAATGGCCCCTCAGGCCACCCCAGTTCCCCAGACTCCTTAGGTCTTAGGCCCTCCCGCGTCCCCTTCCTCCAGTGACATGGAGTGCGAAGTAGACGCCCCTCCGCGACGCAAGCGCGCACCCGCGACCGAGTCATCCTCGGACGCCACCCCAACTGGCCCTGAGTCTCCCTCTTTTACGCTTGTTAAGAAGCGCTCTAAGAAGCGTTCGAAACAAGACCCGGCGCCCTCGACGCCCGTCCCTACACCCCCTGCGGCGTCTTCAACGCCAGCTGCCCCGGTGTCTTCAACACCCGCTCCGGCCCCAACTTCTGTCAAGGCCAAGGTCCCACCACCCGTTTTCCCTCGGGAAAAGGGTAAATGGACTGAGGTTTCGACATTGTGCAATGAGCACAAGATCCATTACACCCGAGCGGCCAACTCGGGTGAATCTATTAAAATCTTAGTCTCGTCGATAGACGACTTTCGTGCTTTAACAAAGCTCCTCACCGATAAGCAATATGCTTATCATACTTATGCTCTGTCAGAAGAGCGTAAGATCAGAGCGGTACTCAGGGGAGTCTCGTTCGAATTATCGAACGAGGCTATCCTGGAGGATCTGCAGTCCCAAGGCTTCCCGGCACTCGCGGTGCATAAAATGCACAGCAAGTACGGAAGGCAACACCCTCTCGCATTGGTGGTTCTCGCCAACGTCCCCAAGTCCAGGGAGATCCTGAAAGGGGTTAGCACTATTTGCGGCCTCTCTGGGATCTCGATCGAGGCGCCTCATCGCCGCGATCATCCCGGCCAGTGCCATCGGTGCCAGTTGTACGGGCACGCGGCGGCCAACTGCCGCGCACCGCCCAGGTGCGTCAAGTGCCTGGTCCCTCACTTCACTAAGGAGTGCAATCGCACTCCTGAAACTCCCTCTCCTCCCGATTGCGTGCTTTGTGGCCAGTCCGGCCACACCGCAAATTACAGGGGCTGCCCTCGTGCACCCCGTTGCATGCGTTCCAAATCCAAGAGGTCGGCACCCAAACAGGCCCCGCCCCTTTCTCAGGAAAACTTTCCACCGCTGTTCCTCCGGCTGCAAAGCCTGCTCCAGAAAACTGGAGGCAGCGCCCCGCTTCGAATCCCATCCCGGCTCCTCGCCCATACAAACCCACTCCTCAATCCTCCGTAGCAGATGATATGCGTATCGTCTGCGACGCTATGAAAAATATCGATGTTAGTGAAATCGCAGTCTTAGCCCGTAAACTTAGGGCTTCACGTTCTCCGACAGAGCGACTGCTCACTCTGGCGGAGCATAGTTCCCTTCTCAATTCATTATAGGTTCATTTAAATGAATTGATCCCTAAGTCAAGCTTCGGCCGACCTCTGCGCAGCCCCGGCTTCACCGGAGGCTGCCCAGAACGGCCACCAACTCATGTCCCTTTGAGCACCCTCAGTGCAACTTTCACTCCAGGCGGAAGGCCCGCTAGCGGTCCTCCACCAGCGCGCCCAACTTCCCGACGGGTGTCGCTTCCGATGAAGGCTAACGGTAATAACTACAGCCAACAGGTGGTTTTTAGTGGGTAGGTGCCATTCTGGTGAGTCCCACATAACCCCCCGCAGAGGACTTTACCTGCGGGCGGTATGCATGACGCATCTTCCACCTCCCTCCCGCGAGGGTGCCTCGGCAGCAAAAAAAAAAAAATTCATGAAGCCAGACCCGATCTGCGTCCGGACCCGTTCGGACGTGTTGAAGGTCGCTCCCGGCTGCCCAGTCACGATTGTTGTCTCACGACTTCTCTCATAGCAATACTCAAACGCCACTCTCAGATCCGTTCTGCGTCCGGCCCCGCTCGGACGTGTTCGCGGTCGCACCAGCTGATCTCACGACGACAACTCGTAGCAATACTCATACGCTGAGATTCGTACAAATCTCGCTTCGTCCTCGATGACTCGAGATAACCTCTGTAGGACTTACGGCTGATCGGCTGCAACTAAGTCGGTCTCGCAGCAACAACAGAGCTGAGCTTACTACGGTCGATTAAATTCGATAGTAGTTCGCAAGGCTCGGGCTGATTTTCTGGCTGCGTACTTGACGCTTGGCGCCTGTTACGTAGTCAGAGACTCGCTCTGCGACCGGCTCCGGCCGGTCATAATGTTGTCAATCCCGCACTTCTGTGCAACCCAACCTCATCAGGTCTACGGCCGGTTTTTGTTGTCAATTTATTGGCAACACACTCCGTAGTAGACTCGCGTTTAATCAGGTGGATATTTAACGGTGACAACTAAGCCTGATAGCGTTGCCCCGGTGCGCTTCCAAGGCCGTTCAGGCTAAGGAGAATCTGGCTGACCCGATCCCATTGCACTTGGGCCTTTCCCAGGGTGACGGTACACTGCTGTCCGAATTAGGGACGCCACCTCGCGTCGTCCCCAGCCCCCCTACCACGGGTGGGCAGGTTTAGGTGCTAGGTTTGCTAGGGAACCTAGGAGTTATTATATATTTATATATTATATATTGTAGTACCAAGCCCTCCAATGGACCAGCAAAGCTTGGAAAACTTTGCTAGGTCGTTCGCCCAGGCGCTCGTTGCGTCCAGCGCCAGCATATCCAATGACGTACTAACGCAGCCCTTACAGGCAACTATCGCGTCCCCGGCCCCTCAGGCCTCAACCCCGGCCCCTCAGGCCTCCAACGTCCAGACCCCTCAGGTCTACATCTCTCCCGCGTCTCCCGTCCCGTCCGAGATGGACTGTGAATCGGTCACATCCTCTCGTGCGTCTCGTCGTAAGCGTACCGCTTCCGGGAGCGACTCCGAACCCGCGTCTGATACGTTGTCAGATGCCGTCACCTTGACCGGCTCTCCTGAGCCCGCGTTTCAGCTAGTCGCTAAACGCTCCAAGAAGCGCTCGAAGGAAGCCTCGGTATCCTCAATAGCCGAGCCATCCCCGGTGTCTTCAACACCAGCCCTCGTGCCATTAAAGTCGCTCGAAGTAACCACGTCTCCGTCGGTCCCATCGAACCCAGTGACGCGCTGCGCTCCCGTCCCACCGAAGCCTCAGCTCCCTCCACCCGTCTTTCTTCGCGAAAAAGCGCGATGGACCGCGGTATCTAATCTTTGCAAAGAGCAAAAAATTAACTATCTCAAAGCAACCAACGCAGGCGATTCAATTAAAATCCAGGTCGCGACCATCGACGACTTTAGAGCGTTCACTAGGTTACTTTCACTAAAACAAATCGCATATCACACCTACGCCCTCCCGGAGGAGCGTAAGATCCGCGCAGTACTATGGCGCGTCCCGTTCGAGCTCGCGAACGATAAAATCCTCGAGGACCTCGAAGTCCCAGGGTGTCCCTGGCCGAAGCAGTGCACAAGATGCACTCCAACCGCGGTAGGCGTTTTCCTTTAGCATTAGTTATCCTATCCAATACTCTCAACTCGAAGGAGATCTTCAGAGAGGCTCGCACAATTTGCGGACTCTCGAATATCTCCGAGCGTCCCAACCCCCGCGGTCACCCTGGGCAGTGCCACCGCTGCCAGCTCTATGGCCACGCAGTGGCTAACTGCTCAGCTCCCCCCAGGTGCGATAAGTGCCTGGATCCACATTTTACGAAGGAGTGCACTCGCACTCCCGAATCCACTTCCCCCCCTGCCTATGTACTGTGCGGCCAGTCCGGCCACACAGCTAACTACAGGGGTTGCCCGTGCACTCCGCGCTCTTCAATTAAGAGGGCTGCGCCTAAACCGGCGCCGCCACTCACTCCCACTAACTTCCCGCCGCTGCGTAACCGGGGTCCCCCGGAAGCAAAGCCCGTTCAGCCGACGCTTACTCGAGATCTGTCTTAGAGGCAGCGTCTGGCCGTTCCGCCTGCACCTTCCCGTCCTATCCCAGCTCCCGTAGGTCCCGTAGGGCCGCGTCCTGCTCCGTCATCTTCACTTCAGTCGTCATTGGCTGAGGACATGAAGACCGTGTTCGACGTCATTCAAAACGTCGACATTCACGAAATTTCTGTACTCGCACGCAATCTGCGAGCCGCCCGCTCTCCTCAAGAGCGTTCATTTGCGTTAGCCGAGCATCACTCGTTTCTAAGTTCGTTATAAATTTTATTTTTGTATAAATTCGTAAATAAGCAAATATAATGTCTAGACCCGCAAATCCCGCGTCCGGTCGTATTAAACCCAAGGGCTTATCCGTAGTATCTTTTAACGCTCGTAGCTTAAGCACCAACCTTCCTGAGCTTAAACTGTTCCTTCAGAACAAAGAGCCAGACTTATTGCTTCTCCAGGAGACATGGCTTACTCCAAACCGCTCCAGGGGATTCGCTATTCCTAAGTACGCGTTTACTCGCAACGATAGGCTTAACTCCGACGGTTTCGGCGGCACCGCTATATATTACAAAAGAGGCTTCCATTGCTGTCCTCTCCCTACCCTTCCTCTCCTCAACATGGAAGCCACTGTGTGTAGATTGGCTATGACTGGTCATCCGACCATCATCATAGCTTCAGTCTACATACCTTGTGGCACCAGACCAACCCGCAGCGACTTTGAGGCCATTCTCGCCCTCGGCCATTCAGTCATTATGTTTGGAGACTTTAACTCCAAGCATACTGACTGGACGTGCCTATCGACCAACACCAGCGGTATCGCTCTCCTCGACATCACTAACTCACTTGACTTAGACGACATCTCTCCCATCACTCCCACTCACTATCCCAACAATCCGAACTACTCTCCTGACATCCTCGACTTTGCAATTGTCAAGCTAATCAATCTCGATCTCAGGTCTATCGAACCGCTCGATGACCTAGGCTCTGACCATCACCCCGTCTCCCTCGTGCTAGGTACGCCTAACGATAACGTCACATCTCCTAAGACCTTTACCAACTGGAAAGGCTTTAAGAATACGTTAGTTTCAGCCTTAGAGACCCCGAACTCTCCGATTTCGCCCGACCAATTAGATAGCCCGGATAAAATAGATTCATTAGTCAACACTCTCACTGATGCTATCAATTCAGCCATCAGCGATAACGTAAAGGTTGCTAAGCAAGGCAAACCCACGCTTCCCCTAGCCGTTAGCAATCTCATTAAAGCCAAGAACGCGGCTCTCCGGAGAGCCAAGAAATATCCCACGCCCGCATACAGAACAGCTGCGAATCAGCTTCAACGTAAAGTTAGGTCTTGCCTCGCGGAACTCCGAGACGCTCAGTTTAACGATCTCATGGAGAATATCTCCCCGTCCCACCAAGCGTATTATCGAATGGCCCGAGCCTTACGCGTAGACACCGCCTCTCACGTTCCTCCTCTCACTCGTCCCGACGGCACTATTGCCTTTGAAGTCGAAGAGAAAGCCGAATGCTTCGCCGACAGCATAGCGGCAATCCGTGGATCCCTCCCACATCCAGGCGGTGGAGGACGAAGTTCTCCGCAGAGAATCTCTCCCCATCACCGGCGACCCCGTCACAGTCTCTAATGATGAAATCTTACTTCTCATTAGAAGTCAAAAGTCCAATAAGGCTCCGGGTGCGGATTGATTTCCAACCACGCACTTAAGCACCTGCCCTAGCAGGTGCTTACCTTGTTAGCTATCATGCCTGCTTCGACCATAGCTACTTTCCAAAAGCCTGGAAAGAAGCAATTGTCATAGGTATTCCCAAGCTGGGTAAACCTTTGAATATCCCGGCTAATCACAGACACATCAGCCTCCTCAAGGCCATGTCAAAACTTCTCGAAATAATCATACCCTCTCGAATGCGGAACCATCTGTTTCCAACGGATGGCGATCCTCTTATTATTCCCCATCAGTTTGGCTTTCGCGCTAAGCACTCCTGCCCTCAGCAAGTCCATCGAATCGTTGAGTACATACTCGAAGGATTCTATCCGCGTCGTAATAAAACAGTCGCGGTCCTCTTTGACGTAGCGAGGGCTTTCGACAAAGTCTGGCACAGCGGTCTCGATTATAAACTCCACAAAATAGGCTTACTGGATCGCCTAGTCAGATTAATCGCGTCATTTCTCAAAGACCGTACGTTTCGATTCAAACATGAAGGCACGCTCTCCGCGCCTCGTCCCATAAAGGCTGGAGTCATCAAGGCTCAGTCCTCGCCCCTCTGCTGTACGCCGTGTACACTAACGACATCCCCATCCCGCCGAAAGGCGTCGAACTCGCCCTCTTTGCAGACGACACCGCCCTTTACACTAAAGGTCACGCGGTCCCGTATAACATCACCAGACTCCAAAAGTCCGTAAACGCCCTCGGTGTTTGGTTTCAAAAATGGCGTATCGAAAAAAAAAAGAGTTCTGCTATTCAATTCGACCACGAACTCCGTACTCGCTACAACGATCCCCGCATTCGAATGTTAGGTATTCCCATCCCCTGGAAGCGCAGTATTAAATACTTAGGCGTCACCTTAGATCAGACGCTTTCTTTCAAGCCACACGTCGATAGAGTAACGAAACTCGCGCGTCACTACTTAGGCCGCCTAAATAGCATGTTAGGTAGAAAAAGTAAAATGTCTTTCAGAAATAAACGTACGCTTTATAAGGTCTGCGTCAGACCCGTCATGTCACATGCCTCGCCAGTCTTTGCCCACGCCCAACCCTCCATCCTGCACAAACTGCAGGTAGTTCAAAATCTCTTCTGCCGCAGGGCCACAAGCGCATCTTGGTACGTGCGTAACGCGGACCTGCACAGAGATCTTGAACTACCTACAGTGCAACAGCACCTCAAAACACTCTCAGAGTCGTTCTTCAAACGCGCCGAAACCCATCCCAATCATCTTGTTCGAGATTCAGTCTCGTATACTGCTCCTGTCTTAGATTCAAAATTCAAAGTCGCTAGACCGAGAAACGCGCACACTGGCGAACCCACGCAATTAACTTTAGATCTCGAAGCCCTTCAGGCCGCAAATTCTAATTCTAATGTTAATTCTAATTCTAAAGTAAATCCGAATTAATGCAATTTTATTTTTCAATTTTTAATGTTTTTAATTATTTACTATTCATTTTGAGCACCTTCAGTGCTATTGTAAATCCCCGCGGGTGACCCCTTGTAGGCCCCGCTAGCGAGGCCTCTTTCTCCAATTGGCCGTCGCTTAGATGAAGGCTGTGTGGCAAAAAATTGCACGAGCCGACAGGGGGTTTTTTAGTGGGTAGAGGTTCTGGTAGGCGACGAGACGAGTCCCACATAGCTCTGGATCGCGCGCGCCAGAGTATGCGTCAGAGCATTTTTTATCCTCCTGCCCTTCCCGTGGAGGGGAACAAAAAAAAATAAAAATTCATGAAGCCTAATAAATAAAAACAGAATAAAAATAGAATGTAACAAACATAATTTAATTTCATTGATAAAAAAAAATCTCATACATTTCGAAGCAAATGGTTGCATACAAATGTCGTCTACTGTAATTTTAAAACTTCACTCATCTGCGTTGCTATTAGTTGAAAATTCCGACCAATGGCAGCTCGGGTGACAGGGAACTGTGAAACCTAAGTTGAATAACCTATTTTGAATTGATTTGAAATCTTTAACTAAATAATATTGTATTTAACACCATAAGAAGGACTACCTATATAAGGTTACCCTGCCAAAAAATATATCATCACATTTTGTTTTGCAGTATATTACTTAAAAGTAATATAGAAATACAAACTCTTTTTTAAAGATAATTATACAAAATTGTTAATTCTGCTTTGTTATTTATTATATTTTAGGAATACTAGCACTCAAGGAACTTTTCGAAAAAAAAATTGAAAATTTTTCTGTACCATGTTTGCTGCCTGTGCTTTCAAAAAGTAGGTACATACTTATAACACCATATATATGCTACCAATCTTACAAGTCTTCTTTTTTGTGAGTTGAACGAACCAAACAATTATTAATTTGAAGACCAGAACTCGTCAAACATAACTGCGTTAGCCATCGCCTCGAACAGGTCAGTCTCACAAGGCATAAATCAGGTGATACATGGTTTCTGAGGCAAACCGCGTACGCATTTTTTGTGGTAATAAAGCAATACCTCAGAACATTACTTTAACTCCTGGCAACCCAGAGTTTGCGTTCTCCAAGTGGTACACTTTAATGGTATTCTTAGTAGTATATTATGTGCATTAAAATAATGTGTCGCTTCACAAACAATAGTTTATGCTGTTTCCTGATAGCGATACACACAATAAAATAAAAAACACAAATAATAATACAGCACCCATGCAACTTTTCTCTGCTTAATATAACAGATATAAAATAGATAATAACAATAGCAGTATAAAGCAGTAAAAAATCAACTATAAATAACAATTGCAAAATACAAACAATAAATCAATTATTACGTTTAAATTTTGTTATAATATTTTAGAACTGTCTCCTTATTTTTTTTTTATTTTCATATGTTTATGATTAGGGTTTTCTATCTTTGAAAAAAATGTGAGGTTTCTCCTTAAAACTTAAAAGATTATTGTTAAATATGTCAATGTCAGAGAAAGTCTTATTATTATAATTGCAAGGTCTATATTATAACAATAATCCTTTTTTATTGTTATAATATAGAATTATAATTATATATTGAGTATATATATATATATAATTTTTATCCCCAATTAGTTCGAGCTGTAGAGAGTTGGAATAGGGTATTTTTATTAGACATTTTACTAGATATTACACTTAACTATTAATCCAAGCATAGCTTAAACAAAGCATAAACATCCTAAAGATTAGTTAATTTGCAGTTGGTATACCATGAACGAATAAATAAATTCCAGGAAAATGTAAAAAAATATCTTTATTTGTTATGTAGTAAATTTAGGATATGTAGTATACATTTTTTTTTCTAAAGCCTCAGGTGTAAACTAAAATGATGTTTGAAATAAAATAAAAAAGAGAATTCAATATTAGTGCAATACTAACTTATATTAAATTCTTTATGAATTGGCACGTACAATACTCTATCGAAAAACACGCAATAAGCGTATATCGTAATAAGCCTGCAATTAAAGACAACGCTGCAATGTGCAGTAAGGTGTGATTACACGGCAGTATCAGTGATAACAGGCCTGTCCTCATTTGAAAATAAATAGACCGACGCTAAACTATGCGTGGCCCGACAACGCCCAGTACCGGCTGGTCTCTCGCTGCTGTTATGTAAATAAGTCGTTAATTTATCATTTCAATGACTTCAACACGGAGCTCTACGTATGGTAAAAAAAAATACGCTGTGAAGTAACTTTATTGAATTAAAATTATGAGTCAT
Organism: Marasmarcha lunaedactyla; assembly: GCA_923062675.1. Classification (NCBI taxonomy): domain Eukaryota; kingdom Metazoa; phylum Arthropoda; class Insecta; order Lepidoptera; family Pterophoridae; genus Marasmarcha; species Marasmarcha lunaedactyla. Next base: position 10,780,518 of record OV281343.1, on the reverse strand, counting down.
GTAGAAGATTCGTAAATAAGATTTTAAATAATATTAAAATGCTCTAATTCATATAATCCTTTTTTAAACTGAAATGAAATGAAATATTTATTTCTCAACATTGACAATTACTTGTTCTTATTGATGTCAAATAAAACATGACTCTACCACCAGTTCGAACTAATGTTTGTTATAAAAAATTTATCTAACATTGCCAACGTTTCGTGTATATACTTCATAAGATTCAAAGATTCATTTGCATCCAAATATTTTGGAATAAATGTTTAGTGTTAACCAAAAAAGAGCATAAGTGTCGATAAAAATTCAGATGTATGGTCAAAGAAAAGTTATTTTTAAACAATATTACAATACAGCATAGAAAACTGTTTGCTGTTCACAATCTACATACTAATTTATGTAACGTACATTTTTGAGAAAAGAGAGCCGAGAGGTTTTTTGCCGCTTGTTTTTTTTTTCTCTGTCTGGCTTTTAAAAGTGATAATTTGAATTTTATTACATTAAAACATCAAATATTACTTTCAGGTGCTGCCGGTCGCTACACAAACGAAGCCGGGTTCATGTCCTACTACGAAATCTGCGAGTTTCTGCGAGAAGACTCTTTTTGTAAAGGGCCAATAGAACACAAAATGCTCTGAATTATGTATATAGTTCGACCGCGTTATCTGTGCAGTTAAGGGTGGTGCGACTTGTATGATAACATTTCTTTTCACAACATAACATTTATACGAATCTTTTAGTTCTAATTCTGTCTACTGAATGGGTAAGTTTGTGGCACTGTACCTGCTGCGACGACCCTTGATTTCACTAAGTTTTTGCCAATGATATTTGTTCGCTTCAGAATTTCAATTTAATTACTTGTTTTTTGAAGAACGAGCTGACGTTTAGAATAGCAAACTGTTTATTTTTTTTCTGCAGGCAATCTTCCGTCTATACTCTGCACGCTTGCCTATCTACATTTTACGACGACTATTACGACATTTCTTCATGTGGATTTTTTCAATCCGTGCACTTACGTAATTTTGGATCAGATCATTTATATACTTCAGGTTTAATAATATTAGAAGACCTTGTGAAAGAAAACTTGCATAAAATATTTGATTACGTTTTTTTGGGATGTTGATTGTTGAAATCCATTGCATCTCATTGAAGTATTGCATTCCCGGGTCGGGCTTGGTGGTCTTGAGTAATGCATTGGAACTGCACGAGAAGAAATTATTGATTTCAAAGGGATACAAGTAAGACCTTTAAGTTGCTGGCAAGGTTGGATACATCTTGTAGTCACTGACAAACAACGCTCTAATTCCTTATAAGCTTAAGTTGTAGAATTCCGTTGGGAAACCTCTGTGATCATAAACTTTACAGTTTGATTTATGACCGACAATAAATGCTAAATAACATGAATAATTATTGTTAATAATAATTTTATGATATCCATTAATCAAATCAGTTGTGGCAATTAACAACCCTGAAAGGCTTCATTCAAGCCACGCTGGTTGAGAGCTGGGATTCTTCCGCTGTGATTTTTCGGTCCTGAAAGGGTGCATAAGGAAAAATGCCGACAAATAATAATATCATCCACAGGCATAATTTTATAGATAACAGTAACCAGAAACTATACATCTCATTTAAAAATCTACTATTATGAACACCTGCAGGATCGTTTGAAAATTCTTGGACTAAACATCGAATATCCGCGACATCACTGACGTAACATGTTCTGTTCTTTATCTTTGCAAGTTCAAATTGAACTCATAAAAATGGAGACAAAAAAAATTATAAATGTAATTTTTGCGGTGTCTTGACCTAGTTGGTCATCATCAATATGATCTCATCTATGTTAGTAAAATGAATTAACAAACATCATTTGAAATCATACATAACCTACTTTCTGGAGTATGGTGCCATCCATGAACTACTTTCGTATTAGTAGTTCTAGTGTACCTTTTATCAGCCTCAGAATAATGATGGCGCTCTCCTCGTTAGAGGAGTATAGTATTCGTTGATGGCGCTGGAGTGCAGTCCGAATAGCAGCGATAAGGTCATTTTAAAAGTGGTCGCGTATAAATCATACAGTGTATTCAGCCATTGAGCCCACCAGCTCCTCATCTACGTGATCCACGTGAAATATTTTCCATATTAAAATTTTTGTATATTTTCAGCAATTTTGTAATGTTTTGTAGCTATCAAATTTTTGACTATAATAAAATATTCAATCAGTAAAAAAGCGCTTGTACTTCTAGTGACAGTGGCCGAGCAATACAAAGTTGGTCAATGAGAATAAACTATACTATTTCCATATCTTTATTTTCTCGATGACAGCTCCTGTGAAAACTTGTGTGAGCGTTTTTTTTTACAAAAAGTATGTATTATTTTATAAAAATATGACGTTTACACACGTACAAGGTTATATAATACCAGAGTCGGAGAAACTGATAGGGATGGAGCTTTATCGATAAACGAGATAGATAGAACTGTCATCGAGAAAATAATAAAATGGAAATAGTATATTCATTTTATTGTACGATTTCACATTTGTTTTTATTACATAGTTTCACTAATAAACAAATATTGATCCGCAAACCTTTGGGACCTTTGGGAACGGATCTTTACTCTACTAACGACCTCAAAGTGTGTATTATATTAGATTTGTCAAATCAAGTCAAACCAGCACAAACAAGGATGAGAAGCCCATGTATCTTACCTATCTTGTAGCCACTCAAGAATAGCTCCTGTCTTTTTCAGAGTTTTCTCTCGCCCAATTAAATTCGTTAAACTCGTCAAAATCAACTAGGTGAGCCTATTTCAATATAATTGACTTAGTAATAACGTGCGACATTGAGGTGTTCAGTCGTCTGCGTCCAGCTCCTGCCTACCCTTGATACTAAATTTCTTTTATAATACTTTAAACTAAAAAATAAAGAATACTTTTTCTATTCAATTTTTAGCAGTTCCAAGGTATGTAACCCCGAAGTCCAGGGTTAGTGCCACCATAAAAAGAGCTATTATCATAATCGACCTAAATTTACAAAGGTTATAAAAAAGAATAGGTACAGACGAATAGAGAACAACCTCTTCTTTTTCGGTAAAAAAATTAGACACTTGCTTTTTAGCGTACAAACTTGATTGGTGCAACGTCAATATCTGTGACAGTTGTGTTCGGCATCATAGAGTGCGTTCCGAATGCCGCTCAAAGCGCTATCAGTGCTATAACTGCTCTTAAGCCTGCCGATTGGTTTTAGCGCGCTAAAAGTGATATTTTTATTAAGTATACCGGAACGGTAAATAGCGCGCTAAAATTCTAATTGTTCCTCTTTTAAATCTAAAATTATATCTTCATTAAGATGTTCAACCCTGATTGTAACAGGAGCCATTTTTTTAATATTATTGCAAAAGAAAACTAAGAAGGAAGCTTCTAAAATCTTTAATCGCCTGAAATAAACACCAACAAAGAAACATCATGAGTAGTTTTGAAAGCAGTTCAGATGGACCATTCTTCGTAGCTTGGGTACTATCAGAGACTAGTAAATAACTATAGACTGACCATCTCCATACAAAAATTCGTGACTCGGAAAAAGCTCAAAATCCAAGCTATTACTAGATGTCGCTCTCAAATAGCTTGGACCAACCTTGTCGTTGTGAATTATTGACAAGAAACGTAATGCAAAATATTTGTATTAATACGGAACAAAGCTAGATAGCGTTGTCAAATAACCTGAAACCTTAGCAAGTAGGATTTATTCCTTTCCTGAAATTGGAAAATGTTGGAAAAAAATTGGAAAATTGGAAGATTTTATATCATTGATTTTGATAATTTTACTCAATAAGAATAGGTAGATAGTAATTTATTCTTACTTTATAGATGATAAAATAACAACTACAAAAGACCATAAACATACTGGTATAAGTTTATTTAGTTCAGAGACGCCTGGGCACTACCATCCTCCTTATTTTAATTGCCATAATAACCTATTTTTAAAAGCTTTTATTATCACAGTTGTGATAAACGCACATGTTATACGATATATGTAGCAGCCAAAACGTAAACTTAATCAAGGTCCATACAATTTGCACGAGTCACAGTAGGTGAGCAGAAATATTATAAATTCAAAGAAATTCAGGGAAAAGTTCCAAAACAAACACACACCCATAGCAACAACAATAAACGACAAAGAATTCAAATTGTCAAACAAATAAAATGTTGTGATAAAAAGAACAAAAAAAGTTGATGGATAAAGATCGTTTTTTTTAATAATAATCCAACAAGAAAATATTTTTTTAACTACTGCAAAATAGTTATGAGTTATATGCATTATAAATAAAAATTATGCACTTATTAAGACATAATTTTTATCGATATCCAGAAATAAAGTAAAATATTATATACCTATTAATTAAATGCACTGAAATTCGTTTTATTATGTTAAGGCAGATAAGAACAAACTGTGGAGATGAATGCTATATTTTTGTGGGAAAAATTATATACTGGCAATACAGTAACCCAGTAACACTACAAATAATATCCGGGGTGGTGTAAAGTTTTCTGTTACTGAATTATAAGAGCGGCAACATAGCATCAAATAATATAATGCACTAGCTGGCAACGTCTGTTGTCGCCTGATACCTACGGATAGTACTTGCAATGAAATATCAAATGATTTTGTAAACAGCGCCATCTTAAGTTTTTTTACGTATTATTTTGATTAAATTTAAATTACTTGTAAATCTAATACAAATAACGCCATCTCTCTATCTTAAAAACAACTATTTTTCAAGTCACAAAATTTTGTTAGACATGGTTAGTCTATAGTTATTTACTAGTCTCTGGTACTATGAACGTTTAGGACGGATTGATATTCATCGTGAACGCGGTCACAGGCATTGGGAACGGGTATATGAGCGCTCTGAGCGCGCATTCGGAGCGCACAAATTATTATATATGTTTAAATATAGAGTCCTGAACATTATTTCAAGTTTTATTTTGTGAAAAAGAAGGTGTTAGATGTTTAATAAATAAATATATAGTCGGTTTAAGAGGTATTAGGCCATGCTAGATTTTGAATGTGATGTTCTTTTATATTTTCAATTTTACTTTACCGATGACGTTGCTTTTCAGATTTATTTTGAATCTCATGTATATTCCCTATTGTAATATGGTCTATCTAAAGTTGATTATTAGTCTAGTGGATTGGCTATTGGCGGACTAACTTTGCAATTGCTACACGAGCGTATAACCGCCAGTGAAGCCTTCCTCGTTGAGGACATGTTCTATGAAGTGGATCAATAAATGCAACTTTGTTGTTTATTACGAGTATATAATCTAACAATTATTTTTATACCATACCTACTCTAAAAAGCTTATTTTATTCACGCAAAACAGTGAATAAAAAGGCCTTTTATTCACTGTTTTGTTTTTATTCACTGTTTTGGTGTTTGAATTTGAAACACAAAATATATCCGATCTCCATTTCAATGCTTACACAAACTCCTTGCGCTAAGATTCGAAATTCAAACTCTTTGGTGCAAATAAATTCTCGAGATTTGATTGGTCGATATTTGCGACAAGCAGTTTGGCATTAGATTAAAAACTCTTTTGTGTTCTTTGCTGCCATTATAGAAAAAAAAATATTGTTTCACAAGTTGACCACCCTAATGATAATAATAAGAAAATTACGCTTAATTTCAGTCATTGCTCTAATTTTAATGTCCATTTCAATGAATGTAACATTTATTATTTCTTGATTAAATTTCTATTTTCGCTTAAATTATGTCTTTTTCTCGTAGTCATGGTATATAAAGTATAGTATGCAACTCCTGAATTATTACTGTATTTTGTTGAGCGGAAAAATTATACCTACTACAATTTTGTCATTTAACTCCATAAACTTCATAACTGGTTTTCGCATCACACTCGAAATTCGTATGAGGAAAAATGACTTTTTTGCTCTCTCTGTATTGTCAGGTATTTAAGAATCGTTTTTATGCTTTGACGTTTATGAATCTGCTGATTTGTTTCAATTTTAGCCAACAGGGCTAGTATGCGTGAGTGGCTTTTAGTAGTTGAACGTTTTCGTACTTTACAGGGTACGTTAAGCCGTATTGGTCTCCGTTGGTAAGACACCAGTCGTGATCCACGTCAGAGGCCTATGGGGTTTCCAGAAGCGGCTTAATCAACTCTGACACTAGAGGTGGCCACTCCTTCACACGATGAGCAGTAGGTATTAGTCAACAAAACACCTAGGGTTAACTTTAGGTACTTGCTTCTACAGAAAGCAGTGACGTCATTTAAGCATTGTACTAGAAAAAAAGAGTTACCCTTTTAAAAATATTTTTTACTAACCATGCGGTCAACTGTTCCCGAAATGGCATACCTTATAGCGGGATGATAATATTAATGACTCGTGGAAGAGGTAAGCTGTTTCTGCGCTTGCAGATTGATAAACAGTTGGAGATGACTGAACGCTTTCATAACTGTCAATTGGACGCCTGTCACCTTAGTCTCACGTGACCACGGTATCTGTAAAGCTACTAAAACGCCAAGTTAAAAAAAATGTTATGAAACTCGATAAAACCCAATTAAAATAGTGTTATTCAAAAAAAAATCTTGTGAAAACTTAAGACATTATTGAGTCAACCATCGACGACCTTACAGAGAGGCAGGGCCTCGATCTCAACCCCAGCGCCGCGCCAAGGATTAGGAATCTTGGAATGAATGCGATATTTTTTCACCTCTAGATTAAAGTGTATCTAAAATAGAATCTCAAGAGTTCATTAACCTAAGTTTAGCGTTTACGTTTTAGAATAAATAATAATAATAATAAATAATTTATCCCCAGACAAACACAACAACTGTATGTACCCCGTAACTGTACCTAAAGTTAGCAGAGCTTGTATTATGGATGACCATACTGTGAACTGGGGGGGAACCTAGACTAAACATACATATATAAATATCAACAACCATGACCCGAGAACAAACATCTGTGTTCATCACACAAATGAATGTACCGGCCAGGACTCGAACCTCCGGCGTATGAGACATGGCTACTAACCACTACGCGACTCGGCCATCAAATTGTAGTAATACTAGGCTACGTCGGTGAATCGGCATACCGAATCGCCAATTGCCGTACACGTTCAAAGCTAGAGCTCGAATTTACAGAGAATTAACTCAAAATTAATGAGCCATTTCATAATTAGGTACTGAAGATATTTATGCTTGAGGTAGGTTGGTGATAAGCTAATTAGAATAATAATAAATAATAAATAAATATTTCTGACAATCACACCACATTATCTAGCCCAAATTAAGTATTATTAAGAACTTGTGTTATGGATACTAGATAACGGATAAATAAACTTAAGAAATATATAAACACACATAAATATTTTTTTATAACATAAATATTAGAAATAAACTTAAATAAACATACATACACATCCATGACTAGAAAGCAAATATGATAAAATATCTGCACCCTACCAGGATTCGAACCCGGAACCTCTGGCATGGAAGGCAAGGCTACTTACCTCAACACCAAACAGGCAGTCAGTCAATTAATCTTGTTTTATTTGTGTCAAGCAAATAAACGTCTAGCAATTTTTTAGTTTCCATAATTTTAATAGATAATGATTGACGTACAACTTTGACTTAACGAAGGATGGCTAGGTTTGCCTTGTAATTTTTAAATAATCACATCCAGTCACTGCAACTTTTAAACGTTTGTAAATATAGTTTTTATTTTCATTATATTTAATTACGTTGCGCATGTCATATTTATGTTAACCTGAAATTTGACATCCCTATAAATTTTAAGAACACGGATGTGAAAGCATTTGTCTTTAGGAACTGACTTGAAAGTTTGTCTGATTCCGTCAATATAACGAGTCATTTGGGGAACCCTAAAATTTGCTCTCTCAAAAGGTTAAAGTTTAATCAAAGACCATTGCACTGGGCTTTTTTGAGGGCAAAAAAATTATTGGGACCTATTTAAACGAAAGCAAACTCATCGTGCAATATTTTATGTGAAAACATTTTTAATGAAAAGCGTTACAAAAAAAACTACTAATTACCGTGCCGGTTAGAAACAGTCATTCCTATTTTGAACCCCATAATAATTCCGTTTACGTGGTTGGGGTCCGGTCCAAGGGAAGCAACCGCCAGTACAATTATTGAAACAAAAGCAAGTGCAACTGAAGCATTCGGTCGCAACGTATCGTTAGTCGATATGATAAACACATTCAATATTAATACTCGTAAATAAACACCTTCAACTTATTATTTCTATGGGTAGAGAAGCCACCTACCACCGGTGGGTAGCCAGCCCGTTTTCCGATATTATTAATCTTAGGTGCAATATAATTTATCAGTAGGTTTCAATTGGTACTGCCTTTGTTCTTCCATTTACGCTTCCTTGGATTTTTCCGGAACATAACCACGTCAACAGTTATATTAATAATAATACACCAGCCGCATAGTTCAAAAATGTATGCAGGTAAACCCAGAACCGATAAGTCCGAATAATTAATCTAAAAACTACATTACTTGGTAAATTTTTTCTACATGGATTAGAAGTAGCCAGCATAAAGTTACTGGCTCATTGCAGGTTACGTTCGTGATGCCGAAGTAAAGCGTTCTTTTAAATAGTAGACCAGGATAGGGTTGAACACAATTCCGTATAACAGATTAAGTAGGTGAGTATTCCTTCGAAATCAGTTGGGAGCCACTTGAGCTTTGTACGAAATTCAGAAATATGATCACATTTACGCAAGCCAAATATGAATCTTATGCAAATATTTTGTTTAATTGCTCTTCCGTGAGATCGAGATTGCTAATGTCGGCTTAATCCAGTATAGAAAGTATAAGTGATTGCGTTAGAGCAATTCTGGTTGGTATGGGTAGAAAATTTCGAAGCCTTCTAAGAGCCTACTGCAGCAAAATCCTTAAATCTTTTCTTAAGTTTTCACGATACATACTTTAAATAAAACACTTTTTACCGGATATTATCGCGTATATTTTAGTTAATTTTAAAATTATTTCGACGTTTCGGCATCTTTGCAGTTGCCGTGGTCACGATAGACTAAGGTGTTGTTCATCTATTGCCAGTAATAAAAACTACATGATTGTCAATACATATTAACGCCATCTGTTTCTCAGTCTTCTCGCATAACGTCCCGGATTGACACAAAAGGCACTGACTGTGTCCTGAGTTTGCAGTCTAACAGTTTGCTGGTTTTTCATTTTGATGTTTTTAAGTATTGGATCCCATGTTGATGAAAGTTTCCAACCATCTTCTCTATTGAAATTTGGATGTTTTTTAATTTCAATAGTTTCTCTGACCATCCTAGGTATAAAATGTTTCTCTTTTGCTAGGATCTTCACGGTATCAAATCTTAAATAATGGTTGGGCTTGTCTATGGAATGTTCACAAACTGCAGATTTTGAGGTTCGTTTATTTTTAACATCAGAGATGTGTTCTTTAATGCGAGTTGACACATTTCGTTTGGTTTGACCGATATAAGAGAGCCCGCAGTCACAGTCGATTTTATAAACGCCTGGATCTTGTAAAGGGATGCTTGATTTTATTGGACGAAGATGCTGGCTTATCTTTGAGTGCGGCTTGTAGATAGTTTTGATTGAAGCTCGCCGAAGAATGCCTCCTATCTTGTCAGTAACACCCTTTATATAAGGCAGGAATGCTGGTCTTCGTTCAACTGTGAGTGGCTTTACGCGGTTTCTGCGACGGCGACGCGGTGTTTTTAAATCGTTATCCCGCAGCACTTTAACCAGGTGGTTGAGTTCCTCATTAATGTGTTGGGGATCGCAGATTCCATGTGCTCTCTGAAACAAAGAGTTGCCTACGGCAGATAATTGGCTCGGGTGGTGATGGGATTTCCCATTTAGATATCGGTCAGTGTGGGTGGGTTTCCTATAAACAGTATGGCTAAGTGTACCATCAGGATTTCTTTGTATTAAGACATCTAAGAAAGCTAATTTGTTCTCCTGCTCCAATTCCATAGTGAATTTAATTTTAGAATTAAGGGAATTGAGGTGGTTTAGGAATGCAGTCACTTCATGCTTAGGTAATATAGTGTAGGTGTCGTCAACGTACCTCTTGTATATCTTCGGCACAACAGGTGCCATTCGGAGCGCTTGCTCCTCGAAGTTCTCCATGTAAATGTCAGCTACAACAGGTGACACCGGAGACCCCATGGCAACACCATCAATTTGAATGTAGTAATTGTTATTCCACATGAAGTAGCCAGATGTTAAACATAGCTCTAATAGTTCTGCATATTCCTCGGGCAAGTTTGACTCACTTAGCTTCCTTTTTACTATATCAATGCAGTCTCTAACAGGTAGTGAGGTGAATAGAGACGACACATCAAAGCTAACCATAGTTTCATTGTTAGTTAACTTGAGATTTTTAAGGTCACTAACAAAATGGTAAGAATCCTTTACATATGCACTTGTCTTTCCTCGCAGTTGTGAGAGCACAATTGCTAAGTGCTGGGCCAGCTTGTAAGTTGGTGTGTCTAGCTGGCTCACAATAGGTCTCAAAGGTACTTTAGCTTTGTGTATTTTTGGTAACCCATACAATTTTGGTGGTTTTGCACTTGCTGGTGTTAACTTTTTCACATCTAAATGTAACAAATCTTTGTGTTTTTGTATTAAAGTGGATGTTTTCTTCATAATCCTGTTGGTGGGGTCGTAATTCACCATTTTGTATGTGTTTTCATCCGCTAACAACTCCAAGATTTTTTCGTTATATTCAGATGTATCCATCACTACGGTAGCATTTCCTTTATCTGCACGGAGAACTGTTAACTCGTCATTATTGCGTAAGGTCTTCAATGCAAGGCGTTCTTCTCTGGATAGATTCGATTTCGGTAGACTATTGCGTCTTAATACGCCGGAGATATCTTGCCGTATACTTTCAGAATCTTCCTTTGAAAGTTTGTTTGTGAAAAGACAGTCTTCTACGCGACAGATTATGTCTTCTACCGGTATTCTAGACGGAGTTGGTGCAAAATTTAAGCCCTTCGATAAAACTTTTATAACATTTGTTTCCAATGTTTGTTTTGACATATTGACAACTGTACGTTCAAGCGAAAAAGTTGATTGATTCTCTGTGGTTGAGCTGATTGAAGGCTGAAAGGGTTCATGAGTCATCCTTTTGTTATTGAGTTTTTGAAATTTGCTAATTTGTTTATTTTTATAGATGTTGTAGACATAGTACGCCCTTTTATTCGTAAAATCTTCAACTTTCGCGAAATCCAAATGGGACAGAGTCAATGCAAGATCGTTTTTTGAATTTTGAATAATTTCGTCTGTTCGAAATATGTCATACCGATGTTGTTGTATTAACTTGATCAGTAGTTTTTTGCTTGCTTGGTGAAGAATTTCGGCACTCCCCCGGATGTCTTTCTTCGGAGATATTCTCACACATACCGGGAGAAGGTTGTTATCCCGACATCTTTTGAGAAAGTTTAACGATGTCAGCAGCCGTGATTTCTTTTTCTTCATGCACTCAAGCGATCGTATTTTGTTTGCAACTACCGCTCCGTAGCGGGTAATTAAATCTTTTCTTAAGTTTTCACGATACATACTTTAAATAAAACACTTTTTACCGGATATTATCGCGTATATTTTAGTTAATTTTAAAATTATTTCGACGTTTCGGCATCTTTGCAATTGCCGTGGTCACGATAGACTAAGGTGTTGTTCATCTATTGCCAGTAATAAAAACTACATGATTGTCAATACATATTAACGCCATCTGTTTCTCAGTCTTCTCGCATAACGTCCCGGATTGACACAAAAGGCACTGACTGTGTCCTGAGTTTGCAGTCTAACAGTTTGCTGGTTTTTCATTTTGATGTTTTTAAGTATTGGATCCCATGTTGATGAAAGTTTCCAACCATCTTCTCTATTGAAATTTGGATGTTTTTTAATTTCAATAGTTTCTCTGACCATCCTAGGTATAAAATGTTTCTCTTTTGCTAGGATCTTCACGGTATCAAATCTTAAATAATGGTTGGGCTTGTCTATGGAATGTTCACAAACTGCAGATTTTGAGGTTCGTTTATTTTTAACATCAGAGATGTGTTCTTTAATGCGAGTTGACACATTTCGTTTGGTTTGACCGATATAAGAGAGCCCGCAGTCACAGTCGATTTTATAAACGCCTGGATCTTGTAAAGGGATGCTTGATTTTATTGGACGAAGATGCTGGCTTATCTTTGAGTGCGGCTTGTAGATAGTTTTGATTGAAGCTCGCCGCAAAGATGCCGAAACGTCGAAATAATTTTAAAATTAACTAAAATATACGCGATAATATCCGGTAAAAAGTGTTTTATTTAAAGCAAAATCCTTTTTTACTTATTGCTTCTAGCTGAGTTTCCCATGACCTTGGAAAGTCTATAAGAATACCAACAATTTTTACCACGGTACTGCATGGAATTTGTAAACCATCAAAAATGATAGGTCTTACCATACAGAAATCAATTTTAGAATGTAATAATGCTTATAGCTCCACTCAACAATGGAAAACAGATCCTCGTTGATAGCACCAACGACCTCATCAATGTCATTGAAACCAGCTTGCGTGTATATTTGTAAATCATCAGCATAAAGTTGTGGGAAGAAGAAAGAGAGTCAGTTATGCTGATAATGTAAGTACAAAATAATACAGGAGAAAGCACACGGCCTCATGGCACGCCGTTCGTAGCATTGCACCATGTAGCCATGTTGTTTTACACAAATACGATGCCGGCGGCCACGCAGATAACTTCGAAACCAATCAATCACTGTTGGAGATATGTTCATAGAGTGCCATACATGCCTAGGAATATTTCAAAATCAAATGTGTTAAATGCGTTGCTGAAATCAGTGTCAGTACTATCAGCTATTGATTTTCCATACCTTGTATATCATCGTTAACCTTGACAAGGGCGGCGACCGTACTATGACAGGTTCGAAAGCCAGATTGAAAGGAATCAAGGTGCTTGTTTTGATTGAGAAAGGTATATACTTGCTGATGGACAAGACGGTTGAGGACTTTTGAAAAAAAAGGCAACTAGATATAGGACGGTCACAGGAATCATTGACTTTGGATTTTTAGGAAAGGAAACAAGATTCGCGTTCTTCCAGGATTTTGGAAATCTAAAAAATGTTGAGGAGCTATTAAGAATCTTGGAAATTACTGGGATAAGGATTTCAATGATAGGAATGATCATATTACGGCTTAAATTGTCACAGCCCTCGGCTCAATGTGATATTGAGTACTTATACTCTATTTAACAACACAATCAGTGAATTGCTGAAATTTAAAAGGGGGATGTTAGGTTTTGGCTACGTGGAAAGGTATCACTTTTGGTCAACACGTTGGGTCAATGTCAATATTACGGTGCTTAAAAAACAAAGGACTATAGAACAAACCGAGACCGGCTCTAAGCAAAAAGCTCTACTTGTCTACTACCACTACGATTTTAATGATTTCCACTCAGCCGAGTGTATGAGTTTCAAATAATTGAGTACCTACCTACCAAATACTTTTTCGCAGCGCTTGGTTTGTTTCGTTGTAAAGGATTGCAAGAGAAGCCGCAGTCCACCCGTTTACCTTGTCCGCTTGGTAGTTATGGCTCGAAGAAAAGAAATAGCGAAGAAATCTCGTGAACAAACCTGCACATTACCTGTTTAATAAAATTTTTAAATAAAGCACTTTTTAAACAGGATTTTTATAGCGTTTAATTATACTTTTACATTTTGCCTCGATATTTTCGTACCGTACGAAGTATTAAAAGATGTAATATATGGAAAAGACTACGGTATGGATCTAAGGAATCTAGAAATTTAAATAAACAGAAAGCATCTATGAAACTTCTTATGGAACCGTCTATACGCATCGTACGCAACTGTAGCGCAGTAGGTGTTCTACTACCATATAAAAGTAACATTGAAATGGAAAGTCGATTGAAGTAATATTATAAAAGTTCTTAAAAACATTATTTTGGCTTCAATGGGGAATGCAGTTTCCTTGTAGTCAATGATTTATAAAGTAAGCCGCCGCCTTCCTGATTGAAGCAATTTTAGCACTTACGGATCAGCATTATTTCCGTATCGGTCAAAATCTATTAGTGGTTGGTCTTAATTTAAGCGTGCGCGTAGTTCATTACAAATTGAGGCTTTCACTATTTTAACTTCCAGTAAAGTTTCCAGTATCACATATACATATACATTTGTGAAATATTTAAGTAGATTATTTATTTGTATAAATATAGTTATTTACTTATAATATTTAACACACTGTAAGGATGTACGCACCACCTACATATGTAATACATATAGGTTGCATTTAGATTATAATAAATCAGTATTAACTCGTCTTTCGTTGTTTCAATACGTCTCCCTTTAGCGACATCTCCCATGGCGACCCTGCCAGGCGGTGTCGGTAACCTAACGCCACACCATATACGAATGGATATGAATTGACTGTGAAGATAAATCATGAATTCCATAATTTTAATTGTCGATCGTAAATTTTTAAATACAGTCGTACTAATTATTTTTATTCAACTTCTGAAAGAATTTCATTTTCTACAAAATGGGCAAACAGATGTCTAAAGAGGAGACTGTTATAGTTCAAAATGCAGCTGGAGCAACAAATGGCGCTACAGTGGACCAACTTCATTTCCACTTGTCTTTAACTTCGATATTGCTGGCAGTAATTACTACAGTGCTCTTGCTCGCGGGTTTCTCCGTCATTTTCCGGGCTTACAAAAAGTGTCACAGACGTTGGATAGTCCAGGAGTTTAATCGGAATGATTTTAGAAGATCATTTTGGCAGAAGTAGTTTACCAGAGCGCCACAGTAGGGTCCGGCGGCGCCAAGAATGGGTCCAGAAATTGTGTAAGAAAAGTGTTTGTGCAGTGCTATTTTATTAATGTTATATGATGTGTTTTATTTTCAGTTTATTTTTTTTAGTTGTGATAATTAGACAATAACGTTATTTTGCCGGCAAAGTAGGTCGTCGTAGCTGGATACATTGATACAACATTTAACTGAAATGACATACGAACTATGAACTTTATTATATGTTATATGTTTAAAAATCATTCTGCGTTTAAGTACTTATTGATAGTAATTTTTTTTTTCGATAAGTTACGTCATGTTGTCTACTCTCAATTATGGTAAGTCATGTTTCATTATTAGAATCTTTATATAAAGAATTAACGGAAATCAGAGTTTATTTTATTAAAATTGGCGAAAAAAGAAGACAAGGTAATATTTTACAATATAAATTAAATGAGACCAATTTGATATATGATCGTTATAAGTTCTGGTTAAGTGAATATGACAGAGAACTAAAACATGGTAATTTACATAATTCTGACATCAAAGTCATTGATAAATCTTGTCAGCAGTTTTTAAAACTTTTTGATGAAATTGTGAAGCTGTGTCATATATCCACTAATAGTTCCAAAATGGAAACATTTGACCTAAAGACTGCGTTACAGAGTCAAATAAATAAATTATTAAATGAAGGAATAATAGAACCTTGTAACAGTGAATGGTCTAGTCCTATGTTATTAGTGCCAAAGAAACACGATAGTGAAGGTAATAAAAGATGGAGATTAGTGATAGACTACCGGAAATTGAATAATTGTATATAAAACGATAAATTTCCTTTGCCGGACATAACGGAGATTCTGGATTCGTTATCCGGATGTATTTATTTTTCTCACCTGGATTTATATCAGGGATATTATAATGTTGATTTACAAAAAGATAGCAGGAAATATACTGCATTTTGCTCAGGACAATTTCAAATGACAAGAATGCCAATGGGTTTGAAAACAAGTCCTAGTTCTTTTTCGCGAATGATGACTTTAGCAATGGCTGGGTTAACATTCGAAAAATGCCTAGTATTCCAAGATGATTTAATAATTTTTGGACGAAATTTAGAAGATCACAATAAAAATTTACAGTTAGATTTTGAAAGATTACGAAAAGTTAATTTGAAATTAATTCCGTAAAAGTGCGAATTTTTTAAATAAAATAAAATAATAAATGTATTTAGTCACCAGATCCGAGTAAAATTACTACCGTGCAGAACTATCCTAGACCAAAAAATGCTGATGAATTGAAACGATTCATAGCATTTGTGAATTACTATAGAAAATTTATACCAAATTTTGCTCATAAATCATATTATTTAAATTATCTTTGTAAAAGTAAAGTTCCTTTTATTTGGACTGACCAATGCGAAGAATGTTTCCAAATGTTAAAAAATAGTTTGATTAACCCACCAATTCTTCAATATCCAGATTTTTCGAACGAAAATCAATTTATATTACAAACGGACGCATCAGGGTATGCGATAGGTGCGGTTTTGGCTAACAAAAATGGAATGCCAGTAGCATATGCTAGTAGAAACCTAAACACAGCTGAAAAAAATTATCCAACAATCGAGAAAGAATTGCTCGCTATAGTGTGGGCTATTAAGCATTTTAGACCTTACCTATACGGACGATCATTTATTGTCAAAACTGATCATAGACCTTTAGTTTACCTTTTTAGTATGAAAGATCCAAGTAGTCGACTCACAAAGTTTAGGCTTGCATTGGAAGAGTATGAGTTTATAGTAGAATATGTTAAGGGTTCTGATAATGCAGCTGCAGACGCGTTATCACGAATCACTTTATCATCTAAGGATTTGAAAGAGATGAACGCTCAGATATATGTAATGACAAGAGCACAAAAGACACGAATGAATGAGATACAAACACCGATTTCTTCGGCTGAAAGCGTCAATACAGACGATCGGCCCGTACAACCGACAGTCGTAGAGACTCATTTTAGACCGAAGACGTCGATCGAATTATCTTTCACTGATAGAGACAATTTATTAAAACTTAAGAGAACTTGTACTATTAATTATGAAAATGAAACTTTTGTTTACGTGTCAAGTAAGCATACGCTGTATATCAAATATTTAAATACTTCATCACGAATGTTGCGAAGCGAATTTGTAAAAGAATTGACTGAATGTTGTAAAATGTTAAATATTGAACAATTATTGATACTTAAAAACGATTCTAATGACACGTTTGTAGAAAAGTTATTACAAGAAGTAAAAAGTACTATTGATTGGTCCGGACCAAGAATATGTGTTTTACATGATGTTAAGAGAATTGTAAATACAGATGACGTCAAAGTAATTTTAAATGATTTTCACTTATTACCCACGAGTGGACATTCAGGCATGAAGCGAATGTACAATAATATAAGAAAATATTATTATTGGCCAGGTATGCAGAATGATATCAATATTTATGTTCAACGTTGTCATAAATGCCAAACGAAAAGCATTCAATACCTGTTAAAGAACCAATGAACATCACGACTACAGCTAATACAGCTTTTGAAAAGATATTTTTAGATTTAGTCGGTCCTTTAGATAAAGACCAAAACGGTTACTCGTATATTCTCACGTTACAATGTGAATTAACAAAGTTCATAGAAGCGATACCCTTAGTTTCGAAAAAGTCTGAAGTAGTAGCACAAGGCTTAGTAAAGAATTTTATTTTAAAATTTGGTGTCCCTAGGGAGGTTGCTACTGACAGAGGAGCCGAGTTTATGTCAGCAGTTTTCAAGGATGTAAGTTCACTTTTAAAGGTGAGCCAGATTAACTCCACAGCTTATCACCAACAAAGCATCGGAGCCTTGGAAAACATGCATAAACATCTTGCAAGTTTCCTTCGCATTCAGACTGACAACCACCCCGAGACATGGAGCTCTTGGTGGCCATTCTGGTGTTTTTGTTATAACACATCGGTTCATTCTGAAAGTAAGTTTACACCTTTTGAGTTAGTTTTTGGTAGAAAGTGTCAACTTCCTAGTAACTTGTTAGGTTATTACGTTGATCCTTTATACAATCATGATAATTACGGATCTGAATTAAAATATCGTATTCAAACTTCTCAAAAAGAAGCTCGAGGTAACTTGTTTAAGAGTAAAATAAAGAGAAAAGAAATGTTTGACCAAAACACGAAATGTATATCGTATAAACCTAATGATTTAATTTTAATAAAAAATGAACAAACTAGTAAGCTAAGTGATGTATTTTCAGGTCCATATAGAGTTATCAGAGACCTATCGCCTAACGTAGAAGTTATAAAGAATTGTAAGCCTTATCTAGTACATAAAAACAGAACAAAGCTATATCATGTATCAACTTAGTCATAGTGGATACTATATTATACGATATCATATTATATTCTTACTGTAAGTTTTATACTATAACAATAATTATTGTAAAACTTAAATTGCTTTGTGTTCAAAGATGAATAATCAAACTAGGTATGTATAAGTAATTTGATAGTTGCATTAATCGATGTCGTATTTTCTTGATAGCAAATTGTTTACGAATCTTTTGTGATGTTTAATGTTAATTTGTGTAATAAAAATAAAAAAAATGTTATTCTTTTTTATTCTATTTTTTGGTAGGGAGGTGTAATACATATAGGTTGCATTTAGATTATAATAAATCAGTATTAACTCGTCTTTCGTTGTTTCAATACGTCTCCCTTTAGCGACATCTCTCAACACGCTATTCTTCAAATTTTTCAGTCCCAGTTCTACTGGGAAAAAAATACTTTAGAAATAAGCAGTGCCTCTGCGACGTGATCTTGTATTTCTTTTTTACTTTAGTTTTTTGTGAGTACCCACATAAATAATAAAGTATACAAAGAAATAAACAAATGCCCTATAGCTATCTGCATAAATACTTCTTGTTCGCGGCGCGACGGCGCGGCGCTCAGCCGATTGTTACCGTGTCAACATGCGTGCGTATTTTCTAGCCGATATGTTTAGTCTCAGGAAGCATTTGACGAAGGATTTTCAATCTGAGAAAAAGCTGATAATACTTTTTACACATTATTTATTTTATATCTAGAAAAACCAACGAAATATTTAATCACGCAAAACTTTACGCAACATCCTTCAGGTATCTCTTTAATTAGTACGTTTAGTTATTATTTTTATAAGCAGTCTTATTTATATATATTTTGAGTTCGATATTCAACACAGCAACTGTTCAGTTTCAATACTATCACTTAAACTTAACATTGCCTTAGTCCACATAATAAAATTAAATACTACAAAGAAAATGATTAAAATATCATTTAGGCATTTTAGTTGGCTCCAATAATACACGTCAAAACAGATTTATAAAAAGAAAGTCAGATCATTACTTGCTCATTAGGACCACCATCTGTTTCTAAACAAGATCGAACGTTTGCTCAGGCTGAATGGATTTAATCGACGATTAGCGATTTAATCCACAAAAACCACATAGTCTAAATACTCCGGTTAATGAACGCGACTTTCCTAAATTAACACGACCTAATTAACTGCGCCTGATCCTAAAGAAATATCGTATTTGCAATTCATTCAGTCGATTTTGAATCGAATTTTCTTATCTGTTTGTATCTTATCGATTGTTGATCAAAGTTTTTAATCATTATGGTAACATTTATGATATTGCTAAAGATATTTTAAACCTATAAGTACAAAGGAATTTTAGTAACTAATTTCTAAGAATTGCGTATCACATTCTATTGTGTCGTGACATCACTTATTTAAACGGAATGGATGCAGAGCTCAGCACAATTCAATCCATATTAATTAAAGACAAAACTGTATTATAAACATAACGAGTAATTTTAAGTTAAGAACTTCTTGCAAGACAATAGCTTTTCAATAGAAATATCTTATCTACATTACTTATTTAGATACTTAAAGAAATTTGAAGCTTGTTTTACAAAATAATTAAGTATAATAATAATAAATTCTATGACTGACGTACCTAAAGTAATTTGTGTTGCTGAAATATGAATATTTGGTGCTTTAGTGCATACTACCATTTTCAGAATAAGCGTACGTAGATATCTATATATTTAAATCGGTTTTCTTCATCGTAAAAACTCTTGTTCTTACCAGAATACAATTCCAACCCGATAATTACATTAAATCCGCAACCTACGTGTTTATTTATGGTACTTATTAAGTTGATAATTTTAATTATATATACAAAAAAAAAATTGATGCGACTGGCGTAAAACTCTTAGCAAAACTAATTTCTTACAACAACCACATCGCATTTTATTTGATATTCTCATAATGTTCGGATATTTTCAAGAAGCAAATTTATTGCAAACGGGCTCTAGTGAGGCAATATGAATAAAGTTAACATTGCTCTTTACAATTTTTAAGGCGTCGGCCTTAGAACATTTTGAAACAAAAGTATTTCAAATAATTTCCATACATTTGCAACATTTAATACAATCTCGCCTGTTTACTAGTTGTGCTATAAGCAAGTGCATTTAGAGATCAAATCTCAGTAGAGCACTGTCGGTTTGATAAGTGATTGATCGCGCGAACCGGGCTGGGATAATCGAGCCAGTCTTAGTAATTTATGCAGTTTTTGTGTTAAACTGATGTCTTTTCCATAAGTAGGCGATATGTATCAACATATATAATTCATCATCATATCAAAAATGTAATAATGAGATAGAAAATCTAAATGTGATTCTATTATTTTCTCAGGCATGCATTTTTTAATAAGCACTGTTTAGAAATGATTTCATTTAAACATAAAAAGGTTGCCCTTTCAACGCGATGTAATAGTAGTTATTGAACTGGTGCCAAATTCGTCTGCATCGTGTTAGAATTAAGGCTTTACTTATAAGTACATTGTTACACTTTTGTACATAAAGGTAAACAACCATAGTCGATTTATATTTATTGACAAAACAAATAAAACACTTTCTATATAAACATGTGAAGCGTAAACTTAAGACACCATTGAAAACATGAACAGAGACAATATCGGCGTTAAACCAAATGAATCAGCGTTTCATTTCCACATCAAATGTCGCATTGTTTGTGATCTAGTTGAGGCATGGCGGTCGCGCTGGCTGCCAACATGGCTACCGGCTGATAGACATTGACGCGGCGTGACAATAAGTAACTCCTGCGACCTTTCTAGTTGACGGTGAACATAATGACTGAATCTAAGATGGCGGTGCTTCTGTAACCTTTTACAAGTGCCGCCGCTGGTGGTCGTCGTAATCGAAGAACTATCGTACATCGCGCAATGCGATGTTTCACGGTTGCTTCGCTGGTTCAAAAGGGCTAGCTTGACACATCGCTGTTTGTGTGCAAAAATATGTAGTCTGTGTTGTCATGCCAGAGGTACTCGAACATGCTTTAACGTTATCTTTGACGTCAAAATTTATAATTCGAAAATAATTTGTCTTGTAATTCGCTTGTGTCATTAATTCTTAATTCGGCTATTAAAATTGGCATATAATTTTCATACTTATTAAAACCGATAAATTGATAAATATCGTATCAAAGGATGTGATTATAGCAAGAATATTGACAACAATTAACATTTACTTTTTTAAGCGACTCAATTTGAAAACTTCATTTGTAAATACCAGAACTGCATACCTTCTTTAAATATTACCTCCAACGGCTTAATTTTGCACTTGAATACATAAAGAAAATAAGATATTATCCATATTGGGCATTAATTGTTATAGTGAATACATTGTCCTGTGGTAATTCAAGGATGTTTGGTTCTGTTTGTTTTTGTGTTCGATTACATTCTAGTATGAATCGTGTTACCATTTAGGGAGCCTGGTAATGCGGCAGGTTCGGCCCGGTCGCGTGCCTAGCCGAGTCATCAATATTCGATTGCAATTTTATGGATGTATTTCCAAGATAAGTATATTTTGCCGGTTAAAATGGATTTACCTATTAAATAACCCAAATTTAACCATTACTCATCAAAGGATTTATTTTATCAGTAGAACAGTAAAAAATAAACGAAGGCAAGTGTGATAAATTCTCCTTTAAGGTAAAATATATTCCGCGATACATTGGATACCTTGGCTCTCTGTAGATTCATAAACAATTACAGCACGTTTTTCCAGCTTTCTTTGTCACCCTACTCCGAGAATAATAAAAGCCAATCTCAAAATAGAAAGACGAACATACCATGAAATAGAAACGTTGCGTGGTTGGTTTTTTGGTGTCCCTTCAGATATTATGTTTCAATTGTTATCTTCCAAGCCATTGTTCAGCAAGACTTATCTTTCGTTAAGTATGTGGCAAAAACTAGACATTATTTGATTTAAACTGCAGCCTTTAAGCACCACAAACAGTAATGTTATTAAATAATTCATTATCAAGTAATACTTGTTGAACTTTTCTAGGTACTGAAATAAAAGAACAAATAGATTTTAAAATACGTATATGTTCAAACATTTCAACTTGGTTGGAAGGATTTCACTTACTGATATACCTTCCTACCTAGTTGTGTATGTTTTGAATTTTCCGTTACATAATCATTTTCCTAATATAGCGACGATAATAAATAATAATTTAAGATTTTAGTATATAACTTTCTATAAAGATTATAAACATTAAAGATTAAGCACAACTGCCGTAAAAACAAGTGGACGGTGGGTCTAATACATTAAGAGAATTATGAATAAATTAAACCACGGGAAATTTAAATCGTGTATCGTAGCGTCATTGTTTGCCACTTTGCACCTTACGTAGCTGCAGCTAGGAAGTCGACAATAAAATCATCCAATGCAGCGTCGACTACCTGGAGCGTTCATATTTTGACAGTTTTACTAAGCAGTATGCCATTTTGGACGTATTGCTATGCGGCCGATCAAATCAAGGCTGGTATGACATTCACACCATTTTTGCATTTTCGTTTGATTGTAAGTCAATGTTAAGCGCAAAACAAAATGCAAATTTGTGAGCAGTACCTTTTACTTATATGATTGCTAATAAAATATGCCCAGGGGCCTATGTTTAGCAACCTATTCTGTCTAATGTCTTTAGCATATATTATTCTATATTTCTAAACAAACATACGTAAGTACGTTATATATTATCATTATGATTGATTTTACATTTATGCGCCACATAACTCTGAACTGTCTGCGAGGGGCTTCGCAGAACACGAATATAGGTTTATGCGGAGGTTTGTATCTTGTATTTTTGTATTGTCTCTGCGCAAACATAAACTGCAGCTAAGTTCAGAGCCACCGAGTTTGTGACGCTTACTATATTAAAGTGAGTAGGTAAATTAGGTGCAGCTCCTGTAGAGATTTCTTCTATATTATTAAAATGTAGGACCTACCTGGTGTCTATCTATCAAATGTAATAAAAAGTAGCATTTAAAGTGAAAATACTGTTCTTTTTTCAAATAAAAGCATAATACTCCTTGCTCTTGGACAAGTTGCTCGTAGGACGTGAAAATAAACTGCAACGAAACTTCAAATCAACAGTGTATGCATGTTACATTGGAGGCTCGAGAACCGCCGGGAGCGCACTCTAGTTTCATTAAAACACATGAATTTTTCATATCAAGCCATGTTTGTTTTACATTATTTACAACACCTCCGCAATTTAAATGTTTGCATTTAAATTGAATTTACGATGTAAAGGTAAAGCGAAAAGAGTTTACAAAGTTTTAAAGGCAGACCTTCCTTCAATCAAGATATTTATTTTTAACAGTGTTTAATATAATTGAGTATCTGTGGTATTTGTAATGTACCTGTTACTACGATACCTGTAATTCCTACATACTTTACACATTTTTTTTGAGATGAAGTAAATTTTTTACGTATAACTTTATAATAAAAAAACAGACAGATATTTTTCTTAATCAAATACATTTTACAATAGGCCTTTTTAATATGCGTTTGCCGAACATTTCTCTCTTTAGGTTTAACAAATGCAGTATCTGTTGAATTTTTTCGTATTCTCTTTGATTTAAGCCGTTAAATCACAAATAACATTCGTGATATAAACTGATTACTAAACATCCAATTTCAATCGCGTCCCAGTAGTTTGAGCGGTGGCGCAGAAGTATGAAAAGTTTTGTCTATGGTGACCAATGAAGAGCTTTTTTGGCGAGCCCGAGGAGAATAATTATAACTGAACAGTTGACATGTCTTTGGTGCTAAGTTAGAACTTTGACAAAGATCAGATTCTGAAATTTATTCCGGGGGTTTATAAAGGTTACAAATTTGCACTTGGCTGTTGCATAGTTCATAATTGAAGCAAAAGGTAACAATGAAACATAGTTGAATGTCCATAATCTTAAAATTGGTAGATTCGGTGGTATAATTGAGAGACAACTTATTTATTACACAAGTTTTGGTATCGGCCTATATTTGAAAATATTTATAACATAAATTCAAACTTCTAAAAATAATAATATTTATGAAGAGTGAACTCTGGGGCAACTGGTGGATATGACGCAGTTATTTTAATAGTTTCAGTAGGTTCTAATGTCAGCTACCTCAGTAGACAATGAAATATTTTATAATTGTTTTTATTATGATTACAACAGTTACATCTGTTCTTTATCAGTTTGATTGGGATCCAAGTCTGGCTTGGAGGTTCTGTAATATAAACCGAAAACAAACGTTAGCAAGCACGTAGCATTCGTTCCCATAGAAACCATTATTCTTTGGTGTTTAGTTGATTTAAAAAAATGATGGGTTGCCAGATTTAGGAAAACCTTAAAATACCACACACTTTCCTCAGTATGACCGCACTCCGGCCCAGGCGAGCTCTTAACGATTGGAAGCCTACTAGCTCTAAACCGTGCCTGTTCTAAACCCAACACTGCTGGCGCGAACGAGCACCGTTAACATTTAGCCCATTATAGCTTGCGCATCCATTATATATGTATATATTATCCATAGGATATATATTTTAAACGTTTCCTCATATCGATTACTCCTTAGGTCATCGACCCCAAATTTTTAACTCGTGCAGTTCATCAATCATTGAAAATTGACAATTATGTTAATTGACGTAATTTAATGAAAGATTCACCTCCGAAATTAACCCTCGATTATATCAGTATCACATGATGGAAGCGGTTCCTTTTACATACAAGTTATGGAAAATATTACAAGAGATGGGTGGGAATTTTGTGACAATTTTAATAAATCTGTTATGTGCGAGTACAGTTAATGCACCTGTAGTTTATATGCCCTTAATATACCTACTATTAATATACTTAAAACTTCTCCGTCAGTCCTTGTGCCCTGATGATGTCGGTGGTGAGTGCACCTAATTTCCTTACTAATCTCTTGTTCTTAGCCCAGGCGAGACCTGGGTACAAGATCAGTACCATGGATACTGAGATAGCTGCCGGGTCTAAGTAATTGGATCATTAAACTTCGCTGGACAGTTATTTTACAGAGTTGCAGCTCCAGAGAATATCGAAATCGGTGCAGTAGAATCTGCGGTCCAGTAGGGCAATGCTCATGCAGTGAAGTTATAGCTCGAATGCGAGATGCAAGTCTAGACATTTTTATTGCTAGCCATTACAAGCACTCGCTGCAAGTCGATTGGTAAATTTTGTAAAATGTCGACTTCAAATTTGAAATCTCGATCGAAAAATTTCTAAATTCGATATTTTTCTCTGATATCGACATTATTTAGAAAAATGGGAAATGCCATCCAGATCTTCTGCTAGTCTCATTAGCATTTCATTTTTTTGAGTCAAGTCTGTTTTCGAGTCATAGTAGAGTCAAGTGTACGCAGACCATTCTTATTTTAAATTTTTTTCTTACAAGTGTCAACGAAATCTTAAAGTTGTTTTATCCGTAGGATTGTTCAATATGTATAACCCGGCTAAACTAAAATGTCAGTACTGGTGACTATTCTATTTCATATTTTTATTTCCTACGTTATACGTTTATCTGGGTTATACAAATAAACAGTGTCTAGATATAAACAACAGTTTAACTCTTTTAGGAGAATCCAGACATTTTCCATTTCTCAATAGTCATTTTCCTTCGAGTTCAAAACGAAACATGCCTACCCCTTCAAGGACTCCTTCGTAACAAGATGTACTGCGAGTATTAGTCATGCTCATTTATTTGATTTTTAAAGACACAAGAACGGTGGCCGGGTCCCTGGGCAGCGCGCAGTAATCATCGCGCGGCGCTGCGAGCGAATTAACGACACTTTGACAAAATTAAAAACATTTAGGCTCCCTATCACACCGTAAAGAATTTGAATTCTGATTTTTTTGGATCTTTGAATGGGTTTTTATGTTATCTTCTTATAGTTTGACTCTTTCTGTAGTGAAAATTAGAAATAAAGTACTGCCACGAAAGCGTTTAATGGTGTAGTACTCGTAATTAATCGCTTTATAGCTTGGGTCTTAGTATTTTAAGTTTTTATAATTTGCTAGGTTTTAGTGCAAGGATGATTTATAAAAACATTTAACTATATTATATCGGATAAAAACTACACAAGAGTATGTCTCTTCTATGAGATAATTTTTGTGGATAAGATATTCAGGTCAAAATGAGACTTACTTATTATCAACATTCTCGCTCCGATCGCCGCCCGGTACGGACGTGCAAGACCCCGTTCTCCGTTGATCGGTCCCTTCCCGATATTCCGTGGCGCTCAGTCTACTGACGTCACAGTTTAGCGTGTTGGTTCCGTGCTACGGTTTTCAAGGTTTTTCTACTCCCTCTGAGTGCTATCGAAGTGCGATTTTTCTTTGTGACTAAGCCCCTTGGTCTTCAAAGTGCTGTGCTAAGTAGTGTTGTGCTTGTGCTGAGTGCAGTGTTGTGCCCAGCGTAAGTAGTCTGGTCTCAGTACAAAGGATACTTAACGGTGGCAACGAATTTGTACTGAACCAGTCCTTTTATTTTTAATTTATTTCTCTTTTCCATTTTATTTATTTTTCTCCTATTTTCATATTTATTTTATCATTTCTGTGTGTTTTCGTGTGTATTTATCCTTTCTGTCGGTAAAGGTTGACCCTAACGCGGTCAACTCTTTACCTGCGTAACCTTTTAACCTAACGGTTAGTTTTAAGTTATTCTCCCCAGCCCCCCTACCGCTGGTAGGGAGGTTAGCCGCTAGGGTTTGGCTAGGTTTTTAGGAACTAGGCATCTTTTAATATACTTATTTATACATATTATTGTCCCAACCCTCCCTAATGGATTCGCTAAGCGTTATTAACTTCGCGAACGCGTTCACCCAGACGCTTGCTGTGGCAGGCGTCTCCATTCCGAAAGACATCCTAACGCAGGCCTTGCAGGCATCAATCGCGTCCCCGGCCCCTCAGGCCCCAACCCCAGCCCCTCAGGCCTCCAACGTCCAGACCCCTCAGGTCTATAGCTCTCCCGCGTCTCCCGTTCCATCCGATAAGGACTGCGCGTCGGTCTCATCCTCGCGCTATTCTCGTAGGAAGCGTACCGCTCCCGGAAGCGATTCAGACTCCGCCGCGTCCGAAGCTTCGTCGGTCGCCGCCACCTTAACCGGCTCTGCTGTGCCCAATTTCCAGTTAGTTGCCAAACGCTCTAAGAAGCGTTCGAAAAAAGCCGCGGTGTCTTCAACACCCGAGCCAACCCCGGTGTCTTCTACACCCGCCCCCGCGCCGCTCATGTCACTCGAAGTGACCGCGTCTCCGTCGGTCCCGTCGAAGCCAGCGACACGCTGCGCTCCCGTCCTACAGAAGCCTCAGCTCCCTCCGTCCGTCTTCCTCCGCGAAAAAGCGCGCTGGACCGCGGTTTCTAACTTGTGCGAAAAACACAAAATCAATTATCTCAGGGCAAATAACGCAGACGATACCATTAAAATCCAAGTCGCGACTATCGACGACTTCCGCGCGATCACTCGTTTACTCTCGCTTAAACAAATGCGGCCAGTCTGGCCACACAGCTAACTATAGGGGTTGCCCGCGCGCTCCACGCTCCTCAGCCAAGAGGGCCGCGCCTAAACCGGCGCCGCCGCTCACTCCCGGTAACTTTATGCCGCTGCGCAACCGGGGTCCCCCGGAAGCAAAGCCCGTTCAGCCGACACCTACCCCGGCTCTGTCTTGGAGGCAGCGTCCGGCCGTTCCGCCTGCACCTTCCCGTCCTATCCCAGCTCCCGTAGCTTCCGTAGGGCCGCGTCCTGCTCCGTCATCTTCACCTCAGTCCTCGTTGTCTGAGGACATGAAGACCGTGTTCGACGTCATTCAAAACGTCGACATTAACGAAATTTCCGTACTCGCACGCAAACTGCGAGCCGCCCGCTCTCCTCAAGAGCGTTTATTTGCGTTAGCCGAGCATCACTCGCTTCTAAGTTCGTTATAAATTTTTTTTTGTATAAATTCAAACTGTTCCTTCAGAACAACGAGCCAGACTTATTGCTTCTTCAAGAGACGTGGCTCACTCCAAACCGCACCAGGGGATTCGCTGTTCCCAATTACGTGTTCATTCGTAACGATAGGCCTGACGGTTACGGCGGCACAGATATTTATCACAAAAGAGGTTTCCACTGCTCTCCTCTCCCTACCCCTCCTCTCCTCAACATGGAGGCCACTGTGTGTGATATGACTGGTCATCCGACCGTCATCATAGCTTCAGTCTACATACCTAGTGACATTCATCATACCAGACTTATCCTTAGCGACTTCGAGGCCATTCTCGCCCTCGGCCATTCAGTCATTATGTTTGGAGATTTTAACTCCGCTTTAACCAACCAAAGCGGTAGAGAACTCCTTAAAATCATTCAGCAACTCGACTTAGACGTCATCTCTCCCGTCACTCTCACTCACTATCCCGGCAACCCTAACTACTCTCCTGACATCCTCGATTTTGCGATCGTCAAACAAATCAATCTCGATCTCAGGTCTATCGAACCGCTTGATGACCTTGGCTCTGATCACCGCCCCGTCTCCCTCGTGATAGGACCGCCTAACAATCACGTCACTCCTCCTAAGACCTTTACCAACTGGAAAGGTTTTAAAAGTACGTTAGCTTCAGCCTTAGAGGCCCCAAACCTCCGCTCGCGATCTCGCCCGACCAATTAGATAGCCCGGACCAAATAGATTCATTAGTCGACTCCCTCACTGATGCTATCAACTCAGCCATCAGTGTAAACGAAAAAGTTGCTAAGCGAAGTATACCCAATCTACCCTTAGCCGTTAGCAATCCCATTAAAGCTAAGAACGCGGCTCTCCGGAGAGCCAAAAAATATCTCACGCCCGCCTATAGATCAGCTGCGAATAAACTACAACGTAAAGTTAGGTCTCGCCTCACGGAACTCCGATACGCTCAGTTTAACGATCTCAGTATGGCCCGAGCCTTACGCGTAGATGCCGCCTCTCACATTCCTCCTCTCACTCGTCCCGTCGGCACTATTGCCTTTGAAGCCGAAGAGAAAGCCGAATGCTTCGCCGACAGCATAGCGTCACAATGTTCGCCCAGCACGCAACCCGCGGATCCAAACTCAAACTCATTTATTTCGCAAATTACTACAGCAACAAAATATAACAATAAAAGCACTTAGACACACACAGTAAAGTACAGATTTTTAACATAAAACAATGACCAAGACCAGAAATACAGAAATACAAAAAGAAAAAAAATCCCTAAGAAGATCCCTCCCACATCCAGGCGGTGGAGGACGAAGTTCTCTGCAGAGAATCTCTCCCCATCACCGACGACCCCGTCACAGTCTCTAATGATGAAATCTTGCTTCTCATTAAAAATCTAAAGTCCAAAAAGGCTCCGGGTGCGGATGGTATTTCTAATCACGCATTCAAACACCTGCCTCAACAGGTTCTTACCTTGTTAGCCATCATCTTCAATGCCTGCTTCGACCACAGCTACTTTCCAAAAGCCTGGAAAGAAGCGACAGTCATAGGCATTCCCAAGCCGGGTAAATCTCGAATATCCCGGCTAATCACAGACTCAGCCTCCTCAAGGCCATGTCTAAACTTCTCGAAAGAGTCATACTCTCTCGAATGCGGAACCATCTGTTTCCAACGGATGGCGATCCCCTCATCATTGCCCACCAGTTCGGCTTCCGCGCTAAGCACTCCTGCCCTCAGCAAGTCCATCGAATCGTCGAGTACATACTCGACGGCTTCTATCCGAAACGAAAGAAAACGATCGCAGTTTTCTTTGACGTAGCAAGGCTTTCGACAAAGTCTGACACAGCGGTCTTGTTTATAAACTCTGTAAAATAAGCTTACCGGCTCGCCTAGTTAGGATAATCGCGTCGTTTCTCAAAGACCGCACGTTTCGTTTCAAATATGAAGGCCCGCTTTCCGCGCCTCGTCTCATAAAGGCTGGAGTCCCTCAAGGCTCAGTCCTCGCCCTTCTGTTGTATACCGTGTACACTAACGACATTCCCATTCCGCCGAAAGACGTCGAACTCGCCCTCTTTGCCGACGACACAGCCCTGTACACCAGAGGCCAAAGTGTCCCGGGTCTCACCACCAGACTCCAAAAGGCTGTAGACGGCCTCGGTGCATGGTTTCAAAAATGGCGTATCGATGTGAACCCAGACAAGAGTTCTGCGGTTTACTTCGACTGCAAACAACGTCATGTCGCTGACAATCTGCACGTTCGAATGTTAGGTACTCCCATCCCCTGGAAGCGCACTACCAAATACTTAGGCGTCACCTTAGACCAGACGCTTTCTTTCAAGCCACACATCGATAGAGTAACGAAACTCGCCCCTTTTTACTTAGGCCGCTTATATAGTATGTTAGGTAGAAAAAGTAAAATGTCGTTCAGAAACAAACGTAAGCTGTATAAGGTCTGCGTTAGACCAGTCATGACATATGCCTCGCCAGTCTTTGCCCACGCCAAACCCTCCGTCCTGCAAAAACTGCAGGTAGTTCAAAATGTCTTCTGCCGCAGGGCCACAGACGCACCGTGGTACGTACGTAACGCGGACCTGCACAGAGATCTTGAACTACCTACAGTGCAACAGCACCTCAAAACACTCTCAGAATCGTTCTTCAAACGCGCCGAATCCCATCCCAATCCTCTAGTTCGAGATTCAGTCTCATATACTGCTCCTGTCTTAGATTCGAAATTCAAAGTCGCTAGACCGAGAAACGTGCACACGAACGTAGCGACGCAGCTGACGCTAGATCTCTTAGCCGCAATTTCTTATTCTAACGTAAATTCGAATTAATTAACTTCTTTAATATTTATGTAATGTGACTTTAAATTCTATTTTTTATTTTTAATTTTTGAGCACCTTCAGTGCTATGTATTCACCTTCAGTGCTTTGAGCACCATCAGTGCTATGTAAATCCCAGTGGGTGACCCCTTCTGGGCCCCGCTAGCGCGGCCTCTTTCTCCAATTGGCCGTCGCTCAGATGAAGGCTGAGTAGCAAAAAATTGCACGAGCCGACAGGGGCTTTTTTAGTGGGTATGGTTCTGGTAGGCGTCGGGACGAGTCCCACATAACTTTGGAATCGCGCCAGAGTATGCGTCAGAGCATTTTTATCCTCCTGCCCTTCCCGTGGAGGGGAACAAAAAAAATAATACTTATTATAACAATAAGCTTTATGTTCATAAGGTTCATTGTTACTGCGTCACATTAATACGAAACTATAATTCTTATTATGTAAATCTAAAGTTCTAAAATATATCAAACATGACAGAGGCTGATTCGCCTATATTGGCGATGAAACAAAAACTGAGGAAAGGATTTTTATAAAGGTAACTATAAAATCATTATTCTTATAAAAAATACGTTCATCCAAAACAATATCGGTATGATAACCATCAGAAACATTTGTGATCACACGCTCGGGGAATATGTGTTATTAGTTATATCAGCTTCACGGTTTGTGCGTTCCGATATTTGGCACAATAATAAGTGACATTATTAAAGTGAAAGATGCACAGGTGCAAATCAGTAATTTGAACACTTGTCGGTCAGTATTATTAATTCGGTAACTTTAAAGGGAACAAAAATGTGTCTTTTGGTTTTAATTTCAGAGATTATGACAATATACCTTTTACGATATCATGGCGAAAATATAGGGTACGAAATATGGAAATGACAAATGAATAATTGGAAAACACAACCTCAAAAAGTTCGGGATACCTTTATTTCGAATCATTGAATATCTTAAGTTCTATTTATCTTAATGCAAATGTTTCATACAAAGCTTTCAAGGGACCTAAGGGTAAAGCTTTATGAATATTTACAATTATAGACGGCCAAGTAGCGTAGTACTTAATACGACGGAGGTCCCAGGTTGGAGTCCTGGTCTCAGCATTCATTTGTGTGATGAACACAGATGTTTGTTCTCGGGTCATAGTTGTTGCTATTTATATATGTATGTTTATTCTGGGTTCGCCGCAGTTCGTTCTATGGTCATCTATTCTGCGTATTTTGGGGCCGTACAGTTGGTGTGTTTGTCTGTCTATATATAAATATATAGACGTTTTCATTTTGAACCAAATAAAGTAATGTATGGGGACTCGCGATTGCTCTTTATGAGTTCCGTTTTTACTAGTTTCCCAGGCTTAGTAGGTTTGTTTCAGTTACTTGGCTCTTAAGTGGGGGCTATTGTTTAGTATTTTTTTTAATTACTGTTTGTTTTCCCTACATCAATATTTTTTATAAGTATATTGAAAAGGCACTAGACATAGGTATTGTAAATCATCATTATTTAAATCATCGTAAATTTCTATTTGTTGAGATGGAAAGGAAACATGCAAATATAATAATTTCAAGCTAATTGATTTTTAAGTAGTTGAGCATAAACGTCTTGTAATTTTTTGATATGTATAATATTTTTTGAGTATTTCTGAGTATTGATAATACTCAGAAATAACTATAGAATTAGTAAAACAGAAGGGATTCAGCATTACTGACTTCTTGTTAATTGGCTTATAAGTAATTTTTTGTAGTGCTTTAAGACTAGTTTCTTCAATTTTTTTTCTATAAAAAAATTTCTTCAAATCACGTACAATTTAGGCGCATAATAAAAACATGTTACTGTAGTTTACAAGTGTTTGAAAATAATCATTTTTGTTAATTTATACACTGTTAAAATTACAAAAGTATTAATGAATTTCCCAAATCATCGAAAGAAAAAGCATGTATCTGTGGTCTGTATCGAAGGGTAGATTTTTGAACTTTTTCCTTGAGACTGGTCGCCGGCCGCGGGTCCGCTCGGAGGGTCGCCACGCGCCGGGCAGATGTCCATAACACCTGCCCTCAACCACTATCTATCACCCTCTCACTCATCCTCCCCTGTATATGTCTGTCCTTCTCTGGATGTGCTGTTTTTATACAATTTATATGAAGTGACGGTAACTAGAATGAACCTTGAGGCGGTTATAATGAACCAGTAGACCTGCTAATTACGTAAGTAGTCCACGTCAAAGGTTCAGGTTAATCCGGTAGGCCTTTAGGAATAGCTTTAAATAATAAAATGTTTTATTTTATTTGATAATCTTGTGTGCTTTCATTATTATAGAATACCCGCGAATCACATTCTGTTTCTTTTCATATTAGATTCCTGTCAGTTGTGGCAGTGGGAACATAAATTATACCGAAAATAACTTTAGCATTCGGGTTTTTTGTAAGTTGTCAAATTCTGCACCTTGTTCCAATACGAATTCAAAATTTTTATGAATATTTCAATTTTTATTATTTAAATATGCATTGCTATTTACAAAAAAATAATTCAGCCAAATACTCATTAGATTATCTTGGAAGGCGAATTTATCTACTTTAGTTAGTAATATACCGAATTGTGTAGTCTCTGATAAGCTTTGTTGTATGTTTTCAGATAAAATAATCTAAATGTACAGTAAAAAATATCGTCGCATAATTTTTTATTACAATAATTATAATCTCGACCTAATAACTTGAAATTCATAATACACTTAAAACTTATCTATCGAGATACTTTTTATTCATTTTAAATCAAATATCAATTAATTTATATCTTTATCACTTAAAAAAATAATAATCTGAATATCCAACTGTAACATTGTAAAATCGAAATTATTAAAAAAATACCTCAGTAAATACTTTCGTATCCGACTTTGTATCTTAATCGTCTTGACGGTCCTCGGAGGTTAGATTACTTGGTAATTAAGTTTTAATTACTTGAATTTGTGGAGATTCCTGCGTGTCGCGCGACTGGCCGGTCGCCGGGCCGCAGGTGCATTATTCCATTAATTTTAATACAGTCGCACGTCGCGTGCGTTGCCGGTCGCCGCGACTTGCTCCTCACAATTACAGACCGCGGCAGGCGCGCGCCCGCCACGCGCCACCGTGACCTGCCGAGGTGCTAAACAACTCAATACTCCCAAACCTCAATTATTTCAAATTAACTTACATTAAGCAATTTTAAACCAAAATAAAAATTACCCCTAAACGTTTCCTTAACTTAAAAGAATCACTTTAAATTGAGACGTTAAAATTTTCCTCTCACGTTGACACGTAACTTTCGACTAGCATTAAAATTTTTAAGTTGTTTTTTGAATCTAATTTGTTGCTGTAATTAAATAAGGAGATAACGATTTTCCAATTTGTTAAAAATCGTTATGCATATTAACAAAGTGCATCGAACATGTCAATTTAATTTACAGCTAAGTATTTTTACATCGCGATAGCTCGATTCTGAATGCACTTAACCAGTTCTGGGGAATTATTTCAAGCTAATACATAAGCTGCAACAGAATAATAAGACTTAGAATAAAAATAACTCTTTATTAATTAGCTGGAAACTTCGTTTTATAGCGATTAGCCTGTTTGGTTTTATATCTTGATAATAATAGTAAAAAGGATTTATATTAATAGCTTAATTATATAGGGTGCAAATAAAAATGGTAGTTACACTTTATATTATTATTTATATTCCAGAAATATATTCGATTTTATGCAAAATCGTACCCTGCTTGTATTTGAATAAAAATCGGGAGTTTAAGGATAATGTTTGGAAACTATTTTGATTGATCAATAAACTGTGACCGCAAAGTAGTCTGTTAATGGCTAAGCTCGAGACCGGAAATGAGTTACATTTTTCTTAGAAACCAAAGCAAGTATTTTTAACTCAAATGAGGGATAAAATTGGAATACTGTGAATTTGATATTATCGGTTATCGGCTTTCTATGGTCTAAACTGAAAGTCGTGGTTACAAAGACGAGTCGAGTGACGTGATCTAACACAGAAAAGTTTAAACAGATCGTATTGTGCCATTTGTATGTCGTCTTGTGGCAGACATTTCGCATGGCAGTGATTTTTCGATACTTTTAGGTAACGCAGGCACGCCCAGCCCTTGTCATGCTGAAATGGCCTCTATGGCTGATAATAAAGGAGAGATGAAACAATTCGCGTAGAGCCAGATCGTCTCAAGGAATTAAACTTGTACGACCAACGGAGATCTACTGTTACTCTATGCAGTGAAGAGCACAATGATAATTTTTATTTGTGAACTACAGTTGCAATAAGTAACGCAATTCGTGGGCCCAACCCAACGCTCGCCTATGTAACACGAATAAATAAATAATAGTGGGTTTGACAACACATTGATCGGATTTGGATTTCTGGATTTTTCTAAAAGAAAAAAAATTTAAAAAACTAATAAGAAATAAATATCTCGTGTTGACAGATTAATATAAAAATCTATGAATCATATGAATTGGTTATTTAAGTAAGTTTGTTTGAGTTCGTTTTTTTTTTTTTTGTGCCCCTCCGCGGGAAGGGCAGGAGGATAAAAATGCCCTGACGCATACTCTGGCGCGATTCCAAAGTTATGTGGGACTCGTCCCGACGCCTACCAGGACCATACCCACTAAAAACCCCCTGTCGGCTCGTGCATTTTTGCCACTCAGCCTTCATCTGAGCGACGGCCAATTGGAGAAAGAGGCCGCGCTAGCGGGGCCCAGAAGCCAGTTGTACGGGCACGCGGCAGCCAACTGCCGCGCACCGCCCAGGTGCGTCAAGTGCCTGGTCCCGCACTTCACTAAGGAGTGCAATCGCACTCCTGAAACTCCCTCTCCTCCCGATTGCGTGCTTTGTGGCCACCCCGTTGTATGCGCTCCAATTTCAAAAGGGCGGCTCCCAAACAGGCCCCGCGCCTTTCTCAAGAAAACTTTCCGCCGCTGCGTAGCCGGGTTCCTCCGGCTGCAAAGCCTACTCAGCCCAAGCCTGCTCCAGAAAACTGGAGGCAGCGTCCCGCATCGAATCCCATCCCGGCTCCTCGCCCATACAAACCCACTCCTCAATCCTCCGTAGCAGACGATATGCGTATCGTCTGCGACGCTATTAAAAATGTCGATGTTAGTGAAATCGCAGTCTTAGCCCGTAAACTTAGGGCTTTACGTACTCCGACAGAGCGTTTGCTAGCTCTGGCGGAGCATAGTTCCCTTCTCAATTCATTGTAGGTTCATTTAAATGAATTGATCCCTAAATCATGCTTCGGCCGACCTCTGCCCAGCCCCGGCTTCACCGGAGGCTGCCCAGAACGGCCACCAACTCATGTCCCTTTGAGCACCTTCAGTGCAACTTTCAGCCAACAGGTGGTTTTTAGTGGGTAGGTGCCATTCTGGTGAGTCCCACATAACCCCCCCGCAGAGGAATTTACCTGCGGGCGGGTATGCATGACGCATCTTCCACCTCCCTCCCGCGAGGGTGCCTAAAAAAAAAAAAAAAAAAGGGGCCCAGAAGGGGTCACCCGCTGGGATTACATAGCACTGAAGGTGCTCAAAGTACTGAAGGTGAATACATAGCACTGAAGGTGCTCAAAATGAAAATCAATAATTAAAACAAAAATTTAAAAAAAGGCAAAATAAAATTGAATTAATTCGCATTTACGTTAGAATTAGGATTTACGTTAGAGTTAGAATTTACGTTAGAATTAGAATTTGCGGCCAGAAGGGCCTCGAGATCGGCGGACAGTCTGGTGGATGAGTACGCTTGCGCATTCCTATGCCTAGCGACTTTGAACTTCGAGTCTAACACAGGAGTAGTATATGAGACTGAATCACGAACTAGAGGATTGGGATGGGTTTCGGAGCGTTTGAAAAACGCTTCAGAGAGTGTTTTGAGATGTTGTTGTACTGTAGGCAGTTCAAGATCTCTATGCAAGTCCGCGTTACGCACGTACCACGGTGCGTTTGTGGCCCGGCGGCAAAAGAGGTTTTGAACTACCTGCAGTTTGTGCAGGAGGGAGGGTTTGGCGTGGGCAAAGATTGGCGAGGCATACGTCATAACGGGTCTAACGCAGACCTTGAAAAGTGTACGTTTGTTTCTGAAGGACATTTTACTTTTTCTACCTAACATGCTATTTAAGCGGCCTAAATAGTGACGAGCGAGTTTCGAAACTCTTTCGACGTGTGGCTTGAAAGAAAGCGTCGGATCTAATGTGACGCCTAAGTATTTAGTACTGCGCTTCCAGGGGATGGGAATGCCTAACATTCGGATGTGGGGATCGCCATCGGGACGACGGCGTTTGTGGTCGAAGCGCATCGCAGAACTCTTTTCTGGCTACAAGGTGCCGAACACTGTGGCCTTTGGTATAGAGTGCGGTGTCGTCAGCAAAGAGGGCGAGTTCGACGCCTTTCGGCGGGATGGGAATGTCGTTGGTGTACACGGTGTACAGCAGAGGGGCGACGACTGAGCCTTGAGGGACTCCAGCCTTTATGGGACGAGGCGCAGAAAGCGTGCCTTCGTGTTTAAATCGAAATGTACGGTCTTTGAGAAACGACGCTATTAACCTGACTAGGCGATCCGGTAAGCCTATCTTGTAGAGTTTATAAACGAGACCGCTGTGCCAGACTTTATCGAAAGCCTTGGCTACGTCAAAGAAAACCGCGACTGTTTTATAACGACATTGCCTTGAGGAGGCTGATGGGTCTGTGATTAGCCGGGACGTTCAGAGGTTTGCCCGGCTTGGGAATGCCTATGACTGTCGCTTCTTTCCAAGCTTTTGGAAAGTAGCTATGGTCGAAGCAGGCATTGAAAATGATAGCTAACAAGGTAAGCATCTGTTGAGGTAGGTGCTTAAGTGCGTGGTTGGAAATTCCATCCGCACCCGGAGCCTTTTTGGACTTTTGATTTCTAATGAGAAGCAAGATTTCATCATTAGAGACTGTGACAGGGTCGGCGGTGATGGGGAGAGAGTCTCTGCGAAGGACTTCGTCCTCCACCGCCTCGATGTGTGAGGGATCAGCAGGTTGCGTGCTGGGCGAGCATTGTGCGGCAATGCTGTCAGCGAAGCATTCGGCTTTCTCTTCGACTTCAAAGGCAGTAGTGCCATCGGGACGAGTGAGAGGAGGAACGTGAGAGGCGGTGTCTACGCGTAAGGCTCGGGCCATGCTATAGTACGCTTGGTGGGACGGAGAGATATTCGCCATGAGATTGTTCATCTGAGCGTCTCGGAGTTCCGCGAGGCAAGACCTAACTTTACGTTGAAGCTGATTCGCAGCTGTTCTATATGCGGGCGTGGGATATTTCTTGGCTCTCCGGAGAGCCGCGTTCTTAGCTTTAATAAGATTGCTAACGGCTAAGGGAAGCGTAGGTTTGCCTTGCTTAGCAACCTTTTCGTTGTCACTGATGGCTGAGTTGATAGCATCAGTGAGAGAATTTACTAATGTATCGATTTTATCCGGGCTATCTAATTGTTCGGGAGAGATCGCGAGTGGAGAGTTCGGAGCCTCTAAGGCTGAAACTAACGTAGTTTTAAAACCTTTCCAGTTGGTAAAGGTCTTAGGAGATGAGACGTTATCGTTCGGCGGTCCTAGCACGAGGGAAACGGAGTGATGGTCGGAGCCTAGGTCATCGAGCGGTTCGATAGACCTTAGATCAAGATTGATACGCTTGATAATTGCAAAGTCGAGGATGTCAGGAGAGTAGGACGGGTTGTTGGGATAGTGAGTGGGAGTGATTGGGGATATAAAGTCTAGGTCAAGGGAGTTAGTGATGTCGAGGAGAGCGATACCGCTGGTGTTAGTCGATAGGCACGTCCAGTCAGTATGTTTGGAGTTAAAGTCTCCGAACATAATGACTGAATGGCCGAGGGCGAGAATGGCCTCAAAGTCGCTGCGGATTGGTCTGGTACCACTAGGTATGTAGATTGAAGCTATGATGATGGTCGGATGACCAGACATAGCCAATCTACACACAGTGGCTTCCATGTTGAGGAGAGGAGGGGTAGGGAGAGGACAGCAATGGAAACCTCTTTTGTAATATATAGCGGTGCCGCCGAAACCGTCGGAGTTGGGCCTATCGTTACGAATAAACGCGTACTTTGGTATAGCGAATCCCCTGGAGCGGTTTGGAGTAAGCCATGTCTCCTGGAGAAGGAATAAGTCAGGTTCTTTGTTCTGAAGGAACATTTTAATCTCGGGAAGGTTGGTGTTAAGGCTACGAGCGTTAAAAGATATTAGGGATAAGCCCTTGGGTTTAATACGACTGGACATTATAATTTACTTATTTATGATTTTATACAAAAATAAAAAAATAAATTTATAACAAACTTAGAAGCGAGTGATGTTCAGCTAACGCAAATAAACGCTCTTGAGGAGAGCGGGCGGCTCGCAGTTTGGGTGCGAGAACAGAAATTTCTGTAATGTCGACGTTTTGAATGACGTCGAACACGGTC
Organism: Marasmarcha lunaedactyla; assembly: GCA_923062675.1. Classification (NCBI taxonomy): domain Eukaryota; kingdom Metazoa; phylum Arthropoda; class Insecta; order Lepidoptera; family Pterophoridae; genus Marasmarcha; species Marasmarcha lunaedactyla. The sequence goes on along the minus strand of OV281343.1, from coordinate 10,741,020 downwards.
TTCGTGTCCTCAGCCAGCGACGACTGAGGTGAAGATGGCAAAGCAGGACGCGGCCCTACGGAAGCTACGGGAGCTGGGATGGGTTGGGAAGGTGCAGGCGGAACGGCCGGACGCTGCCTCCAAGACAGAGCCTGAGTAGGCGTCGGCTGAACGGGCTTTGCTTCCGGGGGACCCCGGTTGCGCAGCGGCGGGAAGTTAGCGGGAGTGAGCGGCGACGCCGGTTTAGGCGCGACCCTCTTGGCGGTGGAGCGCGGAGCGCGCGGGCAGCCCCTGTAGTTAGCTGTGTGACCGGACTGGCCGCACAGCACACAGGCAGGGGGGGAAGTGGATTCGGGAGTGCGAGTGCACTCCTTTGTTATATGTGGATCCAGGCACTTAACGCACCTGGGGGGAGCTGAGCAGTTCGCCGCTGCGTGGCCGTAGAGCTGGCAGCGGTGGCACTGCCCAGGGTGACCACGGGGGTTGGGACGCTCGACGGAGATATTTGAGAGTCCGCAAATTGTGCGAGCCTCCCTAAAGATCTCCCTCGAGTTGGGAGTATTGGACCAGATAACTAAAGCTAGCGGAAAGCGCCTACCGCGGTTAGAGTGCATCTTGTGCACTGCTACAGCCGGGAAGCCCTGAGACTTAAGGTCCTCGAGAATGTCTTCATTACTGAGCTCAAACGGGACGCCCCGTAGTACTGCGCGGATCTTACGCTCCTCAGGGAGTGCGTAGGTGTGGTACGCGATTTAATTGATCGACAGAAGCCTAGTGAAAGACCGGAAGTCGTCGACGGTCGCAACCTGAATTTTGATTGTTTCGCCAGCGTTGGCGGCTTTTAAGTAATTAATTTTGTGCACTTTGCACAAGTTAGAAACCGCGGTCCAGCGCGCTTTTTCACGCAGGAAGACGGGCGGAGGGAGCTGAGGCTTCGGTGGGACGGGAGCGCAGCGCGACGCTGGCTTCGAAGGGACCGACGGAGACGCGGTTACTTCAAGCGATTTTAATGGCGCGGGGGCTGGTGTAGAAGACACCGGGGAGGGCTCGGGTATTGATGATACCGAAGCTTTCTTTGAGCGCTTCTTGGAGCGCTTGGCGACTAATTGAAACGCGGGCTCAGGAGAGCCGGTTAAGGTGACGGCATCTGACGACGTATCAGACGCGGGTTCGGAGTCGCTCCCGGGAGCGGTACGCTTGCGACGCGACGCGTGAGAGGATGCGACCGATTCGCAGTCCATCTCGGACGAGGCGGGAGACGCGGGAGAGCTGTAGACCTGAGGGGTCTGGACGTTGGAGGCCTGAGGGGCCGGGGTTGAGGCCTGAGGGGCCGGGGTTGAGGCCTGAGGGGCCGGGGACGCGATAGTTGCCTGTAAGGCCTGCGTTAGAACGTCATCTGGGATGGGGCAACCGAACGCCGCGAGCGCCTGGGCGAACGACTTAAGAACGCTTACAAGGTCCATTGGAGGGCTTGAATATGTAATATATAAATATATAATGTATGCCTAGGTTCCCTAGCAAACCTAGCACCTATTTATATAAAAAATGCCTAGAGTTCCTAAATAAAAACCTAGCGAACCCTAGTGGCTAACCTCCCTACCAGCGGTAGGGGGGCTGGGGAGAATAACTTAAAACTAACCGTAGTACGCCGAAGGCCGCTACCTAGAAACCTAAAAAAGGGTACGCAGGTAAAGAGTTGACCGCGTTAGGGTCAACCTTTACCGACAGAAAGGACAAATACACACGAAAACACACAGATATGATAAAAATAAATATGAAAAATAGAAGAAAAATAAATAAAATAGAGAAGAGAAATAAAATAAAAATAAAAGGACTGGTTCAGTACAAATTCGTTGTCACCGTTAAGTATCCTTTGCACTGAAACCAGACTACTTACGCTAGGCACAACACTGCACTCAGCACAAGCACAACACAACTTAGCACAGCACTTTGAAGACTAAGGGGCTTAGTCGCAAAGAAAAATCGCACTTCGAAAGCACTCAGACGGAGTAGAAAAACCTTGAAAACCGTAGCACGTGACCAACACGCTATACTGTGACGTCAGTAGACTGAGCGCCACGGAATATCGGGAAGGAACCGATCAACGGAGAACTGGGTCTTGCACGTCCGCACCGCGTGGCGATCGGAGCGAGAATGAGTGTTTGAGTTCGTAAGACCTCTTGCTTTTTGTACACGACAACCATTTTTTTTGTTCCCTCCACGGAGAGGGCAGGAGGATAAAAAATGCTTTGACGCATACCCCGCACGCGCGATTGGAGTTATGTGGGACTCGCTCCGAGCCTACCAGAGCCACTACCCTCTAAAAAACCCCCTGAATGACTCCTTCAATTTTTTGCCACACAGCCTTCATCTGAGTGATGACCAATTGGAGACAGAGGCCGCGCTAGCGGGCCCAGAAGGGGTCATCCGCTGGGATTACATAGCACAGAAGGTGCTCAAAGCACTGAAGGTGAATACATAGCACTGAAGGTGCTCAAAATGAAAAAATAAAAATTGAATTAATTGGAATTTAAATTAGAATTAGCAGTTGCGGCCTGAAAGGCTTCGAGACCTAGTGTTAGTTGCGTGGCTACGTTCGTGTGCGCGTTTCTCGGTCTAGCGACTTTGTACTTCGAATCTATGACAGCGGTAGTATATGAGACTGAATCTCGAACTAGGGGATTGTGGTGTGTTTCGGAGCGTTTGAAGAACGATTCTGAGAGTGTTTTGAGGTGCTGTTGCACTGTAGGTAGTTCAAGATCTCTGTGCAGGTCCGCGTTACGCACGTACCACGGTGCGTCTGTGGCCCTGCGGCAGAAGAGATTTTGAACTACCTGCAGTTTGTGCAGGACGGAGGGTTGGGCGTGGGCAAAGATTGGCGAGGCATATGTCATAACGGGTCTAACGCAGACCTTATAAAGCGTACGTTTGTTTCTGAAAGACATTTTACTTTTTCTACCTAACATACTATATAGGCGGCTTAAGTAAAAACGGGCGAGTTTCGTTACTCTATCGACGTGTGGCTTGAAAGAAAGCGTCTGGTCTAAGGTGACGCCTTAGTATTTAGTACTGCGCTTCCAGGGGATGGGAATACCTAACATTCGAATGTGGGGATCGTTGTAGCGATTACGGAGTTTGTGGTCGAATTGAATCGCAGAACTCTTGCCTGAGTTCACATCGATACGCGATTTTTGAAACCATACACCAAGGCGTTTACGGCCTTTTGGAGTCTGGTGACGTTCTTCGGGACCTCGCGGCCTTTGGTGTAAAACGCAGTCATCAGCAAACAGGGCGAGTGCGACACCTTTCAGCGGGATGGGAATGTTGTTAGTGTACACGGTGTACGGGACGAGGAGTGGAAAGCGTGCCTTCATGTTTGAAACGAAACGTGCGATCTTTGAGAAACGACGCAATTATCCGGACTAGGCGATCCGGTAAGCCTATTTTATAAAGTTTATAAACGAGACCGCTGTGCCAGGCTTTATCGAAAGCTTTGGCTACGTCAAAGAAAACTGCGACCGTTTTATTACGCCGCGGATAGAAGCCGTCGAGTATGTACTGGATTATTACTACTACTATTCGATGGACTTGCTGAGGGCAGAAGTGGTTAGCGCGAAAACCGAACTGATGGGGAATGATGAGGGGATCATCATCCGTTGGAAACAGATGGTTCCGCATTCAAGACAGTATGACTCTTTCGAGAAGTTTAGACATGGCCTTGAGAAGGCTTGAGAAGGGTCTGTGATTAGCCGGAATATTCAGTGATTTACCCGGCTTGGGAATACCAATGACTGTCGCTTCTTTTCAAGCTTTTGGAATGTAGCTATGGTCAAAGCAGGCATTGAAAATGACAGCTAACAAGGTAAGCACCTGCTGAGGCAGTTGCTTAAGCGCGTGATTGCAAATTCCATCCGCACCCGGAGCCTTTTTGGATTTTTGACTTCTAATGAGAAGCAAGATTTCATCATTAGAGACTGTGACGGGGTCGGCGGTGATGAAGAAAGTCTCTGCGGAGGACTTCGTCCTCTACCGCCTGGATGTGGGAGGGATCCGCGGGTTGCTTGCTGGGCCGAATGCTTCGCTGTCAGCAAGCATTCGGCTTTCTCTTAGACTTCGAAGGCGATAGTGCCATCGGAACGAGTGAGGAGGGACGTGAGAGGCAGCGTCTACGCGTAAGGCATATCTGTACTACAGTTTATTATATTATGATTGCTTATTGGGTTTCAACATATCTGACAGCAAGGAGTTAGACCGGATCCTTGCCAGTACCGGCTCACGTAGTAGCTACGTACCTCCCATGCTCGGGCCATACTATAATACGCTTGGTGGGACGGGGAGATATTCTACATGAGATTGTTCGTCTCCGAGTTGAGCGTGTCCGAGTTCCGCGAGGCAAGATCTAACTTTACGTTGTAGCTGATTCGCAGCTGTTCTATAGGCGGGCGTGGGATAGAGCTTGGCTCTTTTTAGCTTTAATAAGATTGCTATCAGCTAAAGGAAGCGTGGGTTTGCCTTGCTTAGCAACTTTTTCGTTATCACTAATGGCTAAGTTGATAGCATCAGTGAGGTAATCGACTAATAAATCTATTTTGTCCGGGCTATCTAGAGATCTGGGCGAGATCGCGAGCGCAGAGTTCGGGGCCTCTAAGGCTGAAACTAACGTATTTTTAAAGCCTTTCCAGTTGGTAAAGGTCTTAGGAGAGGTATCGTTAATGTTGAGCGATCCTAGGACGAGGGTAACGGGGCGGTGATCAGAGCCTAGGTCATCGAGCGGTTCGATAGACCTGAGATCAAGGTTGATATGCTTTACTATTGCGAAATCGAGGATGTCGGGAGAATGGTTCGGGTTGTCGGGATAATGAGTGGGAGTGACGGGAGAGATGACGTCTAAGGCGAGTTGCTCAATGATGCCAAGGAAAGCGATGTCGCTGGTGTTGGTCGATAGGAAATTCCAGTTTGGAGTTGAAGATGACCGAATGGCCGAGGGCGAGAATGGCCTCAGAGTCGCTGCGGATATGTCTGGTGCCACTAGATATGTAGATTGAAGCTATGATGATGGTCGGATGACCAGCCTTAGCTAATCTACACACATGGGCTTCCATGTTGAGGTGAGGAGGGGTAGGGAGAGGAGCGCAATGGAAACCTTTTTTGTAGTAGATAGCTGTGCCGCCGAAACCGTCGGAGTTAGGCCTACCATTATGAGTGAACGCGTACTTGGGGATAGCGAATCCCCTGGAGCGGTTTGGAGTGAGCCACGTCTCTTGGAAAAGCAATAAGTCTGGCTCGTTGTTCTGAAGGAACAGTTTGTGCTCAGGAAGATTAGTACTAAGGCTACGAATGTTAAATGAAACGAGGGATAAGCCCTTGGGTTTGATACGACCGGACGTGGGATTTGCAGGTCTAGACATTATATTTACTATTTGAGAATTTATACTAAATATATAATTTACAAGGACTTAAGTAGCGAGTGATGCTCGGCTAACGCAAGAAGACGCTCTTGAGGAGAGTGGGCGGCTCGCAGTTTGCGTGCGAGTACGGAGATTTCCCTAATGTCGACGTTTTGGATAACGTCGAACACGGTCTTCATGTCCTCAGCCAACGACGACGGGAGCTGGGAGAGGTAAGGAAGGTGGAGCGGCCGGACGCTGTCTCCAGGAGAGAGCCGGAGTAGGCGTCGGCTGTACAGGCTTTGCTTCCAGGGGAGCCCGGTTGCGTAGCGGCGGGAAGTTGGCGGGTGTGAGCGGCGGCGCCAGTTTAGGCGCGGCTCTCTTAACGAAGGAGCGCACAGCGCGCGGACAACCCCTGTAGTTAGGACTGGCCGCACAGCACACATGCAGGGGGGGAAGTTGATTCGGGAGTGCGAGTGCAGCAGGCGTGGCCGTAAAGCTGGCAACGGTGGCATTGCACGGGGTGCCCGCGAGGGTTGGGGCGCTCGACGGAGATGTTCGAAAGTCCGCAGATTGTGCGAGCCTCTGAAGATCTCCCTCGAGTTGGGAGTGTTGGCGGAAGTTGACGATAGTCGTGACTTGGATTTTGATGGTTTCGCTTGAGTTTGCCGCTTTAACATAATTAATTTTGTGCTCTTTGCACAAGTTAGAGACCGCGGCCCAGCGCGCTTTTTCGCGGAGGAAGACGGGCGGAGGGAGCTGAGGCTTAGGTGGGACGGGAGCGCAGCGCGTTGCTGGCTTGGACGGAGCCGATGGAGTCGCGGTCACTTGCAGTGACATTAACGGCGTGGGAGCGGGTGTTGAAGACGCCGGGGTGGGCTCGGGTGTTGAAGACACCGCGGCTTTCTTAGAACGCTTCTTAGAGCGTTTGGCAATTAACTGAAAAGGGGACTCAGGAGAGCCGGTTAAGGTGGCGGCGTCCGATGACGCATCAGACGCGGATTCCGAGTTGTTCACAGGGGCGGTCGCTTTCGGCGCGACGTGCGAGAGGACGTGTCCGACAAACAGTCCATCTCAGAAGGAACGGGGGACGCGGAAGAGCTATAGACCTGAGGGGCGTGGGTGGCCTGAGGGGCCGAGGTTGGGGCCTGAGGGGCCGAAGACGCGATTGTTGCCTGCGTTAGGACATCGTCGGATATGTTGACGCCGTACGCAACGAGCGCCTGGGCGAATAACCTAGCAAAGTTTATCAAGCTTTGCTAGTCTATTGGAGGGCTTGGGACTTCAATATATAATATAAAATAATGCCTAGGTTCCCTAACAAACCTAGCACCTAAACCTCCCTATCCGCGGTAGAGGGGCTGGGGACGACGCGAAATGGTGCCCCTAATTCGGATAGCACTGTACCGTCACCCTGGGAAAGGCCCAAGTGCAATGGGATCGGGTCTGCCATTTTCTCCTTAGCCTGAAGGGCCTTGCAAGCGCACCGGGGCAACGCTAGCAGGCTTAGTTGTCACCGTTAAGTATCCACCTGCTCAACGCGTGTCTACTACGGAGTGTGTTGTCAATAAATTGATAACAAAAACCGGCCGTAGACCTGACGAGGTTGGGTCGCACTAATAGTGCGGGATTGACTACGTTACGACCGGCCGAAGCCGGCCGCAGAGCGAGTCTCTGACTACGTAACAAGCGCATACCGTCAAGTACGTAGCCAGAAAGTCAGCCCAAGCCTTGCGAACTACTATTGTATTTAACCGACCGTAGTAAGCTCAACTCTGTTGTTGCTGCTCCCACCGAGGTGGGGTATGTATTCGAGGGGTGCACCGAGTGCGGGATTGACTACGTACACGGCAACCATCGGGTGGACTTAAAATAAACTCAGGTTTTGCAAAAAAAAACATAAAACGATAAAAAAGTCGTCATCTTGTTGAGACAATTACTTTACATTATTCTATGAACGAAAGTAAAGTCAAATATTTCAGTTTTAAGTTTAAGGTCCGTAATAGTAATAAGATATTACAGCAATATTCAAGTGGTCAAAGGGCGTCAGTTGCCGTGAAATTGGCGAAACGGTAATATTACAATCTAACAATGTTAGGTTAGGTTAGACTGTAATATAACGACCGTTCGATTAAATTCCGAAGTTTCCGATAAAATTCAAGACATATTATAAAATTACGGTTTTCACAATTTTACGGCGACACATCTATTTAATAGGTATATCAACTTGAAGCAGTTTAATCTGAACTTCCATTTGTAATATTTAAATGGATTAATACCAACTGTACGGATTCAAGATGAGCAAGCGGAGCGCACCACGGACTATACAGCAAACTGTAGAAGAATGTGTATTCACATGTATATTCATGTATTCACGTCTATCCTACTCAGGATTTATATCAGGGACCCGCGGTATGTGCTGCCACAAGTAAACAATACGTGTGCACGTGTACAAAAAAACAATCATACAAGAAATTAAGAGCAAATAATAAGAAATTACAGGAATTTATTTTGGACGCCAAAAAGAAAACTTTAATTTGAGAATAATTAAAGAGAACAACCATTCGGCTTCACACATCAGATTTTGAGTATTTTGGCAGAAGCTTCTTACAAAGCACAATACAACTAACATGCGGTCCAATAGAGGGCTTCTAATTTTGCTGGCTAACTAGAACTCTACGCCAAGCAAGGCTGGTCTCTGTACCAGTTCGCGTGATGCCACACTTCGTAAAACACATTTTAAATGATTCTGTGCAATCTCGTTCATCTCTCGAGATCTTATTTGATGTTCGGCCGAGATTTATCTTAATCGAGATTGGCATTCCCTAAACGCGACCCCGTCAGCTTATGCTCGTTAGATATGGTAAGCGTATTGTCTTGATTTGATTTGTCTGGCTAGTTCTCAAAACACTTGAAAGTTTATTTTATGTTGTTACCAACCTGTACAAACATATTTTAGTTTATTAACCCGATTGAAATGCATATGACTACATCATATAAATGCTATTAGCTTGCCCTTAATCTAGACACAAAATTTAGGGTGGTGCCGCCTCTGTCCTTTATATCTGCTTACGTTTATTAAACATCCTAAAATTACACCCTGCTTTGCTGCGACTTCCTCAATTCAGTATCCAATTTAATGACAGGGTACAACAGAGACCTCTGCAGAAAAATGCAACATGAAATAAATATTTGCCCGAGAACTTATTTCCCCATAAACATTTAAATGCAAAAACGAATTCCATACTACTAGGTTCACTGAACTCAAAACTGAGTATAAATACATCATATTTCGCTGTATTAGTGGGTATTTAAGAGATAACGTGACGACAGGGGCCCGAGGGTTCGCGGGCACCGGACACTCGAGACGCAAATTGCTGCGGCACTGACACCTACGAGGTGTGAACTGGGCTAACCTACAATTTGCAGACCTGGCCTGGTAGGGTTTCGGCGCCAGCGGCTCGACAATACCTCTGATTTATTTAGACTTTCATTGTGTATGAGAGGTTGAATTACTTTTAATTTTTACTTAACTCGCCTTAAAAAGAATAAGAATGGGCTAATTTTCTGTGTAAATATCAATATTTTCCATAATATAATTTTATGCTTAACCAGGTATTATGAAAACAGCTGAAATATTTTGCTTCTCAACAACTCTACAACTACAAATCTAGACAATAATAAAGTAGGTTTTGTATGGGATATCGCCTATATTTTCTTGTTAGATCTTATTTGACTAATACTCAGCAACTCCCTCTCTTCCAGCATGTTAATACTGCGAGTATCAATCTTCATCACATTTGGAAGTATATTTACGAGATATTTATACAAATAATTAATAGGAACAAGTCCAGTTAGCCCCAACATCTCAAACTTACTTTTATTTATAAAGATATCATATAAAGACATGAGATTAAAATATTTTTATACTATAAAACGTGTCGATGGTACTGTTACATAATAAGATTTAGAGTTGAATTCGACTGTAGCCCGGGCCCAATAGCTTCCTACGACCTTATACTATGACCTTACCTATAAAGTTATATAGTTAGAAGGCCTTTTCATGTTTTATTTACTAAGTTTTAGGTAAATAACTTATGCTTTCTTTTGTTCAGACTAAGTTTACTAGCTTCTAAAAGTTAAGAAAGGACTTATAGTTAAATCGTATATTTTTCAGGAAGAGATGCTGCAAGGGGCTCACTTTGAACCCTATCACTCTACTTTGGCCACAGCGTAAGAGCAGCAAACACCTCTTCGCTAAAGAGTTCATTACCTTAACAATTCCCAGGGCATGTCATGGGTGGAAGCAGGCGGGTGGCGGAATGGTGCGCGCGCGCCGCAGGCTACCGCCTCCGCGCCACAATGCCTCGTCCGTCACTCCTAACGAGCGCTGCGAGCAACCACACATTTGTATTGCTGCTTTGTTCTTTATCTCACTGTTTTGGAAAAAACTGTATTATGTTGTTGAGAATTTAAGAGAGCTTTTGTGTGTCATACGATAGTCTTATTAGATTTCGCTATAACGGAATGTCAGAATAATTTTAAATTAGTTATCATTAAGACTTTGTTGTTGAAAAAATGATGCCATTTCGAAAGGGATTCTGCTGATTAAATTAATAGACTGAGTGAAATAGTCAAAATATAATTTACTATAAATTTTTCTGTACTTAAACTCGAGGTTAAAGTTGGCAATGAAATCACAATCTGTATTAAATTGAAGACTTTTTTGTACAAACTAGTTTGACTTGCTAAAAAAATACTTTGGGTATTGTTGCTCCGTATGTAAGTTTTAAAACCAATATGTTTTTTAAATGTCGACAATGATCAATATACTAGAATATATTCAGTGATATTTTCGTAGAAGTGAACTATCTATTCCATGTTTTGTCATCAAAATAAATATACAATTTTAAATACATAAAAACCGACACAAATTTTTATTAAGTATTTAAAACAAATTCGTAGAATAAATCGTTTGTAAGAGCGCAATAAGAGTTTCGGCATATTGTTTTGACATATAATAAATATTTGCGAGATTACACGAAGATTGCGGCCGATTTGAAGATCGATCGTTGATTTCCTTTTGTTGAGGCTATTGTTTCGACCCAGCGAATGAGGCGGCGCGGCGCGAGTCAGGCTGTTTCGATTACATCTCGATTCCATGTTGATATTTAAGAAATCGAGTTTATCGCTATCTTTCGCTGTGATCTATTTGTAATTTTTAACATTTCGTTTTCTAATACACTGATGTGATTATGTCGAAAAGCGAATAATATTCAACTCAGTATTTAAGTTTAATGTAGAAGTTTGAAGAAAAAGGTAGAACGAAATTTATAATGGTTTTGATTTGAATACCATTGGGTGTGATTGGGAATATTGCGTGGAATTATCTTTTTAGTTAGGGCTGTCTATCTTTCTTAGAATTGAATCAACTTCGTTACTCTTAAAGATCTATTCTAAGATAGCGTTTCTGAACACACAATTTAATATCAAAGTCTATGTGTATAATATAATAGCTTAAATATTTACCTTCATTTGAGAATAATTTAAGTAAATATAATACAGTCTCTTTTTAAAACTTCATTTAAAGTCTCCACGAATTCGAAACAACCCTAAAATTAGTTCAACTCTGTATTACACACAGCAGCGCCGGGCGGCGACCGGCAGCAGCGGCCGGCGGCCGGCCAGGTGCCGGGAGCTGGGCCGCGTGATAACATCTACCTCCCTCCACCGGCTGCTTGTGTAGTAGCCTGTTCTAAAGGAAGGCACCCCGCCTTCCTTTAGAAGGCCTTGGTTCACTTTTGGGTGTAGGTAATAGCTAAAAGAAAATTATGTTAGGACAAAATATATTGACGTTAATTTATTAATTACTTTTCTAGCTTTCACTTATTTTCTGAAATGATCAGCCCTCATTTATATTAACAATTTAGTTTCTAAGGCGTCACTTTAACTTTCCCCTCTTGAAATGTTTCTTTGGTAGCAGTTGGAAATGTCGAATGACTATTTCAGTAGTCCAGATCTTTCCAAAATTAGTGATGGCGAAGTAATCCAAGGTCTGAATTGTCAGCATTGTCTTTAGTCAAGCGTTAATTGGAAAGCCAGCTTTTGAGTTAAGGTAACTCGTGGATTTCTAGAAACTAGACTACTTCTAGAAACTAGAATATTTCTAAGAAGGGATATCAACAGGGTGATGGATTGATTACGAACTTATTCGTAGGTCCAGTGATATATTATTATGAATGAATCAGTGCCTACTAAACTAATATTGGATAGACATGGCCAAATAACTAGAGAAACATAAGGCTGAGCATTGAATCAACCACAGTTTTCTTTATTGATTAAAATGATTATCTTAAAAAATATCTTCATCATCATCATCATCATCATCATCATCAGCCCATATTCGTCCACTGCTGGACATAGGCCTCCCCAATTTCACGCCATCGAGGTCTATCCTCGGCTACTCATTTCATATTAATTTAAACAGTACCTAATACTCAAACTAGCAGTTATTACACACTCAAAGCCACACACACACATACACACATTTAACATACATATCTCATCATTCACACCCACCCATATACTTACACCATAAACTTATTAACTCATCCTGAAACTACAAGATGTCTATAACTTTGCAGTAATATTGTCTTTTTCTTTCTTATTTTTCTTGTTTTGTATATATTCGATAATTTTGTTTGTTAATTTTTTTTTTTTTTTTGCTGCCGAGGCACCCTCGCGGGAGGGAGGTGGAAGATGCGTCATGCATACCCGCCCGCAGGTAAATTCCTCTGCGGGGGGGTTATGTGGGACTCACCAGAATGGCACCTACCCACTAAAAACCACCTGTTGGCTGTAGTTATTACCGTTAGCCTTCATCGGAAGCGACACCCGTCGGGAAGTTGGGCGCGCTGGCGGAGACCCGCTAGCGGGTCTTCCGCCTGTAGTGAAAGTTGCACTGAAGGTGCTCAAAGGGACATGAGTTGGTGGCCGTTCTGGGCAGCCTCCGGTGAAGCCGGGGCTGGGCAGAGGTCGGCCGAAGCATGATTTAGGGATCAATTCATTTAAATGAACCTACAATGAATTGAGAAGGGAACTATGCGCCGCCAGAGCTAGCAAACGCTCGTCGGAGTACGTGAAGCCCTAAGTTTACGGGCTAAGACTGCGATTTCACTAACATCGACATTTTTTATAGTGTCGCAGACGATACGCATATCGTCTGCTACGGAGGATTGAGGAGTGGGTTTGAATGGGCGAGGAGCCGGGATGGGATTCGATGCGGGGTGCTGCCTCCAGTTTTCTGGGGCAGGCCTAGACTGTGTAGGCTTTGTAGCCGGAGGAACCCGGCTACGCAACGGCGGAAAGTTTTCTTGAGAAAGGCGCGGGGCCTGTTTGGGTGCCGACCTCTTGGGATTGGAACGCATACAACGGGGTGCACGAGGGCAGTCCCTGTAATTTGCGGTGTGGCCGGACTGGCCACAAAGCACGCAATCGGGAGGAGAGGGAGTTTCAGGAGTGCGATTGAACTCCTTAGTGAGATGAGGGACCAGGCACTTGACGCACCTGGGCGGTGCGCGGCAGTTGGCCGCCGCGTGCCCGTACAACTGGCACCGATGGCACTGGCCGGGATGACCGCGGCGATGAGGCGCCTCGATTGAGATCCCAGAGAGGCCGCAAATAGAGCTAACCCCTTTCAGGATCTCTCTGGACTAGGGGACGTTGGCGAGAATCACCAAAGCGAGAGGGTGTTGCCTCCCGTACTTGCTGTGCATTTTATGCACCGCGAGTGCCGGGAAGCCTTGGGACTGCAGATCCTCCAGGATAGCCTCGTTCGATAATTCGAACGGGACTCCCCTGAGTACCGCTCTGATCTTACGCTCTTCTGACAGAGCATAAGTGTGATAAACATATTGCTTATCGGTGAGGAGATTAGTCAAAGCTCGGAAATCGTCTATCGACGAGACAGTGATTTTAATAGATTCACCCGAGTTTACCGCTCGGGTGTAATGGATCTTGTGCTCATTGCACAATGTCGAGACCTCAGTCCATTTACCCTTTACCCGAAGGAAAACGGGTGGTGGGACCTTGGCCTTGACAGAAGTTGGGGCCGGAGCGGGTGTTGAAGACACCGGGGCAGCTGGCGTTGAAGACGCCGCAGGGGGTGTAGGGACGGGCGTCGAGGGCGCCGGGTCTTGTTTCGAACGCTTCTTAGAGCGCTTCTTAACAAGCGTAAAGGAGGGAGACTCAGGGCCAGTTGGGGTGGCGTCCGAGGATGACTCGGTCGCGGGTGCGCGCTTGCGGCGCGGAGGGGCGTCTACTTCGCACTCCATGTCACTGGAGGAAGGGGACGCCGGAGGGCCTAAGACCAGAGCGGTCTGAGGGACGGAGGTGGCCTGAGGGGCCGGTGTGATTAGTGCCATGATTAGAGGGAGAAATGATTGCAGTGTGCGAATCATATGAGGGGGGCAGTAAGTGCCTTGGGCGTCGTAATCAGCGATCAGCTTATTCAGAAGCTCCTCAGGGCTTAGGGAAGCCATTGCGGAGGGGTTGGGGAGGGACGACAATATATAAATATATATACTATGAACCTATCAACGATGACTAACTTCCTAAAAAACCACCCTACACGCAGTAGGGCGGTTGAGGACGACGCGGATAACTTACTCGAACACGGAACTTGAAGTCTTGGAACGACGAAACCCCGTCGACGAAGCTCACGTTCCACGAAGTACGGTTAACAAGCCACTGACCGCCGTGAAAACGGCGTTAGAAACTTATTTGAAGTACGGTTAACGAGCCACTGTCCGCCGTGAAAACGGCGTTAGAAACTTAATACGGTATACAACTATGAAATTATATATTACGACAACAACCAGTGAAATTTGGGTGCTCAATTAGCGCGGGGGCTAAAAGAGCGGGAAGGCGTCTGCGATCGACGTGCGCTCGAGAACGCACGCAGACCGAGACTGTTTGTTAACTTGTACAACATTTTATTATTTAGTATTAAATACTTACTGGAGGTGGGGATAACAGCCGCAACACAGTGCTCACTAAAGTAGCTGTTATCGATTCTCTTGTAATCACTCAGACAGACCCGATCTGCGTCCGGACCCGTTCGGACGTGTTAAAGGTCGCTCCCGGCTGCCGAGTCACGATTGTTGTTTCACGACTTCTCTCGTAGCAATACTCAAACGCCACTCTCAGATCCGTTCTGCGTCCGGCCCCGCTCGGACGTGTTCGCGGTCGCTCCAGCAGTTGAGTCACGATTGTCGTCTCACGACGTCAACTCGTTCGCAACACTCATACGCTGTTAGCCTCTTCAGGGCTTACGCTGCGGCCGGTTTCGATCGGCTGCAAGTAAGTCGGTCTCTTGCACAGCAACAACAGAGCTGAGCTTACCGCGGTCGATTAAATTCGATAGTGGTTCGCGAGGCTCGGGCTGTTTTTCTGGCTGCATACTTGACGCTTGGCGCTTGCTACGTAGTCAGAGACTCGCTCTGCGTCCGGCCCCGGCCGGTCGTAACGTAGTCAATCCCGCACTCGGTGCACCCCTCGCATTAAAAACCTCACCTCGGTGAGTGCAGCAACAACAGGGTTGAGCTTACCACGGTCGATTAAATTCGATAGTGGTTTGCAAGACTCGGGCTGTCTTTCTGGCTGCGTACTTGACGCTTGGCGCCTGTACGTAGTCAGAGACTCGTTCTGCGGCCGGCTCCGGCCGGTCGTAACGTAGTCAATCCCGCACTTTTAGTGCAACCCAACTTCGTCAGGTCTACGGCCGGTTTTTGTTGTCAATTTATTGGCAACACACTCCGTAGTAGACTCGCGTTTGATCAGGTGGATACTTAACGGTGACAACTAAGCCTGACAGCGTTGCCCCAGTGCGCTTCCAAGGCCCTTCAGGCCAAGGAAAAACCGGCTGACCCGATCCCATTGCACTTGGGCCTTTCCCAGGGTGACGGTACAGTGCTGTCCGAATTAGGGGCACCACTTCGCGTCGTCCCCAGCCCCCCTACCGCGGGTAGGGAGGTTTAGGTGCTAGGTTTGCTAGGGAACCTAGGCATTCTTATATATTTATATATTGTAGGACCAAGCCCTCCAATGGACCTTGTTAAGATTCTTAGGTCGTTCGCCCAGGCGCTCGTTGCGTCCGGCGCCAACTTATCAGATGACGTAAAAACGCAGGCCTTATAGGCATCTATAGCGTCCCCGGCCCCTCAGGCCACAACCCCGGCCCCTCAGGCCACAACCCCGGCCCCTCAGGCCACCGACGTCCAGACCCCTCAGGTCTACAGCTCTCCCGCGTCTCCCGCCTCGGCCGAGATGGACTGCGAATCGATCGCATCCTCTCACGCGTCGCGTCGCAAGCGTACCGCTACCGGGAGCGACTCCGAACCCGCGTCTGATACGTCGTCAGATGCCGTCACCTTAACCGGCTCTCCTGAGCCCGCGTTCCAGTTAGTCGCCAAGCGCTCCAAGAAGCGCTCGAAGAAAGCCTCGGTATCCTCAATACCCAAGCCCTCCCCGGTGTCTTCAACACCAGCCCCCGCGTTATTAAAATCGCTCAAAGTAACCGCGTCTCCGTCGGTCCCATCGAAGCCAGCGACGCGCTGCGCTCCCGTCCCGCCGAAGCCTCAGCTCCCTCCGCCCGTCTTTCTCCGCGAAAAACGGGGCGTCCCATTCGAGCTCGCGAACGAAGAAATCCTCGAGGACCTTAAGTCCCAGGGTTTCCCGGCCGTAGCAGTGCACAAGATGCACTCCAACCGCGGTAGGCGTTTTCCGTTAGCACTAGTAATCCTGTCCAATACTCCCAACTCGAAGGAGATTTTCAAAGAGGCTCGCACAATTTGCGGACTCTCGAACATCTCCGTCGAGCGTCCCAACCCCCGCGGTCACCCTGGGCAGTGCCACCGCTGCCAGCTATATGGCCACGCAGCGGCTAACTGTTCAGCTCCCCCCAGGAGCGTAAAGTGCTTAGATCCTCACATCACTAAGGAGTGCACTCGCACTCCCGAATCCACTTCCCCCCCTGCCTGTGTGCTGTGCGGCCAGTCCGGCCACACAGCAAACTACAGAAGTTGCCCGCGCGCTCCGCGCTCCACCGTCAAGAGGATCGCGCCTAAACCGGCGCCGCCGCTCACCCGGAAGCAAAGCCCGTTCAGCCGACGCCTACTCCGGCTCTGTCTTGGAGGCAGCGTCCGGCCGTCCCGCCTGCACCTTCCCGACCCATCCCAGCTCCCGTAGCTTCCGTAGGGCCGCGTCCCGCTCTGTCATCTTCACCTCAGTCGTCGTTGGCTGATGACATGAAGACCGTGTTCGACGTAATCCAAAACGTCGACATTAACGAAATTTCCGTACTCGCACGCAAACTGCGAGCCGCCCGCTCTCCTCAAGAGCGTTTATTCGCGTTAGCCGAGCATCACTCGCTCCTAAGTTCGTTGTTAATTCTTTATTTTTGTATAAATTCGTAAATAAGTAAATTATAATGCCTAGACCCGCGAATCCCGCGTCCAGTCGTATTAAACCCAAGGGCTTATCCCTAGTATCTTTTAACGCTCGCAGCCTTAGCACCAGCCTTCCCGAGATTAAACTGTTCCTTCAGAACAAAGAACCTGACTTATTCCTTCTCCAGGAGACATGGCTTACTCCAAACCGCTCCAGGGGATTCGCTATACCTAAGTACGCGTTTATTCGTAACGATAGGCCCAACTCCGACGGTTTCGGCGGCACCGCTATATATTACAAAAGAGGCTTCCATTGCTGTCCTCTCCCTACCCTCCTCTCCTCACCATGGAGGTCACTGTGTGTAGATTGGCTATGACTGGTCATCCAACCATCATCATAGCTTCAGTCTACATACCGTGCGGCTCCAGACCAACCCGCAGCGACTTTGAGGCCATTCTCGCCCTCGGCCATTCAGTCATTATGTTCGGTGACTTTAACTCCAAACATACTGACTGGACGTGCCTATCGACCAACACCAGCGGTATCGCTCTCCTCGACATCACTAACTCCCTTGACTTAGACGTCATATCCCCCATCACTCCCACTCACTATCCCAGCAACCCGACCTATTCTCCTGACATCCTCGACTTTGCAATTATCAAGCGAATCAATCTTGATCTCAGGTCCATCGAACCGCTCGATGACCTAGGCTCCGACCATCACTCCGTCTCCCTCGTGCTAGGTACGCCTAACGATAACGTCACATCTCGTAAGACCTTTACCAACTGGAAAGGCTTTAAGAATACGTTAGTTTCAGCCTTAGAGGCCCCTAACTCTCCGCTCGCGATTTCGCCCGACCAATTAGATAGCACGGATAAAATAGATTCACTAGTCAATACTCTAACTGATGCTATTAACTCAGCCATCAACGACAACGAAATTATTGCTAAGCAAGGCAAACCCGCGCTTCCCTTAGCCGTTAGCAATCTCATTAAAGCTAAAAACGCGGCTCTCCGGAGAGCCAAGAAATATCCCACGCCCGCATATAGAACAGCTGCGAATCAGCTTCAACGTAAAGTTAGATCTTGCCTCGCGGAACTCCGAGACACTCAGTTTAACGATCTCATGGAGAATATCTCCCCGTCCCACAAAGCGTATTATCGAGCGGCCCAAGCCTTACGCGTAGACTCCGCCTCTCACGTTCCTCCTCTCACTCGTCCCAACGGCACTATCGCCTTCTTAGTCGAAGAGAAAGCCGAATGCTTCGCCGACAGCATAGCGGCACAATGTTCGCCCAGCACGCAACCCGCGGATCCCTCCCACATCCAGGCGGTGGAGGACGAAGTTCTCCGCAGAGAATCTCTCCCTATCACCGACGACCCCGTCACAGTCTCTTATGATGAAATCTTGCTTCTCATTAGCAAGCAAAAGTCCAAAAAGGCTCCGGGTGCGGATGGAATTTCCAACCACGCACTTAAGCACCTGCCACAGCAGGTGCTTACCTTGTTAGCCATCATCTTCAATGCCTGCTTCGACCATAGCTACTTTCCAAAAGCCTGGAAAGAAGCGACAGTCATAGGCATTCCCAATCCGGGTAAACCTTTGAATGTCCCGGCTAATCACAGACCCATCAGCCTCCTCAAGGCAATGTCTAAACTTCTCGAAAGAGTCATACTCTCTCGAATGCGGAACCATCTGTTTCCAACGGATGGCGACCCTCTCATTATTCCCCACCAGTTCGGCTTTCGCGCTAAGCACTCCTGCCCTCAGCAAGTCCATCGAATCGTCGAGTACATACTCGAAGGATTCTATCCGCATCGTAAAAAAACAATCGCGGTTCTCTTCGACGTAGCCAAGGCTTTCGACAAAGTCTGGCATAGCGGTCTCGTTTTTAAACTCTATAAAATAGGCTTACCGGGTCGCCTAGTCAGATTAATCGCGTCGTTTCTTAAAGACCGTACGTTTCGATTCAAACATGAAGGCACGCTCTCTGCGCCTCGTCCCATAAAGGCTGGAGTCCCGCAAGGCTCAGTCCTCGCCCCTCTGCTGTACACCGTGTACACTAACGACATCCCCATCCCGCCGAAAGGCGTCGAACTCGCCCTCTTTGCAGACGATACCGCCCTTTACACTAAAGGTCAAAGGATCCCGTATAACATCACCAGACTCCAAAAGGCCGTAAACGCCCTCGGTGTTTGGTTTCAAAAATGGCGTATCGATGTCAACCCAGAAAAGAGTTCTGCCATTCAATTCGACCACAAACGTCATAATCGCTACAACGATCCTCACATTCGAATGTAAGGTATTCCCATCCCCTGGAAGCGCAGTATTAAATACTTAGGCGTCACCCTAGATCAGACGCTGTCTTTCAAGCCACACGTCGATAGAGTAACGAAACTCGCGCGTTTCTACTTAAGCCACCTAAATAGTATGATAGGTAGAAAAATTAAAATGTCTTTTAGAAATAAACGTACGCTTTATAAGGTCTGCATTAGACCCATCATGTCATATTCTTCGCCAGTCTTTGCCCACGCCAATCCCTCCGTCCTGTATAAGCTGCAGGTAGTTCAAAATCTCTTCTGCCGCAGGGCCACAAACGCACCTTGGTTCGTGCGCAACGCGGACCTGCACAGAGATCTTGAACTACCTACAGTGCAACAGCACCTCAAAACTCTCTCAGAATCGTTCTTCAAACGCGCCGAATCCCATCCCAATCATCTTGTTCGAGATTCAGTCTCATTTACTGCTCCTGTGTTAGATTCGAAATTCAAAGTCGCTAGGCCGAGAAACGCGCACACTGGCGAACCCACGCAGTTAACTTTAGATCTCGAGGCCCTTCAGGCCGCAAATCCTAATTCTAACGTAAATTCTAATTCTAACGTAAATCCGAATTAATGCAATTTTATTTATCATTTTTAATGTTTTTTTTTTTTTAATTTACTTTTCATTTTTGAGCACCTTCAGTGCTATGTAAATCTCAGCGGGTGATTAAGCGGGTGAAGTGACAGAGCCTCTTTCTCCAATTGGCCGTCGCTCAGATGAAGGCTGAGTGGCAAAAATGCACGAGCCGACAGGGGGTTTTTTAGTGGGTATGGTTCTGGTAGGCGTCGGGACAAGTCCCACATAACTTCGATCGCGCGCGCGGAGTATGCGTCAGAGCATTTTTTATGTCCTCCTGCCCTTCCCGTGGAGGGGAACCAAAAAAAAAACTCTTGTAATTGTTACTGTGTATAATTTTACCAAATAAATGAATTTGAATTTGAATTTTTGTAATTGAACTCAACAAATACAAACATGGAATTCTTAACACAAACTTATCCTACAACGTAAGTCTAAATGATATTTGATGATGATATTAGGCTTAATATTTCTGCTCTATATTAGGTTATATAATTATCTTTCAGCATATATAAACAGAAATTTTTAATGTTTTAACTAATAGATTTTTAGGGACACCTTTTGCATTGCAAAAACCTCTTCCTAATTAGAAAAAAAATACACCCTTAAAACAAAGTACCTAGTACGACAAAAAAAAAATACTTTTGCTCCAGATCCCGTAAAAGGAAACCGAATAAAATAAGGTTGAATTTATACGTCATACATCTCATACGCCTGGGAAGAGTTGTGAGAATCAAACGCAGTGCCGACAAACATAAATCCATGTGATATTGATTGCGGTGCGCGGGAGACGCGAAGCGCGTCACACTCCACTTGCGCTTGTTTTCTGCCGACTTTGAATACTAACATGCATTGACAATTCATCTCCACTGGATAAAGTACCCACGTCTGAATTTAGAGTAGGCTTTAGAATATGTACGAAAACAAATGCAGTTGGTCTTAATGCGTTTAAAAAGAAATTCCATCTCGCAACAAAACATGTATAAGTAAATTATTCAACGATTAGAGACGCCACCAGCCATCAGATTTCAGTCTCTAAGGGAAACAGATTAAATCTCATTCAAACCAGAAACGTGCTTGGAGAGCGAATGTCTGTCGATTCTAAACAGATTATTGTCAACTTCAGGTCTCCTTCAATGAACTCACTTCTTCTAAACTCATTTATATTTAAAGCATTTTTTAAAAGCGTGCCTCTTGAATGGATTCTTTTTGCCCACCGAATTTTGATTCAATATTCTTCATTATTATAATTATGACTTATGTTTTCAAAAGAGCATTGATTTTTATTCTATAGACGAAGAGCAAACATTCGACTAACAAGGCAGAATTTATAAAAATATGTCACCGATGGGCCTATTCTAGAGGAGGTGCGTTTCTTCACACATTAATAAGCCGTTTGACTTTAAGATTTCTCTTTAGACGTGGGCTATAAATTGTGGATACATCAATATTGTATGACGAGATTAATGCCCATGTTGGGACGACCATTAGGGCTGCATAATCCTATTGTGTTTTTTATTATGGTCCAGGATTCGTTTTTGATGCCGCCAAATTGACGTCAACCCTTCGTAAGTAAGGTCGCTGAATGATAAATATATTTATAATAAATTCGAATCATTCTAATGCCAGTCAAAATTTCTTTTATTGAAAACAATGCGATGGCTAACCCTTTATTATATCCCTAATTTTAATGTTTCATTCATAGTATAGTTGTATAAAAAATTAAGCTTAATTATTCAAACATATATTTTCAAACCCTTAAAGACGACATTGGAAAAGTCATTAAAAGAAGCCATTTGAATCATGAGTATTTATTTATCTTTATCAGACTACCATATATCAATTCACATATCGACGGTTGTCAAAATGTCCCGTTTAAGACTGCGTATGACATGGCGTGTACAGGCGATCGAGGTCCGGGGCTTTAAGTCTTGGAGTGGCTCTGCGCTCGTCGGAGTCTGGCGTCCATTCATGCGCACGTCGTCCCACGACTGGCCACGACACTCGGCTTGGATTTATGCTTCAGTAATATGGCAGTTAATGTAAATGTTGGCGTTCTCACCACGCTCCTCGACTTGGACTTTTGAATTTATCAGGCATCCGTTTCCGTATATGAACAATATTATAAGCCTCCGTCAGTTCTTTAATTGTAAGTAGGTAACAAAAGCTAGTTGATTTTTTTTTTGGTCAATAAATTAATTAAAGGCTTTAGAAGTTCCTAAAACAGTCAAATGTTAGTTACTGTAGCGTTAAAGTCCAATTTCGTACCTCCAACTTACGATAATGATCATAGATTTTGAGAGCTTATAAACCTTTACCGTATTTGTCGATGAGGATATTAAAGTTCGGGTATATTAAATAGATTTCTCGGTTTTAAATTAAATTAGATAATCGTGACAGTTATCGCTTCGTTTATGACTGCATGAAATACTGGCGACATTTTATTTTATAAAGTCATAATTTTGGCCCGTAACGAAACGTGGGCCCTGTGAGACGGCGGGTTCTCACCAAATCTCTTAATTATGAAGACGAAAGCATCCACTTATTAAATCTTGATGAAGTGTATGATACAATTATCAGCAGCATTAGATCAGTATTTTCTTGTTATCTGATATGGTCACATACCATCGGTAAGCTACTGGAGTCGATGCTTTTTTGTGTTTCGAGGTTATGGTTTCGATTTTTTGTTTCAAATAACTTGCCGACATAGGCAAAGAAAAAGTAAGTCAAATATTTTTGAGAGCGTTCGATTGAAAAGTACCTTCTATTTTAAGCTTTTTTTCATTGAAAGCTGCCGATTTTTGAATTTTAAAGAGCTTTCATTGCCATAGAACAAAAGATTTGCTCAAGCTACAATTAGGTACTCAGATGGCAATGGAAGCATAATATGATTTTTTACATTTAACACTTAAAATGAATGAAAGTTGTCTTGAAATTAATGAGCTTCAAACAAAAGATTTTCTGATAATGAATTACTTTTTTTAAAGATATCAGACTGTAACCTTTTCCTTAACAGAGTGCAAACACATTGAACGCAGTAACCCACAAGTCTTGTTGATCAATGAGGATTCTTGGAGACAAATAGCTTTTATTTTCTAAAAAACACCAAGTGTCGAGGGGATCTAGTAGCAACGTTTCTCCTGTAAGGTAAAAATGGAAACCACTCGCCCGCAATGAATATTAATTGAAACAGCTTTTGAACGTGTCGCGCAAAAACTTACAAGCTATTTTAATCGCTTCACGCTGTGCGTATTACCTAGATTAGCAAAATAAATACTTTAAACTGTCTATTTATGGTCATCCGCGTCGCATAAATTTCATTGTGCGTTGAATGTTAACATCGCTTGCACTTTTTTCGTAGCTACCTCGCTTTGAATAATTGCGGGGTAGTGAGTTTATAGTAATAACGATTACATTTTATTGTTATTAAATTACTTTATTTTATGGGTAAAAAAAGGATTGCTTCCCGGTTGGTGCGCTATGGCATGGAATGACAGTGTTGGCTGGAGGCGTGACGGGGACTTGAAGGTTTATTTAATCAAGAAGCCAAGAAAGGGTACCTTTGAACCCTCCGGCGGCGCGCGCAATATCGTCTCAATCCCGCGCGATGGTCTTGTCTGCGCAAGCGGTGCTTTTAATGGAATTTCTCCACGCATATCAACGTGTTGCATTGTCAGTAGAGATTCAGTAGTTGTTTACAAGCAATCTTGATTGTGAGAAACGGAGCCAAGATTATCACAATCTGCAAGATGTGTTTTGATCTCAGTTTTATTTATTGTTAATTTATTCCAGTTCATATTTGCGTTTTACTTATCCTTAAATAAGCTCAGAAGGTTCTTAATTCAATAATTGTAAATTTCAGAAATAGCCATAGAAAATAGAGAACACACCAACTACATGACCCAAAAATAAGCAGAGCTTGTGTAATGGACGAGACTAGAATAAACATACATATATAAATGCAAACAACGATGACCCGAGAACAAACACTTGTGTTCATCACACAAATGAATATCCCGACCAGGACTCGAACCTGAGACATAAAACATTCGGCCTGTACTTCAATAAGTACAGAAATTATTTCAGTAACATCAAAAATAACATCTTTCTTTTTCGATTCTAAGATATGATTCTACTGAAATGCGCATAAACTTTGATGTCGAAATGCGAATATCTCAAGATAACATCTTGAGACTTTAGACTTTTAATGTTTCCCTACATTTGTATTGAATGCTCTTTTAGCGGCACAACTTTTAGAGTCGCGTTTCGCTCGGAGGGTAGTATAAAATTTGTATAACAAATGAGGGGCGTGGCGGGGATCCGTCACGGTGGTGGTGAGCGTGTGCGGCTCCCGCTGGGTGGCCGCTCGCGTACTTCAGGATTTAAAAAAGCACCAGTTTGCCTACCACCACTGAAATGCCCCAGCAGCTTAAGGCGCTTCTGTCTTTACCTATTGTTTTGAGCCTATCCCCTAGACCAATACAGTTTAGTGAGAGGCTCGTGAGACTCATATATACTTCGCGTGGCAATTTGGTTACTCTCGCCTCCTGTTATTTGTTAAACGTTGAAACCTGATAATAACATATATTTTCGTAAAGCAACGGTAGGTCCGAGCTGAGAAATCAAGCACCTTAGGGAACAGAACGTAGTATTAAGCTATTACTTATCCCAACTGATTGGCTGTTTTGGCAAGTGAATGCAGCTATAGTCGACTGCCGTCGTTTTGATACTTGATTGATTTTGTTGATTGAACCTGAATGTAATTTATAACAAAATAAAAAAAAGATTCATACTTGATAAATCAACAGGTATTTTTTTATAAATATTATGAGAAACAAAAAATTTGTATAGAGTTAACTTTCGAACGAGTTGAGATAGATGAGAACAACACAAAACAAGAAATCTAGACCAAAATACGTGAATTCTTGTATGTAAATAGACATTCTCAATCTTTTTCTCTGTAAGGAAGTGTAAGAATAACTCTTCATATCCCTGGTCAGTCACACTCTATACAGGCTTTTCATATTTCTTTCTCTTTGTCCAATCATATTATGGTTATACTAAAATATATAATATACATAGTACATTAAAATATGAAATATTGATACAGGAAAGTATCAAAACTGTTTATCGTGGAAAACCCACTAATCCAGATATGCAAATATCTGTTTGTTTAAACCAAGAAGAAGCATACCTACTAATTCAGGATACGATATCTTTAATATCATCTACTAAAATGGAAACATCATTCACTATTTACATAGCCTTTGGCGATTAAATTTTGTTAGCAGTGTGAAATTGATAGTAGTCTCTTAAACATTTTTTTAGCCTATGTTATTTTTTCAGATCTTCATAATAACTAAGACCACTGCGTGTATTTGAAGAACATTTTTGTACTACTAAAAACACTTTTCGTTTTACCTAGTTCCCTTGCATGAAATTTTATTTATCAATCCGGAATTTTGTTTGGTTATAATAGAAGTCTTCCAAAATTTATCCAGATTTAAATACAGTTTCTCTCTTCTATTTAAACTCATTGAATATTAAAAGAAACGTGTTTTAGAATTGTAAAACCAATCGATTGTTGAAACCAGAATGTAAAAGTAAAAAGGGTTGCAGGGTTTAAGTTAAGAAAATTAAAATTCATTAGTCCTAGTGAAGCTTTTAAGTAAGCTTTTTGTTATTTACTTCTTTGAGAATGTTTAGCAAATTGAGGCGATCTTAGAGGCTAGAGCTCTTAAATTATGAGGCGCCAGCATTATTTGCACCTAAGAAAAAGAGAAGGTCAAAGTAGTGGTACAAAACAATACGGAAAATCTATTTTGAATGATAGGTAGTGTACAAGTGGTTAAACGTAACACAAAATCAATATTTAATGAAGGCTAGTGTACCAACACAGCCGGGTCTTATAAATCTATCGTTGTCATGCATGTATAACATTTACAGCTCGACTTGCTCCGTCAGTCAGAGCAAAAACCAACAAAGTTTAAACGCATCGATTTATAAGCGCCAAAACGGCAGAACCTTTATATTTCAAAATAAAGACAATTAACTCAGACCACTTAAAACACTCCATACTTTGCCGAAAATTGAAGGTCTTGAATATTTTTTCATAACATTTATTATTTATTCATACACAATTAAGCCAGCCAAAAATCAACATCTTAATTTAACAGGTGGAAGTGTAAAATGCAATTATTGCTGAAATCGATCCGATAGTTAAATTGTACTTAATAATACATCGAGAACTGTGAATCCGACGTATTAATAACAAGTGAAAAATTAAGTATCTTGTGATTGGTTTAGGGACATGAACTATATGATTTTGATTTCGAAAATAAAATGTTTGTGAACTGGAGTGTAAAATGTGTGTGTTTGTGAAGCATTACGTGCGCGTAAATTTATATGATCTGAATATAGACATATATGTAAATTCAGTTATGGATGTTTTTCTTCTATCCAATTCTAAAGTTTCTGGAAATGCGGTCCAAAACCTTGGCAATCAGATGAAAACAGAACTCTATCTCTACTCTTTATATATATTTAAATATAATATACAATTAATTTTTTGAATCCTTTTGGTCACAAATTAATCTAAATTATTAAAGAACCTTTTCAAATTCGAGAAAGCGGTAGTATTTATTCAAAGCACTATTTAAAGTCACTCATACTTTATAAGCCGCGTGAGTTTATATAACTCCTGTACAGATACATACATACATACTTACATATATTTATATATATACAAACAACCATGACCCGAAACAAACATTTGTAATCATCACACAAATGGATGCCCCGACTAGGCAGGGCTTCCTACCCACTACACCATTTGGCCGTCAAATATAATTATAAGATAATATACATATTAATGTTGTAAGGTTAAGCACAGAAATTAAAGTTATGTACTTACAGACGTACTCAGAGACGTCCATGGTACTAAAGGCGGTCCTTAGTATAGATTTTGCTTAACGAATTAACACTTTATATTTACTAAAACTAAAACTTTATTTGAAAAACACAATCTTTAGATATTTATGATCGCCTCAATTACCCATTTTTTCGTGTCGAGTGTGCCCCTATAGACTACAATAATTAAAGTCGAACGTTTCATTCATATCGGTCTTAAAGAAAAAATATCAGTTCATTTTACCAGCAACTTTACTTGCATATTCTTACGAGCTGTCAAAACATGTTAAATTACGACCTCAATTCCATTAGACTATTTTATTAACCGACTTTTCTCATCGGAATGACTTAAATATCAATATAAAGTACTTTAAATAAATTAAATACTATTTTTATGGCTTGGGATCTTTAAATATGAGCTTCGATAATAATATAATGGGGTATTTAATGTCACCTTAGAGTATTTAATGTCTTTATGAAAAGATTGGATAGCGGGAGTGAGTGAAAAAACCTACAGAGAATGAAGTGTCGTGTGACATCACGAGAAAAAATGCTCAAAAAAAGGTCAATGGCGATGCCTGAAACGGTATGCTTAATCTAAAAATAAAATTTTGCATGACGTTAGTTACCTTTCAAGCGGGCAACACGATATCATAAATATTATATTTGAAATGTTTATTTTATTATGTTTCATTAAATATAGCATTTTTAATAGATCCTTATAATTAAGATATTATTAAGCCTGTAGTAATGGTTCAATAATGTTTATCTACAGGTAAGCTATTTTTTTAGAATCCGGCAATTTTTTAAAATAACAAAGCCTTTCAAACATTTTAAGCTTGTTACTTTTTTTGCCAGTTTTGTGCAAACAAGCCCTTTGCAAATTGCCATGAATAGAGAAAAACCTACATAATATAAAAAACCGTCTTGTTGAGAACAAGAAATCTTTTTTCAGAAAACTATAGTCCTAGTTCTTTCAAGCGTCGAGTGAATAGGTATCTCGTGGATAGACGTGTAACACCTTCGTCTTCATCGTCACTTTCCGTCAGGTAAGATAGAAGACAAACGTCTAATCCTTTTTCAATTAAAAAAATGTAATTCTGCAAAACGCATTCGATTTTATTTATTTTATCACCGCTTTATTTAATTTTATTTTTTATTACGAATTTCATACAACAATAACGGTTTTTTATACACAAAAGTAATAAACAATACTAGAATATTATCTAGAGTAACATTTTTTTCTTGTACATATTCCGACTCATTTATTAACTTTTTTCGTTTTTATATCACAACATTAGGCAGGACTCCCTAATCCTTGCAAGCAACCGTATAAAAATATTTCAGTAGTAATAAATTGTCACGGTAAATCAATGTGTTTCATTTTTATAGCCGCGATTATCAACGTATAAATATAAAAAATTTTAACGGTACATTTGTCCACTATGTGTCCTGAGAACTTACAAAATGTAGACCACCCTGCTGTACGATGTTATAGTTTATGAATTAATTGAACGTTAAATTTAATCAAGTGTCGATTTAAATTGCCACACTAACACAAAATATTGTTATGAGTTTTAATCAATATAGTGACTAACAAATAAATTCGTTCAGAATATTTTTCTACATCTACATGATATTTTATTAAAATGATTTATTGATATTTTATTTAGTACTTTAGGAAACCGACATAAGAAATTGTACTTAAATAGTGGCTTGATACTATGCATGCCCCAAGTATGATGATGAAAATTCACGAATATATGCTGTTACTAGTCACCGTCTTCGCCCTCAAAGTGAGGAAATAGCCGGTGAGAAGTAACAGAAAATTCGATAAAAATTGTTAATACGTTAGCTTATGTTAGAGAGATCATTTATAGTACAATATTCATTCGATATTAAAATGTAATTTCCAAGTCTGAACCGCTATGAGTTTAATTTGGCAATTTGTTTATTAAAGTCGCAGTTTAATCCTGGAAAAGAGATTAAGGTGCCAAGCCAAGCCAGGCGTTATAAGCTGTTAGGTACACCCAATTCATAATTAATATATAAAAAAATAATGACATTTTATGAAAACCGTAACCAAAATTGGTTCGATCCCCTACTTTAACCTGTTTGTTCAATCGAATGGGCCCTTGCAGTAAGCAATCAAATTACTTTAGTATGTTACTAAAGGGTCTAATCACTAACGAAGGCAATTTTTCAGCTTGTTTTCTCATTTAGAACAGAGGTTAGACTAATTGTTTTAATGAAAAATTCTTTCTAAATGAGGGCTTAAAAACTCGTAATGCGGTTCCTTAATTATAGTCCTTAAAATATAACTAATTTCGAACCCGTTTTTAAATAGTAATTATACTTATAAGTGGCGATGGAAAAAAATGTAAACAAATTGATTCTCTAACTTGATGCCTTATACTAAAAATATGTATAGAAGAGTAGGAATTCTTATTGGTATCGTATATTTCGTATTATTTAGCATCGTTTTTTATTTGAGTTATTGTATAGATACCTAATTAGTAAAGATGTGTAAGGTTTGTGAGAATTGTCGTTAGATTCTTTATAATGAAGTGGATCCAATGATACACAATAAAATAGATCATTAAATTTTGTTGAAAAACCAACATTTTCACAATTTACAACAAATTACAAAAAATATATACAAAAAAAAAAGAAAATAGGAAACAAAACAAAAAAACTTTGTTAAAGGAAAGGTAAGCTGGTCCAAACTAAGCAATACTTGTTCACTCAACAATTTGAATATACAATGGGACACTCAAAAAGTTTTGAGAAAATACAATAAAAATGCTTTACAGGTTATATTTTTTTATTACATCTTTTCATGCGTCTGAAACAATTTTCAAAACACATTTTCCAGTCTGCAACACGTACTTCCTCAACCGCCTTCTCGAACGCAGTGAGCGCATCATTTTTTTTTTTTGCTGCCGAGGCACCCTCGCGAGAGGGAGGTGGAAGATGCGTCATGCATACCACCCGCAGGAAAATACCGTCTTCTGCGGGGGGTTATGTGGGACTCACCAGAATGGCACCTACCCACTAAAAACCACCTGTTGGCTGTAGTAAAATTTTACCGTTAGCCTTCATCGGAAGCGACACCCGTCGGGAAGTTGGGCGCGCTGGCGGAGACCCACTAGCGGGTCTTCCGCCTGTAGTGAAAGTTGCACTGAAGGTGCTCAAAGGGACATGAGTTGGTGGCCGTTCTGGGCAGCCTCCGGTGAAGCCGGGGCTGCGCAGAGGTCGGCCGAAGCATGATTTAGGGATCAATTCATTTAAATGAACCTATAATGAATTGAGAAGGGAACTATGCTCCGCCAGAGCGAGCAGTCGCTCTGTCGGAGAACGTGAAGCCCTAAGTTTACGGGCTAAGACTGCGATTTCAGTAACATCGATATTTTTCATAGCGTCGCAGACGATACGCATATCGTCTGCTACGGAGGATTGAGGAGTGGGTTTGTATGGGCGAGGAGCCGGGATGGGATTCGATGCGAGGCGCAGCCTCCAGTTTTCTGGAGCAGGCCTGGACTGTGTAGGCTTTGCAGCCGGAGGAACCCGACTACGCAGCGGCGGAAAGTTTTCCTGAGAAAGGGGTGGGGCCTGTTTGGGTGCCGCCCTCTTGGAATTGGAACGCATACAACGGGGTGCACGAGGGCAGCCCCTGTAATTTGCGGTGTGGCCGGACTGGCCACAAAGGACGCAATCGGAAGGAGAGGGAGTTTCAGGAGTGCGATTGCACTCCTTAGTGAAGTGAGGGACCAGGCACTTGACGCACCTGGGCGGTGCGCGGCAGTTGGCCGCCGCGTGCCCATACAACTGGCACCTATGGCACTGGCCGGGATGACCGCGGCGATGAGGTGCCTCGATCGAGATCCCAGAGAGGCCGTATATAGTGCTAACCCCTTTCAGGATCTCCCTGGACTTGGGGACGTTGGCGAGAACCACCAAAGCGAGAGGGTGACGCCTCCCGTACTTGCTGTGCATTTTATGCACCGTGAGTGCCGGGAAGCCTTGGGACTGCAGATCCTCCAGGATAGCCTCGTTCGATAATTCGAACGGGACTCCCCTGAGTACCGCTCTGATCTTACGCTCTTCTGACAGAGCATAAGTGTGAAAAGCATATTGCTTATCGGTGAGGAGCTTTGTTAAAGCACGAAAGTCGTCTATCGACGAGACTAAGATTTTAATAGATTCACCCGAGTTGGCCGCTCGTGCTCATTGCACAATGT
This sequence comes from Marasmarcha lunaedactyla, assembly GCA_923062675.1. Classification (NCBI taxonomy): domain Eukaryota; kingdom Metazoa; phylum Arthropoda; class Insecta; order Lepidoptera; family Pterophoridae; genus Marasmarcha; species Marasmarcha lunaedactyla. Next base: position 10,710,158 of record OV281343.1, on the reverse strand, counting down.
CGAAACCTCAGTCCATTTACCCTTTTCCCGAAGGAAAACGGGTGGTGGGACCTTGGCCTTGACAGAAGTCGGGGCCGGAGCGGGTGTTGAAGGCACCGGGGCAGCTGGCGTTGAAGACGCCGCAGGGGGTGTAGGACACACCGGGACGGGCGTCGAGGGCGCCGGGGCTTGTTTCAAGCGCTTCTTAGAGCGCTTCTTAACAAGCGTAAAAGAGAGGCTCAGTGCCAGTTGGGAATGGCGTCCAAGGATGACTCGGTCGCGGGTGCGCGCTTGCGGCACGGAGGGGCGTATACTTTGCACTCCATCTCACTGGAGGAAGGGGACGCTGGAGGGCCTAAGACCAGAGGGGTCTGGGGAACTGGGGTGGCCTGAGGGGCCATTAAGGGAATTAACGCCATGATATGCGGGATAAGAGAATCCATGAAACGATACTTATCAGCATTTAGAGTCATGCCTTCAGCACCGGTACTTTCAAGTAACTTGTTCCTAATCTCATCAGAGCTTAGGGAAGCCATTGCGGAGGGGTTGGGGAGGGACAACAATATATATATATATATATATATATATATGCCTAGAGTTCCTAAATAAAACCTAGCGAACCCTAGCGGCTAACCTCCCTACCAGCGGTACCAGCGGCTGGGGAGAATAACTTAAAACTAACCGTAGTACGCCGAAGGCCGCTACCTAGAAACCTAAAAAAAGGGTACGCAGGTAAAGAGTTGACCGCGTTAGGGTCAACCTTTACCGACAGAAAGGACAAATACACACGAAAACACACAGATATGATAAAAATAAATATGAAAGTAGGAGAAAAGAAAAAATAAATAAAATAGAGAAATAAAATAAAAATAAAAGGACTGGTTCAGTACAAACTCGTTGTCACCGTTAAGTATCCTTTGTACTGAGACCAGACTACTTTCGCTGGGCACAACACTGCACTCAGCACAAGCACAACACAACTTAGCACAGCACTTTGAAGACTAAGGGGCTTAGTCACAAAGAAAAGTCGCACTTCGATAGCACTCAGAGGGAGTAGAAAAACCTTGAAAACCGTAGCACGGAACCAACACGCTAAACCGTGACGTCAGTAGACTGAGCGCCACGGAATATCGGGGAGGGACCGATCAACGGAGAACTGGGTTTTGCACGTCCGCACCGGGTGGCGATCGGAGCGATAATGAGCGAATCTTTTTTTTTTTTTTTGTTTTTTTTGGTTCCCCTCCACGGGAAGGGCAGGAGGACATAAAAAATGCTCTGACGCATACTCCACGCGCGCGATCGGAGTTATGTGGGACTCGTCCCGACGACTACCAGAACCATACCCACTAAAAAACCCCCTGTCGGCTCGTGCATTTTTGCCAATCAGCCTTCATCTGAGCGACGGCCAATTGGAGAAAGAGGCCGCGCCAGCGGGGCCCTTAAGGGGTCACCCGCTGAGATTCATATAGCACTGAAGGTGCTCAAAAATGAAAAGTAAAAATAAAAACATTAAAAATGAAAAATAAAAATTGCATTAATTCGGATTTACGTTAGAATTAGAATTTACGTTAGAATTAGGATTTGCGGCCTGAAGGGCCTCGAGAGTTAAAGTTAACTGCGTAGGTTCGCCCGTGTGCGCGTTTCTCGGCCTAGCGACTTTGAATTTCGAATCTAACACAGGAGCAGTATATGAGACTGAATCTCGAACAAGATGATTGGGATGGGATTCGGCGCGTTTGAAGAACGATTCTGAAGTTCAAGATCTCTGTGCAGGTCCGCGTTGCGCACATACCAAGGTGCGTCTGTGGCCCTGCGGCAGAAGAGATTTTGAACTACCTGCAGCTTAAACAGGACGGAGGGATTGGCGTGGGCAAAGACTGGCGAAGCATATGACATGACGGGTCTAACGCAGACCTTATAAAGCGTACGTTTATTTCTAAAAGACATTTTACTTTTTCTACCTATCATACTATTTAAGCGGCTTAAGTAGAAACGCGCGAGTTTCGTTACTCTATCGACGTGTGGCTTAAAAGAAAGCGTCTGATCTAAGGTGACGCCTAAGTATTTGATACTGCGCTTCCAGGGGATGGGAATTCCTAACATTCGAATGTGGGGATCGTTGCCGCGATTACGACGTTTGTGCTCGAATAGAATGGCAGAACTCTTTTCTGGGTTGACATCGATACGCCATTTTTGAAACCAAACACCGAGGGCGTTTACGGCCTTTTGGAGTCTGGTGATGTTATACGGGATCCTTTTACCTTTAGTGTAAAGGGCGGTATCGTCTGCAAAGAGGGCGAGTTCGACGCCTTTCGGCGGGATGGGCATGTCATTAGTGTACACGGTGTACAGCAGAGGGGCGAGGACTGAGCCTTGCGGGACTCCAGCCTTTATGGGACGAGGCGCGGAGATCGTGCCTTCATGTTTGAATCGAAACGTACGGTCTTTAAGAAACGACGCGATTAATCTGACTAGGCGAACCGGTAAGCCTATTTTATAGAGTTTAAAAACGAGACCGCTGTGCCAGACTTTGTCGAATGCCTTGGCTACGTCAAAGAGAACCGCGATTGATTTTTTACGATGCGGATAGAATCCTTCGAGAATGTACTCGACGTTTCGATGGACTTGCTGAGGGCAGGAGTGCTTAGCGCGAAAGCCGAACTGGTGGGGAATAATGAGAGGGTCGCCATCCGTTGGAAACAGATGGTTCCGCATTCGAGAGAGTATGACTCTTTCGAGAAGTTTAGACATTGCCTTGAGGAGGCTGATGGGTCTGTGATTAGCCGGGATGTTCAGAGGGACTGTCGCTTCTTTCCAGGCTTTTGGAAAGTAGCTATGGTCGAAGCAGGCATTGAAGATGATAGCTAACAAGGTAAGCACCTGCTGTGGCAGGTGCTTAAGTGCGTGGTTGGAAATTCCATCCGCACCCGGAGCCTTTTTGGACTTTTGCTTTCTAATGAGAAGCAAGATTTCATCATTAGAGACTGTGACGGGGTCGTCGGTGATAGGGAGAGATTCTCTGCGGAGAACTTCGTCCTCCACCGCCTGGATGTGGGAGGGATCCGCGGGTTGCGTGCTGGGCGAACATTGTGCCGCTATGCTGTCGGCGAAGCATTCGGCTTTCTCTTCGACTTCGAAGGCAATGGTGCCGTCGGGACGAGTTAGAGGAGGAACGTGAGAGGCGGTGTCTACGCGTAAAGCTCGGGCCATTCGATAATACGCTTGGTGGGACGGGGAGATATTCTCCATGAGATCGTTAAACTGAGTGTCACGGAGTTCCGCGAGGCGAGACCTAACTTTACGTTGAAGCTGATTCGCAGCTGTTCTATATGCGGGCGTGGGATATTTCTTGGCTCTCCGGAGAGCCGCGTTCTTAGCTTTAATGAGATTGCTAACGGCTAAGGGAAGCGCGGGTTTGCCTTGCTTAGCAATGATTACGTTGTCGCTGATGGCTGAGTTGATAGCATCAGTGAGATTATCGACTATCGAATCTATTTTAATCGAGCTGTCTAATTGGTCGGGCGAAATCGCGAGCGGAGAGTTCGGTGCCTCTAAGGCTGAAACTAACGTATTTTTAAAGCCTTTCCAGTTGGTAAAGGTCTTAGGAGATGTGACGTTGTCGTTAGGCGCGCCTAGCACGAGGGAGACGGGGCGATGGTCGGAGCCTAGGTCATCGAGCGGTTCGATGGACCTGAGATCAAGATTGATTCGCTTGATAATTGCAAAGTCGAGGATGTCAGGAGAATAGGTCGGGTTGTTGGGATAGTGAGTGGGAGTGATGGGGGATATGACGTCTAAGTCAAGGGAATTAGTGATGTCGAGAAGAGCGATACCGCTGGTGTTGGTCGATAGGCACGTCCAGTCAGTATGTTTGGAGTTAAAGTCACCGAACATAATGACTGAATGGCCGAGGGCGAGAATGGCCTCAAAGTCGCTGCGGGTTGGTCTGGTACCACTAGGTATGTAGATTGAAGCTATGATGATGGTCGGATGACCAGTCATAGCCAATCTACACACAGTGGCCTCCATGTTGAGGAGAGGAGGGGTAGGGAGAGGACAGCAATGGAAGCCTCTTTTGTAATATATAGCGGTGCCGCCGTAACCGTCGGAGTTGGGCCTATCGTTACGAATAAATGTATACGTACTTAGGTATAGCGTATCCCCTGGAGCGGTTTGGAGTAAGCCATGTCTCCTGGAGAAGGAATAAGTCAGGTTCTTTGTTCTGAAGGAACAGTTTAATCTCGGGAAGGTTAGTGCTAAGGCTACGAGCGTTAAAAGATACTAGGGATAAGCCCTTGGGTTTAATACGACTGGACGCGGGATTCGCGGGTCTAGACATTATAATTTACTTATTTACGATTTTATACGAAAATAAAAAAAAATAAAATAAATTTACAACGAACTTAGGAGCGAGTGATGCTCGGCTAACGCGAATAAACGCTCTTGAGGAGAGCGGGCGGCTCGAAGTTTGCGTGCGAGTACGGAAATTTCGTTAATATCGACGTTTTGAATAACGTCGAACACGGTCTTCATATCCTCAGCCAACGACGACTGAGGTACGGATAACGGAGCTGGACGCGGCCCTACGGAAGCTACGGGAGCTGGGATGGGTCGGGAAGGTGCAGGCGGGACGGCCGGACGCTGCCTCCAAGACAGAGCCGGAGTAGGCGTCGGCTGAACGGGCTTTGCTTCCGGGGGACCCCGGTTGCGCAGCGGCGGGAAGTTAGCAGGAGTGAGCGGCGGCGCCGGTTTAGGCGCGACCCTCTTGGTGGTGGAGCGCGGAGCGCGCGGGCAACCCCTGTAGTTAGCTGTGTGGCCGGACTGGCCGCACAGCACACAGGCAGGGGGGGAAGTGGATTCGGGAGTGCGAGTGCACTCCTTAGTGATGTGAGGATCCAGGCACTTTACGCACCTGGGGGGAGCTGAACAGTTAGCCGCTGCGTGGCCATATAGCTGGCAGCGGTGGCACTGCCCAGGGTGACCGCGGGGGTTGGGACGCTCGACGGAGAGTCCGCAGATTGTGCGAGCCTCTTTGAAAATCTCCTTCGAGTTGGGAGTATTTGACAGGATTACTAAAGCTAAAGGAAAACGCCTACCGCGGTTGGAGTGCATCTTGTGCTCTGCTGTGACCGGGAAACCCTGAGACTTAAGGTCCTCGAGAATGTCTTCGTTACTGAGTTCGAACAGGACGCCCCGTAGTAATGCGCGGATCTTACGCTCCTCCGGGAGGGCGTAGGTGTGATATGCGATTTGATTTACCGAGAGTAACCTGGTAAACGCGCGGAAGTCGTCGACGGTCGCTACTTGAATTTTGATTGTATCGCCAGCGTTGGCGGCTTTTAAGTAATTAATTTTGTGCTCTCTGCACAAGTTTGAAACCGCGGTCCAGGGCGCTTTTTCACGCAGGAATACGGGCGGAGGGAGCTGAGGCTTCGGCGGGACGGGAGCGCAGCGCGTCGCTGGCTTCGATGTGACCGACGGAGACGCGGTTACTACGAGCGGTGTTAACGGCGCGGGGGCTGGTGTTGAAGACACCGGGGAGGGCTCGGGTATTGAAGATACCGAGGCTTTCTTAGAGCGCTTCTTGGAGCGCTTGGCGACAAGTTGAAACTCGGGCTCAGGAGAGCCGGTTAAGGTGACGGCATCTGACGACGTATCAGACGCGGGTTCGGAGTCGCTCCCGGGAGCGGTACGCTTGCGACGCGACGCGTGAGAGGATGCGACCGATTCGCAGTCCATCTCGGACGAGGCGGGAGACGAGGAAGAGCTGTAGACCTGAGGGGTCTCGACGTTGGAGGCCTGAGGGGCCGGGTTTGAGGCCTGAGGGGCCGGGGTTGAGGCCTGAGGGGCCGGGGTTGAGGCCTGAGGGGCCGGGGACGCGATTGATGCCTGCAAGGCCTGCGTTATGATGTCTTTCGGGATGTAGACGCCTACCGCAGCAAGCGCCTGGGTGAACGCGTTAATAACGCTTAGCGGATCCATTAGGGAGGGTTGGGACAGTAATATTAATAAATAAAAGATGCCTAGTTCCTATAAACCTAGCAAAATCCTAGCGGCTAACCTCCCTACCAGCGGTAGGGGGGCTGGGGAGGAAAACTTAAAACTAACAGTAGTACGCCGAAGGCCGCTACCTAGAAACCTAAAAAAGGGTACGCAGGTAAAGAGTTGACCGCGTTAGGGTCAACCTTTACCGACAGACAGGACAAATACACACGAAAACACACAGATATGATAAAAATAAATATGAAAAATAGAAGAAAAATAAATAAAATAGAGACGAGAAATAAAATAAAAATAAAAGGACTGGTTCAGTGCAAATTCGTTGTCACCGTTAAGTATCCTTTGCACTGAAACCAGACTACTTAAGCTGGGCACAACACTGCACTCAGCACAAGCACAACACAACTTAGCACAGCACTTTGAAGACTAAGGGGCTTAGTCGCAAAGAAAAATACGCACTTCGATAGCACTCAGAGGGAGTAGAAAACCTTGAAAACCGTAGCACGGAACCAACACGCTAGACTGTGACGTCAGTAGACTGAGCGCCACGGAATAGCGTGAAAGGACCGATCAACGGAGAACGGGGCTTGTACGTCCGCACCGCGTGGCGATCGGAGCGAGAATGAGCGCATCTTCTGGAGATGAAAACTTTATCCTCTTCACACGGTGCCAAATCAGACCTGTAAGGCGTATGACTTAACAGTTTAACCTATGTGGTATTTAGGAAGTCCCTCGTCTTGATCTCAGACTGCGCGGGCGCATTGTCGTGGTCGAGCAAAAGGCTTTGGAGATCGAATATTAAAAATAAATTATGACCAGCGTTCCGTACATAAAACACATACAATACATTTTTACAATACATTGTAAGTTTTTCTGAGTGGCCTGATATTTGATTTATTATATGTATATATTAAGATACCTTGTTTTTAGTTTTAAAATAACTATATCCGTAACATGGTATTTTGTTTTCTATGTTCTCTTGCATGAATTATCCAAATAATATTGCATCTTAAATTAAGTTAAGAGAGTCGCACACTATTTCTCTCTGTTGGGCGCAAATTGCGTGAAACCTAATCAAATATTTAGCATAAACAACATATTAAACCACAATTAAGTTAAATTAACTAAGATCTAATTGAATTTAATGGCCATTATGAATGTTTTCTTCCAGCTATAATGTTTTTTTATATGGAACACACACAGTTCTAGTGGTAAAAGCTCACAGCGTGATACCCGACCGTCCACTTTAATATAACTTTGCTCTACATCTCAATAACTAAAGATTTCGAGAATAAATATAATGTAACATGTGGGTGAGCCACACGTATTTATGACAACAATGCCTTAAGAGTTCACTAAAAAGCTTGTAATAGTGTCAATAAGATGTGCCCTTGCGCAACAATGGGCGCGTGTTGCGCAAGCTGTCAGTGTCAAAGTGACAGCACGTCATGCGTGTAACTTTATTAGAGTGGCACCGTGCAGGATTGATAGCGTGCTTCTATTTTTGTAACTTTGTAAGTCCACGTGTTGTCTGTTTTTAATATTTTCTTTTATAAATGATTTTTTTTTGTATTTTGTCCACGAAAAAGGTATATTTTGACAGATTGACAATACGTGTCTATTAAAAGAAAAAAGAAGTATAAACTTAATTGACTATATACACTTCTGACGCTTATCTAGATGGTGTTAATTTATTAATTTTTAAAGCTAAACAACAATATTATTAGGAGAGCCAATAAAATTGTGGATATCTCAGTTACACTTTCAATTACCTATTCACTAGTTATGCGCACGCTCACAAACCCTTGTATTTAGGATATTAGTTTATCAGTGTGATCCTTCTACAGCAACTACTGTTCAAATCAATATAACCAGCATTACAGACATCAGATATACATAGCTGCCACTAGATCACGTGAAATACCAGCGCACGAAACTACGAAAAACTACGCAATGCTCGTTCGTTTTACAATGAAAATGTAACTTTAATAAATAATTTATAAGTTATAATGATAAATGATTACGCAGAATATGAAAAAAAAATAAGGTAGACCTACCTAGTTTATTAATAAGATTTTGTACGATCATATATATTTTGCTTTAAAAATTTGGTATTTATGTTCCGAGTAACAACGAGTACAATTTCTTTACTTTTCTTCAATAATTATTTTGGCTTTAATAAATAAAAATTAGTTTTATCTACATAGGTCTATATTTCTCTTATAATCTCCAAAAGCTACCTATAAAAATAATAACCCAATAATGACAATGCAATTTGTTTAAGTGTTCAAAAATTTGCTCATACATCCGCTGTCAGATAACATCCGGAAAGGTGGCAATATGAATAAAGGCTAGTAATAATTCCTCATATTCAGAAAAGTAAAAATCAGTGCAGATGCGAAAGGATTGCACACATGGCGGCAAGGTGCGCCCGTGGCTTGTGCCCAACATCCACGACTGCGAGTAAACAATCGCCTACAATATTAGCTTTCACATCTGTCATATAGATCTTTGCATCTTTGGTTTCCACTTACAAAACTTTTTGACCCATATTTTTATGATCCATCAAGATATGACTACCAGAAAACATCTGGAGTGTAATTGATGCAAACATTTTACCTTAGTTTGTCAAATCATCAGCATTAAGTTAGGGTATATCCGTCATTATGTTACCAATAAATTGTCTCTTGGTTAGTTTATTTCCCCTCGGTAAGGTTCTGTTTGTCATTCAAAATCTGAGTGCAAAAGTGCGTTTTATCCACTAGAGTGGAAATATTATTTAGAATTCAATCCTTTAAAATCCAAATCCAATAGCATACTAGCACTGGTCAGCACGGCGACTGCATAAAAAAAAAACCTTTTTTAAAAGATTTGGGGTTATTTTTTTATGAAATCTTAATATATTTTTAAATCGTCCAGAAGTGACAAAGATATAAATTGAACAATAATTTAATGTATTACTTAAACTGTTTTTCTTACACCTAGTATTATTCTAGCAGCGAAGTGAAAAGTTGTGTGTTTCGCTCGGCAGCAAATCATCGCTACACCCAGGGTTCAATAAAAATACTTGCGACAAAAAAGAACTTTGCCTTGCATAACAAATAACTATTTAATAATGTCTAGTAGTTTCAGAGTTTATTGATTATTTAAGGATAAAGAAGCAAAATATTTTTTTCGGTTCATAACGTTAGTACCGATATAGACGTGTATATTAACAAAAGAAACATATGTTGATGTAACGTGCTATCATAAATACTTGTTGTAGATACTCTTAATTCAACTCATTAGTACGCGCAGCACTATGTGTGCGTGGTCAGCACTATGTATACAAATGTTTATTTACTACATGTTTGTAATATATATTGTATACGTGACTAAATGATTACTCTATTCTTATATTTCTATGTCCATAACAAATAATTTGACCGATCTGTACTTATTTATGTCATATTTAATCTTTCGACAGTACATTTTAAGGAGATGTAAATAACCATCAAATAAAACACAATTCAAATGTTACGAGCGCTAATATTATCCTACATTAAGTACTTTATCCACACAAGAGTTTCTAGCAGACAGCTCGCTCGAACAACGAGGAACCTGAGCATTGCGCAAGTGAAGTATCAGCCAATGAGACTCGAGTGATGGTTCAGAAAATCAAATGAAACTAAACTGATTTGTCAACTTAATCTCGTTCGCCAGTCACCCACCGCACAGAGGCTGTCAGGCAAGCTGCCTTAATCTGATCCGTTAAGAACTCATAAAACGTGGATAAATTAAATAGTCAATTACAATTTACGTCTTTATCTGGGTGATTATTATTTGCGACATTTAAAGTTATGGTTTCGGTAAGCGCATGCGCGTGGGCAAGTTTGCGGTATCTTTTGAGATCGTCGCGGCGCAGTAATTAAACCAATGACATTATCAAGAGCCATAAATGGAAACGTCGAGATTTGCTTCTTTGATATTCTGTTTAAACGGCTTAGTACCTATACTGTGCTTCGATGTAGTCATAAACTTGACTGGGAATAGTGCTAGTTACAAGTACAGTTGCAAATAAGGAACTGCAACTCCCAAAGATATCTTTTACGTTATGGATTTGAGTGCTTGGAAAATATTCAATTTATAGTTAAGTATGTTTTTTATAAATAAATAATTGACTAGCAAACAATAAACAAGACTGACAGAAATTAACCTAAATTAACTTGTTCTTTTTACATTTATTACCAAAAACAAAAAGTAGACCCAAATAGTCTTTTTCACCGTGAAATTAAATTTTATCTTTAAACTTTTAATTAGCAAGGTAACAAAAATTTTTAATATTTTTTATTACTTAAGCACTTTAGAGTATTTTCAATGAACTGAAATGTCTTTATTAACTTTATTATACTCGTAGTTAACTTTAGTCAAATGGCGCCGTTAATGGAACTGTCAACAATTCTGTTTTCGTCTTTATAAAAAGACATATTTAATTTATCATTGTTGTGTTGGAATATTTACAAATTTGATTGTTTTTAAATGTAAATATTCTAAAGAATTATGAAGGGCCAATACGAAATACGTCCTTTTAAAGTGTCACGTACATCGCATAGGGTGCATAAAACACTTGACGGAAATAACAGAAGGATTTATTAATTACCTATTAATAAAATGTTTGTATAAATCCTTATAACTATTTTGCTTTATAACATGTTTCTTATGTACCTACGTGGTACGCGGGAAAACACAGTAAGATTGTGCAACCCATATCTGATTATATTTAAATATACTTTTAATTTTTATTTATGTGTAATTTTTTTTTTATTGTTTGGACGTACATACAACATATAAATTGTTTGAGATGTATACGAAAACAGCACCAGAACTACAGAATTCATTTTTACATACACAAAACACACTCAGATGCTCAATCAAAATCCAGCACAATAGATTTAGCCTAATCCATTGTTAGCTTCGTTTTAAGTTCTCAAAGTACAATGTTACAAAAGTTGTAATTATCGGTTATGGTTCCGTTTGCTGCTTGAAGTTATTGTGTCGCTAGATATCTCTATTTTGCGATTTTCTAAGGTGAGGGCTAAATGTTATTTGACGAGAATTCTGTGAGCACGCCCGCCGAGCCATTCACGTGAAGCATTGTCCTCGGCTATCACACCCACTATTCTTTTATTCGCGACTCACTTGCAGGATGGCGAATTCAAGTGAGATGATGGATGGGAGTAATATGTCGGAGACTTGATTGTGCGATGTGCGAAGTTATATGACTCGGGGGAAATATCTTTATAATTTTTGACCCACACGAAGTTTATCTAACGAATAGCAACTGAATGGTTTCAACATCGTAACACGCACACACAGTGTCTTAGTGACATTAAGATTTTAAGTTATTAATTTTGATTATTTGCAGAATTACATATCGCTAAATCAGAAATAAAAGTTGTGAAATTAACAAGCGGGCCACAATAAAGAATTTTTATATTTAATACTTTTAAATAACTAAGTTTTCGTTTCTTTATGGAAAAGCGTTATTTTCAAGAGCAATCTCATTTTTAATTGCCTAATGTAGTCACACTTTTTTCACACTTTAAGAGTGTCCATTTTATCTTAATTCTTATAATACCGACTATGACTACCTCTGAAATAGAACATTGCTATGTTTCTCTCAATCTTATAAGAATCAATAATGGTTTAAGGGTTTAGTTCAAGTTTATCACTACTGTGTTTAATTGGATATAAAACATTTATGCGGTTTCGACAACTTAGGTTAAAGAATTTGAACGTTAATCAAAATCCATATCAACCACAAAAAACCGTTGTTTCATTTATTGTACAGCCTCCAAACTAAGGAGCAGGTAATAGAAATGGGACAATATTAAATTCGTATTACTTCTGAGAGGCGACGCGAAGTCTATTAAAATTGAGTTAAGCGCCTCTCTCAATGGGATGATTGAATGCCTCTAAACAATTCATTCTTGTAGCGTCTCAATGGCCGACCATGGTTCTTGGGTAATCTTTTTAAAGGACAAAGCGAGGTGACAAAGACGAACACTTGACAATGAATGGCGTCTTAGAGACTGAGGCGTTTCGTTCCAAATTAATGTAACATTTTTTTCTAAATTTCAGTGAAGGCTTCGCCGCCCAGAGCGCACGTAAAAATATCGGGTACTTGCTTAAATACTCTAGAAGTTTAATTTTACACTATAACCCTTAGAAATAGGGTTGGTTTTGATAAATAATTAGTTTTTGTTTAATTGTAGGTATTTCTATTGGTTATGGTTTCTGTTGTCGATGTAAACACAATAAAAGCAGACCGTAATAAATTACTGCGTCCAACTGAGTCTCAACAAAAGTTATGCAATTGGAGAGGTACTACGCTAAAACAGTTTAAAAATTCACCTTTAAGATTTAAATTGTAAAATTATCTCTACCTATCCATTATCATTATCTGGTAAAATCATAAACTTGTTTCGATTAATTATGTGGTTGTATTTTCGCCTATTGGCAGATTTACTAACGATACTCATTGTAATACACAAAAACAAAACGTGAATCAATGTCTCGGGAATCAATTATGGGTTGTAATTTCGAGAAAGTTAATTAGTAACTCTAAGGGTCTGATACATATGTTTTATATGCATTCTAAATATTTTTATGTATGGTGGTCGTTGTGTATGGTGGGTTGTTCTCAAAAACCCAAGGCAAGGTATTTTAATCGTAATTACAATTGATTCTCAATAAGTATGTAAATCTGTCTCTAATGGCACGCGCACGTAGATTTACATCCCTAAGCTATTCCTTGCCCTTTTCCAGGTACCTGGACAGAAAAAAATAATAATATAGGGAGTGATGGAACCCTATTCAATTTTTTTAGGCAAGGTGCGGCCATAAAATGCGGCGGGGGTGCTCCAGGGAATCATTCACCGATCGTCTTTCGAAGTGCTCACATCTCTCGATTCTTACAAATTTCAAAATGGTTAACGCTATTCAGAAACCGGCCGACTACGGCATGTACGGTTCTTATGAGAAACTGCCAAAGTTGATGCCACTGGGGCCTGCGCACGGCTCGTCTGTGGAGTCAGTGGAGAAGCTGCGCTACAGCTACAAGAGCAACCCTTACACTGGCGCGCAGGCGGCGTCCATCGCCCGCAGAAACGCTCGGGAAAGAAACCGCGTGAAGCAAGTGAACGACGGCTTCAATGCGCTGCGCAAGCGTCTACCCGCTGCCGTCGTGGCAGCGCTATCAGGTGGCTCGCGGCGCGGCTCCGGAAAGAAACTCAGCAAAGTTGACACGCTGCGCATGGTGGTCGAGTACATCCGGCACCTCCAGAACATGTTGGAAGAGAGCGATGCCGCCGCTGGCATCGTGAGAAATGAACGAGTTGAAACCGCAGGACAGGACAGTGACGAAACGTTCGGTGGGAGGTTGTCTCCGTATTCTGAGTCAGTGTCGTCGCCAGCAAGCTCCGAGTGCTCGTCCGGCGTGTCGTCGGCCGCCTCTTGCGCTCCGCACCACGGCTACTACACCAGTTACAAACCCAGCGAAGAACAGTTCAATCATTTCGATGACTCCGAAATGATAGACCCTACCATGTGGTGGAATATGAAGTAATTTAAAAACTGTTTAAATACTAAAAATCTAGTCAAAATTGTAACATAGTATTGTGTAAATATTAATATATTATTAAAAAATAAATTGGATGTAAACAATCTGAGTATTCTAAAAATGATATCACTTTAAGAAAAATAAATGAATTTAGGAAAAATATTAAATCTCTTTCACTGGCTTCGATCCCTTTATCGTCAATTACAGTAAGAATCCAAGAAATCTAGTTAGAACTGAGATCATAGTAACTTACACATCAGCTATCTAAACTCGTTCCAGGCAAGATCGAAATTATCTCATTGTTACCAATATCTATAAATTTTTCAGAAGTAGATAGTGGTTGGTTCGCACGCGGTTGATTAAGCCGTCGCCTGCGCGGGCGCAGCCGCACATTGTTATACAAGATTAATGGTGCTCACGCAGATAAGGAGGTGGGAGCTAAATGCATTTACATGTGCGAATAAAAAGAGAACATACCGATAAAGGACAAAGAAGTTCACATCGAATAACGAGTAGATATCATTTGAAGCTGATACTCACAGCACTGAAGGAGGGTGATTAATTTTTTTAAGGCATTGATTCTATATCTAATTCTGAGCTGCTTAAGTTATGTTTTCGAATAATAAAAAGTTCAAAAAACATCTTAATAATGTAAAACAATACCATATTTTAAGGTTGTTGTCATAATACATTTTAATTTAAATAAAGGGTAATGAAAAGTAAAACTAACATAACTCATATCTATTAGTTATTATACATTTTATATTCGTCGTTCTTAAAACCATTATATATCAATAAAGACACCGATTTATACTGAACTGCAGATTAAAGTTTACGATTATTGAAAAAACTGATAGAAAGAAGAGTTAATTATTGTAATTAACTTACAGACCTCGCAGTATCCACATTAACATAGCCAGCAGACTAAGCACCAAGTTTCGTAGATTGATTAAAAATTATGTTTGCAAATGTTAATAACTCAGTGGGTAACAGGCAAGACCTTTTGTACTTTCAGGCTGACTGAATTCATTAAAGTCTAATTAGTTTGATAAAATCTTAAGATTGTACATGTAACTTTTATAGATCTTTTTAATGTTTATTTTTAGTTTAAGATTTCGCTAGTGATAATCATTTGTTTATGAATATAAATTGTTTTTAATAACAAGTCTATAAATATTTTTCTGTCATTAAGTCTTAATTGTAGTCAAGTTTCTCAAACATGAATGTACAAGGGTGTCTGATTGTCTATGCCAACGTATACACGAACCAATACTTGGACCAAGCTGAAATTTTTTATACAAATAGATATGACGTAGGTGTTAACGAGTTCAGGAAATTCAAAAGATTAAAAATATTTTATTTAGTCAAGTTAGCAAAGTAGTTAGTTAAGTAAGTTAGCGAAAATCTTCCTTTTCTAGATATTGATCATCATCCTTATCATTAAAGCGAAAATACAACTTAAACTTTGGCTTTTTGAAGGTATATAAGTTGGCTGTGAAAATTAAACTGGCGGGAAAAAAGCCTCTCGGCACTCTTTTGTCGAAATTATTGAATACATGAATTAGTAAGCTTACTACTTGAATACGATGCGACGAATTAGCACCGTCTACATCGTCATCGCTGTGCAGCTATTACGTTGTTTCATATCATTTTATTGTATATCACAATCTTTAGCAACAGTGTTCTTACAAGTATAATTCTAGCCGAATGACGAGAGAATTTAACGGACTGAAGTCAAACGTATGAAACTGTGCAATATTAGTGCATTGATGTTCCACAACTTTGAAAAGGGCTTAACGAAACCACGTTTAATCACACACAAAATGTCGTTAATACGTCACGTATGTCAAAAGAGTCCGATACGCTTCCTCGCAGAGCTCAGCTTCCTCTTACATATCAGGTGGAGAGAGCAACAGAGTTGCGCATCTTCGCACGACACAGCGACTTATTATATTTCTGGTGGACAAGAATAATAACATGACTTGGATGTCACCGTGGCTTAAAGTTGTAAATATTACATGAATGTAATTTATGCGGTGTAATTGTACAATACAGCTCGATCAAAAACGACAAAGCTCACGAACTACTGTAGTTTTATCTGAATCCCATCTTAACACAAATCGCTCGTGAGATCCTGTTTGGAAGTAAAGATTAGCAACAACAACACAAAGCGATACTTATTTCCCACTTGAATGCTTCCGACTCGCCGATTCACCGCATGTAATAAAATCAAAATCGAAACCAGAGTCATTTTGGCAATTCCGGATACAGTAAAATTGATATCGTTCGTGATTTTTTTATTCGTAATCTTATTGTTGAAGGCACGTGGGTTTTGTATTCGTGATGTTTGCTGCGCGCAAGCGATAAGATTTTATGATAATTTTTGTAGCCAGGCTTTGGCTAAGATGTTTCTAATATTGAAATAATGAAAGAAAAGTAAACTTTATGTAACAAATTAAAGTAATTTGTATGTGTGTGAAGAACCGCAGATATTTACTAGTTCAAGTATATATTATATATAATAAATAACACGGATCTCACAGTTTGCTATAGGTTCGTCAATAATACAATCATTGGTTACTTTGGACCCAAATCATTCACCCTTATTGATTTAAGGGTTTGAGTAACATTGTACTCTGCTCTTCAAAACTGGGTAGAATTTAATTGCTATGTTAAAAACCGATTTCCATTCAAATTAAGAGCAACAAAAATGGACAGCCTAATTGATATGTAAAGCTTTTATACCAACATTAATTAAACCGCTGTACATACAAGTACGCCCCATATGCAAATGGTTTATGGTAAGCCAAATAAGTTGCTCCCGGTTGTCTCTTACGACTGATTTAAGATGACTACAAGTTTATTAGTACAGTAGTACAGTGAAACTTCAACAGCGGACGGGACGTCTTTAAAAGCTTTTTTAAATGATTTGTGATTAAAAGCTGTTCTATATGTTTGCGTAGCTTTGCTCTGAGATAATTAGACTGGAATGTAACAAACAACTATACGAATCACACATTTTTTACAATAGTTTTTATGTTTTAGTTTTGACATATACAAATAGAGTCCGCAATTATGTTACGGACAAACACTAAATTAAAATCCATTGCGATGCAATAATAGTAATGCCCAATAGTAATCTAGAAATGAACATAGAGGCGCAGGAGTGTATCGAAGTCGGTGAACAAAAGGCCGGCGGCGGTGCTGTACGTAAATAATTGTCGGATGCATGCTTCCTCCGCGGCTGGGAACCGACCGATAACGCTAACCAAGCCGCGGACTATCACTTGTTGATGAAGCGACTCCAAGATCGATGGCCGTATTGTCACCCGATTCTGAGTTAAGGAATTGATGTAGAGAAGAGCTTAGGGCGGTTACAGTATAGTTTTGTTTCTCTAAATTATTCTCCCTGAATTTATATTGAAAGAATTTGCCTGTCTTATTAAAAAAGGTAAAAGGTGTTTTTGTTGTATTATTGTGGAAAATATTATCATCTTTAATATCACATTTCGTAAATATAAATAAACACAAACAGAAGCTGTGATTATTGTTGAGGTAATTAAGTTTAATAAAGAAATTCGCTTGACCATGAAATTACCAAAATATTAAGTTACATAATATTCTAAATATGAATGAACTTATGATATTTGATCCTCGTAGATAATTCCATATTGTTTTCAAGAAGAATAATGTTTTCTTTAAATTATGTTCACTTCAACGGCAAGCTTGTAATTGGTTTCTTAAAGAACATTTAATATTTAGTTTCATATGTGCAATTTGAGAATTATTTCCGCCTCGAATGTAGCAAATAGTTGGTCCCTGTTTTTTCTGCACTTCCTCAGAGGCAGTTTTTGTTATCTTTGCGGTTTGAAATCTTTGGTGTAAGTACTTTGTTACCTTTTTTTTAAATTGTAAGTTTTGGAAGTTAGTTGTGCAATAATTTTAATCACGTTTTGGAGGGGTTGTTCGAAACGAAAAAGCTTTTGAAAAATTGGTCGGTGTGAGTGGAAGCAAAATTTTAAAGAGCTTTATACCATATTTTGAAAATAATTTTCAATATACTGGGTATCGATTATTGGAAAGACTTATATATTAATTTGCTTGTGTAGTTCAAAACCTTTTGATTTGCTATCCTGATTAATATTAACTTTAGATCTTGTATTCAAAATTAATCCAGAGCAAGTAACTTGAAAATTTTCGGCCCATGCTTATTTAATCTTTTGAAATTATTAATAGTTATCAAAATTTTGCCTGACTATCCAAAAGCTGTTTAAAACACATAAAATTTGATTTTAAAATATGAAAACATTGACCTTATTTGTTTAGTACGCTTATATCAATATTTATTTTAAAACTAAAAATAAAAAACTAAGACAAAAGAAAAAATATTAACAATTTCAAGTGACTTCCAAGCACGTGCGAATCGAAAGTAAGCTTACCTCCATATTTCTCCTCCCCTCGCACCAGAAGATTCTCTTCCCTAACAATATAGAACCTGTGATTTACTCAAAATAACTGCTGTGCGCGCAACATGGCCCCGTATAATAATGTATAATAGAAATTCATTGATTTTATAGTATATTCGAACTTTAATCGTGCTTATTTCAAAGTGAAAAGTGAAGAAGATATCTTTATATGACCGGTATTCACCTACGGTACTGTAAACGCTGGTCAAAACAGCTGGAAATTTTCTTTATTTAAATTATGGTTGACCTTTGATTCTGTATAATAAATGACACCGTAGTTCCTGTGAATCGTAAATTTTCTTGACAAACCTGATTTTGTACCTAAAACGTCCAGAAATTTACGATTCAAAGATTATATGATATTCGAAAATGAAAAGAAGAAATAAAGAAACGAAACTCAGTGTTTTTCTCTTCTCAATTATCAAAGAGTTAACCTGCATGTTTCTCCAGAAACCGCCAGAATAACGCCAGTAAGAATCGCTACATAAAACCTCTTCCAATTACAGTGTTAGTATATCCATCCAGCACTGCCACAGATCTTCTCAAATCACAAATCACAAATCTTCAAAACTAACCGGCCGATAATAATCTTGATGTCAAATGTCGTAAGAAAAAACTAAATTGACATTCACAGCCCTTAAACTGCGGCGTAAAAAGTATAAAAAGGATTATACTAAAGAGGCTTTACTGTCTAGGATTCAATTAAGCAAAATAAGCTTAAGTGGGTCATATCCGCTATTATGACAGTCAAATTATATCAGTTTAAGTATAACCTGTAGTATGGTGGAGCGTTTCCGTCAGGTGGACAGTTGGGAGAGGTGACAAAAACTATTATTTTAATCGATTTGGTAGTTTCCTCTGTTTTAGACAAATATTAAATCATCCTCGCAGTGCTGTTAATATAACGTCATATTAGTGTCTACCATTTTCATAGTTCAAAATAAACATTTTTATTAGCTGTGGTGATTTTATCTGTTATTATTATATTATTTTCCATATGATGCTTTCTTGAAAAACCTGCGCGTATTAAAAAGTAAGCGAAGTAAACTATTAATGCAATCGCACGTCTTTTTGTTACCAAAACCATGCGGGCGCAACCCTGCATTGAAAAATCAACCTAAAATTCTACTTCAATAACTTGCAAATAGTGCACTAGTATAAATATCGAGGACGTGACCGACAATAAGTGCAGGTATTGTTGCGATCAGTTGATAATGAGAGAGATGAGGCAAAAATTGAAATAAGTTTGGTTCCGCACCTACTGATATACATGCACTGTACACCACTACGCGATAAAACAATTGAACGTCGTCAATATATTTTATTTTCATATCAAAATATTCAGTATCATAAAACAAATGTATTATGATATATGAACTCGGTTATTTGATTTGTTTTCTAACATTATATTACAAATATTTCTGGGAACAATTCAATTTCATCATAAGCTCGTTTCCAGCGCAAACATTTTGTAAGGAATGGAATTCAACGCGTTGTAAAACTTCACCTACGTATAGAACAATGTAGTGTAGTTTATGGGAAAAACACCTTCAAAAACCCATATTGGTTGATAAATTGAATCGCCAGGTTCACAAGCACAATTAAACAACTCAAAAAAATCTTAGAATCCACGTTCGTCACGGATACATTACACTTTATAAAATATCGTTTAAATATTCCCACGATTTTGTGCGAAAATGCCAAAGCTTCCGCATCAGGTGTCACACATCCCTGAAAGGGTTCATAAATAGACCAGAAAGGGTTCCCAGTATTATTCTTCCTTTGATTTACAATCACTACTCGAATGTCTATACTTTTTTTTCCAATATTAAACTAATATTGGAAGGCCCCATCCTCTTCCGCCGACTTTTTTGCCCGTCATTGCACTGCATTAGGTTTTTAGGAAAAAAGTAATTCTATTTGTACTTTTTCTCTTTTTATTACATTCACTTACGTCGTAGCAGGATATGACATTTGACACGAATTGTGTGACGTTTGTTCTCACTTTTATTCGTTTTTTTGAGGATTTTTGTAACATTTTGAAGACTTCATAATATCTAATGTATTTGCACAAAATCTTTACAGACACCGTGGTCACGAGTGACTAAGATGACAGGTATCAGGCCTGAAATCCGGTCAAAAAGGGTTTAATTAAATTATAATAATGTTTAAGTAAATCAAGTAATGGAGAATAATTCCAAAAGATATGATACAAAAGCTTAAATGAAACGCAGCAGAAATATTTGAAACTAATCAGTTCAACAAGTTGTCAACCCTCAGAGACCCATTCATTCATTTTTTAGTTCGGGATTTACAATTAACCTTGACAGCGGTCCGGTTGCGTTTGAAAAACCTTTGTCGATGCCATCCGAAAAAGTAAGTCAAATATTCTAATCCAACATGAATGGACAAAGTCAAGAGTATTTTTATTACAACCCGAGCATTGTTCATATATATATATATTTTACGTAAATTTAGACATCTCGCGGCGAATAAAAGTCAAGATTTACGTCGGGTCCTTTTGTGTCACTTGTGGTGGATCTGGTGTGACAAAAGTGACAACATTTTTATCCATAAAATATTTTGACTTATGTTTTATTAGGTCACTATTTGACACGCTGTTGTTAGAAGAATATGTAAGCTTGACTCATTTTTTCATTTTTCAAATTGAAATTGCTTTGAGGGTGAATCCGTTCTATCCATTAACATGTTTCAACCCTTTCTAAATTGTTTAATTATCACTTGTAGGAAATAAATGAAACAACAGGTTATTAAAAACTATTAGAATATATCAAATCATAGTGTTCCAAGCTTCACTCACTTGTCAAAGTGAAATGTGTAATTTTGTATAAAAGTATAAATGTTGGGCATTTAAAGTTTATATTATTAATTATAAAACGTCTCCTCTTACGTTGTTATTAAAAAAATTGGTCCAGCCTTTTTTCTAATATTAAATGGCCCGCGTCATCAACATGTTTCGAATACCAATTCCCTACAAAAATAGAAATGTTGTATTATACTTTATTCATATCTGTGTTTGTAGAATCTTTATGATAAATAATGTCAGCATCGACGCCTGTCAAAAGTTATATTTATTTTCTTTACAAATTCATAGAATCTATGCGAATATTGTATCAAAAGTTTTGCGGGGACGATGAATGGTGTTGGGACAATGGGTGCAACCCTTTGGGACACAATGCGCGTCACTAATCTAGATCGCGGGCATTGTGCGCCAGCGCGGCTTGCCGCGCTCACTCGATGGCTATTTGCTGGTAGCCCGCGGGAGCCAGGTAACGCTCCCACGCAAATACCGCACTTGAAATCCACCAAACAGGAAATTAAAAATAGTATTTCTACGCTTCCTATTCAAACATTTCAATTTAGAATAGCTTCCGAATCTTTTGTGGAGCCTGATTATATAGCTTTTCAGTAGCAGCGAAGTAATCTCGATGATTGGGGTTCGTTCGGTGCTCATTACCGCATGCAACATTTTCGTAAACAATTTCAGTTGTGTTTTGTATATTTAACTGCTTATTACACAGTAACTCGGCCCGAGTAACGGTGAGATAAGTTAAAACAAAATTAATGGAAGCGATGGATTCCTCGCGACAATTACGGAAGGCAATTTCATTCAGGGTTGCTCTCATCAAGATTAATGTAAGGAAAGCGTGTTATCATAATAATATCTGCTATTTATTTATTGTTAATGATAGTATTTATATAATAATAATAATAATATTTCTTGGTCACCATATTTTACAGAAATTACTTAAAACTTGGACAAAAATGGAAATAATCTGGTAGGTACATGAACGTAATGTTTTTTACAAGGTGTTTTGAATTTGAGGTTAGGTTCCTTAAAACTTTTTCCTTTTTCTTTATTATTTTATGCTAAGGAACATAGTGGTACGATCTTGTTACTGAGAAGTAATTTAAGCATTGTACGCATGATATCTCTTGTTAAATCAGTTGATTATTTTTTATTATTGCTTTAATAAAACTATTTCGTTAATTTTTTTTTTAATTAACCGTTCATATTTCTGAATATATTTCGGTGTACAATAATAATAGCAGTAAGATCATGATTAGGTACATTGCAATTTAATATTGCTGCCAGAACGCCGGCACTAAGGACTAAAACAAAAAACACAAAGTATTCCTAAGAGCGTATTGAAAAAAAATTGAAGTTTATGTAAACTTTTGAAACATTAAATATAAGTGAATTGTAACAAGCTAACTACAGCAGACTTTAACGAGGCTTCATTTAGTGAGTGCCATTATTAAAGCAATTTGCGAGATGCTTCTGCCCACGGGACATTGCCTGAGTCGAGCCTGTCTCCTGCCTCTCAAAGTCCACTGCTACATGTCCAGTGTCAACCTACACCCAACGAGTGACGACCACTACTTAGTGCAAATCAAGGAATTATATTCGTAACTTAAAAACAATTAACAGCACAGCTGAGGTTTCAGTATGTTTTAATCTCGCCGCGAAAAGCAGGGGTGTTATGAGTTTAATGTGTTTATTTGTGTGTCTTTGAGTCTGTCTGTAGTGTTCCCAGTGTCTGTAATGTTTGAAAGCCGTTCAACGTTATGCATGCTTGGTCTCGTCAGTCGGGGCTTTAAAATTTTTTCATCTACAAATAAAACTAATTCACGATTTTCGGCATAAATCTTAAGACAGCGTATGCGTCAAAGTTATGCGCAGAAAAACAATTTGAAACAGGAAGAAAGGGAACACAAGGAAAACTTATAGTTGAACCCTATCTATTCTAATCACAGATCACGATTACACACTAACTTATTTACGATTATAAAACACCACACGTCACAAAAAAAAGAGTGAAGATGTGACGACGAAATAAATAATTAATTTTACACGAAAGTATGAATAAGTATAAAACCCTTTAAAAATAGCATACACCTCAGTTATTAACAAAATAATGTCTAAAAGGCCAAGAAAATAATCAATTATCAACAGTTATTTATAGTTTAAAAATTTACTTACAGGTGTATCACGCAAAATATCTATATTTTCTTGACCTCTCTAATTAGGATATTATTTCTAAGAACCTAACTAGTCTGTTAACATGTTCGCTGACACATGTAAAGGTAGAAGCTATTTGTCTTACAACTCTTCGATAAGCATCTTCATGTCAATTGGGCCTCCATTTAACACGTTGGTTTACCTCCATACGACGCCACAAGATGGAGGGAAGAAATGTTTTATAAGGATGTAGATGTTGGAAGATTACAGTTTTTAGCGTCTTTGCTAGAATGTATTTCTTTGAGTTATAAACTCTATAGTAATTGGATTCGGTGATTAAGAATTATATGCTTCATTATAAGTTGATGTTCTGAAACTCTTTACTTTAACATAATGTAAAAATAATTACACAAAATGAAAAAAGGTAAATACAAACAAAGCTCTCGCGATCTCTAGAATAAGTTAGATATAAATAAAAATATATTTGTTTTCAGAGGTACTTAGATTTTATATAAAGTTAAACTTTAACTTAGAATTGCAGTTTTATAATTATGTTGTCAAAAATAAATAGTTGTTTTAAGCGCTTATGATATTTTTTGGAAAATACAGATGTAGGCACGTAATGTCTGACTAAAAGTGATGGTACATTTAGCATCATTAAGCCTTATAACAATACACATAAAAAATAAAAAAACAAACTTCATAATAAACATACACTCAAAAAAGAAAAATGATTAAAGATTTTTCAATCGCAATTTTACCATAAAGCACGTGTAAAATGTTCGATTCTGTGGCGGCCCGCAGGCACGACGCTTCCTTTCGACTTCACCTTTGTTACGCTTGCCAAGCGCTGGGCCTTTATTGCCCGGCGTGCTGAGTTGCCCTTCCTGGCCGGTTAAAGTCGCCCGTGGCAGTTTTGGATTGTACCTGTAAGTATTTCAGAAAGGCTGGTGTATTTGGAAATTGAGAGAACGTTGAATTCTGGTAGTTATTTTTGTGAATTTATTAACTATTTTGAAATTTGTTAGGTTTTTTTTCAATTTCAGTACCTGTATGTAACAATGACTAACAGATTTTTTGATCTAGCAATTAATAATGTGACCGAATAAAATGGAATAAAGAAATATTAACAAAGCTAATATTAAGATAAGTCAAGAGAGTAGTCAAGAAACTAATAAATAGAGTAAGTTTGTTAATAAGCGACACTATATAGATTAAGGATTCCCCACAATATCAGGTAAATAAAATGTTAATGACAAACTTATAACCTTAGACCGACATTTATAGAAATGATTTTTTAAAATAGGTATTTTTCAATCAAATGTGTCACTTATTGTAAAATTATAAATAAATTTTAACCCACTATATACATTCAACATAAAATAGAGTTGAACTCTTGGAAACTAAAATAAGAAAAAGATCACCATCCACGTCGCTTTTTGGACATTCTAAACAAATTGGCGTATTTTACATCGCGAGAAATTTGTCGATGTAAGATATTGCTTATAAAGACATTAAATTTAATCTTAAAAATCTTGAGACATGTTTTAGCTTAGATATTAGCATAATTCGTAAGATAAATAAAGATTGATCACCCATTCACGTCAAATTTAGCCAGTTTGAGAAAACGAAAAAAATTACAAGATGGTTTCACAAACGGTAAACCACAAACAATATTCTAATGACGCCAATTAAATGCAAATCTAACATGAATACTAACAAGTTGGGACTAAGAGTAAGTGGTTCCAGGCCATAAATCAGGACCAAAAGATTTTAGAGATTCCCTTTTTCAAAAAGTGCAGCAAAAACTTAGTAGAACAGTGGCGAGCCCACCGTGTCCACTGCCGCGGGCATTGCGTTTTAATTGCCTGTCCATAATTCTATATTTTGAAACTATTTTAGAGACTAAATAATAATACTGCCTGTAATTAAAATTGATAAATAACTTAATAGTCGAAAAAAATTATCGGAATTTTACTATTGCTTTTTAATAAGCATATTTAGGAATATACATGTACATATACATACATATGAATCAGTATTTTCAGTCTTTAAAATTCCCTTTTTTACGAAAGATCTTTTAAGCTTTAACATACAAATTTACACTATGAATTACCAGTTAGAAGAAACTTCACTGGTTTATGTACTGTTTAATCTGTTAGCTATAAGAAATATACTGTAACTGTCTGCTTTCCAAATAAATTCAAACTGTAAATTAAATACCTAAATATGTATACATTTAAATTGTTGTGTATGTAAATTGAATTGTTTTTATGTTGGATCATTGTAGTAAAATAGTTGCAATAAAAGTCTTAACACATTAAACAGTATCTAAATCCGCTTCCCCCATTTGCTATATTTCACGTTACAACATACAAAACGGACATAATTATGCGTTTACAGTATAAATCTCCGGCTGTTATGTGTCTGATTTATTATTGCACCTTATGGCGATTGCGGCTCGTTCCCACGTTCCGGCTCGTAATTATTAAACGATTCAATAAAAACATAAGATGGCACTATTCAGATTTAATATTCATTTAATGGAAATTTTTCTTTGCGAGGCTTTTTGCCTAATACATTTTTTTTACTACTTAATAAACGTTTGCTCTTAATTTGATATACCTAATTTGTTACCATATTTGAACGTAGGTAAGTTTCAAGGATAAGTTTTTGCAGCATAATATTAACAATAAATACTCTGGTGACAATATCGTACAATAGAAATAGGTTCCCTATCTTGTTAACATGCCATTTTAATTATCTTTAGAAGTCCCCTCAAGGGTGGTCACTATAATGGTAAAATAATGCCAAGTGCTTTCATAAGAATAATAATAGATTGTTTTTTTGCGCAACCTCGTAGATATGCAACTCTGAAGGCTCTTCCGATATCGCCGTCTGAACCTTATCAAAGTATGAGCCCTTTTTAGAATTGGCGCCAGTCAGATTAAGATATCGGCGTCGAACGTGTTAATTAAAAAAAATACTTAAGTTACTTATCAACCACTTAAGCAAATGACGATGCCTAGTATTCTTTTATCGCAGTTCTTACACTTTGAAGAGTTAAAACGAAACCCCAAGATTGGACTATTTTAATAATCGTTTTTGTTTTTTAGTGAATGAGTGATGCTTGTGAAGTATCATAGAGGTACCTTAAGTAGTAAGTTTAGGTAAGTTATGTATATCATAAACCTTCTTCTGCCATGTGATAGCGATTGATTACAGCTATCATAGGTATTTTATTAAGTCCCGCATTCATTTTTCGTTCATTCCATATCTTCTGGAAGTAGTATACACAAAAAACATTTTATTTTATAATCTTACAGCAATTCCATTCCTAAAGATTTTATAACATAATAAATATATATTCCACTTCTTAAATATAATTTATGTTTGTATAGAAATGTTTTCTCTCAGTGATAAATAAAGATTTATATTATGTGAAGTTTTTATAGATCGTTAACACTCTTGTAAACGCGGTCGGCTAAGAACTATTTTGTTTGCTTTAGGCGTTATATTGTCATTCAAATCTAAAGAACTTAATAAGATACAAATATTTTGATATATTTTTATGGTTATTACTTAGGTAGCATAAGAAGGAGCGAGATACATTTTTAGTCGCTGTAACTTTACTGATGCCGCCTTCTATATTTAAATCGTTGAATGCAATTCGAATTGTTTTCATTTGAATAAATCACAAAAATAAAAATTAATAACTTTTATGGAATTTGAAATTTAAGTAAAGAAATTTTAAATCATATTGTCATGATTTGCGAGTGTCATTGTAATAAAAATTCGTCGGTTACTTTCATTGCTGATAACTAAAATCACCTTTCGCCAGTCAATGGCATGATCTACACACCTGGAGTGGTGTGTGCCATTGCAGATACAAACAAAGTTTCCGATTGCACAAAAGAAAAAGGGTTCAAACTCTCAAAAAGAGTTTTTGCACAATTTCTTTCGGCGCTTCATCTATCTGACCGTGTAACAAGCATGTCGCAATTTTGGCAACACATTTGAGTTATGCAGCTTTCGTCGGCGTTTGGGTAAAAAGGGTTAATTGTGCAAGTTTATGTCATTTCTATGGAAATTATGAATGAAGTATGAAAACGTGGTTGAGCACCGGTCCAGCACGTGTGATAGCGTGGCTGATGGTTTTCGTGAAAAGAAGAGTGACTGTTCAATGTAGGTGGTGATTTATAGTGGACTTGAGTGTCTTGGAAAATGTAAAATGTTTTTACTTGTTTGGCTACATAGGTTTTCTGCGTTATTAGGTACATAATTAGTTAGGTTCATAATTTTGTAATAAACTACATTCACTAATGCATAAAAAAAGTTTCTCATATTGATTTAATTCAACTTTCTCCGTATGTATGTTTCTCTTTCATACATGTATGTGTTTACTGAAAACCATAAAGAAATAATTATACACATAAAATAAAGTAGCTACTTTAGAATCCATCAAACTTCAAACATTCAAAGCCCTTACAAATTTGAACCGTAAACTAACGCTTATACCAACAATCTTACAGTTGATTTTACCCCCGACAACGTCTACATAGTTCGGTGGGAGCACAAAGAAATGGCTTGTGCCACTTTGAATCACACCTGATGGAAACACCTTGTCATTTACAATCCCTCACATCTGCCTCCAAAATATGATACTATCAAAAATTTTACCTCGCGAGGTACCGAGACTGTGATGGTCTGTGCCATTTTTTTTTTGTAATTTAGGAAATTTCTCGTAGCTGGGTTTTAATGTGAGCTTCGTTAGTATGTTGATTTTAATTATCATTTTATTGAGTACGGTGCAGGTGGTTCCGCATGTCAATTGCTTGATGGTGTTTTCTTTAAGCTGGGTTGGTCTCTTGTGTTGATGTTGACGCGTAATGCAGAGTTAACTATTGAAAAGCTATCTTTTTAATTATTCTGTGGGATCCTTTCAAATAATATATATTGTAATAATTATTTTTGCTGTTTCTTTAATTCTTCTAAAAAAAAATAAAATAAAATCTTCGGTACTTCTCACACGCGATACATCTGTGCTAAAATTTTTTATTCTTTTAACCGATAATTAGCTTTGATCAAGGTGCAAATACCATTAAATTAGTGGCATAAACTTCTAATAATCTTAGTGGCATAATAAAATTTGTGTATTTTGGTCTAAAACCAGATTTAGACGTAAAAACATTTCTCGATACCTACCAACAACAGTGACTAGTCTGTGTAGTGTGTTAAAACGCGTAAGCGACGCAGTTTGCACGGCGGTTAAGCTCTTTTGGGCGCGAACTTCTACCAGATAAGTAAACATTAACACTGAAGTTTTTATCATTGTTTTGCATAATTGACGAAGTTTCTACGCGTTATTGTTTTAAAAAAAATCCAATCCATATCCTTTCTCATCATGGATTGCAATAACTGTAATGGAGTTTTGAAGGCGGATGACTTAATTAAGTGCTCTGCGTGTCTACGATCTTTTCATTATTCATGTGTTGGATTAAACGAAATGGAATTCAAAAAAATATTGCCTATGAACAAGTTGAAATGGAAGTGTCCCGCTTGTAAGGGTGGAAAGAAAAACAGCAATAATATGAATAGTTGTCCAGTAACAGGGGGTTCTGAGAGTAGTTCACCACAATCGATGATAAACATTGATGCGAACGCAATTATGAAACACATCGATATGAGGTTTAATGCGTTGCAATTAGTCATTGATTCCCTTAAATTCGATGTAAATGATCAATTGTTAAAACTGTCCGCTACCGTCTCCTCCTGGGAGACCAAAATAAATGATTTTACGTCAGCAATTACATCTATTAACTCCCAGTTGGCTAACTTGAAGGATGAAAATAAACAATTGAAACAGGAGCTGGATTTTGTCAGATCAAACTTGAAGGATATATCCGAAAGTAACAGTCGCAGTGAACAATGGGTACGTCGCACGAACATACAAATTAACGGAGTGCCTGAGAAAAAAAATGAGAACCTCCTGAACTTGGTGAAGTCTCTGGCTCAAAAATGCAACTTTGCGATTAACGTTGATACGGACATTGATTTTGTTACGCGAGTAGCGGTTAAAAACGACACCGATAACAAGACACCGAAACCAATTATTTTAAAAATGCATTCTAGGTACAAAAAGGATGATTTTTTACTATCATTACGTAAGCTAAAAAATTGCACCGCAGGCGACATTGGTATCTCAGGTGCACTGAGTAGCAAAAAAATTTATTTCAACGACCATCTCTCTGCAAGAAATAAATACCTGCTCAGAGAAGCTAAGCGGCTTGCGAAGGAGAAGGGCTATGTGTACTGCTGGGTCCGGAACTGTACTGTCATGGTGCGTCGCAACGATCAGTCCCCAATCATACACATCACATCCGAACAATCGTTAAACAAAATCGTATAAGTGCTATTGTTGTTTATCTCCCTGTTTTACATTTCGTTAATTTAATTTCAGATGTTTATAATTCTTACAGCAATGTTTGGCAAGCTCTTCTTAGTTATTTAATAGTGTATATCTCTTTATTAAGTTTTTTGATAATAATTCTTACTACAAATAGTCTTAGCATTGTGATAGTAATCAAACCTTTATACTATAGCGATCAACAAAATTATCTCAAAAATAAAGTTTTTTATGGGCCGACTTTTCTAGTAATGCAAGCACAATACAGGATATATTGTTTTTTACTTTTTATCTTGAAGTTAAGAATTTTATTAAATAATCTAATCGTTTTAAATTTATACATAATTTATATTGAAACTGAAACTTTTTACAATGGTTACCAAGAAGGTTGCGAAAAAGATAGCCCTAGAGTTAGTAATTTTATGGTGTTGCAAGCACTACTATTATGTTTATTTTTATTTTTTTATATTTTTTTCATAAACCATCCTGCTTTGGAGCGGACGCACTACCACAATTCTTTAAAATGTTTAAATTTTGTTTTTTGTAATCTATTTTTTTGTTTAAATTCAATACTAATAAGTAAAATATTAGTTAAACTTACTTTAAACAATGCCATTTAACATTTTCTATCAAAATGTTAGAGGGTTAAGGACAAAAGATAGAATCTTTTATAGAAACATGCTAAACTCTGATCATGACATTATATGTTTGAGTGAGACTTGGCTTCTGCCTGGGATCTATGACGCAGAGTTGTTTGATTGTCGGTACAACGTGTACCGTACGGATCGCGACTATGATAATTTAAAAGTAAAAAAAGGTGGCGGTACCTTGATTGCAGTCCGCCGAGGAATAAACGTAAGTGTTCAGGGATCGCGAGCCCTGCCTTTCCTACATGGTGCTGACGTGACCTATGTTAACATTGTACTGAATCAAGCGCCGACTTCAACCATGTTACGTTTATTTTGTTGTTATTTCCCGCAAAACGATCACCAATCATCAGCTGAACTATTGTTTTATGAATATATTTCTGACCTCAAAATCGAATATCCTAATGATAATTATTTATTGGTAGGTGACTTTAATATTAAAGATGCAAGGTGGATTGAAAACCTTAACTCGCCTAATAACAAATTGAAAATTGAAAATCCTTATGAAAATATGTTAACTTCACAACTATTTGCGTTTCTGTGTTTCAATGACTTGACTCAATATAACCATGTTAATAATATGAATAATAGAAAATTAGATTTAATAATATCTGACTCTGAATGTGTGGTACAAAGAACCGAACCATTGTCATTGCCTGAAGATGGACACCACCCTTCTCTCTTTATAACAGTGTCTATTAATCACACTTCGAGTTTATGTTCGGCTACTCGAGTAGTACGACGTTTTCATAAAGCCGACTATGGTAAATTAAATAGTGAACTATCGGAAATTGATTGGGATGACTACCTTGATCGCAATAATATCGATCTTGCTGTAGAAAATTTCTATAAAATTATTAACGATCTGATTGATAAGTTTGTGCCTCATAAGATAGTTAAAGATAACATTCGATATCCTATCTGGTTTAATAAGCACTTAATAAAATTGATTAATAAAAAATTAAAGCTTCATAGAAAATGGAAAATCTACGGTAGACAAACTGATTACGAAAATTTCTCGAATGCTCGCCGTGATGCCAAAGATCTTGAAGTTTTGTGTCATGATAAATTTATTGGTCACACTGAAAGAAATATACGATTTAATTCCAAATACTTCTGGTCGTTTATAAAGTCTAAACGAAACAATGGTGGGATCCCCGATTGTCTATATCTTGACGGAACTTATGAATCTGAGGGTAAATTAGTTGCTGATCTTTTTAATACATTCTTTCAATCTGTTTTTGAACCTCCTTCAAACAATGATTTATCTAGTGGTACGTCAATTAATAATTGTGTTATAAGTTCTGTCCACATTAATAGTTTTATTGTTGAAAAGTATCTTGAAAAACTAGATGTCAACAAAGGTACTGGTCCTGATGGTATACATCCGGTCTTTATCAAACAATGCTATAAACAATTAGCTACTCCACTTGCATCTTTATTTAATATCTCTCTTAAAAAAGGCATTTTGCCCTCGATATGGAAGAAATCAACGATTATTCCCATTTTTAAAAATGGAGATAAGCACAATATCGCTAACTATCGTGGTATTTCCAAGCTGTCTGTTATTCCTAAGCTGTTTGAGAAGATTATATACGACTCTCTTTTTCCAGCAATAAGATCACTAATAATACCTAATCAACATGGATTTATTGCTGGCCGTTCTACGGAATCCAATCTGTGTGAGTTTTTAGATTGGACTTTAGAAGCTATGGAAAAGGAATATCAGGTGGACGTCGTGTATACTGATTTTTCTAAAGCGTTCGATAAAATTTCGCACAATTTATTAATAACTAAGCTGAAAAATATCGGTGTACACGGCGATCTCCTTAGATGGCTGATCTCTTACTTGCGCGGTAGATCTCAGGCAGTAGCAATAAATGGTTATACGTCGAGCTTCGTCCCTATCACTTCTGGCGTGCCCCAGGGCTCTCATCTGGGTCCTCTCCTTTTTAACATATTCATAAATGATGTGTTGCATTGTCTCAATACTTCGAAATTATTACTTTATGCAGATGACACCAAAATATTTACTTTTGTTAAATGTATCGAACATTGTCAACTTTTTCAAAACGACTTAAATAATTTTTACACTTTTTGCGCATTAAATGGTCTTAAATTAAATATTTCTAAATGTCATACAATAACCTTTTCCCGAAAAAAACAACAGCTTAATTACAATTATAAGTTTGATAACATCCCGATTAAAAGAGTATCCCAGGTGAGAGACTTGGGAATATGTCTTGACAGTGAGCTGGATTTCGCTTCACATATAGATTTCATAACAGCAAAAGCATATAAAATGCTGGGTTTTGTTTTTCGGCAATGTAAAGACTTCAAAAATGTGAACACTTACATTGCTTTATATAATTCTTTAGTAAGAAGCCATTTGGAATACGCTTCTACAGTATGGAACCCTCTCTATACTACTTACGTTGATCAAATCGAAAAAATTCAAAATAAGTTAATAAGTAGATTGAGTTATAAGTTCAAGAATATAATCCCTCAACTGCAAAAATTAGAGTTACGGAGAGAATATAGGGATCAAATATTTTTGTTTAAGCTAATTAATAATTATATAGATTCTCCTGCCCTTCTTGGTCATATCTCATTTAGATGTCCTAGGTCTATTAGTAGTCGCTCCAATGCAGTATTTTCTGTCCCCAAATGTAGAACGAATTATTCGAAAAATCGTTTTCTTGTTAGAGCTTGCAACAAACATAATGATTGTTATTGTCACATTGACATATTTAACTGTAAACTAAAGGCTTTTCGTTCATCTATGAAAGAAGAAAAGAGATCTTAACACCCTTAACATGTTTTATTACAATTTTTGCCATTTAAACTGGTATTTCTGTTTTTTGTTTATAAAAATTTAATATAAATTTTTTAGTTCTTTTTAACGTTTATATGCTTGTTATAATTTTAAGTAATAATTTCTTCAAATATTGTCATATTTTCATGTGTAAGTAATATATTAATAAGTATTTGTAATGTAATATTTAACGTTGGAAACTGTTTTGGCAAATGTACTATTCATCGTAAACATGTCTATGTGAAATATTGATGCTGTATGTTTCTTTGAATAAATAAATAAATAAATAAATAAATAATTAAAATTAATATAAGTATTTATAAGACTTTTAAAGGTAACTTACAAAACTATCCCATACTCAAGGAAGGGAGTTTTTAATTTATATTACTACCTTGGAAACAAAAGGTACGAAAATAATATTTTCAAATATTTGCCCTATAGTATGCACCATTGAAGTTAATAACATAACAGATTTAAGAGACAAAGAATTAATATAAAAAGTAAATTATTAATAAAACATTGAGAAGTTTCGTCAGTTTAGACGTAAGCTTTAAAATCTTAAAAATAAGATATAAAATAGTTTTTCTCCTTCAAAGACTCAAAATTACTTAGCACCAACCAAATCGCCGTATGATGCGCTTACACCAATTCCATGTAATAGAATCAATTTCACGGTACAAAACATAATTTAACAATTATTATCTAAAAATGACATGTTTTGAAAACACGGCAACAAGGTTTCAGCTTACAAAGAAATACTGCCCAGTCGGGCCTGAGATTTGATCTTATCAGTTCTTTAAAGTTTGAATACAGATTATAGTAAGACATCACACCTTTCTGTTTGTCGTGGTAGGTTTGTGATTGTACCGATGTTGAGTGTCGCGTAGATGCCTATCTGCTAAAGGGTTTATTCATTGCTCTGAATTCTGTTTGTAATAAACAATGTTGTAAAGACAGGAGTTTTTGTTGAATTGACAATTGTGATATTTTTTGTAGGTAATGTATGTAATGTTTTGTTTATACAATAATTTTTTGTCTAGTATTTAAATGTTAAATTTATAAGAATTCAAAGTTTATGTATTTAAAAATTAAAATAATAAGAATTAAAATATAACCGAGAGCTTTCTTTTATTTGTTGCATAGGAAATTTTATATTTTAGCATTTAAGTAAATTGTTCTTTTTGTTGTTTTCATTTTAGGTTTTCAATAAAAAGTTACTTTTCTAGAAATTGTTTAAACTTTTCAGAAGACTTTCGACTATTAGAGTATTTAACCACGATCGAAATTACTATTGGCATTATGAGACAAGCCATACAAATTGTCTGTCAGAAGTTACATTTATTATCTTTGCCGATTCACAGAATCTCCTTGGATTCGATGAGATCGCGGTCTCACATTGTACACATTTGTATGCGCACAATGCTTGCAACCCTTTACGCACAATGCGCATCACTAATCTAGATCATGTGCGCTTTTGTGTGCAAGAGCATACAAAGACGACATTTTTCGATATCTCACTCGATGACGATTTAAAAGAAATTATCCTAGCGGCAGGTAAGCTCGCATTCAACAATGGACGCGGCTTTCTCACGTTGCGGTTCTCTGTGATAACTGTTATATGTTGGAAAAAATGAGATTGAAGGGCAGTGGTAAAAAAATTCGATATCGTGGTCAATATTATAATTTTTTTTAACCCAATGTCTTTCCATCTTAACCCTTTTTTTCATTACATTATTCATATCACTTCATTTAACCTTATACTTCCTGTTCAAAGTAATATGGTAATATTTTCTGTATAGAATAGTTGGTTTGCATCTAACGGTTCTACGTAGTCTCGTTTTCTTTTAAAATATAACCAATTATCTTAAATGGAACTAATTTTTAAGGTAGTTGTTCTAATGAATTTCTAGTTACCCCAAGGACAATCGTTATCCTAAACATCCTTATTTATAATCGTACGAGCGTGTTCGCGCCCGCGGCAGCGGTGTCCGGGCCTTTGACTGTGGCCATACATCACCGTGGCTAAGTAGACAGTATATCAAATGATGCTCGGAGTAATTAGCCCCGTGGCGACCGACCTCCTGGATTTATAGTCCAAGGGCGTTAATGCGCCCGACAACCATGCCGGCCTTCCTTCTAGCCGAAATATTCAATTTTCAAACCCCATCAAAATCCTTGTTATGATCCCATAAACACATCAGATACGTTCGCGATTATCTAGTTTCCAAATTATTTATGGCCTATAAAAGAGTTTAAGTATAGTTTAGAATATTCACACTGAAGATTGGAGCGCCATTTCAAAGAGTTATCCATGGGTTATCAGCTTGATAAGTTCTTTGACAAAAGACGTCGGATGTCTCCGGCTAATCAGCTCGGCTGCTACCGCAATCCGTCAATTAATTAAGTTAGCTCAAGATATGAGAGGTGGTAAAGGGACAGCCGACGGGAAAATGTATCTACGAATTTACTAAGTCAAACCTCCTTTTAAGAACTGAACCTAATCCGTAATGATTTAAGGCTGCAGTTTGAGTAGCAGGGAGTGTGTGGCATAATTGTGCATTAGCTACCGTAGGCGACGGCGAGCGATAATGCAGAGTGGGACTACATCGTAAAACATCATTAGCAAGATAAACCCCTAAAAGCGACGCACTAAATAGAAAATGCAGGAAGCTACAAAGATATGTACCTTTATGATTAATGTTACCTAAAATATCAGTAAAAAACTTGATAGTTTGAAACTTTTGACAAACATCTATCTGTATCTAATTTTTGGTTGTTTGTTTGCCATCGCATAATTAAGCATTTGTTTGGAGAGTAATTATTTGTGAAATATAACCAGAAGCTGTAATTTTTCTATCCATCACGCCACAAAATAAACAATTCATGTTCTATTGTGTTCGCCACAAACGTTTAAGAGAGACGAGAGACAAAGCGTGGCCGCGTGTTAGGAAACTACATTTTAAACTCGAATCAAAAAAGATGTTTGTATAGTGTTAACCAATGTTCTTTTGTTAATGCTCCACCCACACTCATTATCAGATGGTTGCGTAACATGTCATTTTTTATCAAAACAATAACCTTTTTGTACACGGGTAACATGGTGGCCCGCACGATGTTAACTGGTGAGAAAATTTGTCAAAAGATAACAAATATGATTTACATGTGTGTATGAATTAGGAACTCTTAGGTGGCTTTTTTCCCAAAAGGTACAAAAACGGTATAATTCATTAAGTTTTCTAGAACTCATAGTCTGAATTGCGTCTCAATTATTTTTTAGGCTTTTTGTTATTAACGTCCATCTCCCATTTATTTTTTTTAAATCTATTATTCTGTATAATTTTCGCTCATTACTTTTAATGGTTTGTAAGAAATAAAAGAAAGTAAAAAGGCAATTGTGCTGTATGGTTGATATCCATGCAATGCATGCATCTATATTAGAAAATAATTTTATCTTGTGGATCTTGTATCTATATAAATATTGAGAATTAATAAACGAAAAAATAATACAGATGAATAAAAACTTTACATAATATATAAATCAGCACAGTAGCAGTATTAAGTATGAAAAATAAAAACAAACTGAATAAAATGTATTGACTTTAAGTTTAACCCTAACTTATATCCATCTGCTTGCGACCTTTAGATCTGACATGCGAAAATATTTCTACATTACCGGTGAAATTTTACCCTTTCCAAAATTAAAACGCCAAGACCGATTTCTTAATAAAACCATACTAAATAACAGTGATTCGCTGTGTCCACGTCCCGCTAATGGCAGCCTACCCACCCACATTGGATATAAATTAATAGAACTACCCCTATCGTTATGTCATATAATAATGTTTGATTGGACTCGTGTGAGGTATTTTTTATTATTTTTAGGAAACGTAGTATCAATGCGATCGTCTGCTAATTTCTTTACATCTGGATGATTTATTATGAAAGGGTAGTAATAACAGGACCAAGGTTAGCTTTTTGCTCGGAGACAAATTTTGTTGTTTGATCGACAGAGATAGATATTAAACAATGTTGGAATTTATTAAGTTCCTATTCTAGTTTGTGGATTTTAACGTTCTGAGCAGGTTATTTTACGACTACTGTAGATCGCATGCAAAACTGGCTTACATTATGGTGCTTAAATTAATAAGTACCTCTGAACAAAAACAGGCTAAAAATTTTAACTATACTTTTTTCACTGAGTGACTAAAATATACAGGGTGGAATTTTGTGACGCCACCTGGATGAAAGTACTCTGAATACTGGAGATAACCAGTTTAAGTCAAAGAGGAAAATCCTTTATTTTAAAACAGGAACAATGCATTCATTCAAAGTTATTTGAAAACACCTAAACTCCCGGTATCAAGCCGGGCAACGACACAATCAAATGAATTTTTCCTTAGAATAAAATTTGCTATCCCTAGTATTTAGAGTACTTTTCTTCTAAGTGGAGTTACATAATTCCACCCTGTATATTATATTTCTTTTATTACTAGAATGGAATTAAATTATAACAACCTTATTTGAAAATAATAAACACATCTGAATATCTTACACACCAACAACGACAAGACGTACGCGTAGAAGTGACGGCGGAATTACAAAAGCAACTTCAAAACATGACAGATGAGACATAGCATTTATTGTATATGGAAACACTTATTTTATATGGCAAGTTGCAGAGGGAAAAACCAACTCAATTTTACATAAACACTTGTTTGTCTCCTGCGCAGTACCTAGTTACAAGAGCTAGAGCGAGACACGTTGGACTGTCGCCGAGTGGAAACCGACTTCATTAAAATGTTGCTCAATGAACTTTATAACAGCATATTCTTTCATGTTACATAAAGTTCCTAGTTTTTCCCAGATATACTCTGACGATAAATTTATAAAAGAGCCGGTTAAACATGAAAAAATTGTTCGTAAATTTGTATTTCTATTGTGAAGGTTTGAGAAGAAATCCTATTATGGTAGAGTAGAATACCACTTTACCCAGAAAATAAGTTATCGAATACAAAGTTAACATATATGTGGAATACAATCATAATTAAGAATTGATTTTATGCAATTTCAGTACTAGAAGTACAGTTAAATAGCTTTCTCGTGTTGCATACCAACTTGAGCGTGATCACGTCTCAGCTTATGCGAAGAAGCTTATCAACAGTAAATTGTAAATTAGACTAAGTAAAAAGGTGAATAAAAAATGTTCGTCTGAAGTTGCCTGTTCTTTTTGACCTTTCGAGCCGGCAATAAAGTCTGGCTCAGTACTCGATAGTCAACGACGTCCACAAGTGATCGAAATAGGTTGGCGGTACATCAATTCTGAAATACTCCAAGTTAAGTTTATTTTCTTCATATACTTATTTTTGGAAGGCTGTTAAGTGTCTTTATTTCTATTTGAAATGTGGCAGTAAAAAAGTCTTAAAGACTCAGTTACTTAAGACAAGTTCCTTTTTTGAAACTTATTAGTTTGTTATATTGAAAGTTATTTTGATACGTAGCGTTCAAAAATAGAAAAGGATTTCTTTAGTACTTTTACTTCCATTTTTGCAAACAATTGTGAATAGTGTTAGTGTTCTCTCATTGAATAACAAATTTTTCTAAAAGAGATAAATATACAAGTACATTATATATAAATATACAGATAAACAGAGAGTGGTTTTATACATATTTTGTTTTTATACCCAAACGGTCCCAGCTATTGTTTATTTTTCAATTCCGGTAATAGTAAAGATGCATTTAAAAGTGTCTTTTAAACTCAATTAGCTAAAGATTTAGTATTAAATAAGTAAATTTACTTATTTGAAAAAGAATTCGCTTTCTACTAAATTCTCACTGAAATATGTAGATCCGTGATCGCAGTACAAAGAAATAAGACAGACGGGCGTTGCAGATAACTTGTAGTTACATGGTAGTGACTAGTTTAAATACTTTAGTACACAGCAAAGTGTTCTAGGGCAATAAAATAAACACTGTATTTGAAAATCTGGCGAATAAACCCTCAGCAATTTTTGGCATTTTTTACTAGTTATTCCAATTTAAGGCAAGGAACAGCTAGTGAAATTACAAACAACTGAAGCCTACAGTCGACGACGCATCTTTAATCGATATAAAATATAGTATACCCTAAATAAATAAAATGTTTTCTATTAATGGTTTCAATCGGCACGGATGCCACTTACGATCAAGCGGAATGAGTTCTCGTATGCCTGCTATAAAAGTAGTAAAAAAACTAAATGTATATGAACCCAGAGTTTATATTTGTTTGTATAAATATATAAATTTATAATGTCTTGAAAATATCTTCTTACAACTTTACATCATGGGTTTAGTTATTTAAATTGTTTATTTTTTTTATGAAATCAGGATATACTTTATTTTTTCTTTATAAAAATGAAAGTCAAATTAAAATTCAATAAATAACTTATATTTTCACTCTTACTTATCAGTCTAAAAATGTTCTTAAACCTAAGTTATATTTACATAAACTTTGACCAGCTCGAAAGCACAAAACGCATTATTACAAAGCCTCAATATTATATTAGGTAACAGCCTTATCATTTAAATTAAAGTTCTTATAAAGAAATAAAGACCACGAAAGTATAAAATTTTAAGTAAAGAAACTTACTCTATCGAATCGTCCACAAAAAATTATATTATAGATTCCGATTCAATAATTTAGAATTAATAAAGGCTCAATGTCATAATCTAAAGTCTTCCTGCCACTTAACATTAAACTTAAAGTAGACTATACTATCGAGGGCGTTGTAAGGCACTATCGGTTTGACTAGATATTATACAGAAAGTCTTTTAGTCTTCACTTTAAATGCAATAAATTAGATTAATGCACAGTTCGGAGGGAATCGTCCTTTGTTCAGCCTTGGAGTGAACCTGTTGACAAAAAAAAAGCGTGTTAGTAAACAGGAACTTTATAAATTCGTAAAAAACCAATAAGAATATTGGTTACCGTTTTGGGTATTTTTGAAATTAATTAAATTTAAATTGGTTTTCACTTTGAATAAAAACGAATGACAATAAATAACAATAAAAAAATCTTTTTCAGATAAATACTTACAATTATAACTATTTTTGCTGCCACCACGAAATGACGTCAAGGAGCTCGTCTTCATCCATGGATCCAATGTTGTGATGCGTCGGAGGCTCATAGCGGTCCGCGGCTGAGTACGCGGACGACACGCCAGAGGAGCACTCGGAGGGCGCCGGGGAGTGCGCTTTTTCAGATTGCGGGGAACTGCTGCCGTAGAAGAATCCATCGTCCATGTCCATCGTGGTCATTTGTGGGATGTTGGGGTGCGGGAGATTCTCCTGGTCCTCGCGCGCGGGTATGGGGAGTGTGGCGTCGGCGTCAGCTAGCAGCTGCTGCAGGTAGCGGATGTACTCCACCACCATGCGCAGCGTATCCACCTTGCTGAGCTTCTTGCCGGCTCCGCGACGCGCACCGCCCGACAGCGCCGCCACCACGGCCGCGGGCAGGTGCCGGCGCAGCGCGTTGAAGCCGTCGTTCACCTGCTTCACGCGGTTGCGCTCGCGCGCATTGCGCCGCGCGATCGACACCGCCTGTGGCCCCGTGTAAGGGTTCGTCCTGAAGTGCACTTTCTTCCTGTACTGCGAATTCGGAGGCGTATCATGTGTCACGTAGTTCTTCTCGGGGGCGGGCGCGATCGGCACGTTCTTTTTCTCTTGCATCGTTTTAGTCGCGGCCGGGTAGCCGGACGAGACGACGACGTAGTTCGTCTGGCCCTGAACGAGTTGTATTTCCTGGAGCATGTTTTCGCGGAAGGCGCGCGACCGGTCGGCGCGGCGATCGGGGAGGCACTGAGATCGAGTCGGAGCGAGTGACAGGCGCGGCGGCCAGCGTTCGAGTGAGTCGCCGGCGCACGCGCCGCGGTTATATCACCTGAGAGCCGGCTGCAAAAAAAATATAAATTTTAAAAGTTTCTTCCCCTGTTATTTTCTATCATCCCTCCCCTGGAAGCGGCCGGTACCGGCGTCGCGGGAGGGTGCGCCCTGACCGGGCGCAAGAGTTGGGTAAGCAAATTATGTATTATCATTTATAGCAATAAAAGTAACATTGTTTTTTATTTTTTTTTAACAATATTTTATTACGATATGATACGACGATTGCAGAACAATACTAGTTTCGATTTAAGCGATCGTTAAATTAAGTATTATAATATAGACTATTTTGCATCAAATATAATATGTATAATATTATAGCTATAAAAGGGTAGTGGTTTTACGAATGGCTACATTAATAGGTAGGAATATTATTAGATTACATCAAAAATGTTGTTTATTCCAAAATGAATTTCAATTACATCATTAGTCGCCCAAAATATTTGAAAAGCTCATTTATAACACACATTAAACACTTTTGAAAAATGTAAAGCCGCATCTCTTCTGCATATTTTCGAAGTCATTCAAAATATTTGAGGATTAAAGCTAAGCTATTTAAAGCGTTCAATTTTTACTATTAAATAATGTGAAGATTTGAGCGGGTGATAGGTGGAGTTTATCACGCGTGTGATAGTTGCCGCTGTTGCGACAGCCGCGGCGGCCGGCGCTCGTCAATTAATATCGGAAAACTTGTAGGATTGCACTTCTTACAGCTTGAGACAGTTGCTGTTGGGTCACTTCCATTCTGGTTGAAACTAGTTGAGCTTTATCAACTTATTTCACTTCATGAAACTGTTTAGTCAAATTATTTACTACGCTTCACTTAATGACTTGCCATTGTAAATATATCTTTGCCTTTTTCTGTACAACTTACAAGGTGTAAGCTGAATTTCATTTTAATAATTTACGAGTAATTCAGGCGTGAAAATTAACAAAGAAACCAATAATATCAGTTTCTTATTTAATATATATGTTAGGTTAATAGACTAGAGGCCGCTCTTGAAAACGTCAAATGATAACTTCGGGCTCTCCTAAATATAGATTTTGTTGAGCAAAGTTATGCCTTATCTATACTACTTCGAACCCAGATTTGTTAAGCAAAATCTGTAATTAGTAGCGCCTTAACCAACTATTTTAGGTATCCGAGTGCGGCTGTAACGAACATTATCAAGTTGAAGTATCGTTACTTTGTTGAAATGTGCAAGTTTTTTGAACTTGATATTACCTTTTTGCAATTTAAAGCTTCTATCAAGGTAAATTTTTGAGTATGGTAAGGCGTACCTGATTTAAAAGGAATTTATTACGAAGATGGACAATCCTCTGTGACATCATTATCACGTTGACAAAACGTGAAGATGCGGGTTAAAGGTAGACTACACATTTTTAGCTACGCTGCTTGCAATGAAAACTAACGACTTTTTACTTTTATGTTTTGTAGAAAAGTAATTAAATGAAATGAAATATTAATTTCTCAACATTGACAATTACTTGTTCTTATTGACGTCAAATAAAACATGATTCTACTGGCAAGAAACTTCACGGGTATATTTTTTCAAAATAAATTTACAGAGTCTCTTTATGCCTATACAAAATTATTCTTTTTGCATCTGTTAGCTGGGCAAGTCTCCCTCCCCCCAAGTATCCAAACGACGAACACCCTCAAACGGCACCCGTTCACGTGTTAACGCGGGATCCAGCCATCGCCTTCCTCAACCATATTAGAGGGAAGTGAGTACCGCTTTAAAGTCAGATTAATTATGTTTCTTCTAAGTTAAAATAACTTTTTTATTTTAGGAAAATTCTAGTTAGTGACTGTTGAACACTTTAAACAGCGAACATTTCTGAGCTCTACAACTTAAACACACATAGATATTTGCAAAAAACGGATTATACTACATATATGGACACCTAACCTGAAAATTGTATCGCAATTTTGTACTATTAAGTAGAACTTTTAAGTAATTCCAAGAGCTCGGACAAAGAAAAATTATTTCGTTAACCATTGCTAATTAAACATAAATTACTTATAATGACGATCTATCAAAGAGTTTGAACCACGTGCGTACGCAACGGGAGCCTGCCGCCATCTCGCGGTGCGATCAAAGCCACACAGCTACCGTCCGTTCGAATGCTTCAGCCGAATAACTATTCAATCGATTTTACTAATTGAATCGAATCGTATTTGTTTTCATTAGCTGTACTCGGTAAAGGGTTAAAATTTTTTGGAGATGAATATCTCAGGTTAATCTTGCAGTTTTTAGTATCAGTATTATTTTTAATGATGAAGAAATGATATAGTCCATTACGTAGCTTATGAGCTTTATTAAAACTTTGCCGGCAATGGCAAAGACGGCATTAATTGTTGATGTTATTAGTAGTGAGTATCGACTAATGATGCGTTGCCGACCATATGTTTAAGCTGTTATCGCTTTTGTTTCAATAAGTACACAGACTAAAATTTCTCTTTATCCGGAACGCGAGCACGTGCATGGTACTGCAATACCGCTCAGACGAAATCATAACAAAAGACACTCTACTACTATATACTCAAGGATTATAAGTACGCTTCACTGTTGTGTCTGACAGAGACGTTGTAGTTATAAGGGTCCCCTTAAAACTTTTCACATTTATCTAAATGAAAATGAAAAACCAGAACATCACGCAAAACTACATCCCTTCCTATTTATCATATAGAGTATATCAAGAATTGGATTTCAGAGTAGTCCAAAATTAAACTTTATATCAAGATTTTATTCAGCTAGTCATCTTAATAGGGTTACTACCCTAGATTATTCATATCGTGCAACATTGAACTCTACAGTCCAAATCATTATTATTATTTTTGTTTGTCCCTGCGAGCAATACCGGATATGAGCTGTGGGGAGGTGAGAATGCTCCATAAACATTCTTTTTTCAAATTTCGATCATTACGTGTAATCAATGGATTGTGGTCAAGTTCCGTTAGGGGCTTAGAAGTAATAAAGCGCCCCCTGGGGCTGAACCGTTCAGTAAGCCAAATGCAGGGTAATACATAAAATAAAAGATTAATTGTACATTGTTGGTAAAGGGGAGTTTAGTTTAGTTATGGATATATATAATTTGGAAAGTCTGAAAC
Organism: Marasmarcha lunaedactyla; assembly: GCA_923062675.1. Lineage (NCBI taxonomy): Eukaryota > Metazoa > Arthropoda > Insecta > Lepidoptera > Pterophoridae > Marasmarcha > Marasmarcha lunaedactyla. The sequence continues at coordinate 10,666,232 of OV281343.1, read as the reverse complement.
TGGTAACAAAAATGATGCCATCTATTAATAGCATGTAAGTAGCTGGGCCTATCCAAGATGTGCCTTTTTTTTTATTGTCTTGGATAAGGGTATAACATCCTCGTTTAAATCCTCGCTTTCCATCAGGTAAGATGGAAGACAAAGGCGTCTCCTTAAATTATTTCTACACACACATATATAGATACATACATACATATATATATATATATATATAATAACATTGATAAATTGTCCATCTGTTATAAACTGTGATAAACTAAATGATAGCATACAAAAATTTTCTACAGAGAGATATGAAACTCATAATCGAAAGTTTCACAACAATTAGCAATCTCAAATACAAGTACAGTTATAAAAACTTCAAAATATGAAATGAAACAATAAAGAACAGCGGAAACTTAAGGTTGTATGAACATAAGCTGGCAACAATTCGAAATATCGCATACCATCAGACGGTGAAGCTTGTTTGCCAGCCCATGTATTAGGAAAAGTAGAAAAAATATGCACCAATCAGATGATTATGAAATCCATGTACAGTGAAATCCTCCAACTTTTTAACATTTTTGTTGATTATAACAAAATATAAACAAGAAAGATAAACGTGCGTATATTCGGGTTAAGATGTTATAGAATAGAATAGAAAGCTTAAAATTAAGTATTTGTGAGAAGTTATCCTAAAATTCTCAAATAAAGAGGTGGGCAAAGTTAAGCGGTAATGTGCACATCTTTGCCCATTGTGAATATACACGCTATCTAACGACTTACACAAATGATATTAAGATTCGAGGTGCACACAGAAGAAAAGAAGTGAACTATGTTTAAAATATTTTTAATGTTTAACTTAGGTTGCGGTCAAATCGGGTGGGCTATGTTATTTAAACTTTTTCTGAAATGTTCATACAAAAATAATTTGTGTCATCGTCTAAAATAAGAAAAATATTACTTATATTTTAATAAATTTTTATTAAGTGTAAAACTTTTCACTTTCATGATTTATAAAGAATTTAGAACAATAGAATTTAGATAAGTAGGTGAAAAAAACTATCTACATAACTCTTACAAAATTAAAACAGCATCGAAAAAAACCATTAATAATAATACCACATTAAATCAAACTTATTAAATATATATTTTTCTAATATTTACCTATATATAACAAAGCATAGTCTATATATTCCAAAATGTAACATATTTTAATAACTTTGGTTTTGTCTTAATTAAAACTACAAATACTCATGTGCTAATTTTACGGAAAAAAACACATTTTTTATATTAGTATTGTTAACCCACGTGCTTAGCCAGTCCATCAAAATATGCAGGGCATTGATGGTAAGGAATTACAGATCGAACTATTCATAAACTGTGAAAATATTCATATACTATGTATCACAGAGCACTGGCTCACACAGTGTCAAATTATGTCTTCTTATAAGAATCATGTAATTGCTAGTTCATTCAACAGAGAACAAACAATTTGCGGCGGCTCAACGATCATCACTCATAAGAGCCTAACATTTAAAGAATGCACTGATATTGTAAGTCTGTCTGTTGAGCGATCAGTTGAAATAGCCTGTATTGAGATAGGGAATATTGTTATAATAAGTGTATACAGACCCCCATCCTCACCATTTGAAGTATTTGAGAGCACTATGGATGATGTATTACATAGAGTAAATAACAAAAACAAAGAAATAATTATTTGTGGCGATTTTAATATTGATTTATTAGTAGAGACATCACTAAGTAAACGATTCTTGAATCTTTTTAATTGTTACAACCTAAAAAATCTCTTCTTAGAGCCTACGCGAATCACAGCGACCTCAGCCACATGTCTTGATAACATTTTTACAAATTTAATGCCATGTACAAAGTCAGTAATTAATAAACTACAATCAGATCATAGTGGGCAGTTGGCCACTTTTGATACTGGGCTAAAAAAGACTTTAAAAAGAGAAATTACCTTTATACCCATGAATGAGAGACGGCTTGAAACATTTAGGAAAAATGTATTTGAAAAAACATTTAAATTAGATTACTGTGCAGATCCTATTACTCAATATAACTCTATTCATAATATAATTAGAAATGAATATGACTCTGTTTTTAAAAAAAAGAAAATATGTATAAATAATAATTTATTTAGGTTTAGTCACTGGGCAACAGTGAGAATATGCAGAAGTAGAAATAGATTATATGAATTGTACAGTGAAAGAACTTATAATCATAATAAGACATTTTATGAATATGTTAAAAAGTATTCAAAATTATTTAAACGAGTTTGCAGTGTAGCTAAATCTAATTACATTAATAATAAAATTAAATATAGTACTAACATTTCAAAAACTGCATGGAATATAATTAATCAGGAAACTGGGAAAGCAAAAGAACCACACACCAAATATAATTTAAAAATTAATGATAAAGTGTTGTCAACTGACAAAGAAGTTGCTGAAGCATTTGAAAATTTTTTTACTGCCATCCCTGTGTCAACTTCTTCGAGTATTAATTCATGTTCCACTCTTGCACAGTCACTGCTAACGGAAAATGTAAATTCATGAAATATTGATTTTATTTTTAAACATGTTACTGTTCCACAAGTTTTAAATGCATTTAAAAGCATTAAAGTAAAAAATACTGCCGATTTAGATGGGATTTCTGTAAAAATTATTGAATCTGTCATTGATGGTATAGCCCCGTACTTAGCCAGTATATTTAATGACTGTGTTGATAATGGTGTTTTTCCTGATTTAATGAAATTGAGTAAGGTCATTATAATATTCAAAGCAGGTAGTATGTCTGACCCTAATAATTTTAGACCTACATCTATACTACCAACGCTCAGTAAGATTTTTGAAAAATTAATTTTAAATCAATTACTTTCTCATTTTTACGGTAATAGTTTAATGAATTTTAAGCAGTTTGGTTTCACGCGGGGTCGCTCAACAACCGATGCCGGTGTTGAGCTCATAAAACACGTATTCAGCGCCTGGGAGGAGTCGTGTGATGCTATTGGTGTCTTTTGTGACTTGTCCAAGGCGTTCGACTGTGTGGATCATACTACTCTACTCATGAAACTGCACCATTACGGCATTAAAAACCGAGCGCTTGCCTTGATTAAATCATATATTTCTAATGGAAAACAGAAAGTTGCAATAAATGGAGAAAAATCATCAGGATCGGCAGTGACAATGAGGCTCCAGAGCCCAGGGCTCAGCTCTTGGTGCTTTCCTATTTTTTAATATATATCAATGATCTGCCATCGGTCGTTAAGAATCAATGCGAGGTCATACTGTTTGCTGACGATACTTCCTTCTTATTTAAAATCAAAAGACAAGAAACTGACTATCGAGCAGTAAACCAGTGCATCTCCAACTCAGAGAACTGTTCCCAGCTAATAATTTGCTTCTCAATGAAAACAAAACTAAATGTGATAGGTTCGCATTGCCAAATGTCAAACAGGTAAACACAAACATTGTAGTTAAGAGCCAGGAACTGACTCCTGTAAACTCAACTGTATTTCTGGGCATAACCTTAGACGCCAAACTGCAGTGGGGACCGCATGTTGATGGTTTAGCGAAAAGGCTTGGCTCTGCCGCATATGCTGTTAAAAAAATTAGACAAATTTCAAATGAAACAACTGCTCGATTAGTCTATTTTGGTTACTTCCACAGCCTCATGACATATGGTATTCTGCTGTGGGGGAGTGCTGCCGACATCGATGCTATATTTATTCTGCAGAAAAGGGCTGTTCGCGCAATCTATCAGCTCGGTCCAAGGGTGTCACTTAGAAGTAAATTTAAGGAAATAAATATTCTTACCTTCCATTCACAATATATTTTAGAAAATTTAATGTATGTTAAAAAGAACATAACCTTGTTCAAAAGAAAAAAAGATTTGCACAATGTTAACACAAGAGGAAGAAATATGCTGGCAGCTCATAATAGCAGGCTTCATAAAGTCACTAACTCATTCATGGGTCAATGTATACGCTTTTATAATAAGGTTCCTGAGGATATCCAAGGTCTTCCTATTGATAAATTCAAAGAAACTATAAAGGAGAAGTTGTGTGCTAGAGCATATTATAAACTATCCGATTATTTGGATGATAAAAGCCCTTGGGTATAATCCCCTCATTAACAGGATTGTACTAGTATTTGTAACAAAGCATGTGTAATGTGTCTGTTTGTGCGATGAGTTCTTCGTCCCGATGAATATCTAAAGCGTCATTGTCACTAAAGTACGTCTTCTTATGGTAGCGTCGAGTGACGGGTCGCTCACTTCCCTCTAATATGGTTGAGGAGGGCGATGGCTGGATCCCGCGTTAACTCGTGAACGGGTGCCGTTTGAGGGTGTTCGTCGTTTGGATACTTGGGGGGAGGGAGACTTGCCGAGCTAACAGATGCAGAAAAGAATAATTTTGTATAGACATAAAGAGACTTTGTAAATTTATTTTGAAAAAAAAAATATACCCGTGAAGTTTCTTGCCAGTTCTTCTTCACGAAGGTTTTTTTTCGAACTGGTGGTAGAATCATGTTTTATTTGACGTCAATAAGAACAAGTAATTGTCAATGTTGAGAAATAAATATTTGAATTTGAATTTGAATTTGAATTTGAATTTGAATTTGAATTTGAATTTGAATTTAGCTATGCCATAAAATGTACACAAAATCTAGAAGGAAATTCAAAACCTCTTTTTTATAAAAAAAACTTGTCTTAGGGCCAAGTTATGACGAAAGTGCAATGTTGGAGGATTTGACAGTACATGTTTGTTTGGATTATTTGACAAATGTCATTGTGTATTAGAAGTTGACATAAAGCTGTGATACCGAAAAAAAAACAAAAAATCGCAACATTTTATAAGTTTTTTGTAAACTAATTAAAATGTGTTGGTGTCTCGTGTGTAAAATTATCATAAATTTCAAAGCGTATTCTTTCAATTTGAATAATATTAAAAAAAAAACAATTTAAAAAATTTTAAGACGTAAAATCGTCGTATCACTGATTTTTGATTTGTGTGCTGAACAGATATAATATTTGTATAGCTTTTTTTATACAACTACTGAAAAATATAACAGATTTCTCTCAACAAACATTTTGTTAATCGCTTCCTCTTTGGCTTGGCTTCCCCTAGAACTTTTAAGCGTGGATTTAAAATGTACCTCTTGTATAGGCGTGTACCACCCTCGTCTACGTCGACACTGCCAAACTAAAATGTAACGTTATTTTTCTCCAGTATTATACTATAACCACCCTTAACATACCTCTCACATTGTATAATTAATAATTTTCACAAACACCATTATTTCAAAACAAATTACATTATTTCTCACTATCAATTTTTGACACATGAAACACAAACAAATATGTCGAGAATCCCATAGTAATTTGAACAAATTAGTCGCTACATAAAACAATTACGAGCACGAACGCGGAGATGCACTGCTCGCTGGGGCCGGGTGATGGCGTCGCGATGATGGGAAACTTGTCATCTGGATAGTATCGTCACGGTTCAGTAGTGTGGGATCGTTGGCTAAAATGATGTCTCTATGCAGACAAATAGCAAGTGGTATTATATAGAAAAATCAGTATTCAAATAATAGTAGTAGACAATTTTTTATATCTTTCTTACAATATTCCCATTTATTCGTATATTCAGAAATTAAAAAGGTGCAATTTTTTATATTAAACAATGCTCTGTCAATCTTATTTTTTGCTTGTAATGAGTGCAAAAAGTTTAGTGACCCAATGTCGAACATATATAATGCTCTCCTGATTGAATAAAAGCTTTTCGCGTATAATCTGTTTAAAATTATCACCTAATTACATTCACAGTTTATTGTATGGTCAACTTTTTATATTTCACTTAAAGATTTTCCGTTTTATACCAAACAGATCTGGATTCAAAGTGATAAATAAAAACCTTTCAACAGGAGCTTCACTTTTTTCACACGATGAAACATCAGAAAATAACAAGCTACCACATTCGATCGGTTATTTAACCAAATCTGCCATATTATTACCAAATTTACATTGGTCTATAAATCACGTATCAAAAATGATACCGACATCAATCGAACAATGGACTACCTGATTCATCTTTGATTTGATTAACGATTTGCTGAGTGACTCCTATTCATGAAAACATCAAAGGGTGATCATATTAAGTATAAATAAAGGGTGTTTTACATTTCAGCTTAAATGTGATAGCGATACACAATGGACGAGGGCTTGAATCAAGCATTCCTGATCGAATCAACAAGGTGTGATGTATGGCTAGCATGATTTGCGGTTCATTTCGAAAACTTGTTGTTCAAATTTTACATTTAATGGTTAATAGTTACGTTACCTCAGAGGTTTGTATTTTTTAATAAATATTTTAGAAAAGCGTATAAAATATATGTTAGTTGAAATCATTATTATTCCTGTTTGGTGAGTGTGGATCCAGATACAAACCTGTGTCAGATTTATTTTCAATTGATGTTATTACCTTTTTAACCGTAACATGTGTTGTAAATTTGCTTATCGAAAGAAACATATTATTAGGTCTTTACCTATTAAAATTGCCGTTTTTCACGAAATAAATGAAGCGTAATTTTTTATATATTTTTTATTTCTATTAATCAAAATAATTACCCATGCAATCAATGCATCTTTGCCAACGCATTGGTAGCTTATTGATGCCTTTCTTGAAGAAATCAGCTGGACGGGAAGCAACAAATTCTTCAAAGGCATTTTGTACTGCCTCTCGGGTATTGAATTTTTTTCCCGCCAAGAAGTTATCCAAATTATAGAAAAAGTAGAAGTCTGTAGGCGCAAGGTCTGGTGATTACGGCGGATGACGGAGAACTTCCAACCCCAACTCTTGTAGCTTGGAGACCGTCTGCTGTGTAGTATGAGGTCGCGCGTTGTCGTGCAGGAGCAGTGGAGCCGAACGATTGACCAAAGCTGGTTGGAGACGTGCGAGCTTCTCCATCATTGTGTTCAGTTCTTCACAGTACAAATCAGCAGTAATGCTTGTCCCGTTTGGCAAGATGCTGTGATGAATTACACCCGCGTTAGACCACCAAATAGTGACCATCACTTTTCTAGGGGTAAGTTTTCGTTTAGGGCATTGTTTGGGTGCTGAACCAGGGTCCAACCAACTTGCTGAGCGCTTACGATTGTCAAACAGGATCCATTTCTCGTCACAAGTAACAATGCGGTTCAGAATTCCTACATTTGTATGCCTGCTGAGCAGTGCAAGGCACGTCTCCACGCGTACTTCGCGCTGGCGGTCATTGAGTTCGTGGGGTACCCATTTGTCAAGCTTTTTTACCTTGCCAATTTGACGCAAATGGACCAATATTGTTTTGATGCTAACGTCGAAAGCTGCTGCTAATTCAGCCGTGGATTGAGTTTCATCAGCTTCCACAATTGCCTTTAATTCGTCATTGTCGACCAAAGTTTTCGGACGACCACGGGGTTCATTTTTCAGGTCAAAATTTCCAGAACGGAAGCGGGTAAACCAATAACGGGTGGTGCGTTCGTTTGTAGTGTTCGCTCCGTAAACGTCGTTGATGTTGCGTGCCGCTTGTGACGCTTTGCTGCCACGACGGTACTCATACTCCATAATTACTCGAATTTTTAACTTATCCATGATGACGAAAAATGTTCGAATGCGTTGAAAACAAAACACTACCTATTAAACAAATGACGATTTTAGAAAAAGAATTCCATGTTTGTCAAATAAAATTATTTTGAAATTAGAATTATTACTCAAAAAAAATAAATATTTTCATTTGAAATGGCCAGTACGGCAAAACGGCAGTTTCATAGGTAAAGACCTATTATTAGAATTTTGTTGTCAGGTATGAGACGTACTGTACTTTGATTTACATAGAACACGAGGCCTTGTATTTTTCCACTGGGTTTGATGCACTCAGAATACACCAATTTGTCCCTCTGTTCCCTTGATCGTCTAACATTTCTACATTACTACAAAAAGGTCGTTCATTCTTCCCACCGTCTTTCACAATCTGATCAAACCCGAATGCTGTCACAAAGAGTTGTAAAACACGGGCCCGTGTATCTCTGATATCGCATCTTGTTCACAAACGCATCGGCGCAACGACACCTCTGCAGCCGTCAACGGCGTCACTCTGTGGCACAAACAGACCACAGAGCAGTGATGGACGAAGAAGAGGTTGCTTTCACTCGATCTCAGTGACAGTAGCTCTGGCCTGTACATTTTTGTGTCTGGGTAGAGATGATTATTTTTTCGCTCTCTCTGATTTCACTATATATTATGTATATACAGTGAAATTGACGTCGTTTACTGGGTTGTTACATTATTTTACAACTACTACACAACAAATTTACTGTATGTCATAATAATTTGAACGATAATAAATTAGCCTTGGTTCGCAGGTCTGTTTTGTATGTTATCTCTACGAAATTATGTTTACTCTACATCCGATTGCGAGACGACTACCACAGCGGCGATCGTGCAGATACATTCACGAGTGAAGTGATCTGCATTGTCACTTCACTTCAATGCCCGCTCAGCGATTGACACTGAATCCAAAGATAACCCTATTGTCAAAGAAAGCCTCTGATTTACACACTATCTCATTTTTGTTGCCTAATAAAACTTTATTTTTCATATATAAATGTCCGATTTCGTAACGAAGCTGCGTGTTCTATTTAGTACGTTATAATTCACGCATACATTCAGTTGTAGACCAGACAATAAACGACTTTTTTTACGAAATTTGGATCATTTGCCGACAAACAAGCATTGTAAAATACATTTACAGCACCTCGTTAGGGAAGCGATAAGATAGGCCTAAATAGATAATTAGTATTGTCTCTTAATAACCCTTTTTTAAGGTTTTATTGATTGACATGTACGGATGCTTCGTTGTGATAGCAATCGCCCAGTGAAAAATGTTAAATTTAAATTAAGTTTTGAATTCTAATTGGCAATAAACAAACTCGTTACGAAACTGATCGATGAAAAATAACTTTGGTATCGAAATTGGTGATTTTATAAATGTGTCGCGCAAGTACCGTTCGGCTGACGCGTGGCGCGCGCGCGCCGACTGCACTCGCGCGACGACCGCTCGCTCAAACCATGCCTTAATTACACCGAGGCGTTATCGAGTAAGAATGTGCACACGACATTGGTATTAATTTTAATGAAAGAAGTGTGCGATCGACCGCACCTGCCCGAGTCATCGGCTTACTGAAACACACGGTCAAATCCTCAGAGTAGACTTTACATTTATTTTTATTTTTTGCATCCATTGTCATAAATAGTGTCTAGATCGTTGAACTTCGATTTTATATGTTTTCAATAAAAAATAGTGTTTCAAAATTTAATTAGTTGTTTAAAATTTCATGACAGGAAATTAAAGATGAGTCTAATTGTTTGATTTATAGGCTAGACAAACAGAACATGAACTTTCAATTTGAGCATAGTTTAATGTCGTCTTTTACGAATAAAAATAAAAGTGTTCTGGTTTTATAATTGCATTAAAAAATCCATCAACAAAGGAGTCTCAATGGTTTTTTCCAATAACTACATCAAAATATGTGAAAACTGCAACTAAAAATATAATTGTAAAGATAAAGCAAATAAAGTCCATTTTTCATTGATTCTTGAAACTGTTTTTATTCTTTGAGCAAATAACTTTGTTGGCGACAAAAGTTCTTAATAAATAATAATAAATTATGAAATATTTGTGCCAAGACCCGTAGTTTCGTTTGCATACATAATTAGAATGTTATGAAATGTATTTAAAATTTACTTTTTCTAATGAGCAGATGTTTCGTTACTATGAATCTGAGGTTATGATTAAAAGTGAGTAATTTTATTATACCCTCTTTAGAGTTACTGTTAAACGTTTTGCATTTTATGATTCCAGTTGTTAATGATTATAATTGAAGACCTGTAACGTATCATCACTTAACAGTCCATAAATGAAAAAAGTGGGCTTTTTGCAACTACTTTTAGGGCGTTATCTATCATAGCTAATCCAATGATGTCGTAAATCCATGGCGATTCAGTTCGATAATAAACGAGATCTAAGTTTTGAGCTTAAATAAAATACGATACCGCTTTAACGGATATTAATTACTAGATAACTTTATTTTTACATGAAACTTACTTTTCTTTGATAACTTTAATTGAACTAACAAGTGAATCTGTAACAAAAATTACATTTCTCTTACCTCTAGGCTTCTAGGCGAAGATTTGAAATATGGCTTAGTGGCAACTCTAAGACTTCATTTTGCATAATAATTATTATGATTTTACGTTGTTCCTTTAACATGTATAGCACCCTTATATTACTTATCCTAAAGAAGGTGATAATAATTGGTCCTTACATAAAACAATTTGCTATTTTCTGCTCTTTGATCGGTATTATCTATTTTTTGGTTAATGATTCAAATTTCAAATTTATACAGCTATTTACTCACGCATTTGTGTTTCGAAAACCGTAATTCATTTGTTTTTTTCACTTTTGGTTTTTTCTTTGCATCACTTAGTTTACAAAATGGAAAACTTGAAATATCGCGTTATTTACGAGTATGAGTTCCACCGTGGCACCAGTGCTGCAGAAACGGCTCGAAGTATTAATGCTGTGTATGGCGGCGGTGTCGCAAAAGAAAACACAGTGCGTTCTTGGTTCTGGAAATTTCGACCTGCAGAACAAGCCCCGTGGACGGCCGGAGACCACAGTTGATAATGAAGAATTGAAGGCTATTGTGGAAGCGGATCCATCGCAAACCACGTCCGAGATAGCTGTAGGCTGCGGTGTTAGTGACAAAACTGTTTTAATCCACTTGAAGCAAATTGGGAAGGTGAAAAATCTTGAGAGGTGGGTACCTCATGAATTGAGTGCAGCAAACCGACAAACGCGCGTCGATTGCTGCGTTACATTACTCAACCGGGACAATAATGAAAGCATTTTAAATCGAATCATTACCTGTGATGAAAAGTGGATCCTGTACGACAATCGGAAACGATCATCGCAATGGTTGAACCCTGGTTAACCAGTGAAGTCCTGCCCCAAGCGAAAATTGACTCACAAAAGTTACTTGTAAGCGTTTGGTGGGCTAGGGCCGGTGTCGTTCACTACAGCTTTCTTTAATCTGGCCAGACGCTTACGGCAGATGTCTTTTGTCAGCAACTGCAAACCATGATGGAAAAGCTAGCTGCTAAACAACCGAGGGTAGTCAATTGCTCTAGGCCACTGCTGTTTCAGGAAAACGCAAGACCACAAACTGCACAACAGACAGCTACCAAATTAGAGGAGCTTCAATAGAAAAGTCTAAGACATCCACCGTACTCCCCGGAACTTGCTCCAGCAGATTACCATTTTATTCGAAATTTGGATAATTTCTTGCAAGGGAAAAAATTTTACTCCAATTTTATTGATTCCCGTCCGAATGGTTTTTTTAGTAAAGGGATCAATGAACTACCTATGAGATGGCAAAAGTGCTATATTTTAATTAAATAAATATATTATATTTAAAAAAATAGGCTTTATGTTCCTCCCTTACAAAACGCCAATTCGATATGTAATGACATTATAGTAAGCTCTGATACTAACAAGGAATTCCAAAGAGCGTTCAGCGCAATGTGATGGACTTTTCTAGAGATCTTTGCAGAGCTGCGGTGAGTTTTATGTATAATGTAACTTATTTTGAGTGTTGAATAGAGCCATTAATTGTTGACTATTTTATAATATTAAGCGTAATTTGACCGAGGTAATAACTATGGCCTGATAAGTTTAGTGTGACACTTAAATTGTCATTACGAATCATAATTTCATTTTTCATTTTAATTTAATTTCAATAGCGAAATATGACTTAATTTAATTTAAATTTCCACAGTTGTATTTAAAAGTCTTAGATATGTTTGACCACCAATCAAATAGCATCATTTTAATAAAAAAGTATACTGTAACTGCCTTTACTATTAAAATGGTAATGAATTAGCTAGTTCCACATATCATTTATAAGACAAGAAGGGTCGTATGAAGGCTTGGATTAAAGACAGAGAAGCAACAAGGCAGGTGTCAGCGCATCTGCCAACTCGGTGACCAGTAACTGCGGGCATGAACCTGTTTTCTAAATAATTTTCTTGGATAAGTATTTTCCTTCTGATACTCAAAGCAAAAATTGGGGTTGACTTTAAATTTTGGATTATTTAAATCAACTTTTATTTAACCATTACTTATGAATATACATGCTTTTAAACGTATGTTACACTTTTCTGGATTAAAAAGAAAATATTTCGTGACTACAGTTTACTTGCTGCCTAATCGTCCCTTTGAGATTGAGAAATTGAAAATATTAATTTAATTAATTAATTATTGTGTTCATTTGTGTTAAGTGGTTTAAAATATTATTATATTATACCATTTTGTTGTCGAAAACTGACTTCCAGCTCTACTAAACATTTTTCAGCAAAATCTTAATTTGATTTTAAACTTATGTTTGTTTTCATTTGTAACATTACCTTGTCTCATTGACTGAAGGCTATGTATGAATAAGGGTTGTGACACATACTTCTGTGGTTAACAAAGATGTTTATTTCTTACTCATGAGTATTTTATATATATATATATATATATATATATATATATACATATATATATATATATATATATATATATACATATATATATAGTTTTGAGGGTATTATCCAAAATCCCCGATATGACCTTAACAAAAGGGGCATTTGTTTTAGTGATTTTACATGGATTTCACGGTAACAATTAATTTTAACGCACATAAGAAGTAAAGTGCGCAAACGAACCATGTCAAACACTTTACCGAGCCCTCTACACGAAACAGCTTTGTTTTCCGAAAGCATTATGCAAATATGTCTCGTGGACGCACACAAATTGACAAAACAAGCCTTAAGGTCCACTGGGTTTTGGACAGCTGCCCACGGTGGGGCGTGGATAACGGAGCTGTGCATTGACTTTTCAGTTTTTAGCAGTATCACGTGAAGCTGGGGTATTACTTACTGCGTTGTGTCGAAACCCGATTGTTGGCGATGGGCTTGTAATTGAATCATTAATTTAATGACATATTGGCAGCGGCATGACGCCGTCGCCTTGCCGGGGATGTGTGGGTTTTAAAACTATTTCTGATTTCCTGTATGATTGTTGTTTTTGATAATTGAAATGTTGTTATCTATGTTGTAGGCTGGTTGAATACTTGTTGGGTTTTTGAAAATTGTAAACAATTTAATTTTTTTGTCTAGCCAGGTAAATTAGCATTGGGCTGCCAATGGTTAGTGTCAATGAAAATTAACGAAAATTAAAGTAACCAATTAATAGATTTCTTAATCGTATCTTTTCTACAAGCGGTAAAATCTATATATACTACTTTCATCTTCATACGTGGGAAATGCAGAACGTTTTGAGAAAAAATATTAAATATTTTCTATAGGTTATATCAGTTTTATTAAATTTTTTAAAGAACTCTCCAGTCTCTACAAAGTTTCATGCGTCTGAATCAATTTTCAAAGCACATTTTCAATAGGAACAATCACAATAGGTAATTTCACAATGAACTTCTCGGACGCAGTGAGCGTATATTCTGGCGATAAACACTGTATCCCTTTGAGCTGGTTTTTAATTTGAAGGAACAAGAAGAAGACACACGGTGCCAATTGTGTGGTATTTAGAAGTCCTTCATCACGATCGCGGAGTGCGCGGGCGCGTTGTCGTAGTGGAGCAAAGGGCCTCGGAGTACCCTGTTCGGTCACTTGCAAAAACTTCTGGCAAGCATTTGGTAGAGTACCACTCTGCATTGATGTTACTTTGGGTTTTTAAGAGAATTGATATTAAAAACCTCGTTAAGGAGAATAACTGGCGATAAGAAAAATTGTAGCCCTCTTCGATCGCTTCACTTTCGAAGGCGTTGATTCGTTTTTAAATGGCCATATTGTTGCCGGCACTTTGATTCTGGATCACATTGATAAATCTAAGATTCGTCACCTGTTTTGATATCATAAACACGGTGGGAAGGAACTGCTTTGAGATTATCAATCATATCATGGCACCATTCCACATGCGCCTGCTTCTGAACATCGGTGAGGTTGTGGGCTACCCAGCGCCAAACAATCCTCCTTATGCAAAAGTGATTGTGTAAAATATCATGAACATTTCCCGATCCAATCTGCAAATTGTGCTGAATCCCTTCGTATGTGATTCGCCGGTTTTGTTGAATAAAATTTTTCACTTGTAGCATGTTTTCTTACGTAATAGCAGTGAAGGACGACCACTTCTTTCTTCATCCTTCAAATTTAAGTGTCCCTACTTAAACTCGGTATTCCAGCGGTAACAGTTGTTTTAAAAGACGTCTTGTTCATAAAAGCTAATTCAAGTCTATTAAACGATTCAACAAGTTTCAAGTCGGACTTGAAGGCGTAAAAAATCACTGCACGAAAATGTTCCTGACGCAGATCCATTTTGCTACGACACACAAAAGTTTCATTATGCTGGTAAAAAAATTTGAGAGAAATTTAAATTAAGAACAAATATGCTTTTACTTTTAAGCAATCGAATATTCACAACAAAATTATAACTCACCAGCGTATAATTTATTTTGAATATAAAAAATTTTTTTAAAACGTTTTTACACAACTTGCAAGAAAGAGCCAAACCCATTACAAAACTAAAAGATCATAACTAATAGATTATAAAAAATACTGACGTTTCTCATCAACCGTAGTTGGTTTTGGAGAACCAAGAAAAATCCGAGTATTAAAACTTTCTTTAGGAACGTCTTCACTACGATCTCACGTAAATTTACTCATCTACTCGTAGAAAAAGAATGGTAACTGTACCATGTTATTTACACACATTAACATATATTGGAGTTCAAGGATATATAGTCTACTATTACCATAAACTCAGGCAGCAGATCCAATCTAGATTACACGACAAAATTCGACAATTGCCTCAACCAGTACAGAATCTTAGCCTCACTAAATCTGAAGCAATCAACTTTAAACCGTATATTTTAGCTTTTAAGGTCCACATGATTAAATATCTCGCTTTAAGAGGGTTTCGATATAATTGTTTATCGTCGTGTACAAATATCGATAGGAATCTGAAATCACGCGATTAAACTCAAACACAAGAGGGCCGACTCCGTAACTATTGATTTCATTTATTGAGGTTTCAGTTTAATTTGTATTTACTTGATTCTTTAATTTAGTTTTCCACTTACTAAAAATAAACCTGATACAAGCGATTTGTACGTCATAGCTGAAACAAATAATGATATTGTGATTACTTTTTATAATAATATTATTTATATTAAGTAAGTTTATTATAATTTTTTTTTTCAGAGCCGATAAGCGAGCATGCCATTCACATGATGGTAATTAGCACTCGTGCCTATAGACCGCATTAATAGTAAAATTAGGTCTATAGGCAGCTTAGTAAAGTCAGCTATTTCTAACCTAAAAGTGCAAAAATGTCAGCGAAGTGAGAGGCTGCGACGTATCGAGCATTTCTTTACAAAGAGACATCAACGCGAGCTTACATTATTAAAACAAGCTAAATATACCAGCTAAATTACGTGATTTCTAAAAAAAAAATATTTGCTTTTATAATATTAAATAAACCACACAATTTACAAAAACAACGAGACAGTATCTCTAAAAAAAATAATACCGTCACAAAGACGGTATAATTACCTATAAATTTATTGTTCATATAAAACAAAGGAGCCAAAAGTCTATCTGAAATACTTACATTCTTCGGAAACTAAAACAATGTTGGACTTATTTGCGATATATTTTTATAACTTAATGGACAACGCTTTTTATATTACTTAATATTGCCGCGTAATTTAACGTATAAATAAAGCTATAAAGCACAGCTCGACTGGTCCCATCTAGATCGTTCAATACAAGTTCAACTGCCAGTTAACGCGTGGTTGACTTTGTTGTACACACCTCTTGATTTAATTTAGTTTTGCGGTATGTTGGTAGTAGTTCTGGCTCCTGGTGCAGAGATCCCAAGTTCGTATTTTTGTTGGTGTAGTTTAAGAAAAAACTTGTTGCTTTACGTTTCATGTTTTATTTGGAGCGGAACCAGTTAGGTGTAAAGTCCTTCATGAGCCACGTTTCGTAGATTGTACTTTTGTCCATTTTTTATAAATTATTATAAGTTTATAATTAAAACCAAACAACTGGCAGTGAAAGTAAATTTGGTGCCCACGCAAGACATCTATCAGTTTTCAGCATTAATAACTCACTCAAGTACTTATAATTTAACAATTCAAACTAATAAATCACTGGTTAGTAATACACCTCTATACTTTTAAACAAATAAACTATTGTAGATAATTGTATTTACATACAAATCGCGTAGTATCCAAAATGGCTTTAGGAGCTGATGAATCTACGCGAGCGCCGCATAAATCAGAACTGTGGCCGTCGGTGGAAGCCTGCCCCTTGTGGGCTTTATACAAATACCACGAGTGGTTAGCAAGCATTTTAGAGACTTAAAAACTATTGGTTGAGGCCTTGCTGAGGTGACAACTAATCTCCATAATTTAATGTGTATCGTAAGATAAAAATAAATTTCTTACATTTTGGAAATAAAAAACTGTTGCAGTTTTAAGTACTTCATCATCGATTGAAAGCGTTTGTGATCTCACATACCAGATCAATACTGTTTTGACAAGATTACTAAAAAAAATTCTACAAAGAAATTATAAAAAAAAATAATATAATATTTAAGTAAATATATATATTTTAAAAATCGTATTAGATCGTGACACATTATTACTCTATCGCTTATTAAGTCATCGAGATACACGAAGCGAAAACAATTAACAGTTGACTTACACTTACCATTACGTAGATCAAAGATAACTTGTAACTGAGAAAGTGTAAATAGTGTGCAAGTGAACGAGCTTGTGCAGACGCTTGGCTCCGAGCAATTTGCTAAATTGAATTGGTTCGTTCGCACACCGCTCCATTAGATGTTTTAATTTGTTTTGTTTTAGTATATAGTTTAGTATAGTAGTTTGAGAGTTCTGCATTATATTGAATTTGTATTTTAATTTTATTTGTTTTTAAACGAAGTGTTATAAAGTGAGTGTATACTGGGTGATATAAATCCAACAGGTCAGCTGACAAAATTTTGTGACCAGTAAAATTCTTTATTCATTTTCGATGCATGTGTTTGGGAAGGCTGCTCAGAATTGTGGTTTGGTGGTGGTGTATAAAGAATCCCTGTTTCTGCACCGTCTTTATCATCACTTTCCACCAGGTGTATTGATGTTCATAATTATAAAAAAGTATGTGACGTCGTTTCCAGAGTTGAATAAAGTTTTGATGCTTGAGGAACGTTGCAATCGTGTTGTAAAGAAAGTAATTGTGCGTACTAACTAAATAACAGAATGTGTGTTATTATAGGCATTTGAATTCTATTATTACCAAGGTTTTAAAACTTAATGACTGGCTCTGATTTGAACAAACACCCCATACTAAAATGTATCCAATTTTACAAAAGCTAACATAAACTTATTGCTTATTTATTAACTCTAATATTCAAATAAACTCTGATCCGAAGATCAATCCAAAAGCAAAACGCATCGTAATTTTCGTATATTTCTTAATATGTTACGGCTGTAACAAGTTTTGAATAATGAACTTTATATCGTTTATACAGAACATAATTCTCAATAATGGAGCATTGTACGTCAGAAATCACTTAAGAGTAATATTTATCGCTTCCGAGCCCTGAGCGAGTTTCATATTTAATTTCGGATGTTCATGAACTTATGCCCTCTGCGAGAGATTTCTATTGAATCTTATTTTAAGTATTTTGTTGCTTATCTGCTTTATGTGAGTTAAAACAACCAATTTGTTTAAGTCGGTTAAGAAGTTTCAGAGTAATAAAAATAACTCAAAACTAAAACTAAAAAAATAACTTAAATAAAAAGAACAAAGATACAAACAGTCAAATATTCACACTTTATAATAATTAGCACAGAAATATAGATAAAGAAAATAAGAAATAAGATTGAATAATACGATATCTATAGTAAACCCCACAAGCGTACAATACAAACTACAAAGTATGCTCACTTAAACTACTTAATTGTACTCACTTTAAAATCCATAAATAAATATATTTATGCAGCAACCTTAAGAGATTTGTAACTAACTTTTTGTTTTCATAAAGAATTCCATATACGTTGCTTTTGTCCTTATGGTAATTCGGTATAAGATCGGCATTTTTGCGCCACGGCCAACGGGAATCGTAATAACATATTTGATAAAGATTAAAATACTTCGAGTTTTATGTCTTTCATTGATTTCGAATAATTCCGAAGCAATTGATATGGCTTAATTATTCCGTTTAAGGTTTTATGTGTGCATACTTTGTTGTCTTGAAAATCTTCTTATTACCTAACCTTAGTCACAACACAAAATATTTATAACAATAGAAATAAAATAAAATAAAAAGCAAGAAAATAAAAAAAAACAAATAAACATACTAATATTGTCCACTAGTTTAATAAATCAAACTTAAACTTAAGAAATTTACGATTCTCACTCAGATTATTATATTAATCCACGAATCCACGAAGACGCGGATTTCTCCTATTTTAATATATTCATTATAGGTTGCGACCATAATGAAAGAACGTAGTGGGGTGGGGCACCTCATCGTGGATGACACACATCTATCCCTTATTTTGATTAAACCCTTGCAGTTTGCTATTAGTAGAGTGGCATAGTCTCTTCCAGAAAGAAGCTACCCGCCATCTCAATACTGCTAAAATCTGGCAAGGAACCTTTACAAATTATAAATTGCAATCCCATCGTAAGATAACAGGATGAACGCTTTAAATCCGCGTGTAATCTCTAGCGATAATAATTAATATCTTATTAGGGTCTTATTAATTATAAAAGGTTGCGTTCGTGACCCCCTGGGGGGGTCGTGACTGCGGTGCCTGTGACCCCACAGAGATTGAGATATCAAAATGCACATTTAACCCTTTTGCGATAGGGACGTTTGTTTTAAAGTGATTATCAATTGAAAGCCTTCAAGGCAAAGCGATCTGACTGATGTGATATTGATTATCTGAACTTTGCACGAGCTCTAAAAAAGCCTTAGTTTTTAATGTTGAAGGTTGTGCGTTTTGAAGATACAATTACCATAGTTAATAATACCAAGTTCAAAATTCTTTACGTAAAATAATATCAAAAGTTTCTCAACTTTTTTTAAATAGTTTTATGCAGTGTAGTAAAAACTCTAAAACAAACAACAGCATTAACACTTCCCATGCATAATTGGCAATTGACGCCGGAAACTAATTTACCATGCTCCGAACATGACTTAGTATTCCACTAATTTACACACGTTTAAACAAAAATCAATCTTACGACTAATACTTAAATTATAAATCACAAATTGAGGTTTTTCTGTAGCTATTTTGCATCATAAGGATGTCCTTTACACTTATTTTAATATACTTTATATTCTTAGCTATAAGGTTCAATATCTTAATGAATTAATCGTGTGACAAAATTTGTTTCAGATCACGAGAGCCGGCGCCACCAAGGATTCAATTTATGAGAAAAAACAAATAAAATAGGAACTAATGAGTGTGTAATTTAGTTAGCTTCGCAGGGTGGCCGGTCCTCGGCTTAACCCTTACCTGCCGGACCCACCCTAATGACGGATGTGTGGCGAAAAGGCGGCATCAATCAAAGCTCATCGTCGGATTAAATTCATTTCATGATAATGTTTTTGAGGTGTGTCCTTCGTATTTGATTAAAATAATTTTAATTAAAGTATTCAAAATTAAAATTCAAAAAATCTGATTTTATAAAACATGTTTTTGGGATTTGATTAGAGAATTCTAATTTCTAGTAAGTATGCATATTGAATATAATTTTTAACCTTTTCATGTATTTAATTGTGTAACATTTGTGAAACTATGTAATTAATAACAAATCAATAAGTTTTTTGCTTGATTCTATCAGGAAATCAGGGATTGTTACGTGGGGTTAAATTTAATAATGATTCATCACCCCTGATTTCATGAATTTGAAGATATAAAATGTTTCGCATGATGAGTTGGAATATTATTACAAAAATATATTCCTATGGGTAAAATTAATTCAATGCTAGTTTAGCTTCTCTGTAATCGATCAGAAGTATTTTGTTTATGAAATGCCATGACTCCAAAATTTAATTTAAAAATTTAAGTTTTTAGTATAATATAATACAAAAACAAAAAGATTTTGTTTAATAAATAGATGAATGTAAATGTGATATGTTTTCATACGAAACTATAATATTAATTTGAAACGAGGCCATCGAGAATGTATAGTTTCATTGGAATTAATTTACAAACATTACCATGAGGCATCACACGCAAAGGCCACGTAGGATCAGTGATTTTTATCTCTGAGTAACTCGGAATTGAACAAAGCACAGTGCAGTAATCGTATTGAGTTCGAATCTTAAATACAAAGATAGCTCTTTTTACAAAAATCTCACACCCAACGTCAAAGATCTGTCATTGAAAATACATTTAAACCCAGTAAATAAAAAAATGTTATTAAATCATGTTAGCTCCAAACACAGTAAATTAAAAACAGTACATTAAATCAACAAATGGTGTTGAAAGATGTTAAATAGTTTTCACAAAACTTAAGCAGAACCCCCTTAAAGAAATCACGACTATCAAAAGGTAAACAGTAGCTTGTTACTCAAAAAAACACCACAAAAATAGGATTCCATACAAAATTTACAATATTACGTAACTGAGACTTAAGTAAACAAGCTTAAGGAAATGGTCGCGTGCCAAAGGGTGCGCACAAAGAGACCATTGAGCGGTCGGTGCGTCACCCACGCGCGATAACACGCCGCCATCTGCTGGACTGATAACGATCCATAGTTCTGCTAATGTTACGTAGGATTATGTCGTTCGTGAAAAATTAGAACGAATACTTTGGCGTTTGTTGGGGATCAAAGTAAAGTTGCTTTGTAGTTTTTAAACATAAAGAAAGTTACGGCAGTGGAAGGAAAACCTTACCCAACTATACTATTTCCATTTCTTCATTTTCTCGATGACAGCGCCTGTGAAAACTTGTGCGAGCATTTTTTTACATTATGTATGCATTATTTTATAAAAATATGACGTTTACGCACGTACAAGGTTATATAGTATCAGAGTCGGAGAAACTGATAGGGATGGAGCTATATCGATAAACGAGATAGATAGAAGTGTCATCGAGAAAATAAAGAAATGGAAATAGTATTAAAGGTAGTTTCAAGGATTTAAAGTTAGCGCGCTTGCATACTGCAGCTTGGCAGACCTTAAGTACAACCTTGGCATACCTTAAGGTGCTCCCACACAGCAGTTATATAACATGAGAGACTTGTTGACATTAACATTTGTTGTCTAACTTTCTAAAACAAATTGTAACAAAAGTTATAAATTGTTAGTGATGATACAACTTAATTAAACAAAATGTTTTACGACTGATTAAAACATGATATAACAAAATATAACTTTTGTTGTATAATATCATCAGAGCCTCAGCGGGACGTTAGCGGTAACTACCAAAGCCCAAACTGATTGTAACATAATGTTATACGATGTTATACAACGAGTTCAACCAGTGTGGGAGCGTTTATAACATATAACATTTTTGACATGTTGTAGCGTATGTTACACGCTGTTATAAAATGTTATCGTGTTACACAATGTTGTATAACGTTATTTAACTGCTGTGTGGGAACACCTTTAGAAAAAACTTCTTTGGTATGTGAATTTCCTCATGATGTTCATTTTAATCGTTAGTGTAATCGGCTTATTGTACTCAAGTTGTAAGAACTTATTGGTACATTTGACAGTCACCGGGATAGAACAATCAGCGCATTATCTACTGCGCTACAGACGCATATACAGAAAGTGTTTTATAATCTATTTACAGCAACTGTTAGAGCAAAGAGTAAAGTATATAACTTCCACTCGTAATAATAAAAAATAAGTAATATTTTACAATAAGTCGAATAACCATTCTGTCTTTGGGAAGATCTTAAGGCCCATTTTAAGCATCCTTATTCAATGAAGCTAAGCTGTTTCCAGACTTAGTCACGCAGGCCATACTACCCATGCCCATATTCATACAAAACCAAAAGCAAACACATGCTAAATAACTAAATTTAAGAACACGGACTGTCCGTTCGTTGATGTCTTTCACGTGAAAGTTGTAGTTCATTGAATGTTTTCGTCAAGAAAATTATTACAGCGGCTTATAAATACACAATATTTATTTAAGAGTACTAGGAATTTTAATTTTAATATTTCTTTTCTCTAAATTTCTCTAGATACAGAAAATAAAAAGCCCAACCTGTTGACCTGATTGAAATGCAATTAGACTGAAGCATATTTAATTATTAAAAACAATTCAACAAGAGAAATATACAACTAAAATTGAATGTAATATCAGAAATAACTATCAATAGTTAATATCTTAATAAACTAACCAAACCAGACCAACAGTATGCTACATCAGCTTTATAATAAAGAAGTGAAAAAAAAAACAATAGGCACACCTTATTCATGTCATCTTCTAACGATCGCTGGTTGTAAATAGTAAATTCTTCGTACAAATTAATTTATATTACGTGTAAACGACCACTTAGGGTACCATATTATACTAAAGTGATTATTTGTTTTTCAAAGTGATTTCAAAGAGTTAAGATTTCAAAGGGACGCGGTGTCATTACGAGAACCACACACGAAATTGGCATAATTTGGGTATCTATTCAATTTATTTTATTATTTATTTATTTATGCCTAAATTTCGTAGGTCAAAGATGTTCTTTTTTATTTTCATTTTGGAACATTAAGTCGAAAGAGTCGAATTGTTTAACGAGTTGTTTATACAAAATTGATAGCTTGTAGCCTAGTTTCGCGTAATACTGGGTTGCTGTACTTTTTTATTATTGATAGATACACTTTATCTTTACCTGTATTCTAGACAATATGTGAAAAAAATTAAAGATGATCGTTAAGTAGTTATTACGTAAAAATGTAACACATAAACAATTTGAAGATTAATTTATATCTTGTCGTTCGTATACACGTAAACAATAGAAATTCAGTAAATTATTAACGGAAGTGGGTACACCTGTAGGTAGGTAGTTAGTTGACTCAAGTATTTTTTGCGTTAATTTTTCAAAGTTTGAAATTGTAATCAAACAATTTATGCTCTTTGAGCTATCGATGTTCTTCCATCATAACAGAATAAATAAACTTTGAAAAATCAGTACATTATTTCAAAGTCTTTTGATAACATATCAACTCCACAGCACTATTGTTCCAAATTCTGAATATATCAAGCGCATCGCCCTTATTATAGCTCATAGGAAGAGTTGCTTTAAAGTTAAAATGACTTTAATAGGCAACGTTTAACTTAATACCAGTCTACAAAACGTTTGACGCAACTATAATGGCACCGAGATGTTTAACAATACCAATTTTATCGTAAACTTGATACCTTTTAATAATTTAATGGATTTTTTGGCGCTTGCTTAGAAAAATTACAGGTTGATAAAATGTTACATTATATAGTTCGATCACAAAGTGTTGTATTTTTATTTAGATAGATTTTTCAATACAATTTTGGTTCATGTTTTAACGATGAATATTTCCGCTTTCCGGCATTCTAAAGATTCTATCTTTCAATTTATGTGCTAATATCAAAATAGCATATCAAAATAACGCAAAAAAGTTCGCCACGCCATCACCGTGTATAAGAACTTATCATAAACAAACATCATATTTCAATATTTCGGGCAAATTAAATTTAGGCATGACGAGAAGTCTTGAGGCGTGCACCCTGTTCATCAATCAAAGTGCCCACGAAAGAACCATTTACTTCCTCGCATCTATCTCCGTTACAGATACGAACTACCCATAAGGTAAAAAAGGACACAGTATGTTTTGATTAGACGCTTATGACCACGATTTCAGTTTCTCCCCGACTCATGTCACATGTCCGAATTCAGAGAGCCTTGTAATCAATTTTATCCACAAACAGGGTTATTAATTGATTTTCTCTCTCTAATGACCAGAAATGATACCCCATCTGCCGCCGCGGACGTTAACGAACGTGCCAAAATATCTTTCTACTCGCTTTTAATACACGATATGGGCGTGCGGCGTAAATTGTATTAAGCGAAAATGACTGCGCTGTGACCGCGGCTTTATAATTTATTTTTCATTATTATTTTTCATTGCTTTATAATTTGTTTTTCTTTTCATTAAAATTTGATTATGAAGCAATAAAACATTGATATCATTAGTATCGTGGTGTGAGATAGCCTTTATTTGCTTTGGGTAGCTATAAATCTTGAACGCATTCCGTAGCCCCATGAAGTCTATTGGAAACACAAAAATAAGTGAGACAAAATATCTGATGAATGGTCACCCTCGGTGTTTGACTATAACTTTAATTAGATTATTTTGTTTTATTACATTTATATGTAAATAGCGGTATCATGTGTAGAGTTCGGGGGGTACTGTTGGATATTGGTTTAATATGAGTTATCACACTCCTTATTGTAAGGCATAGCATCAGTTTAATCAATACAAATCTTAAATATAAAAAGTCACGAAGAACTGAATAGTGATGTCTCCAATATTTCTTTAATTTATAAAATGATAATAATTTTTATACTAATATTATAAAAGTAATAGTTTATTTGTTTAAATGATTACATTTCGCATACATACAACTTCTAATAGCAGATAAACTAACTTTCATCTCGAAAATTTATCTAATAATTAATATATAAAATAGCTTACGCTATAGAAAACGCTTAAGCTTAAGTAGCTATCACATGACCATAGTTGTATCATGCGATGCTCTACAAAATTTACGCGTTTTCGATTTGGAGTTAACGTCAACGAGGTCGTAATGAGCTATGACGAACTTACCGTTTATACGGCTCTTTTGCTTCAGGAAAGCTTGTGCCATGGACAACTATGCAGAATTGTGGGGGAATTCGTGAATAAAAATACGTTTATGCATAGAAACCTATGGCTGGGCTACCAACCACATCAAAAGCCAGCCAATGAAATTAGACAACCCTATCTCAGTCCATATATAAAACTTTTTAATCTCAATTTGATTTAATAACATGGTATACATGTACTTATAGGAATCCTTCGATATCTTTTTAAAAGTGTTTATTTGTTTTTATTCTGTATCTTTGTATTCAAATTTAGTCAAGTACAATCGCGTTCAAAGTTACTATCGAAACTCAATACGCGTTGAATCTGCCCTCCGGGTCTGACGAGTGATTGAACTAAACAAATGAGATATTCCAGTGATAAGCAAATCGAATGTAGTGTATACGATGTTTCATAAGATCTTTTCGTCACAGATACCCAGTATTTCCTTAAATCAAACCGGGCCGAGTCCCGTTTTGCATCCGTTCTTACATCAAGATGCCTATCGCAGATTTACAAGTCCTGTCTAAAGAAGAGTCAAGTGCTTTGTGAATGTGTAGCACGCAATTATATACCCTAAGTTGCACACTTAAGTCTCAAATTTTAAAGTGTTATTATATCTGTTAACAGCAATAACTATAAATATCGAAATGGTACATGTTAACTTTGAAATCGTGTGTTCGACACTAAAATTACATTGGTGATCATTGTCGTTCATTTTATTTTTGTTCTTTTCATTTCCATATGTAGATAACATACATTCCTGTTGAAATAGTTTTTAAAGGGTAGGTATTTTTTATGTTCGGAGTGTATTTGTTACTCAGTGAGTTTTCGTTATGACTAAAAACTAAGGTACATTGATAAATTTGGCGATATTTTCAGTTATAGGATAAGAGGTAAAAAGCTATTTTGATGTAATAATGAGTATTTTAATTTGCTTTTTGGTTTTCAACTATTCTGAAACATTTAAACATTAAAGGATGATCTTACCTACAAGTATATTCTTAATTATAATGACAATTCTAGAAATTCTATCTAAATGGTGCGTGAAAGAGAAGAGTTAAATATAAAAATTCGACGAGTAAAAAACAAAAGGCTAGATTCATATTTATAGGCACGATTTTTGGCCTCGTGTGAGGCTGCGGTAAAATCAAAAGGTGACTAAACAAATAACACATACGCTTGATTTAATAGGCTTGTCGACGTAAAGTTTTTGGTCGGCTGTCCACACCTAGGGTGGCCGACAGCTTCACGACAGGGATGCCATCAAAACTAGTTTTATAGGCCAATAGCTGTCACGAGAAATAGACGAATATGATTTACGATCTCGAATGTACTCAACACAAACGTAAATAGGTCGATACTTTCTCATATTTGATTTGTTGATCCAATTAAATTAATTTGTTGAGCGGAAAGTAGAAAAGTTGGATATTAATTGATTTTTATATGTTATTTATATAAAAATATTAATTTTCAATCAATAATATCAAAGATTACCGCGAAGAATAGTTGGTGCAGTATTAGAAAAAATATATGTCTATCAACTTTCTTGTGAGTACTTGCAAAACTACAATAAAAAGAATTGGCGAATTAAAGCGTAAAAGTGACTAACATGCGTAAAATTATGATACTTTCGTTTATAATTCCATCGGAACTATGAATTCACCCTTTCCTTTTGACACAAACTTCAACAATAATATTTCCTGATCGTGAAACTAACATCTCAATACGCCGCACAGGAAATGCAGCCGCTTCATTAGATCTGCATAAAGTACTGAAACTGCACAAACCTTTGATAGAGCCGCCGTATTTTTTTTACTAACATGCTATTTCCGTTACAAGGAGAGCTTATCAACGATCAAAATATATGAGAGTATTCTGATGACGCTATAAAACTGATCGTCATAATTTTTTACCCGCAGATATCGATTGCTTTAATTAAAAATCGGGAGCAAGATCGTACGTCTATGCTGCTGGATCGTCCACTGACTAAATTATGTCTTTATAGAGATGACGGTGTCACTTTATCGAGATGTAAGATCTTGATCGAATTGCGGCCTCAGTAATTTGTACCTGCCCTTAAATTTCGAATCCGATTGGGACAGAACTGATCTCGAGATATACATATCATTCATTCGTTTGTTTTAGATGTATGGTTGTTCGAAACGTTTAATTAACACTTTTTTAAACTAAAATTATCGAATCACGATCTAAGAACAGATGTTTAAAAAATTCAATAAAAATTGTTTGTTTCATTTCATTATATTTTATTTACTTTTTTTAACTTTAACAAGCTCGTAATCCCTGTGGTAAGTTGCATCCGTGCCCATGGTTCATGATCGTAACTGTTTTTAATAACTTATGGTATTGCAATTAATTGATATTGATTAATTATAGGCATAAGTTTGGAATTGCCATTGTTCCAGAATTCATAACTGGCTGTTTGCTTCCCTTTATCCGGAACACAACCATCTAAACGTTATTATTATGACATTAAAGCTAGATCTCTAGATCTTAACAAAAGAATCTCTAGTAATTTAGGAGTTGAATTCTATATTTACTTCTAAACCTTTCCTTTATTTTTCTTGATCCTATTGTTAATTTGAAAATATTCTTAATAATAAATAAATCAATGTAATTAAAATTGTAATGTTATGAGTTATGTTGGAATATTCCTAGTAGGAATATTGCATACTTTAATATAATTTTTCATTAGTGTTTTTATAAAATTCATAAAAAAATCTTATGATCGAAACAATTTATTCTGCTTTTAGCTAGAAACAAAAATATCCTTTTCCCAGGTAAGCCGACGTCATCAAACAAGCCATCCTTGTGCATCAAAATAAAATCTATTTGCAAAGAATACAGTTACTAGACAAATCGATATTTCGATCGTCAAACGGTAGTTATTGATTGTTGCAGTTTACTACCGGAACCTTTATTTGTTTTAATCAATATTAATCTTATTTTAAGTACCGAAGTATTTTGTCTACTCTAAAGATAGTTTACTTTTGGCACACATTCCCTTAGACGCTATTTATTGTATTCAATAGACTATCCTTTTTTTGCAGAACAACCTACGTACTAAGATAAATTTGGATCAGTATTATTAGGAACTTTTTTAAACTTGTAAAACCTTTTTTGTTCTAATAATCTAGTTTATGGACCAATAACAAATTATACTGAAGCGGTTAATATAAAACTGGATTCTTGTGACATCACAGTCTTTTATGTACAATTTCTATGAATTTATTTATTCGTATACCTCCACTAAGGGTACGAATAGATATTACAAAGCCCAGAACTATAAAACGGATTTTTTATTCAAAGGGAGATTCCCAAGTATTTGCATTAACTTAGCAAAAGTTCTCAGATGTCAGGCGCCCAAGTGCAAACTTGCTTATTTATTTAGGACCTTGCTTTGCTGACCGTTAGCTGGGAACATAGTTTTGTTATGACTTATTCTACTTTTATTTAGCAACATGTTTATTTGATTAATAATAATAATAATTAATATTATCATGATTAAAAAATAATACAATACAAATCCATTAGCCCTATTCACATATTATGGATACGTGCTAGCTGTCACAAAAAATGGCTGACGTACTTAAAATAAAGCTGAAATCTGTTTTTGTTTATTGTAATATCTACAAAATTTGAAGTATTATCACTATAAGCACTCAAATAAACAGAATTGTTGACGCACATTATCATTTTAATGTTTCTGTAAAGGTATTTAAGACCATCAATCAAGTACTACAATACGTTCATAAAATAGATCCAGATTGGCACACGTGCTGCCCTCGAAAGAGTTTTTGCCAAGTGTCGAGTTACAGCGAAGTGGCCTGACAAAGTGCCCTTATGAGTCGCATTGCGGTGCACTTCAACCCTTCTGCGGTGACGTTTTGTGCAACGATAGCCCGGTGACATCTGTCAATGGTTACTGATAGTCCTTTTGAAGTGCCGACGTAATGACAGTTGGTACCTATAATAGTATAACACAACCATGCGGACAATTTTAGGCGTAAGAAAGTTTACGGTTACTTAAAAAAATATTTTTGAACCTAGCGCCATAGATAACTTTTAAAGTATATGTCTTGATATTTATGTATATTTCTTTATCAAATATATTACATAATTTTATGCTTACCCCGCGTCAGAAAATGGTCTTTATTTATAATCAAACATTATTGATAAGGTTATAGTAACAATCTTTAGAATAACCCTTTGCATCTGCGCGTTCGGCGTGCACATGCTCAGAACTTGTCAAAATTATCGACAGCAAACAAATGCTATTACCCAAACACAAGTAGGGCAAGGTGTTAACAGAACAATCCAAAATAGTACGTGCCATAGAAAACTCACCTGGACTTGGTTCCACTCGGGTACCATTGCATTACAAACACATTTCGTAGTCTAAAGATGTTGGCCACCTTTACCTAACAATTATTCGCAACCAAGATTGAATTACATTATCTTTATAAATGCGATCCGTAATTAAGCACCCACATCGAGACAGTTTTTAGACATCGACTTCACAAAAAACTCGCCCCGGGCAGATGCAAAAGCTTTTGCAAACGCATCAAAAATCAAATCGATTTTAAGAGTAATTCAATAACATAATATTGATCGTTGAATAAAGTAATGTATGGCTTCCTTGCACCTTGTACATCTTCGAGGGTCGCGAGGATTTTGTTTCGGAAGAGTCTGATACAGTTATGTCAAAAAACTGTAACACTTCCATTTCTTTTGTTTGTTGTAACGGGACGGTGCAGTACCGTACTTTAATATTAGATCCTACAAGTAGCGGTTCTATCGTTTTATAAGGATATTGAAGAACAAAAAAGCGTAAGGTGTTCATACAAAGTTTTGTTCCGTTATGTGAATGGGGATTAGAGGCACGCGTCTTCGGTCGGCTGCCTGGATCGGGGAACATTGTCGGTGTCGACTTTGAAGTAGCTGGAAAAGACGGACGCATCCACAATAAGTACGGATAATTTGGATACTTAGTGTAAATCCGGCCGCAAATGACCATCGATTTCTATTGAATCAGATTTAACCGTAACGTAATTGTAAGTAATATATTTGTAAACCGCTAAACTTCCTCGTGAATAGTGTATTTCATTCGCAAACATATAAAGTGTTTTAAACAACTTCAAAGTAAATGTTATAATTATCAAAACAATTTATATCAAAGTAATTTGGTTGTTAGTAAATCTTGCTTCAATAATCTATTAAAACTCATTCACTTAGATATGTGATATTTGTTTTCAGGTCATGGTTGTTTATATATTTTTGTTTGTGTATGAATCTTTATCCTGAGTTCCCCCCCCCCCCCCCATGATCATCCAATAATACAATCTCTGCTTAATTTGGGGCCATGCAGTTGGTGTGTTTGACTAGGGATTTATTATTATATATTTTTTAACAGTTTCCACCAATTACATGGGATATATTTGCGGGTTTATTACCAAATATTTGGACGTTTAATTTAGGAATTTTGTAACGACGCTGCAGGTCACTTTTTCAATAAGATAGACGGTTTTAGGGACTATGGCTATTATCTGCAAAAAAAATTTCAGAATTTGCAATCATTATTATTATTGCCATCACTACTACGAATAACTTATTAGAAAAAATAAAAAGGACACAATACAGTTAGTGTTCGTTATAGACTATGGATAATACTTTTTGAAAATAGAAGAGATTCGATAATTCGAAACCCTTGAAGGCGCAGTTTTTGTTGTAAGAATAAAAAACAGTTTCTGCTATCGTGTCGTATATTACTGATAAGAATCAGAGCATCGTCCCTGTGTTTTGGGTTTGTGGTGTGTTACACTAATTTAGCTGCATGTTTTTTCTTGAATTAGTAGAATTGACATTGGCAGGCTGACCATCAGAAAAAAGTAATTTATACTGATTCAAATTTTTACTGAATTTATGCTTTTTTTAAAGTTAACTCGAAATAAGGGGAAATGCAACAGTAAAGTCATCCCTTCAATGTAAAGATAAAACTTTGTTGTAACGTTATGCATATACAAGTATAATTGTATTATACGATCATATTAATAAACTCTATGTATATACATATACGTATATATTATACATATTAATTTATGCTTCCAATATTATAAATAAAGTCCTAAGATAGTCACTCTTAGAATCTTAGAAAACTGTCTTTAAAACCTAATTTATTCTAATTATAGATTTTATGCATGGTTTGATATTCGTAAACTATAACTTTTTGAATATATATCAATTGCTGTTAGACTTATACTTTTAGCATTATCTTCCTCTATGTTATTTACTTAAGAACTTGAATCATAACTGTGCACTAGCAATTATTACACTTCCAAATATGTAACACCTTAAACCAACATAAATTCATCAAACCTAACCTAAGAAACACAATAGAATTATGGTAAAGAAAACAAACAAAAACAGGATTTCTGCATAATCCTCTATTCTAGCAGCTTACACACCGACGTTTAACTAAAAACCTTGGAGCTTTACAAAAGCTATTACTCCAAAACTTCCGGTTGGATGCTTTTTGAATTATTGCTACACTTTATTTCCTTCTCCCGGAATTTACTTTTTTTCCAAATTCTAAAGTCGGATACACATTTACGAGTTTTAATGTATTAACATATAAATCTTTTTAATGGCACGAGCTTTTCGTGGCGTGAGCGTAGTTGCTAGTTATTGTTAAATTTCATAATAAAATAAGTTAAATTTCAATTGTGAGGGTGTGACTATTGTTGATAAATGTGACAAAATGTTGTATGAATCCAATGAATTACCACCACTCGAGGATGATTGTGGCCAAGATTTCACCCCAGGAGCTTCCTACAAATCAGATGTCGAATACTTCCTTTTAATTGCACAGGCAATAAATAACCTTTAAATGTGTCCAAATTAGTGTCCCTTCTTTGAATTCGGAAATTTATAAAACCACAAAAGAAGAATTGTAGAATGTTTGACAAACTTTGCAAAATCTAGTGTTGCATATTTGTTGCAAAACTTGAATCCCGGTTCGAAATTGCGTAAATTTATCGAAACTAATGGCCTATTAATTTGATGTTTTGTGTGAAATAGATCTTAACAATAGGTGTTAAATGAGAAAACAAAATGACGTGCATATTTTTTACGATGACGCATATACAAGGTGCGAATATCAAATCAAATTAATCGAGGATTCGCCTGTGAGTTTGTAAAAATCAATAAAGCCTTAAAATATAATTCCAATATCTATTATTTTGCTTCGTGGTTCATAAAATAAAATATATTCTTATTTAATTCTTTAAAAAAAATACAAATAAACTTCGTAGGTTTTTCGAAGTAAGCAGAACTTGTGTTACGGATGACCATTCAGCGAACTGGGGGGAACCCAGAATAAACATACATATATAAATATAAACAACCAACCATGACCCGAGAGCAAACATCAGTGTTCATCGCACAAATGAATACCCCGGCCAGTACTCGAACCTGGGACCTTCGGTGTATGAGGCAAGCCTACTTACCACTTATATTAAAGCAACAGTAAATTAGTTTGTTTACTTAGTTATTTGTTTGTTACGTTTTCACCTTCTGAACTACAAGTTAGACGAATAGAGAAAGACCTAGGTCTTTTTACTTTTTATGTGTAACAAAAGTACCTTCCGCGCTATTTACATATTCAAATCAAATAGTATTAAAAAATAAATAGTAAATTTAGACATATATGTTCCTACACATTCACACGTTTCTCTTAATTAATCATCCATAGTATAAAATATACAAGGAATATTTCAAGTTTATTTGAAAGCTTCATGGAAGGGTTTGAATAGTTTAACGTAGTTGAACGTTCTTGATCCTTTAATCTGATTGCGGCTGGGTTGCGTCAAGATTACTATAATCTTGTTTCCAATTATTCCGTCTTTGAAACGCCGAGCAAATTTGAACTAGTTCAGTATGACGGTTTAAGAAGATGCTTTAAAGGG
Organism: Marasmarcha lunaedactyla; assembly: GCA_923062675.1. Taxonomy (NCBI): domain Eukaryota; kingdom Metazoa; phylum Arthropoda; class Insecta; order Lepidoptera; family Pterophoridae; genus Marasmarcha; species Marasmarcha lunaedactyla. Next base: position 10,633,233 of record OV281343.1, on the reverse strand, counting down.
TGAAATAAAAAATGGCACAAAAACCAACCGTGTTCTATTGACCGTGACGTAACAATTGTTTAGCACTTTAGGGCCCTCGAGGCCATCTTGTTGACTTGGACGCGCAACGAAATTAAACATTACAAAAAATCTTAAGCAGTAGATCTATTATGAACATTGTGTAATGCAGCGAGACGATGCGGATACAAGACAACGATGGTCTACAAAAGGGTCCTAGTTTAGTTCGTCCGTAATGCGCTGACTGTTGCGCAGGGTGTACAATTCGCAGGTAACATAAGAATCCTTTTTGCACAATTCCCTGTAAAGATGACAAAGATACAAAAGCTCTGTTGTCGCCACACTTGTCTCGCCGGCGATGCACTGCAAACATACCCAATTTCACGTCTGGTTGACCGTACAATATTCAGACTAAACCATTAATATAAATTAAACCGATCATACTTGCACATTGTGGTTTAAAATGCGTAAAATAGTCGGCGAAGTAGCAATTTTTTTTAAGCTTAATTGCTTTTACTGTTTCGACCTCTACTTTATAGCCGGCAATCGTTTTGAAATTTTTAACTTCTCTAACATTAGGATTATTTTTTTTTTCGAAAGTATTGAATAGTTATTAATGATAGTAATATAGTTCGATTGTCGTAATCAGAGCTATCTATTCGACTCACCAGCGCGACTAATTCGATCACAATAAGTGGGTATTATAAATACCTCTTCACTCGAGCTGGTCACTTATACACTTGTTAAAAACTTTTATTTTTAGTCATATTTTTTATTGTATATAGTAAAGTAAAGACCTAATTTGAAATCGTTATCTTGTTGTAAGCTCACGCTCACATTTGAATGATTAACGATTTGACGTAAATTTATTAGAAATATCAAGTTGTTTACGTATTTAAAAATAATATATATAAAAAATGTTTGTTATGCTCTCCTGTTATGTTGTTTTACTTTATTTATTAGTATTACTAAAATATTTAATATCTAATACAAATATACAACTTACTTACGTAGTGCAATCGCAGTTCTCGAAACCTAATTTCAGTTTCCAGGATGCTAATAATAATAATAATTTGATTAAATATGATTTGTACGCTAATATACTGCTGAATTTTAGCGTACAAATCATATTACATACATTTTACAGAATCATATGTCATCGGTTAATAATAAATCAATCTAATAACAAAAAAATCTAACATATTGCATTACACAAAAGAATAAGTAATATGTCATTGAGAAAAAATAATTAATAATTCGATAAAATTTATAAATCCATAAACAAAGAGTCTAATAAATGACATAAATGTTAAGTTATAAATTATTTAACAGTTAAAAACCTTAAAAAATAGGGAAGAAAAGAAATTTCATAAAATTTAAAAGCTTTGTCACGATGAATATTGTTTTGTTTCAACTTTAGCAATCAGAACTTACTCCGATTCTCGCTACAGATACCTGAGGTTTGAACCCAAAATTATTTTCACACGATCACCTTCTGGATCCCTTTTCGATCATCCAATTTCGTAATATCGGCTGCGGCTACAAATCATTAAAAAAATCGATAGTGGTTAAAAAGTCGGCTTACTTTAAACCTGGGCGGAGAAGCCCGGGCGTCAGAAATTATGGCAATTTTGACACCTAAGCAGTGCTAAGTTTTCGTGTTATCCCTATAATAATATATACGTGATGGAGCGGGAAAAGGCGAATCACCCTTTTCAGTTACTATCCTATACGTGCCCTTTAAAATAAGCTTCTGATCATGGCTTCCAAGTTTTATGATACACACGTTGTGCCAAGTCATTCGGTTTTAATGAGATATCCAATACTGATAAACAGCGCTCTGTAATTTTTTAGAAATTTGATATAGTATTAGTTGGTCAGTTTGTCTAGAATTACATAAAAAAATATTTTTTGATAGTCAAACTTTATAGAATTAGGGTCATTGATTATAATTTTGAGTCTAGGGGTAGTACTCATCTGTTACTATGATTATTGGTAATGTCTGATAGATTCTGACCCCCGAATTGAAGTTTACGGATTTTAATGATTGCGTTCAACAATTTTTTTTATAACAACTGACTTTTTGACTTAAACAATTTTTTTGAAAATTCCAATGTCGCGCAGAATAGATTATTTATTGCATACACACAATAAACAAAATCAAAGTATGGTTTACGGAACTACATATCTACTAACTACTACATTACTCATGACTCACGAGTAGTTATTGGTTTTGTTGACAAATAATTAAAAAGTCAGGTGTGTAAAAAGTTAATCGATTCAGCTAACTTCTTTAAGAACTCGCTGAACGAATAAGTGGGTAAAATTCAATTACGTATTTCTCAAATAACCCATACTAGTCAAAACTCACAAATGGTACCAGCCGCCCCTGGGACCACAAGAAGCGATAGCACAAGGATTCAACTCCCTAATTTTTTTGTTCACAAAAAACAGTAGCAAAAATGAAAAATTGCTGATTGCTCGGCAGCTATTACAACACTATGTAATTTAAAAGTAAGCCTATGATTAAAGGTAGCTCTGCCTCCCCGTTAAATTAAATTAGGATTTTTAAGGGTGGCGCTCGAACATTCCTCGTATTATTGGATCGAATTAACAAACTTAAAAAAGAAACGCAAAGGTATTAATTTAAGAGCTCATCGATTATTGCGCACACGTGTTAATGGCTTGTGTAAATGTTATTTTTTATCCTTTTTTGTTTAATTTCATTTTTCTGATTTATTTTAAATGCAGCTCACTAGGATGTAACTTATAATTAAGGTCTTGGGACCTTGAATGGAGTTAATGGTGATATCTAGAGCTTCACATAGGAAAGAGCTAATTCGCTGTATAACTCTATAAGCTGAAATTCTGTTGAAATTCTGAAAAGCTGAGAAAGAATTTTGATTTTTTTATGGTATTGCCAAATCAATTAGGGCATTTTAAGCATAATCAAGGATTATTACACAAATACACAACAAACATAGATATATTTTTGTAATTGCAAACATAGCAATTTCTATTGGAGTGGTTGCTTTCTGCATAACTATCTTTATTTTTTTATACCAAAAACTAGCATGAACCAGGGTAACATACCATATTAACTCATAAACATGCGTTTAGTCCAAATATACGCTAAGAGCTATACACAGTCAGTATCTTGTTAGCAGGAGTTACTGCGCATTGTCTTTGCTGCAGACAATGGGAGGAGTGGCGGCCCGGAGGTGCTCGCGCGAACTGTACTGGTTAGGTTAGGTCTCGGACACATGGAAAGAGTTCAATAGTTTTATGTTAGTAAGCAATTTTAAAATGTTGATTCTCGAATTAGATTTGAAATACTTTTTCTAGATTTGGGTGGAATTGGTTTTTCACATAATCACAATATTTTGGAAATATAGAGTTGATTAGGATAGGATGATGGGGTTTTAAATTGCAAAACAACTATTTTGATGTAAAGGAATAATTCACTTAACTTTGTTTATATACAAAACCTTGACACGTTGACCAAAACAATTTATATTCAAGGATTTATATAGCAAACAAATTGAAAACAAAAATATATAAGTATGAGCTCCATAGTGAAGCTAGCTTTGTGTAACCCAAAGAATATTTTTGGGTTTTGACTTGGTTTTGACCATAAAGATTTAATAAAGTATGTGTCTTTTAAATGATTTATGAATTTACATTTTGAGTAAAGTTTCAATTATTTTGAGATATATTTTCAATTTTCTAATTTATTGAAACAAAGATTAAGTCGATTCTGAATACAACACCACAAACATAGAAGCCCGCATAGGAGAACAATATGGCTCGGCACGTATGTTTATATGTTGCTGTAGCTCGGGGATGTGAGCTCCCACGAGATGTGGCCAGTAAGCGATATGTATGTGATTAATTTATCAATGCGCATGACCAACCGCGCTATCTCTTTGAGCCGCGACGCGCACACAGCCCCGATCTGGCCGCGCGATCGATGCCTCGCTGCCTCGGGATCGCGTTAGTTACCGATAAACGAACTATGATTAATTTCCAGTTTCTAAAGCTAGAAAGTTATAAACTCTATGGTTTTCAGCCTTAGGCTTAACATAATTGAAACAGCATAAAATGTGTGACATCACTTACAATTAAAATAGAATTATTACTGGTTATTATAAGAATTTATATGTTCACATAAAAAAATAGTAATTGGCATTGTTATAGATTTGTCGATAAAATCCAACTATGAATCAAAAATAAATGAGTAACATCGACATCTGTGATTAAAGTCCAACCTGCCGTAGATGGGATGACGGCTACATCATCTCCGCCTTGACCATTCGATCAAATGTTCGTAATTGGTCACAAATACTTTGAGATTCAGCACATCATTAAACCACTACCACATTAGACTTTCTCAAGATGAAAGATACTAAACTGCATCTTGAGTTTGATTACTGTTACAAAGTTGTTGTCGAGTTCAACAACTTGAAATAAAAAGGTAAAATCCATCGGCAGTAGCTAATTGATAAAATAACACATGCGAACCAGAACGTGTTGGATGGAAGTATGTTGAAGGGCCGTGCGTGACTGAATATTCAAAACTTATAAGTTATATTTGGATCTGTATGTTTAACGGCTTTGAGTGTCAGCCGATGAAGTGATAAAGTTGTTTATTGATGATCTCTGGGTACATTAATTGCTAACAAGCGCGGCGTCGGTGCCGGTGACTGAACGCATGACGAAGATGCTGCAGATACGCGCCACACCAGCGGCCTCTTTGATCCCGGATCAACATCTTCCCCGCCCAATCAAAATAATCTACCAGTTCACTTTTTCTCCGCACTAACAAAGTCTTAATGTCCAACAATTAACATTGTTCCATTTTAAACCATATTTATCGATCATTTAATTCGATAACTTACGAATCCTTTATAAAGACACAGAGCTTATACGATTTGGTATTCGAAAAATTGCTACAAAAACTGCGCAACAACAGTCGATAACTTTAGACTAGTTTATAGACGGTTAACTACCATTCGATCATTTTTTCCACTCGCATTAAAAGTTGCATTGCAATATAAGGATCTGGAATTTCGTGGCCACTCTAGGATGCTTATTTTAACAAAACATTTCGAATACCATCGAGCTGGGTCCGAAAAAGGCGTTGGTCCGGAGGAGTCGGGTCGGGCCGCGTCATAAAATGGCTGCGTTGGAATTAATCTTGGCATTTTGTTGAAGGTCGCAGTGGCTGAAAAAATAGTTCGATGCAAAGTGAGTTAATGAAGTGGGTTTTTGATCGAGTTGTTTATTAAAAAATAAATATGTTGAGTGAGCGCCTTATTGGTCGGGGTAATTACGTCGACCGGAGCACGCGGCGCACGCGCGGCGCTCGCCAACGCACTGCGCGCGCGGCCTTCGCCAAGGACGGACTTTTGATTACGTTCTTATCTCTTTCTTATTCGCATAAATTATTAATGGTACCTATTCCATGCTATTTGCAATATTCATGAAGCTTTTTTCCTCGTAGGTTACGTTTCATCGAACATAAGTAATGGCTGTAGTTTTGAATTATAACGATGAAGAATTTAGAAGTTATATAAAAATATATATGCTAGATTCGTAGTGTTGTTGATTTTTTTAGAGTTGAGTTGCAGTCTTATTTTGAACATCAGTATAAAGACATCTTCAGATGATGTCGAACTGTCGAACATTTCGTGGGGGTTTTCTGTTTGTTGACAAAGTATGTGAATGCTGTCATCACCGTTTACAGTGTTCCTTAGTTATAAAACATGGCTTACAAATCATTATAGAATATTGTGAAAATCTGCACTTACAAAAAGACTCCTAGAAATTTAAAGAGAAGTTTTTTTATTCATTGATAGTTAACTTGAAAAAAAATTCAAAAAATTAAATCGTAAAGGAAATCCTAGAAACCAAGCCACTGAACAAGCTTCATTAACAATTAACTTAGAGCTTCTTAATTATAAAGTTTTCGCAGGTGCAAGGCCTTACTGGACGAACTAATTGTACTATGTAGAACGAGCTCACATGACACATGCACATATTACTTAAGAAAAAAAATAATTTTGACGTAAAAACCGGACTTAGATGAACGTATTGCAATTTTAATTTAATTGGAAGAAATGATCAATATAATTCTCAATGTGTGAATCGTTTTGGAACGTCATTTTTGTTTTGATATCTTTCAAATATAGACATAAAGTAACTGAAGAGTACAGAAACATAAATATGGTTTAAACTTGTCAAGTACTCACTTTTTACGCTTTTTAACTTATTGTAGAGTTTGGAATACATGTTTTGATAACTTGATATGAGTTTAAGATTCTGCAAAAGTAATACAAAAAGTAAGAGTATATTTACTCATAAGTAAAAGTCTATTGACTCTCGCGATTACTCGCGAATTTAAAATTCAGTTCTACTTATAGTTAAGTAAAATTAATGTAGTCGATAATCCAGTCAAGGTGAGCCAAGTTCATTTCTGTTGCGCTAAAAATATGAATGCAAATTGTGTCTCGCAAGACACAGAGCAGATTATTATAGTCAACCGATATGCCTATCAGATTAAATCTATTACGCTGGACGTAATAGTCATCTAATTTTAAAACTAAATAACTAATACATTCTCATGTACAGTAGAGAAACAATTTGCATGCTGATGCGTTCAAGTAATAGATGTTTAATGTCAGATGCGTAGACTGGTTCTGTTTTGCATACATTACCCTGCGAGGACTAATGTTAACTCTACACTGACAAATAAGTTATAAAAACGAATGCAGTCGAGGCGATTTTTTTATAGTAAATAAAAGCTCATTTGGAATAAAAGTTTAGAAAGAAATTTAAAACTAAACCTGAAACAAAACTATACCCTTGCCTAAAGAAAAAATTTATATTTATTCGCATATAAGAAATACTAAACTTACCAAAATAAAAAAAATTACTAAAGTCAGACAACAGTTCAAAAGTATTATAAGAAAACTGCTAACAGCTAGAACTATAGAGGTTTCCATTTTATGCTTGTTCAAAATATGTATCTAATTCGATAAAAGTACAACATCAATTCCTTGATACGATTGTGACTCCACGTTTTCCTTATTCCTGCAGGAGATCCTAACATTAGCCGGCCTCACGTCTTTTTGTTCACGTTTCAAACTAGAAGCCGGGCAACAGGTCTCTAGGTGAGGACTAATAAGTAGTGTGCTGGATTCCTAACGCTCAGGTATCCTGCATCCACCCGCATGCAGCCATGTTTGTTTTATTGCAAAACTTGCCATTTACTCGGTTTTTTGCTTTTAGACGTTACACTAATTGAATGATTTAAAGCCAGATGGCTCTGAATGTGTTTAGGTTTCATAATCTTCGTAATGGTTGTTAATTATGTTTTCAAGTGGAATAAATATAAATATATTTTTGCATCCCACCTAGATAGAGAGCGTCGATGGTACAGTGGTTAAGGCGCTGGTTTCTCGATCTTGAGGTCCTGGGTCCGATCCATGTTACTGCCAAATGTACCCATAAGTTTTTTCAAGTTAAGTAAATAAACCTGACTGCTCTAACAGTGAAGGAAAACATCATGCGGAAACACACATAATTAAGAAATTATTTTTAAAAAAAATCCCTAGACAAACACGCCAACTGTATGGCCCCAAAGTAAGAAGGCTTGTGTTTTTGGATGACCATACAGCGAACTGGGGGGAACCCAGAATAAACATACATATATAAATATCAACAACCATGACTTGAGTACACACATCTGTGTTCATCACACAAATAAATGCCCCGGCCAGGGCTCGAACCTGGGACCTCCGGCGTATGAGGCAAGGCTACTTACCACTACACCACTCGGTCGTCAAAAGTATTTCGAAGATATGTGTACTAGTGTGCCAACCCGCAGTAGGCTAGCGTGGTGGACTATACCACCCCTTAGCTAACAGCCCCACCTAAGTGAGGCTGTTATCCCTGCAATGGTATTAATAAGGCTCGTGAAGTCCACCCAGACAAAAAAGTAATAATTTTCTTTAGGTTTATTCATATTTTATAGCAAGTATACAATACCATAACAGTATCGAATACTTGGATTAGATGTCTAATCTAAAACCTATAAAAATCTGCTGCAGTTCAATTAAATTAAATAATATTTTGAAAGCTGGTAATTGTTTTAAGGTAATATGAAAGCAAGAGTGAGGTCTTCGCACGGCACTGTGACCATTTATCGAGTATATTTGCATAAGTATGCCCCATAAAAACGGCTAGATCATATGCAGAACCTGCATAACTAATTTTAAGTCGTAATGTTTTCTTTTATAATAAACGTAAGTGGTTGAATATTTCTTTGAAAGTTATTTTTGGAATGCGGCAGTTTTGAATAGTACAACATAATTAGACTTGCAAATAGATAGAACAATTAAGTATGTCAGAATGATTCTACTGTGTTTTTTATGTAACCGTTTTTTTACAGTGTAAAGAACCACTCTGAGAAATGTTAAAGGAAATTAAGTTTATATATAAACATTTAATATCCAAAAGAAATAAAATACTTCTCTATTTTATTCCTTGATCGTGTAGAACGATGGTCCAGAATGGCGGATAGATGATTTTCAAAACAGTAAACACTTACACCAAATAAAGAAAAAAAACCGATCAATATATCAAACAAAGCATAAAGAAAATATCTCTTTTATTCTCTTGAAATTAAGTTAACCCGTATAAAAGAAGTTTGTTTAAAACATTAGGGGTGTTTTTAGATTTTATCTCAGTAGTATGGTGTCAAAAATCTCGCGTCACGCTGTAGAGGTACATACCGGTTCAGATAGAATCTAACAATATTCGGCGATCGGTTTGTAAATAAAAGTAGCGGGAGACCGAATAAATCATTCTTCTCCTAAAAAACTAATATCCGTGTATCGATTGTGTTATAAAAGTAATTTTTTTCGCGGCCATTTTTGTCTTAAGTGACTTTATATTTCTTAAATGTGTTCTTTTAAGTGCACTCCTACGGGTATAGCGATAAGACATTTGCATTTTGATTTCTATAACAATTTAGGTGTATGAATGAGATTGCCGTTGATATTTCATTTAATTGTTTACTTCATACACTTAAAGTATAGTTGTTTTGATGTTTATTTTAAATTTTATTTTTTGGTTTGTTTTTACATTTAAGATTTTCTGTGCGAATAAATATTCCTGCATTTGTTCTGAACGACTGAATATGTTTAAGCTTTCCTTAAAATATATCCGAAAAAATCATTAAACTTTAACCTTATGTTAACAATTCATTCAAAGCAAACAACAGGCATTCTAAGTACTCGTATAATTGTAAAACCATATAAACTAAGTTTAAGTGTTGAATGAAGTTACTGTCGCACCCATGGAGCTGAGCACTAAGTATAAATAAGAATGGAACCAATAAAAGTACAGTAATATATATCTACTCTTTAATGATGTTTCAAAGTATCAACATAAAAATATGCCAACATCTGCAGCCTCATAAATATTTAACGTCTCCAAGTGATGTTTTCATTGACAGGCAAATTATGAAATGACATATACTTACAGAATTGCAAAATTATCTTCTCGCTTGGCTTTCAAAATATTTACACTAGGACTTGGGCAAAGGAAGGTCTGCAATTTATCTAAAAATGTATATATTTATTTTTAATAAGATACTTACTCTTAGTAGTTTTTTAGTAGGCCTGCTTAGTAGTTTTTTGTCGGAACGAAAATAGTCTCGTGCTTAAGGGAGTTTACTTTGTCCTGCACTTAATATGAAATTATAGTGTGTAGGAGTATACTTAACTGTGTTAAAAATAAACTTATGTTCATTTTCCTGGATTTGTGACTATATGTAATTACTTATTTGTTGTCCTAGTGTTGTCCTAGTTGAACAGTGGTTAAAATATTCTTCTTACATTATTATGTAGCAACATTGCCGGTAACAGTGTTTCGAGTATCATAACGAACGAAGTTTTGAAAAGCATTTGAGAACAGAAATATGAAAGAACTAAAGGTCAATATAAAATATGTAACTTTGGTTCCTTAAATTCAGTAACCTTATTAAAAATATATAAATAAAATAAATTACCTTAATTAACAGATCTTCCGTAAAACCAGTTTATTGCGATTGGTAGTGCAGTAGATTAGTGAGCTTATAATGTGTCGTATTTGAACCAGAAGAACATGTGGTCGAAGCCGAGTGGTACCAAGCAAGCGAAATCACAATTTTCCATTTAAATAGAACTATAGTTATAAAATGTCACTTTAAAGTATTTGACAGCGTGTGACCTCGAGGTCCGCTTGGTGTAGCCAACTCTTGTATTTACTCAGTTGACATTATTTTGATATCAGTCTTACGTTTTGGTAATAATTTCAATCAGTGCTGATGTTGTTTGGATCTTATAACTGCTTCAATTATGTTAAAATAATACAATATTGGCTTTTTAAATATTTCTGCTCCCGATTTGTCCCAATTTAGGTTTTATTTTGACGGCCGAGTTGCGTAGTGCTCAGGTTCAGGTGTCATTCATTTGTGTGATGAACATAGATGTTTGTTCTCGGGTCATGGTCATTGATATTTATATATATTTGTATATTCTGGGCTCCCCCTAGTTCGCTGTATGTCACCTAAAACACAAGGTGTGCTTACTTCGGAGCCATACAGTTGGTGTGATTATCCAGGGATTGATAGATAATTTAATTTTTGGCTGTGCATCTGTAGATAAATCCATATACGACTGTTAGAATCAAATTATACTTGATTTTTTTCTTTTTTTTAAATCTGTGGATTTTATAATCCGAAATAAACGAATATGTTATTTTTCACAGTGATTTTGATTTTAGCCAATTTAAAAAAAAACTTGGATAATAGTAGCGTTCTGAATTTTGGAAATCATTTTCATAAAACCCTCAAATTATATAAAAATGATTTTATCAATCGGTATTAGCAGCATATGGTGAAGTTGTAGTTACTAAGGGAATACACTCTGTAGTAGCATCTCATAGAAGATTACCGAGTGACGTCAGTTTCTTAATTAGCAGGGTAAACAATTTAGTTCCGAGGGATACAATTTTTAAAATAAGAAATAAAATTTAAAAATTTTAAACAATGCTGGAATTTAAGCGATAGACGAAAAGTTTTTTTAGGCAATCATATAATTTGAACTACTCAGCTTTGTGATTTTAAGGTTTGGTTTCATATGGTATTGAATTTAGTGCACTCATACAAAGTAACTTTTTTAGCGTCATGAAGAATAAAAAGTAAGAGTGCTTTTGTGAATTTCATACCCATTATGGTAATTTATTACCTAAATATTGTCATATGAGTTTTAAATACCTAATAATCGAATAAAACCCGTAATACTGTTTGATGCTAGTTCCGATTATACAGCGAATAATACCTTAAAGAAAAAAAAAACAATTACCGCGGTGTTTGTCTTTTTGCCTATTGTCCAAAAATCGTAGAAAACAAAAAAAATATTTTGCAATCTATTTTGAGTTTGGCTTTTTGACGATAGGCAAAAGAAAAATACTATCATGACTGAACCTGTAATTTGTCTTTTAAAACAATCAGAAACTTTGTAAATGGTTCATTTCCAACCTTCACAAGATTTCGAAGGTTTAGGCGACTCGCGTTTGTATGGAGGTTGAGCTCCGGCGCCGCCTCGAAGCGGAAGAATACATTTTATATAATATCTTTTAGTCAATAAATTAACTAACGAAAACATATCTTTGGAGATATACTAAACTTCAAGAAAATGTGTCTGTTTCAGTAAGATTTCCTTATAGTTACTTACAAACGCAATTAATATGACATACCTCGGTAATAACTGCAGACTTTTGACTACTGGGTACTACTATAATACCTGCATTAACTTTAAAATAACTGTATGGGCGTACAACAAGAGCACATCTACAGTATTCAATCACATTTTACTTACAACAATTAACAAGTCAGTCAATTAATATTCCGAACAGCTTTTCATTACATTTTAATGAAACAGGAGCTTGGTATCTTACAATCACTAATTTTATGTTTTAATACACCCTCGATGTTTTATCTTTGCTTTTATAAATCAATGTAACGGTGTACTCGGGATAGGTAGTTGAAAGCGGTAAATCTTTATCTCAATTAAAGATTGCTATTTTAATTCAACTTTAGATCTTTAGTGTTCCTGCAAGATTCTTTTTATATTATATATTCTTTATTGCACGTAATCAAACCTTAAGAACTAAGTACAAAAATAAGTTAATTATTTTGCAAAGGTGGACTTATCTGTAAAAGAGGTCTCTTCCAGCCAGCCCAGGTAATTAAAGAGTACTACACAATCACAAAAGTAGGTGGAAAAAATGCAAGTAAGAGTATTAAAACGAAAAATAAAAAATTTGAAGATTTACATAATTTTTTTTAAATTATTAATACACTTAAACTTATAATAACAAAGAAAACCTTTTGATACATACATATGATAAACACATATTATACATACATACATATTTTTAATAGGTGTTGATCGAACGTAGTACCTTCCCCTTTTAAATGTTAAATATTTTAGTTGAATTGTTAACTTCTAGGGCTATATTCATGTAATATTATTTTCCACTAGTGCTTGTATTTACACCCTTGTAATAAGCCCTCAATAACCCACTTTTTGTGTTATAAATAAATCCCCCATTCACCAACTCTATGGCCCCAAAGAAAGCAGAGGTAGTGTTATGGATGACGGCGCGCTGGAGGGGAACCTAGAATAAACATACATATATATAACTGTCAACAACCATAAACCAAGAACAAATAACTGTGTTAGTGACACAAATGAATGCCCCGACCAGGACTCGAACCTGAGACCTCCGGCGTATGAGTCAGGGCAGGATAAATCTGGTTTATTCGTTTTTGGCCCCGTGATAACACAAATATACACAGCCTAGTACATTTTATGGATGTGCTTCATTACATTTACTGGAGGTTGATGATTAAACGAATACCTGTATTTTACGTTATGTAAGAAGTAAATACGAACTTCACGTAAACCTCCTTAAACAGCAACCTTTTGTATTACATACATAAGCCTTTTGTATTACATACATAATTTTGTATTATTACTAACCAGTCAGTGTGGTTTTAGTTTTTGTAGCTCTACTCAGATAAACCAAGTATCAAAAAGACTTAATGAACTATGAAATATGTTGAACTCTTTTATTGAGAATTTCGTATTTTTATTTGAATAATAATAAAAATTATATATAAAAATAAAGTCTAGAACCAAGTCACTTAGATATAATAAAAATAATAATGTCTCAGGTTCGCCATAAGATTCCGCTGCCGTTGACAAGTGGGTGAGGTCATTACCCAAGCAAAACAATGCATGTGCTGGCTTTGGACCCTGTAGTGGCAGGTGTGACGCCGCGATGCCAGCAGACTGTGCTATAAAACCCCAAAGACAACAAAATGATGTAAATGCGAATAGGTAGGACAGAGAGTGAAAATGTTTTTGCTACGGGTAATTTTTTACATCTTCATGTGTTAACGCAAAGTTTGGTTGAGGTGCAGGAATAATGACAAATATTTCAGATATTTAATAGTTATCAAAGTATTAAAATAAATTTCATAATTAAATATTTTAATCAAGTTTAATATATCATTGAAGATAGTACACAATATCATGTTTTTGTGAAATATTGAATATCGTATTGTTGGCTGAAATACAACTTTCAGAACTGAAAAAATATATGAATTCAACCTTTATGACCGTTCAGAAACATCTTGCAATGCTACTTCAACGAAGTTGATCTAACCTAACAGAATAGCAATTAAAAATTGAGGCTCGAGTAGGCAATTCCACTATTGTAAATGATGATTATAAAATTCATTATATGTAAAATTGAGTCTTGGGTTTTAATACCAACAGAACCTGCCAAGTGCATTCTAGGTGCCATTACCATTCAAAATATTCTACACAAAGCATATATTAATCCCCATTGTGGCATATCTTGAAAACAAATGACTTACGCTTCTGGGGTGAACGCCTCTGGGCTAACCTCCAAATTATCCTAAAATTCAATCGCCTGATCCTTGAAATTCATCATAATATTTCATCCTCGGCCTTGAGGCCTTCTCTATACGAATAGAAATAAAATAGTTCCGAGATTTAGTTCGCGATCTTTGATTGATGGGTGGCGAGCCACCCCTAGGGGGAGGTTAATCAGTTGTTTGTTCTGAGCTTCATTTAAGTGATTTTGTATGCTTTCGGCAGTCCCTATAATGAAAACGATACTGAGGGTGAGAGTGACAAATGATCTGATGTAAAATTGTTACTTCTGAAACTTCGTGGTACTATTCCATCGGTATTTTTTATAAAAAGCGGCCTCAGCGGTTGTACCCTTGCTTCGTATACATTGTATTCGGACCGCAATGGAGACAACAGACATTTGTATATAAAATAATAAGGGTAAGTGGAAATTTATTTTAAGTTAAGTTTATTTTCAATTGCCTTTGTTTGATTCTCTGCTTAACTGATTGCCATACAGTTAATGGGTTTTATCTGGATCGATTCGCTTGAAAAAGGAGTCAATAGACGCGTCTGAAGATCTGGAAGATAAAACAATCGAGATACACTAAAAAGTTAAAAGCTAATTTTTGCAGTAAAAATTAAAAACGATATTTTTCAACGCAAAATGTACTATTTTTGTTTTTTTTAGTGCCGGTTTCAGGAGGCTCAAGATTTTGAATGCTAATGGTAGCTTATAACAAGACGATTTTAGATTTAATAAGATTTGATATATGCTAAGGACAACATAATTTCAGTAAGATTATTTATATATCAAATATTCAAACATTCTTCTTTGTCATTTTAATACAAGTTATTAATAGAAAGTAATATTATATGGTTGAAAGAGGCATACATTTTTTTTTCCAAATAATAAATGCTTTTTTATTCTTCGTAGGTTCCTGTAGGTATACCTACTAAAGTCTACTTCATCAGTACATAGTTAACAAAACCAAATAAAATACACCCAAGTAATTATTACCGCTTTGTGTTTCACCGACAGTATTTCGTACAACGTAGATAGGCATGTAGTTATGTACCTTCATCATCACCATTTAACACACCTGTATCCGTTTGTTTGATTTACGCAATTACACTTGAATTTAAAAACTGTATTTGAACGGGTTTTCTTTTATTTTTCATAATAATAGTACAAATAAGGCTTCGATGTAATAAAAATAGCAAAACTTTTGACAAATTAGTAGCCATAATCTTATATTTATTATAATTTTTTAATTTTTTTTCTAATTCTTGGAAAACTTACAGGTAAGTACAATTGATTAAGTTAAAAATTATAATTATAAAGAAGGCCATTTACAAAGTTCTCACATGTAGTGTAAATCACGTTATAATATAAATAAGTCGCTAGTATAAGTAGATATATGTATAAATACAAACATAATATTTTATTTAATACAGACACAAGAAGAAGATTTAAATTGAATATAAATACTAACAATAAATGTTTTTAAGAAAAGAATGCTTTGGCCATGGCTGACTTGACACTTGAAATGCTGGTACAAAATAGGTCAAAGTTCTCGAGCTCGTCGTGTAACTCATTTATTAAAGTTGGTGTTCTGCACATAAATGAGTTCTGTCTGTAATTGGTCATTGCGGTAGGTGCGTGCAGTAAACTAGGGTGGCGATATAACTTTGTGTGCGCGCCAATATTAATTCCAGACAGAAGCTCCGGCACATCTAATCTATTATTCGCAATTTTTTTTCGCAATTTTTACTAAATTAACGACGTCGGATATTTGCCTTCGCTTACTCAGAGGTAATATATGGTATCGTTTACAACTTATATGTTATCTTCATCGGTTGATGAGCTTATTTTTAGTCTCTAAGTGATATTTAGTACTTTGATGAAGTAAAACAGTGTTTTTTAGACCCTACATGTTCCTTCAAATCTAACTCTAACGTGGCGACCGAATGATTCGGATTTCGATGCTGCTTAGTAGATACTCATTTAATTTGTAAAAGAGTATCTTTAATGATGCGGAAAAGCTTGGTTCTGCATATATTATGCTCTACATAAAGACATACTCACAAATTTTTAAACGATTTTGTAACCTTAAGTCAGATTACTCCTAATTTAAGTCTGTTTTGACACAGAAAATAACAATTATCGCACGAAATCATTCTTCATTATCTCATTGCTGCATTAAACAACAAATTATAACATTTAACTCTTATTTTACCTCTCATTATGAAATAGTTATCATGCCACAATAGCTAATTACTGCTAGTAAAACCTGTTATAACCCTGAAATAGGTCACTTAGCCAGAAGGACGACGAAGCCTGGTCGGATGGGGAGTTTCCTCTTCACCTGTTTCCGCTCAACTCCTGATTTATACCAGCGCGGGCGAAAGCGGACTGAAACAGTACTGTCCCTCACCCTCCACAATGGAAAGGAAGTAAATAAGTAAAAAAGTTGAAGGTTTATTCCAGATTGAAGATTTGGATTGACGCTCGGCCTATTTTTAAGTAAAGTTATTTTTACAAGGAAAAGGCGGAACATACTTGAATTTACTTGATCATCGATATATGTATCTAAGAAATTAAACTGAGCCATTATAGTTTATGATTGTTTGATTTGTTTTACTAAGAAATAAGCAGTTCAAGCTAGTTAAATCCAGATTACAAAGCGATATCTCTTGCCTTTATGTTTATTTGCGTTTTGTTAGGTTAGATGTAAAAAAGCAAACCAATATGTTGTTACGAAAATTAAAAAAGTGTTTTGTTTGCAATCATCGTTTTGAAAAGTAAACTGTAAAAAGTAATAAAAGAAATTTTATCATCTTAATTACAAAAAGTTAATCGAGTAAGTAGGCTAATAAAGTTCATATAATAAGCAGAAACTTATTTCGATGATGCAAGGAAAACAAATGATATTATTAAAGATATAATATTTTGTTTAGATCAGTTCGAACCCGAATAATTAAATTAAATAGGGTGGAAGGCTTTGTCTTACGGCGTCATCCATCATTCATTGCGCCTCGGAGATTTGAATTAAGTCAGATTGATACAAAAATGCATCAGGTTTAAGAAAAAATATCATTCCCGTGAGATAACGTAGTATCAAATATTCGATATTAAGAGTTGTGTATGAAATCTATGGTTCTTGTGTTCTATGCATCTATGTATTTGAAACTTAAAATTTGTTCAAGTGTTTTCAACGAACTATATTAGAAGTCCGTACGTATATTAACAGTCACTATTTTTATCCTCATCACAAATATTAAAAAAATATTACTTTCAATTTCAATGATTTTTAATTAGCGTTCTTTAATGGCTAGTCGCTGTGTTCATTGTGTAAAATCATTTTAGGTTATAGTTTTTATTTTACGTGTTAATTAAGTTTTTATGTATAAAATTAACGGGAGCATTGAGAAAGGGTGCGGCCTGAAGCTTTAAGATTAACATGGATTTTTCTGAGCAATTCTATACTTAAATGTTGCGGTGATAAAGTACAGAGTAGCTTAGCAAAATCCGTGTTTATTTTTTATAAAAGATCTCTCTGCCCAATACTCAGTGAAACTTCTTGTAGCATACTAATCATAAGTTAGACATGCGGTTGAGCAGCTTAGAGTATCTTTTTAGTCCTATTTTTGCAGTAAGGTTTTAACTTACAATAGATTTTGGAATATATTTTGTAGTTATTACGCAGCTTGCACAATTAGTAGATTAGTAGGAACTACCTAAAAAGATATATAGAGTAAGCAGAAATTTACAAGAATTTTAAAAAGAAAAAATTTTTAGAACACTAACGTCAGAGCCTTTATAAATAACAACCTCTCCTATGACGATATAAATGGTAAATTATGTATGGAGTTAACGTTGCTAAATATTTTTAGTTTTTAATAATAGTGCGCATATATTCATATTACTGATTGTGCCATAACAATTCATTACCATTTTCTATGAAGCTTTTTTCAAGCATTTGCAAACGCTTCCTGTACAAGTATCCTGTATCAATGTATCCTGAAAACTACTACCGATATATCCAATTGCGTATAAAAATAGCTGTAGCTAATTGCTTTTCTCGCTAGGAAACAAAACTCTTAAAAAAATCATTCATTTATAACAACGTGAATCTTTCAAAATGTAACTCAAAAACGATTACTTGTTTAAATCACACATCAAAATACCAAACAAACAATAATATACCAAAACCTACATCCGAACCCAAGTCGATTCATAAGAAATATTAAATAGCCACTTCATAAAGCTAAATTAAATCAATAAGGAGATATCTCAAAATAATCCTGAGCAGGCTTTAACAAGGAGTTTATCTCGCCTTTATGAACACCGTTGATGAATCCAAGTTATTAAATATAAAATATTGGAAACAAATTCCATACATCTCTTGCGAGGTGGCGACGTGGCCGCGCTGGTGCGTACACTCGCCACCCGACATCAATTAAACTGGGATGCAGCTTAGGGCTGGTACTTCACAGTTCATGCAAAGGAATTGTGTTTTGGTTTTTGACATGGTGTTATGTCTGAATAACTAGTTAGTTATCAAATCTAATAGTTTAAAGTTCGCTGATTTAACTGCACCCTTGTTCTAAATGAAAAGATGCTTTTCTGCTGTAATTTAAGAGTATCTAATATGAACTCGGAGAGGCTGATTATATATGAAAACATATACATACATTTAAAGGTTGTAGTAAAATCATCAATGATGGTAAATTTACTCTTAATTTTCACTAAATCAAAGAATCACCTATGCATAATTTTTGTTTACATTTATTTAACACTCTTCTTAATTAATAAGCCACAACACAATAAATTACTTTTTGATTTGTATCAGCCCTAATAAACCATAGTGGCAAAAGACCAACGTTGCGGTCCTTTGATCGTGACATGCGAACATCTCCACAGATGCTACAACCTTAGGTCTGACTTTATGTCTGCTAACTAGCGCGGCGAAAGGTTTTAACTATTTTGACGTCTGTAAAAATGCTTAAACACCGGTAATTATATCAAACTTGCCTTTTTCTAGTTGCCTAAAGGATTAAAGTAGTTAAAGTCTTCTTGTAAACGTAAGGCTTGAGAAAGGGTGTTTCTGTAGGACTTAAATGCGATTTGCAAACTCAAACTTCTTTGTCATACAAATATCTAAGTTATCGTACTTATATGAATAAAACAATAAATAAATAAAAATTATGATGCAAGTTTGTTTTTATATTAGGTTTTCAGTCGACAGGGCAGAATTGATCACGGACAAACAAAGTAATTTGGGGCACCCTATTTTAAATTTTATTTTTCCACATAATAAAGTTGACATTAACAGTCGCCGACAATTTTTGTTGGGAAGACCAATTATGTTTTTAATTTTGTAACTTAGGTAGGCATAAAACGTAGAATTCTAACCCTTATTGACAAAGTTTTTTGAATACCAAAACGTCCAGCCAACTGAAAACTTAATTTTTTTTCATAGCTCTAAATACATTAACATCAAATCTCTTGTGCATAAAGCTACCAAATGACAATTTTAGGTGAAATCGTATTTATCATAAAATATAAAACCTACTCGTCTATAAAAATTATTATCACCGTACATACTAAACAAAAACACGTCTCAAAACTTACTTTTTATTACCGTTATTAAAACACAAGAAACTGTCTCAGAATAAAACATAGACTTTATCACACTGTAATGATTACATGATCACTTCCTTTATTAAGCTATAAGAAGTCAAAGATAGAAAATTATTTTTAATATTACATTCCATCAAACCTACCATCGTTTTTAATGAAGTCGAAAATATATCAGGCTCATAACCAGACTTAACTTTACCACTGCCGGCAAGTGCCCGCTTAATTTTACCACTGCTTCATAATGAGATATTAAAACAGAGATTATATTAGACCAAAACAGACACATGCATTTTAAATTATGGTGTTTAACGAAATCAAAATTCGAAGATATAAAGTTGTGATGCCGCCTTATTATTGTGCTTACAAGTATATCATCAAGATATAAAAAAAATAATTTTCCTGGTTACGATGTCAAATTGTTATGTCGCAGATATTTGTTTTGGTGAAAGTGGGTCGGCTAAATTAATATGCAATGAAGATTTTGATTGCCCCTTTTACTCAATTGTGTGAGTACCTCGGTACTGCGAAGAAATGTCGAGAAAAATTTTCGCATTGCGGTATGTCAGAAATTTTTATTAAATTTTTTTTTTCAATGACCATTGTAAGACATAGTGTAAACACCACCGACTGCAAACGAATTTGTTTATGAATTTTTAAATTTGTGAAACTGGTAATTTTTACAGTATAGTTCATTTACTGAATGTACTTCGATATATACGCTGTAATAATTTTTATCATGTCTTCTTATATTTTGAGGCTTTCGAACCCATTTACTTTAAGTTTGGGCCTATATCGATCTGTATTGGGCTTATAGCCCATAAAAAATAAGAGCATAATGAAAACTAACACAAGTTATCATGGTAATACATGATGCCATCGTGCAGGTCTACATAGGTATCAAAAGCAATTTCATTTAAACAGGCCATTGTTATATCGTCTACTATAAACTTAATGCTCTATATTTATATGTGCCGGAATGTAATAGTACGAATCACCGCCATGTTTGTTACCTATACGATTTTGAACCTAAATTGTATCATTGGATGTCCTTTCTCTGGCTACCTACTGTATACGCTTTAATGTATTTCAGAGAAATCAAATAGACCATCCATGCTAAAGCAACTAAACATGTACAAGTATCTAAATAATGTCCGCCAAATCGGTACCAACCATTTTATTTAACAGCTGTATTGCCCTTCCTCGCAAGTATTTAATTCACCTTAATTAACAAAGTAATGGAATGTAAAAGGATCAACAGCTTTTTGCGTAACCAGCGGTCAACCCTTTGTATTTATTCCATGTTAATTTACGTGCATTATATTTTATCTCTTAATTAATTCTATTCATCCATTATAGGTTTAAGATATCTTATTAAAAGGCATTAAAGTGACAAAATAAATCAATCTGGCCTTATTCAGAGTCCGTTAATTGTATTTACGTATAAGTTTAAAATAAGTTTCGTGTAATTTTGAATGATATAAAAATTTTAAATCACATTTTGGCTTACAATTAATGATTTATTTTATACTGAGTTATAATTAGTTTAGTTCGTGGTTCTTGTAGCACTGTATGTTAAAACGTGATTCTCATTCAGTAACAAGAGTTAAAAGAACTTGATGTACTTTTGATTTGAAATATTAAACTTGATTTTTTTTTTGAAATTTAGTTTTTTGTCTTTTTTTAATTAACAAATAAATACTCCAAGTGTAATGAACATATTATCTACATGTCAAAGGCCACTAAACATTTGCTATGCTTTACTGGTTCAGTAATGTAATGGAGTGCTCATGGCCGACGATTGCGACGCCACGTCAGAGGTCTGTGAGTTTCCGAATCGGGCTTGATCAACTCTGACACTAGAGATCGCCACTTCCTCACACGATAAGAAGAAGAAATGATATAATTTATCATTGATGGTTTATGAGGTTGCATGAAAGAATTCAGACATACAGCAGTACTCTAGATCTAGTAACGCGCTTACCTATAGATTAGAGACAAACCCATTAAAATCAACCTCATGAAAACTGGCTTTAATACGCTCGTGTTCACTTGTACGTAAAACTTTATGACATACCTAATTAAACATTTCATAATTGACGCCAACTTCAAAGCTAATGAATCAACTTTGTTAAGGACTACTTTAGTTGTTGTTCGTCCACGCATGCGTGCTACAGTTAAATTGAACGTCCAGTTAAAAGCAGTTAGTTATTAATTACGTAAGTATATGCTAATTTAATCCTTAGGGTCTTAAATTGCTTGAACAATCAAATATAATAACCATGATTGTGATGACGGTTCAATAGTTAACCGCTCAAATGACTATTAAATGTCGTTTGTTGTCGAATGGAAAGTGGTGAAGGAGATTTTAAAGATTATTAAAGGGACATTCTTGACTCTATTAGATGAAATTGCAGGACTACATTTTTCAACAAAACTTCAGTCTCAATAATGCAGTAAGACAGTTACAAGAACTAAGAATAAGTGCTAATTTGATTCCAATCGATATAAAGATATCGAAATTAAACAACTCCTTTTGAAAATTATGACATAACGATATCCCATTTTCGCACCACAATATTTAGTACCCACATCAAAGCAGGTGCATTTCTCTGATTTCAAATAACATTCCCAAAGAACACAAAATTTGGAAAGGATAATTATTAATTATTTATGGTTCCAATCCAATATTGCGATTGTAAAATATTAGATACGCCTGTTGATTTGATGATGTTGTTAGTAAGTAGCTGCGGTTTTTGTGAGGCACAAACTTAGGGGCGCTCTCCTTTGTATTGGGACGTAATTCAAGTTACAACGATCGCCGTAGCTGTAAACGCTACAAGACATCGAAATTTTAAGGTAAGAAAAAGTAATTGCGCCTGATTGCCAGAATTCATACTTTATGTAATATAATAGGCGTCAAAAATAACTATTTGCGCAAAATTTTACTGTTCTGGTGGTCTAGAGCACTCCGTGCAATTAAATGTTCTGTTTGTAAAATATGAATGTCTAATAGTATATAAAAAATGGAGTTTTATTCTCACATTTTAGAAAAACCTATTAAATTATAAACTTTTCCATCATATTCGTATTGATAATCTGACGAATATTTCCTGAGTATTTCACTCAGTAATATTACAAAGTTGGTTATTTTAGAACCACGACTTCTTTACCATTTTTTCATCATAGACCAAGTCACCAAACTCCGTTATTGATCCACTAAATGATTGACTGTATGTTTTTACCAATATCTCTGTTTAGTTTAGTTTTAAAGTAGATAATCAACCTTTGTAATTTCAACAGCTCTTTTTTTTAATTGGACAATTTATTTATGGCCCTATTAGCCTTTTAAATTTCACCGGACTTTGTGGCCTAGCGCTGAGGGTGCTTAGCCGGAACAGGGCGCCTAGCCGGAACTGGGCGCTTAGCCGAAACAACTATCTTCAGCGCTTTATGATGTTATATAAAATACTAAAAATATTATGAGTCTAGTGGTTCAATGGTCGCTGGGCATAATACAAGCTCTGACATAAGTAATGAATGCTCAGATGAAATTTGATGCAATCGTTGCCGTTTGCAGATTGCGAATATTGCAGCGGTGAAACTTGGAGCGTTCATTTTAGACGACGTCATTTAAAATTTTTTTATGTTACGTAAAAATAGTAAATCTGTCCTTATTGTGTATGTATTTTTAGTTTGTACAATTAGGTCAATTCTCAATCAACAATCTCAATTCCAAATCTCTGCAACATTTCGCAATCACTTTGGATACCTTAAATATGTTTACAACTATGACACCATTCCATTAAAGCTTTTCGAATGGACTTCTTCATAATATCAGTTTTATTCATACCAAGAATATCTGTTATTCAAACTACGAGCAAAATGAACACAAATCATTATTAACTTCAATCAAGTATTTATACGCTGGATCGATTCATCAAGCGCACACAAATTAACAGATATCAATAATTATCTTTATTATTAATCCTGATGTACTAGGTTGTCCGACTCGCGTACACGGTTCAAAGGGCCGGACATGATATTCGCGATACCAGTTAGTACTCGATATTGATACGTGGTACAGTTCTGTGTAACAGCCGATCCATTATCCGTCATGTGAAAGCTCGTTCTATAAAGATTATGACTAAGAAAAGATCTATGAATCATGTATATTTTTTAATTAAGTGTTATAATTTTTTTTTATGTGTTAGTCTGATTGAGTTGTTGAAAATGAGTTAGTTATTTTGTAATTAAGTTTTTTTTTTGTAGAGTAACTCACGGGTAAATACTTTTTTAAATACTTATGTTATTGATTGATACTATTAATTAAAAATACATTGAATGAAATATTTTTATTTTTGCTTTTTACGCCTCATCGCAAGAAGCAAAAGCGCAGTTGATTAGAATGAACGTATTTAGATATCTGCCACGTTATCGAGTACCTAAGTGTAACAAGTACTGCGTTACAAGTATTCAATAGTAGAAGATGTCCTACTAGTGAATCAATAATTTATTTTTGATGCACTCATGTCTGTATAATTTTGCGGTGAAGTCCACCATAAACTAAGCTTACCTTGGAGTACAGCTGATACCGAAACAAATGATAAAAAACAAATTACATTATTTTGTATTCGTAATGAGTCTGTTAAAATGTTTATCATTTTACCTAAAATATGTTTAACATTTTACACTTAAGTCGTTTAAAATGGTCTATGTTAAGTTTTGGGACTTCTTTTTACGATTCAGTCCTAATTCCTAACTGATATAATAAGTATGTAAGTGAGTTTGGTCATCAGACTGATAACTTACCCGATTATCATGAATTAAGAAAACACTTTACCAGGGGTAGAGATACAGGCAACATGTATGTAAACTAGAAAAAAGTACTGTTTCTAAGGGAAGCACGGTGACCAGTTTTTTGAACTAAAATAAAACCACGAGTAGTGTAAGCCAGTAAAAAAATTTTATCAAAATCTCTATCAAGTACATCATACAAATTCTTCAAATAACACCACAGAACAAAGCTAATTCTTTAACAAGCTGCTAGTACCCCGCTGAGGGCACGTCGGCATCACCTGGATAAGATCGAACGACGACGTCATCGCTCACCGATGACAATATTGACAGTTGATGACAGATTCACGATAAACATCTATTTGAAGTTGTAGTTATGTCATACCTAGTAAGACAATTATCGAATTATTTTTAATGTGCGCAGGATCGTGGTTCTAGTTTTTCGAGATAATGTCGAAGGTAGAGAAAAGTCTTGAAAATAGAGATTTTTCGATCGAAGTTTCAAAATTGATATTCTGGAGCTGTTACATTCATGTCAAACTTGATATTTTACGAATTTTACCGATCGACATAAAGGGCTTATCAGCGGTATAGATGAAATTGGGTAAATTAAGGTAAATTACTGGGTAAGTATTTCGTAAATTGTTGTATAATCGAGTATATATTTATTTAATCGAGTTAATATATTTTGAATTTCTCTTTATAGGAACTTATTATATTGTATCATTTCTCAATCAGAACAAATAGAGGTATGACAGCAATTCTGGAACTAACAGTCTCATTATCATATTTTGTGAAATCAAAATAAATACTTCCTAGATTCTATATGTGAAATATCTTTAATTACAATTACAATTATTTTGTGCAAACAACAAAATACCTACGCAGGCCTTTTCATTTTGTGTCATTGACATTGCAAAAGTTATTTAAAATATCCGAGCAAAAACTATACGACCATGATCAATACGTAATAAATTTTATTTATCAATATTTAGCATAAAATAATAAGTAGCCGCACCTTCACATCCTAGTTGATCGTGCAGGCTGCCGACTGGGGCTGGTAACGCACTGCGAGCCGGTTTAAACCAAAACTGTGATATTATTTATCCAAGTAAATGTCAATAAATAAGAAATGTAATTAAATTTATATGGAATATCTTGTAATTAATATTTATTTGTAAGTTTTGAGAAAACTCGGCGGAATGTTAACACGTGCGCTGCTGCTCGCGCCACCGGCCTTGAATACGACCAGCATCCAGCTTTTTGTCCAATAATATCGATTTATAAGTCATTATTATTCCGATCAAAGATCGCCATTAACGCTTTCGTACCATACTGCCCTGTACAAACGCTTAATGATGATCGAGACTCGTGTTTGTGCGCATTCATTTATTTCTTGTTTGTCCGATAAGTATAGTTTTTATTATGATTTAACTAAAGAAAAGTAAATGTGTTATATCAAAAAATTTAGACCGAAGTAAAATTAAAAACTCTCGCAGTCTTTTGGGTCAGCAATTAAAAAGGGTTTTCAAGCGGGAATAAGGCCTTCCCATTGATACCGTGTTCTCTCGTGCTAACTTGCACTCCAACAACTAACATACAACATGACTAATGGCCGCACCAAATGGTTTCTGATGGCTTTCTTAAGCATAGCTTTTGTTAAGCAAAGGGTTAAGTCCATTTTAGGCCGTCAGTAAGCTTTTTGTTTCAGCACTTAATGGACGAATGGAATGCATGATAATTCGTATCATTTATGTAAATGATTATTGAAAAAAGTTTCAGAACTAAAATATTTCCCAATAAAATTATCTCAATTAATAAGAAACGAAACGTGAGGAGTCTCCATACAATAGCTGCACAATGTTAGGGTTACCGATTCAATGCAAAAGAAGTTTTGTTGGTGGCTTATTCTAAAGATAAAGGCATAAAAATTTTCATAAACAGTAAAATAAACATATGAATGAATGATACATTTAAAACTAAATAAATAAAATCAAAAACATATTAAAAACTTAATTATGTTAATTGTATAATCTTGCAAAGCAATATTTGGATTGCAACTATAACTTTCTGTGAGTTTTGTTTTTTTTTGTTCGGGATCCCTATCACCAAACTTCAAAATTCAAATACGTCAATCCAATATTCGCTCTGTTATTTTGCAACAACTGGATGCGCTCTTTCGGTTTCCTTTTTTTTTACTTTTTTTCTTCCCATGTTATTTCCTTTTTGATTTTCCTTTATATTAGAACGTATTTTTTCATAAAATAAACTAAATTATGCCAAAAACTCTCCTGTGTTAGACGATAAGAACTCAAGCTGAAAACAAGCTTCATAAGCGCGGAAGGTTAAACTTTTTTCGTCTATTAAAGTTGCACGGGGCTAGCATATAATTATTCGAGAAGGTGTCTAAACGCGACAAACACTCGCTTAGGGTCGAGAGATAATGTGGCTCAGTAGCATCAGTTTCTCGCATTTTGAGACCTCCTCGACTTGTCGCGGGTACAGACCTCTTCCTTTAAAAGCCTTTAGGTTAGTCTAATGTATAAATGTGTTTTCTTTCTATATTCTAATTAAGATTTTGGACACGTGACTCTAGTGTTGTACGCAAGATTTCCTTTGACTTCATTATTTAATTTAAATACCAAAAACAAAAAAGTTAGTTCAATAACCTTTTAAATATGGTTTATGACTTTATAGTCAATCTATTAAAAATAATCATGACGGTATTATATGCTGAAACATCATCGGCCGACGACTCAAACACTATGGACTTAAGCCTTTACACCTTATCTATACTCTATGTAATTCCAGATTTGTTAAGCAAAATCTATACATAATTGCAGCTGTTAAACAGATACTACCTACTTAGTTTTTGATCCAATAGCGAATATAATATCATCTCCAAAGAAAGAAGAAGTTTTAAAATACCAAAAATATTGTTGTAACTGAAGATGATGTTTAATTGACAACAAAATCCTTTTCATTTTTGTTAATTTTGTAAAAGCTTATATACAAATTTTATGCTAAAATCTTATGACATAATTACCACTTTGGAGTCGAAATTTCATGGTCAATTAAAAGCTTCTGAGTGCCAGCGCTCCTTGAACAAGCTTAACCAATAGCAACTATAAAATGATCAAGCCGTCTTTAATTGGCTGTAATCCGATACCAACGAGCGCTAAATGTACGCGTACAAAGTAGACGCGGCCGATGTTTGCCGAACATTGATCCATGGTAAATATATTTTTATGACAACAAATATAGTACAATGTTGTTATGAGCCATCACTCGATTACATAGCAATTTACTCGATGTAAAACTGGACCTATAAATATTTATTGTGCCTTACAAAATGTTTGCGAAATTGTTCAGTTGATTGCAAAGAGTTTTTACCATATTCGAGATTACAATAGTCCATTGCTACCGTTGTAAACGTCGATTATACCATTTAACGCAATTGCTTCATGCCTACGCGCAATTTTATTATAAACAAAAGAAAAGTTATTTATGCCGCCCTTCTTGCCATTCATATAAGACTCAAAATTAACTTTCATTCGATAAGTAAAGTGAAGATATACTAACGTGCGTCTGCAATAAATTCTAGGTGACAAGTCGAAGTGAGCGGTTTCTAAAATTATAGATCACGTAAATCATTTGTTGATTCATCGAATTTGCGACGGAATTTATGTTCAGAATACCTAACACTATCCATTTCTTAAATACTATTAATACTACTATTTAGTTTTGTGCTTATGTATATTTTTATTCTCGTTTCAATTTACATGTAATATTCAATATCACATATTTATGAGTATTGGATGTCCAAATGAAACGGTAGAACATGTAATAGAATTACCTTATTATGTACAAAGTATTTTCAAAAGTTATAAAATAATATTTGTGATTTAAAAGGTGATAAGTTTTATTTCCAAGGGTTCATGCTTCATAAAAGTATATAGCATAATATAGCTATAGTTATCTTTATAAATGCATTTTAAGGAGAGTTCCACGAAACATTATTACATTAACTAGCTGCGGCTGCAAACCTGTTGCTTGTTAAGGGACGGTCACTCAAGCGCCGGCGATAACAATTTGTATGACTCGTGTTACTTTGCTCAAATTTTAACTGGAGAGGTGCGGTACCATTGCGACGATTTGTAGAAAAAAAAATTAAAAATACTAGAAATGATTAAAGCTGAATAATACGAACAGAAAAGATAAAAGCTGAAAAATCCGAACAGAAAAGCTCAAGAAGGTATATCTTAAAATTTACAGAGAAAGGAACATATTTAAAAAAATATTGCATTTTTTAAAGTCATATCTACAAAAAAGTATAACGCAATATAATTTAAGAGAACTATAAAAATTTACTTTGTTATTTGATAAACTGTATTAATATAAATTATTTGTTAAATACGTGCATTATTGGTTGGTATACATTTAATTTTTTTTTATTATCTGCCATAACTATTTTATCATTCATATTTTATTGAAGAATGTAATGGACTTTCATTACGACTGCTTGATGTTATGAAAAAATAAAATATATTTGAAATAAATAATAATAAGATAAAAATACGCTACAAATAAAAAAATTACTCCTAAACTAAATAGATCTCTTGAAGGCAAGGTAGCTAAAAGGCTTGCCAAATTACCATTAGAGGTAGGTTGTGCGACGTAGGTGACGAGTTTCACTTACCAATCGCCTTGCCAAGTCCGAATAAAGGCGATGAGCCCCTTGTCCTCAGTACTCCATGGTATGAACGCCAAAAGCCTCAAGATATATTATTACCCAAATGCCATTACCCAAATTCTCATATTTTCTACGTTTAAGGCTTTCAGCGTTGTTAGCAGCTCAACCAGACTGTACAGTGGTTATAGGAAGATGGGAAGCCGCGAGAGTGTCTACGCAGGTTGCATTCCACACCAGCGGCCTGCCCATCCTCCACGGGACTAGAGTCATACTATCGGCCACTTGCCATCACCACGCCATAGACCCGAAGGTTCAAGA
This sequence comes from Marasmarcha lunaedactyla, assembly GCA_923062675.1. Lineage (NCBI taxonomy): Eukaryota > Metazoa > Arthropoda > Insecta > Lepidoptera > Pterophoridae > Marasmarcha > Marasmarcha lunaedactyla. The sequence continues at coordinate 10,603,790 of OV281343.1, read as the reverse complement.
ACCGAGGGAGTGTTGGAGGCAACAAGAGCCCGATGAATGATGTAGTTTAAATTTGCCAACTTTAAACTACATCATTTGCCAAGGATATCCTGCCACCCCTGCAAGAATAGCGTTTATGAGAACACAATTTTATCGCGTATTTTTATCTTATAATTATTAATTTTGGTACACTTATTTGTACATTCTAGATTTATTTATATTTTTAATAGTTTTAAAATAAATATGAATAACTTTTGAATTATAAATTAAGTATATTGCATTGTAGAATCTACTAACATTTTTTCAGTAGCTACTGCTGATAATCAAATTGGCTATGAAAACCTAGATAAAATGTAACCTCACAATAACGCTTTTGCGACATAATTTTAATTTAAAATTCGTCGTATACAGCCCGTACCCGGCTAGCCAAACAACCTAGCTAAGTTAGTGCTTGTCTTTATTTGCATACGCTTGTTAACGCATCTCCAGTTTGAATGACACGCGTCCGCGCTACTGATTGCACGCAGACATTTAACATTTACCCGCAGACAGCTATCTCAAGTTATATGCTTTAATCCAGGAACAATTAAATGTGGATAAAATATACAGCTTCAAAATTTTTATTATATTCCAAGTTTTATCACTATTATTTACCAATTAAATCACATATTTGAGTTCTGGATTCCAATTTGTTGAAAATAAAGTTTGGATGAAAGTGATAAGTACCGTTTCTAATTAAAAAGTTTACTGCTGCCGAGGTAAGAACTCCATGCTTTTTCAATAAGTACCGCGCTGTGGGTCAGACGCCAATCACAGATTTTATTTGGTCGAATGATTCAAAGAGACTGTCTTCTAAGGTCCTGGTGCGAATCTGCATCTGAGGCCTATAAAGGTTTAATTGCTTACACGATTTGCGACACAGGCGAACGAGATTTTAATCGCACAATGAAAAAGTAAAGGAAAGGCAAAATATTGGTTCCCATATTTTATTTTTTGAAGTGACAACAAAAATTTTATTTTCGAATTCATTTGGTTGTTACTTAAAAAATTAAGAGGTTCTGCATCAGTCCTACTTTTGAACTACAGAAATCAAGGTAAGGATAGTGTATTTCCTTGAAAATGTGGTGTTTTCCACCCCGCCACTGCGAGTATTGATAAATTTAGAAAAGCAATAGTAAAATGCATTTTGTATTTAGGACTTTTGATAGTTCAATTGTCTATAAACAGATTGTTTCGAAAAAAAGTTATAATATTTTCGTTCAAGTTAATTTTTCCTGATAACATTACCAAATATTTGACACCACAAGATATCGCAAAAAAAAAAATTTACCTTGAAATATTGCAAAGAATTTCGACATAAATGATAACACTATTTAATTTAAAAAATCAAGGTCATTTACCACGCCAATAGACCAGCGAAAGGTTAATGTAAAGTCTTTTACGGTCTCTTTAATCACATTTTTATTGTCCGTTTAAGATTGCAGGCTCTAAAATAAACGACAAAATGATACGCCGCATCTTGATTCATTGCGAATCAAGCTACCCAAACGACTGATTAGTTTGAATGCTTACTACTCGTAAATCTGTAATCATTGAGCGCAAAAATGTGCTTACAAATCAAGAGCTTCTTAATTTGGATTTAATAATTTCATAAAAAAACGTTATTTCATTAGTTCGGCATTCAAGGTACAAGGGACAGCTGAACAGAACTATTGTGTTATATCAACAACAATTGAACAGTCAATCATTCAAGAAATATGTACTTCGACTACGTTACGATTTAACCCTTAATGAGGCGCGAGCTAAAAGGGCAGCAAATGTAGAAGTTGATGTGGTTTGAGGGTATGTAGCTAGCGCAGGATTAAAAAAAAATATAGAAAAGGGGGGCACCCTTGGGGGAGTACCTTTTCTTTGGGCGGAAATATTATTTCCCTTTGCCCAATTAAGTTTACGCATTCCTATATAAGTGAGAATATTATTTATCTTTAAAAGTCTGGTCGAATTACCAAACTACCAAAATGCACAGCTTCAAGGTTACGAGTTTCATTTTAATAAAGCATGAGATAAATACATCGCGACTTTTGCGTACAGAAGTGTCATTATCAGTGTTTCATTCACCTCTCTTTCACCTCAGTTCAACCTAAAAAAATCCAGTAATGTGCTTAAATATGGCTATAATATTAAAAACATGCGCCTTTAAAAGAGTAGATTCTAAGAATTCAATATAAAAATTATCCTTAAATAGTAAGTGGAAATACTGTTTCTTCATCATCTATGTAAGTATTGACGTTTCATTTTATATTACATAGCCGGCAGCAATTACAAGTGTTAGGTTATATTTCGATATTTCTAAAAAATGAAATGATATTATCTTGCTAATAATAATAATAAATAACATTTCCATTAAATATGATCATATTCTGTCTGGAGAGGAACTTTGACAGTTACAAGACAGACGTTTTGTAAAATTATTAATTTTATTCTACAACGAAATGATGCAAAATGATCCGAATATTTTATTTTAATAACTTTTCAATTGCGTAAAAACATGATTGTTGATAAGAATTGCATGTTGAAACATTCACATCTCCGATTTAAAAGTGCATGCTGATTGCAAAAAGTAACTAATTAAAGATTAAAGCTTGGTTGGTAGTTTCTGAAGGTGCGACGGCAAGGACATGGCGGAGTGACGTCGCTTTGTCGCACGAGGCTCGGCAGCAATGGACAGCACGACAGATGAATAAGTGCGTGTTGATTGGAATTTTAATGGGCGTTAATGGCGGAATGGCGGGACAATGACTAAATCGTCGCCGACGCAGATCCTATCTCCACTCACTGATAAGATGCCGATCGCGGCCTTATCAAAGGCAAATTGCCAATAGAACTTTCTGATTCACTCAACGGTGGTCTCCTCTTTACATGTCGTAAAAATTAAAGCCACAAATATTTTTTGCTAATAAAATTCGGTAGGCCTACTCCACAATTTGAGATATGACTGATTTATGATGATGTACCAATAAAATGATACTCTGATTAATAGTAAGACAATTTTAATAAGTGATTGAAATAATGGAAGGTAATTAAAAGTTTATTCGTTTTAAGATAACCTTTGGAGTGGTAGACCATCACAGACGGATATCAAGTTTATCTTCATCTTCATACATCTCATAATCCTTGTCCGGTTAATTATTGTTTTTTCACCCTTATCTTTGTTTCCCATAGTGTGTGGGAATTTAGAAAAATAAAACGGAAGGTACGTTGTCACCAACCCACGCATACAATTAAGGGTGTATGCATGTGTCGACCCTACATTTGTAATCGTTCCCGTGAAGCTGTCATTAGCTAGGAAGTGATTTATCAGTCGCGCAAATCGTTGTGTACTTAATGATTGTTTGTAATTTATTTTTTAGTAATACGTAATAACCTATAAAATAAAAGGATTCAAGAATACGTTAATATTTTACATGAATTCAATAAAATAAGATACTTTTAAACTAACCTAACCACTTTTGGTGTTTAATGGTCATATACCAAAGTTTCTCAATTTTTGTACTCAAAAAATTTTTGGCTCGTGTATTACTTGAACTGTATAAAGAAATTTATTATTTGCATTTGCATTGGATTAGTTTAATCTCTTAGCAATTACCTGAGTCACTTAACCCTTAACGAGCACAGGAACTCGATGTCCGTTTGTGAACTTTGACACATTACCGCGCTTTGCGGTTGACTAAATTAGTTCCTGATTTGTTTAATGGCAGCCATTTGGAATCGTGGGAACTGGTGACATTATTTATGGTTAAAAGTGGTAGAGAGGTGATTAATGGATCTTTTGCAAAGGTTATTTTTCAAAAGTAATGTCTATCAAATTTTATTTTCTAAACACTATTGAAGATGAAGAACAAGATAGGCAATAGACTCAAGAATGAAATCTGTATAATGGCCATATAAAGAAACATGCAGCAGACATTTATTGTCTTTTTTCGAATGCATTTTGGAAGAACAATACACAAGTTTTCTTTCATCGTAAGCAAATCTTAAAACAAACCATAACTTATTCTAATTAGTTGGTTTACAAACTCCAATTAGCACAGAAGCAGTATCGCTGGGCCCAGGATCGCGCCCTGTGGAACCCGGTGCCGGTGGCTCGCATAAACCAACTTGATAAAATTTAAGCCTCCTTAATGAACTACTGGTTGCTTTATTAACTTCGGGTACCATCAATTCTCCACGCCTGATATCTGACTGCTCTGCAAGTTTTGATCTTGCTTTGTTGAAAATCTTTAAATCTAATTGTTTATTTTTTTTACTTAAATTTATTTACGTGGCAGAGCGAAATGTAATATTTAGTCCGTCCAAGCTTTGAATCTTATTTTTATATTACATAACCATTAAATTTCTGTACGTAATTACTGAAAAATAAGATTTCCATTAAATTAAGAACTTTTAGCAGATTATGTTTGAGGCCACATTTTCTCTTTGTCAAAATTATAGTAATCGAATCTTTTAAACTGTCAAATCGTGTGATCTTTTCTGAAATTCCAAAATTTTGTTAAAGTATCTGTCGAGGTGTTAAGCAATAACGAAACTAATGATACGTTTCGAGAAAAGGTGTTAAAACGTTTATTGGAATCGTATCAAATATTATTAATAGCTTTTTAACAAGCCGCCTTATTTTAGGTGTTACCCAAAATAATAGGTACGAGTTTTTTCGCGTGCCCAAATCAAATTATTGAATTTTTGTTTAGGGATTACCTCAAAAATAAACGCCGATCCCATTTATTTAAAATCAAAATAACATTGTATAATAAACAGCAGATAAATGTGTATTATATCATTGAACTGAACTGAAGAATATAAAAACATACTAACAAATATTTAATAATTTAGGTAAATGTTCGACTTTTGTTCTTTTTCCATCGTTCTCGTAAGATACAATTTGCATAATACATGCCTTCGACGCTGTCATCATAAAATTGAAACATAAATTACTAAAAAATGTTGAGGCTATCTTTAATTCATCCGTGTACTTACTTAGCTTTATTTGGGCATTGCCTCGTGCGCTCACGCGACTGTACCAAACTTAGCCGAATTTTATATCGCATGAGGGCAGCGTTTACGTCGTTGATGTCCTACAATCATCTATAATGACATGTAACCAAAGTGCCAAACATTAATAATACCCTAAACATCGCAAGGATTCCTGCTAACGCTATAAAAATTCAGTGTGCCTTCAAGAAACCGTTGTCTCCGCCTCCCATCGCTCTGTGGCAACGTCGATAATTCCATACTAGTGTTAAGTACAAACGCTGTCCACGAAATTGAGAATGCATCGATTTATTATTGAAATCAGCTGCGGCGTCGTCGTACGCGCAGGAGCTTCCTGTTCTTGAAAATTACTTGCGAAATTGCGACCGCTCGTGCTCGGCGCACGATGTTGTTAATGATGCCAAAAAACTGGCTTGCAGTTTTCAATTATGATGCAGCATTGACGAATGGGGAGCAATGTATTTCAAGCAACAAAGTTAATTTTACTTTCAACGGCGACGTAAGTTGCAATAAAAGCTACTTAGACAATAGACTATAAAGGTAGACGTTAGAAATCTAATGCGATAGGGGTTGCAAGCCACAGGGTTCTCGATGTTGGCCGACGCACGTGCCGGCAGTCGCGGCGCAGATGTATTGTGACACCTGCCTTTATTATCGGAAATCTCATTCATACCTGGACTCAATCATATCACCGTCTCTTTCTTCATAGATGAAAACTTTAATTCCAACAAAGTTACGGAGACGAGATTAGTGGCGCTGAATTAAATATGATGTGACCTGTTTCTTAATGGTCCGGTATAAAATGGTATCCAGTTCGCATTAGTATTCTGTATGGTACTGCCACCCTTGAAGTCTATGATCGTATTTAAAAGGTAAAATAGCTTTTAGCATGTTTGGAAACTAGTCTTGGTCAATATAATAGTCCTGCATTGTATAGAAAGTAATGTTAATTTCGATCTTCAATGTTGCCGACGATTTTTTATCAAGGCTAACAGAAGTGTTAAAGTTTTCTTATTTTCCATCGAATGTTTGAAGAGCACAGTTTTATAAACTATCAATTCTGGTTCGATGCGAATCGAATGTTAACTATACTTAGAATTTAATTTGATATTGATTAATGACGTAGGAAGCTTACAAAGTCGCAGCAGGATGAACTCCTGTAGAGAGATTGGACTCAGGTCAGCCTCCGTAAAGGGTGCTGAGAAGCTATTGTATCCATGTTACTTTTACGGTTATTGACTACTGCCCATAATGTTTTGAAACTGGTCTGTATTTATATTGCGGAGGTAAAAGAAAACATGTTTATATTTTTTACGGACCGTCTTTAGAGATATACCAATTATAGGCTTGCGTTTGCTTTGCGTTATGTATATTTTGGCATCTGATCGTCATGATCTTAGCTAGTTTATTAAGCCACTGGCCACGGCAAGCATAGCTAATCCTCATTGGCATTACTTCATTCCATCACTAGTATTTCATCATCAATAGTTTCGACAAGAAGAAATTGATCTCCATTCCTCTATTATATATTACAAATTTTTGTCCGCGGTTTCGCTCGCGTATTCCTCGGGGATTGTGCTTGTCGTCAATAATATTAAAATTATGGGATATAAAATAGTCTACATGTTATTTCAGGTCATATTCTATCGATATGTTAAATTATATCCAAATCAGTTCAGACATTTTTGCGTGACTGAGAAACGAACATACAAACCTTCAAATATAAAAAATTTCACATTAAGGTATAAAATGAGGATTGATTGGACAAAAACTTTAATAAGTCGTGTATAAGTAAGGAGTACGATCTGTTTGGTTGTGATTAAAAATTGCTCAGAGCGTGATATCTATTCATTTTGATTTGAATTGGATCATAAAATCAAGTTTTCTTTGCCTATTGTGTTTTTATTACAATACAATCTTTAATTAAACAAAATTATTCGACCATTCTTTATGATTTACATGTTTTTTATAAAAGATTATAACCGCTCGTCAATTTAATGACTTATTTTGATGTTTATAATAATCTATTATTCGGTTGCATTCCTAAGAATAGATTTTATTGTGTTTATAATTAAGGAACTACCCTTTCTTTATAGAACTCAGATTGGTTTATCTGTATACAGTTGCAATATTTTTTATATTCTTTCATCAAAGATTTTTTATTCCCTCTTTTAAATACTTACAGTCCTGTTTTGGAGAGACCCGCTTTATCATTGTAATGTTATAGTTATTAAACTACAATTTTATTATTACATATAAATTATGTTTTAAAATTAGTTTAGTAATTAAGAAGTCAAATTCACATTTACTCATCAATTTGACATCAATAATTTAAATAGTATTAGTACTTTTATGGTTATAATTAAATTAAATGTCTCTAATTGAATAAAAAAATTATTGCTAAGCGGTATTTAATTGATATCATTATTCCACAACTACAAGTGTGTTTTATTTGTTAGATCCACTGTTCAACTTGTGTTGGTATCTACGAGTATATCAATAAATACTGCAATATTGAGGATACCAGCAGTTCATTTGTAACAAACTTGTTACTTTGCTTTATGAGTTAAAGGATACATTTGTATTTCTTCAACTTCAAAGCCTGTTACCATTCACTGCTAAACGTAGACCTCTCCATCAGCACGCCAACTATCCCAATCAATCAACAATTTGTATACATTTGTCTGATTTACAAATATGCCGATACTGGTTTCAGCGAACTGTGTGTAAAACGTTTAGTTGTGGATATACGAGTCTTGTAGTGTCTTCCTGTTTTATAGTTTATCTATTTTGTGATGTTAGTGTATGTTTTCTACGGTATTAAAAATATATTTCCTGAGGTGAGTAATACTATCATGGAGTATATGGAGTGACCTGGTCTAAAAATGTATGTTTCTCTAGGTATATAACTTTAAGACGAGCTCTTGTTTTTGGTCTCGTTGTAAAAATATTGTTTTATTGGTTCTCCACACTATGACATACATTGCTTTTGAAAGTGAGGTTGTGAAGTTGGACGTAACACCTGATAATATTGATTTTTATAGCAAACGTGCCTTTTAAAAATCCACTTCGGCTTACTACTATACTTGAAACCAGATCAATGTGAATTTGCTGGTCCAACATACCAAAGATATTTGCTTCGTGAAAGTGAGGTTGTGAAGTTGGACGTAACACCTGATAATATCGATTTGTACAGCAAACATGTCTTTTAAAAATCCACTTCGGCTTACTAATATACTTGAAACCAGATCAATTTGAATTTGCTGTTCCAACATACCAAATATATTCCAAACCCAAATATCCAGATATCCAAACAAATACTCACAAACGCAAACAGTATTCCGTATGCAATCCAGATTGAAAATCATATATAATTTAAAGTAAGCACGTTAGTTTTAAGCAAGTTAGCAATGTGCAATGTACCATTTTTAGTTTCAGATTGAATAAATCCTAGTTATTTCAGTCATTTCCATCAGTAAAAAACCAAAGCAGTGTCATCTTCATGAAAAAAATTCCTGGCATTCCCAACCTTCATATCACTAAACTGTAATTCAATATGAATATAAAAAATATGAAACAAAATGGAATTAAAATTCGGGTAGGTCTTCTAATCTACATCAAATTTAAACTTTATGAACATCTGTCGATAGTTAATATTCGTCAGTACATTTCCGTTTTTATTACTATCATGAAGAATATATTGATAAACATAAGCTTGTTGGTCATTTACATAAAATCGTACAATGAAATAAAAATGTCGCGCGCACTTGTTTTTCTTTACTACCTTTCGTATTAATGACGGCTTATGATAACGAATTACTTTTTAATTGAAATTCATTAATAGCGTACATTTATAGCCCCCGCCATTAAGATCCATGGGTCTAACATTGTTTACCTGGACCACCGCCGATGCACACAAAATCCGCTGAGACGTTACAATTTAATTGAGAGTCGATACTAATTAAAACTAACTTTTTATTCATTTTGTGACGATGTTCTTCATTCACGTACGATTAAACATAACTATTCTATTTTGTGTCTATTCAATTCAAGCGTATAATTGACATTTTTATTCAAGAACCAGAAATTTCTTATGAACTATCGTCAGTTAGCTCGCTTTCTTTGTATCTTAAACGTGAAACTTAATTTTTTGTACTTTAAAGAACTAAATTTAAATGACCGACGTTTTATCGGAAGATCTCCCCAGCCACCGGGTAAGTGACGTCTTAATAATGACAGCAAGTGAAATATCGTGAGATACATCTCGTTGCATGGACAGTACGACAAAGGAAAATGTCCCAAGTATTTTGTCACTGTTTAACTGATCCAATCTCGAACATAAGAAATGATTGGATATAAAAAGTCCGACCTCCGAAAGGGTTAATACAGCTCCGCCTCAAATGCTAGCGATTAACTTCTGAGGGACTCCACAAAAACTCAGGAAGATGGTAAACTCGTATTGTTCTTTTTGTTTCGGCTCCAGTTTCTAATATTAATTTGTATTGTCACGAAAGCTGTTTGTTTAGAAACCGATTATTCAGAAATAATACTACACATAACTACTAGATAATAGATACCTACGTTCTATTTATATTGGGTGGTATAATTTGAAAAATGTGAATAAGACATCAAATCAGTTTCTATGATTAGAACTTGTTTTTGTGTTTTTTTAAACATGGAATTAATTCTTGATTATTATGCGTGTTCAGAAGGTAACATCTGCTACTTTAAAAAGGTGTTCTATCTAATTAGTTGTATGAACTAACACAAAATACGAAAATCGTTGATTACGTCGTTTTCATTATTTATAAATATTAAAATTCCACCACCCAAAGAGCCAAAGCATTGAATGAGATATCAATTAGAGCATTTCTTGTTGTTCAGAAGAAGTCCTTTTAATTCACAATTTTGCGTTAAGTGAATCCGTGTCTCATACATCGGCGTATGTCATTTGCCGTTTTTGCAGTGTTCGGGTTCGGTTTGGGAGGTAGGGTAATGAGGAAAAGGGAGTATTTATTACAATATGAACCTTCTTAAGGCACAAACGGCAGTTTTTAATATATTTTCAATATCATAAAATAAATATTAAGGAAATCTGTACGGTGATATAATTTTCGAATACAATGAAGCGTGGTGATTTTATTTGATGTAAAAGTGAATTCAAACCAGCGAATGAACTAAGATACTACATTATATTTTTTAAGAAAGTCTCCGCCTTAAGTGTAAAAGATCGTTTTCCGTTGTTTTTGCCTCGCGACAATGTAGGCAGCGCGACGGCCGCAATGTCAACATCGGACCGCAGTAACACTTATTTTTTGTATTTTGATTTATTGTTTCATTTTACAGAAGTTGGTTTTTACCATGCCACCCGCAGTTGCATATTACAATCTACAAAGGTAAATGAGTTTTACCTAAAACTCAAACAGCAGAAAATAAGATTACAGTTAATGCACTTTTCTCGGTAATCATCTGCTAGTACCAAACTTTTTTATACTGTTAATTAAGTTATAAAAAATACTTAATTGTCACGGTATGGTATAAAATTTTAATGTAAAAGCAAAGCGCATTTAGTACAATTTTAAAGGAATAATGTAACAGGTTCTAAGCCCACCTTTTTAATAACGAAGAGATCGCTTCGGCCGTCATAATGAAGTAATGAAATTTTCCGCCACCACGACTTTATTGTTTTGCAGTAAATGTCAAAAACTTAATGTAGTTCACTTGCAAATTGCTTATTAAAGACTTGGACGGAATGCGCGAGCGCCGACGACTCGAAGGAAGCATTCTAATTGGCACCTTATTTAAATTCCTACTGGCGTTTATTTGGAACTGGATTTGGTAGAGATATGGTTTATCTTATAAAACTTACTTCTTTATTAAGTGAGAGACTTTTATTCAGCAATAAGTACGAACATCTTTAGCAGGAACATGGTCAATTTGACCGTCGGATCTTTCCACGGGGATTTAATGGTAAATGGATTGCGTGCTTTTTCGAATATATTTACGTTTAATTGGGAGTCATATATGAAATTTTACCTTCAATATTCGATATCCACATTGAAAGAATATCCCGCTGATAGCCAACGTCACTACTCATCACTTTTTACCGCATAACCCGACCATTTTTGATAATGTGTTATTTATGCATCACTTTTAAAAGGACTTCCAACAGTGGAATCGCATTAATTAATCCGAAATCCATCATCAATGTATCGTTATTAATGTTCTCTCATTTTTTACATAACAAATCAATATTGCGATTCGCTGTTTTGGTGAATATTGTCTAAAAACCAGTACTGTGTCTTCCTTCGTATAAATTTATCTTAAAGTCAGATTTAAGCAAACATTTTCCACGTTTCATCATGAATATTAACGCGTTCTAACAGAGGTTAGGTGATTCGGTTGCTTTAAATGTCTTCATCAGAAGGGTTTGTGACAAAAACCGTCACAGAATCTCACAAGGAGGCGAATCACAGCGCATTTTATTTATTTACGATATCGTAAAACCACTGGCTCCTAATTAAGTTTATGGTCATTTTATTCCTAATTCAAGACTACGATGAGTCTGTATACCGAGTGAGGGCAAAAACGGAATGAAATGCGTACGTCTGTTGTTTAAACAAATGACTGCATACTCGTTGCATCTTGAAGGTAATTAAAAGGCCAGTTTTGGAATGAGCTGTAATCTTTTCAAATTGCAGATCCTCGATTACTGTTTGCGTTCCTTTTTTTGGCCGCATACAAAAATGAATGAAATCACGTGTCCACTGGTATCGTTGTCAATTTGCTTTGTTGTCATTGTCAAATTGCTATGTTTGAATTTTATTCGAAGACGTAATTGGCGGTTATTATGTAATATCAATTGATATAAGCATTTGGTTCAGTTTAGTATAATTGTTACGAGAGCAAAAACCTCGGGCTATTGTTTGACTTTTACCGTATTGTTTCATAAAAACGAGCAGTAATTAGTTTTATTGCCTCTAAATGCCATATTTGGAGTTATTAATAAGTACATCTTTTATCAAACATTAAATTCGGCACTAACAATACGTTTTGTACAAAACATTTGTTATTAAATTCCGAAAACCTTTGAACATCTCAACGAGTAGAACGCCGCCTTTGTAAATAACAAAATGATATTATTGATTATTATTGTAATATTAGTAATATTTAAATCTGACTAGTTAAAATATTCAAAGAATTAAACTTCTCAGAAATAATAATAAAATTCATCTGACAAAATCCAAATTATGAAGCGACCCGAGTCAAATAGGAAAAAAGTACCTAATTTTAAATCAAAACATGTTTTAAGACTAATTTTTACAACAATAGGACTAATGCCACCATGTTTTCTCCAAGAATAATTAAAATTTGGCGCCATCGCCACAGATTAAGACACGTACTTTATAATGATCCTCAAATTGTTTATACGTGACAGAAGATGACAGCTCAGATTGTCATTTGTTTCGTCACGTCGTAAAAAAGCAAAAGTGTTACAGAGCACGGTATGGGAATAGTATAGAACTGAATCAGCAATTAATTCGAGGTAGTTTTAATTAAAAGTTTCTGAACGTACCTTAGCTTACATTTATTCGGGCTACATTTCGGCAAACATTGAAAATCAAGGTCAGTGTCTTATCAAGCGCCGATCTTTCTATATTTGGATCAGTATGAGTTTATTCGATACGATACTATCCAATATCTACCCCAAACCATGTTGGTCGTAATTATGAAATATTCTTGTAATAAAAGCTATTTAGACGCTGGTCAAAATGATTACGATAATTACTAAGGATTGTAATTACACTAAAATGTATACATATGAAAGTCCATGTAATATAAATCCAACTGTATGGCCATGTAGCGAACTAGGGGAGGGACCAAGAATAACCATACAATTATAAATATAAACAACCATGACCCGAGAAACAACTGCTCTGTTCATCACACAAATGAATGCCCTAACCAGGATCGAACCTGGGACCTCCGCCATTTGAGGCAGGAGCCACTGCGCCACTCGGCCGTCAATAAATTTCAACGTTGGTAATTCAATCAACATAAAACAAAACATAGGATAACTTTTGTTTCGAAATTATCACTGGAAAATTTTACGTGATCAAAAACCATACTATGCTATATGTACTATACCATAATATACTTTAACTAGCTCATAACCTATTGAAAAGCTAGTTAAAGTATATTAAAAACCCATACTCTTTTTGTAACTTCTTCCTTTAATGCACCAACTAATGTCACTTCTTCACAATAGTGTCATTTTTGTTACTCTGCGTCACGCGTCGACCTCTGTGCCATAGTGAGGCGTAGGTATCCAGAAGCTGAAATGACGACGTGTGTGATGAATACAAAATTGAATGACTGTCTTTATGAATGGAAAGCGACTTCTGAGTATTGGTTTTTGTAAACAAAAAGCATTTAAGATTGTAAAGGGTTTTATCCGTTGTGTTAAACAGTTTAGAAAGTCTGCCAAAGTTAAACAGGTTATTGGTGGACGATAAGCCATTATGGTTTTTATTAAGATTTAATTTGAAATATCCTACCGATTAACGGTGATTTCTTATTGTAGATCAAACACAAATATCCCTATCTCTCCGAGCATTCTATCTTTCCATTAATAACACTAACTGCCACACGCATAAACGTCAGTTACTGAGGGCGCTTGAAATTGAACAAACGAAAAAATAAAATATATAAAAGCGCCTTGAGTAACCATTGACGTCTGTCAGTGTGGCCTTTAAACGTAAAAAAAGTTTTTATATATATATATATATATATATATATATATTTTAAAAATACTTTCCCCGATGATGTGTTTAAAATGGTTAATACATTATCTTTAAAATGTTTTATTAGATAACCTGTTACAATTTGTATGAAATCAAATTTAAAAACTGTAAGCTGTATAATATCTAATCAGACAAAATATATCTTGTTGCAAAAAGTCGTAAACCATAAAATGAATGTCTGACTGAATCCGATATGAATATTTATGTCTATGGCAGTAAAATGCATTATTGTTTACACAAATTGAAGAGCAAAATTGCGCATGCGCGGCATGCCTACAGATTCTATTTACAGTTTCTAGTTCAACAAATCTGTGAACGCGGCGTGATTCCGTGCTCTGATTGGAGGAGGTCTCGAGCGGATGTTAGAGCGCCGCCAATCAGAACCGCTGACGCAACAATAGGAAGGTTCGCAACGCCTAGCTTCGGCGTTTCTAAGTTATACCAAACTTTTGACGGCGGCTTTGACGGTAGGTACTGTTCGATACATTATTTTACGAGCATAATGGTAACGAATACACTTAGACATGTCAAATTGTTCCTAAGGGCGTTCCTAAGTATAGATTCAAGTTAGCAATTTTATAATTTATCTTTACTTCATCTAAGGCTTTATTTGCTGAACAAAATCTATAGTTAATATCACTTTAAGAAACCTTTACACGTCGCCCATTAGAGTCTAATAATGAAATACATTAAAATATCACCTTTACCAAGTATAATTAAATAAATTTTTCATACTTAGTCTTTAAGGTATTTTATATTGTTTTCATATGTGTGTACAAAAACTGTTAAATAAATAAAGAAAAAAATATTAAATTCACGTTTGTAGTTTTAATGTAAGATAAACTTACAGATGTTACGTATATCATTTTCATAACATTATATTTTAATTTCTTGTTAAGTACGTTGACTTATCAAAACCAATTAATTTCCCCGTATGTACTAAAATAATTTCAAAAAGATAAAAAGTGTCTTACAAGGTATTTCGGAACAGTTATGAGAAATTGTCAAAAATATTATCAGAGTTTTAAATATTGACACTAAGATATGATCGCGTCTTCATCTTTTGGAAGAAAATAAAATATCTGAATGCTAATTAGAACAAATATTTGAGAAGAAACAAATGTCTAATTAGAAGACAACGTGCAAGGTGTCTGTTTGCTTGTCGGAAGTAATTATTTTGATTTCTTATTTGCCGGTGGCGAAATTAACTTCCGAATTGGACTAACACATTATACATTATTAAACATAATGGGATTCGGGCGGTTTTCAGTTTGCTAAATTCTCGCAAAATATACAAATATACATTTGTAATAAGTCTTTGTAAGGGCAAAATAATAAATATTCTACATTTATCTTAAAGTGAGCTAAACGTATAATTCAATATTATAATACCTACAATTGTTCTGTTTGCAATTCTATTTATTCAGAATCATGTTTGATTTTCAAAGATAAATGTTGATTGATATACAGTCGTGCTAGTATGATTAACCTGTCTGTAAAACATCACATAGTTCCACATAAACTAAAAGAGGCAATCGTTCGTCCTGTCCATAGGAAAGGCAAGCGTGACGTTTACAATAACTACCGGGCTATAGCCATACTCTCCAGCACTGACAAATTTATTGAAAACTGCATTACTGATCAACTTGGCAACTTCTTACAATCAAATAACATTTTAAATTAATGTCAACACGGCTTTCAGAAAGGCAAGAGCACTAATACCTTACTGTCTAATTTTACCGATGAAATTAATAGTTACCTTAATGAAAAGAACTTTGTAGTGGCAATATTTTATGATTTTAAAAAAGCATTTCAAACTTTAGATAAAGATACACTGCTAAATGGAATGGACGAATGTGGTGTGGGGCAACCACTAAACCTATGGTTTCGTGATTACCTCACATCACGCCACTTCTCTGTCAGGCTCGGGGACACGCTCAGTGAGACGACTAGGGTGAAGTACGGAGTACCTGAAGGATCCACGTGTGGGCCCATTTGCTACTTACTACACGTCAACAGCTTATGTAGCGCAACCTACATGTTCGCGGATGATCTCTGCACACTGCGTGCTGGTACCGACCTAGAGGAAACGAGTCGCCTGGTCCAGAGTGATGTTAACGCAGTAGTCAAATGGTCACATGACAATGGCATCGTGGTAAATACAGATAAAACTAAACTGCTTCTCCTACACTCACCTTACCTCCGTCCTGCTGAACCGTGCCCTAATTTGTTTACTCATAGTTTTACCTGCCTCCATGATAATGTTACCTGTCAATGTGAACCTATAGATAAAGTCAATTGTGCTACTTACCTTGGTGTTAAAGTTGATGATAATTGTTCTTGGTCTCATCATATAGACTAAGTTTGTAATAAATTGAGAATATTGTTAAGGAAATTCTACCACCTAAGCTTTAAAGTTCCTTCCTCTATATTAAAATGTCTCTAATTTCCCTAGTCGATAGTATACTGTGTTACACTCTTGACAGTTATGGCCTTACATTTAAAACATATATTGACAAACTTGAGTCCTTGCAGCTCAGATTAAAACTAAAGCAAATTGTGAAGGAAATTATACAAAATTATTTAAAATTTGTAACATTTTACCTATCAGATTAAAGCATAAATACCTGTTGGCTATAAATAATTATAACAGACAAGAGCACTTAAAATTGTTAACACATAATCAAGGTACCAGGTCGGTATCGCCTGGCAAATATTATATGAAGTACCTACCCAAAGTAAATAATTATTATGGCGACAGAAAATTATCAAAACGACTACCATACTTTTTAAATAGTTTACCTGACGACATACGACTAGAAAGCAACAAAAACAAATTTAAATTTAAACTAAAAAACATTTATTGTCTACATTAAAATAGATTGTATGTTACTAGTAGATAATTATTAATGAGACTCTCGATCCCACAGTCAAACTGTTAAACAGTTTTGCGGGACTGTAATCTAGGTATAAGATTTTTTTTTGTATACTTAATAAATAAGAAATAAAAAAATATATTTTTCTGCATACGTCAATGGATATGAACTTAAGCATGCGATAAAATAAGAACATTTAAAATATCTCCACTGACTGCCAACGTGGTAGCAACCTCATTCTTGCGCCCTTTAATTTTAAAATCCTTGTCTTAAATCAGACCAAAGTCACTTTACAAGAAATCCATTCGGACATCTTGATCAAAGAAATGAGAATGCAACAATACTTTTTAATTATAAACCAGCAGCCGAGATAATTTAATTAATGTAAGCTGCAATTCAACATTAAAATTTTCAATCGACAAATGTGTTTTATTCCGTGAGTGATATGTTCACTTGCTTTATAAGAATTTGATATCAGATGTTAGAATAAAACGAACATAAAGTAAATAACATGCAAAATCGTATCATGTAGGTGTTATTAAAAATATGAACTCTACGTCATGACAAAACAAGCCGAATCCGTGGTCTTTACAAAATATCCAGTAATGTTTCTAGTCATATATCTAGTCAATGTTAAATTACTAAAAAGTTATTATTTATATTTCTATTATCTATATTCAGAAAGAAGTAGTGAGTCTAAATTTGTATAACTAGGTTTAGAAAAATAAATTTAAAAATATAAGTCGTTCCGGTTAAATTTTCATTTCTTTCCAATTACAATTGTAATAGAACTCACATTCTTGAGTTAGTGCACCTCATAAAGTAATTTAAAAACTCCTACTATCGCCACCTCGAATTAATTCAGTAATTAATATGAAATGCGTACCAACTACAAGATCGGAGATATCCATTTGATGAAGCTCAGCCATTTGTTTGATAAATGAGTAATCGCCGCAGATAACATTGAAAAAAAGAACGGCACTACGCCTGTGTGAATTTTAATAGTAAGCACATAAATAAAGACCACAGTTATTTTAAATTGCATGATAAAACTTACTTTCACGTTTTACTTTTTGAGAAATTATTTATTGAATAGTTGCTGAGGGTTCCGATTGCAGAAATTGTTATTCTCTTACTTTTTTCATTCAAGTTTTGAAACTGTAGCTTTTTCCCAACTTATAAGGCTAATACTTAATTATGAGAGATGTGTTTATGTATGTTAAATTTGCTCTGCGCTGTTGTTTTGTTGAGCCGATGTTTAGATGCTTCACAGAAATTCACGTTTAAACATAGACCCGGGTACATTTTACAAAATTGCCATTAACTTTCATGAGCGCAATGTCATAACATTACAATATCCAAGAGTCTCAAATGACTAACGTGTCTATTACCAAGATCTATTTAATACCCGATTGCCAATAGCCCTCGGCGCGGGCTTGATATACTGCGGTACCCTCGAATATACGAATGCTTATGTCGCGTGGTTATTCGCTATTAAGTGTGTCGGGCGCCTCGCTACTAGTCGATGGAATCCAATAAATTACACGAATTATACAGTGCAGCGAACATGTGATATATTGTGGAATTACAAGCACGCCGCGTGTGCGCGTGTCAGCGAACGCAAAATTATACACCCCATGGAGAAGTTTGCACCCAACATCACTAATACCTGTACACTTGAAGTTTTATCTTTTATTTTCGATTGTCCTGCAAATGATACACCTCGAGATGCTAGAGTTATTGCAGCAAACTAGCATTATTCAATGAGCGCGCTGCGGACAGTGTTTGTTCTGATGACAATCGGAATCTGTTAACGTCCACACTACTGCAAGTATCATCAATTATATCTGCATTTATATCATCGCGCTGAAATACTATATGATATTTTACCAACCTGTGGAGGGTCTCTGCTAAATTATTATAATTATATAATTATAAACATAAAACACACAAAATGTTTGACATTACTGAACCAAAAATGAAAAATCGAGGCTGTTTAGTGTTTAGCAATTTTTAAATTACCATGCCTTCTTTTATGAAATGTCCCGATGTTCCGAACCTGCAATTATTCGTATTATTGACTACCGCTGCTCCAGTAAATGCAACCCTTTAATCCAATTACAGCATCAATCACTGCTCAAATTACCTATTTTATTGACAGTGACTTGATTGAACCTCTAAATTATAACATGAAGCACATTGCATTAAAGAGAAACTTTAATGTTTAAGCAGTACAAGTTATTGCTTATGAAGATACCTCGGGAAATTAAAAAGTTAAAATATTTAGAGCTTCATATCATATACCTAATAATTACAGATATTCGAACAATTTCAAAAGTTTTTATTTAAGAATAAGATATGCTTATGGCAATATTTATTTTGTGCTGGAATTTTCGTAAAACATTTAATCATACTCACATGAAACGATCCGCATCCCAATTAGAGTTTGGAGTCTCAACTGCGTCGTCATAAAATCTAACAAGTGGGTAAAAATGACTAACTTTTAAACTTAACTACGCCATCTGTGTTTTATTACCAAAATCTTAAGAACAAGCTTCAATAAATTTTAACTTCGCAACCCCAAAATTCGGCTTGTAGCGCCACCTTTTGGGTGGTAGTTGGAACAACGACCAATTTTAAGTATTCCTTGTAGGGTTAGTGCCCTTGTAGATGGCGCTTACGCAGACTTGAAGATGTAGGTTGGTTATAGTTTTTCTGAAATTATTATCCCTTTTAATAAAATAGTTGAATTTGAACTAGTAGTACTGTGAACTGATGTGCCTTGTTATACTAATTGGTAGAACTTGCCTACCTATTATGATCTGTGTAATTAGCCTAGGTATATGAAAAGCCTAATAAATCAGTTTAGTATTTTTCAAACGCTTAAAGTAATTTGTAAAACGTCTGTCGTCGTTGCATATTATTTTATTTGTTTTGGAAAGAGTTCAAAATCAACTGATTGTATACTAAATATACCTGCTAATTATGTATATACACACTAAAGATCTATAAGACCTATCGCTCCTTTACGCTGAAAAGTCAGTAATGGTGATCTCTTTGTACGTAGGTAGAAATACATTTTTTATTTCATTTTATGTCCTCGACAACCTTAATCATCTTTACCCCTACCCAAAGAACCCTTCCAGGGTTTGTGGCAATTTATAGTCCTACACCCTTGCCTTTTATGGGTTGGCAGACTTTGCACATAGCTTTGAAATAATTTCTTAGGTATGTGATAATTTGTAGAAAGTATTAATGTGACTCTGACAATTACTTTTTCTTTTATCGCCTTGAGCCGTGAAATTCGCCTCCATAAGCTTCTTTAAGTTTTTTGCTTACATATTAAAAAAAAATATGAATGCATTTTATTCAACGCGATTAAAAGCATCGCAGATTGGTTTTTATTATTTATTAAACTAAATATTATGTGCACACATAAAAAAATAACTACGTAATAAAAGCATGTATCCAAACTTTAAAATGTACATCTGATGTTTTTATGCTTTGACATGAGTATGTAAGGGTTTTATTACCGGCAGGCAGTTTTTGAAACTAACCAACTGGGTAGGAACTGGGTCACGGAGGGGACACCTGCCGCCGCTCGGCCCACCGCACCGGTGACCATTGACTCCAAAAAAATGCTTAGCACGCTCTGGAGCAAGGTTGCCGAAGCAGGGGGCTGTTTGGGTCCACGATGGAGAAGTGACCTTTTGTTTTGTATTACTGCGTTTTCCCCATTTTTCGTATAGAATTTAATTTCTTGAAAAATAATTCGTAGCAAACGAAGAATCAAAGAGAACATCTTTATGTTAGAAACAAGTTGGTGCTCTCTTTTAAAATACAAAGAAACAACAACAAAAAAAATATTCTTGTACAACAGAATTTGTTTTTACACGTATTGCCATTTAAAAAATACCAGTATCATTAGGAACATTAGAAAATAAAATCAATGTGACTATTTTACTATACAATGTATGAAGTAAAAGTAACAGAAATATTCTTGTAAATTCTACGTTTTATTACACGTCCCAAGTGTTCAGAACATGTTCTTTGATCGCTGTACATTAAGACATGATCATCTTGCTAACACGACAGATCAACTTTTTATTATTTGCAGTCACTTAGATTTTTTGTCGTCTTTATGTTGATAATGCAAAAAGTAGCAACGTAAGAACAAGGCCCGGGATCATTAATAATGCTATATTCGTAGATTTTGCTTAATGATTCTAAATAGGTAATATCTCATCTTCTGAACAAGGCAATGGACGGGGTAATTATGCGCAACTACGTGCAACAATAGCGGCGCGAGCTCACTCGCTCTATGGCATAATAAACGCTAGGTACCAGCGTGCGCGGAGCGCGGGGCGGGTGGCGACGAGGCCCGTGCGCGCGCGCTGGCACGCGCCCCACCGCACCGCTGCGCGCGCTACTTAGACTCGGGGGTGCGCGCCACCTCCGCCAATCTGCCGGTAACCTCCGCGCCGAACGCACGTGCGCTCTCCGTTGCTCTCTACCAGTATAATTACGTGATGCCTATGGCGACCATTCACGCTTATCAGAATCTCGGGGTCAATCAGAAATTGACCCAGCTGCAGACACCCGCTCAGCGCCGGCTGGCCCCGTCACCCGTTGACCCGAGCCGATGCAAGAAGAAAGCCGCTTATCAGCCTTATCCGTCTCAGCCAGCTTCGGTAGCGAGAAGGAACGCTCGGGAGAGGAACCGAGTGAAACAAGTAAACAATGGATTCGCGGCCCTACGGCAACACATTCCATCGACTGTGACCGCGGCGCTGGCGGGCGGCCGGGGAGCTTCGAGGAAGCTCAGCAAGGTGGACACGCTACGGCTGGCTGTCGAATACATCAAAAGTTTGAAACGATTATTGGAAGAAGGTGAGGAAGGCTGCATGGACTCGCAGCTTACACTCGGCATGAGCTCGCGAGATGCGCAAACACCACCCTCCTCGGAGGAGTCCCACTCACCGGCACCGTCCCTGCTGTCGGAAAGCTCGGCGGGGCCCCACTACCAGGATACCTATGACTCCTACGAACCGATGAGCCCTGAAGATGAAGAGCTTTTGGATGTAATTTCCTGGTGGCAGCAACAGTGATTACAGGTTTGTAAAATATTTATTTTGCATTTATAAATTGAAAGTTTATCACAATATGATTAATAGTATAATTTTCAATTTGTCATTTATTTATCTTTTTATTATTTGACTAAAATTGTAGATCAAGTATTGCATTTTAAACAAGTCGCAACTGTCACTGAGCCTTCCGAAGCTCGGATATTCCTTATCATTCTGTAAACATTAACGTTCGTCGCGACTCTTGAAGATAACGATATGTCATGTAATTTTGTCCTTGAATATTCGGCATGTTTCTTATAAAAGTGATAAAATTTTGACGTAGAGCAGGTAAGCAGCAGGTACGAAATACTTAGTTTGATGATTTTTTTGTTGTTGTTTCATTAGGTACGGTTACCTACTACGTCGTTTCTCATTCTTTATGTTGCACAAGTTGAATAGAACCTCACGAAATCTTTTATGCTCTAACAAAAAGTAAACACATATTTCTATTATGGAGGCGCATCGAACTGTCACGGATAGACTTTATCTGCTCATTGTTGAATTAAGACGACACAATGCAGTGTCTCCGACAATAGCGAATCTCAGATATGAGCTATGGGTGGATCCCGTCTACTAGGTAGACATTTTTTCAACAGGTTCTTCTGCATGTTGGATAAAATACATAACAAAAAGAACCCGCATATTCTGTTTACTGTTTGCGTCAATAGCTGGCTGCAATTACTTCTAACGATCCTGCGGTCAGCTATTGAAATTGCAGGCAGAAAACCAGTAGTTTGCAACTAGACTAGTCTATTTTATTTGGAGTGGAAACAGATTTTGAAACTCTCTAAATTTACTAACAAAGTGTTTCCGGTCATTCAAAATATTTATCAACACGACCATATAGACATCACCTACGATATAAATCTGGTAGTAAAAACTAGTAGAGACTTGACAAAAAAATTGTTGCCGTCTCACTGGCTATTAATTTATTGTACCGGAAGCCTAAATCTCAAGAGGAAATAGAAGGGCGTATATAGCACACGTGTTACAATATTTGCTAAGCTCTGAGCAAACATCTGGTATTCCAAGTTTAATATTCCTGGGACTTTACGTGTGACTTGTATCTCTGTCTACAACAGTCAATGTTTCTTTATGTCCATTCTGTAAACTTATTCACCGTAATGGTCAATACAAATATTTGTGTTACACTGCTTGAAGCTAAATATGTTTTTTTTTTGTTCTCAGGATTTGTACATTACGGTGATCAAAGTGCGGCCATTGAGCGGCTGGTAATTGTGCAAAAACGAGTATTCGTCTCAAGATGGAGCTGAAGCGCGTGGGACCCGAGAGAACCTTTAATTAAGCGCAATCAGTATATTCCTAATGAGAGGGATAATGGTGGACTATAACGACCCCATCGATGCATTCTGCCGAGCGAACGGACGAACCGAATACCCTGACTGCATTTCATTCATGGATGGAATAGCACCAACAAGACTGAATCAATAATAATTATGTTCCACATTCGAGCATTTAGTTATGTAATAAGTGACCCGCTGTGCCTTAGCTTAGCCTTTACTTTTAAATGTTGGGTTAGATTTTAAGAATAGTTGTTATTAATTTTCTAGTCATTAGATTTAAGGATTAAAGTTTACAATTATGGACTTATTTTAATGTATTCCACCGATACTAGCAATAGAGTAGTTATTAGGTTTACTTTGGTACCTAATGTTTTTTATATAGTTTTAAAATTAAAATTGAGAAATAGAAGTATCAAGTGGTCAAAAGATTCCTAATAAATTAAGTTATATTGTAAATAAAAAGTTTTAAAGTGATTATATCGGACACCAGTAGAGTTTGTGTCGGTAAATAAATATGAAATGAAAATTATTTGGCTTGTTTGTTTTATAAATCCCTCTATAAAAAACTCATTCTCATTATCATTAATTAAGATTATATTTTCATTCGTCTACATTTAACGTTGGAGTAGAAGAGTTTTTTTTTAAATCTTTCTCGAGAACTACAAATATTTCAACCACAGCATCATGATATCGAAATCAAGATTTTAATTTCTGTTTTAAATCTGAATCGTAGTAATAAGTCTATTTCTAAATACTTTAATGAAATAAAATAGTAGGCATTAGGAAAAGACGTAGAAAAAATAGGTATTTTAGAAGGTTTAAATTTTAATAATTTTCAGTATAGTTAAGAAATGAAGATGAATTTGTTTTTATTATATCGGTTATTAATCGAACACACTAAATACATCAACTATATAAGTAATACTTAACATGAGGCAAGAGGATTCAATAATAGATTGAAATAAAATCTAATGTTTTTTTTTTTCAATAGGTACACAATTAAAAATCTTTGTCCAAAAATTACTTCCTTCTCTTCCTTCAGTTTACTGCAGAAAAATGGAATCTAAGTGAATCATACTAATGATTAATCAAAAAAAATATATTTATATACTAATGAAAGTAAAAATCATGATCACATTCACCGACGCACTATTTATACATATTTTCGTGTTGGGTGCAATAATAATTTAGGATTTAATTATAAAGATAATTCACTAGCACTTGCTGCAATTTTGTGAACTATCCACAGTAGTCCAAGCAAAGGCCAGGGACGGATTTCAACCTTTTTTAATTATTGATATTCTTAACAGCCTTTCGACTACACGGCCTTTTAAAATAAACCAATAAGTATCTTGTTAACTCCTGTTTTCCTGGTACTGACGTGAAATATGTGGTGTTATTTTCATTAAATTACGTCATAACGTTTATTTCTTAATGCGTATGAAAATTATGTTGGGCGAGTGGAAATTAACTGAAAGGAATTTAAATAAATAAGTTTTCAAAAATCATATATTGTGTTATCGACGAAGCCGTGCCCTACTTCATTTTTGGCCTATACATTGTAGTGTAGGACCATAGAATAAAAATGTACTAGGAAGGCGGGATTTCGTAGATGACACTCATTATAATAGTGTAAACAAGCAGGATGAGAATGCACGTGACGAAGAACAAATTCTTACATTATAAACAAAACTTGAAAGCTAAATCACAAAGAATATCCGTACGTGCTTCAACTCAGATTTCAACGACATAATAGCATATGCCAAAAATACGAAATTGGAATCCTAAACAAGTTCTGAATTGCATTTAATTTGAAAAAGACAATTTGGCATTAGAACGTGATCACGTATCAGACACCCTTCCAGACAAAACTGCAATAGTACATTTTGATAATGTTAGGGAAGTCCGCGCCATTATAGGAGGATATATCCGCTGAAGTTAATTGTCAGAACTAGTTTCTGTTTATGAAACGGGATAGACAAGAAGCAAAGGAAGTGTGCTATACACACCTGTATATTCGCAAACCGTATTGTCGGTGAGCCGAGTTCTTATTAATCCTCTTTATATTAATAATTGTTAGTTACTATGCAGCCTTGCATCCGTTTGATGGTAAATTACTCATCATTATGTTGTCCTTCTAGTTAGGATCAAGTAGTTTTTGCTCTAATAATCACTATATTATCATTTGTTTTCTTTTAATCTACATGAATTTCCGGCGTTTATTACAAGTTCTAAATTTATCTTAAAGTGCTTAAACTTCCATGACAAACATGTATTATCCACTATTTATACATCCCAAGGTGCAAAAGTTTTAAAAAACAGTATATATTTAAGTTTCCAAACGTAATAAACAAATTCTTAAAAATCTTGGTTGAAATTCGTATGGTCAACTCTATATAATTTCGATCATTACCATTTTGATGGCAGAATGGTTCGGCAGCGCTCGGCCGGTTCCGGCTCTGCTCGGGCTTGTCGGCGGCAGGCAGCGCACGCGACGCGCGCGCGGCAGCTGCGCGGTGGCCGCGCGTGGAAACACCGCCGCTTTATGGGTTAAAGCCAATTTCGTCTACAGGTGGACTGCGATTCTTGGAGCGTGACGCATTTTTTTAACCTCGATTTTGAGGGAAGTTAGGTTTGATAAATTTTTCAACTCTTAGTACGTTTTTATTAATTAAAGTTTTCTGAATTTTCAATTTATGTAATTTTATACAAGACCTGTCAGTAAAATTACAGAAACACTGACAATATTATTCCAACTGCTGCTTACGATGGGCGACGTACCAATAATTCGTAACACCTATGTACTATTAACAATGTGTATGTGCAAGGATGTCACTTATCATCAAGTGTGATCCTGCTCATCTTGGCCAACAATTAAATTAAAACAACAATTAAAACTACAAGGAATCATGAACTAAATACTAAGTTTCAAATAAGTAAATGTTTCAGGACGTTTCTTTGCTGGAAGAGACGTTCATTAACAAATTTTGCTTTACGACTTAAACACCGTTCAAAGCCGTCAATGATTAGATTCAAGTCACTCACTCTATTATATACAAGCGGTTACATCAATATAACTTGTAAATAATGAAACTATCTAATCTAATAGTAAATAATTATAAAAGGTCCTGTAGTTATACAGTTTATTTAGTACAAACTAAACAAAACCTTTTACTTTATACTATTGGCATCAACATCTATACTCTACGTTCATGAGTTCCGAAAGCATAGCTCTACAATTATAAAATAATCATATAATATACAACAGCTTTTAATACAACTGACGCATATGTATTAACGATTTCAACACTATTTTCGAGGAGTTCTCCTTGAATCTGTTTTGATACTCGTGTGCACAATGCAATCATAAAACTGTAGAATAATGCAACTTGAAACTGTATGTAATTATTCCTTTTGTGAAGAAATGATCGTTAAAATAGTTAAAGCTTAATTGTTTTATAATTTTATTAAAGACAAATAAGAGCAGCTTATGTTTGTTTTGTGGCTGTAAATTCGAATTCTACAATAAAAAACCTTATTGACAATAATAAGACATAATAAAAGTCATTTAATAAACTGTTTTATTGTATTCGTTTCTCTATTCAGTACACCTAATATTAATAAAAAGACCTAATAATTCGACGATAAAGCTTATTAAGCAACAGTCTCACTCACATACTATTTAACTGTTTAAATTTAGTAATGAAACTATAAGTTTAATATAACTAGTACCTACAGGAAAATATCAAATTAGTAATTGTAAGGTGTGTATTGATGCCATTGTAGCGAGTTAAATGTCCACATAAACATATTCTGTTATTTTTGTTTTTACCTTTCAATGAAATATATGTCTTATAAATTAATTCACATTTTAAAATTCATAGAGAAATATCATTTTAATATAAATCTGTACCGAAATGCAAAATGTTCAATGCGGCACGCGCCTAAAAGCTTACAAAGGCTTGTAAACTCATTTTTCTGACTTACATAGCCTTGACCTCAGATATAAGGTTACCGCCAAGAAAACGTGTGACCCAAATCTTACTTCTGCAAAAGAAATCAAAAGCTATTTGCGTACCTGCTCCCAGAATTAAGCTCCAAATACAAAAACAGTCACTAACGTTCTTTGAAAATGCATTTTATAAAACAAATTTAAATGTTGACTTCAAATCTTTTGATAAATCATTATTTATTTTAATTGTAACTCGAGTAGATTAATCCTGAATTTTATTTCGCTCTGAATGAATTAGCAGCCTAGGGAGCATCATAAATTGTCAACTGGCCATAAAAGTCCCGCTGCAATAAATGGCTTCAATGAATTGGAACGCAGTAGCAGGTAGTCCTTTAAAGATATTCGAAATATCTTCTGGATTTTTGGAACTGTAACTGTTTGGCATTTATGTCATTTGGGGGTGGACAACCCCTAAACATCACATTTAATTACGGACCCAAAAATGTGCTAATGATATCGATAATTGTTTGTATTATCATTGTTGAAATTCCACATTGTTTCTCGATCCACGTTACCGCTTTAAGCAAAAAAAATGACGATGTAAATAGATTGTGAAAGGTAGAAATTTTAGATACATAAGTTAGTTGATCTTATAAAATGAAAATGAAAAATTTCGCGCATTATGTTATCAATTGTTTAAAATCAATCGATTCCATTCCACCCAGGATCGGTTCAGTCAAACACAGAGTTGCGCTGCTCCAATAATTAGGTTCCACGTAGCCATCGTCGATCGAATTATAACATAAAAACCAATGTGAACATTGACCACAAAAACGTGTATCCTACGAGATGTAGCGACTCAACAAAATTTACAACACTTATTCTTACAAAAGAAAAAGACAAGAAGTTAAAATAAGTGTAAATATATTTATCTAATATGTAGCGTTAATATGTTATTTTAAGAATACAGCAGACTTTTTATAGGTAGTTCAATACAAAATTCATTGATAAAATCATAATTGCATTTTGGCTTTTCGGGTAACATTAAAATGTAATGTAAAAGACCTGTGTCTACTTCTTTTAATAAAAAGTTTGAATTGTATCACAACAACGGAGTTTATTGAACTTACCAGGTGGTAAGTGACAGTAAAATATATTGTTGCTTATCTACAAACGGAAGAAATTGCCTTTCTATCAGTTATGAGTCAACACAGAGCAACTGACCTCTCATAATATGGTTTAAATTGACCGTTGACTTCAGTGTACAATGGGTTTAAATATCAATATGAAAAATATGACACGCCTCTGTCAATCACGGTATTTAAGTTTAAGTATGAATGTACGGATATACAATAAAAATATAGTATTGCTTTGAAGGCTTAATGGTTCTAGGGACTTTTCTTTACTTAATGCTGAATACACAATTTTTTTTAAACAGAGTTGGACACCGTTGTTAATGTGGCGGAATTAATGGGAGGTTTTCAGTGAAAAAGAAGTTTCTTATCTATCTCAACAGTGGGCTTCACTGAACTTGTAGAAAACTGATATGTCAGTGTCATGTAAATGAAAACAGTCACTCAGTCCAAGCCTCAGTTTAAAAAAATAATTAAAAGCAGGAGTTTTTTCATTTAACTATTTTGAGTAATTTGGTTTGGTTCCATACCCTACATAAAGCTCTACCTATTCCACGCATTTACATATTACTTTCAGACAGAGCCATCTATTGTCACAGTGGGTACTATTTTTTGATATTTCGAAACCCTCTCATTGAGCTTTACATCAAATATGGAGTTTAGAGTTATTAGACCTTAAAATTAGAGAGTTATTATTTTGTTTATTTTAAGAAATTTGAAATAAATTAAAATGAGAATTTCAAATAATGTTGATGCATTGCGGAATTTTTTTTACGTAAAGTAATTGAGTGAAATTATCTGCGACTTCCTTATTCAGATGATAGCGTATAGTAATGGGAACTTCTCTTCCATCGTTTTCCCTAACGAAGGTGTGTTCAAAAAACCTTATCACCGCCGGTGGTCCGGCGACTGTCAGTTCAGCCTTGCAAGTGAACAACCATCATTCGTGACACTTGGATGCTACTTTAAATCTTGAAACCTAGGTAATAAGGATTATACCTCGATGTATGAGTAAAACTATCATGCAGTTGACCGTCCTGCGGAACCTTACGCATCGTTATGCAGAACTTCATAGGGTATCTGTGACATTACATTTGAATAATGGCAGTAATTGCGTTTATTTATTTATGGTTGGAACCATTTATAATTTTTGAAGATATAAAATATGACCTATCCTACTGCGTTAAAACTGTACACTAAATTGCCAAAAATATTAAAAGTTCAATGATCCTTAAGTGTCTGTAATTTTCAAATAATCTTTACCTGATTAGTTCGACACGGTTATTACTTGACATGCGAACTTAATTTATAATTTTTCCTTGTTTTCGAGTTTGTTACTAATTTGATTGCCACTTTTACGCTAATCTCGTTGAAGCGTTCATTACATACGTCCGTACTCCTCTGTAAACCTGACCGATAAAATTATTGATCCAGAGGCAGATTCTAATTAGGTCTGATCGTGTTCTTAAATACCTTTTTCCGCAATTATACAATCTTTACAACCCACGATTTGTTCTTTAATAAGCTTATTAATCAGGAAACCAATTAAAGGAAGATCAGACATAAAAAAATATTCTCACAGAAGGTTTTTAACTGTCTAGATAAATGTTAAATATTTATTATAATATGTAATCCGAACGACATTTATCAGGTCTTAATGATGCGATAAATTGATCACTAAAGATAAACTCATTCACAAACAAGTGACATTACAAAAATATCTGACCAAAAGCAATTTGTTAATAATAATTTCAAAAGGTAGCGCCCGTCTTTACTTAGCGGCCCTCTGTTCATTTATAAATGTCGTGATAGTTTCTAACTCTCAAAAGAACGTTTAATAATGTACAGATAGTGAACGAGATTTAACTAATTCGAATCCAGTTTCGTATATCTTTTTTCCTTTAACTAGTGATAAGGTAACGTCGGAATCACATAAAATTTATTATGACGGAGCCTTTTGTTAAAGGGAGGCAATTATTGATAAGTAAAGGGTAAGAAATGTTAATAGGATTAAGATTTTGTATTTTATAATAAAGGAACACAGCCAGAAGACGTCCACTTTAGGGCAATGACCGCAGCTTAGATGACATCTCATAATAACTTCCAACACCTCACTAAGAGAGAATAAAACAGAATAACTGTTTCAAAATTCTGTGTTATTAAAGGCTTTATAGCACAAAACCACACAATATTGTGAATTCCAACGGTTATAAAACAGTACATAAAATAACTTTAATGTTTTACTCCAGCAAAACAAAAATAACTTGTTTAGGCATTGTAAGTAGAAAAGCTATTAGGGTAAAGTTTTAAAGCAAAATTAACGATGTATGCTTTCCTCCTTCAGTATTTTATCAAAAGCATCAGCATATCAAGATGGCCGTATGTAGAAAACTTCAAAAAAAAAATTAAATAGCCCCATAAAACAGTCCAGTAGCGTTTTAATGAACTATATCTAATCGAAGTGATACAATTGTTAGACCACAATGTGAGGTAAGAGGGTCCATGTCGAATGCGGTGTGAGAGCTACCAATCAGTAGCATTTCCTTTAATTCTGTTGAGCCAAGTTCAACGTGGAACTAATCGAACTATTAAACTACGAGCTGTGTGGTCATAGCGAATGACGATTAACGACAAGCATCAGTTTATACATCTTTTAAAATGTAAAGCAACTCTTTAGGATGGATTGTGACATTTGGAACTTCTTCGTTTTCGCCTTTAAACGAATGCCTTACTATCTAAAATAAGTTAGCAATAGTTGCCCAGAAATCATTGCCGTTGCTATACAGTTTAAGCAGTAAAAATATACATTCCATGAAAAAATGAGCCTATTGACTTGTACGTAATTATTTTCACAATAAAATCACAATTACAAAACTCTCAACTACAAAACTCTGGTCGTAGATTACATGTTTACGAACGTTTGATCACACATTATGTAGAAAATAAAAGTCATAAAAGTTCGGCCGGTAATAAAAGCCGGTACTCTCATCATTCCCCACCAGTTCGGCTTTCGCGCTAAGCACTCCTGCCCTCAGCAAGTCCATCGAATCGTCGAGTACATTCTCGAAGGATTCTATCCGCATCGTAAAAAATCAATCGCGGTTCTCTTTGACGTAGCCAAGGCATTCGACAAAGTCTGGCACAGCGGTCTCGTTTCTAAACTCTATAAAATAGGCTTACCGGTTCGCCTAGTCAGATTAATCGCGTCGTTTCTTAAAGACCGTACGTTTCGATTCAAACATGAAGGCACGCTCTCCGCGCCTCGTCCCATAAAGGCTGGAGTCCCGCAAGGCTCAGTCCTCGCCCCTCTGCTGTACACCGTGTACACTAACGACATCCCCATCCCGCCGAAAGGCGTCGAACTCGCCCTCTTTGCAGACAATACCACCCTTTACACTAAAGGTCAAAGGATCCCGTATAACATCACCAGACTCCAAAAGGCCGTAAACGCCCTCGGTGTTTGGTTTCAAAAATGGCGTATCGATGTCAACCCGGAAAAGAGTTCTGCTATTCATTTCGACCACAAACGTCGTAATCGCTACAACGATCCTCACATTCGAATGTTAGGAACTCCCATCCCCTGGAAGCGCAGTATTAAATACTTAGGCGTCACCTTAGATCAGACGCTTTCTTTCAAGCCACACGTCGATAGAGTAACGAAACTCGCGCGTTTCTACTTAAGCAGCCTAAATAGTATGATAGGTAGAAAAAGTAAAATGTCTTTTAGAAATAAACGTACGCTCTATAAGGTCTGCATTAGACCCGTCATGTCATATGCTTCGCCAGTCTTTGCCCACGCCAATCCTTCCGTCCTGTATAAGCTGCAGGTGGTTCAAAATCTCTTCTGCCGCAGGGCCACAGACGCACCTTGGTACGTGCGCAACGCGGACCTGCACAGAGATCTTGAACTACCTACAGTGCAACAGCACCTCAAAACACTCTCAGAATCGTTCTTCAAACGCGCCGAATCCCATCCCAATCATCTTGTTCGAGATTCAGTCTCATATACTGCTCCTGTGTTAGATTCGAAATTCAAAGTCGCTAGGCCGAGAAACGCGCACACGAGCGAACCTACGCAGTTAACTTTAGCTCTCGAGGCCCTTCAGGCCGCAAATCCTAATTCTAACGTAAATTCTAATTCTAATGTAAATCCGAATTAATGCAATTTTACTTTTCATTTTTAATGTTTTTATTTACTTTTCATTTTTAATGTTTTTATTTACTTTTCATTTTTGAGCACCTTCAGTGCTATGTAAATCTCAGCGGGTGACCCCTTAAGGGCCCCGCTGGCGCGGCCTCTTTCTCCAATTGGCCGTCGCTCAGATGAAGGCTGAGTGGCAAAAATGCACGAGCCGACAGGGGGTTTTTTAGTGGGTATGGTTCTGGTAGGCGTCGGGACGAGTCCCACATAACTCCGATCGCGCGCGCGGAGTATGCGTCAGAGCATTTTTTATGTCCTCCTGCCCTTCCCGTGAAGGGGAACCAAAAAAAAAAAAAAAAGCCGGTACCATACTTCCCGAGAAACGAGTTTCGTTCTGCGTGCGTTCTCGAGCGCACGTCGATCGCAGACGCCTTCCCGCTCTTTTAGCCCCCGCGCTAATTGAGCACCCAAATTTCACTGGTTGTTGTCGTAATATATAATTTCATAGTTGTATACCGTAATAAGTTTCTAACGCCGTTTTCACGGCGGACAGTGGGTCGTTAACCGTACTTCTAATAAGTTTCTAACGCCGTTTTCACGGCGGATAGAGGGTTGTTAACCGTACTTCGTGGAACGTGAGCTTCGTCGACGGGGATTCGTCGTTCCAGGACTTCAAGTGCCGTGTTCGAGTAAGTTATCCGCGTCGTTCTCAACCGCCCTACTGCGTGTAGGGTGGTTTTAGGAAGTTAGTCATCGTTGTTAGGTTCATATATTGTCCCTCCCCAACCCCTCCGCAATGGCTTCCCTAAGCTTTGACGAGTTTAGGAAGAAGTTACTTGAAAGTACTGAAGGCATGTCTATAAATGCCGATAAGTACCGTTTCTTAGATTCTCTTATCCCTCATCTCATGACGTTAATGTCCACAATGGCCCCTCAGGCCACCCCAGTTCCCCAGACCCCTCAGGTCTTAGGCCCTCCCGCGTCCCCTTCCTCCAGTGACATGGAGTGCGAAGTAGACGCCCCTCCGCGACGCAAGCGCGCACCCGCGACCGAGTCATCCTCGGACGCCACCCCAACTGGCCCTGAGTCTCCCTCTTTTACGCTTGTTAAGAAGCGCTCTAAGAAGCGGTCGAAACAAGACCCGGCGCCCTCGACGCCCGTCCCCACACCCCCTGCGGCGTCTTCAACGCCAGCTGCCCCGGTGTCTTCAACACCCGCTCCGGCCCTAACTTCTGTCAAGGCCAAGGTCCCACCACCCGTTTTCCTTCGGGAAAAGGGTAAATGGACTGAGGTTTCGACATTATGCAATGAGCACAAGATTCATTACACCCGAGCGGCCAACTCGGGTGAATCTATTAAAATCTTAGTCTCGTCGATAGACGACTTCCGTGCTTTAACAAAGCTCCTCACCGATAAGCAATATGCTTATCATACTTATGCTCTGTCTGAAGAGCGTAAGATCAGAGCGGTACTCAGGGGAGTACCGTTCGAATTATCGAACGAGGCTATCCTGGAGGATCTGCAGTCCCAAGGCTTCCCGGTACTCGCGGTGCATAAAATGCACAGCAAGTACGGGAGGCAACACCCTCTCGCTTTGGTGGTTCTCGCCAACGTCCCCAAGTCCAGGAAGATACTCAAAGGGGTTAGCACTATATGAGGCCTCTCTGGGATCTCGACCGAGGCGCCTCATCGCCGCGGTCATCCCGGCCAGTGCCATCGGTGCCAGTTGTACGGGCACGCGGCGGCCAACTGCCGCGCACCGCCCAGGTGCGTCAAGTGCCTGGTCCCTCATTTCACTAAGGAGTGCAATCGCACTCCTGAAACTCCCTCTCCTCCCGATTGCGTGCTTTGTGGCCAGTCCGGCCACACCGCAAATTACAGGGGCTGCCCTCGTGTACTCCGTTGTATGCGCTCCAATTCCAAGAGGGCGGCACCCAAACAGGCTCTGCGCCTTTCTCAAGAAAACTTTCCGCCGCTGCGTAGCCGGGTTCCTCCGGCTGCTAAGCCTACACAGTCCAGGCCTGCCCCAGAAAACTGGAGGCAGCGCCCCGCATTGAATCCCATCCCGGCTCCTCGCCCATACAAACCCACTCCTCAATCCTCCGTAGCAGACGATATGCGTATCGTCTGCGACGCTATAAAAAATGTCGATGTTAGTGAAATCGCAGTCTTAGCCCGTAAACTTAGGGCTTCACGTACTCCGACAGAGCGTTTGCTAGCTCTGGCGGAGCATAGTTCCCTTCTCAATTCATTATAGGTTCATTTAAATGAATTGATCCCTAAATCATGCTTCGGCCGACCTCTGCCCAGCCCCGGCTTCACCGGATGCTGCCCAGAACGGCCACCAACTCATGTCCCTTTGAGCACCTTCAGTGCAACTTTTACTACAGGCGGAAGACCCGCTAGCGGGTCTCTGCCAGCGCGCCCAACTTCCCGACGGGTGTCGCTTCCGATGAAGGCTAACGGTAATAACTACAGCCAACAGGTGGTTTTTAGTGGGTAGGTGCCATTCTGGTGAGTCCCACATAACCCCTCCGCATAGGAATTTACCTGCGGGCGGGTATGCATGACGCATCTTCCACCTCCCTCCCGCGAGGGTGCCTCGGCAGCAAAAAAAAAATATCCCGAGAAACATTTTAATCTACTCCCATACCTACAGTGACACATTCGAGACAAAGATTTGCGCGACATCACAGCTGTTGATGCGAACAATACTATAGACAGATATGTTTCTCTTAATAATATTAGAGATAAATCCACTTTATCTCTAATATTATTAAGTGCTCCACGTTGTGTATTTAATTTTTTAATAAAGTTTTCTATAACCGTCAATTTAGTTTCATTCTTTAGACACAAATTTTTGGCTTATTAATCGAAGTCAAATGTTCAAAATTAAAAAAATAATTACACCCCGTTCACAGATAATTTAAACGACTAAGGTTTAAGGTAATCTCATAAAGCTTATGTTCATACTAAAATTTTATTATCTGTCCATATATAATTGTAATAGCTACTGAATTTTAACGTTCTTCTCAGTGTAATAAATAATATCAAAATCCGTATAATGACGGTGACGAATTGTAATCTTCGGATGCCGCTGTTCTAATGAGTTGTGGCCATAAACAACGCCGAGTGGAGAAGTTCATTAGCACCCGTTTAAGAGTTTTGATAGCTCGAGTGTGGATAGTGAAGTTTATGCTGCCTGCGTACACGCTTCCAATTGCCACCTCAGGCGATCTGTCACTTGTCATTTATGGCAACTCTTTATTGTCCAACACTACTTTTATAAATATTTTTTAACTAGAACGTATCCTTATACCTACAGCACAACAAAATTACACAGGCTTTAAATGGTTTGTTCAAATAAACGGTTTATTTATCTCCTAGGGAATTAATATAAATATACTTTTAAGAAAACAATTTTTCGTTCTTGAAGAACGTTATGATTTTTAATTACATCATTAGTTTTAATTCACCTCAGACCCTTGGACTATTTCTCATAAAAGTTGCTCAGAGCAATGGCTGAATGGTAGCGGTCACGCATGCACTTCACGATCAATTCAAACCAATCAGGGGCTTATTACACGCATTATGTATTTACAAAATTAACTTTACAGTCATTCACATCTTTATCCCAAAAGGATTAAGATGCGTTTTGTTATAAATCCAGTTTTGTATAAAGTGTAAGCTGCCCTGTGATCAGAAGCGCGTCGGAAGATTGTTGATTTCGTGCAATGTCACTTTATAACCTGTCTCATGCAACTTTAATAAAATATTTTGCTAGTTATTTTTGACAAATTTAAAACATCTACAGGTACTAAGAATAAGCAAAAAAAATCTGTATGTATAGTTCTAAAATCTCAATATTGGTTTTTTGAAGAAATTAATTGATATACAATGCCATTATTTCATATTTGATTTTCTGCAATTTAAAGCCTTTATTTAAAGCCTAAATAAAGCAGGGATTAAATTAATTATTGAATTTTTATTGACTTAAGATTTAAGATTTTAGTGATATCATATCAAGAATATTCGCTGCTTCCTAGGGATGTAAAGGTCCATGAAAACATATTGGTTTTTATGGTATAAATATAATCTAATTAAAGGAAATATCTTGTGAACTAAGAAATACGCCTTGATATTAATCTCCCCGCCAAGTCGCTAACGAACTGACAACTAAAAAATACACGAGGCCGGCATTAGCGAGTTTCAAGTGTATATTTTTATATCTTGAGCGAACTATGAACTGAGAATATTTGTCCTTTTCATATGTTTGGTAAAGAAGATACTGTAAATAAAATGTTCGTAGTTATATACTTAATAGCTTGCGAGTATGTGTTGATGATTCATGACTATTTATGACGTGAGAAACAGGCAATTGTCGACTGTAATAAAATGGATTTGCTATTCCGTTTTCCTTACTGGTTTAAATGTAGTCGTCATTAATACTCTTATATATTTGTACTTTTAACAGAACCAAACTAAAAGGATATACATCTAAGTCGAATACAGGCAAACAAACAGAGGTTACGTCTGTAATACCCGATTTTAAAACATTTTATTAGGTCTCGTAATTAATTATACTTCCAATCAGTGGATAACTATCGTTGTAGTTGACTGATGATTTCATTCCAATATTTTAGGTACAAATATTATTTTTATCACTACAAAGTCGCTTCCCACTGTATGTCTGTCCCTATGTATGCTTAAATCTTTAAAACTACACAACGGATTTTGATGCGGTCTTTTTATCAAATAGAGAGAGTCAAGAGAAAGGTTTATATGTATAATACATGCATAATATAGTAGAGGAACATTGATAGGAGAAATATATGCCTCAAACTGACTTATACTCGATATCGCAACTTTTTCGCCACAGTTTTGGAAAAAGTCAAACAAGAATTTGACAGAAACCTTTTAATTAGCGCCAAAAACAACACTAAAAAGACCTGGGAAGCTATAAAAACTATTACCAACATGTCTAAACCCAAAGCCTGCTGTCAACATCTCTTAAATAACACTGACAATCCCACTAAATCTCTCAATGAGCTAAATGACTTTTTTGTAAACATAGGTAGCAAATTGGCCTCTGCAATCCAAAATAAAAATAATCATAATTATAGCGAAAATAAGTTTGCCAAACATACTATCTCCCCGGCTAATTCTCTGACTTTGCATGAAGTTTCCGAATCGGAAGTTGAAGCTATTATTAAAAACTTGCGTAGCAACTGTGCTGTTGGTTGGGATCGCATCTCCACTCAGGTAATCCAAATCTGCTACAAATCACTGGTGCGCCCAAT
Organism: Marasmarcha lunaedactyla; assembly: GCA_923062675.1. Taxonomy (NCBI): domain Eukaryota; kingdom Metazoa; phylum Arthropoda; class Insecta; order Lepidoptera; family Pterophoridae; genus Marasmarcha; species Marasmarcha lunaedactyla. The sequence continues at coordinate 10,566,129 of OV281343.1, read as the reverse complement.
AACGTTCATTTGTAACTTCTCCATAAGATCTGCGATTTTCCCATTGACTTTTAAAAAGGCAATAGTCCACCCAATTTTTAAAAGTGGCAACAAAGAGTCCATTAACGATTATAGACCTATTTCTATTCTAACCTCAATGTCTAAAATATTAGAAAAAATTTTAAACAACTACCTTGTTAAATATCTGGAGTGTCATAATATTTTAGCAAATAATCAGTATGGTTTTCGACGCGGAGTCTCAACTGAAGATGCAGTGACTGATTTAGTAGATATTATTACAGAGAAATTAGATAAAAATAAAAAATGCCTTGGTATCTTCTTGGATCTCAGTAAGGCATTCGATACTGTCTCGGTTCCTATCCTCATTTCCAAACTAGAGCAAACTGGCATTAGGGGTCGGGTACTAGATCTCTTTAGCGATTACTTACAAAATCGTAGCCAAATAATCAAAATTGGCTCTTTTTACAGTGATGAGCGAAGACTTTCTTATGGACAAGTATTTTAGGCCCCACACTCTTTCTCCTGTACATCAACCAACTTTGTCAGCTGTCCCTTAAGGACTCCAACATCATTGCTTATGCTGATGATACAGTCATTCTGGTTTCTGGGTCAGACTGGGTAAGCGTAAAGCGTAGTGCAGAAGAAGCGCTAAACAAGGTTATGATTTGGCTACATTTGAATCTATTAACCTTAAATTTGAATAAAACTACCTTTGTTCCTTTCTCGATCTCTCTGAGGACGGCAGCCCCTAATAATTTTCACATAATGGCCCATACGTGCTCATTATTGTCTTCGGATAAGGTTTGTGATTGTGATTCGATTGCGCGGTCACCAACGGTTAAATATCTGGGTGTACTTTTGGATGAGAGGTTAAACTGGCAATCCCATATTCATGATGTATCATCACGAATAAGAAAAATACTTCATGTTTTTAGGGCTCTCAGAAGCTGTGCTGACTTCTCCACAGTAAAATGCGTCTATTAAGCACTGTGCCAGTCGATCTTTAGCTACTGCATAGTGGCTTGGGGAGGTGTTAACAAGTCACTGCAGATCAAATTAGAGAGGGCCCAGAGAGCGATCCTAAAAGTTATGACTTCGCGACCCAGGCGTTTCCCAACATTTGACCTATACCAGGACACCAAAATGCTGACAGTTCGCCAACTATACATACTCAGGGCTATGGTTCGGAAACAGTCTACAATCCCCCCATACCTAAACCTCGAGAAACGTTCTCATTATAACACATGCACTCCGATAATTCATGCTACAACATTTGCAGAGCGTCATTTCCATGTTCTAGGTATTCTTTTATATAATAACTTAAACAGAATTCTACGCAACCTGGAGAAACTAAGTAAGTTTCAACTAAAAAAGAAACTCACTTCTTGGTTGTTAACCTTAAGCTACGCGGATACTGAAAAGTTGCTGTCTGTCCCAGGTTTATAGTTCTGCCTACACTACTACACCCACACACATACGTTCACACAAACTCACACACACATTTTTTTTTCTTTCTATTAATTTACTTGTTTATTTTTGTTTTTTGTGAATCTAAATTTAACTTTTCTTTTGATCTCCTTATGTCAAGGTATGTTTAAATAAAGAGTCAATTTTTTAATGTGGCGGGAGGGCACTGGCTCCCGAGTCACAGGTCTTCCTATTTTGGGAGTTCAGGGTTTTTTCAAAAATATGTATGCAGAAATGTATGTACCCACCAGATTATTTCCATTTTGTTCTAGTTTTAAGTAATTTCTGTAAAATATGGTGACCAATAAACATTTATTATTTATTAAACATTTATTATTATATTGCAAACGCTGGCTGAACCATACTAGATAGATCAAAATAATGTGCTACAGTGTTGTACACCTTAAAAAGGTCTACAAAAAAGTTCGCGGTGGTATATGTCTATCTCTAAGGGGTTACCCACAACAACCATTTTTTATCCTTTACTTTTTAATAAAAATAATGGCTCATTTACGAAGCGATTTTAAGCGATACAGCATTATCCTTATCCAATTAAGTACCTTAAATACATTGTGCATGTAATATAGATAAATATGGTCCTTTAAGCTTGTAATTTAAATAAATATTTTCGAAGATTTTACAGATTTAAAATGCAATGACATAGACCCATGCGAAGCCGGGGCGCGCGGGTCGCTAGTTTTAAATAAACTACCACAATTGTGATGTGAATGTAATGAAATCGAGAAAAGAAAATAAACATCTAAAATAAATATTCTATGCAATCAATAACACTTTAAGGTGACAAAATTTTTTTTATCGTAAACCCGACGTATAATTTGCTAGGAAATTATTTGACACTTTCTGTGACCACAGGACACCCACGTCCAAAATAAATTACTTCCGATCACGACATTATTTTGTGCTGATAGTAATTGATTCGCAACATTAAATACCGATTGCAAAAAAAGCTATTGTTTCGAACAATTGGATGTTTTGGACCTCCTGGGTCTCGGAGTCAACATCTATCTCTATGTAGGCAAGTAAAATGTAACAGTTTGTGGAAATGAGATGTCATCTTGTGTGGCAGCCCTGACAATGTTACCTTCCTGTGTCACGCTGCGTTTTCGACATACGTTTTGACGCCATTATAGATATTACAAAGATAAAGATAATCAGGGCTTGACCACATACTACCGTTTCCGATAATCTAACTGCAGACAATTTAAAGCCTTGTATAATAATATTTAAGTTCATTTTCGTTTGATGCATGTAAGTTAGGAATAAAAAATTGCGACAAAAACTATTTATCTTCCCTTACTCAAATTTTGTGTGCGGGTACAATCTGATCTACTTACGTGTGTTTTTCCTCCCCATTGTTTCTTGTGAAACATGCTTAAGTTTTTGTTTCAAAACTTAGAGATTAGATTAAACTGCAAATAAATTTAGCAAGAAAAGGCTTTCATGGTGGCTCCCTTATCTCGACATCGCGGTGGTTTTAAGATTAAAGGTGTTAAATTTGCACTAAACATGTTTTGTTTTTACCTTATTATCCATTTTTTTTAATAATCTTTCTAAAAAATTTATTAAGCTCGTTGTTATGTAAAATATTGTATAGAGATTGAAGAAATTTCTTTGTTGTTGAAGTTTTTGCTTTAGTTAGGTTCTTTGCTCATGTAAAAAGATGTAATATCCTTTATTAGTATGAAAATTTGAGTCACAAGTATCTGGAAAGAAATATTGAAATCCCAAATATAATCCCAAAATAAATATTTCTTATACATATCAACATATAAAAGCACTTTGAAAGGTGAAAACAATTACTTGTAATTACTCAAATTAATCTATAAGACAATAGAGCAACTAAGCTTTAGAACTGAACAAATGACTACATTGCGTTTTCGTATGAAAAGTAAAACCATTTTTTTACATACATACGGAAACGCAAGGTGCTGTTTTAGAAACACAAATAAATTTCGGTTTAAAGTTGTTCGATATTTCCTTTCCTTTCGATTTCGATTAAAGCTTACGATATCATTAAAGAAATCGAAACCTACGATAGTTAAATGTGGTGTTCGTACAATGGGCACAAAACACGAGATCGCGAAATAAAGACGGACGAATAAAAAGTAAAATCGAGGCAACGGAAGTGCAAGACGGCCGGAAATGCAAAATCTCTTTGTGGAGTTGCACGTGCTGCGCAGGAGTGCAGCCTTCAATGAAGCCTATTTCCAGCCTGCCGACAGCCAACGGACCTAAAATTAGGTTTTAACAAAACATTGGTGAGTGAAATAATGTTGGTGTGTATGGTTCCAATAAGGTTAATGTACTTTGAGGTTTATGTTGGAATAAGCAAACCATAAGTGATATTTATTTAGATTCGTTATCAATTTTTATTCTTATTGAGCTGACAAAAATTAACCAAATACGATCTTTGAAGAAATTTTAGTGGTCAAAATTTTACCAATAGGACACCTGACAAAAAAAGCTTATTATACGTTTCTATACATAATACCACACTACCCGCAAGTCGATAGATCACGATACATATCCTATTTGCATTTTTTTCTAACGTCCAAAGAATCGATTTTTTCTTGTTATCTGCATCAATAAGCGAAATAAAATACGAAATTTTGGCAAAAAATCTGTCGGTTGCGCAGCAGGGTAGGTTTGTGGCTTTGTCGCGCCCACAACTCGACAAAAGGCAAATAAGAGAACACAAGCAACGTACGTTCAAGAAAAAATATCATCTAAATACCATCCTATTGAAGTTTAAAAGCCGGAGAGAAACGCACATTGTTCGCAGCTCTATGCGGTGGCGATATTAGATACGTATTATTTTGCAAGGTAGCGCATAAAACTTTACCTATAGTGTAATGAAAACCGTTAAAATCGGTAAACTTTTGACCGCTATTAAAAGTCTATTCTAGTTTAACCGATAATAATTATATTTATGTGTTTAAATACCAATCGGACGTTACTTTCACGAAGTTTGACTGAAAAATACAAATTTTTGTCCTTCTGGCGGTACGCATCAAAGATGCGCTCAAGCCGGTAAAGTAAGTGTAAATATTCTTGCTAATCCGGTACGCAAACTATGTAGGTGCATGTAGAGCAAAAACAATAAAGCGTCGTATAAACATCAGTCACTTTGCGGCGGCAGTAGTTTTAATTTTTTTAATGTCACCACCATAACAAGGCCTGGAGCCCAAATGTAATCCGACCTGATGGTACCTAGAGACTTTTTGTGCTGTGGTCAGGGACAGCTGGCTGTAAAATTTTGTTATAAATACTTTTTATAATCTAGCGCCATATCACTACAAGGTCAAGCTTTGAGGGCGATAAAAATATTGTTGATAATGTCTCGGATTTTTGTAAAAGTTAAAAGAAAAAAAGTTGTACATATATATAATTATGAAAATTCTTTATCATATGAGAAAGATCATTTGCAATCCAGAACTTAGGTACAATTAGTTTCAGCAAACATTATTTTCGCAAAAAGCTAACAGAGTGTGATAACTTAGAATGTTTTTTTATTAAACTTTAAAATGATTTTTTTATGGCGTTACTAATCACGCAAAAGTGGTCTAGCAAAAACAATCGTGAAATATTGAGCTATAAAACCTTATGAATAAAATCTTAATCAGCGGTCACGTACAAAGAATAGAAAAACAAATATGATGATAAAAAGCAAATAGGTTAGAAAAAGAGGCGTTTTGATTAATTCAGTGGGCGAACCGGGCGCACCCTTGCCATCTTCAAAATTAATTTGGCGTTGCAGACCGCTTGCAGGTCGACGAATATGACGCAAAATGTATCAATTTTTGGCAGCCCAATATAGGGTGTTTACAAGTTATTGTAAAATAAATTAATCAATCAATAAATTTTCATGTTTTAACTTAGCACATAAACGACAATCTTATTTTAAACGTCAAAGTCCAATGAAAAAATTAAGAATAATACCTACTTGCTTATTGTTGCGTGTCAGTTTGACAATTTTGCAATGACAACAAAGTGATAATCAGTTTCTCAAAGAAATTATACAAAAGAGGGTTATACTCGTATGTAAAAGAAATGAAATTAAAATTTAACTAAATATATAATATATCAAGTAGTTTAAACATAATCAAAAACATATCCCGGAACTTGTTAATTTTGCTGTTGCTGTCACCCTACATTTAACGGTTCAAAATCGCGTTATTAATATTTATAGTTGTAGTAAAACCATTTCTTTTTTTCTTATTTGTTTAACGGCAAAGGGTCGCAGGTGCCTACTTTGATGTTGCACCGCTCTCCTACCCAAAGCCTAATCGAGGCCTGGAATACCCAAAAATAAAGCAAAACACTCTTATAATTCACAGATTTATATGCCTCAAAATTTTAAAATATACTTTGAAAGCTCTCTATAACCTCAAAATAGCCTTGTTCGGTTAATTGAGTAAAATATACTCAAATATAAGTATAGGCAATAAAATTATCAAATTACTTTACAGTAACAGCGTATTTAAAGTGTTCTAGACCCGTTTATGCGCATTTTTTACCAATTATATCTGGTAGAAACAAATCTCGTGGAAGAATCCTTTGGCTTAAACTACGTAATAGACGGCACAGGAAACAATAATGTTAGTTTAATGCCAACGAATTCGATTAGACATTTGACTTGTTATAAATTGGCACCTCGTATTGTGGAGCGTTTGATACCTCTCTCCATAACAGATTTGACATCAGGTCAGAGGCGCTGAAAGACAATTGACAAGTCCAAATACCAAACTCTTAAGGAGCATGTTGTATCCAATTCAGACGTTTGTCTTTAAATACTCTCGAGTGACACGTAATTGCATTTTAATGGTCATTTTATATATTCAACGGGTTAATGCAATTCAAATGTATATAGAAGGTTTTATAAAATTAGCAGGACAAAGAAGAAGTTATTATTGTGCTACTTTTTATATACCATTGTGGACATAATGAATTTGTGTTTTAACTATTCAACAGTACGGCTAGCTAAATGGCTAGCCGTAACGTTGAATAGTTAATAATAAAACAAGAATGCGTGATTTTAGTAGATATCCTCCGTGTTGCGCAAGCTGAGCGAACAAGTGGGCATGGTGCTGTAGCACCCGGCGAAGCGCCATTATTACAATTGAAGACTAAAAAAAGCGCGTTTAACGAACGGCTAGTTTTTTAGGTCTAACTCAAGTACCCGCCTGCGAAAACTATATAAGTCTAGATGCCACAGCAACTTGCGATTCATATAAAACAATGTACCTAGTAGTTACGACACTTATATTTTCATTCTTTTTTTTTTCTTAGTCTTAATTCACTATCTTTACCAATTAAAGAACAAATATAATCTTGTTTCGATAAAGTGAATATATGAGTGCAATGATATTGTTAGTAAATTAAATGCGTCACTACCTGTTTATTTTGCTCTTGTATGTGAGTTGTAAACGTTTGCATTTTATAATTGTATCATACGAACGACGGCATACTGAATACTAGTCCTTTGTTTATTGAATACAATTTATGTATTCGTTAATTAGATATTTACAATAATGCTAAACACTTTGAAAGAATAATTTTTAAACAATAAAACATTTTTTTTTTCTTATTAAATAAAGGAAAGATGGAAGCTGAAAGTTGAAAGAAACACATTGGTATATTTTAAAGTTTAGTTTTGCTCATTCAATAACTAGTTGGAAGATACAAATGTAAACGACTACCATTAGTTTGGAGCAATATAACAAAGAGTTATCCATATCTATGGAATATGAATTGGATTCATATGTTTTTTGTTATTATTTATAAGTTAAAAAGAGATAAATAAGATAAACTAAAAATCGTGTACCTAAGCAAACACTTTTCTCATATAAAATGTCTCGTGCCAATAAAGTATTCGCGGTCTATATCTTTTAAGAATTATAAATCAAAAGAGTATTTAGTATGAAGCAGTCAAGTTACTTGCGCAGTGCAAACTAAGATTTCATTAATGATAATCTGCGGAGAGGCGAGAACTCCGACATCTACATAATAACTCGACTACTTATTTAATTGGAACCTTGTCATTGATTTGTTAATGGTCTCGTTAATTTCCAACCCACCGTTTCGCAATTACTTCTGTATGCTTCTCAATACAATTAAGACTCCTTCCAGTACTGGTACTCATATCATCGATATCATCAATTATCAACATTTATATCATATACATCATTACGATAATTAAAGATAAGCTGAGCAAATTAAACCTCTTCAAATAAGTACTGCCCGGTCACAACACTGAAGTTACTAAACTCATGTTCAGAATTAATGAAATAGAAGATATCGTATTTCATACAGTCGATTCCGGGTCTTAATTAAAGCTTTTGTGCCAGTAAAAAAACGATAAACAGTTTAAATTGAAACCAAAAATAAACGATCGAACGGTAGAACACAAAGTGACCAGGGGAATCGGGAACCGTATAAATATAGTTCACCTTAGTTTACGTTCAAAGAAATAGAGCATGATAGATGTAGATTGGGTCAAAATAGAAGATTCTAATCAGAAAGCTCGTTCAGAACTCAATCAAATTTGCATTTGGATTCGGACACTAATGAGGTGTAAGGGAATTAATTCGTGAGATTCTAATACAGATAACGGTGATTCTAAAGATAAAAACGTGATAGAACCCACGGCACAGGATGGCCGCATGATATCAATCAGTGACTTCCGATTTCGGAGACTTCATTACTCGCATGTCTCGGTAATTAAAAAACGAGTAGATTCGGATATAATGGTGAATGAAACGACATTTCTTTCAAACATTCAAAAATCATTAGACATTTTATTGCATATTAAAAGTCATCGTGTTTGAAAATATAGCTATAAACGAAGAATAAAATGCAGCTCGAGTGATAAATCTATCAATCGTCAGTAGCTATGATAAAATCATTCATAATAATGCTGGATGATCACTCGTAACAAGCACCACGTGATTATTAAGGCAATCATAGACAAAGGCAAGAGGCTTCGGGCCCACTGTTCGGTATCGGCCGACAGATCAATATGGCTATCTACTCTAATGGCCGCACGATGACTTTCTATAAATTAATAATAACAATCTTTTGACTACCTCTACGATTGGTCCGAGTTAATGAGGAAGCATCTTCATCTTCGGAGCTAAATACGTATACATAATTATATTTTATTGTGCCTTCATTGTTTTTTATGATTCAGTTCTTCTTTCTAGACTCATGAGGTTGAGGTAAATATTTCATTAACGAGACTTCTTTAAAGTACAGACTCTCTGAAAAAGCAAATTGTGCAGAGCCGTATACATTTATCAATCTGGTGACAAGTCATCTGTAGTAACAAGGCACTTACAGGGCAAAAGGCTTGTGCCGCTTCTATGGTCACTACGAAACATCTGTTCATTGTGTAATTATTTATAATATTGGTAACACAATGAGGTATACACTTGAGGAGCAAATTGTTATTTAGTTAGGGGTCTAACTAAACTGTTGACAATAGCACCCGCCTTGAAATTTCCGTGTAATTCTTACCATTATCTTTTAAACTTTTTGTGGCGTCAAGTTGGCCATTTATTTCTTATTATTGTTTCTTAACAAGAGGTTACTGTACTTGCGAAGGCGTTATGTTTGCTTTGATACCGCTTTGAAATGTTATTAGATCTACATTTAATACGACAAATAATTTTAAGCCGTATTGCCATGATTATAAATTTTAATATTAGTTTTCCTTATACAGATTTGGTGAACGAGTTCCCTTTTTTTAATTGGAGCTGTAAATTTTGAATGAATAAGGTTTTGTGGCGTGACAAGTTTCATTGAGGACAGGTATTTTAAAATTAATTTAAAGAACTCTCTGATTCGCCCGAACGAGATACTTTGGTGTAAAAAATTTGCTAAGTTAATATGTTTTCCAAAAATTTACGAAAACAAATTACTTTGGGTGATTGAAATGATAATTTCCCCGCAGCAATTAGCGCTGATTGTAAACGACCGAACTTAATTGCCGAAGAAGCTTCTTCCCATGCATTTAAAACAATTACCATATACACTTTGGTTTTTAAATTTTCACTAAATAGTATAATAAAAGTAAGTGTGAAGTTCAGACGAAATAGCTGTAGTAATTATAAACTGAAAAGTATGTTGTTAAGACTATTAAAAATTATATCATATTATTTAAAATGGAGGATCGTTTATAATTACCGATTTACTTAAATTTGTAAAGGTTAGCGTAATTGGAGGAAAAAGTGTTAATTAAATTCCACAAAATGAATTTAGAATAATTGGGTTAGTAACGCCCAAAAACTTATGATTTGGGCATTCCAAAGTCCCGGGCTCCGCAGAGTTTAGAAGCGACATTGACTTCAAATTTATGGAGACTTGAGTATTTGTTCGGTGAGGCTAATATTCCTAGTGCAAGAGAATTAGATTAAAGTAGGAGTAAATAAAATCAACTCAACTATACTTCATAGACTAATTGGTTCCATTGTTAGCTTTTGATTTAATGTAAAACTATATGGATGCATCTGTATGTTACATATTTTTTAATATTATTTCCACTACATATCTATTTATTTATCATTAAGGTACACCTTAATAATGTGTACCACACAGGTATCAATCGTGATAGTTACAAAAATGTATATCAAAATATAGGTTTCAGTCAGATTGGTACCAAGCAATCGTGTATACACAGCATTACTTACATTAAGTGAGTAAACATAAGTACGTTACTGAAACAAAATATTTAGAATATTTACTTACCACACCATATTATAGTAAATTCTACTAAGAGACTGGTTGATAGTATTATCCGCAAGTTGAACCTAAAGAGAGCTTTATCCAAGTCTTTATTTCTACTAAAACCACCACATTCTTTATCCTTGCAGAATAAACGAAGTGCCAAACGCGTGATGAATGTACGATCCCAAGTTTATAATTTCAAATGAGTGTCACAATTGAGGCTTTAAATTACAAAATATCGAGTAGACGCGGAAAAGCGAGGAATGCGTTTTATTTGTGCATTATTTCCAATTGCAGGGCCCATTGTAAACAATGATGTGTGGTGATCGTATAATAAATGTTTAAAACTCGATAAACTGAGGCTCTGATTGATTCACGGGGTAGTAGAACAAACGGAGGTTTTTAAAAAAGGGTCCACCTATTTTGAAATAATTTATAGATCGAGCTAGCTTGTCACGGTGACCATAACGAGAGCGCAAGATAAACAATACGAATACGTTGGCAGCGTGTCTTCAGTTAATTGCACTTTTAGTCCTTAACAATATACAACGAGGTTGAGAAACATTATTAAATTAATTATTTTCTTTGTCATTGTGACCGCCATCTTTGGTTATGGTTTCTCATATTTGTACATGCTTGTTTTACTTCATGCCTAAATAAGAATTATCTTTTTTAATGATCTAGCTTTTATAAGAATTTAATAAAACGGAATAATACTTTTCAAGCATCCAAAAATAGATTACGTATAATCCGTAAGGAGAAGATATCGATAGAGTTTCTAACTATGAGTGTAGTGCCGCTCATGGTATCTTCAGTAAATATTGACCGAGCGTGGGCGTGAGTGCCGTATTAAACGCAATAAGTCTCAGAGGTATATCGCTGGTATCTATACTTGACACGAGAAGTGTTTCTTTAACGACATGTGAACTGTAATCTCAACAAAAAGTTTGTAGCAATCACATTTAATTCTTATATCTGTATATTATATAATAATGTATATATATATATCTGTATATTAATAATGTATATTAAAAAAAACACACCTTGTTCTCTTTATTATTTTTGTATAAATTAGACTGTAACCTTTGTTAACATTTATACATACTAGATGCTGCACAAAAATAAGGTATGTAAAATTTCAAAATCCTGACATTTACTTATCAATGCCCAAACCCTGAACCTAGAAAGATGAAATTTATTTTTATTACAACAAGAAATTATACGAATATGAGATATAACAATTGCTTAGTATGGTTTTTATATAAGAATATGTAAAAAAAAATATAAACGTTTTACGGGAATTTAAGTAAAGAAGCTGGAAGTTTAAAACCACAAGTTATTATGTCTTAAAACGATAAACAGTTACAATGTTAATTAAATTAACAACAAAAACTACGAACATAAACTTATTTAAATTTATTCTTTTAATTAAAACTACAATGTAAGCTGAAAACGTTGCAGTTCTTGCAATAAACCTAATACAAACAATTCCAAGCAAATTTTCAGAATGGCTCGAACAAAGGGCCGTGGGCTCTAAGTTGGCTCATGATACACCAGGCAATGTCCTTAAGGAAATAGGTGTAACAAGATAATATCTTACGCAATATTTACACACTTCTCAAATCGATAAAGTGTACCATAAAAGACAAGAATAGACGCCATTGTAACGAGGCTGTGCAGATATAATACGGACAAACAAAGCGTTTTTCACGATGACAGTAAACAGACAAGTAAAAAACCTTCCTATAAATAGCCACAGGACATTGAATTGCCAAAGGTTAAATGATTTAGTTGCGTAACAGTTGTTATTCTTAGAAAATTTCCTTCGTTCAAAACTGAGCTACAAATTTCAATTTTACCCCCTTAACATAAGCGTCAACTGAAAACCTCATAGCTTGATTGTGAGTGATAGTATGAATGGTAACTTCTTGAGTTAATCTCAATTTGTTGGTCGTCTTGTCACGGTGTTTGTACAATGAAATGGAGCAAGTCTGTATCATTCATTAGTGTCGGACACTTCTATACAGTTAATTGTTTGAACTTGCTCGGGCTGCTGTTTAACTTCATCGCAACTAATCAAGGGTTAACAACATCCGCTCGGCGAGTGGCGGGCGATGACTCGGCGCGTCGTCCTCTACGTCGATGATGCAATTGTCTCAAGACGCTGGTCGAGAGAATCGCGACTTCAATTGAAACTACTTCCGATTTGAAGTCAAGGCTACTATCAGTGGTGTCAATAGAACTAAATTGAGCTGTTAGTCATACGACTCCATTCATAAAGTTGATTCGACTTCCTTATTAAAGAATTCACAGCGACATAGATCACAAACAAATAAATTGATAGCTAATTTGAATAGATGATTTTCTCTATGAGTTCTATTTTTATTAATTAAATAATAACGAAAGGTTCTAATTTGGTTGGCATGGTATGATTTGGTGCAGTGATGTGGTGTGCTTTATAGCAGTCGAGATCAGTATCAACCAATCGGTCTTTCTTCTTTTTGTGGGCCGCTCTATCGTGAAGGTCGGCTACCAGCTTTCCATATTCCTCTTCTTCACAAAGTTAATTTTACCTTAGTATAAAAATGTATAAATATATAAAGAGCAAAGGTGTTGGTATTTCGTAACTATAATAAATCAAGAAGTTCACGTTTTTCGTGATCTTTTGTGATAATTCGCAAATTGTCACAAAATTAAAACCGACGTACACCTAATTACATTCATAATAAGTGTCAAAATACGATTAATAACAATCACTGCATTTTTTGGAGTATAGAGGACAAATCGATTATTTTAATAATATATTTATCCATAAATCCAGTTTCTCTTTGAATTCTGCGCTCAGTATTAATTAAGGCCGCATTACAACTCATTCAGGATTATTCTTATTCAGTGCGTATGCGCAGTGTGTGGAACTCTACGCTGACACGCGAGCTGATACGTGCCGCTGCTTTATAATTTAAACCTAGATAGTCTATCATTTTCGATTTATAACAAGCCATAACTAAGGATAAACACGACGCAAGCCAATAAAACGTTGAAGAAGGTAACTACTCGGTAAAGCAGTCACCGTCTTATTTCCTACTTTAAATTGCATTTTAATAAAATCTCTTAAACCGTAAAATCAATTTCGTAATTTCATTCATAAAAAATGTATATTTATCAACTACACAAACATAGTTAAACCAAAGATCACGCCTATCAGTTGCAATAAGCTAAGAAAAATGGCAACCGTATAACGCAAGCGAAGGACGCGGCGTAGGTATCTGATAGCGCACAAAAAAACTGTGACAGGAAAACGTCATTCAGCAACATAGCAGATCGCATGGGATTGTGCAGCGTATCCTTGGACAGAGATGTTTATGATATTTCCCGTAATTACTGTAACTGTAAGAGAAACTTTTAATTGTATCCTACTATCGTTAATCGTTCATATATTCCACAAACCACCGGCTTACTTTGACTTAACTCAAACTTGCGCCATTTTAACCTTTTTTTTTTCAACTTAATCAACATTTATACAATGACTATCCATACCTTACTATCATTATAAAAAGAAACACTTACATAGTGTCCTTTGTGGGTAATTGCTCCATGTAATTGCTTCTTGTATTTGTGCTGATACCACCAAAGATGAAGAAATTGATCGAGACGAAAAAGGAGCTTCTTTATCGTTTACTTAATGTTATTTGACTACGCTTTGCAAGAAAACAATTTGCCTCATATTTACGACGGCGATATTAAAAATACTTATTTGCGGTAATAAATTTTGAAAATTTTAAGTTCTTACTTTCTAAGCATGATGCAATAAATTGCCTTTCCAATCCTTGTTATAAACGTATAAAATAAACGAGGACCATAATTTCCTTAAATAATGAAGTTGAAACAATTGATGTCAAAAAAGTACCTTTTCTTTCCGGCTATTAAATTAAGAGGTTGAGGTAATTTAAAATATTTTCTCTCAAAAGGTTCCATTGAGGTAAAATATCAGAGAGCAAAATTTTTATACCGAAATGAAACTAGAGTTCATTTTAAAGTGCAAATTAGGAACCTGAGTGACACCTTATTTGGAGACTATTATTCAACATAATGCAATTTTTATTTGATAATAAGGCCATTTATTGTAAAACAATAAATTGTCTCATTAGTACCTTTCGACGAAAGCTTAATAATATGTATTAGAAACTAAAGTACGATGACCTATTTATTACGAGGTCCCTATCTGTATCTTTAATCTCCCTGACATAACTGTAGCATTTTTTATCAAATAACAAAAGAAGCCGATTTTTGATAAAATTACCTGCATTTGATTTTTTTTTCTTCAAAGGTTAAAGACAGTTACAACTTTGGCCGTTATAATTGTATAGAATTTCGTTGAGAAGCTAAAGAATCTGAAGAGGCCAGTGGACAGTACAATCCATAGAGTAATATTCATCCTCTTTCTTTTTGCTTGTAGATGAAAATTACTACTACTATAGAAGTATTTCAAATACATAAAACCGTATAATATTTTAAAAACAATCTATGAAAATCATCCTAACAAGTACAGATAACTAAATTAATTGGGTAAGTTTTATTCCTGTTTATATAAAAAATATGATATTGATGACCCTTTCTCCTCGTAACGTTTTGTTTATTCTCTAAAATTTATAAGATACAATAAATATTGTAACTAAAAGCTGAAATAAATTTATTTTGCCAGCGACTCCACAGTGCCTGCGCACGCTACCTTGGTACCTGACATCAGCTCGACGCGCGCTGAGAAAATCTTCCAAAACGTAATCTATAATCCCGAGCCAACACGTGCACGCAGCCATTATTGATTTTGCTGTTTTTTCTACAAAATTGCATGCCTGTCCCTTCTTGACGTTGAAAAAATATCTACTAGGGTGTTGTCTGAATGGGCCTTATTATAAACTTGCGCAATGACATTTGATTTTTTTGTTAAATATCCCAAGCTCGAAGATCTGACGTATAAAAAGATCGCCGTGTTTACCTTGCAATCAAAGATCAAGATTTTTTAGCGCCTCTTAAACATACCTACTCCACTAATTAAAATTAGAAACTACTTTATCAAATTCAAAGAGTTGTGTTTGAATAACAAATGAAAGGGACATTGTGTAATTTGATATACGTAAACCATATGTTAATTTTAGAATTCATTTGAATTATGAGAAATTCCAGTAGCTACCAAAAAGACCACGGAAAAACGAACAGGCTAATATTTGTGAGGATGTCAATAAGCAAATAAAGGCCTGACTTTCGACCCGCAGAGACAAAAAGAACGCCGGAAAAAATGTATAGAGTTACATTTTGAATCGTTACCCTTTTAAAGTAGTGTCGTGTAAATGTCAACACCATTGTGGCCGTTAATTATTGTATCTTCAAGTATCAAGAATGTTTGTTTGACAGACACGCTGACAAGACAAGGGAAGTAGGAGAAATAGAGCCTCGCGAATAAACAGACAGTGTTCAATATAAATAGATGCACTGCGCGACTTGATTCACATCGCAGGTTTGGTTATGGAATACAATTTTACTATAAAAATGTTTTAGTTGCGTGGCAAAAAATACATAATGAAAACAGCGCAAGTAACATTTCTCTAATATGTTACATATTTATTTAATGTATTGTTTTCAAACAATGATATCATTAGATGCAAAGTTATATGGATTAATAGAATATGATTTTGATACTTCACTATTGTCACCATTTTATTTTACATCAAAATGTTGTATTACTTATAAATCTTGGTAAATAGCTTTTAACGTTCAATTGGCTTCACAAGTAATATATTTTGAATGTTTCAATGCATACCTGTTCGGCATGTGTGAATCAGGCGCGAATTGTCTCAGTTTGACAATGATATGCAAAGTAACTGACTGTGCAAACACCTCCGAGCCTTGCATACTATAAAAATAAATTATTTATGAACCCGCTCTCCGTTTTGTAAATGTAAATTCCAATATGCAAATTGTTTATAAAAATTAAATACATAGATTTTGATCAAAAGACTGAGCACATGTCATCTACGAGCAGAGAGAGCAAGATATTGTCGTGTTCTCTGGAAATATTTCTTTTTCATTTTGTAATTATGACATAATGTTATCTTGGGACACGGCGAGATAAGATGCACGCAGCGAGGTGATCTTTCCGTGCGGCCGCTCAAGGCTTTGGGCTCCTCAATATCAACAGCATCGCGCCGCGCGTTGAGACGGCAAGTGTCAAAATATTTATCAACAAATTTATTAAGCTCCAAGGAGGTCGTGGGAAACATCGAGCGAAGCCTCTCCGTAATGCCATTGTTGCAACTCAGTACTTGCATTAAAACAGTAAATTAATGTTTCAACGCTCGATATTATCACTTAATTTATTTTAATGCCCGTATAAATTTTGTTTTCATTGACTTTTAAAGTTTTCTTGTGTTGGACATTATTTTAAATCATTATTTATTTCAAACTATGAAGTCACTTGTAATCTTTGTAATTATATATTTCCGTCGAAATTTAATTGTGATAATATGAAAAATATAAATCTAAATATGAGCTTAGAATTCTATGTTCTTATCATCTATAATAAAAACTTACATCTATCTGTATTGACTTATTAAAGATACGATGGCCGCAGTTTATGAGTCTGTTAATAGGTGTGCATACTTTGTAATTTTAGGCAGGCTTAGCACAAATAATGATAAACAAATTTAAAACAAATGAGCCTATTTCATCTAAATATTAAGAAACAATCTTAATATGCTCTATCTTTAGATGCTCGTTTTTGCTTAGTGTCAACCTTCGTATTTCTGTTTTGTTCTCTTAATTTATTTAGTAAGTTTTTAATGCCTCACAAATCTTCGGCTCAAAATGATTTTCAATATCAATTAAGGATTCCGTAAATTTAACGAATAAATTGTGAACCACTCATAAAACACATAAGACATAAAAAAATAATAATTTCACAGGAACTCACACGAAACGGTCAACAAGCAGGCTGACCTACAAGATTGATGATATAATAAAATCACGTTTTTATAACTTACATTATTACTTTATAATCTCAAATTTGACTTTTATCTTTGAGAAAGCTTGTAAAGAGATAAACTATCTCGGAAGACACGATCGCCTTGATTAGACAGTTCGCTCATTGGTTCGGTTCAAACGTTTCCCGTCTAATTAAGACATACAAATAAAAATAAATTTGTCATTATGGAGGTATTAAAGTCGTTTTGAAGGATTAACGAGTTATTTAAATACTATTAAGTGCCAAGGTTCTTATTATGGTTAAACTTTGAACGTATTCATATTTTCTTATGTGTGGGAAATGGAAATAGAAATCAAAATAATAACTAGATTTTGGCCACGAATCCCTTGAATTCACGAGAACTTTTAGGTATTCACCTAGTTCAGAAATCGGAGAACCGTTAAAAATATTTTAATTACCTTATTTCTAAATTTTTGTCGTGTTTTCCATTTTTAGAAGTCTTTATTCATTTTGTCGTTCCGTTTTATGAAGTTGGGAATATATCTCTAAATAGGTAAAAGTATTCTAATAACGTGATAATTACTACCAAATGCCTCTGGCAACAATAATTTCAAGACAATTGTTTTTGCCGAAGTTCATGTCCATGTCCATCTAAGTCATAAGCCTAGTAAATCAATACAATTTTCTAATTCTAATTCTAGTTTGCTCTCTTCAAGTATTTAAATAGGTTTTTGTTCTACGCTTAATATCGTTTAACAAACTTGCACTTCAAATGCAGATTGTAAGATGAATCAATAAAAGTGTAAAGGAAAAAGTTGCACATGGTTCTATATATCATATTTTTAAATTTTTATGTACGTGTCGAAGCAATATTTCCCCTAATCTTTAAAATATAAACCGGTTCGTACAGAGCAAAGCCGTGCAATTCATTCACGATCATTGTTCATTCATTGAATGCAGCATCCGTATTCTCATAACGCTTCGAATGAATGAAGCCCTGCTATCAGATGAGGCTGCTCGCCTGCTTCAGTGTGACTACTTTTTACTGGCTCCCGAGCTATCGTGTAAGTAACAAGCAAGCTTACATGCTCGTATTTCATTTTTATGACGTAATATGATTGCATTCAATGCCGGGCTCTAAGTATGATGGGTTATAAACGGCATAGACATGGATAGTTTTTGTTGTTAGATGCCTTATGGTCACTTCCTGGTAGTTTTAAAGGAAGATAAAACCTAAGAAGAAGTTATGCGTAGTGTAGTAGTTGATACAAATATTATATTTAATAGCTTATTAGGCAATGGAAAACAATGAACTAATCAAAATATTCGTCGTTTCGAAACATATAACGTGTAAGCAACATATTTTGGATATAATGAACGACGATATCAGCATTTGATGTGTTAAGCAAGAACGACACTGCTTCAAGGTATTATTCTAAACTAGTCACGATTTTTTTGGCAGTGTCTAAAGCAAACAATGTCAGTATATTAATAAAGCAACTCTTATAAAAGTTAAATCAGCATTACCAACGAAATTCACAAAAAATGCAATGATCGACCAATTCATCGAATTAATTTTATATGAAATGTCCTATAAGAAATGGCAATGTCAGTTCCTGCAGCAATTTAGCTCTGCGTTAGTACGCGATACCGCGATCCCATTCAGAAGTTTCACCGAGCCTGTGGGACTTCTGCACTCTACAGTTTTTGTAGCAATAAGAATTTGTTCCTGGTTATCAAGCGCTGGCATCCCGCGGCCAAATACCTCACCATCATTAAATGTAAACACCTCAGATATTACTCTCATAATTCTAAAGACGATTACGTGTGACGTTCCGTTACAACATTTCTTCAATATAAACCCTCCAGTGTGAATGAAAATGTTATTGCTGCTTCCAACGGTGAGCCTTTTTATATCGATTAAAATTATATATAAACAATCAACTTTAACGAGAAGTGGCTGGTCAATAATTTTACAAGGGGCAATAATTTCGGTGCGCTCAAAGATTGATGACAAATTTGTTTTTGTTATTTATGGCTCCGAAATGTCCAGCTGAAGATCATGAAATTTACAAGAACGGTAAACTATACCGGACAAGTGCGGATGGTATATCGGCTGCAGAGTTAACAAAGAAACATTCAATATTGAATAGATGAAATGTAAGTTGATCCGGCTACTGTTGATTTGGCTGAGCAGCGTTTAGTCCAGTAACCTCGTAGACATGCTTCAGTGTTGATTTCTGCAAAGTTGTACAAAAGGAAAGTGAATGTATCGACGGGTGTAGTAGATGGGATCACTAACGCTAAATTTAACCGTGATGAGACGTGCCGGCGACCGGCCGCCTCGTTCGTGGAAGCAACGCGCCATTGTCATGCCTGTTAAGAAGTATAGTGTTACACTTTTTCACGGCACGTAACTAATGTTTCCTTTGTACTTGCCTTTTAGATGTCGAGTGCCTTTTTCCATAACGGCTGTAAAATGTAGGGGTAATAATGGAGATTGAAATATTAATACCTTGAATTAAAAAAATAAGAATACAGTTATTATAAATAAAAAAATGTAAGATCTTGAAATATTAGTATATGAATCTAAACAAGATTATAAATTTTAGAAGCTTATTTCATTTTAAAAAAAAATTTACAAAAATATTAAAATGTAGAGTCTTACAAATAAATAGACTCTAGATTTGTTTTGTATATATCCTATGACAAGTGAGTTTTTATAGTTTTATATATCTAACTAAAATTGTACCCGAAACAACCCTTTACCACGTTTATGTGTAAGGCAATAAAAGATTGGCACGATTTCACTCACGATGGATTTATGAAATATAGCCTCAAGCTACTTTCAATTAAGCATTTTAAGGCCATTGAGTACATGCATCTTCATGAACCCTTTAACTTTTTTCTATCATAAACATGTCAACTTATAAATAACGTACCCTTCAATTTGTACGTAAACATTAATTGCAAAAATAATATTCCACACCACACCTAGTATTAACTCCATTCATCTATCTTTCCTTTTAATAAATACCTACTCCCACGAGACGTAATACTTCTGCACACTCATGGGAACCTGGTAGTTTGTTACAATTATTCAACTCGCTAGGAGTGATTAAAAATCTAACCACAGCCATTCATTATTAAACAAGACGGTTTTCAACGTTTTACAAATAGTGCAACTAAAATCAAATAATAATAAAGGGAAATAAGATTCGTCTTCAGAAAATGTATGAGGCAGCAATCTAAAGGACCACCAGGACGAAAATAAGATGTCTGGCAAATTGTATTCGATCAGAGATGGATTCATGGGAGGCATTAGATCCGAAGACTCGTGTCCGGTTCAGATAAATAAATCAGATGCTTACAATGACTGATATTTTAATGATTTGATGTAGTATTTGCATATGGACATACTTTGCATCATTTGGCTGTTTTTATAGGTTTTAAAACCATTCTCCTCCATAAATAAGATGCTTAATGCGTTGGCATTTATTGTTGTACTAACAATAAAAACTAAATATCAAAAAAGTGCCGTTCAAACCACGGAAACCTTAATATATTAATTAAAAAACGTTTCTATTAGAATAGAGTAAGGTCCTGGCCAAATTATACCTAACATAATAAATTATAAAGAAGTCTACCCACAATTCCCAATGTAACTTCGAGTTGCTTTTCCATAGTATGGAACAAAATAAAAGGTAAAAAGTAAAATACCAGTCAACCACAAACCAAATAATCAAAACCGAAACCCTTATTGAAACAAGCAGTAACATCGATTAGGAAATAAACAAATGAAGAACGATCCAGATATTGGCCGAGGAACTGTCTTAAAAACTTCAATCAGAGAGTCTGGCGGGCCACCCGCCTCCGCACCAGTACGGGGGGGCCAATCTTGAAAATGATTAAATTAGGTCCCGAACTGATATAAGATGCGAAATGATATACAGCGAGCCTCCACTCGATCCATTCAGCATAATGAAGCAATCAAACGGTCTATCCATTACTAACTACCGCTACCAATCGATAATGCAGTTTTGTTACGTTCCGAATGTATTGATAACGAGTGTTCAGAATAACAAACAAGACCCCTACAATAAGTTGTTTACGCTATCAATTTGCTAAAGATATCAAAAGAAAATACGCAATGGGTGAAATCAAAAGTGAATTATCATAGAAGCCCCACTTGAATGCAGTTAACATTAACGTTCTACGTTTTACATACTTTAATTCCATTTCTAAAGCTGCATCACAAAAAACTGTTGCATTTTAAAATCGCTTTCGAACGCAAACATTTCGAGGAAAATTAAGCGGAAGGGCTTTTGTAAGACTCAAGACCTGGATTAACATCTCCGCGTAGCCTACTTGAATATAAGAATAAAAAGGCAACGCATACCGGTAACTAATGTCGATAGCTATCATCGATTGATACTGATTTAGTGCCAACGTTCAGAAAATAAATTTTAGTATCACCGTCCGTTAATAATATTCGGGAACATTGTCAAAACGGCGCTTTTGTTTGTAAAGAAATTTATAAGTTAGACAAGTCCATTGTATCAGAGCGCATTAAAGGAACGAACTACAATGCGGAGTATTTCATCCCGATCATATCGTGACGTGCGGTCAAATGTGTCGATGCGTCCAAGATTTATATCTTTATATGAAAAAATATAAAGGCCAGTGGGTCATTTAAAGTTCCATAGATCGTTTGATATGAGCCATCACGGAATGAATTCTTGATTCGCACAAAGGCATGCAATAAAACGAATGAATAAGTAAATTTGCGTTGTATACTAAAATTCGAATTGATTAATTTAACTTCAACTTTAAAAAGCTACCAATTAAAAACTCTAACGGTTAAAACACCAAAACTATCCTTACTTTTAGGGTTATTCTGTTATACTAGATAAAATTTTATAACGTAACCTGAAAAAAGTACTCTAAATACTATAGATAGCAAGTTTTACTTTATGGAAAACTTATTTTATTATTAAAAAGAACAAAGCTACTTTAGTTCTAAGCTTTTTGGCCCCAAATTAGAGCTTGTATGATTGAAACATCCATGACTCATGAAGATGCATCTACGTTAGTCGCTCTTAAAAGAAATAATAGAATAGAATAAGAACTATATTTTTGGAAAATCAAGTGGCTAATGACGTTAAAAGTATGTCTTGCGTTTTAGAAGTCGTCATAAATTAAACTTTTAGTCACTGTCGTTCGTAAACCAGTTGTATCAGTAAATTTTTATATTTCACTAGAAAACGAGTCACATTTGTAATATGTTATTTGAAAATATTTTCAAATGTTATAATAATCAAAATAACTATGATGGAGAAGATCAAGAATAAACCGATGTTCGCCTGGCCTAGGCCTGAGACCATCGTTTCACCGGTATTCGTCCCGAGGGAACAATAGTCACCCAAGCAAAATAATAATAATAAATACCCAGACAAATACACCCATGGTAATGTTGACTTTTACCGTACATAGCTATGTATAAATTTAAAACTTTTCATCTAGATTTAACTACCTTCATCTCAGTTATAAAATGGCACTACCATCAAAATTCCTGCCTCAAATTTGCACAATTCTTGTAGTAAAGTGATCATTCGGTCGATATACTCCATTGACAATTAAGTTTGACGGTACATTGTCAGCGCTGGAGTTCCCCGCCTCCCGCACGGACGTACAGACCGACTGTCACAAAAAGATCCTTACTAATTTTATTTATTAGTATCTTTTATAACCTGTCAAATTGCGGAAAAGTTCGTTTTTGTTACTGCGTGGGCGGTGTCGTCTTTGTACACGTGCATGTTTCAAATTGATTTTATTTTCTCTTTGGTTACTGTTTGCCGGTAAAAGAAAAAATACTGTGAGTTTAACTTTTTTATGTTATCAAAACAACATTAAAATTAATATTTTACATGGGATTTACCATGAGTGAATTTTTTATTTATTTTAACCGACACAACGTATGTACGAAGCGTGAATAAGGCGTATTTTAATTACTCATCCTTTTCTTTCTTTGTATTTTTACTAATCATAGCCGGCGAACAAGCCCGCGATCCACCAATCAGCAAGTGGCATCTGCATCAGGGGCATAATTAATCGTAGGTGTTTTATCGTTCCATATAGAATGTGAGTATATTTTTCAACTATGATGCGTTACCGACTGTAGGCTTCAGTTGGAATTGCCTTTGTTCCAGTAACTGTACTGGATGTTCCCTTCCTTTGACCGGAACACAATCACGTCAACGTGATTATTATAGCGGTCACAATAGGAAGAACTGTATTACTGCCCAAGACGAGATCTTAACAAAGATAGTTACTTTCATGATTGAGTATTCTAACAACAAACCTTTTGTTTTTTATTTTATTTTATAATGCATATTATTATGATACAGATTCAGTTAACAAGCCTATTCAATGACACTTCAATATTAAAACGTCTAATATGGCTATTCTCTCTCGACCTAAGGTCTATGAACACATTTCACACCTTGAACTTGATCAATATAATCGATCGATAATGCACCCTATTAAAGCCAATATCGGTTCGGTCAGTAATAATTTAACCAATCTTGGCTTTCTGACATACGGACCTTAGAACATAAATTCACGTTTTCGTTTTGGTTTGCAGGATCTAACAGAAACGTACTCTGTATTAAATAAGGAAATATTACTCAAGACAACTTTGTTATTATCATGTGGTCGTTTCAAAATGTGACAAAAATCAGTACATGCATTACTTTTGCACTGAATGTAGGTCTTAGAGCGTGGATGTCTAGTGTCTGTTCATATTAAAAAGCTTGCTAAATGTTCCTAGAAATACCTGACGTTAATCTTTAAAAAAAATACAAGTTCTCATACATACGTTTAACATTAGCTTTCAATCAATAAACTACTCTGTATGACTCCTTACCTTTAGATCCGTATGTAACTAACAACTCTTCTAACATCTGCCTAACTCGTGCGTAATCAAAATAAAAATATTATTTTAGAGTGTGTTCGATAGCGGGCGGCAGATGCGCCGGCGCGGGCTCTGCTTGTATTTTTGTCAATCTCTATTGTTTGGCCAAGGGCCTCAAAGGGTCAATATCCAGTCCGGCTTCCGTTCTTACTTTGTCTTCTTCCTTATTTTCTTCATAAACATCTTAAATTACCCCCGTCAATCACTTTAAATTCTGCAGTCGCTTTTTTCTCTTCAACGAATTGAAAACTTTTGCATTCAATTTATTCTAAAACATGTTTACGTTATCCACGCAGAGCCTTTTTATTTCATAACATTTTTAATCAACGAAGGCTCATTTAAAATCTGATAAGGCGGGCTGTTCGTATAATCTTCATAAATACTCACCTAGGGTTTCCACGCGCTTATCTCGCTTCATCATGCGGAGAATTAGTATTAAATTATTTTACGGTAGCTGTTAGTTTGCGCGTACTTACGCCCGTCAGACTTACTGCGAGATCGGTTAATTCCTGATATGAGGAGCTCTCCCACAGCTATTTCAAATAAACTTAACGTCAGACCTGTCCGTTTAAGCCGCTGCCCACACCAAACTGGTCATCGATATTAATAAGTAAAAGTGAAAATAAATAGGTATCATAAGCAGCCATTGCAGAAATACTTTTATTTTTATTTCGTAGTGTCAAAAGCCGATTATGAGAAAAAGTTTATAGATCCCACACAAGTTTGACGCGAGCTTGAATTATTCTTAGCGTTAAGATTAGGAAACGGATTGTTTATAAAAAAACTGAGCGATCTCGAAAAAAGCTTATGTAAAAAACAAAGCGGCGACACTGCAAACACATAGCTAATTTGACAGTCTAATGAAGACATTTTTTACTATCATGTGACACGTTTTTCTTCAATACATAAGACCCAGGATATAAGTCCCATCTCAATCCCAGTGAATTTTGACATAAGCAGATGAATTTATGTCTTCTTTCCTTTACGTGAGACAAAATAAAATAGTTTGTATTTTATTTCTTCGAAGAGTTCTAATTCTTTCACAAAATTGGTTCAGGCATAGCCAAAATAAAAATGTTTGGCTGCATGTCCACCTTAGCGTAGACGAGAGAAGCGGAGCGGAGCAGTGCCAAAATTAACCAATTGAAATGCATTACATCTCCACTCCGCTTCAGTGGACAGGGGTTTGGAAACTAGTTTTAGATATTTTTTAATTATTTGAGTACTGAATAGACATTTGTGATAATGGAATTTAAAGTATTCTGTATATTTATTTTAATTTTTCAGGATAGTTATACTTTACGTGAACACCTTGAAATTACGTGTTGCTCAATAGAAACTGTCTGTTTTTTTCATTCATTCATTCTCCGCGTCATAGTCTAGCGTCTAGTTCCTTCATACTAGGAAGAAAGAGATCTTTACTACTTGAGAATCGCTAAACTCTTTTAGATAAGACATAAGGGAGAATTCTTAAGTTATAGTTGCTGATAAAGAAGTGATAATAAGAGCGCATGTTCTAAAACTAATTATAGAATTTTAATTTGATACTTCCATCGTATAATGAGTAAATCCATAGAATAAATGGGTAAATTAGTTGATAACCAACCTGTTGCAGCTTTTCCATAACTCTTTCTATTTAAAGGATAAATATAGCCAAATAAAAACAGCATCCAGTACCATTAACATTAACTAATTACGACTTTTATAAATCAATACTAATTACTGAGCCAAGTAATGTCTAATAATAAATTAGCGTAGAAAATCTTGCGGCTACTTTTGCTTAAGTGGGAGCATATATTTTTCCGACGTCATTACTGGCGTAACGAGGGTCTTTTTCATTTTAATTCACTCTTAATTAAAATGACTTAAGTGTAGAGGTTTCTTATCTCACTGCTAGGTGTTGTGAGAGATCGTTCGATGCAGGCGAGACTAATGACTGGAGCCTCCGAAGAAATGATCGCGTTATCAACTTTTATCAATAATATTAACTGCGAGTTATTAGAAATTAATTATCTGCTTGATAAAAAGATCGAAGGCGGAATAAGATGAAATGATTTTGATTATAACGTCTGATTCAGAATAAAGTTATAGTCTTTAGTTGAGTAATACAACTGTTTCTTACAATACACATTCAAAAGCGTTTACGTATTTTTTGGATAATTGACTTTTTGGTACGAGATTTATTAGCCATTGTTAAAAATGTACTAATTTCTACAGAACAAGTATTGTAGCTCTGTTATATAATGGATATAATGGCGATAAAAACCTTATTAGATATTAATAGCTACGATGTCAGAACTAGGTAACATGGAATGTGCCTTATTAACAAAGTGCATTTGCCCATATTACCTGCGCAAGCGTGGATGTAACAAACAAAACCACAGATTATATCCCACAATCTCATTACCCGCCAAGTAGACGTTTGCCTTAATACCCGCTGTCAGGATAATATGGAACACATATTTTATTTTCTCTCGTTGTTACGTCTCTCAAACTTACACGCCCTTGATCGTTAACTAAAATTTTAATCGTTAACTACTTTCTTCGATGGCTCTACAAATGTCAAACCTCTTTTATATTCCTTGTTTATCCGGATTACAGGAAGCAATCACAACGGGAGCACATATTTCAAGTCAGGAACGCGGCAGCACTCAACGGACAATTTGAATCGTGTCCTGACTGCGCAAGCGGCTGACGACGCATATTGAAAGTACATTTCACCCGTTAAATATCACGCGAGACGGTCATATTTTCAAAATAATTACGTCAATAATTGGCACGCCAACTGGGTGTGGTGGCGTTCGTCTCATTATTTTTATAGGGATTTTACCACCAACCGCGACGAATTAATCGTTTTAACTATATCATAAGTCTACCAGGTGAGGGTGGCGCTGTGTCAATTACATTGCAAAAATACATGTGTCTATTATTCATGGTGGGGTCGTGAACTATCCGGTGCCTTATTGGAATCCAGCAACAAATAACGCGAGGCGACTCAACAAATGGTTATTGTTATTTCTCTTGTCATTGGCAGTTTTAATAAGCATGGCTGTTGAGTGAGACTGTATACGAGATTCTTATTGCGTTTACTGAAAGTTCATACTAAATATTTAACCTTTTGAACAAGAACATTAAAAATTATCAACACTAAAAATTTAATAAATGAACTATTAGTTTAGACTTTTTCATTTCAAATAAGTACAATGTAAGAATTGACTGTGCCTAAATTGGTAAAGATTTTCGTAGTAAAGATTTACTAATCAGACTACCTAAACCTGAATTTATTGCATTTTTTAGCCAACTTTTACAGACATTAAATATAATTTTTTTCCAAATTCAAATTTTTTTTATTTTAACAACATTAGTTCCTTTCATTTCATGAACGGATCAACTTCACAAAGCACCGGTAATACAAAAGCTTTGAAGATTTTCGAGTGTCAATAGTATCACGGATCTCCCTCCACATTATCGCGTCTATTCTACACAGTGTGTTCAACAATAGTCGCTGACAGATCACTATCATTATCAACTTTACTTCGATCAAATGAAATATACACGATTTGCGATAGATTTGATTTTTGTCAAGATTAAAGTTCTTCTTTCATCGAATGTCACAATATTTGCAATTTCAGATTTATATCGCAGGTCTTGAATGGCTTTCGATGAATTCTAAGATTTTACATTTGCGGTCTAAATCGAGCCGCAGCTGTGTCATTGGAAACTATTTAGTTTTGGCAATGGTTTCACAAAAACTTTTGTGCATAAAGTGTGCAAAAATCTACTAAAGAACAGTCTAAAAAAAAATTTAAAAAAATAGAATTGCCATAAATAGTGTAGTGTCTTTCCGGATCTTGTAAATTTAACTAACCTTAGAATCGAGAACAAAGAAATAGTCAAAACATTATCAAAATAAACAATACTGTTAATAAATTATTTGGTAGTGAGTCAAAATAAATAAAAATCACTTTTAACCTTGTTAGTGAAAACCTCACAATACAAAAAACAGTCAACTAAAATATTACCAACCGTTTGACCTATCATTTGAACGGTAATCTAACCCAACGTAATAAAGCACCCACTTATTAAACTTGCTCTGAAGGGGTGGCTTTGTCAAACATTACAACTTGTATTTGCATTTGTTGAATGTAACGTGCCTTTACTATCGTGAAAGTATTCAGTGTGTAGGGTGTCCACAAAGCAAGAAATTATATGAAAAACTCAACTTACATATATTGTAATATGATACCTTTTACAGGATAAATTTTGTTTCGGTTTGCAAACATAAACTTAAAAGGATAATTTTGTTTATTCTTACAAAAGACATAAACGCGTGTTTTACATTTTCCAAAATTTTATTGGTAATTTAAAAACTAATTCACTTTAAAATGCATAAAAGCATTGTGTTTTTTTTATGCGGTTTGACCTAAATTCATAAATATGAAGTAAGCGCTCAGAAGTATAAAATTTGGTTTTACAATACTCCTCAACTCTACTCAATAATTTTAGGAAAATAATAATTTTATATAAAAATATGGTAAATATAACTCAGCAATATAAAAATAATTGTACATATTTATTAATAATTTAATTCATCGGTGTAGAGTGGTCGAGGAACTGGTTCTGCCGAATATACCTGCCAGTGCTTTTTTTTCAACTTATGTACATAAGCTGACTGCTCTGCCATGAAGGTTAACATCACAAGGAAAATTACCTGAAACCTCAATACGGTAAGTATGATCCTCGTAGTGGCATTATTAGGGCTGCAGAAAAATTGTAGATTATTTTATAAAATAAAAAAAATTATACTCACCCTTACAATAACATGTAATGCGTACAGCTATGCACCGTACCCCCAGTACTGAACTGTGCCACATTCCCTCGCACCTGCCCGCACCCTCGCCACGCGCCCTGAACTACCACCATAACCTGACCCCCACTTAAATAACAAACTAGCTAAAGTAAAAATCAAGACAATATGGCTATGACAATTTAACCAGGGAAAGCAGACCTCTATACAACCTACCTATGTTATTGCAAAGACATATTGGTAAAGATCATTTTAAATTGGGAGTTCTTTAAGGGGTGTATAACAATTTTCAAATCTGAATTTAGTGCAAGTGTGTGTTTGGAGATATGACCATGAATTGAATAATACGACGTATGAGGGCGTTATTATTACATTCATACCTAAGGTATACGTATCTTATTCTTGATGACTAAACTAAAAAAAATTCTATTTCATTTGATAAACACAACATAATGTTTTGGGTACTAATGTCCAACATAGATTTTAACTTCATTTAGATGCTTTCATAAATTTTATGATTTCAACCGCAATATGCAAACTAACTTCAACTTCGTGAACTATGTAATAACCATATGTATTAACCATATAACGGTACATATGACACAAATTCAATTAGCATATTATATTGAACGATATAATTTTTATGCAAAATAATAATATAACGCAGTGATGTAAAGCAATGTAAGGGCGTCCGCACACCTGTCTGCTTTGCATAAAGCTCGCCACGCGTCTAACGCACCCTCGGTAACTTGTCACTAAATTATTATTATCATTATTGTTATTTCAATAAAATATAACCGGTTTTTATACACGTGTACATATATATGTGATTATGGTCATTCATTGTTGATTGTAATGATATGGAATTCGTTTAATTTTTGGTTTTACAATTCGTTTGTAGTTTCTAGAAGAATAACGACGTTTCATGTTGTGGTCTCACTCTCTCTCTCACTTCAACATTAGTCGGTTAGGTTAGGACTTTTTTACGATAACGATTGTCGCAAAAGTGAATTATTCTTATTTCATAATGTTTTTGGATCTGGCTACAAATGTAATAACAGTAAAAGAGGTTTAAGTTTTTAAATCTGTTCCTTTAAAAGCCAAATAATGTAAAGAGTAAGCATGGTTATTATCGAATGTTAAGTTGTTCCTAGGTACATTTCTGTTTTCTTTACAGCCGGCTTACGTACTTGGTGAATAGCTTAGTAAAGATTGAAAAAAGCTATGAATTCAGGGACCGAAGCAATGTAAACGAAGGTAAGATTCGAGCATTTTTTAGATCCTCCCGCCCTCTCCGTGGAGGGAAACAAAAAAAAAATTGCATTGTAAATCATGTAAGAATATTTCGGCCATATATAATATAATATGTCAATATAACTATACGCTATCATAACTAAATGAAATATAAAAATTTTATGTAAAACTCTGCACCAATCCAGCTCTTCCAAAGCTTCCTGCAAAAATGAAAAGCACAACAAAGCAATTATAAACATCAACCCACATTCCATACCGCGAGTTACATAACAATTAAACGCCCCAGCCTCGAAATATCTCGGCCTTTCTATCCGCTCAGCGGCCCCGTGATCTACCGACGAAACCACGCTGCAAAAACTTGCAAGTATATCCGTTAACTCAACCAACTTACATCATAAAAGATATCCGGCTTTAAACCTTAATACAAGACACAAAAGCACTATAATTAAATCGCAATGTTGTTGCGCTGCCAACGGAAGTCTTCAGCCTAAAGTTATACATTCATCAAGCTAAATATAGCAGATGATTATAAGATTTAATCATACATTTTAAATATTGTACCTGTATCTTGAGATAAGGGAGATAAGGGAAGTTGGTGGAACTTTTAAATAACTTAAAGAAGAATATTATTTTAGAAAAATAATAATAATAGATCCCCAGACAAACACACCAACTGTAAGGCCCCAAAGTAAGCAGAGCTTGTGTCATGGATGACCATACAGTGAACTGGGGGGGAACCCGGAATAAACATACATACATAAATATCAACAACCATGACCCGAGAGCAAACATCTGTGTTCATCACACATGTAGAGACTAGATCGCATGCATGTGTTTACAAGTGCACGTGCTAAAATATGTATGGGTGCGTATGTCGCTACCCATTTGCTCCTACATAAAATTAACTTTCAGTCCGGTACTGACACGCAACCAAAACAGACTTTTATAAAGAGTACCTAAACAATGAATACATGAACAGTACCGTATATTGAGTTTTTTATTAAGTCGCCCAACTCCCAAAACACAAATGAATGCCCTGGCCAGGACTCGAACCTGGGACCTCCAGCGTATGAGGCAGGGCAACTATCCACTACGCTACTCGGTCGTCTTAAATGTTTTGAAGTTATCAAAAATGCTCCGTCTAAAAGAATATCAGCGTCTCTCAACTAAAGGAAACCATGAAATAGTGTATGCTTCCCACAGCACACAACAGTAAGTTGGTTTTGGTATACAAAGTTTAGATAATTGAATGAGGGCAAGAAGAACCATACCACATTTTGTAACTTACACATAAATATCTAGGAAGTCGCATACTGCAGTTTTACATTAAAAAATTAATTATGATCCTCATTAACTTTTTAATCCCAGATTACTAAAGATTTTTTCCTCATATTTTAAACACAAAGTAATGTGTGGTCGTCTTGTCGCAGTAATCACTGCAAATATATTTACAGTGAAATTATCCTTCCCCCCAGAGGGCAGATGCAGCCAACGTAGGTAAAGGCTTGGAAATGTTAAGTTAAACATGCCCTTAATAAATTTATTGAACTTTCGTAGTATGAAAAAGTTTGTTTAAACTTTGAACTGTTGAGTTGAATTGATCATAATAAAAAAATTTTGCATTGCTCAAAATACGATATGTTATGATAGCATAGGAAAGTTAAGACTTAGACGTGTCAAGTGAAGGTCTGATTAAAACCACATATTGCGTTAAAGGTAAAAAATACGAATTAAGTGTTTTACCGTGAACTCGTTAATTTATAGAATGACCAGCACTGAGTGAAATCCAGAATCATCAGTAATAAATATCCATCAGGTTAAAATATCCATCTGTATTCATCTTGCAAAGTGCTAGCACTAATTCCACAAGTACGACAATAGTAAAATACAAATGATATATTAATGCTTATTGTACCTAGTGTAGGAACTCAGATACTTAAAATAAAGAGGCCTTCGTGAAAAGATCTGTATTTGCAAAATAAATTAAGACATCAAAAAATAATGAAGAAGTTTTGTTCACCAAAGAGAAACTCTACAGTTGACATTGATGCGCTTTTAATACTACTCAAATTAAGTAAATAATTTGTGCAATTTTTCATATTACTTATCTCTGTTTGGCGTATAACGGAAGATTAAGTAATTTGAACTTCAGATTTATGCGATTGATAAAAGTCAAACGATAAGATGTCTTTAAAATTTGAGCAATTGAGGCTTATGCAACTGGTCATTACCTATCCGGATTCTCATTAGCATTTGCCTAAAGTAATGCATTTCTTTTTTCAATGTACATTATAAATTTAACCTGCTGTACCTACAGAATTCCTCAGCTGGTTTCTTTAAAATAATGTTTAACAGGAACAGTAATATACTAAAAACATTATTAAACTAGCAATCTGTCAGTACGTACCGCCTGCACGGTAACGGCCTTTCTACAAGAAACTCGATAATAATGACAACAATAAAACAAAAAGAAAAGCATTATGCAATATGCTAATACAATAATCAATTAGAATTACAATAAATGATGAAAAGTTATGACCATTGAGAACACCAAATAAATTTAATTCAAAATCAAATCGTTATCTCAAAGGATTACAATGTTTATTTCATTCGGTGTGAACTTTATCGGAGTGTGAGAAAAAGTTTTAATCGCAGCTTTAAAAGGAGAATTATCAATACAGAAAAGGAAATTATTATAGAATCAACCTGTTTTTATTGTTTCGAGTCGTGATTGATAGCGGAAGGCCTATAATGCATCTACGGGCTCACTCAGTACGTCATTTCCTTTGCATTGCCAATGCCAACTGTTATTTTGCAAACTAGATCAGGAATAAATTTATGAAGCCACTTTCAAAACATTTGATTAATGATATTATAATCGTAACCTTCCGTAATAGTTAGGTAATTTTTTTGATCACTAATTAAAATTGCATATTTGGACATTCATAAATCATATCCTATTCATTAACGCAAATGATAGATTTTGCAACAGTAGGTGTTGAAAAACTACAAGCTGTCTGTCAAAATATCGTGGGTGTTACTGCAGCATCGTTATAAACACATTTCGTTTTTTTTATCTCATAAAATTTGCGAAAAATGGGAGGGTTTACTTTACTGGCACAGAATATCCAGTGAGCAATCAATACTTCGGAATCCATAAAGACAAATGACCTCAAAGGTGTTATTTGTTAAAATTGCATTAATTTTCAAGAAACAGATTACTATATTAATCATCAATGAAATGACCATTGACCTTTTACGTCGAGGTGATGATAAACATTGTCAGCTCGCGCAGTAATGTATCGGTTGCGATACCTTGATACGTTTAAGGGCGCTAATGTGCTTGCGGGTGATTATCGGAGCCGATGCGGAAAGTTGATCGGCGCCTTAGACAGCCTTCTAATCAGTTGTAAGAAGTGCGCTCACATATCACAGCCTAATTGCAGACATCTCGAAGGCCGGCGAAGGCATGTCTTGTTATCGTTGTAATTAAATTCTTATCGTGGAGAAGAAGCACCGTCAAGAGTTTATCGAGCCGCGTCTTCTCTCGTGTTATCTTCATTATGATTCGACGTCGCAACTTTTATTCACTTAACCATAAATTTGAAAGGCGGCCGCGGGTGTAAACCAGTAATTATCTATAGGCTATACAGTTTTAAGTTTCTCAGCTAGCAATAAATCATGAGAAATCAAAACACGGACGAGTGCCCTCCATGCGAGTTATCCCGTCGTAGATTTAAGACCCGTATTCATGGTTAGGTTACTTTTAATAACTAGTATCGTTACGCTCTCACTGTAATTGTTTAGAGTAATTATCAAGTGTGGTTATTTTTACGATATCGTAATATTGTCAAGTCCCAGCCATTTCTACTTTAGTGTGATTGCACGTCGTTAATCTAAGTGGCCGCGGGGGAAGCTGCTCTAATACCAGATATTACAAAGAACTGTTTTTTTAAATCTAGCTTTCTTATTTATTTTTAGTTGTTTTTGTCAATTATTTCACAGTCGATTTGATCTAAGCAATTTTCTTTATGACCCTAGCTTATGCGTGTTGGGCTTTTGTAGAGGACACGGCAATTACTTCCCTCTAATAAACCAAATCCATTTGTGAGATCGTTAACTTAAGTTTATTCAAGTAATAAAATCCCTTCATGTCTAGTTTTTTCTATTGCAATAATTTGAGCAACCTCGGCTATTTAAAAAAAAATATTTTGCATAAATAATATATCAATTTACAAGGGCTTAGCAACGTATTGATGTAATCTTAATCAGTACAGCTTTTAAATTTATTTAATTATTTTAAATGGCAAGGAGACACTAACTATTATTCTTTAGAAAACATGGTGGTTAAATTCACAATTCATTTGATAATTGCTAACGGTAGAGTACGTATTCATTTAGTTATTGCCTATATTGTGAATTGCCGATAAAATTATTTTACGGTCGTTGAAGCAATATAATTAGAAGCAGTCAAGAACTTTTTTCAATGAAATCCCAGCCAAGGATGAACACCATTTACGGGCACAGTTAATGTCGTATTATTTTAAAGTGTTAAATGTTATTTGTGCGAGCTTTCAATTTCATTGTAATGCGCGTTTTATCATTTCGATAATTTATAGTTTAAGTCATTACAATATTTTGCAAGATAAATAAACGTCAAGCTTAAGTTATATGCTTTTTCTCTTTTAAGTGTGTTTTAGTATAAAACAAGTTTGTTCATTAGTACGCCGGTGACAGTTCGATCTCCTACGTTGAATTTTATTATTCGATCACTTAATTAAAGGATAGCCAAATGACCGAGGTGGATCGCCGCTTCAATGGAATATTTGCTAAGTTCCCATTGGGCAAATTCACAATTTCATTGAATAAAATATGTAAGAGGCTCACGTGGTACATCGCCCCCCGCCACTTCGCGCTCGCTGCGGCCGCTTAATTGCTTGTCAACGAATTCTCGACGGACAGCTTCACTCGCGGCCCCGGGTCCTCCTTTTTGCTCCCACAGAATTCTTGATGAACTGCTCATCGATTATACAACTCTGTCAAAGTAACCACACAACATAACTAATAAAACGATGCTCTGATGCGCCTGCGACACTTCGATTCTCATCATGCTATCTCCGCTTTTTGGCCAATTATTGTTCAGTAAATTCGACTTGCAATTTGCTACAAACAGGGTGTAGAGCGTTGAACTTATATTTTCAAAAATTTTACGAGGTCTTTTAGGTTTCACTCAAGTTTCCGAAGTGACCTTGTAGCATTATTTTTAATTAAATTATAAGTTTTCTTATAATTACTAAGATAAGACCTTTGATAAAACTGAATTCTTCAGTTTTATTTGTATTGGAATTGCAAGGTAAATAATTATCTGCACTTGAGACAACTCAGTTCAATTAGTATATTTCACACATTAAACATATCAGGTTAATCAGCTTTAAATATAAGATCTGTTCCTATAAATATTGCTTAAAATACCAATAATCATGCACATCTGTATAAAGAAGTTCGCCGCAAATACTACAAGTTCTACTCCATTTTAATTAACTCGAAGGACAATCTCTTATAAAGAAATAAATGAAAAACACGCATAATTATAAAAAAAGCAAACTTCGGTACAAAAAACGAGAATTCTCTAGAGTTAAGAACGGGAATCGGTTAATATGGATTGCATTAATTTATTTTTAAGAGCTTCGTTGATAGCCACTGCGGTTAAGTCGCTGGTATTTATTGAGTATGCAACATACAAATAATACACAGGCAAATATTTAATTAATATGCATCATTAATTCTACTTTACTCAAGTATTGTATCAGTGGCATTGAAAGAAAAGTTAAGCAGCATTGTGTTTATGGCATTCTTTATGTGTAGGTCACTATTTAATAATAATAAATCCCCAGACAAATACAAGAACTGTATGGCCCCAAATTAAGCAGAGCTTGTGTTACGGATGACCATACATCAAACTGGGAGGAAACCCAGAATAAATATACATATATAAATAACAAACAGCCTTAACCTGAGAACCAACAACTGCGTTCATCACACAAATAAATGTCCAGACCAGGCCTCGAGCCTGGATCTCTGGTATATTAGACAGGGTTATTGCCTACTACACCACTCTGCCTTTAACCCCATTTTTATTAAGTAACTGTAACTTGCACAATATGTATAACGAATTAATATAAATAAAAACGATCCCCAAAGAAACATGATGACCATTAGGCGTAAGATGAAGAAAAACAAAAATATGAAGTATCTCTCGGGATTTGAATCCGAGGTCTGTGGTGTAAAAGACAGGGCTACTGATAGCGTGAAAAGACCCATGTTCTAAAAACGCATACTTATTTCTTACTTTTTTTATCTGTAGTGACATCAAAAATATTTCCACCCTAGTTGTAGAAAAAAATATTTCGTAACCTGAGAATCTGTAAAAACCCGCTTTCGCTCAAATCCGCTTTGCTGGGCAGGTGCGCGCGCGCACGCCGGCCACGCGCCGCGCCGCCGCCGCCCGCGACACATACTCGCATTAAATTTCAAACAACTTTATCGTAATTATTTTCAGGCCCAAAGATAACGATTCAATTATTTATTTCTTAACTATCTCTTCCATATTTCTCCAATGTTATGACTCTCTTTTATAAACAACGCAGTCAGAGATATAGCAGATGCGTACCTAGATAGTCGAACCTCTATCTATCACCTTCCATTCCACCATATTTGCAATGCAAAGTTTTTACCGAGTTTTATATCAAATTAGATTTTATCTATTGACAAAATAGCAATAAATTTAACACTTTTGGTTTGCGAAGAGGGGCCTTGTATGGAACCAAAACCAAACAACTGATAATTATGTGTAGAGTAAAAACTATCGCCTAGCAGTCAAGGTAGCCTGCACTGTAAGTACTGCAGAAATTAAAAAGCCCACTTTAGATGTTGTGTTTTTGTAATACTGTAATTTCACGCTATTTTGTAACTCCAGATAGTCCACAAATAACTCAAAATGGACACCTTAAAGGACATAGAGACTAAAAACAACAGTATTGCAACTCGTTGATAGTTAGAGCACGCTCCTCTTTTCCTTCTATAGCTTTAAAACGATCAATTTATAAAGTGCTTTTCTGTCACTGTAATTTGATGTTTTTTCGAACAAATTATCACTGGGGTACAAAGTAAAGCTTCGTTGCGAAGGACGATGTGGTTCAACCTGTGATTTAGTTAGCTGCAGTGGCTGCACTGTCATCACGAGCGGCCGAGGGCGAGTTTCGATTAGTTGTCGATCGTCTTTGGCACCTCGGCCGGCGGCTCAGAGTGCCCGCACTCAACAACCAAAGGGTCTAATTAAGCCGCAGCACCTCAAATGTCCAGCGACAGTTTTTTGTAATAAACTTCACTTCACATTACTCGTGTCGAACGTTGCGGTCACATTAACCTTTTTGTATTTTAATAAGCTCATTTAAACGAATTTGCTTATCAATCTCTCATCTACTTACTTCAAATTAATAGAATATTGCTGGTACACCGGTATCGTGCCTATTAACCCTTTTAGGCACAAGAATCCTTTTAAGGTAACACGCTGAATGCAAAGAATCTTTATTATTTTTTCGTATATTCATAATTAATAATGCACATTGTTATTCTGTCCTAATTAGTAATTGACTATAAAATAAAAAATTAAACCAAGATCAAGAGTTGTTATTTGTTTGTAGCTGAAGTACAAAATGCCGTAGTGTAAAATAAAACGGAGCCTATAAAAACAAAAGTCACGTGCCATCAATATGCTAATTACGGGCTAAAATGACATTCAAGAATAGACCACGTTCGCTGTTGCGTAGTAATTGGCCGGCGGTCGCTGGAGGCGCTCGGAGGGGAATGCACTCACTAAAACGCAGTGTTTTGTCGTACACCATGTATTAGCCGGTAATGGATATGATCGAAAACCTGCTGTGGTCACATATTATGTCCATAGCTCTCCGAACTGGTCCCAATATCGCCTTGTGTTAATCATATCTTTGGCTGAATATGGCGTCTGCGGCGGCTACCGGTCGCCGGTCTATTAATACGCTTTAGATGGACTAGCAACCTGCTATTGTGGTCTAGTGGTTAAGGAATTTGTCTTTTTAATCGCGTTGCCTCCGCGCAAGGTCCGAGCCCTATTATTAAGGTTAATTGGAATTATTAAGTTTCTTTTTCACAACAGCTAGAAGTTTTAGCACATCTCCATGATGCGAGATAAGTTTGAAGTCAGCTTTTAGATTAATTTATGGTTAAGGTACATGTTATGGAAATTTTAATATACCGCACTTTTACCGAGCCTCGGTTGTGGGTGTAATATATCCTTCACTTTATGTTGTCTTTTTGTTTGGATTTTTCTTAGCTTTGCATTATTTGATACAATAAACGATGTGTTTTAATGCGCTGTTGTTGCGTTGCGTTGTGTATGAGTTACGAGCTCAGCGGGTGGATTTATTTACATAAAATGGGTTCTGGCGTCGTTTTATAAGGACATTGGAGCATTTAAAGAAATTTACTATGAATGGCAATATTTTAGGAAGCGAGAATATTTAGGATTTGCAATTTTATCTTGGTTTTTCTAATTCACGTAAAATGTTAACATTGGATTCAAAATTAAAATGTCGGTT
Source organism: Marasmarcha lunaedactyla (assembly GCA_923062675.1). Taxonomy (NCBI): domain Eukaryota; kingdom Metazoa; phylum Arthropoda; class Insecta; order Lepidoptera; family Pterophoridae; genus Marasmarcha; species Marasmarcha lunaedactyla. The sequence continues at coordinate 10,527,268 of OV281343.1, read as the reverse complement.
CATAAGATAATTCTGATAAAGATGCAGAAGGATAATATATAAAAATACTGTGATAGGGTATTAAGCTTATAATTCTTCATAAACTTTTAATTCTTCAAAATATATTGTAAAACATACACTAAAGTGATAGAAACGTTTCTATTTTATGAATTTATTAGCCTTTTCAAAAATACTAAAATTAAGAACAAAGGTATTGTTCCAGTAGAAAAATCTCGTCATAGAGAATTTTGGCGTTATTAATTTAAATTCAGTTGCCTGACATTATTAATTGTAACCTATAAACCATAATACTGCTAATTTCTATCATAATGTATTACTTATAAACAGATTTTTATCAACATGGTGTCTCAGAATAATAAGATTTTAAAAATTTCTTAAAGTCCGCACAAGTACACTTGTCATAAAAATTACTGAAACACACGGTCACATACGTTTTGTCTCTTGCGTGTATCATTTACATGATTGTCATTAATTAATTCGTAAATACCGTGACGGGGAAGTAAAGTTATGTGGGTAGGCAGCATTTATCATCGAAATGCTGGACAATCGTGCTCAGAACCACAATTACGACGATTCCAAGCGCAATTTAATCGATTATAAAACTGTCGTCGATTATAATCGAGTCAAGGTCCTGAGCTTTCGATGTCGATGCCAATTAAAAGAGTTATTATTAGAATGGATAAATAATTTCTTGATTCGGCTAGTGACTATGAGACGCGCAGGTTTTATAATATTAATTTCATAATATTCTTGATATTTAAATAGAAATACCTTCGCTAGGACGTCAGACCCACACAATGGGTCTTCATTCCGAACGGTTCTCGATTACAAACTCTATTAAATAGTAGTAACTATCCCGTATACTTTTTTACGGCGTCAGTTACAAAACCTATGTTAGTGTCCTGGTCGGGGCAGATTGTATTTGTATACGTATATATAATCTGGGTTCCTCTCCAATGCTCTGCATGGTCATCCATAAGGACTTCTGCATACTTTTGAACATATCTGCTACACTCTGTGTTTTTTATCTGGGGATGTAAATTCAAATTCAAATATTTGTTTCTCAATATTGACAATTACTTGTTCTTATCTTGACGGCCTGTAGTAGTAAGTAGCCTTGCCTGCCATGCCAGAGGGCCCAGGTTCGGTCCTGGTAGAAGCAGATATAATATTATATTTGCTTTCTAGTCATGGATGTGTATTTACCTTTATTTAAGTTTATTTCTAATATTTATATATAAAAAAAATATCTATGTGTGTTTATATATTTCTTAAGTTTATTTATCCGTTATCTAGTATCCATAACACAAGTTCTTTAATGATACTTAATTTGGGCTAGATAATGTGGTGTGATTGTTAGCAATATTTATTTATTATTTATTTATTTATTGACGTCAAATAAAGCATGACTCTACCACTAGTTCGTAAAAACCTTCGTGAAGAAGAACTTGCAAGACACTTCACAATGTATTCATTAGACTTTATTTTGAAACCACCTCAACAGTCCTGCAAGATATAACCTCTACCCGTACCACTTTAAACTAGAATTTCTTTGAAACCGAAAAAGTTTTAAACGATGGGATTTATTTACCAAGAATTTCTGAAAACCATTTTGAATACGGGCTAAACTCGACTCTACATTTTCTTCGACTAAGTAATTCACGTCTATTATTTTTCACAGGCTAAATTAATCTTACCCTTATTTATCTTAGACTTACTTTTGTAAAAATTCAATAAAACTTTGGAATATCTACACAAAGCAAGTCGCGGTATCATCGAAAATTACACACCCTCCACACAGACGCTCATAAACAAATCCAGGCTACTTTTTCTATTGTATTTTGGTATTTTTTTAATTAAGCTCCAGGCACCGACGAGATTTCTCTCGTGGTATCTATTAAGATCTGAGATATAACTACTCGCTATCATTAACACAATATAAATATTTGTTTATTAATGGCTTTATCGTATTCAGAAGCGGTGTTAAGAGGCTTTCACACTATACTTGTACATCATATCTATCACTTAGGATTAGGATAAACTAAAAATGGACTGGGTCCATAATGTCCACAAAGGATAGTGGCAGTGTCCTTTGGAAATCGATTTGAATAGGAAATTTAAGATTCATCATTGCTTTTTTTCGTATAATTTTATTTTATTTTAATATTGTGTAAAAATATTTAAAAATCTTTAGCAGTATTTAATTCTTATTTGTATGAAAATTAAAAAGAAATTACCATACCCAGCGGATTCTTTCAGTTTGAACAGTAAAACATTCACACTTGCTTTCCATATCAAATATTTTATCCCTGTCTGGTGAACAATCTGCTTAACCAGCCAACAAACTCCTCTTCTGACACTTCATTAAGTTTTAAGAAACCGTTCTGGCGCCCGCGGCGTAGAACCACTTACAGATATAAAACAAACATATCTATTAATTCTTTCCTAACCCTTTACGGAACCAAATATTTAAAACGAACAAGACTAGAACCTCGCGGTATCAATCAACTCGCATGCTTTATCATAATCGATACAGACATAGTCATTCGAATACGCATTTAAATCGAAACTTAACCCGTGTGAATCGATTAGACTTCGAATCAATAGAGATTTTAAATTAGAATCAGTAATATATTTATAATTTGTATTAATATTAATGTAATATTTATATTTAAATTGACAATATAGTAAATAATGTACGTATTAAGATGTTAGATTGTTGATTTATAATATAAGAAGATATTTAATTAAATAAACTTTAATAGGATTTCGAAGAATATTGCCTTATGATTTTATTTTGGTTTTAACTAATATAAAATTATTATTTAAGGAATAAACGGGATTCTTACCACCATTTTGATTTCTATGATTGAGTTTCCGATACGTCTGCCTCTAACAGTCACCGTCAACTGAATACATTTGCGTGAACATGGCGCTTGCATCATGGTGATGCTTTGTCGTAAACTCGATATTAAAAATCGAAAGCTTGGAAAGAGTCCCGTTCATCCGTTAAATAACTGTATAAACACTCACTTTAAAAATTGATATAACTAAATTACCAAGATACGTTTTAAATAAATTCCCGAAGACGCCAATTAACCTTTTCTGGCTTATCGATAAGGATAAGTCTCGGGACACTCTAACATAACGTAGCTTTAAGAAGAAGTAGCATTTGAGTTCCGTAAGAACCTCTCAAAACAGCATGCAACATAACAACGCATATCTTATTAGACTTTTTGAGGATTTTAACTATTCTAAATTCTAAAAAATCGATACAATTGTTACTGATTTATTTCATGCGAGTATTATTCGTAGTACTACTAGTATAACTCGTAAGAACAGATAGTTCTCCTCACGACAGGAACATTAACAAGACATAGGAGTACATTTGAAGACAAGAGTCCCTTTTAATACAGTAAGGTATCTTTTTTATTATACTATCAGTTTTTAGAGTGGTAGGGCGGTACTGCCGTCCTTCATATTTTGCCATAATAGCCACGTTTACGTGGTTGGAAAGGAACCAGTCCAACTGCTGGAACAAATGCAATTCCAACTTAAACCTACGAAGGGCAACGCATTATTCATATATTTACAATAAACAACAAGATAACCAACTCGAGCTATTAATGATATCAATGGGTGCTGATGCTACTAACCACTAGGTGGATTGCGTGTTCGTTAGCTGGCTTTAAGTTAAAATAAATCAATAACATTTGGAACAAACGTAAGAATTTTTTTGGCCTTTTACATTTTAAGAAATATGATTACATAGATGTATGAGCGTTGAATCAATTGAGGTTCAAAAACCATGTATACCTACGTTTATGGAAACAAGGGCTAAAGCTCATATCAAATAAACATCGATTGAAAAGCCACTGCACTACATAAATTTCACATACAAAGTTAAGAACTGTGTACCTCATTCATACAAATATCGCAAGTTTTATATAAAAACTTATTGTAGATCAGTTAAAGGAAATAAATTTCGCCATTTGCTATAGTTGACACGTCTATAACCTGCTTAATACTTTATTAGCCACATCCACTACGCACAGGTAAGCATATAATTGAAAGCAAAATCTTTATCAGCATTATGAATACATTTCTCACATATATAAACTGCTTGGCTCGCAACAGAGGACACAACTTCTCCTTAGGATGCTAAATTATTACTTTACCTTTTTATTAAACCTGCCGCCATAAAAAGAAATGATATTTTATCTGCTACTTAGTAAAATCTTACATTGTGACTGCGCCGGCGGTGTTTCTGTAAAAATATCGGAATTTGAGAAAAGTTGGTTGCGAACACATATTAGGAGTTCATTAAAACAGTTTTATGTCGGATAATATATGAGCTTGATAAACGATCTAATAATTTGATTTATTTTATTACCTAAATTAAAGTTAAGCATTTACTGAAAGTATTTGTTGTTTTTCATTTTACTTCGTCTCGGGTTTGCTGTGTACAAAATGAATCAAAATTTTTAATATTGTTGTTTAATTCAGTCAAGGAGAGATCCCGACGGCCTAGCAGTGTTAGTAATTTTACCTTAGCTGTACCTTTCTCGCTGACTCTGGTTTGAATCCAACTCAAATTCAAATTCAAATATGTATTTCTCAGCATGTGCAATTACTGTTCTAGTTGTCGTTATATAAAAAAATACTTCCACCAATTCGGCAAAACCTTCGTGAAGTAGAACTGGCAAGAAACTCTATAATGGCTCTTATTTCTATACAAAATAATTCTTATCTGCATCTGTTAGCTCGGCAAGGCATCAAAATTAGATTCGCTTACTTTGGGAAGCCTCTACACTTTTTATTTGTGGGATAGGTAACATTTGTTTATATGTAGTAAATACTTTCAGGACCTTGTAGAAGAGGCTCAGGAAAATACCGACAGTAAAACTAAATCTCTCGTCAATATCAAATTAAGCTATAAATATTTCATTAAAATCTCCAATAAAATATTTTGGAACAGTATAAAACGCGGCTTCGAATCAAGAACGTTCCACAAATGCCCCAGGTCATATCGTTCGACAAACCAAGAACAAATCACCCTTTTATCGCTTCCATCGAAAATATTGATATCAATACAAAAAACTGAACCAAAAACAATGGCTTGAAAGAATTCCCGACTAGATAAGCGACCAGTTATGGAGCAGATAAAATATATTAATAATGGTTTTAAGAACCCTTTCGAAGAATGACCAGTCACTTTGTATCTAAGTATCATTTCAATCGGTTTTTTTTCTTCAAATAATGACACAAATTGATATCGTTGGTAGGGTTGGAGGCGCCTACAAATTAATACATTTTTCAAATGAGGTGATGATCTGATTTAAAATGAGGGTGAAAGCAGTTTTAATTTTTTATGAAATAAAATCTTGGCTTACCTTCATCCACTCTGTCAATAGTATATCATAACCTAAATTGGATAGGATATACCTTAAAAAAAAAGTATTTTGGTTAACTTACCTACAATTTTAATTACTTATAGAGACGTAGGAGTCAAAACATGCGGGACATTTGAAAAATTGGCTAGCAACACTTAACTACTGTTAACATAATTTTTGTACTTTGATTTCAATTCTCTATCGGGTTTTCTTAAATCTAGATAGCAATGTACCTAATTATCCTACAAGGTAAATAATTTATTTTATTAAAAATGGAAATGATACATTAAAATTAATATTATGTTGCTCATTTGAGAAGAAAATAGTGTTGCCACATTCAGAATTTTCATAAATTTTCAACAGTCACGACTCGCCGGCCTACTATCATAATTGCCATTTTCAAATATCTGTAAATATAATAAATATTCAACGGCGATAACTTGGCTGAATTTTTTTTTCGTTTGACTAAAACTTGGGAAGTCGATTTTCTTCCGTTATTACATAACAAGACAGTGACCATTGGTCGAGTCTTTTTTGTTAAATTATTTATTACTCATACATAACAATTTCTGACCATCAACATAGATGCCAAAATTTAGGAATGTGAATAATATTAATGTCAATAAATATTCATGAAATCGACTTAAAAAAGCCGTATCAAAATATGAATTGAAACATTTTAGCCAATATCATTATAAAGACATTGTCATAAACAAATAATTTTATTCTTAAAATGACGTGATTAGGCGACCGTTCAATAAATAACAACTAGTCAATATCACTCTGCCCACTGTGCGCGACCTACCTTAATTTGTTGAATGTTAATGAGCCCACTGCCATCGCAGCAGCGATATTTCAAAAAAATGACGATGTGATCGGTAATTTAAGAACAAATTCTTATGATTGGATTAAGACGTCAAAGCGTGCTGTAGCCGGTACGGTCCGAAGCGCAGATCATGTTACTTAAAAAAAACTAAAAATCTGATATCGAAAACGATACTTTTATAAGTTATTTACGAACGAATTTATCGACAGATTTTATTTTACGCTGAATATGATATCTCAGTTTCTTGCTACCGTCGATGTGTAAAAGAAGTTTGAATCTTATTGGAGGAAATTTAATATTACTGTTTAAATGACCTATAATACCTTGCTTGCTGACCTTACATAATCAGACAGAGGAAATACCATTCATAATTCGTAGCACTAATTATGCCTAGATTATATTTTGTCAACTTGTCGAAAAAATAACGAAATGATTGCTATTTAAATTTCGGACAATTATCAGCAAATTCGTATGCATCTAATGTCATTATTATTGCAATTAACAGTCTAACACAATTCATTAAGGTTGATTAAATATTCAAAGTAGCAAATTCCACGTCTATCCGTGTCTTGATCAACAACTAAATTACGAAAAAAAGTAAATAACATCTGGAAATGGTTGACTTTTTTATTTCTCCGTTTAGTCGCTCAATTTGCCAAAATCTAATTGGAATATTTCTGCTTTGTATTTATAAGAAATTATCATACGAAGCTTTACTATTATTCGGTTGCTGAAATTGTAGAATCCTTTTTGGAAACTCCAAATTATATCTGAGCATTTTCATTAATCCATCAAAAGTTTCTAATTTATGCCACTTTTGAGTGGCGATGGCATCGTAAAACACCCTCCCGCTACCCACCCGTTGGCTTCGCCGAATTTCCTTGAGAATGACACCTCCTCTTTGTATTTTCTTTATGGTAGAAGCCGCGCCTCTAACGTGATATATGTATAAAAAATTGTAATTTTATAATGTAGAGTAATGTTTTAAACACAACTATTTCCTATTTTCCTAACGTTTTTTAACGTAACTCCAGTTTATCTCCAGTTTAACTTCAATTTACTCCAGCCAGAATACACTTTCCGTAGGTTCAATGTCTCAGAATTGTAGGTGTTCGATAAAACAAAACACTTAAAGAGAATTTGTTAATCAAATCGATCTAATAGGAGTCGAAAAGTAGGCATCAAAACTTTCTTTGATAATTTATTCATGCATTGAATCGAATATCGTAAAAATCAAACTTACAACCGATATAATAAGATTTTAGACATGAACCTAACATCATTTCGTTTTATTAATTTTAGTGAATACAAAATAGTAGATTAATAAAGACTAGGAGTTAAAAATGTATTAGTTCGTCACGTCAATGTCCATCACTACAAGGAATTTGAACCCGGGCCCTCAGGTTTTAGAACCTGCCGTGTTTAAGCTTCTAGGCAATTGTTTTTAGATATTTTGTTAAAATTTACTTTCATATTAATGAAGTCGTGCACAATAAAACTCCCAACTACAACCAAAAATGAACCTACTGTTTTCGATTTCATTGCAACAAAAATGACAGACCAAATTCGGCAAAACGTTTCTCAAAAAAAACAGCCTTATCTCGTAACAGCTTATCAGCGCTTGCCTTTTCTGCGGCGGCAATAAATTATTTAAATATATCGTAATTCTTTGCTTTTCCAGATTCAGCCGTGATAAGTGATTATTAGAGCACGGGTGGCACACTTATGTGATATTAGAAACGAGATAAAAAAGGCAAAGTATTTTGGCAATCTCTGAACAAGGATCGATATTTTGCGTCGTTTTATCGGTGTTTGTTTTAACTAAAATGGAGGTTGTTAACAACGTGCTAACACGCCGCAACTTGTTAGTGTAAACAGTGGATAAAGTTTCAACTTCGAAATTTGCCGTGCGGTTTGGATGTTGATACTTTGTAAGCTTAGTCTTAATGGATGAAATTTTTATTATTTTGGTAAAGGCGGCTAACATTTTCTAGGTATTCAAGCGCGTTTAGCTTTGGTATGCACTTTGCAGACATTGAATAAAACTAATTAAATTTTTGGCTGTGCAAAAACATGCATTAATTTTTGTGATATTATATCATGAAGAGAACGAAAATCTAATTGGATTTTCGATAACGCTTGTCAATTTTTACTGTCTTTGATAATAGGTGTTACAATATGTCACTCACATTATCAACTCGACCTTTTTGTTTATCGGAGATTATTAAATACGAAAATTCCACGATGACATAATTTGTAGCTGGTTAACATAAATGTCAATGATTCTCATGTTCCATATAAACCTAGGTTAATTTCGTTTCAATAAACATTGGAGTAATGAAAAGAGAAACTTATAATTAATCGTAGATGTTATTGATTGATTTTATTGTAATTTATTGATTGTTGCTGACCGTAGGCTGGTTGGAATTGCTTTTGTCCAGTAATTACCTTAGACGTTCCTTCCCTTTATCCGCAATACAACCACGTAGTCACTATGGCGGTTAAAGTAAGAATGACTGTTGTACCGCTCATAACATAAGAAACTTTACTACACTGTATTTAATCATAAAGTCCCGTGAAATTTAAAAGGCTAATAGGGTCATAAATAAACTGTCAGTTTCGAAAAAAATATTTTTAATAAATCTTTGATAAAGATGTTTTTTCTAAATGTACTAGAATATTTTTTGTTTGTATTTGCTTAATACTAAGGTAAATAATCACATGTCATCTTACTTCTTCGTCACTCTACGAGAACACAATACAAATTGCAAACCATTCATAAAATAGCCTAAAGCTTCATCCTGGCATACTGTACGTTCATACCACACGCAATTTCAACATTACTACGTAGTTCTTATAAGAACTGTTTAAGATCGCTTTTGTCTTAAATATCTTTTGAACTGAAGTGGAGTACTGAACTCATTACTTACATATTTGTTATAAGTTACAGCCCAGTACATGATCACTATATTAAGACTCAGGTGGTCAAATAAAGTATTTGCATAAAGGATTGGAAGCTTAACTCACCGTGTGTGGTAGCTTACTAACTATACGTCAGGCTACAAGTTAATTAGGGTGTCGTGTATTTTGGACAAAGTACTGTGCAATGCAAATGTGCGGGTATTCATTGATATAGTTGTTATTTTGAATATTTAAGGTTGTAAGATGATCGTTGTGAATTTAAAGTACTTCTTAGTGGTTTTTTACTGTTTTTAATTTACAAAAAAGTTTATCGTAGTACTATGTTCTCTTTATTAAAAATATTTAATTACATAAATAAAAGTGAAGATATTGTTGCATTGATAGTTGAACCGTATTTAATCATTACCGAATTTACCGTCCGACACGAGTGAATATCGTCCGGTATTTTGGGATGCGCATGGAATACTCTTAATAGAGGGAAGTCTACCTTCATAGGGGGGAAAATATAAATAGCAAATGGGATTACTTGGGCGGTTGGAGTACGAAATCGCGGAAAAAGGAGTGACGGGTCGCTGACCTGCCTCTGATATGGTTGAGGAGGGCGATGGCTGGCTCCTACGTTTAATAGTGAGCAGGTGCCGTTCGCGGTACTACTACTAACTAATTTATGTTTTTTATAATGAAAGGGACTATTTGTTTACATAAACTATCGTGGAAATAAATGGAATGAAAAACTGGAAGTTGCTCTAATGTAAATTTTATCAAATCAAATCCTTTGTTGTTATCAATACTATGTTATGTTGTTATCAATACTATGTTATGTATAGTATTAATGTTATACATTAAGTATGTAGTTCTGGAACCTCCGTAGGCCTCTGACAATAACCGGGACCGGTGGCTCACCGTGCCCTCCGAAGCACGTTTTTTTTTTTTTTTTTTGGTTCCCCTCCACGGGAAAGGCAGGAGGACATAAAAAATGCTCTGAAGCATACTCCGCGCGCGCGATCGGAGTTATGTGGGACTCGTCCCGACGCCTACCAGAACCATACCCACTAAAAAACCCCCTGTCGGCTCGTGCATTTTTGCCACTCAGCCTTCATCTGAGCGACGGCCAATCGGAGAAAGAGGCCGCGCTAGCGGGGCCCTTAAGGGGTCACCCGCTGGGATTTACATAGCACTGAAGGTGCTCAAAAAGAAAAGTAAAAAATTTAAAATTTAAAATTGACAAATAAAATTGTATTAATTCGGATTTACGTTAGAATTAGAATTTACGTTAGAATTAGGATTTGCGGCCTGAAGGGCCTCGAGAGCTAAAGTTAACTGCGTAGGTAGTCGCCCGTGTGCGCGTTTCTCGGCCTAGCGACTTTGAATTTCGAATCTAACACAGGAGCAGTATATGAGACTGAATCTCGAACAAGATGATTGGGATGGGATTCGGCGCGTTTGAAGAACGATTCTGAGAGTGTTTTGAGGTGCTGTTGCACTGTAGGTAGTTCAAGATCTCTGTGCAGGTCCGCGTTGCGCACATACCAAGGTGCGTCTGTGGCCCTGCGGCAGAAGAGATTTTGAACTACCTGCAGCTTATACAGGACGGAGGGATTGGCGTGGGCAAAGACTGGCGAAGCATATGACATGTCGGGTCTAACGCAGACCTTATAAAGCGTACGTTTATTTCTAAGAGACATTTTACTTTTTCTACCTATCATACTATTTAAGCGGCTTAAGTAGAAACGCGCGAGTTTCGTTACTCTATCGACGTGTGGCTTGAAAGAAAGCGTCTGATCTAAGGTGACGCCTAAGTATTTGATACTGCGCTTCCAGGGGATGGGAATACCTAACATTCGAATGTGGGGATCGTTGCGGCGATTACGACGTTTGTGGTCGAATTGAATGGCAGAACTCTTTTCTGGGTTGACATCGATACGCCATTTTTGAAACCAAACACCGAGGGCGTTTACGGCCTTTTGGAGTCTGGTGATGTTATACGGGATCCTTTGACCTTTAGTGTAAAGGGCGGTATCGTCTGCAAAGAGGGCGAGTTCGACGCCTTTCGGCGGGATGGGCATGTCATTAGTGTACACGGTGTACAGCAGAGGGGCGAGGACTGAGCCTTGCGGGACTCCAGCCTTTATGGGACGAGGCGCGGAGAGCGTGCCTTCATGTTTGAATCGAAACGTACGGTCTTTAAGAAACGACGCGATTAATCTGACTAGGCGAACCGGTAAGCCTATTTTACAGAGTTTAAAAACGAGACCGCTGTGCCAGACTTTGTCGAATGCCTTGGCTACGTCAAAGAGAACTGCGATTGATTTTTTACGATGCGGATAGAATCCTTCGAGAATGTACTCGACGATTCGATGGACTTGCTGAGGGCAGGATTGCTTAGCGCGAAAGCCGAACTGGTGGGGAATAATGAGAGGGTCGCCATCCGTTGGAAACAGATGGTTCCGCATTCGAGAGAGTATGACTCTTTCGAGAAGTTTAGACATTGCCTTGAGGAGGCTGATGGGTCTGTGATTAGCCGGGATGCTCAGAGGTTTACCCGGCTTGGGAATGCCTATGACTGTCGCTTCTTTCCAGGCTTTTGGAAAGTAGCTATGGTCGAAGCAGGCATTGAAGAAGATAGCTAACAAGGTAAGCACCTGCTGTGGCAGGTGCTTAAGTGCGTGGTTGGAAATTCCATCCGCACCCGGAGCCTTTTTGGACTTTTGCTTTCTAATGAGAAGCAAGATTTCATCATTAGAGACTGTGACGGGGTCGTCGGTGATAGGGAGAGATTCTCTGCGGAGTACTTCGTCCTCCACCTCCTGGATGTGGGAGGGATCCGCGAGTTGCGTGCTGGGCGAACATTGTGCCGCTATGCTGTCGGCGAAGCATTCGGCTTTCTCTTCGACTTCGAAGGCAATGGTGTCGTCGGGACGAGTGAGAGGAGGAACGTGAGAGGCGGTGTCTACGCGTAAAGCTCGGGCCATTCGATAATACGCTTGGTGGGACGGGGAGATATTCTCCATGAGATCGTTAAACTGAGTGTCACGGAGTTCCGCGAGGCGAGACCTAACTTTACGTTGAAGCTGAATTGCAGCTGTTCTATATGCGGGCGTGGGATATTTCTTGGCTCTCCGGAGAGCCGCGTTCTTAGCTTTAATGAGATTGCTAACGGCTAAGGGAAGCGCGGGTTTGCCTTGCTTAGCAATGATTACGTTGTCGCTGATGACTGAGTTGATAGCATCAGTGAGAGTATCGACTACTGAATCTATTTTAATCGGGCTGTCTAATTGGTCGGGCGAAATCGCGAGCGGAGAGTTCGGTGCCTCTAAGGCTGAAACTAACGTATTTTTAAAGCCTTTCCAGTTGGTAAAGGTCTTAGGAGATGTGACGTTATCGTTAGGCGTGCCTAGCACGAGGGAGACGGGGCGATGGTCGGAGCCTAGGTCATCGAGCGGTTCGATGGACCTGAGATCAAGATTGATTCGCTTGATAATTGCAAAGTCGAGGATGTCAGGAGAATAGGTCAGGTTGTTGGGATAGTGAGTGGGAGTGATGGGGGATATGACGTCTAAGTCAAGGGAGTTAGTGATGTCGAGGAGAGCGATACCGCTGGTGTTGGTCGATAGGCACGTCCAGTCAGTATGTTTGGAGTTAAAGTCTCCGAACATAATGACTGAATGGCCGAGGGCGAGAATGGCCTCAAAGTCGCTGCGGATTGGTCTGGAGCCGCACGGTATGTAGACTGAAGCTATGATGATGGTCGGATGACCAGTCATAGCCAATCTACACACAGTGGCCTCCATGTTGAGGAGAGGAGGGGTAGGGAGAGGACAGCAATGGAAGCCTCTTTTGTAATATATAGCGGTGCCGCCGTATCCGTCGGAGTTGGGCCTGTCGTTGCGAGTAAACGCGTACTTAGGAATAGCGTATCCCCTGGAGCGGTTTGGAGTAAGCCATGTCTCCTGGAGAAGGAATAAGTCAGGTTCTTTGTTCTGAAGGAACAGTTTAATCTCGGGAAGGTTGGTGCTAAGGCTACGAGCGTTAAAAGATACTAGGGATAAGCCCTTGGGTTTAATACGACTGGACGCGGGATTCACGGGTCTAGACATTATAATTTATTATTTACGAATTTATACAAAAGTAAAAGAATTTACATCGAACTTAGGAGCGAGTGATGCTCGGCTAACGCGAATAAACGCTCTTGAGGAGAGCGGGCGGCTCGCAGTTTGCGTGCGAGTACGGAAATTTCGTTAATGTCGACGTTTTGGATGACGTCGAACACGGTCTTCGTGTCCTCAGCCAACGACGACTGAGGTGAAGATGACAAAGTGGGACGCGGCCCTACGGAAGCTACGGGAGCTGGGGTGGGTCGGGAAGGTGCAGGCGGGACGGCCGGACGCTGCCTCCAAGACAGAGCCTGAGTAGGCGTCGGCTGAACGGGCTTTGCTTCCGGGGGACCCCGGTTGCGCAGCGGCGGGAAGTTAGCGGGAGTGAGCGGTTTAGGTGCGACCTTCTTGACAGTGGAGCGCGGAGCGCACGGGCAACCCCTGTAGTTAGCTGTGTGGCCGGACTGGCCGCACAGCACACAGGCAGGGGGGGAAGTGGATTCAGGAGTGCGAGTGCACTCCTTTGTGATATGTGGATCCAGGCACTTAACGCACCTGGGGGGAGCTGAGCAGTTAGCCGCTGCGTGGCCATATAGCTGGCAGCGGTGGCACTGCCCAGGATGACCGCGGGGGTTGGGACGCTCGACGGAGATGTTCGAGAGTCCGCAGATTGTGCGAGCCTCTCTGAAAATCTCCTTCGAGTTGGGAGTATTTGACAGGATTACTAATGCTAAAGGAAAACGCCTACCGCGGTTGGAGTGCATCTTGTGCACTGCTTCGGCCGGGAAACCCTGAGACTTAAGGTCCTCGAGAATGTCTTCTCCTCCCGCCCTCCGGGAGGGCGTAGGTGTGATACGCGATTTGATTGATCGACAGAAGCCTAGTGAAAGACCGGAAGTCGTCGACGGTCGCTACTTGAATTTTGATTGTATCGCCAGCGTTGGCGGCTTTTAAGTAATTAATTTTGTGCTCTTTGCACAAGTTTGAAACCGCGGTCCAGCGCGCTTTTTCACGCAGGAAGACGGGCGGAGGGAGCTGAGGTTTCGGCGGGACGGGAGCGCAGCGCGTCGCTGGCTTCGATGGGACCGACGGAGGCGCGGTAACTTCGAGCGATTTTAACGGCGCGGGGGCTGGTGTTGAAGACACCGGGGAGGGCTCGGGTATTGATGATACCGAAGCTTTCTGCGAGCGCTTCTTGGAGCGCTTGGCGACAAGTTGAAACGCGGGCTCAGGAGAGCCGGTTAAGGTGACGGCATCTGACGACGTATCAGACGTGGGTTCGGAGTCGCTCCCGGGAGCGGTACGCTTGCGACGCGACGCGTGAGAGTATGCGACCGATTCGCAGTCCATCTCGGACGAGGCGGGAGACGAGGAAGAGCTGTAGACCTGAGGGGTCTCGACGTTGGAGGCCTGAGGGGCCGGGTTTGAGGCCTGAGGGGCCGGGGTTGAGGCCTGAGGGGCCGGGGTTGAGGCCTGAGGGGCCGGGGATGCGATTGATGCCTGCAAGGCCTGCGTTATGATGTCTTTCGGGATGTAGACGCCTACCGCAGCAAGCGCCTGGGTGAACGCGTTAATAACACTTAGCGGATCCATTAGGGAGGGTTGGGACAATAATATTAATAAATATAAGTATAATAAAAGATGCCTAGTTCCTAAAAACCTAGCAAAATCCTAGCGGCTAACCTCCCTACCAGCGGTAGGGGGGCTGGGGAGGAAAACTTAAAACTAACAGTAGTACGCCGAAGGCCGCTACCTAGAAACCTAAAAAAGGGTACGCAGGTAAAGAGTTGACCGCGTTAGGGTCAACCTTTACCGACAGAAAGGACAAATACACACGACAACACACAGATATGATAAAAATAAATATGAAAAATAGAAGAAAAATAAATAAAATAGAGAAGAGAAATAAAATAAAAATAAAAGGACTGGTTCAGTACAAGTTCGTTGTCACCGTTAAGTATCCTTTGCACTGAAACCAGACTACTTACGCTGGGCACAACACTGCACTCAGCACAAGCACAACACAACTTAGCACAGCACTTTGAAGACTAAGGGGCTTAGTCGCAAAGAAAAATCGCACTTCGATAGCACTCAGATGGAGTAGAAAAACCTTGAAAACCGTAGCACGGAACCAACACGCTAAACTGTGACGTCAGTAGACTGAGCGCCACGGCATATCGGGAAGGGACCAAACAACGGAGAACGGGGTCTTGCACGTCCGCACTGGGCGGCGATCGGAGCGAGAATGTGCCGGAGCGAGAATGTGCTGAAGCACGGGGATGCTCAAGTTCTTAAGCCACTAGTGGTCACCCGTTTGCCGCGTCGGATGTTGCTTAACTTGACAATCGTCAAGCGACAGTGACAACTGTCCAGCCATGAGCGCCAAACAATTTACAAACGGGATATAATATGCAATTAATATTTTGTCACATTATTTGTATTACTATGTTATGATCACATGACGTGTTACATTCGATTAACATAAAATAGTAGGTAAATTGGATGAGTGGGATTTGTGTCTTATAGCACTTATTAAAATAACAAGTACAAAGATATCTCAAAAATATGCTATATTTGTAAGGACTTAATTAGTAATGGCACAATTGTAGTGAAATCGAAAGTAAATATCAATCATATAAATCACTAATAAATGATGTTCCACATGATACGATAATAATGAAGATATTATAAAACTCTGAATAAATTGCAAAATATATATGCAAATTAGCCATCTTTGAGATATTTATGGCAGAAATTTGTCTCCAGTCGGCAGTATGGCTTATTGCCTTGCCGACAAAGGTCGTTACAATAATAGCAAATTTTTTTAACTATATTTATATTATTTCAGGCTCCAAAGAGAATTTAAAAATATACTTAAAATTATGTTATGATAATTTGGGTGCAGGTTGTAGTGATCTATCATACTTTGGGGAAATTTCATAATTAGTGTAACTATCAAAACGTCGAGTTATGAATTCAGTAACAACATACAATTTTGTGAATCCTATAGTTCTACATTACAAACATGCAATAAAGATTAAGGGTGTTCTCCATATTATTTGTTTGCTGGCTCCTCAGGGTGGCTTCGTACTGGGTCGCTGGGCTCAGACCAGGAACCCTGGGTTACAATCATGGAGCATTATGGTTGCATAAGAACAGGGAAATACTAAATAAAAGATGTTAGCTCAGCAGTATTGGTAGCGTTATTTATTTGTAGAGATTCACTATTGTTTATGCATATTTATTTTGTGTTACCCCAGCTCACTTTTCGGCCATCCATAAAAATATATACACGTTGTGTACGTTTTTCTGCGATTATTTACATCAATTAATAATTTTTTTTAAATTAGAAGTAAACATGAAAAGGGTGGTGCAAATAATTACTACACAAATTACTGTGAATGCTTATGCAAATTTATTACAGCTCGAACAATCTGATAAATGTGTAGTAATAACAATAAAATGAACGTTAAACTGACTTCAAATCGATGACTTTAAACCGAAACCACACTTGATCCTTTAATGTGAATCAATGTTTCTGAACGCTAATTAAACGTCGGGTTATTTGATATAAAGGAACGCGTAAAAAATCGAACCACTCTTTGCCAATAAATCAGAGAAAAAACCTCGACAAGTAAATGTTTAAACTTAATTGTAGCTGTTACTGCAACTCGCTTTTAATTAGGGAAATAATTTATAGAACTTTAAAAAGAACCATTAAATAACGAGGTATTTATTTAGTGCTTAAGTTTATAGTTATGACCGCTACTAAGAAAACCAGAAAGAAGATACGGTTGGGAGTGCAATACTGCTTTCTGGAGGGTTTCAGACAGAGAAGCTATCAAGAAGATATACATATATATATATGGCTCATATACCAACAATATCGCAGGAGATTAAAAAGCAGTTTAAATAGCGATAAAATAAAATAAAGTTATGAATTACTTTAAATAAGAACTCAAAATACATTTCTATATTAGTTATAGAGTCTGCTGACAAACGACACGGTATTTACAGTTGCAGTTAGGACATACAGAGTCAAACTCGGAATCACATGTTAAGAATTTTGTTTTTCGCTATCAAAATCTATTATTACAGCTCCTCAGCTACAAATTAGTATCACAATTTTGTAAAAGTATTCAAATTTTGCAGTACCTCCGTCCAATTTTATTTACCCATTCTCTCCCTAAGGGTTAGTATAGTTTCTTTTGTAAGATCTCGTCTGGAGTGGTACTTCAGTCCTCCTTATTTCAACGCCATAATTACTGTTCACGTGGTTGTGTTCCCGTCAAAGGGAAGAAACAGCCAATGCAATTACTGGAACAATGGCAATTCCAGTGAAGCGTACGGTTGGCAACGCAGCCTTGGTCGATGAAATAATCACGTTCAATATTAATAAGTAAAACACTTACGACAACGTATGTACATGGGTGCGGTTGCCAAAAATCATCATACGGGTTGCATGCTCATTTACCTGCCAAAAAAAAGCAACGTAACTCGTTGTTTAACTTTCCGATAAGAGATATACCTAAACATGATGAATGATTTATAATTTATTGGGTCAGCAAATAGATCAAATAATCAAGAAACTTTAACTAACATTAAATAGTAACTGTTTATAGTCGGCATACCAACTCACGATCCACAATCGTGGAACAACTTCCATTGGCTAAGTTGTAGATCTTCACTGACACCCCCGCGTGCAATGTAAGAACACCAAAAATTTTGAGATTTGACATGAATTTT
Source organism: Marasmarcha lunaedactyla (assembly GCA_923062675.1). Classification (NCBI taxonomy): domain Eukaryota; kingdom Metazoa; phylum Arthropoda; class Insecta; order Lepidoptera; family Pterophoridae; genus Marasmarcha; species Marasmarcha lunaedactyla. Next base: position 10,509,287 of record OV281343.1, on the reverse strand, counting down.
TAGTTAGTGTTTCCAAAGTTGTAACGCGTTGCTTGCCCCTGTTTTTTTCATATAAATATAGTCCCAAAGATTTTAAAAGTAACGCGAATAGGTACCTTTTGGTGTTGCCCACCTCATCTTCGCCACCACTCACTACTATGTTTGTATCACGTTATTGATCTTGAGATTTTCCGGGCTCCGTAACTCTGATATTGGAGGTTGCCACTCACTCACAAAGCTGATATCGTTATTTTGGCGACTAAAATTAGAAAGGTCAGTTGAACACACTCCGATGTCTTTGAAAAAAGATACTTCTGCCAATATACATACATAATCATCTTTTACCATTCTATTTTAAACATTACAGTCACCAGATACGCACGTTGCCACTTTTTGACAAATAACATAAATAATATATTTGTAGTAAAATTTGGTTTGTTTTCTCTTGGCAAAAGTACAGAAAGGACTAATTCTTGACAGTTTCATAAATTATATTTCGAGTTTTCTGTCACCAATATTGTTTTTTGTCCACCAATATAATGCGAAGAATTAAATATTAGAAGTATTTTAATTATTAAAGAGATATAAACAGTTAATATAGGTATATTTTTATTGACAAATTCAAAATTTTACTTTAATTAACAATTATAAAATAAAATAAAATAATGCTACAAATAAAAAATAATTGTATGTTTTATACATCAATAAATGCTCCAAATTCAATCATAATATTTAAACAAAATTTAATTAAAATTTCGGACAGCTTCGACAGTTTAATCCTTAAAATTTCGACACGTTTAAATTATAATATAATAATAGGAAATAAAATTCAGCAACCATAAATTTTAAGCAAGGTAAAATTTAGTTTAAGTTATTTGGTTAAGTCTTCAATAGTCTTTTCATTTATATTATCAAAACCCTCAGTAACGAGCACTCAAGTCACAAGCCACTGCCCTGGGGTGCCCCGAGGCGCCGCTCGTGGTCCCTTAATTGTTAATTTAAGACATCGGGACCCATTCTCTCATATTACTGTTTATTACTCATTCGGCTTTGAAATATGATTTTTATTATGCGCATCAACATTTTGAATGAGCGTCGTTTAAACTTTTTACCATGTTACCGTCTTCCTAATGTATTTTTATAAGGATGTACTTTACTTTTTGTTTCTGATAACGGGGATTTCACACTTCTTCGAAAAAATCTTTAGATACCATGTTTGATGATTAGATGGATGTTTAGCGTACAGAGAGGTAATATGAAATTGCCGTTTTTCACGAAATAAATAAAGCGTAATTTTTTTATATATTTTTTATTTCTATTAATCAAAATAATCACCCATGCAATCAATGCATCTTTGCCAACGCATTGGTAGCTTATTGATGCCTTTCTTGAAGAAATCAGCTGGACAGGAGGCAACAATTTCTTCAAAGGCATTTTGTACTGCCTCTCGGGTATTGAATTTTTTTCCCGCCAAGAAGTTATCCAAATTCTGGAAAAAGTAGAAGTCTGTAGGCGCAAGGTCTGGTGAGTACGGCGGATGACGGAGAGCTTCCAACCCCAACTCTTGTAGCTTGGAGACCGTCTGCTGTGCAGTATGAGGTCGCGCGTTGTCGTGCAGGAGCAGTGGAGCCGAACGATTGACCAAAGCTGGTTGGAGACGTGCGAGCTTCTCCATCATTGTGTTCAGTTCTTCACAGTACACATCTGCAGTAATGCTTGTCCCGTTTGGCAAGAAGCTGTGATGAATTACACCCGCGTTAGACCACCAAACAGTGACCATCACTTTTCTAGGGGTAAGTTTTCGTTTAGGGCATTGTTTGGGTGCTGAACCAGGGTCCAACCAACTTGCTGAGCGCTTACGATTGTCAAACAGTATCCATTTCTCGTCACAAGTAACAATGCGGTTCAAAATTCCTTCATTTGTATGCCTGCTGAGCAGTGCAAGGCACGTATCCAGGCGTACTTCGCGCTGGCGGTCATTGAGTTCGTGGGGTATCCATTTGTCAAGCTTTTTTACCTTGCCAATATGACGCAAATGGACCAATATTGTTTTGATGCTAACATCGAAAGCTGCTGCTAATTCAGCCGTGGATTGAGTTTCATCAGCTTCCACAATTGCCTTTAATTCGTCATTGTCGACCAAAGTTTTCGGACGACCACGGGGTTCATTTTTCAGGTCAAAAGAATCCAGAACCGAAGCGGGTAAACCAATAACGGGTGGTGCGTTCGTTTGTAGTGTTCGCTCCGTAAACGTCGTTGATGTTGCGTGCCGCTTGTGCCGCTTTGCTGCCACGACGGTACTCATACTCCATAATTACTCGAATTTTTAACTTATCCATGATGACGAAAAATGTTCGAATGCGTTGAAAACAAAACACTAACTATTAAACAAATGACGATTTTAGAAAAATAATTCCATGTTTGTCAAATAAAATTAATTTAAAATTAGAATTATCAGTCAAAAAAAAAATATTTTCATTTGAAATGGCCAGTACGGCAAAACGGCAGTTTCATAGGTAAAGACCTATTATATAGAATTTATATTGAGATTTCCTAGGTTCACGCAAAAACGAGGTAAAACTCAAGTAAATAATGAGATTTGTGTCTATCGTCATGCATCTCACATAAACGAAGCTTGTACTCGACCTTTGATAACACGTAATTGTATTATTAACCCTATTACCCTGCAACACTGGAAGTAACTATTTTTACAAACGCGCTAATTGTAAATCTTTTATGTTCATTATATTTATTAAATTTCAGTTCCTTTATGTCATAGGCTATCCTACTAAAAGTTTGTTATACTACAAGAATTACTTAACTTCGACTGCCCTTAGTACAACAACATCATTATTTTCACAAAGTATTCAAAAGTAATCTAAACGCAACAAAATAATCGGACGCGAAAGCTATGTACATCCCTCGTTTAAAATGTTCCCAACAGTATTTTGTAAGTACTTAACTTGGATTCCCAAAGGCTCGCCAGTAAATAAAGCAGCTTTACGAGCGGCTCCAGTGTCGGTATGCCATTGTAACTCTTCGACAGCCGCAGTTTATTGGCTAATTTTATTCAATTAAATTGTTCTCGTTGCGCCCCGACACTTCAAGGCACATTTTAGCGCCTCGGAAATTATTGCAATAGATAACATTATACGCTGGTAACACTCGCCAGCAGTGAGTGATTTAATATCTCCGTTGATGCTTACGATCGAAAAGTGAAAATTTATATTAACGATGTAGGCGCCGCCGCTTCATCTGAACAAAAAAGAGTTTTAATATCTTTCGTATATTACTATTATCGTAAAGTTAATGCATAGGGTTAAAAATGAACATAATATGTTAATTCATATGAAGCACGAAGCGGGTGGTGGCTTCTAGGCAGTAGGCTGCTGTCTGCGTCCTGCTGCGACTCAGTGAGACATTTCATCACAACGTCAGCCAGGGACACAACTATTGTACCCTTTGATGGACAAAAAGAGGATTTACACGGAGCTCACGTCATGCTGACAACGCATATTCAGATCGTTTAGAATGGAATATATTTTAGGCAGATTGTTGTCAGAATATTTGTGATAAGATCACATTTATATTGTTGCCTATAAAAGATTTTTTGTGAAATTTATGCAATTAATGTTGTGACAACGGCACTATTTTTTTAATCGTAATTTTTATTTTGTATGAGGCACGTAGTACTTAACATGCAGTGAACTACGTATTACGAACAAAAACAGCACATGGATAAAATACAGAACGAAATTTCTATTTTATTAAATTTCATGAAAAAAGTTAGTCTACGAGGTTTATCTGAGAAAGGAAACCTGTTTTAAAACAGTTTCTTCCAATATAAAAAATTGCGTAATGAATGGCAAGGACGGACCCCGTTTTAGATTTTATCTGCTATAAAACAGACTCAACACGACCAAAACTGCGCAAATAAATAAAAAGGACATTGACGCCACCTATAAATACAAGATTAGAAAAACAAATAAAATTATTTTAATAGCCTCGTGAGAACTGTCGTACCACCACCCACTGAGGGATGTTCGTTAGATATTTTAATTGTGCCGCTAAAAAGGTCTCAGAGTTTTATTTCTAATAAATCAAAGCCATGTCCACGGTAGTTCCTTGTCAGTTTTTTAGGGAATCCCAAACACAAAAAATCTTATCAGATCACCTGACACTCAGATTCCTGTGGCTTCAAAACAACTTTGTTTTGTATAAATGTATTATTTGAAACAAAAGAAGGCTGAAGATCCCCGAGCGTTTACAGAAACGTCATCATCCAGTTGTAAAATAGGATGCAACGTATAAAGGATGATTAGGATCGCTGCCTACGCGACGTCAGCTTGATTAGCTCCTCAAAACACCGAATTTGATAAATTTGCCGTAAACCATCCAAACCATAGAATTAAGAAATCAGATGCCTCTAATTTTGAAACCGATCCACTTTCCGGCTTCTTGAATTTGCCACACACGATCTTCTAAAAAAGGGGAATTATCAGCAAAACAGTGGTAATGTCGTAATGGTAGACTATTTCCTTTTCTAAATTGTACCGCAAATCGTTAAGTTGATAACTGTACATTTGAAAATAAGTAATTTTAATGTCATCAGTCTTGGAATCGCAGTTTGACCGAGCGTTCCGGGTCGACAGTCACCCGAGATCCATCAGTCATTCGCAACTAGACTATAAAAACGGGAATTTCCGAGTCAATAAATGACTTTATTTGTTTTTCTAACAGGAAGCGTATTTAGTGGGTAAAAGATTGGGTAAAAAACTGAAGAACAAAGTGGGTGGCGGGTGGTTGATGACAGTTTAAGTAGTGTAACTCGATAGCTGCGCCGGAGTTTGTTTACGATGCGCACGCTTCAACTTGCCGATAGAATTATGGTCATAGGTGATTTTTGATAATATTTGCATAAAACATCTATTACCTACCTAATTCTATTAATGTACAAATAATTGGTAATTTTGTATCTAGTTAATTTAAAGTTTTGTATTGCCATAAGTTACTAGCAAATAAACATTAATAAAAAAAAGTAAACATGCCAAACTAGTTATAGTTTTACCCTTTACAATTTATAGTTTTTATAATGAAAATTTACTGGCTTTCGAGGTTCGTTTTAGGTTAGTTTAAACTTGCACATTCATACATATTAACATTATTGTCAAAACATACGGAGGTAACACTCGTAGAATCCTAAGATATCATCAGATAATATAGTCAGAATTTCCCAAGATTTTCAAAATAACCACTTCATCGAAAATCATTAGTTCGATGATGTAATGTCTAGTCTTTCAACACGAGATCATAATTTTATCACTCTAACTAATCATCTTGTTAGTAATATCTAAAAAAATAAATACCAGACTTGAAATTATTATGGCTATATTTACGAAGGACAATATAGTAAACAGAAAACCTCCGTGATACGTGAAATTTACCATCATGCTTAAGTTCATAAATGTGTGCCAAACGTCAAAAACTCAAGAGCTTGAGGCGGAGATAACGCCATCACGAGGCGGACGGTCGAATTACTTTTTATTGATTGGAGTGATATAAAAACTGCTAAATGTTGTCTGCTGTACATTATTCAAAGGCACTTCTCTTTACGTTACTAAAACAAAATCCAATCAACTTCTCAATGATTTGTAGCGGTCCAGAAAATTAATTATTATTACCAAAGTAAACCACTACATGGTCTTGATCTTGCACCTTCGTCAAAATGTATACTCATCTATCTAACATCGAACTAGTTCTTATTTCAACGGGAAAAGATTCAAATTTCTATAAACTGTTTTAGAATTTACGCAGTGTTATATTTGTTGACAATTATTTGAGTTTTCAATGAGATTGAGTGCAGCGCATTCGAAGGTCCGCGAGAGGGGGAAGTTCTAAAGTCTCGAAGGAGTTGTATGAAGCATTGTCTGGACCTGGATGTGAATAAAAACTTGAACTTCATTATTATTTCTTTGAGACTCAAAGAAATCTCGCCTTACACGCTCCTTAAACACCAAATAGAATATAAATGCAACTTTTTAAAGCTTCTATATATTTTTCGAAAGTAAAAGATATCCAGGAATCAATACAATGATATAATTAGTGATTTTTCTGGACTAATTTATTTTATTTTATTACAATCCGAGAACCACGAATATACCTACCCAAACTGCTAAGTACCTACAACAATCAGAAGTGTGGTTCCTCGATGAATGCGTCAGAACCTAGCAGAAAACATTTAGCCTATTCATATCGTTAAACCAATCATTATTTTTAAAAAACATCCAGTATTGAACTGGAGCGTTATATTATACTATTAATAATATGAAAAAAACAATATCCAATAGACGTGAAGCAATATTTTGCTAAAGCAAATTTTTATTTTATTATAGCATTCATAAATTTTAGTTAGTATTAGTGGTTTCTTGTAAAATTCACATATTTACCATCAATGTTTGTATTCGAATGCTCTGAGTATTCCAAAATGAAAACAAATTTATAAATGCACATTACGGCTTGAAAAAAAAAAAACTAAAATATATTTCTTCTAAACAGAGTCATTGCCAATATATAAAGCGGAAGCTATCAATAATAAACAGACTTATCAGAATATAAAGACTATGGTATCGCTCCCCTTCGCATAGCAACGTGCCCGCTAGCCGTCTAGCTGCAGTCTAAGGACTCCGCTATGCTGCTATACCTCGACCTTAGCTTACTTATTTTCAAGTTTAAGGCCCTCTTTTGTGCTCGATTCTAATAAGAAATAATGCCGTCTGAGTCGGGAATGCCCTCAAAAGATTTATTTGAAAGCAACCTGCGCTTAGAGTTAGCTTATAGATAGGTTATGGCGACTCATAATAACACAGCTGTTTGCATAAAGGAACCTTTGATATTGAAAATAAGAATGTGAATCAAGTTTGTGATGCTTCAACTTTTTACAGTTATGGGAGAAGATATACGTTTTGATAGATGGAACTTTTAGTTAGAAAAAAGATATTATATAATGAATAAAAACAAGTTGTAACGTATAGTAACAAAGCATACACAAAGCGAGTGGTTAGATTCACATTATAAGGCCAATAAAAATTATGAAGTGATGGTACTGAAATAATAATTACTTCGAAAAGTCATTACTTGAGACTGAAATTATTTTATTTCATCGTCGAGTAGGTAATGAGCGTCACTGCGCAAATGCAAAAAAGTGACCTATCGCAGTTCTTAAGTAAAAAATTGAATTTTAACTTTTGATATTTTTTTACTTGAACCAATTTCTCTGCTATGAAATAAAAATCAATACTTAAGTAATTTCGTATACATCGTCATGAAAACGACATAATGAGACACTAGTTGTAATGCTTACCTTGAAACAATGAAAACTTACCAAACGAGCTTAAATAAGCTGCGAAGTTCTCAACAACTCTGCAACTTCACGTATTACCATTCCTCAACCCCCTTAACCCATCTGCTTATTTTTGCTTCATTAAACCAAAAACCAAATCTGAGCCTGAAATCACCAGCTCGGTCTGGGACACCGCCATATGGGGCTCCTAAATATAGCTTCGTAAAGACTTATAGTGCACCGTGACACACAAATGCGAGGTCCCACATGTTCGCAAGATGGCGCACCTCACCTTACGCTGGATTGGCGGGAAAAAACGACATCTTGAATTACAGGATGCACTTTTGGAGTATTAGGAGGGAATTGAGAGCATATTGTGCGCGGGCAAAGGAGATTTATCTTTTATTCGAAACAAAAAGAGGAATTTATTAAAGTACATAATACGAAGATTAATTTACCTTTTAATATATAAAAAAACCAATACTAATACTGTTCTTCAAAATAAAAATTATCTTGAAATACCTGCAATTGACTGCGCGAACAATGAAGAAAAATTTCTAAAAGATAAGGATTAATTACCAAAATCTTAAGTCCAATATAGGACTTTTCAAAATAAAGTTAGCTGAACATTATAGTGAAACGTATGTAACAGCTGTCATCCTCCCATGGTTTCGCTTGCGTATCACTCTAGAATACTTAGTACTAATATACAATGAAAAGTAGCGAATGTCATTTTCTTGCGGTTCGGTAAGATGAAATGTTAAGTAATTAAGAAGCTAAATAGAACAAATTAACATACTTTCGAAATTTAATGTTTTACAGGATTCTGTACATTTTAAATACTTATTATAAGATTTAAAAAGGTATAAGGTTCCACGAGGAAAGAGCGTCAGTGGCACAGTGACAGACGCTGGCTTCTCAATCTGAAGGTCCAGGTTCGATCCCTGGTGACAGCATAACGTACAGGGGATCGAAAGAGTTCTTACTACTACAGTACATTAAGCCAACTGCTCTAACGGTAAACATCTTGAGGAACGCACGTACCTATGAAATTATTTCGAAGGTATGTGACAAGTTTGCTAATCTGCACTAGGCCAAATTGGTGGGGGTGGTATAAACTCACTGTAACCACCACTTAGTTGGGTGAAGCTGATGTCCCTGCAGTGGGATTATAAAGGCTGTCTTAATTATGAGACCCCAAAGTTAAGCTAACTTTAAAGCATAAGCTACAAGCAATGGTTTAAACTTATTAGCAGTTTTAAATAGCATTTAACTTTTACAATACCAAAGGACACGAAGTGAATATTTGCTAAATTAAATTTTTAGGCGACCTTTACGAATATTGCATTGATGCACTTAAACATTCTTAGAGAAAGATTCTATTATCAGTTTATATTGTCAACATATTTTATGATTCATATTTTTATACAAGCATATATAACAAAATAAGTGTGTGAAATATCCAGACAACTTTTACTTTTAATGAAATAATAAATCAAAACCTGGATCCCGCAAAGAAACTCATAAGCAAAAAGCACATTTATTCCTTTGCAATAAAGGTTTAGCTTTATCAAAAAAATATTTACTATTGTACAGTTAGATAACAATAGCAACAAAATACAGTGGCGCGTGCCATTACACAAAGGTTTAGAGCCATCTGGCGTAGGCGACCGTGTACGGACGTAGAGTTGTACGTGTACAGAATCGTGTATGTGTGAGAAAATAGATAATTAATGTAGATTATATAATTTATTTTTCTGCACTTATATTACTTTGTTTTTATTTGAAGATTAAATTTGAAACTTAACAATACAATTAACCTAGTAGTCATCGAAGTATAGGTTCATATGTTTTTTTGTGTTGAGTTTTAATAAAACTTTACAGATTCAGGCTGGAATGTCAACATTTGAACGTAAAAGTTTATTGATTTAATTAAAAATATAACCAAACATTTATTTTATGACCAAGAGCTGTTTACGAAGCGTAATTTAAAATTCTATTAATGCACGAAAACGGTTTTATTAAAGCACATCAGCGCATACGCATGCTTTTACCTGTGTATGTGTGCGTTATAAAACTCACACACAGAAACATCTGTAGTTGGGTGGGACACCCCATGAAAATTGCCGTTCGACCCTTTTGTGTTCGAGCGCGATAAGGCTTGTTGTATGCTACACGATATTCGCTGCGATATATGTTTAACTACCAAGGTGTAATAGTTTGGTATTGGGACGTTTAAGAACACGTATCGATTGGTTGATTTTATTATTAATTACACTTTTAATATATATACAATCTAAGCAAAAAGTTATGCATTTCTTAGACAACAATCAATCTAATACAAAATTTGTACAATTTGTCACTTTTTGGTTAAAGTATAAAGTTAAATATAAAGTCCAACACCACTATTGTTGTTAGCAAAAGCACAAAATAAAAACTTACTACGTGGTAATGAACTATTCAGTAAATTATAGCATGCAACATATTGCTAGATCGCTCTCGCATCGCATTGTACTGGGACTTTACCCTAATCCGCCCTTTGAAAAGGCCATGTGTGTAACTAGTAAACGTAAGTACCCCTGTGATCCCCCCGCGGCCGCCCAGGTGCGAGTTCATGGCACGCGCCATTCCACTCCCGACCGGCACTGCGAGGCCACCTCGACCTCAGCACCAGTGCACACTGACTTCCCTGTGAAATTCAATTACCACCCAGCGAAACTAACTCATAGCAAACACCCAGAACATGTGAAATTAGCTTCTTCAAAATGAGTTCAATCGGTGTCGTCGTCTTCCGCAACTCACCGCTCAAACCCGTGCTCCAGGAATCCGTCAACAACTCGGTGAACATCAGCAGCAACGACCCCAGCCAGAAAATAATCATCGTCCGCAAGAAACAGAAACAACAATCTCCAGCGACAGTGTCAGTGACGTCATTAGTGCGAGCCGCGGATGGCCCAGTGTCCAATGTGCTCTCGAAGAAGCCGCGGATCCGTGAGAGCTCTGGCGACGAGGCGCGCTCGCCCACGCCGCTCGCCGTAGCACGACGTAACGCGCGGGAACGGAACCGCGTGCGGCAAGTCAACGACGGATTCGCCGCGTTGAGACGACACATCCCCGAGGAAGTCGCAGCAGCCTTTGAGAATTCAAACGCCAACCGAGGACCTAACAAAAAGCTAAGTAAAGTGGAAACTCTAAGAATGGCCGTCGAATACATAAGAAACTTGGAAAGCCTGCTAAATATCGGACATGCTGACAAGGAAAATACTAACCGCACTTCAATGGAATCATTCCCTTCACCAGCATCGTCGTCACCGCGGGACAATAGCCAAGAGAGGAACTTTTTCTGCCTGAACTCGCCGGCTCTCGAAGATGAAGATGACGAGGATTTAGACGGAACTTTGCAACAAATACCACAGCAACACTACGTTGACCTATCAGCCTCTGAAACTTTTCAATTAGTGTCAACGCCCCACCTCTATGACGAAGACGACCCTGGCCAGCCCCTGACTCCGTCCTCGGACCTTCTTGGACAAGACGATATCGGTTCTCATCTCCTGGAGGGTCACTTCCAGTTTCCGACATCAGCAGAACAGTTCACAGTGATCCCTGAGCAACATTTCATTAGTGACACGGTTGTGCCAGTTAACGAAAGTGAATTTGAAGCGAAGTACTCCGAATCTTTGGAGCAAATCCAGCAGTTTAATTCTAACACAGACCTGCAGTTAGAAGCTATAAATGCAAACACAGTTTTGTCAAAAGGACAGTATAAATTGAAAGAAGAAGAAAGCTATGTAGAATGTGAGTACAGTGATGTTGACTTGAAAAAAGAGCTTCCAGATATACACGTCACTCCTGAAGATCGCGAGCAGTTTGAGGAAACGCTCAAGTGGTGGCAGGAGAAGACGCGACAGGTTCGCCCATTGTGTAAAATTCAGAATAAGTAGCTTAAATAAATTAAATATTTATTGAATTGTTAGATGTACTGATTTGATATTTAGTCTCAGATACGTTTATTTTAGTAAGGAATGTAATTAGGTAAAGTTATTAAATGTTTGTAGCTAAATATCCTATCACTACATCTTGCTAGTATAGATAAAATTAAATGTAATAGTTTATGTTCCTGTAATAAAAAAACATACAGCTGTTGATACCAAAGCCGTTGTATGTGTACCTGGCGCAAGGTGCTACTGCTAACGGTCAAACTTAATGAAGCCAAAGTACTTCAGCAATCGTTGTATCTACTACTGTAGTTTAATAGAGATACTACTTAGCAAAAAACATGTCATTTTTAACCTACGATTGTGAGATCTCTTGAATATTTTAAAATTATCTCCATTTACTAGCAGATTTTATGTTCTAGAATACTAATGCAATTTGACTTTTGGAAACTATGGAGCTACTTTAAACTCTTGAACTTTTGATCTAATTAATGTACACAGCCGCTTTACTCTTTACCTTTGTAGGATCCAAAGTATTCTTGTGCTGTGTATCGTTGTTTGCTAAATAATCAAATACGAGTTTAAAGTATCTTTGTAAACAACAAAAGTCGAAAAATCCCTAAAATATACATAACTTAAGTAATGACAAGGTAAATGATTAATGCTGCCATATCAATTATTTATTGTATAAAACTGTGTATATAAATTGTAATAGCTTAAATTAACAAAAGTTTCCAAATAAGTCTAATAGTAATTCCTGTTTTATTCTTAATATTACCATAGTGCCTTTTAAGGTGATGTTTGTGATGTTAGAGTTTAAGTAATTTGAAAATGAAATAAAAATTTCAACAATAAATTTTCATTTTTATTACACCCCTTTGAACTACTAAGACAAACTTTCTTTTTAGTGCCAGAGTATCAAAAAAAGGACAAAAAATTATTTATGCAGAGATGGTAATCTAAACATTTGAACCCATCACACTGGAGCAAAAGAATGTTGAGCCTTTAGTTTTTATAACATTCAAATAGACGGGTTGTGTCTTATGATCTTTGCTAGCTAAAATATGTAGGCACGCTGTCACAAATATCATCATCAACGTCTAATAATTATGGCGATTAGATGGACATATTAATCTAATGAGACAAATATGTCCGGCTCGTGCATTATTTTCATTTCATATTTCATTATTAACTTCCTTACACGCCTACTTCCAATAGTCTATTTCAACCCAATTTAACAAATAAGTCTTCTTACTTATCACTAGTATTGTACTAAACCTCATTTTAGAGAAAACACAATTCGAATCGAAATCTATCCAAATCTCTACAACTGGTCCAAAATGAAACCGTTAACGGTAAGGCGATATCCACATTATGATTATAATGGCGTCGCGCAGCCCGAGCCGCTCCATTCTAAGGGTGGCTCGGGGTGAATACTTACAAAGATCGCGTTATGGCATTCGGGATGCAGGGTAACGTTTTTGGTAGTTAGGTAGAAGCGGTTTTGTTCCAACAGGTTTAACTGTTATGGGAGCTGTAGAGCAATTAGTTGGAGTGCTTTGCGGTTAGGATTTATTTAATGGACTTTTGTTTTATTTTTTATCTTCATTTGGGACATTTAAGTCAATTTATAAGATTGAAAATCTAGCATGTGGTGTTTGATTTTCTTAAAACCTTTTTGCTTAGTGTACGCGCTTCAATTGAAGCCAATAAAATGTAAGTTAAAATATTGTGTGCTGTTAAAAGTGCCTTTTCAAAACCATATTGAACCGTTTTGAACGTAATCTCTAATCGTGTGGCGGTCACTTTTTAAATTCTTCTTTTTCATTAAACAGAAAGTATGCAACGGAAGATATACAGCCACGCTCGGAGATGTCCAATGGTCGCTTAATTGGTCCTTAGTATAGATTTTGCTAAACGAATTTATGCTTTATATATAGTATGTCTAAGTTTATGCTTACAAAGTAAAATCTATAATTTAAAGGGCCCTTAGTAAACGTTTGACTTATACAATTTTATTTATGTTATAACTCGCAAATAAAACTCCATTTGAAAAATTATTTTTACAGATGTTACAATATTTATTATCTTCCAATTTAGATCGCGTGCTAACATCAACAACCACCCGACTAACATTTAAAATTTAAACAGTTAATACCAAAATTTTTCTCCCAAAAAATGTTATCTGCAGCCTCGTTCCGCACGTTCCCACGTTTCCGGACAGAAAGGAATTTTAATTTCTTAAATTTTTTCTATCAAAATATCATATTTTACTAGGTAAGCGCCTGCACGCTATTTTGGCTTCCATTTAAATATTTTCCGCTCGATTCGTTCGGCAGTTATTTATTATTTTGATACGTGTATGATTTTTTGTGCGTAAGAGAGGTTGTTAGCGTCAGATTTAGTAAAATATATTATTAAAGAGATATTTTCAATTACCATTTCAGGCATACTATTTAATGTAACTTTAAAAACTAAAGAGTTCACGGGTGCACGTTTGACGGTAAACTATGACGGTACAGACATATGTAAACTGCTGCAGTTATATTTCACTGACAATTTACACAAGTCCCGTGCGTAATTTTAAATTCCTTTTATACTTTTACCTTATGCACACCAATCGGCTTCTATAACAGAAGATTAGCTGAAGCCTTGCGATTATCTGAATTTATTTTCTTAAGTCTCGCTTAAATAAAATACAGATAGGGTTTAATTAACTTACTTTACATACAAACCCTACGTAACACAACATAAATAAAGTTAAAATAAATATTAAGCATATATTTCGTACAATTTGGGAATAGCAATTCAAACCCGGTTCTCGCTTTTACATAGGATGCAATAACTGGCAGACTAACTTTAGAAATAAGTTTAAAAACGGAAAAGACAAGTGTATAGATAATAGGGACAACTAAGCAATTTAACTGATAAACCATTACTCAAAATTTAAAAAAAATCAAGTAACTCCTTAAAATGAGAGTGCCACAGAAAATTTCTGTTTTTAAGTAAATTTAAACAAGTGCAAAGGTAGGTAGGTACTTGAGGCTGCTTCAAAGTAAGTCAAACTATCTTTACAGCATGCGGTTAAATCGGGTTTAGTTATCTCGAGGATTAAGACCGCTTAGTACTAAGTCTTTTGTCTCAGATGAGTCTGCGCATGAGTGTAAAAGATTAACGAAATAATCCTTTCGCGTTCTTAGGTAGAAACATGTTTAATTATGGATTTTGTGATGTTCTTCATTCACAAAACTTTCCACTTAGGCACTATGGAATTGATAAACCTCTTACATGCCTAATGTTAATGTTTTCTTTTTAGGATTTTTTAAGTAAACGTCAAGTAAGTACGATATGTATTTATCTTCTTTTTATTAAACTCACAAAACCATCAAAAGGTTTGTTAAGGTCTCGCATAAGACGCAAAGATTATTTGTATAACGAAACATCTTCCTAATCTTGCACACGTGGGTCTCTATGCGAACTATAGAAAAACTGCTTATTCAGTTTCGTTCGTTGAAAGTATAAAGTTCGATAGTCCCTAAAGGTAAAGTCCATTTTTTGCTGGTTCCCATGAACCCTGCGACAATAGGCGACCTCTGTGAGACGCCGAAGATCCACGCAAGAATAAATATTGCCTTACAATGGGGTAGCTTCTTTGACTTTACCTTGCTTTATAGTAACTGTAACTCGTTTTGATACTTTAGCTAACGTACACAACTTTTTTATTGGGTTTTACAAGTACGTGTGCATGTGTTCTTGTTTGGTTTATTTTTAACTCAAGACGAACTGAATTCCATACAAAATCTTACATAGAATCACTCATAGAGAATCTTAGATTTTGTCAACTTTTTTTATAGAATTTAACATCACAATAATATAATATTTAACAAACGTGAGCAATAACAGTAATTATTGCAGACAGCCTCAAAATCAAAATCAATGGTAAACATCTAGATCATGTGAATTCCCAAAACGTTTATTATACGTAAATATCAGATATATTTGTTATTAATTATGACAAAAATGCAAAAAATACGACATTTGACCAACTTTCTTGATTCGGAAAAATCACGAGTGTTGACATTTTAAAAAAAGGTTCATGTATTTTTTTTTTATTTTTGTACCCATTATCAGTTTGGAGAAAACGTTACTGCTAAAAAATCAAGTTTCAAGTATCAAAACTACTCGCCGCACTAAACACCCTAGATAACAAAGGCGGCATAGCGGCGCGTAACGGACTTTTTTTCAAAACGACATCGATCTTTCTAATAAGTTTTGTCATGCAAAACCTACATTATTTCCCACGCATCGGTTACTCCGATTTCTTGATCGTACTTATGAAAATATAGCCTAGGCGTGCGTACAAAAGTAAGGTAGGTATATTGTACTAAGTACATTTACTTGTCATCGATTAATTCGCAGTTATAGCAATCAGATGTAGATTTGTAGGTCATATGCGTTTTTGATTAGTTTTAATTTCCTAGTTTTAAGTATAGAATACGATCTTATTTTCATTCGTGAAAAAAAAAAACAATGTTGGGATTTAATCCAACATATAGAAATGTAAAGTAAAGATGTAAATGCAAGGGTGATTTAAAGTAAGTAATAATGTAAAGAAAGGCGAGTGCACGTTTGTAAGTAGTAAGATGTAATAAAAATAAGATCGTATTCTATACTTAAAACTAGGAAATTAAAACTAATCAATAACGCATATGACCTACAAATCTACATCTGATTGCTATAACTGCGAATTAATCGATGACAAGTAAATGTACTTTGTACATATATAAACTGTTTGAGAATTAAGATTTGAGTAGAGTTTCTTATGTTATGATCTCGCCTGTGGCGATACTACAGTCCTTCTGATTTTTACCACCATAATTAATGTGTTTAATAATCTTGTTTGCGTGTTTGGGTTCCAATTACAGGCAAGGAACAGCCAGTGAAATTATCGGTCGGCAAGACATCATTCGTTTATATTTCAATATTTCATATATTCTTATCAATATTAATCATTTAAACACCTACTAAACTGACGTCCATGGATACGGATGACACAATCCACCAGATGGATCGCGTTCGTTGGCTTTGAAACAAGCCGTATCTAGACGTACCAAAAAGGCCTATAACACAATTAATACTACCATATAGATGGATATCTCGGTAAAGCGATTACCATCTCGCCATCCGGCGCCGCGCCCGCCATCTGGCGAATGCCACAGATTACAAAAACTACAGAAATTAGCTTCAGACCAAGCAGGCTCAGTACGAAAGTCACGGTGGCATATGCTTTCGTTTGGCTATAATTTGTTTAATTCGATTTGTGCT
This sequence comes from Marasmarcha lunaedactyla, assembly GCA_923062675.1. Lineage (NCBI taxonomy): Eukaryota > Metazoa > Arthropoda > Insecta > Lepidoptera > Pterophoridae > Marasmarcha > Marasmarcha lunaedactyla. The sequence continues at coordinate 10,492,706 of OV281343.1, read as the reverse complement.
GACGAAATACGAAACGTATGTTTGTGGAACTATATTTTTTTTAATTAATTTATTTTTGAAGGAGTCTGTGGTTTTTAAGCTGGCATTTGGTGATTGCTTTGCCTGCTTTGAACATGTACATAATTTAGACCAAGTACAGATACCAAAAACGAGTAGTAATATTAATATTTAATAAGAAATTAGGTAAAATTAAATAAATTAAATAAACTAAAAATTAAATAAGGTACTAAAAGTCAGTTAATTAGAAATAGTAACAGATTTTGGTATTCATTACCTTACAGAAAATATAAGATCAAGAGAATATATTTTGACAAATGATCAACTATTTGAAATTAATCACAGAAAATAATTTGGAATTTTATTTTGTTAGCTGCAAAGAATATCTTGGTTACAAGCAAACAAGACAATATATAATGTGTCACATAATATAATCATCGCGAAATTTTTAGTATGATAATAATGAAGTAAAATTTAACCCCGAATGCGCGTATCGTTGATGTTAAACTTTGAGAAAGCTCAGGATCGGCAAAGCATGTCACTTTTTGCTGGCACTTAGTGTATTCTCTAAGGTTTAAAGATTTTAAAAATAATTAAAAATAGCGTAGGTACGCTGTTTGGTTTATTTATACAGTATGATTTAAACAAATTATTATACTCATTAATTAAACTTAAAGATCTTAAGAAACAATCATAAATAGTGAAGGTTCATTTGACAAATGTTAACAAGTAATGTAATAAAGTGAATCATACGATTAAATAGATGTAGAACATTTTCTAAGTAAACAAGTCGTAAGTGAGTCAGTATTGAAACAGATTTACATATCACTGAGATCATCGCTTAACAAACCGTGTTGTTTAGTAAAACTGAGATAGCCAATTTAAAAGGAACAAAGTATAGAAGTTCAACATATTTACTTGGACGGTAGACGTCATCTATAAATAATTGCTCGCTTTAGTAAATAGGCTGATAATATCAGAACAAGTGATGTCTGTTGTTGATTGACACAGAGATTTTGCTATTTACGTAGGCTTGTTCTATTTCTATCTATCAATTTTAACATTTTAACCTTTTATTTCTCGTAAAAACAGAAAATAGCTTATATTACTTATATTAAATTACATTATTAATATATTTCTCATGATATTGTAAATTATGTGAAACAATGATACTATACATAATGTGTCAGGATTAGAATTTTGATAATTCATATTTTGTGATTAACACAGTTACAACTGGAGCCCTGTTTTCTACTTGGCAATATTAAATCCAGGCATCTCCGTTGGAGTTTTTGTGACATATTTGTTGATCTAATATTTCTTTAGACGGTCACTGACCAAAAAAGAAAATACATATGGTAATTAATCAAAATACCTATTTATAATTCAAATAACTATCATATATAAACCAAAATTTAACCTACATTCCGAACTCTCAAACGTAAAATAACAAAGTCAAGTTAAGGACAGGTTATGCCTACTTCCCCTCGATCAGCTACACGTGATCTCAAAACCCAATTACACGAAAATAGATACAGCAATGTGCCGTGGGAAGTGACGGCCACATGTGGAAGTGAAGCAAGGGGCGCAGGCGCGGGCGTAGCGGTGGAGGTGTCTTCTGTCAGGTTTATGTTCTTAATAAGAAGTGTAAAGCAAAGTTACGAGAAAAATAATAGCAGCAAGTATTTTCACGAGATACGTAAAAGTTAAGCCGGCCATTTTATCTTGAAGGCTGCCTTACTGTAATTATCTTTATAGAAGCGACATTAGAACTTAAAAATACATTTTGTTATCTTTTTTTTTTACTATTTCGATTAGCATAGTCCAAAACTTGAGTGTCCTATATTCTGTAGACGCACTGCATATTCAAATACAAGAGCTCTACCTATAATAGGTACGAAACAAATGATTTGCTACTTGATTATTCCTAAAATGAACTTTAAAAAGCTTGTATGCTATTATGGAACGCCCACAACTATATTTATGTATATACCTGCATGTTTATATTCGAATATATTGCCATATTTTAAAAAGTACATTACATCCCCTAACGCAGTCGTAACCGGAACTATGCGTCCATATCGCACGCGCAGTTCCGCAGCATGGTTCCTACCCACCCTGCTTCCTCCGCACAGATCTACAATGTCACTCCAAACTGAATTATTCAATAACTTATGAATTTATGCATTATTCGTGTGTTTATTATAATGATTACTAAATTGCAGCAGGAAAACCTAGCACGGACATGTGTACTTGGGTTAATGAATGAATAATATATATGTTTCTGTAAAACGTTATCTTTTTTGCATGACAGGTGAAGATTAATATTTGAATTATGCTATCATAAATATTTTTTTAGTACTAACACTAAAACGACCTGGTCCCACTCAAATAGATCCTGAGGCTGTGATATTGTTCTTATAAAATATCTATGCCTATCTCATTTCTAGATAATGTTACTTTCGAATGGCGAAATAATAATTCAAACTGAAACGTCGTTTCAGACGTCATCGATTGCTATTAAATAAACTAACACAAAGACTTTCCTATTAATAATACAAAAATTAATAAAACACATTCGAAAAGAATCAAAACATCTAGTAAAAGTTCGACGAACATAAATCCAGGAAACCATTTTTTAAATCTCATAACTATTGAAACGAAAAGCACTTTTGATTTTTATAAAATTAAATGAAACTCCGCCCTCAACGAAAGGAAAGAGTGAGTTTCAATAACATTCCATTTTTTCTATCTTTCCATTTCTAATTGATAGCACGTGTGCCGTATCCTGTCGGCCACGTGGCTGTATTGTTTAATTATAAAAAAATTATCGTTCCGCTACAGCAGATCGAGCCTTTGTGCAACTAGAACACAGGACACACAAACGAACAACCACTTGACATAGTAATAAAGGCAATTTTGAAGCGCAGGCCTGTACGTCAGTCAAGTAGAGGTTTTTATATCTCGTTTAATGCAGTGATTGGTTTTTTAAGGAACTCAGTGTGCCACGCGTATGTAAATTAGTTTTATAGATGTAAAGGAATAAAAAACAATTGATTGGGTGTCCTACAATTGATTGTAAAGGAAGAAATACACAGGTAATAATAGGGGCGTGATTCAGGCAGGTAATCAAAAAATTATGCAAAGAAAACAACCAAATGTAACTTACAATCTCAATTTAATCTCAAAAATAAATAGCATATTCGTTATCGTCAAATCGTATTTACAAAATAACTTTGCCTAACCACTGAGTAAGCCTTGCCGTCGTGCAATACATCATACATGCCATAAATGTTCATTAATAACTTCCTCATACTCAACTTCATAAACACATCAAGCCCTCCAAAAATAACTAAATGCACTATCCAGATGTTTTCCTCATTGGTTTTTGTCAACTTTGTATAAAAACAGCGAGAGCGCGAGTCTCGACGTGGGAACTCTCCTTGGGCAAAAACTGTTTTACAGATGTTAGCGAATCTTAGATATCTACATTCTCTACATGTCATTACCACGTGTCAAAACAGGAAGAAATACATAACCCTCAAGAAGCGTGCCACTTGCCCTCGCAGCCGACCGTGAAATTGGCTATTTGTCTTTTTTTCATTAGAAATAAACCTCCCGTGAACACCTTATTGTACTACTTATGATATACATCAAGATATAGTAATTTACTAGCCTGTTTATTTAATTAATATGTTACTTAACTAGTTAAACTGGAAAGATATGAGTCTTTATACTTGTACTTAACTTATTTGATATAAAAACCATTACATAAGTCAAGTTATCAATAAATCAATTAAGATAAATACATTATAGCGACCATCCTATAAGCTGGACGTACCTTTTATTCCAAGCATAAATATATCCGCCTGCGGAGTATTACCGGCTGTTTACCTTGTTTCTAAATATTATTATTCAAACACAACTTATTTCATTATCTTAAATGCATAATAAATTAGAGATCTATTATGTTCATGAAAAATATTCAAGCAATTACTATTATTATATATTCGCTTCACGCAATTTCCTTGACGTCATCGGTGACATTTTTAGTTTTGTCTTTTTCACCATATCGGAAGTATTCCTCTATTTGTAACAATGTCTTTCCTCTAGTCTCTGGCAAATAGAAAAATAAAACGATAGTTCCTACCAGTGTAGATAAGCCATAAAACAAATAAGTACCGTGGTGTCCTATACTTTCAAACATCGCAGGCGCAGTCTTAACTGTTGCAAAGAATGCTAGTGATGTAGTCATTACACTTATTCCCGAACCTAATCCCTTAGTTTCAGTCGCGAACAGTTCTCCGACCATGTTCCAGGGCAAGGGTGCTATTCCCATGTTTGATACAACTATGTAACTAGCCATGAGTCCTAGGGTTATTATAGGAGACATGTCTCTTATAATGTGTTTATCTACTAAGTACATATACGTGGCAAGAGTTAACATCGAGAGAGCAGTGAAAGTTCCACTAAATATAGCGAGGGGTCTTCTACCTAGCCTTTTGATGACGAAGCAAGCCACAGCCAGGGACACAACCCGCAGGATGTCGATGCTCAGCATGGCAGTCGCCGCGTTCTTAGAATTCCCAAGAAGTTCCTTCATCATCTCTGTCGTGTATGCACAGATCACGTTTATTCCAGACAACTGCGTTATAACAAAGAACCACATCATGATACAGAGTGGCTTCCAAAATTCTGGTTTCTTTATATTTGTTACGAGAGCATCGAATTTACTTTTGGTTTTGTCTTTCTTAGTTTGCTCGGCAATTATTTTATCTAGTTCTGCTTTCATTTCTGGACTTTTCCCTCGGTACCACTGGAAGGACTCGATACAATCTTCGATTTTATTTTTAGATGCATACCAAACGGGAGATTCTGGCCCGAAGTATATAACGAGTCCCCCAGCTAATGGGAACAGTCCACAAAGAATGGAAGCCATGCTCCAATGGAGAAAAGTGCCTAATAAGTGAGACAGAAAGACGCCTCCAGCTATCGATAAAGACAATGCAGCTAAGAAAAGTCCCCTGTGCACTGGAGCGCTGATTTCTCCCACGAAGACAGGTCCCAAGGGTCCGAGCCATCCTTGACAGAAGCCAGTTATAAACCTTCCAAGTAAGATAAGGTTTATATTATTAGCGAGCCCTATGATGACCCATCCCGAGAGAAAGGTAACTGACAGCATGATCTGCGATTTTCTTCTTCCGAAGCGATCCATCAAGTAGCCCGACGCCACGTTGCCGAAGAACAACGCAAGTGACGCCATTGCAGCTGGAAACAAAATAAATATTTGGATTAGATAATGTTTAAAAAGTTAAAATAAACTGTTTGCGGTAGATTTACACGAATCATTAAATATTTGCACCGTTCTAGTTTCATTTATAATGAACATTCGGGTACGAGTTGATTCGCTGCGTTCACTGAATGTAACATTTTTACCGCCATTACTAAAAGACCAAACGGTATTATTAATAAAAATACGTTAAAGAATTTTTCATCTAAAATTATTTTTTAATTGACTACGACAGAATTTTGTAAATAAAATGACTACGCAAAGAATAACAAATCTTGTGAAATAGAATATTAAGTTATCTTAAATAAGCGACAGAACAGGGTCAATAACACGTAAATATTTTGTTAAATAAGTGTATATTTTTGTTGAAATTACTTTGTATTAGTTAAACTAGTTCAATCTTATCTGAATAAATAGAGATTAAATTAAGTATTAGTAAACATTCTATCCGTTCATACTCCTATAATAACGTTTGAGACTTATCAACACAGCAGAATAAAGCCTTGTATTTTCAATTAAATGGAAAATCAGTCACAATCTTATCTAATCGTTATATTTCATAAGATAATAATACAAAGTGAGACGCGTTCACTTAACTTCTCTATTACAAATTGAAATAACCTGTGTAGTCTATCAATTCAGGCGTCTAATTTGTCTGTACTTAAGCAGAGACTAGTAAATAACTATAGACTGACCATCTCCATACAAAAATTCGTGACTCGAAAAAAGCTCAAAATCCAAGCTATTACTAGATGTCGCTCTCAAATAGCTTGGACCAACCTTGTCTTTAATTTTTATATGAATTATTGTCAAGAAACGTAATGCAAAATATTTGTATTAATACTATAATAATTTGGATGATAAAATAACAACTACAAAGGACCATAAACATACTGGTATAAGTTTATTTTGTTCAGAGACGCCTGGGCACTACATTCCTCCTTATTTTAATTGCCATAATAACCTATTTTTAAAAGCTTTTATTATCACAGTTGTGATAAACGCACATGTTATACGATATATGTAGCAGCCAAATCGTAAACTTAATCAAGGTCCATACAATTTGCACGAGTCACAGTAGGTGAGCAGAAATATTGTGAATTCAAAGAAATGCAGGGAAAAGTTCCAAAACAAACACACACCCATACAACAACAATAAACGACAAAGAATTCAAATTGTCAAACAAATAAAATGTTGTGATAAAAAAACAAAAAAGTTGATGGATAAAGATCATTTTTTTTAATAATAATCCAGCAAGAAAATATTTTTTTAACTACTGCAAAATAGTTATGAGTTATATGCATTATAAATAAAAATTATGCACTTATTAAGACATAATTTTTATCGATATCAAGAAATAAAGTAAAATATTATATACCTATTAATGAAATGCACTGAAATTCGTTTTATTATGTTAAGGCAGATAAGAACAAACTGTGGCGATGAATGCTATATTTTTGTGGGAAAAATTATATACTGGCAATACAGTAACCCAGTAACACTACAAATAATATCCGGGGTGGTGTAAAGTTTTCTGTTACTAAATTATAAGAGCGGCAACATAGCATCAAATAATATAATGCACTAGCTGGCAACGTCTGTTGTCGCCTACAACTATTTTTCAAGTCACAAAATTTTGTTAGACATGGTTAGTCTATAGTTATTTACTAGTCTCTGACTTAAGTGAGCTTTGAGCCACCACACGCGAATATAGCTTAAATGTATTGCGTGTGTCAAACGTACCGTAAACATGCCGTTTGAGGGTGTTCGCCATTTGGATACTTGGGGGGAGGGAGACTGGCCGAGGTAACAGAATAATTTTGTATAGACATAAAGAAACTCTGTAAATTTATTTTGAAAAATTTATACCCATGAAGTTTCTTGCCAGTTCTTCTTCACGAAGGTTTTTTCGACCTAGTGGTAGAGTCATGTTTTATTTGACGTCAATAAGAACAAGTAAATTGTTAATGTTGAGAAATAAATATTTCATTTCATTTCATTACCTGGCAAGTCAGAAAGTTTTAGGAAAAAAAATTTTATGTATCGAACGCTGGCGAGTTATAATTAATTTTAAATGTATTTGTTTCATATGAAAATTTAGCTCTATATTTTTTTACCAGCATGATGAAACTTTTTTGACATAGAAAAATGGATCTGCGTCGAAAATATTTTTGTGTCATGCTTTTTTACGATTTCAAGTCCACATTAAAACCTGTTAAATCGACAACAACTAGCTTTTGTGAACAAGGTACCTTCTAAAGCAACTGTGTACCGCTGGTACAACAATTTTAAGTGTGGTTACTTAAATCTGAAGGATGAAGAAAGAAGTGGTCGTGCTTTGACTGTTGCTACGAAAGAAAACGTGCTACAAGCAATGACATATATATTTTTTTATTAATAATTAGCAGGCGTTTGTCTTCCATCTCACCTGATGGAAAGTGACGATGAAGATGAGGATCATACACGCCTGTCCAAGAGGTACCTATTCACTCTACACTTGAAAGCTCCAGGGTTATATTTGTCTGGAAAACAACAACACGTAACACGAACCAATAATGAGCTATCAAACCGTTTAGTTCGGCTCTTCGGCACGCTAACCATAACCGCTAGCGGAATAATGCCAAAGATGGCTGCAGTACTCCATACAGGATCGAACCTGGGCTGTGTACAGGTTGAGCAACTGTTTAGAGTTGAAGTACCGTCGGACCTTTGCGATGACTCCCAATTTTTTGGAAGCTTACTGTGCCATGGTTTCAATCTGTTGATCGAAATTAATAAATTAATTTTTTAATGAATTATTCTTACATATAGACAAGTTGTCCGCTCTCAATAATGGCAACGCAAATGCAAGGCAATTGCCCGCCATTTCACTTAGTCTTCTGCAACCCAGTGACACGGCTAAACATCAAACAAAACTTATTCCCTATTCTGTGTGTTTAATACCGTACAATACCTTCTTGTGTATTAAGACAGTGTACTAATTATACTCTTACTGTTAAAGAAAAAATAATAGTTTCTTTTTATGCGTAAGTACTATTTTTTTATAACTATCTTATTTATTATTTTATTTTGCTTTTTAAAATGACGTTTCAAAATTGACATGGCTATACATTTCAACAAACTCAAAGAGTGAGATGTAATATGATTTTGTATGTGGGAGTAAAAGAGACAACGCTTTATACTGCGACAATTTACGTACTACGTCACGTACGCTCGCGACCAATTAGTACGAAGCAACGTCACGAAGTATATAGATATCTCTTCCTTACAACAAATAAACCGTTCTTTTTTTTCCTTCTCCCAAAAATGAAATTACTGTATATATCGGGTAGGTATCTATAGTTAAGTTCATGCCGTTTTTTTGTGCGGTTATGTTTGGGTATGACTTGTCTATATGTAAAATATGCCATTGCCTACAAGTGAAAAATTTGATTCAATAAAACCGGCGAGGAGAGGAGGATTGCGTAAGGAGGATTGTTTCGCGCTGGGTACCCTACAACCTCCCCGATGTCCACTAGCAGGGGCGTGTGGAATAGTGCCATGATATGATTGATAAATTCAAAGCTGGTTCTTACCGCCATGTTTACGGTATCATAACAGTTGATGAATCTTGAATTTATCAATATGATCCAAAAGCAAAGAACTTACATTAAACGATTGAGAAGCCCTGGAAAATTTTTGATCGCCATTTTTTCTCCTTAACGGGAAATTATTAATTTCCCTAAGAAACCAAAGTAGCATTAATGCAGAGTGGTACCGTATCGAATACTTGCCAGAAGTTTCTGGTGCTGCAAACTACAAATCGACCAAACCGGGTCTTCGAGGCCTTTTGGTACACCACGACAACGCGTCCGCGCACTCGTTTATTTGCCTAATATGTATTATTTGTTTTCGAACACCAATTAGATGCTTATACTCCCAACAATTTTGACAAATGAATGAGCAGAAGCATAAGGCAAACTATACACGAACCCTTTATATTAAAATAAAGAAAAACTTCAAAGTTACCTACCTACCCAGGACACAAGTTCTGTGGAGAACTTGTGATGGTGACCCTTCTCGTGCTCGAGCTGCGGAATCAGCACGGCAGAGAAGCCGGAGGTGGTGCCCGCGCCCAGCGTGATCAGGAATGTGCCGAATGACATGAGAGCCTGGAAATTAAACGTTTCATGTTGTTACCATAAATAAATAAAAGTAGCTTTGTTTCTAAAAAAAAAAATATTACAATTGGAGAGAAACTTAAGGTTGTATACACACATTTGTTTTGAGCATGACTCGGTTCCGTCTAAAGTATTAGCGTAAAATTTTTGAGAATTTTGTTCATGTTTATTAAATAAATATAATACATGCTTTCGCGTGTTACTAAAACTTTTTTTTAAGTCGTAATGAAGGTTTTGACTTTTGGAGTTGCTTTTAAAGACAACGCTTGAAATACGTGAAATACATGTAATTTTTATCAACTGAAGTAGTCTAATTCAATTAACTAGTTATTTTTATTTAAAAAGCGTTGATTGAGCTGGCTAATGATAAGATTATAATAATAGTAATAATAAATGCTATCGCCAGAAATATTAGAAATACTATTTGAAACAAAAAAGCACAATAATAACAATAAATACCCCAGACGAGACATGTATTAGGTTCCCAAAACATAAACACATTACAGAATATTATCACATTAATTAGCATTAAGCCAGTCAGTGAAATAAAAGATTGTAGTAGTTGAAGTACTTTGTCTTAGACTTTCTTTTTTTATTGAAAAAGGATTAGACGTTTGTCTTCTAACTCACCTGATGGAAAGTGATGATGAAGACAAAGGTGTATAAAAGCGGCAATTCAAAGAGAATACAACCAATTCCAAGCAACCTGTACAACTTATTAGATTTTTATTTTCTGTTAGAGGTTTTGTCTAGCGCCAGTTACGTAACTTTCCACATTAATCGATGGGTTTTTACACTAAAGAAAAAGATGGATATACTCGTACTAAAGACTGCTTTGTCTATCTAATAAGATTGATTAAACCTTACCGGAAAACACGAGTTTGAAGTTCAATATGTTGACCATTGTTCCTAAAGATAAGAAGGCCACAGGGTCGACCAGTACATTGCGTCGGCGGCGGTTGACATTCTACCAAACATACTATTGATTTCTTAATCATGAATAAACCTTATTAACACATAGGCAACAAACAGCTTTTGATGGCAAAGAAAGCAATTGCAACATATTAATTAAATATATAATAACTAATCTGTATAACATGAACGAGTGAGTGTGTCATATAAAGTTCACTACCCCTGGGCGCGTGCAGTTGTTATCATTAAATAAACATTTACTTTCGCACCACGTATCTATTGCCAAGCAGTAAGATAGTAATTAAAGCTTGTTCATTTCATTTTTCAAGAATATGCACTCCACATCAATAATCTGAAATTAGTTACAGCATTGATGGTTCCTGTGAACCAATTTTTAATTTTGGAATACATACCTCGCTTACATTTGGATTCCTACAGATGCCGTGTTATTGGAATACAATTCTTTATTAATATCTATCACATCAAGTGTTTTATATTCAATATGGTAAATAAGAATGTCAATGTCAACGGGTCAGGTTCGAATACAGCACCGAGTTAAATAGTTTGGTTAGGTTTGTGGTTATCTCCAAGTATAGTTTATGTGTGACGGAAACCGCAGAAAAGGTTTGTGAAAAACATATCTTTTAATATCAGCAATTAATATGTGTGACTGTCACAATAGTAACCATTGGACAGACATTATAAAACATCGTGTTTTATTTCTAAATGAAAAATATAGAATGTATTTGGAATAAAACTTATAAACCGATTTGCGATATTAATAATTTAGTACTTAGTATAGTATTTTTGGGATACAAGCTATTAGCCAAGGCGAAATTACCCACTTAACTATTCTCGCAAATTGCAGAGTAATGTGTGATATGGAGTAGTTGTCAAAAAAAAGGTTCAAAGTTCTAATTTTTCGGAAATTCACAATGAAGATAGTTTTAAAATATTTAAATTTAATTTGTATTTTGAATTTAATTATGTTTACGTCATATTGTATCATATGCAATGTGTATTGGAAATCATAGTAATAACTTTATTTCTTAAAAATAAAAAATAAAGGTAGGATACTTCTTTCTTTATCCTTCAAATTGAAGCGACCTCACATAAACACATTATACCAGCGGTACAAAGTTGCTTTAGAAAGTGCGTTCTTCATAAAAGCTAATTGAAGCCGATTAAACGATTCATTAGATTTCAAGTTGGATTTAAAGTCGTAAAAAATCATTGCACGAAAATGTTCCCGACGCAGATATATTTGTATATGAACACAATAGCTTCATAATGCTGGTAAAAAAAATTTTGTTAGAGGGAAATTTAAATATAGAACAAATATATTTTTAATTTGAATTAAAATAAAATTTTCAAAACAAATGATAATTTGACAGCGTTCTATACATAAAAACTTTTTTCGTAAAACTTTCTAAGTGGCCTGGTATTATATCTTTGTCAATATCTTTCCTACCATAATTTATTAGATCTTTCAATGACAACCACTACCAGACGCATAAATATTTAATATATAATAACTGATAATAAATTATGTTATAAATTCTCTCATGTTTAAATTACTTGAATCACATCGTAATTTATTGTTTATATTGTGTGTTACTACACACAAAGCATTCTAACTTTACAAAAACTTACGTAGGTAACTTGTTTATTTAGTTCGTTGGTATAAAATAAATATAAATAAATTAATATATAGATATATAAATATATATTTTTATATTTAAGTAATATATATATATATATATATATATAATATTTATATATAAGTAGGAGGTATATTATATTCTGAACAGTTTGTGTAATAACCGAAAGTGTTGCGTTTTATTGAACAGTAAAGTTTTTCGGAAAGCTCTGTACCGAATCATCATCATATCTTTAACACCGAAAAAGTTAATGTATCGTTCTTGGAGAAGACCAAGCATTAATAATAATAATCATAGAAATAAATCTGAACAAATATTATATGGCCCGTTAACGAAACTTGTGATATATGTTCGGGCTGCCACAATCCGGTTGCGAGTATATTTGTTGAACGGCAATAACCTATTTTTTTTAGCAACTTTCCCTAACGGTCATCTACTCATGTTCGCACACTGCCGATTGATGCCGTCCGGGATTATATAGAAAAATAGAGGTTCCTTGGTTACCAGCAGCTAACTGGGAGTTTGCAAATTTAAACAGAATGTAAAGATTTATTCTTTAATCCATGTCTAGAACAGAAACATCTATTGTCTTCATAAGAATAATAAGACTGTAAAAAATACGAGTAGTATAAGTTCTTAATATTAATAAACTTAATAGTATACAAATATTGGTCAAGACCAGGGATACCTGCGAGACAGCGCGATTAGCCTGTATAGAAAGGGGTTTGGAGATTTTTGTATGGGGCTTGCCATCGCCTGCGATCGTCTGTTGTTTTGTTTTTTTAAATTGCATTGGGGGCACTCTCTCACTCATAAATATTATGACAAAATAAATAATCATAAACTCAGTAAATTAAAAAATAACAACTTCCAGATATGGTAGTGCAGCATTGGGTGCAACTAAGATTTTCTCTTTAAGAAGGTGCGACGAGTCCTTCTCGCAACCGGGTTCTTGTCAACCGGATTCACTGAGGAAATTACCGTTAGATTTCATACCTGCACTACGTATCAACTATCCTTATAAAAATCCAATAAATAATATTTTATTGACCGTTACTTGTTAAAAACTCCAGTTAAAATTTCGTGAAGCTATTGTAAAAACAGATCATTGCTATAAATAACAATATATTGTAATAAAATCGAAAATATTACATGCGAATTTTAAAAATATTGATAGAGTTTTCATTCAATAAATATATGTGATTTATGCAGAATAAACCCGAAAACTTAATTTTAATCAAAAATTATATCTTATTATCTTATTCTGATCTTGGGCTAAAGCCATTTATTTGCCTTTTGTTTTGTGACTAACATTTCCTTTGTTAGTCATAAAACCAGATATCATAAAATCAGACGTGGAACGCTCGCGTCTCAGCATATGCACATTTCTTTGTTCTTGTGTCAAAGACCAATAAAACATTCTGATATTCATATATTGAAATATACAATTATTAATTCAAGTATTGCTTTAACTTCCTAGATAGAATTGCAGTAAGAAGCCTTCCCTCGAAAGCATCCATCATTTACTAATACAACACTTTATTTATCTTAATTGTGCGAATATTCGTGAATCTGAATGCTTTTTATTTCTAATTACAAAATGCATGACTCTCTTAATCTCTCCGGAAATTTAATGCTAGTACGCTTTTCTTTGTTTTCATTACCACGGACAGGGCTTTGACCTCAAATCAACTTCGCGAAATCCGGTTTATCCGCATGGTAAACATTCACTCTAAAGGCATCTGAACAACTTTAGTAAGACACAAAGGAAATTAAACAAAAAAATGCCTGTATCTAGATTGTTTAATGTTATAACATTACAGAATGGTAGCAGTTCGGCACTTTTTTTTCAGTTTAAATTAAGGTTATATTTCAAAAGCATACTATCAAGATAAGTGCGATAAAATGATAATAGACGTAATGTTCAGTTATCGACGATAACAATCGAATTTGTAAATACCAAATGCATTTACAAGAAATAATCCTCATTAAGTTACGTATAAAATGTATCGATGATACTTTTAAATGAAACGAGTGCCTTTTTCATCCTAATAAAATAATAAATCATATGTAGATATTCCTACAAAAAGCAAAACTATGTTTTTTTTTTAATTTTGAGCCACTGTATAATATTTTTATGTTATTTCTCAAAACTCTCTTTTAAAAATATTGTTTATTGTTTTAATCATTTACTTCTTATAGTAGTCTTCATGATTGTTAACATCACTTTTATGACAAAAAACGAACCCTGAAACCATTTTACTTCAAATTTCTCACCACATTAAGTGCGACGTATTGAAAGCAAATATGTCAAAAATAAAGTTTAAATTAATATACAGCCGTAGTAAAAACAATTAGAAAGTACATTATTTGAAAACATCGACATAGTATTTAAATCACTCGTACCTGTCTCCGAAAAGATTGTTTTCTATCGTTGATATCATCGTTGCTGAGGACAACACTGGTTTTCACAAGGCCCTGCACTTTCTCGACGTCATAGACCTTCTTGTGGCCCATCTTGCGGCAGACTAGCGCATTAGATGCACTCGGCTAGACTAGTTTCATGCAAGATCAATTAAAATGCACGTTTTTATCTGATCTTTCACTGAAGCGTAATGGTATATGCCATTCCCGCGAACGCTCGCTTGACCATCGTTAGAAGATTTTTTAATTAGTGATTAACAGTAAATTAAAATTTTAGTAGAAATATATCATTCGTTCATTTAATCTTGTTCGTAATATCTATAAGGAGGCATTAAGGGTAGTTGTTTTTCTTGGAAGTTGGATGTAAGTTTGTCTTTCATCTTAACTGATGATATGTGAGGATGGAAACGTGGACGTCCAATAACTACCCATTAGTAAATTTATTGAGAAAAGTATTCACGATATAAAAAGCTTTATTTTTACTTTCTAAAAACCAGCACATGGGCATGCAATCCACATACATCTGTACCCACGGACATAATTACTCGTAGGTTTAACTTAATGGTGTATTCATTTATTAATGAGCTCAAAAGACCTTCGCCGCGTAGATATACGTTTTATCATAAACCAAATTGAATATTGTTCTGTGCCCTTTCTATGAACAAATAAATCAATATGTAGTTGGCGAAAAAGCTCGATGAATCAAACTGCTACAGAATCTAAATTTTTTTGCAGCTAATACCAAAAAATTAAACACTCCTTCGTACCTTTGTTTGAGTGAAAGATAAAACTTCAAGTCTTAGTGAAAAATCTTAAATGTTTTTGTTATTTGGCTTTAGTTTACTACTAATACTAACTTTAGTTTGCTACAATTTCTAATAAAATATCAACAAAGGAAAAGATAAAACTTTCTGGGAGAACTATCTTACATTCTCAAAAACATTGCGGCTGTATTTTGCATTATAATCATTACGACGCCTACCATTACGCTCGGAGCAATTTGCACGTCAGTTTCGTTTCACGAATGTAAATATTTTCATCCGATATTACAAAGACCTATGTAGTCATAAGATTTACGAGACCTTTATAATTACTAACTTAAAAATTTACGGTTATTTTATTTCGTAAGAGATTAATAATTATAATTTACTACGGCCATTAATTTATACCCAAATATATATAACATATATTATATAACATATATTATTCGTTCATAAACTAAACATAGTATGACATTCTCTATCTATGACATTTTTTCCTCAAAATTTTCCTTATCAAGCATCATTTAGGTAGGTATTTTCTACCTAAATCTTGCTATGTCTACCGAAAATATTCCCATATAATCTACATATTTTTATAACCTTTTAACTTTTTGATTATGAAGTTCTGATAAATTTAGTAAGAGAATCATTCACAAATATTGTTTTAAATTCGTCTATTTAAGCATTGATTACATATATTCTCACATATAAGAAGGAACACTTCGACTGACTACCTACCACTCATTGCCGCCACTTGCTCTTGAACTCGAACCTAAAACGTTTGATTAATTGACCTAAATATTTATGAACACAATCGTAAAGTGGACTTAGATATGGCAAACAAAATTTCGTCATTTTATACTACGCGTTATAATTGAATGAACGTCCAAATGATCATGATAGACTTTACAAATGAAACCATAGATTTACACATTAGTTCGTTTTACACGTTAGTTAAATTTCAGTTATATTGGCCTCCATGATTTTTAATTTTGATGAAAAATAATGGCAAACAAAACACGAACTAATATTTGATAAGCAGCGAGCATAAAATCAATGTAGTCTATTTTATGAAAAATTTAAGAATTATTATAAACGACCACCAATATAAAGTCATAGTTCTTCTTATTAAACAAATAATCAGCTGCTAGTCTTACCTTGACTGTTATTAATACATTAAATTATTTATAATTATTAGGCCATTTTAACACAGGAAACGTATCTCATAATATTTGTCTGTAAGAGACGATCATTTCTATCCCCTATCTAAATTTGATTTGTCTGTGTTTCGTGATAGTTTCTAAAAGTGAATTGGCCGATGAAGATTTAAAACAGACAAAACACTTAGTAATATACAGGTTCTACGTATAGTTCACGAGTTTCTTCGTAATGAAAACTGGCATTTTAGCCCCAAACAGAGAAATGCAATATACCATCCGTTCTTAAGTCTTGCCCTTTATTGAAAAACAAAAAATTCTACTTTAAAACTTAAATTATGATTAATTATTCCAAAACTAACTGTTGCGACAAACTTAATGATAATTTCCATAAAAACATTTGAATTACGATATTTTTATCCAGCGTCACAAGTTTTGCCTTTCAAAAGTTGGGCAAAATAGATTATAGATAAAATGAAATTCTGCCACTGGAGCATTATGTACATTTTTCTTGAATTCTGTTAAAAGTATTAATACAAATTATGTTTGATATACCTAATGAACAACATGATGAAGGGCTTAAAAAAATATATTGATACTTGTCCCCCAATGGCTTCTGCCACCCCGTCGCGGTGACTTACTGTTAATAAAACAGGTCTTAGTTACCAACTATAAATAAAACAGTAAAATAAATTGTACATTTTATCGATCAACATTTGCATACTTAAGATACTTCAAAATTATTCAACTAATTTAAATTGTTAAAGCAATGCAAGTCACACTGAGTGAAACACGATACCCACACACCAAGCTGGAAAAACCATAATAAACATAGTATAAATATTAGGTCCTTACATATGAAATTGGCGTTTTGTCATATCCATTTGTCGTATATATTTATCGTATCTTATATATTTGTCATGTTTTGGCGTATCTCTTTGGTTAAGAATGCCAATTTCAAATTTATACAGCTATTTACTTACGCATTTGTGTTTCGAAAACCGTAATCCATTTGTTTTTCCTCTTTTGGATTTTTCTTTGCGTCACTTAGTTTACAACATGGAAAACTTGAAATATCGCGTTATTTACGAGTACGAGTTCCACCGTGGCACTCCAGTGCTGCAGAAACGGCTCGAAGTATTAATGCTATGTATGGCGTCGGTATCGCAAAACAAAACACAGTGAGTTTTTGGTTCCAACGTGTTCGTTCTGAAAATGTCGACCTGCAGAAGAAGCTGTTATGTTAAGTTGATAATGAAGAATTGAAGGCTATTGTGGAAGCGGATCCATCGCAAACCACGTCCGAGTTAGCTGTTGGCTGAGGTGTTAGGGACAAAACTGTTTTAATCCACTTGAAGCAAATTGGGAAGGTGAAAAAGCTTAAGAGGGAACCTCATGAATTAAATGCAGCGAACCGACAAACGTGTGTCGACTGCTGCGTTAAATTACTCAACCGGCACAATAATGAAATGATTTTAAATCCTCCCTGGCGAACCAGCCAAATCCTGCCTCAAGCGAAAATTTACTCAAAACCAGTTACTTGTAAGCGTTTGGTGGACTAGAGTCGGTGTCGTTCAATAAAGCTTTCTTAAATGTGGCCAGACGATTACGACAGATGTCTATTGTCAGCAACTGCAACCCATTATGGAAAAGCTAGCGGCTAAACAACCGAGGCTGGTCAATCATTCTAGGCCACTGCTGCTTCAGGACGACGCTAGACCACACACTGCACAACAGACGGCCACCAAATTAGAGTAGCTTCAATTGGTATTTCTAAGACATCCAGCGTACTCCCCGCACCTTGCTCCAACAGATTACCAATTTTTCTAAATTTGGATAACTTGTTGCAAGGCAGAAATTCAACTACGAAGGGGCAGTCCAAAGCGCTAACAAAGATTTTATTGATTCCTGTCCGAATGGCTTTTTTTGGAAAAGGGATCAATGAACTATCTATGAGATGGCAAAAGTCCATAAATAGCAATGGTACATACTTTGATTGAATAAATATATTATTTTTTTAATTAACTTTATGTTCCTCCCTTACGAAACGCCAATTTCATTTGTAATGACCTAATATTATTACATCCAAAGTCACTTCTTGAAGTAACATTTTTTTCTACAACCCAAATGCCTGCCTTTTCGGGGAGTCGAAACTTTCGACCTCTAGGACTAGACACCGAGCCACTACATGTTACACCACGTAAGCCCATCAAATTGTACTATACAGGGCAATCAAGCTAATTAGACTAACGCTGCCTTACTTTACTGCCTTAATAGTAAACTAAACCACATCTCAAAACCAATAGAAATATTAAATAAGATATTTTCCGTTCATAAAACGTGCAACTCTTTAACATACAGGTTTGAAGACCGCAATCCGACGTCGTATTAAATATAGGTAAACAAGCACTAAGGGAAGGTCAATGATTCACCAACTGGTTCTCAAATGTTACACATGATAAAAAGAGACAATAAAAACATTGAGCTTTTGTAAAACAGAAATCAACGGTTCAACAGAAATTTTAATACGAAAATAATATTAATTGTTTTTTTTTTATTTTGTTTCTATAGTTATATATACTGTCACTAAGTTATATTAAGATTAAAAATAAATATGCTCTTATGTAAATGGAATTTAGTCTTTGCCTACAATCCGATGTAATGGAGAAGTAATTTGTAAAGACAAATTTAGAACGAAACAAAACATGCATTACTTTTTTTTGAGATAGGATGCCAAAAAAGACACTCAGATTTACATTTTTAACTTATAACACCCCTCTTTTTGCGTTGGGGGTTGAAAAAGGGCTAGAATATCTGAGATACCAATCTTCTGTAGGTACTCTTGGAGTCAGGTATCTTGCTAAAACAGACATTAGCTGTTCGTTCTACTTTGGTAGTTGGAATCACTTTAGAAAGCCGAAAAAGTAATTCAAATCAACTCAACTTTCTTCTTAAAAGCAGATATTTTAAATTTTATTTAAATCAGAAATATACTTATATGTCTGTTCTTATTTCTTTTTTCTCGTAAACATAAAAGCTTTATTCAATGACACAAAACATAGATCTGTCCCTAATGAAGTACTTTATAAAATAAACTACTATAAATCAATCACTAACTGATATTTGCATTATAAACATGCAGTAAAATTTATATTAATTGATAATAGTTAGACCCAAGAGGTATTTAATGAGAAGTTGAGTATTTCATTTAACTATAGATGAACAAAGATCAAAGACGCTAATGCGTGCAACAATATTCAAAACTTAAATATGTATATGAAATATACATTAATTGGCCTTATGAAATTTTGCAGGTTTTAAAACTCTGTAAACCTATTCTTTTAAAGGAATGGATTATTTAAATAGAAAATATTTCTATGTTGCGTGTAGTAACATTTTATATAGTACTTTATTATATATTTTATTCAATTTTATATATAATTATTCTTTCTGGTGTTGTCACATTCGTACTGGTCAGTTTATGCACAGTTACAGATGGAATGTATTTAGGTTTTTGCACAATATTTTTTTGTTATTTAACAATGGCTTGAAAAACAAATTTATTGCTATTGTAGGTATATCATTACAAAACGAATATCTTTGCAAAACGGCCTAAGACCATAAAGACTATAAATATTAAATGGGATATGTATATTGGAATAGCTTTCTGTTTTTATAATTCCATTGACATTTAAAGTTTTAAAACTGAATGAAATATCTTATATATTTTAACATTAAAATGTAGTTTATTTAAAGCCACTTTGAAGAATTTTTAACTCGTCAAACACAAGATTTTGGATAATTAACATAAATTCTGGCATTTTATGAGCTTTCTTATACGTCTCAGTAAATCGAACAGAAATTGATTGCCTGTAGATATTTGTATTTCAATCTTTAACGGCATTATGCCTTTTGCTGCATTATTCAATTGATTTAAACATCAATTTAAAATTATTTATATATCTAGCTTTTATAAATTCATGAAGTGTAAAATGAGAATAGATTTTACACATCCCTTTCGGGGTATTTTACAATAAAATTCATACAATACATTATATTTATTAATTTATTGTAGCTCTATAAGAATGACAGAAAGTGTAAAATGTAGTTTGTAACAATGGGGAAAGGGAAACGTTTCGTGCTATTATTATTACTAAGGCTACCTTTTTCAGGTAGGACATTTTAGAAATAGGTATACCTACCTACAAGCAGTTTATTGATTTAATCGAGTCAAAGGAAGCCGACAGGAAGTAACTTCCTTATTAACATTTTTTTCTCAAATTAAAAATCATAAAGTACTGTACACTATTAGGTCAAAACATAAAGAATAGTGTTGCATTTGTATATTTTCAAACGGAATGTTTTTTCAAAAAATAATGTTGTTTTTTAAAATATAGATTTGATAGATAGAAGGTTGATAACATATTAGAAAGTTGGTCTGATAACCTGCTACTTAAGAATAGTTTTAAACTAATCACACAAATATCATCGTATGTTTCATATTATTTTTCAAATTATTAATTATAGTTTAAATCTAGCCGATCCGCAAATATTTGAGTACGTACTCACCAAAACACTATAACACACAATTATTTGATTATGACAATATTCAAAAATAATAATAAAATAAAAATCACACACAAACACACCTGTCTCCTCGACGGTGTTCTATCATCGTGATGATCAAATTCCTTTTTGTCACTAATTCCATTTTCCTTGCCGCTACTGTTGATTTTCTCCAACTCGGCCTCTAGGTGTTCAGCCATCGTGGGACGCGACAGCTCTGCTTAACCGACCGAACTAATGAACAGAACATACTACACTTATCTTATCACTGGGCGTTCGTATTCTTTCCGATTCCTCGAGTGCACGTACACCCACAGGTTGCGGAGGCGCGGTGACGTTGCCGCTACCTTACACACGAAGACCTTCATAATTTGGCTGGGTTACCAATCTGGTTATAGTGGCTAGTTGTTGTTGCACGGTTTCGGAGGGTGTTTGTAGGTATTTTTTATGTGTTGAAAAACATGTTCTCCGCGCCGTAAAACTTTTTTAACCAAAAATAAGCTTTGCATTTCCTGTTATTGGCAGGTAATTTTTTAAACTAATTTCATAGCCAGCAAACGGACACGCTACCTACCTGTTTAAATAACAGTAACTGTGGTTACTACATGGACTAATGATGCGTTGTCGACCCTAGGCTTCAGTTGGAATTGCCGTGTTGAATGTGTGTGTGAATGTGAAGTGATGTGTGTGAAATGAAGTGAATGCACTGGCTGTTTTTACGTATCAAGCATTGTTCATCTTACAAAAATGTATTGTATAAAAAAATTCCCGGACAAACACATCAACTGTATGGCCCCAAACTAAGCAGAGCTTGTGTTATGGATGACCATACAGCGAACTGGGGGGAAACCTAGGATAAACATACACATCATGACCCAAGAAAAAACATTTTTGTTCATCACACAATTGAATGCCCCGGCCAGGACTCAAACCTGGGACCTCCGGCGTTTGAGGCAGGGCTACTAACCACTACGCTACTCGGTCTCGGTCGCGGTCGTGCCTTGTATAGGTACATTACCAAGTATTTTAATATTAACCAGGATTTAAATACTCAATTCTGCCAAATCTTAAACATGATTATAAAATATGATAAATTATTTACATGTGTGTTTATTTAAATAACATATAAATAATTAAAGAATAATAATGTTTATTGATCACCATATTTTACAGAAATTTTTAAAACTAGCATATAATAAAAAAATAATCTGGTAGGTACATACATTTCTGCATACATATTTTTGAAAAACTCTAAACTCCGGATATAGAAAGACTTGTGAATCGGGAGTCAGTGCCCTCCCGCCACTTTAAAAGATTGACTCATTATTAAAACACAATTTGACATAAGGGGATTAAAAGTAAAGTAAAATTAATATTAACAAAAGAAGAAGAAAAAACGAAACAAGTTAATATAAAAATGTGTGTGTGTGTATGTGTGTGTGTATGTATGTGTTTTTGTGAGGTTTAATATTATATTATTTATAAGTTTTAATATTTCATTTTCACAGATTTCTCTTCATTTTGCTTTTTGTAAAGATATCACCCGATTTGCTTTTCTATTATTCTTGGAAGTTTATTTCAA
Organism: Marasmarcha lunaedactyla; assembly: GCA_923062675.1. Classification (NCBI taxonomy): domain Eukaryota; kingdom Metazoa; phylum Arthropoda; class Insecta; order Lepidoptera; family Pterophoridae; genus Marasmarcha; species Marasmarcha lunaedactyla. Next base: position 10,470,195 of record OV281343.1, on the reverse strand, counting down.
AACAAACTGCCAAATCTAGGATGTAGGAAATAAAAATAATACTGGCATCGAAATAATTTACAATATTAAGTTAAAAGAGACTCTGCTTCCAGATACTTTGATCTTACGAATCGCGCCGTTACTTATGTCGTAGTAGAACGACTTATGTAGAGGAAAACCGCACTAAAACCACTACATTTTATTATTAATTTTATTAAACAAAGAATCAAAGAAATGGTAACTTAACGAATTTTACATAAATATGTGAAATAAGTATAATGATGATATTTAAAAATATTGAAAAATATTGAAAAATATTATTGACTAAATCATATTGCTAATGCCAATTAAAGGCCAGAAATATTATTCAAAATGAAATCTTGACGACACGGTTAACCGTTATCTAATTCTTATCAAAACTGGACTTTTATTCGAAACAAATTCAAGAAGATAGATTTGGGCTCGAAACTGAAGGTATCGCAAAAATCTTTTCTGAGTACCCTCGAAACGCGAGATGTAAATGTCGTAGCATGGATTCCAAACTTGAGAGGCGTATTCAAGACGACTGCTCACAAACGCACAGTATAAGACTTTAAAGGTTTTAAGATTTGAGAATTCTGCTGACATACGTAAAACAAAACCAAGTACGCGGAATGCTTTGTTTAGTATACTGTCTACATGGCTATCGAAAAGAAGTTTACTATCAAATGATATACCCAAATCTCTGATAGTGTATATTCGTGTGAGCGGTGTACTGTGAAGAGTATAAGTAAGGTTGACGGAAGTATATTTTCGAGTGAACGAGCAAACGTAGCATTTGGATAGATTTAATTCTAATTTATTCGTGGTGCAGTAGTCTTGAAATCTACTCAAGTCCTCTTGCAAACAGTATGCGTCACTAATGGAATTTATATTATGTAAGATTTTCATGTCATCGGCGTAAAGAAGAATTTTAGGATGAAGAAAACAGGACGAAATGTCATTAACAAATATTGTAAAAAGTAAGGGACCCAATAAAGAACCCTGAGCAGTTCCCGATGGAATAAACATTGATGTCGATGAATATCCACTTAGAACAACAGTCTGAGATTTGTTGTAGACATAGGAAGTGAACCATCTGAAAAGGTTGCCTCTGATACCTATTAGTTGTATTATCAAGTCATCAATGCGATCAAAACACTTACTGAAGTCAGTGTAAATGATATCTACCTGCGATGGCTGAGACATAACCCTCGAGAGGTACTGTGTACAAATGATCAGATTAGATCAGATCAGATTGGCAAATATACACAGTTTAGAAATCGGCCTATAATTTTCAATGTTGTTTTTAGGCCCCTTCTTATGAATAGGAGTAACAAAAGCCAAATTCCAAACCTGCGGCACAGCACCTTCAGCCGTGGAGCGGTGATATAATATAGAGAGAGGCAGAGTGAGAGTTTTTGCACATTTAACTGTAAGAATGGCGGGAATATTATCAGGGCCTGCTGATTTATTCAAATCTAGATCCTTAAAAAGCTTGAAAACCTCTTCTTCGAGAATTTCAATGACGCTTATGTCCGCACATAAAGTGCAACGTAGTGACAGTTCATCGGATGTGCTCCGGCAGACGGATCAGTAAGAAAAGTCGAGTGGAAGTATTTAGCAAACATAATATTACAAATCACTTCACCTTGGTCTGAGGAACGAGTGTCGTAATGCATTACGGACGGAAAGGCATTCGATTGCTTCTTGATTTTGACATACTTCCAGAATGCTCGAGGGTTCTGTTTAATGAGGTCTTTAGTGTTTTTGATATAGGTGTTGTACATTTCATTTTCCAAAGTTCGCGCTCTGTCTCTTAAAATAACGAACGAGTCGAGGTCGTGCAGGTTGCCGAACTTTTTGAACTTATTGTGGCACTTAGTCTTTTCTTTTAATATTTATATGAGGGGTTGTTTATACCATATTCATGAGATGGGGTGACCGCTTTAGAAGGAATAAATGTGTTCCTCAAAGAATAAAGTGTGTTATACATAAAAGTTACAGCGTCATCCATATTTCTACTATTAAGTTCAAAGGCCCAGTTTACAGAGTCTAGTTCTGTACAAATTGAGTCGTAATCACCTTCCTGGTAAACAAACTTAATGTATGATGTAGGTTTGATTGTGTGGAGTTGTACAAAATCAGCAGATGTTACAACTGAACGGTGGTGGTGATCCTCAGGCAACAATGGGCAATCGCAGACATGAACAGTTACGTCGTTATTAGCAATAATGAGATCTAAGAGACGCCCATGGCTAGTATTTACAATGAATGAATTATATTGCAGAAGGTGTTAAAGTAATATCATCTTTACTAGGAGTCCACGTTATAGACGGCATGTTAAAGTCACGGAGGACAACAATTTTATCCAGTGGGTTATTCATAACGATTCGCGATAGTTTATCAGCGAAATTTGATAACTGTGCCTCCATGGAGTTACCCCGATTCTCGTTACAAATGTTAACTACACAAATATTAATTCTGTACTGGGACATGGGATTTTTGTTACGAATTGTTATAGTAACCCATAAATCCTCAGCAGTGGATGACCAGTCGCCCCGGCGTTCAGCAACAAGCTGTCGGCAAACTGCTATCAAAACACCACCTCCTTTATCTTGTTTAGTTAGTCTGTAGTTTCGATCTCGCCTCCACACAATATAACGATCGTCAAACAACTCATTATTGTTGATACTATCTACTATGCGAAATTAGGCAGTTTAGTACGTAAGCCGCGCACGTTTTGGTAGTAAATACTAAGAGGGAGCATTATACATTCGATGTTTGGACAGACATTTTAGGCAGACAAATTGTTTTAATAAGAGCAGAGTGCCTGCTGTGTATAGAGACCAAAATTGTTTTGTTGTCCTTACTATAACGCATAGGTATTCTAGCGATGTAGTTGATTTGCTCCTTAGGTATAATACATTCGATATGCGTACCAATTTTAGCGACCACATCGAAGAGGTTCTCGGAATTTAACACTGGAACTCCTTTAATATATACTTTGATTAACACATCGCTATTGGCAGAGACCTTCCTGCAGATCCAGAAGTCGTCGACCACATTATTTTGGAGGTACGTGTAGGTAAAAATAAATATATTTTTGCTGCCGCGTATATCCCACCTTGAGTAGAGGCCCAGGTTTACATGGTGCATTTTGAGTACCTGCAAGACTACTTATTACAATCTGATATCACAAACTTTTTCATTATTCGAGATTTTAATTTGTCCAACATTCAATGGCAACAAGTAGATACTTATATGACAATATGACATTCGAACGACTTACGTCCACCACATAATTATTTGTTCAATTTTTTGTATACTATTGGTGGGTTTCAAATAAATATACATAAAAATTGTATGAACCGCTTACTTGATTTATGTATCACAAATATTCTCGATTGTAAAGTTTTGCCAGCACCAATAACCCTAGTTCCGCAGGATAAATACCATCCACCATTTTATATTTTAATACTTACTCCATATGTTGACAAAAACCTACCTAGTAAACGACAGATCATATATTGTTTTAGAAATGCTGGCTATACTGTAATTAATAATGAAATACTTAACTACGACTGGAAGGAACTATTTCAAAATATATCAACAGAAGAAAGTATAGATATATTTTATGAATGTATCTATAGTACTTTACGTAAACATATCCCTACCAAATATGTCTCTAAATCTAATTTCCCAGTATGATTTACTCCGTCTCTTATTCACATGTCTAAAAATAAAGAACCTGCATGGATAAAATGGAAAGAAAGAAAAAATAAATGAGATTATTCTACGTTTTCTATGTATAGGGCTAGGTTCAAGAAGAATTCCAATATTTGCTATAAAAATTATTTAAAGTTATTTAACAGGAAAGTCCAATCTGCTATTCCTCACAAAATGACTTATATGAACGACAAAGCCGACACTCCCGAGACTATATGCAACTTATTCTCGAACTTTTTTGAACCTGTTTCCAGCCTACTGACCTTCATGAGTTATTTTCTATTGAGAACATAAGTAACTTAGATTTAAAAACGCGTACGGACTTTACCATTAGTTATATCACTCTTTCAACTAGCGACGTTTTAAAATAACTTAAAGCACTAGACCCGTCTAAGGCCCCTGGAGTTGATAACATACCTTCGATCTTTTTAAAAATTGTAGCTGATTCTCTTTCCGAACCCGTACAACTTATTTTTAATGTGTGTCTGAAAGATGGCTTCTGCCCAATTATTTGGAAGTCTGCAAGAATAGTTCCAGTTCATAAAGGAGGCTCAAAGAAAGATGTTACCAACTTTAGGCCAATTTCTGTTTTACCTGCTCAGTCGAAGCTTTTCAAAAGGCTAGTAAAAAACTTTATATATCCAATTATCCATAAAACAATTATTCAAAAACAACACGAGTTTGTCCAAAAGCGGTTAACAGTTACAAATCTTTTTGTCTATTTGACTAATCTTTTTAAATATATCGATACAAACAAACAGACAGACAGTATCTACACGGACTTTCGGAAAGAATTCGACAAGGTAGACCACAAAATTTTACTGGAGAAGTTGGCCTTTAATAGGATACGTGGTAATCTCTTTAGATGGATAGACACAAAAAACGGTCATCAATGGTAATGAATCACATTAAATTCCTATTACGTCAGGCATTCCACAAGGATCTATCCTTAGAGCGCTCCTTTTTGTCTTATTTATCAGTGATATTGATAATTGTTTTAAATACTGTCAATACTATCTTATACGCATATATAATGTCTATCTTATACGCAGATGACTTGAAGATATACCTTACTATTGGTAATTGCCTTATTATATATAATAGCTTATAAGCCTTATTGCAAATATATTCGACACGTACAAGGACCTTGGTGTTATTCTGGTATAACTTTGTAAGCTGTATAACTTTGTAATACGCTCTAGTTATAATTTTAAGTTCCCATCTACATATATTCATTTATATAAATCACTAATTCGATCACAACTCGAATATGCCACGATGGTATGGTCCCCTTTCTATTCCAAATACGTAGATAAAATAGAAAAGATACAAAAAAAGTTTTTGAAACGTATATACTTTAAATGTTACCACATTCAATCATCATATATACAGTTACTTGAAAAATATAATTTAACAGACCTCAAATTTACAACTTGAAGCAATGTTTTTGTATGATCTTTGTTGTAACAGATATGACTGTGAGCAAATTATTAGTAATATTAGTTATCGTTGACCATTTTTGTACCATTATTTTCTCTTCCTCTGTGCTGGACAAATGCGGGAAAGCGCTCACCACTACATCGCCTTACTGACACATACAACAAGTATTTTAATGAGATTGATATTTTTTCGCCTCTGCCAAGTGAATTTAGATTATCTGTTATTCGTAAATTAAATGGACCTAACTTAAACTCATAAAACTTTATTATTCTCAAGTATATAAAAAAATCCCTAATATACAAGCAATTAACAACTACGCCAATTTACAAATATTTAATAAGACCATTCAATCTTTTCACTCGTACTATTCTCACTGCTCACCCACTTTATCTATGTATTTTTTTAAAATATTTATTTGTAATTTGTATATTTATATGTGTGTCTATATATATAAATATATATTTATTTATCTCCACAAATATATATACTCAGTATTCTCAGTACTGAAAAATATAATGAATATGTTCTGCTCTCTTCCTAGTCGTACCGATACTAAATTAATTTTGTTTATTATTCAATCCGTGTTATTGTAACCTTTATTGTGATACTGTTTGGTGACCTCAATAAATGGAATTTTAAAAATTTGTAAGTTTGATTAAAAAATGAACTAAAACTTGTGAGTATGCTCAATCAATATTAGCTTATGTGAAGATGATGCAGCGCCTACGTCAACAAGAGTGTTATTTTGTGTTATTATTTTTCTGGTTACTTAAAATACAATAAGATTTATTTTCTATGTTGCTGTATTATACAAAATACACTGTTTGAAATAAGTATGTTACTTGCAAATTGTATTTTTCGTAAGAAACTAAGAAGTACCTCGTTTTTTTTTAATAACATGTATTTTATTATTCAAGTATACCTATAGCTAAGCCATTTTTGAAAAAAGGCTTAACATGTGTTTTTGCAGATTGCGCGTGATACTAATATAGATATTTTATTATTTTAATTGTAACAGCTGTACATTATATTATTGGTATAAATAGGCTAACATTTTCTTAATACAACATTTCACATCTTCAGAGGAGATATTTGATTGGAACCTTCTACCTCCAAAATGAACAATGTGAGATATATTTTTGTATTCATTATAGCGTTTTCTATCGATTAGTAAACGTTTTATTTATTAATTATTTATAGATAGTGCCGTTAATTCTTTGTAGATTTGAAAAACTTTTTCCTACGCGGTAGCTTTGTAGTGGTACCTCTTGCAGTAAAAATTTGTTAGAAATATGGTAGTTTTATAGATATCTGATAACTATTATTTTGACAAAGCAGAGAAAGGCTTAAGTCCCTTTTATAGGTTATTTATTTGTTTTCTATTACAATATTTTTCTGCTCATAAATCGGAAACGTGACATTTCAGAGCATAGTAGCTTATATTTTTGTATTCTTTAGAGTGTATTAATCGATATACAAAAAATTATATTTGTGTGTCAGTGGTGATTTTGTTGGTTCAATTAAGTGAATTAGCACTCTGTACTGCCTTCAAGCGAAGACACTCCCCTATATGTTAATATACACTTTTTTCTATTTTCATAGCCGGCACAGGAGGTCGCGATATCTCAAGTGGCATCATCAAGTGGCATCGGCACCTATGAACATCATTAATTGTAGGTGGTATATGTCTGCATTGCCGACCTTCAGTTGGAATGGCCTTTGTTCCAGTGATTGCACTGACGATTTCTAAAAACTATTACCATGGTATTTTTTTTACATGTTGTCAAAATACAGTAGACAATAAACTAAAAAGCTGTAATCTATCTTGTGACATAGAATAGTTGTAAATGGAACGTTACAAAGCTGTTTTTATGATTCGCGTTTACACGGACATCGTAGTCTCTGTACTATCTGTGCCTTTTAAAATTATTTTATTTCACAATGAATACGTGTCGTATTTAATATTTAATAAGAATTTTTGTTTGAAAATGAAAAAGTTTGAGATTATAAAATTAGATACTTAAAAATGCAATTTTTAAGCCTGCGGGTTTTTGACGACTGTAGTTCCCTTATAATTTATTACCAGTCTAATATAAAAATGGATTTTAAAGGATTATTCACATTTTCTCCGAATTTGTAAAACACCGATTATAAACTTTTTAGGTTCACACATTGTTGTAACTCTTATGATGCTGATTAATTCACAAGGTCTTTAGTTAAATGCGTCCAAAGTTCCCTTGTTTTAATTGTCATAAGCACTGCACGTAAACACAAAGATTAAGGGCTATTTGTTTCAATAAGCAGCTATACATTTTGACGGCGTAAATAAAACTCTTTCTATTGTTGTGCAATGGCTCAATGCTAAGTTACATAACTTAAAAAAAATAAGGAGCAATGTTGATTACTACGTGTTTTGCTATTAAACATAATAAACAAGCTGTTGTACTGCAATCTGGATGTCCTTAGTTATTCAGGAGTTGTAGGTACTAACTAAAATGTGTTCATGAGTTTACGATAGAGAATGAACATGTTTATCTAGTAACCTGTTTTAATATCACAATGTTGCAACAACATTTATTATGTATAAGTTATTCAAATTTATCTATTAACGGCCCTTGAGATAATAATATGACCTTGATTTAAAGTAGTTGGGTATATCTTAAATTTTAATCTTATTGCGCCTGATGATTATAATAAAGGCCAATTAGGTACCTAATGTACAGGGCATTATTTATATTCTTAATGATATTGTTCGCTACCAAACTTGTTTTTATATTCATCGCACTAAAATCGAGAATCAATTACTGTGGTAAATGTCGTAATGAAATTCACAATAAAAATTTTTAACTACTCGAACTCGGCACATGCTGTTTTACCAAATAGATTCTTTAGGTACATTAAAATGTCGATATACAATTTGAAGAAAGACACACAAGAAAGCTTCAAAAAAAAACAATGTTCGCAGCACCTCGCACACCAGTGGCCGGTCGGAAGGACAGGTCTTGGCAGAGTCGAACATTTGCTTAAAGATAATCTATACAGTTTGCAGCTTGGACTGAAGTTCCATGATTATATTTTTTTTTATAAAACCATTTTTGCATGTTGCATCTGCCTTGGATTAGCCTCAGCCATGACTGAAATATAGTACCTAGGTAACTTTCTACTTTATTCGCTGTTAAAACATCGATTCAAAGTACTTTTAAATATATTTATGGACATGCATTTCTAGTAAAAGGGGCCTTCACTGTATCTTCTTTCATTAAAACTTGGGCACAGTCTAGAAAAAAAAAATGTTCAGCGTGCCTTTAAAAGGTTACAGAGTGTATGAAATAAAATTTTATCGCCAAAACAAAATTGCTTTTTTCTTTAAATAAGATTTATACATATCAATGAATTACGAAAGCTACGCTCATATATTAAAACTAGACTGAACTATCAATTGCCTAAAACGACCCCCTTAGTTGGGTTAGTGTGAAGTTGTCGTAGGTGTAGTAAAAATAATTATGTTACTGAATTGTGGCTGAATTGACAATAAAGGCGCCACCTATCTAGTTGTGGATGAAAATTTTATTTCAACTTATGTCGTTGATCATTGATGTCCATAGGTTACGTGGGACACTCAGAATATTTATATTTTTTTTATTTATTTACAAAATACAAAAAGAAATATACAGATTTTCTTAAATAAAAAAAGAGAAAGTTTAGAGAAAAAAAATAAAAATGTTCTATAGGTTATATTTTTTTTAACATCTTTTCAAAGATCTCTCCAACAGCGTTTAAACAAAGTTTCATGCATCTGACCCATTTTGAAAGCACACTTTTCAGTCTGCAACAGGTACTTCCTCAACGGCCTTCTCGAACGTAGAACTCTGGCTATGAAAACTATAACCCCTTGAGCTGGTATTTAATTTTAGGGAACAAGCCGAAGTTACACGGTGCCAAATTAGGGCTGTAAGGATGACCCAAAAGTTTAATCGGTGTGGTGTTTAGTAAGTCCGTCGTCTTGATCCCGGAGAGCGCGGACGCGATGTCGTGATGGAGCAAAAAGCTACGGAGACCCGAGTTCAATCGCTTCTTGCTCGCAGCTGCAAAAACTTCTAGAAAGCATTTGGTAGTGTACCGCTCTGCTTTGATGCTATTTTGGTGTGTTAAGAAAATTTATACTAAATGCCCCTAATAAATAAATAAAAGGGAAAAAACTGGCACAAGCGCTTCTCAATCACTTGCGTATGCGTTGGTTCGTTTTGAAAGTGCCACTCTATTGACTGGCGCTTTGATTCTGGATCAAATTTATAAATGCAAGATTCGTCACCTGTTATGATACCATGAACACGACGGGAATTTTGGGGCTATGTCATGTAAATCCGCAACCCGCAGCAGTTATCCTGAGTTCATGAGCACAAAAACAATCCTTTCGACTTACAAAAATACACTTTTTGCGACAATTTTTTATGTGGCTACAAAATAATTTGCTTTCTATGGCTACAAGACCGCTTTAATTCATGTTATGTTACATATTGCAACAAAAATGATTTAATAAGGTAAATTAACGAGTCCATTTCGAATTGACACATATTATGGTCTTTATGGTGTCATTTAAAAGAATGCTTTGTTTTACAGGAATATTTTTTTAAATTCATGAGCTGCACTTGGGCCATTACGTTTATAAATGAATGGTGCACACACTTACAAAGATAGTAAATTAATATTAATCAAAGGTGAAATGTCATACATGTTAAGGCCACACTCTTTATTTTTTATTAATTTAACTAATAGCATTTAGATAACTAGCGTTACCCATTACTATGACACTGGGTTTATTCAAATTGGGTATTCATTGTTCACGTAACAATCATAAATTTTCTTCTATTTATGTCATGGTGATACTTTTTTTTTTTGCTGCCGAGGCACCCTCGCGGGAGGGAGGTGGAAGATGCGTCATGCATACCGCCCGCAGGTAAATTCTTCTGCGGGGGGTTATGTGGGACTCACCAGAATGGCGCCTACCCACTAAAAACCACCTGTTGGCTGTAGTTATTACCGTTAGCCTTCATCGGAAGCGACACCCGTCGGGAAGTTGGGCGCGCTGGCGGAGACCCGCTAGCGGGTCTTCCGCCCGTATTGAAAGTTGCACTGAAGGTGCTCAAAGGGACATGAGTTGGTGGCCGTTCTGGGCAGCCTCCGGTGAAGCCGGGGCTGGGCAGAGGTCGGCCGAAGCATGATTTAGGGATCAATTCATTTAAATGAACCTATAATGAATTGAGAAGGGAACTATGCTCCGCCAGAGCTAGCAAACGCTCTGTCGGAGTACGTGAAGCCCTAAGTTTACGGGCTAAGACTGCGATTTCACAAACATCGACATTTTTTATAGCGTCGCAGACGATACGCATATCGTCTGCTACAGAGGATTGAGGAGTGGGTTTGTATGGGCGATGAGCCGGGATGGGATTCGATGCGGGGCGCTGCCTCCAGTTTTCTGGGGCAGGCCTAGACTGTGTAGGCTTTGCAGCCGGAGGAACCCGGCTACGCAGCGGCGGAAAGTTTTCTTGAGAAAGGCGCGGGGCCTGTTTGGGTGCCGCCCTTTTGAAATTGGAGCGCATACAACGGGGTGCACGAGGGCAGCCCCTGTAATTTGCGGTGTGGCCGGACTGGCCACAAAGCACGCAATCGGGAGGAGAGGGAGTTTCAGGAGTGCGATTGCACTCCTTAGTGAAGTGCGGGACCAGGCACTTGACGCACCTGGGCGGTGCGCGGCAGTTGGCCGCCGCGTGCCCGTACAACTGGCACCGATGGCACTGGCCGGGATGACCGCGGCGATGAGGCGCCTCGATCGAGATCCCAGAGAGGCCGCATATAGTGCTAACCCCTTTGAGGATCTCCCTGGACTTGGGGACGTTGGCGAGAACCACCAAAGCGAGAGGGTGTTGCCTCCCGTACTTGCTGTGCATTTTATGCACCGCGAGTGCCGGGAAGCCTTCGGACTGCAGATCCTTCAGGATAGCCTCGTTCGATTATTCGAACGGGACTCCCCTGAGTACCGCTCTGATCTTACGCTCTTCTGACAGAGCATAAGTATGATAAGCATATTGCTTATCGGTGAGGAGCTTTGTTAAAGCACGAAAGTCGTCTATCGACGAGACTAAGATTTTAATAGATTCACCCGAGTTGGCTGCTCGGATGTAATGGATTTTGTGCTCATTGCACAATGTCGAGACCTCAGTCCATTTACCCTTTTCCCGAAGGAAAACGGGTGGTGGGACCTTGGCCTTGACAGAAGTTGGGGCCGGAGCGGGTGTTGAAGACACCGGGGCAGCTGACGTTGAAGACGCCGCAGGGGGTGTAGGGACGGGCGCCGAGGGCGCCGGGTCTTGTTTCGAGCGCTTCTTAGAGCGCTTCTTAACAAGGGTGAAAGAGGGAGGCTCATTAGGGCCAGTTGGGGTGGCATCCGAGGATGACTCGGTCGCGGGTGCGCGCTTGCGGCGCGGAGGGGCGTCTACTTCGCACTCCATGTCACTGGAGGAAGGGGACGCGGGAGGGCCTAAGACCTGAGGGGTCTGGGGGACTGGGGTGGCCTGAGGGGCCATTGAGGGAATTAACGCACTGATATGCGGGATGAGAGAGTCCAAGAAACGATACTTATCAGCATTTATAGACATGCCTTCAGCACCGGTACTATCAAGTAACTTCCTCAAAACTCATCAGAGCTTAGAGAAGCCATTGCGGAGGGGTTGGGGAGGGACAATATATGAACCTAACAACGATGACTAACTTCCTAAAACCACCCTACACGCAGTAGGGCGGTTGAGAACGACGCGGATAACTTACTCGAACACGGCACTTGAAGTCCTGGAACGACGAATCCCCGTCGACGAAGCTCACGTTCCACGAAGTACGGTTAACAACCCTCTATCCGCCGTGAAAACGGCGTTAGAAACTTATTAGAAGTACGGTTAACGACCCACTGTCCGCCGTGAAAACGGCGTTAGAAACTTATTACGGTATACAACTATGAAATTATATATTACGACAACAACCAGTGAAATTTGGGTGCTCAATTAGCGCGGGGGCTAAAAGAGCGGGAAGGCGTCTTCGATCGACGTGCGCTCGAGAACGCACGCAGACCGAGACTGTTTGATTAATGGTGATAGTCTGCCATTTTTGCTTTTGTACTAAATATCCACAGTTCCTTAGGAACAAACCAACAACATAATCAATTTTGATTTATAATTCATCAAAATTCGCTGGCCAGACTCTATTCATGTACAGGATGGTCGGGGGTTCGTGGCTACCATAGAACACAGATAATATGTAAGTTAACAAAAGTTCAGCTACTACGACTTCACGATGTAGTGGCAGTGGTAGTGGGAGTCAAAAGTAATTGGGCGAGTCTTTGTGGATGGCACGCAGTACAGTCAATTGTTGCAGGGAACGTGTCGATCTAGCTTGATTCAGCCTCAAGAAGAGTTACAAATATACTCCTAAAGTTGAAGTTTCTTGTCATTTCTTCATAATAGGCGGTAGTGGCTTTTGAAGTTGTGGGTTTTGTGAAATGCATCCTAGTCGAGGTAAACGAGTTGAATATTAAATGTTTGAGTCCGATAAGTATTGATCGTTGTGAAGAAATAACACAAACAAATTGAAATTACAATTAGTTACAGTAATGTGCGTGCTTGAGCTATAGTTTATAGTTTAAGTATAGTTACATAAACTAACTAAGTAATAATTAGACGAATGTAATTGTAAATCACGTAAAACAAGAATTCAGTCTAAGGTCAAGTTTACGGACGTACATTCACAAAGACTTACACTTACAGGCTCGTTTTTAACGGATCCGTTGATACTGTAGCTAATGTTTACAATATTACAAGGGTCACTATATGGTAATACTGTTACGTTTGGGGACTCGCTGACACATCATCGGCGAAGAAAATCATATACCAAGACAAAACAAAACAAGAGTTATTATTTGATTCTATTGATTGATGCCATAAAAATACAGGATGTTATTGTTCTGATTTAAGACGGTATGGTTCCAGGGCGCACGAATCCCATTTTAGAATAAATAATGTGTGCGGCTTTACTTCTTTAAAAAAATAAAGGAATGTTTCTTTAGAGTAAATTTTGTTTCATACACTTACTATCTCAATTTAGAGTACTTTCTCTCCAAGTGGCATCACAAAATTCTACTATACATATTGCTACCTTTGGAAAGAAATCTTTATTATTTAAATTTAAATAAAAGTTATTAATAACATCTGATATTTCAAACTATTTGTATATGTTAAAATGGCCTTATGGCCTTGTATCCAGTCGCGTTGGATTTCAGACAAATTTTAACACCCTCTTTCACCAAATTACGTGTTAAATTCTGTATGAGAAGAAAGAATTTTATTAAAAGCACTCCTCTAAATCTTTCCTCTTCGACTCTTTTGTAACCAAAAGGTGGTGTCTTTGGGCAATTCTTGTTTAATTAGAAATTTAAATATTGTTCTTGCATATTTTTGACTTACTTCTAAAACAAAAGGCACTATTACAAAAGTAATAAATAAAAAAGACTTAACAACAAAAAAATGTATAAGTTGCCTAAGAATTTAGATATGAAAGCTATCTAAGCTTATACAAAGGTATTATCAACCGAAAACACCAAAACAAACGAATATCGATTTTTTTTTGACTACACCTTGCATTAACGCCGCGCAAAAGGAGGCTAAACCTGAAATAGTTCACTGTTTTGCGCTTAAATTTAGAACCTTAATAATATGATAATGTATTCAATAAATAAAGAAAATCAAATAAAATGATTCGATTAAATATAGAACGTGGCGCTTCGGAGAATAGCGTTCGAGAGTTTAAAGTTGGTTTTGGTGTCCCCAATTTTAAATAATGTGTCATCTAGTGATATTCTAGGTACTACAACTATTTTATTGAACAAATAGTTCCAGTCAAAGGAGTCCAACCTACTTCCCCTGGTCTCTGGCAGCCATTTTGTATTTTTGTTGAAATATTCACTACATGTGTAAAAAAAGTATCTTATCTCTAAAGTTATGGTTGTACTGAGATAAAAATGGGCTTATTCGGTGGGCAATAATATTGCCTACTACTTTACATTACACAACCATCTTTAAAATTTTTGCAACATTGATGAAAAAAGCTTTTAACTGTTTGTCTATGACTTTAGAATTATTGTTGTTCGAACATAATATAATAAGGGTGTAAGGGAAGTCGATCAACACTAAGATCTCCTAAATGCCTACCTAAAATTGGACGAGGTCAACCTCATAGACGAGGCTCTGGCGTATAACTAATGGTGGTACAACCATCCAAAAACGGGACTTTCAAATTTTTGTGTACAGGTTGTTAATTGGCAGCGCCATTATTAGCGAAATAAGTCTTACACTTGACCCGGTGACTTGCCTCAAGTACCTTACATATGAGCAGCATAACGGAAAGACGGCCAAAGAAGTTTCAATTTGAACTTAGCAATCGGTTTGAATGCCCTGGATACCATCAAACCAAAATATTGATCAGAAATATCCGCAACGTGGGAAATAAACATTTCAACCAAACAGTGTAGGACTGCCGTCAAAGATTTCAAGTGAGACTCAGGATTCGATATAGAAGAGACGCAAGGCTGTTAATGCCGTTAGTATAAAGCGGAAGGTACTTAATAAAAATATGAAGAAAAAAGACGCGTTTTTTTAAATAGTGGTAGTAGACTTTCTTATGTTAAGATCTCATCTGCGGCTGTACTACCTCCTCTCCTGCAGTATACAATAGCTATAAAAATCACGTTAAATAAATCATTTTTCCGGATAAAATTAAGGAACAATCAGTTTAATTTTTAGCACTGGCAATTAAGTCCGAGTTAAGCCCACGGCCGGCAACGCATCATTAATCGATAATCATCAAATGACACTATAATTACCATCAGGTGCATTGCTTGTATAATGCAAAATAATACAAAAAGCCATCTAACAAAACAAAGGCTCAGTCACCTGACGAAACTAACAACTTTCATCAGGTGAGATGGTAGACAAACGCCTGCTAATTATTAATTAAAAAAAAACTTCTCATGGCAAGACAGTGATCTCCAGGCTAAAGTACTAGCTGAGGTTGAAAAGTTCTATATAGACCTATACTCGCAGAGGAGAGCAAACCTAGACGACCATGTCGCGGATTCAAGAGTCAAATTGACTTGCCACCAAACCGATGAGCTACCCGACATCGGCGCGGGTGAGATTAAGATAGCACTCGAGCAGCTTAGGAATAACTTAGGAGGGCTCCGGGGGAGAGCGGTATTACTAACCAGCTTCTTAAATCTGGTGTAAACGTAATGCTGACCTCCACACAGGCTCTACACCGTAGCCAAAGTGTACGGACGTGGTAGTGTTACAGTTTAAAAAGGTGACAAAACCTTCTTAAGAATCACTGTCCCATATCGCTTTGTAGCCATTTTTACACGCTTTATAGAGAGCTATCAAGAACCGTCTTAGCCGAAAATTCGATGACTTCCAACCACCTGAGCAGACTGGGTTTCGAAAAGGCATCAGTATTATAGACCGTACTCTAAAGCAGCTAATTCATATCTAGGAATACAATCTCGCCTTGTGCCTTGCATATGAGGACCGCAAAAAAGCTTTCTACACGATTGAGATCTGGGGTGTTCTAAAATCTTTGCAGGGATGCTAAATTTATTGCTGATATATCGAGGTGATGAGATGTCTGTATTAGACCAAAACGATGGCCGTCTTCTTAATCCAGGGACAAACAATACGCAACCATTTCAAAAACGCGCTGGAGGAAGTTTTTAGGGCATTTTCGATTTACAGATAACATTGTCATAATGGCGTCATCTCTGCAGTAGCTCGAAGGTATGCTGAATAGCTTAAATGATGTGTCCCAGCAGGATAGTCTTAATATGAACTTGGATAGAACCAGGATTATGTTAGGAGATCACGTGACTCCAGGATCAATCACAGTTGACAAGCAAACCCTCGAAGTTATGAAAAACTATATATACTTAGGCCAACATATACAACTGAGCAGACACAAATCGGAGAAAGAAGGTGAAAATAGAATTGGTTTGGGGCTAGGCAGCTTTTGGGTTTAGCCACGTTTTTAGGTGGCCCTAGTCCCTTAAAATTTAGAAAACAAAGGTCTCAATAAATTCATTGCCTTTTGCCAGTAATTACATACGCAGCTTAAACGTGGACTGGACGTTTAATGAGACTGGCTGACATTGGTTGGATGCATGTGGCACAGGAAAGCGAAAATTGGCGCGCTCATGGAGCAACAGGCTGTCAAAGTTGAATAACTATTCAAAACATCGATTTTGTAAACTTTTCTCTAATTACTTTCTTTACCTTAGTCATGTTAATACAAATTGTATAAGCAGAATTAGTCATGTGCCATCATTTGAATTAGATAAAAATGAAAAAAATCATTTTGAAATTCATATATGATTCTGCTTCTAACATACTTAACACATCTTTCAAACATAGAAATCATAAAATCTTCTGTTGATTTTTTTATATTAAAACGAAGTTTCTCAGTTTTGCTTATGCCTGAAAGCTGTTTTAATCAATTTGTTTTAAATTGTTCTTTTGCAAAATTTCAGATGAACTGTCTGAAGAATTGCGAACAAGAATAGTGATGCGGAAAGATACAAGGCAAACAACAACTACAAGGCAAATCGCAGCCAGAGTCTATGTTTCTCAAACATGCGTCGTTGCTGCCCCGCAAAGGTACTAGAGCATGAGCAACCTGGGTGATCGACCTCGCAGTGGCCACGCAGCTGTGATGTTCAGAAACGCCAGACTTCTTGCCACCCGTGACCCAAAAATCAACGCCGCAAAACTAACATTAGAGCTGCTACCCAACTAGATATAAGCTCTCAGACCGTTCGTAATTACTTTACTTTACTTACACTTTAAATTACGATCAAGGAGATCTTGGCTGGCACCTTTAAATACACGGGAACGACAGCAACGCAGATTGCAGTGGTCCAGGCAGGTTCAAAACGATGAAAATGAAGGAGCAGATATCTGGAGTAATCATCTTTTGGAAATTGCCTGGAAACTCCGTAGTCAAAGAACTACAATTAGAACCGTTCAGCAATGTGGTAAATCGGTATTTTGAGGCGTAATAATGATTGGAGCTCAAAACCTTTGATACCATACCAGGACTTTATGACACCTAATTTGTACAAGATAGAGCTGTTAATTTATTCATCAATCATCACACCACTCAGGAGAAATTATGCTAACCAAAATTTTGTGTTGATCGACGATGATGCGCCGGCACATCGAGCTCAACGAGTGAACGCTACTATCCGGTGGTATGACATCACGCGGCAAGACGGTCCTGCCGGCTCGTTGGGCTTAAACCCAATTGAGCACGCATGGGACGCTCTCAAACGAGCTGTTTAGAGTTCAGCCGCCTCCCAGAACTTTGCACGCGATCAAGGAAGCTGACATTCAAGAATGAGACAGAACGCTTATGATGTGTGCAATCGGTCATTAAACAGTTCAAAATAAGTTTAAGTAATTTTAAGTAAGTCGTTACGGTAAACTTGATACGTCGTAAATTGTAATGCATATAAATTATTGATACCACACAGTCAGCTCTGGTTCAAAAAACGGACCTGAACAAACCACACCCTGGAAAGACGACAAGTTCCACAAAATCAATGGTACAAGCATATTTTCTCAAGCAAGTTGTTTCATGATTTCGTTCAACATGGCGGAATATGGAAACGTCACGTCGCGTCGATGTGGCCACATGATGTTTTGTTTTTTGTTTCAAAGTAGAAAATAATGCAGAGTATCATGTTTTTAAACATTTTTAGTGTCTACAAAATTTTTATACATTTCGAACGAACGAAAAAACTTTCATTTCATTTTCGCGCTAACCGAAAATGAAATGACTCCTTTAACTTTCTTGGCTAGGTTTCATATGGGTATTCCCAGGATCCATATAATAAATAGAATGAGGATTCAATGCCAATACTCCATAAAAAAGCCACACTATATAATTAATGCACGGTAACACCTGTTATGTTGATGTTTTATTTTATAAAAAAATTTGAGGTTAATTATGTTGTTACTGATATTAATTGAGGTTACTGAAACTATTACCATTTTCATATTAGATTATTAAACACCTCTAAAATCTTTCCAATGTTGTAAGCTTTGCTTCATTTTTTTTGTAAAATGTTACGGTAAACTATATAACATCGTAACTCGTAGTACACATTGATAATTGAAATTAAGGAAAATTTGCTCTAGTTCGAAAAACGGATTTGAACAAGTCACAGACTCAATGGTACAGACATGCTGTTACATTCAACAGGGTGGATAACACAAACGTCATAGTTTAAAGTAGATATGCTAATTAAAATTGATATAGTTAAAGTAAAAACGATTTTCCTTTGCAAATCTTTACTAAGAGGTTAAATAAAATACAAACAATATATTTTATTCCAGTTTCACCCAATTTAGGTAATTTGAAGTCCAATATAACATATAGTAATAAAAATGAAATAAGTGACAGTACAAACATTCTAAAGAGACGGCAGTGGAGAAAGGAACTTGTGATTTAACTTTATCTATTTTTCATAAGTGGTACAACATACCCGATAAATAACCGAAGAAATTTTCGGATACCAGTGGTTTTATTCATTTTATTTTTATTTTTTGCAAGAAGGGCCTGGCTATTACGCAATGTATAATTAATTGTCAAAACTGATATTAAATTGCGCAAAGAACTACGGGATCCTGCGAAGGAAAAGGTTGCAAATTAAGCGAAAATGTCGGTGCGACGTTTGCTGATAAGTACAATAGACGCCGTCAAGCCGGCTTATAGCTGGTTCAAAGGCAATTTTTCTCACATATCCACATATGCCCACTGCCAGCACAAAGGATAGGGATCAGCACAAAGGTCTTTTACGGTTTGCATCTAAACTCGTATATTATTAATACTTAGATTATTAAGCATTTTAATGTGCACAAATTTATTTTTAATTATAAAACCAATGCAGCTTTAAAATCTGTAATTATCTACATTTAGAATACTCAAACAACATACTATAAAGTCTGCAAGTACCGTACAAAGCACTAACGCCGATCCGTTTTTGTGCAATGTTCACGTAAATAAATTCTAATAAAAGAAAACCTTGAAAGGTCATAACCCAATACTCTATTTAAGGTTTATATTTAAACATGAATCTACATAATTATTCGTTAGGTATATTATACGTCTGTTCGTGTAGTAACTAATTTATTTTAGAAGCTAGTAAGTAAGTAGCCAACAAGCGTCAGTTACATTTGGAGCATTGTGAAGGAACGGAGGGCAAGGGACTTCTAAATTTAAACTGAAAAAATAATAAGTCAGGTACCTTTTACTTTTTTTATTGTTTTTCATGAAAGAGTTGACCTGCCCTTAATAAGTGATATCGCTTTTTATTGTCTTTTATTGTGCGGCTCATTATATAAAGTGCAAATATACAAAAACCTTTGTAGTGTGTAACTGCATCAAGAACGCGCAGTACGATATATCAAAGCCAAAGTTTTATTTATTTGGTTATATTTATTAAAATTTTTAAACAGTGGGTGACAATTTTATACTAATATTTGAGGACACTTACTTATAAGTGTTAGTGTAAGTGCGGTAAATCCTTTTTTACGATAGTACCGAATTATTGAGCTTGTTCTAATGTCTTAGTTGTGGTTTAAGGTATTGCAGAAATTAAAGTTGATCTCATTTTAAACCTTAAGAATAAAGCGAAAGAAGAATGTTAAGGTAAAAAAATATAAAGGAATAACTCTACCGGGTCACAAATCAGGATCGATTTTGTTGATATAACTTAAACAATTCGTCGCGTTTTTATAATGGTAATTGTCATTTGTTGGGAGTATCCAATGAGTCATGCTCTCAAAATTCTCAAATTCTAGTACCTTCGCATAATTTTCCTTAAACAAATCTATTGAATATCAAATATTTTGAAATAGTATTTTAGTTGGTAACAATTAGTTAAACACATATTCTCAGGGTTAAAAAATATTTTATTATAAATGGGTCATCCTTAGGTGGTAAATTTAAACGATATTGAAACCACTTCTTTTTTTTAATAATAGGGTGTTGCTTCATATGATTCTTACTAGCATAATTATGCCACAACACGAAGATTTTAACTTTGTAATGTTTACCCAAAGTTAAAATATAATAACTCCATCCTGAACCAGTAAAACGCGAATAATTGTTTTAGTTGATTGTGTGTTCAATTTCACACATCATAGAAAACCACGAGTTACTTACTTGGCGTAATTTATAAAAAAACATACGTGGGATTCCCTCACAAATCTTTCAAAACTCGTAAATTACTCGTAATTCATCACACTAATTATTTGAAATTAACGTGTTGTTCGGGAATCTTAAAAATAAAGTGTATAAGCACCTCTTGGATAGTCGTGTAACATAACATCTTCATCAAGACTGCTGGCAGGTGAGACGATAGACAACGGCGTTTAAAAAAGATAAAAGATTCCTATAAAAAGATATTATTAATTGTTTATGTAGAAAGTTGTTTCACAATGTTGGCCGTACATACAAAAATTAAATATGAAATGACGAAATCCCCTAAAGCGTGACGTTTCCGAGTTATGAGCTATCACAAATGTACAAGTGGTGCCATAGAAATTATTGCTGATTGATATCTATAAGTAAATTATAAAATTGATTGAATATTAGTTTTGGCGAGCTTCTTCACCTACTTGGAACGCTATGCACCCAAATATTATCTGCAGCTACAAGTTAGATACCTATTCAATTTCAAATCGAGTTTGTACATTCAAATTGAAAATATCGTGAAAATATGAATAGGTGCCCGTATGTAAATCCACATGGGTGAAGAAGCATGTAATTATCATAATTTTTTTAAAGAAGTATCATTGATAATTATATTTAGAAACAAATATCAACGGCCCAGTGGCTTAGGTGGTAGTAGCCCTACCTGGTACGCCGGAGGTCCCAGATCCACTCATTTCATTTCAGGGCATTCAATTGAACACAAATAATTTCTACGTTCGTGGTTGTGATACGTATGTTTATTTTGGGATCCCCCAGTTCGCTGTGTGGTCATCCATAACACGAATAATCTGGTTTGTTTATCTGGGGATTTATTCATTATCTAAGAGGTATCTGTCGCTAAAAGGATAACAACCCGAATTTGGGTGGGTGGTGCGGCCAAGTCATTCTATATCTTTTCAATAATTAACATAAATGTGTGTTTAAAAGACAATGCCTTCAGTCAAAATTTGCATAAACGTTTGCTCTTTTTTCATTATATACTAGATAGGCTTTGTAATGAATCTGATCTAAACGAGAATATCGCTAGAGACAACGATGTTACATGTCTGTTCTAGAACTATTTATCCATAATAATAAAACAAAACAACTAGAACATGAAACTGTAATAACCCTGATAACCAACCTTAACTTGTCACGGTTAATTTATTTACCATAATTGTCATTATTGTGAGTTTCCATTTTGTAACTGTTTTTATTTTTTATTGGCTTTGGTCGGATGAACCAAACCTTAATTTATTTCTTACTGCTCTACATAGATTATTGCTCTATTAAATTGAGTCTGGTGTTTTAATTACTTTACTTGTCCTGTGAGGGTGGGCACCTCTAATGTTAGAGTTGATCAAGCCGCCTCTGGAAACTCCATAGGTGCCTGACATGGCTTTACGACTATCATCTTGCGGCGAATCCTAAGCCACACTAGGTTTCAAGGGACAAGGGGCAGCAAAAACTGTTCGGCCATGAGCGACGTTTTAATAAATTTAGTTTACCAAACAGGTTTAAAAAGTAACGTAATAATTGTAAATTTCTATGACACAATTATTTTATTGTATTTATTACTTTTCTTGCTATAAAAGGTTTTATTATTATATTATATAAATAATTTTTTAGCTAATGTGTAGGTCTGTTTTAATTGCTCATGCTGCTTAACCAATAACTAAATATTGACATTGGAATTTTGACAATATAAGTACGCATTTGTATGACACATAAAAGTAATTGTACTCCAGCTTCAAGCAATAGTATAAATAGTATAATTAGCGATATTAAATTCGCTAATATCTACCAACCCGAGGTTATGGTGTCTATTACCGATTCTCCATTTATTCGAAGCCTTAATACAATACTTTAATTAATATTAATTTCAGAAAATATTTTCATAAAAATGCTGTAATAGTACCTACTAAACATGGTTTCTTGTAATTTCAGTAAAATGTCTGCGATAGAAGAGTATGAAGGCTATCATTACAGTTCTTCTAGATTAATGTTCTATCCGCTGTTGTTCCTGGCATCAAGTCTTTGGTTCTTGTACCGATGGCAGCAAAAGTCAAGGCTCTACAAAATGGGGAACATGATACCTGGACCAGCCAGTTTCCCCTTATTTGGCAACGCTCTTATGGCATTTGGGAAAGATCCAGACGGTAATTAACTTTTTGGTAATTATCGTAAGAAATGAAATAATGTAATCCCCATACGAACACGAATAATATTATAGACCCGAAGTAAGTATGGCA
This sequence comes from Marasmarcha lunaedactyla, assembly GCA_923062675.1. Lineage (NCBI taxonomy): Eukaryota > Metazoa > Arthropoda > Insecta > Lepidoptera > Pterophoridae > Marasmarcha > Marasmarcha lunaedactyla. The sequence continues at coordinate 10,447,432 of OV281343.1, read as the reverse complement.
CCAGTCGTGCTACTGACTACAATAGAAACTACAAGTGGGAAGTAACCCAGTACCTACAACATTTTTATAAAAAAATATGTGTTACATGTTACAGAACTATGTTCTTGAAATCTCTAGATTTGGGCACAGAATCTGATTTGCTCAAGGTTGAGCTACAACACTTACACCAAACACTTTCTTTCGTAGATTCAAATTATCTTATTGATCCATAAATTCTTTAAATTTCAGAACTAGTACCATTATGTTTGGAATACGCGGAGAAGTACGGCAGCGTGATCCGCGGCTGGCTAGGCTCCAAGCTGATCATCTTCCTCTCTGACGCTGATGATATCGAAGTGATCCTGAACAGTCAAGTTCATATCGATAAAGCCTCAGAATATCGATTCTTTAAACCTTGGCTTGGTGAAGGATTGCTTATTAGTTCTGGTAATATTGGCTGATTATGTTTCAATGTCATATTGTTAAGTATTTTTTATTCATCTCACTTAAAGAAAAATGTCAATTACATAGCAATGAGCTAGCTTGTTTAGTTGTCTTGTAAAATCAAGACTGTCCTGCAATATATATGTTCTGAATATTTGATTTGTATACCTTTTCATTTTCAGGTCACAAATGGAGATCCCACAGAAAAATGATTGCTCCTACTTTCCACATTAATATCCTAAAGTCTTTTGTGGATGTTTTCAATCAAAACAGCAAGAATGTGGTGAAAAAGATGAAACCCGAGGTCGGGAAGTACTTTGACGTCCACGATTACATGAGCGGCGTCACTGTTGACATCCTTTTAGGTGAAACTTCAGCAATCGTACTTGTGTTATAATTCCGGGATTTTGTGTTTTGTTTACTTGTTGTTTGTTTGTTTACTAAAGCCCGACAAATTTTTAAAGAGAATAAGTAGGTTTTTTAATTAAATAAGTTGCCTACGTGCATGTGGGTTGCCTGGTGTTCAGTAATCACCAGCCCTCATGGTCACCAGCAACAGCGAGTGAATTACTGATGCATTGATGACCTTTTGAGGAAAGTGTACGCTTTTTTCTTTTTTCTTAAAGGCTTTTTTTATTAATCGTAGATGTGTGGAAAGGCCACTGATGGAAGTTTATTCCGCAGCCTAATAATACGCGGCAGGAAGCTTCACGTCAAATACTGCAGCGGACCGCGAATCATCTAGAGTTCTAAATGATTAGTAGTAACTTGCTGTTTTGGTGCTAGTGCTAGACATTAATATAAAATATTGTAATAACATTATAATGTAACAATTTGAAAACTCTATATCCGTAAATGATTGGAATAAAAAACTTTGAATAACAGCAAATTACGTTCAGTCATCTAGTAAAAAGTCTTTCTTTTGTTGCTACTGCAATAACGTCATAAGCCAGTGAGCATTGATTGACTGTATCACGACGAATTATCGCGTTTTATTAATGTAAGCACTACCAAAGGTTAATATTATAATGTGCCACGACATAACCTTATTACTTTCACAAATCATTGCATTCGCTTAACAATATCAAGTGTGTTGGCAAAACAATACGTATTTTCAGTACTTATTGATTTGTTTTATTGTATGTTAATTACCTAACCTTACTTTAATTGATGTTATTATGGACAATGCAACGGGATGTTTTATTCATCAAAAGAAATATATTACAGAAACTGCAATGGGAATATCGAAAAAAACTCAAGATGAATCTGGATTTGACTACGCTATGGCAGTGATGAAGTAAGCATTCATTAATATCTATTACATAATAATTAATACATAAAGACTTTTGTAATGCTTTTTTCTTCTTGCAGGATGTGTGATATAATTCATCAACGGCACTACAAGTTTTATTTACGATTCGATTCTATCTTTAAATTGACTCCTTTCTTTAACCAGCAAAAGAAGCTCTTAGACGTCATCCATGGTCTGACAAATAAGGTTAGTAAGTAATTCGATTCAACAAATAAGAGAGTGAATAATATTAAAAATAAAGATTCCTGATTGGTCTGAATGTAAGCAAAGGTTATTGTATGTTATTAAGGTGGGAAACTGATAAATATTAATAGAAGACGTCCAAGTATCGATAAAAAAATCATGTAGGCGGCAGTATTCGAACCACATCAGAAACGTTACACATTTTTATTCCCTAGGTTATCAAGAGCAAGAAGGAACGCTACTACGAAAACAAGGCTAAGGGTATTATTCCCCCCACGCTAGAAGAACTGACGCGCCAATCAGAGACACGCGACAGCGCCCGCGCCGACGACTCCGCCACTCTTGCCGACACCGTCTTCAAAGGATACAGGGACGATCTCGACTTCAATGACGAAAACGATGTTGGTTAGTAAAATAACTATGCCTCTACCAACAAACACAATGCACAACATGCATTTACTTATGTTAAAGTTAATTATGTTATAGTGCCATATTAATGAATATTGCTTTATTGACAGGTGTAAAGAAGCGCCTGGCTTTCTTAGATCTCATGATAGAGTCTGCCCAGAATGGGACGAACAACATTAGTGACCATGAAATAAAAGAAGAAGTGGACACCATTATGTTTGAGGTAAGCTTGTAACTATTTAATCTTGTTACTTTATTTTAGCATTTATATCATTTCTTATTAATAATTGACTAAAATACATAATAATTTGTCATAATATTAAATAGACAAACTTTAAAACACTGAGTGTTACTAAAATTTGTGTTACAGTATTAATACAAAACAAATGAAAATTTTATTTAACATTTCATCACTGTCTCTACAGGGTCACGATACGACCGCTGCAGGATCAAGTTTCGTACTGTGCCTGCTAGGTGTCCACCAAGACATTCAGGCAAAGGTCTACGACGAGCTGTATTCCATCTTCGGCGACTCCGACCGCCCGGCCACCTTTGCGGATACCCTCCAGATGAAGTATCTGGAAAGAGTTATCTTTGAATCCCTTAGACTGTTCCCCCCTGTACCAATTATTGCAAGGAAATTGAAACACGATGTGAAGATCGGTATGTTCGCTAATGGTTAATTAATTATTCTTTAAATTGATAACAAATAAATTATTTTGTGTTTATGTATGTTAAAACGGCCCACGTGTAAAATCAGTCGAATAATTCATGCGTATTGACGCATAATTCATCAATAAACTGTAAAACCTGCCTTTTTAAAGTTACTTTTCGTTAAAAAGCAGAATGAATTTGAAAAATTTCAAAATAATGTTATTAAACCAAGTTAATAACATTATTCTAAAATTATTTGAAATTGTTTGAAATTTTCAAAATAAAGATACATTAATACTCTCAACAGCCACAAAAGGCTACGTGCTGCCAGCTGGCGCCACGGTAGTAGTCGGCACGTATAAGCTACACCGCAACCCCAAGTATTACCGGGACCCCGACGTGTTCAACCCCGACAACTTCCTACCGGAGAACACGCAGAACAGGCACTACTACAGCTACATCCCCTTCAGCGCGGGCCCCAGGAGCTGCGTCGGTGAGCGAAACCGCTTTACTTTCCTTTCATTTACTGCCGTTTTGAAAATAATTCAAATATGTAGAAGCAATGTAGATGCATATATATTATCAATTCAATAAAATTATTTATTATTTAAGTGTACACATAAACAATTCTTTCCGTCCAGATTTGGATGCCAATGCTCATGAGCTTGTTAGCGTGCTCCATTGTCGGCTGTAAAATTAATAACAAAAAATTGTCTTATTATACGAATTGCGTAGCCAACACTGCCAAATTTAGCAGTTTAAATACTAAGGACTACAAAAAGGCAATTTAAAAAAGAAAACCTAGCCTGAATACCTCAGTGTTCGTAGGGCTTAGAACACTCGTATTTTTAAATAAATCAAAGAAATATTCATTGACGGATTTATTGCATTTATGGACCAGAACTCAAATATTTCTGCTCCATAACTGCAATAAATCCGTCTAATAATAATTATCTACAGTAATAAAATTTTATTTTCAATAAATAAATACTGTACGTATTACGTAATTATACGTTATACGTAAATTTATAATAAAAAATGCAAATATCTTTCTATAAATAATGTAAATAATACCAACGCACTTGGACTGGGTAGTTGATTAGGAATTAATAAAACTAAATTACGTTTCATGTACGTAATCCTAGGTCAGTATGTAAGGTACAAGGTAATTGAGCAATCATCGTCACGCATGTTTAAGATTATTTGATTATCGATTTTTTAGCATAGGTAGAAAAAAAAACTCTTCGTAGATTGGCAAAGGAGGTATATTGAGAAACTATCCGAAGTAATATTTTTTCTTTTTCTTTTAAATCCCCAGACAAACACACCAACTGTATGGGCCCAAAGTAAGCTCAGCTTTGCAGTTATCCATAACACAAGCTGTGCTTACTTTGGGGCCATACAGTTGATGTGTTTGTCTGGGGATTTATTATTATCATATTTATTATTATATGTATATTATACATTAAAAACTGAGTATGTGTGGTAGTCAAACTTTCACGCGTTAATTGCTCAATGTACTATTATTAAATGTTATTAGGTAGCATCTTTTATGAAGAAATAAGTACTATGTCCGAGGAAAAGTCAGAATGTGTAGGTAGGTACATCATTAATTTCTGCCCCAGATCAGATCCTGAAACTCTGCGTGAGATGCTGTAGGTTGCTTCCCGCCTCTGCTACGTAGGTACTTATCTCCCTTATTTAATGTTGTCAATTGTAATTTTTTTTACAATAGTTACCTAATCAATGAAAAAAATGGACAAAAGACTCTGGTCCATTTACGGGTGACTTTACATAATCAGCTCGTGTATCTTTTAACAGCCTGATTGAAATAAACTTATGATGTGTCTTACAAAAAATTCTTTATCAAAATTATTATTCAAACAAATTTGAACTTTATTTGCAATCTTGCTCACTCGTCAAGGAATTCGCCATAATTTTACAGTAGATATCAATAACACTAAGACTCAAAATGTGAGGAAAACGAAAATTATATGTGAATGTTTTGTAATGTAACAGAATTTTTATAGAAAGACAATGAAGTTTCTGAAGCTCTTTGCGTTAAGACTGGAACTTTTCTCATACGATTATCGAATGTAATGAAGTGATGCAGTACGGGAATCTGCCAGCCCTGGGGCCCATTTGTGAAAATTATAATTAAGTTGGTGTAGTTTATTTGCTGTTACTTTTCTTTATTTGGTATCTGTTATTGAATTGTAAATATACTTATTTGTAAAGTCCAATAAAGCAAACTAAACTTAATTCTTTTCTAGAACCATCTCTTTCCACTGTTTTTTTTACTGTATATAGTCAATAGTTAATTTGTTTCAATAAATTGTTATGATTAGCGTTCAATTAGTGCTAAACGTTTTAAATGGCATTGCTTATTTCCTTTGTCGCACGGGAACTGCGCTACAGAGTTGATCTCATCAGGATCGAAGCGTGGCATTCGCTAATTGAGGACGTCTATTGTCCGTCTTGATCTACCATACTTAAAGAAAGGATACAAAACGAAAAGTTGACAGGACTGAAATTATACGTAGGCCAGTTTTTGCGAAGATGATTTGATTATTGCAATTGTAACGAATAAGGTAATTTACACGAGACTGCTTATCTAAACAGCAGGAAAATGATTAAGTGGAAAAAACATTATATCTTTTTTTTATTACTTATAACTGTGAGTTTGGTTTCGTTTTCGTTTAAAACGTTTAGAGTATTTCTACAAATGAGGTTTTTATTATACTGACTTTTTGGATCGCTACTGATTCTATTTAGTGAAGCTCACTATTTAAATAAAGAATTTTGTTTAAATTCCAATTATAAAGAGAAATTAAGATAATTTCTTCTCTAAAACGGTAAAAAAGTACACTCATATGGAGTGACGACGATATTTAACCCGGAAAGAGCTGATGAGAGCCATCGAAATGTTGGAAGCTGACTATAGGCAACGGAGTGTGGATATTGCTCTTGGCACTACACAGAGCGATGTGAGCCGCCTCTGGACAAGTAATCGCATCACGGCAGCTTGACGAGGACGATCTCGCATTACCACTCGCAGACAGGACAATGCTGCTCGACGAAATCGCACCATGACTACCATGAGATTGGTTACGAGGTTCCACAGCTCGTCAGGCTTGTTAATAAGCTATTAAACTATCCGAAATCGCTTACGTGAATCGCTTTCCCGAAGCCACTAAGAGAGGCACTATAGGAGAGGCCCTACACTCTGCAATCGTAGGGCCCACTTACAATGGGCTCGTACACACAGAGATTACGAGAAAGAAGACTGGCGTTGTAAGTGAATTTCGTTTCGGCACGAGGCCGGCTCCAAGAGGCATTCGAGTTTGGAGAATCTGTGGACGTCATGAACGTTTAAGACTTTTCAGGAAGTTCATCCATTTGGTGAGGAAACAATAATGATATGGGCCGGTATTTGGATCGGTGGAAGAACCGATCTCATTTGGATCAGGGGCTACCTCAATACTCGGAGAGTATTATTACGCCGCCAATTTGAGTTATTTTCCCACAATTCGCAAAAACAGCAATGTTTCTTAATTTTTAAAAAGTATTGTGGTATGTTTTTAATTTAAACATAGGCATTCGAGGATAAGTCATTCTGGAAGACTTGCTTTGGTAAATACTGATAGGGTAAATTTTTTTTGTAAAAAATTTACTAGATCCCTAGACACTTTTGATGTGTAGGAGAAGAATGGACAATAATAAAAATAGAAATTTATATCTACGTTTATGAAGTCTAGGTGTGAGCCGGAACTGATGATGATTAGGGCATATTTCTTGATAATTGACTAAATTGCTTAATATTGTACTGCTTGTTTTCACGTACTCGCAAAAAACTGCTTGGCATATCATTTTCTTTTGATTTATACAGGGTTACTTTTGAGTCAGTTGCAAATTAGGTGTAGACGGTCGATGAAAGGTCGTGAAACTGAACAACATTCCAATTCAAAATTCATGCAAACAACCATGCAATTTGTTTGGGTCGTCAACATGTTTATTCGTGTTGGTTTTTAATGTTGTCAAATTTAGCAACCGATTAGATACATACATATAAAATTTAAGAATATCATCTGACGACATAAACATATCATACAAGAATTAGTCTGTATAAATCAGGGAATGTAAAAATTTCTAAAAAAAGAAGCCATCGCTTTAACAAATCCCAAAATATGACAAAAAAATCGATAGTTTTTTATTAAATATGTACTAATATTTAAAATAATTATACACGAAAATGTTGCTATTGTTACCAAAAATGTAACTACTAATTTGAATTGTATCTACTCTTCTTGCAGGACGTAAGTATGCTTTGCTGAAGCTGAAAGTCCTCCTGTCGACTATCTTGCGCAACTACAAGATGGTGTCTGACATAACCGAGGACCAGTTCCGCCTGAGAGCCGACATCATTCTGAAGCGAGCCGACGGATTCAGGGTCAAAGTCGAACCTAGAACAAGGGTGCCCTCTACCCCTGCATAAACTTTGCTAAGTTATTCTAAGCACACACATTTTCTTTATATCTCCAAAAAATCAAGATTATATTAGGTAATCTTTGCTACTCGTTGCGCGACGAATACGAAGTACATACCATTTTAAAGTGCTAAATTATGGATCTATTAATAGTGATCGGGTATTGTAAACAATATTTCATCAGTAAAGACATGCATCTATTGTAATTTTATCACTGATAAACGTAATTATAACTATTAGGACAAAATTCTTTGAATGGATCTTTATATAATGTCATTGTAAAATCAATAAGAAATCAATATTAATGCTTTTGTAATGCTAATATTTGAGGGCAAAAATAACGGTATTGTATTTAAATATACAAAAGTTGTTTATTCAAGAAAATTATGGTGTGCTCGGTTCCATTGGCCCATAATCATAACTGATGAAGTAATTTAAATTATTAGCTAATAATTAAATAATTACTAAAATAATTACGATACAAATAAGAACAACATATCTACGTGACTGGTGTGATGTACAAATTGTAATAAATAAAAGATGTTAAAATTATTGTTTTATGTCTTTTTTCACATACGTAACCTTTCAGCTAGAGTTTGATTATATTTGGGTTATATTATATCTGAAGTATGTTGGTTAATGAGAATGGAATTAGTAAATTGATCACTCTTAAGTGGCAGTATCTCCGCCATAACACTCACGTTTACGGTTAAAAGGTAAAGCAACGGTAAAAATACGATTCCAAATAGAATCTACTTTCGACACGCCATCGGTAATTGATATTCCAATTTATTTGTCAAACAATGAAATACCTTAGATTAATGATGTCCATGAGCATGGATGCTACGTAATATCAGATAGATCGTGTGCAAGTTTGTATTTTTAGTACATTGCTGAACGAAACAAAACCTAACTTAAGTTAATTTTATAATAAATTATGGACTATAAATTAGACTTAACAGGTCACTGGTTATTCATAAAGGTGCGGGCCTGAGCCTGTTACGTTGGGAGGTCAAAAAGTTCGCGGTATGAGGGGGTGGAGCCTTAACCGTAATACACTTTTCAGATCTTTTAAATAATTTATTATATCCGTCGAAAAAAAATTATTCGTCCTTGTCGTCGAAATAGGCCGAAATCGCTGACTTTAATTCTTCAACGTTGTTAAATTTTTTTTCAAGTAGTTCTTGGCCAGGGCCAGGCGTAGGGCCAGGTCTGGACTGTAGGGGGGTGTTGCAGCAGTTCAAAGCCACACCGGTGAATGGCAGCCATCGCAATATGACTCGTATGCAAGGGGAGCATGTCGTGCAAAAGGAGCACACCCTGCAGTTTTCCTCTTCTTTTTTCCTTGATGGCTTCCTTTATACGCTCCATTATGGAAGCGTAATACTGTCCCGTTAAAGAAACGCTACGTTCCTGGTAATCAATTAATGAACTGCCTTCTGTGTCCCAAAAGACAGTCGCCATGATTTTTCCGGCCGATTGCGATGCTTTGTACGTTTTTTGGAGGGGGTGTTCCTTTTTTATGCCACTGCATCGATTCTAGTTTTGACTCAGGTTCATAGTGATGAACCCAAGTTTCGTCCCCGGTGATTATTCGGGCCACAACTTCTTCTTTCTTTGCTCCACAGAGCTCCAAAACTTTGCGAGATCGACTTGCTCGCGCTTTTTAAACGACCTAAGCATTCTCGGAACCCATCTTGCACTGACTTTCGTCATCCTAAGATGACCGTGTGGGATGTTTAAAATTGTGGTTTTTGATACACCAACTATTGGTGCTAGCTGTTTCTTCTTCAGTCTGACATCTTCCGATACAATTTTTTCTACTTTTTCGATGTTGTCTGGGGTAGTGGCATCAATTGGCCGTCCGGGGCGATGGTCGTCTTCAAAAGAGTCCCTGCTTTGCTTGAAAAGGCCATGCCGCTTGTAAATCGTGGTCTTACCAGGGGCAGAGTAACATCTAACTAACGTCTCTTGAAAAATTGTTTGTGGTGTTTTTTCTTGTTTCGTATAATACAAATCGTTTCTCTAGCTTTCTGACGTTCGTGTTCACTTTGGGGAAGTTAAAAAAGAAATAAAGCTAGAGACATAATATTTAAGAGTCGTATTTGAGGCAAGTAATATCGTTGATGACGTGCATTAGCTTCCAATAGTTAGAACGTAAATCATATTTGGAGTCGACCATAAGCTTCTAACTACGTAGCTCTAGAGCTCTTACGCAAATGCTATATTTTATTTATTTTAACTTACAGCTAGTTTGTTATTTACATATTAACTACAGGTAAGGTTTAAGAACGTCGGATACAGTTCTCACAAATAGCTCGAGGAATAGTTATGTTAATGTTCAGTCACAAATAATAGTATAAACCAGATCGACAGTACATATTGAGACCATTGCAAAAAATTTGAGTACAAAGCTGCTCTCACACTCGACTGGTATTAAAGATATTAAAGTTATCCAATTGAGGCGCGATTTGCTCTGTTCACTAATGATATTTGCGGTAGGTAGGCTAGAGCAGGGTAGAATAATCTATATGATTTGGTGTGCAAACTCAAACTTTTATTTCTCAACATTGACAATTACTTGTTCTTATTGACGTCAAATAAAACATGACTCTTCCACCAGTTCGGAAAAACCTTCGTGAAGAAGAACTGGCAAGAAACTTCACGGGTATATTTTTTTCAAAGTAAATTAACAGTGTCTCTTTGTGTCGATAAAAAATTATTCTTATCTGCATCTGTTAGCTCGGCAAGTCTCCCTCATCCTAAGTATCCAAACGACGAACACCCTCAAACGGTACCCGTTCACGAATTAACGCGGGATCGAGGGAAGTGAGCGACCGGTCACTCGACGCTACCATAAGAAGACGAACTTTAGTGACAATGACGCTTTAGATATTCATCCGAACGAAGAACTGCAATAGTACGCAAATACAAACCATAGCCAGAAGATCAGGGACATCGATTGTGTTGCTTAGTATTTTCATTATATCACAAATATCTGCTATTTCTCTTCGCATTCTCAAAGGGAGAATATGATTATGCTTGCACCGGGAAAGGTATTACTTGCCCATTACTGTACATTTATATTGAGCAAATTTTAAAAACTTCCCTCGAATCATTTCAATACTTTCTACGTTTAGATCATATGAAGGGTTCCATACAGAAGATGCATATTCCAGGTGACTTCGGACAAAAGTGCAGTACAGTAGCTTAATGGTTTTAATACTGTAACTCAGATGACAATCTAAGTACAAAACCTACGGACCTTAAAGCTTTCTTAACGACGCTGTTAATAAGTTATGTACGTGATTTGTGTTCTTAGAACCAAAAACGGGCTAACTTTGGGCTCTTAATATGCGAAAATTGTACAACGCGAAATGTAACAAAACTGTAAACAGTAAAGACTCATAAAAAGGACTGTGGCTAAAGTCCACAAACCGTACTTACAATTATCTAAGACTTATCTCAGCTAAATGGACACTAATCTTGTTAAAATGGGAGCCATTATATTTTTCTGGGATTGCATCATTATATAGTACAAAGGAAAGTCGTTTTTCATTTGACCATTTAGCTAAGCAACGTATTTATATGTTTCAGCCCTCAATTGTGTTATAATAAAAATCAATTTCTTGGCCAAATCTTACGTTTTGAAGTCACCGTGACGTAATATTGCGCATAGTTTTATTCAAGGAAAACAGCAGGAACTGGAATTTTCTCGAACAAAGTCATGGACTAATGGTAATTATATAGGTATAAAGTGAATGAATTTTCATATTGTCGTTTACGCTTTAATCCGGCTTATGTAATGGCGAATAAAAAGAGCTGGAAGGTATTGTTTTTGAGCTGGTCTTATTTTCCATTAACAGAGGGAAGGTAAATAAAACTACATGTCTAACGTGTTTGTATAAAATTGTATTGTTTCAATTTAGTTACAATTATTACAGGTAGTATAATGTAGCTAGTGTTGCTAATTTATGACCTTACTGGCAAGTTTTTTAATAATTTAATCAGTCAATATTATTATGGTGCCGAGAAAAAAGTTTGCTAATATTTATTATAATTAAATAACTAATTACGTACTGTAAAGTGTATTAAAAATTTAAAACAAAAATTTAAGGCATTGAGTAATATATATGTACTATAGTAGACATTCTACTTAAACATTAAATTATATTGAACGAGTTGCCCAAAAACCATGTCTCACTCTTAATTTTGATGTTCAATGATTGTTCTGATTTGTTCTGATGGTTCAATGCTCAGATAACTTTTATAAGTAGAAAATTTCTATAAAAAGTCTTGTCAAGTGTCAAAGTTATTCTTCAGGTAAAAAATATCTGGGTATTGAAAAATCAGCCCCCCAGTTCCCTGTACGGTCATCTATGACACAAGCTCTGCTTACCTTGGGGCGATATTATCACTGTGTTTATCTTAGGATGTATTATTAATGCAGTAAAAAAGAAGAAATAATCTAATTAATATTCCAAATGAAAAGCTCTTTAAAACATTGGAGCAAACATATCCCTGTCTCATGGTATCTTGTGGCTTGAGTACTCGCAAAGCGCGAGTCCTAATCCGACCAATGTTTTTAAAACGACGGAAAATAAATGGGTAGGTTCTTTTTGTGCTCAAGTGTCCTTAGCTCAGCTATAAAAGAAATTTTAATAGTTTCATGTAACAATAAGTCGCTAAACACATACTTTAATGGAGAAATATATAGATAGAATAAACGAAAATCCTACATCGCAATAAGATAAGTAGTTGTTACTCTTAATTCGAATGTCTGATATTGTCATCTTTAGTACATGAAACTCAATGCTTATGCTTGCATAATGATGATAACTAAAATAGTTATAAAAAGCTGCTGGATTTGATGGGATGATAAGTTCCAATAAAAAAAATATTGTAATTAATTATTAGGACAAATCCTTTTTCATTAGAAACTCATTAAAATGAAAAAGATATGTCCAGGAATATTATTTTAATTAAACAATTAAATAAGGAGGTATTATTTCACTTTTTAATGAACTGCACTTAAAATAATCAAAGTTTAAAGTAATATAATTACACAAATTAAAACTGATCATTGGTACGTTTTAAATTATTCGCTAACTTAATATAAGAATATCAAATATAACTTAAGAACTCACTTATTTAGTAAAAACCTACTTAAACTTATTAAGGATATGGAATTACAATCGTTAAACAAGGAACAGATTTAAGTAGATAAAATATCAATATTTATTAGACTGACAATGATTAACAATTAAACGCTTTAAATTCTTTGACAGTTTAATAATTATACTTATTATCTTTTTGCAAATCTTCGATAATGGTTTCCATTATGATTGTTTTATGATTTCTTGTACATTATATATTCAATAGTCCACAGAACTACACAAATTAAACAGCAGAAACTCATCGCCAAGAAACAATACACGTAGCTGCCCGTTGCTTCGTAAATAACCGCTGAAAAAGAAATAGCATCACATATAAATTTCAATAAAAAAGCTTTCATAAAATATGAAAGAAATATTAGGTTTAAGATTATTAAAATTTAAATTAGTTTCTAATTAGATATTTTGTCCTTTTGACATTATTAACGTGAATTTAAATATAAGTCTTTGAATTCTTTGTACTAAATGCTTTTATAGATACTAGTTTGTTTAAATTTAACATAATTCCTACATGTCTGGCCCTTTTGGCGCAAACGTACTAATGTTTGTTTCACATGTGATTGCTATATATTTCTAAAAGGGGATATGCATTGTGAACACGTTTTTACACTATTCTTTTTCGAGTTTCAAATTTAATGAATTTTTGTTAATAACTTAAAAATTACATACTTGTATGATTAGGATTATAAGCATGCATAGGTCATACTCATAATGATTGCGGAAACAGATGAATCAAACGTTTACGTTGTAACTTTCAAAACTTGTAATGGCCAACTTGAATACAATTATAGCCGTTTGTAGTTGACGTGCCGAGAAATGGAACAAAAACTTTTCGATTTTGCTTGTTTTTGGTTAGTGTCGCAATAGAATGGCAGAATTTGCCTGCTTCAGTTTTACCAGATAAATATGGCGATGATGGGACCTTCAAGCGTAGAGTAAATAGGTACATCTCGGACAGGCGTGTATTATCCTCATCATCACTTTACACCACACACACGGAATAGAAAACAAACCCCTGGCAAGTTATAATAAAAAAATCTCACCTATCAGAGGATCGGCAATCAGCATCAAAACTCCTGAGAACAATATGTGCAGCGCGAGCGCGGCGGGGAAGCGTGCGGGTGCGGCGGCCGCCAGCACCAGCGGGAACAGCACCTGCACCGAGCACCGCACCAGCCCCGACAGCGCCGTCACAGAGAACACGTACCACAGGTTGCTGGAGCTGACTAGCGCTGGAAGGTGGAGGATGATGTGGAGTTATTTATATGTCTCTGTCCTAGATAGATTGTATAATTATTCGTTTTGTTAAAGACGTTTTGCTTTTTTGAACTTTTTAATTTTCAAATTATCGCTGCGCTGGGTACTACCAACTCACGCTTCCTACTTCGTTAGCGCGGCTCGCGCAAATCACAGGATATAATCAAGTATGTAAGGAATTGATGTAGGTGCACATCGTATAGGTATTCTTGCTTGAAATCATCCAGAAGCAACTTGGCCTGTGTTTTGTCCAAAAAGTTACGTGGGAGCTACAATGGGTGCAAACGCGGAAAACTCTAAAATTCTATGGGGACAGCCTGAATTTATAATAATTCAAACTTAGACTAAACGAAAGTACAGATCAGAATCATTGTTAATTTTTAAAATTTTCATTATTATTAAAATATGGCTGTCCATCGCTATATCCGCTTGTAACTCAAATCTGACTGAATCAATTTTGTGCAACAATATTATTATAATGACTGTAAAATCATAACGCAAAATAGTAAATAGCTTTTTAAATCAAAGCTCCACCCGTTGTTTGAACATTTCACCTTTGAATTTGAACTTCAAACCTGCCAAATTCAAAAATTAAATTAAATCCAAGGAAACATTTTATTGTAAATAATTTTATTTTTAAATAAAAGATTATTGACTAGTAAAAAAACTGTTCAAAAAAGTGGACAAAAAAGGACCATTCATATTAAACGTGAATTCGTCATTTTAATAGATAAATCAGAGAATGTATCATTTGCAATCTTTTCAACTAGTCAAACCATATACTTATTTCTTTTTATCTTTTGATTTTATTTTGAGAGCGACTACAAATGTAAAGTAATACTATTGTGGTACTTCTGACTTGATATCTTTCAAGTATAAATTACTCTGCTACTTTACAAGGAAATAGCTCAAACATAGGGCAAACTGCATAAACATTGTCCCGTCGTGATGGTTCAAGTACTCACCAATACGTAGGACTATAGTGATGCAGGTGCCAGCGTAAAATATTTTCCTGCTGTCCACTATGTAGAAGTACGTAAACACAGCCAAACCCACGCGCGCGAGTATATCGGCGACCGCCCCCACCATAACGCAGGACGCTACTTCGAACTGAAATTAAAGACATGGATTATATTTAAAATTCTCAGATCAAATCTTGTTATAGAACTTTATTTGTTAAGATGGAAGAGGCACAACAATCCTTCCTTTGTTAACAATCACGTTTTATATGGTTGTGTTTCGTTAAGGGTTAATTAGTTTCTTATGTTAAGATCTCATCTAAATAACCAAGTTATCGTGGCTGTGTTCCGGATCAAGGCAACCAACAGGCAGTGTAATTACTGGCACCAAGGCAATTCCAACTTAAGCCCACGGTCGCCAACGCATCATTAACCGATAACCAATAAATAGCAATATAACTATTTAATAACATCTACGATTAATTATGTCTATGGGCACGGATGCCACTAACCATCAGGTGAACCGCGTGCTCGTTTGCTGGCTATGACAAATTTAAAAAGAAAAAGAACGATGCTCAGTGCAATTACAGGCAAAGACAACTGAAGCTTAGGGTCAGTAAATGCATTATTAATCAATATTTCAATATTATTCAAATAAATATGGCTATGCAATAAAGATGGCTGATACCTACGGGCGCGGATCTTACGATCGACTGACGGCTGTGTTCAATTAGGAAATCAGAACGAAATCCATAGCTCAGAATTTTTTTTTTTTTGAAAAAAAGCGTAATAAATTTCGACCATTGAAATAAGAATCAAAATAGAGTTGAATAATAATAGGTTTGAAAGATGCCATGTCTTCGGCAGACACAGATGTCAAACTTACAACACCCCTCCCGCTTTTTCCATTGGATTAAAAAACGTAGTTATGTAAACGCTGTAAGTCAATTGAGGTAAAAAAATACTTCTGGCTGCCGATGCAAATGCCGATGAAGGATCATCATGGTATTTTTGGAGGATTTTTAATAAAGTTCAGAAGGAACTACTAATCTCCAGTTACACTGGCGTGACCTATGTCCTATGTGACCCTATGTAGAAATAGATATTGTTAGAAATATTTATTTATTATTTATATGAGAAATCCTCGTCAAATTAATGGACCCTGGGAAGCCATTTTTGTGACTTCCTTGGACCGTTCCCTCCATTGTATTCTAGGAACCAATACCTCTTTGTAGTATCCGATTACTTTTGTAAATATGTACTCTTATTTCCACTTCATAACGCTACAAAAATACTTCGTAAAGCTAAAGCTGTAGTGAAATGTGTCGAGAAGCATTCTTCTTAGTACATGGGGTATATAGTATTTTAAATACTGATAATGGAACTCAATTCACTTCTAAAGAGTTTAGAGATCTGTTATCTAAAAATGACTTTCCGCATATATTTTATAACCTTCATTACCATCCCCAGACTAATCAATGTCAACATGTTAACAGGGATATAGTTCGAGCCATCACCTCATACGTGCGTTCTAATCATCGTACCAGAATTGTCTTGAGATACGGATTGAGATACGGATAGGAAGTTTGGTAAATGTTTGCCTAAAAGTCATGCATGTTATATGTTTATTCTATTTTTGTTATTCAAGGTTAATTCCCAGGTGCTTAGATAGCCATCGTGTATAGCTTTGCTTATTTTGGGTACAGATTGGATTTATTTGATATTATAATTTGAAACAGATAAAATACGCGATGAATCCAGTTCTGATTTGTTTAAAGAAGTTATCTTAAGTTTTTTCCATTATAGCCAGTATACCTACGTAAAACTCAAATGTGCCTTTGAAATGTTTTGTTGCTAAGTTATAATTTTTTCCGGCTTTTGTTCTGCACATATTGTATGAGCTGGGGCGGTCTCCGAGAGATCAGTTAAGCGGACAACACCAACGGACGGCCAACCAGCCAGGGGCAGTAACGATGACCGAATGCCTGCTGTTACGTCTCACTGCTGCGGCAATAGACACTAGCCTCGCCCGACTAAGATGGAGGTTTTCAGTGCATGCTGCACTTGTTTGGTGTGGCTACGACCGATATATTTATTGTAAGGTAACATCAAACAACGGAAGTGCCAAGAAGCATGGTTGTAACGCTGAAGTCAACCGATGTTCTCATCCATCATATATTGAACAAGCAGAACAGACATGGCCACAGCTTTTCTAATTACAAATTTTACGTAACCAGCTACGAAGTCTTCTTGCAAATTAGAAAGAAATTTAAAAACAATTAATAAAGAAAGGAAGGCCCGTATATGTCTACAAAAAAGACATAATGCTATATAGAAACAGTAAATAATACTTAATATATATATAGGACGGCCGATTGGCGTAGCGGGTAGTATAAATCAGTAGCCTTGCCTTATACGCCAAATGTCCCAGGTTCGAGTCCTGATGTTGATGATGAGATGTTTGTGCTCGGGTCATGGTTGTTTATTTATTATATCTGTATTTAAGCCGGGTCCACCTCAGTTCGCTGTATGGTCACTCATAAGACAATCCCTGCTTACTTTGGGGCTATATAGTTGGTGTCTGTTTGTCTGGGGATTTATTATTAATATATTACTTACATCAGAAAATCCATAGGAAAAAAGTAGCATAGGCTCCATTGCCAAGTAAGTAACGTCAGACATGAAGGTGAACCCTAGGCCAATCAATGTGCTCACAAATCGAGGGTCCTTCAATAGATCCAGCTCGACATTTTTATAAATTGTTCGCCTGAAAATAAATATGTGATTACGTTAAAAACATTATTTGGTTCGTTGAAAATTATGTAGAGCGTGATTTGCAAATTTTGCTATCTTTGAATATTAATTTACTTAATGGCAAAACCATAATAAAAAATTATGATCGTTATTGGAATGTGGACCTCGTTGTCCGTAGTCCATAATTAAAAACCCTATACAAACGTTTTGCAAAACCAGCAACAAGAGAGAAAACAATAACCAATTTTTATATTTTGTTATCAATTATAAAAATTGGCATTTAACTTTTCTAAACTAATATAATTGTAATGAACATTTTGATCTCATATTAAAGTAAAAAATAAAAACAAATTAGACTTTGTACTTATGCTTACATAATACTTTTCTGTATAGACTCGTGACGGTCAATATTTTTCGCCTCTTTAGTCTCGACGGCGTCGTCACCTGGCAACATTTTCACAACAGACTCGTCAAAGCTATTCAGTCTAATTCGCACGTTTTGAACTTCACAAGCTAAAGCTTTTTCTGAAAAGTTTTAGTTTAAAAGCAGACAATAAGACAACACAAATAAAAAATTGGTTAGTACTTACGTGAAGTAATGGAGATTTTGTACACTTGTACACATATAGACAAATACAACACAGCGCTTGAAAGCAACAACATTTTCATAAGGCACATTTTACGAATAGACAAATAGGTGACATTTATATTAATATAAAATAGTTTTTATTCAATGGTGATAACCAAAATAATTAAATTAACAATTATTACGTTTCAGTATAAATCAAAAGGTTACTGACGTAGCTCTTTTTCTTAAGAGCTTCATTTAATAGATTATTAAGTTTAATAGATTATGAAGTGAGTTTCACCCTTTTTTTTCGAAATGGACAGTTTATTTCCAGCCTTATTAGCCTTTTAAATTTCACCGGACTTTGTGGCCTTGCGCTGAGGGCGCTTAGCTGGAACTTAAACTACTCCTACATAAGATACGCCTAAGGGCACCCGAGAGGGCACGGACCTCGGCTTAGGACGTCGTATATTGAAACTGCCACTGGTTCGGAGGGGTCATCTACTGCCAAAGAACCAGCATGAAATTCAGTAGGAATGCGAACGCCGCTTTTGTCTGGCCCACCGGTGGGTTAGTCTGTACCACTTCCACCGTTACCGGTTGGAGGGTGTCAGTCAGTGGGTTGCCGTATTTAGTTTCAACTGTGCTATTCACAGTTTCTATGTGGAGGGAGTTAGTGCTTTCTGTACTCAGTGTACATTGTTGGGCTAAGCTATCGGCTAGAGTTTCAACTTTTTCGGAGTCATCGAAGGCGAAAGTCATGGGCGGTGGCCTAAGAAGCGGAGGCATCGATGACGTGGTAGAGTCCATCTTAAGAGACTTCGCCAAGCTGCAGTAAGCCAGATGCGAAGGCGAAATCTCTTCAAGAAGCGTGTCCAAGTTGTTAGACGGCTATTCGCGTATGCGAGATTTGACATCTCGCTGTAGAGCCCTCATACGGATGCGGTTTGCCTCGGTCGGAGCGTAATCGTACGCCCAGATGCGTTCTTTGCTCTCAACAACTCCCTCACATCCTCAGGCAGGACCCAAAGTCGATCATTTGCCGCCGGAACCTGCCTGGAGGACGCACTGATAGCAGTTCGAAGGTGGTTGGTGAAAGCAATGATCGCAGCATTGGTCTCCTCGATGGATGACAACGAATCGGGAATGATGTTTAGGTCGGGGCTGTCAATTGCCTTAAGGGCTTCTGTTAGTTTGACCCAATTGATGTGTGACCTCGTTCGAGGAACGGGGTCAGTCGGGATACCTAGTTGCATGAATACTGGTTGGTGATCCGAAGTAAGCTGGTGGATGACTTCTACTGAGTGAACCGTTAAATTAACACTCTGGAGGATTGCTATATCGAGAATATCGGGGCGATGATTTGTGTTATAGGGAGCCTAAAACGCGATGACGCGTAAAACGCGCTCTTCCTTGAGTGCGTAGGCATGGTACTCGACGGATTTCTCTATCAAGTAGCTTGTACGGGCGCGGTGGTTGGCGGGCGAGACGGTTGCCACGCGAATACCGATCGCAGTATTTGTCGCGTGTGTATACGCGATTTTGAAATTGGACATTTGTGTAGACGCAGATGTTGATGCAACTTTATCGTGGATGAAAATAGGAGGGGGATGCCGACCGGTTGGCTTGGCCTCGGAATCGCGGAGTGAGGATGCGGGCATTTGATTGTGGATTTGAGCCCACTTTCGAACTGTGTCCAGATGTCTGGACACTGCGCGCGAACGAAAGCCATGAAGGCCTTCGATATATCTGCTGCGCCTGAAAATAACTTAAAAGCTAACCGAGTTCGCCGAAAGCCGCTACCTTGGAATCCTAAAAAGGGTACGCAGGTAAAGAGTTGACCGCGTTAGGGTCAACCTTTACCGACAAAAAGGGCAAATGTACACGAAAAGACACAAATATGATAAAAGATAAATGAAAATAGAAGAGTAAATATATAAAATAGTAGAAAGGAAATAATATATATAATAAAAGGACTGGATCAGTACAAATTAGTTGTCACCGTTGGGTATCCTTTGTACTAAAACCAGAATACTTTACGCTGGGCACACACAGCACTCAGCACAAGCACAACACAGCACTTTGAAATCTAAGAGACTTAGTCGCAAAGAAAAAAATCACTTCGAGAGCGCTCGGAGGGAGTAAGAAAAACCGTATCACGGAACCAGCACGCTAGACCGTGACGCCAGAAAACTGAGCGCCACTGAATATCGGGAAGGAACCGATCAATCGGAGTGGTCTTGGAACGTCCGTACCGGGCGGCGGTTGCAGCGAGAATCGTGAGTTTCACCCACGACGACGTGCCCCTATACTTTTTTGGTCTATTCATCGTACGCAGTGTGCGTGTGTAACATAGACCAAAAAAACTTATTGGGCTCATCTTCTTGAATAGTACCCACTGCGCTTATTTTTACCATCAACCGTATTCGGTATAGCTAGGATTTCAGTGATTATGTTATTAATATGTTAATTTATTTTATTTCTTACCTGCTTTCGATTCAACATTAACATCCTTTATCATATGCCACTCGACTGGATGCATAACAATCATGGCGAAAATAAGATGTAGATCAACTGCCATTATCAAGGCTAGCGTCCATCGAAAGCCATACTCTGTTAAGAGAAACGTCACCAACACAGGAAACGTAATGGATGCTAAACTGCTCATGGTTTGGTTAGCACTCATCATAGCTGTCCGTTTTTTTGTGAAATAACAATTGAATGCGGTAAAACTGACGGGGATCATTACGCCGAAACCAGCCCCTGTAAACAGACACGGTTCTTCAGGGTTGCGTTATGGGTACCTTAACATAATCCTATAATTGTAGTCCATAAAACTTTTCCGTATTAATAAACCTAATGTATTACAAAATACTCCATTTAAACAGACAAAGACATCTAGCTATCAATTAAAATAAACTGTAAAAATACATCAACAAATTCTCTCGTACCTCTAATTATCCCGAAGGTGCAGACGAGCTGGTAGGTCTTCTGCACGAACACGGTTAGTACGTCGCCCAGCACAAACAGCCCGGCACCAACCAGTCCTACTTGACGGAACGAGTACTTCTTTAGAGCAATGCCGCTTAGGAAACCTAGAAAAAATTCTTGGTATGAAAAAACATAATTTATGAAATTGGTAAAAGAAAAAAAAAGGCAAACGGCATCTAACTTATTTATATATATTAACTTATTGTTTTGATACACAACAAATTTAAAAAGAACGATAATTATATTAATCTATATCGTAATTACTATCTACCGAAGCAAATAATATATTTTTCTTCTTATTTACAATACAATTTTATAAACATGGCACCAAGAACTCAAAGGAAAGGAACTACACATCATAAACCCACTACAACTCACTTATTATTGGCATTAAAAATTACCAAAAGAACATGTCGCCGTCGATACTTACGACCAGGATGAACACTATTTGGTGCTTTTTTGTACTACATTCATAGCAGGCAAACTTACACGCGAGCCACCTGACGGTAAGTGGACATCATTTTATTTTTTAATATTTATTGTGATTATTATTTTGGAATATCGATCAATAAGTCACAGATGTACATGAAGGTACCTATGAAAATCGTTTATTGTTTTATCAAATACATGGGTGGCAAAATACGCAAACACTGCTAAGTATAGCGTATCTATAAAAATAAGTAAACATTAAATCACATTGCACAGAACTTCTTCGTCAGATATAATTTAATATTAACATTTATTAAAATATTTAAACTAAATTAAAGTTATTATTATAGTAAACGATTCGTTTTAAAACTCTGGTTTGATCTTAAATGCTTTTTGTATTGCTGTGTATTCAATACCAAACACACTGTACAACAAACCTGTAATTATGTTATAACTGTAGCAATATGCTACAGTTATTAATTTTATAAATAATTTATTGCACATAAATAATTAATGATAGTTACGTTACCGATTATAGGATTCAATGAAGATTGCCTTTGTCCATGTAATACCACTGCCTATTCCTACCCTTTAATCGAAGCGCAATATAATATGAAGACTGAAATGAAGATTTTTGGGAATTTACGAGTAGGTAAGTATAGATAGATCTAAAAAACGATCCTTAAAAAATCCCCTGAGACCAAAATGTTTTCAAGGGCCTGAGAAGACACCAAAAGACTTCGTTTTTTCGAGTCAACGGTTTTTACTTTATATCTCCTTAGACCAAACCATGACAACTCTAAGAGCGTTATCCGTGGCCAGATTAAGGCCATCCGGTGTACAGCTATCGGGGCATAGAGGACAGTTTAGTAAAGCAGGTAGTACAAAAGATGACCTACTAATAGTCAGTATATCAAATTAAAGGGCAATAAATATAGATTATCATACATTCATTAGTTTGAATATATAGTCCTTCCTACCTTTGTAAGATATTTTTTTAAATATATCTTTTCCCCGATTTTTTTAGGATTCACTCTAGGTAATGTCAGTCAATCAACAAACTGACAGATTGTTGATTGACTGTCAAAACTAATCCGCCAATAAGGTCCATTACTTGTGGGTTCATTCGACATCGTTTTGTTACTTTTTTTGACATTGACATTGATACATTCAAAAGAAAACAAAATGGTAGCTTATGATTGATTTTTCGCAAATTACTTATTATTTTTTTACAAGATTTTTAGATTTTAAATTAGGGAAGTTTTAGGGGGAAAAGGTTACTCATGAGTTAATCTTTCATGTGTACTACTGACCATGAGCTGGTCAAAATCCCATATTGGCTTTGACCATCATCTTTGTCATAACAAAACGCCATTTTTATATGACAGCCGATGCACAAAATACCAATTACACCACAGCAGCAGCGGTTCTCTGAACTAACGAGACACTATATCATTTAAAACATTTTATTGATAGAAATGTTCTTTTTTCTAATTTTTCAAAAGTTGTCCTTCATTCAGTCTATGATTATATAATTATGTATACTATGAATTATGCGCCTCATTAATCCTGTTCTTTTGAAGCTAAGCCCATGCAACTAACATATATTTTTAAAATATTAGGTCTTTCTGAAAGTCGCGTTTTGTAAGGGAGGAACATAAAGTCAATTTTTTTTTAAATATAATATATTTATCTAATCAAAGTATGTACCATTGCTATCTATGCACTTTTGCCATCTCATAGGTAGTTCATTGATCCCTATACTAAAAAAACCATTCGGACGGGAATCAATAAAATCGTTCGATGCGCTTTGGACTGCCCCATCGGAATTGAACATTTGCAAAAAGTTATCCAAATTTCGAAAAAAATGGTAATCTGTTGGAGCAAGGTCCGGGGAGTACGGTGGATGTATTGGACGTTCCAATTGAAGCTCCTCTAATTTGGTAGCCATCTGTTGTGCAGTGTGTGGTCTAGCGTTGACTTGAAGCAGCAGCAGGCCTAGAGCAATTGACCAGCATCGGTTGTTTAGCAGCTAGCTTTTCCATCATGGTTTTACAGTCGCTGACAATTGATATCTGCCGTAATCCTCTGGCCAGATTTAAGAAAGCTGTAGTCGCACTAGTCTACCAAACGCTCACAAGAATTTTTTTTTTTTGAGTAAACTTTTGCTTGGGGCAGGATTTGGCTGGTTTGCCAGGGTCCATTGAGACCAATGCGACGAACGTTTCCGATTGTCGGACAAGACCCACTTTGCATCACAGGTAATGATTCGATTTAAAATCCTTTCATTACAGTCGCGTCCGGACGCTTGTGGCGTACGTACGTATCGCTTTGACCAAATAACCGGTTTACGTACTTGTGCTACTGGTTATCGAGTTTACTCGCCGCGCGAGTGCTTTAATTTTGAACAAATATGGAGGAGTTAGTGATGATGGATAATTATGATAATGAAATAGACATTGATGAATGCGAAAGTAGTCCAGTTCTTATGTTGCGAGGAGAGAAAAAAAACAGGCCGATCGATGAGACGGAAGTATGGAACACAGTTAGAAATAGAAAAAAAAATAACTCGAAGCGATAAATTAGATGAATTAACCAGGATTCCGGAAGATGAATTGAAGTTTGCCTATCAAGCAGTGAAACGTCACTTAAACAAATAGGATTAGCACAAATCTTAAAAAAGGAAAATATTGCCGACATAACTATAGCTAAATATGTAAACAAGTGCCAAGTCCTAATACAATTTAAATCAGAAAATAGTGCAGATCTTCTCATGAATTGCTCTTTTTTTAAAGTCCAAGGAATTACATACAACAAAACCCCTGAAGTCAATTTATCTTATGGTCTCATTAAGAATATTGAACTTAATATATCAGACAAAGAACTAGAATGTTTGAGTGCAGATTTACCTATTGTTAATTTACGAAGCCTAAAGCGTAGAACAAACGACGGCACCGATTGGGAACTATCAGAAACAGTTCGCATTGGATTTACAGCTTCCTTGCTGCCAACTTCAGTACAGATTCTTTTTTCCCTATATTTACCCAGTAACACAGTGCTCAAACTGCTGGAGGTACGGTCATTCAAAACGGTTCTGCCCTTCTAAGAAAATAGTATATCCAAAGTGCTCTGAAAATTACGAAAACTGTGAAAACACTAATTTAAAATGCAGTAACGGCCCTGACAATCATATGTCACTATCCAAATTGTGCCCTATTTATTTAAGAGAAAAAATATTAGGGAATTGATTGCCGAACATAATTGTACGTATAAAAAAGCAATAGAGAAATACTTTCTCCCTCCTACGTTAGTTCAATATAACCTCCATAACTCCATCTCTTCGTCTCGACCAGCTACCTCTAAAGAAACTTATGTATCGGTACTTAAGTCTCACAGCTGCCCACCACAGGATAATGAACAAAAAAAAATAGGTACACAGAAATAATAAAACAACAAAGCAAAGAAGCCATCCAAAGTTTGACTGGGAAACTTTATTAAATTTTGAACATGTTGAAAAGCAACAACTTACGGAAGAACCCACCCCCGATAAATCTACATTATCGGCATTGATTGTACGATTAAGTGAAATAATATTTTTGAAAAAGTGTTCATTGGTGGAAAAACTTAAAACATGTGGAAGAATAATTTTAGACTGGATAAAAAAAATGGCAGCTCAATACACACGTGATATCGTGAAAATTTGTTCAGCAATTATAATGGATAATACAAATAAACTTTTTCAGTTGAACTTATTACAATGGAATTCCCAAAGTATTAAACCTAAATTAGCTGAATTTGAAGCAATATTAATACAAGAAAATTATTAATACTACTATTAATACAAGAAATATCGCCATTTTAAGTGAGACTTGGTTAGCGACAAACAGCGTGTTGAATCTACGAGGATACAATATTTATCGACGTGACAGAGGGGTCTGCTATGGCGGCGTAGCAATTTTGATACACTTTTCACTTATGGCAAATAAAATAGAATGTAACATTACCAACTCAAATATAGAAATTTTACAAGTCAAAATTCATAATTGCAATCACATTGAAAATATTTTAGCTATCTATTGCCCTTCTACACAAAAAGACTGGAACGAATTTTTTTCTAAATTTAACTCAAGAACCATAATTGCAGGCGATTTTAATGCCCATAATACTAATTGGTCAGTTAAATGTGACGCTAGACTTAATAATAGCTTTTGTTCACTGAATGATGGATCACACACTAGAATGAAAAAAGATGTCAACACGATACAAAAATCATCACCATAAGAAAAAGACATAACGTTTGCTTTTTCAGATATCGCGTTAAAACTGGTTTGGAATGTTTTGCTTTAGAGACCGAGTTTCAATCATTTAATACGGCACAAGATATTCAAGATTTATATGATAAATTTATAACAGCTCTTAATAAAGTAGCAGATTGTTACATACCTTATACTAAAACGTGTAACAGCACTGGCTCAAAATTCATTCGTATTGGACGCTTGGCCTCTCCAAAGCGGTAGCTGAACGGCGCAGTGCCTTAAGAACTTTCAGGAAAACCCTAACTGCTAATAATTATGACGAACTTCAAACACAAATCGCAAAAACACAGAAATTGAAACCGAAGTCAGAAGGATGGAAAAAGTTCTGTAATAATATATCAGAGAATACTTCAGCTTCGGAAATGTGGAACTCTGTGAAATGGATGAAAGGACTTTTAGCTCACCAAGATTTAAGGTTGAAGATGCTAATACTACGAAACTTCTGAAGAATTTGTGTCCAGATATTGTGATGCAAGAAAAACCAGAATTCAGCACAATATCTGAAGACTTGCAAACTCCGATAACACTTCATGAAGTCGAATTGTGCATCAAGTCTACTGACACAACTCCTGGAGAAGATAAAATATCCTTTTCAATGTTGAAGCATTTACTTAGTTTTTGTTAAAAGTTCTGGATGATTTAAATGTAGGTAAATATATATGTAGGTACTTATGAAATTTTTTAAGCGAAAGACATATTTATGTACAAAAGAAATATGAAACTACTTGCAGATACACGGGTAAAGGTATAGCACAAGGTGATCCCATATCGCCATTATTATTTAATGTTGCTACAAGTAAGATTGGCAAAAGTTTAAAAATATTTTTTTTCACAATGCGCAGATGACTTTTTACTATACACAATAAACTTTGATATTCAAGTAAGTTTTTCAGATATGCAAACGTCAATTAATATTTTATACAATTAGTTTAATGAAATGGGATTGGATATCTCTGACAATAAATTCAAATTATGTATCTTGAGCAGAAAACGTAAAATTAAACCGGGTAAAGTCACAGTACAGCAAAAAGCATTAAAAATAGAAATGCAGGTAAAATATCTAGGAGTTTATTTAGACAAATCGATGAACTGGAATAAACACGTGAATGAAGGGGCACAAAAATGTAGTAAATATTTAAATATTCTTAAATTATTAACAGGATCAGGCAGGGGTGTTCATCCCACTCATCTAAGACGTGTGTATATTGCTCTTAACAGAAGCAGACTGTACTACGCCAGTATGTTTTATAGCCACTGTAGTAGATCTATATTGATTAAACTTGACAAAATTCAAAATCAGGCGATGAAGATTATAGGTGGTTTCGTTAAAAGTACCCCAATCCACGTGATGGAGAGTGAACTCGCTTTATGCCCTCTAGAAATACGTCGGTTTTATCTGGCTGGAAAATTCTTTTTGAAATTGAGCTCATTAAACGGATCCTTTAATAAAACTTTGCTATATGACCTCTCTTCATCATGTGGAAAAAGATACTGGCTTCATAAGAAAAATCCAATTCTAGTTAAAATTTACAACCTTTTAAAAGATACACCGATTAAATCAATAAATACATTAGAAATGTTTACTTTAGACAAATGGATTGGTACAATTGACGTTTTCAGTATAATAAGAATAAATATATAAAGCGTAAATAAATCAAAAAAATCATATGACCCGGGAACTCTACAAAAAATACGTTCAGACTATTAAAATAAAAATTATAAAAACTGTCACCACATTTTTACTGAAGGCTCTAAATGCGGTGAGATGGCTGGCGCTGCTTTTTATGACCCACAAGCTGAGATATCCATGAGATTCCGTCCTAGCAATCCAGCTTCAATAATGTAGGCTGAACTTGTACTATGCGATTCAAATGAGAATAGGAACGTCAATGACCTCTATCTGTCAAATTTCACTAGAAAATTATGGTCTGCAAAGAAAATTTTTTGCATAAAAATAATGATAGCGCTTATGTTTTATGATACGCTTATTACTTGTAGCAAAATAAAGTTTTCAAAATAAAACTGTATTCAAAGAAGCACTGTTATGAGTTAATAAAAAGGCACAAACCACCAAAAAACTTTGTCAAAAATAACATTTTCAACTCTCATGGTTTTGAAATTTTGAGGATGCCACTTAACAATTCGAATTTTAATCCAATGGCATGACAAAAACATCAAAACTTAGATAGCCAAATTGAGAATTTGACGTAAAAAGCAATTGCTTGTTTAAATAAATTCTATTTAAAAAAAATCTTTTTTGCTCACGCTACCTAACCGGTCCGAATTGACAGCTATGACGTCACAATATGGCGCTAAGTCGGTCCTATTGTTATTTGAAACGCATAGTAGCAATACTCGATGCTTTATCATACATAAAATCAACGCCCTACTCTAGAATTGTAGTTCTTTCAGATTCTAAAACTGGTGTACAGCATCTGGCTCGATGCGCCTCGACGAATTTCCGAGGTACACCGATAGCCTGTGCTATTTTGGAACTGGTTCTACAGCTCAGTAGGCTTAACAAAACAATGGTCTTCCAATGGATTCCTTCGCATACCGACATATTGGGGAATGAACAAGCGGATAGATTAGCCAGGCAAGCGACATTTGAAGGAATCTACGTTGATGTTCCTAATTCTTACACATAGTTAAGAATAAATGTTACTCCAGTATAAGACAATCCAGTGCAGACCTTTGTCATTGCCATGGTTCGATTTTGATCTAATCAGCCGACAAGACCTACTGCTCGCCTTTAGGCTTCGTTCCGGGCACATCCCTCTTAATAAGTTCGCATACCTAATGAAAAAAGTTCATTCTCCAAACTGATCGGAATGTGATTCTACAGAAGATGTTTACCACATAATTGTAGAATGTGTCTGGAATGAAGCACTGAGAGCTGACTTAAAATGTAAAGGAATCAATGTAGGTAAAATGACTGTGCAAGAATGTTAAATTTTTTTTTTAAGTTAGGCATTAATTAATTTACCAAGTAATTAGGTTGTGTAAATGAAATGAGTAATGTAACGTGTTATATATTTCTATGATTCTTAATAGAGCAACGTGATTCAAATAAGATCAAGCTCTTTAAATAAAGATTTTTTTTTAAATCCATTCCTTTTTGTGCCGGTTGCGTAATGTAACGCAGCAGTCGACGTGCGTTTGTCGGTTTGTTGCACTCAATTCATGAGGTGTCCACTTCTCAAGCTTTTTCACCTTCCCAATTTGCTTCAAGTGGATTAAAACAGTTTTGTCACTAACACCGCAGCCTATAACTAACTCGAACGTGGTTTGCGCTGAATCTGCTTCCACAATAGTCCTCAATTCTTCATTATATTTGGTCTCCGGCCGTCCACGGGACTTGTTCTGCAGGTTGAAATTTCCAGAACGAAAACGTTGGAACCAAAAACGCACTGTGTTTTCTTTTGCAACACCGCCGCCATATACAGCATTACTACTTCAAGCCGTTTCTGCAGCACTGGTACCACGGTGGAACTCGTACACGTAAATAACGCGATATTTCAAGTTTTCCATTTTGTAAACTAAGTGACGCAAAGAACAAACCAAAAGAGGAATAAATAAATGACTTACGGTTTTAGAAACACAAATGCGTGAGTAAATAGCTGTACAAATTTGAAATTGGAACTCACAACCAAACAGGAGATAATACAGATCAAAGTAGCCAGTACGAAAAAACGCCAATTTCATGTGCAAGGACCTAATAATTACATCTCTATACTGAAACTATTATACAGTAAAAGTTGAAAAAAGATTCAACTATATTTCTCAGTATCAATGATTGGTCTATATTGTATCTTGACGTAAGTAATTGATATAAAAAAAACATCCAATCAAGTTTATACATAAGTCGCGAAAATGAACCTTACCACCGTCAATGTTTGCACAACATTTCGCAAGCACATTCTTGTGAAATGTATTCGTTGGTAACATAGTTAATATTATATGTATCGATTTCAGTAGTTATTGTAAAATATCACCAACTTGTCTATTATAAATTTGCTTTTACCCAAATAAAAAACGTTTCATTTTTAAAGATTGTCATTGTTCACGCAAAAACGTGACGTAACGATTTAAATACATTCTTTAAAAATGTATTGCTTATTTGATAAAAATAAGATTGGTTCATCTTAAATTAGATAAACAGTATTTGACACCTTGTAAAATATATAGATAAATGACCAACAATTACCACAAAATAGAAGCAACTTTTTGTTACATTAATATCATGGTCAGTGCTCGGGTATTGAACGAATGGGTTTCAAACCAAACGGTTAACACAAATCACTGATGTCGTTAAACCCTGCATCTATTCCTATCAATGAATGTTTAATTTCACATGATTTGAATTCGGTCTCTTTGCCCAATAATCTATTTCGATTAACAAGTTTGCGGTGATCTATTTAGGATATTCAATAATTAAGGACAGAAACTTGATCTTAATTTAACAGATTAGTTTCGTGAATTATGTTGGGAAAGATGCAGAGCGGCATGGCTTGTCAATTTCGCTTCATTTGTTTCGTAGTAACGTTCTATTTATTACCTCCTTACATTATTAACATTGGTATTGAAGCCAGTGCGGTCCGCATATTTTGACGATAGCTTCCATCAATTCGAATGAATAAAACTACCACGAGGCTTCTCATCCAGAGATAACGTGATTCTTTTCCTTAGTTAACATCACGCGAGACGCGTCACTACTTGGACTGTATAAAGAATCATTCTATATGAGTGTATGATCCACAGAACAGTTGATTTGTTGAAATTAATCTCATTTTTTATAAATATGAGTAAAGTTCTGTTTTACATGACCTCTTTTTATGTATCGTTCTCATCAATAACAGTGATGACCCAAAATTTTAGTACGACTTAACAACTGTAAAAATTATAAAAAGATTCTGGTATATTTAAAATAATAGGTCTTTATCTATGAAACTGCCGTTTTGCCGTACTGGCCATTTCAAATGAAAATATTTTTTTTTTGACTGATAATTCTAATTTCAAATTAATTTCATTTGACAAACATGGAATTCTTTTTCTAAAATCGTCATTTGTTTAATAGTTAGTGTTTTGTTTTTAACGCATTCGAACATTTTTCGTCATCATGGATAAGTTAAAAATTCGAGTAATTATGGAGTATGAGTACCGTCGTGGCAGCAAAGCGGCACAAGCGGCACGCAACATCAACGACGTTTACGGAGCGAACACTACAAACGAACGCACCACCCGTTATTGGTTTACCCGCTTCCGTTCTGGAAATTTTGACTTGAAAAATGAACCCCGTGGTCGTCCGAAAACTTTGGTCGACAATGACGAATTAAAGGCAATTGTGGAAGCTGATGAAACTCAATCCACGGCTGAATTAGCAGCAGCTTTCGACTTTAGCATCAAAACAATATTGGTCCATTTGCGTCAAATTGGCAAGGTAAAAAAGCTTGACAAATGGGTACCCCACGAACTCAATGACCGCCAGCGCGAAGTACGCGTGGAGACGTGCCTTGCACTGCTCAGCAGGCATACAAATGAAGGAATTCTGAACCGCATTGTTACTTGTGACGAGAAATGGATCCTTTTTGACAATCGTAAGCGCTCAGCAAGTTGGTTTGACCCTGGTTCAGCACCCAAACAATGCCCTAAACGAAAACTTACCCCTAGAAAAGTGATGGTCACTGTTTGGTGGTCTAACGCGGGTGTAATTCATCACAGCTTCTTGCCAAATGGGACAAGCAATACTGCAGATGTGTACTGTGAAGAACTGAACACAATGATGGAGAAGCTCGTACGTCTCCAACCAGCTTTGGTCAATCGTTCGGATCCACTGCTCTTGCACGACAACGCGCGACCTCATACTGCACAGCAGACGGTCTCCAAGCTACAAGAGTTGGGGTTGGAAGTTCTCCGTCATCCGCCGTACTCATCAGACCTTGCGCCTACAGACCTCTACTTTTTCCAGAATTTGGATAACTTCTTGGCGGGAAAAAAATTCAATACCCGAGAGGCAGTACAAAATGCCTTTGAAGAATTTGTTGCCTTCCGTCCAGCTGATTTCTTCAAGAAAGGCATCAATAAGCTAACAATACGTTGGCAAAGATGCATTGATTGCATGGGTGATTATTTTGATTAATAGAAATAAAAAATATATAAAAAAATTACGCTTCATTTATTTCGTGAAAAACGGCAATTTCATAGGTAAAGACCTAATAGCTTAACTAACCATAAGCTATTTTCTCAAACTGTGAACGTCTTGATTAAAATATTGTTTATAATATATTTTGGGGTGCAATATATCATATGATGATCACCAGAACTGGTTGTACCGAAAATGCAAACGAAGCCGCATGCGTTCCTGTTCCATTGACGTCAATGCGGCGACGGCACGGTATTCCTCATAAAAGTTTAAGTTTCTTTTAAAAACACAGTTATACTGACGCACAAAATAAAGAAAGTAGATTTTAAGCGGTTTTAATAAGATGATAAAAGATACAATCAATTTAAGAAACGACATTACTCCCTGCTATGGATAAGCCCATGGATTAACAAAAATTAAACAATACAGTTTGACAGATTGATTTCATTTTGAGATTTTAATTTTTTATATCAGGGTGGTTACTTCCACTTTCTGTATTAATTTCCACTAAGTGCGTAAAAAAGTGATCTCTGCCGCTAACAGGCACTTGCTGCATGTCAATATCTAAACTTCGTAGAATGTCTAGTTTGACATCACCACAGTATCTAAATCTCAATTGATAAATCTCCAGATTTGAGATTTATCACTATCTCGAAAAATGAAAATTGCCTAAATTAGAGAAAAGTAACGAAGCCCATCTTGAAACATCAATTACGGAGCATGCATATGTCTCTAGAAAAATACTGGTTGGCCCAATTCATTACACAAGTTGGCAAACCTTAACGTATTATCCAGAGCCGCCAATAGGGCGAAAAAAGTCACAAGATTTGAAAACTTATAGTTTAATCCCTGTATACACATAATCATTTTTATTACTTTTCTATCGATCTGACGGTACCTGTCGCGCTTAAATTCACGTGCGTTACTGGAGCATGTACATTTTCGAATCTGAGGAATGCTAAACATGGTATACGGGTGAACGAACGAACATAATCATACCTAAACTTCATGCAAATATTTAGCTTCTCGTATAGTAAAATAATCATAATAAGTTATTATAAATTAATTTAATTCGCTGTTATTTGTGATACGTTATCGGATAGTTAGTAATTTAATTGTGGTTGGTGAAAGGATCACATTTGCATGGAAACTAAACGGTTGTTACCAATAACTTTAGAAAAAATAAATCATATGTTACCTGCGATGGATAGAGCGCCGTTGTATATTCCTATAACTAATGGAAGCCCACTGGCACCGCCCTGGTCCATGAAGAAATTGTTGAATAAAATTCCAAATGCGTTGGATGATCCAAAACCCAGCATCTGTAAAGATATTTGAGTTTTACTGTCTGTTCCATTACCACACAGAAATCCGGATCACACGTATATTAATGCGTTCATTTATATGATGGTTTTATATTCAGTTTATTTCACTAGATCGAAAATATAAATTAATTTCCGTATAAAACTAAGTTTAAAGTCAAAGGATTACAGTTTATTAAATTCCCCATTCCTTCAAAATTCCTGGATTGAAAGTAGCTTTAGTAGCTTATGGCTGTGGTCATTTAAATTTTGAAGTAACTAAAAAACACACAACTTATATGAACAATATACATTTTGTTTATAACAAAAGAAATGTCAAATATTTTGGCGTTATTATAAATAGCTTAGTCTATCTGCTTGAACAGTGTCGTTCGTGCCATCTTTTACTCTTCGAACTATGTTGTCATGCGGCGTCTCGCGGCGCGTGCACTCTACGAAATAATGCAATAATTTATAACCAAAATTTTTGCAAACTTAAAAAATGAGTGCTCATGTGATGATAACAAGATGATATACTTATGTGCACTGAATCATTTATATAAGTTTACTTTATTAAATTTGGAGCGATCTTATTTATGACTTATTATAATTTCATCAGTTTCACTCTGAGGGAACTGTCGGTCAAATGATATCAATAAATGTTCAATCACCTTAATTATTTGTGGTATATAGAATGTTCTTGAACTTTGTCTGGCCTTATAGGGCATAAACATCTTTACGTACAACAAATACTACCAACAAATTATCGTTATTAATAATAAACACTTCCTACATAGTTCGTTACGTCCAGTGACTTATTTGTCCTGTAATGATATGTCATATTTGTATGCCAATGAAAATTATCATGTACTTTTCAACATTTAAAATTGTTATCAGTTAGAATGTTTTACTTCTTCAGCAACTTTACAACAATCTTTAAAACAATTCAGAGTAATATATCATACTTTATCCGCGGTGTAAATAGAAAAATCGTACTCATAACCTTCAAGGTTTCGCTCATCAAAATTGTATAAATATTTTAGAAACGCGTAGAGTATAAACATGCCAAAATTCAAATCTTATGACATTGATACAAGTGAAAACCAAATCTCTCTTTGGCTTTTATTAAGACAATTTTTGTTGTCTACTAACTAACTAAGCTCACGCGCTTTCCGTCTGTTAGGGGACTGAGCTAAACTTTTTGATCGTTTACACTTTGTAGGGTTTCCGATTGGGATGAAGCCAATCTTGTCAAATTCAACCCTTCCAAAACCCAGGCGTGTCTCTTCTCCGGTAAAAAGAGCACATTCAACTTGACGCCCACTTTCCAAAATGTATCTGTACCGATCACAAACCAACTAGGGCTTCTAGGCATGACCATCACGTCGAAACTTAATTTCGGTCAACAGATTGAAACCATGGCACAGTCAGCTCCCTAAAAATTGGGAGTCAACGCAAAGGTCCGACGGTACTTCAACTACGAACAGCTGCTCAACCTGTACACAGCTCAGGTTCGATCTTGGATATAGTACTGCAGCCATCTTTGGCATGATTGCGCAAAATACCATCTTGAAGCGTTGGATTCTGTCGACCGAAGGGCCCGTAGACTCATAAGTGACGACAAACTTACTTCTTCGAGACTGCAAAGTCTCGAGCATCGTCGAAAAGTTGCTAGTCTATCGGTTTTTTACAGATTGCACTTTGGAGAGTGTGCGAATGCTCTTTTTCAGTTGATCGAACCTTCCCCCTTTCTCCACCGGTCAACCAGACGCAGACAGAAGTTTCACCCGTTTGTGGTTAGCGTGCCGATGAGCCGAACTAAACGGTTCGATAGCTCATTTTTGGTTCGTGAACAAAGAGTGGAACGATTTGCCTGCGTCTGTTTTTCCAGACAAATATAACCCTGGAGCTTTCAAGTGTAGAGTGAATAGGTACCTCTTAGACAGGCGTGTACGATCCTCGTCTTCATCGTCACTTTCCATCAGGTGAGATAGAAGACAAACGCCTGCTAATTATTAAAAAAAAAAAAAAGAAATATATGGTTTTACAGTCATCGTGAAATTCGCTCTTCTCTTTGCCAATTATTTTAAAAATAACGTCATTGCTTGTGCGGTACTCGTGTCGTTAATTACATCCAGGTCAGTATCCGTGGAATTATCCTTAGTTTGGATGGAAAGAAAATGATTTATTAAGTAAATTAATTAAAACCGAAACTCGAATTATTTCAGTAAGGCCGCTGCAAATTTATTTGAATATTTCGTTTTTACTTCAATACCGATGCGCCTACTTTTCACGGCGGTACTTACAATGCTCACAGCCTTTTATCCAATTACTGACCTAGTTAGTCCTGCATGTGTTCCAGTAGGATACTATGACAATTGCAATAAAAATAATGCTTTCTACTCGCCAACCTAGATAAACCTGTTTTTAGTTGGTTGTAAAATAATTTTAACCGTTCTGCAGATGAAATAGGCTCCAAAAGGGAGATTTTAGCTACCTTCAAAATAACAAGAAATTATTATGTACATTAAAACCCACACAAGAAGTAGACAAGTGACCCTTCTGGTCGCGAGTGACTCTACCCCGAGCGATTACCATAGTTATTTAACATTCATTGAATAATATTTGCTGCGTTTAATTGATTGTGCAGATTTCCGGCTTAGGTTTATTCCAACTTAAGTAGTGTGGATTTAAAATCAAGCTGATCCAACAATGCCCCAATTTTAGTGTGTTTATTGGATCATGATTTGTCAGTGACCTTGTGACACCGGCAAGTGCCGACGACATGAGGGTGACAACGAGCAAGGGCAACTTCATGGATATCGGAAGTCATATCAAATCGCCTTGGTTTTTTATATTTTCTTAAGATTTTTTTCTCCATATTATCACATTTCGTCAATGTTATTGAAGCTTAATATGTTTATAGTAAAAAAAATAATACATCTATAAACAAACAAAAACTAGCTGATCTTCAAATTAAGTGTTAAAAATATTCATAATAGATCCTCGAATAAGTAGTAAATATGTATAACGATAATGATTAAGAGCAAGTTAATTATTTTTTATGACGCTATAATTTTTATTAGCAAAAGATTAATGTTTTTAACCTTTGTCGTATGTCGTATTTATTGTATCAATATTGGAGCTCATTCGATTTAATTAATATAGGCCACCATCAGGGATCGCGTTTGTGAACCAAATCAGAAATGCCGTGTTTGACAGAGTAATTCATCTACCTATTATAGAAACCTTCCAATGAATCTTTCAAATGTTTGCTGATCAGGTCGCAGTGACCCGGTGACTTGCGTTTTAGACAGCTGAATTAATTAGGATCAAATCTTGCACCATTAAAATTAATGCAAAGATTATCTCAAACTAAATGAATCTTTTCTATACATTTTCTACTCTTTAAATTACAAATTAGTTACCTAAGAGTTCAAATTTACCAGTACGGGTACTAATGAGGCTATATTACAACAAAAAAGTGCCCTACCAGTTTAATATGGTACTTAAAACGTCCAGTTTATAAAAGATAGGTTACAAGTGGAACAACACTCGTTACGGCTGACGCTAACGATATATTCTTATCCGTGACAAATCGTGGGATAATCGGTAACGTAGAAACCTGTGGTCTGTGATGTCGACCACTGATATTTTCATATATTTAGCAAATTAATGGCAGTAAAAATGTTTATGACTATGGCGATTATTGATTATATTATTCACGGGATTCTTGCCAGACATTTACTGAGCAAAAAGGCGTTATCAAATATTTATATAATGACCAGCGCTTAAGAAGACATAAAATATATAAGGCGTATACAATGATGCCCGTTTCTAGGTGGCTGATATTGAGAAAATGATAGGAGGTTATAGTACTCGTAATATGTCCTGAATGAAGATTCAACTTATAACTTCTTATGGTATCTGGGTATTGATGTTTTACTTAAAAATGTGCTAAATCTAATTACCATTTCGGGCATGCATATTTAATAGTTCAAAGGTTATGTAGCTTCTTTTTAAAATGCTTACTATTTAAAGTCCAAAAGTCATTCACACAACCAGAATTATATAATTATAATTTGTTCCATAATTATGTGATCCAGCACTGTTCTGGTCTCTCCAGTTCTGTCGGCTGTTTCATTTATCAAGTACTTGTTTTTTCTGGATGAACGGTACCCTGTGCATTTTTTACATAAGTACAGAGTTTTAGGCATAAAAAGGTGATAGTAAACAAAAAAACTCACTCTCGTATTTAAAGTATTATCTACTTAGTTAAGTATGTTCTTATAATAAAATTGAGGCATCATATTTGAATCGCGTAAATGTGGGATAGGCAAGAATCCCTGCACTCGGATCGGAAAGGCTATCGTGGATAGAAGTTAATAATATTTCACTGATCTTAGATCGGAAAACTTTCTTTAGTGGTACTCCAAATAAAAATATTCGGTAGTTATGACATAAAGGACGTGATCGCAGGTTAATGAACTCAACGTGTTTATTTATCCTAATTAAAATATATTTACATTGCCCGTTGCACAGAAAAAAAGTTAGAGTACTCTTCAGGCACCAAAAGTACTGTCCCCAAGTTAGCAGCAGGCAAATGATACTTTGGAATATTTCAATATGATAATGTACACTTCTTAATAACGCGCAGTTCTTTATTCTATTTTAAAATACTATGCTATATTCTTAAATGTAGGTCACCTTTGAATTGCATAAATTAGGCATTATTTTAGACATATACATTCATGTATTCAATACTTTGCCATTTTAATAATAAGTATTTGATCTGCATCATAAATTTTTGAAATTTTCACAGCCGTGGAGCTTTATGTTTTTCTGCACAGAAGCGGTGACTTGTACAATGAATACGGACGCTTCCTTGACTAAGAACAGCACATAATGTGGGAATTTTAAACTATTGATTTAACCAATAAAAAGCCTTCTTTTGACCAAAATATTATATCCTGACATATTTTCAAAGTCGCGTCACCCTGTATAGCCACCAGACATACAATGCAATATCCTGTTTGCAATTGATACCAGCTGTCTTTTTGATAATTCAAATAAGGTCACCTTTAAATCGAACTAATTAGCATTTTTTTCTAATAGTTTTTTTTAAATATGTAAATTTTTTATTCATAAGCTAATGCGTTATGTTGCATCTCATTAGGTGTAAATCAAAAATGCATCTTCCTGTTCTATATACATTTCAAGCTTACTTAGTTATAAAAGAAAAGTGTGTAAATTTTGTTAAAAACTGTAATGACTTGTTTTCTTGTATTTAATTGAATACGTAAATGAAACCAATGCTAGTACATTATTACTCGTATCAGAAACGATACAACTAGAGAGTATCTGTTACAAATTTCATAATCAATTTATAATCGGCATGTATAACTTATTTCATTTTCATTTTATTCATTGTGATTTTTTAACTACGTTGGGTTCTTGGGTTAGTTCATCTTTTTTCTTTACTACCCTATCTTTTTATGAATTTCGTGGAAAGTAATTACTATCTGATGTATCATTTATCCATCAGGTTATTGCAGCACGTGCTTTTTGTGATGTTTCTACTGTGTGATAGATAACTGAAAATCAGTGGGTAGCGAGTTTTACTAATAGTATCACAGATCTAGTCCCAGCCCCTCAATAAATTCAAGAAAACTATTAAGGAAACTCTCTGTCAAAACGCTTACTATAAGATCAATTATTATTTGGATGACAGAAGGGCATGGGATCGAAGTTCCCACAGGCTATTTCTGTTTCTGTTTGTGACAAGTAAAATATTCATACTATGTTAACAGCTTGGCTGCGGCATTACATTAGCACGCGCAATAAGTTGTCATGTATGTGTTTCTGTCATGTGGTCCTCAAGTTGTATGCCTTCTACCCCAAGTATTTTATGAAAGATTGCCCAGGGGTTTTTTTTCCCTCCCATTCGACCCATAATACCTTTTAAAACCGTAGTAAAGTTGTATTTACGGAATCTCAATCAAGATGTAGAAAAAGAAGACTTTCAACAAGTAAAAGTAAAAAAGTAAAAAGTAAAGTAAAAATCTCTTTATTGTTACAGTAGCACACAGAAATTGAAATAAAAATATAAAACATAAAATTAACCTAGTTAAAAAGCCGGTGCTGCCGAAACAAAGGCACACACAACTCAGCTTTGCTATGCAGCTAAAAGGCTACAAAGCGCCGATTTTCAGTTGCGGCCAAGTAGCGCCACCACTGTACACTCTTAATAAAGCATAAATATTCATTTTAAACCCATGACGAAACAAATTACATAGAAAAACAAACAACAATAAACTGGGAATACACAGATAAATACGAAATGAAATATATAAAACAAACACTAAACATAATTTGCAATAAATACGACATGAATAAAATAAAATAAAAAGATACATAAACAATAAACTAAGAAATTTTTCCAGAATACCGCTATAAGGCCCCTAATGAGGTCCTTCCTGTTTTTTAAATAATTGCAACTTGAAATGCTTGACAAAGGTATTTTTTAAAAGAGGACAAGTGTAAAATATTTACCTATGATGTAATAAAATATGTTGAATTTTAGAACTTTAATGTTATGGATTCACTCATTATTAAAATACTAATAAATATAAAATTCTCAGAGTTTTTTTATTAGTTGATAATGTTTAATTTGTGTTTTCTCTTTTTCTGTAGCTGTGTGTATTTTCTGACTTTTTTTGCGATTTTTGTGTTTCTTTAGTCATTTGCATACAATCCTATAAACTATTAATTTTTACTGATGCGAATAGAGAATTAATATGATCTATTTAACTATAAATGTCTGATAAATTCAACTAGGAACTATGAACCAAAAGGAAACTTTCTTAAGCATATTTCATAATATTTTTCGATGAGCTAGATAGCGTCTTAAAAACAACAGGAAAGTTTCTTGCTCGACTTGCCACTTGAGTAAAATTATTGCTAACAGCTCATTCCATTAGGTACGTTTTCAAGTATTCAGTCGGATAAACAAACATAATTAATAATTTAACTACATGGTAACTTATC
Source organism: Marasmarcha lunaedactyla (assembly GCA_923062675.1). NCBI lineage: Eukaryota > Metazoa > Arthropoda > Insecta > Lepidoptera > Pterophoridae > Marasmarcha > Marasmarcha lunaedactyla. The sequence goes on along the minus strand of OV281343.1, from coordinate 10,407,028 downwards.
ATTTTAAAAACAAATTTAAGTTAATTGTGATATCACAATAAAATAATTTTCCAAATGGTTTTTTCTTTACTATGTTCATAGACGGCAAACGAGCAAGTGACCTTCCCGTAAATCAGAACAAAACCACGTAAACGTGATTATACCGCCAAAAACGAGAACTCACAAAGAAACTCTACTGCCACTATCTAAGGTAGATACACAATAAATGATGCATCTACAGGGTGGCCAGAAAAGTGATGTCCAAAAATTTTTAGGTGCCTCGTGTTGAGAGATATCTGAATCACCCCTATGTATTTCAAACGATTTTTAATAGTTTTTGAGTTACGATTTTTTTATATGAATTTTCGTAAAATTGCGACCAACATGCTCATAACTTTAATTAAAGTTACTAAAAAAATTACCTAAAGTTGAGAATTTATGTTGGGTGAGTTATCATTTAAATTTTCAACACAGTTCGTAGAAATTTAGTAGCAAAAATATAAATTCGAAGAAACCTTCTACTTTTTTTTTTAGAAATTTTTGAAACTGATTCGTAACTCGGAAACTATGAAAAATCGTTAAACGTACATAGGGGTGATTCAGACACGTCTCAACACGCGGCACCTAAAAAAATCTTTTGGACGTCATTCTTCTGGCCATCCTGTATAGATTATAATGTTACTACACAGTCGTACTAAAATATACGAAATCAGCAAATCCACGTATTAACTGTGTCAATGTCATAAAATGTTAACATCATGATCTTTATGCAAACAATACATTTAATTTTACTTCTACAATAATATGGGATTAACAGCATTTTAATTTAATATACAATAAGAAAGACAAAATTACGAATAAGGTTTTAATGTTTTTGGTTCCAATAGAACTTAAACTAAATATTTTAATGTTCCTGATATAATGTTGAGATCCATATCACCGTAAAAAGATGACAATAATATAAGTACGTTACAAAAATAAACACTCATTAACGAAAACTAAATCTGTTGTACAACTAGTTGTCACAACTTCATAATGTTTTTATAGTTGTTATCTCTATCAGTTAAAGAAAAATCTGGTTTGCGATTGTTTTCTCTGCATATAGTCATACCTTATTAAAAACTAATCACATTGCAACATGATTTGTAATCCAAGTATTCGATTTTAAAAATAAGTCAGTACGTTTTTTTCGTCTAGTTTGTGAAATTATTATTTAAGCAAAGAACAAACAAATGGAGCGAAAATCAAATTAAGATTTAAATAACTTCCAAAACTTACGAAAGTGAATCCCACGCCAAGACACACCATGTAGCCCCATCCCCCGTCCGGCGGTATTAAACCCTTATTCCCAGCCCTTGTAGGAGAATTAACGTGAGCAAAAGCTTCATCCATACTTATTTACACTTTAATTTAAAAAAATTTTTTTACACAAAACTAAAATTAATATAACTTTATTTTTTTTAAATACCTATCAACTGCAAATAAATTCCATTTTATTCATTTAAAGAACGAACGTTTATTTTGCGAGCGGAAACACGACACTTCTTTTTTTTTAAATAAAAGGTTCAGTCAAAAGGAACGTCTGTACAACCCGGTCTCTTCGTGCACATTAAGCCTTAGCGATACGGACGATACTATTGAAACTAAAGTATCGATATTACAAGATGTTAATAAGTTCAAACCGTGTAAAAAAAAGCGTAACAGTATTTATTTTTACAGGGTTAATAATAAATTAAAAGGCACTTAAACGGAATGCAATGGTTTTACTGATCTCCATTTTCGATTTGTAAAGATTGTTTCGATTGTGAACTGAAACGAAAAATTCTCTTATAATACAAATAAATATGATAAAGAGAAATGAGGTTATTTACAAGTACAATATAAACAAATTATCATTGCAGGGGTAATAGAGAAGACTTTAATAGGATTAGAAATTAGGAGATTTTGATAACCTAAAATTATGTGTTACTTATGTTATTATTATTTATTTTATTTCACTTATAACAATATTAAGCGAATTTCAGGTAGGCACTTATTACTGCATACCGACAATTAGTCTATGCACAAAAATATGATAACGTATTTAACAAGAGTTTGCAATTTGACGTTGTTAAAAGTTGCAACGTATAAGTATTCTAATAAGTAGTCATTGTCAACTGATAATGTACTTTATTCCTGGACCTTTATCCTGTACTTAATAAATCTTATCCAAAGGATAAAAGGGCAAAACTTATTTAGTTTAGGATCAAGCCCTATAGAGCAAATATTTGCTTGTTTATTATACTTACGTAATCGATAAAGTACGTAATCGATTGAAACTACTCGACTGACTTAAAAATTATTTCACCATTGGATAGCTAAATCACGAAGGAATAGCTAGGCTTAAATTCGAGAATCCTGCCGGGATAAGGAGTGGAAAGCCGAACAGGGACCTCTAATTTAAATAGTTTCAAAATATTAGTACTTGAAAATATAATTTCCTTTGTTTGTAAAATATATCATTTTAAGGATATTGCAAAATACAAAACCTAGAACGGTAGCGTAGATGTTGTTCTTGGCTAATTAAGTGACTACAACTAAATTTAGTAATTGGCAAGATATTTAAGCTCAAACATCCATAAGTAAGTAAGTAGATTAATCAATGTTCTATATTATGTTATATAATGTAATAATATTTATATTATTATAAAATTTATGTAAAGATGAAACAGTATAATCAGCGAGCATAAAAAGAAATGGGTCATCGTTTGCGCCTTACTATATACTTTGGCCGTAAACTAAAAATATGTGAATATATTAAATAATAGAAGATTTATGGCACACAATATTCTTTAATTCCTGAGTTAACAATCAGTCTCACAATAAATGGCGTTGGTATTCGTACCACAGGCAAGTACAGAATCAATAATTTTTATCCGTCTACGTTTACACGTGTACATCTTAATTTAGCGGAAACTCGTTACATTCTACCAACATAAAAGTACATATCCCGGAAGTCAATCGGCGCACTAAATTGCCGAGAACACGATACCACTACATTTTGTGGCTGTTGTGTATCTCGTATATATCCGGCGGAAGTCAATGGTGAGACTGATCACGCCGGCAATGTTGGCTTGGCTTTGGCTTGGCGGCTTGGCTATGGCATGGCAGGAACTGGCGTGGCTTATGGTGGCTGGCTGGCGTTACAATCGGCCATCCTGTAACAATTGCTCCCGCAATGGGAATACACAGGGTAATTAGCTTTCTAGTAGGTCAATTAGGTCTTCGGTTTCTAATTGCTCATCAGAGCTGCTGGCACTATCAGATATAGGAGCAATACTTTGGTAAGGTCTCAATGAATTCGCTGAAACTAACCCAACAAATTTCTTGTAACCCCGTAAACCTTTGACACTGCTGATGCGGTACCTATCATTACCAACAACTGTAGTTATAACATAGGGGCCTGAATACATTTCATCTAACTTTGTATTAGTTTTAGAAGCACTATTAGCAGGGCCCTGACGCCATAATACTAAATCTCCCTTCTAATACGTTTGAGCTTTCTTCCGGCGTTTATCAAAATTCTGTTTCATTCGAGCGCTAGCTTTCTCTATACGAGCCCTAGCCATAACACGTTTATTGTCCGTTGACTCGATTGCACGTCCTGGTATAGTTATATCACATAGTGACCTACTACTGCGAGAGAACATCAGGTCGTATGGTTTAAAACCGGTACTATCATTTAATGTATTATTTATACCCCATATGACATCGGGCAAGCAATTATCCCAATTATTAGCGGCTTCACTAGGACTTGTGGTTCGTAACGCATTAAGAATTGTTCTGTTAGTGCGTTCAACTTGTCCGTTTGAGTGCGGACATGCTATGGCTGTCAATGTATGTTTAAATTGTTTATCTAAAGCAAATTGTTTAAAGTATCTACTTTTAAATGCTTTTCCGTGATCCGTAATGATCCTATCGGGATATCCGAACAGACTGAGGACTTTCTTTAACATTCTTATAGTTTCTACCGAATTAACAGTGCGAGTCGGTTCAGCAATAACGAATTTTGAAAATGCGTCTGTGATAACTAACATATATGCATAACCTTTCTTAGTTCTACAAAATGGACCTAAATGATCAACATGAATAGTTCGAAATGGTTCCGATGGTTTAGGTATTGGGTAAAGGTGACCCTCTTTCCTACCGTGTTCCCCCTTGCCGTAAGCGCAGTGTAAACAAGCTGAGACGTACTTTGAGATGAAACGGGTCATTTTAGGGAACCAAAAATCTTTCTTTATTAAATCCAAACAGCGTTTGAGACCTACATGTCCTATATCGTCATGGTGCATCTGAACGATTTTCCACCTGGCAGGGCCGGGAACAATAAGTCGATTGCCGTTGAGAGTTTTGCGATATAACCTATCATTTATTAACGCGTAGTCTTTTGTTATTTCTAAGCTTGCTAAACCACTTTTCAACTGTTCTATTATAGTTTTTAATTTATCATCTTGAGATGGAACCATATGAAACCAACCAGTAATCTCCAGTCTGTTTATATTAACTGCATCAATAGGGTTTCTACTAAGTGCATCAACGTGTCGCATGCGATCACCCGGTCTGTACTCAACGCTAATATCATATTCTTGGATCGATAACCACCATCTCGCGATGCGGGGAAAAATATATTCTTACCGACGATATAAATTCGAAATTTACGTAATGACTCAACTACCGCGAGTGTTTCCAGTTCATAACTATGGTACATACTCTCTTCTTTACAAGTAACACGGCTAAAATACATTACCGGTCTCAATGTATCGTCCGTCTGTTGTTGTAATAATATTCCTGCGATACCTATTTTGCAAGCATCCGTATGTATTTCTGTTCGTAATTTAGGGTCGTACAATGCAAGAACAGGTTTAGAGCATAGACACTTCTTTAACTTTTCAAAACTATCAGATTGTTTCTTTTCCCAAACCCAAGGTTCATTTTTCTTCGTTAAGTCAGTAAGTGGGCGCGCTATAAGAGCAAATTTGTATATAAATTTTCTAAAATAACTGCATAGGCCAATAAATTGGCGTACCTCATGTACATTGTTAGGCACCGGAAACTGAGACACGGCATTTAACTTTGAGTCTGATGGTTGTATCCCGTCCTGAGAGATATCATGCCCTAAATAAGTTACTCTGTTTTTTAAAAATGAACACTTTTTCATGTTTAGTTTTAAATTTAAACTTTCAAATTTTTGCAACACTTTCTCTAGTATTAGCATACCTGATTTTATATCTACTGAAGGTATTAATATATCGTCTAAAAATGCCAAAATGTCAGTTGAAGAAATGTCACTAATGCTACTGTCATTGTCAAGATCACATTGGATTGAACTTACAATTTTATTTATCAATCGCATGAATACTGAAGGTGAGTTAGCTAAACCGAATGGAACGCGAACGTACTCATAATGACCTTGTTGACATATAAATGCACTTTTGTGTGTATCTTCAGGCGATAATAATAATTGATGATAGCCCTGTGCCATATCTAAACAAGTATAAAACCGTTTTCCAGATAGTTTTGAAATATGATCTTCGATATTCGGGAGAGGATATCTCTCTTTCACCGTTACTGCATTAAGTGCCCTATAATCTACACATAACCTACTGTCTCCGTTTTTCTTTTTAACTAATATTACTGGCGCTGCATAATTTGACTCGGATTCTTTAATTATTCCCGCATTTAATAATTCACTAACTTTTGACTGGACTATTTTTTGTTCACTGTGAGATAATCTATAGGGAGGGCGATAAATAGGTTGATCCGTTGTAAGATTTATCTTCATTTTCCACAAGCAAAAGTTTGTTTAAATCGCGATAAAAGATTGATTAGGTTTTTACATTCAGCAAAATTTAACGGGCCCATCTGAATATCGTTTACAGAAACACCGCCGATACTAGTTTGCGAAAATTCATTTATGGCTATCGTATTTATGGCACTATTTAATAATTTAGGTCTATGGCATGGCTTATTGAGTGGCAAATTAGATAAAGGCTTGGCTTGAAAACTAACCTGGCTTGCTTCTTCGCAGCTCTCAGCTCGTGTTAAGACAAGTCCGGCGTCCCATATAATCTCCTTTTCTCCAGTGTTGACGACTTTGATATGTCCTTCGTTTCCTCGCATTAGGGTTGCTGGCAGAGAATAAGATATTCCTTGAAACTCGAAATGGCGTGGAAAGGTGCAGGCATTATTATCCTTGTAGTTTCCCAGGATCTGAACTTTAATAATTGAAGTGCCCGGCGGCAGAATTTCTTTGTTTACAGTTACTACTCTAAATTTTGAAGGCTTTTCGATTAGGTTAATACCTGAGGTAAAGTCTTGTTCCTGTTGTAATGTCATGTTGCCATTTCTTACCGTAAGTGATACGTTTTTAGCATTTATCACTGGTTGACCAATTAACAAATTAGTCTCTCCCATCTCTACCTCAGTCAAGTGTGCGCTGCATGACAGTTGCATGGCATCGATTTCCAGATCAAAAGTGACTTCTCCGCGGCTAGTTAATAATCCTCCGGAGAACCCTTTCAGAATCATGGTCGTAGGAGTTACTTTAAGTGACAATAATTTTGCTATGTCAACAGTTATGACATTAACTTGACTTCCTGTGTCAATGTAAGCTTTCACAAAAACTCCGTTAACCTTTGCGACCTTCTTGTAGATGTCATTATAATTCTGTATCAATTTGATTTCCTTTACGAGGCTTGTGGGTTCAACAGGTTTTTGAGAATTTCCAGCATTGCGACAATAAGTTGCAATGTGGCCTATTGCACCGCATTTAAAACAAACACGTCGATCAGGTAGTGTGCAGTCACGAAGCATGTGTCCAGTCCTTTTGCAACGAGGGCAGGGATCCGTTTCTACATTAATTATTCTTTTTTCAGGTAGTTTAGGCTGACGAAAATCTTTGTTTGTGGCTCTAGGTTCTGGCGACGGTCCGTGGTAGTCGTCTAGTGCACAGAGGAAAGCTTCATATAGTTGGTCCGGTCTTTCGCATTGAAAGGCTCGTGCATTAGGCTGTAATGACGAGGGTAAACCTCTAATAATACAAGACACACTGGCCCTGTCGCTTAATTTACAGCGAAAACACAACGAGACCTTGTCTTGATAATACTTGGTCATTGTTTCATTAGGTTGCTTTTTACGATGCATCATTTCATCCAAGATGGCGCCAAAGTCATGGTGTTTAGGAAATGCGCGTTGTAGCATTTGCTTCCATTGTTCCCAAGAGAAGTCGTACTCGTCCAGTCTGTTGTACCACTTGCGGGCTTGGCCACGTAGTTTGTCTTGTAAATGGAACGCTTTAACTTCATCACTCCACCCGTGAATATCTCCAAGCTGATCGATTTTCTTAAGCCACGCCGAAACTGTGTAGTCTTCTCCGTCTGGGTCAAAATCGGGTATTAAAGAAGCTGCACGATGATTTTTCGTAAGTGGCGACTCCTGATGTAAGTCGCGTACTGCTCGATGGACTTCATCTTCAAGCAAGCGTCGGAGTAGTTTTCTTGCAGGCGGTGGAGAACTATCATCTTCTGAATCTTGACGTGTCGAAGTCCATCCATGAGGGCGTACTCCTCGTCCACTTTCTTCGACGTCTTGGGAGTAATTTCTTTTCATCCCACTTCTGAGTGTGAATATATTAAATAATAGAAGATTTATGGCACACAATATTCTTTAATTCCTGAGTTAACAATCAGTCTCACAATAAATGGCGTTGGTATTCGTACCACAGGCAAGTACAGAATCAATAATTTTTATCCGTCTACGTTTACACGTGTACATCTTAATTTAGCGGAAACTCGTTACATTCTACCAACATAAAAGTACATATCCCGGAAGTCAATCGGCGCACTAAATTGCCGAGAACACGATACCACTACATTTTGTGGCTGTTGTGTATCTCGTATATATCCGGCGGAAGTCAATGGTGAGACTGATCACGCCGGCAATGTTGGCTTGGCTTTGGCTTGGCGGCTTGGCTATGGCATGGCAGGAACTGGCGTGGCTTATGGTGGCTGGCTGGCGTTACAAATAGCACCTATCTATACATGCTTCATATATCTAATTTTAATACTCATTTCATAAAATAAGGAAAAACTTATCCTGAAAATCAAAAATGGAATAAGAAAAACAGTTGTAAAAACTTGGGCCTTATAAGTACCTACAACATAACCAGTAACAAAGAGGAGTAAAATTGAAAGTTGATAACCAATAGGTACTCTGGTATCCCGCAGTCTTGCACGGGCTTATAATTTAGTTTTATTTTGACTTACATACTGGCATGGTTTATTCCTACCGATCCTGTGTAGGTCCCATAATCTGAAATTGTGCTTCCAACTATTCGCGGACCTTAAGTGATAACATGTAAGAGTGATATTCGATTCTGGCAGACCCGAGTCAAGCAGGCGAGCCAGCTGAAATCACCTGCTTTGTCCCAAGAATGTCTTACGCCTATATTTTTTGTAAGCGAACCAATTATGGTAAAAATCTGCCAAATGCTAACAATTTTAAAAGGTTGATTTTGCAGTTTTCATTTATTTTTACTGTAATACTAGGTTCTGCAAAATTAAGATCAATAAAATGTGAAATAATTTAATTAGAATAGGCACTTGCGACGAGAGCGTCTTGGAACATTCATAATTACCAAATCTACCACAGAAAATGCTTTAGGAACTCAAATGAAATGCAACAAGACGTGTTAAAAACTAGCCGTTTACAAAATACTTATATATAAATAGGTGGCACTCAGAAATGTCAAATGATAATTTGAGGCGTTCCGAATTATAAATTTTACATTGCGAAAATATGCTTTGATTTATTATATTTTCTTACCTATAATTAAGAGCGCTCTAAGCAATAATTTGATGTCTCTTAGGAAGGTATTACATTATGGATGCTAATTAAACAGACTTCTTTTTGATAGCATTATTCGCCTCTAAAAATCTACATTGCTTTCTAAATGACTAAGTCACCCACAATTTGCGAGCGTCTAAACGATACTATCTCAGCCACAAAAAATATGTTGTCTGGTGATGTTTTTGCCACAAAATTTTGAATTATCATCCAATTTCGATTATGGCGCTTCGCTGGGTGCCACCGCACTACGCTCGCTTCGCTCGCTCGGCTCTCGCGTGCGATAATTATAGCCTAATACTAACCTCACCCAAATTTAAGTATTCGCGAACCTATAGAATATTTAGTAGGCGTTGCAAAAAAGACGAATTAGTTTATTAGAGGCTATCTCATTATCCCGTGGCTTAGTTATAAAATTAGAAGTTTGATCACGTGGCTAATAAAGAAATCTGTGGCTTAACTTATAATTTCCCTTGCATTATCAAATATCTAGGATCATATATTTATACGGTAATTAAGTCATATCGTTAACACAATTAAGCCATATCGTCTATGATCAAAGATTTTTGACCTTTGCTGTTAGACAGTATCATAGAATCATGATATGCCTATTTTCATCATTACTGATACGAAATCCGTCATATTCTAAATTGTAAAGCAATCACTAATTGTAAAGGTTTCATTGATGCATAAAAAGTAGGTACAACACAATTTTTGGCGTGAGTTTACAATATGCTTAATACTAAGTGGTATTCTAAAATGATTGTAGGCAACACTGCTGTATTAAATAGAACAATCTGCTGCCACCTGCCCTGCAAGTACTAATCTTAGCCAATTTTGAATGTTTCTTATTTTCGTCTTATTATTCTTCTTTCTTAATAATAACACAATACACACTGTTGAAGCAATAGCAGTATACATAAGCAACTTGTGTTCCATTGCAACCACATATGATAACAATAGGATCATAGAATAGTGGTATGTAAAACACATTATGACTCTAGAGGTCATATACATAGGATTAGAGATAGGATCCTATATGTTATAAGAGACATATGATAGTGTAATACATGGCCGGATTTAGGGGCGGGCAACCGGGGCTGCAGCCCTGGGTCTCCACAAGAATGGGGCCCCCACAATAGAGAAAATTGTTTTCGCAAAGCTTTTTTGTTTTTTTTAAAGGGGTTTTGTAACCATTAACCCTTCTACAAAGTAAAAACTTACACAAATATGTCCACAAACTATTATTAATTGTTTATTTACGTGTTAATTCTAGGAATTTGAATTTGTTTCTCGATTTATTTTTATTTTCGGAAGTTAATTTGGGGCCTCCACTCCTTTATTGCCCCAGGGCCTGCAGACCTCTCAATCCTGCCCTGGTGTAATATCCCCTAAGTGTGGCTGCTAGTGTTCGTAAACCTTAGCCTGAAAATGATGTCTCATTTACGCGAAATTACAGCTTACTGTTCTTACTGACTTTCAATCCGCATAGAATTTTATTTCTAAGAAGCCAATATTACACACCCATGGGGCCTAAAACGTTTTTATATATGTATCTATAAAAATAATTCATCCAACCATAGAATTTTTTTTAATGTATCTATATTTTACAATATTTGCAGCATATATCACATTTTATTTTGTATTTTTTATAATAATATAGATAATAAATCTATTTATTATAGGCATAGGCCCATAGATAAATACCTAACAGTGTCATACAAGTATTATAAAACAAATTATTTTATAATGTCGTAACATTTATCTACAACCTCACGTGATACGTTTGAAGAAGATTATTTTACAGATTAAATTCTGCAAACTGGCTCGAGCGGAGTAGCTAAGAGTTATCTTAGTATATGTTTTCCTTTAAATTGCATAATTAAATATAGTTTTTTTTTTTATTTCTGGGAGAAATGTATTCAGAAGCCCTACTTTCTTGAATGTGTGAATATTCTTTATAAGTTTTAGACTAGCAATTCACAGTTTAATATGATAAATGTCGGCACCTGACGTAGTTGCTTTCGATTGGACGCCGAGGCCGACCACCCTGCGCAAAATGTTTAACGCCATGGCTGGACCTAGACAACCCTTTTGATAAATACAGCATTTCTTTTATGAAGTACAATTTTGGTGTGATTTGAAAATGTAATGTTAAAGACAAATGTATTTTTGTATTAAATATTTGCTGACTTAAAATCGTTAAAATAATGTTTCATAGACACAAAAAAATTTAAATTTTGTTAAAAGTGCTAAAATAAGCTGCTTTTAAACCAAACTGGCGGTGACACCGGCACAGCGTACTGAGCCCGGTCTCGGGTTAATTTCTATAAAACATATCTATTTGGGCAAATCTTTTTTTAAATGAAAGGGTTTGTAACAGTGTAATTCAATGGTGTCTTGATATAGTATTACGCTTTCGTGCTCTCATTAGCCGCCAGTTTTGATATCAAGATCACAAAGGAGGTTAAAAACCCATCCCTTCTAGTTTATCATAATATATAACCGGATCTAAACTAAGTTTTATAATAATATTAATTGTTGATTATGTTTACAACGAAAACATTGTGCACATAAATATTCTCACTATAAAACAATTAAATGATAGTACATGTTCATTAAGAATGAATGTAGTTACTTTTACGACCTATCTTATCTATAAATGACAGATATCAAAAACCATTTATATTTTATTTAAATAGTTAAATATATGTAAATAAGTAAGTTCAAAACAAATTCGCAAACAGCGGGAGGAATCTGCTCTGCCTATTAGAGGTGAGACCGCTTGCTCGAATCGCAATATGAGTGTTATCACAACAATCGATCGACGTTCATCGACGTCTAAGACGACTAAAACGGACTCAACCGTGAATAACACATATGTATAGGTATTAACTTTAAAGTCATGCTCAAATGAAGAGTGTGAACAAATATACTTTAGTTTCTTTAACTAACTTTCAAGCAGATTTTAAGTATTGTGACATCATTTATAGTAACTTTCTTCTTTGTGCGTATTAAACCGCTCCCACCTACGAGCTCTTATTCAAACGTTATTATTTTTATTTTACTTTGGTCCTTCACACCATTCGCACCTAAAGTATAACTTTATTTAATTAATCATGATAATGTAACTATTATGAAGCAATTTTGTCATTAATTGTGGATGGAAGTTTGTAAAATGTATAGATAGAGCTTCAGAGACCACCTAACCTTATCAAATTTAAATCGAGCGAAACCGCGAGGCTTACTCCTTTTAATATTTATTCACTTACAAAAGAGATGCGCAAATTAATATGCGTATCATTAAAGGTAATTAAACTACACGACATCTAAAGGACGAAGCTGTTTATTTATTTTTGATTATTTGCTTACTAGATTTTGTTCACGGCTTCGTGGGCGTTTGTACGCAGATGCACTACAATGAATGGTTTAACAAAATACAGATAGTACCTACATTACAGACATTACAAAACAAACATTTCACTGAATTGCTTAAGTAACTAAGTACTATTAGTGATTTGTAATATTTACATTACAACCCAAGGAAGCATATAAATATGATTCCAACAGAATGCATAGGAATAATCCAGTAGGCGTGTACTGATAGATAATGGTAGCTTGTACAGTAAGCTGTAAAAGTGCATACCTGAACCTGCCTATTTCGGCAGGCTCACAGTTTGCCCTAAAGCTACTGTTCCTACGGACTTTTATATTAAACATGTTTGAGTGATCTGTATAGTTAGCTTGTGTAGTATGTAAAGCTATACAAACAAGTTAAATTATATTGATATTAGTATAGAAGTTTTAGAGAATTAAGTCGAGGCTAGGTGTGCAAATGTCGGCGCGACAGTTTTGCTGATTGTATTACAGTCCAAAGTTACATAAGATGATCATAACCTACAGTTCGAGCAACATATCTGTGAACTGACAAGCGTCGCTCGTATCGCATAAATGTTACCATTTTCTTGAACTGTATACTATTTTTATAAAAACTTTAAAGATTTGCAAATTATATTATGAAAATGGCAAGCAAATGTCAAGATGACAGCCGCGTTTCAAAAACAGCTTGGTCAGACTGTAGGCCTGTAAGGTTGTTACCACACCAATCGATTGATCGTCGATCGATTGCTATGGTAACACTCTAAGGTTCTGAGACCGCCTGTTTGAAGTTTAGGTATCTTCTGTCTCCACGATATCTACTTACGTGACGCTTTCTAATGAGTAGAAATTATGAGTGATGTCTTTTTCTTCTTTTGAATTGGAAAATACAAGAGAATACTCTCAAAAATGATACGCGTTATATGACTGTATGGAAATATTATTGGAACCTAACTATTGCTGGTTAAATTACCTGGAAATTATTGAACCAATAAATTGGTTCAGATGTATTCATGATGGCGTTTTTTAGAACATATCTTGGCAGAATTCGAGCCCGCATCCTTTGATTGGAACACGAGTGCTTAAGTCGCTGAACTATCGGGCCTAGGCAGACAACCCTGAAAGTAAGAAACATTACTTTCACCCGAAAGTAATGTTTCTTTTACTACTCACATAGATAGAGTAAACTGTTTTTATTAAACCCAAAAACGTTTTTTTTTGTTCTATCATTGTAATTTGCATAAATTTTAGCGTGTACCTCACATTTGTAAGTTTTATCACTTGGCTTGATTTTCAAACAACAGTAGTTACGCTACAAAATATAAAACGACTGCGGAAGTCCGGGCTGAATATTTTCAATCCACAACAGAACTGTTACAAAGTCAGAAGGTATCAAGGGGTTTACAGTGGAGAAGCATGGAAAAGCTATAAGACCTAAATTCGCCACTCCAGCCAGAGTCTTACAATGGAATTAAAATGATAACCTGTCGATTTATATAAATATATTTATCACAACGCCATTGACTCGAGAACAATAAAGATACGTTTAATGAGAAGATAGTGCTCACCGGGACTGACATACTTAAACTTTAAATTAATATTATTTTAAAGGCATTGTTATATGATTATAAAACAATAAAATAAATACTTGACTGTGTTGAAATATCTTGAAATAATTTCGTGTGAATATAATTTTAGTAGCAACTTCTAAATCTTTCCTTCTCTTACACCGACCTGCAAAGTTTTTCTACTTTGAAGATCACTTAGGTATTTCTGTCATTGTTGTTATACTTAATTATTAATATTAGTTCAAAGAAACCAGACCTTTTTGTTTCAGGTTTCCAAAACAAGGATTGTCTTCACCTTAACAATTTTATATATCTAGTGGTAATATTTGTACTTTTAATTTGTAGCCGATGAAAAAATATGGTAAGTTGCATCCGCAGCCATGGACACCATTAATCGTATGTAGGTACTTTATTTATTGATAGTAATTGTGATTATGATGCATCGCCGACCGTCGGCTAAATTTGAAATTGGCTTTGTTCCACTTAAGTACTGGCCTGTTCCTTCCCATGTACCGGAATACGCGGAACCACGTAGGTAATCGTGATTATTATGGCTGTCAAAATAGGAAAGACTAAAAACGAGATATTAACAAAGAAACTCTAACTACTACCACTACATAAACGACTAGCTGGTTACTGTTAAATAAAACACTTTTTACCGGATATTATCGCGTATATTTTAGTTAATTTTAAAATTATTTCGACGTTTCGGCATCTTTGCAGTTGCCGTGGTCACGATAGACTCAGTCTTAAAATTAACTAAAATATACGCGATAATATTCGGTAAAAAGTGTTTTATTTAAAGTATGTATCGTGAAAACTTAAGAAAAGATTTGGTTACTGTTACTATGCTTATAATAAAAAATATATACACATACCTAGGCTATAAACATTATTGCAGATAGGTACTCTTCGTAGACTTAACTAAACTGGACATCATTACCTAAATAAATGACAACTCAGGTCAAAAATGTATTAGAAATAAGTTGATACTGCACAATAAGTAGTTCAGCCGCAGTCGATTATCGAAAAAGGGGCTCTCATAGATAATATAAGAATCACATTACCAGCTAGCCCTCAAATGGAGGTGTCGAGTTACACGAAATATGTCCGACGTCCGTGAACCGTAAACGAGTAGGAAACCAATAAAAATGACTTAATCCGTTCCAATTTCAGAGGCAAATACTTCCTACGCTGTCATAAGGCCGTTAAGCAACGTGAAATGTATCGCTACTCGACTTGCCTAAGGCAGTTGTCCCACCGGCAACGATGAACGAGTAGCGAGTAGAGCTAGAATGTAGAAACGAAAGGCGAGCGGCGGGGAGCGAGTGCGTAGTTCCGATAGTTGTGTAGCTCGGCTGTAAGCGAGTGTGCGAGCCTATACTACACAAAGCCTATCATAATACATCATCATCGTCGTCTGAACTAGATAACAATGATAATTCAAATGATTGTTCGATATTCATAGTAAATAAAAATACGTGTACTTTCAGATTCGCACTGTAGAGAAATGACCGCTCTCTCGGCGTGAGTTCTGATCGAGTATCGCTGAGCGAGTATTATCTTTCATAGCTCTTGTAGCTC
Source organism: Marasmarcha lunaedactyla (assembly GCA_923062675.1). Lineage (NCBI taxonomy): Eukaryota > Metazoa > Arthropoda > Insecta > Lepidoptera > Pterophoridae > Marasmarcha > Marasmarcha lunaedactyla. The sequence continues at coordinate 10,391,636 of OV281343.1, read as the reverse complement.
AGCGTCAAACTATTGAAGCGAGTCCTCGCCGGCAGTGTGAACAGTCAGCGATCAACTATTTGTATATGCATCTCTTTTGTTTACACGGAATGTATATCTTTTGTACGTTTCTTGAGCGAGAAAATAGCCGATAGTTAGTCGTTTTCTCGCCGGCGGTGGGACAACTGCCTAAGGTTGACACAAGAGGTTTCATACGGCTCTGATGACATATATTGGGATTTGTGTTTCTGACTGAGAGTAGATTCTTCTTGAAGGCCTCTTTCGTAGGCATAAACCTATATTATTATGGTTATCTGCTGAGAACCATTTTGAATATTGTAAATTTTTATTATGTATAATTTCCTTGATTAATTATTAAAACTAGATACTTAACCATTGGTATGGGATAAGTAGGTACTATTTATTGAAGTTTTCGAAAATTATGCGTGGGGCTGATCTTATACACTTACTAAAACATAGTTTGTAATGTGTATGTTATGCACTTAGTTGTTTGATAATTTCATTCGATAATTAACGAAACGAATTATATTCAAATATGATAGATATTTGGTTTGTATCCGCGGTGCGGATGGCTATAACAGACAAATTATTATCAGCATAGCACAATGAAGCAATTTATGGGACATCGATTATTCCCCACATTATCCCATGTCGCTTGTTCTTGTAGGCGCAAGGTAGGCGCAAGGCGGATGTTGAGGAAAGCAGGAAGAGGAGAGACGAGAGCAAACAGTCTTGATGAATGCGAGAAAGTGTCTACCTCGATGCTTTGGGAGTTGTCGTCTTCATGAGCAATTCTACTGGTGTATTTTCTGTAGATAGCTTTCAGTTAGGTTCATGGTCTTCGGGAGTACACCAATGTCGGAGAGTCGAAGGCTTCTTCTTGATATACAAAGGTATGATAAGTTCCCTTTGCCATTCCGTTGCCCGTTCTAGAATGATAGGTACCTATGCAATATTAAATTGGTCGGCGCACGAACGGTTTGGTCGGAAGCCAGTCTGTTCTTTGCAAGGGAGAGGTTCTACGATCTTCGAAAATTGTCCAGGATAATCCAGCAGTGGACATTCTATGCTGTATCGTAAAGATTAAAGGTTCGTTCGTTTGTCTGTCATCATCAATAAACTTAGAAGCCCCAATCGATTTTTAAATTGTTTAACTTGTAAAATTAAGGTTTAAGTCAGTAATAAATAAATGAAAAATTATTAACATGGCGTGTTCGTACTCCTAGTGGTAAAAGTCATTGTATTTTATTTCAAGTTCAGCAGATAACTTGTGTATGAAGCCGTGTAAAAGTGTATGAAAATTCTAAATTTGTGCGTCCAATCGTTTTTGAGATATAGGTATGCAAAAATCACTTTTTTCCATATAGATCATGGTACGACAAAAACGGTTATATAATTGAGTGAATTTGTGCGTCAATGTGTAATAAGTGAAATTTGTGAGTGAGCTTTGTAGATATTCAAGATGCCGCTGGGGGAACGTTTGTATAGTCCTAAAAACATTATTAGAAAACATATTGTCGACATTGCCGTGTACAATATGAATTATCGATAAATCTGTTAGGTTACTTGGTCCTAGCTTTTTCAAATTGTATCTACAAACGAGTTTTTACGCTGATTTGTTTGGCAGAAACGCCTAAAATATCATCGCGGATTTCATGGTTTATACATGGGTATTGTGTTGTATATAACCATAATTGAGACTAAAAATGTTTTATAAAATCTTAGATACTTAGGTAATACAAATATAAAATCGCCAACTGAAGTTAATTAGATGTAGGTGTTGAGGCTTTGTAAGGACCTATGACTAAAATGACTGTTTATTTGCTTTGATGGCTGAACTACCGCTTGTTCCAGTTTTCTGACATGAAGTAGGAAGGTAAATACTACGGCAATATTTAGTGTGCTTTGTTCTTAATTATTAGAACAAGCGCTTACATAATAGTTAACATAGCTTTAAACTAATTTACAAACTTTTATTAACAATATTTGATGAATCGAATCACTAAAATAAGGAAGCAGAATATAAAAAAATATATGTTTTTATTTTATCTGATACCATAAATATGTGCCTATGGAACCTAGGATTTCAAATCATAGTAAAAACTAAAAGAAAAATGGCTAACCTTCACTATTGATAAACTTACAAGCTATAAGAACTCAATACTCATATCCAAGTGCTTTTTTCATTTCTAGCGTGTTATAGAAGTTTATGTTAAAAAGTATGCGCACTAACATGTCTGCAGGCGATTCTACCCACAACCTAATATTGTTTTACTGGTTTTGTTCTTTCTGGATAGTAAACTGTTTAACTGTAAACCATTGCAATAGTACCTTAAGTTTTTTCTCTATTACTTACTTATGAACAAACGACTCTTTCCCCTTTAGATTATTATACATCATATTTCTTTATTTCAGAACATTTTGCATGAATCGAGGAGTTTAAAGGACCTGTCATTTCTGTTAGATTGTATTGATTAGTTTTCTTGCAGATGCAAGAGTTCATCCTTCTAATTCTTGTACCTTAATTCTGTTGCTCATAAATGTCCAGGGGAGTAATTAATAGCGTTCAAAATTAGAAAAAACTAATTTATTTTATGATTTGTTTTGCACATCAAAAATAAAAAAGAAACGATTGTACAGATCATGCATTTTATTACTAATACACTTTTTTTACTTTTGTGTAAAATAAAAAAAATATTTTGTATCTAAAGTCTATCTATAAGCGCATTACAATTCGTGCGAGAAATGTCAGCTCGGCTTTTAAAACATTTCATTCTATCCTTCTAAACATAAAAAGATATCTACTACAAAAACACATCACATACGCCTGTTTATGTTTTTATTTTTCTTACAACTTTCAACTAAAATTTGGAATTTTCTCCAACTGAATTTAAAACAATAATGGGAACATTTCTCTCTTTTTTCAACGCTTGCAATGAATACCAGCAAGTAAGAGCAGTGAGTAAATTTGACATTACATGCAGTGTCACTGGGGACGAGGGACAATTCTCCACTTTGGAACTAAATGAACATTCGTAGCCATTAATACATTCATTGTTTCAGAATTTAAATTATAAAACAGGTACAAATGAAACAAACTCATAGGTAACCACTTATTACTTTATTTTTATATTTACTCATTTATAAAATTTTCCACTATCATTATTAGGTAAGTACGCTAGAACAACATTTTTGATTATCTTAATCTTGCACCATTAATTATCAGGCTTCAAACGTCCTAATCATCAAAAAATATATATTTACCACATTTTGACCGGTCCCTATAAACAAGTATAACTGTTGATATTGCTACATATTGATCTCATGCAGTATTTACAAGACATTGCACTCAACAATAAGCTAGCTCAGGGGTCGGCAACCTGCGGCTCGCGAGCCACATGCGGCTCTGGATGTGAAGCTGCGGCTCTTTAGTTTGATACGCAAATATTATTTATTTTATAACAAAAAAACATTTGAAAATCGTTGTGAACCGATTAACGAGTATTAGGCTCCATTTCTATCTCTCAGTTTTCAGAACTTGTTTTTCACCGCACCCCTCCCCCATGACACGCGTCGACACTGTCGTTAGTCCGTAAATGTTTACTTGTCCTAATTTTTTACTTAAATAATAAGTGATCGAATAATACCATATATATATTATCTAATTTCTTGTGAAAAAAGCACTACTTACATATGAATAAATAAATATTTTTCTTATGAAGATTAGATAGATTAGTTTTTTTTATTCAAAAAATTTATTTATGCAAGTACTTTTTATTTTTGAAACGTATTTGTGGCTCTTTAAAACCTTAAAAATTTTGTAAATTGTAATTTTTGACTCTTTTGAGTCAAAAGGTTGCCGACCCCTGAGCTAGCTGAATGCAGATTTAGACGTTTTAAAATCTTTACCAATCAAACAAACAAACTCTTCAGCTTTATAATATTAGTATAATTATCAGACTGTGCTGTTTGTGAATACAACATGTAATTTACCTTTTATAAGGACCCATCAATATATAATTTTACATATCACATTCATGATAGCAATACAACAACGATATACAAAAAAAAACAAAACAATATTATTCATGTCTTTAAAAAGTATGACAGAGAAAAGCGAATAATAGGAAACCTATATCTGTGTTACATATGTATCAAGTCGATTATAGAATAAACCGTAAAAAAAACTAAATATATTTATTGTACCCTGATTATTAATTAATTTGATAATTAAAAGCAAAAGAAATTTTTAAAACTTTTACAACAGTTTTGGGGATTATATTATGTATAAGCACAAATTTCAGCATTTCTACGTCTTTTCTACAAAGAAGTTTCATAACTTATACAAAGAAAAGTATTTATTTTCCTGAACCGAATAGATTAACATTTCCAATTTAAAGAGGTTTTATAAGAAAACCACTATAATCATCCTCAGAAAGGGCAGAAACATACAAGCAGACCATTCCTAAAACAACGATATATAATAAAACATTTCATGTCTGTAAATATTATGTACCTACCTAACACCAGCGATATGTATAATATATAAAGTGTTATCAATATCCCGGTATCACAACATATGCAATTCCAACGTTTTACTTTTGCGATTGTGTACGTAGAACTCGGGACGCTACATTTTACATTTCAATTCCGATCGACAATTCACAACTATCACTAATCATACTAGTTTACAAAAGAAAGTGTGCGAGTATGTGTTTGTGTTTCCTTTACTCTTAGGGTGTTACCACAACAATCGACGTTGCTTGTTCCATGCTTTCGGTGTGGTAACACCCTTAAACAACCGAACACATTTTAGGGAGATGGTACAGCATGATCTCAATAACGGCAAATTTAAATCAACTAATAAACATTAATATAGAAACAAATTTTGCGAGTGTTCACAAATAAGTTATTTGGAAAAACATTCAACCCATGGATTCTATATTTTCTGAGATACTACTTTAGCTAGATAATTAATATTCACCAACTTTACAAAATATTAATATTCCCGAAAATAACTTGTGTAGCAGAATCCATAGTTTGAATTAATGTTTCCACTGAAAACACAATACGACACGACAATACGTCCCATAAAGAAATATTGACAGTTAATCGTGATAGTAAATCAAGTAACAAATAAAATAGTAGTTAAACTATAAAAAAGTAAAAATATTTTATTAAATGACAGTATTAAGTTATGATATTAATTATCACTACCTCATCATATCTATAAGAAGGCCAACGAGACCAGATAAAATACGTAAAGAAACTGACCGTTACTGAGCTACATTGCGATAGCGATCGACTATTGTCTCTGTCGTACGAAATAATGTTGTCAGTTCGTCGACGACGGTTGTCGTTGCGTGATTCGTAGTACTGGAAAGCTGTCAGGAAGACTGAAAGATGTTGTAAAGCTGTATGAAATGTCTGAAATATGGTTTACATTCTTTATCTCTTCTCGTTGGTATTATCTTATGTATGTCTTTTGCAAGGTTTTTAAAGCATTTCGATGCTTTCATGTATAACATACATAAAAACTGTTGTATAACAATTTTCTATAACATTACATTGGCACTAATAATTTAACCTATGTAAATACTTAAAGACCGAAACAAAAATTTTCAAAATTTCGGAAGACTAAAGTTTATTTTAGAGAGTTATTTTTATATAGAGAGTAGAATGTGATAAAATAAAATATATACATAATGAATTATTGAATGTGTGATTTTCTAATTATTTTCTCAAAATGTCACCAATCGTCTGTTAAGTATAACAAATTGTACTTAACAAAAGAATCAATTATATTCAAAACCATCTCACTAGACGATACAGCGGACTTACTAAAAGTGCTTTAAATGAAAAGTTTACGTTATATAATCAAAGTTTGATATTTACGGAAAAAAAGTAGTTTTTAGTGAAAACAAATATGGAAAAAGTCAGATTACTGCCTCAACAGCTATGAAATCAACGACACAAATTCAAAGTATATTTTAATCTTTGAATTGTGTTTAGGATTCTTTAAGGATTTGATTTGATTCCTGTAACTTTAAAGAACATAAACAATTTATAGCAGTCCTCTACATTTCATATTATGTTAATAAAATTTTGGAGATAACAGGTTTCTCAGTTTAAATCGTTTTATAATTTGATTTCACAAACTGATTTCATTTTCGTCATTTTAACGACAGACAATAAGGGATCAAGAAAACTTGGTCCCACTCAAGCTCCTATCATTGCTTCCGATATTCATAATGATGATATACTTTCCAATAATAATATACGTATGAGAAAAAAATATAATGATTTTTCATAGACTATGCAATTTCTTGCAAAGATCATAAATGACAAAAAAAAAATGTATAAAGATTTAATAATTAAACATGATTTTATATTTTCAGTGAACACTGTTTTTAATTTAGCTACATAAAGTCTAATATCTATCTACATATTCGAAGAATAAACAAGAAATTCGTCTCATAAGGGCACATAAATCAAAGGAGACTGTAGGAAAATACTACAGTTTTTATCAAAACTACAATTATCTAAAAATATGATTAGTTCCATACATATCCGGAGAAGATTAATATAACATGGCTACACTATAAAGGGATCTACAAAAAGAGTATAATTTTGATTTGTCATTATTCAAAAAAAGGTAAACGCAATTACTTAAAAAAATTCTAAAACTATTAACTATTTAAGTCTATTAAGTTTAAGATTTTAATAATCTGAATAAGTCAAGTATTTTAAAATATACACAAGTCGTTAAGGTACAGGTTGATACATGCAAAACTTAATCAAAATTAAGTAAAATATTTTATATTTTTGGCATGTTAGTTCTGTTAAATGTAAAATATGGAAGAACACGTTACATAAATTAATACACAAACATAAGAGTACCTGATGTTAGGTACAACGTCAATACAAAGTAAGTACATTCACTATTATAATTTTGTACATGAAAATTACATATAAGTACATTGTATAATGCTTTGTCATTATCTAAGAGAGTTCTAAGTACAAATGATTACTGTCATGATTTGTGTTTAAAAATCACAAACATATTATCATACTATATACGATGAAAATAATCAACATGAATATAGTTTCCTTTAACATGTATATAGATCCCGAAAAATATCTTGAACAATGCAAGAAGGAACGTAACTTCGTAGTAAAATAAAACAAAAATTTTTACACGTTCGGTGTCGTGTTCAAGAAGTTTGCCGCGATTTATAATAGTATTTCAAACAGGTGTTAGCTCTCTTATTTATTTTGAGACACAAAATCTCTGGAATTAGTTATAAAAAAATATAACTTATAATCATATTTCATATGCAGTATCTGATAAATCATTGCTAATAGTAAGACAATAAATTTTCCATTATTCCAACCTAATGCAGGTAACTTATTATTTTCATAAGTTGAATAAGTATACTAGAAGTTGGAACAAAAGATAGTCATATTACTTCGTGACCATATTTGTCTTTACCGTAATTGCCCAAAGGAATATAATTCGTAAACTCCTTAAAGTAATATTTTAAGCTTTCAAGTATTCAATAAGTCAATATTGCAAATTCCATAAACATGCTGATTAAAATGACATAATTTTTAATATAGAAAGATGACTAAATTCGTAATTTTTTCACATAACACCCAAATCAGTGCTCGTTGATTCACTACCATTAACAAATCACACTATAATAACGCATATAATAGAAACTATACGATAACAAAGGCCAACATTTTGCGGCTTTCGAGCCGCACTTGCCCTGTTGCACATCTACAGCTTTCTGTGCAAGTGCAGGCACTAGATCTGCATAATTCTAATTCTACTGAAATCTAGATTCATCTCGGACTTTGCTTAGGAGCTTATGTGTGTATGTATATTTTGATAATAACACTTTTAATATACATCATGTCAATACGTTATTACCGCAGCTAGCGGTAAGCGTATAGTTATATGTTTATTTATGATAGTAACTGGGAACTGGGTTCGAATCCAGGATGACATTTTACTGCTCGAAGTAAAGTCTGAGCACTTTTTTACTTTTAGACTTCAGCCTAAGTGTTTTGGTCTAATTATTTTTCATCATAAATGCAGGCACGATGAGAATCTCGATCTATTAATCTTTCATTACAGCAAGCAAGCACTAGATCTGCACAATCTTCCTCCTGCGTGAGAGTATGAGCAGGTACTCGATGCCCCACACGACGACGCAGGACATTATCATGGCGTTTTGTACGTGGATGCACATCGCGAAGCTGCCCGTGTAGTCTCGCACGTAACCTGGAAGAATGAGGTAAAGATTGAGTGAGTGAAAAATATTTGATCAATTTAAAGTTTTTGGTAAAAAGGACGTGGAAATAAATTTGTTAATTTACTAATCTGTTCAAATATGTTGATTTGTAATTTTATGATCGTAAACTAATTTAAAACATGAATTAAATTTTTGAACGAAAAATTATTTAGCAGATTTAGTAAAGTGGATATAATTAGGATTAAACGAGTTCATTACTCTGTTGTACTACACAATGCAACGGAACCGCTTTTTAACAATCGAACCCCAACTGATTTTAAGGAAAGCCATAAAAATATTATATTCCACCATGGGATTACGTGTTCCATAAAGGATCTTCTTTCGTTCGATAGTCAAAAGTAGGTCGTTATAATCTAACCGAAATGCTAAAAGGACGCAAGCACTATCAGTTCAAACGATAACAGAATGTTAGAGTTTGCCAAAAATATCGCATAACAAATATTATTTTGAACATGTTTTATTAGTATATTTTTTCATTGCCTTGTCAACATAACTCACTCGAAACTATTGTTTCTAAAACAAAGGCGAGTCCAAATTGTCCCAGAAATCGCCGACAGAACAGAAACGAGTGCTACACCAAGCTATAACACTGATATCGAAAAGTTATTATTATTTTTGTTTAGTGTTTACGTTAAACGTTTAAAAAGTTTTAAAGTTCGTACATTACAGCTTGTAATCGAGAACACTAACTAGAGAATACAAATCACTACACATTATTAAACAAAGTTCCCAGGATGTTGTCTGTCTGTCTAATAGCGATCAACTCAAAAAGTATCGAACGGATTAACGTTTTGTTGAAAATATCGAAAAAATTTCAGCCAACTGGAAGCTTTTAACGAGAACGCTGCCAAAAAATCTTTGATATACAACAAAACAATGCCTGGTGGAAATGTTTCTCTATTATGGGCCTACAGAAAGGTCACCGATGGCATGTGTCTATCTTTTAAAGATAGCTTACTAGACCCATTTTAATGTTAAAAAATGGTTAAATATAATTCAGTAATTGGAGAAATATTTAGACGAATCAGATAGAAATATCCTCATCAAATAAAATGCGTTAGTTGCCTATAAACTTTATGCTCATCACAATAATAATTGCCCTTTACACCAAACAATTTAAAATCAAACCTTGGGAGTTATCGCCAAATTAAAACTATCAGGCGTCAAAATAAATCCGCCCTCGGATTTCTCCGACAGAGCGATTACTCGCCGTAAAGCCGATTTTAATGACGTTTGGTTTCTACACCGTGTTGTCTTCGATCGCAGTATTCAAATATACAAATAATTGGGTAGATGACACAATTTAAAAATGCAAGTTTTTATAATTTATTTATAAAATATTAGTTATTTTGACAGGTACAATGTTTTGAAAAATATAGTTTTGAATTTAATATCGAAATTATATAGATTTGAAAACTTAAAAAAAGAAGCAAAAACTTATTATAGTATATGTTAAATTTTTAAATATCATTAACTTACTAACATTAAATATAACAATTTTTACTATGACAGTATGCATGTAAACGCATTATCTACGTAGCTATTATATATTTTATCCAAACGCCCATACAATTTTAGTATGATTCACAAGTCGTGACGTCACAGCTCAGTACCGTTTTGTATGGAGCGTTTTTCGGCGACTCGCAGCGGCTCCTCGAACACATTGCTGTATCTAGAAAACTATTGATTGTAAACATACTTTATATAATTTATTTACTGTTGATAAACTATTTAAATATGAAATAAAAATAAAATTGTCATGTACCCAATTGTAATAAGTTTTATATTTAGTGTGCGATATATAAGGTCGTACGTAAGGAATCACTTTAAGGATTAAGGTCGCATTATTGTTTTGTGTTGTTATTCTGTATTATTTGAGTATTTATATTAGATAGGTAAGTAGTGTTAGCTTCTTTAAAATTAAAATAGATACTCGTGAACATTCATTTGTTTGAGAGAATTTTATCAAAGGTAGTCTTTATTTGTAATTTAATTTCTTATACGTAGTGTAGTGATTATTTCAGTTTTCAAATACTTGCAAGATAGGTGTCATATAATATTAAAAAGCTCCAAGTATGATAAACATAGATAGGTAACATTTATATCCACATGGTGAACGCAACAAGCTCATGCAACAGTAGAAAAGAACGAGCCATATATGCTAACCCGTACAAAACTAGGGTCGCTAGAGCCAACTCTCTTTCAATCACCACCTAAGCAAAAAAACAAACACTTACCAATCAATGGTCCAATAGCCACTACAAGGACCCCTTTACTGACCATATGCAGGCCAAACGCCGCTGGTAACTTCTCAAGAGGGCAATACTCCGATATGGTCAGTGTAAAGTTACTCAGACACATGCCTCGGAAGAACCCACAAATAGACAGCCAGATTAATAGCGGCACCCATTCTGTTTGCTCTGCTAGGACTGGAAAAGAAAAAGGGGCTTTTTAAAGGTATTTTATTATTTTTTATTCTGAATAGATTTTTTTTTACAGTTCTCGTACCCGGCAAATGACCACGCGATTTAACTGATGGTAAGTGTCATTCATTTTAACGAACTACACAAAACTATTATATTGCAGTTAGAATACTGATAATAAAAGTTTATTTAATAGTATTAACTCTGCCTAGTATTTTCTTAGAATAGTATTTTTTGGGCATAAACCGGGAAATTAGGATAAAATATTTATACAGGTGATCTTACTGTAAGTAACATTTAAAATCATTTCAACTAATTTTACGTCAAAGGCGTAATCGCAAACAAAATATCACAAACAACACGGAATAAGAACTCAAACTTAGCCACAACAGTATAAATAATTATATCCCATTAAAAACAGCCTGTCCATCACGAATACGTCCCTCGCAATGTAAAGCGGAATCAATTCAATTAATTTATGATTTAGCTTATTTCCATTAGTAGCACAAAGTTCGTTTTTGGCAACTAACCAAAAAACTTAAACCGTATTTCTTTTTACTTTGGAGTAAACTCATATCACAGCTACAGTAACGTAGACTCAAGTAAATAGGTAATTTTATTAGATACATTTTGTGTCTACTAGAAAGTAAAGTCAGAACTTCTGGCGTATAAAGCATCCAGCCACTTCTAAGACTACGAGGCCAGATTATCAACTACTTAAAACTAACATAACGGGGAATAAAACCGACTTGCAGTTAATGCGCATGTTGTTTCTGCATATTTCATTCAAGGACTATTCCAGTGCTAATTATTTAAGCAAAACAAAACGAAAAAACAATAAATTAACTTACCTGATCTAGTAGCCGCTAAGAAAAAGCACGATACAAAGAATATAACCTTCTTTGATAGCGTCGTTCTGTCAAAAATAGGGGGCAAAATCAACCGAACCAAAATGTCAGTTATGGCCGCCATTGATAAGCAAAACGCCGTGTCATTTACATTATAACCCAAACTTCTGATGAAGAATGGCGTCAACATCCTAAATTGGAGCTCCCCGCTCCAAAACAATGATAAACCGAGTAAAAGATTCAAAAAAGACCAGTCTTTTAGTAGATCTAAATCCATAAGGGCGATGAACTTTTGCACGAAATTCTTTTCTTTCTCTTTGACCTTCTCTGGCTCTGATTTTTTTATTGATTTCATTTGTAATGCATCATCGGCTGCCTGTAATTTATGAATATTTAATGTTAGTATTTTATTAATAAAGAAATGGAATATATATTTGATAGTGAAAATTATAATTCAAATAAATTTTTATGAAAATATGAAACAATCTTGACAGGAAAACAGAATTAGTATGGGTCCAACAACCCTTTCCTATTTCAATATACAAAACATTTTTAGGCTCATTCAATTAAGTAATTTGTAATTGTCTCTAGGATTAATCAAGATAAGATAAGTCTTTGATTGAGAAACCCTTTTTATATACAAAATGTATCAAATTTGATTGAGGCTGACTTACTATATGTTTTACACAATACAAACTAGAAAAGTCTGTAATGCACATGTAACTTGAAATAATTTTCATTTCGATCAACTTTGAGCTAACTGAAAAACCAAACGTTAAATCATAACCATTACATATTAAACTACAAGTAAACTTGTTTAGTTTTATCAGATAGATTTAATCCATTTACCATTTACAAATCAAGTATCATCCACATTAATTAACCTCAATCACCTGCCAAGTATTTCCAAAAGACAACAACACTCACATCAAGATACAGTTGCAAGTAACTGCCCGTGAAATCCATATTTGAAATATTCGAGATCACAGACACTTTTCTTCTCCTCGCCGCTTCCGTCATACTTCCGCTGGACGTAACTCTCTGCATAGCAGCGACAGAGGCAGCCGTGGTCATTCCAATGCCTATCTTTGAATTTTTCTCAAACTCGAAGTCTTGCAAGGGTTTATCACAAGTTTTCGCACGTGGTAACCCTACAGTCCTGACTGAGGGATGGTTCATGTTGCCATGCGACCTTTGGGTCGTCAATTTGGGCATCGGATGGCTGACTAGAGGATTGATCTCGAACTTGTCTATCTCTTCTTCGTCGCTTTCGTATATGCATTCCATTTCCTGGAAAAAATTATAGAGTTAAGTTTAGATTTTTTTATTTGGACAGTTAGCTCAATAGAGGATAAGGGTCTCGGCGAGGTGACTCTTGATCTCAAGGACTTTCAGGATAAAATATACCTTGTTACTTCTGTTGGTGGGGTCATTTGTAATGGTGAAATAAAGTTAATATCGATTTCGTAGTTTCAGAGTTAATCGATTACATACAAGCAAAACAAATCTTTTTTCTTTATAATAATTGCATAGATTACTACGGAAACGTGGCCTTTATGGATATAGGAGCCCCATCGTACCCTTTTTACAAATAAAAATTAAACAAATGACTGTGAGGAAAAATGGCCGTCGATGTATCCTTAGAGTTTACTAAATATAACTTTTTTTTAACTTTGCCATAGCCAGCAAACCAGCACGCGAGGGTGCACCTGTATAAATAGATGTAATTTTTTGATTATATTGTAGTAAATTGATTTAACGATTTGTTTTGCATTGCCGACCGCATTGCCGGCTTTAGTTGTAATTTCCTTTATTCCAGTTGCACTGGCTGATTCTTTATCCGGAACACAACCCAGTAAACGTGGTTATTATAGCGGTTTAAATAGGAAGGAGTGTACTAGAGCCTCAGACGAGACCTTCACAAAGTAACTCTACTACAACCAAGTATACTGAATAATCCGTATCCAAAACTAATCTGAATCAAGAATCTATCATAAAAACTCAAACGTTACCCGTGACATCGTTTTACGCAAAAACATTGAGAGATAATAAGATTGCGAAAAGGTGCGTCAATAGGCGTCGTTTTCTTTTATTTGACTTTAACAATATCATCGTTTGCATATCTTAAGCACGTGATTATATAATTTAACTATATATATCGATCATTTTAGTCAATCATCTGTTGACTTCAAGTAGAACATACAAGTATTGATAGGAATAGATGTTATTGACTCGAGATTTCTTTCTTATCACTGATACTTGTATATATTATTGGGTATTGTTTCACTGCTAAAACTTAAAGCGTTTTAGTAAGAAATAATGCTTTTGAGCTTCTCCTTGAGGAACACACCTCAAGGTTTTTCTGTATTTCGGGTCGTTTGTACATCAAAACCTCTTTATAATATGTTTTTACTCGTAGCGAAATGTTGGAACAGTGCTTGGCATATTGCGTTCTCTGTCACACTTACAGGATTCATAGTTTACTACAGTAAAACAGACCGAGAACGCCACATGCCACCACCCCTGATCCCATATCATAATAATACAAACGGTGAGAGAGTGTTCATAACTATAATAAATAAACATAATAAAGTAGAATTCTTACCTTCACAGTCTGCATTTCACAATCAGCCGGTATCTCCTTCAAATGCCACTTCACCGGCTGCAGGAGACACGATCCCAACACAGCATTGAATGCCAGCGCCGCGAGCACGGCCACCGTCCAGCGGAATCCAAACTCGCCCAGCAGCAGCTTCACCAGCTGCGGCATCACCATCAGCCCTAAACCAGTCCCAGCCATCGACAGACCCACGGCTTGTCCCCGCTTCTTGGTGAAGTAGTGGTTCAGGGATACGAATGAGGCAGACGAGGCTAGGCCGACGCCGAAACCTATGATTAATAATTTCTTTGTGTATTATTTTAGAGTCATTTAGTTCGATTTGCACAGAGAGGTTTAAGAAGAAATAAAACCAATATCATTGAAACCAGAGCCAAAAAAACGTTGGTATGTATTTACCAAATTTGTTGGAAATAGCTTTATAGTGACATGAATGTTTCCTTTTAATATTTATTTTTAGTATAAAATACTTAGGCACAAACACATGACGTGTAAGTTTCTATATTCGTATATTTCTAAACTGATTCTCTGCTTTTTGAAATATCGAGATAAAAAAAATAAATGTTACCTTACCCACAAAAGTTTGGGTAGACACAAATGAAATATTCGAATACATTAGTATAATTAATGTTATTAAAATTGTATGAAAGCAAATAAAAAGCACATTCTTATGTGACGAAATTAATAGTTACTATATATCCCATTATATCCAATCAACATTTTGTCTAACATATATGTATAATTTACATCTGTTTCTCTCATAAAACAGAATTAGAACAATACGTTTTCGTCTTAATTGATCTAACACAATGTTTACTAACATCACTGCTAGCCTAATTAAAATAATAAACGAATATTTGAAGCGTATATCACTAACAGATACTATGAAGGTACAAAAGTTTCTAGCCCTTATTTTTTTAACAAGTTCATTTGTTTGTTATTAAGTTTTAAGACCGGTACAGTCATTTCAGCAGCACTTGTTGACCGACAAGGCCAGCCTGAAGTAATTACCCCATTTATTCGGCTCGTCTCGCCAACATTCATCCACATAAACTAGATTTGGCCTCTCGACAGTGCCCAATAATGCTGGTCCGAATATGTAGGTAGGCCCTTTTAGTCCTTATAACTTGACTAGGATTTTGTCAACCAAATGTTGTACACTGGCCCAGTTTCAATTTTTACCTTTGTAGACTTCGGGATTTATGTATGCCTACATGCAATTATTACTCGTAGTCATAATATAATGACTATTGATCTCTATCTATGAAAGTCAGAAAAAACGTCAACGCACAGCAGTACCATTGTCTCACAAAATTTAATTTTTCGTATTAATTTTACAGTTATTTGTGAGTACGTGTGTATTTTTTCGTATTTATTATCTTTATACTTTTTTTTTATTTATAATTCATTATTTTACGTTAAAATAAATGAAAAAAAATACTTTACGGTTACTATAATCGCACTTATATAACGTAGGCGATGCTATTATGACAACGGACGCAACATTTACCGTCCTAAACGCAAACAATAGTGTATAAATCGAAGGTTATTATTTCTAATGGAAATATTATTATTACCATAAGAATTTTATGAAAACTGACATAATTCACGGGAACTATGGAAAATTATTCCATTGTTTGTAATTCATGATTTAAATAGAAATACATCATTAGCGGTGATGATGTTTAAACGACTCATAAATCTTTAAATGAGCATCGACTTTGAGAACTGGATTGTGAAGAATTAGATTTATACATTTTTATCGCAATAACTTAGAGTTTTTCCTTATTGAATTTACATGAATGAGCTATTAAAAAATAAGTGAAATAATAATAATATACCGATAGTTATTATGTTTTTATTGTCTTCACATAAAAGTTACGTGAAAGAGATCACTCTTGAGTTGAGTGATAGGGCTACTAGAATCAACGTCAATCTGGAACCGGGTGATAGGCCATGCCGTTTTCAAATTATAAGCATCAAAAAAGTATTCGGAATACCTGGCACTCTGTGATGATCTTTCAAGTCCTATGACAAAAAATATTAACTTGTCTTCGAATTTTTTTTCTGTAACCATGAACTACCTTTCTGTAAATTACAGTTTAAAATGTAACCATTACTACCACAGTTTTTGATAACATGTTAGATTTTTGCCCAACATTTAATTCAAATTTACATCACCGAACTTTTACCAAATTTACTGTAAAGAAATGAACAACGCTACTTTGGCAAATGACATTAATAAACACCCGATCATCGCCTCGCGATACAATCCAGCTGCAGCAGAAAAAAATGTATTTACGTTACGTAGCTCTTCGCACGTTTTGGTTGTTGGGGTGATATTTAATGCTCGGCTAGTCAGGCGGGCCTTAATTCACCATAAGGGTAACTGCATGAGTTGTGAATTGTGACGCGAATAAGCCTTTGCTAGCACAGTTTGCTATAATTTTCTGAAGTGTTATACGTACTGCCAACAATCTACAGGCATAATCAACTACTTCTTAAGACGTTCTGACATATACGTTTTCCCTCTTCCTGGATCTGCTTGTTGGCTACAGGTAAAAAAATTCAGTCAGTCCAGCCAAATATGTTCACATAATAATATATATGTCTTCTAGGCTTCTCATGATTTTTGCTACAAATTGTGAAACTAATTCTGCTCAGCTCTAATCGGAGCAGCAACATTTTTAAATTTGTTTTTGCTAGCGGACACAGATTGGTTTTTGCGGATTCCAAAATGGTATGCCAAAAGCTAGACTACTTCTTTTTTTGATGAAATCGGAGTTAGTGCCAAGTCTCTTTTATTAGTTTAAAAGTTAGTGATGCAGGCTACGCATTTTTAAATCTAAATGTTGGTAATGCAGCCTAGGTACAGGTCCAATTTAGACGAAGAGTGACGCAATTTTGCCGAGTGTGAGCGAGATAGATATACGCAACGTTTTTCCGCGAGTGAGACAGTTTACCCATCATTTTGAGTAGTTTGTTTGAAACAAATAGAAATGCTACCCTGGCCTAACAGTGATGCATAAGTTAAGCACATTGACCAATTCGACCACAAAGACCTTTTTCGCTTACTGTGCATCTTTTTGTATCGGTATTGACTACAACTACGGCTTTGGACTTGATTTTCTTTGTGATTTGTATTTATCTGTCTCCAGTTTCTGACGACCCTGACTTGTAATCGTAATTTAGCATTTGTGTCCAATTTTTTTTTAATATTTTTCTAATAGCCGTCCCTACTTGGTCTATACCTGTATTACATATATTATACAATTTTACCATTTTTATTTATAATGGCAACAAAAAGAATGTATATCCTATTTACGTCGCAAAAAGGGAATTTCATACGATTAAGCAACGCTAAAAAACTACAGCTCAGTCTTTTGAGTGTCTACAAATATATTGAAGGTTGAGGCACTCGATCGAAAATAAATGTTTTTAAATGACTATGCATCGTATTCACTCAAATATTCTTTATTATATATACCTACCGGAGGAAGTCAAATACAAAATAAGAAAGGTAGTAAATTCAATAACAGGCGCGGACAAACATACAAACAGTACGGTTCTGCTCTAGTAACTACCTCGAAGGACAATATGTGAGGTGAACAATAGAAAATTAGATTGGCTCCTAAAAATAACCACATTACAAAGTTTACAGGGATTATGAAACAAAAAAAAACTAAATTATAAGCTTCTAAAAATCATTTCACGTGTGTGAGCATGATTTTTATTAATTTCCAATGTAACTACGAGAAAACATGGAATTTAAGCGGAAAGCATACGCGAAATATCTATTACTCTTAAACGTTTATATGAGTTCATAAAAAAATGCTAAAAATATCATTAAAACAGTCCTTGATAAGCTCTTGTTTCGTTATCAGCGATCGTAATTTAGATAGCTAAAAAATATCGGTGATGACTCAGGCCGCTAGTTATTAGTATTATCAATGATCGTTTTCCGACTTCAAAAAGTATTGTACTACTACGGATTCAAATTGACAATGAAAATTATTAAAACCTATTAGTAGGCAAGAGAGTCATTAAACTTAGTTTGTCATCGATTAAGCAAAAACAGAATGGAATACGTTTGATTTTCCTATCGCCCTATTTGGCAAATATAATTTACAAAATGAAGAGTGGATTACCACACCTCTTGTATGAAATGGAACATAACTCTTTATCCAAAGTCCTTTTCATTTTGGGAATACAAGGAGCCTGTATGGTATTCGTTTTAAATTTTACATTCATTAATTATAATAATTTTTATAAACTACGAGTGCATTTATAACAAAAGAGCGAACGTAAGTAAATTAACAACTTTAATTCTCACCTCCCATAATACTGTAAGTAGCCAAAATATGCTCCATGCTGTTTGCCGGGGCGGTACACAGTAGGCCCAGCGCGCATATTGTTGACCCTACCAGGCACACCTTCCTATACGAGAAGGTCTTGATGACTGGCCCTACGAAGAAGCCAGAGAAGTTAACCACGGAGTCTAGGGTGCTGGCAATCACGGAGGCCCCCGTCGTGTGCACTCCCAGGTCATCCAGAAGATCTTTAAACAGCAGACCAAATGACGGCTCCAGCGAACGCGTTGAGAACTGAAATTTAAACAGGTTTAAGTCAGTCAATGATACACTAAAGAGACATAAAGATACAAGGGCGTTGGTAGCGCAAAGGTTAAGGCGCTGGCTGCTGCGTCGGGTTCCGGTGAAGCCAAATCCAACGAGTTTTTACAACTCAAGTACATGAACCCGACTCTGACAGCGAGAGAAAACACCCCGGCAACCTCAAACATCTCCCTTAATGAGATGAAGCTGATATCCCTGCAGGCGGTAATAAAGCTGTTTTGTCTTGTGTAAAAAGATACAATTTCATTCAATGTTACTCAAACATGTAATTTTGATGAGGTAGCAAAAAATACTATTATTATTAATGCAAGTGAAGGAACAACTTTGTAAGTAGACTTATAAAATTGGTGTTTGTTTATCATGACTCTCCGAATAAATGGCACTTAAAAGAGGCGATAAAACACTTGTTTCTGTGAGCGTATTTACACGCGATAAGCAAACATTGTGCCCGTGGCGTTTGGTAGCGACGTGATACCATAACACAGTTGTACAGTTTGTTTTGTTAAGATCTCATCGGGGGGGGGGGGGTACAACAATCCTTCCTATTTTTACCGCCATAATACCACGTTTACGTGTTTGTGTTACGGTTGATGGGAATACAATCACTGGAACAAAGTCAATTCAAACTAAAGCCTACAGTCGGCAACATTAGCCCATATAATAATCACATTCAATATTGATAAAGAAAACATCTACGACCAATTATGTCCATGAGTGCGGATGCCATACAGCATTAGGTGGGTTGAATGTTCGTGTGCTGGTTCTAAAATAATTTTCAATAATACCAATATTATAATAATACACTATCCAAATCTTGGTCCTGCACACTTTGCCCCGGGAAAACCCCAGTAGGCGACATTATTAGTCAGCCGAACAAAACTAACGAAACTGAACTCTCAAGTTACTTAAAGTGAACTGTATTTTGAGTGCATCCCAAGTATCCCAATGAGGAAATACAGTAATACCCCGGACTTACGCGATAGGTGGGACCTAGAGATAGCCGCGCAAGTCGAATTCGCGTAAGTCGGGGTTCAACTTTGCATATAAATACAAATAAAGTTTGTGTAATCGGGACCAAAGTCTAAAGAAAACCATAATTTAGAAGAAACATGTTTCATAAAATGTTAGATAACGAAATCATTACTATGAATAATACAACGTAAACCAAAGTTATTTCGATGTCGAAGGCTTCATATATTCTAACAATATCGCCTGACGATTTAAGTTTTCTTCTGCTCACTTAAAATTTCCTCGTAGCATGCCAGTAACTTTTTAATTTCCCGTTTCGTAGTAAACACGCGCTCTTCATTGGAACCTATTTTTTCTAAAATTTGTAGCCCCTTGTCAATTGTACTGAGGCCTTCTGATAAGTTTCAAACCGTCATTCGATTTTCCGGTTCAACTGGGTCTAACGAATCAGTGTGTTCAATGTCTTGATCATGCTCACTCATTTCTATAATCTCGTCAATTGTTAGCTCTGGATTGTGTGAATACAGCAACTTGTGAAAAACCGCGTAAAACGGGGTAGCGTTAGTCGGGGTTTACTGTATTATACAAAAACATGAGCTCGGTTTAAATATAGCCGATGTTACTCCTAGACAATGTAGCCACTCCAGTGGAGAAAGAGTTTTAAAAACGGTTTTAGAGTCGATCGATTACATAGAAACAAACCATCAAACCTTACTTCTTCATAATAATAGTATTGATAAAGAAAAACATAGTGAAACCGTAATTAACCTATAATTCGTCCCTGCTATCAACAAAAACTGCATGTCGCTCATTTGGTGCAACAATGTCGTAATTACTATTTTCTTAAAAAATAAGTTTAATATGTCAATATGTGTGAAAAACCTATTTACATCGGGAGAAACATTGACCGAATTGTGTTTGTGGTGATTTGCCACGAGATGGCGCGAGTGTCATTGTAGAATTGAATGGAATCGCGACGTTTCTGTTGCTACAACGTCTGGATAGCCAGTTGCGCGGGGCGCCCCGCTGAGTGTGGTTATTTTGTGGAGCTTCAACGACGTAAAGGTATTTATGACATTTAATCCCATATTTTTTGGTGCAACAATAGCGTAATTGATCAGTTACGGCATTGTTGCACCAAAACTTAGCATGTTTTTGGAGACACAATGACGTAGTCGCGTATTTCCGTAATTTTTTTGGGAAACAACGACATAATTTTGTAAATATGTCATTGTCGCTCCAAATATAGTATTTTTTGATAATTCAATGACAAAAATCAGTAATTACGTCGGTTTTTCTCAAGATAAATCATTAAACTGTTGAGACGATGTCAAAATTGTGTTATTACGTCGTTATTGCTGCAAGTAATGTATTTATATTTTTTGCACTAGACAAAATCATGCAAATGTGTCATTGTTACTTTAATACTTCTATGGGTATTATGTGTATATGTTTGTCACTCTTTCACGCTTAAACGACTGAACCGATTCCCTGGATTAGAACATAGGCTACTTTTTATGCCAAATTCCACACGGGAATGGGTACTGCGCGGGTCCAACCACGCGAAACAGCTTGTAATGATATATTTACACTTCAAATTGATGAGAAATATTAATGGTTAACTGTATTTAATAATGTGTGTAATAGTTAATACACATGAGACTAAACTTTCAGCTAAGAATATAATTAACGATGGAAAGCCGTGCAAGAAGATTGGTGAATTGTTGTACAATAGAAAGAAAAGTCCCCCCATTTACAAAAACGAATGCTTCAGAAGTTAGTAAACGATGTAATGATCGTAAGAACTTAGTATGTAAGTTAACTTTTATACTGTAACTAGCTGCATCGCGCGGTTCCACCTGCGTATTTCCCTATGCTAAGGGAATGTTCGAATAAATATTACATATTACTGACAAAGAAACTGCCTCCCTACCAAGTATCATCAAGATCGGTTCAGCGGTTTAGTCGACAACTATTTTTAAAGAGACAGGCAGAGTTACTTAGTTCACATTATAACATTATTATGGATAAAAAGTTAAAATTTTTTCATAATTCATTATTCATAATCAAAATAAAAATCTCATCAAGATATAAGTAATCCGTTGCTGAGATAGACCGAGATACTACTAGATACTAGGTTACAATTTATTAATATTTAACCCATATATTATAATAATTGTTGCAGATGATAGAACAGATATATTCATACCAAAAAATAAATTAATTCGCTGTGAAAATACTACGCCAGAAAATAATTTGCCTGACTTAGACATAGGTTCAAGCTTTCAAACTCCTATAGATTCACCAACTTGTATTCACCAAACTGTGGATTCTGATCATGCAAAATCAAATTCGTTGACTTATGAAGACAAAGATTTTTCTTCAGACGATAGTGGATACAAATACAAATGTTCAGAACATTTTTCAGAGGAGCAAAGATATGAGCTTTTCAAAATGTATTGGGACTTATCCTCTCTTCAAAGGCAGCGTGATTTTTTTAATTCGACAATAACTGTGCTTCAATTGGCACAACGACGTCTAAAAACTGGTGTTGAAAAAAACAGAAAACCAAATACTTATTGTTCCTTGATGTCTAGTGGTAGGAGTATTAGAGTATGCAAATTATTTTTGTTGAACACCTTGGGCATTTCCGAACGTACTTTACGTACTGTAATTGAGGCTAAGTCAAGTATTGAATCTAAAGGGGTAGCACCAATTGAGAAACGCGGCCGCCATGACAATCATAAAAAAACTAGTTCTGAGGTACAAAAGTCTGTTCAAATTCATATAAATTCAATAAGTAGAATTGAGAGTCACTATCTCCGTGCCAATACTACTAGAGAATTTATTGATGGTGGCTTAACTATTGCGGATCTGCATCGTG
Organism: Marasmarcha lunaedactyla; assembly: GCA_923062675.1. Taxonomy (NCBI): domain Eukaryota; kingdom Metazoa; phylum Arthropoda; class Insecta; order Lepidoptera; family Pterophoridae; genus Marasmarcha; species Marasmarcha lunaedactyla. The sequence continues at coordinate 10,368,940 of OV281343.1, read as the reverse complement.
ATTATAAGAGATTAAGAGAATCAGAAAACAAAGAAGCTGCAACTTACGATTCATACTTTCGCATATTTAATACGGAATTTAATATTTCTTTTTTCGTGCCAAAAAAAGACCAATGTGATGTCTGTGAACAATATAAAAATGCTGTTGGAGAGGACAAAGAGAAACTAGAAATAAACTATACAGAACATTGCCGGCAGAAAGTACTTAGTCGAATGGAGAAGAAGACTGACATAGAATTATGTAAAAATACAGCGAGTTATAATGAAATAGTCGCAATTTATGATCTTCAAGCAGTTATGCCGGTGCCAGTTGGCGAGTCGTCATCTTTTTATTATAAATCTAAATTGAACTGCTTAAACTTGACAGTAAGTACTAAGTTTAACTCATAATATTTTTTATGCTCCGTAAATAGTTTAATAACATTCTTGTTTTATAGGTAACATATATAAAAGAAGACCAAACATATTGTTACTTTTGGCATGAAGCTATGGGAGGTAGAGGAGCAATGGAGATTGGTTCCTGTATTCTGAAATATCTACAACGAGTAGCTGTTAATCACCCTGGTAGTAATATCACATTTTATACAAAAAAACAGGTTCGAATATTTATTAAGAACTGTTCAGTAGTTTTGTGCTGTGTCTTGTCTAATATTTGTTTTTTTTTTTTCAGATTCATATTCTCTATGTACTTTTATGCAGTGAAAACTTTACCAATTAATAAAATTACGCATAAATTTTTAATTAGAGGTCATACCCAAAATGAGGGGGATACAGCTCACTCCATAATTGAAAAAGCAATAAAAAAAGCTAAAAGATCTGGCGCTATTTACGTGCCAGATCAGTATGTACAAATAATAAGATCTGCAAAGAAAAAAGGTAACCAATTTAATGTTGAGGAACTAAATTTTGATAATTTTTATGATTTGAAAAAATTATCGGACGAAATTGAACTTAACACTGTCAAAGATGTAGAAGGGAACACCATAAAGACCTCACATATCACAGCAATAGAATTTACAAAAGACAATGATGTAAGCTACAAGTATAAACTTAAATACGACGATAACTGGACTGAAGTTGAAATAAAAAAAAAGAATCAAAGATCTGCTAATCAAAGAATAACTAAAGATATACGTAATATTAATGTGGCTCCAGCATATACTTCAAAAAGAGAAATTTCTGCCAACAAGAAAAATGATTTAAAAGAGCTTTTACAGAAAAATATTATTCCTCGATTTTACTCCACCTTTTATGAAAGTATTTTCTGATTTTTTTTTATTGCTTAATTTTTTATTATACCTTTATCAGTGCATTTAACTTAGTTAAAAGTAGGCAAGTAAGCGAATAGTCTGTGATTTTTGTGCCATAAGTCCTACAAATTGTGATTATAATTCTTAGGAATTTAATTTTTTATGAAGACGTTTCTCCTTTGAATATTTAAGTAAGTACCTAGTACAATAGGATTAACCTCGTAGTTTTAAGTTGATTTTATTAAACATACATAAATAAATGTTTATATTGATTTATTCATCTACTGAGTTTGATTTTGTCAAAAATGCAAAATCCCCTTGCGCACGCGCTGTTTCATATATTGAATTCTGAAGAAACAGTGACGTATTTACAGGTACCTTATTTTATTTACGCCTATAATCTAGGTTACGTACAATCTAGCGAATAGATTGGGACTAAAATAGAAAATACATAATTTAGACTTACTTTTAAAATTACTCGTATTATAATAAGTCTCTTCAAAATGCCATAACTCAAATACAAATCTTTGATTGGATCTCCTGTAAAAATGCTTAAAGCGTAATAACGTCATTGTTGCACCAAATGAGCGATGTTAGGTGTCAACTTTCTATTTTGTAATATTTTCATCTTTGATTGAAGTAATATAGCGGAAGACAAGTGACAAGCTCCTGAGGCAAAGACCTCAAAAATCTTGTTCCCAGTCGCCTGATTTTACTTTTTAAAAGGGTTCAATTAAAAGGTTTCACTACGCGAACCGAACCCACAATATACGACATGAAACGAATACACACGAAAATATACGCCCAAGTTTTGCTATCTCTTTTACATCGAAGAGTAATATAATTTAATTTATGTAAGTAAATGTACCACAGCCATTTTTTAAGTAGGTACGTAATGTAGGAACTTCAATCTTCCGCTATTTTACTTTAAAGATTTTAGTGTTCTTTTTATTAAATGACAAAATGAATACACTAAAAATCAGAAAATGAACACGGGACACGACACCATCTGTGGCAAACTTAATTTAAAAAATTATTAATCCGACATATGGTTATAATTCCGCTGACTTACCCATCATGTTTTTATTCAGAACACAACGCTACACAATAAATGAGATGTTATATAGCTATTAAATACAAAACAGTAATAAGTCGTTTGATTGTCGGAAGTACTATAAAAGTACGTCATAAAATGTTTACAAGAACGTTATTTTTAAATCTAAGTTTCTAAATGGTTGAACTAAATGTTGCGTTAAATAATATTATCATTATTATTTAAAAATATACACATCAACAGTCTAGTGATTTTGCAAAAAGTCTTATATTTTCTTCTTCGTTCATACCCCATATTTTGTAAAAATTAAGAAAAATTGCTGTTTTTCCAACTGGTGGGAAATTAACTCAAATTAAGAACGTCAATGAAATGGCGAAAAAGGACGTAAATTTTATTGTATATAAAAAAATCAATAGTACGTGTTTCCACCATTAACAGGGAAAACACAATCGCAGCGAACCCAGCTTCCAACATTCTGATGACTCTCTTCTCGGGTTAAATGACGTCGTCGCTCCATATCAGTGTTATTTTTTGCAGTACCAATGCAGCAACTGTAGGTAATGATTTTGTAAAAATGTCATGACAAAGTTTTATAGAAATGCTAAATGACAGTTGATTTTCAGTAAGCTGACCTAGTGGTATAAATAGATACTTTTAAAACTTGGACATTTGAAACGTCAATTTGATTTTGTTCTTTTTGTCAGCAATGTTTATTTTCATGTTATATTGTGCGTCTTATTAATAAACATAAGTCCGTACTAGTATTTCTCTTACATAAAAATTCATTTGAAATTAGCAAAGAAACTGGCTCATGCAATGCTCTGAGCATGGATCTAGTATAATTCCTGGACAAAGAATTAATAAAAATTAATTTATAGCCGATAACTCGGGTAAGTATTAAAATTGCATACTATTTTCATGTTTATGTTCCAATGTTATATGTTTTTATATTGAATGTCATGTTAAACGGCAATATGTTACTTTTTTTTCTTTTAGAATTTATTAATCTTTATTAATTAATCTTTATTTTTTTAAATTTAAAAAATAAAGGAGAAGAAATCTCGGGTACTCTTGTTTTATAAGAGTAATGTAAGACTCCTTTACAAAGTTATTCTTAATTTAAATAAATGTTTTCATTTATTTGATTAAGAACATTCACCCAAATTCTGTCAAAATACTATAGTATAGTGAGTGCCATCCATGAAGACGCGCCCCACTTTTTTCAGATCTACATATCGTATTGTGCGATCATAGACAAAAAAATAGGAGGGCGGGCCTTCGTGGCACTCACTATACAATTGACGAATAACTCAAAAAATAACAACATGTTTTCTAAATATTGGTGTTTTTTTTTTATATCATAATTATTTAAATTATGCTTATTTACTTCGCCAAATCAGAAACACGAAAAGAAGCCTTGGCAAGACTCGTGTAAATATTCTAAACATAAAGAGAAACTTGCTTCTCAAACTTTCAATACCGCATCAATTGTTTTACTAACAACGGCCGAGACCTGAATGTCTCTAGACTTTTTAAATGTCTAAATTCATAGAAGTAGGTACAGTACACGACAGAAAATATTTGGCATTTAATGAGAGATGTCTCAAAAAAAAAGCTTGTCGTACAAAGAGCATTGCATGAAGTTAGAGATTTAGAGAAACATGCATGCCTAAGGCGTACGGGATTTTGTAAATGGGCTCTTATTATTGTAACAATAAAGGAAAATGCATTTTAAAACCTGTAAAATTATGATAGCAATAAAGTATTAAGTAAAGTATAAGTATAAGTAATGAATATGTACGATTGTTCACATAATGGTTAATAAAGGTGTTGTATTTCAGTAAAAAAGTTCCGATGTTATTTTTAAATAAATACTCTTGCGCCATACTTATACTATTTAAATATATACTTAAAAAAGGGAAATTATAAGTCAAGCCAAAGATTTCTTTATTAGCCACGTGATCAAACTTCTAATTTTATAACTAAGCCACGGGAAAATGAGATAGCCTCTGAAATTAATTCGTCTTTTTTGTAACGCCTACTAAATATTCTATAGAAAGCGTAGTAGTTAAATTTGGGTTAGGTTATTAGGTTAATATTGGGCTGTAATTATCGCATGCACGAGCCGAGCCTGCGAAGCGAGCGTGGTGCGGGAGCACCCGGCGAAGCTTCATAATCTAAATTAAATGATAATTCAAAATTTAATAGCAAAAACATCATGCAACTACATATTTTTAGTGGCTAAGATAGTATTGTTCAGACGCTCGCAAATTGTGGCGGACTTAGTAATTTAGAAGGCAATGTAATGCTATTTAAAAGAACTCTGTTTAAGACCCGGCATTGTAAGTTTGTATGCCAGAGATCATGATTATTCTCTGCAATTACAAAACTTATGAAAATGATATGTGATGAGCTAATGCTTGACTTTACTGACTTCGTTTTGTCGGTTTCGGAAACACGATTCTTGAACTTTCATAGCATAGAAAAAATTGACAAAGAAACCTCTTTTAAAATAGAAATTTGCATTTTACGGGCAACCCAGACCGATTTAAATTTCAAAATTTTTGTAGTAGATAGACAGTAACAAATACTTCAAAGTGTCGGTTGGAATTTTTAAAATTCATTGTACATTTTAATTGAAACGAATAAAACAATTTTGTCGCTTACGACCTTTGATTATGAGCTGGCGCGCGCGCGTATTTGTTTGTAGGTATGCAATCACTCCCCGCTCAGACCGCAGCCGACCACTGCCAAACACGGGTCTGTGTCAATCGTGCTCCCGCCCGCCATCATACGCTGTGTTAAATTAATTATAAATACTGTGACATATTACTTTTTTACTCTTTTACCTGAGCAATGTAAGAGTATGACTAAGAAAAGGTAAGTAATCGTCATATTTGTATAAATTTGTACCTACCATTCTAACATAATAACCCCTTTTCCAGGATTACAAGTGTTTCGCTAAGTGGAAGATACTTTAAAGTATTTTAATTATCATTCCAAAATATAGGTATTTATTTAGAAGAATGGGTGTGTATGAAATGAAATGAAATGAAATATATTTATTTCTCAACATTGACAATTATTTGTTCTTATTGACGTCAAATTAAACATGACTCACCACCAGTTCGAAAAAATCTTCGTGAGGAAGCACTAGCAAAAAAATTTACCGGTTATTTTTTTCAAAATAAATTTACAGAGTCTCTTTATGTCTATACAAAATTATTCTTATCTGCATCTGTTAGCTCGGCAAGTCACCCTCCCCCCAAGTATCCAATCGACGAACACCCTCAAACAGCACCCGTTCACGAGTTAACGCGGAATCCAGCCCTCCTCAACCATATTAGAGGGAAGTGAGCGACCCGTCACCCGACGCTACCATAAGAAGACGTACTTTAGTGACAATGACACTTTGATATTCATCGGGACGAAGAACTCAACGAACAAACAAACACATTATACAAGTTTTGTTACAAATACTAGTACAATCCTGTTAATGAGGGGATTATACCCAAGGGCTTTTATCATCCAAATAATCGGATAGTTTAAAATATGCTTTTGCACACAACTTCTGCTATAAAGTTTTCTTCAAAGGAGACTGGGCACATTTGTATGGGAAGTGGTCCGTGAACCAATAGCGACACTGTTGTTGTATTTATGTGGGGACACCTCAACTACACTCACGTGCAAAAGGCCACCAAAATCTGACCCGGCAGTTTTGAGAAAAAAAGCTTTGGGAATACATATTTTTTTAAATACATTTTTTGTATGAAGACGTCTATTTCTGAATGTATTAGACTTAAGTCATGTTTTTCAGTTAGATATAGACACTTAATTCATAAAAAGGCTCTAACAGCGAAGCATCAAAACATTACAGGGCAGTAAAACAACTCGTTTTTTTTTCATATAATATATTTTTATTCATCTATGATAATATAATCTAGAAACTCAGCTGAAAGCAATATATTTTCTTCATATCTAGCCCGAGACAGATACCATATTATTGTCATAATATGACCGCAACAACCCAGAGTGCGCATGCCAGATTTGCATGAACAATAGTAATGCTTAATTGCATTCAACCCGGAGTGGGCTTCATCTACCAAAATGAAGCAATTATAAATTCGCGCGCGCGCGTGCCTTGACTGAATCCTGCCTCTTAGTAGCCAAGAACCATCGATACCGTGTTCTCTAAGGGCAGTATTTAGTTGTTGATTGTGTCTATATAATTCGATATTATATATCCCATTTCGTACATGTTCACTGTAATAGCTTCTAGCTAATTTTAATTGGTACGTACCTAGTGCAAACACAATCAGTTCGCTTTCAGTTAACTGCGGGAAGTTATTTAGGGCTGGCAAGTCTCCTGACATACTCTGGAACGCTGCACGTTGCCTACTTAAATTATTTGCGATCACAAAACTCCCTAGCGAATTGTCTAGATTCATCCTCTCATTTATTCTGTCTAGAAAAAGGGGCATGTAGAAACTATCGCTAATGGGTTCGTAGAAGGCATTTATTAAAGCAGCTGCTATCCTGAAATCTTGAAACATGTGTGACATGGCGCAATTAAAATACTCTTGGCGAAATAGCTTAAAGTCGCGCTTAAAACGTCCATTTACGACTTCCACGGGCCATCGACACATAGTTATTTTACGTGTTTTATTAGCTTGAGTGGTTGTGTATTGAGTTTGACCCCTAGACAGGCTTTCCGGGATATATGTTTCATAGCCATGTGACTCAAGGTCATTAACAACATCTCTGAAACCTCTATCAAGTACAAATACGTCTCCACGGTTAAATAAAATGTGAAAGGGATGTTCTTCTTCATCTAAAATATTTTGTATGATTTTCGCATCTGACGTAGTTGCTGCATGTGGTCCTGTCACTTCCACAATGTATCCGTCACTACACACGAAAATAAAAGGTTTTAATAAGTTAGTGTATTTGTGTAAACTATAACTCTCTCTTTGAAATAAAAAATTCGAACTCTTTTGGATATACACATATGTGCCGTCACAGATTATTATAGCCTTTCTTGATTCAGTTTCAGCATCTGGATTTCCAAATAAATAATCGGGCAGAGTGAGATTTCTCCGAACAATATCTTCTCTGCTTATATGGTCCCATCCTAGGTGAATAGGTACAAAATCATGCGTCAGAGCATTTCTAGCAACCTTCATGAGACGCTCCAGCCTACGACGGCTCATGTGAAATATCAAACTCAGCCTTTCATTAGAATCTCCGGTTCTGAATTTTGTCAACAAAATAGCCAAAGCAGTATTAGGCGTTGCACAGTTTTGTAAGGAAGGCGTTTCCTGCACAATTCTTTGGAATTCTTCAGGTGCCCGGCCAGTTAAATAATGTAATTCTTCAGAATCAACCTGCTCCATATTTTCGAAGTTTAAACGAGTCCGTAACTTGCTCGGCATTAAAACAGTGAGTAGAATTAGGTGCTCTGATTATCTCTTCCCAATCATTTAAATCCAAATGAATATTACATACTCTTGCAGCTGGAGGTATATAATGTTTCAACTCTAACAAAAGGCGTTTCTTCAATGTGGTGGGTATACGTCTGCGAGTGAGGCGATTGCACCCAAAAAACACACACGTAGTTGATGTGTTTGGAGAACGGGTATATTCTAGGATCACTGTTCCAGGCTGTTCATGAGCTCCGGGCTCTGGATGTGGCGAAGGCGCATGAGCTGCAACAGTTATCTGAGGAACCGCATCCTCAGGAGAAGGTAAAGGCGCAGTAGGTGCAGCAGGAACAAGAGCTGCCGCATCTGCTGGTGCGGGAGGTGCATTTTGAGGTACATCCGGAGCATTCATTTGGTGTTGCCAGCATCGGTGGCACAGGAACTCGTTGCCATTGAAATCAATCTAAAAAAATAACAAACTAAATGTAATGTCATACACAAAAAAATAAAAAACTTTATAAACTCTTCGACCTACCTACCTACGATCATGACCACCATATACCGTATAGAGTATTATAAGTTACTTTTGTGTAGTAAATGACATGTCATAGGCTTCGAATTAAATGATAAAGTGTGCAGTAACAGAATCGTCTCATGGCTGACGAAACAGACGACTAACATTCTATTCTAAGAGACGTTGATGAACGACGTGTACCGATTAAGTAATGAAGTGTATTTGACCAAGCGAGCGCGAAGTGTCTCGTTTCAACTTAGGAAAAAATTGTTTCGTATATCCAGCGGTCTGTCCAGTTGTTCTCCTCTACAGTTTTGTGAGCAGGTTTTTTATATAGATTTCTTTGTCGAGCCACTTCAAAATCAAGCACTATGAACCTCCCTGGGGATCGAACCTGGAATCTCTGAGTGTATGACCAGAGGGCGAACTACAACACCAGAAAACAGCTTATTTTATTTACACTATCTCGATTTAGACGTAACAGATAAAATCTGTCAAATAATAATCTATAGTGACTACTAATCATACTTATAGTTTTACTTCTTTTAGCAATAATAATAAAATTCAGGCCATGCCACACTGAGTCATCTAGCCCCAAGCTAAGCAGAAGCTTATACCATGGTTACTAGACAACCGATAAACTTAAAAACCTTTTTTGTAATTATAGGCCTACTTATTAATATGTAGAAAACACCCAAACATATTCATACCCACAAATGTTTATACTGTACCTGCAGGAATCGAACCCGCGACTTTTTGGCGTACCTAGTACCGATGTTACTCTCACTACAACATCGAAGTCATCAAGTATTGAAGACATTTATCACATTACATTTATGTACTTTGTGCTTTGATATGTTTATAATATTGTATAAGCGCGAGTAAAGGCAGCTGCACGCACTAGTATGGCTAAACAGCTCATGCTTGCTTGCTGTGACGTAGCGCGCCTTATGTCCTGTGCCATGCACCGGCCGACATTCATTATCTCATTCTATGCATTTTTACTGCTTCTATGTCGACGTTTCATGTGTGAAACCTTTGTGGAGTACAATATACTTTGTTTATAACGAATTGACTTTAAATCCCCTGCTAGGATTCACCACAAATCTAATAAAGCCGATAGGTACATATAATGGAAACACTAAAAATATACAAACCTCATATGGAGCGACATTTATTCGTATACGGTTAGCCAATGCCACATTTTCTTCAAACAACTGACGTGTTATCAATCTTCTTTGGCGAAGTCTTAGCACAGAACGGTTACAGATCAAGCAAACGACATTTGCTCTTGGTAGAAACATGATCCAGAATATCGAGCACTGTTAAAATCGTAAGGCAAAATCGGTAGTCCATTAAACATAAACAATTTGGTGGTAAAAAGAAAACACACGAGAGCGCACAGTACTTACGAGAAACGACGAAAGACTGCGCGGCACACGCGCGGGCACTGTTGTAGCCGGCGCTGGCCGACTAAGGGACGGCCTAACGTATAAGTGCGACAGAGATAGCAACAGTGCATTCGGTTTTTTTCTATTATTATCATCGACGACTCTGCTCGCTATTGTTATTTCTTTTCTATTGTTCCAGAAAGGTCAGGTAATGGCGGAATGAGAAGCAGTTCTCTCTTTTATCTAGCACAAATATACTTGTTTAAAAGCACATGCGTGTTTTTGTGCTAGATAAAAGACTAAAATGTTTCTTAAATAAATATAAAACTAGTAAACCATGTGTATTCTAAAATATTTTATTACTCAAAACTGCCGGGTCAGATATTGGTGTCCCTTCGCACGTGGGTGTAGTTGAGGTGTCCCCACATAAATACCATAACAGTGTCGCTATTGGTTCACGGACCACTTTCGCTCAGTCTCCTTTGTCAATAGGAAGACCTTGGATATCCTCAGGAACCTTATTATAAAAGCGTATACATTGAGCCATGAATGAGTAGTGACTTTATGAAGCCTACTATTATGAGGTGCCAGCATATTTCTTCCTCTTGTGTTAACATTGTGCAGATCTTTTTTTCTTTTGAACAAGGTTATGTTCTTTTTTACATACATTAAATTTTCTAAAATATATTGTGAATGGAAAGAGCTGATAGATTGCGCGAACAGCCTTTTTCTGCAGAATAAATATAGTATCGATGTCGGCAGCACTCCCCAACAACAGAATACCATATGTCATGAGGCTGTGGAAGTAACCAAAATAGACTAATCGAGCAGTTGTTTCATTTGAAATTTTTCTCATTTTTTTAACAGCATATGCGGCAGAGCCAAGCCTTTTCGCTAAGCCGTGAACATGCGGTCCCCACTGGAGTTTGGCGTCTAAGGTTATGCCCAGAAATACAGTTGAGTTTACAGGAGACAGTTCCTACCTCTTAACTACAATGTTTGTGTTTACCTGTTTGACATTTGGCAATGTAAACTTCGTTTTTTCTTCATTGAGGAGCAAATTATTAGCTGAGAACCACTTCTCTGGCTGCTCGATAGTCAGTTTCTTGTCTTTTGATTTTATATAAGAAGGAAGTATCGTCAGCAAACAATATGGCCTCGCATTGATTCTTAACGACCGATGACAGATTATCGATATATATTAAAAAATAGGAAAGGACCAAGAACTGAGCCCTGGGACACACCCATTATCACTGCCGATCCTGATGATTTTTCTCCATTTATTGCAACTTTCTGTTTTCTATGTATGTTCCATGTGTTTTCTATGTCTTTCTGTTTTCTATGAACAATAGACCGCAAGTTCTTTCTAATATCTTGAATAAACGTGCCTCATTTCTCTTAACTGATTTTCTCATATAGTTTATTTCTGAGATAGTTTGTTTCTGATAACAAACGGTCGACTGTATTTTGAAAATATTGTCTTGATTATATTTAAATACCTAGTTTTACAACATATTTTTCAGAAAACTGTTGTTAGGACAAAGTTCAGAGAATAAAAACATGGAGTCGTCCCTGGATTTGGGTGAAAATAACATAATAACAATGTCAGACCATTTCATAGAAGGGTATGCGTTATATATCGTTTAAATATTGCTTACTTCAAAATGTCAGTTATTTATTATATATTTAAAACTTTACAAAGAAGATGACAATAGTTGGCCAATGTATGCAGAGTTCATATTGGTTGGTATTCAGTAACCATGGTATAGCAATTTTTAAGACCACTTATATATTTTATTTTTATTTTAGAACTGCAAACGATAAAAATAAGGACTTTTTATGTGACATTCAACGTGTCTCAAAAACAACAGTAGGTATTCAATATAATTTTTAAATGAGTTGGAAAGTCAGTCCATAGAAAAACGAATCATTTAAATATTTATATATATATATTTTATTTCAGATAGAAAAACAGTCTGAGGAAAACAGCGCTTCTCCTGAAATAATATTAGAATACCCTCTGATATTGCTGATGTTTCTGTATTTGAAGAAGTTTCCAGCAACGGTGAAGTCACTAACGTTGATAGCTCAAATTACGTAATGCCATTTAACGAATATTGACAGCCAATACTGAAGTGTGTCTTGCGTGTTTATTTGTTAATTTCTTGTTGTATTATGTAAAATGTATAAATAATGTTATGTAAACTAAAAATGTGTGAGTGTTAAATATAATTTTAAAATATTAGGTCCTTACATATGAATTTGGCGATTTGTCGTACTAGCCACTTTGATCTGTATTATCTCCTCTTTGGTTAAGAATTCCAATTTCAAATTTATACAGCTATTTACTTACGCATTTGTGTTTCGAAAACCGTAATTCATTTGTTTTTACCTCTTTTAGTTTTTTCTTTGCGTCACTTAATTCAGACGATTACGGCAGATGTCTATTGCAGCTGCAAACCATGATGGAAAAGCTAGCTGCTAAACAACCGAGGCTGGTCAATCGCTCTAGGCCACTGCTGCTTCAGGACAACCCTAGACCACACACTGCACAACAGACAGCTACCAAATTAGAGGAGCTTCAATTGGATTGTCTAAGACATCCACCGTACTCCCCGGACCTTACTCCAATAGATATCCATTTTTTTAGAAATTTGGATAACTTCTTGCAAGGAAAAAATTCAACTTCAATGGGCAGTCCAAAGCTCCTTTAAAGATTTTATCGTTTGAAGATTTTATTTATTTTATAACCGAATGGTTTTTTTTTAGTAAAGGTATCATTGAACTACCTATGAGATGGTAAAAGTGCATAGACAGCAGTGGTACATACTTTGATTAAATAAATTTATTATATTTTTTTTAAACTGACTGTATGTTCCTCCCTCACAAAACGCCAATTTCATATGTAATGACTTACTGTAACTATTAATAAGCAAAATTTAATGTATATTCTAAAGATATAAAAATGAAAATTTGTAAATTATTGTGAGGATTGTAATGTAAAGATTTATGTTAAAATGTTAATTATTACATGTTAATTTGTTTGTAAAATTAAATTTATATAACTGCCTCTAAAAAACAGTGTGTTTGAATTATTAATTTTCTGCTAGCAGAAGGCAGTATTATAAATCTCATCCTATTATGAACGGAGAAAAGAGTAATTACAAAGAAGTCCGACTATAAAATATATTCTAAACATAAATATACATTAGTATAAAATAGTATTAGTATAATATATCGACAAAAGAAAAGCGAAAAGAAAAACAAAAAGTTGTAAGGGCAACTCTGAGACGTCTCTGTTCGAACGCGCGATACCGTGTGGTCGACTGCGACGGTAAGTAGCGCGGCAAGGATCCGCGCGACTCTCAAGCCGCGTAATGCATCGGGGTGTGGGCGGGTTGAGGGACGCAAAAGTTCATTTTAGATCAATTGTTTACCGATGCGGCGCCTTAATTAGCACTCATTAAAAAATAATACGTTTTGAAAAATACTAAAGAAATAATCATTGTTATGTTTACTACAATCTTATTATTCACGTTTAAAGGAAACTAAAACTCTGAATGAAAAAGCCGAAGACCTCTTCATATGAATAAAAATTGCTAACTACAGTTATTTTGGCTTACTATGCTATTACTGACTATACATCTCAAGTAGCGCACTGTATTATTCAACACAAAAAAAAGGCCATTCTCGATTTGCAAAGCGACTGACTAATCCGAATTCGACTCTTGATCCGTCGTTTGCATTCTCTTAGAAACGTGACCCAGTACAGAGACCAACCTTGGTCCCCCAAACACAAGCTCATAGATACTAAATGAAAAACAATCTATGTTGTCTATTGTATATTGAAGATGCATGCGATGTATAAAGTTTCTCGCTCATGTGACTTCAAGATCAAATGAGCTTGGTCAAAGTCCAAAATACAGAATTTAACACAAATTATAAACAGTTAGCTGAAAGATATTTATAGTAAGTAGTGATTGGTCACTTCATTTTGTTCCGTTGGGTTATTTTTGAAACGGATAGTTTAGTTCTGTCTGTCCACTTTATGCTAATTGATGTTGCACACTGAACGAGTTAAAACACGTTAGGCAATATTACTTTTGTAATTGTTCTAACTCAATTTATTTAAGATTTGACCAAATGAATTTAGAATGGATGGAAATGCAGATAAGTTATGGCCAGTTTAAACCAACCACGATCTATGTTAAAGTGTTGCGTAAAGATGATGGTCAAACTCAATATGGGATTTTGACCTGCTAATGGTCAGTAGTAAGCATGAAAGATCAACTCATGAGTAACCTTTTCCCCCTTAAACTTTCCAAATAATACAAAAAAAAAAAAATTGTTATAAGTTGTTTTCTTTTGAATGTATCAATGTCAATGTCAAAAAAAGTAACAAAACGATGTCGAATGACCTCACAAGTAATGGACGTTATTGGTGGATTAGTTTTGACAGTCAATCAACAATCTGTCAGTTCTTTTTTCACATGAATTACCTAGAGTAAATCCTAAAAAAAAATGGGGAAAAGATATATTTAAAAAAATATCTTACAATGGTAGGAAGGACTATATATTCAAACTAATATGATAATCTATATTTATTGGCCTTTAATTTGATATACTGACTATTAGTAGGTCATCTTTTGTACTACCTTTTTAAATGAATATTGTCCATTGACCTTAATCTACACTTTAATACTGAAGCTTAGCGGGCGAAACAGCACCATACCCCTAGTATGGTACTCGCACACTGTGAAACAGAAATACCTTATTACTAAATTGTTTAGTCACACAATTAAAGAATGTAAAAAAGTATGTGTGCATTTCATTACGGTTAGATTCCTTATAACGAGGCTTATAACGTATCTTGCGATTGAAAAGAGAAAGCAAATTCGCGGGATATTTGCTCTTCAATAGCTAATATTGTCAAATGTGTCGTATAACGTATCAGTGACCACAGAGAGATAGAAAACAAATTGTATGCAATATGAAGTTTTTTTTCGACTAGCGATGATCGTGCGGTAACTGCGCGTTACGAAATCGATGATCGCTTTTCTCACGTTATACCGCAGTAGTTGTAGTTCAATTCTATCCACGATTCAAATTTTAAAAGGTCGTAGTAATAATAATAATATCATCAATCATATAGTAAATAATAATGTGTGAAATGCACTAAACAAAGCTTATGTTATTGATAAACCAATCGCACAGACACAACTAAAACGCTTACAAATAGAAAACAAACACCTGACAGAAAGTCCGTACCAGCATTCGAATTTGAACCACACGGTCGCCGAACAACCAACACATGCCACCAGGCATTCGTAGAAACGAAACGATTTTTTTATTACACTAACTCAAGCAATTGAGCTTTGTAGTCAAAATTAAATGTTTTAATTGCTTCCTACTAAAATGGTTCATCCTAATAAAAGCGGGAATATTTTCATTATTGTAGACGCGCGAAGTTTAGCCGGGTAAAAATATCGTTTTAAGTCGAGTGAAGAGGCACCGCTATCTCACACACAGTTGAGCGCATCAACCAAGTAACACTAACCTCAATATTTATTTTGTACTAATTCAATCTTAAGTCATTGTGTTTTTAAAAAAACATTTAAAGATTTATGGTATGTATTATTGCTTGTAACTATTTATTTATTTATTTTATAATTTATGTACACACAGGTTTTATTTACAGTATAAAAAGTAGTTACCAATTAATGTACAAAGGTACTGCTTATTTCTAAAAGAAATCTCTTCCAACAGACCCGAGACTGGAGAGTGTGAATAATAGCAAATTTAGTGTGTACAAAATTATATATTGTTATACATAAGTTAAATACTGTAAACAAATGCTAATAAACTTACATATTGTATTAAATATAAACATAAACTACTTATAAATAGAATGACATATAAATATATGCAAACTAATATCTACACAGTATACTTGACTTTTACAAATGTTTCAAAGAAATGAACATAAGATAAAACAAACAATACAATACTTAGTTACAAAAACAAGAACGCAAGCTAATATACTCGAGAGAGGTAATGTTCTCTTACTCGCTTTTTAAATAAGGATAACGTTTTCGATTCATGGATTATGCGAGGAAGTGTATTCCACAACCTAACTGCATTTATGTTGAAAAAATAAGAGAAAAAGTCAGTTTTATGCGATTTATTTTTGAGAAGAATTCGCTTATTCTTTCTGCAGTGAGCATCACCGTTGTCCGTGAAGGAAAAACGCTGACTTAGGTAACGAGGGGAGGATGGGTTAAACAGTACGTTAAATAGCTGGGATAGGATACGAGAATCTCTACGGTAACGAATAGGAAGCCATCGGAGTTGACCGCGGTATTCAGACACATGATCAAACTTTTTAATACCAAAGATGAATCGAATACACAGATTCTGTAATCGTTCAGTTTATTTAATAGCTCTTCAGTTATGTCCAAGTAACAGACATCTGCATATTCGATTATTGGTTTAATTAGTGTTTGAGCAAGAGTGATCCTGGTCCGGAAGGGCAGGAAACTCCGAAGACTTTTTAATTGATGGATGGAATAGTGCACTTTCCTACTAATTTCGCTGACGTTAGTATTCCACGTAAGATAAGAATCTATAATTACTCCTAGGTTTTTGACAGTGTCAGAGAAATGAATAGGAATACCATCTAGGACGACAGAGGGCAAATTGGAAAAATCGATGCAGCCGCGCATATGCCGACTGCCAATTATGATAGCTTGAGACTTGCTAGGATTCACACATAAACCAAATGATTTAGCCCAGTCACTTATACGACTGAGGTCTTCATTGATTGCAGCAATAGCAGTTGCTGAATCTGAAAGTGTGAAATGGCGATAGACCTGCAAGTCATCAGCGTAAAGGTGAAAATTACAAAAAAGGACTGTAGTAACGGAGTCAATAAATATTGAACATAGCAATGGGGAGAGGACGCCACCCTGAGGCACGCCCGCAACAAGATCGCACCATTCGTAGTGAGACTCACCATAGCGGACCCGCTGTGACCGGCCCCGAAGATAGGAGCTGAACCAGGCCACTGCAGAAGAGGAGACGTTGAGTGATGTTAATACTCCGAGAAGGATGTTGAAATCGACTGAGGTAAACGCGCTACTGAAGTCCAGAAGTACCATTATAGTCAGAGATTGATTTTCCATCGCCCATCGAATATCGTCAGTGATATTTATAAGAGCCGAAGTGGTACTGTGGCCAGGGCGGAAGCCAGATGGAAAACTGCTGAGGAGGCCATTGTGTGCAAGAAACTTGGAGAGTTGCTCATGAACAATATGTTCGAGCACTTTGGAAAGGAAAGGTAAGATGGATATGGGGCGAAAATGGGCGAGAGAAGTAGGGTTTGGTTTTTTGGGTAACTTGGATAACATAAGCAAGTTTCCAGGACGTGGGAAAGGTACAAGTTGTGAGGGAATAATTGAAAAAGTGGGTGAGTATTGCTAACAACGTAGACAAAATCAAAGTTATCATTCTTGAACACAACCTGTCCTCACTGACAACAGGAGATGTAATAGCAAGAATGGCTCTCCTCACAATGTCTTCTGAAACAGTTTTCAGTAAAAATGGAGAATGAGCAGAGAGGGTATATGATAAGGACTTCAAAGTTTCATCTTTTACAGCGCGGCACACAACAATAGGAGGTTCGGAAAATTGTTTATTAAGGGAGTCTAAATATAAGATGTTGTTACCAGTGGGAGGAGACTTACTGATTCCAACGGACTTACGGAATTTCCAAACTTCTGCAGGGCTCCGATTAGTAAAGGAATCACGAAAGTGGCGCCTTTTGGCATCACGACATAGACGGCTGCAGCGATTACGCAAGTATTTGTAGTGGTTCAAGTGTTGCTCGGTGAGGGAGCGTTTGTACCTGTGTTTAGCCTAATCTCGAAGAGACATGGCTTCTCTAATAGAGTCTGATAACCACGGAGCGTGATTGTGTCTGATTTTCACTCTTCTTAAAGGAGTGTGTCGGTCATACAAATCGAATAGCAAGGAGTTGAAATTTTCGACCTTACCATCGATGTCGTGACAAGATATCACAGGCGACCAGTTTATGATGTTGGCATCACGCCGCAGTGACTCCATGTCTATGTTATTATAATTGCGACAAAGCATAGATGATGGTTATTGTTTAGGAAGACGTATACGAAAAGATAAATATATAAAGTCGTGGTAAGAGAAGGGTGCAGTAACTTGCCCGTGCTTTTCTATATAATTAGGTGATGACACTATCATAAGGTCTATAAGAGCCTGTGATCCCTAGCCAGGAAAATGATGGATAGGAGAAAGGGGTAACATAGACAGGTTGTAGCAGGATAGGATCGACTGTAGAGCGCGGGATCTGGAGTTATTTTTGATCATACATGTGTTAAAATCTCCCAACATTAAAAAATGATCATAGGTTGAACAAAATTTATGAAAGTAACTGCCGAGATCATGAAAATAATTGATGTTCATGTTAGGACTGTAAAAAACAGTAAGTAAAATTTTAGTGTGACGTACAATTATTTTAATGCCAAGATGTTCAGCTTATCCAGACTAAAAAGAGGGAGAGGTGCTAACAGTTGTGTGAGATATGTCTGCTCGAAGGTATATGGCCACCCCACCACCCCACTTTCCTGTACGATCATTCCGAATCAGTTTAAACCCAGGAAGAGGATATTGAGTGGAAGGAAGAGAGGGTTTTAAAAACGTTTCCGATATTAGTATTGCATCAGCGTTGCTAATAGTAAAAGTAGCCAACAGATCGGAGAAGTGACTAGGAACGCTTTGTGCATTTTTCAAATAGTGAACGATTCGATTTGATGGAGGCCTATTTTTTTAATATTAGAAGCATAGTTTGCGCACTTAGCTAGTATCAAAACAAATACCCACAGCGCTCTTTACGCTCGGAAAAAGTGTTTAGAACTATGGCAAGTAACGTAAAAGCGACTGGAAGTTACAAAAAACCATTGACACGAAGTCCACGAATCGTCAACGAGGATTTAGAACTGGCAATATTGACGTTTTTCGAAGCATATCCGAGTGCTTCAACTCGTGAAGCAGAAACGAACCTTTAGTTTTCCCGGAGCACCATTTATGCAGTTCTTAAAAAACATAAATACAAGTGCTATCGTTATGGACGAGTTGTTCAAAACTGTCTTCCAGGAGATAATGAAAGGCGCCTGGAATTTTGCCACTGGCTTAAGGAAGAAATGGATAGGAATCTAAATTTTTTGTTTAACATCTTATTTTCCGACGAAACAAACTTGTCAAATAAGGGAATGTACAATCGGAAAACTGAACATTACTGGTCTCAAGAGAATCCATTGCGAGCAGGATTCATTGAGACAGGAGACAGTGAAGGACATCCCCAGTTTAAATTTTCGTTTAACTGTTGGTGTGGAATCCTAGGACGTATTCTCGCTGCGACCGCCGCCGGGTACGGACGTTCCAAGACCTCTCCGATTGATCGGTCCCTTCCCGATATTCAGTGGCACTCAGTTTATTGACGTCAAAGTCTAGCGTGTTGGTTCTGTAATACGGTTTTTCTGGGTTTTTTACTCCCTCCAAACGCTCTCCAAGTGATTTTTTTTTCTTTGCGACTAAGTCTCTTAGTTTTCAAAGTGCTGTGTTGTGCTTGTGCTGAGTGCTGTGTATGCCCAGCGTAAAGTATTCTGGTTTTAGTACAAAGGATACCCTACGGTGACTACTACTACTATTTTATTTATTTACTCTTCTATTTTCATTTATCTTTTATCATATTAGTGTCTTTTCATGTACATTTGCCCTTTCTGTCGGTAAAGGTTGACCCTAACGTGGTCAACTCTTTACCTGCGTAACCTTTTTAGGATTCCAGGTAGCAGCCTTCGGCGAACTACGGTTAGTTTTTAAGTTATTTTAGAAGCAGATATTTCGAAGGCCTTCATGGCCTTCGTTCGCGCGCACTGTCCGGACATCTGGACACAGTTCGAAAATGGGCTCAAATCCACAATCAAATCTCCTTCTAAAAAGGAAAGACCAGACAGGAGAATCTACCAACCTCTCACGAGAGCGCTCTAGCTCGCGCTCGTCCGTGGCTTCGTCCACCAGCAATGCATCGTCGATGGATTCCAACATCCCGGCTCCCGTCCAAGCCCTCGAATCCAACAAGGGCTTCACTGTCGTCGCTAAGCGACAAAAAAGGGCTAAGCCAAAAAGCGGGCCCACAGTCCATGCCCGCATCCTCGCTCCGCGATTCCGAGGCCAAGTCAACCAGTTGGCATCCGCCTCCTATTTTCATCTGCGATAAAGCGGCATGGACATCTGTGTCCACACACATGTCCAATTTCAAAATCGCGTATACACACGCGAAAAATACTGCAATCGGTATTCGCGTGGCAACCGTCTCGCCCTACGACCACCGCGCCCTCACAAGGTACTTGATGGAGAAATCGAATACCATACCTACGTACTCGAGGAAGAGCGCGTTTTACGCGTCGTCCTTAGAGGCGTAACAAAAGAGCTCGACATCGAGCTGCTATTACAGGACCTTAAAATCCAGGTGTTCCCTGTGCAGTCTGTCCACCGCATGTTTGGCAAAGATAGGTTGCACAATTTAGTGTTAGTAACACTAGATCACTCATTAGAAGGCAAGAAGATTTTTTATTTAAAAACCATTGCCGATCTGTCAGGGATCACAGTGGAGGTCCCCTTCAAACGCGGCATTCCGAGCCAATGCCATAGATGCCAAGTATATGGCCATACGGCAAGAAACTGTCACGCCAAACCTAGGTGCGTTAAGTGCCTGGGCGATCATGGCACTGCGGAATGTGCGAGAACTCCGCAGTCCACAGACCCTCCCCGCATGCGTATTATGCAAGACAGTCGGCCATACAGCAAACTATTTAGGTTGCCCTAGGGCTCGAAAACCAAACCCCAAAAGGCTCACAAGGCGAAGCAGAGATCTTTAGCCTCTGCTCCTGCCAAGCCCAGCCCACCCTTAAAACCGCAGCCACAATTAACCGATCCTCCCCCGCCTCCCAAGAACGTATGGGTGACCCGCCTACCATAGTGCGGAAACCCATCGCTTCCCTCGCTTCTCCGCCATCTGAGGTACAGCAGGTCATGTTAGCTCCTACTTGCTTGCCTTCTCGTCTCTCAGTTAATGGCCGTACGGAGCCACTTTCGGACTTCGCGCTGATTAGCGAATTCGCCTCAAGCTTCGACTTGGACAAAATAACAACTCTGGCACGCAAACTACGAGCAGCAAAAGGCGACTTTCAGGCGACGTGTTTAGTAGCACTCGAACACCAGGCACTTATCGCCAACGTCTAGAAATTTAATAAATTTTAAAAATAACTTTTAAATGGCGTCACTGCATTGTATACCTGTCGATTCCCCACAGCTCAAAATATCGAAGTTTTCTGTTGTAGAATAGCGATGAGCGACCATCAATAATCGCGCTAGCATCCATCAATCAACCACCAGACAAAGCTATACTTCAAAGCGACCTTCAGTCGCTACTCGATATGAGTCCCTCCGTAATACTAGCTGGCGACTTCAACTCGAAACATTCAGGTTGGTATTCCGTAGTTACCAACCCAAACGGTCTTCGGCTACATCACATGTTAGAGGCGCTAAATTGTGATGTAGTGGGTCCTCGGGAACAGACACACTATCCCCATAACACAAATCATCGCCCCGATATTCTCGATATAGCAATTCTCCAAAGTGTTAACGGTTCACTCAGTAGAAGTCATCCATCAGCTTACTTCGGATCACCGACCGGTAGTCATGCAGCTAGGAATCCCAACTGACCCCATTCCTCAAACGAGGTCACACCTCGATTGGGTCAAACTAACAGAAGCCCTAAAGGCAATCGACAGCCCCGACCTAAACACTATTCCCGATTCGTTATCATCCATCCAGGAGACCAATGCTGCGATCGGTGCTTTCACTAACCATCTTCGAACTGCTATCAGTGCATCCTCCAGGCAGGTTCCGGCGGCGAATGATCGACGCTGGGTCCTGCCTGAGGATGTGAGGGAGTTGTTGAGAGCAAAGAACGCTATCCGGGCGTACGATTACGCTCCGACCGAGGCAAACCGCATCCGTATGAGGGCTTTACAGCGAGATGTCAAATCTCGCATAAAGAATTGCGGTCTAACAACTGGGACGCGCCTCTTGAAGAGAATTCGCCATCGCATCTGGCTTACTGGAGCTTGGCGAAGTCTCTTAAGATGGACTCTACCGCGTCATCGATGCCTCCGCTTCTTAGGCCACCGCCCATGACTCCCGCCTTCGATGACTTCGAAAAAGCTGAAACCCTAGCCGATAGCTTAGCCCAACAATGTACACCGAGTACAGAAAGCAATAACTCCCTCTACATATAAACTGTGAATAGCACAGTCGAAACTACCAACCGGTAACGGTGGAAGAGGTACAGATAATAATTAAAAACCTAAAACCGCGGAAAGCCCCAGGTCCAGACGAAATACCAAACAGGGTTCTGAAAGCTCTCCCACTCGCACTCATACAACTGTTAGTAGTTATATTCAATAACTTACTAACAAACTGCTCCTTTCCGCAAACATGGAAGAGAGCGATCGTCATCGGTATTTGGAAACCCGTAAAACCGGCAAATTTACCTACAAGCTACCGTCCTATTAGTCTGCTTAGTGCGATAGGCAAATTATACGAAAGGATCATTTTGAACAGGCTTCGAGAGGTCGTCCACTTCAAGCACCTGTTACCGGACAAACAGTTCGGCGTGCCGAAGACGGAGAAAGTAGAACTCGCGCTCTTCGCAGACGACACTGCGCTATACACATCTGGTAGAAATCTACGTAGGTTAACTAGAATACTCCAATCCGCAGCCAACGCATTAGGCGCTAGGTGTAGGAAATGGAGAATAGAAGTCAACCCAGAAAAAATTGCAGCAGTGTATTTCTCTCTTTCAACCTGCTCTAGGACAACCTCTAGGAAACCCTCCAAAAGATTAGGTCAGATCTCTCTGTTTGGTACTCCGATCCCCTAGGTTAAAAAAGTCAAACATTTAGGAGTCACCTTAGATAGTGGACTTACATTCGCGGATTACATAAAACGAGTCCGGGACCGAGCCGCCTTCGTCATGGGTAGGCTGCACCCCCTAATCTGCAAGAAAAGTAAAATGTCGCTTAGAAATAAGCTTACACTTTACAAAACACTTGCATCCGCCCCATCCTGACATATGCCAGAGTGGTTTTCGCTCACGCCAGCAAGTCGAATATCAATCACTTGCAGGTTATTCAAAATAGGTTCTTACGCAAATGCGTCGGGGCCCGGCCCTATGTCCGCAATTTAGATCTGCATAAAGATCTCGAGCTGCCCACTATTGCCACGTTGATAAAGTTGGTGTCTAGACGCTACTTCGACAACGCTCCCCACCATCCCAACCCGCTGGTCAATAAGTCAGCTGACTACACAGCCAACCCAGACGCGCCGGTTCGTTACAGGCGTCCGCGTAACGTCTTAACAGATCCCGACGACGCTATTACAACAAGGAACGCCGGCGTTCCAGTCAGAAATAGGGCAACACGGCATTCGAATCGCCTAACCCACCGGTGGGCCAGGCTAACGCGGCGTTCGCATTCCTACTGAGTTTATTGCTGGTTCTTTGGCAGTAGATGACCTTTCCGAACCAGTGGTAGTTTCAATATACGACGTCCTAAGCCGAGGTCCGTGCCCTCTCGGGTGCCCCTAGGCGTATCTTATGTTGGGGTAGTTTAAGTTCCGGCTAACGCCCTCAGCGCTAGGCCCTAAAGTCCGGTGAAATTTAAAAGGCTAATAGGCTAATAAATAAACTGTCCATTTCGAAAAAAAAAATTCTAGGAAGCAGGATATTTTTCATAAAGATTTACAACGGCACTTTAAATGCTACGATGTATGTCGAAATTTTAAACAACGAGTTTGAAGAAACGGTGTATTTGCCAATAGCCAGGATACGGGATCTATATTTCCAGCAAGACGGGGCCCCAGCTCATGACAGCCGTGTGGTTAGAAATATGCTGAATGAACATTTTGGGGATAGATGGATTGGCACTCATGGTCCGGTGAGATGGCCGGCAAGATCACCCGATCTTACACCACTTGATTATTTCCTATGGGGTTACGTCAAGAACGAAATTTACAAAGCTCGTTATCTAATGCAGTAAAGTCTCTAGAGAGACGTATAAACTTATGCATTGGAGTCAATGGAAACTATTTTGAGTAAGTTAGGTAAATTGAGATACTAAAAGTAAATCGTAAACATTTGCTATTTTATTTCATTTTTAGTAAAACGTTTATTTGCAAAGATTGATCCTTATGAGCAACAGAATCCATTGGTTCAACAATACAGGATGTAATTTTTTTTGAAAAATCATTCGGGTCCATTTCCGTCAGAAGTAAAAGATTTTTGAAAAAAATAAATATGACTATTGTTTTCTTATAAATCGAGGGCATGACTCCTTTCACGACTTTTCCCTAACTCTCGTGGTTTCGGACTTGGCCATCACCGCCCTTTTTCAAAAACCACCCTGTATATATAATAATATTATATAAATAAATACAATAAATAAATTTTCAAATAGAGTAAACTTAACTAAATATGATTTCTATTCTTGATCTTACTAGTATACCCATTTAGGATGATTGTTAAAAAAATCGTTGGATAAAAAAGGCTTTTCAAAGTGCGTTTTTATTTTTTTGCAATATTGCTTTAACAAGGATACTATAAGGCATCTTCCAAACTTGTTTAAAAGTCTTCGAAATTCATGAAGAATCGTCGAGAATTCTTCAGAAACTATTGATTGAATTGAACCGTGACCCACTTTGACACTGATTCATTTGTAGCCAACCTACCAACTACTAAGGTTTTCCTATCATACACGCGTATGCTCGTACATACGTGATATATTTAGAAAGTTTTTAATATTAAAGAGGCTGCGACAATACGAATAAAGTTCATTTTTAAGGAAATATACGAGCCCCAATGCAAAAAAGTTCGTCCTGTCACATATTGCAAAGGTTGCCTGTTTTCAACTTAACATTTTCATAAAACAGGCCTTTGAAAAAAAAATAGTAAAAGGTAAAATTGTCCATCTTATTGTTGTTAATCAGGCACTTTTAAAGAAAAACTTCTTTTACTAAAATATATATTTATGGTCACTTTAATTTGCTACGACTAACTCAAAATAGTTCGTCTAGTTCTTAATCCATGCCTAAGAGTTGGTCCATGTCTCAATTCTACCTGTTTTAGTTAAAAAATGAGTAAAATTCGATTTGAAAATAGAAATAATCTGTCACATGATGCGTCACTGTCATTTCCAAACATATAAAAACTATAATTGCATGTAATTTTATCAATATTTTCAAACAAAATGGCTCGCGGGAAACCTAACGCCGTCGAAGTACGAAAAATAATTATTCGTAGCCACAATAATGACAAATCTGTTTACCAAATAGCCAAGGACTTATCCCTAACAAGATCGACAGTGCAGACCATTATCGAAGATCACAGGAAAATGGCACGGTTGAATGTTTGAAGAACCCTGTTCGGCTGCAAATCACAAGGGAAGCTGTAAATCGAGTTTTAAGGAAAATCATTAAGAACAATCGTCGTGCCCGCGCAGGAGCACTAACCTTGAAGTGGAGAGAGATGATTCAAAAAGATGTAACTGTCGATACCTGCAAGAGGATCGTAAAACGATTGGGCTATGGATTTTATACTGCTAAAGAGAAACCTTTACTCACGCCTCTCCAAAACAAAAAGGCTGAAATTCGCTAAAAATCATGAAGACCAAGACCAGTGGCGTGAAATAATACGGAATGATGAATCTAAATTTGACGTGACGATCGGTTAAGTATGCAAAAAAGTTATCAGAAATAAAGATGAAGCATTCCATACCGATTGTATAAAAGTGAAGTTTTCTGGATCGGTAAGGATATGGGGCTGCAAGTCAGCACAAGGTCTGGGTCGTCCACATTTTGTAGAAGGAACTGTTATTGCAGTAGAGTACCAAAACATTCTGGAAACAAATCTCGTGCCCTCGATTCCGT
Organism: Marasmarcha lunaedactyla; assembly: GCA_923062675.1. Lineage (NCBI taxonomy): Eukaryota > Metazoa > Arthropoda > Insecta > Lepidoptera > Pterophoridae > Marasmarcha > Marasmarcha lunaedactyla. The sequence goes on along the minus strand of OV281343.1, from coordinate 10,343,238 downwards.
CGTTGAAACATCGTAATACTTACACCGTTCAACAAGATTGTGCTTCCTGTCACACTGCGAGTACAACCAAGGCTTGGTTTAACCGGAATCAGATCCCTACAATGGAGTGGCCGTCAAGTAGTCCAGATTTGTCACCGATTGAGACCCTATGGTGGAAAATGAAGAAAATGCTGCGCCAGTAGTATCCAGCAAGCTCTAAAATATGTTGTTACTTTTTTAAATTGAAAATAAACTTCATTAAGTGTTCAAAAACACTGTGAAACATTAAAAAACATTGAACTAATAAAGTCAAATTTATTTATCCAAATTTTACTTCGAATATTGGACACTTGTAATATTTGGCACTAGACGAACTCTTTTGCATTGGGGCTCGTATGTATAGTCCGGGAATTTGGTGCTGGCACAGATTCGCTTTCGAATCCCTTGCAGTGTTGTCACCCTTTATGTCTGGTTTACACGAATTAAGTAGTTAAGTTGGTAACTACATTTTAATTAAATTTTTAGTTAAAAGTTACGTGTTATCAGTCAATTAAGTGGTGAGTGAAAATGTAGTACGCATGTGAATAATTAGATTAAGATTCGTTGTATTTCTCTGGTAAGTGTGTGAGTGGGGCTTCTCACTTAACACGTTTGGACACGATTTTTTAGTTAACTGCGTAAGTTAACAAAACAGTTGGCGGCAAAACTTCGTCCTTATTATGCAATTTCTCCTTTTTATTCAGAAGGTCGGAGTGGAGTTCAGATTCTACTTTAAAGTTAGTTGAAGAATATTTAAAATAAGAATGCTTGTGGACTGTACGAAGTAAAAACTTCAAAATAGAACATAGTCTTCTAGAGATTTTAATTTCCGAAACAAATTTTTGTCCGAAATCCCCTTTTTTAAATGTATAGTATTATGACCCAAAAATTTAAAAAAAAATTGGGTCAAAATATTTTATATTTACTAAATACATGATAAAAACTTTAACTTTCAAATGTCAAATACCCAATCGCACTGGAAGTAGTGTAGATAAAGTACAGATACGTTTGACAAAATTTATACCCATATTTAAGTTACCCTTATTAAACGGTTTGGCGTCTGTCACTGCCACCCGTTAAGGTGGAGCGCAATGGAATTCGACCCGTAGTATCTAGGCAGCAGTAGTGGTTAGACCAGTCTGTGGCGCAGCGGTTATAATGGTGGCTTCTTTTGGCACTCGCGAGTTCGAACCAGATGTCTGCCAAATGTACCAATGAGTTAATCCAACCTATGTTGGTACTGCAACGTTTGCTTGTGCCGTATTTAATAAAAGAGGTTAGAGGCACAAACAAACTTGCCGACATTTATGACTGGTAACTTATAAGTCTGTCATTATTATATTTTATTTGTGAAATGTAAAAAAAAAGATAGAATATGGAAGATCGTTCCGTGGCATCCCTTGAGGGGATTCCTTTAAGGAATTCCTTTACGGAATTCTATTGCGGGCTTCGTCCCCAAAATAGTCTAAGAATTATTAATTATATTGTTATAAAATAGATTCTCCATAAATAAAAAGTAATTTAAAGTTATAAGTGTTTTTCCTTTGTTGATTAGGAAGACCTCCCTAGGTTAGATAAGGTCCATCTAGGGTCCCGTACCCCCCAGAGTACCTACATAAAGCCGATTGCTTTGATGCTTAAGAATAAATCCAGAGTAAACCACAAACTTATGAAATCTTTTGAGGAAAGTCTGGCAACTCTTAGTAGGCAAGCGTACCTTAGCTGAATGAGAAATCACTATCTGCAGTGGAATAATGCAGACTATTAGAGTAGAAAGTTAACTTACATTAATAATGCTGACGCCCAGGCACACTATCCAAGCCCAACCGCCATCCGGCGCCACCTTCTTGGTGGGAGGTGGCGCTTTGTGGTTCCCTTTGCTCTTCTCCACTGTCATCTTTTAAGCTCTTGTCACCTGATTTCCTGGGTACAGAACGAAAATCTTAACTAAGATGGTAGAAAAAATAACATGGTAATAAAACCCCTAACTAAGCCACCCCCTTACATGATAATATAAAGAACTAGCAAAGCACTGACGATGTCATGGCCAGTGGTAGAAGAATATTAGTATCTAGTGGTATATAAGGCAATTCTATTCCAATATTCACTAATCATTTCTTATCAATAAAATTGAAATAAGATAGCCCTATATTTATTTGCAAGGTGTTTAAATAAATAAGTTGCGGAATGACATGTGCTATCTTCTTCAGATTTAACAGTCAAGAAGAGCACTTTTTTAGTTAGTCCTTAATTTTCAACCATCTCCATGTCTCGTATTTGAATTAAAAATATAAATTAAGCTACAATGTCATAATTCATTTATTTTTAGACTATTAACTAGACGTGTGCATTTAGGTAACTATGGGTCTCCTTATTTACATCTTTATATAAGTACATCTCACCCGTTGTACCACCAAGGTTTTTTTAAATTGTCAAACTCTTCCATTTTTTTATAAAACAATTTAACAACTTATCCACACAGATAATTAATATTTCTTATCAATTTCAGCGATAAAATAAAAAATCACAGACCATAAAGAAAAACAATTAAGATAATGACCGCATTTGAATTCAAAAATATATAAGATTTGGTTATGTAAGCATTTATATCTATCAAAAATTTAAGCCTGAACTAAACATGTAGTAATAATTGATAACATTTGTTTGATGTTTGTAAAACCTTATTTTGTTTATTTATCATGTTGGCGGTGCGAATGAGATATTTTGGTATCTAATCGATATTGCATGTTTATCGATATTTCCAGTATCAGCACTGAAACAAGGATATCGCTATATTCACAGTATAGTGCACCAGCTGACATTTTTCTATGGAATGTTCTCGCAAAATTTTTGCTTGATAAGTAACTCAAGTTTTACGAACAAGGACATTCTCAACTAACGCGAACGTATACCCAGTTTACTTGTAAAATTTAAAACCTATCTCGACATATTTACAACTACTGAATCTTGGTAAAGATTATATATCTTTTAAAGGTTTTTGGACTTCATTATAACCCGATCACTGTTGGAGTTCTCATCACTACGCTAAAGAAGCACTTAGCGAACAGAGTTGAATTTACCAATTCTTAAATAAAACTCTTATCATTAAGTTACAAATTAGTAATAATAAAACAGTCTCTTGATATATAGGATCTAATAAACATAAGTACGTAAAATCTTAATTCCACGTAAAAAACTATGTTATTGGCCATGTAGCCACACAATGAATCACAATAAAACAATTGAGTGGTCTGATCAACTTACTCGATATTATCCATTAACGAACGAAGGACAACACTAACTTTTTCAAAGCCAAAACAACATAAAATTTAACTGTTTTAGTGACCACAGGCATGACTCACTCACAACAATAACCTCGCTTAGCATCAACAAAAATATTGTTCTCTGTTACACAATATGTAAATTAATCGATCAAAGCAAAATACATTATAATAATTCGTAATTGTAGCTTCATATTGCGATGACGATTGCGGAATTTCAACACAAATTTATATTCAAATAAACACTTAAACAAGCCAAATGGCGCGAATTATATTAAGTAAATGAACGTTTATCTGACGTACCAGGTTAATTTGGTCCAAAGCACGTTGGCCAAACGCAGCGGTCGAATGATATTATTATTATTAGATAAATATGTACTTTGTGACGGTTGTCTATTTCGACCTCTTTTTGTCAGTTAATTTTATTTTTTTTGTTGTTCCCGACGTAATTTTAAACTAGGAATTACGTAGTGTCGGAGAACGGCAATGTTTTGATTTGACAAGTTAGTCACGAAAAATTATTCATCAAAGCAACTTGAATCTATTTATTTATTATTTTTTCCGAGTTTATCATTCAAAATTATATAGTTAAGATATTTTATTATCGATAATCAAAGTTCTTTTTAAGAAACCTATTTTTTACGTTCACGAGTGTGCGTAGCCAAAATTGTTGGTAAGGATTCTCACTCATTAAAATTTATTTTATTGTTATTTTTTCTTTTCAGATCAAATTTAATTGTATTAATATTTCTGTTCTATTTTGTGTGACTATTTTTTTATTTCAATTTTGTTTATATTTTTCTGTTTGTATTTACAGGCATCTTTGTATATTTTAAATTTTACCGAAAAAAATAAACACAGGAGAGAATTTTGTGTTTTATTGAAACTACGCTACATACTGGCGCCCGAATATTCAAACGTAGCTTATTGAGATGAGAGGAGAAATTGCAATAGAAGGAACAGAAGGAACAAAAGGAACAGAAGAATTGCAACATTAAAAATAATTTTTTTATAATTATTATTGAGGTCAGGCATAAAACTTTATTTGTTACCATTTTCAATCATTAACATTCACTATAATATATTTATATATGTATCTACTATAATATATCTACTATAATATATCAAAATACTGCTAAATTATTCAGACATTTAAGTTTCTTTAGTTTCTTTCGTTATAATATCCTTGAAGAAATTTTCTGAAGACACAACATTCTATAACCCAGTAATTTCACTATTTAAATAACATTTTCTATTCATTTCCATCACTTGAAAATACGTATATTTTTAAGGCTCTATTCTGCATAACGACTATTAACAAATTTGTTTCACTTTAACATTTTTTTTGATTTTGCAATGAATTTTTCACAATTAAATAAACCTGAAATAATTTATGAATTAAAAATCAGAAATATAAATTTTTCTTCGACGCAATCTGTAGACGAACTACGATCATTATTATTAAATATTAATGTAGATTCTGAAACAGAAATTTTACAAAATAGCCCTGAAGAATTTTCAGAGAGAGAGAGAATTTTCACGGCGAGCATAAGCCGATTCTTTTTGTCTTATTTTTTTTCTATGCACCTCATTATCGTTTGGCTATACCATTAACATTGACGTTGGTCAAAACTTATAATTAATTATCATCATCGTAGTATTAGGTTAACTTATTGTGTAATTTATTTAATATTTGCAATTCTAGGAGTGTAAACTCTTATTTTCAATATCTGTATTATACTTTATAGTATAATTTGTTAAATGTTATCAATTTTTTTTCAAGCGGTTTGCAACTTGTAAAATTAAGCCTTCTGCACGAGCGTTTATTAAGGTAACTCGTTAAACTAAACCATACCTATGTGTATTATTTATACGCTTGAATCACTTTCCTGTGAGAATTATTTTCATATGTTTATTACATATATATTTTAATTACTTCACAAAAGACCCTTGGATTTTATTTAAAAGTCAATGTTTCACGACTGGCTATGATTTTCTTTTCTTTCCGGCATATTTATTTCAGTCTTTAACTGAAACTTGTTTATAGTAATCACCGTGCGGGAGTTAGCGACACGTTAAAGAAGCCATAAGCTATTAATATTTTCAGCGGATGGCAACTATTAAAGCCTTTTGCCGTTGCGTTCAACTCTGTTGAGTTGACTTATTTAGGATACGATTCCTCATAAGCAACTCTAACTGCATGATGTTTTATTTCCAGTAGTTGGAATAAGACTAGTATGAAAGAGAATGTATGTTGTAATTATAATGTACGTTGATGGAGTTGAACGATGTATATTAACATTGTATATTCCAGGAACATGTTTAAAATTTTATCATTCATGAACCATGTAATTTAAGATAATTATTTAGGATTTTTTTTTCTCTCTCTCGTCTGTTTTGTTTTCTTTTTCTATTAAATAATTTGTTGATATGCAATATATCAATATTATTTTTTTATATATACAGGATGTATTTTCAAAAAAATTCTTCTATAGGATGTTAATATTAATTTTCATTTTGCTTTTAATTATTATTTTTTTTTTTGTTTTGATTGTTCTTTCATTTAGCAGATTATATATTAAAATTCGATATGTATATGCAGTTTATTTTGATTTGGTTTGAATTTGAAATTTTACTAAAAAAAATCTTTCAGATTTTTTTTTTTCCCGGCCCCCGGGGTATTGTGACGGTTGTCTATTTCGACCTCTTTTTGTCAGTTAATTTTATTTTTTTTGTTGTTCCCGACGTAATTTTAAACTAGGAATTACGTAGTGTCGGAGAACGGCAATGTTTTGATTTGACAAGTTAGTCACGAAAAATTATTCATCAAAGCAACTTGAATCTATTTATTTATTATTTTTTCCGAGTTTATCATTCAAAATTATATAGTTAAGATATTTTATTATCGATAATCAAAGTTCTTTTTAAGAAACCTATTTTTTACGTTCACGAGTGTGCGTAGCCAAAATTGTTGGTAAGGATTCTCACTCATTAAAATTTATTTTATTGTTATTTTTTCTTTTCAGATCAAATTTAATTGTATTAATATTTCTGTTCTATTTTGTGTGACTATTTTTTTATTTCAATTTTGTTTATATTTTTCTGTTTGTATTTACAGGCATCTTTGTATATTTTAAATTTTACCGAAAAAAATAAACACAGGAGAGAATTTTGTGTTTTATTGAAACTACGCTACAACTTTACATGAGTTTATCTTTTTCGAAGTCATGTTTGTATTGAATGGCGGCCTGCGAATGTGAATTGATTAGCAGACGCAAAATACGAACGCAACAGCGATAACGATTACGTCGGTAGTAGGTACAACACTAAATACCGTATACCACTTCGAGTATTCGCGGGGAGTAACCATGTTATAGCTGATTAGAACAGTTCGCAGTTTCGTTTGCTTCAACTTTATAAGAATTTTATGCACACGGTACATCCATCATACTCAACATACGTTATTGTGAGTTGAGCATCTGTAAGTGTAACCTTCACGTTTTCGACTTTTTTAACATTTATTCAAGTTGAAAATTTGGGAATGTCAATTAGTCAGGGCACAAGAGAGGCGCTTTTTCTTTAAAAATACCATTATTTCAAGGTACAATCTTAATATTATTAAAACTCAGTGTTACAGCCTTTATTTTATTTTATACTCATCGGAAAACTTACGGCTAATACAGATAATGGTAATTATATAAATATTTAAGGCATTTCACAAGTTTTCACTTATAATTACTTGATTAATTGAGATGTAAGAATACATAATGATTTCTAGACATTAATATTTATGAAAAAATTATATCAGCTAGACAGATTTAAGAAAACAAAGATCTTGTAATTGTCGCTCGCACACTAGGAATACCAGTATTGAAAATGTCTATATCTTGTTCTATATAATATATTATGGATATCGTACCTTTTTACCAATAGTCACAGTGGTTTTTTTTTTTCGAAATGGACAGTAAATTTATGGCCCTACGGGTTATTTTGAATTTTACTGGACTTTGTAGCTTAGCGCTGACGGCACTTAGCAGGGACTTAAACTACTCCTACATACGATACGCCTAAGGGCACCCGAGAGGGCGCGGACCTCGGCATAGTGAGTGCGAGGTCGCGTAGGCACTACTTAGTTGGTCAATGTGTCAATACAGAAAAATTTATGAGGCGCGACTTGAAACTAGGCGACCGTATGAAATGGAAAAGTCCATGAATTTTTCAAATCAGCTTACTACTTCCAAAGTCTATCGATAACTAATTAACACAGTTAAGAACTTTTTACAGTAATACTACAAAAACTTATTTGATTAATCATCGCTCGGTCCACAAGCTTCCCGATCAATTTGATAGACGAGCGACACGAATAAAAACTGAACAATCACGCACTGCCCACGTGCTTGTAACCAACCGCGATCACGTACGTACATAATAACCACGGGCAGTATTACGAACGGCGATCATGGTAATTTATTACACGACCAATCTAACTAGACGACTGCCAAACTTGACATATTTGAATACGGACAGCAACACTAATCTTATTTATTTCGCTAATTTATACCAGTATTTATTATTTTATTACTATTTTGTGTTTTATGGCAATCAGCTGTTGTTAGAAATATTATTATATTATTATTATTATAATAACTATTTCTGCCATTTTTAAGTAGGTATTAGTATAATAAATATTAATAAATTTAAAACATTGCTTTCAAGACATGTGTCTCTTGGTTCTAAAATTCAGCTAAGTAATTATCGATTAATACAAATATAAAACTGATATTAAGTATCATCATTATATTTACATTTTATTGTTTTCCAGTATTAATTTATCTGACTTAAATACTAAATTATTGAGCGGTACATCTTCCGCAGCACATGTTTTGTCTATTAGCAGCAAAGGATTGAAAGTTGCAGCCGCGTTCCGCCCGTTCGTCTAGTTCGCTTGGTACACTGTGCTGTTACAGCCTTCTGGTTCTCAGAGTAACGTGTCAACGACACGTCGAAGATGGATGCTGTAATCACATAACTGGTTTTATGCAATAACCACGGTCGGAAGGACTGCTGAAGGTCAAACGAATATTAACTTTCCGATTTTCTGACAGCGTGAAACGCATTTTGGGAGGATGTTTTTTAAGTTCATTGTAAAATGTGATTTTTAAATAAAGAATTTTTCCATTTTTTTTTTGCATTATAAAACCTTTAAAGGCGTTTCTTAAAAAGAATCCAAGTGTAAATTTGTGCGATCTCATCTTAGATAATTACACCTACTAACAACGCCATGCATGCTGTAAATGACAATAACAAAAAATGTAATATTAGCATTTGAAAATATGTTTTTTAACATTAGCTGCGACTTCCAATAAAACTTTTCTTACTAGTCCGAATAAAAGACAAAGTTATGTTTCAGAGAGCTTAAAGTACCTACCTACATAATTTTGAAATCGATTCGAAGTAGTCAAGCTGTATGCTTAATTACCTATTTCATGTATTTTACAGATTACAAGAGTGTCGATTAAGTATTTTTATTTTGATCTGATTAAGTATTCGAACTGAAGGTCTGGTGCTCACATGTGCATTTACTCGTCGAACAAAAATAAATGCACGAATGTGTGCACCTTTCAGTTCTGCTTTGAGTGAAGCACCAAAAGTTGGAGAAGACCAGCAACATATCAGTAGAGATCCGTTTAATCTCAGTCTCGCACGAGCACCACCTGCCAACTTTGATCGAACAGTGACTTGTGCGGGAAATTGCTCAATAAATCCACTAAGTATAGGAAACTAAATTGTAGGTAAATGCTAATGGATGCACGTAAGGATGACCAATTAACTAACCGGTTGAATTATTACTAAACCTTTAAACCGTTAGATGTTTTGCGAAAGAGTTAATAATACTTACGGTATGACAGATCTCTACATTTTGATTTACAAGTTATTCGAAAATCAAATTTAAGAACCAGTAAATAAATAGCAAGCTTAATTTTTGAATGGCTCACCCGGTTTTCGTAAAACTTGGCTAGGAACTTTCTGGATTTATTCGCCTTAACAAAAAAAACCGCTTTACTATCTGTAAATTTATATTCAAGATCCGAGGTAATAGACAGACGCACAGATAAATAGATTAACCCCCCTAACCATTATCTACAAGCCTGAAATATTCGCAATACAGTAAGGTAGGAGCGCTACCCATTCGGATCAGCAGTAGTTGAACGACAAGTACCTACGGCCCGAACAAACTGCTGCATATATTCGGCAAGCGCCGATCACTCCATTCGGTTCAGCGTCCATTCACTTTATGCAGGCGCTTTATATCATTCGGCACAAGACCCGAATGGTAATGGCGGTATTTTTCCGGAAAATTCATCTACTCTACATTTACTTTTCCGCCCGCCATTGCCGATAAAGGCCGCTCCGGATATGTATATGGGCAGCCTATAAGTAACTAGGCATGGATTTTTGTGTGCATTGGTTAGCAACTAATAGTACTAAACTTGGCACTTGAAAATGTATCGTTGACCTCCGATATGCATGACATGTATGATAACTAAGCAAACAATATTGAGTCAATGAACTACAATACATATTTGCACATTAGCTCTTGTACATAACTCTTGAAAAAAAAATATTTTAAGCGGTATCAGTAAAAGAAAATGTACAGCACAGTTTCGGTACTGTAAGTAATAATATAACCTTAATAGTAGAATGGGTCGGTGTGTTTAGTTTTTTGAGTTTTAAACTTTAAATTATTCATAACATTTTGCATACACGTCGACGCGGTTACCTGCAGAAAAGGCCAGTCCTCCATCTTGAAAAACGGTAGAGCCAATACAAATAAAATACTTTGTGATTGTACCCAGAAAGCCTGTCTTGAGGATAGCTGATATTTGTATGGTTGCTGGGTACACCATACTTGCAATCATATTTTAAATATAAGTTCAAAAAGGATACAAAATTAAAAAAAGCTATCACGTATTTTTCAGTGCAATGGCGACACCTATAGCTATAATTACCTTCATAAATTTGTTTAAACAATTAATAATTAATTGAAAAAAAATCAAGAAGCCATTGTTTCACATTATTAACAAATATGTTCTATTTGTGAAGAATATTTTTTTATCAATGTTTATTTTGGAAGTCTTTGCCAAGTAAATGGAACAAAAGAATTTATAAATAATTGGTAAAAAAAAATGTTTTATAAGCTTAAAAAAGATATCTACTGTTGTACTAAAGCCACGTTCTTTTTATTTTAGACTCTGTACCTTTAGTCTAAGTCTTTCCGTTGACTTATTGGAACGCACCTTTTACGCTCTAACGGCTGCAGTCAGAGGTCAAATCGTTCCTTATTGTGGACTTAATTATAGATTCTTGCATAGCAAATCAACACTTAGATGAGGTATAGATAAAGTGTAAATACGCCAAGCAAAATACTTAGAAGCTCCTTAACTAACCATTTGACGTTTCTGAGTGAGAGAATCTATACTAGAAATGCAGACACGAAAAGTTCTTTTGAATTTTGAACGGAATGAAAAATTATTCTACCATTTAAAAGATATTCAATTATAAATTTGTCACTAAGGAAGCGGTTGCTTCTGTCTAACTGAACATAATGCTTTAATACCTTCCATAAATAAACAAGGTTATCTTGTCACACAGATTTGGCGTCCGCGAGTTATAAAAACGCTTGGATATATAAAAAACAAACAGGTTTTAAGTTATCAAGTCCGCCTTTTCAGCACGTGGCTTATATCATCTTATTTTGCAACTTCATAGTCGGGTAATGACGAACATCCATTTTGTGACCCAATGAATTATCATGAAATAACTTTCAATTTTTTTTTATTAAAGGGCAGGACCTGCCAGTGCAATTGCAGGTCAAAGGCAATTCCAACTGAAGTCTACGGAGGACAAAGCGTCATAATCAATATTTCCATATAATCAGGATTGTCCAACTAAATACACACCATTTGTGACTTCCATGAGCATTTGGATCCTACTTATCATCAGGTGGACAACATGCCCGTTTTTTTTAGCTGCCTAAGCAGCACCTCTGCAGGTGGAAGATGCTTCATGCATACCTCCGCAGGCAACCGTCTTCTGCGGGGTGATGAGGGACTCACCAGAATGGCACCTACCCACTAAAAACCACCTTGCTCTCGCCAAATCGGGATTTTAAGTATCTACCGGCTCGACTGGTCCTGGTCGTATTAAGCAATTAAGTAGGGGCAAAATAATATTTTTGTTAAAAAATTCGAACAATTTAATGACGTGTAGTAAGTTAAAATTTAGTACGAAAGTGATTATGTAGATTTGGATTTGTTCTATTTTTCGGGTAAGTTGGTGGGCGGGGCTTACGTGTATAAATCAGGCCTTAGTGTTTTATACGTTGATCATGCACTGCATTGTTTCGTGTAGAAGGGCTGAAAGCAAATATTACATTGCATAGGTACTTAATTTGCACAAAAATTCGGTAGAAAAATGTACTGGTAGGAACCGAACAAAATTCTTAAGAAGCTTATCAAATTTTTACATATTAAAAAAAAACGATTCTAAAATAAAATTCACGAAACGTATTTACATTTAGGATCTGTAATGTTATCGAGGTTATCAAGTTTACGTTATATCGCGTGCTGCGCTTAATGGAAGTCTTCTTACATAATTAGCAGAGATAACTCTTATTATGACCAGTCTAGTCATGTTTTATTTGGACAATTGTACACCTATAAGAAATACTTACAATTTTTTTGCTATTTTTGTTCCTAGTATAGTGATCGCCATCCACGCCATACATCGTAGTGTGCGACAGAAAAAATAGGAGTGGGGAGCGACTTCTTCGATGGCACTCACTATACTTAGCTAATTGTTTTGGTTTATTTCATTAGTGGAACAAGACATACAAAACCATCTTTAAAAGGATGCACGAAAATGGAACTGTATAACAGCATCATTTCAAACAAAATAAAACGGAAGCGACATCAACCGCACATTTAGCTAAACAGTATTTCTTTGTGCTTCCATTATTTACGAGAATATCCGTAATCTGAAATGTTGAGGAAATTTAAAAATAATGTCGTCCGCCTGTCGTTATGCGCGGCCTTGTATTGTTACGACCAATGTCATGTTGTTTCTATTTTGAAACCAATTTTAACATGGAAAAGTCTGTGTTTGTCTCGTCCAGGTGTTACGTCGATATGGTCTTAATTAGTGTTCAGTGACGTCATACTATATCATCCAAACCTTATAAATAAGGTGAAAAGATTGGTATTTTGCTTATTTATATATAACCGATATCTGATAAAATTTTATAGATATATTAAATTATTAATGTGTAAGTAGTAAATTCTTATCAAGAAATGCCCCACTAAGCGGAACTGCGGTAAGATCACGTGAAGAATTTTCAATAATTAGTTGTTACGAACACAAAAATGCCACAGCGTTGATAACAAACACGCCGAACAAGGCATCCATGTTACAGCAAACAGCAGCCTGCGTCAGCTTCACACATTGAGATGGTAAAAAATTCATAAAAGGCGATAATTTCGCGCAGAGAGCTCGAAAACGACTATTCTTCATTACGAATATTAAACGTATGTACAAACAAGCAATACAGAATGCCAAGTTTACATTTTCACATTTTTAGCATGCAAATTTGATGTTTATTTATATAAGATAGACAAAAATAGAATATAATAGGTATACATTCTATGCCGGATGATTTTTCCGTTCTGAAAAAAGGCAGAATGGGCTCAGAGAAACTTTTCCAAAGGCACCATTTAGAAATAAAATTTTCGACTTCTCAAAAAATTTCGTCAGCTGCCAATGTCGTATTTCAAGTAATATTTTTTTCATTTTCACTGTTTTGGGTCTTTGGCAAAGTTGCTCAGAGTAGTATTCTGAACTCTTTTTCCGTACGGAAAAAATAATACGGTGTATCTGCTATCTACTTATTGAGGAGAAAAGTCTGTTTATAGATACTCGATAGCCTTTAAAATCGATTAGCGGTTTTAATAATATTTTCACCACTACAAAGGATATCAGCAGTACTCAGCCCTGATGATGGACTCCATACGAGTCCGAAACTAGTCGGACCTTTCCCACAGTAACGCGTGAGTAAAAGCTGTAGTTATAAAATTTATCAAAATGACTCACTTAACATTTTTAAAATTAATTTAGCAAAAAAGTTCGGATTTTAGCTGCAACAGATGCAAATGCACAAAAAGAACTAATCATAAATTCAACACAACGTTTTTTTACCACTACCGTACCGTAGACACTTTTACAACACACAATAACCTTGATAATTTCATTATATTTTTAACATTTTCTTATCACCATTGAAAAGTTTGTTTATCGAAAAAAGCGTTTACTTTAGTTTTAAAGTAAATTCTATCTATAGTATATATATCTAATAGTAATATCTAAGATTAGTCGCTTCTCACAAAGTCTGCGCACTTAAGAGCAGTGTCCTTTAACACAGTTAAATTAAATTTTGTTTGAAGTATATTTTAATGCAAATTAACCTAAAAACTCTTTCCAACAGTGATGATAATGTGATCGTAATGAGTAATATAAATAAGTTCATATCGCGCGCATTCTCGATAGATAACACAGATTTCGGTCAATTGATTACAACACTTTGAAACTTAGCACCTTAGGGTTTTCACTTTCGTCTTGCTAGTTAAGTTAAACCAATTCTGTCCTAGGTGTTACGGAGTAGGATCGAACAGTGAGTTCAAAGATCAACAGCACGTTCTCGTTTCGATGTTACTTCTTACGTTGTACTATATGACGCACCTTGTAACAATTAGGGTGTTACCACACCAATCGATCGACGTTGCCTGTTCCATTCTACCATCGATCGACGTCGATCGATTGGTGTGATAACACCCTTAGTGATTTACTGTAAACTTACTCCAATAATCAACCGAATATTTTACTAATTTTATACTTACATTAAAAAAAGATTTGTTCGTTGTTCATTAGTGATGGATAAACTTTGGAATTACTGAACCGACATTTAAAATAATTTTAGCGTTACAAAGCTTGTCACAAGTTACAAGGCTTGTACTGCAGATTTCCTAAAATACCATGAAAATTCAAACAAAACATTGTTAATAGTTCTACACGATGAATAATTAAATAACAGTGACATTCCTGCGTCTCCTAAAAGACAATCACTTGAATAATAAGTGCAGAATCCTACTTAACCTATATAGCTACTTCACTCGATACTATCATATTAGGTATCTTTTTCAAAATCATTTTACCGATAACATCCATGATTGGATGCTTGACAACAACTCATTTAACAATGTCATGAGGGTTTGAATCAACAATCGCCAATACAGTGCAATAGTTAGTTGACTCGCTCTCTACAAATAATCGACATCGATCGCTAGTAAAAATTAGCAGGATCATGTTGAAGTGGGAAAGATCTGCGAGAGGTTAGCTAAAAGCTTTGATTATAGTAAAATAGCGGAAGATAGCTAACAAACTCCTGATGCACGGACCTCAAAATGTTTGTCCCCGTCGCCTGATTGAAATTAGTTGCATGCCGACTATTACTAAGCGAAAAGAACCGAGGCGTGAACTAACGTACTGAAACGATTATTTATTCCGTCTTGAACGCGCGCCACGTCATTGCATCACTATGTCTCTTTTTTATTAATGTAAATTTTTATAAATACACGAGTTTGCGTTGTGAGTACCACATCTATTGCTCAAGAAAGTTATTTAAGAGCGTCATTTTCGTCAGCGTCAAAATGGTAGGTTTTGAAATAAATTGATTCCTGATTAACATTGTGATTGACCTGCGAGCCTGTTTTCTCTTCGCCCTGTAGAATAAAAAAGACCAAAAAATAGCAAATGCCACTTCTGGTACTTGGCTCCAGACTAACGTGCCCCCTAAATTAAACGACGGTCTTGAAGGTGGACTGTCCTGCCTTCCACACCAGAAATTCCGTGCTGCAATCGTAGGGAGAGAGACATTTGTGTGAGAACACATTGTTTACGTACAAGCCGTAGATATTCCCAAATTGGGTTCGCCCCAGTTCGCAGTGGGGTCCCCATAAAACAAAATTATCTCTGTTGTTATTTTATTAGGTTTTAGTAAGCTAACTTTTGGTGCGTTTCAAAATAATGAGATGATGTAATACACAATAATGTTGCTGTATTGCAGACGAATTACTACTAAAAACTGATATCCGACGCTGAAATTTGCGCGTTATGACTTAAGCGAAATTTCCTGTTAGACTCCGTTTGTACTTCATAACACGTCATAAATATTAATTGAGAGATTCATACTGTATACAATGTACTGGGAGATTTGCCCTGTATGTATATAAGCGGATGACTCTATTCTTTAACATACGTATATTGAGGTTTTCTTATTTTATTTATTTTATTTTATTCTCAACGGAAAACTTACAGCTAATACAGATAAAGGTAATTATATAAATATTTAAGGCATTTCACAAGTTTTCACTTATAAATACTTGAATTGAGATGTAAGAATACATAACGATTGCTAGACATTAATAATAGGTATTATTAATTATAATGCGTTGGCAAAGATGCATTGATTACATGGGTGATTATTTTGATTAATAGATATAAAAAATATATAAAAAAATTACGCTTCATTTATTTCGTGAAAAACGGCAATTTCATAGGTAAAGACCTAATACATAACAAAGGTAGCGTAACTATCCGTTCCCATTTCGAGATAAAAGATACAAACATTACTACCCCTTAAGGATTGAATTTCACAAAATCCTTCATTATTCTTTGTGTACAAAATAAAGAGAAACTAAATTCAAAATTGCAGACCAATTACATGCCAAAAGTACTTGGCTTGTCTTCCCTAATAATTATTTTATAACACTTGTCATTTTAAGCTGTATTATTATTAGGTAACCCGAAATCTGGATCTGGAGACATGAAAACGCTTTTAATTACAGTGACTAAATAATTATTTTAGGTTCTTTACTTGCAAAAAACATTCGTATTTTATTTTTTTTAAAATACTAGGCACTTGTATCTAAACTATATAAAGCCATACAAATTGCTCCTGAGATTTTCTCGGACTTTTTCTTAGTACTTATGCGTAGTTAGACTGATCAAAACGACGAAGTAAATGACACAAATCGGTTCTAGTAATGAATTAACTTGTTCCAAGTAATTTTATTGATTAATAATGCGTTTAGAAAATCATGAAATCTGGTGTTGCTGATTGATCTGAATGTACTTTTAACTTACTATAATTTGAGGGTGTAAATTTGTAATTATAACAAATTCTTTCTGAATTCTTTATTATTTTTCCAAATGGTATTTCAATAAAATTTCTCATCTCATTTTTTTATTCGAGGTACAATTTAGGAAAATCATGTGAAATCGAAAACCAAAAAAATAAGAGTTCTCTTATATTCAAGAGGAGTCTCATACGGCCGCACTTCGTCAAATGGTTAATTAAAGCTAACTTAAGTTATTTTTGGCTAAGCAAATCTGTATTGTGTCTATATTGTACCTAAGTCTAGATTTACTTAGCAGAATCTATACGCATGAATGAACTATTTGAAGTGTGGTCGAGGGATCAAATAGTTGCTTAAGGCGATCTTAAGTAAATTCTACTCAGTGAATGTATACTTTGCTAAGCAAACTCCATAATTAAGAGCCGCTTAATTTACGGTTTTTCGTCACTGAGTCACCCCGTTAAACAAAGAACAATAAAAATATAGCTCAAACTAATGCGCGGTTTATAGGTATTAAGTAGTTAAGTAGTAATTCAATTTTAACTAAATTTTAAGTTTGTTCACATTTCAATTTTGTGTTCAATCGCATTAAGCTTATAAGTTAAATAAAGATGTACGGCCAATAACTTGAGGAATTCGTCAATTCTGTACTTAGGTTTGTGATTAGCGGCATTTTGGACGAGGTGAGAGAAGAATTTGTTATGGCAATCAAAATCTCTAGAAGACTATGTTTATTTCTGTAGTTTTTACTTCGTATATTCGACAAGTATTCCTATTTTAAACATTCTTCCACAAATTTTATAGTTGAGTCTAAACTCCACTTCGACATTAAAAAAAAGAAGAAAATGCGACATATGTATATGCTCTTGCCGCCAACCGCTTTGTCCACTTATGCATTAACAAAAAATCATGTAAACGTGTTAAGTGAGAGAAGCCCTGCCCACCTACCTACCAAAAAAATAGAACGAATCCTAATGTAGTTTGTCACTTGCGTACTAAATTTTAACTTTTCACTTACCACTTGTCGCCTGATTGGCTGTTTACCAACTCACTACTTAATACGTGTAAACCAACCATAAGTAATGATTATATCGGGGTCATAAACGGAAACCCACTTTGCATTTTTATCATTTTTCCGTAAGTCATCTAAAGTGACTCCAGCCCTAGCTATGTAGCTAACATATACGTAAACAACAGACGGTTATGCAATATTTTATCTCACATGAAATACCATTCATCAACACATTAAACATTATTTATGTATTGTAAATACGCGTGTGAAACCGCACAAAAAATGCTAGTTAAAAGTATTGGAAAATTGTAACCGATACAAAGGTGGAAGCGGTCAAAGCCGAGAATAACTGGTGCATATCTAAGGAATCACTTGTTGCACATGCGCGTCACCTTATTGGCTTATAAATTGTCCAGCCTTCCCTAAGGATGTTTTGAAGGTATTTTTGAAGGTATGTTTTGAAGCGTTTGACAACCGTACCAACTGTGAGGCCCAACAAAATGTATGTCATAAATGGTGGCCTTCAATAAACATACCTTTATACAGGGTGACTGGTTATTAGTGGTGGATATTTACGGGGGTATACAAGAGGTCAATTCCAGTCGATTTCACAATATAATGTATTATCCAAAAGTGAATCGTTTCCAAGATATTTCAAAAACTCACATATAAAATTTTCGTGCATATTATTTTTAAAACATCTGTGTTTTATTAGCTTTCGAAAGAGGTATTACAATCTGAAATCGGCAAAATAATTACAAAGATAATTGCCAATTGGCGCAGGCACAGGTACAGGCTTGAACAAAGAGTACCGTTACTAGGCAAATAACTCGGGATTGTTTCTCACCCCGCGCCCATGTGTTTTGTCCGCTCTTGGGATTTATTGTGTTCAGATGTGTTCACTTGCTCATATTTCGGTTTTTTTCTTACGACTTGGCTGACCAGACTTTAAAACTGTGTTCTGTGCAGTGCTTCGCGTGTTATGGCTGATAGAAGAGACATTCGTTAACAAACCAAGAGTACGCTGATATTGTTTATTATTATGGGGCTGCCAGAAGGAGTGCCGATGAGGCCCGTCGTTTGTATGTGAAAAACTTTCCAAACGTCGCGTCAGCCTGGCCAATCGGTGGGTTAGGGGATTGAATGTTGCCCTTATTGTAATTGTTACGCCGGCGTTCCTTGATGTAGTGGCGTAATCGGGATCTATTAAGGTCTTACGCGGACGCCCGTAACGTAACGCCGCGTTAGGGTTGGCTGCATAGTCATCTGACTTATTGACCAGCGAGTTTTGGGAACGTTGTAGGATAGGCGTATGGTCCCTGAACTTAAACATGTATGTTATACAGAAATTAATGTCCCAACAATTTCAAAGCATATGAAATGTGTTTCAAAATTTATTGAAGATGTAGTATATTTTGACCTAGATTATTTAAAGTTGGGGTAGCCAACCTCTTATCATTATTTTATCGATGTTGCACTATGATAAACAATTAATTGATGCCTGAATCAAATATGATGATATTATTGTGCTTCAATATTGTTATTTCAAAGAGTTTTGTTTCACATTTTAGTTTACATAATGCTGTTTGAATTCTCACGCGATTATAGCTCTCATGAGTTAGTTACAAAACACAATATAAACAGATCTAGCCTTTTGCAATTTAATTGTTTCAGACCACTAAGGTGAAATTTCATGATGATTGACTGGTATGCAAGGTGTGAGTCTTGCAGAACTGACAATTATAGGACAGTATTCTATCATATGGTGTTAGATATTTAGCTTTAAAAGAAGGAATTGGACTGCCTTACACACTAATGGTTTAGTGTTTTTTAGTACGCTGTAAGTAACTTCAAAAAATTTCATTACTGAAATTGTGTGGTTTGAGAATAACAAGAAAATTCATTGGAATTTGTAAATTATAGTTGCAGACTTTCATAATAATATTTAACTTGTAAGATTAAATGTGTAAGATAAACATCAGATATATCTGTCAAAAAGAAATCATAACCAAACAGAGAAAATAATCAAAACAGAAAGCTCCTGTTACAGACATAAGTAGAAAATTAGGATGGTATTAACTGTTTTTGTTCCTTTCTAGCAATCTCTATAGCACACTTTCAAGACAAGCTTCTATGAAGCTTCTATCAGAACATGAAATTGAAACCAACCTAACTAGCAATGGATAGTTTAGTAGCAAGGAAGCCTCTCTTATTAGAAACATGACTCTGGAATGTAGCAATTAAAACAATAAGCTATCATATTTCCACACATATAGGATATAGAGGGCCCTCTATTATTGTTAACACCTCATATGCATACCACATACAAGGAAATATTCTATAAAATGACAGTGCCCTATTAAACTTTGTAATTCCAAAGCACATTATTAAAATCTAAGATCTCAAAAATATATTCCATATGCAAATAATGGTGAACATTCAACCTGCCTGACCATGTAGCATTTCCTTATCAGAAAAAGATGTTTGTTAGATTGTTTTTATTCAGTAAAATATGAAGACTGACCAATTTCATATATTTTTCAGCACTAGAGCCGCAGTGCTCAAAAGGAACAATGGCTATCAAAAATCCCATGGGATCTGGATTAAAACCACACAATACTGAGAGTAAAAAATAAACATTTTTATCTTATAACAAAATGCCATAATGATAGGATCCAACTAACATATACATCTAACATAACTTCTAATACAGAGAAATAATAATGGTATGCCCCAGTAGGGTGAGCCAAGCATAGGTCCTATAGGTCTAATACTCAATTTATGCAATGAGTCATCATCAAGCATACAATCATGATGTTAAGGTAGTAATGAGACATCAGTAGCATTTCAAGTAAATTCAAACAGACATTTCTATTTCTCTCTATAAGAAGTTTTGTAAACATAACCATTTAGTCTCAATCATATTTGCATTATTTTGTAATAGGAGTCTCACATGGTTTCACTGGGTACTTCCGTTCTGTGTAATGAATATGAATTCTACTTCTTTTCAATGATGAGGAGTGTTCAAATTAGTTCAGTAGTTTCACAGTTTATCAATTAGACACTAACAATTTTCTCTTTATATGTAGGTATCTAGTATTTAATCATGAAAACTGTAAACATGTGTTTTGATTTAGTAATATCACCTTCAGTTATTTCAGGTCCAAATACATACAATGTTCAACGTTGTGAGTGAATCGGAGCAGCACCAACATGGCATCTTAAGGGTGTTACCACACCTCTACTGACGATCGATCGATGGGTCTAGTAGAAACTATTGATCGACATCGACTATTCCATTTTACCATAGAAAATTGTACTAATAAACTGATATAGACCTGTTTTCACCTTACCTGTTAAAATGCACTCTAATGAATGTCATACTATCATAAACTGAAGTTAAAAATGGTTGCTTGTCTACTGGTACATTGAAGTACCTTGAAGAAGTGTATGACATTCACTAGAGTGCATCATTAACAGGGCATTAATTTTCCTAATGGATAAGGTGAAAACAGGTCTATATCAGTTTATTGATACAATTTTCTTTCAATTGTATTCATGAGAAGGTTTAGAAATTACTAATGAAAAGAAAATTACTGCAT
Organism: Marasmarcha lunaedactyla; assembly: GCA_923062675.1. NCBI lineage: Eukaryota > Metazoa > Arthropoda > Insecta > Lepidoptera > Pterophoridae > Marasmarcha > Marasmarcha lunaedactyla. Next base: position 10,322,078 of record OV281343.1, on the reverse strand, counting down.
GTACTAAAATAAATATCCATTGTGTTAAAAATTTAGGTCAAATGGCATAACAACTTTATTCATAATGCTGATTGATTAAAACATACAATGCAAACGGCTGTATCACATACATTTTTTTGCTCTAACTTTTAAGAAAAGTTAGTTTACCACAGACTACCAAACACTAAGAAAAATATGTAGTTATATTTGCTTACTTATCTATATATAACACATATTATTACAGTACAAAGGTTTGACTACTGCAGACTGTTCACAATGGTAAACTTTATAATTAATTGCTCAAAGTTTTTTTATTTGACTACCACAGATATTACTTACTAAGCCGCATAACTCAGATTTGAAAGAAATTCTGGTGAAAGAAATAGACAATTAACATTTTATTTGCGGTGTTGTGCGGTGATGTGATAACCGCTTTATTAATATAATAAAACAAAATAGAGAAAGACTTACCGTTACAAAAATAAGTTCCATAAAGTTTCTCACTAAATTGTCTTCTTCATCAAGCTTTGTTTGATTCGTGATTGCTTTCGTTCGTCACCTTTCTTCGAGTCGGAACAAAGAATAAATATAGTCAACACTGCATAACAAACGATTATCTAAAGAAAGAAAGAACTGACTATATTTTTGTTATACGGAACTAAACCAGAAAGAAAACTGTAAATAAAGAACTACAACAAACACACACATAACCTATTTTCCTATGCCCGTCCGCACCGTATACGACCGTCGTCGTTCGGTTCGTTCCGTTCCGTTTTCTACTTTTTTCTTAATTTTTTAACGTTATCTAAGCTTTAGTGATGTGCCAACAGTAATAATTCATTAATCGACTAACGACAATAGTTCTATTACCGAATTAAAAATTAGTGATTGACTTCAAAACTGTGTACAATATAATAAAGAAAACAACCAATATTTTCTGTTTAAAGTTGGAATGATAGTCTTTTTTTTTTCGGGGGGGAAAATGCATCACCCATACCACCCGGGCGCATGGGGCACCCGAGTGGTTATGTGGGACTCACGTATAGGCTAATGAGACCCACGGTATACCCATAAAAACCCCCCCATCTTCCTCCTCGCCGCCTTGTGACGGGGTTACGGAAACGCTTTCGCACACATCCGAGACCCCGCCGGCAGCAGCCGCCCACAAGCAGCTCCATCACGAAAGCCCGAAGGCCCTCCACGATGGGCGCACCAAATGGTAAGGTGCGCCTCCCTCCTCAGCTTCCACCTGTACTGTAGCAGACTCCCCCCGAGTCTGCTACTAGGAGGCCATGGATAACTGGTACCCGGTGGCAGATCAGGTCTGTGGTTCTGCCACCAACCACACCTCGGCCGCAGAGGATAGGGCAAGCGGTGCACCGTAATACCGGCACTCCTCTTCTTCTGCGGTCCCACCTCCACGCGCGTCCGTAGCGGACTTTTTCAGCCCGCTGGGAGCGCCCTCCTTGGGCCAGCCGGTGGCCCAAACAAGCCGGCCCTGGTTGCCTCCCGCCATAAGCCCCCCCGCCATGACAAGATGGGCAACCATCGGGGGGGGGGGGGGAATGATAGTCTTTTTCAAACTGTAGTAATCTCATTCATATTTGTTTTCTTCTCGTTCACTAACATATGCTACCTATTTTGAGATCGTTTTTAATTTTTTAAGAATTAGAAAACGATGGTTAAAATTCATTTTCAAGATGAAATGAAATGATAAAGAATCTCGCGAACTTCTTGACTTTATCATTAAAAGCAAACCATCAAGCTTAGTACATAGCCTAGAAAAGATTAATTGGATTAATTTGTAGCTAAAACAAAATTCCATATCTAGCTTCGGGCTTATTTACCAGCCCATCAGCTTCCTCATCAAAATAAAGTACAGAAACTGACTGTTGACAAGTTCATTGAAGATCCAGAAGGTACTTATTAGTTAGTTGTCAGAACCTACATAAGTATATAAAATGCTGAAAATAAACAAAAATATGCTTATGAGATGTACTTGTTAAGTTCAAGATCCAGCACCTGTGAAATTTTAATGGGACTAACAAGTAGGAATGCAACGCTATCATCAGAACTGAAACAGAAACGGAAAAGCTATGCCCGAACATACACACTCACACACTTTGATAATACCATTATTAAATCATATGAATTGTGCATTTTATTGATATAGAGTTTAGCCAGCAAATCGTGGCAGTCCAATTTCTATGAACTCTGCATCTGGCACCACTATTTTCTTGATAAATAAACTATGAAATATTTTTTAATAAACTAAACTATCTAACTTGTGAGATAATTAGATAGATAATTAGAACAATCATAAGTAGTACAAATAGTAAGTTTATTTGCTGATCTTTTGCGAAGCTTCAAATTTCATAGTGTATGCTTTTAATGATACTTTAAGACAAATACCGATGCATGTAGATATACTAGAAATGTATACGTTATTTGCAATTACGTTAAATATTCAACGTTAAGTAACGAAAATAAAACCGTTTCTTTGCAAACGTTAATAAACATCACTACCATCAATGTCAATTTCATTCAAAGTATTAAAGTGCGTTCCGATAGCCGATAGATTTTTGATACTCAATCAGAACGGTAAATAGCGCGCTTAAATTCTAATTGTTCCTCGCTTAGATCTAAAGTTATATATTCATTAAGATCTTTGACCCTGATTGAAACAGGAGATATTATTTAATATTATTACAAAAGAAAATGAATTAGCAAGCTTCTAAAATCTTTAATCGCCTAATAAAACCTTCAGCATTATTCAGCAAAGAAACGTTATGTGTCAATTTTGACAGGCCGTTCAGAGCAACCATGCTCCATGGTCGTAATTTCCGATTGCCGCTCACAGCACTATCAGCGCTAAAACTGCTTATAAACGTTCCGAATCGTCTGAGCGCGCTAAAAGTGATATTTGTGCTATTGCAATCGGAACGGTAAATATCGCGCTAACATTCTGATAGTTTTCAGATATTTAATTCAGACCTTTGACCCTGAATGAAACAGGAGCCATTTTTTAACATTATTACAAAAGAAAATTAATAAGCAACCTTTTAAATTCTTTAATCGTAAAATAAAAACATCAAAAAAGAAAAAAAAGGGTCAGTTTTGACAGGTTCTTCAGAACGACCATACTCCATAGCATGGGCACTGTGAGTGGGAAGATGGCGGCGTTTATGACGTCATTGATGACGTATCGATATCGCTGTGAGAGCGCTCACAGGCATTCCGAACGGGTATATAAGCTTTGTGAGCGATGTAATCGGCAATCGGAACGCACCATTAGTATCCGTTATCTCTGTCAAGAGAAATAGTTCAGACAGTTACGTTCATAAAATAAAGTAAGTATAGTTTACCATATAAAAGTACTAAAGGTGGTTTGCAACAAAAAAGGAAAATAATATAATGTTGAGCTAGTAATTACAGTTACAAAGAATTTTCATCTCAGTTAGTGTTAATAAATATGTTCTATAAATAAGGCTAATAATAAATATGTTCTAATTTTAGCCGAAACTAAAAGTTGTTATAACTGTGTCATTTAAAGAAAAGGATTGAAGGGGCAAATTCTTGCTCACGCACTATTGCCGTCTATATTCGCACATGGATGTCAACAAAATAAATTTAGGGTTTTCTTTTGGCTATGAGGCCTTCAAATACATCAAATTTAGACGCAGTTTTTTATTTGAAGTGTGTTTTTATTGTTCTTATTGTTATTTTATTATTAATTTTTTCATTTTGTTTTTTAAGGTTCACCAACCATTTGTTCACACTGTTCCTTAGTACATAAATTGCTTACATCAATAACTTACTTAGCGTGCCCATCACTACAGGTTAACACTACATACTTATCTATTACTATTGTGTTTGTTCTGATTTTTATTATTTATTTGTTGTCCAAGTGTTTATGCTCTGATTTATAGAACCCCCTTTTAATGTCGGCAAGACCACTGCAACTATTAACTATTTGTACCATTCTTGATATGGGGAAATTACTTCCTAACACACTGGCTCTAAGAGGTGACCGAAATTGCATTATTGTTTTTCTCTGCATGCGAGACGGAGCATTAAAATTAAAGAGTGTAAAAAGATTTGGACAATCTATTTGAAAGGATACAATTTTGTATAAAAATAGTGCATCTAACAGTTTTCTGCGTTTTTCTAAGGTGTCCACATTGAAGTACTGCAGCCTTGAGTGGTAAGACCTTGACCTTCTAATAGAGAATAAAAAGTGCCATAAGAAACGCTTCTATATTCGTTCCAAGCGCAGGATGTGCAGTACAACGCTGCAGTACTGCAAGACGCCTCTATCTAAAGTGCTGTACAGAAGAACTTTAGTTTTAATATTACAAAAATCTTTCGTATTTTTATGACAAACCCTAACATATTAGACGCTCCCCGAAACTCCATATGTGGTTTGAAAGTCAATTGAGTGTCATAAATTACACCAAAATCCTTTACAGTCTGGAGTTCCTATATATTATTATTTTTTATACGATATTCAGAATGTATTATTTTGAAAATTTGAGATAATGGCATTTATTATGGTTAAGGGTCATATTATTTACAGGGCATCATTGATAAGGTCTACTGAGGTCGCTTTAAAAGAGTTGTGCGTCATGTTCAGTTTCGATTATTCCAGTAAACTTCAAGTCATCTGCATACAAATAAACTTCAGAAAACCGAAAGTATTCTGCTATATCGTTTACAAAATAGTTGAACACTATTGGGCTTAGGTGGGACCCTAGCGGAACTCCAGACAATATCTTTCGATTCGTAGACTCAAACCCGTTCAAGACGGTATGAAAAGTCCTTTATTTTAGATGAGATGCAACCCACTCCAGTAAGGACAACGATATTCCATAAGCTGATAGTTTGCTTATTAATATTTTGTGAGAATCTTTATCGAAGGCCTTTCTGAAGTAGGTGTAAATCACATTTATCTGCTTATTAGCATCCACGGCTTTTTTCAAGCTTTTAGTAAAAGTTACAAGGTTTGTAGTGGTAGATCTGGAGGCAACAAAACCGTGTTGTGAGTTACTAATATATAATTTTAAATAATTTTGCATATACGGACAGAATGATGATTCGAAAATTTTACCAAAATGAGAAAGAACAGATATTGGGCGATAATTAGATACAAGGTTCTTAGAATTTTCTTTAAAAACAGGAACTACTTTGTCAACTTTCCAGAGCGATGGAAAAACACCAGTTTGTAAAGATTCATCAAAAATTGCAAATAGTGGCTGGACCAATACCGAGGCATATTAAACTATAGATTCCATCTGGACCGGCACTTTTGTTGCAGTCAAGTTTTTTTTTAAATTTACTTAATAAAGATTCCTCTGATACGAGTGGAGCATTTAAACATTGACTATTATTTTCGAGAAACTTCAACAAGGTTGAGCTATTGCCAAAATTTGTGACTTCGTCGTCACTGTATACTGAAGCAAAATAAGATGCAAACATTTCACAAATTTTTGTACAATCTGACAACGTTGTGAGACCATCAGTCATTGTCTGAGGATACTTACTGGAGCCCCCAAACTTAGCCTTTAAGAACTTTGGGTTACTATACTATTTCCATTTCTTTTTTTTCTCGATAACAGTTCTAATTTGATATAATGTTGTGACCAAATAAGTAATGATATCGATCGCATATATTTATTATATTTTGAACAAAGACAAATACAACAAAAACATTTAAATATATTTTTTCAAGGTGGGAACACTCAATGGCCCACTGCCATTTTGTGTTTGTTTTAATCTGTCACTCGCAACAAGACGGTCGTGCTAGTCACTACATTTCTGTTCGCTGAGTTTTTTCACATTATCCATACGTTACGTTGTGTATTTTGTGTTCCTCCGCGTTGATTGCAGCCCAGCTGTCAAATATCAAAATGCCGAAAGGATCTGTTCTTAATAGGCAGGCGAGAGAACTGTTGATCAAGGTTCGTAATTACTTTGAAGTGTATCAAAATGGTGGCCCGCTATTGCGGCCGCATTAGGAATTAGTGGACCTCTGTTTCAAAAATTACTACCGAAGCTTACGGTACAAGAGGTATGCAGGAAAACATGCTTCGTACGCCGAAGAAAAAACGCCAACCACGTCGTGTGACATCGGTTGACAACTTCAACGCTGATGCTATTTGCCGTCATATATATGACTAGTACTTGCGCAAAGAAATTCCAACACTTAAAAAACTTGTTGTTTCTTTACGTGAATGTGGTTTGTTCCATGGCCAAAAATCGTCATGAAGCTAAAAAGATATCAGATTGATCAAATGTTATTTTCACTGACGAGACTTGGTTAAATGAAAACCACACAGTATCTAAGCACTGGACTGCCGACACCGCCGCTTCCGCTAGTTCAGTGCCAATGGGAAAAGGTGAACGCCTTATCATATGCCATGCACGGTCTACGAAAGGATTTAAATCCGAGAAAACAGTGGACTACCACGAAGAAATGAACGCGGAGATTTACGAAGGATGGTTTAAAGAAATGGTGCAATCTCTGGAAGAACCGTCCATAATTATTATGGACACCGCTACATATCACTCCAGACAAACTGATAAAATGCCAACGCAGGCCAATAAAAAACAAGAGATGGAGACTGGCTCCAACGTCATGGTCAACGTCAAAAGTACAATTAGTGAATATTTTAAAATCGAAAAAAAGCCTATGAGAGAGACATAAAAGATATGTTATCGACGAAATAGCTGCCGAATGTGGTCATTGGGTTCTTCGACTTCCGCCGTATCTAACTATATATACATATAACTATAACTAATATGGGCACAAATGAAAGGACACACCGCTCGAAACAATATCCATCCCCCTTTTACGGCAAACAAGATGTTAGATTTATTAAAAAATGCATGTGCGGAAGTAACTGCCGAAAACTGGGAAAAAATTGTGAGAAGAACCCAAAACATTATAGCGTCGGATTGGGAAAGTTATGTGGCATTCGATAATATACAAGTACAGGAACTTATAATAAATGTTGGGGAGAGCTCATCGAGTGACAGTGACGATTCATCAGATTTTGATTAAAATAAATAAATAAAGATTACCTGTCGTTACTTAAATACTATAAATATTTCGTTTCATTCTCGAGTACCTACCTACACCTACTTATTTTACAACAGCTTCGAAAATTTTAAAGAAGTTGGCATTATCAATCAAGAATTAATACGTGTAACATCTTGTAATGAAATATAATATTAGTTAATAAATTTGTACAAAAGTATCCGTTAGAAGTTGAGTTTCTTACATTTTGTAAAAAATATCGGGTCTGTTATCGTGTTACGTTTATCGATATAGCTCCATCCCTATCAGTTTCTCCGACTCTGGTATTATATAACCTTGTACGTGTGTAAACGTCATATTTTCATAAAATAATGCATACAGAATGTAAAAAAAAACGCTCGCACAATTTTTACAGGAGCTGTCATCGAGAAAATAAAGAAATGGAAATAGTATAATTAACTTACCTATTTTCTATGTTTTGCGTATAAGATATATAACGACCTTCGGGTAAATTTTTACATCAGGTGGCTAAAATGTCCTATTCGATCTTATGTAAAGGATTTTTTATTTGTTATAAAGTAGTATTAATTTATTTTTGTCAATTAGTACTTTAATTAGTACTTTTAGTTTAAATATGAAACAAATTTTTCAATGGACGATTGTAATATTTTTTAAATATATCTACCATATCGTTAACATTTTCCAATCCTTTAAACAACTCTTTCCAATCATTCTGCGCTATAACATCTCAAATGAATTTAAAGTTCGCTTTGTAAACATTTTTTTGTGTTAGCATTATAAGGTAAAGTTAAATTGTCACTAAATAATAATATAATATTTAAAGAGGGATGCAAAGGGTCCACTATTTTTCGCAATAAATTTTAATAACCTTCTGTTTACGACTATCGGGATTGGTGTCGATGTATCTCTAGTTTGAGTATATGTTTTATTAAAAATTTAAAAAAAAAATTCCTGATCTTAAAAAAATCTACCTACTTATATAAAAACGAATGTATATGGTGACCATACCGCTGCAACTGGAGATTGCCCCCCAATCCCCTTCTTTAAATGACTTGACGAAAATTTCAAATGAAATTCCCTTTTCAAACTAGTTATTTTATTTAGTGCGCCAAGTTACAGTCATTTAGGTAGAGGGAAGCTGATTTATGCACCAGATTAGTAAATTAATAGTCTATTTCAAATATAGCTGCGTTGCTGCATTTGTAAATACCTAAAAGCAATGGGGAATTCACGATCATGCAGAAGCCCAGTGCACCGGCTTGATAACATATTACGTTGTTTACTTACTCAACTACATTTAGGTGACGTTTATCCATTATCCATCAAAAGATATCGTTTGAAGCAAAGATATTTGAAGAGTACGTATCTGTGTAAAGAATATCACCACTCGTTATAAAAATACCGCATGATATTGTTACATGATAAAGATAAGCTTTAATTGAATTATTATGGTAGATTAATTTTATTTGCTTTTGTGAAATAAACAGTGTTCTTAGTTATTGTTCCAATGTTAAAGCAGCAGCGGCGGATCTTACTGTTCAGATTAAAATATGTGAGTTCTGATAGTGTTCGGTCTCATCGACTTTTGCGGATGAAAATGTCAAAAGTTTGTAAAGTCATTTTATTACTCAAATAACTTTTATTTCTTAAATTAAAAATTGTTATTTAAACTTTTGAATAAGTATGAATTTATTTATTAAAATTTTGAACAAAATCTTAAAGTTTTAGTATACCTAACTATTGCTTTATAAACAAAGACCTACATTGTATGATATTTCGGTAATTAATAATTTTAATCAAACTGCAACTTAAAGATCCCTGCATTTTCGCATAATACCTAACAGAACATTCTATTTGCGCGATTTTTTAAATATTATTTTTTTTATCTACTTTAATTGAAATTGCTTGTGGTGTGAACGTCTATTTATCCTAATTATTTAGACTTAGTATGAATAAATGGCAGTAAATATAAAAGCTTACCATCAGAATGGATGGTAGATATAGATTTCTCCATATTCAAACAAAAAAAGACCACTCTGAAGTTTTTTAAGGCCTCATATAGAATATCTACTAGTGATTGTAACCTGCATAATATTATCTGAATTGGTCACACTTCAAATCTCTTTTTTCGCCTTTATTTTCTTACATTCATGTTGGAAGTCCGATAATAACACGAACACACCATCCATATATCGTCATAAACAGCGAATACGCCAAACATTCATGAACATTCTAGTCAAAAATAATTGCAAAAAATATGTTTTAATAATTACATTAGCTCATCACAAACCTGTATAAAGCGTGACCCAAAAATGTTTTGGAGCTTCATTCACACAATGAAAGGTAAACGTGCCAATACGGGTTAACAAACTGTAATGACAGATGGCCAGAAAAATTATGACTGCGGGTCTGATATCTGCTCGGGATTCAGTAACGCGTCTTCATGCCACCTGCTCAAAGTTATCCATCCCAATCAGAACTTCTTAGTCGCCTAGAGCAGATAGCAACTATGTTCACACAATGTCCGTTACTGCTGAGTCGTAACAAAATATAATTTAAAACTAAATCCAAAAAAAGGCTTCGGAAGTGATGGTATTCCTTCCATATTTCTCATAAAATGTGCTAGTAGTATATCTGTTCCTCTAGAGATACTCTTCGCTCGTTCTTTAAAAGAAGGGATCGTTCCAAGTATTTGGAAGGAAGCCCACATTGTACCAATTTACAAAAAAGGATCTAAATCTGTTATACAAAATCAGAGACCAATATCGATCCAGACCAAGATAGATCGAGTCGATCATACTATACTACTCGACAAATTATAAACTCTTGGAATTCGAGGCAAACTTTTTCGATGGGTCAAGTCATATATATCAAACAGAACGCAAGCTGTTGTATTAGGTAGGAGGATTCAAATCCGATTTCATAGCTATACCATCCGGAGTTCCTCCGGGATCTCATCTTGGGCCCCTTCCTTTAAAATCCTGGTAGGGGCAGTTATATTATTATATTTGCTTTCTAGTCATGGATGTGTATTTACGTTTATTTAAGTTTATTTATAATATTTATTATATATAAAAAAATATCTATGTGTGTTTATATATTTCTTAAGTTTATTTATCCATGAAACAAGTTCTTTATGATACTTAATTTGGGCTAGATAATGTTGTGTGATTGTTAGAAATATTTAAAAGAAGAAAAAAAGGATTCATAAATGTTTTAAATCAAAGCTGCATCTATTGTACGCGGACGATAAGAAAATATTTCTTAAAATTACGCATATTAATAATTGTTACATGATTCAGGATGCCTTGAATAGACTATAGCAATACTTAAATAGACGGCCTGTTTGGTATGGAGGTAATTAGCCTTGCCTTCCATGCCAGAGGTCCCGGGTTCGAATCCTGGTAGGAGTAGATATTTGCTCTCTAGTCATGGATGTGTATGTATGTTAATTTAAGTTTATTTCTAATATTTATATATTAAAAAAATATATGTGTGTTTACATATTTCTTAAGTTTATTTATCCGTTATCTAGTATCCATAACGCAAGTTCTTAATGATACTTAATTTGGGCTAGATAATGTGGTGTGTCAGTTAGAAATATTTATTATTATTATTATTATTATGGCAATAATTTAAAAAGAGCTGACGAAGTTCGTGACTTGGGTGTTACCATAGACTCTAAAATGATATTAAATAATCACATTGAAAATGCAGTCAACAGAGCATACAGAAATTTGGGCTACGTTCTCCGGGTGTGAAAACCTTGTATTAAATTGGTGTATTATGCTTACGTCAGAAGTGTGTTAGAATTCGGTATTGTCATTTGGAATCCTAATTATATAATATACCAACAGATAATAGAATGTATACAAAAAATATTCATAAAATATATAAACTACAGAACAAATATAAAATGTGAGACTTACGTATTGATTCTCTGACTGATAGACGAACTATGTTAGACACCGCTATTTTACATGATATTATTATAGTAAACGCCAACCTCGACTGTCCAAAAGTACTATCTTAAATTAAATATGGTTGTTCCTTAACGTCCTCATCGGCACCCTCTGCATAAAGTCTTCGATATACCTTCACGTCGCACCAATAACAGCCGCAATGAATACATAAACAGAGTCATTAATACTTACAATAAAACATTTAGCGATATTTAAAGTTTTTCAACATTTAAACGTCTTTTTGAATTAAAAGTGTTACAGAGGCTCGTAGAACAGGAACCGAACCATTAACTTTTATTTTTACTTTCTATATTATTATAATTTTTTTTTCATATTCTATTAAACGTATAAATGTCTTATATTTTTTTAGGTTAATCTATTAGGTATACGTTTTATAAATTTATAGTTATCTCCTTTTAATTAAAGTATTTTTTTAACAAATATAAAACTGTTAATGTTAATATAATCCCAATAGAAATGTTTTGTACGACTTTTAAATTGTTCTAGGATATCTGTTACTGGCTAAGACATATTTGAATCTTAGTTTTAAGTCACTATTGTATAACGAAACTGTTGAAATGAAATGAAATATTTATTTTCTCAACATTGACAATTACTTGTTCTTATTGATGTCAAATAAAACATGACTATACCACCAGTTCGAAAAAACCTTCGTGAAGAAGAACTGGCAAGAAACTTCACGGGTATATTTTTTTCAAAATAAATTTACAGAGTCTCTTTATGTCTATACAAAATTATTCTTTTCTGCATCTGTTAGCTCGGCAAGTCTCCCTCCCCCCGAGTATCCAAACGACGAACACCCTCAAACGGCACCCGTTCACGAGTTAACGCGGGATCCAGCCATCGCCATCGCCATCGTTGAAGGTCTAATCCTAAATAAATAAAAAAAGTGTCGAAGATTGCAAGTCAACACAGCAAGATTGGCGTCGATTATGAACAAAGTTTCAAATAACTACTTTTGGTATCTATTGATTCATAGACATTTTGATAAAACTAGGAGAATGCTTTTCCTAAGTGATGGGCAGTAATAACACGAAATGTAACAGTTAAAGTCCGCAGCATCAACACCAAAATGTAACTCATTAAACATATAAATATAAGGATACCAGGATACCGGGAAGAGCGAATGCTTTGATTGTACCACATTACGTATAATATTACTATTTCAAAACGTTGTTAAGGAACACTTACGGGACGTTTACATACATTGCCTTTCAAAACACTGTAGCCTATACAAGCCTAATAGCCTAAACATGACGCAGCAATGACGAACGACAGTAAGGCAAAGATAGACGTGTTTTTAAGTTTTTTCATCGCGCCTTTACATTATAAGCAATTCTTAAAATGTCCATTAACTTTGCTTCTGTTATTATGGGAGTCATGTTTCGGGTCCCATATGCAGGAATGCATTTGATAAGATTCTAAAAATCGCATGAAAAGTCCATTTATCCAATCCATTTTGTAGCAAGCTAAAAAAAATTAAACACATCCAACCCTTCCGCGCCCCGCACACTTCTGAGCAAGCGATGTGTGGGTGCGGTAAACGAACAACATATTCGGTAAATTCGCAATCCCTTGAGGTGTTCCCAAAAGCGACAATTTGTCGTTTTTCATACGAATAACAGACTAATAGAGCCACTTCAAATTGCAAGAATAAGATGAATACGCGAACACGAATAGCGATGTGAAGTTCGGGAATGATGGTGGGACTTCATATCGCTATTCGGTATTCGCGGTTTTTTCCCTTTTGTTATGATGATGAAGTCTGAATAACACGAACACACTGTCAACACATAATTTAAACTTATTTTAAATAAAGTTATAGTTATAAATTGCAAGTACTAACTTGCCACAACTAGAGTACGTAATGAGGCTAACTCAGGTCTCAGGTCTTTGTACATTATTTGGTAACTACTTTTTATACTGTATTTAAAACCTGTGTGTACATTAATTATTAAATAAATAAATAAATAACTCATAAGGGCTGAGCACTCTGCCGACTTCTGCTCTTATAACTTGTGTAATGCAAAAAATTATAATCATTTTCATTATAATGTAGTGCGATCATCTTAATCAAACACGCAACAATTCAATAATACCAAATAATTTTACAATCGAAATCTAGTTGTTCTTCTCAGTTTGTACCTAGGAACCTACGTATGTTAAGAATGTTAATTAGCATTAAGCATAGTTCAATTTCTTCAAAAAGCTATAAATAACAGTTAAATTACAAAAGCCACAAACTAACAATAAATTGTAAATGATCACAGTTTGACAATTTGACAATTAAAGATGCTCTACCGTTGCTCTACTTTACGTGAAAATGGTAACATAGGTATCTATATATTCAAAGTAGATATTTATATGACCTTTATTTAATTATCTTGTGTCCATGACGGGGTAATTTGATTCATGGCTCGCTTCACAAGACAGCAGCGTGCGCTCCGTAGATAAGGCGACAGAATTCTACTCGCACATCATCAGATAAACTACTTTGAGTCTCACAAAACCTTAGGAATTCGATGAGACTTAATCTTAGTTCTAGACTAAAATTATTAGCCTAGAAACATTCAGCTACATCGGCTACATACATATCATCTGTGACTACGCGTGACATTGACGTGTAAAATGGAAATGCGTACTTTGTACGACACAAAGGTATGTGGTATGTATTGTAGGTATGTGTGTAGTCCGTTTTCAGGATTTTCTATACAAAAGCTACGTTTAAAAATCAATGTGTTAATTCTTATAAAATTATTATCGGTGAACTTCATACCTAGTTTTAGAGGTAAACGTTGATAAATGTGTAGATAGATAGGCACAAATTCGCTTTATCTTATTATTATTTTATCCGACAAACTAAAAGCCTTTTGATGTTCTCATATGCCATATAATATAACTTTTAAATACAAACTCAAAACGTAATCCTTGAACACAGAACAACCAGCACCTTGTCCCATTTATCGCGGTGTTATTAAAACTAATTGTATATCAACAGAGTCAGGTTCTATGTAATTTATAATTTTAATCCAAAATTACACGGTTATATTAACCAGGGGATTAAAATTGAGGTTCAAATTGCATAAATGTCTCTAGATTGCAGTAGATAAGTTTTAATCATGATGACAAATCGGCCTCGGAAAGATTTCGTTGACGTAGGTTGTGAGCAATATTATTTGAAATGATTCATTTACAGATTCATGAATTTTTTGTTCTATTTATGAAAATCCGATGGACGGAATCTAAATACGCAAATAAAAATGCCGTCCAAGCGACAGTGTTGTCGTATGAATAATACCTACTTTCATCTAATTTATTTACACCGAAAATGGCTATTTAAAAAGTTGTTTTTTTTTTAAACACAAATGGTGACTCTATCTATAATTGTAACATAAAAAAATATACTAAATAGTTTTCTGTAAAACTATACGTATTTTGTTTATCTACCGATTGAAGGATCAGTGCAATATTTGAACAAGGTATAATATATAATATAATAGCCTTGGTTAATTCCTGAACATTTTTTATTGTGCTTGTTAAGATATGATATCATTAGAAGGACTTAAAAAAATCATTCATCATGTTAGTAAAGCTGCGGTGTGCGAGCAGCTTGCACGTATTACTGGCTAAATTTGAAATTCGCGTGTAAGAAAAACATCGGTGAATTTTACAAGAATAAACCGAAACTTTGTGGTCGATTAAAAAAACAAGTAGTGATAACATTCGGTGTTCTAATTCACAAGTCATAAATTCTAAATCACGTGCCAGACTTTTTGTAAAGTTTCTTTTTGATAAAGTAATGTTTTGTAAATTAATTCAGATTTTAATATTTAAAAAATGATAAGGTAGCAGTAACGTAGTTTATTGATTGCAGATGGCTATGAAGAAGTTAAAAGTGAGGAATTTGAAAAACGATGATGATTTCGTGCCTCCAGATGGGGGTTGGGGTTGGATGATTGTGGTGGCCGCTGGGTTTTCAAATGTAAGTATTCATTTCTTTAATTACCCACGTCTAGTTTGAGCACTTTTTTCAATACTCGTTAAAGATTTTACTTGAAGATGTTGACACACTCATTATCATTTTATTCCGCAACATAGGATTGTTACAACAAAGTGAAAAGAGATGGTGCTTCATAAAATATATATTATGTTTTACGAGTGCTATCAAAATAAAAAATACTTTTAAAGTAAATAAAACCGGAGTATTTAATATTTTAAATGGAATACGCACCTTTTTTGAACAAATAAACTTTTTACATAATTATATCAATAATTTATGTGTCAATAAAGCTTTGAAACTATTGTTAAGTAGTTGATTTTTTTAATTATGTTTAAAATTAACAATAGTCTGATTAAAGAACGGAACATTTTTAAGAATGTTAGCATGTACACGTTGCTATTGAATGATCAGTCCTACTGATACCTACTATCCATATATAATTTATAATAATTTAGTTGATAGTACCTGCAGTTAAATCGTCATTTTTAATGTTTGTTTTGTCTATAAATACCGTACCATTTGGCAGCTGTTCAAAATACGTAGACTATACTATACTGAACAATTTTCCATTATTTAATTTAGCACGTTTCGGAACTGTTGCCAGTCGCTATTTTATTGACATATTATTGATTTTCTATGTGACGTTTGTTCCTATAGGTTTTTTCCTATATCGTCCTAAATGTATTCCCAATTAATCCCAGGAAATCTATTTTCATATTTTTTTCAAACTTGATCCTATGGTAGTTATTTAAAAAAATACGAATTTTATATGTAGAAACCATTTCGAGGAAACAGAAACTACAAAACTGGTATTTGTTAGACCTTACGTCGCTTCTCGTTGTTCACACCTTATACAATTGGGTACTTGACATCATTGGAAAATGCAAGTTTTTATCATTTATATAGAAATTATAAGTTATTTTGACCCCAGAAATGTTTAGAATTTAACATCGAAATTATATAGATTAGAAAACATTAGAAAAAGAAAAAAAACCTATTATAAAATATGTAAAATTTCTTAAGATCTTACTGATTTTAAATACAATTTTTTTTTATTATTATAGTATTTATATAAAAGCATTATTTACGTGGCTATTATATATTTCCGTAAAGTAATGTGCTTCGTTATATTAGGTCATTACATATGAAATTGGCGTTTTGTAAGGGAGGAACATAAAGTCATTTTTTAAATATAATATATTTATTATTTTTCTTTTTCAATCAAAGTATGTACCAGTGCTATAGATCTATGCACTTTTGTGATCTCATATGTAGTTCATCGATCCCTTTAGTAAAAAAACCGTGCGGACGGGAATCAATAAAATTTTTGAAGGCGCTTTGGACTGCCCCATCGGAGTTGAATTTTTTCCCTTGCAAGAAGAAGTTATCCAAATTAAAAAAAAAATGGTAATCTGTTGGAGCAAGGTCCGGGGAGTACGTGGATGTCTTAGACATTCCCATTGAAGCTCCTCTGATTTGGTAGCCTAGATTTGTTTTCCATCATGGTTGGCAATTGCTGACAATAGACATCTGCCGTAATCGTCTGGCCAGATTTAAGAAAGCTGTAGTCCAGCAAACCGGCAGACAGACACCGTAACTAGTCCAGCAAACCCTCACAAGTAACTTTTTTTGAGTAAATTTTCGCTTGGGGCAGGATTTGGCTGGTTCGCCAGGGTTCAACCATTGCGATGAGCATTTCCGATTGTCGTACAGGTTCCACTTTTCATCACAGTTAATGATTCGGTTTAAAATCCTTTCATAATTGTCCCGGTTGAGTAACGCAACGCATCAGTCGACGCCGTTTGTCGGTTTGCTGCACTCAATTTATGAGGTACCCACATCTCAAGCTTTTTCACCTTCTCAATTGGCTTCAAGTGGATAAAAACAGTTTTGTCACTAACACCGCAACCTACAGCTAACTCGGACGTGGTGTCTGATGGGCCCGCTTCCACAATAGCTTTCAATTCTTAATTATCAACTTTGCTGTGCGGCCGTCCTCGGGGCTTGTTCTGCAGGTCGTAATTTCCAGAACGAAAACGTCGGAACCAAAAATGCACACACGTGGCGTGTCTCTGACAATGTGCTATTCTCATAGGATGAAACAGGATTATAAATATGTGGAAATTACATTTAGTATGAAATGGGAAAATAAATAGCTATAGAATAAAACGTCATAGGATGAAAGATGGGAACAACCCATTTGGGATATGGGGGTATAGCCATTTATTTTCCTTGAAATCTTCAGTCCTATGAATTAGTTTCAAGGTAGCATGTATTTAACAACTAAGTACTCTTAAACAAGTAAACATTACTGATTTATGAAGTGATGTTAAGAAGTATACATGTAAGTAATAGGGAATATTAGAATGGATACGAGAGACATTCAGAAAGTTTTGAGAAAAAAATAAATGTTCTATGGATTATATCTTTTATTACATCTTTTCAAAGAACTCTTCAACAATGTCTATGCAAATTTCATGCGTGTGACCGAATTTTCAACGTAAATTTAAGAAAAAGTACTTCCTCAACGGCGTTCTCGAGCGCAGTGAGCGCATCTTCTGGGGATGTAAACTGTATCCCCTAGAGTTGGTTTTTAATTTTAGTAAACAAGTCACACGGTGTCAAATCAGGGTTATTAGGCCAAAAAATTAACCGGTGTGTTGTTTAGGAAGTCTCACAATTTCATCGCGATCGCGTTGACGTGGTGGAGCAGAAAGCCTCGGAGTCCCGTGTTCGGTAGCTTGTTGCTCGCAGCAACAAAAACTGGCGAGCATTTCAAAAAGTACCCCTCTGCATTGATGCTACTTTGGTTTCTTAAGGGAAATGATACTAAATACCCCGTCAAGGAGAAAAAACTGACGATCAACATTGAAAGAAAGAAAGAAAGAAAGAATCATTTATTCGCTGAATATGGTCAAAAATATATAATGGTCTTAAATAGTTTAAAAGTACAATCATATTCAACCTTAACAGGCGTGCAAATATTTAAAGTAGTACTAGTAATGTTACAACTGTCACATTACTGTTACAAATGTCAAAACAATTTATTATACAAGAATAATACAAATTGGTTGTCCTTATTATTAAATATAAAATGCCCATAAATTATTAAATGTCATAAGCAATAAAATCATCAGTAAATAATAAATTTAAAAATGTCAACATAAAAAAAAAGTCTAATTACAAGATTAAATTAAATTAAATTAATTTAATTCATTCCATTAAATACATTACATTATTTTAATGACTGGTTATTATATTTTATTTCAGGATATAGAAAATAACAATTCAATTTCTCTAATATATGTAAGATGTCCGTATAAAATAAAATTATAAAATGTCGATAGCATAATTACGGGATTCTTAAAAATTCCTTTATGCAGTAGTAATTTTTTTCCAGAAGAAAACTATGCAATCTTTTTTTAAATACATGTAATGGTAATGTCTTTAAGTTGCTAGGTAATTTATTAAAAATACGGATTGCCATACAGAAAACATTTTTCGAATACAATCCTAATCTTTGCATTGGTATATATAATTTCTGTTTATGTCTCCCTGTAATAATTAACATATGGTAATTAGTTTTGAATAACTGTGTATGACTTCGCACAAATACACAAATTTCATAAATGTACAAAGAGGGAACCGTAAGAAGGTGTAGTTTTTGAAACAGTGGCCTGCAGCTGTCTAAAAATTCAGCACCACAAATTGCACGTATACATTTTTTTTGGGCACGAAAAATGTTAATTGAGTCAACAGAGTTGCCCCATAATATTATGCCATATCTTAAGATTGAGGAAACAAATCCGTGGTAAGAGAGAAGCGCTGTATTTGTTCCCGCAACTTCTCTAATTCTTCTTAATACGTACACATATCTTTCAATCTTAGCCCGTAACTTAATTATATGTGCTTTCCAATTGCACCACTTGTCGATTTCTAAACCTAAAAACTTTGTCGATTCTACATTTTCAATTGTTAGTCCATTATAACTTATATTTAATGTCGCAAATTTTCTATTTATTGTATTAAATTGTATTAGTTTAGTCTTAGACACATTTATTTTTAAACTATTACAATTTAGCCAGTTCTTCACTTTTGTCAACGTAAAGTCAACTTTATCTTTAAGGTCAGACGCATTTGATGTACTTATTAGTATTGTTGTATCGTCAGCAAAAAGAATACAGTCATTTTCAATATAATCAGGCAAGTCATTAATATATAATATAAATAATAAGGGTCCAAGAACACTTCCTTGAGGAATGCCAATGTTATTTGACCGATATGCTGATCTGTACGCAATCCTATATTTATGTTTTAAACATGAAATCTCTACACACTGTTTGCGATCGTTAAGGTAGCTTGATATCCAGTTTAATGCTACTCCTCTTATTCCATATCTACTAATTTTGTCCAAAAGAGTTTTATGTGAAACAAAGTCAAAAGCCTTACTCAAGTCAAGGAAAACTGCTGCTGGGTAGAGCTTTCTATTTAAACAGTCAGTCACCTTTTTGATGAGTGAAAAACATGCAAAAGTGGTAGACCTATTCTTTCTAAAACCGTATTGTTCCTCAGATAAAATATCGAATTTATTTAAAAAAAGGTTAAGCTTACGAGTCATTACTGTTTCAAATATTTTGGATAGTATTGCAAGCAGAGTTATGGGTCTGTAGTTATTAATGTCTTCTCGATCACCTTTTTTATGGAGGGGTTTAACAATTGATATTTTTAGTCGTGCAGGAAAGATACCTTGAGTCAGAGATAAATTAATTATATATGTCAATGGATTTACAATTTCTCTTGCGATTAATTTTAATATTTTAGTAGATAGTCCATCTTGGCCTACCGCATTTGTATTCTTCAAACCACGTATTATATTAAGGACTTCATTTTCCGTTACAGGTCTTAAATAAATGGATTCATTTATGTATTTTTTGAACTTGTTATGTGTATTATTTGGTTTAATTTTAGTTTTTGTTATGTCAATAAAAAAGTCATTGAATTTGTCACAAATTGTTTTAGGGTCAGTATGCGTTACATTGTCAATTTTAATTTTGGTGATGTCCTTGAAGTTCACATTTGATTCGATGTTATTTTTAATAATGTCCCAAGATGCTTTACATTTATTTTTTGCCGAACTAATATATTGTGTATTTATTATTTTCCTGGCTTCTGTCATGCATTTTTTAAGAATTCTATTATAAACTTTAAATTTGTTTCGAAAGAGCCCTTTGTTTCTTTTACTTAGTAGATATTTATTATAAAGTATTCTTTTTCGTATACAGCTGATCTTAATGCCTTTGGATAACCATTTCTTTTCAACTGGTTTATTTGATACTTTAACATAGATCTCTGGGAAACATAATTCATAAAATAATGTCAGGGTATCGTGAAATTTATCAAAAGCTAAGTCTGTCTGATTTTCATTATACACATCGTTGAAGGATAATGACTGTATACAATTTTTAAATTTTTGAATATTCTCTTTCGAAAAATCTCGCTTTTTTTCAAAGCAGAATTTTGGTAGTGTAGTACATTTAAATGCTGACTGCTCGAATGTAGTTGATATACTTTGACCTTTATCATGGTCCGAAACCGCCAAACTAAAGAGATTTGGTGTAATATTATTTAAATTACTTACAATTAAGTCAAGACACGCATTTTTCCTAGTTGGTTTCGTAATATGTATTGTTAAATTATAGTTATTTAAAATAGCCTGTAATTTCTCTGAAGAAGACGATTTTTTCAAAATGTCAATGTTCCAGTCACCACATAAAATAATTTTCTTGTTATGTTTTTTTGTCAACTGTTGTAATAATTTATTTAATTCATTTAAAAATACTACCACAGAAGATTGGGGTGTTCTGTAAATACATATCACGATAACTTTATATTTAATTAACTCGACTCCACAGCATTCAAAAATATTTAAAATTGGTGATAAGTTTTCAATTTTATTAAAACAAACGTCATTTTTTATTAAAATACATGATCCGCCTCTTTTTTCCCTAGTGCGAGAAAAAGAACTGGCTAGTGTGTAATTATCAATTTTTAAGTTTGCCTCCGAACCCTTTTTTATGAACGTTTCCGTCAAGCATATAACGTCAATGTCACCTATGACTTGACAAACGTCAAGCAACGACACTTCAAATATGTCTCTTTTACCTAAAATTCCTGCAATGTTTTGGTGAAATAAATTAAAAGGAATGTTTTCCAAAGTCCCGTTATTCACGAAAAAGATAATTCTCTGTTTGAGTGCAAGCATCAACAAATATTTTATTCATTCGATTATTATTAATTTTATTTAAAAACAAACGTTTGTACTGTAAATAATCTATTTCAATATTAATTTTGAAAGAATAATATTTAGTCAAATTTTTTGGTATATAGTCAAAATTAAGATTATAATAAAAATCGCTAATGTCATTTAAATCTAAAAATTTACAATTATTATAATTTTTCACTATCATTTTTAAATAATAATTTAATTTATTCTCACTTAAAGAAGCATTTCGATATATACCTAGTATTAAAACTTTCTCACACTTTTTTAATAAATTTAATGTGACACATAATTCACTTAATAATTTATAGGGGTTTTGATCATGTTTGCCTATGCCAAGTATTACTATGTCATCCTTTTGTATATAGTTACTAAAGTTATTACAGTCTTTTAAAATATGCTCACTCACTGCATTTGGTTTCACGAAGGAAGCTATATTGTAGTTGTTATTCCAAGTATCTTCTCTAGAA
Organism: Marasmarcha lunaedactyla; assembly: GCA_923062675.1. Classification (NCBI taxonomy): domain Eukaryota; kingdom Metazoa; phylum Arthropoda; class Insecta; order Lepidoptera; family Pterophoridae; genus Marasmarcha; species Marasmarcha lunaedactyla. The sequence goes on along the minus strand of OV281343.1, from coordinate 10,300,309 downwards.
TGTCTTAGGTGAGAGGACAGGTTCCTTATTTGTTCATCTCCAAATAAAAATATATTCTTTTTTTTTGTATTTTGAAAAGTAGATGATGAGCTTTGTATATTTTCTTCGTTTTTGTATATTTCAGATTGTGTGGTTTTAGATAGATTATTTTGAGCTTGAATAATGTTATTGTCTGTAATTATTGATAGTGGTGATGTTGGATTATGAATGCTCTTTGTTTTGCCTGAAGTATTATCCAAGTGGTTTATTTTGTTTTCTAGATTGATGCACACACTTTTGTCATAATGCAACGGAGACATTCTAGGGGTTCTTATTCTTGCATTTATTAATTGTTTGTTCAAAGGAGATGAGGAATGTGAAAGTTTCTTTTTAAAGATGGGTGTAATAGTAGGACTTGCAGAACCTGAAGTAATTATTTTCAGAGCCTGTATCTTTTTATTTTGATTATCAATTATTTTCTTGAGTTTAAGATTTTCTAAGTTTAAATTCTTAATCTCATTATGTGCTGATTGCATTGTAAGAGTAAGTTCTTCTAGCTATTCCTTTAAATTTTGTATTAATGGTGAATTCTCAATTGAATGATCAAGTGTTACCGGCAAGCTTCTATTAATATTGTCATTATGTATAGAGTCATGAGAATTTGTAGATTCATTTGACATATTTATTGTACTGTTATTAATTATACCATCCGACAAAGTCCTATTTCTTTTATTCCGATAAGTAATATTGTTGACAGATGAATCCATCATATGTATATATTTTAATACAATTTTTCTTTCACAGCCCTTTTAACAATATATGAAAGTAGGAATGCTCTCTTTATTTTCACCCGAATTTACTTATGAAGTCAGTATAATATTGGCAATATTTTAGTCTCCTTGAGCTAGTTACAGTATAAAATGGTAGATGTCAGTATCGGTAAATCAATATAAGTTAAATCATAGTCACTATTATTTGTCTCCTTGTTTTAGTTCCAGTATAGAAACATAGATGTCGCTTCTTATTGTCGTCTTATTGTCGCTCATTGTTCGAGTGCGTTCGTTTTGAAACAGCCATACTGTTGACTGGCGCTTTGTTTCTGGATCATATTGATAAAATCGTCACCTATTTTGGTATCGTAAACACGGAGGGAAGAAGCTGCTTTGAATTTATCAATCATACATCTCACCATTCCACCCACGCCTGCTTCTGAGCATCGGCCAAGTTGTGGGGTACCCAGCGCGAAACAATCCTCCTTACGCAAAGATGGTTGTGTAGAATATCATGAACACTTCCCGGTCCAATCTGCAGATTGTGCTAAATCTCCTCATATGCTATTCGCCGGTTTTGTTGAATCAAATGTTTTTACTTGTAGCACGTTTTAAATAATCGAATTTTAAAAATAACATGCCAGCAATCCATACATAAAAACTTCTTTTCGGTAATATTTCTTTGTAGCCTGGTACATTCTCCGTCAGCTCAGTATTTTAGAATCTAAAAGAATTGGAAATATAATTTACATCGAATGAAAATCTAATTTCGAGAAATTAAATTAGTGTCATTTACCAAATAAATTATTAATTAAGTTGATTTAACCCATTTAGAGGACGACTATTCAAAAACTTTTCTTAGTGTAGATAAGATATATGACGCCATGTGCGCGCGTGGCCCAATGGTTGCGTTAAATTTTGCAGTGCACACACAGTATACACAGTGACAAGATGACGGCTGTAGCTGCTTTCTACGAAGCACGTCGCCTGAAAGTCACCTTTCTTGGCTCGTAGTTTGCGTGCCAGAAATGTTATTTCGCAAAAGTCGAAGCTTGAGGTGAAATCGCTAACTAGCGCGAAGTCCGAAAGTGGCTCCCCACGGTCATTGGCTGGAGGACGAGAAGGCAAGCAAGTAGGTGCTAACTTGACCTGAGAAGGCGGAGAAGCGAGGAAAGCGATGGGTTTCCTCTCCATGGTAGGCCTGGTCACCCATGCGTTTTTGGGTGGCAGGGGATGACTGCAGGGCTCTATTAGTTGTGGCAGCGGTTTCGCGGGTGGGCTGGGCTGGGCAGGAACAGAGGCAAAGACCTCTGCTTCCTCTTATGAGCCTTTTGGTGGTTTGGTTTTGGAGCCCTGGGGCAACCTAAGTAGTTGGCTGGATGGCCGACCGTCTTGCATTGTACGCATGTGGAGGGATCTGTGGACTGCGGGGTTCTCGCACACTCCACAGTGCCGTGATCGTCCAGGCACTTAACGCACCTGGGTTTGGCTTGACAGTTTTTTGCCATATGACCATACACTTGGCAATGGCTCGGAATGCCGCGCTTAAAGGGGTCCTGAGAGATTGGCAATGGTTTTTAAATTAAAAATCTTCATGCCACCCAATAAGTGATCTAGTGTTACTAACACTAGATAGTACGGCAACCTATCTTTGCCATACGTGTGGTGGACAGATTGTACAGGGAACCCACTGGGTTTTAAGGTCCTGGAATGGGAGCTCAGTGTCGAGCTCTTTGGGCACGCCTCTCAGGACGAAGCGTAAAATGGAAGAAGGAAGAGCTCCTCGAGCGCATAGGTATGATACTCGATGGATTTCTCCACGCGGATATAATTCCGATGAGTATACGTGATTTTTAAATTAGACTTGTGTGTGGACACAGATGTCCACGCCGCTTTATCGCGGACGAAAATAGCAGGCGGATGCCAACCGGCTGGTTTGGCCTCGGAATCACGGAGCGTTAATGTGGGCATGGACTGCGAGGCCGGCTTTTTAGGAGTTTAGGCCGGAGAGCGTGGCCAGTTTTTGCTTAGCGACGACGATAAAGCCCTCGTCGAATTCGAGGGCTTGGACGGGAGCCGGAGTATCGCAATCGATCGACTGTATACTCCTCTACATAAGGCAACCCCTTTTACTTATCAAATATAATATAATAATAAATATATATATAAATTAAATCTTTCTTTTATTATCTAATTAAATTTATCTTATTGGTGGAATTTTTCTCGCACACAAACATACTTCCTTGCACAGATTTGGTGGATACGCTATGGTTATATTGGCAAATTACCCACATCACCAATAGTTCATGTTGTCCATCGGTCACATCAGGATGATAAGAAGTTGTTTTTCGATGTGGTTACCTTAACGCGCATCATGAAATGGCCATGTTTATTTGATCATATCGTAAAATGGTACATTTAACTACCCATATAGGCGCTACAAAACGCTTTGTTTATTAATGCACTGTCAATGTCGCAACGAAGTGGTATAATAAGCCCATGGATTATCCAACAACGTATCTTTGTTTTAACTTTTATGCCTGTTTTGTACTCTTTATTAATTTCTTTTCATAAAGGCGCGTATTCGTGTGGTACCGCACCTTGCTCACTTCGTTCGTAAGAAAAACAATTCACAATATGGCTAATCGTCGCTGAACAACTCGTGAAACGATGTGGACAAACACATTTGACCCGCTCATTTCATGATACGAGCAATTCTATGATTTACTTAATACAGATAGGTACACTGACTGACTGACTAACAACGCAAAGCTTAATTCTGCCCTAGGTTTGTTTGTTGTTTGTTTGTTTGTTGGTAAAGAAGAGAAGTTATGCAGGCACGGGTACAATCTATGACATATAAGTGATTAGCATTAGTTGGCATTGTCGTGTCTTATTCATTAAATTAGAAAACCTCGCCATTATGCGGAAAACGTATGGAAATTGAACTAATTTCTTGTGATAGAAACAATCATTTTTATCAGAAAAAAAACACTTTATTGACATAATACATTATTGATTGCTGTAAAAGTGTAAACATGGTGCAAATTTTGAATTAGTGGTCATTTTATGCGTTAAAATGCCGAACACTATTCATTTACAGGCAACCTATTAAAGTATTTGTGTGAGAGAAAATCTGAAAGATTCGACTCTATTTCTTTAAACAATATTACTGACTTGGTTATCGGTATTTGTTTGTGATTTAAACACTTGCCGATTCGTCATGACTGTGTTGCAATATAAGAGGTAATTGTGGCGCCCTAGGCAAGGTAATTTATTTTATTGGTCAGACTACAATTGGAAAACAATACATTTAGTATCAGAAAAACATATTCTTGCATTTCTTGCAAGTTTCGTACTTTTCTTTGATTTTTCCTTCTTCGACGGCTTCTTAGAGTCAACGTCGGTAAGCACTAGTTATTGTGTGGTGAATACAGCAGTTTGTACTCAAGGTTTCAGTTTCTTTCAGTTCTGTTAATTCTTAGTTCAATTCAGTGCTGTTTTGTTTGTTAAAAGCGGGTTTTGGGATTTAAAAAATATGTTTATTAGGCTTTTATAGAGGATAACTTTTGAATCAGTTGCCAAATTGAACAACTTAAAAAAACGTGGGCAACACAGTACGAAAAAAGTTAGGGCTAATAAGGCACTTCTCTCTAATATGGTTGAGGAGGGCGATGGCTGGACCCCGCGGTGACTCGTGAACGGGTGCTGTTTGAGGGTGTTCGTCGTTAGGAAATTTAAAAATTTATAATAAGTTTAAAAAATTATACCCGTGAAGGTTCTTGCCAGTTCTTCTTTACAAAGGTTTTTCCGAACTGGTGGTAGAGTCATGCTTTATTTGACGTCAATAAGAACAAGTGTTGAATGAACAAAATGTTGAATAATAAATATTTTAATTTGAATTTAAATTGATTGTTAATCCAAATATGTGATTGTGTCCAAAATGTATTTTCATTTTTTACCTTTTGTTTTTTTGGGGAACTTGGTCAGTTTTACGAATAGATCATCTACACCAAATATGTTAACTGCTTCAAAAGTTGCCCAGTATACCTAGATACTCTTTTGAAGTCGTATGACTTTTAGTCGTGGTACGTTTAAAGAGACTAAAATACCATCCATTAGTAACTGATAATGTTAATTACTGTCTCAAGGAGGATTCATAGGTAGGTATAGTTTCACTTTATGGTTGAACAAAGTGTACAGCGCATGATAAAGTTATCTTGGCTGTTAATCTGTATGACAGATTCTACAGATTCACCAAGGGACAATGTATTTATTTATATATACATATAATACATATCGTAACGAGGATTTAACTGCCTTTATCACACAACGCTGAAGTGCTATTTAACTTTATGTGTTTCTGTTGATAAAAAGTAGATAACCTACATATAATAGTCATGTCTGTCTCGTTTAAAAAGTTGTATTTATTTTCCTTATCTTTACTGCTGACTTTCACAACATCCTTCTGTATTAATTGTATACAGAGTTAAGATATACTTATTTTAAAAGTACCTGACCAATCCTTCTTGTAAAATTTGCAATTTAAGTTTTCCTCAAACTAAAGGTCTGGTTAGAATAAAATAGTTTTAATACACAAATATTGATTACAATCTCATAATATCTATTTTTGATCAGTTTATTTAATGAATGGAATGTTTTAGAGCCTGCTAAATTCCACGAGCAATGTTGTTGTAACACAAAACTGCGCTCTTACCTGCATTACATTGCATTTTTTTTCTTCTTGTTTTGAAAGGAAACGGAAAGCAGTTCATTTCACAGTACATTTAAATTTAATTAAATTATACACGGTGACTGGTCATTGTTATAATAAACCAAATATGGTCTAGGGTGACGTATCCAGATACTCATAAAAATATGATTAAGTTAACAATCAAGATATAATTGTGATTTTAGATTTGGTTAAAAAATTTACTAAAAATGACTAGAGCGAGCGGCATTTGTGGCATCGAAATTTCCCCATCCAAAACTTGAACCGGCTTGGTGCTTTCCTTGCTGACGAAACATTATGTCAATACACGTCACAACTTTTATTCGCATATTGTAACATTTTTCCTTTTTTTCAAATAAATCCTCATAATGTTTCGAATTTCTCCTTTAGACTCATTTTATCGAGCAGACAAACAATTGAAAAATCACGGAATCTCTTATTTTTTTATGTAACCTTTTTCACACTATAAAAATTAGCCAAAAACAAACAAAACATACAACCAAAGAAATATAATTACAAAATATTACATACAAAATACGAAAAAATATTTTTCCCTACCAATTGTTTCTATGAGATCTTTGAATGGTCTAAATCATTTTAATATTTATTTTCTTTAATTATTATTAATTTGGCAAAATTTAAAACACTGACAGCCATGCAAAGAGATCCGATTAAAAATCAATGCTAATCTATCTCACGAACCCTTACCTTCCAGCTAGTGGCGCTGCCGGTGATCCAGCAGTTCGGGCTGCTGTTCCGCGAGCGTTTGGCGGGGCTGGGCTTCAGCAGCTCGCAGACCACCACCATCATCAACGTTAACAGCGCGTTTACGTCTTGCGTCGGTGCGTGACGCGCAACCACGGTAACTTTCTGCCATACTCATCTTGTCATCTTGTTCATTGGCTAGGGATCATCAGAAGTAGGTTTAGCGCTCGGCATATATTTAAGGATATTTTTGTAGAAAATAAACCAGCAGGGGTCTATTTAATCCATAACAGTGTTTATTGGTGCGGTACAAAATACTATGACAAAAGTGACATGGTTTGCCATTTTTAATAATAGGCTTCAAGTTAGGCTAAGTTATATTTCATGAGAACAAAACAGGATCATCTGATTTGATATAAGGTTTTTATAACTTGTTGACAAGATAAAAACCACTAAAGTAAATAAATAAATAAATCAACAGAGTAACACACCAACAACCCCAAAATAAGCAGAGCTTGTGTAATGGATGAACATACAGCGAACTGGGGGAATTTAGAATGTAACCTAGACGCACATTGTTGTTCATCACATAAATAACCAGGACCAGGACTCGAACCTGGGCGTATGGCGCAAGCCACTCGGCCGTATATACTCCTTGTAGTAAACGATTATATACATTCAGTTGTCGGTCTACTTTTGATGATTATTAGAATCTGGTTGGATATCATTCGCGCACTAATTGATTCTCATTCATTTATAACATCATGCACTTTTAATGCTTATGTAACAATTCGTGAAACGGTAAGATAGAGTCAAACTACGGACAAGGATTTCGATAAGATTAATGAAAATCGTAGCATCGTAGTGCATGAACAATATGGTCTCGAGCAACCTACATAAACTATTAATTCTTATTATACTTCCCTGTGCACATTATTGGGACTAGAAGAAGTCATTTGCATTCCAAAATGAAACTACGTGTACTTATTAAAGAGACAACCTTGTTGTTGGCTCATCCATACTTCAGTTATATTTTATAAAGATTAGTTTCCACGACAAAAAAAGCAGTTTTTTGGTAGCATATGTTGTCGTGCTTAGTAATCACGGTAGCCTTAATAATCACACTACCGCTTTACTAATGGAATAATAGCTTCACCCAACTATAGGGGTAGTTGCACACAATTTTTTATCCACCACACTTGCTGACTTTACATATACCTTCCACATAATGTCTAAGGATTACATCGCGATGTTTTCTTTCACCGTAAGAGCAGTCCGCTTTGTGTACTTAAGTTGTAAAACTCCTTGGTACATTTGGATGTCACAAGGACCTTAAAACACACAGACACATTCAAGATGGCGACAATCGGTAACATATAGTTCAAAATTTAATGTTGCTTAAATTTACCAATTTTTTTATAATAGGCGCTATGGATACCTTTTGCGATGAGCTGCAAACGTTCAACAAATAGGATTAGTGTCCGCAAAAGTTTAAGAATGTCGTAAAGTTTGTGGCATAGTGTTGTATAAGAAATGTTTGCACTGTGCATACACTTTACTATGTAATGTTTATTACAGAGCAACACATTCACCTTCAGATTAAAATTGGGATAAACGTTGTATGACTGTTTATAACATCTATCAACGGACCCAATTAATCACAATTCTTATCGCAGGTAAATATCGGCGTGATGAATGACTGTAATGATGCCGTGACTTTATTCGTCACCTGGTGAAGTTTCAGTCATCAACTAGATTCATTTTTACGTATAATTATTATTAAGATGAAGGATTTGTTTGCTAGTTTATTTGTAACGAAGAAGTCTGTCCTTTATACATCAGAAGAAATTGGGATATGACATCAAAGCTTCTAACTCAATTCTTTCACATAGTAGTAACTGGAAAGAACTGCACTTAATCACTCAATGTTGTTAGTGGTCCTATTCGCTTAAGCTGTGAGTTGTATTGTTAACCAAGATACAAGTTCAGCATGCTTCGAAACCAAACATTTATCGTGTATTTTTAACCCCATAATGGTTTGTGGAATCCGTGCCATTGGCCCTTTTTAATTCCAAGGTATTTAAGATCACCAAAAGTTGGTACACAGGTACATGAGGCTTTGCTACTCGTAGGTTCAGTTGTAATTGCCTTTGTTCTTGAAATTTCACTGGCTCTTTCCTTCCTTTAACCAGGAACACAACCACGTAGACGTGGTTTTAATCCCGATGACCATAGGAAGAAGCGCAATAGCTACTACTGCCCCAGACGTGACCTTTACCAAAATGGACTCTATCAGCTGCCACTAAAATTGTAACGTCATTTAATATGTTAATGTTTGATCACTCCCAGGTCTGGCCAACGGGCCCGTGTTCAAGATCTTCAGTCCACGGCAGGTGTCGCTAACCGGCGCCATTGTGATCTTCGTGTCTCTGCTGCTGGCGACTTTCTCTAATAACTTCCCGACTTATCTCATCTCATTTGCTATATACGGTTTGTTTTTCTTTAATTTTTAGATTGACTGGTTGTTGATGAGGTTATATTCAAAGGTTTCTTGCGGTAAGGTGTATTATTGCTATCAAAGTACGTTTGGCAGAGATGACATTACGGGGACCTTTGTGTCGTGTTGATAACAGAAATATGATTCAAGAAATGCAGGAACCTTATTTTGTTAAATTGCAGTTATAAGTCAGTTTCAAACTTGTCAGTAAATAAGTAAGTAAGTAAGTAAACAATTTGTAAGAACTTTTTGTGCAGGTTCATTACCTAATTTAATTTGAGTTTTTGCCATTTTGCTGTTTAGCATAGTGTAGGTACCTACTTATTTAAAATAGGCTTTGCTCAACACTTATGTAACATTATATATATAATTATTATAGTTAAATTCGATGAAATTAAAATTTCACAACGGATTTCAACTTCTATATGTCACCTAATTCAGTGGATCTTTGTAATGAATATACATTATAAATGAAATATGTAAATAACAAAGTATTACGAAAAAATCGCATCATATATGCATTTAAACATTACAGAATCTTAGTCTATGCGGGTCTAGAGAATTAAATTCTTTTATTTTAATATATTTGAGATGATGTTCATCGATCGGACCGACTGCTTATTTATTGTTGATAGCGCGCGCAATTACTAAGACATATCACTAACTATCGCTCTTAAATATTTTCAGGTGCTGGATATGGAATAAGCGGTTCAGCAAACGCTTTAGCTTTAAACACGTATTGGAAAACAAGAAGGAGGCTAGCGACCAGCTTGTCGTGGACAACGACAGGCTTAGGGCCGATTTTGTGGCCATACATTATAACGTCTTTGTTCTGGTATTATGGCGAGACTGGAACAGTTCTAGTTTTAACAGGATTATCCCTGCATGCCGTGGCCTGTGCATTGCTTCTGCAGCCTGTCGAGTGGCACACTAAAGGCCCCAAAAAAGAAGACGTAGAAAATGCCGAAAAAGATAACGAAATTAAACCAATCGAAAATAAAGAAAAATATTTCAAAGAAAACAAGGAAAACGGATTCAGTTCGGTCACAAAATTAAAGAATTTAAGTGTTTTCTCAAGTCAATATTTGTATAATGAAGATGACCCTCATAACCCTGGTTATGAAATTATCGATCCAGGAGTTATGATGGTTAAAGGTAACGATGGATACTTTTCTCAGTCTCGTCAATCGAGGAGTAGACTTTCATCGAGGGACGGTTCAGCGCGGCAATCTCGAATGAACTCTAAGAAACCTTCCATGACTAACTTACTAGACAACCGATCAAAAAAGTCATCTACGTTGTACTTAAACGAATCAAAAAAGAATTCTTCAGCTAACCTTGGGGCCCTAGCCCAGGAACGTCCTGAACGTGAAGCTTATAAACCTAAACGTAAAAAATCAATCACATTAGATACCCACATTCCAGAATCGGAAATAGAAGACTGCCCTACGCTGAAAGCTCCTCAAGACTTGAAAGCTGAAGAAAAAGAAGAAATAGAGAAAATAGACCCCGAAAAAGCTAAGGACATAGCAGATAGAGCAGAAAAGCATTTAGTAACTAATAAAAGTTACAAAACACTGAAATTAGATGGACAATATGGGGAAAAATATAACAGAGACAATCATAGTAACATTTCAAACAAATTACAAGATGAAAACGATGATAGGAAATATTTAAAAGATAACCACAGCAACCAATCAAATAAAACAAAAACTAGAAGAAAATCCAACAACTTTAATTATGAAAGTGAGGTATTAAAGCAAGCGTCGTTGAAACTAGAACAATACTTAAAAGACGTAGAAGATGAAGAACAAGATGAGAAAATCAAACTTCTTATTAGTGCACCGCCAGAGGATGAAGTTTTTGAAGAAAAAAAAGAGAGCAAGTCAAATGGCGTTGCCAATGCTGTTGACGGCAACAACGATGAAGAAGAAGAAGAAGAAAAACTGACAATTTGGCAAAAAATAGCTTTGTTTTTTGACCTCGACTTGCTGAAAGACTTCACGTTTATAAACTTAATGTTGGGGATAACGTTGGCCAACTTTAACGAGGTTAACTTTTCAATTCTGACCCCGTTTATTTTAGGGGACTGCGGGGTCCCAAAGCACCAGGTGGCTACGTTCATGTCATTATTAGCTGGAGTGGATCTGAGTGTGAGGTTCTGCATTCCATTTGTCGCAGGAAAGATTGGCTGGGATAATAATTCTTTCTTTTTGTTCGGAGTTATCACAATGGCTATGGGAAGAGTAGGTAAGATGATTGAATAATTCATAACAATCTAATGTATAAATTTCGTGTAGTATTAGTTGCGTATCAGTTGGGAGAAATGCTTTTTTCTGGAGATATCCTATATTACCAAAGGAGACGTTTCAATATTGAACTTGGCACTTGGCACTTGGGTGTTCCTAGGATTGCATTAAATAAATAGAACGAGTAATATATGCCAATATTTCATTATTGCATTTAGTTTCGTCTTAGGAAAACATTTTTAAATCCGTAAATCAGCCACATACTGACAACATGGCGATCAATCAAGTTTTATTAATTATGTAGTTACTTTTATTTTCCAATTTATCGCTTATCCAATTAACGAGCTGCTTTGGAGTTTTTAGTATGATTTAATTATTGTACTATAACCGTTATTATTATTTACCATTTATTTAACAACAGCAAATATCTTGATTTATAATCGAGTAATTTGGTAGTGAGTAAAGGGATATTTTGATTATTTCAGGTTGCCAAAAAAATTATGCTTATTGTAACATTAAACATCTCCAAAGTCATTCAAATGTTAGTTATACCTTAGTTTTAAATATTTTTGTAAGTCGTTACTCGCAGTGTATATCGGTTATTGAAACCATAAATCAGCTCTAGTTCGTCAAAAGGACCTGAACAAACCACAGACTAGAAAGACTACAGGTTGTCACGGACTCAGTGGTAAAGCATGCTGTTTCATATTTTCGTTCAACAGTGCGGAGTAGTGAAACGTCACCACGGTGTGGCCATACGATGTTTCGTTTTTTGTTTCAAAGTAGAACACAATGCAGGGTCTAATTTTTTAAATATTTTTAGTTTGTCTAGCACATTTTTTCAACACGCTAGCCAAAAATGAAACGTCTCCTTTATTAAAATAATAACTTTACCAACCGGTATTGCATGATACGATAATATGCAAAAGTGATCAGCATCTTTTCTTCTTTTCTGAAGTGGTCACTAGTACCTACGTATTCCCGTTTATTTATAACTTTCAGTCTATCTAGATCTAGAGCATCGGATTTTGAACTTAAAGTAATGTCTAATGTATTAACTTGTGATTTTTAATGATAATAATTTATTTGTCGTACCTACTAAAGATTCCTTCTTGATGTATTGATTGGAATTCAGTAAGCATGTAAATATACTGATGTTTGTATAAGGATTCATTTTTAAGATTAATTAGCACGATGAGACGAGTACTTTTTTTGGGCGTTAGGTATCCTATGTTATTTCCAATACCATTAACATCACGTGGTTAAAATTTCGTGACTTTTATTTTCTGAAATGCTTGTTTTATTCTAGTGCTATCAATAAGCCGCGATTACTACGTGATCCTCCTGGTGGCTATCATCATCGGTTTCGGCAAGGGCCTGCGCACGGTGTTCATGGCGCTGGTGCTGCCCTCCCACGTGCCGCTGCGGAAGCTGCCGGGCGCCACCGGCCTGCAGCTGCTGACGGCTGGCCTGCTGTACACGCTGCTGGGGCCTGCTGTTGGTAAGTGCATTACACTCCAGGGATATCAGGCTCACCCTTAAGGAGGGTGGCTTCAGACAATGTATTATCGGTGGGTAATAACGTGGTGACGTTTACCTACTGCAGGTTGCCATCATTACCGATGCCATTTTGAAACAATAATCAATCCGCAGCGTATGGATCTTGATGTGTGTATGGCAGTCTTGAAACACAATGTACAAGCCACTATGCTTTAAAGTATCACATTTCCTTGTTACGCTCAGAAAACGTGAGTAATACAAAAATTGCATAAAAGCCTAAAAATACATTTAAGCCTTTCTACGCATGACAGTGAAACAAGTAGCATTTTAACACGTTAAACTTATTAAATTTCTATATTTTTGTTTCTTTTTTACTATTCTCATATCCGACAAACGACTAATACTACCCCCCTGATGGTAAGTGACGTCATAGTTGTATTGAGTGTTTAAAATCAATACTGGATGTGATTGTTATATCGCTTCATAATGCATCGCCGCTCGCGGGCTTGAGTTGGAATTGCTGTTGTCCCAGTAATTGCACTAGCACAGAGGTTCTCAAACTTATGGCTCCACGTACCCTTACGTAAACCATGTCGCGATTATCCTGGAATGACGAAGCCCTGGGGGTTCGCGTACCCCAGTTTGAGAGTCCCAGCTCGAGCAGTTCCTTCCCTTTCATAGAAACACAACCATGTAAACGTGATTATGATGGCAGTCGGAAACTGCAGTACCGCCCCTTTGTTACTACCCTAGTACCCCGCTTTAGATATCACTTGAGGGCAATGCAACTTATATTTTTGTCCACGTACAAGTATTTTCTATTGATAATTATATTTTCAGTGTACTTTTATTGTTTACTGTCTGTTAAACTTCATCCAATTGTGAAACCTATTGCATATGGGCTTCTTTTGCAAAGCTACGTATTGTATTATAAGCAAATTAAATTATGATAATTATATGGTAATAATAATAAAGTAGCAACAACAACGCGTAGAAGCCCTTTTTTAAATTTATGTAATTTTCCCAGAGAGTTTAAGAAACCAAGATATTAATGAATTTTCCTTTGTTTCTGATATCTATGAATTTTCCTATATTACTTTTTTACGCATTAATATGGAACATGACACTATCAACCTCACTCCGACTCTTTAAATGATAAATGTAACGTTTTTGTTTGCGAATGTACTTTATCTGAGTCTATACTTGCTTAGCAAAATCTCTAATTAAAAACGCCTTTTTGTGTTCCTAAGAGTGCCCCTGATGTATAAAGTAAGCACCGTGCACCGCCACTTTGAAAAACATAGTCTATTGGACCAAAAAGCTAAAACTAAAAGCTTCAAACCTTTGATGTATTAAATATTATTTGTGTTTGAAGATTTACAAGAAAAAAGATGTTTGTTCTCGGTTCATGGTAGTTTATATTTGCATATGGGTGTTTATTCTACATTCACAATTTCTGCTTACTTTGGGGCCATACAGTCGGAGTGTTGGTCCTGGGATTAAATTATTTGATATAAAATTCACTTTGCAAAATTTTACCTTTAATTGAACTCAGAACGTCTATGTTTATCTGTGTTCCCAGGTTACATCAAGGACAACACATCCATCCCGGTGACCCTACACTGCCTGAACATCTTCACGTGGCTGACGGCATTATCCTGGGGCTTAGAGAAATACATCCGATCTAGAAAACACAAAAAAACACAAAAAGAAGAAATCAAAACTTAACTTAGATAGAAGAAATAAATAGAAACCTTAGTTAAGCAAATTAAATTAATTTTGTACTTATTTTTATATGACAATAAACTTGTTATAAGCGCCCAGTTGTTTATGTTAACTTTGCGGAAGAGCGTCACTGTAAATATCGCTGATATTTATAAAACTTGTTTACAAAACTGTTCTTGTATGTAATTAAAAAGAGATAGGAGATATAACTATCTCCTTCTAGAAGGGACGCTTTAAACCTTGACAAAAACGTTACGAAATGAAGCGACACAAAAATGCAACGAAATCGAAAAGGAATATACAGGTACGGCTTTTGCTGATTCGCGAGTGATGATCTGCAAAAATTCCTTTGTTAAAATCTAGTCTTTGTGAATGCAAGGACAATAACCGTCGTGTAACGCAAACCGGTACAATAGGATCAATCCCCCTGTGAAATCTAAAGAAGTAATAGTGCATAATTTGTAGATTTGGGGCCTGGCATATTCGAATTTTGGGAGGCGTTGTGCGATTAACTGAGATGTTTGATTACAACTCAAGGATTTTATTTGTGTCCATGACTCTTTGTGTCCATGTGTCCACAGTTTACTCTGTGGTCATCTAAGAACGAACTTTGCTTACTTAGGACTTACTTATTTTCTTTGTCTCTATCTCTAGTTATTCAAATGGACGCCTAGGATTTAGGACGTTTAAGTCCTTTTATTGAAAAGATAGAGTTTACAGTAAATTTTGAACCCTAAGACAATTTCAACAAGGACTAATAGCATTATCCAAAATTGTTCAAATAAACTCCAAATCGTTGCGCAAACGCTTACACAATAGGTTAAGTAGCTAATAAGTTCTAAATGTGAGAGAGGGCACTACGCAGGTCAATGTTACCTTTTGGGGCTTATAGAAACCTTACAGTAATAGCAATAAAGACTGGATTATTAGGCTAGTGTTAAGCTTGATATGATGTAGAGCGTATGTCTGTCGGAAGAGTCACTTGCAAGTTGTCGGACGCAGTCACGGAATGTAACTCGGACGTCGCTATACGTTTTTAGTGTAGATTTCGGTTCGCATAGTTCGTTTGCCTTTAGTGTTATAATAATAATATAGTGTTGTGCATTAAAAGTGTTCATAAATAATGGTTTTAGTGACAGCTAACGTCTTATGGACATTTGTTGTTGTTTTGAATAAGTAAATAGGTAAAACAGCGATACGAAATTAATGGGTCTTTTTTGACATTCTGACATTATAGCCGACAGATGTGGTATAGAAGGCTTCTGTGCCCGTGGACACAATCAACGAGACGCGTTTAATTTATTTTTGCTGTTCATGAAATTGGGATATTAGTTAAGGATGCGTTGACGATCGTAGTATGTCCTTTTACTATTTCCATCGTGGCAAACGAGCCCGCGGTCCACTTCACGGTTAGTAACATCCATGTTGATGTTCTTATTGGTATAGTTTTTAAATTACAAGATTTCAGTTGAAATTGGCTGAGTTCCTTTGACCCGAACACAAACTCGCACACGTTGTTAATATGGCGGTAAAAATATGAAGAACTGTAGTACTTCCCCACCGAACTCTACTTCAGAAACTTCGGTTATAGTTAGAAAAAAACAAATTAAGTGCAGTTATTGTTCCCATTTTGGTTTCGAATTGATTGATAGGTATGTATTATAGATTTATCAAAGTGCTATAACTGTTGTCCCATGTATAGCTACATCCATATTATACGAGGTATGCAGTGTTCTCACTTAAAGACATTAAATAAACTGTCAATTTCGAAAAAAAAAAACTCACTTTATCGCGTTGTATATCTATCAGTGCTGAACAAAAAAAGAAAGAGTGGACTGAGTGACTCTACAAAACAAAGCACCTTTGCTAAGATATCCTTCTCTTTTAATGCTCTTATGATTTATGATAAACTATTAACGCAAAATAAAACAAAAATAGTTTGACCTGGATGAGCACCCTAAATAATTACTCTGTGGAAGACCTTGAGGGTGTTCTTCGTTTAGATACTTTGGGGGAGGGAGATTTGCCGAGCTAATAGATGCAGACGAGAATAAAGAGATATTGTAGACTTATTTAAAAAAAATTATACCCGTTAAGTTTCTTGCCAGTTCTTTTTCACGAAGCCTTCTTCGAACTGGTAGTAGAGTCGTGCTTTATTTCACGTCAATAATAACAAGTAATTGTCAATGTTTAGAAATAATTACAATTTGAATTTGAACCGTTTCCGATCCTAGCTGAATTACTGAGCTAGCGTAAAATTATATTAAACTGTTTCTTTAGTGCAGCACTGTTACCTGTAAAACAATACAGACTACAGTGGTCCTCAGTACAATGAACTCTGTATTTTTCAATTAATATATTATGAGCAAGCTTTTCTGGTTAGTATAAATTACGGGCAAAAAAATATTTATACCTATGAACATTACTAATACTATTATGCCACATTGCAAAAAAAAATGCCGTTTTGTTTACGGCAGTTCAATGTATTTTGGGTTTTATATCAGTATCATGATCTTTCAATTAACAGAAAACCTAGGAATAAAATCACAAGCGCTTGAATATGTTAACGGAAAGTAAAATATTAAATACCTTAGAGAAGAGGGAGAAGACGGAGAGAAGGGGGAAGAATGAACTTAAAACTATTGACTACATGCCTATACTAGTCGGAACCAAATCACCTAAGTATAATTTGCTAACTTAAAGATGTACCCAATAAATTGACTGTAACGAATTCTTAAATATTATTTTATAACATTTATTAAAACAGCTCTGGCGAAAATTTCATACACCTTATTTTGAGAAAATGGAAACCAAACACTGAGAATACTTAGGTATCGAATGTCATGAGCATAAGCAAATATAATGGTCTTGTCTAAGCAGAAGTCGTGGAACAGTTTTAATGAATCTTATCATTTGAAGACAAACCTTAAGACCTCATAAATTATCTTTGATAACCGGCTCTACTGCCCTTAATACACAATCTATCTAATAATGAATACATTATCTAATGATGAGCTAATTGTAATGTTGTACGTTTTACCGCAATGTTACCCTGTAATCGAGTAAATGTTCAACGAAA
Organism: Marasmarcha lunaedactyla; assembly: GCA_923062675.1. Taxonomy (NCBI): domain Eukaryota; kingdom Metazoa; phylum Arthropoda; class Insecta; order Lepidoptera; family Pterophoridae; genus Marasmarcha; species Marasmarcha lunaedactyla. The sequence goes on along the minus strand of OV281343.1, from coordinate 10,283,073 downwards.
AATGTTAAAAAAAAGGATTTTTCTGTACAAGATGCATGTAATAAAACCGAAGATAAATGCGAGCTATAAAGTAAGGACTAACGAAAATATTTGTGGTGGGTATACAAGTGTAAAGTTAAATTGGTTAGAAGCTGTTTGGTCGGCAAGTTCTCTATCGTAACAAAGTCAAATAATGACCATAATTATATGTAGCCAATTCATCAAAACTTTTAATAGTAAGTTCATTTTTTATGTGGCTATAAAATATGAAATTGAAAGAATGCACTTTGTTTTCCTATAAGATGTAAAATACCTAAGTTTTCGTTGAAATAATAAAACGTTCATTGAACATTTTCGGAGGTGTTGAAGTATCAACAAATTTCGCAAACTGCAATGTAGTTATAGATTCATTAGAATATTTACCACAATAAGTGTATGCTCCTTAGAATTAGAAAGTCAAAAAGTTGAAGAGCTTCTCCTACGCATCATTTCGTTGCTACTTGTTTGTATGTGTTACCCTGATGCCTCGATATGCCTCAAATTATGTAATGTATAACCTAGTTCCCTATCTCAATTATTTGCATATCAATAACTGAGACAATTGCAATCGCATTCCATATAATAACATAACAAATACCTACTTAGAGATTATGACAAGAATAGAATAATCCAATCTTTCAAGGAGACAGTCGTTATTTGTTTAAAACAAGTTGTTTTATAACCTACCAAGTAGTACCAAAAAAAGCAAAGCGTGTTTAAAATTATAAAAGTAATTCAGAAAATACGTCAAACTTTTTCATTGCTTTAACGTACAAATCTAAGGACGTATGTATGTATGTACCCATGTATGTATGTATGTACCTAATTGATTAACAATTACGATAGTAACAATTTGGATTTTGTTCCTTCCCTTCTCGTCTACAAAACTTTGATGGCTCAAGGAAGACCTCTCTTTAGTTATCCAATAGTAATTCCTAACAACTTATCTAACACCTTATTATGTACCTTGTATGTTAAGAACAAATAAAGATTTTTATTATTATGTTATTATTACTATTTAAAAAAGGAAGAGTGACTGTATAGGTTTTTAGAACTCTAAAATAAGGCGCGAAGCTACTTGGTTCCAGTCTAAATTTAGTCTTTGGGTGAAGTTACGATATCTATACCAGAGAAGATAGAGACACAGTGAAAAAGAAAACATCTTTAGTGTTTACGGTAGGTACGTAGAAAATGAGTTTTCCAAGAAATAAAACCCACCTGTCCAACTTTATGAAACATTTGAACAACAAATGAAAATACATCTTTGTACCACATTACTACAATGAATTACAACGAATTTATCAATTACAGTATTTTGTAATAATCTTAATCTATCTAATTTACAAAATGTAGATAAACGATAATATGTACGTGAGTTGATAAAAATTATTAATTTTGAAGTAATAATGTAATGGATGGCAACCCAGGATTTATCGCGGAGATTTACGTATGCGTAACCTTGAATGAACGGCGCCCTTTCTATTGTAATGGCCATAATTTTACTCTTTTTAAAATAAAGTTGCGTTTCGGATAAGCAAAAGGATCAAACTGTGTGTGTATATGAATGCATAGGATCATTATAGGTGTTAAGGATTGTTAGGACTCTACAGGTCCATAGTAAGCCACGGTAGTGGATCGCTATGAAAATGCCAAAAATACCAGTTTTTTAAAATAGGTTTTTAGGTAAGTAATAAGATTATTTAGATCAATTTCCTACTAGGTCACGCTTTTGTAGAATATTGATTCCGTAAAAAAAAAATGGGTTATTTAGAATTCCCCTACTTTCGACGTCGCGTAAATACGTATAGGTACATCGAAATACCTGTGTGCGTTTGCTTGTCTAACAACTGTTTCTTAGTTTGGTTAGAGGTGAAATAGAAAATTAAGTCTGAATGAAGCGTTGCGTCTGTGATAAGGAGGTGATACTAACTCGACTGATAACAGATGCTGTCGGCATATCCAATGTTGCGATTCAGTCATCGCGCGACACTTCACTCCATCACACATACGTCAGTGATAGTTACACAAATAAAATACAAGAGTGCGAAAATACAATAAACATGAGTACAGTGCGTGTAAACAAAGTGTAAAGGATGTTTTTGAACTAAAATGTCAGGTGTCAAAGTGAACAAAGTGCCGCCGGACGGTGGCTACGGATGGGCTGTCACTCTCGCGTATGCTTTAAATAATGTAAGTAACAATTCATTTTATTTAATACTTAGAAACGTCAAATAAGGTCGTAAGAAGACTTTGGACCAATGAACGTATTACATAACCGAACGAAGAAATAGCTGCTATGTAGCATATTTGGTTTTTAAGTTTCTTTGTTCAATAATATAGACAAAGTAGCTCGATAAACAGATTAAGTAGGCACGTATTGCATTCACATTTAACCTACTAAAAGTTATCATGTGTCATTGAGGGCAACGACCTACCTGATAATAGGTCGGTTTAATATTTATTCTCTGTACTTTGCATAATGTGTGTTGTGCATTTATTTGAGTCGTGAAACCCAAGGAGCGAATATTAAATTTATCTTAGTTATTTAGATTGGAGATACTTTAATTTCTTATTAATTGATAAGAATTAGCACGTACTGTGGAGGTGATCTTAAAATTGATTATAATATTTACTTACGAGCATGTATCGTGGTAAATTTCCTGCCTTCAGTGTAGGTACTCCGGACCACAAGATTATAAACATAATTATTTCTGTCTTTCTGTCTATGTTATATTATCATTTTATTTATTTATTTAACAATTTATGTACACACTAAAGCATAAAAGGAGACTTTTGTGCTTTATTATAATTAGATCTGAACAATTAAAAGCTTACAACATAAATTTAAACCAAAATAAGTAAATAATGTATGTAAAAAGAAGTATATGGGTGCCAGCATAATGATCAATTTCGCATGACGGCGGCGTCGTCGTGTGATGCCTGGGAGTTCGACTCCTGTCGCATGTTTGAAACGGGTGCGGATGCAACTTACCATCAGTTCGGTCGAGTGCTCGTTTGCCGGCTACTAAAAGAAAAAAAATGTTTATTTAGCTGTAGCAGTGTAAGAAATCCCTTATAAAATATAATTATTTGACTTGATAATTAAGTCAAATACTCGCAACAAACATTTAACTTTTAAATAATAAATAAATTGTGTTGTTGTATCGGAAACTCCTAAACAAGAATAGGAAATGTCGCAATCATATTTGATTGATTCGTTATCAAACTCAAAATTTTCCATAAATGATAGTAACTTATTAGTTTTCACCAATGGAAAAGTGATTCAAGAGGAAGGTTTATGTGTAGAATTGTTTAACGTTTTGTGTAAATTGGTTGGAATATAATGATAAATGTGGAAGAAATCAGTAAAACTTCAGACAAGTGGAAGATTTCATCAAAAACAAAACTCTGACAAATAAATTAGTAGTACCTATTGACCGCAGTTTTAATGGGTAGAAATTATATTCCCAACTATTTTACCCGCTTCGCTCGCATATACTATGGAAATACGGCTTTTTTCTTGAGTTACTAAAATTTTGTTTCAAGTTATAAAGATATTCTATCCGTGTGCAAAATTCTTTCCAATCCGTTCAGTCGTTTTCCGTGACTAAGTAACAAACATCCATCTTTCACATTTATATTATTAGGACTGTCAGAAATCACAATATTGTATCCACAATTGTGTCACGTATCACTAACATGCTTAATTAGATTGTAGGTTTGAATGGTAAAATAGGTTTGAATTTGTTAAACAACTTTTTAGCATCCATTGCACCAAAATATCATGCATGGAATTTTAACATCGGATTATAATTCCATGAACAAGCTGACAATAGGTAAAGCTCCTGTGCAAGAATCTCCGAGTAACGAGTAGACTGCGGTTTCTTGCCACAATTTCAGGAATTTGAGAAATATTTGGGGTGCGACGGGAGATGATTGCTGAGCTAATAAAGGAAAGCGTGACATAACTGCGTGATAGTGGGTTCGCAGGCTGTGCACGTCACACAGAGTTCGATGGTGCCTGGAATTGAATTATCTAAATGCCAAACGTTTTATATAACTCAAATTCTAAAGAAGTTTGGATAAGCATTAGTTATAGGTCAATTCGTCTTCAGTTATCCGGACAAACATAGATAGATTGATCCGGATAGAACTTTGTAAATGCACGTAGAGAGTTTAATACATAGTATTTTCAGCATGTTTCCAGCTTGTTGTACCTATATTTATTGTACCTATAAAATTGAGGTACAAAATACATCAAGTACACTAACATAATGCCCAAAGAACAATCGGTCTACAGTCAATAGTTTCAGGATACATTGAGTTAGCCGGGAAGTACTTGCATATGCTTGGAAAGCGCTTTACAGGAAATGGTGACGTCACAATTCAGTATCATAATAATATGATGGTACTGAATTTTATTAGTGGTAACACCTGACGTGTTAATACTAATATTTTTTATGTTTTTAAGCAAATTTTTTACTTAATTCTGCTTTCTATAACCATATTTTACCATATTTAACCACATGGCAGCCCAGTGGCTTAGTGGGTAGTAGCCCTGCCTCATACACCGAAGGTCCCAGGTTCAAATCCTGGTCGGGGTATTCTTTTGAGTGATGAACACAGATGTTTGTTCTTGGGTCATATGTATGTATGTTTATTGTGGGTTCCCGTTCAGTTCGCTTCGTGGTAATCCATAATAACACAAGCTCTGCTTACTTTTGGGCCGTACAGTTGGTGTGTTTGTTTGGGATTTATTATTTTTTATAATTTTTTAGTGATATGTGATATTTTCCAATTCCATTGGACTATCCACCCTATTAATGGGAACCAACCTCTTAAATCTGGCAGTTATGCTTGTATGTGCATACATGCCAGGAATGCTTGAAAGTAAGGACTGAACCGATTTTAATTACATTAACAAAAGACACTCACTAGATACATTCTTGGCTTTTATTTCCAGGTAGTAGTTCTACCCCTAATAGCCGGTTTTGGCTTAGTGTTCCAAGAGGCGTTTGACGACACGGGCATGTCGGCGACGCAGGGCACGCTTATCATCACGCTGAACCACGGCATCGGCATGCTGCTGTCCTTCTTCAGCGGGCCGGTGCTGCGCCGCTTCGGATACAGGAAGGTGGCTGTCGCCGGCGCTCTCTGTATTTCTGGAGGGCTCATGATCACATCTGCTGCTAACAGCTTTTGGATGTTTATTTTGTCATACAGTATTATAAATTGTGAGTATTCTTGCATGTCCAAAGATGTTTTAGAAGTTTTGGCTTTGGGTTTAATAAGTTGTGTTGTACCATAGATCGTTAATTTGGTTCTTAATTACTTTTCGACATCTCAATATTTTATAACGGATGCATGGCTATTTTACAATTGTCCTCCTTAAAGCACTACATTATTAGAATCAAAGTCACTAAATATGTTTTACTATCTACATCGCTTAACCTTTTTGTAAGAGCCTTTGAGTATTAAAGCTTATGGCAACGGAAGCGCACTCAAAGATAATAAAAATTTTCATTACTTATAATGCATTTTATGAACGCAATATTGTTATTGTTGAATGCTCATTGACATAATAAAATTTTCCAATTGTCATTATTAAAATTCCTTTATTAAACACGCTATAAAGAAAGCGGTATTCTATAGTACCCAAAAAACTATACTTATTTGTCAAGCAAACAAAAACTCTTTTGTATTTCAGCATCGGGAGTAGCTGCAGTGATGGCAGCATTTAGTTTAGCAATAAATTCATTTTTTAAAGAAAAGAGAGGCAGAGCCATAGGGATAGGCATGTCCATTACCGGTCTTGGAGCCATTTACATGCCTTTACTCATGAGCGCATTAATGTATGCTTACGGATGGAGATATGCTATCCTCATACTTAGTGCCATATGTCTACATTCCTTATTAGCTGCAAGTTTGTTAAGGCCAGCAAAATGGTACTTAAAGGAACCAAAAGAAATTAGCGAAGAAATGGTTCCACTAAATAAAGAAACGAACGTAGAGTTAATCAACGGAAGTATAACAGCTTCTTCAAAACAAACAGGTAACGAAACTTCAAAATGATAATTTTAAAATGATTTCTAACTCAGTTTTACAATTATTTTTATTCTTCCTTCCAGGGGATTTATCGTTAGCAAAACTAGAAGAATCGACAGAACTAGCTTTAGCAGCACCAAAGAGTTTATCCATGAGGTCACTACAAAGTAATGCAAGCTTACAAACCAGAAACGCCATTTCACATCCTGACATAAGGAAAAAGACGCCCGAGCCTCCGCTGGCAGAGTCTCGATACAAATGGTGGGAATCTCAAGAGATCAACTTGGGCAGCTCGATCAATATTTTCAACGAAAACGGAACTATTAAGAAGGTTGTAAATAAAGAAGTCAAAGAAATACAGAAGGAAGACAAGCCCGAAGGATTTATTAATAAGCTTATTGCGTTTTTTGATCTCACTTTGTTGTCTGATCCAGTATTTATAAATATTTTAGTTGGCATGTCACTGGCTGGATGTGTAGAGACGAATTTCTCTTTACTTTTGCCTATAATACTCAAGGACATGTTGAAGTTTGAGACGGGCGACATCGCTACTGTGATGGCCGTCATCGGGTTCTCAGACACGCTGTTTAGACTCGTATCTCCGTTTATAGGGGAATGGTGTCATAAGCCACCTAGAGTTATGTACACAGTTAGTCTTTTAATTATTGTATTCACAAGAACAAGTAAGTATTATTTTTAATTGTAAAATTATTTATATAACTGGTTAAGTAAAATTTTTGTATTAATAATCGACAAAAATTTAAATTCATATAAGTAGGTATTTCATTTTCGTAAACTTTGGGTAATTCAGTTCGTCACCTGAAGGAAAGGTATCTGTTTCATATTTCTGATGAATACATAATGATTCGATCTAAATTGTTTTTAAGTCGATTTAAACCGAGCCTTGCATTTGAGTTCAATTGGGGTCATAAAGTTGATGTTTTTGTCTGGGAATTTATTATTATTATTAATATATGTCACTTACATAAAATGATTAGTTTTAATCCACTCAGCACTCTGATGATACTAAGAAGTCTTAAACCATCAATAACTTTTATTAGTTTTAATTTTTTTTATTTACTATGTCAACTTATTTCTTCCAGTAATGCTGTTCACGACGTCGTTCATGGGCATGTTGTTCGTGGCGTTCGCTATGGGCGTGACGAAGGGCGTGCGCACTGTCTATATGAACATCATCATCCCGAGCTACGTGCCGCTGGAGCGCCTGCCCTTCGCCTCCGGGCTGCAGATGTTCTTCAATGGCATCATTATTATTACCATTGGATCGCTGTTAGGTAAGAAATTTGTTTATGTTGACCGTATATCTGATATATTTCATTGAAAAGAACTATGCTTTCAGACCTAATTTTAATGGAGATATACTGAAGACTCGAAAGCTGTGCAAGTACTGCTTTTTTGAACACCTTGATCAATAGAAAATTTCGATCCCATGACAGTTTTTGTATGATAGAGTACTCGTATAAAAACTGTTATTATTTTAACGACACGAAACAAAGAGAGCCTCACTAACATCTCAAAATTCTAACTTTAGGAAGGGTCCTCTGGGATGTAGTAGAGTCCTGTAAATGAAGACCTGAGACGATCCATTTAATTTCTTTCTTCTTCAATTTCAAACTTATACGTACGTGGGACTCTCAAAAAGGCCTCGAGTCCCGTGTTTGGTCACTTGTTCCTCGCAGCAGCGAAAACTTCTGGCAAGCATTTGGTAGTGTACCACTCTGCATTGATGCGACTTTGGTTTCTTAAGGAAATTGATACTAAATACCCCGTTAAAGAGAAAAAACTGGCAATCAAAATTTTTCCAGCACTTTTCGATCGTTTCACTTTCGTAACATGCGTCATGTTGGTTCGTTTTGAAACAGCCGTACTCTTGACTGGCTCTTTGTTTCTGGATCATATTGATAAATTTAAGATTCGTCACTTGTTATGGGATCGTAAACACGGCGGGAAAGACAAGCTTTGAATTTATCAATCATATCATGAACACTTCGCGATCCAATCCGCAGATTGTGTTGAATCGCCTCGTATATGATTCACCGGTTTTCTTCCGTTTTCTTTTCGTTTTCGTTTCTCGCAGTCAAACGATGACCACTTCTTTAGTCGTCCTTCAAATTCACCGCACTTGAACTCGTTATACCAGCGGTACACAGTTGCTTTAGAAGGTGGCTTGTCATTAAAAGCTAATTCGATGAAGCCGATTAAACAATTCATCAGGCTTCAAGTTGGACTTGAAATCGTAAAAAATCATTGCACGAAAATGTTCCCGATGCAGATCCATTTTTCTATGACACACAATAAAACTATTGTTATATAAATGTTGCTGGAATACAATTAAGATGGGAATTTAAATTCGGAACATAAAATATTTTTTAAATACCCATTTCATCCTAACGTGCGATAATCGCAGCCAAACATACATACATACATACAAAACAAACTGAGAATCTCCTTTTTTTGAAGTCCTTTACAAATATATCAAAAACCGAGCATTTTTATGTAAGACACACACAATTACGTAAATACTAGTAAGTAAAGGTATAATAAATACTTTGAGAAACGGTCATGTGAGAAATATGAGACCAGTATAAACGGTCCGTAGTTTTACATTTTGTTCGACCGTTTCTCACAGGTATACCAACATGCAACTTTTAAAGCACTATATTTGATTATTATCTTAAAAATCGGAGACTATGAAAGCGTGACACTATTATATCGGGATCACTTTGCCATCAAAATTATTTGCACTAATAATAAACAAAAATATTTCTTAAATGCGTTTCTCACAGGATTTTTTTACAAAAAATATGGATGACCAAAATAAAAACACCAACACATCAAGACACAGAGGGAGACTGACACTTTTTCTTCTTAATAAATGATGTTTATGTGTAAAAGCTTTAAAAAATGTAGTGAGGTGACAGTTTGTATAATTCTACGGGGGTTAAATAGCGTTTTTCACAAATTGTTTCACACAGGGCGAAATCTAGGATGCTCTCATTAACAATTTTTATTTTTATTATTTGATAAGCTAGTCGATAAAATATCAATCAGAGAGAAGACCAGGTACTACACGAACCTGTGATAAAATTCTAATTCTAAGCTTCCTAAGAAACTTTAAAAATTTTGAGCTATTATCGTAACGAGTTAGTCAATGGGACATGTTTCATTTGTATAGACAAAAAAAAAATAAAAATAAAATATTACTATGTAAAAAAGCGATAAATGTTGGTGTAAATATGAAATCTAATTTTTTAAATACATGGTCCAGTGTAATCAAAAAATAAATTAAAACATGTTTAATGCAATAAACATAGCCACAATTATGGGTTGAAGTCGGTGGACAGGATATTTTTTACTCGTGTACATTTATTTTGGCTCAATAGGTATATAGGACGATTCTAACAATAATTTTAGAATTCAGTGTTGATTCAGTGTTGCCAACAATAATTATATTGTAAATATATTGTACTAAATATATTGTGAACTTACGCAAAAAGTTCGATGTTGTTACTTTTTATCCGTCAAAATAATTAATTACCTTACAATTTAGAAAATTATGAATTTTGTATCAAGGTATAAGAAAATAAATGTAAAAATTCAATATATGATATTCAATATGGCATAACCTATTTCTATGATCCTATCTAACAGCAAATGGCAAACATCTTTGATCAAAGTCGATATGACTCACATGTTTATATTACACCATCATATAAAATATATGACTCATAGATCTATGATCCTAGATATAAGACCCTAGATATATGATAGTGTTATACCCCTCTTGGTGTGACCAAGTCAAATGACACGTGATTCTAGAAATGTGTCTTCATTTAGCTGTGTCTGGCGTAGAGCAAAAGACGTATGCAAGGGACTTTTTACTTATAAACCTACGAGTATTGTAATAGCTCAACAATTTAAACCATTTCAAGAAATGGATTTTTAATCTATTTGGGTCACTTGACTACAAAGAAGGTTCAAAGATAAGACATTCTCAATAGTAAAGTTTGCCGCCATTTTAGAAATTTTAAAATAACGTAGTTTGGAGATTTTTGGTATTCCGGTATAATTTGTATGTTCTTTATAAATTAGACTTAAAATTTCTTTATTACTAAAAATATTTATTACAATAAACTAATATTTGTAGTTAATCAAAACGATTAAGTATACAGCCTCAATAGTTTTTGCGTACATATAAATACTACCTATTTAGTAATTTTATGAAGTAATTAATATTTGTAATAATTAATAAAATGTTTGTTTGTTTGTGATTGATAACTTTTGAATGAAACTACTGATCCAGTTTTAGTACTTATCTATAAGAAAGCTACGATAAATTATCAAGAAATCTTTAAGATATGATTTTATTTCAGTAATAATAGTTTTTTTTAGTATATGGATATATTATACCAGAAAAGTAGCGAGTGATAAATATGGTCGTATACAAAACATATTTTCTATTAAGTTAATTATAGTTTGGAAACGTACTTCACCATGCATAAAAAACTATATATGCATTTTTTTTCCCAGTTCTTTCAAGGGTCGAGGTATCTCGTAGGTAGACGTGTAACACCTTCGTCTTCATCCTCACTTTCCATCAGGTGAGATAGAAGACATACGTCTCATCCTTTTTAAACTAAAAAAAAAAAACAATTTGATATAACTAACAAAAATACCTACCTCATTCAACATTTCAACTTTTCTTCAGTTGCATTCCATTTGCTGACTTTAGCACGGGCATGGGTGCAAGCAAACCACGTCGTGTCAACTCCGACGTCTAAATAACTCAGCGTTTTCCTTTAGCTAGTACAACTAAATGCTGGAATACTTAGGAATATATATACTAACATAGGGTGGTTCTTGTGAGGTGTCAAGCCGATGCCAGATGATGGGGACGACCGTACCTATTGAACCTTATGTACGAAATGTTCAGCGATATTTGGTAATTTTGGAGATATAACGTAATAAATTTTTTTAAGGATCTAATGACGGATCAACTTAAAAAACATTATATTTTTTAGATAACAGTCATTGCACTTTTTTCTTTACTTAGTTGCCGTGAATAGTCGTTTCATGAGTTTGAGAATCACCAACAATGAGTTTGATTAAATAGAAATAAATGTAATGCCTTTTTTATAAGACCAAGATTTTTTTTTTAAATCAAGTGACCGGTGAATAGGCGATAAAGTATCTACATTAGGAAAATTAAAAATGTGCAAAATCTGTGATATAAAATAAAAGGAAAAAATAATGTAATTTCCTCATCACCACATTTGAAGGCTGATTTGGAGAAATGATGTACAGTATAGTACAGATAGTACAGTTAGCATACAAAATTTCAAAAGATTTTTATCTATTCAAAAATAATAAAGCCAAGACTGGGTTTTCAAACTAGCTTCTGACAGCGGCTTCGTCGTCGTGAAAGTTGAAAGACACGTGGCGCCATCCATTATCATTACAACGTTATTGTTGTTGTCATCGGAAACAGTGCTTTTTTCGCGATAAAAGGACCCTATGTCCGTTTCTGTACACGTGGCATGATACATGCCTGCATACATACATGGTACATGATAAGCACCGCCATTTTCAATTCCTTTCTTTTTTGAACCATGTTACAACCTTGTTTTTGTTGTATTACAAAAGCTACGACCCCTGCGTCGTTTCTAAATTTGGTATGAAGCACTGAAAGTTCATTTTTAGACATTTATTTTGTACTAATTCCATTTTGTTCAATGCAGACCCAAATTACTGGATTTGAATTGTTTTTGGTAACTTGCATTTATATGGGAGAAGATTATTTTACTCACAAAACTACAATTTGTGGTCACCAAGTTAAAAGAAAAGTTGACGCAAAAAAAGATGAAAATTCGTACCTAATTCTTCCAAACATAAAAACACACATACTATGTAAACGCATGTAAAAATGTATAATCATTTACCAAAAATTCTAAAATCCTTAAAACAATTTAAATCCGCCTTGAAGCAATTTCTAATCGATAAATGTTTTTATAGTGTTGATGAATATTTGAAAACTAAATCTGAACTGTGTTAGATATAAATATATATAAGTATACTATTAACATTGCATGCTGCAGGACAGTAAAATATGAAACCCTATTTAAAAAATTTCGTCTGGGGCGGTACTACAGTCATTCCTATTTCGACCGCCGTAATAACCACGTATAGTGGTTGTGTTCCGATCCAAGGGAAAGAACAGCCAGTACAATTACTGGAGCCAAGCCAATTCCAGCTGAAGCCTACGGCCGGCAACGCGTCATCAGTGGATATTATAATCAATTGCTGCGTTCCGGTTGCCGATTACAGCGCTCACAGCGCTAAAAGTGCTCAAAACCGTTCCGATTCGTTTGAGCGCGCTAAAAGTTTTATTAGTGCTATTGCAATCGGAACGGTAAATATCGCGCTAACATTCTGATTGTTCGTCGCTTAAGTCTAAAGTTACAATTTCATTATGATCTTTGACCCTGAATGAAGCGGGTGCCATTTTTTATATTATTACAAAAGAAAATGAATAAGCAAGCTTTTAAAATCTTTAATCGACTAATAAAAACATCAACAAGTAACGTCATGTGTCAGTTTTGACAGACCGCTCACAGCGACCATGCTCCGTAGCTTTGGCACTGTGAGCGGGAAGATGGCGGCGTTTATGACGTCATTGATGACGTATTGATATCGCTGTGAGCGCGCTCACGGGCAATCGGAACGGATATATGAGCGCTGTGAGCGCTGTAATCGGCAAACGGAACGCAGCATAGATAGGTAGCTACCCGATATATAAAGTCATACAATTTGTGGGAGAAGGAAAGAATAATACGGTTCACTTGTTGTAAAAAAGAGATAGACATGTACTTCCTGACGTTGCTTCGTACTAATTGGTCGCGAGCGTACGTGACGTAGTACGTAAATTGTCGCAACTCTATAGCGTTGTCTCTTTTACTCCCACATACAAAATCATATTACATCTCACTCTTCGAGTTTATTGAAATGAATAGCCATGTCAATTTTAAAACGTTATTTTAAATAGCAAAATGTAATAATAAATAATATAGTTATAAAAAAATAGTTCTTAAGTATGAAAAGAAACGTTTATTCTATCTTTAACAGTAACAGTGTAATTAGTACAATATGTAATTGATTATAATCACATTCAATGTCTCTGGATGCAGATGCCACTTACCGGCGGGTTGCGCCCTCGTTTGATGGGTAGGAAAATAGTAAACATAAATTACTCTTCAAATATTCCCACGAGTTGTTTCATAATACTCCTCTTGGCTTAACTCTGTTTCAAGATGAAAGCCTTGAGAGAAACATTACTCGGTCTACCTACATATGTAACAAGTCTATGATCACCTCTTGAATTCAAACTGAAATATCATTCTCACAACAACAGTTGCATAATTGCTTTATGTTTCAGGTCGCCTAAGAGAAGCGTCCGGGTCATACGACTTGCCAATCATAGTTCTGAACATTGTGACATTGGTGACCGTAGTGATGTGGGCAGCCGAATTCATTTACTTGAAGATGAAGAATAAATCTGAACAACAAATTGAAAACTGATCTTATTATGTAAATCAAATGTTCGGTACAAGAAGTGTGTAGCGTTTTATTAAGGAATCAAATATTTTTATCGAATACAAATAAATATATGCCAAATGAGTTGAGGGTTTAACGTAAATATAAAGTACAGGGTTTTCCAGCATTGCATCAGAAGCGATGCCCTAATAATGCATTTTTTGTTAAACAAAAAACAACATACGCTGCTAGAACTTCTTTATTCCCATACGCCCTATCTGGCTTCATTTGCTCGCTTCATTCATAGTACTGTAAAAATATATTTTAATAAAGAGTTCGTTCAAGAGGTTCAATTACAATTATCAGACAAACAAATTACAGTCACTTTCTGGAAAAGGTGCCGAATAAAAAAAATCATGTATATTCACGATGTACACCTGCGCTTCCTCAATTGACAATTCACTGACCTATATTTTTGTACAAAACTTTTAGGTTTATTATTGTCACTAATTAATTAATTATTGAAAATATGTAACTTATTGAATATGTAATTTTTTGCATAAATTCTCTCGTAGATTATATTGTAATGTCACTTATATGACGGATAAAACTGCGATTTTAGTTATTGAAAATAACTAATAAAAAGTATTAATTATTTTTATATCTTGGTTAAGTTTTTGATGGTTATTCCATTTCGTAAAAATATTTTTGATGGAAAAATGCTGTGTCTATGTAGGTATCTATAAAAATAAACATTTTTTATGAATTATTATTATTTACTAATTAAAATAAATTAAACATTAGTATCCAGTGAGGGTAGTACTTAATTACTAACAGACCTTACGAGGTGAGAAAATGATCGACCTATTTACTATAAATGAAGGGGGCAAATGAAACTAAACAGTGTTATTTACCAGGGTGGCGAATGCAACTTGGTGAGTGAGTCAACCTCCGAAAGAGGCGATAATGATACTATAAGCGCTTACATAACCTACATAAGTAAAAATTATGTGCTGTTTGAAATGATAATACTCTCTCTACTCCTTATAATCCTGTATATGTATTTACTAATTTCGTTTCGTTGGTTTGCTTACTAAGCAATGATAAAACCTGGCCGATGAATTACAATCACACATACTCGTCGTCCAAGTGATATAAACAAAACTGCAAAAGAAGTTCCATTTAATACTTTGATAATTTAGTCAAGTAAATAAATATTGGCATATATTAACGAAATAAATAACAATAGTGGTCCTGGTATCCTAAACAAATAAGGTAAGGTTGGACAGACATCTACGGTGACTCGTTAGCACAAAGCTTATACTCGGACATATATTATTTAAAATATTTCCTTAATTTCAATCGCCAGTAACTTTCAGAGGCAATGTTAAAATTATCCTCTCGATATGCTACTCTTATATGGAAAAAAATTGTTAAATGTAGTTTAAAAAAGAAGAAGCTTGCTTTAAAGACGCTACGCACTCTTTGTTCACTATGATAAGTGATTTGTTATGTTTGTAAATAAATATTGTGTTATTTTCTTAAATTTTTACATTATTTTCCACAACATTTACCACTTACTTTTCTTAATTACATTTAGGATTTTTACGTTACGGCAACTTTGTTGAGGTGCCGTATGCTAACTTTGATGAAATATAAATAAAATAAAAATATAAAAGTCGAGAATCAAGTTTGGTGCCCACCAAACTGGTTGGGTAGTTTCAAAGATCTATGCATACATAGGGACAGACTGACAGCGGCAAGTGACTTTGTTTTATACTATGTAGTGATAATAATAAATCCAAAACCAAGCATGTTCACTTTTAGTAGACTAAGGTACAAGATTTAACAGATGGTTCTGACGTCGCCCAAGCTTCGATTTGGCAAAATTTTCTGCTCCCGTATTAACGTTTACAGGTTACGTTTACATTATAATAGGTCTTAAAAAATGTACAATACAATAAGTTGAAAAGACGTTTAATTTTAAAAGTAAGTTAGCACCAACATCATGAACAAAGAGTAACGGTCAATAATTTACTTTCCTGTAACTGACATGTACCTACTAGTCTAAAACTGATGAGTGTCAAAAGAACAAAATCAATATTTAAACTAACTTCGTTTAGAATAAGAAAAGGAAAAGTCTACACGCCTACTACAAAATAATAGCAATACGTCAAAACGACGCCTGAGAAACAATTGCTTTTTAACTTCATAGGGAATCCCGAAAAGTTAATGAGTTTGTGTGTTGATCATGAAACAAAAAACTTTGATGAACTTAAAATTTAGAAAAATTTTGTATAAAGTACGTCTGTTTTTCTAGAAATGTAAAGCGTATTATGAATAGGTACAGTTCTGATAAAAGTTCCTGTGTAACACAAAAAGCTATTAAGTTGAGTCTATCTATTACTGTCAAAATATTATTACAAGAAAAAAATCAACTTTGCTTTTTTATGACGTGCAAATAAACTTCATCCGTCGGCTGAAAGACCACATTTTTGGTCTACTGTACCTCTACGAAGGGCATGTACCACTTAAGTGCTAAACTGGTTCGTTTATTAAGTCATTACATATGAAATTGGCGTTTTGTAAGGGAGGACCATAAAGTCGATTAAAAAATTATATAATATATTTATTTGATCAAAGTATGTACCATTGCTATCTATGCACTTAAGCCATCATAGGTAGTTCATTGATCCCTTAACTAAAAAAACCATTCGGACGTGAATCAATAAAATCTTTGAAGGCGCTTGGGACTGCCCCATCGGTGTTGAATATTTTCCCTTGCAAGAAGTTATCCAAATTTTGAAAAAATATGGTAATCTGTTGGAGCAACGCCCAGGGAGTACGTGGATGTCTTAGACATTACCATTGAAGCTCCTCTAATTTGGTAGCCGTCTGTTGTGCAGTGTGTGGTGTAACGTTCTCCTGAAGCAGCAGTGGCCCAGAGCAATTGACCACCCTCGGTTGTTTAGTAGCTAGCTTTTCCATCATGGTTTGCAGTTGCTGACAATAGACCTCTGCCGTAATCGTATGGCTAGATTTAAGAAAGCTGTAGTGGCACTACTCCACCGAACGCTCACAAGTAACTTTTTTTTAGTCAAATCCTTTCATTATTGTGCCGGTTGAGTAATGTAACGCAGCAGTCGATGCGCGTTTGTCGGTTTGCTGCACTCAATTCATGAGGTAACCACCAACCTCTCAAGCTTTTTCACCTTCCTAATTTGCTTCAAGTGGATTAAAACAGTTATGTCACTAACACCGCAGCCTACAGCTAACGCGGACGTGGTTTGCGATGGATCCGCTTCCACAATAGCCTTCAATTCTTCATTATCAACTTTGGTCTCTGGCCGTCCACGGGGCTTGTTCTGCAGGTCGAAATTACCAGAACGAAAACATTGGAACCAAAAACGCACAGTGTTTTATTTTGCAACACCGCCGCCATACACAGCTTTAATACTTCGAGCCGTTTCTGAAGCACTGGTGCCATGGTGGAACTCGTGACGCAAAGAAAAAATCAAAAGAGGAAAAAGCAAATGAATTGCGGTTTTCGAAACACAAATGAGTAAATAGCTGTATAAATTTGAAATTGTAATTCTTAACCAAAGATTAGATAATACAGATCAAAGTGGCCAGTACGACAAAACGCCAATTTCATATGTAAGGACCTAATATTTAGTGTGTATGAGCCGTATGTAGCGACGCACTACTCAAGACAACCAACGAGCGTTCCACATCGCAATATCTAAATTTCTAAAGCGACCACGATGTATGCAGTTTACCGACAAAACTCTCCACAATTATATTTTTGGAACGTGTGGCGTAGTTAAAAGCCTTTTGACGTCCCAGGGTCCTAGGGTCGGGGTGCTAATCAACTCTGCGACAAAATATGCATGGCCTTTTGGCTAGACCCAATGCGAAATGTAATTTTTGCTTTGTAAATTACCCGTAAGTAATGAGGTATTTTACTATTAAGAACAAAAGCGGTAAAACGTTATAATTACTAATAACCGAGCCAGCCACTGAGATCAAACCAGGGATCAAATCGAAAAGTCAGCCAAGAACTACGTTGGGTACTGACGAAGAAAAACCAATATTTCTTTCAAATTGTTTTATATTACAAAATACTTAACATTGTAGTATAATATAGGTACCTAGTATTTATATTTACAATTGAATTCGTACATTTTTACTTATAAATTTAAACACAACATAATTATTTACAACTTCTGAACTTTAGGCATACTATGCAATCGTTAATTTGTCTTTCAATAAATGGCATTAAATCTGGATTTATATATTTTTCCTCTGAGCAACTTATTTAAAACAACAAACTTCTGTAGATTTTAATTATAGGTTTTAAAGAAAAACCTTTTATTTTAAAGTAAGATCTTCAAGCTTAGTTTGCGCGGACCTGAGTTAAAAATTAAAGCTATCTCTGGTTAAAATATTGCTGTATGTCTCCTACAGTCTAAGGGTGTAGAACCAACAATCGATCGACGTCGGTCGATGGTAGAATGGAACAGGTAACGTCGATCGATCGACTTCGATCGGCGGTCGATCGATTGGTGTGGTAACACCCTAATAGAAATTGACAGGGATGTAGGTATACTTTTAAATGATGAACCGAGTTAAATTGTTAACACAGGTCGGTTTCAATGTTATAACCTGAACATTGTAGTATTTTTAATTGTATTTGTTAATACTCAACTACACAACATACTTAATAAGTAAACCAATGTAAAAAAATCTCTGACGCCACATCCACTTAATCTTATCAGGTTTACAATTCTCATTTTAATGTTGGACTGAGAAAAATCCTTGAATCTAGAGATTTTTTTGATCAAGATTTAAAATCTGATGTTCTGGGAATGTCAAACTCGACATTTTAGGAAGTTTAGCGACCGACATGCAGCAAGTGCAAATTGTCTAGACTTATATCTCGCATTTGAGATATAATGTAACTGCATGAAAATGTCCGTCCTTGTTTCATAATAATTGTCTAACAACAGATCAGCTATGTTTTCCAAACACCACAAACAGGTCGCTCAGCGGAAAATACAATACAAACAAAAGTATACCTATTAATTTGCAAAACACAAAGGCTTATGAGATTACAATAATCTGTATACATAAAAAAATATTATCTCATTAAATAAACTGAATACTATGATAAAATAATTCAAAGGATTCACTTATACAATTTTTATTTCACTATATTTTAAATTAGTCTTTTAGGTCGCGCGAGTGTGTCAAATGTTTCAATGTCCAAAAATGCACTCCACACTCGGCGCGGGCGCACCTCACTACGTGTCCCGGCAGATATCAGTCAATTGTGTTTGTATAGTTTTAGCACTGTTTAATTACGCACTTATATCAGTCGTAGTGTCGTTACGAGGACTGGAGGTCGTTGAACTCGGTGTGTCCTAAAAAAATGGATATATTTGAGATGTATATCCTAATGTTTTATCTTGTAAGCCTCGGTTATTCCGACTTGTTTTGGCTATCACTGAATTGTAAATTGTACAGGGTGATTCATTGAGATGAGTTAGTATGGGAAAGTCTGAGACTTTAAAAATAAAGAAGCATTAATCCCGGGAACACGCACTTCGAAAGTCTAGCGCTTTAACTACATACGCTACCTTTATTTTTTTGAGTAAATAGTAATAATTTTCTAGTTTAATATTTTAGGTAACGATTTTGTATTTTCAAGTGGTGACTCTGCATTAAAATTGTACCTTTGCTGCTGCTTCAAAACATTGACGACCGAGTGGTGTAGTGGTAAGTAGCCCTGCCTCATACGCCGAAGGTCCCAGGTTCGAGTCTTGGCCGGGGCATTCATTTGAGTGATGAACACAGATGTTTGCTCTCAGGTCATGGTTGTTTCTATTTATATACGTATGTTTATTCTGGGTTCCCCCCCAGTTCGCTGTATGGTCATCCATAACACAAGCTCTGCTTATTTGGGGCCATACAGTTGGTGTGTTTATCTGGGGATTTATTATTGTTATTATTATTATTATAATCTAGTTTCTGATCTGGTCTGAAAAAATAATCAAAGCAATATCTTTTATTTTCAGACACAGGGTCCCAAAGTGACATTTATTTTTTATGCCGTACAAAATCACTTTTGTAACAAAATATAATCTACCTACAAGATTTTTGAAAATCTTTGGATCCAGATTTTTTGGACCGATGACATGGTTTCTTTGAACAAATATCTCTATTTTTTATAGTTTAGAACTTTCCATTAATGACCTATCTCGATAAATCATGCTGTATATATGTAAATACCTAATGAGCATTTGGAAAATATTGACATGTATGATAAAAGTGCGTTGAACTGCCCTTATTTACAATTTATTTAAAAAAAAACTTACATAAAACGGAAGAGTTCATAAAACGGAGAAATCTTACCTCATATATTTTTTCCCGGTTTTCTCTTTGAGACCCTTCCGCTGAAGCAGTAGAGGAAGGGACTTCAATATCCAAGTCATTTACTGGGAAATTAAGAAATAACGTAAATGAGGAAACTCTTAATAACTAAAATAAACAACTCATAAAGAAGCCGTATCTGCCTAAATTGAACCTTGAATTACTCACTTTTTTGGTGCCAGCTCTTCGAAAACGCATATGAAGAATCCGCCTTTACAGAATCTGACCTGTCCATGGCGGTGAATGCGTATGAAGGTCGGTTGAAAAATCTCGGAGATTTAAATAAGAGGTCGTCCGGTACAGATTCATCAAATTCTGCATTTTCGGTCTTCTTGGACTCGAAATGGTTCACATCGTACCAGTTTTTTGTAATATTTCGTGATTCTCGCCACGGTTTAGATGTAACCACGTAAACCTTTTCTTTCGTTAACGGTGAAATTGACGTTTGTATCATGTCCCATGGCGCTTGCGTAGTTGTCGTGCTTCTAAAAGAAGAGGCCGCAGTATAAATATGAAGCTTATGATTTTCATATTTATCATCATCTTTACTACTTGGGTTTTTGCTTTTTGTTCTCTGTATAGTATTATAGCTTTTAAAAGGCTTGGGCGACGATTCATTTTTACTTTTTAAAGAAGAGCGAGTGATCGAACCTTTCCCTTCACGATCAAACCAATCGTAATAATTGCTAGCCGCTACATCATAGGATGGACTCAACGTTGTAAAAAAATCATCAGGTATCTTCTTGGCATATTTACCGTTCATACGAGTTTTGGTTGGAATTCTGCGATGCTTTGAATATTCTTGTTCTGTCCAATCATCGATCGTGTGCTGTAGTTTTACTATATCAAATGGTGGTTCCTTAACGTCGTAAAGATCATTCAGTATTGCATTGACATTAAGCTGATCTCCACCATATGGCTCGGTGACCGTTGTGGGAGTGGTTTCTTCTATTGTACTCAAAGTTGAATAGCTTTCTGTCGGTGTATTAAAGTAAGAATTTTCTGTGTTAGAAGGTACTTTTCTAGCTTGATATTCGTCTTCCCACTCTCCAGATATTTGGCCTAAATCTAAATTATTTATGCCTTCTTTGCTACTTGTATAAGGAACGATAATCTGTACTATTTTAGGTTCATTAGCTTGTTTTTGTTCTGAAAGAGATGCAGAAGCTTCATCATTATAATCACTTTTATTTTCATTCCAAGCGCTCGTACTCGTTGATGAAACTGTAGATGCTGTTGTTGTTGGAATATCATCATATATTTCATAGTCACTGTTAATAGATGGCGTTGATAAACTTATTACAAATTTTCCAAAGTCTTTATGAGGTGCGCTTGGTTTCAAATATAAAAGTGGTGAATCAATGTTTTGCAAATTACTTTCTGTTCGAAATTTGTCTACATCTTCATCTTTCATACCCCTCAAATCCGAAAACCGCGGTTTGTGATTCGATGGTAACCTGGAAGACCCTCGCAGATCGGATGGTAAGTCGTTATCATTTATATCACTAACTGAGTCTGAACCCGTACTTTCAAAACTTACATCCTGATTTGATTTTGTAGCTGCTACATGATCTTCAGAAGCTTGAGAAGCGATATCTCGAATATCATCAACGATGTAACTATTTAAAATGTTTCTGTAAGCCTTTGTTTGATTATATTTACGCACTTGATCTATATCAATTATAGGTGACTGGATCACAGTTGCGGGATATTCGATGGAATGCGTGAATTCCGCCAACGGGACACTTTGAGATATTTTTACTCTATCAGAATTTTGTTGTCCTTTGTTGAAACCTTGAAGTAAAGTTTCAGGGAATTTAGGTGTTCTAAAAGGTCTAGCATTGAAGATTGGAGGTAAAGGTGACACACTGAGGTTTGGTAAAGCTACGGGTTGAAGTGTATGAATATTTCTTCCTTTGTTCAAACTGAAAGGTGACGGATTTGATAAAGCCAGTGAAGCATTGGGGGTTACTGTTTTGGTGCTATCACTAGGTAAAATTTCAGTTTTAACCTTAGTAGATTCTGCAGCAGAGGCAGTAATTGGGTAGTTGACGTCGAATGCACTGGGCCCAATCGATTCCCCGTATGAATTTTTGAATCCTGTGGGTATTCCAACTTTGGGTAGTTGTATCTCTCCCGAAATGACTTCCTTAAACTCACTGTTACTGCCGAAAGATAAGCTGGAGCTACTCGATTCATAAGTAGGTGTAAGACCAATTGGAGAAGTTGAATATGGTGTACTGTATAACGGGGTAGGCGTAGAAAATGTGTTGAACGTTGAAGTTGGTGGTCCGTATAAAGGACTCGGCGGTCCGTAAGATGGACTTGGCTCCCAAGATGTTTGACTTGGTACTCCGTATGCTGATGGTATTGTGAATGATGAGCTCGGGAAAGAAAATGTTGAAGTTGGTGGACTCTGTGATGGCACGGCCACAGTATGCGTAGGGCTTGGGGGCCCGTAGGTTGAACTTGGGGCTCCATAGTTTGGACTCGGAACTCCATAAGTAGAACTTGGAGTTCTGTAATTTGAACTTGGGGCTCCGTAAGTAGAGCTTGGAGGACTGATAAATGAGTTACTTAGTTTCGGTGGTGGCGGGGCTCCGTACACTGCATGCGGCACCCCCGTTGAAATTTGGGAAAGCCCATAGCCTTGATTATTTTGAAAAGGTTGAGGATGAAACTGGACAACATTTTGACCTGTATATGCAGTTGGACTGGGCGGCCCATAGGTTGAAACCACATTCCGTTGCAAATTTTTAGCTCCTACGTTATATCGGATCACTGGAATCCATGGCACTGAGTTGCAAGGGTTGCATCCTTGCTTAGGTAAGATTTCTTCATTATTGAAACTGCCCGGGGTTGATTCAATGTTGGATTGATGCGAAGAAAAGAGCCACCCAGAAACTTTTTGAAACATAGATGGCGATGGCGTTGTTGTAAATGGTTGGGGAGGTAAAAAGTTAAAGTTATATTGCTTGTAGAAAGGAGCTGGAAATCTGAAGTCCGACAGAGGTGGAGCTTGTTGCAGCGCGGGCGGCGGTGGCGGCGCGTAGTTGTAGCCTGCTTCTGGGTTCTGCCGCTGCGTGCGCCCTGAACCGCCGTGGAACGGCATCGGCAGAATGTTTGACAACGGCGGAGGCGGTGGTTTTAATAAATCTCCAAACTGCGTCGCGCTGTGACCATTGCTGCTACCGTAGCTATGCGTAGCTTCACCACGACAACTCCGCAGCAGCATCAGCAGCAACAACAAATATATCTGAAAAAATAATATAATTAAATCTTTACTTTTTTCTAAACATTGACCTAAATTAGATAGAATAGCAAATTTAACATTCATTTCGTAATTAGTTAGAAAATATAGTGAAACAACACGCTGTGATGTATTGAAAGCATTGTTTTTAATTCTCACGAGCTGCCATTTAAAGCATTTCTCTTTTCTCATAACGCTGACGTCGGCTGCGATCGGAAAAGCAATTTTTTGATCCACTTATGTCTATGATGTCAAGATGTGATCTTTGAAATGCCTTGAGGCTAAAGTGAATACCTAATTAGTAAGTGCCCTAAAATTTTCATAAACTACTTTATAAAATTTTACTTAAAATACATATACGTGTATGCGCACGTCATTACCTATGTCGCACACATGACGAGATAAAATGATAGTTATTACTTTGTTAGTTAAAAGATTAATTAGTAACCGAACTAACTATCCCAGTGCCTGAAATATAATATGTTAAACATCAACATAACATTTCATTGTTTTAACCACAATTAACTTGAAAAATAAAACTTAGTCTATAAGTATTATTACTCGCTGAGGCTTAAGACAGTGTCATTGATGTTTCCAAAAATTCAGTGCTCAATTACTCAAAAGTGCAACATCAGCCATGCTTATTATTTTAAAGGGAAAATGTTTATTCGTTTCGATATGTACAATCGAACGCAGAAACTACAAACATTAAATACAATCAATCGCGATTATAACATAAAATAAAAGTTTTACCCTAAACCCTATTAAATTTACTTCTGAGTTGTAGTTATATAAATGAGTGAACTGTTAGTTTAAGCAGGACCTTTTTATTAGTTTTGTTCCTGAATAATATTATTTTTATTTTTATAAAGGCCCTTTCACAAAAAATGTTTTTACGGGATAAGGACTCTTGAAGACATACTTATTTTCATAAATATACGTAATAAAATGATAAGTATCTTCGTGAAAGAATTGCACAACAAACACAATATTTCTCATGGATAGATATGTACACGATGGATACACAAAACACGGAACAGCTCACGGTTTGGCAGTAAAGTTAACCGATAGATTCCGAATTCATGACGCATACGCATGTTCTAATTTCGAAATTCTGACTGAATGAGAGTAGCAATCGAATACATAAACGTTCTAAAGTGAAATTACCTTTATACAATTTCGATACGTTTGGTCATGCATGTTTAACTATTGTACAATTGGAAATGGCTCTTCATTCCTGAAACTTTAAAGAACAATTATGATAACTTTGATTGCCACTATGGTTCGAAGTAATTGTACGTAATTATTTTATTATAAAATCATATAAATAAGGAACTCCCACCCAACATTTTACTCTAACTGCAAGCGTAGTGAATAGTTTGGGATAACTAGTTAATCATAGGGAACTGAAAATCGCTGGGTAAAAACTATCCAAAGTTCTATTATATGCAGGGTGTCCCAGGAAAGACAGTCAATCCATATGATCCACAGGTAGAGCACACTTTCCAGGTGCTCCGGCACTATTGAATCAAAATTTAAATATGATGCGATTAAGATAGCTTTATATTTATTGATTTTGATGATTTACTAAGGAAGTTATTAAAATAATCTTGGTGCAAAGTTTTATAAGATTTTTAAAGCTAAAACGCCTTTAAAATTGTTGGAGTCTTTTCAGTTTTTTTTTGTTATGCTCAAACGTGTGATTTTGTTTTAAGAAAGGCTTCAATATTAAGGTAACCAATAAAAAAAGAAGCATTTGGCGTTACGAGTATGCCTAAATAAGCTGCATACGTAAAGGCTTAAAAAAATTCATAACTTTTAAACTATAAAAAAAAGAATAAGTAATGTATTTAGAGATGATCCGCGTTCGCCAAAGCTACCTCTGGTCCACCGACTGACTATTTTATACAGGGTGTATATTAGGTTTGAATATCAATTGATTATCTATGCCCAAATTAGAAATACTTTATTTACAATAACTTACACATTCATCAAACTGAAACAAATCAACTGCTGATATAGATCAACACCTAAAAATCCTAATCAAAACAGTAAATTGACCACCCCGAAACGCCTGCCCAAAAAGATACTACAAGACTGAACAGATTTTGACAAAAACGCTTAGATTTAGTCTTGTTCAAATGTTTTGGCTTCACGAATTTATTATATTTCTTTTCATGATTACGGTATCAATCTTCAATAAAATCTATAGGTGCGTTTAAGCCACAACCAACAACTACGCCAGCGGATGCAAAGGTCGTTGGCGAACAATACGAAGACGCCGCTGTACTTCACACGAACTTTAAGTAACTTTTACTAAATTGCTTCCAAAACGCAATGCTTTCTATGACATAAGGCAGTTATTATTTTTCTCATGACGAAAACCAGCGAAAGTAAGAACAAGGTGAACTCAGGTTGTTTGTATTTTTGATTAAATATTAACAATTGTTGTTATAATTACTTTTCTTCAGAGATATATGAAGTTGTGGTCAGAATAAAGGGGAAGTATCAAACGGTATAGGAATAAAGGCCATTCTAAGCCGAAAGATTGTGCATTTCGGAATAAGATGATGTACATCTCTCATTGTGATTCACAGACTTCAAAGAAAGTACAAATCTGGGGTGGGATGCAACCTGCGTAGACACTGTCGTGGCCTCCCATCTTCCTACTACGCATGTTCTCGCTGGCTCGGCTCCCAGCGAGGCGGAAATTGTGAAGCATAGAACATATTCAAATTTAGGCAAAGGTTATAATTTTTAAGTATTTTGGCGTTGAAACTACTCTGGGTTTCTGAGATCAGGGTGATCCTAGTCAGTGAAATTTCAATATGTATGTCGAGTGAAACTTTAGTTATTTTGCCCAACGCTTATCGATAGTGATCGAACGCAGAAATTAAGCCTGTCTTTTGGCCACTTTTTAGCATGTGTACCAAGTATTTAAATAAATTAAGATTTTAACAATGTTTAATTTCTTATGGTAATTTATGCCAAAGCATACCTGGTGATAAGCCATACCTAAGCCCTGTCTGTTAAACACACAGATGGCTAACTGTTCATTATAAAATCTCTTGAAATCTGTAGATGTTCATCATTTATACATATTTATATAGTTCGTCTATATAGCTGTATTAAGTTAAAACATAGTTATATCAAATATAGCTAAATATATGAAAATATACTTCATTTATATAGCTATATTATAATTGGTATTTACTAACAATAGTTATAAGTCTTAATTGTTCACTAACAATTATGGATGCAAATCTGAATTAAATAAATGAATTTGAATTAAGTTTTCTATTTTTAGATCTTTCAAAATATTTCTGCGTAAGTAATTAAAAAGAAAACGGACATTGTTATTAAAGATGACTTTAGAATAGTTTACCTTTTTTAACTTTTTCTTATAATAACGGTGACACAATACTAGAACGCACTTGCTTCAAGAGTAAAGATTACTTATTACAAAGCATTTAAAAAGTCATTGAAGCTGTGTCATTATAAAAATGAACTCGGCATTGATTCTCCTCATACTTAGGTACAGACATCAGAAGCAGGGCTCATTCCTATAATTTGACGATTGGATCTGAGTAAACTTTGAGTTATCATTCGAATTCCGTAGCAGTTGGTACACTTCGTGCCACTACAACTATGTCCGTTTACAAGCGATGTACGGCAAAACTTTATTAAGTTTATGTTACATTGTTTTAAACATAGTAATAAGTATTTGTTTTATAATAAATAGATTAAATAAAACAATAAGTAAGAGAACACTTCCTTTCTCAGACCTAAATTATACGTGTATATATGTATGTTATATTTATATTATGTTTATGCATGTTTATTAAGCTAAGCAATTATGTATTTATGTGTATTGTAAATAGTTACACAACTTACTCAAATACGCATTAACTTTGCTCAGCATCACTTTTTATAGTTACAGGTCGGCTGGAAGAGATTCCTAATAGAAATAAGCTGCACCTATGTACCATTCTGATTATAATAAAAGCTCTCACTCATTGTGTGTACATGAATTATTAAAGAAATAAATAAATATAAATATTAGAGGTTATTTAAACTGTAAATTTAGTTTGCTTGGTTAAGTTTTGTATTCCATAGTGTTTTAAACGTTAAGCGGTCATTCCTTATCAACAAAGCCAGTTTGAAAGGACGCTGTCTGCAATGTGCTTAAAACGACAAAAATAATAGATATGTACAGAGAGTGCCATCCGGAAGGCGCGCCCCTCTTTGGTCTATCGCGAAGAACATCGTAGTGCTCAAGTGTAGCACAAAAACAGAGGAGTGGGGCGCGGCATGGTAGGCACTCAGTTTATATGTATGATATGTGTGAATCTCCTAATTGTCTGTGTCATCCAATACCGTCAAACTTTAAAACACATTCCACACTTACGGCCCATCTTAGAGAAGTTCAAAAGGTTATTATAGGTGCTTCTAAGTATTGATTTTGCTTATCAAATCTAAACTTAGAACAAATATAGATAAGATACAATATCGTTAAGCAAATGCTGTACTTAGGCGAGCCTTAAGTAACCGTTGAAGTCTTTAAGTGTGGCTGTTAGGCTAAATTAGAAACAATTATAATAGTAATAAAACCCCAGACAAACAATAAGTAAGGGTATGGCCCCAAAGTAATCAGAGCTTGTGTTATGGATGACCATACAGCGAACTGGGGGGCTCGAACCTGGGACCTCCGGCATATGAGACAGGGCTACTAACCGCTACCTATTCGGCCGCCATATAATTACTCTGCCTTTACATGGGCTCTGCTATTTGATTATCAGCATGTCCCCTTACGTAAGACGCTACTTTTTCGATTCTTTTTGTAAACCATATCTACCTATCTATCTCTGATTGCGTCGTTTTTACATAATTGATTTATTGGTCACGTTCCATCTTTTACAATAAGTTAAATCCTCTTTTGTTCAGTCCTTTGTGCGAGCGTTTTCCCAAAATATTTTCTTTTTGCTTTCGTTACAATTAGAAACGTGATAGTACATTACCCTTTGAATTTTCATGATGAGGCCCTTTGCATTGTTTACTAAATCGTGCTATGAAATAGTTCCTTATTATTTGCAGGTTAATTCTTGTGAGTAGCTGACATCTTGTGATAATACAGAACAGATAAAACAAATGAAAATTTAATTACTCAAATACTTAGGTACTTAACTCCTAAGCAATTAAATAAAAGTGCCTTAAGTAACCGTTTGATGTCCCTGAAGGCTTACATTAGACGCGTGAGCTACAGTGAGTTCTTCTTTATGAGAGTATAAGCGACCTTATACACTTCCATATATGGCCGATTTCCCTATAACAACGTTGTACCCACTTTTGTACCTTTTTGGTTGTTTAGGTAAAATCCTTTGATCCCACTTTAAGACTAACCTCATTCCACATTTTTTTTCCTGAGTTTTTGAATAATAATTACAACGTCTTTACATCTTCATATCTTTAAATCGAATAGGAGTTTCAGTGTTTGTTATTTAATTATAACGAAATTTTACGTTGCGCAGATAATAGCATAGGGCATCTTTCATCCAGAAATACAAAGCGAAGTCGGAAAAATAATTGCCATATTGAAAAATAATTCTCTATTTCAGAAAATTGAATAACCTGTCATTTAGTTCTAACCCAGCTTTGTTTGCAGCGCCTCGAGTACACTACGACACACGTTATAGTTTACCTCGCTTGGACCCAAATGTGTGTTTATGTACAATTCAATATAAACCTTAAATACATGATGATTAAGTACAACAACTTCGTTTAGTATGAGATTAGCATAGGGCTTTTCGTTAACCAGCTTTGTACTTACATATGTGAATAAACTAGGTATTAATTAATAAAAATGGGGGTAATGTAAAGTTAAGTAGAAAAAGGTTAAATTTAGTTTCACATAAAAAAATAAATCAGTTTATTGTTATTTTTTAATAAAATTAGTAGGTAACCTATCTTATGTATAAAGTGTAAATCATTCACCATATAAAAATCAAAAAAGCAATGGATGACTTCATCTCAGTAAAAAAGTAATTATAAACTGGCGTGATCCTAAAATTATCTTACGTAAATGAACTATTGATGCTTAAATAACAGCCCAAACTTCGTACAGACACTTGATTGAAGCACATTACGCAAAATGTCAAGTCATTGTAAGTAATTCTAGACGTGCTACTGCCAATATACATACAATTTCGACCCACAGTGAAAGCATGTGTTACAAACAAATTTGACCACAAGCTTACGCAACTTTACTTAAACATAACAATAACAATTTCGATTAGCACATAAAGGCTGCTCTTACTTCAAAAAAACGTAACTTAATATATTCTCTAAGTATTTATGTATTTTAGAAACTGTATTTCAATGTATCATACGCAAATAACGAGCTGTCAATGGCCATTTAAATATTTGAAGCATACATTGCAATACGGTAACAATTTGTTACAGAAAGTACTTAGATACATCAATAATAAGGAAATGTTAACTGTACAATGTTCAAATCAAATATCAAATCAACCGTGGAAAGTGGGAGATGAAAGGAGTGATCATAATACTTGCATTGACGCATTATAAAATCTTAGTACTTAGATTGACGATATCAGTACCGTGGTAACCTGTACTACAAGTTATTACTTAGATGTGGGATAAATTGCGGAGCTTTAGAGATAAAATGTGTTTGAACTGCTTAGCTAGAGGGCTTATTTTTAAACTTTTTTTAACATTTCTAAGGACAGTTTTACCAAAGCTCGTTTTATTTAAATTGCGACTAAACAATTAAGGAACAAGATTTCCTGACAAGCTGACACAGCACCGACTGTCTGTGCCCAATTTTTTCTTAACTTTTGAACTTCTTAAACTTAAATATGCATGAAACTTACATTAGAAAATGTACTGTAGAATAATTAGATGACTTGAAAATAATGTCACGTAGAATATAGGTAGATCCTAAGTACGCAACTTTGGCAATTTACACTTAGCAGTATTTCTCGAAATCGTCTGGCTTTCTCATATTTCTGTAATGTGAAATGAAATTTTTATACAAGTACAAATAGACAAGAGCTTCATTAAGTCACTGTTTATATACTTTATGTAGTTAATGCTTGCTTAGTATTTGAAACGACTAGAACTAAAACATGGTTCCAACTCTGTTAGGGATCTTAATTAACAAAAACCTATTCAGTGCTTCTTAGTAAGAAAGAAATACCGAGTGATGAACTTCAACTTATTTTAGGTTAAAAGTACTCGTTATAAAAAATGTAATAACTAGACGGCTTGGTGCGTGTACCTATTATTGTATGCGGTTAGAGCCCTCTACTTCAGAAACAGAAGTTTTATGATCTTCGATGTAATTTTTTTCTGTTCGTGAATTTGTTATTGATTCATTTACATCTTTGCCTACAGTTGTTTCGATGAATGCCTGCCTGCACATAATAATAGCTTACTTTGCGAGTATGCCATGGGTACGGTTTTCGAAGCGATACAAACTTAAAGCTATAAGTTACTGGATTGCTATTAAGTATACATCGCACTTATAAACGAAAAAAGCATATTTTTTTTCTATATGTGTAAAATATAGCCATAAATTTCAAGGTAGTCTACTAGGAAAGCAGAATGGCTGCGAGTTCTCGGTGACGGAAGATAAGGCATGCGCAGGGCAAAGGGCCGCCGCTTTTCTGAGAACATTCAATTACACTCACAGTTTCTTTCACAACTTATGTAAGCTTTCCTCGTTTGTAAAGTAACTTGTAAGCAGTGTGTATTTTTATAGTGTGGTCGTACAAGACAATGGACCACTCCCCCCGCTGGGTAAGGTTGATATCAACCTAGGTCATCCCTACATTGGGATTATTTAAGGTGTCCTGATTTTAATAGGCCGCATTTCTATCCTGTTTAACAAATTGTAATAATTACCTAAAATAACAATAACTAAAAAAGTATCGTTGATAAATCGATTATATTCAGTTCTATCGATCTCGTTCCGATCTAAGAAATGTAATACCATCAGGCTGTTTTTTCCAATTTTTTTTAAATGTTGGGTTGCTTGGAAGTTTGTTTTGATAATGAATAAGGCAGTCTAAATCGTCCAATATTAGTTTGGTTTTCTACTTCATTTCGTTTTATTGTGTTTATAATTGAAATTAGGCGATAATCATTTTTAAAATGCATTTGTTAGGACTAAACTTCATTCAAAATATAACTTTTTCTCCAGCCAGCCATCGCATCACACATAATACCATTTTTCAAATTATAAACGCCGTAATAAATAACAGAGCGTGTGGAGAAATTCTTTTATATCGGCTATCGATTACCGGGCTATCGTTGAACAACTTGGCCATTAATGAACATGGTACTAACAAAATATCTAAAGGAAAATGTATCTTATTATGGTAAAAATAAGAGTTAACTATAGGAAGACTTGTGTAAAGTAACCTTCGCGTATACCCTTATTAAATTGAATATAAGACTACAAGAAGTAGTATTTTTTTAGTTTCAAATCGTTTGTGCTCTTGATTGCGTTCCTTATTAGTCCCAAGTCCCACTCGAATTTCGGTAGGACTGAATTGGACAATTGTTGACTGAGTTTAATAATTATTAAGTGTGATGGAAAAAAAATCTGTAGGACAATGTGTTGTCACCAGAAATATTATTTTTATATCTCCTTATTTCTAAGTGTATTAACAAACATTGTGTGTCTTATCAGGAAAATTACAAAATCATTAGTTTTATTAATTTCGTTTCTTTTGACCAAAAATTTTGAACATATTGCGGAAGTTAAGTGTTTGTTGATCAGCGGTTGTCATCAAGCGACTGACTCCTTGCTTCCAAAGACCTTTAAGTTTAATCGTCGGGGTCCCAGGTTCGAGTACTAGTCGGGGCTATAAACGATGAACACAGATGTTTGTTCTCGGGTCATGGTTTTTTATATCTATTTTCTGTATTTTTATTCTAGGTTTCCCCCCAGTTCGCTGTATGGCCATCAGTAACAACAAGCAATGCTTAGTTTGGGGCCATACAGTTGGTGTGTTTGACTGGGGATTTATTTATTTATACTACCAATACCAGTTATAAACCACTTCATTTGTTTTAAAAATAGGAATTAGTTAATGTATTATGTGAAAATTTAATATTCCGTCTGAAAAAGCAATTCATTCTGTTAGAAGAAATGACACTCACATACCTATCCTATGAGTAAATCAGTAAAACCATTACAATAATACTTTTCATAACTTCTCAATGATTTAACAACATCAGTATTATAAAACCATACCATTTAAGTTTGAATACTAATAGTCAAGTTATTAACTTACATATGTCATGAGAATGTCTGAACTTGGCTTGAACCATCGCTGCATGAGAATAGCAAAGCTTTCACTTCAAGTTCTCACTCGGCCGGTACTTAGCTTAATGCTAAGCATTTGAGCCCATTGTCGAAGCAGTTGCTTAACTAAGTTAGGTTTTGTTTGAATAATTTTTATCGTGATTGTACTTATTTGGATGTACAATTAATAATTAGAATTCTTGACGATTATGTAGCGTGTATTATGTAGGTCTTAAATAGAGCAACATGATATATTATGTAAGGCATGGCCAGTTTAGATATTCTCTTTTTAATTTTTAATTTTTCTTTAGATATCGCTATGGAAAAAGGCTATTGACTAACTAAGTGAATATATGATATCGCATATTATCAAACCTAAATAATAATAGTCGTGAACGGGCTAAGCGGGGATTTATGTAAATTAAACTAATGATATATTTTTTATTGTGAACGGAGTCGTCTGCAAAATCTAATATCTTTCGGAAAGGCTGCAACTGTAGGTAGCAACAATCGCCCAAGAACCTGGCACTTCTGACAAAACTTCCTCTGCAACCAATAGCTGCGAGGTTAACTTGTCAATGTTTTGACGTTACTACAATAAACTATATAGAGAACATTAGTACTATCAGAATAATATCACACGGGATTTTCAACCTTGTTGATGTTTCACGTGCGAATGAGCTAATGGTCATGACCACATTGTTAGCCTGTGTCGATAGGAAATAATAGATTTGCAATTCTGCAATTTTCAGCTCATCGTACTCCTGCAAGACCGAGATGACATTAAATATTTTTGCAAATTTTTCCTAGTAGTCCTGAAAAAATAGGAGATACAAATACACTTCTCTCATAGATAGTAAAGTGATTTTTTTATAAAATCTTATCTAGGGCGGTTTTACATAGCTTCTTATTTAAAACACCACAATAATGGGGCGTTAACGTTCTTGTGTACCCCGATAAGATCACTTTTTTGGAATAGTTCTTTTTGTTGGTATGTAGAGACATATTTGATCGGTTTTCAGAGATAAAACCTAAAGTTGTAATAAATATACAAAAATACTACATATTACAAGGAAGTTCCATCGAAAACCCAAATAAACAAACGGTCTAATTAGACAAAAGGCCTTTCGCAACTTAGCCAACGACTATTGTAATTCTAAAATGAGCCGCGAAGAGCTGATATGTAGGGTGCCTGTTCAAATAGAAATTGGTTTCTCGTCGCATAATATATTATTTATCAGCAACACAATAGGAATTTACTATACTTTACATTATTATAAAACAATAGCTCACAGCGTAGGCATTAAAGCGTGAAGACTGTATTGTTCATTATTAGGATGTAAATGTGTATCGTATGTCAAATATAAAGAGTTCATTATAGCGTGAACTGCGCAGGCGTCTCCTCTATTCATTTTGATAGAATTTATTGAAAATGCATACTTACGTTGTAAAAGAATTAGATCAAACATTTATCGTTTTGTCTTATTATTAATTAAGTTTTTGTGTTTGATAAAAGACATAAAGTTGCGTTTAGCTAAGCTGAAAGTAAAAATTTCTCATTTTCAGTATTTTAGAAATAAGTAAATATATTTAAAGTGACAGCCTCATGTTTGGAGCCTGAATCAAAAATAAATCTCCTTAAATTTATAAAAGTTTAGTCTCCTTAAAAATGTTTTTTTCTTACAAAGAAAATATATAAGGATTAATTTAGGTTTTAGTCCTTATTCACGCAATTAATAGGGGTCTCTTTTTAAATAAAATACGGAAAAAATAAAATCAGTAAATATAGCCAAAATAAACTGATTTACAAAATTCCTGCACCAGCATAAAAGTTGAATAAACACATCTACCAAAAGAAATAAGTTCGTGGTCATGGATTCCTATTTTATGACCCTCGAAACCGGTTTGGTGCTTCGATCGACACAAGATCTGTAATCTCCACAGCAATGAACTTGATCGATTATGTCATGATCTTGCGCAGCTTGAATCGATCAAACATCGATCGCGTCAGATATGGAGCATTGTTGTGTTGTCATCTGCCTGTATTCGTTGGAGGAGTTAATTATTCAGTAATTGGACTTATCGGACGAATATTATCACCAACGTTAAGTTGATTTTGTTATGGTTAGGTGCACATTATTCTGTATAAATTAATAAACATAATTGTAAATAAGTATTCGCTTTTAATTACTTATTATTCGCTATGTTCATTATAATACAACCATGTAGGATTTTTGATGTTTTATGAATTACAAATTACAGATTAATTGTTGAGAATTTAAGAGGCTTTTTCAATTACATGATGACAAATTTAACTTTGTATCTCATAAACATGTTGAGCCTAGAGCCAAAACGAACTTTAACAGCTCATACACAATGAAATAAATACAAATATCTTGCATAGCACAACTAATGTAAAATATTAATCTAAGCAAAGCTGCTTAAACACTATTACTTCTAAAAGTAGAAAAAAATAATGAATAGTTTATTTTAGATTTCCAACTCACTTTTGAAATACCTAAAAACATTCCATTTAATTTTAAAAAAATGTCAACGATTAAACGAAATATGCATTTTACGTGTTCAAATAAATCGTCCTAAACTTATCTATATAAATAGATATTTTAATCTTCCATTATTAAGAGTATCGCATCTAAATCTCATACCATCTTAACCACCAAGTTGCATAACGTGTTATAAACAAATGGGTTGAACATTATATTTAAGTATCAAATATTAAGAAGTCATGAAAAAGATTTAAGTAATGATTATCGCTTCAACTTTGGGTTGAAAGGTTGTTAGCTTTGTGCGAGCATAATTTGAAAACATTGTAAAAATGTTTTGCATGTAAAGACTTTAGAGTAAGTGTGGAAAGTGAAATCTAAGTATACCGAGATGACATTTGGAATTCGTAATGATGTGTGAGACGGTCACGATGGAAACTTCAGTGTGCTTGCGATTTAATACAGTTGTGTCATGGAAGCTCTATATTTATGTATTGCGCAAAGGCTTTTTGATTCGCAGAGCTTGATGATGCGAGATAATCTTAGACTAAGCTAATACGAGTAATTTTATAATCTTTTAGCAAAGAATACAACATACCTAACTTACCCAAACTTTCCAAACGACTTCCAAACATTAAGTAAGATTTTTAGTAACCTTTATCTTTTTTTACAAGTTTCAACAAACTACCTTAAAACACCAATAAATATTTTTAATTTTTGACTCGTAATAAAAATCAACAAATTATTTTAACAGGCGACTTCAATATTAATACATCTTCACAAAGTAGAAACAGATTGCAGGAACTAATAAGAAATTATAACTTAAATCTACATATAAACGTTCCAACAAGAAAAAGAAGTTGAATTGACCTATCAATAAGTAACATTAAAGATGCTCGAAGGGAAGTATTTCTTTCAGATCAGAGAAGAGATCAATGAGCAGAAATGTTAAGTGTCTGTGTAGATAAATTACCAGAAGTTCCAGAAACTTGTTATAAACTTGTAAGGGATTAATTCAGAAGAAAACTTTTAAAAAATTTCGAGATTGAATGTCAAGTTTCTCATTTACTGAAATATATAAAAAGATTAACATTAATACATTTGTGCTTTCCAATTAAACGCATTAAAATATCTTGTAATTATAAAAAACCAAAGTGGATTACAAAAGGTCTAAAAAAATATTTTAAGACAAAAAGACAACTAAGGTACCAATTTTATAAATATAAATCTGCTTTTAGTAAACGTAATTATGAGAATTATTCAAAGTTATTACGTAAATGTGTAAATTTATCTCAAAAACTTCTAAACCATAAATTAATTTCTAATTCTAAAAGTAAAGGTAAAACGTGTTGGAAACTCAGCAATAATAAAAGTTTAAACTTTTACGAGAACCACACAGAAGCAATCCTCAAAGACGGAAAGCTTATAAAAGATACATTGGAAGTCGCTGAGGAATTTAATAATTACTTAATTAATTTGACCAATGAAAGTACTTCAAATGTTCGTCACAATACGAATACAAAACGTGTAGCAAATACCATGTTCCTGGAACCAGTTACACCTGATGAAGTTATGTCTATTATTAAGCACTAAATAGCACAAGTGCAGTAGGTTATGATGGACTTAGCACAAAAGTGATTCAATATTGTCGCTCACAATATACAGTGCCCATAGCCTTTCTAATTAATTTGTAATTTTCAGTAGGTCAATTTCCGGATTTGCTGAAAAAAGTCTATAGTAAAACCACTCTTCAAAAAAGGTGAAAAAAACAAGCTTGGTAACTATCATCCTATATCGCTAATTTCAATACTCTCAAAAATATTTGAAAAAGCAATGAAAATTAGATTAACAAATTTTATGACTAAGTTTAACATCATAATTAAGCAACAATCAGGTTTCCAAAAAGGGAAATCTACAACTACGGCAATTGAATTAGTTCAAGAAGTAACGAATAACATGAATCTAGGAAAAGAAACAATAGGAGTTTTCTTTGATATGACTCTCGCCTTTGATTTTGTTTTACATTTTTGCTGCTAAAAAGTTAGAAAACTATGTTATCAGGGGGACAGTATTGAATTGGTTTAGAACGTACTAATCTGGTAAGCAACAATGTGTTGAAGCTCAATATATAAATAGCAGAAAATAAATAGTGACTCACATGTCAAATTTTAGCGACATAAGGACTGGTGTGCCACAAGGCAGTGTACTTGGGCCACTTTTATTTATTTTGTATATAAATGACCTACCAAATCTGACATCTCATAAATATTTTCTATTCGCAGATGACATATCTTTAATTTTGACTAAAAATTACAATAATAAATAAATAATATAAATAATATTTCTAACAATCACACCACATTATCTAGCCCAAATTAAGTATCATTAAGAACTTGTATTATGAATACTAGATAACGAATAAATAAACTTAAGAAATATATAAGCACACATAGATGTTTTTTTTCATGTATAAATATTAGAAATAAACTTAAATAAACATACATACACATCCATGACTAGAAAGCAAATATAATAAAATATCTGCCTCTACCAGGATTCGAACCCGGGACCTCTCGCATGGAACGCAAGGGTACTTACCTCCACACCAAACAGGCCGTCATATTTTTGGCCGACATTATTTTCGAACATGACATAAACAATACAATAAAATTAATAATAAACTGGTTGACACATAATAATTTGAATATTAACTTTATTAAACCGAATTATATAACATTTAATACTAATCAAATTCTTACTAATATAAACATAGATTACGGCAATCATAAAAGTTTATAAAGTAGATAGCACCAAATTTCTTGGATGTCAAATTGATAACAATTTGAATTGGAAGCAGCACATAGACTTTGTTAATAGTAAATTAAATAGTTACGTTTATGTACTGAGTAGATTGCGGGAAACCTGTGCGCTCTCAACTGTGCTGACTGCATACCACGCATACGTCGCGTCAACGTTTAGGTACGGCCTTATAGCTTGGGGGAACTCTACAGAATTAAATAAAGCATTCATAGCACAGAAACAATGCATTCGGGCAATTTTTGGTAAAGCACCTGATTAGTCCTGTAAACCCTTATTTAAGTTATCTAACATATAACATTGCCTTGCATGTACATTTTTGAAGCAGCCATCTTTGTTAAAAACAATGGTCATTATTTTATAAGTAAAAAAAGGGCAAACGATATAACAAGGCCAACCCGACATTGAAATCGTCTAGTTTATAATGCACTGCCAAGTCTAGAACTTTATAATAGGCAGTGTTATGCCAAGTGTGGAAAGATACATAACGCTGTACCTAAAGAAAATAAATTGTTGCCACATATAAAATACAAAAAAATGTTTTTAAAATGGTTACTCGAAAAAAATTTTTACAGTGTAAAATAATTTCTCAATGTTATAAATATGTTGTATTAGGGTGTAGGTTATATATTTTTTTTTAAATGTGCATGCCCTAAAAGTTGTGAAATATGTATGTTCTAGCTAATTAATTTTAAGACGTAAATCTACCTACCATATTTTAAGCAAATAAATATTTGGTTTGATTTAATTTTTTGTTTCTTCTTACAACACTTCTTTCCGCAAACATCGAACCTTGCACGCGATACTCTTGGCACCACTTCCAAAGATTCACATCCCTAAGTCAAGGTGAAGAGCACAGACAACACAATAATTGCCGCGAGATTGTGAGAAGCGCGCTTTCACGGCGCCGCGGGTTCCCAGGCTTTACAATCGCTTGAACTCTACTACCGGTAGCGCTCCTCGCGAGGCGGCGCGGCGGTTACAATGGAAGATGATGGTATTTTTTAATGAAAATTAGCATAACTCAAAATAAGTTGAACTTGATATTGTGTTTACCAGCTAAGACTGTTAATTATGATTAGCGAACGCTGCATCTAAGAATGTTTGAGGCCGACTCCGATTTTAAGACGCTTTGATGAAAATGAAAAATATTTATTAAGTAATCTTTTTTGACATACTTTGCAACATTACTGAGCCTTCCCATTAAGTAATCATGAGATACTTGTGTTGGGAATGACCCGCTACTCCCCTTATGAACTATATAAGATTACAATTTTTATAAGGTATTTTTAAATTTTTTTTTTGTTGCTATTTTTGTACATTTATCTTTTGACATAATTAAGTAATGAAATACTTAATTAGCCCACACAGATAACGCGTTTTCGATACGAATTTCCATAGATTCTAACGTTTTAATTTTGAAAATTAGCGTTATTGATGGTAGATTGCAACTTGGCAAGACCCCCAGCACTATCCTATCATCAAATCATCATGTCATAAATCAGTCTTAAAAATCTAATCATTTATATTTATGTCCATTAAATTTTAAAAAAACCATTAAAAGCACAATCTGTTAAAATTGTAATTAGTCATTATTTCCGTAAAGATACAGTCAAATGTAATGTCTTTAAACTGTTACAAAGAAATCGAAAGTAAGCCGCACGCACGCATTGCGCCCGCGGCCAATGCTCGCTAGACCTTATATCACAACAATAAAGGCCATTATGCAACGTTTTGTAAACTTCGTACTAGTATAGTGCGCGTACTACTTTACTAAACTATACTATACGTACGCCTATACTTTACTACCGATATGTTAATTTGCACGTCGCCGATTATAATTTTTACCTAATTTTCGATAATAATTGTCATTTTGTTTAAGCATTTACGAGTGTTATTTGCTATTAGTAGAGCAAAACGTGCGTGCAGGAAGATTTATGAATTCACTTTATTTTATAGATTGGAGTATTCAAAATATTGTTGTACTTAACGTACATAATGCAATATTTTCAATAAGAAAATTAAAAATATTTATATGTAGTTATACTTTTTTATAACAGAAATATAGGAAGCGCCGCAAATCTTACAAAAAAATTATTTTAATTAAAACCTTCCAGTTATTGTTCTATGCTTTTGACCGGATTTTATACCGGATAACACTAAGTTTATACCAAACTTGTTTCACACGACATATCAACGAGCGCTGAAGAGATTTTAAAGAACAAATACAGTTCCTCAAGTTTATGTTCTCAACAGTCGTAATTAATAAAATAAATTTGGAGCCTTCTTAAAACCAGCCACCTTTAAACCATAGGCACAATCTTATGTAACATTGTTCTTTAAAAAGGTGACCTTATCTCGAAAAACCTAAAAATACATCTTATCTCAAACCGGGATGCTCAAAAAACTTTCTAGAGTAAATATTTACACTCCGGGAACATACACTTAATGTGTTGCTTTTAGGTTTATTTCCGACATAACGTGACTGTGAATTAGATATTGAAAAACTTAACGATCCGTTAATTGTGAAGTTATAAATACATTTGGGTTTGGTGCCGAGGGTAAGTCTCCATCCCCCAGTTTGTTGTGTGGTTTTCCATTCAACTAAGTATGCTTGCTTTCCGACAATTCAGTGTGTTTCTAAAGCAATAAACACTTTAACTCTGTTCCTATTCCATTAATCCTTGCTTACACCATACAAAATGCGACACAAAATGTTTGTTTATTTGCACGATGACCTTTTACAGCTGAATTACTCAATTAATCATGGTGAAATAATGCATAGGTACACATTGCAGAGGTACGACAAAGGACATATTTTGAGTTTAAGTGAGTATCTCTCATGCTCAGAGTATCAGTAAAGCTGTGGGCAAAATATAGTCACATAAATTTTGATAATCCTCGCGAGACGTAATTACAGGTCAAGTCGCCAAAAGATACGCAATACATTTTGTGTTAACCAACAGAAAAACATGGTTGAAGTGTGTTGTAAAAGCAATTTGAATCCAGGGTATGCCTTTGTGTTAAACCGCCAAACTTGCTGCACTCACTGTTAGAGCCAGAAATAATGAAATTATCAAGACATTGAATATATTGTGTAATTTTCAACAAACAATTTTTCATATCCATAATGTCTCTAGCAATTTTAACTTAAAAATTCGCAGTCTCATTTTTAAGGCACGGCTACAAACGCGCCGTGACCATGTAATCAAGATTTAGGGGAAAAACAAACTACTCTCTTTTTAGTTTCTTAAAACTAAAATCGGGGTAATTATAGGTTAAATATACACGAACATTTAAAAGAATAGAACACTTGACTCCTTTATGACGAAACTGATAAAAATGTAATGAAATCTCCAAAACAATAACTAAACAACAGCAAAACAATTAAAATCCTCAGTTATACTGAACTTAGAAAAAGCAAACAGTTCTGACTTAAATAAATTTGTTTTCATCTAAGGACCTCTGTATCAGGCAGGTCTAGTAACATACTGCGAAGAAGATTATTTAAAAACAAAAGACAATTTGTTATCGGTGCACTTCTAACGATCCTCATAAATTCAATCACTTACCACCTGAGAGTAAGCTGACGTCACCAAAAGCTCACTTTAAATAGTAAAGACATCCTAATATTGATATTTTTAAAAGCTCTTTGAAAGCTTTTTAGATTAGATAGAGTATGGTAAAAGCCGTGGTAGTCACAGTTTGTTTTTTGTGACATTCTGATCTGAATCGAACTGGTTTTTTTGACTTCGATACAATAGGCAACTCGTGAGAATATATTTGTTACTTAGAGTTCAATCGAATAGTGAAATTTGATGTCTGGAGCTACAAGTTCATTTGAACAAGAATCAGAAAAAAAATTGCCTCTGCTTGATTGATCGCAACAAGCCTCAATAACCAACGTTACAATTAGTAGCCGCGGTCTTATAATTTTCAATTTTATATTTAACTATATCTTTACGAATATTAACAAGCTGCTGAATACGAAAAATGAATAAACCCAACTTCTGAAGATATTTACCCGTGTAACACCTGTTACAATTGAAATTTCCGGGAAAAGATATATCCTCCGTCACTCTCACTCACAACTGAGACGAATCTAATGTCCCATGTTGAAGTCCGTTAAATGGTTAAGGCTGTAAAACGTGCCAAAGAAAATAACGTGCTAACATACATACACTCGAAAAACATAACCTTCTTTCTGACAGTCGGGTAAAAAGAGGATATACTCGTAGTTGTTAAACTCAAAAACCATTGTACCTATTATAATAATTGTTTCACTTTTAGAAGGCTACAACGTCTAAAAGTAACATATAATATATTTAATCAGAAAATCATCAGGGTAGAAAAGCTACGGTAAATTGGTAGTTTCAAATCTTGAAACAAAATTTGTAATAACGAAATTACACATAAGGAAATGCTTGGTACCTAAAGCACATATAAACTATTATACAACCTACAAATTAGAGCTACGTTACGTGAATATCCTAAATGAATTAGAATAAAAACAAACCGATTGAAACTGTTTTAATTTGCTGAATAATAAATGTTATTTAGTTTTGGCTTATCTCATGCTTAATTTTTTCCACTATGTAGTACACAACAGTGTGTTTTTATTTATTTATTACGGAATAGCTGGAAATATATACAAGTGTAGGTAAGCCCACTGTAAGTTTTTCACCAAATAACAAGCCATAATTCCGAATAAATCCATCTAAATCTAAGCCTGTTTTGCTGTAAGATGTAAGATGTTTTGCTCCATCATGTTCTGAAGAAGATATCGTATACTTTAACTTCCAAAATGTACTCTCCAATAAGCTTCTAAGAATTACGTAACTATTCAAAACACATTTTCCGTTTTGAATCACTTTAAAAAAAAATTACATATCCTTATAACGATTTGCAAGTTGACCCCATAAGCTATGACCGAAATCAAAACAAGGCCTAGCTTTCAAGTGCTGGCCAAGATGCAAGCGAAGCTATAAAAGCTAATAACTGGTATTGTAAATAGTATGCGCTTATATTCAATCCACAATTCTTTACGATATTATAAACAGTTAAACACTTTCTGATTGCCGTGTAAGAACCCAGTTTCAGGAAAAATTAATTATATAAAACGTAATTGTTAAAGTATCTTCAGAAACATAGTCAAGCAAAATTATAAAAAGATTTTAAAAAGTTTCTCGATGGTTTTTTTAAATAAAACTTTTTAAGGCTCTCTGCAATATAAACAAAATCTATCATAAAACCTCTTTGTTGAACTAAAACAAAAATAAAGAAAACTTGACCAAAAAACTGGCTCACCGCAAGATCCATGGTTCTATCAGAATCCCAACCAATTTGTCTATTTGATCATCACAGAACTTTCACCGCCCTACAGGTGAGGAAGTCGTCCTCAGCAGTCACAGCACTGGGCACTGGCAGGCCACATCCTGGCCAAGATCACGTGATACGGCGGTGACAGCGCGGGTAAAGCACTGCGTTGTCGTTCGCGGGAGATACGCTCAGCTTGAACGCAACTT
Organism: Marasmarcha lunaedactyla; assembly: GCA_923062675.1. Taxonomy (NCBI): domain Eukaryota; kingdom Metazoa; phylum Arthropoda; class Insecta; order Lepidoptera; family Pterophoridae; genus Marasmarcha; species Marasmarcha lunaedactyla. Next base: position 10,239,600 of record OV281343.1, on the reverse strand, counting down.
GAACAATGGCGTCGTAGCGCGAGTGAACGCGGCGAATGCACCCGCACCCACTACCTGACTAATAACATATCCCCGAATTCCAAACTTAAACCCTTGGAAAAAAAACATGATAGTTTTAATTTGTAGAAACGAAACGATTAGGGTTGGACACGGACCTTGGAATGCGTATAAATTAGAAATATAGAGAGGCACTTAAAAGTAAATTATAATAATCCAAATTTTACGAGTTTTGTAGCTTGAACAAAAAGTTGTCCCTATGATCATTACATGATTATATAACACGAATAAATGTGTATAATTTTTCCTATAGAAAATAATTGTACTTAAAGAGGATTTCTTGATTATAGAGCAATGAGGGTAATGGCACAAAAAGCACATAAACACCGCCAAGCCAAAGTCTATCTTAATCTGTATCGAACCTAAATATAACATATGCAATCAACCAACTTAAACCTACAAATAAAACACACGCAATCATAAAAATGACAATGAAACATCATTAACACAATTAATTGTAAAACATAAATTGCATGTTACAGTAACTTAGTCGATAAATGTCCATTAATGAAACGTTTGCCGGTATTCACGGAAGGAACAGTCGCAGGAAGCGGCTCGCAGGCGCATATATTTATTTCTTTGCGCGTGTAATAACTTGAAATATTTGTGCGCGAGACATGCATTTGTTGAGCAGGCTGTGATAATGCTGTAATTAGAATATCGCGATAATCACTACATTTAACTGGTTTCGGTTCTGTGATTATAATTTTTAATTATAGGTTTAATATTATTTTGATGACAATATAGATTTATTTTGATATAATTATTTTGAGTAAGAAAACGAATTCATGGCTGCCTTCTTATAACTTTTATATTGTCTCTGGAAAAGTTTTACTTGCAAGTAATGTCTAGGTGAGAAGAAAAACACCTGCTAATAGTAAATAAAAAAGCTTTTATCTGCTATACTCTTAAATCCTTACAAGATCAGGCCTTGAATGCGACAAATATGATGATTTGTACCTTTAACATAAGATATTTAAGTTTCAGCCCCTAAATGCCAAAGTACATTCCTCAGACAAAGATCTCATCACTTTCCATCAGGTGAGATAGAAGACAAACGTCTTATCCTTTTTCAATAAAAAAAAAACATTGACGTGAAGATCCAATCCTATAGTTTATGGCAGATAAAAACTTGTCAGGGATAAACAGCAGTTTCTTAACGTGTTAAATATTCTTTCTAGTTGCATAAGTCTATTAAATCTGAAATACTTGAAATTCAAAAAGTTTAAATTATTTTCTGGGCTTTCCATACTATTTTAATATATTACCAATTGTAAACTGAACAAAACACTAACAAAACTTGTATCCGCCCCATGATGACTTATGCCAGCGTGGTATTTGCTTACGCCTGCAAGTCGAATATCAGTCATTTGTAAGTTATCCCAATTAGGTTCTTACGCCAATGAGCCGCGGCTGCGCCCAAGGGGCCACGCTGAACGCATGCCTACAGAGTTTCCCGCCGAACGAGAAGTTTAATTTAATTTTAATATTCGATATATTAAGCTGAGGTCCGTACCCTCTCGTGTGCCCTTAATCGTATAGATCGTTACAGCCATAAATAAACTGTCCATTTGGAAAAGAAAAACAAAATCGATTATGATACAAATCACGATACGTGAACTGCTAAAACGTGAAAATTTTAATAAATAATAAATAAATAAAAACACACCAACTGCATGGCCCCAGAGTAAGCAGAGCTAGTGTTATGGATGACCATACAGCGAACTGGGGGGGACCTAGAATAAACATACGTATATAAATAGAAACAACCATGACCCGAGAACAAACATCTGTGTTAATCACACAAATGAATGCCCCGGCCAGGACTCGAACCTGGGACCTTTTGCAAATGAGGCAAGGCTACTAACCACTACACCACTCGTTCGTCAAACAGATTTAAGAAACTATGAAAAACACCCAGTATCGTCAAAAAATCTTTTCTCCTACTGAATGTAAAGTGGCAAACTTAATATTCGAAGCTGTGCAACAGATATTCAGTGAAATTGTACAATTTCAAAGTGTATACACGTGGTGTATTTGACAAACAGTGGACTTTCGCAAACGGGTAATATTAGACCATCGCATCGTGAATGCCCCACACGTAATATTGTGTATACTTGTTACTGTTTGTTGGCAAGATGCGAGACATATGGCTAAAGTTCAAATTTATGTTATGTGGTAAATTACTTGTGTTACACATAAACCTTTTAGTGTTGAACTAATAATGTTATAAAAGTTTCATAATGAAGCGAGATAAGGAAGAAGAAACTCGGTGTATGTTCTTTTTCTCACCTGATCCGTAATACCAGCGCCTACCTCATGATGAAGAACAATAAGCAAGTGAGATTGGAAGAACCTTAGCCTTTTAGGTGATCAGGCCATCGCGCCACAGAACCAATAAGAGTGGTCGGTGCTGCTCCGTTTTACAACGGAACCTTAATTAACTTAGAAAAATTAATATAATATAATAACATTGCAACATTTACCGACATATGATTTTTGTTTTCATATATTTTTTTATTGTTATTTCACAAAAAACTTGCTTAAACTGCTTTTTGATAAAACTCAGAATATGTGTCAGCAGAGACGGCACGACGTTGCCCTGGTTCATCAAACTAATCCCAGAATCCTGGAATTCATATGCAAAATATAAATAAGTATGCATTCAATCCCATGCGTAATAAACCTTTTTGTATTTTTTTAGATTTTGTATTTTTGCTCCACAATAAATGAGAATAAATATTGTAACGAGCTAGTTTATCTCTGTTATATATAATTTGAATTCAGAACATAAAGCAGCATGCGAGCTGTACGTTTAAAGTTTCATCACGAACTGAAACGGGGTCAAACTTTCGCATACATTTTCAATGCAGTTGTTGCAAAATTGTGATGCTGCCAGAATTTTGCACAATTAATCGAAGACGCAGCCATGGAAATAATACTTGATATGTGTACTTACTCTATCTGTAGGCTAATAGAAACCTTATTTCCGGTAACAATTACTCAAATATAATAATAATTAATAACCACGTAAAGTAGCTTTTATGTATACAGTTTAAGGTACAATTTGAGGCCTACCAACAAGCCAAAGGAGATGGCTGGAAGCTGCATCCACCAAAGCTTTGCAGGGAAAAATGTAACCAAAAGGACTTTTTAATTATAATTTTTTGTCTATTTTGATTAGGAAAATGATGATTGCCTTTTACTGCCTATGATTGAAGTTTAGGTGCTGGTAGATTTTTCTTAGCACACATTTGATTTCTACAACTCAGCATCAATTCTATATGATAAGCTTTAATTGTGATTAATATTACTTTTGTGGCCTTTAATTTTTTCAATAGAGAAGTTCTTTCGTATATAGTTGAACAGATCTACATTATTTTAAAAATGCAATATTTTCGGCATAACAGAAATTAACATGAAGTAATTTAATATATTCTATAATTTTACAAATTTGAAAAAAAAATCGAAAGCTTCAAAAATAATAGTAATAATAAATCCCTAGACAAACACACCAACTGTAGATATGGCCCCAAAATGAGAGTAAGCATAGATGTATTATGGATGACTTTACAGCTAACTGGGGGGAACCCAGAATAAACAAACATATATTAATATAAACAAGCAAGACCAAGAAGTCGTCTGTGTTCATCACACACACCGGACTAGGAACCTGGGACCTCCGGCGTAGATAGTTTTACCTGTTAACTGCTTAGTTTTAACAATAAAATCTACATATGTTAAATACCAAAAGTATTATGCATCTACTTTAGCCTAACCTAGTGATTTAGTTTTGATCTCACATGTTGCGAATACAGTCACGCACACGCTTCAAGACTACAACCACAACACATACGGTGTATTGAAAGTTTAATAATTTCGTTCTTTGCTCGAATTAAACATTGATCTAAGTTTTGGTGTAGTTATAAGTTGTATTTAAAAACTTTGCTGGATTTCTGCTTTCTCGTATTTAGAGCTTACTTTTTTCAGTCGTAACAACTTTAAAAAATTTATATAAAATTTTTTTTGTATTTTGTCTTTCACATTTCAGAAAATACTTGAAATATTTAAGCAATACAGTGCACTCAATGACCTATACCAATGACGTTGAATTATATTTAATAACTCGAAAATTTAATAGAAGTTTTAGTCTCATAAAGATTTAATTTCGTTCGTTCAGGGTTCATATGATAGAGTGTCAATAGGCTAAAGAGTGTGAACATGCGCTAAGAAAAGCTTCAGCGCGTGAGAACTGCAAAACTATCTGCCGACAAAACCTCTCAGGTTCATACCAATATCTATAGTTCATTAAGGTACCATTGAAATTGAATTAGAAACTAAACTATAGCGTCAGTATCTAACAACTCTGAAACAATTTTTCAATCCTTCCTTAGACTGGAGGCATAACAAGCAGAGCAAATGTTAATCAACTGCGATTTTACAACACATGACTGAGTGAAAGCAGATATATCACACTACGACACCTTGGGTACCGCGCCTGTAGCGCAAAGAAAACATAGAGTCGTCTCTTTAGGTACGTTCAAACTAGACCACGAACATTTGGCATTTAGTCAGAGTGTTTAACAGTAATAACCAATATTTTATAAATACTTCATTGTTTATAAATATTGTTAATTCACTTACATATGAAGAATAAAGCATGAATTGTAAAATACATTTGTTTTTGTGATGCACTCAAATCTGGTGCATCACGAAACCGAAATAATATATGACAAATAGAAACAGTAATTCATGAAATTGCGTTCATTTTTGCATATGGAACTCGTATGTTAGTTGTTATTTTTGTGAACGTCTCGGGCAAAATTCTTCAAACAAGCTTCTTTTGGCTGATTTATTTGTAATTTCAGACCGTTTTATATATAAATATATATTATTGGTCATAGATTATCTGTGAGCTTATTCTGCTTTCTTCAACGACTCCACAGATTTCCGTATTCATTTGCGGAAGTAACAATTAAGAAGCGTATACTGAGTAACATTGAAAACAATAACATCATCGGGAACTATCTCAAGACTCTTTCACTTGTTTGCAAAGCACTTAAGCAACACCCAGACCGAAAGTCAAAAATAAAGTTTAGCATATGGATTATAGGGTTGATTTTTGCTTAGAAAGATAGAGTGGAAGTTATAAAACGTATTTGGATGATTTGCCAGACAAATTTGACCTTGATTCCGAGGTATGGGAGCTGACTCTCCAGCTCTTTGTAGTTTTCATTCACTTTTTACAAGATATTTAGATAAGATCACGCTATTCCGTGTCGCATTGGTTCGTGCGAAATTTATTAACGTGGCTCATGGAAGCTTTGGATACTGACTACTATTATTTTATTTATTGAACTCGAACATTTGTGAGGAAATTTTTTAGTGTATAGTTTAATTGGTGTAAAAAAAATCATATAAAATAAATAAATCCCCAATTAAACACGTTATGGATGACCATACGGCGAATTCGGGGAACCCAGAATAAAAGTACATATATAAATATCAACAACCATGACCCAAGAACAAATATTTATGTTCAGCACACAAATTAATGCCCCGGCTAGGACTCGAACCTGAGACTTCCGGCGTATGAGGCAGGGTTAACCACTACGCTACTCGGTCGTAATGCATCCATGCCCAAAAAAGATTATAATATTTTAATTATAATATTATATTGTAAGTACACCACTTTTTGTATAGTCGTAATTTGCTATCGGGAAGGAGTGGGGGTCTCACGAAAACCGGAAAAAGGTAGTATGTTAGCAACGAAATCGAAAATTTTCTCTAGTTCGGTGTGCGTCAGTCTTTAGTATTGAATTGATAAGTTTCATATTAGCTTGAATGCATCTTTCGGGTACGTCTGTTTACTGTGTCATCATCTGACACAGCTCATCACATTGGTCTGTCACTAGAATGTGAAGTCGAATATTGTGCGGAAATAAATATTTTATGAATATTCGAAAAACGTTTAGAATAAATTTATGTTAGCATATTTTTTTATATTTTTATTTTTAATACAATCTACTTATAGTGACCTTACATCGAACGTGATAACTTACAAAGTGCAGAAGATAAATGACAGCACGTACTTGGTGTCGAATCTTTGTGACAACGACTGTAACCTAGGCAGGGGGATCCTCAACAGCAAGCCTGATGACAAAGCAACCACGTTTTCCAATTTAATGGAAACCTTTGAAAAGAAAAAGGAAGCTAATAGACTTTCACAGGAAGTTATAAAAAAAATACGTGATCAATATTTCAAAACCTTCCCCACGCCTAGGCAGGCTAAAGTTCTCACTCCCGTGTTGGAAAATCAAAATGATTTCACAACCAGCGACATTGGCGATAAAAAACCATATTCCAAAACCGCTGTGAATCAAAATTTAAGGGTCGCGAGGAAGTTAGCAAATGTACTTTTAAATGAGGTTTTGATCAGTGGAGAGTCCGGATTCAGGATGACCGGGAAAAGACGAAAAACAAAACAGAAACGTCTGAACAATTGAAATATGAGAGAAAAAGTTTTAATTAATTTGGTACAAATGATGTAAATAAAATACTTTACTGAGCACGTGTTTTCTTTATTTAAATAAATAGAATATCATTTATTTGTGACATTTAAGATTTTACTCTTTATTAATTTTTTGGAACTCCATTTTTTAAACCTAGTATTTACAATCTGAACGGTGGTTTGTGTGTATGTTAATAGATAAAATAATAAATTAAATTACAGAAATCAAATTTAATATTAGAACAAATGTCAATATAAACCAGTGTGAGCAAGGCCTGCTGTTTTACAAAAGTAAACTTCAGTTGTATATTTTAAAAGTTTCAAATGTACTACTCTTTTTGTGGCGTTTTTTAAAAGTTAATAGGCTAGAAAATCGTGTATCAGAGAAGGAATATTACAATCGTAGTCGTATCCAACTTATCTGATCGGTCGAATTGGTAAAACGTAATAAAACAAAATAATACAAATTACAAAACTTTATTGCACATACCTACTTCAGTTAAAAAAACAATAGCTTATTAAATTTAATTGCATATCGATGCTATTATTGGACAGAGAGTCGCAAATCACTAAAAGCTATAAATAATTGAAATTACCTTACTCCACAGTTATATTTGATTTACAGCTGTAGCTAGTCGTACATACTTTCGTGTCGGGGTTAAAGAAAGAATTGGTGGGGCAGTTGAAGGTGTATTCTAAGAAGGTGCCATCGTTGGCGAGAACGCAGAGGAAGTAGGTCTGGCAGGAGTGGTCGCTAGAATCGGCGAAACGACCGACGGCAGAGCAGGCGAAGGGCTTGTTACAGGAGTAGTTGGGGTCGCAGAGCGTGGAGGCCGGGTCAAAGTACGTGCTGCTGGGACAGGAGTAGACCGTCTCGGTGTACGAGCCCTTGATGTTGACGCACTCGATATAAGACGAGCAGTCCTCGTTGTTCGGGTTGGCGATGTAACCGTCGGTGGTGCAGACAGAAGATACGGGGCTTACGGGTGCTACCGTGGTGGTGATTGTGGAGGAGTGGCACGTATAGTTGGTGGTGCACAGCCCCACGTCGGGATCGAAGTAGGAGTCCGACGGACACACGTAGTTGTAGGACAGGTACGAGCCAGACTTGGAATTGTACAAGCACAGCGTGTAGTTTTTGCACGTGGAGTCTTTGGGGTCTGCGAAGCGGCCTGCGCCTGATGTACTGCAGTCGATCGTCGCATCTACGGCCATTTTTTCAGGAAGGCACAACACCTGAAACATACAAAAAATAAATATTTGAAAAAGAAAGATTTTTATATGACTTATGATCCATATGACCTCTGGTATCTATACTGGTATCAGTTATAATCAGAAAAAACACAGATTTATGAATCATAACAACATGATATTGTTTAATCATTGATAATTAATTGATGTTAGGAACTGCCAATAATCTTTCATACAAGTATAATTTTAAGATCGGAAAATATGTAGATATTTATAAACCTTTCTAATAAACGTAGATTAAATTAACAAATCAAACAATTTTTCTTTATCACTCTTATTTCACACTTATAAATGAATATACAATAAAAAAACAAATGTAAAATTATAATTATAATCCTTTAGTCAACCAAAACAAAACTGTTAGCGGGCTTGACGAACTCATTGGGAATTTACAAAAAAGGTTTTAATGGAATGCTGGTGTTATTGTTTTATGTAGACACTAGCTGTGGGCATATCTTTATGAATATGTAGGGCTAGAAGACAGTAAACAAAGTTATCTTTTATCTAAAGACCAGTAGGGAGGTGCTCAGTCGAGATGTTTAAAAAATCACGAGATCATATAATTTTAAAGGTAAGTTTTATTACATCGATACCTTTTTAAGTATCTGTTATATGAAAATTTACGAGAATATCGAATCATTTTGTTGTCGTACGATAAGAAATGCTATAACAATAATTTAAGAGTGTTCATCGTCCTGCTCTTCCTTGCCCTGTGTATTTGTGATTTATTCAAATCGTGTAACAAAAAATATAGCACATAATAATAAATATTATTATTTGCTATTAATAATTATATTAATAGCCGATAAGTTTAAAATATTAAACTTAAAAGGTGACTTACGGCTTAATATTAAGAATATAAAATATCAAAAATATCCTAAACTAGCCCCTCTGCATCATTTCTCTGGTTTTATTGCTTTAATTGAAGAATAGCGTAAACAATTTCTAAATAAATGTTCAATTAATACAAAAATTGTATTTGGACTTGTAACATCCTGGTTTTCATCTTCCCCTTTTGTCAGATGAAATTGAATACATTTGGCTAACCACAATGAAAAATCCGGCTCTTAAGCTTAATTTACTGCTACTATTAAAAACAGCTACTTCTCAATTTACCTTTAGTTACCTCTAAGTAAAGGAAATATAAAATTAAAGATTGATTAATATTTATAATAGTTCATAAATGCAGTCAGGCAATCATCTTTTCCAGTTGGTCTTTACCCTTCTCAAAGGCGTTTTTGTGGTGCTATGACGCCTGAGCAACCTAAAATAAACATATATGTAGAGTATATGAAGTCCCACGAACTCAGTGATTCTCCCTAATTGTCACAGATCTTCAAAATATTGCACGTCCATTTTCCTATTAACTTGTGATGTAATTTATGGATTTTTAAATAAATAGGAGCCAAATACTCAGTTGAACGATCCTGTAACAGTTAATAGTAACTAGAATCTAACATAAAACATGATTAATAAGTTCCATATAACTACAACTACCAAACTACAAGCGCATGCATCTGCTCCAACGGCATCTGTAACGTTATCACAGTAAAGGTTCTAAATAATAATTAAAAAGGTTTTGGTCCAAATATTTGGTAACCTTTAACAAAATATTGCTACAGTAAGCTGACATGCTCTAGCAAAAGATAAATCAAGCGTCACGGGCAAAACCTTAAAAATCTTTAAGGTTTTGTCAACACAGGGTTAAAACAATACAATAATACTGAGTACTTGCTGCATTTTATTTTAGAATATTTTTAAATTATAGACTAAATAACTACACACTACATTAACAATGGAACAATGAAATAAGTTGTTAAACTAAATAGCTTCAACATAAATTGTACAAAAAAGTTTGAAATTTAGCTAAGCTGTTGGGCAGGTATACGTGGTAGTACATAATGACGTGGTAGGGTTGAACACAGACGTTCCCGGGCAGGTATAGTCGTAGGTGATGTAAGTCCCGTTGCTGACCAGCACGCAGAAGTGGTACGCCTGGCACGTCGTGTCGGTGGAGTCGGCAAACCGACCAGCGTTAGTACACGTGAACGTGCAAGAGTAGTCCGAGTCACACAGCGTCGTCGAAGGATCGTAATAAGTACTGGAAGGACACGTCAACGTAGTCTCCGAAAATGTTCCGTTACCTTCATCAACACACTGAATATACGATGAACAATTTGTCGAACTGGAATCAGCGATGAACCCATCTTCTGTACATTCTGAAGTCGTACTATTAGTGGTGATGTTGGGGCATACGTAGTTAGTTGTGCAGAGGCCGGTGTTGGGGTTAAACAAGGAGGTGGTGGGACATACGTAGTTGTAGGAGGTGTAGTCGCCAGTGCTGGAGTTGAGCACGCAAAGTGTGTAGTTCTTGCAGCTGGCGTCGCCAGACTCGGCGAACCGACCAGCGCCCGTCGCCGTGCAGTTTACCTGCGCGTGCACGTGCCAAGACAGGCACAATACCTGCAAATATCAAGGGGCTTTACACAACGATCAAGGCGTACAATTTTCAAACCCAATAAAAATACCAATGAAATTAAAAGTATTGCGTAAGGCCTTTATTGTCCAAAGATTTAATCTGTGAAGATTTTGAATGTATATAAATATAGAAGCATTGAATTATTAGTAGAATAAGCCTTTGTCAAAACCCGATAAAAAAAATATGTGTCTATTTTATACTACATTTTTACCCAAAACTTAGAAACTTACACCGATAGCTATAATCACCTGTTTTTCCATATTGTACAACTGGCCAAAACATTGTATTGTTCATCTTATATATGAATTTCAAGAACACTGTAATAATCCGCAGATTACGTTGATCTCCACTTATAAACTTATGGTCATAGTGCTCAAACGGTTTTACAATTGAGCTACAATAAAGTACAAGACATGCAATAAAATGACATCACCTCGTAGCGTCATCTAACAAACACTTCAACATTGCTCGACATCCTGCTTGAAGAATAGAAAATTTTTTTATTACAAGCTGTGTTTTTTTCTTTCTATATATAATTGTATCGATATAATCTTTTCCCATCTCTAATTAAAGATGCTAACTTATTAATAATTTCTCATATTTCCTTGTTATCTCGCATGTGATACTACAGCAAAATAGGTGAAACATGAATAGGTGGCAATAAAACTTATTCCCAAACAAATACAGCAGATGATCTCAAATGATAAAACCGAGTGCTTTTTATTTGTATCAGTTAGTAAAAATTAAGATGGATCTTGGATCAGCGGCATTCTTCGCTCTGTTGATAGTCGTAAGTTATGCATGATTATTTTTATATATTATCTTTTGTTTTCATAACCATTTACTTAATCGTATTAAATAAACCAGTGCTTTCCAATTTTTATTTACCAGAAACATAAAAAGCATCATTCGTGTATCCGAAAACTTTTTGCTAACCACAATATAGGTACCATAATGAAATTTTATATCAAAGTATTTCATTCAAATTTCAACACCAACACGGATAAAATATTCGAAATTTTTTATTTAATGATATAAAAACATAGATCATAACACTTTGCTGTCGCTATACATTAGCATGATATCTTTACCATGTGCAGTAAAGATAGTTGGGTTTTCAGTATCTTATTTGTTGACAGAGTTTTAAATCAGGCGCGGAGGGGAAATGTACAACACGGGGAAGATTCCCAAACAATGACATGGAGGACTGCAGGGGATACACCATGTGCCTCAGCGGCGCAGGTGACGTCTACATAGAGTACGACCTCTCCTGTCCCCAGGACTTCATTTACAGCCACATCGACAGCCAGTGCACCATCATCAACACGTACACATGCCTTCCCACCCACAACTGCACGAAAGTCGAAACCCTTATAGATCCTACTAGCAAATGCACGAGATATATCGCTTGTGTCAGTGATTTAGATAACAAAATCACAGCTCGTTTAATAACCTGCCCAGAAAATACAATATTCAGTACAGAACAAAACGTATGTGTCGACGCAAATAAATTTACTTGCCAAGATAGGGTAACAGTTGATGAAACTGAATTAAGTTTGAACAGTACAAATGATATAAATGTGGAAGCCTCTACCGGAGGGTCTGCTAGTTTACATTATAATTTTGTAATATATTTGTTGTTGACATTATTTTATACAATAAATTAAATAAGAATTTACATGTTTGTATTAATTTTTTCATTTAATTAAACAAACGATATTGTATTTAAAGCCTAGTAATAAAATAGTGACCGAAACTATCCAATTATTTAATACAATTTAAAATCAAATTTAAAATACACAAGTAGACTTAAAAGTAAACTTCTAGCCCGAAATATTATTTGTATTTTGAAATTGACTTTAAATTAAATAAATAAATTAAATAGGCTAAAGCCTTGGCTCACCTACGTAGCTGCTGATTTCGCTGGATTTGCAAACAGAGCCTTTGTTTCATCAAAATAACCTAGGCGTCTAATGGTTAAATAATTGATAAAAATTAGTTTATTGCTTTCAGAATTTACTTATACCTCCATATACTATTATCATAAAAAAATAAAGATTTGTTGGTTTGTTTGTATATAGGTGATCGATAAACTCTGAAACTGCTAAAGAAAACAAAAATATTTTCTCAATGGAAGAACAACTTAATAATGTTTGGAATGTGAACGTGAAAAATGTTTAGGTAGGTAATTAACCGATTGTTAAAAAAGGGCTTTTTAGATTCTTAATCGTTCAAATTTTTTTTAAACACTACTACATATAATGTAGTTGTAATTGTCTATCCGATAGTATACGAACAATCTCAAAGGCAATTTTTCGAAAACAACACAATGCGAGATGTCGCAGCTCGACGTTTCCTACATTAGGTTTGTACCCACCTCGTTTGTTGTGTTTTAGGAGTGTTTAGAAAGAAATTACGAGCTCGTTGATCGTTCAATGCAACACTTAATCTTAATATTTTAAATTTTTTGTGCATGGTATTAAATATTTTAAAACTACAAATGAGTTTTTTATCTAAAAAGCTAGATTCATCGCTCTACCATGAAAAATAATATAATTTTGTATAGAAATGTAATAAAAAAATTTGAATACTCTAAAAAGCTGAGTCATTTCATAAGCTTCAGCAATTAAACATAAAACCAATGTCTTTAGCGATATTTCGTAAATATAGTATACAAATAAAGAACAAAGAGCTGGCAGCCTTAGCTGCGCTTAGAAAAGCTGGTCCCAATAAGAATTGTTTTTTTTTATTACACACAACAGAATACAACTTTAATAAAATTAATTAAAACAAAACTTTAAACATACTTACTTAAGTCTAGGTTGCATTCCACAAGAACGTGTACATAGAAAAATACATTAATTAACACTGAGATAGACAACGTTATATGTATATACATTTAAAAAGTACCTTAACCTTCATTACATCTGTAACACTAACAGATTAAACAGTAATAACAATTATTTTTTTCCAAATTATTTTACACGTAATTTTGACCATACACAACATGCTTAATAAACAAAAAATGGTTTAAACATGTAAAAATGTATAAAAAAACATTCATTACAAAAATCTTAGAATTATCATTACAGGGTGCGATAGTTGAGTTGCAATACATAAGATGACTAATAAGACTAATAATGACTAATAATAAATAAGACGCTGAATGTTTAATATGGTTGAGGAGGGCGATGGCTGGATCCCGCGTTAACTTGTGAATGGGTGCCGTTTGAGGGTTTTCGTTTGGATACTTTGGGGGAGGGAGACTTGCCGAGCTAACAGATGCAGATAAGAATAATTTTGTATAGACATAAAGAGACACTGTAAATTAATTTTTAAAATATTATACCCGTGAAGTTTCTTGCCAGTTCATCTTCACAAAGGTTTTTTCGAACTGGTGGTAGAGTCATCTTTTATTTCAAGTCAATAAGAACAAGTAATAAATTGTCAAGGCAGGTTGTATGGCAAAGATCCTTGCCTATCTTACACGACAAACGTTAACGAAAAAAAATAGGACCATATTTTACTAGCGCCACCTATCGTGTAATTTATTTACAATTTCCGAACTGTCAGAAAATCCCTCATAAACTGTAAGTTTTTGCCCATTTATTGACTGAATGAGTGATACATGAATGGCTTTATTTTTTATTGGCCCACGACTACTGGCACAAACAGATCGCGTCGTATAGAGGACGCAGAACGCATGCGCTTGGTTCTGCTCCAAGATCCCTCCCAGAACGCACATTGCCCCATTCCTTAACTCCACAGGTATCTTAAAAAGGGCACTTCGCAAGAAATTACTGTTTGGAGTTATTAAAACCGGGTGTCCCAAGTATCTGGCAATGAAACTAGAATGGCGTGCCAAATCTAGGAATTGTCGAGCGCTGAGCAAGCCGCTCAGCATGCCCTGGAACCGAACCACTGCCTTCCGTGGTAGTTTTAAGTACTCGGCTACTAAATGTTGGAACAACATCCCACCCCTTCTCTCGGGAACTCGGCTCGTTGCAATCATTTTAAAAAGCAATCAAATAAAATTTTATTCAAATACCAAACATTATTGAAGCCGAGTGGGATACGTGTTGTTCGAACATACCAGCGGTAAGAACTTTTCACGTGTTATATTATGTGTACCTTGTCGTACTGGCCACTTTGATCTGTATTATCTCCTCTGTTTACAAAATGGATAACTTGAAATATCGCGTTATTTACGAGAACGAGTTCCACCGTGGCACCAGTTCTGCAGAAACGGCTCGAAGTATTAATGCTGTGTATGGCGGCGGTGTCGCAAAAGAAAACACAGTGCGATTTTGGCTCCAACATTTTCGTTCTAGAAATTTCGACCAGCAGAACACGCCCCGTGGACGGCCGGAGACCAAAGTTGATAATGAAGAATTGAAGGCTATTGTGGAAGCGGATCCATTTCAAACTACGTCCGAGTTAGCTATAGGCTGCGGTGTTAGTGACAAAACTGTTTTAACCCACTTGAAGCAAATTGTAAAGGTGAAGATGCTTGAGAGGTGGGTATCTCATTGCGACTGCTGCGTTACATTACTCAACCGACACAATAATGAAAAGATTTTAAATCGAACCTGTGATGAAAAGTGGATCCTGTACGACAATCGGAAACGCTCATCGCAATGTTGAACCCTGGCGAACCAGCCAAATCCTGCCCCAATCGAAAATTGACTCAAAAAAAGTTACTTGTGAACATTTGGCGGACTAGTGCCGGCGTCGTTCACTACAGCTTTCTTAAATCTGGCCAGACGATTACGGAAAAGCTAGCTGCTAAACAACCGAGGCTGGTCAAACGCTCTAGGCCACTGCTGCTTCAGGACAACGCTAGACCACACACTCCACAACAGACGGCTACAGAATTAGAGGAGCTTCAATTGGAATGTCAAAGACATCACCGTACTCCCCGGACCTTGCTCCAACAGATTACCATTTTGAGGGAAAAAATTCAACTCCGATGGGGGAGTCCAAAGCGCCTTCAAAGATTTTATTGATTCCCGTCCGAATGGTTTCTTTAGTAAAGGGATCAATGAACTACCTACCTATGAGATGGTAAAAGTGCATAGATAGCAACAGTACATACTTTGATTAAATAAATATATTTAAAAAAAATTTACTTTATGTTCTTCCCCTACAAAACACCAATTTTTATATTAACATATTATATTATAGTAATATTATAGTAAAAAATTGTAGGTATATATATTTGTGTACATATATTATATGGGTTAGTTTATTTTAAAAATTAATTGTGTAATGTTTTGCGCAGGCGTGCACACGCATGTACTGGGACACATCAAAACCCAGCACTGCGGCTTCGGCTGTAGCATTTTGATCGCTTTTATATTCTGGTTGTTTTTCTTTCTTTTTTTTTAATAATGTCAAATTTTAATCCGTTTATCTGTGAATTATCTGTCTTTTATTTTTCTTGTGTTTAATTTTTTTTTTGTACTTGTCTGTCTTGTTTGTATTGTGTGTTAGATAAATGTGTGAATTTGAATTTGAATATGAAAATTAGATATTAGACTAATAAATTTAGATATTTTGACGTAATTCGCAACAATTACAGATAGGTTAGCATTACGCGGGACAACATTACCGTATCCCATTGATGGTCTGATTTTATTATAACTGAAGCATTTTACATATGTCTGTTTCATTGGTTCCACACTGTTCAAAACACAGACATGTTCTTTGCTGTATGTTACATCATACTTCATAAAATAGTTGAGGACCAGGAAGGAGGAATAGTTGGTAGAGGGGACTTTTTTAACAGTGTTAAATGACACGAAATTTTTTTATGCAGAGGTTGAAACTTAGTAAATGCTTAAAATGAAATCGACACAGTTAACTTCGTGAACCTATTTTCTAGTTTTTCCCTTCCTAGAATTTCCTTTAGTTTATAACCACTGACTTTTTATTTCGCTCGACACATTTTTTTTGCAGGTACTACACTGGTTTCCCTTAACAACACTATTAAAATAAAAGAAATGATTCTAAATGTCATAAGGGTAATATGGCAAAACTTTTGTGTTGTTCTTTGCAATGAACACACGCATTTTTATTCTATAGGTATCTAAACGTGATATAATTTGTAATTAGCTAATGCCAGGAACAAAGTACACCTTGCCCGTACCTATATTCTTCTTTCGTATTGCCTTTAATTTCGATTTGTTTAGAAAACATACGAAGAAAATATGTATTTAAATACTCAACACTTTAAAATTCCTCAGTTTGACAACAATGGTCCACATTTATTAATGTAATTATGGAGGAAAAGGGTAATGTAATATTAACCACGTATTCATTTTACATCGTACATGATAAAAGTCATGAAGATGACATAGTCATAAAAGAACTACCATTCCATTCTACTTTTAAATGATGTAGGACTATGTATTTCTGGAGCACCAGAAGTCATTCATACTTTCTGCTCCTTGAAAATACGATCCAAAACGGGTTTATCGAATCGTTTAGTATGATTTGTATCTAATATTCATTTTCCATATTGCACATAGTCTACACAGAGTCTACATTTTAGTTTATCTAAGACAGCCTTTATTTATGATACTGACGGGACATCAGTTTCACCCAACTAGGAGGGTGGGTTTCCTGCACCTTCGCTATTTAACCATAACTTTTTCGTGTATACAAGTATAAACAAAAAGTTTTTTTATAGGAGATTCATGTTGCAATGGTCAGGAGGCATGGTCTTTTGTAGCTGCAAATGTCAAGGCAATAGCAGAATAACCTAGCACCAAAAGGCTGGCAAGTGTAACCGTGAAAAAAGGTCCTTCAGGACAGCGAAATTGATAGCATTGCAATATAATATTCTCAAGTATTTCATGTTTTAAATGATAGTGTCTACACCATTACATTCATCTTCAGTAGTAGATCTATGTAAATTTGAATCCATACTTACAAATAAAACAGCAATCACCACTTTGTAGGAATCCATTTCAACACCTTTTAAAATAAACTTAATATGAGAACGACACGAGAAGCAGGTATGAACGCGTTGATTGCTTGTCCAAAAATGATGTTTGTAAATTAATCTCTGAAATATAACCCTCAAATAACAATGGACTGGGTGATGAATGATTACACAGAAACGTTTGTGATCAATAAATCTTTAATTGTTACATCATGAAACCCCAAACATTTTAACATTACGTAAACGGTTTATGAATCTCCACATGAAAACACTGTTAGTTTATCCAAATATACTCATAATTGATTGATGAAATGTTACTTTGTGGAGATGTGTTTTAAAAACACTGAGCCAGTTACATGTGCTGGCTACACCAGTACTTATTGTGCTCCATAAAAATGTCGATAACGGCTTTATTACATCTAACAAAGTTTAAGCCCCAGAAGCTCTCTGTGTTCCACTAACGGCTGTCCGTGCCAGGATTCAAAACTCTTTTTGAGTGACACAGGAGTGCTGCCATATGCAGGTCTAACACGAAAATATGTGTAAGTAAAAGTATAATGTGCTTGGTATTGGTTGAAAATATGTAATGAAGACCACAAGCGTAGGTACAGCGGCGGCCTTAGCCATTGCGAGGCTCCGGGTGGCAGGTCTTTGCGAGGCCCTTTGTCCTACGGAAAAGTACCTATGTGATGCAAAAGTAGGTCTCCTTGTTTGGTAGGTATTCGTTATGCTTGACGAGAAATGCTAAAGTTATACAAATCAATAAAATTTTAGTTTTAAAATATTTTTACTTACATTGAAAGATTTACAAAATTAACAAATACAGAGATGATACATTTATAAAATTGATGTTTGCGGCTTTTACTAAGACTAAAATCTTCAATACAAGCTCAATATTCCAACGAATGAGCTACGTCATTTTCGATTGAAAGTATAGCAAGGGCTGAAAGCCGATCCTGTGTCATCGAATTCCTGAAATATATTCTAATAATTTTAAGCCTCGAAAAACTCCTTTCAGCAGACGCAACCGTAACAGGTGTGGTGGCAATACTTCTCAGAACTATAATAATAATAATATTTTATTCATAAAAACAATGGAATTTCTACATATAGTACAATGGTTTTTCTTAATCCTAATTACAATATGCGCCTGAGCTAGGTTAACCTGTGTTTCAGGCCATCAAGCGATGTCCTATCATAACTTATTCTATATCAAAATAAAAACTAGGTACATAAAATATGTTTACAATGAAATACAATATAAATGTTAATCAAAAGTGTAACATAGGTAAATAAGAATTTTATGCAGAACTATTTCGATAGTGGGGTAAACTTCAGTAAAATTATTTTTCCATTATGTATTTCAGCACCAAGATAATGTCATCGTGTCCTTCATACACACGGAGGGACATATTCAGTTCTTCGTACAATTCATTCCCATCAATATCACATGATTCTCCTACTGTCATAGATCTTTGCAAGTCGCTGCATTGCTTCAAAAGTTCACTGTCACTAATTTCCTTTAATCTTTTTATATTATACATGAAACCAAATATGCTCTCATGATGTTTAAGTGCCTCAAACCTGGGATGGCAGCTTGCGTGCGCATTATCGACAATAACATTAAAATAGTTTATTTTGAAATTCTCTTCCGCATTCAATTCATGAGCTTCATCTTCCCCTTCATAATCAAAATGCCTTTTCTTTACGTCGTCTTCTGATTTCTTTAAAGTGTCTGTCAATATCATTTTATTTCTCTCGCTGTTACAAGGGACGACTGAAAACTATTTCTCGATAATTATCCAGCCAATTTGTGAATGCGTCTAGGTGTTGTATAGCCACATCTAAGTGCATGTTTTCGCTTTGCCACATTTTACTGATAACATATTTTATCTTTGTAAGAATTTCATACCATATGACAAGTGAAACTACAAATTCTTAGGTAGTTATTTCCTTTTCTATCGAATGGCATTCACTGACCAACTGACAATCTGTTGTATTTTCTGCTAAATCTTTTAAAATATCACATATATCGCTTAGTTGGTATTTAACGGCCTTCACCTATGCTACCCTGCACTCCCATCTAGTTGCAGAAAGAGGTTTTAGCCATAAGGATTTTACATGAGCATTTAAAATAGCCCACCTCTGACTTGAGCCGGCAAACAGAGTGTACAACCTTTGTAGCAAACCAAAAAAAGATTTTGCTTGGACACAAGACGATGCTGCATCTCCTAGGATGAGATTCCAGCTATGACTCCCGCAAGGTAAAAAATAAGCAAGTGGATTAATTTCAATAATACGTTTTTGGACACCACTTTTTTTACCATGCATATTGGCACCATTATCATATCCTTGGCCTCTGCGTTTTGCAATGATATACCTAACTGTTCTAATTCTGTGATTATACAACTAGGCAAACTCTCAGCTGTGATTTTTTCGACAGCTATGAAACCAATAAAATGTTCTTCAATTTCAGCTGTTTTTGTAATTAAAAATCTATAATAATTGATAGTTGCTCAATACGAGAAACTTCGCGAGTACAATCAAGAATAAAAGAGTAATATTTATTATTAATTATTTTTTCAACAAATTCAGTTTTCACGTGACTTGCCGTTAATTGTATGAGCTCATTTTGATTATTTTTTTATTTATTTATAGTGGTCACTAATCGTTTTATCTTTTACTTGTTGTAAGTGAAATCTCAGCACGGGATCAAATCGGGCTATTAACTTTACTAAACCTATAAAGTTGCCGCTGGTCTCACTCGAGCCTGAGTCAGATGTTAACTTCTCTCTGTGACCCCTGAAGGCCAAGTTGTGAGATGCTAAAAAATTTACAATTGCGAGCAATCGTTCTAAAATATCTCTCCAACGTTGCCTTTCTTGTTCAATTTGTAACTGAGCCAAGGAGTCAATAGTGGAAACCATTCTCTAAATTAATCCATTTCAGCATACAATCTTTGTGCTGTCGACTAGATTCGTGTGACTTTAACTAATCACCCAAGTGTTCCAATCACACACTCCTTCACTTGATCCAATCTAGCTCGAAGTAAACTATTTTTCTAGCCCGAATATTCGACACGGAAAGCAGTAAATGGCATCCTTTTTTTATGAATAAATCATCCAGCGTCTGTCAAGCTTTTCACCGTTAACTAATATCTTATTATAATGATATTCACTGAATCGTCGTCCATTATCATTTACGGGAAATAACTCAACTTTAATCCGGATTGGACCTCTTAATACAATCCCAGTTTGTGGCCCATAACAAATACAATCAGTAATTGTTATGGGCCACAAACCGGGGTCATTTTGAGAATTCAGATTTTCCCTTCCAGCAGTCATGGATGTAGACATAGACTCGGGCTCAGATTCTTGACTGGATAGAGTTGACGGCGGCACCGGTGACCTAAGAGACAATGAAGTAGTTAAATCATCATCATCCTCGCTGTTTTTACTTGATGACGGCGGCGGCCCCGATGATGATGTGGAAGGAATGTTTTTAGCTGAATCAGGATTAAAGCCACTTTCAATCAATAAATATTTCGTATAGGTTTCTTGAACATCACTTTTTATATATTTATATAAAGATCCACGTAGAGTTTCTTGTAACTGCTTTCTTTTGATAGCTCGTTTCCTTTTTAAACTACCTGACTCAAATTTTCTACCGGCATCACGATCACGCGAACTCATTTTGTAAATCTTGTTTTGTTTCGCACAAACAGTCAGAAATAATTTTTAAGTATGTGTCACACAGTTTTTTACACTTTGTCAGCTCACTCAATACTTAAAATACTATAATTTACACTTTTCCAACTCACTCAATACTTGAAACACTACAAGAACGTAATATTCGTCTTTCCAGGCTAGGCGTTACAACAACGCTCTCATAACTCTTTATAAAGTGGTAAATTCCATTTATGACATCGATCTTCTCAGCCATGTTTCACTCAGGTTTAGTAAAAGAGTTAACCGCAGGCAACACTTATTTTCTGTTCCATTAGCTAAAAACAATATATCCTACAATAGCCCATTAAGTGGCATGTGTAATATAGTTATAATAATAATTGTCAAAATCTATATATCTTCTCTCATTCTATGGAAAAATATATTAAAAATATTAAGGAAACTACTTAAATTCGCAATTTTTCTGTGTTAGTATTAAGAAGCTACTGTGTTAAGTAATATAATAATATAAATGCTGTGCTCAGTTGTTATTATGTTATAAGGTGAAAATAATTGTATTTCTGTGAATAATTGAATAGTGTATTATAATATGTTATTGTGCCATAAATAAATAAATAAATTAAATATAATTGAAAGATATGTACGGTACAGCAACGATTTTGTACTATGTGTTGACTATTGTTCGTTTAACGGGTACCTACTTACATAGAAAAAATTAAGGATATGCTATTGCATTAATGTAACACCTGATGGAGAATGAAGGTGAAGACAAACCTATTCACCTATTCACTCTACGTTTGGAATCCAGGCGTTTGTATTTTTTTGGAATACCAGAAGCAGTCAGATCATCCCGTACTTTTGCAAACTGAATCTAAAGACAGAAGAAATCTAAAAATTTATTTGAAAATAAATCTAAAGGCTTTTCGGTACATCGACATAAACAGATGGATTTTTTATGTGTGTCTAGTTGACCGGTGGAGAAGCGATGAGAGTAGATAACACTTGTTCAAACAGATCATTCGCATACTCTCCAGGATGTATCCTGCAAATCACCGATAAACTGGCAACCTTACGCAGGTGCTCAAGATGGTGCGATCTCGTATTAGTGATTTTATCGTCACTGATGAGTTTTCGGGCTCTTCGGTCAACAGAGTCTTCTTGCTGAGTCATCACAAAGATGACTGCAGTACTCCATAGATTAACGAACTTCAGCTGTGTACAGGTTGCAATTATGTACATACAATAGTGGTTTAAATTAAATTTATAATAGTGAGACTTAGCCTGGACACATAACGTGTGATTACACGTTTATTAAAGAAAACATTTAGTAATTAATGCCACTTCACGCGTCGTATTTGGGCGAATAAGACTGATACACGAATATGAATAGCGATGTGAAGTGCGAGCATTAACCTGTGGTAAGCTTAAGTGCAGATCTGCGCGTCCCCTTTGAGCGCTTAAGCGTAGATATGCGCTCCGTCCGGTCACCTGCGACCAGCGAGGTGATAAATACATGGAGTAGTCGTAATGTTCTATATAAATAAGTAGTTATGTATATCGAATCATAGAAGAGGAAGAACTTGGTTGTTTCCCTCTACTTATAAAAAATGCTAATAAAAGAAAGAGATAGTATTATTTTTGAATGTTGTCACTAAAATATCAATCGTGTAGTGACGTCATAGCAGGTGGCTAGGGTGCCACCAGCGAGGTGATAAATACATGGAGTAGCCGTAATGTCTTATATAAATAAGTAGTTATGTATATCGACGAGGAAGAAGAGGAAGAACTTGGTTATCTCTCTTTACTTATACAAAAATACTAATAAAAGAAAGAGATAGTACTATTTTTGTATGTTGTCACTAAAATATCAATCATGTAGTGACGTCATAGCAGGTGGCTAGCGTGCCACAAATCGCCATTTATTGTTACATTACTGTCAAAAAAAGCTGTCAAAAGTGATGTTCCGGAGCTTTGATTATTTAACCAGATATCGATGATCATTATTAATATGTTTTTATTTTTCATACTTACGATGTAAATGATAACAGGGGCTTACGCAGTAAATCATATCGAAACGGTATTTGCTTTGCTTGCCGTTGTGCGAGTATTTTTGAATCAAAAAGGCGTGAAGAAAGAGGGAATTAAGCTTGCTTAGAATTGTTAAATTTGTTATTGAATATTAGTATATTATTGGTAGTTGTTTTGTCTGTTTATGAATCGTAATTATTGAAGACAAGCCAGACATTAATTGATTGAACCGAAAACTTTGATGCTTGACCTTGAATAACTTTTTAAGCAAACATGGGATCTTTCGGTATTTTATTTATAATAGTGTACCCCAGGTCTGTACCAAAATTCAGCATGTTGGGAATTAATGCAAACTGACCGCTATTTTTCTGGCTAATTTGACGGGACTATATCAGGAATAAGAAAATAAACTGTATAGTTCTTTATTTTTTATATTAAAAGAATTATAATGAAAGTAAATAAACCATAAACTATGATTATTTTATTTACTTCAATCTCTCGCAAAAGTTTATTAAATTACAATATTATATTGCAAGTTCTATATTTAGTTTTAAAATATCGATAGTAGATTCGATACTCTCTGTGCAACACTAAAAATGGACGCCATTTTATGTTACATTTCAAGTTTAGGTATGCACGTTTTTTTCGTACTTAGGGCCTGTCCATTAGTTAGAGGTCAATGGGTGCCACAAATCTCCATTTATTGTTACATTTCTGTCAAAAAAGCTGACAAAAGTGATGTTCCGGGGCTTTGATTATTTAACCAGATATCGATGATCATTATTAATATGTTTTTATTTTTCATACTTTCGATGCAAATGATAACAGACGCTTACGCAGTAAATCATATCGAAACGGTATTTGCTTTGCTTGCCGTTGTGCGTGTATTTTTGAAACAAAAAGGCGTGAAGAAGCAGGGAATTAAGTTTGCTTAGAATTGTTAATTTTTTTATTGACTAGGCAGGTAGTTGTTTTGCCTATTTATAAATAGTAAACAGTGAAGACAAGCCAGACTTTCATTGATTGAACCGAAAACTTTGATGCTTGACCTTGAATAACTGTTTAAGCAAACATGGGATCTTTCGGTGTTTTATTTATAAAAGTGTACCCCAGGTCTGTACCAAAATTCAGCATGTTAGGAATTAATGCAAACTGACCACTATTTTTCTGGCTAATTTGGCAGGACTATATCAGGAATAAGTGAATAAACTGTATAGTTCTTTATTTTTATATTAAAAGAATTATAATGAAAGTAAATAAACCATAAACTATGATTATTTCATTTACGTTAATCTCTTACAAAAGTTCATTAAACAATATTATATTTCAAGTTCAATATTTAGTTCTAAAATATCGATAGTAGATTCGATCCTCGTTGTGCAACCCTAAAAATGGACGCCATTTTATGTTATTTTTCAAAGTTTAGGTATGCACGTTTTTTTCGTACTAGAGCTTGTCCATGCGACCCTAGCTGCGTTCCGTTTGCCGATTACAGCGCTCACAGCGCTAAAAGTGCTCAAAACCGTTCCGATTCGTTTGAGCGCGCTAAAAGTGTTATTAGTGCTATCGCAATCGGAACGGTAAATATCGTGCTAACATTCTGATTGTTCGTCGCTTAAGTCTAAAGTTACAATATCATTAAGATCTTTGACCCTGAATGAAGCAGGAGCCATTTTTTTATATTATTACCTAAGAAAATTAATAAGCAAGCTTTTAAAATCTTAAATCGACTAATAAAAACATCAACAAAGTAACGTCATGTGTCAGTTTTAACAGGCCGTTCACAGCGACCATGCTCCGTAGCGTTGGCGCTGTGAGCGGGAAGATGGCGGCGCACTAAAAGTGATATTTTTGCTATTTCAATCGGAACGGTAAATAGCGCACTAAAATTCTTATAGTTCCTCACTTAAATCAAAAGTTTTATTTTCATTTTGATCTTTGGCCCTAATTAATACAATCAGGAGCCATTTTTTAATAGAATAGTATAATAATTATTATTATTTGTTACATGGCAATCAGCTGTTGTTACTACACAATAGCGATTTCTGCCGATTTCAAGTATTAGTATAATAAAAGTATTAATAAAATTAAAACATTGCTTTCCAGAAAAACATATTTAAACAGAATTTTAACCTCTCAGATGCGAGAGAGCTGCGCAAAAATCGAGCGTAAACTGCGTAGGATTTGAGCGGGGCGCCCGCGCGCGCGACTTGTCTTGTATGAAATATATGAATTTCTCCAAAAAAATGTTCAAGACGTCCCGAATTGATTACTGTTCCTGAAAGCTTGATACTTAATGAATCTTTTCTATTTTCTTCTAATGATAAAACATTGTTTATTTATATTCTACACGCCCTTGAACACAGACATTTGACCAAAATTGTACTTGTTTCTAAATATACACGATTTACAATAATAGCTGTAATTTAATTTTGGTTTTCCTTACGATTTCACACAGGTAAATCTCTGGACAATCCATTGCACACAGTATTTGCTAGTTTCTAATAGGAATACACTTGTAAATATCACTTTGAAAATGAAAATTTTATTCACAAATTAAAATTTTTCCGTTTCTTAACATCGAACTTTGACTTCAGTTTTTACGCAAACTATTTGGAATTAGATGGCGTCCAGACTTTTCGATACATAATTATATATTAGTATTTCAATAAAACATGTGAAATATGCTTATTTATACCATCTTCTTACCAAAATAATGCAAAAACTGAAAAAGGTACTCGTTTACCTATCCTTACGTGTTGTTAGTTTTTTCCTGCAAGCAGCTGCAAGTGTGTAGTCTATGGTTCACTAAAAGGTATGTGTGGCAAGCCTGGACAATGGTCTTTCTTACTCCATAAAACACTACCATAGCTACCAGACATACTTTTTTGAAAAAATGCTAAAATATTATCAAGTAGTTTTTTGAATTTTTGTGTATGTGTGCGTGACTCATTGACCTCTAACTAATGGACAGGCCCTAAGTACGAAAAAAACGTGCATACCTAAACTTGAAATGTAACATAAAATGGCGTCCATTTTTAGTGTTGCACAGAGAGTATCGAATCTACTATCGATATTTTAAAACTAAATATAGAACTTGCAATATAATATTGTAATTTAATAAACTTTTGCGAGAGATTGAAGTAAATAAAATAATCATAGTTTATGGTTTATTTACTTTCATTATAATTCTTTTAATATAAAAAATAAAGAACTATACAGTTTATTTTCTTATTCCTGATATAGTCCCGTCAAATTAGCCAGAAAAATAGCGGTCAGTTTGCATTAATTCCCAACATGCTGAATTTTGGTACAGACCTGGGGTACACTATTATAAATAAAACACCGAAAGATCCCATGTTTGCTTAAAAAGTTATTCAAGGTCAAGCATCAAAGTTTTCGGTTCAATCAATTAAAGTCTGGCTTGTCTTCAATAATTACGATTCATAAACAGACAAAACATCTACCAATAATATACTAATATTCAATAACAAAATTAACAATTCTAAGCAAGCTTAATTCCCTCTTTCTTCACGCCTTTTTTATTCAAAAATACTCGCACAACGGCAAGCAAAGCAAATACTGTTTCGATATGATTTACTGCGTAAGCCCCTGTTATCATTTACATCGAAAGTATGAAAAATAAAAGCATATTAATAATGATCATCGATATCTGGTTAAATAATCAAAGCTCCGGAACATCACTTTTGACAGCTTTTTTTGACAGTAATGTAACAATAAATGGCGATTTGTGGCACGCTAGCCACCTGCTATGACGTCACTACATGATTGATATTTTAGTGACAACATTCAAAAATAGTACTATCTCTTTCTTTTATTAGCATTTTTGTATAAGTAAAGGGAGACAACCAAGTTCTTCCTCTTCTTCCTCGTCGATATACATAACTACTTATTTATACAGGACATTACGGCTACTCCATGTATTTATCACCTCGCTGGCGTGACTTGCGTAGAGTGGTCATCTGCTTAGTCAGAGATCTGATCCAAGATGGCGTCATCTTGTAAATGCCTAACTGCGTTGTCTCAGATCCGTACATGTACACAGGATGTTCATTTTTAGAAATAAAACAAAAATGTAGGAATTTATTACTAATTTTATTTTAGGTTAAGGTCTTTAAATAAAAGTTTTAAATTAAATAAGCTTATAATCAGAATTTAATTTTTATTACTTATATATCTATATACAGGGTAACTTGTTATTATTGGCGGATATTACGCGGGGTTACAGAATCTTAAAAATAAAAACATCAACAATGAAACGTCATGAGTCAGCTTTTAGTGCGTTCCGATTGCCGATTATATCGCTCACAGAGATCATTGCTCATACACCCGTTCCGAAACTGTCATTATCAGGTTTTCGTTTGAGGTTATGTTTATCAAAAAATAAGTTTATAGTGATAGGTTTTATAATAATAACATACCTAAGTTATTATAATGTATACTAACATTATATTGCCGAGGTAGGCTCACATTATTCATTTAAGTGAGTAACCATATAAACTTCGAATATCAAAATAAACAAATAGGTTTCATTGCAGGAGATGGTCAGGAATATCGTGCATTTGTCGGTCAGTAAGTTCCATTGAAGGCCAAAAGGTTCCACAAGCGGGTGTTTCCAGTGATGGTATATCACCGCCCCCTCGCATTCCTAGGGGCCCTACGGACATACTGCAAGCCTTAGCGGCTACAGTTGGACCTGACCCCACCGCCGCACATTACAAGTGGGTACCTATCAATTGTTTACACCAAAACTTTATTGCGCTTTTATTTATTCAACAACAAACCATAACTAGTACTTAGTTTATTAATAGAACTAAATGTTTGTATAGCTATACTTCTAGATCTAATGATATATTGATAAACAAGCCCCTGTTATATGTAGAACTTTTTGTCTAACTATTTTTAATAATTGTCTAAATAGTGTGTTCATGCTATGTACCAGTATGTAAATATTAACTCACTCTTAATAGATACTGCAGCTACTTACTTGTTCTCATCAAAACTTCTGCAATAAAACTTAGCCTTTCTTTTTACAAAATTTCATCCAAATTGTTACAAATCATTAAGTGGTAGAATAACTGAGGAATATCCTTATATCTAAAATACATATAACTTTAACCCGTCCTGGCACAACACACTGACATATTATATTATTGTACAAAAAATTTAATGTTTCCTCTTTATAATGGCACTAGATGTTGGATGCTTGCTTTCGCTGCTGAAGCAGCTTGTGTGGATATATAGGGTGAAATTGTGTTAAAAAATGTGGAATTTAGAAAGTGCTCTATGTAATATTAATCAAAAATGTTTTTCCTAAAATTCATCATTTTCTATAAAGGGTGGATGAAGAGTTGACTAAAGCTAAAATTTTTATGCCTTTACCAATACTAACTTTTAAGTAAGTTCCGCAATACCTCGATACTTTGTAGTTTTTAGGGTGGTACTTGTGAGTATTGCTAATAATTATTACCAAAAAAACAAACTATATGTGCTTGCCAGACTAAGAAAAAAATGTAAAACCAACAATAGGTGAAAATTAAGGAAAAAATAATAAAAATAATTCTATATCCCAAAGTAAGCAAAATCGTAGAACATACATGGTGATTTGTAAACACCTTGATGTAAGGCATCTGAATTTGAGCTTTGAACGTCATATGTCATTACTTCCCAAAGTTTGACCCTTATTAGTAATTTTATCAAATGATGCAATAAATTTTATTTTATAATATAATAAGTAAGAGATATGCCCAAGTTGAGTTCAGAAGCAAAACTTTAACACGGGTTATTTAACAATTAGCCACAATTAACAAAATAATATTAATATTTATCTGACAAGTACTGAAGTATATCATAAAACACAACAATAACTATAGTTTATATATTATAATATCAGGCAAAAATAAAAATTTGTTGAGATTAAAAAAAATTCAAATAAAAAGGTTTTATTCAAACTCATTACAGATACCACGATGACCCATTCCTCATACCACTCTCAAACTATCGCAAGAGAGCCTATGCACTAGCAGCTGAAGCTGGTAGAAAAGCTGCATCCTGGATACGAGATGAACATGCTGAGTTATTTACTATGAGGGTCTGGGACCCTCCAATGAAGAAAAAAACTCCATACAACAATGCTGTACCAAAAATTGGTGCATTCTCTCCTAAGCCCATTTACAATGATGAAAGTAAAGTAAGTGATTGTTTTATTCTTATAGTTAGTTAGTTGAAAGGTACCTACTCACCAATAATTATTTCAGGTGACAGAAGAAGATCTCAAATATACAATACAAAATGCTCTTATAGAGGACTCCATCAAAGTGTTTCAACTGCTGGGTGGAGCGGAGGGCGTCAGCGACGAGTTGAAGCTGGAGTTCCTGCAGCTGCTGTGCTTCTACAACGAGAAGGAACCGGATGTTGAGGAGTGGCTGGAGGAGCGCTGGTTCGCGGCTGTTACTAGAGAAAGACATGCTGCTACATGGAAGTCAGTATGACTAAATAAGCTAAGAGATGATTTGATTTGTGGCAGTGACTTAAACCGTAATAAACTGGTTTTCGTTACATGCATTACAACATGCTTGAAGCCTCTGTTTGTAGTATTGAAGTTTCTTGCCAGTGCCTCTTTGCGAAGGTTGTTCCGAACTGTTGGTAGAGCCATGCTTTATTGACGTAAATAAGAACAAGTAATTGTCAATGATGAGAAATAAATATTTGAATTTGAAAAATAGCCATAACCTACTACATGCATATGAGCAACTTAAGGCTAATTTGACTGCAGTGGTTTATATATTATATAGTGAAAGTATTCGCTTTCATAATTAACATGGTAATAATAATTAAATTATTCAGAAATTAGAAGTTATGCTGGTATAATGCAGTGCAATTTCTTTTGTTAGTTCTATTATTTGGGTAATTGAAGCTAGCAAGTTATTTATTTCTATCACTCTATATTTAATTTGTATATTTTCCAGACTTGGTGGATTGGCAGACAAAATCTTTACTTCAATGGAACCAAAGACACCCGAAGCTTACTGCGCAGTTATACAAGGCATGGCAAAATACTATCAGGTAATATAAGATCTAAGTTAAAAAAGAGGTAAACCTAAAACTACTTTAACTACTAGACCAATTTATATAATGCCTTCTCAATTGGGTCTTTGACAATTTTTTTTTAGTATTTTACCAATTTAGTGTATCAACAGTAAATAAATATTGCAGAAGTAACCAGTATCTACAAACAATCGTTTTCTAGATACATAGATATGTTTGATGAGCTGCTGCGAGTCGCCGTGAAACGCTCTATACAAAAAGGTATCAAGTTGTGAGGTCACAAAGTATAAATCATGCTAAATTATAAGGGCGTTTGAATAAAGCATATAATAGCTACGTAGATAATGCGTTTAAATGCACGCTGTCATATTAACATTTTTTATATTTAATGTCGGATAAAAATATTAAAAAATTGAACATATTTTATAATAAGTTTTTTGCTTCTTTTTTATGTGTGATAATCTATATAATTCAATACTAAATTCAAAACATTTAAACATTCTTTTGGGACAAAATAACTTATATTTTCTAAATAAATGATAAACACTTTCAGTCTCAAATGGTGTCAACAACCCACAGGCGAATCATAAGGACTATTTAAATTGTTACTTCACATTTTGTATTATGTTTTTGGCAAATAATTTATTTGAGTTTGGATAGCTAGCCTCCCTGTAAATCCAGGATACACGCTATTTGTATTAGATTAAGTAACGGATCCTCACAGTAGTGTTCATTCTAAATCATACATATTAAAGTTAGATATAGCGAAATGCATATTTTTTCTATCCATTTTTTATTAATCAAATGATTATTTTAATTCCAGGCACAAAGAGCTGAAGCATTGCTACAAGAAGCCATAGAGAAAGGCATTCCTTTGTCAACGGACGTATTCAACGCCATGATCGGATGCATTGGATTCCTACGAGAAGGATTCGCGTTGAGGATTGATGCTTTGAAAGATATCTTGGGCAAGATGAACCAACAGGTACAGAAAATATCATAAAATACACAACAATATTAATATTAATAAACTTAAATCAGCATAAAGCAGATATTGATAACATTATACGATATATTAGGTCTTTACCTATGAAATTGCCGTTTTTCACGAAATAAATGAAGCGTAATTTTTAAATATATTTTTTATTTCTATTAATCAAAATAATCACCCATGCAATCAATGCATCTTTGCCAACGCATTGGTAGCTTATTGATGCCTTTCTTGAAGAAATCAGCTGGACGGGAGGCAACAAATTCTTCAAAGGCATTTTGTACTGCCTCTCGGGTATTGAATATTTTTCCCGCCAAGAAGTTATCCAAATTCTGGAAAAAGTAGAAGTCTGTAGGCGCAAGGTCTGGTGAGTACGGCGGATGACGGAGAACTTCCAACCCCAACTCTTGTAGCTTGGAGACCGTCTGCTGTGCAGTATGAGGTCGCGCGTTGTCGTGCAGGAGCATTACATTCAATTTTTTTAATATATATTTTTTAAAAGCTTTGAGCGTGCTGTGGTTGTCTATACTGACATAAAACACATATTCTTATGGTTTTATGAAAAGAATAGCGTACTTTTTAGCGAACATAAATAAAAATAAATGAATACCTACATTTCAGGGTCTAACACCCAATCACGAGACATTATCGGCTTGTCTCAAGTCGCTATCGTCGTGGGGAGCGGGCCCGCAACTTAGAACTACTGCGCTGCAAGTTGTGAAGGAGTTCGCTAATTTAGGCATTCGGCCAAGTCTCGCCGCTTACTATTATATGCTGTGTCTGTTTTGTAAAGAACGTAAGTGTTTTTTTAAAATATTTATATACTATTAACATAAATTGAGCAAATCTTATCGTAAAACTATTGAACTTATTTAAAAAATTCTTGCACAGACTTATAGTTTTTCATTGTTATTGAGTACTCGAGTGCCCTGATGATGGAATAACGTGTGAGTAAAAGCTGTAGTTTTAAAATTTATCAAAATGAGTCACTTAACATTTTTAAAATTAGTTTTTCATTGCATATTAACATTAAACTACTGATTGGTTGAATTCACTTAATATCGCCTAGCTCTATTAGATTAGCTCTAATAGAACTACACAGCCATTTTTCGGCATGTTGTTTACACGAGGATTAAGGCGGGAGGAATTGAGCGAGTCAACTCTTATTACCCAAGAAATATTATACTATGAAACTTTATTTAATAAACAAATTTTAATTAGCATTTATATTGTGTAATTAATGCCCGTCTGCTCTAAACTTTGACAGCTCCTAAGTTGATACTTAAGTCTCTACGACGTGCTTGGCAACGAGAATTGCGTTGCACTAAACTTAAGTCAATGCCTAAATGCTTAAGACATTCCTAACTTTAGGACACCGCTTTCCCATGTCATAACATGAAGCAAGAACTTAAGCATAGGTACCACGGCGTTCAAAAAGTTATGCGAATACACTAGTTAGAAAATTTTACGTTTATTATATTAATATTTTTCCAAGGAGTCACCTTTTAGAAAAAAAACATGAAACATCATATCTCAAACGCGAAAATTCCTTTCTGCTTCAGTATTCGTTGGTATATCGAAGAAACCTGAGCTACACAAGTTCCCACAATACTTTATACTATCCTCATTAGTTTTCGAACGACTCAAAATTGTACGTTGTAGATATTGACATTTTCGTTCATTGATTTAAGATTGACATAAATAACCTCGCATTATGCACTATAACTAGCAGCTGTATTGATATAATAAAATATATCTATTTCAAAGTAAATAATATTTACGTTTTGTTTGAACTTTTGATTGAAGGGATATTCAGTTAACCTTCCTATACCGTCAAATTGTGTAACACCTATACCCGCGCATGGTCTTACAGACTGAAAATTCAGGACACAATTTCACTGTTTTTTTTTCAAGGACACCTATAGTAATTTTATTATATAATTTAAATAATATTAATAATATTTGATCTTGGCGTTATTCACGATTGCAAGTTGTTGTTTGACACTCACTTAGACAGCGTAATAACCAGAGCTTCTAGGGCTCTTGGATTTCTGATGCGTAGTTCCAAAGACTTTACAAAAGCTAAAACTCTTAAAATATTATATTGTTCACTCTTAAGAAGTCACTTGGATTACGCGTCACAAGTTGCCCGTCTTGAATCGTTGCAAAAAAAGTTCATAAGGTACTTTCGCACGAAAGATCATAATTATTCCTCTGACGACGACATAGATTATTGCAGAAAGCACTACGTTCGCCCTCTTGCTAAGAGAGGGGAAATTGCAGACCTTATTTTCCTTGCGAAGATAGCCTCTGGTAATAATCATAGCTCTGAATTTCTCAGCCAACTTCATCTTAGTTGTCTTGCCAAACCTCTTAGAAATAATTCACTTTTGTATTTACCCTTAGTATCTACGAAAAACACCTTTATTTGGCGAGCGAGCAATAATTTTAATAAATTGAGTTTAAAATTTGATTTTGATTTATTTAATACCAACGTTGCATCAGCGAGACGTGTAATGAGCAATGTTTTTTTTTTCTTATAATAAGTAGGTTTATGTAGTGACCGAAATGTTAGGTTATCGTAGTAAATAATTGTAAATAGTTTTTAAGGAGTAGATTTAAGTGTGCTTTAAAGAAAATAATTGTGTGGTAAATTTGGACTGTTTTATATGGCCACTATTGTTATCATAGATATGTATTATTGTAATATTGGCTTCCTTTAATAAATAAATAAATAAATATCATAAATGAAAATAAGCACTGCGTATAAAAAATGTATGTTTTATTGAATAACTAATAGTCTTTCAATACAGCCTCTGAAATATAGGAACTATTTCATACGTGCTACGAAAATGTTAACAAAAATATTTTTTTCTTCTAATAAACAAAAAGACAAAAAATAAACTGTCAAATCTTATAGAGTATTAGTCGGCAAAGAATAAAATAATACAAATTCTTGGGCACAAGTTTCACTAAAACAAGCAGAGCATACGATAATAGCATGTTCCATACAAAAGTAAATTTTTCATTTAGCGCAGATGTACCGCGTCTTGCGGTCTATTTTGATGTGCAGTATGCACAACGGCCAATTGTACTATTGGCAGCTGTTACTGAGACTGGATTCTGGATCATTCAATATACATATTTCAGAAGACGTCTTAGCAAAAAGGAATTGACAGCTCGTCTTCTTAAAATACTCCACCTCGCTGTCGTTTTGATCTTCATAGTCAAAATCCGAAATATCGTCATCCAACAACAAACTTATTTGATGATCATCCATCTTCATAAAAGATAATTAAATTCAATATCAAAATCAATAAAACAGAAATTATTACTTACACAAAAAGTTTGAACTGTACCCGCGTCGGTCTCACAGGCCAATTGGCGCCGTATACGATCGCGGCAACAAATCATGCAGCTAACAAAAAGTGCATATACGAAAGAAGAAATAAATACGAAAATTTCCTTCGTTGGTCTCACAGACCAACGCTCGGGTATAGGAAGGTTAAATAAATCGTCAGGCAGGACAAGTGACAAGGAAATCAAATCAAAGACAAAATAGACTTTTTTGTTCATTTCGTTCATTTGCTAGGCAACGATCGTTCTAAGAGTCACTTAACGTAAACCGGTTAGTGCAGACTAACGCAGAGTAAGTCGATGCTTATGTGTGACTTAGTTAAGGCGTTACCTAACTAAGTCTATGCTTTGTATAGACTTAGTATAGACTTTGTATAACTAAACTCTATGCTTCGTAGAGTTTAGTGCAGACGGGCATAAGGGTCTGGGTCTCGATATAACATTCCAAGTGACATTACTAATGCGTCATTACAACTTGGGTTCTTGAAGTCGACTTTTCTAATAATCAAGGAAAACATACTTAACAAATGATTAGGAAGATATTTAAAAAGTTTATAAAAAAGGAAACAATAATCTCAAAATTCGAAACCAAAATCGGCTGATGAAGAATTGCCAATTTTTACCTTCTAAAGTATACGAGTATATTAAATCTTTAAATAAAATATATTTATCATATTGCAAATGTAATTTATTTATCAAATTATTTTTTAGGAGGGCCTCGTACGGACATATTGTCGTCCATATTACTAGATCTAGAGTCGAGAGAAAGGCTGGAGGCTTTAGAGCCAGTAGACACGAGCTTCTTTATCACTGCCATGGGTGTTTGCAGCGACCATTTACAGGTAAAACATAAATAACTAGTAGATATTTAAAAATAATGTTTTTATGATAAGAGTTGTAAACGTTTCTTTGGTTATACAAAGTTTCGCACAAAACAGTATTTTTATTCATTAACATCTATATTTCCTGTAAACCTATGAATATGAAACAACAAAACTTACAAAGAAGCTGTTAAAATGAGATCACAAAAAAATTTACAGATTAATATCAAAACTTTTCAAATGGCTCGGGTACTACCAAACATACGTTGAAACCCGCTTATACTGCTGACCGACGTAAATGGTGCAAAACATGTGCTGCGTTCCGATTAGAGCGCTATCAGCGCAAAAACTGCTCATAACCGTTCCGAATCGTTTGAACGCGCTAAAAGTGATATTTGTGCTATTGCAATCGGAACGGTAAATATCGCGCGAACCTTCTCTGATTGTTCGTCGCTTAAATCTAAAGTTATAATTTCATTAAGATCTTTTACCCTGAATGAAACGGGAGCCATTTTTTAACATAATACAAAAGAAAAATTAATGAGCAACCTTTTAAATTCTTTAATCGACTAATAAAAACATCAACGAAGAAATATCATGTGTCGGTTTTGACAGGCCGATTAGAGCGACCATGCTCCGTAGCTTGGGCACTGTCAGCGGGAAAATGGCGCTGTTTGTCACGTCATTGATGACGTATCGATATCGTTGTAAGCGCGCTCACAAACATTCGGAACGGGTATATAAGCGCTGTGGGCGATATAATCGGCAATCGGAACAAGATTTTTGAGGTCCGTCCCTCAGGAGCTTGTTATCTATCTTTCGCTATTTAACTTAAACTAAAGGTTGAGTACAAACATTAAGCGCTCGTATCCGAGTGGTATTCGCAGTCGCTTGACGATTGACAAAGTAAAGGAATGTTCGGTGACACACACGTAGAGTGGGTGTCCGCCAGTGGCTTTATGTTACGACATTGTTATTATCCTTTTTCCTTCCTAATCCAAAATCATAATTCCCGCGTACGTGGTTGACCCTACGATTAATCTACCTACTGTGTTCAAAAAAAGAAAAAAGTGTGATGGCCGCCGCGTGATTCGAGACTCATGCCGCTCGGATTTATTGTGAAAAATATGAAGATAACTTACTTGTAAACTTAGTGCTTGCGAAGTTTTGTGATCTCAAGATAGTTAAGCAACTGTGGAAGTGTGGATTTTATTGTAAATAAGAGATTTCTAAGACATTGAGTGCGCCACGTTAGATTTCAAACAACCAACCACGTTTTACCTTGGTGAGCTCCATTCCCTTAAATTCCTTAGCAATAGTCAATGCATTACTTCCCGTTGAATTTCTTAGGATTCATAAGACGAAACCAAACTAGGTATTTAATAGTTCAAGTTAACTCTTTTTAGCGGTCAAGCCTTTTCACTTTAGATACATGAGACTATCCACGATCACGTCAGAGGTCTATTTGGTTTCCAGAGGCGGCTTGAGGAACCCTCACTCTTACACGATGAGTAGTAGCAGCACCAAGCACTAATATGAACATCACAAGAAACACTACGAAAGCTGACCTACGAGGTCTCAGAAAACCATTATTGCTTTATTTTATTTATTTGACGTATTATATCGTTTTTCAGGACGTCAAAATGGCGGACAGAGTGCACGCCTTATTGATGCAAGGAGATAACTACAGACTGGTTGGCGACGCGTACAAGGAGAGCATTTACTACAGGCACTACGTCACTGTTCATTGCAGGTCAACAAGCAATTTACTATTTTACTACTTGATAATATTTCCGAAAACCTTCTTAAGTTTTCTTAAGTTAAAAGTAAAGAGTAGAATAATAAATATACTATTTCCGTTTCTTTATTTTCTCGATGACAGTTATCGTTTGTTACGTTTATCGATGTAGCTCCATCCCTATCAGTTTCTCAGACTCTGGTATTATATAACCTTGTACGTGTGTAAACGTAATATTTTTATAAAATAATGCATAATGTGAAAAAACGCTCACAGGAGCTGTCATCGTGAAAATAAAGAAATGGAAATATTATAATTAAGTAGATATCCAGATAAAAACGCAGTGCTTGTGTTGTACTTGTGTGTTGTTTAGATTGAAGGCAGATACTCATATATAAATATATGACATTCATCATAACAAACATTTGTGTTTTTCATTCAAAGGTCTTTTTGTATTATATAATAATATATACAATGATTTGATTAACCGTATTATACATAATTGTGTTTTAAAAAGTAATTTTCTGTTGCAGACACGCGCCATTTGAAAAGACCATAGAGCTTTTGGACACATTAATACCAAATGTTTACGTTCCAGAGCCTACTGTTATGGATCAGGTATGTAGCTATTCAAGAAAACAATTCTTGTTTCTTGAAAACTGCTTATAATTTTTTTATAAATTTTGCAAGTTACTAATCAAACATAACGGTTTCATTGTCTAAAAATTTCAGTTTAAAGTATTCTATTAGCATCAATTAGCGCAGTTGCCATCAAGATTTTATTATTCCAGTACTACTTTTATATGGTACCCTCGACTGTATTTGCGTAAATTCTCGTACCTCGTACATATATTTTCGAGATGAAAAGGCTATACGTTATTTCAGGTCGTTATATTTTTATACCAAAATTCATGAGAACACGTGCAGTACTTTTTTCGTCCTCACAATCCTTCACCCAACAATATTATCGAAGTAAAAGATTATTAGAACTTTTGCTTCACTTTGGATATAGAATAAGAATAAAATTTATTTCTGAAAAACTTACATCTAGGAATACACAATACGAACTTACAAATTTATTACTACGATAAACTACATAACTATCAATTATAATAGGTGTCTAAAAATTAACAATAGATAATATAATTATGATAAGTGATACTATCGGTTTATCATGATCTAGGGTAACAATAACTAGGCAAATACCTAAACTAAGTAATTATGAATTACCTGTTTCTTACGTACAAATTATTAAATATAGTGGAGTATGCTAAATAAACATTGGTTCTAAAACTAGTAAGTACATTAACAATTAAATGTGCAAATTAAATATTACATAAAATGTGTTTCATAATTCTCGTCACATTATAAACATTAGAAAAGAATAATAATATATACTAATACGACACGAAAAAATAAAAATACAAATACAACATAAAATTAATACACATTTTGGAGGTATTAATTATCTTATTTTAATACTATTAATAATTTCTCTGTATCTTCGTAGGACATACTCAAAAGTGATGCTTGGATTATCTGTTTAGTGTTGTTGTAGGTCAGAGGATATATGCCAAGTTTGGTGTTTAATCTTTTACCCAAAAGTGGTCCTAGGAAGATGTGAAATCTGGAAGAAAATGCAGTTTTTGTGCTTTGAGGACAAACAATGTCAATCCGTTTTTTGTTAGCTGTTTGTGTGCTATAGTTAAGGGTGCTATGGAGTTTTAAAATCGTGCTCATTATATATGACTGTCAGTACTTTACAATCTTTATAGAAACGTTCAGTGGATTAAAGGAAAGGTCGGAAATGGGAAACTTTCAAAATTGCTCTTTGGGCTCTTTCAATGTTAAGGAGAAGAGTTTTAGAGGCCCTGCCCCATGACGTAATACAGTAATTTAGTATCGACTGACACAATGCAAAGTATACCTGCCTCATAAGTTTAGAGTGTCCTAGGCTGCGTAATTTTTTAAAAACAAATATTAACTTGCGTACTCTGTTGCTAACCGCATCTATGTGTTGTCTTAAAGACAGAGTTTCGTCTGTAATAACACCTAGGTACTTTATTGGGTATATAGAATCAAAGTTTCCAGAAAACATTTGTTAATATTCCTAAATTTGACCTCATAGCCTGTTGTACAAAGTTTGTAACAAGAAAGTTATGAGTGTAATATTTCGTTTCAGATTATGTATATGATTCCTACAATCCTACCGACTACTTATCTAATAAATGTGAAAGTTTAATTGTTTGGATGTTTGTTAGTCGGTCACGAAAAATTTACTGAATGGATTTTAACACAATTTGACTTTGAATAGGCTAACTTTTATCCAGAAAATTTAATAATAATAAAAAAAATTCCGAGTAAAGCCGCGTGCAAGCCCTAGTATTAAATAATTTCACAATCTCCATTCGCAGATAATCAGCACGTTAGAGCTGGGTGGAGCGGGCGACCGACTGGCGCAGGCGTGGTCGCAGATCGTAATATT
Source organism: Marasmarcha lunaedactyla (assembly GCA_923062675.1). Taxonomy (NCBI): domain Eukaryota; kingdom Metazoa; phylum Arthropoda; class Insecta; order Lepidoptera; family Pterophoridae; genus Marasmarcha; species Marasmarcha lunaedactyla. Next base: position 10,200,182 of record OV281343.1, on the reverse strand, counting down.
CGGACACGCCAAGCGAGTCAACCTCATCGAGCGCCTCTTGAGCGCTATGTGCAGTGTTTATCAGTACCAAGGTAAGATAGATTGATCAATTTTTTGACACAAACACGCAAAAAAATGAAAGAAAAATGAAAGTGTCCACTTACATTATCAACCAAAGAGTATAAAATTCAAAGGTTGTTTATGTGCTGCAGCGATGCAAAATGGCAAGCACAACGTTTTAATTCACGCAAGCTATTTGCTTTACTGTTACGCTTATTCACATAGTTGCTAAATGAGGTAAAGGCTCAAGATCACACCATAAGTCGTAGGTGTTTATTGTTGACACTTCAGAAAATTCAGCTTCAACGAACACAGCTGTTGTATAAGCTACCAATAGGGTGAGAAAGTTTATGTATGTTTTCAAAACGCTAAGACATGGAATTCCTCCAACCAACCTTAAACAAATATAACATTCACCGTTCCTATGGAGGAAGTCCTTCGGGAGGTGCAGTACGCTCAATAAGCTTGGAGTTACACAGCGAACGATGCTTAAAATATGCTCTTTCAAGCCTCTTTATTATCAAACAACGCAGCTGCATAAAAATTGCGATGTATTGACTGTGCGGCAGCTTTTTTTTTTGAGTATTTATATAAAAACATATGATGAGCTGACTTAGGGTGTTACCACACCAATTGATCGTCCGTCGATCGATTGGTGTGGTAGAAACCGTCGATCGACGTCGATGGACGATCGATTGGTGTGGTAATCACCTTAATAATCACTGGAGGGATAGCAGCTTCTCCCAAGTCAGGGTGCTGTCAGACAATTGTAGGCCATCATGCCTACTGCGCGTTAGCAGACTACACATACCTTCATATAAATGTATAGGTGCATGGGATTATTTTACTACTAAATTACCAACTCAGGGGTGGTGTCAGACAATTATAGGCCATTATGCCTACTGCGAAGTCGATCGATTGGTGTGGTAGAAACCGTCAACCAACGTCGACTGTTCTATTCTGCCATCGATCTACGTCGACCGGTCGACGTCGATCGACGGTCAATCGATTGGTGTGGTAACACCCTTACAGTGCAAATGTATTACGGAAAAGAAGGTGGTAAGCAGTTTGTAAACAATTTTACAAAATTAACAACATAAATCCAGTTACTAAAAGTTCGGTCAAACTCAAAGTAACAAATTTTTTAATAACATAAACATATGAAGATACTGCAAAACTAGTGAACGTGCAATAAATAAATTTTTTTTTCATTATAATATCTATTTTACTTTTTATGATGAGCACTATATAATATTTAAGTGATAATGCACATATTCTAACGACACATAGTTACATATATACACGCATTAACACACCCACATACACCCCCCCCACCACACAGACACACACACACAGACACTTACTTATGCTTTATGTTTATTTTGCTTTTCAGTCATGGTCCTTTTTTGGTCATGTTATAAAATTGTGTACAAGAGGCATGTAATATACGGCAACAATGATAATTTGTTAAAGTACAAATACCGAAGTGAGAGACGCTGGCTGCTGAGATACTAGGTATAACTCAGTTCGGTAGCGAATTGAGTTAAATTGTTAAATTATAATATAATCCAACTGTTGTATAATTGTTGTTATTGATTATTCATGTTTATTAAACGCCAATATCGTAAACGTGGTTGTTGGATAAAACTAGAAGGACTGTAGAACCACCAGAACAGTTCTTAGCAAATGAGACTCTTAACTCGAGTCATATTAGAAAGCTTGCTCATTAGTCTTACATCGAAACTATCTATATTTTTACTATTATTGAAGATAGCAAGATTTGTTTGAGCCTCTTTGAATGAATTCCCACGAAACTAGAAGCTTATTTTTCCTCTCTTATTCGCGACAAAAAATTATTTTACATTAGAATATTTTGTTCTTCAGAAAAGGAAGTAAAAGGTAAAATGCGCGCGGCCGCGGCGGATATTCTGAAATACGGACAACTCACCGAAGGATTGGAGGAAAATAAAGATGCCAGGACGCCAATGGCTCAAAAGTAAGTAAATCTCAAATGTTTTTTACGTAAATAAGAGAAACAAGTTTATGTTAATGCATAAAAAAATCTGACTGTGGTGGAGCCAAAAGCGGAGGTTTATTTTTTTCTGGGAAACATTTTCAAGGAGCACATGTCCCCTGAAAATATTTAGACCACTTAATTAAAATATACAACGTTGATAAAAGCGAGAGGCATTAAATGAAACCACATATTTAGGCTACACAACAAAAATCAGATCAATGTAAGCAATAGTTTAGTCACAGGAATGTTATTTAGTTTTTTCTTAGTTTCACTTAAACTCTCTGTATCTTCGTAACTTTTTACTATAGGTATACATAGTTATCTAAGGGTCATTCACCGCGACGACAAAATTTACGCGAGCGACGCGACGTTGCCAGTTCGCATCGTAAGTTTGCAATACAAACAAGGAAGTACACTGTTACTAAATCTTTCCTTAAAAAAAAGTACAGATCACGGTTATCACACTCTAATGTAATAAGCGTAACAGAAATAGAAAAAGATCAGTATGTTGCTATTGCGCCGGCGGCGGCTCGGCTAAGTAGGTCACAATTTTTACTTTGTTTAGTGCGAAGACGCATTGCATCCGGGGTGCACGTTGCGCAATTCAGCACAGATTATTGTCGCTCACGCGTCCCATTTACTGATATTGTTAAGTTTTTATTGTGATAGGACACCAAACTTCTTATTAGTGATAGTGCTTTTTTATGTTGTGACAGGACACGGAATTTATTTAGTGTTAGTTTTCTTTTGTGACATGACAGGTAACTAAGTATTTTAGGTTTAGTTTTGTGAGTAGTTTTTAATTATTTCGGGGTGGGTATTTGAAATACGCATCCTAAATTTTGGATTGGTAAGGGCTGATTTTTATAGGCATGGTCCCCCCTTTCGAATGCTACCCCTCCCCTCCTGAGGAGATGCGTAGTTTTTTTTAATACGTGCTTAAAGTTTCGTATAACGGAACGACATTTTACATACGAATCAATCACATATTATTTTTGTTTAATTGTATATTGTCATTTCTATTCTGTCAAACCTGTCTAAATGACATGACGTTCGTGACGCATGTCGCTTCTCACTACCCCCCCTCCCCCCTCCTCCCCCCAACGCTTCATTCGGGATGCGTATTTCAAATGCAACCCCATTTTGGGTTTACAATACTTATTTTGTAAGTACGTAATACTTTCACAATGCTTCGTGCTACATACACGGTGTCAGAATACACTGACATGATTTTTTTTCTGGGGGTTTGTGATGTGTGAAGTTGATGTGTACGCGACAGACGTGAATACCGTAGAGGAACTTAAGAACCGGATTATTTTAGCGTTTAATAAATTAAAAAGTTTAACAACAAACAGTGACCTTGTTGCACGATTAAATAACAATATTATACGTCATTATAATTTGTGTACTATTGCAAAAGCGCGGACATTTCGAACAATTGAAGAATTAATGTGTAAGTTTTACCATGAATTATTATTTTTTATTATTTCCATTCCTTCCAACGTTACTTACACCACATGCTTACATTATCATCCACATCAAACCCGGCCGCTCCACTGTGTAGGTGTGTGAGCCGGTGAGCCCGCCGCTGTACGCGCTATGCGATTCAAATGCGATGTTGCCAATTTGTTATTTAAGTTCTTTGACAAAAGTTTTTTCGTATACTACTCGTAAACTTTTTTTTAATAGTTACGGATTAAAAGTAGGCACTTATAGTATATGTGGTTTCATTTAATGCCTCTCGCTTTTACCAACGTTGTATATAAAAGATGTTTACGTATTAGTTGATAAAAATTAATGAGTGCATTTATAAGAATGTTTGAAGCGTATATTTTCTTGTTTCATGTCATCAAGTGTTTTATCCTTTTATACGATTATCAAAAAACGCGCTACCTACCATAATCGAAATTGCTAATATCCTAAAGACTAGCATATTTTTTTTATATCATCTGTATTGTTCCACACTAAATTTTCGTTTTACAACTCTTTATTCCCATCTTCCCCAGACTGTCAGCAAACGCGCTCGCCAACATAATCGCCATCTGCTCCGCCGACACTACGGACGAGGCAGCCTGGCAGAGCGTGGCGGAGGCGGTGCAGCGACTGCGCGCGCCCGAAGCGGTGGGCGTGCCGGCCGAGCCCGAGGCGCTGTGCGAGGCCGCGAGGCGGGCGGTGCAGGCCGGCAAAGTGGGAGTGGCTGCGGTGAGAATCCACCTGTAGGAATATCAGCCTCGATCAAATTAGGAGTTGGTGGAGGTGATTTCTAGTCTATCGCACTTGTCTCCTCCGGGTTCGAAGACGCACAAACCTTCGACGCTATTCTTCACCGCTAGAGCAGTCGGCTTCAAGAACTACGTGGTTACATCAACAAGCCAGCGCCTTAACCACTGCGCCACCGAATATGTCTCATCTATGCTTTTATTTAAAAGTTTTTTATAATCTCAACTCTGAAATTATCGATTTCAAATATATTTCTTTTGTTTTTACCAAAATATCAAAAGGGTTACGAGTTAAGCCAGAGACTAGTAAATAACTGTAGACTAACCATGTCTAACAAAATTTTGTGATTTTAAATAGTTATTTTTACGATAGAGAGATAGCATTCGTTGCATTAGATTTGCAATTTATTTAAATTTAGTCAAAATAATACGTAAAAAACCTTAATATGGCGCTGTTTACAAAATCATTTGATATTTCATTGCAAGTACTATCAGTAGGTATCAGGCGACAACAGACGTTGCCAGCTAGTGCATTATATTATTTGATGCTATGTTGCCGCTCTTATAATTCAATAACAGAAAACTTTACACCACCCCGGATATTATTTGTAGTCTTACTGGGTTACTGTATTGCCAGTATATAATTTTTACCACAAAAATATAGCATTCATCTACACAGTTTGTTCTTATCTGCCTTAACATAGTAAAACGAATTTCAGTGCATTTAATTAATAGGTCTTTTATATTTTACTTTATTTCTTGATATCCATAAAAATTATGTCTTAATAAGTGCACAATTTTTATTTATAATGCATATAACTCTTAACTATTTTGCAGTAGTTAAAAAAATTGTTTTTGCTGGATGTATACAAATTTTGAAATATTGTGTAAATATTGCTTTTAGAAACTTATTAAAAAAAAATTTCTTTATCCAACAACTTTTTTTGTTCTTTATATAACAACATTTTACTTGTTTGACAATTTGAATTCTTTGTCGTTTGTTGTTGTTGCTATGGGTGTGTGTTTGTTTTGGAACTTTTCCCTGCATTTCTTTGAATTCACAATATTTCTGCTCACCTACTGTGACTTTTGCAAATTTTATGGACCTTGATTAAGCTTACGGCTGCTACGTATATCGTATAACATGTGCGTTTATCACAACTGTGAAACATTTAAAATTAGGTTATTATGGCAATTAAAATAAGGAGGATGGTAGTGCCCAGGCGTCTTTGAACAAAATAAACTTATACCAGTATGTTTATGGTCCTTTGTAGTTGTTATTTTATCATCCAAATTATTATAGTATTAATACAAATATTTTGCATTACGTTTCTTGTCAATAATTCATATAAAAATTAATGACGACAAGGTTGGTCCAAGCTATTTGAGAGTGACATCTAGTAATAGCTTGGATTTTGAGGTTTTTCCGAGTCACGATTTTTTGTATGGAGATGGTCAGTCTATAGTTATTTACTAGTCTCTGGTTAAGCGGATAAAACCGCGCAGGTTCCTCTAAGGAAAAAAAAATGAAAAAATTGGATATATTACGATATCCTTGTCTGAGTTCTGAAGTTAATATACAAGCTTCCTAAAAAACTATAAATATCTTTTATACTTTATCTATAATAATAGATCCAGAAGTAACACCGACTATGTTGTAACCTGAAATCTCCAACGGACGGTGTTACATGGGTGACCTTGCTTACTCCACTATCTTAGAAAAAACATGTGGTGTTTATTTTTAGGATACCTCTCCAACTAATGAAGGTTGGCTGTTGAGTTGCAACTTCCTTTGTTTGCGTAATTTTATCTTCGAAACTTCAGAACTTCTTACACAATACCAATATGAGAGACAACTGAGAAGGTATTGTCAACATTAACAAGTATAAAATTTTTTCATCATGTATATTAAATCGACCCACCTCAGACAACCCTGACTTACCTCGCGGAGAGCGGCTTCCCCGGCGCCGTGTCGACCAGTCGGCAAGTGCTCGCCGCCATGTTGAACCGCAGCGAGCAGGAAGTGTCGCAGCTAGTGCAGAAGCCGGCCGCGGAGATCCGGGACACCCTGCATCCTGCTACGCTGGTAGTGCTGGAGGCTTATCATTTGTGAGTATGGAGAAAGAAAGAAAACGTTTCTATTTTAGAACTATACGGTCAAAAATTAAACAAAGCATTAGTTAAATTAAAAACTATAGTTTCCTTCATTTTTATAAGTTTTTATAAGTGTTATTTTGTAATATATTTTAAATAACCATGTATTTTAAACAAATAAGCAAATCTCAAAAAAGGTTTATAGGTATGAAATGAAGTTGTGAAATAATAATAATATATATTTTGTATTTTATAGAAAGACGCTGTTATTCTGCCGTCCATTCATTTGGTATACGTTAAAATAAAAGAAAATACCATATGTTTACTTAAAAAGTATATACAGTTTGGATACCACTTATGAGCAATAAATGAAACCACAAGTAATAATTAGTCCTCAGAAGTATAACTCAATCGAATATTAAACGAAAAACCGGAAATTAAATAACTGTCATTTTCAAACAAAATAAATTTCGAAATAAATGCAGTAAAAGTATAACACTCTGTTTAGACACCGTACCTTAAGCTCAGCTGAAGAGCGGCAACGATGCACACGAATGGCGCGATAGGCAGCATGGCGCCGCCATGTTTGATTGTTGTTTGACGGTTTGCGACGTAGTGAAGAAAAATCACTTACTGTTCATTTTTTAACCGCACTTTTTTATTTCGCTACGATTTAACTGAACTGAAAATAAACCTAATCATGGCGCACTATCCTATATTGTGGGACAGGTGCGAGTTGCGCCAAATCTCTCCCGATACGTAAGTAAAGTTAACACTGCATTCTGGCGACATTCGCACTAAATTAAAATCATGTCTGTATACTGCACTGTAAAAATGCTGTTGTCGCGGCATTTTATTAAAAAAAAACACACACACACACAAACACAACAGTCAAGTAATGTCAATTTCACCGTCAAAAAATAAATACCAACAAATAAAATAGAAAAGCACTATTTACAGACACACAAAAGTCAAGTTCCTAGTGTTAATTTCACCATAAAAAATAAATACTGAATAAATTTTAACTACCTAATAACCACAGTTTACAATAATAACTGCACAATGCGCGAGCGCGAGTATCAAAGTCTCTGCAATAAGCACATGCGCAGGGGCCCGGAAGTCTAGCGGTGAACTGAAGACTGACGAGTGACGAAACATAACTGCCCAGTTGGCAAAAAACAAAAGGCATAAATAGTGCAAACGGTGCAATTGTCGGTATTCAATACTTATTTACAATTACGTACCTAAGTAAAGGATGAACTATGATAATCATCAATGCATTAAAATAACAGTATGTTTGCGTCATTAGAGTTTTTCTTATTATTATTAACAATTAACAAAATATTTTAAGGGATGGACTACATATTACAATAAATGTTTATTTTTTATTTTTACGATTGAATTTATGAATTTTAACAGAAGCCATTCGACTCGCCCAGTCTAGGCGTAACACGTTAAAACAATTCATAAGATTTTACTGTCTAGTTCTTTATTTATTTTATCTCTAACTACACATGATAATTTTTAATAAGAATGCTTTAAAGTATCGTTATGATAACTTTAAAAACACTATGTCCTTAGTGATTAAAGCTAAACATTATAAACATAATCTCGAATCATTTTCTCTTTTAACTTATTTATCAACCGATTATTATTCCCTTTACAAAACAGTGGTAACTAACTGATTATGACTTTATCAAAGCCGGTGGCGGCAAGAGCTCGTATTTATGTCGCATTTTCTCTTTTTTTTAAATGTCGGAGTGGAGTTTATTTTCAACTTAAAAATTTGTGGAAGAATATTTAAGCGGTTACCACACCAATCGATCGACCGTCGATCGACGTCGACTGGCCTATAATTGTCTGACACCACCCCTGAGTTGGTAAGTCTGCCAACCCGCAGTCGGCGTGATGGCCTACAATTGTCTGACACCACCCCTGAGTTGGTAAGTCTGCCAACCCGCAGTTGGCGTGAGGGCCTAAAATTGTCTGGCGCCACCCCTGAGTTGGTCAGTCGGCAAACCCGCAGTAGTCGTGATGGCCTACAATTGTCTGACGCCAGCCCTGAGTTGGTAAGCCTGCCAACCCGCAGTAGGCGTGATGGCGTACAATTGTCTGACGCCACTCCTGAGTTGGTAAGTCTGCCAACCCGCAGTAATCGTGATGGCCTACAATTGTCGGACGCCACCCCTGAGTTGGGTAGGTAAGGTAATCTTGCAAAGATTTTTATTTCCAAAACAAATTCTTCTCTGAAATTGTCCAAAATCACGTTTACAGTCACACGTCTAAGTACAGAATTGACGAATTGCTTGACATTCATCACTGCTCATCTTCATTGAACTTATGAACTTAACTACTTAATCCGTTTGGACATACAAGTGACATGCAGTAACTTAAAATTTAGTCACCAACTTAACTACTTAATACATGTAAACCGCACATTAGCGGCCTTTTACGGTAGGACGGCAGAACAGGTGTTTCCACCCTGTACGAGCCCCGCTCAGTGGAATTCCCGCGCTCGCGCAACTCCATCCCCACCGCCTAGCTAAGCGCTTAGGCAAATAACGCATTTGCATTTCTCCAACTAAGTTCCTAAATAATGTTAATTCAAGTTCATTGACTCATTGACCTAGTGATGCAAATCTACAGTGTGTCTCTACGAATTTGCTCAAAATTAAAACTCTAGTTTTTAACCTAATTACTGGACCGATTTCTTTCATTTTTTGTATACTGTTAGAAAAGGCGATAACAAGTATGAGTTTTCATTTATTGCCCATAAATGGTATCCATAGTGTGTATAATAAAAACTAGTAACAATTAATAAACTGCATTCATTTTTACTTCACAATAATATAAATCAATTACTTTACAATTTCATTTAACTATCTGAAAATGTTGCCGGAAACATTAACAATATTATAGTAAAAAATCTTTATAACAATAATTTTGACTACGCGTCACGTAACTCGTTGACTCAGAGCAGAGCCGCAGTTCGTGTTCGCGGAGATACAATCATGTGCACAAGTGGTACGAAGCACACAACGATATTCATGATCTACTCAGCGACTGGCAGCAACTTCAGATCCGCCAAGTTACCCGACACGTGCTATATTGATATTTAATAATGTTAAATGAAACAAATATAAAGCCATCGTATTGTTTCAACGAAAAAAATGTTTTTTTTTTGTGTTAGTTTTTTCATCGTCAGTAGATTTTAACGTAATTTTTTATTTATATATTTAATAAATATATAGATCACAAAAAAGCATGAGTGTTTACATGGGTCAAGCCAATAACGTAAATAGAGTATGCAACAATTATGAACTTATTAGTAGCAATAATTATAGTTCCCGGTATAAAAATACAATATAATCACCTAAAACGAAAATCGCAACCAGCACACAATTGGCGCACCGTTACACCACAACCGTAAAAACGCTTTCACACTAATTTGCCTGGTTGTTCAAGATATTACATTTTTATTTAATAACTTTCAGAGCGAATGCCAATAGTCCCGCGGCAGGACGCGACTCGCCAAGTTCATCCGACAGCGACAGTGACTCACCTTCCGACAGCGAGTGAACCTTGTCGTATAGATCGTTAGGTTTATTTAAGCTCAACAATAAAGTACTTTAGTCTTAACATATTTATGTTTTTTATTTTAATGCTGTTGTACGCATATGAACCTGGAATAATAACTCTGGATGAAACTGTGAATTACCTTGCATTCATTACATACTTTTCTGTACCTAAGGAATGCAATCTCGATCCAAGATAAGCAATTGAGATCTTGCATGTAATATCTGGTGTCGAGAATTGCAATTCCTAGATCTCATGCAAAAAGAGATTCGAGTTTCGGCGAGATTTCGATATTGACGAGAATTTAAAAATGTTTTAAAAAACCTTTTTTTGAGTTTTGAATGGAGATTAATTCCATTCAAAACTCAAAGAAATAACTTTTGCGTAGGATATTATTGTAGCATTTTCTTATTAGAACAAACAATTTGACTACTAAAATAGAGAAAATGTATTGAGAGGGAATTTAGTGGCTAAAAAAGATGGCATTTTGACTCATAACTTTTAAAAAACGTAAACTCATTAATCTTGAATAATGAATCCTAAATAATGAAAAAGATTATACATAACCTATGGTTTTCATAATAGCTTTAAAGAAGCTCGGAGTACTCATAGTTTCGTCAGCTAATCGACACCTAGTATCTGCAGCTACCTAAGTATCCTACGGTTGAGAAAGCCCGTTCGGCTCTCTCGCTATTTGTATTGTAGATTCAGCCGTGGATTCGCTGGCTGAGCGAAGCTTTGAAGCCAGTCAGCAAGCAATCCAATGCGCTCTATAAGTCACAAAATCTCGAACGAAGGTTTCGAGGTGTCGAACAAGATTGCGTATCGTCGCGATTGAATGTCGAAATGTCAAAAAAATGGCCGAGATCGGTATTGCAGATAGGCTGTACCGTGTAATAACGACGTCAATGCAAAACGTCATGTTCAGCTGAGTAGGTAAGGTTTGAAAGGCTATCACACGAAGAAATGAGGATTTTTTGTATTTAAGTATATTAGGACTGCAGTGCCTTCTACCCCAGTCTTCCAATATAGTTAAAATTAATAGGTACATAAGAAATGGTGAGATCATTTTATTTTTTATTTTTTGCTATGGCGTCAAACAGTCTTACAAAAAAAAATAACAAAAAGTTTTACATTATACAAAGATAACGAGTGCCGAAAAGTAGCTCATACAAAGTTATGTATTTATTACACTTGTTCATATTTTGATTTTACTTCTTGCACTAAATATCATTAACTAAATATTTATAATTCACATATTTCCGTCAAAAAATATAATAAAAGTTTTAACTTATCTAAGTAGTAAACATTTTGTAACCAGATAACATTATTTTACCCAGGCTAATATGTTTTCGGTTCCATTAATTATTTTTTGTCAATGTTGTAAGATTGTCGCTTACACATAGACAGGCCTCATATTCGGCATCATACAGAGCCCTCTGCACACAAACAAAAGTTGTGGAATCGGCTTTGAAGATTTAATATACTTCTAGGTACGTACGAATTTTCTGATATGGTATATTCAACAAGACTTGCAGTTTATAGTATTGCTGGCACAGCTTTTAATACTCAGTATACAGCTGTCACAGTATGGGATGTAGGTTACTACCTTAACTAGTGAAAGGTTAGCACTCATTTCGGAATTCAATATTTATGTATATGTATTAGTGCATAGTTTTTATAAATCTTTCAACAAAAAAACGCAAAGAAATAATTTGGGATATATGATAACACCCCTCTTTTTGCGTGTTGGGTTAAAATACAGTTCCAAATAAAATCCATCCAATATAACTACATGTATATAGAAGGTAACATTAAAATAACACATTTAATGCTATTACCTACCTACAATACACATCATAAAGTTAATCTCTATACGGGATCTTATTCATAGGAATACCGTTAATTATGGAAACAAATAGTAAATAGAGCAAAGACACTCGAAAGTTAAAATATAAAAAATAAAAATGTTCTGTAAGTTATATTTTTTATCACAACTTTTCAAAGCTCATTTTCCTGTCTGCAGCAGATACTTCCTCAACGGCCTTCTCGCACGCAATGAGCGCATCTCAGAGTAGTTGTCTCTTGAGCTTTGGGAGGTTTTTCATTTTATGAAACAAAAATAAGTCGTACGGTGCTAAATCAGGCCTGTAAGTCTGATGACCCAAAAGTTTTACCGCTATGTGGTGTTTAGAAAGTCCCTCGTATTGATCGCGGATTGCGCGGGCACGTTGTGCTGGAGCAAAAGGCCTCGGAGTCCCGTGTTTGGTCGCTTGCTGCTCACAGCGTTTGGTAGTGTACCACTCTGCATTGATGCAACTTTTGTTTCTCAAGGGAACTGATACTAAATACTCCGTTAAGGAGAAAAACTGGCGATCAATATTTTTCCAGCGCTTTTCGATCATTTCGCTTTCGCAGGCGTTGGTTCGTTTTGAAACAGCTGTACTGTTGACTGGCGCTTTGTTCCTGGATCATATTGATAAATCCAAGAACCTGCTTTGAATGTATTAATCATATGGCACCATTCCACGCGCGCCTGTTTCTGAGCATCGGTGCGGTTGTGGGGTCCCAGCGTCCTCTTTACACAATGGTGGTTGTGCAGAATATCAGGAATACTTCTCGATCCAACCTGTACATTATGCTGAGTCTCCTAGTATGGGATTTGCCAGTTTTGTTGAATCAAATTTTCCACTTGCAGCACGTTTTCTTCCGTAACAGCAGTCAAAAGACGACCACTTTTTTCTTCATCCTTCAAATTTAAGCGACCGCACTTAATCTCGTTATACCAGTGGTACACATTCGCTTTACAAGGCGTCTCGTTCATAAAAGCTAATTTCTTTCTTTTAAAGTTTCAAGTTGGACTTGAAGTCGTAAAAAATCATTGCACGAAAATGTCACCGGCGCAGATCCATTTTTCTATGACACTCCCTAATTTCATAATGCTGGTCAAAAAAGTTTGAGGGAAATTTAAATTTGGAACCAATATCTTTTTACTTTTAAATAATAAAATTTTCTAAATAAATTATAACTCGCCAGCATTCCAGCCAGTTTTTCACAAAACTTTCTGAGTGGCCTGCCTGGTATTCCCCACACTTCCAGTATGAATTTTGCTATTTATGTAATATACATTAATAACGTAACTTAGTTAGAAATTGTTTATATTCATTTAATCGTGGACCTCTTGTTGAACATTATTGTTGATAAAAGTTTGCCCTGCTTAGAAGCGTGAGCTTATTTTTCGGCACAAAGTTGCTACAGTGTGTTATGGTTAATTTATTTATAAAAAAATAAATATATAATCGGACAAAGATACTTACTAAATAAAAAAATATGGGAGTATGAGATTTGGCTTAGTGACAAATAAAGCTTACTTAAACCTGCAAATTAATAAATAAAATAATACTTAGTGTCTCGTTTGAACTTTGGTTGTTAAAGAATATAAATAAATAATATTATGTGTGATTTAGAAACAAAATACATTAATATAACAATAATACATTATACGAACTTGTATAATGTAATGTCCATGGTAGAATCAAACAGGCAACGTCGATCGACGGTCGATCGATTGGTGTGGTAACACCCTAAATTAACTAATGAATTCAAAAATACTAAAAACACCGTAATATTCAAGTAATACGCGACAATCTCAAATGAGTTTATATGATCAAAGTGAAAAAATTGTTTAACAAAAATATAAATTCTTCTGTACTTGAAAGTAGTTGGCGCTTTACAAATTGTTGGTCAAATTCAAAAGCTTATTTTTAAAATATTTTTTTTTACTTTTATTGCCTAGGTTCTATTCATAATAGGCACTGGTATAAAAGACTAACTCTCCCATGTCTCCAAGAGACATAAATATTAGTAGTCATAGTAAATAAAATATTGTTCCTTAATTCCAAACCAAATAAGAACAGCCTTCAAAAACTAGTTACTTAGCTCATTACTTTTGTGTGCTTACTCTGGATACGCTAACCTTCTGAATAATGCGCATGACACATAGCTCTAGTGACCCGCTCTCATTCTACCATTTCTAACAAAGGTGCTAAATGTACAGTCATTTATGTTGCTGACCAACTTCGAGGTGCCTTCGCTTTTCTTTTAGTGTTGTTATAGATGCCATAACGCACGCAAGTTTAAAAAATGTGTAAAATTGAGTTCGGAATGTTTTCCTTTATGGTAAGCATTAATCGTTTACAATACTGGTTCTACAATTGGGTTTTCTTTATAAACTTCTAGCTTGTTTTGATGTTTTCGAGATGAAACATAAACAGAGATAAGATATGAAACAGCCTTCTTAATTGGGGCATGATTATCTAACAGGAAATGGTTTTATGAGTTCACTAAACAAACTTACATTTTTCAGGTATTGTTTGCTGCTAGTTCAGCTAACGCGTTCTTCAGGCAGAAGAGTTTTGAATGTGGACCTTACGGATTTATTTGTGAAACTCAATCTAAATTGAAACTATGTGAAGGTGACACGTTATTTGGGCCAACATTCCTTTGTCCTCCAAACTCGGTTTGTAACGAGGATTCGAGTGATGTGTGTGAGAATTCAATTAATTACATAGATCCAAGTATTAGCAGAAATGTTCGTTGCCACCGCAATGAAAGAATCGCTGACCCTAATGTTCCAGATTGTAAAGGTTATATTTTATGCATCCCAAACAAAAATCGTTTTCAAGGAATAAAATTGAGATGTGCAGGGAACACAATATTCAATGGGTATACGCGAACTTGTTCGTCAATTGAGAAGTACAAGTGTCCGTTGTCAAACGTTACAAGAATGGAGTTTTATGGGAGCAGTAATCGTCGCGCTGATTCGTTTCACAATGATGATCGCAGTACGGTGGGGGCTCCTGGGAACAGGCCGATCGATTGTAAGAACTATCGGTTCTCGGTGACGCCGGCACGTGGCCCGGTGAAGGCGGCATACTTCTGCCCGCGGACGGCCGCCGGTGCTCGCGCCACTCGCTGCACCGTGTTTTCTGATCAATTCTGTATCACTTTGGAAAAGGAGACAGAAGACCAATTTTCAAGAAACTTTGTACCTGCTTATAGAGAACCTCGTAACAATATAAACTAAGTCGAGATATAGTTATTTGCTTATTTTTGCGATGTGTGAAGTTTAAGTAATCAGACTGAATAAATAAAAATTATTCTTAAGTTAAATATATCTCATGATTTTGTAAACGATTTTTTATTTACGCTATACCTTACTAAGCTGTGCTATATCAATCTTATCAAAAAATATTCTTGAAGAAAAATATTTATTGCATTTAATAGCAATTCTACAATTAATGTGACTGAACAAAATACTAGTTTAGTTTGAACTTTAACGAGGATATAATAAAAAAATATTCGGAATAATATTCTTAGAAGTAACTTTATTTACAGAGTTCCAATTACTGTCTACTTATAAAATATGTAACAAATATTAAATAAACGAAACAAATAAATATTCAATAATTTTTTTACTTTTTAACATTCGTAACTATCAGCGTCTACACACTTTTTCTTTTCCTTGTGAAAGACCTCATCCGAGTCACACTTTTTAGATTTCCTTCGAAATTCTGATTTCTTTTTCTTACAAACGTAGTATTTTCTACAATTACTTGAGTGAGCGAATTTACCTTCTCTTTCGCACTGGAATTCCTTATTATCTTTCTCATTTGATTTATTCTGTCCTGGGGCTGAAGCTACTTCGCTTTCACTTTTTGAAGAACTGTCGATAGAGACTGAAGAGTATTCCGTTGACCTCGACGGCACAGACAATTGTGGTGTCACATGCTCTACACACTTTACGGATGATGCGTTCAGGCGGTATCCAAGCTGACATTGAAATTTAAACCTTACATATGTAGCGTCCACATTTTGTTTACAAATGTAGTAAACATTATTTTTCAAGACATCGCCAAATCGACCTTCAGAAACGCACCTAAATTCGTTTTGTCTAACACAGTGTGATAGGATTTTTGTGCACTGTTTTCTAAACTCACTGAAAACGGTATTTGCTGGACATATTCCAGCGATGGGCACGCTTAGACCGATACAGACATAGAATTTTCGACAATCCTCATTATCAGCATATCTTCCTCTATGTTTGTTAACACAGTTGAAGGATGGTTGGTTTTGTTCATTACTGTTATTTAAAGATAAATTAGTTGACGTAATTGCGGGTCGTGAAGTTGCCTGTGGCGGTGAGATTGATGATTTAATTGTTAAAAGATGAGAACCAACGGGTTGAATTAAAACTTGACTCGTTATTACTTCAGATCTTTGAGTGTGATCTTCCAAAGCTGGACTCACAGTAACTGACGGAGAAGAATAAACCGGTGGGTTAGACTCAGAGCTCGCATTAACTGATTTGTTTGATTTAGTTTGCTGATTTAAAGCAGATATTACAGTAATCGCAGGAGCAAAGTTAGTATTTTGTATAACAACTGGGTTTGCAGTAGCTGGAGGGTTGTAAGCAGCGGGCTGATTTGAAACTGGATTTGAGATATTAGTAGTATCCAAAACTGGACTAAAAGGTGCAGGATTTGACCCAGCTAACTGATTCGTAATTAGGGTTGGGAATACTGTAGGATTGGAATTACCAGACTCATTCAAAACTCGAATTGGGAAAGTTGCAGGAGTAGAGTCTGTAGACTGCAGCATACTTGTGGGTATGACTGCTGCAGGATAAGAATAAGCAGAAGCATTTGAAACTAAACCAGCAGACTTTGTCATATTTGGGGTTGAGACTGTTGCAGAATTAGAAACAGCAGACTCATTTAAAACTGCACTCTTGGCAAATGCAGGATGATAGCCTGCAGGTTGGATTGCTACTGGAACGGGGGCTGCTGCAGGAAACGAATGAGCGGACTGATTTAAGACTGGTACTGAAACAGGAGCTACTTTACCAACGGTAGTTTGAGTTAAAACTGGGCTGGGAATAGGTGGATTCCGAACAGCAGGTTGGTTTACATCTTCGTCAATAAGAATTGCAGGATTAAATCCAGTGGACTTACCGAAAAGTGGGCTTGGAACTGGTGTAGGATTAGAATTCGTAGACAAGTTTAAAACTGGACTGGAAACAGATAAAGCATGAAAGTCAGCAGACTGATTAAATTTTTGATTTAAAATTTGGCCTGCAGTATCCAAAGGATATGATGATGCGGATGCTTTCTGGTCTGATTCTGGGCTTGCTGTAAATGTTACCTGTGGACTTAATATATGACGTACAGTTGCTGATGGAGAAAGATAAGAATCAGGCTGTCGGTTTAAAGTTGGGCCTGAGTTTGTATTGGTATTTTGAGTCGAACTTAGTTTTAAATAGGACTGTTGGTTTGAAATTTGACCAGAATCAGAAGTAGAAGCAGCTGATACTGGAACAATTTTGGAGTCTGTGCCAGAATTTACTGTATCACTAGAAAAAATCGCTCGAGTTGAATCTATCCCTGAAATAGGCGGTGAGTAAGTACTAGCTAGTTGTGATAAATCTGAGCTCGGTGATATTGTTATTTTATTCTGCTGATCAGAAACGATCTTACGTACATTGACGTTTGAACCAGCTTGCTGGCTTCCAACTGAACTCGTACTAACTGAATTAGTTGAATTTTGAATTAATATATCATCTGCAATAACTGATGGGTATAAATCAACCTGTGGTACTGAATCTAGAGCAGCAATAACGACAGGGTTCGAGCCAGCCTCATGGAGTGAAATTGGTCCAGCAAAATCTGATAAATAGTAACTACCCGGCTGGTCCCAAACTTGCCTTGGAATAACTGACAGGTAAGGATCATCCATGTCTGAAATTGAAACATTGGAGTCAGTTGGCAAGTTTGCAGCTGGAATAGCAACACCTGGAAAGTTTTGGTCACCTCGCGGGCTTGAAACAGACTTCGTATTAAGTACAATGTTAGAATCCGCTTGCTGGTGTAAAGATGGTTTTGGTGAATCCTCCTGTGCTATGACTGACGTTGAAATAGTTAACGGTGGTCTAGAATCATTATCCGGTCCCAAGTTAACCCGCTGTGTTAGAACTGGTCTTAAGTTATCATTGTTAAAGAAACTTCCTTGTAGCGTTAAAATTGGATTTGCATGAATAGATGGGTAAGATTCTGTTAGTTCAGCCTGATGTTTTGAAGTTAACGATGGCGAGTTAATTTTATCTTGTTGCAGTGTACCTGACGTTTTCAGAACTGAATAATTAGAATCAGCCTCCTGTATTGAAGTGGGACTCGTACTTGGTGGATTTAAATAATCATAATGATTTGGAACTGGGGTTGTCAGAATTGAAGCTTCAGTGTGCTGGTTTAAAGCTCGATTTGTATTCATTTCTATATTATAATGAACCTGGTGGCTAGAAACTGGTATTGCAGTTACTGGTGCATTTGACTTTGCGCTCTCCGTAATTAAAAGTTCGGGAGTAGTCCGCTGGACAGTAATTGAATTTGAAATAACTGGAGTCCTCAAGTTAACCTGCTGAATAAAATCTGGATTCAGATCGATCGTAGAAGTTGTTTGCTCAATTAAAACTGGATTTTCATCATCATTATCTGTAACCATTTGGTTCAACACTGAGGCCGTTGTGCTTGATGAATTAGAATTAAGATGCTGGAGCTCGGAAACTAGTTCAATATTCATCGAATAATTTGAATCAATCTGTTGGATAGAAACTGACTTTTGAGAGTAAGTATTATTATCTGACTTGTTATCCGAAGAGTAAAAATCAACTTGTACTAAGTCAACAGTCACTTGGGGGCTTAGATCAGCCTCTAATATTGGAACTAATGGGCTACTTTGTTGAAACGTTGTCTGCTCATCTGTTACTTGGGTTAGCCAGCTAGAATAATTCTGATGGATTGCTATTGGCTTTGTTGATAAATGAGTATCATTTGACTCAAGGCTCTGACTTGGCTGTGAGAAGTTGAAGTTTGTACTTTCGCTTTGAGATCCTTTAGTATAAATATTGAATTTACTATTATTCTGGTTTCTATCGTGTGACATTGGTGTCAAATCTTTGCTTAAAATCTCAGATTGGTTCAGTTGGTCTGAATGAATTGCCATGTTGTTTGTTGTAGTTTCTTGTGGGTACATCGTACTATCCAGCGTCAATTCCCCGTGTAGAGGAAAGCCACCATTTTCATTTATTTGTATCGTTTCATTCAGTATGTGATCCCCAAGCGGTGAACTTTGCAAGGTTACAGATAATATTGATGGAGTGGTTTCCGAACTTTCATTTCTGTTCTGAATATTAATATTATCCTCTTGCACAGTAGTGTATAAAGTGCTTGTTTCACGATTTAAATTATGTGGAGTAGTTTCAGAAGGAAGCTCAGTTTCTTGTTGTTTAGTATTTTTAACGTTTCTACTTGAAAAGGGTTGCTGTTCTATAATTTTATTTAGATCTAATTCAATGTTATCATTCAAAGGTATGGTAGATAACCTCTCATTGTTATTCTCGTAATCTATCACTTGTTGTGGTTCATTATCTGACAAAACAATTGGTTTGTTGGTTTGCAATAAATTATCACCTATACTCAGCGATACGCCTGCTCGTTCACTTAGTATTTCGTTTTGATCTGTATAGGCTTTTTTTTCTAGAACTGGCATATCACTTAAAGTAGCAGCTGAAATTATAAATGAAATTTTCGGTGTGGGTGTATTTTCATTTAAGTTATTGTAAGACTGGGTATTGGAGTCGTGTTGGTCTGAAGTAAGAATCTCAGAGGTCAACTGATTTACCACGACAGAACTTTCAATTTCCGATTCACGAATTGTATTGTTTGATGATAGTTCAGAATTAGTCTTCAGTGTTGTATTTTCTACAAATATGATTACAGGAGTATTTAGATATTTGGACTTATCTTCATCTGGTAAATGGGTTGAATAAATACTGTTTGGAATACCAATATCATTCATGGCAACAAAACTAGAAGATGTATGTTCTACTAATTGGTCATTTGATGCATCATCCGTACCTTGGTTTGATGTTTCAGTAACTAATTGTGCCACGCTATCTATGTTAGGAGTTGTCGATATGTCCCATATGTCGTAAGATGTAACATTCAAAGTATTATCCTGTGATGCAGATGAAATCGCTTCAGTAGTTATGCTCTCTAAATTATTTGCAACAGCATAATTTGTTGTTAAATAGTTTTCACTTCCAATTGCAATTGTATCTGATCTTCGAATATTAGCGTCCTCATGATGTGGCGTGTCAGGAATAAAAACTTCAAAATGGGTTGTTTCCACTACCATTCCAGAAGTCACATCTTGGATTGGACTGCTGGTTATATATTCATCCGCAGTCACGTTAGTATCGGTACTAGTAAATTCAGCTCCTTGCCTTGGTATTCCAGTTATATTTTCTACTGCATCCACTTCAGTTCCCTGTGTAGTTGGCAGTTCTTCATTCGTGGGTCTAAAGCTTATTGTACTATATTTATTTGGAGATACAGTAGAAACTTTACCACTATTAAGATTTAATCCTTCTGTTGTGATCTCACTTTCTTGTACATTCGCAACTGTAGTTGTTACGTCTACAGGTAACGTTGATAAACTCAACCCGTTGAAGTATTTTTCAGACAGCTCTAATTCACTTGTTTTCTGACCAGGCTTTATTGTGGTAACGATGATTTGCTCCCAATCTTGATTTAGGATATCTTGAGAAATATCGTTTCCCACAGAACTATAATTAATAGAAGGCACTGTCGTTGGTACTGTTACATATTCACACTCGAAATGGTTTGTTCCACGACACTCGGTAGTTGCTGGACACTGTATCACAAAACTGTCAATAGTCTGAGAGATTCCACCACCTAAATCTACACAGATCATAAAGTGAGTCGAGTTCACACAATGAAAAGGTTTTCCATCGCAGTCGATATTCGTTGACGCTATTACAGGCAACCCGAATAAAATCTGAAACAAAGATTATAAAAAATAAGTCCTAATTCAAAAAATATTGCTTAATTTTTTATTAAATCTAGTACACGCACCAGGTATAAAATTTTATTTAAATCGTTAACTTTAGCGTAAAAAGCCATCTGCACATTGTTGTTACAACGGGTTTATTTCGGCAGCATCCAGTCGTTTCTCTCGATAGTTTAAAGTAAAATGTAGCCTTGTTCGAGCTGTGAAGATATGAATACTCCAATCTATGTTTGCATAAAGACGACTCATTTACATTATGCGCTACAATGTAGATTATGCTGACACTAAACAAATACACTTGACACCTTATTTCCTTTGCGCTGTTCTTATTTTTCTCAGAATTTGCGAATAGTACATCCTAGTGTTATAGCTTCATATTGATATTTCTTTCAACAATGTATCGTATTTCTTGTGATTGTATACTTTTACTGTTTAACTTTTTGTATACATTCACATAAACGAAAGTGACGATAGTTCTAATTTGACAATTTCAACTATATTTCATAAAATTAGATAGACGCGTGCAGTTGGAGTTTTGAACTTTATTTGATCGTAATAAAAAGCGTAAAATCCCGATTACGTAAGCTAGCTAAGATGTTATCTGTGTAAACAAATGAATAAAGATAAAATAGTAAATTCACAAACATGAGTTTGCCTCCATTAATTTATTATAATTATTTTTTCAGCATTACTTGACTTGACAAAGTACCTTGTGTAACATTTTATGCAACGTGTATATATAGGCAAATTAACAATTATATGCCAATGGAAAAAGTGCAGTAGAAACTGAAGATAAAGATGTGGAGGTTACACGCCTACGCCAAAGAAACTTATTCCACTGACCTATAGTCTTTTATAATTTTATTATAAGATTGAGCTGTGTGGATTTATTTTTATGGCGAATAATTACGTACAGACATAAAAATTTGATCGTAATCCACTTTTCATGGGATAAGGTACCTACCTTATTTTTGCTTGTTGCAAGAAATGGTGTACCACTTTAAACAAAACGTCCCGTTTAAGCAACACAGCTGTAAGGTTGAGTAACTGAAAAATCAGCTTTGTTGTTTAATGGCGTACAAATGAACTTCACCTGTTGGGTGTCACCCAACGCCACAAACTCCAGCTGGAGTGATGGGTACAAAACCTGGTGATTGTGCTATGGACACATTTATTTGCTATTTTATATATTATGTATTCAACTTTTGTATGTGTATAGTAGGTTCTCTGTTTATAATGGTGTTTGGGCCAATTGTACTGGATAGCAATTTTCATGTCTTAATATAAGTAATGTCAAAGCTAGACAAAAATGTCAAACCTAGAGATTTTTTCGGCCGTCGGCCGATGATGTTTCAGCATATAATACCCTCATGATTATTTTTAATAGATTTTCTATATAGTCATAAACCATATTCAATAGGTTATTGAACTAACTTTTTTGTTTTTGGTATTTAAATTAAACAATCAAGTCAAAGGAATCTTACGTACAACACTAGAGTCACGTGTCCAAAATCTTAATTAAAAAATATAGAAAGAAAACACATTTATACATTAGACTAACCTAAAGGCTTTTAAAGGAAGAGGTCTGTACCCGCGACAAGTCGAGGAGGTCTCAAAATGCGAGAAACTGACGCTACTGAGCCACATTATCTCTCGACCCGAAGCGAGTGTTTGTCACGTTTAGACACCTTTTCGGCTGATTATATGCTAGCCCCGCGCAACTTTAATAGACGCAAACAAGTTTAACCTTCCGCGCTTATGAAACTTGTTTTCAGCTTGAGTTCTTATTGTCTAACACAGGAGAGTTTTTTGGATAATTTAGTTTATTTTATGGTAAAAAACGTTCTAATACAAAGGAAAATCAAAAAGGAAATAACATGGGAAGAAAAAGAGTAAAAAAAAAGGGAAAGCCGAAAGAGCACATCCACTTGTTGCAAAATAACAGAGTGAATATTGGATTGACGTATTTGAATTTTGAAGTTTGGTGATAGGGATCCCGAGCTAAAAAAAAACAAAACTCACAAAAAGTTATAGTTGCAATCGAAATAATGCTTTGCAAGATTATACAATTAACATAATTAAGTTTGTAATATGTTTTTGATTTTATTTATTTAGTTTTAAATGTGTACTTCATATGTTTACTTTATTGTTTATGAAAAGCTTTGTGCCTTTATCTTTAGAATAAGCCACCAGCAAATCTTTTTTGCGTTGAATCAGTAACCCCAACGTTGCGCAGCTTTTGTATGGTGACTCCTCACGTTTAGTTTCTTATAAATTGAGATAATTTTATTGGGAAATATTTTAGTTTTGATAGTTTTTTTAAATAATCATTTACATAAATGATACGAATTATCGTGCATTCCATTCGTCCATTAAGTCCATTAAGTGGGAAACAAAAAGCTTACTGACGGCCTAAAATTCAATTAACCCTTTGATATTGGGATATATAATTTATATTAATATTAATTTCAACGCTTTAAGAAGTTTACCGATTGACGTGCAGCGTGTGCTTGTCCGCGGCAGAGATGAAATTTTGCTATTTCAAATTCAAAATATTACGTCACTGTATGAGGGTTGCCCTTCTCGTAGATCCAGAGACATACAGAAAATCAAAGTCCTGACTGCCTAACTCATTCACTCAGCATGCCCTTACCTACCCCTGGATCTATAGAGTTGAAATTTTGAACGTATTTTTTCTTTTTACATGCACAAGTAACGAACCCATTTTAAAATGTAACTATTAAGGTGACAAAATGGGGTATACGGTTTTTTTTTATTTAAAACTTCTGACGGTAACTGGAATTTATAGGAAAGAAATCGTGGTTAACATCTACTACGTATTAGTATTGATTCACGCTTTTTAAAGTGTCTTTGAACTTTGTGTTTTTTATCAAACGGAAAAATATATGTGATCAGCAACTACTAGATAATTAGAGGATTCGGTAAATATACAAACAGTGGAATTTTACTTTTCCGTTCACCTCTCTTATCTTGTAAAATATACGCAGTGCAGATTTAGAGTCTTAGCCTACAACTATGGAAAAGTATTTATTTAATCGAACAATATTTAAAACATTCTTAACATTCTTCTATAAACATTCTTCTATATTGAAGAAGATTGCGTTTTTTGCAACAATCGAAATCGCTAATAGTTATATTCAATAACTTACTAACAGACTGCTCTTTTCTGCAAATGTAGAAAGAAGTAATTGTCATAAGTATTACGAAACCCGGAAAATCGGCTCATTTACGTTCAAGCTACCGTCCTATTAGTCTGCTTAGTGCGTTAAACAAATTATACGAAAGGATCATTTTGAACTGGCTCCGAGAGGTCCACAATTTACTTTAATAAGCAGAGAATCAGATGACCAGGTGTAATAAATGAATGAAAAGTTTTAAAAACTTGTCGTTTAATCCAAATATTTTAAACTTTAACTAAAGTAGGTATTATAGGTAAAACATATAATTAATATCACAATATCATGACATGTATTAAACTACACTAAACACAACGATTAAATCACTACCTTATAAAATTTCATTTAAATATGCCAAGGTTGGCTTATCCTTAGATATTTAATTTTGTTAGTATAAATGGATACTAATGATAGTATGAGCCAGACAACTGAAACTACAGTTAATATGATAGCCAAGATGTAAATTGATAATTTTAATCCGTTTGTTTCATCTATTATAAAACCGATTCCAATAACAAATGTTGCTAAAAGTATTGCAGACAGTGTATCTAGTGTGCTGTTAATTTTTGGCCATTTACGGACTCCCACAAAATCTTGAACTGCAGGTTCCCAGCAACTCACTATTGCACCAAATCCGAGTCCTCCGATCACACATCCGATTGCATAGGAATCGTGATCTTCGGCTTTTGATAAAACTGTAAAACAAAAAATATTCATGAAGTTACAATATCACGTTAAGCCTTACTGTGTATAGTAGCATTACTGAATAACACATACCAAAACACGCTGCCGTGGAGAAAAATAAACCCATAACGGTTACGTGTATATAATTTCTTTTTAAAGTTTGCACCAACCATGGAGTACTCAAAAGAAAACACATCCATGTGAAGGCATATAGAGATATGGAAAAGTTTGCTTCAACCATTGAAATTCGTGGTTGCATCTGAAAAGCTAGTGATGGCAATGAAGTGAGCACCACTGCTGCCAAACTCAGTCTCGAAAACTGCAAAAGTAGAGACGGATAGAACTTCCAACACGATAGAGAGCGCGTCAGAGGTTTTATCAAAGTATCGTTAACGCTGTAACACGCAAAAAGTAAACGTCTACGCAAATAGTAAATTCTATATGATGGCATCCAAAAACGTCTCTTCATACTTGCATATGCTGATTGACAACGAAAACTAAATGAATTAAAAACTCTCTCTCGTTGAACATCAGTTACTGGAGATATATTGTTGTAAGTTACCTCCAACTCGGTATATTCTCTGCTGTCTGCACTTAATGAGTCTCTTCTAATTTGATTACTAATGCATTCGTCAATGTTATCCACTAGATTACTCAGTCTTTTAATAGCAAAATTAAACTGCTTTGTGTGTTCTCGTGAATCTTTAATATCATCATCGCTTTCACTTTCTGGCTCATCTTCACTTATTTCACTTTCTTCCGGTATATCTGGCAGAATTTCTACCCCTAATATATTTCTTCTTTTTTCTTCTGGGCTTGGTGGAGGTGTTATAGTAATTGCATATTCAGAGTTAAACGGGTCTTCATACTGCTCTTCGTGTCTGTGCAAGTTGTCATCTAATGGACTCTTCCAACATTTTTTACTTAAATCATGAAGCTGCAAATCTGTTTCAAAAAAACTGTCACTTGTATCGGTTTTAAATATTGCATAGGCTTTAGACGTGTCGCCATACCTTGACATTGAGGCTGGGCGCTTCACAGATTCATCGACTTTCAAAAATAAAATGAAAGGAAGAATTTGAAGAAATGTTCCAGCGTAAACGATGTAAAAAAATGAATATCCATACGTATTCATCAAGGCATAAATTATATGTGGAAATACCGATAAGCCAAGAGCTTGGCCTGTCACACAAATAGCTCTTATTATACCTAATCGAGAATCATATGTTTCAAATATCACAGCGTCTACTTGAGCAGTTATAAGCGAGGATCCGAACCCTGAAAAAGAAAAATGGCTGACTTTTAGGTAGGAAAGGTATTTGAAAGAAAATAGTTTGCAGTATCGACAGAATGGGCGCATCTTAAGTAGTCCTGTAACATCCTCGAATTCATTGTCACTTTGCACCCGATTATTTGAAGGACAATAGGTATTATATTTCGTCGCTTCATTCTTCAGATAGTATATAATTAAACAGGTAGTCCTTTTAAGGTAATAGGTAACTTTTTACAGTTTTAGAGTATGTCATTTGACTTATTCAAAAAACCTCCGTCTGTTTACTTGATCAACCCCGGTCCCGGCAACTCTTCATTCTTTTTTCGTGCGTGGTAACAAGCACACGTCTTATACCAACCAGTAACTTAATAGTTTAATATTAAATATTGTAAAAGTTGTACTAGAAATGTACTAAAAGTTTGAAAATTAGAACAAAAAATATAGAATAAACGAAAGCGACTCGTTATTTCTTCCGATAAGGTAAGCCATTTTATATTTTTTCATCAGTGACCGCGGGTATCTATAAACTATAATTTCGGTTTGTTGAAAATATTAAATAGTTGATATATCACGCTATCTGCCAAAAATTCCTGGTAGTCTTCTACCTGGTGTTTATTATTATAAACTATAATTTCGCTTAGTCGAAAAGATGCAGAAAATACGTGTAATCTATAATAGATATATCACGTTGTCCGCATAAATTACTGGTAGTCTTCTACCTGATGTTTCCTATTCCGACTAATGCTGTATAGTAATCGTATTGTTATTTTTGACTTTTTTTTTCAATAATGTTCAAATATTTTAATACGAATACAGAAAATGCGTGTAGTCTGAAAGATATTTAACACGATATCTGTATTACGTAATATTCTATTATTTCTATTTTTTTCAAATCTGAAAGTCGTCATTTTTTAACCTCCTTTCTAACCTCGGGGCTTAAGGGGCTCCAGTTATGGAGTAACCGCTATAAATAGCTGAATGAACTTACTTCTTGAAAAAGGAGATAATAAAGTGTTAAAAGTAATATTAGTAATAATAATAAAAAAGCACACCGAAGCTATCTAAGTACTCCCCAAACATCGACAGGCAACCGATACACGCAGGTCGAATCCATTACTTTTACGATTATTGGCCTAAAATAACAAATAATGAAACGATTTAAAAGTGGATAAATAATAATGATGATAACTTTAATTCCATTTCATGATAAAATTCCACCAATATTTACTTCCAAATATATTTTGTTTTTTGTATTTAAAACTAAATATGATAATAGCAATTAATAAATTGTTACACTTAGAGGCTATAAAACCTCGCTATACCTTAAGTGATCAGTTTATATCAAACAAATATAATTAATAAATATTTTTGGCGCCTAAACTCAACGGCGAAAAACGGTTCGTACTAAAAAAATTATAATAATAATAATAAATAAAATTATACAATTTTGTAGAAAAAGTACACTTTAAAATGGAATCTTATAAAAAACAGCTTGTAAATTTATTCCCCATAATTGTTTCTTAGCTAGCATAGCTAGCCTACTCGTACCTATATTTCTTAATTACAAAAAATACCTACGTTTTGAATTTCAAGAAAATTATATGTTTGAGCCAATTACTTACGAGTTTACGGCCATGCCGTATGGATTATCCGTTGCTCCGGGGGGTATTTACAAAAATTATGCGTGAAGTTATGAGTCACTTGTTGTGAGTTTAGACAAAAATCGACTAGTACCGACAAAGCCGGTAACATTTTAAGGCTTTATGTTTAACATCGAACAGTACCCGACGATAAGCGTTATAATAATAAATAAATTTATGAAACTTCAAATATGCTCGATGCGAGATTTTGCCAAACATATAGGTGTGCTGGTCGCAGCCTGTCTAGCTACAAAATAAGTACAACTGTTAGCGACGCAACATGAAACGGATTCGGCATAATTTTTTTTTTTTGATCCCCTCCACGGGAAGGGCAGATAAAAATGCTCTGACGCATACTCCG
This sequence comes from Marasmarcha lunaedactyla, assembly GCA_923062675.1. Taxonomy (NCBI): domain Eukaryota; kingdom Metazoa; phylum Arthropoda; class Insecta; order Lepidoptera; family Pterophoridae; genus Marasmarcha; species Marasmarcha lunaedactyla. The sequence continues at coordinate 10,172,156 of OV281343.1, read as the reverse complement.
CGCGCGCGATCGGAGTTATGTGGGACTCGTCCCGACGCCTACCAGAACCATACCCACTAAAAAAACCCCATGTCGGCTCGTGCAATTTTTTGCTACTCAGCCTTCATCTGAGCGACGGCCAATCGGTGAAAGACGCCGCGCTAGCGGGGCCCAGAAGGGGTCACCCACTGGGATTTACATAGCACTGAAGGTGAATTCATAGCACTGAAGGTGCTCAAAAATGAAAAATAAAAAATAAAATTTAAAGTTACATTAAATAAATAATAAAGAAGTTAAATTAATTCGAATTTACGTTAGAATTAGAAGTTGCGGCCTGAAGGGCTAAGAGATCTAGCGTCAGCTGCGTCGCTACGTTCGTGTGCACGTTTCTCGGTCTAGCGACTTTGAATTTCGAATCTAAGACAGGAGCAGTATATGAGACTGAATCTCGAACTAGAGGATTGGGATGGGATTCGGCGCGTTTGAAAAACGATCTCTGTACAGGTCCGCGTTACGCACGTACCACGGTGCGTCTGTGGCCCTGCGGCAGAAGAGATTTTGAACTACCTGCAGTTTGTGCAGGAGGGTTTGGCATGGGCAAAGACTGGCGAGGCATATGTCATGACGGGTCTAACGCAGACTTTATAAAGCGTACGTTTGTTTCTGAACGACATTTTACTTTTTCTACCTGACATACTATATAAGCGGCCTAAGTAAAAACGGGCGAGTTTCGTTACTCTATCGACCTGTGGCTTGAGAGAAAGCGTCTGGTCTAAGGTGACGCCTAAGTATTTGGTAGTGCGCTTCCAGGGGATGGGAGTACCTAACATTCGAACGTGCAGATTGTCAGCGACACTACGTTGTTTGCAGTCGAAGTAAACCGCAGAACTCTTGTCTGGGTTCACATCGATACGCCTTTTTTGAAACCATGCACCGAGGGCGTCTACAGCCTTTTGGAGGTGAGACAAGGGACACTTTAGAACAGGAATGTGAGCCCAGTGCAAAGTTCAGTGAAAGTTTAAAACCTTTCCAGTTGGTAAAGGTCTTAGGATGAGTGACGTGATTGTTAGGCGGTCCTAGCACGAGGGAGACGGGGCGGTGATCAGAGCCAAGGTCATCGAGCGGTTCGATAGACCTGAGATCGAGGTTGATTTGTTTGACGATCGCAAAATCGAGGATGTCAGGGGAGTAGTTAGGGTTGCCGGAATAGTGAGTGGGAGTGACGGAAGAGTAGACGTCGAAGTCGAGTTGCTGAGTGATTTTAAGGAGTTCTCTACCGCTTTGGTTGGTCGATAGGCACTTTCAGTCAGTGGAGTTAAAATCTCCAAACATAATGACTGAATGGCCGAGGGCGAGAATGGCCTCGAAGTCGCTAAGGATAGGTCTGGTATGATGGATGTCACTAGGTACGTTGACTGAAGCTATGATGACGGTCGGATGACCAGTCATAGCCAATCTACACACAGTGGCCTCCATGTTGAGGAGAGGAGGGGTAGGAAGAGGAGTGCAGTGGAAACCTCTTTTGTGATAAATAGCTGTGCCGCCGTAACCGTCGGGCCTATCGTTACGAATGAACACGTAATTGGGAACAGCGAATCCCCTGGTGCGGTTTGGAGTGAGCCACGTCTCTTAAAGGAGCAATAAGTCTGGCTCGTTGTTCCGAAGGAACAGTTTGAGCTCAGGAAGGTAAGTGCTGAGACTACGATCGTTAAAAGAAACTAGGGATAAGCCCTTGGGTTTGATACGACCGGACGCAGGATTTGCGGGTCTAGACATTATATTCGCTTATATACGAATTTATAAAAACAAAAAAAATTTATAACGAACTTAGAAGCGAGTGATGCTTGGCTAACGCAAATAAACGCTCTTGAGGAGAGCGGGCGGCTCGCAGTTTGCGTGCGAGAACGGAAATTTCCTTAATGTCGACATTTTGAATGACGTCGAATACGGTTTTCATGTCCTCAGCCAACGACGACTGAGGTGAAGACGACGGAGCGGGACGCGGGCCTACGGGAGCTACGGGAGCTGGGATAGTACGGGAAGGTGCAGGTGGAGCAGCAGGACGCTGTCTCCAGGACAGAGCCGGAGTAGGCGTCGGCTGCACGGGCTTTGCTGCCGGGGGATCTCGGTTGCGCAGCGGCGCGAAGTTGGCAGAAGTGAGCGGCGGCGCCGATTTAGGTGCAGCCCTTCCTGGCTGAGGAGCGCGGAGCGCGCGGGCAACCCCTGTAGTTAGCTGTGTGGCCAGACTGGCCGCCCAGCACACAGGCAGGGGGGGAAGTGGATTCGGGTGTGCGATTGCACTCCTTTGTTATATGAGGATCCAGGCACTTAACGCACCTGGGAGGAGCTGAGCAGTTAGCCGCTGCGTGGCCGTAGAGCTGGCAGCGGTGGCACTGCCCAGGGTGACCACGGGGGTTGGGACGCTCGACGGAGATATTCGAGAGTCCGCAGATTGTGCGAGCCTCTCTGAAGATCTCCCTCGAGTTGGGAGTATTAGACAAGATAACTTAAGCTAACGGAAAACGCCTACCTGGATCCCGCGTTAACTCGTGAACGGGTGCCGTTTGAGGGTGTTCGTCGTTTGGATACTTGGGGGGAGGGAGACTTGCCGAGCTAACAGATGCAGAAAAGAATAATTTTGTATAGACATAAAGAGACTCTGTAAATTTATTTAAAAAAAAAAAAAAATACCCTTGCCAGTTCTTCTTCACGAAGGTTTTTTTTCGAACTGGTGGTAGAATCATGTTTTATTTGACGTCAATAAGAACAAGTAATTGTCAATGTTGAGAAATAAATATTTTAATTTGAATTTGAATTTACCGCGGTTTGAGTGCATCTAGTGCACAGCTTCAGCCGGGAAACCCTGGGACTTAAGATCCTCGAGGATATCATCGTTTGCGAGCTCGAACGGGACGCCCCGTAATACTTCGCGGATCTTACGCTCCTCCGGGAGGGCGTAAGTGTAGTACGCGATTTGTTTAAGCGAGAGTAAACGAGTGATCGCGCGGAAGTCGTCGATAGTCGCAACTTGGATTTTAATATATTAGTATCGCCTGCGTTATTTGCCTTGAGATAATTGATTTTGTGCTCTTTGCACAAGTTAGAAACCGCGGTCCTGAGCGCTTTTTCGCGGAGAAGACGGATGGAGGGAGCTGAGGCTTTGGTGGGAAGGGAGCGCAGCGCGTCGCTGGCTTCGACGGGACCGACGGAGACGCGGCCACTTCGAGTGACATGAGCGGCGCGTGGGCGGGTGTAGAAGACACCGGGGTTGGCTCGGGTGTTGAAGACACCGCGGCTTTCTTCGAACGCTTTTTAGATCGTTTGGCAACAAATTGAAAAGGAGGCTCAGGAGAGCCGGTTAAAGTGGCGGCGCCCGATGACGCATCGCGGATTCCGAGTCGCTCCCGGGAGCGGTACGCTTACGGCGCGACGTTTGAAACGATGAGACCGACGCGCAGTCCATATCCGATGGAACGGGAGACGCGGGAGAGCTATAGACCTGGGGGGTCTGGACGTTGGAGGCCTGAGGGGCTGGGGTTGGGGCCTGAGGGGCCGGGGACGCGTTAAGCGCTAGTACGGCCTGCGTGAATATGTCGTCAGAAATTGAAACACCCGACGCGGCGAGTGCTTGGGCGAACGCCTTCGCAATGTTTATGACGCTTTGCTTATCCATTTGGGAAGGGGTTGGGACTATGATATGAATATATAATTATATAACAAATGCCTAGAGTTCCTAAATAAAAACCTAGCGAACCCTAGCGGCTAACCTCCCTACCAGCGGTAGGGGGGCTGGGGAGAATAACTTAAAACTAACCGTAGTACGCCGAAGGCCGCTACCTAGAAACCTAAAAAAGGGTACGCAGGTAAAGAGTTGACCGCGTTAGGGTCAACCTTTACCGACAGAAAGGACAAATACACACGAAAACACACAGATATGATAAAAAATATATGAAAATAGGAGAAAAATAAATAAAATAGAGAAGAGAAATAAAATAAAAATAAAAGGACTGGTAATAAAGATAAGCGTAATGCGAGAAGCTTTATGTATGTCTGAGATAGAAATTAGACCTAGGTTATTTGTCAAATACTGATTTGTTTAGATTAGAGGTAGATAATGGTAGATATAACGTTATTGTGTATAGGTTCATATAATAAAGTACTTCTTTGAAGTAATAAATGACGTAATATGGTTAGAGATTTTCTCGTTGTATAACTATGTAATTATATGGTTTATTGTTATGGTTCATTGTTAATAATGTGTAAATTGATTTCTTTTATTGAAATGTAATAGTTATTTTCATGGTGTTTTACGTATTTGAAGAGAATAACGAGAAAACCTTTGTTGTTGGATATGTTCCTAATTGGTAGCTATATCTTGTTTGATTATGTTAAAAACTAATTGTAATTAGAATGTTTGCATATTTTAATAATATAAAATGATAAAATTATCTTTGTAACCGTTTCGCCTTAGGTACAATATTAGGCTAAGTAAGTAGTCTGCCGGCGCGTACGGTGTTTTGAGATAGTCTTTGTTCTAGAAAGTTTTTTGTATTTAATTTTATCAAATTGATATTTATGTAAACAGATAGGAATCGTTTCGCTCTATTATTTGAATATAATATTGTAATAGTTTTGATTAATAGTTTGAAAGATAATTCGATGTAAATTTAGAATCTAAGTAAAACTTAAGTGTAATTAGGTGCAAATTGCACAAACGTGCCAGCTGGAATTATTTAGGGCGAAATTTGTATAAAAGGCGCTCGCCAAGCTACGGAAGAGCATCGATGTGAACCCTGAATAGAGCTCTGCGATGCGCTTCAACCACAAACGCCGTCGTCCCGCTGGCGATCCCCACGTTCGAATGTTAGGCATTCCCATCCCCTGGAAGCGCAGTACTAAATAGTTAGGCGTCACATTAGATCCGACGCTTTCTTTCAAGCCACACGTCGATAGAGTTTCGAAACTCGCCCGTCACTACTAGGCCGCCTAAATAGCATGTTAGGTAGAAAAAGTAAATTGTCTTTCAGAAACAAACGTACACTTTACAAGGTCTGCGTTAGACCCGTCATGACATATGCCTCGCCAATCTTTGCCCACGCCAAACCCTCCCTCCTACACAAACTGCAGGTAGTTGAAAACCTCTTTTGCCGTAGGGCCATAAACGCACCGTGGTACGTGCGTAACGCGGACTTACATAGAGATCTTGAACTGCCTACAGTACAACACCTCAAAACACTCTCTGAAGCGTTCTTCAAATGCATGCGGAAATAAATTTTTTGCCTCCTGCCCAAACGGGGAACAAAAAAAAAACTACGGAAGTCAGTTCGGTGCCCACAAGTGAAGAAATAAGTACTAAGAAGAAAGAAAAGCTCAAGTTCAGAACATTCCAGTTAGAAGAAAGAAAGTGCTGTTCGGTGTATCCGGAGACCAGTGAAGAGGTCCGAAGAAAGAAGCTGAACGATTGCGGTTCACAGGGTTATTTATAAGGTTTTGTTTGTAACCGCAATAAACTTTCCTGCTTTGAAGACGTGTTGTTTTCACTACGCTCCAACCTGCACTCGATCAAGTCGGGTGTCACTCCGTGGTTCATCAGGTCGTGGTGTCTTCGGGGCTTCCAAGGGTACTACGACATCTTCCCAGCCGGCGCAAATAAAATTGGTATAGACTGTGTCCGGGATCCTAACCTGGTCCTGCTTCGAGTTAGACCTTGCGTCCTAACAGTCTCCTAGTCTTTCGCGAAGTCGGACTCGGGGCTAATTCTGTATATCAGTTTCCCCACAATAACTATGACGCAAAAATTAATCTCCCTAAATAACTGTTAGAAGATTTAATCTGGTAGAAAAGTATAAGTAAATATACCATTTCCTGTTCAATTACTTCACAAATTTATAAGATATACACGGATGCATTCAGAACAGGCTGGGGCGTAGTATTCCAAAACAATAAATTTTATTGTAAAAAAGAATACCATATCAATTACCTAGAATTACTAGCCGTTTCCTTAGGCTTCAAAAGTTCAGCCGAGGAAAAAAGAAATTGTGCAATATTTTTACGTATTGAAAATACCACCGCTATTAGTTACGTCAATAGGATGGGTAGTATTCAATTTCCACAATTAAATACTCTAACTGACATTTAGACGGCTATGGCATTTGGCGAGGAACGTAATTTATGGATTTTTGCTTAAATGTTTGTTTGCAAATGAGACGCATTTGTAACTAGGTATCCTGAACCGGATGCAGTTGCAGTCGATGCGTTTACGATCAATTGGGCCTCTGCGTATTTTTAACCATTTCCTCCAATTTCCCTTGTCTTAAAATGTGTAAGAAAAATAATTGATTTGAATTGAAACAAAAGATTTAATTAACTCCCATAACAGCACCAAAGCAAAGCTGACCAGCCTTACCCTGGGTGCTGCGAGACGCTCCTAGCGGCGTTCGCGCGGCGTGGATGTCCGCTAGAGACCCTGACGTTGATGCTCGCTTCTCTGGTATCCATGACTATTTGTCAATACAACGTCACGTTGAAGTCATGGTGGGAGTTTTGTGCGTTACATAATACTGATATGTTCAAAAACCTGTTTTATTAGTTCTTTGTTTATTAAATGAGCAATTTAATAAGGGTTGTTCATTCGGTTCATTAAATTCACACCATTCAGCCTTGTCTCTTTTGTTAGGCGAAGATATGGGCTATGATGAGGCAAATTTTAGAAGAAGCCTATAAAATTAAACCAACTAAATCGAAGTACACATTTTCTTGTGATCCAAATTTAGTTCTTAATCAGCTTTCTCTATGATATTATTATATTACTTTAACTTTAGGAAAAATTACCATAAAGTTATCGTTTTTAGCCGTATGCACCGGACATAGGGTCCAGACATTCAATTAGAAAATATAGTTTTTGCATCCGCACCCATAATCATAATAAACATCATTAAAACCACAGCCCCAAATCGTAAACAACCTATGTTATCCTTGCCAATCTTTAAAAATAACATAATGATATGTCCTGTATCGACTCTAAAAGATTATATTTTTTGTGACGAAAAATATTAAAGCTTCGAACTCGGAGTTCTTGTTTGTAACATGAAAGGCTCCTCACAGAGCCGCGTCGAGTCAGACGCTAAGTCGGTGGATAAAGCAGTCGCTATAGGTAAGAACGGCGTTGGCATGAGTGTGTTCAGCGCACTCAGCACGCGACACGTGCTCCGTGTAGGTTATCCGGGGAACGGCTGGGTGGACCTAAAGCTCTCAGGCTTTTACAAAATTTTACCATAAACCTATATCAGACCTACTAAACGACTTTGCCTTGTCCGTACTTAATAAAAGTACAAACCACTTAATACCTTCCTTTTAAGAGATTCATTAATATTAAATTATTCCGTTTATTGATTGAATTAATTTTGCAATCACCAAGTGTATAATAAATGCCTAAAGGTTACTGGATTCTTAAATTATGTACTAAAGTAAGGAATTAAATGAATAAACGTATCTAAATAAATTATAATTTTTAAAGACAAAAGAAAACAAAACATAATCTCTAAAAATCTACCTGTTTAATTATATATTATCTGATAATAAAGGACCCGTCCCTCCCGGAACCCATACAAAAGTTTTGTTTTGATCTCTAAGAAATGAAGACTTGCCGGGACCGGGGTTGATCAAGTAAACAGACGGAAGTTTTTTGAAAAAGTCAAATACTCTAAAACTGTGCGAAGTTACCTTGTACCCTAAAAGGACTACCTGTTTAATTATATACTATCTGAAGAATGAAGCGATTCATATAATAGCAATAGAACTTCACTTGGAAGTTGGTTTAATCATCTATCTATTGTATATACTAGAACACCAAAAGAGTAACATACTTACTATATAAAATAGTGCATTACTTACCAACAATTGCACCAAAGACATAAATGTGAATGTTAAATGGTAGAAAAGCGCAAATAAATACTCCTGTTACTAAAACAATGAGCCCTAGAGATGACATTACACGGTACCCCACCGCTCCACCCCATGAGTCTGCCGCCTCTCGGAACCAGCATTCTGGAAATTGCATGGATTGTCGTTGGTTATTAGATAACTGGGATTTTTTCTAGTTTAAGACAAAATTAGATTGTTCAGGGAAGTGTATTAGATGTTATAATACTTGTGGATCATATTAATAAAACAACAACAAAAAAATTCATTAGGGATATTAAAAAAGTAGGCGCGTAATACAATGAAGGGGATCTTACGTGTCAAGTTGTATGTAAGGAGCAAGACAGCTGGAGCAGTGATGCCGAGCTGCAAGGGTACACCGAGTTCATATAGATGAACAAGTATCACGCCGTAAGACAATACCAAGTTGGGAAGGAATATCTGAAAATGTTAATAGCCAAAGTAGGTATATGTCATGAACCTTGGCTAAACAGAGACTATTGTATCATTTGTAAGAAAAAGGAAAAAGGAATTGATGGCAAAATTTCTGGGAGTAAGAAACTTTAATCATTTCGTTCAGATTCAATTTGCAATATTTTGTTTTATTCGTGACACTATTATATTATTTGCTTTTATCTAAGTAAAACAAGAAATTTATAAATGAATCGACTCGTTAAAATAATATAAAAATAAAAAATATTATCCAAAAACTATGTAAAAATATAATGGATTACAACTGATCGTCACAGATAAAGAAAATCTTAGTTCCGTTTTATTTTTATGCATAGGAAGTTATGGCTCTACGTTCTTTGTTATTCGTACCCTTAATTAAATGCCTTCCAAAGATTCTGACGTATATCTGTTTTTTATCTTCTCAGTGTACCTAATTAAACGCACAGACAAGGCTTACAAGCTCCTTATCAGTCTACACTTCTTGACACCTTGTTTTTTCTTTAAATCAGTATTACATAATCACAATTTTGCATATTTTTTATAGCTTATTATCCTTTAAACTCTCCACCTCTAAACATATTACTGCCAGTATAACTGGGACATTCCATACATACATTTATCATGAACACAGACAAAACCAAAGACCAACGCCACTTTACTCCATGACGTCGTTCAATAGATTCCATCGCTTGTTGTTATCCTTCATTGTCACACATTCTTGCAGAACACATATAGTTTTTTTTATTTTTAACAAATCACTACAGTTCCTATATTAATTATAAAAGTTACAAATTAAATAAACTGGACTACGTCATATTGTAATATTGACACTCCTGTAAATATAGAAATTAAGATACCAAAGAGCCGAATACGTAGCCGTCGTCGGTGATATCTTATCGGTAAAGTTTGTAGGTAAGTACACATAATTTGTGTGATAGGAATTCCAAAGAAAATAGTTCCGTTCTTTGTACTGTAAATCACTTTTCAAGTTCCGAGTTCAATTATCAACCTCTTTAAAATAATCTTTCCGTCAGAACCTATGTATAAAGTAAAACTAAACCTTGTCTCCTGTCTGACGAAGCCAACAATAGAACATTAACGTTAATCATAAATTTTAAACAAATAATAAATAAACGTCAAGTACATAGTTGAATAAATGTCGAGACGCATTTCAAATATATACTTACAACATGTTATACTCTACAACAGGAGCAAGTGCCTCCAAAATAAACATCCCAGCATATATCCTTGAATTTATAGCTAAATCGGTAAAAACATAACTTACACAGAATTAGTTTGTTGATAGAAAATATTGTGCATGATTTTTACAACCCGTTACCCTACAAGTGGAGAGAATATATTTTCGCAAATTTTTTTAACTAGGTATTCTCATATTTTCATACATAAACTAGCACGTGATCCACCTGATGTTTAGTAGTACTCGTGCCTATGGAGACCATCGTTGATGGTTTTTTTTTTATTTATATTCGTAGTGTGCGGTTTCTGTACGGCAATATTGTTTAATGATGCGTTGCCGGCCATAGGCTTCAGTTGGGATTGCCTTTGTTGATGTTTCCGCCGCTTTGTTGATGTTTAACATCACTGGCTGCTCCGTTCACAGCAACGAAAGTAGCTAGCATTTTAACAACTGCTTATCACGGAACTGAAAAGCAAACATGTAGGCAATTTTCTGTGAGAACCAGTGTCGTAGTAATAGAAACTTAATGCACCACAACGTATTTCCATTCTGTACAAACAAGGTCAGAACGCAGGCAAAAAAATCTACTCGCATATACCTACTTTGTAAACTGTTTCCAAATCTGTGACCTCTAATTCACCGGTCTACAGCGTTTTTGCGCACGGGTTATACATAATTTATATTTATTGCTTTTATATCTAGAAATAAGAATAAGAACAAAAGTTATTTTGTTTTTCCTTTTATGAGTAAAAAATGGGTAAATTAAAATCAATGCAAATACATAAAAATTTGACATAGAGATGATATATTAAAAGATACCGAACAACCATTTATGATTTTTTCTTACAATAGAAGTTTTAAATACAGTTAAAATGTTTAAAATTGTACAATTTTAATTTACCTGACATGTTTATTAGAAGTTACTCTTATAACATGATGGGAGACTATATTCAACTATAGTCTCCCGTCGTGCTTTCAGTGTACTGGCCTGGGTAACGTCTCTCAAATTCCATTACACCTTGATGGAAACGTTCCTCTTGTTCTTCCGAATAACCTCCCATATTATCTTTAAATTTATCCAAATGAGAATGTAACATGTGCATCTTTAGAGACGTTCTAAATCCGATGATGGAATAATTCGTAATCATGTCATTGATTAGCTCGTCATAATTTTCAGCTCTACGGTTTCCAAGAAACCATGAACAGTTCCAGGCTTTTTTCGCTTTTTTTCTCTCTCGCTAAGTTACTCCAGGAAAATATCACAATTCATAGTTTTTTTATTTGAGGGCCTACAAAGATTCCAGCTTTGATTTTCGCATCTGAAAGCTACGGAAAAAACCTTCGGACTCATGATGAGGAGGCTTTAAATTGTTTAATAGGACCCAATTTAATATGCAATGGCATTAATGTAGTTTAAGGTTCCCATTTAATATTGTATTTTCCTATTTCGTACTCAGTACGTACAGGCCAAAGTTTTTGTCGGTAATGATCGGCATCATTTCTTTCTCCACCTCTCTTTCTACACCGATATCGCAAATTCATTGGGCGCGAAAATCAAAAACGGTCAAATTGCTCTAAGTTCTTAAAAAGCAAATATTAGGTCCTTACATATGAAATTGGTGTTTTGTCGTACTGGCCACTTTGATCTGTATTGTCTTCTTTGTGGTTAAGAATTCCAATTTTAAATTTATACAGCTATTTACACACGCATTTGTGTTTCGAAAACCTTAATTCATTTGTTTTTTCCTCTTTTGGTTCTTTTTTTGCGTCACTTAGTTTACAAAATGGAAAAATTGAAATATCGCGTCGTTTACGAGTACGAGTTCCACCGTGGCACCAGTGCTGCAGAAACGGCTGAAAGTATTAATGCTGTGTATAGCGGCGGTACCTATGAGATGGCAAAAGTGCATAGATAGCAATGGTACATACTTTGATTAAATAAATAGATATTTTTTTTATTGACTTTATGTTTCTCCCTTACAAAACGCCAACTTCGTACGGTGATCTATACAAGAATTGTGCAAATTGTTCGTGAATAGTTTGTACTCCGCACGCGCAATTATAGGTTCCAAAGTATTCTGCAACGGTTACACTAAACTAAAATTCAAAAATATAGTTTGTAAAATACACAATATGTGTTTCAGTGTACGATCATTTTTCATCATTACTTGTATACTTAATACATAGAATGAAATAAATAAGAACTGTGAATCATATTTTTGTTAAAACCATATTTTAGGTTCTTTTTTAAATTAACTTTCATTGTTCAATACAATTTTGTTTGCATTAAAAGTGATTGCTTATGAGGTTTTTATATTTATTATTTCTTACATGGCGCTTCGCCTGGTGCTGCCGACCAGGCTCACTTCGTGCGCTCAGCGCGCACTAAACACGCAGGATATTGGCAATTTTGTGTAATACTTGTTTACACAAAATTCGTTAAATGTTTAATGCTGGACAGAAAGTCTAGGTAAATAAGTTCGCAATGGCTGAATCATTTTCAATATTTTTACCATCGGGTATTTTAGGCGTAGGCGTTTCAAACTTAAGTGTTATAAGTGTAGCTATCCATACGGTATTTGACCATTCGGTACTCTTACACCGAACTATACTCGATTAGTACACATGCGTACTGGCACTGATTTTTGGAACTACGCGGTGAGTGCTAATTTTTTTATTTTAGAGTTGGACATTTTATGTTTGGCTATATTAGCCTTTTAAATTTCACCGGACTTTGTGGCCTAGCGCTGAGGGCGCTTAGCCGGAACTTAAACTACTCCTATACGATACGCCTAAGGGCACTATTTCTAACTGGAACGCCGGCGTTCGTATAATAGCATCGTCGGGATCTACTAAGACGTTACGCGGACGCCTATAACGAACCGCCGCATCTGGGTTGGCTGCATAGTCAGCTGACTTATTGACCAGTGGGTTGGGATAATGGGGAGCGTTGTAGAAGTCGCGTCTAGACGCCAACTTCATGAACGCGGCTATAGTGGGCAGCTCGAGATCTTAATGCTGATCTAAATTGCGGACATAGGGCGGGGCCCCGACGCATTAGATGGGCGTAACTGTTATATTTTTGCAATAAATTATACTGTTATAATATATTTTTGTAACTGTTATATTATACTGTTATAATATAAATTATATTTTTTGTATACGTTATTCCTATAACAAGAGTTGACTGTTACATTTTAAATATATATTATAGTATTAATGATTGAATAGGTATACATATGGAAGTAATAATGTTTATTGACCACGGAACAGACTAAAAAATTTGCCTCTGATATGAAGTGTGACGAATCTATTTTAGAAAATTAAACAAAAAGCATGAGATCAATATAGTACCTATATTATTGCAACAAACTTTTGACTAGCTCCGTACATGTTGATTCGCTGTCGTATTCAATGTATACTCCATGTATTCAATTACCATTCAGAAACATTATTTGGCTATCTTTTGAGGATGTTAGTCTTGTCCGTCTATCCGATATTAAAGATGATGGTCAAACTCAATATGGGATTTTGACCAGCTAATGGTCATTAGTACGCATGAAAGATTAACTCATGAGTAATCTTTTCCCCCTTAAACTTCCCTAATTTTAAATCTAAAAATCTTGTAAAAAAATAATAAATAATTTGCGAAAAATCAATCATAAGTTACCATGTTGTTCTCTTTTGAATGTATCAATGTCAATGTCAAAAAAAGTAACAAAACGATGTTGAATGAACCCACAAGTAATGGACGTTATTGGCGGATTAGTTTTGACAGTCAATCAACAATCTGTCAGTTCTTTTTTTCACAAGAATTACCTAGAGTGAATCCTAAAAAAATCGGGGAAAAGATATATTTAAAAAATATCTTACAGTGATAGGAAGGACTATATATTCAAACTAATGATTGTATGATAATCTGTATTTATTGGCCTTTAATTTGATATACTGACTATTAGTAGGTCATCTTTTGTACTACCTGCTTTCCACTTTTCGAAAATGCCCTTTCACATGGCACAGACGTTACTCCTATATTCGATGTTCTTATAAATAGTAAGTACAACGTTGGGTATAATGCGTTTCGTTCACGCCACCATTTCAAAGGGCAGTACGTGCGTGGGATTATGCCTTCTTTTTTTAACATATCTATTGCCTCGCTTGCTTTATTGCTCGCCGAAAGGTGTTTTTCAAAGACTGAACTTTTTTATCAAATTCTAGCCAAATTGATAAAGGGTTTTCCTCTGGCTCAACATCCTGTGGTGCAGTCACCTCAACATCACCCTCAGCCAGTTCAATAGCTTTTTTTAAAATAATATGCACTCTAAGGTTGCTAAAGCATCCTTGTCCTTGAAGGCATACTGCTTGAATCTTGGGTCTAAATATGTACATAGACCAATCTCCTGGTTATGTTCGATGTCCTTAAAGCGCAAAGTGAGACTTGTTTGCAGGTGTTTTGTAACATTTTTACCTGGCAAGTAACAATTGCTATTTAAAAGTCGTTCATAAACGGACATTAACCCTTGTGTTACTACAAAGGCTTTGCTGGCAGTTATGTACTTTTCAGCACTCATCATAAGAGTTACTGCGTAAAACGGTATTAAAACCTCCAACAGCTGGTCATTGCAACGCCACTCTTCTAATGGCATGACGGGGCGAGCTGTTACCAAATTCGGGATTGTTGCTCGAAGTGCTTCTTGAAGCTCGGCAAAACGCTGCAACAATAAATACACCGAGTTCCAACGAGAAGGAACTGACAATAACAGGTTTTTGCAGTACCTTGAGGTACGTTTTGTACGTTCACTTGATATTGTATAAGCTTTTCTTTCGCTTGTGAGCTTCTTTTAAAATGCGACATGGTTTTCTGGACTTTTTTTATGGTTGTGGCTATTTCTGGGATGCTTAAGCCATCTTGTACAACCAAATTTAATTTGTGCACGTAACATCCGAAATGGTCCCAACGTAGTATGCTTGCTGCGTTCACCATGTTCGAAGCACTGTCCGTTACCAAAAAATTCACCTTTTCTGAAATATTCCATGTCTCAGTAATATTTCGCAATTCCTGTGATATATTTGCACCGGTATGAGATCCTCCTAGAGCACTACACTGAATCATAACTGACGTAAATTCTAACGTCTCGGTGTGGATAAAGTGGCCGGTAACAGCGATGTAAGCCTCCAAGCTACGAGAGTCCAACAATCAACAGTCAAACAAATAGTCTGGCAGAAGCTAACTTTATTTTTAATATCTATTAACCTATTTTCATATTCTGTAGCTAAGAGTCTATTGGATATAGCTTTACGGCTAGGAATATCATAAGTAGGATTTAGGGCTTGACTGTATGCCCGGAATCCTTCGTCGTTTACAAAAGACTGAAAATCCTGAGTAATCATTTTTAATAAACATGCATCTATGTAAGTCTTCTCATTGTTTTGAAGTTTTCTAGGAAGGTAGGTAGACATCATCCTTTGAGTTTTTTTTGGTGGACCAGTTGACCCATGATTGTTTGCCGCACTAGTGACTATTGACACCGAAGACGAGGATGAGGAAGGAACGGGATTTGAGGTCGCATGCACTGTATTATTATTAAAAAGTTCAGGTGGTGCTGACGTAACATTAGTACTGCCACTGCAAACACTACCACCAATACTGATGTTATGTCCTTCACCAATATGCCCGATATGCTCATGCAAAATAATATTTCTATTTATATTAGGTACCAGAATTCCGTTCTGATTCTGACCTGCAAAATTCTTCATATATACCAATATGCTTTTGCTTGAGGTGCAACTTTAAATTCGTTATGGTACCTTTGTATGAAAATGTCTTTTTGCAAGCATTGCAAACGCTTTTTTATCATCTACACTTTGTACAGCAAAATAGTTCCAAACAGCACTGCTAGAGCGCGACATTATTTACATATAAACAAAACCTAACAGTAACCTACAGATATATTATAACTAATTACACAATCACTTTTATCCACAAGATTTATCACTAATAATTAAAATTATATCTAATTACACCTATTTATACACACACACAAACACTCACACACAATTTCTTTTATCCCAAAAAGATCCTTTCGACAGTCTATAGCACCGAAAACAAATTTCAAAGCAGTTACTGTTTCTACGCGAGTAGGTATAAACATTCAATTCCTCAACGCTCTCTCATTCGTAACATAAACAACATAATGAACGAAATATTTAAATTGTTACTAACTCACTCACAAATACAACATTTTGAAGCTAATATTTTCAAACTGCTATATTTCAATGTAAGCAAAATTGACTCTTATTGTTCAGTGAAAAAGCTCAAATTTTATGTGTTCCAATGTAAAATTTTGTGACTTTTTATAGTCGTGACACATGAGTATGAAATGGGTTTCATACGGCTTGTAAACTTACCTACTGTTATTTTGTTAGATGGCGTTAGTTGTCTCATACTTATCATAAAAAATATTATAACTGTTATGGTTCTTTATTTTTAATGTGTAGTAAGATTAGAAAATTATAATGTGTTATATTAGCTGTTATATGTTATAACGCCCACCTCTAGTCACAGCAGAGTAAACTCACATTTATATCGGATAAAGTTGAGTGATACACGTGAAAGTAATTATTGTCAGAGGAGAACAAACGCTAGATCACATCATATTTGAATGCCCATCCTTTGGCATACACCGCCTTGTGCTTATGGATGACCTATTACGAATATATAGGGTTGCTGATCAAATACCGCGCTCAGTTCAGCAACTCATGGGATATTCTCAAACATATATACCCGTATACAACTTCATTCAAGTCACCGCTAAGAAAATATAAATTTTCTGGATTGGAAAAAAAAAAGATAAAAAGGGCTTTACAATTATACTGGATTTTTTAAAATACACGGATTAAGACATATTGAATTAATTCATTTGTTCAAGAAACTGATAAGGAATTAACAAATATTAGGTCTTTACCTATGAAATTGCCGTATTTCACGAAATAAATGAAGCGTAATTTTTTTATATATTTTTTTATTTCTATTAATCAAAATAATCACCCATGCAATCAATGCATCTTTGCCAACGCATTGGTAGCTTATTGATGCCTTTCTTGAAGAAATCAGCTGGACGGGAGGCAACAAATTCTTCAAAGGCATTTTGTACTGCCTGTCGAGTATTGAATTTATTTCCGCCAAGAAGTTATCCAAATTCTGGATAAAGTAGAAGTCTGTAGGCGCAAGGTCTGGTGAGTACGGCGGATGACGGAGAACTTCCAACCCCAACTCTTGTAGCTTGGAGACCGTCTGCTGTGCAGTATGAGGTCGCGCGTTGTCGTGCAGGAGCAGTGGAGCCGAACGATTGACCAAAGCTGGTTGGAGACGTGCGAGCTTCTCCATCATTGTGTTCAGTTCTTCACAGTACACATCTGCAGTAATGCTTGTCCCGTTTGGCAAGAAGCTGTGATGAATTACACCCGCGTTAGACCACCAAACAGTGACCATCTCTTTTCTAGGGGTAAGTTTTCGTTTAGGGCATTGTTTGGGTGCTGAACCAGGGTCCAAACAACTTGCTGAGCGCTTACGATTGTCAAACAGGATCCATTTCTCGTCACAAGTAACAATGCGGTTCAGAATTCCTTCATTTGTATGCCTGCTGAGCAGTGCAAGGCACGTCTCCACGCGTAATTCGCGCTGGCGGTCATTGATTTCGTGGGGTACCCATTTGTCAAGCTTTTTTACCTTGCCAATTTGACGCAAATGGACCAATATTGTTTTGATGCTAACGTCGAAAGCTGCTGCTAATTCAGCCGTGGATTGAGTTTCATCAGCTTCCACAATTGCCTTTAATTCGTCATTGTCGACCAAAGTTTTCGGACGACGACGGGGTTCATTTTTCAGGTCAAAATTTCCAGAACGGAAGCGGGTAAACCAATAACGGGTGGTGCGTTCGTTTGTAGTGTTCGCTCCGTAAACGTCATTGACGTTGCGTGCCGCTTGTGCCGCTTTGCTGCCACGACGGTACTCATACTCCATAATTACTCGAATTTTTAACTTATCCATGATGACGAAAAATGTTTGAATGCGTTGAAAACAAAACACTAACTATTAAACAAATGTCGATTTTAGAAAAAGAATTCCATGTTTGTGAAATAAAAATAATTTGAAATTAGAATTATCAGTCAAAAAAAAATATTTTCATTTGAAATGGCCAGTACGGCAAAACGGCAGTTTCATAGGTAAAGACCTATTATTACCGGATTATGATATACCTACTGGATTGACAAGAAAATATGAAGACTTGGCATTTTGCCTTTAAAAAAAAGGAATCTAAAAGAGTATTTACAAACATAATTCTAGGCTCTTTGCCTTCGTAATACTACAAGAAAATGTATTAAAGACAACATAAGAACATGGGCTAGATCCCTTTGCCTTCCCCTAAGGGTAAAGAATTTAAAAAAAAACATGGCTGACCTGTCAAATTTAGTTCCAAAAATCACCGCGGGACTTCTTTAATGAAAAGGACTCTACATAATATAGCCCGTCACACCAATCGCGGCTGATTGCCATTTTTCAATTAACTAACTAACTTATATACATATAATGATAAATAAATAGCTTGAAAGTAATGTTTTAAGTTTATTAATACTTTTTAATTTTAATTAACTATTTGTGTAATAACAACAGCTGATTGCCATAAAACACAAAATAATAATAATAATACGTATAAATGTCGAGTTCAACAAAACAAAAATAGACAACTGAGAAATACCGACATATAAAGGTAATAAAAAATTATAAGACAAACTAATTGGAAGATGGCTAAGTCTGTGACAAGATACAGAATATATTGTATTGAAAAGATCTTAATGGCGGCGCCGAGGTCTCTTAAGCGAAATTGCAGCGGGCATAGAAGCGGTGGCCTATGCAGAGACATCAGAAACTGCACACCTCGGATACTAGGAGATGATTTGTTCGAGAGAAGCATGTGACGGTTGTCTATTTCGACCTCTTTTTGTCAGTAAATTTTATTTTTTTGTTGTTCCCGACGTAATTTTAAACTAGGAATTACGTAGTGTCGGAGAACGGCAATGTTTTGATTTGACAAGTCAGTCACGAAAAATTATTCATCAAAGCAACTTGAATCTATTTATTTATTATTTTCCGAGTTTATTATTCCAAATTACATAGTTAAGATATTTTATTATCGATAATCAAAGTTCTTTTTAAGAAACCTATATTTATTTTTTACGTTCACGAGTGTGCGTAGCCAAAATTGTTGGCATCTTTGTATATTTTAAATTTTACCGAAAAAATAAACACAGGAGAGAATTTTGTGTTTTATTGAAACTACGCTACATACTGGCGCCCGAATATTCAAACGTAGCTTATTGAGATGAGAGGAGAAATTGCAACAGAAGGAACAGAAGGAACAAAAGGAACAGAAGAACTGCAACATTAAAAATAATTTTTTTATAATTATTATTGAGGTCAGGCATAAAACTTTATTTGTTACCATTTTCAATCATTAACATTCACTATAATATATTTATATATGTATCTACTGTAATATATCTACTATAATATATCAAAATACTGCTAAATTATTCAGACATTTAAGTTTCTTTAGTTTCTTTCGTTATAATATCCTTGAAGAAATTTTCTGAAGACACAACATTCTATAACCCAGTAATTTCACTATTTAAATAACATTTTCTATTCATTTCCATCACTTGAAAATACGTATATTTAAGGCTCTATTCTGCATAACGACTATTAACAAATTTGTTTCACTTTAACATTTTTTTTTTTGATTTTGCAATGAATTTTTCACAATTAAATAAACCTGAAATAATTTATGAATTAAAAATCAGAAATATAAATTTTTCTTCGACGCAATCTGTAGACGAACTACGATCATTATTATTAAATATTAATGTAGATTCTGAAACAGAAATTTTACAAAATAGCCCTGAAGAATTTTCAGAGAGAGAGAGAATTTTCACGGCGAGCATAAGCCGATTCTTTTTGTCTTATTTTTTTTTCTATGCACCTCATTATCGTTTGGCTATACCATTAACATTGACGTTGGTCAAAACTTATAATTAATTATCATCATCGTAGTATTAGGTTAACTTATTGTGTAATTTATTTAATATTTGCAATTCTAGGAGTGTAAACTCTTATTTTCAATATCTGTATTATACTTTATAGTATAATTTGTTAAATGTTATCAATTTTTTTTCTCAATTTTTTTTCAAGCGGTTTGCAACTTGTAAAATTAAGCCTTCTGCACGAGCGTTTATTATGGTAACTCGTTAAACTAAACCATACCTATGTGTATTATTTATACGCTTGAATCACTTTCCCGTGAGAATTATTTTCATATGTTTATTACATAAGTATTTTAATTACTTCACAAAAGACCCTTGGATTTTATTTAAAAGTCAATGTTTCACGACTGGCTATGATTTTCTTTTCTTTCCGGCATATTTATTTCAGTCTTTAACTGAAACTTGTTTATAGTAATCACCGTGCGGGAGTTAGCGACACGTTAAAGAAGCCATAAGCTATTAATATTTTCAGCGGATGGCAACTATTAAAGCCTTTTGCCGTTGCGTTCAACTCTATTGAGTTGACTTATTTAGGATACGATTCCTCATAAGCAACTCTAACTGCATGACGTTTTATTTCCAGTAGTTGGAATAAGACTAGTATGATAGAGAATGTATGTTGTAATTATAATGTACGTTGATGGAGTTGAACGATGTATATTAACATTGTATATTCCAGAGCATGTTAAAAATTCTATCATTCATGAACCATGTAATTTAAGATAATTATTTAGGATTTTTTTTTTTCTCTCTCTCGTCTGTTTTGTTTTCTTTTTTCTATTAAATAACTTGTTGATATGCAATATATTAGTATTTTTTTTTTTCATATATACAGGATGTTTTTTTCAGAAAAATTCTTCTATAGGATGTTAATATTAATTTTCATTTTGCTTTTAATTATTTTTTTTTTTTGATTGTTCTTTCATTTAGCAGATTAAATATTAAAATTCGATATGTATATGCGGTTTATTTTGATTTGGTTTGAATTTGAAATTTTACTAAAAAAAATCTTTCAGATTTTTTTTTTTCCCGGCCCCCGGGGTATTGTGACGGTTGTCTATTTCGACCTCTTTTTGTCAGTAAATTTTATTTTTTTGTTGTTCCCGACGTAATTTTAAACTAGGAATTACGTAGTGTCGGAGAACGGCAATGTTTTGATTTGACAAGTCAGTCACGAAAAATTATTCATCAAAGCAACTTGAATCTATTTATTTATTATTTTCCGAGTTTATTATTCCAAATTACATAGTTAAGATATTTTATTATCGATAATCAAAGTTCTTTTTAAGAAACCTATATTTATTTTTTACGTTCACGAGTGTGCGTAGCCAAAATTGTTGGCATCTTTGTATATTTTAAATTTTACCGAAAAAATAAACACAGGAGAGAATTTTGTGTTTTATTGAAACTACGCTACAAGCATAGTTTCTATATTCAGCCTAGATTTGTCAGGAAGATTAACAAAATTTTACCTTCAACTGACCAACAGTTAGTGATACCGAAGTGTTTGCGAGCTGAGACAATTTGAATTATTAACCGAGCAAGAATTGGTCTAGTTTTGCCGGTTGAAGACCTTGCTAACCGATGCCAAACTTGTATGTGGTTACTACATATTAACATTGTTCATCTTCATTTGGTCGGATATAACCTTATGGACCACATCATAGATCTTCTCATTTTGCTTCTCAGGAATGCCATGGAATAGGAGTACCTTTCTTCGTGATGCTGTTTCTTGTCTGTCTTGGCCTAGAGTGAGAGTTCAATCGCTTTCTTCAGCTTCTTAAACATTTACTTGAAGGACATGAAGTCTTGGGACAGTGTGAGGAGATCAGCATGTACTGGAGATTTACCAGCGACTTTATCCAGTCTGCTCTCATATTCACTGACGCATGCTTCAAACATTTTATCTAGTGCTTCCATGTTGTCTTAAAGATGCTCTGTTACTTTGGATATATTGATCGGAGAAAGTGTGTAGAGAATACAGGTGAGTTCTGCAGCTGATTAGTTAGTTTAAAATAGTTAAAATACAAATATAATTAATTAAAAATGCAAGGGCACTAAATCTGAGATAGTCAAAACACAGCCAGTTGACAATCTCAGGGTCATTGCGACGCACGTTGTTTGTTTTGTTAGTTGCAAGTTTAAATAATAGGTCTTTACCTATGAAACTGCCGTTTTGCCGTACAGGCCATTTCAAATGAAAATAATTTTTTTTTCTGATTATTCTAATTTCAAATTAATTTCGTTTGACAAACATGGAATTCTTTTTCTAAAATCGTCATTTGTTTAATAGTTAGTGTTTTGTTTTCAACGCATTCGAACATTTTTCAACATCATGGATAAGTTAAAAATTCGAGTAGTTATGGAGTATGAGTACCGTCGTGGCAGCAAAGCGGCACAAGCGGCACGCAACATCAACGACGTTTACGGAGCGAACACTACAAACGAACGCACCACCCGTTATTGGTTTACCCGCTTCCGTTCTGGAAAGTTTGACCTGAAAAATGAACCCCGTGGTCGTCCGAAAACTTTGGTCGACAATGACGAATTAAAGGCAATTGTGGAAGCTGATGAAACTCAATCCACGGCTGAATTAGCAGCAGCTTTTGACGTTAGCATCAAAACAATATTGGTCCATTTGCGTCAAATTGGCAAGGTAAAAAAGCTTGACAAATGGGTACCCCACGAACTCAATGACCGCCAGCGCGAAGTACGCGTGGAGACGTGCCTTGCACTGCTCAGCAGGTACACAAATGAAGGAATTCTGAACCGCATTGTTACTTGTGACGAGAAATGGATCCTGTTTGACAATCGTAAGCGCTCAGCAAGTTGGTTGGACCCTGGTTCAGCACCCAAACAATGCCCTAAACGAAAACTTACCCCTAGAAAAGTGATGGTCACTGTTTGGTGGTCTAACGCGGGTGTAATTCATCACAGCTTCTTGCCAAACGGGACAAGCATTACTGCAGATGTGTACTGTGAAGAACTGAACACAATTATGGAGAAGTTCGCACGTCTCCAATCAGCTTTGGTCAATCGTTCGGCTCCACTGCTTCTGCACGACAACGCGCAACCTCATACTGCACAGCAGACGGTCTCCAAGCTACAAGCGTTGGGGTTGGAAGTTCTCCGTCATCCGCCGTACTCACCAGACCTTGCGCCTACAGACTTCTACTTTTTCCAGAATTTGGATAACTTCTTGGCGGGAAAAAAATTCAATACCCGAGAGGCAGTACAAAATGCCTTTGAAGAATTTGTTGCCTCCCGTGCAGCTGATTTCTTCAAGAAAGGCATCAATAAGCTACCAATGCGTTGGCAAAGATGCATTGATTGCATGGGTGATTATTTTGATTATAGAAGATTAGAGAAATAAAAAATATATAAAAAAATTACGCTTCATTTATTTCGTGAAAAACGGCAATTTCATAGGTAAAGACCTAATATTTTAATGTAAAAGCGTGGTATTTTACTATTTATAATAGTTGTTTATTGTACTGTGTGTGTTTTGGCCGTTTTGTTTTCCTTTGTACAATTTTGAATAATTCCCTGAACCTTTGTGGAGGCGCTTCGCCTGCGTAAAACGAAACGCAGATTTGAATTTGACGCGTACTTCACGCAGCGCGCAACGATGACGGTTGTGTGCTAAGTTATTACTTCTCTTCCTACTTGTTGGAACTATACATGTGCTGTGATGAAAAAGTGATTTATTGAACTTATTGAACATTCTCTACAGTTTTATTCGTACTAGTGTCTACAGTCTAAACGCTACGTATAAGTGTGACTCGCCAGCCAAGAGTCGTAACCGGGACCCGAAACAACGAAAAGCTGAATCATCAAGTGTCTCCACTTCTTCTTTGGTGAAGGGTTGATTTCGGGGTTGTGCTGGGGATGACAAAACGGCCTACAACAGAGTTTAATACAATTCAATACCATCTCGTAGTTGTGCTAATACGGATTTTCTACTATCGTGCTACCCGCTCGCTTAAAGGCTCCGAAGATTTTTGGAGCTTAGTACGCCCAGTATGTGGCGCGTACAGTGTGTATAAATAATTCTAGAAAAAATAAAATTGAATTGCTCGAGCCAAAGTTTCGCGAATATTTCGATCTTGAAATAAATATTGTCTATATTGGCAATGAAATACTTAAGCGTATTAAAGTTTGTAAATTTGATATGCCATGTGAGTGATTCCCGTTAGATTACTTGAAAAAACAATATATTAAATTCTGAATTTACTACACCATCAAAAGAAACAATAAATTATTAAAAAACAAAAATTATAAAAGAAAATTATTAGAGTCAGTGATTTGTAAAGTATTCTATCATACTGAATAATGAAACTATTTAACAAATGTTTTGTTTAATTTATCTTAACCAATTGTGACAACCCTACCAAAATAGGTAACAATTTTTGTGCCCTTCAAGCTGTAATCGTCATATTTGAAAACTCAATTAAAAAGAATTTTGACAATGCTAAAAAATAGTCATGAAATAGTGATAAATAGTCATGCATGTAAAAAAATAGTCGTATTATAGTTTTGCCGTTATAGCTATAGGTTGGTGAGGATAATGGCTTGAACGTCAAGCTGTAATCCTCATCTCTCGTGCAAGCAAACGGTAAGTCTAACGGTCTATCGACTTGGTTTAGGTTCCAAAAAATAGTCATAAAATAGTCATAACGACATGCCAAATCTCAGAAATAGTTGATGAAAGATTCCAGAGATATAAAGGTACCCTGGTGAGGATTATGGCTTGAAAATTTGAAAACTTCAAATTTCTCCGGAACGCGTATGACTTTCAGTTTAAAGTTTGTGTCAAAAAATAGTCATGAAATAGTCGTATGAAACGAAAATAATTTTGAGCTGATTTCATTTGAAAATAAAAACTTTTTATGTTCCCTACATTTCTATGGATGTACAGTGGCGTACAGAATCATTATTTCTTTTTGCTTAGTAAAAAATTGCGCTCTTTTGGTTTGTTACTCATTTCCATTACTGTAAACAAACTTTGTAGATAGGGCTCTGAAATCGGTTTTGTAATAGGTACCTGGAAGTAGTACTTATCAACCCTAATTCACCGGTTAAAAACCGGAAATTTGTTGTAGGTACGCGACAACGATTCGGACTTTTAGAACGGGTTTCCATGCCCTGGTTGTAAGTATGAGTATATGTGTCGTTCTATGGGTAAAGGAAAGTAGGTACCTTACGGTCGATTTTGAGTTAACTTTTTTTTTTGTAATCAGCAGCGAATGTGGAAATCTTTGATGTAATAACAGTCGTTAATACCTTAGGTACGTTACTATTTCACTACTATTAAGTAAATACCTTAGGTACCTTTACCCGTAAAATAACACAAATGTAGTAGGCACTACAAAATATTTAAACAAAAAGAAAAATGTTTAGAATTTGTATCCCTATTCTATTACAATTTAAATTTTTCCCTCAACTCGCCACTGTATTGGCCCCACTGGCCCCTCAGGTCACCCCCGTCCTTGAGGCCCCTCTGGTCCTAGACCCTCCCGCGTCCCCCACCTCCAGTGACATGGAGTGTGAATCGGACGCCACATCGCACCGTAAGCGCACTGCTCCTAAGAGCGCACCCGCGACCGACGCTACCCCGGTGGCTGCAACACCCGCCCTGGCCCCATTGATGTCACTCAAAGTGACTTCAACCCCTTCGGTCCGAGTACCAGCTTCAGTCAAGCCTCAGGTCCCACCACCCGTCTTCCATCGGAATAAGGAAAAATGGACCGAGGTTTCGAACTTGTGCAGAAAGCACAAGATCCTCTACAGCGACCAACTCGGGTGAATGTATCAAACTCCTAGTCTCGTCAATAGACGATTTCCGCGCTTTGACAAAGCTCCTCACTGGTAAGCAATATGCTTACCACACCTACACTCTCCCGGAAGAGCGTAAGTTCAGAGTGGTACTCAGGGGAGTCCCGTTCGAATTATCGAACGAGGCTATCCCAGAAGATCTGCAGTCCCAAGGCTTCCCGGCAATCGCGGTGCATAAAATGCACAGCAAGTACGGAAGGCGTCACCCTCTGGCTTTGGTGGTTCTCAGCAACGTCCCCAAGTCCAGGGAGATCCTCAAAGAGGTCAGTACCATATGCGGCCTCTCTGGGATCTCGATCGAGGCGCCTCATCGCCGCGGTCACCCCGGCCAGTGCCACCGGTGCCAACGGTACGGGCATGTGGCGGCCAACTGCGCCGCCCCACCCAGGTGCGTGAAGTGCCTGATCCCTCATTTCACCAAGTAGTGCAATCGCACTCCTGAAACTCACTCTCTTCCTGATTGCGTGCTTTGTGGCCAGTCCGGCCACACCGCAAGTTACAGGGGCTGCCCTCGTGCACCCCGTTCCATACGTTCCAATTCTAAGAGGGCGGCACCCAAACAGGCCCCGCTCTTTTCTCAGGCAAACTTTCCACCGCTGCGTAGCTGGGTTCCTCTGGCTGCAAAGCCTAGACAGCCCAAGCCTGCTCCAGAGAACTGGAGGCAGCGATCTGCTGCACACCCGAATCCCATCCCGGCTCCTGGCCCATTCAATTCCACTCCTCAACCCTTCTTAGCAGACGATGTGCGTATCGTCTGCGAAGCTATCAAACATGTCGATGTTAGGGAAATTTCAGTTTTAGCCCGTAAACTTAAGACTTCACGTTCTCCTACAGAGCAATTACTAGCTCTGGCAAAGCATAGTTCCCTTCTCAATTCATTATAGGTTTATTTAAATGAATTTATCCCTCAGTCAAGCTTCGGCCGACCTCTGCGCAGCCCCGGCTTCACCGAAGGCTGCCCAGAACAGCCCCCAACTCATGTCCCTTTGAGCACCTTCAGTGCAACTTTCACATCCGGCGGACGACCCGCTAGCGGATCTACGCCAGTGCACCCACTTCCCAACGGGTGTCGCTTCCGATGAAGGCTAACGGTAAAATATTGCCACAGCCAAAAAGGTGGTTTTTAGTGGGTAGGTGCCATTCTGGTGAGTCCCACATCACCCCCGCAGAGGTCGGTATTTTCCTGCGGCGGTATGCATGACGCATCTTCCACCTCCCTCCCGTGAGGGTGTTGCTTCGGCGGCAAAAAAAATCTCATTCGAACGCCACTGAGATTATTTACGACGATAATTTGCGTCGTATTATCTGCGCCAATAATATTTACTTTTGAATAAATAATGAATAGGCACGTCAACGATACTGTATCACACTTAAATTTATATTACAAATGATAAAAGTTTAACAAAACTGAGTAAAGTACAAGTTAGTTAGTTAGTTAGTTAATTGAAAAATGGCAATCAGCCGCGATTGGTGGTAAAGTACAAGGGAAGCATGAATTTATTTGTTATGTAAGTAATTGCAACGTAGCGTGTTTTTCTTTTGAGCACAATCAACAATATAACTCGACAAAATACATAAATGAAGTGACATACTTACTTGGTAATTTTCTAACAATATCATAGTCGTGAATACTTTTTGGCACAAACTTTAAACTGAAAGCCGTAGGCGTTCTGGAGAAATTTGAAATTTTCAACAGTTCAAGCCATAATCCTCACCAGGGTACCTTTATATCTCTGGAATCTTTCACCGACTATTTCTGAGATTTGGCATGTCGTTATGACTATTTCATGACTATTTTTTGGAACCTAAACCAAGTCGATAGACCTTACCGTTTTTTGCACGAGAGACGAGGATTACAGCTTGACGTTCAAGCCACAATCCTCACCAACCTACAGCTATAACGGCGAAACTGTAATACGACTATTTTTTTTACATGCATGACTATTTATCACTATTTCATGGCTATTTTTTAGCATTGTCAAAATTCGTTTTTATTGAGTTTTCAAATATGACAATTACAGCTTGAAGGACACCAATTTTTTACGCTCTTAAGAAGCTTTGTCTCTGTTCCGTTTATATACTCAAGTGCTCACAGTGCCCAAGCTACGGAGCATGGTCGCTCTGAATGGTATGTCAAAAGTGACACATAAAGTTTATTTGTTGTGGTGCGTTCCTTTTACCGCTCACAGTGCTATCAGGGCTAAAACTGCTCATAACCATGCTCATGATCATGCGTAGCATCTATAATTAGTTTGTGTCGTAACCGTTCCGAATCGCTTGAGCGCGCTAAAAGTGATATTCGTACTATTGCAATCGGAACGGTAAATATCGCGCTAACGTTCTGAATGGTCGTCTTTCTTTGTTGATGTATTTATTTTAAAAGCTTGCTTATTAATTTTCTTTTGTGATAATGTTAAAAATGGCTCCTGTTTCATTTAGGGTCAAATATCTTAATGAAATTATAACTTCAGATTTAAGCGACGAACAATCAGAATGTTAGCACGATATTTACCGTTCCGATTGCTATAGCACAAATATTACTTTTAGCGCGTTAAAACGAATCAGAACGAGTTTGAGCAGTTTTATCGCTGATAGCGTCAATCGGAACGCACCATTCATGTCAATCAAGAGTACAAATCGATAGTTGTATGTATAATAATTTACACAATGGTTAGTAGGATGAAAGTCATTCCACCTATCTCTTAAAAATTCACTAATATGAATCGAAATGAGGAAATATTACAAAATTACTCAGATGCCATTCGAAGATTGAGAAATGACTGCAAAGATACTGGCATTTCCGAGGAAGAATTTAGAGAACTATACTTTGAGTCTCTAAAATCGCTTAAAAATGCAAATGAATCTAGACGGTTTAAAAAGCTTACTATTTTAATACTGTCTTTGATTGTTTGTCTTGGCTTATATTATCACAAAGCCCTATATACATCTTTTCTTTGCAATTTGCAAGAGTACATTTACCCAGGTTTAAAATTTATCCGACGGCTTTCAATACCTTTTATTTCATTATTTCCAGCTTTAACAGGTACATGTAAATTACTTATACAAAAATAAACTTTATAAAAATATTTACCTACATACATATTGATTTTTGAACCAGAATTTAAAAAATGTTTTCAGAATTTTATCATGAGAGTTGTTTGATCCACAATCCATTTTTTACTGTGACTGACATGGACTGCTGGCCATGCAGTCAAACAATAAATGTGAGGCAACTGTATGATCCCAAACCAGGGACACAGCAGGAAACTGCACCATTTATTTATGAAGTAAATATGTTTGACATTTTGTGTAATTCTTTGTTAATTAAAATCTAAAATTGTACTCAACATAATGATATAAGATATAAGGCGGTTTTTAAGTTTACACTATATTTTTGCAGACAGAGCAAAAAATTATAAACCTTGATGATATCCAAGAGTTTTATTTAAGAAACAAAAATATCATTGATGCTGAAAGCTCTTATATTCAGACAAGTAACAAATACTTCATCAAACCCGCTGAAATGTTTGCACAACTAACAAGAAGTGGCAAAGAAACTTATGTATGGTAAGTATTGTCTTTGTAAATTTTTTTTTTATATAATAGTAGTTTCACTGTAAACAGATAGAAGTTTAATAAACAATGTTAACAGTTTCAGAGAATGCTTGAAATCTATAGTATTCTGGCATTTTTTGCAATGTAAACAGATGTCTTTTTAAAAAAATTATGTTTCAGGAAATTCATAACGATGAATGGTGCTAGGCTACTTCGACAAATTATCCCAAGACCAGTTATTGTGCCTAAATTTGGACAAAGCTCTGAGAGGTTTCTAATTATTGACTCTAGCCTTGGTACAGTTCACATTCCAGACACGGAGTGCAGTTTTTCATTCTTACTATCATTGAGTGGATCCAGAGATGTTCATTTACTTCCTGCTGAGGAGTGCAAACATGAATGTAAAACTTTAAAAGTGAAATTGAAAGAATCCCATTTATGTAAGTTGGTTTACACCTCATAATGCAGTACCTAAGTACTTACAAGAATGGTGATAAGTTTGTCACATTACTGTCTAAAATCTATTATGCTACCAAAATACCTGTTTTAAGTATTTTCCTAAAAATTTTGTTTGAACATACATATAGGTTTTTACAATAATCAATGTGTGAATATAATTGAGTGTACAAAGCTTTATAAATATGAATTATATAATAAAATTGATATACTTTATTTATTTCAGTATGGTACAACTGGTGGTATTGGAGACCTGTGATACAACCATCAAATGGGAATGACACTTTAGTGGCTCATTTAGGCTCATATTGTTAAAAATTAAAACAAAACTGTGGAATGTACAAAACATTTATTAAACCCAAGTAACATGTCAAATAATAAAAATAAATAAATTGGCTAAAACAATATCTCTTTATGACTTATTCAAACTTTTCCCTTAGTTTTTGTTTTAATAAAACAGGAAATAATGAAACTAATGCAAATATTGATAATACTGTGATTGATGTCCATGACCATGCATCCCGAGTTGATGTCAATGTGTGCAGGGTTTGACCAGCTTGTATAGCAACAAAGGAAGGTGGTGCTACCCCTGAAAGAGTTGAGAAAAATTTAATGAATTGAGAAAGAAAGAAAAAATTTAAATATTCAGACAGTAATTCTACAAGGAAAGCAAAATTTAAATTAACTTCCAACTTACTCAATTTAGCTGTTGAATTGTGATTTAATGTGTCCTTCAAGCTGTAATCCTCATATTTGAAATCTCATGACTATTTTTTGGAACCTAAACCAAGTCGATAGGCTAGAGGAGGATATATAGGATAGCCATTTGCTTGCATAAGAGGTGAGGATTACAGCTTGACATTCAAACCATAATCCTTACCAACCTATAGCTATAATGCAGAAACTATAATAAAACTATTTTTTTACATGTATGACTATTTATCACTATTTCATGACTATTTTTTAGCATTGTCAAAATTTGTTTTAATTGAGATTTCAAATATGAGGATAACAGCTTGAAGGAAACAATTTATGTTGTGAATAAAATATGCCCAGACAAACACACAAACTCAGACATATATTTAAGCATTATTTAAGTGTGATATAAACAAGGAAATATAGGAAAAATTTAAAAATATTATTGTGTGGTTCAATTTACATACTTAGCTCACCCTGATTATATGGGATTTTCTTTAATATCTGTCATTTATAAAATATTCTAACAGCTATTACTCACATCTTTATTTTATATTTTATTAATAATTATGTTATTTCTGAATAATCCAACAATTCAAAAAATGCATTCAGATGGTGAAACAATTATTAAAAATATTTAAGTAGTATTAGCATTAATCAAATCCATATAAATAATCAAATTTTCCAATTGATTAAAGTATTTAGACAAATAGAAAACATAAATTCATATCAGATTTCAAAACTAGAACTTCTGTTGTAGTAGACTGGCTTCAATTATCAACACTATCAGAATATCCATAAGTGCTCATGTAGGATATCAGATGCTACTCACCTATAAAAGTTCCTAAGGCAAATGGCACTAAGGGCACTCCAATGACTGGAGCCGACATATTTATAAACCAGTTAGGTAAAAATGGTGTAACCCTCAAAAATATAATGTAGTTGAGTAAATTGTTATTGTGCTTTTTCACAGCAATTGCCCACTCTGCTGCTTTTTGTGGAAAGAACTTTTTCACCAACTTCTTGCCAAGTATGTTTGACAGGAAAAAGCATAAACTTGCCCCAACCGCAGAGCAACAGCAGACTAATAGTAGAGCTAAATAAAATGGAAATAAAAACCCTGAAAGAATACTTAAAAAAATAGACCCTGGTATTGCAAAAGTTTGTAAGCTGATTTATATAATTAGGAAAATTATTTTTCATTAAATTTGGTGTGTAAATTTGCTGTTAAAAACTCAATATACATAATAATTAATTTGAATAAAAAAGAACAATAAAATTAGTAGTTAATAACCTTCTCTCGGATTATCATACAAATATATTCAAAAGGATACAAAATATAAACTAAGAATACTCCAAATAATACTTCATAAAAATATTTATCTTTATATCTGTCCAAGACAAGACCCAACTGTTTAGCTTCCTCAAGATCCCATGGCAATTTCAGATACTGTTTCTCTTTCCTGCAAGGCATAGTATGTTAATTACTGCACTTTTGATCATCACCATTCTGTCGCATTCAACTTACTCTCCCAGCTCAGGAAACTGTTTATATAAGAATCCTAATGCCAACAAAGAAGATATAAATATTATGGCAACTAATATCATGGCATGAGTTGTTGACAACTCATTTTCTCCACTTCTCCTATTTAAATTAGTATCTGAAATGTAGAAAAATATGTAGCTAACAAATAAACATGAACACAAAGCGAAATTCAGTTTCATTCAAGGAGAGGTATAGGTACTTGGGATAGGATAGGTGAGCCCGACACAGTCAAGCCTCAGGTTTCTTATTCTCGGTTGCGTGATAGATTTGTAGGGCAAAAGGACTGTGGAGGATACAGAAGGATCTTGAATATCACCTTGAACTTCTTGTTTCTCATCAGTTTCTATTCTTCGCTGTATTGTGTTCATACTTATGAATTATAAAATAATGTTTGAAAGGGTAAGATAAATCTTACTTATCATTAATTGCCAAGACTTCCTTTAAGTTTAAAACACTATTTTAAATTATAAATCTACGAAAAACAGACGAGAAGTTCAAAAAAGATAATTAAATTATGGGTAATTGTCATACTTTTTGACTTTGACGTATGTTAACTGCAATGACAGTATAGCGCGCGCCTGTTAGTCGAGAATTACCGCCAATGCCAATGGCTCAACATTTCATCAATCGCTCTAAAATTGCTGTGGAATGGCTTGAAATTGGAAAATCTGAACGCTCGCATACATATTTTTACTTTAGCCGGATTTTGGAGATTTTAACATATTTCTTAAATAATTTCACAATCAGCAGTGAACTCAAATATTTTAATATTATCAAGTTCTCTTTGACTTGAGTAAGTCAAACCCTAACGTTTAGAATTCTGTAAAAAAAAATTTTTTTTTATTAATAAATAAAATTATGTGCTGAGCACCGTTGCCGTTGGTTAATGATCTTGAGCAACATAGACTTTCGTGCTCTCGTAGTGGTAGCAAATTATCTTGCTATGGCCATTTGAATGACATCATCCAGCAGACGCTTATTGCCTCCAATACTAGGGAGTACCTATTAGAAGTTAATAAGGGAGTTACAATTTTTTTATTTTTATCAACTACTGTATAATTTTTATACTATTTTTGAGTTGTCAGAAAACTGCTTATTTCGTGATGATGTCAGGTGGCCTGATAGCATGTCTCTAGTACTGCAGGTAATAAGTAGGGTGCTAGTGTGGGATGCACCCTACGTAGACACCCTCGAGGCCTCCCATCTTCCTACGACGAGCTTTCAAGCTGACTCGGCTGTCAACGTTGTGGAAAGTATAGCATAGGAAATATCAACATTTAGGTAAGTAATGGTTAATAAAAAAATAATAAATCTTTAGTAAAATATTCAGTTCTCGAGTATTCACTCGAGCAATATAATGTATATATTTTGCGCTTAGAGAAAATACAAAAACGGTTTCTGGGATTCCTGGATTTTAAGGCTAGAAAATACTCACCTAGCGATGAGCATCGATGTAAACGATATCACTTTTTGCCCATTTACCTTCTTTGTGAAGTAAAAAACGCTTGTCTATTATCAAAACTAACTAACGGCAACAACGACTCTCCGAAACTGCTATACAGAATAAATCTTCGGACTAATTCATTCAACCTTCGTCTCCTTCCTTTACTTCATGTACCGTTTGTACATTCAAAATATCGTCACAATGATTTCCTAGTACGGGGTTGTGAGAACTATAATAAACATACACAGACATGATTTTGACCAATTTACGACAAGCGCAGCGGCATATAAAGGGTTTTTCAACAAGAACTTTGTGTTTCAATATGGTCACACCGGAACCACATAACAGTTTTGAAATTTAGTTTTCGACATATCCGAAGTGAGTAGAAGCTTGGGCAATTGTTACAATGAATTCAATTTCACTCAAAAATCGCATTAAAATAATAAAAATTCACTATGAAAATGGTGGATCTGTAAAAGTTACATTTCCTGAAATTTGGCATTTTTTTCGGTTAACATAATCGTCCTACTGAGACCGCTATTAAGAATTTGATGAATTTTGAGCCGAGGCTTAATGTGCCAGCCCCAACGCGTATTCGATCGGGTCGATCAAGTGAAAACATCGCAGCTGTGAGTTACAGTGTTGAAGAAGACCCGAATTTGTCAATTCCTTGACTCTCGACGTTCTCAACAATTGAGGTTATCCACAACATCCACATTGTGAATTCTGCGTAAGGATTTTGTTTTAAAGCCTCACAAGCTCCAACTGGTGCAACAACTGAAGCCGGCCGACCATTTACATCGTCGCAGATTCAATCAATACACTCAAGAACAAGAAGTTGGTTTTTCTGAATAAATAATTTTTTCAGTCGAAGTCCATTTTCATTTGTCTGGCTACGTCAACAAGCAAAATTGCCACATTTGGGCTTCTGAAAATCCAAGGAAGATTATTTAGTAACCTTTATATGTTGAACGTGTCACTGTACGGCGCGCTATGTGGTCTGAAGGCGTGATCGGGCCGTTTTTTTCGTAAACTCGGCTGGAAATGTGGTTACCGTTAATGGATTACACTATCAAGAGATGTTAACAACGCAGTTTTGGCCTTTTATTAATGAAATGGATATCACTAACATGTGGCTTGAACAAGATGGTGCCACAAGTCTCACAGCCACAGAAACAATGAATCTAGCTTCAGCTTGCAGTGACCTGTCAGTGCGCGCACTAATGTTCTAAGCTGGGTCCTGTTGAGAGATAGTAGTTCCGTTGTGTAGGGTTTTAAATATCCCTCTATTAGCGCCCTGGAGTTTTTCATTCCCTCTGCTTCGGTCCAGAGGCGTTTGCTTTCTGTTAGGCACAGGCTTGTTAGTATCTGTCGTGTTAGGTTCCTTGGGATTCCACAGAAATGTTCTGGACCTATCCGTTTCTGCATTGAGCCTTCTCTCGCCAGTTCATCAGCCTTGTCATTTCCGTTGGTGTTAGCGTGTCCTGGGACCCATTTTAGGGGTACCGTGTTTTGTTCCCCGAGTATATTTGAGTCTCTTGGCATTACATTACCAATTTGGAGTCAACTCTGAATGAGTTTAGTGCTGCTTTGCTGTCTATTTAGAATATATGAATTATTTGGCCTTTGTAGTATTTGCTGAGAGTGATTTATATGCTGAGATATAGGCATCTCAAGATTGCATATACCTCATCTTGGAATATTGAGGCATAGGCTCCTAGGCTTGAGCATTCGCGAAACCTGGGTTTTACGCCGTATACCTTATTGACCATTTCAGAGCCATCAGTGAACCAGGTAATGCTATGTTCTTCCCAGTGAATGTTGCCCTAAGTTCATTCTTCTCTGTTTGGGAATTCTAAATGGAAGAGTTTTTTGAATTGTAGCTCTTGTAGCATGTAATCCGTGGGTATGTTTACAATTGGGCATTTGTGGATGAGTTTCTCCAAGTAACCCGTATTTTTTTATAGCCATGCATTTGTGTGCGTGTGGACTGAGTGATCTTTTCAAAAAAGTTATTCAACTCCTCCCAAATTTTCAGGGGATTTAGGAGAAAATTGTGAAAAGTGTATAGTAAAGTATCGAATCTGTAAAATCCAAATAAAGAAAGATACAACTGATTAGCTGGATCACTCAATCTGGTCGCCTGAAAAAAAGTCATTGCGCGTATACGAGAATACACTAACTGTGTATATTTAATTTGTATATGAAAAATTGTGAACAATTTGTGAAGGCTCCTTACAAAATCTCAATTCATTAGAAAGTCACGTTGGAAACTTCTAAGGGTTTATGTGGATCACTCAATCCTTGCTTTTGCCGTCTTATTTTCCGTATTATTTTCGTTGTACGTTATAATTATGCTTGTGTGTGAATTTGTGAAGCAAAAATCCTCACCGAAACCCTACTGGTTGAAAATAAAACTGAAATAATTTTTTTTGCCAAACGTTCCAATTGAGTGATCCTTATTTTGACTTCTAATTAATAAATACAAACTCATACATAGAAGAAAGTGATATCAGAAGTTGTGAAAAATATTTTCCTAAAAGTTGACAAACAATCTATCGTTTTAAAAATTATACTTTACGAGATAACACTTTTTTAAATTATCCAACTTAAAAGTCGTGTAGGGTGAGCATGAACATAATATGTCGGAAGTAAAAAAAAAACCTTCATACAGTAAAATATCTTCAGTAAGCTGAATGAACCTCAATAATTTTTTTTGCGATTCAACTTACAAAAAAACTTCTACCTGCTGTACTGTAAAATTCACTCAATTTGAGTCACAACATTATTCTTCCAAAGCAGCGATATGTATATGTGGCACGGTAAAAATAGAAAAAAAAATAAAAATATATATAAATATAATATAATAACATATAATAATTAGTGATAATATTGAACTGTAAAAATAGTTCTGCAAATGAATTGTACTTTCGAAATAATATTAATAATATAAATTAGTTCATGTCTATACTTATACATATATATATATATATATATATATATATATATATATATATATATATATATATATATATAAAACATATTATTACCTATCTATGTTGCTGTTGTAACCTAAGTAAATACTTATGAATATTATTTTAGAAAACTAAGCCTTTTTGGTGAATGGCACTATAACAGTTTTGGTGGCGTTGATAGTCAATTCGTTATCTTCGCACCAGTTATGTTCATTGCTCCTTGAAAGAGGTATGATAGGCCTGACATGATACTCTGACGATTATAGAGATGTCGTTGGCGTATCCAATCACATCGTAACCTTTAAGGCTTAGTTTCTCCAGGAGTGATTCTACCGTCAGTGTCCACAGAAGGGGGGAGAGGACTTTGCCCTGCGGACACCCTCGTGTGGTAATAACTGCACGGCATGTCCCGTTCAGTTCTATTTTTGCTGTTCGCGATCAGAGCATTGATTCGATCCATCTTTTTGTGGTGAGGTCCACAGACTTGTGTTCCAGTCCACGTTTGATTATTTTTTGTTTGGCCTTTGCCTTATGAAATACTTCGATGAAGGACTTTCCTCAATCACATTAAGAAAAAATTGAGTTACAGCGTAAGATAGGTGGGCTGAAAACAGGACGAAGTTACTTCAATAACATAATTTAACAACTTGTAAGGTCTATCGCGTATAATGCACTTAGGACGTTTTAGATACTAACAAAATTACGTCCATACAGGTCGGAGACCTATGCAATTTTAACCTTTGTTATCATTGCAATAAAAACACATTTTACATAATTATACAGGGTGTCCCGGAACGTAACGATCTAACGAAAGGGGGTAGTAGACCATGGAATGACTGTACACAAAAAAATTAAGTCCTATACCTAAGTTACGTGGTTTAAAAGATAAAGGGTGATTTATAAATACTCCAGAAAATCACCCTTTGATCCTGCACCTGCAAATGAGGACCAGTTTTCATTTTTTTTTCTGTTTTGTGTAACCTAATGATATGCCTACTATACCAACTATTTAATTGTTCAGTACCAATTACGGTTTGGTAGAAATGAATACATAAAAAATCGTAAAATATAAAAATGTAACATTACAGTTTTATCGAGCAAGATGGTCCCTTCACCCTGTAAAAAAATGTACCTACAAAGACCTGGCAACTGTATTCAAATTTTGGCGCTATTCATGTAGATTTCAAAATGTTATAATACTTAGTACTTTTATTAAAAATTTTTGTGCAATAATTTTTTTCTTCGCAATTTAGATATTTTTTTAAAATGATTCGTCCGTTCGATTAATCTAAAGAAAAATAATTCGTGTTTACGCTGATTTGGCCGATGTCAGACCTAATATCCATAGAAAAATAAAAAGTAGTTAATTTTTTTATTCTAATTTTGGTATGAAACAAAACACATTTAAAATATTATCTTTAGTTTTACATTCTCAGCTTTTGTTGCTATGACGCATATAATTAATTATTGCACTTGCACTTACATGTAAGTGCAAGCGAGACAGAAGATAGGGAAGTAACTAAGACTATGCACAGCTCAGGTAGGTAAGATCCCTTCCCTTACCTCGCCCGTATCCTTTGTTTTCAACAACGAAATCAAACAAATAAATAAAGAGTCAGTACTTTGCCCTACTGTGTTCGCGTCGCACGTTTCTCCTGTTTTCCTGTTCTCATCGGTGTTTTAGTACTATCGGACTCGGCTTTCTATTGGACTTTGTGGACCCTTCTTTGGTGACGACCTTGGCTCTCTACTGGACTTTGGCTCTTTGTGATAGTATATTGTTAAACAATGCCGGCACACTACACTCCAGTTCAATATACCAACATGCACTTCATTTACGGTGAATGTCGTGGTAATGCTCGAGCTGCAGCTCGACTCTACCGTGAGAGATACCCTCACGAGGAGCGATATCCTGACTATCGTGTATTTATGAATGTGCATCGGAGGCTAGCTGAAGGTGTTTTTCTTGGAGCGATAGTACCTGCACGTGGTAGACGAGACTATGACATTGAAAACTAAGTTTTGGAGTAGGTTCGAAATGATCCGCGAACCTCTGTTCGTAACATTTTATCATTGACAGGAATACCTAAGACAATTGTGCATAGGGTGCTCCAATGCAATAGGTACTCTTGGGGTTCGGTACCCGGGATGGACCTAATCTAACCTAGGGAGGTCTTCCTAACTAATAGGAAAGAAACACAAATAATCACTTAAACCACTTTTATTTAAAATGAATCTATTTATAAGGTAATGTATAAGAATAATTATTAGACTATTTTTGGGGACGAAGCCCGCAATAGAATTCCCTAAGGAATCCTGTCAAGGAAAGATCTAGAACAATCTTCGATATTCACTATATTTTACATTTCACAAATAAAACCAAATATTGACAGACTTATAAGTTGCCAGTCATAAATGTCGGCAAGTTTGTTTGTGCAATAACCTCTTTTAATAAATACGGCACAAGCAAACGTTGCAATCGCCCCTCTTGTTTAATTTATTTAATTAGTGAAGCTGATTAAATAAATTCCTATATACATTTCATTCTTAAATAACGACCCTACCTAAATCAGGATCATATACATTAATCGGGATTACTCTCAGATGAGCCCCCTACCGATAGGAATATATATACTTGATCATGTTTAAATTACCACATCTTATTACACCAAAAATGATCTTATAGTATTTATTCTCCATCAATAGAGCCTTAGCCACAAAACCTGATGAAAATCAGCCAAGATCCCGGCTGGTTAATTAATATCTCATACAATTCATGAATAATCAACAACCCCATATTAATTATTTACATTACCCAATCATATGCAAATTTAAATAACCAATATTTATTATTAAATTAATCAACAATTGTTAAAATAACCCATTGAATACAATCAAATTATAATTATAATTAATTGATAAGTAATAAATATATTAATATCCCAATAAAAGTAAATTTAATTAATCCCATTTATATTAAAATTAATACTAAATTAATCAAATTATATTATCAAACATTATCATTCAGTTGGCAAAACAGACACGTTTGACATGAACTGTCATATTAACTTTAAACTTTTCTGAATGATTAAAAGTTTATTTGAAAGTTTGTAACTTTCGAAAATTTAAACATTACCTACCTAAATATTAAGATTTTACCTGCCTAACTATTACCGGACAAATCTTCCTATGAAAAGATCATAAAATCGGATCCAAAGTATTTTACTTAACCCAGAATGATACCTATAAATTAAAAATTAATATTTCACAACGCAATGCAGAGAACTTTTTCAAAATGCACCGAAATACACCTGACAAAATTCTATACCAATCACGTTCAAAAAAATCATTACCTATTCCATCACAACCCTTTTATTATTTAACCCACTGAGGATCCTATTCTACATCCGCGTGTTGACCCACAGACATCAATATCACAATATTATATATACTCGTAAACTTTGGCCGCATAGCTAAATCGGCTATCACCTTCTCTCTTATGGAGATTATTAGGTGTGGCTCAAATTAAACGTGCACATTATCTATAGTGTTATTTTAGTCTTTGAAAATTGACTTCTTTAGAGCATTGGCACCACACGTATATTTATGATTCGTAAATAAAATGTAACGCGGTAAATACGTGCCGCGTGTACCTGCCGCCCCTTAGAGGTTTCTTTTCAGGCATTTAAAATTAATTTATTAAATCATTAAATAAAATACCCTCTTATCTCAATATATAATATATAAAAACCTTTTCCTTATTTTCTTTTATCTGCATCGTCCATCCATTGCATCTCCTTTTTGGTGATGCTGTTTGGATCGGCTTTGCAGGATATATCATCTCGGAGCATTGCGTTGTGAAGTGTACATAGAATTTGAGAAAAAAAAAAATATTAGTTTCTTATATTATTCTAAAACTCCAACGAAATTCTAACCGTTGCATATCTACAAATGAACGATATATATACTTGTACACCTAAATGTGTATTTTTACTCTATTAATTCTAAGAATAAAGGAATTATAATATTATCGTAATATTTCAATACATAAATGTATATACAAAAACTTTATTTTATATATATAAATATAGACATAGTTTTATCATTAGTTTTACTTTATCGAATATTATATGGTTTCAATCTATTCACATGTACAATTAGTTCTTGGTTATTTTGTATTTTTTTTACAAGATAATTGTCACATCCTATATATCGTAATACTCGAAATAAACCTTTATATGGTCGACTAAGTTTTCGACTTTTACCTGATATTCTTTTTGGACAATGTAACAAAACTAATTGTCCTACACGAAGTTTAATATTAGAAGCTTTTTTATCATACGATCTTTTTTGTACTAAACGAGCTTTCCTTAAATTTTCTCTGGCTTGATTCACCGCACTTATATAAGTATCTTTTTTTTGTTGAACGGTCATATTACAGTTAGGATTCAACCTTTTATCAAACGGAACTTCAGGTTCTCTACCAAACATTAAATAATAAGGAGAAAATTTAGTTGAAGCTTGTTTTGAACAGTTATAAGCATATATTATAAAAGGTAAAATTTGACACCAATCCCTTTGACTTTGGTTAACATATTTAGCTAATGAATATGAAATGGTTTGATTCAATTTTTCTACTAAACCTAATGTTTGATGGTGCATAGTGGTAGCTAAGGAATGTTTTATATTATATTGCCTTAATAAAGACTTAATTAACCTTGACGTAAACATGGAACCTTTATCTGACAATACTTCACATACTGTCCCGAACTTTGTTAGAATTTCATTAATAAAGAAATTATATACTATTTGAGCTGTCACTCGTGGAACTGCTTTACAAATAGCATATTTTGAAAAACAATCTATACATGTTATTATATATTTATTATCATCTACTGAACGATTAAAAGGACCTAGTACATCAATTTCTATCTTTTGAAATAAACGATCCGTTACTATAGGACGTAATGGCATTATCTTATTAATTATTTTCTTTTCTTTACATGGCATACGACTCTTAATATTTTTCTTAACCTTTTCCACTACTTCAACTTTAAGATTCTGTTTCTCAGAACAACACACAACTTTGGAGTCTTGAGGACTCGGGGTTAAATTAAATTCATTTTCACTGACTTCAGCTACCACTAACTTATCATCATTACTAACTACTAAATCGGAAAAATAAACATATTCGTCCTTACTTAATTCATTTGAAACTTGTATAACCTGAAGGGTATTCTCGGTAATATCATTATTATTAAGATTATTTACTTTATTTTTTATAATAAAGTTACAAATAATGTTGTTCAATTGAACATGACCTTCTTTAAAATTTAATAATGCACCAGACTTCTGAAGAAAGTCTTGCCCGAGAATTAAATTTCTTTCAATATTGTCAACTACATAACAATTTTGTATATACACAACATGTTCAATCACCAAACATAGTTGTACTTTACCTATTAAATTCATTTGATTACCATTAACGGCTCGAATCTTTACATTCTCAACCTTATGTATTGTTATATTCAATTGGTTACATAAGTTTTGGGAGATTACAGAAATTGATGCACCTGTATCAAGCAAAGCTGAAATATTTTTATTTTTTAGTTTTAAACTAATGGATGGGGAAAACTCACTTGTATAATTATTTTCTAGACTATTTGGCATCAATTGAGTCTCCATCTGTCTGATTGACGCTGATTGTACTCGAGGTTCATCCATCTTTGATCCATCGTATGCATCGCCACGGTCTCCTCTCCTTCTTAAAGCATATGGAGATCGGTTGTAGTCGTTTGCGAATCTTCCTCTCGCGTTCCCGTAGTCCATGTTGGTTAACCTTTGAGAATCTTCCTTCTCACTCCTCGGTGATGTTGTAGAACATACTGGTATTTCTTGTAATATTTCCATATTCGTTTGAAGGCATAAATTTTCTTCCTGCTTTTCAGTGAGAATTTCGTGCATCTGCATGATCGTTTCTTTTAACATTTTTTTATTTGTATAAATTTGAGACGCTAGTCGGCA
The DNA here is from genome assembly GCA_923062675.1 of Marasmarcha lunaedactyla. Taxonomy (NCBI): domain Eukaryota; kingdom Metazoa; phylum Arthropoda; class Insecta; order Lepidoptera; family Pterophoridae; genus Marasmarcha; species Marasmarcha lunaedactyla. The sequence continues at coordinate 10,129,974 of OV281343.1, read as the reverse complement.
TTTGTATGTGTATTTGCAATTTTTCAGGAAATGCTGTATAAAAATATTTTCTGTAATTGTGTTACCAGCTTTGTTTGCACACAAGTCCAACGCGTAAAAATAATTTATTAGTTCTTCGTTGGCTTGTTGCTTTCGTGAATAAAAATTAGCTACATGATCTATTTCTCTGCCAAATTCTTCAATAAATCTTTTTTTTATTTCGTCGAACGTTTCGCATGCATCGATTATCGTTTTGTAGAAATACAACGCAGGTCCGTCTAAATATGTTTGAATAATTAGCCTCTTGCTTTCATCGTTGTATTTATTTACTGCCGCAATTACCTCGAACTGGGCTAAAAATTCACTCACCAAAATTGTCGAAATGCCGGAGTATTTATTTAAATTCATGGTTATTTTTAAAAGCGTCGTAAAGCGTAAAGCGTCGTCACTTTTAGAGTCTTTACTTTATTACTGGTATTCAGATGGATCTTGGCTTCTAAAATTTTCTTTCCGCTATACTTAGTGGGGAATATAGCTGAAATAAAATACACAACACAGCACTACACTTTTCGCGGCGCCTCCACCATCTCGGGGTTCGGTACCCGGGATGGACCTAATCTAACCTAGGGAGGTCTTCCTAACTAATAGGAAAGAAACACAAATAATCACTTAAACCACTTTTATTTAAAATGAATCTATTTATAAGGTAATGTATAAGAATAATTATTAGACTATTTTTGGGGACGAAGCCCGCAATAGAATTCCCTAAGGAATCCTGTCAAGGAAAGATCTAGAACAATCTTCGATATTCACTATATTTTACATTTCACAAATAAAACCAAATATTGACAGACTTATAAGTTGCCAGTCATAAATGTCGGCAAGTTTGTTTGTGCAATAACCTCTTTTAATAAATACGGCACAAGCAAACGTTGCAGTACCACCCCTACCACTACCAAAAAGTGCAGGCTCTTTTGCCACGGGATTATGCTCCGAGGGTAGCATTTTGCAGGAGGATGCTAGAAATTCATAGAGAAAACCCGAATTTTTTAAATAATATTTAATGGACGGATGAAAGCACTTTCAAGAAAGATGGATTAATGAACATGCACAACATCCATAGTTGGCGTATGGTAAACCCGCATTTAATGCGCGAAGAAAGGTCTCAATATCAATTTAAAGTAAATCTGTGGACCGGTATTATTAACGGGCGCATAATCGGGCCTTTCGAATTTCCAGAAGCACTAAATGGGCAGGTCTACCTGGAATTTTTAAGAAGAGACCTGCCCATTTTATAAGAAGACTTACCACTAGCAACTCTACGAGATATGTGGTTACACAATGATGGTTGCCCCACCCATTACGCTTTGCCGGTGAGAAACTATTTAAATGAACATTTCCCAGGAAAATGGATAGGTCGCATGGGGCCTATTTTATGGCCAGCACGATCACCGGACCTCAATCCATTGGATTTTTTTTATTGGGGATATATAAAAGAAATGGTGTATTCAAAACCAATCCCCAATATTGCAGTGCTTCAACAAAAAATAATTGAGTTTTCTCAACAAGCAAGTAACAGAAGATTGGCGCGGCCTATGACACGTTCTTTCATAAGAAGATGCCGCGCCTGTATTAGAGTAGGAGGTCGACAATCAGAACATTTATTGTAAAAATCATCAATAAAAATCATAAAGAAATTACTGGTTTTATTATCACTCATTGTTTCCTTATTCGTAAGTAATAATTGAATTTTCTCAACAAGCAAATAACAGAAGATTGGCGCGGCCAAATAACACGTTCTTTCATAAGAAGATGCCGCGCCTGTATTAGAACATTTATTGTAAAAATCATAAACAAATTACTAGTTTTATTATCACTCATTGTTTCCTTTGTTCGTAAGGAATTACCTACCTGAATAGTTCTAGTTACTTCCATATCTCCTGTCTCGCTTGCATTTACATAAGCCTATGCGTCATAGCAACTAAGGCTGAGAAGCTATTGTATCGTAACTTTGAATGTTTTGTTTCATACTAAAATTGGAAAAAAAATGAACTACTTTTTACTTTTCTATGGATATTAGGTCTGAAATCGGCCAAATCAGCGTGAAAACGAATTATTTTTCTTTACTTTAATCGAACGGACAAATCATTAAAAAAAATATATCTAAATTGGGTAATTTGCACAAAATCTACCCTCCGCGAAGAAAAAAATTATTGCACAAATTTTTTTTATAAAAGTACTAAGTATTATAACATTTTGAAATCTACATGAACAGCGCCAACTTTTGAATACAGTTGCCAGGTCTTTGTAGGTACATTTTTTTTACAGGGTGAAGGGACCATCTTGCTCGTTAAAACTTTAATGTTACATTTTTATACTTTTACGAATTTTTATGTATTCATTTCTACCAAACCGTAATTGGTACTGAAAAATTAAATAGTAGGTATAGTAGGCACATCATAAGGTTACACAATGCAGAAAAAAAATTAAAATTGGTCCTGATTTGCAGCTACAGCATCAAAAATATTGACGCAAAGGGTGATTTTCTGGAATATTTATAAATCACCCTTTATCTTTTAAACCACGCAACTTAGGTATGGGACTTAATTTTTTTTTGGACAGTCATTCAATGGTCTACAACCCCCTTTCGTTTGATCGTTACGTTCCGGGACACCCTGTATACAGTCATTGTTTGAATCTCGAGTCATTGTTTGAAACCTTACCTTTTTGATGATGGAAAAAAATATAACTGTCTAAATTTGCGTGAAATGTCAAGTTGTCAATCAATGTGAAAGAGTAGAAACTAAATCATTAAACATTAAATAATGGCCAATTTAGAAGAACAAAGAACTCGGATTATAGTCTTAGGTGAGGAAGGCTATGGTATACGAGATATATCACGAGTATTGAAAATATCTCGGAACACAGTAAGAACTTGGACCAGACGACACGCCGAAGAGGGCATCCTTGAGGACAGACGACGACATAACCACGGCTTTCGCCGACTCACGAACCAACAAAAAGTGGACATGCAACACCACTACGAAGAACATCCATTTACTCCCACCCGATATTTTGCGGCACAATATGACGTCTGTCTGTCAAACTAGAAGAAATTCTTTGCACGGCACTGGACTGCATTACAGACATTATGCTGAGAAAGTAGCCTAAATCATCCGTCATAAAACAGCGAGATTGAATTTTTCACACGCTTATTTAGACTTCGACTGGACTAAAACTATATTTTCAGACGAAAAAACATTTCGATCTTCTCAACACGGTCGCTTAACTTTGTGGAGTTACGATAACACGCGTTACACAGAAGATCACGTCGTGCCTAATCAATTATCCGGCCGAATTTCAGCGAATATGTGGGGCTGGATGGGTGTCGGAGGAGTAGGCGAGCTTGTCCGTATTTATCCTCGGCAAAACGAAATAAAGTATGTCGATCTATTAGAAGAATGTATTTTAATAATAAAGGGAAACAATGCATTTTATAATATATTTAAAACTTTATTGAAACACACATTTTACCGTCTGACATTTTCTACTAGATTATTCTTCATTATTTTCAAATGACCCATGATGTTATAAGTATAGATAAAAAAGGTTGTGACATCCTCCCACCGCGGAGTTGCATACGCGCTGGTCAAAGAAAACCGAGAAGATACCAAATATGAATGTTCACAAATTTAATCGGTCCGGTAACTTAACGTGCCGACCAGAACGTGTAATCTTGGTTACTAACAATGACATACTCAATGACAATACCCAAAGACCACTCTACACGCTTCTTGTCCGTCCCTACAATTACTACATCTCCGGTTTTAACTAATGTAGTTCGCATATCTTCTTTCTTCTGTATGAGCAAACCTAAATATTCACTCCTTAATCGGTGCTTCAAATCACCGCATAATTTAGTAAGGTACCGCCAACGTTAAGACAAAGTATTACCATCTATTCATTCTATTTCTATGTTATTTCTGGGAAGTTTAAACTGTGAAAAATGAGATGGAGTTAGAGGAGCAAAATTTTCAGAATTGTCCGCAATATAAGTGAGGGTTCTAGAATTAATTACCGTTCCTACCTCACACATCACCGTATTCAACTCCTGAAAATTTAAGGTCGCACTACCTAAAACTCTCCTCAGAATTTCCTCAACACTTCTAACCATTTAGTTCACTTTCACCAACTGACATATCTGTAACTGACATATCTAAAGCTTTGGATAGTGCCAAGGAGGTTCATACGATATATACTGATTTAAAAAAAGCATTTGACCTAGTAAATCACAGCTTACTTATCCAAAAATTATCATCCTTTGGCATACATGGCTCATTGTTGCGTTGGTGCGAATCTTATCTAAAGAATCGTTCACAAATGACCGTAATTAGAGGTTTTTCATCAGATGTATTTTTTGTTCCTTCAGGGGTTCCTCAGGGGTCACATCTTGGGCCACTGTTTTTCTTGATATTTATTAATGATTTAGGTAAAGTTATTTCTTCAAAATTTCAAATGTATGCCGATGACTTAAAAATTTATAGGACCATTGATTCTTTTTTAGACACACAATTACTTCAAAGTGACATTAATGAATTAAAAAAATGGTGTGATGAAAATCTAATGAAATTAAATATTAACAAGTGCTTTTATATGAAGTTTTCGCGCAAAAAACAAAGCGCTCACAGTTCTTACTTTATTGATAAGAGTCCGTTACAAGAACTAAATAAAATCAGAGATTTGGGTATAACGATGGATAGCTCATTGACATTCAGAGACCAATACCACAGCATGCTCAAGAAAGCATCTAAATTATCTGGATTCGTAATACGTCAGATGAAGATATTTAGAAGCCCTAAAGTGACAATAACGGTTTTTAACAGCGTTGTTCGCAGCATCTTAGAATATTGTAGTCCGGTGTGGAATCCTAGTTATCAAGTGCATATAAATAATCTCGAACGTATTCAAAAAAAGTTCTTATACCATCTAGCATACTCGGACAACAAATGTAGGGAGTTGTGCTCTTATAAGGAAAGATGCGACTATTACAGGGTGATGCCTCTAGTAACACGAAGAAAAACATTAGACATAATATTTTTGAAAAAATTAATTCAGGGTCAAACAGATTCTCACGAATTGCTCGCGCAGCTAGAATTCTGTGTTCCTCGCCCCGGAAGCCGCTTGACAAATCGTAAGATTTTAGAGTCGGCTCCAATAAAGACCACCACTGGAAGACATGCTCCAATTCAAAGAATGATATGTTTTGCAAATAACACAAGAAGTGACTTTGATTTATTTTCTGATTCTTTAGCCTCAATCAGAGCAGCAATAAAATAATGCTAAAACTCAGTATTTTAGATTATTCAATTGTTTATCATAGTTAGAAGATCTTTTAAATAAATGTAAAATCCCCACATGATTATACTGTTTAATGCATGTTGGATTCACATCTAGTAGGTGATGATTAAGAAACGAACACTGTTTTGTATTAGAATTAAGTTTAAATTGTTACCAGTTTTGTGAATTACTAAATAAATAAAAAATAAAATAAAAAAAACCATTCCTTCCCAAAACCCTCCCCACTAAGGTGAGGCGGGCGGGCTAAAGTGCCAAGATATATTTGTCTTCTCACCAATTTCTTCGAAGTTGAGATTACTTAAAATATTATAAGTTCCACGAAAGTTCGTTCCGTTGTCACTATAAATAGTATCCACTCTCCTTCTTTTCACCAAAAACCTTCGAAGCACAAGTAAGAATTCTTCTGTGGATAAAGATAAATATAACTCAAGGTGTACAGCGCGGTAAACCTCACACGTGAACAGCGCTATCCAGCATTTCTCGCTAGATCGTAAAAGCAGCGGCCCCGCAAAGTCAACTCCTGTAATTTAAAATGGTGTACCACAGCGTACACGGTTAGCAGATAATGGAGGTACGGGACTTGCATATGCTTTAGCGCTAAACCTTTTGCACACTATACAATTCTGAACCGTATTTCGGACTAACTTTCTGCCCCCTACAATCCAAAATTGTTCTCGTAGCTTGCCCAACAATGTTAGAAAGCCAGCATGATTTTAACCATTCTCGTCCTTATAACCATCTGGGACCATTCCACCATTGACTTTCTAACAATTCCTTGGGGTCACAGCTTCTTGAAGGTAAATCAGCAGGATTTAACTCGCCTGGCACATGATGCCAATCCGCTATGTTAGTTATACGAACAATTTCATTGATTCTGTTTTGTACAAAGACATCCATTCCATTTTCTTTCTTTATCCAGGCTAAAACGATACTTGAATTCGTCCAATAATACTCTTTACACGTAATTTTTAAACTACTTTTGACTTCGTTTGCTAGTCTAGAAGCTATTAATGCTGACAGTAATTCTATTCTGGGTATCGTAACACTTTTAGTGGGTGCAACCCTAGACTTTGCAAATAAAAGTCTAACGGAAACTTCTCCTATATGTTCTCTTGTTAAAAATATACAACAAGCAAAAGCAGCTTGACTACCATCACAAAAAATGTGTAAGCTGTTATCACTTTTATCTACGTCGAACGGACTAATTCTACGCGGTATATTGCAAGATTTTAAATTTTGAATATGTTTTATCCAATTTTAAAAAAATTCTCAATTTTGGTAATTGCTGATCCCAGTCTATATTCATTATCCAACATTTTTGAATTATAAGCTATGGTACTATGGTCGTCGGGTATAGAAACCTAGAGGATCAAAGATACTTTGAGCAACCGACAAAATATACCTTTTTGTTAATTTTTCTTTTTTAAAGGCAGGTGCATAACATTTTAAAATATCCTGACGTGGATCCCACATAAGGCCTAAACGGAAGTTGATTCCACTTCCTCGTCCACAAGGTAAGGCCCAGTGACCCAACATCTTAACTCAAACTTTCCATCCCACACGATAGTTTTAGCTTCGTCTACAAAATCTCTTGTTCATTATTTACGCTTAAAGCACAATTGTCTACGTAAAATGACTGTCGTAACAAAGGCGCAGTTTTAGACTCATACTTTTCGAGGTGATACAATATCGTAGCGGCTAATAGGTATGGGCTAGTAGTCACACCAAAAACGACACGTCGATGACGAAAATTTTGAATAACTCTAGGAGTTTCGTGTACAACACGCCACCACAGAAATTTTAAATAGTCTCGGTCCTCTTTACATTAAGAAATCTGCAAAAAAGTTTCTTTATTATCGGCTGTTACCCCTACTGGGTATTTACGAAACTGAACCAATAAACGTGGGATTAACTTGATCAAGTTAGATCCCTTTTCTAAGCATGAGTTTAAAGAAAAGCCATTTTTATCCGAGGCAAACGCGTCGAACACCGGACGGATTTTCGTAGTCGTGCTTGAATCTCGAATGACAGCATGGTGCGATAAATAATGAGCAGTGAGACTATTATCATTATCTACCTTTTCAATAATCCCACTTTCTAACCACTCACGGAAAACCTCGTCGTAACTGTCAATAATACCTATGTGAGTTAGCCTACATGAAGCCGATTCTAAACGTTTTAGAGCTAATTCATAATTTGGCTGCAGATCTTTGGCTTTCCAGGGCAGCCTGTCTTTGTATCTACCTGCCCCGTCAGTGCGTATTGAGCTCTTAAAATAAGCTTGTACTTCTGACTCTACCAACTTTTGAGATTTATTTTGAGCTTCATCTCTTACTCCTATCAATTCTAAATTACAAAAATTTTCAACACTACCATTAACTGGGCAAATAGAAGCGTGTAAAGTGTTAATTGTATTTACCGCGCCATAAACACCGACAGCGGGCCCTTGAATTGTCCATCCAAGCTTCGTCTCTAAAGCCAGTAGATTTTCATTTACACGTTCTTGTCGGCCGGTTAGCCGCGTACCTAGAAAATCAGAACCAATTAATATACTTATACCGGTCTCATCATCAATTCTCTTATTTTTAAGATAATCAATGATCCTGCCCTGTCTTAACTTTGGTATATAACCACAGATGACTGGCTGTTCTAGAGCATTCAATGTACGACTAAAATTGTTATTTAAATTTGACAGATTTAAAGTATATTCTTTGTATATTTTTCTTTGATTGTTGCTCCGCCAAACAAGTTTTGTCTCAGTCTTTGTTCACCAATTGGTTTTAATTTCAATTTCTTTATTATATCCGAGTTAATTAAAGATCTCTAAGCTCCTGAATCAATTAGCGCTCTGATCGGTATAATCTGGTTGCCATTAGAAATATAAATTTTCAAAGTCTGCAATAACACTGTCTTTCTTTCTTCTGCCTGATATAACACTGACGGACCCCTCGTACACTCATTATTGTCTTTGCTCGTCAGTTCGGTTTTAACAATATTACTGCACATTAACGTGTAACGTCTTCTACTGCATACTACACATTTAGGAAACTTCCTGCAAGTTTTGCAATATGTCCTTTTCTTAAGCAAATCAAGCCAGCTCGTTGTTTCTTTATAAACATCTGTGCGCTCATCTTAACTCATTTTCATAGCTACAGCGTACTTTGAACTTGTGTGGTTATTTTTTGCACACCAAATACAAATCTGTTTTATTTCTTTATTATTATTTCCTTTAACAGAAGTTGTTAAGCACGATGAGGTTGGGAATTTGTATCACTTATATCAAACCGTGATAAGCGTATTCTCTCTTCCGACTCTACTTCAAACCTTACAAATTCTAATAGGTGCGAAAGCGGATTTTCTTTTATTTCTTCGCGAAAATTTTGACCTGTGCCATGCTCTCAGCGTCTCATCAGGTAGTGCTGACTCTACTAGAGGATATAATAATGCAGCATACCTGCAGGCCTTTTCTGTCAGGCCGAGAGACTCCAGTGCTAAGATTTGCGTCATAAGTTTGTCTTATAGAGATATCATCGACTACTTGGAAACACCCTTAGAGATCACCATTTGAATTAATCCTCTAATATAATAATCTATAATTAAATCATCTCTCGCAAACCTTTGGCGTAATTTAGTAATAGCCTTGTTGTAGTTATCGCCGCAAGGAGGAAAACTTTCAATCAAATCTCTGGCGGGAGAACCCTTTTCCATGGCTTGTACCAAAAAATGCATTTTATCATCTTTGCTCAACTCGAACTCCTCTTCGTGTATTTTTCGAAATTGTGCCCAAAATCCGATCCAGTTTCTAACGTGTCAAAGGTCGGTCATTCAAAAGATGATAACTTAACATTTTTACGAGGCCTTTTTTCAGCTTCTAACGGGGCATCGTCGTCTCCAAATCCTTTTACTGTCGCTCGTGGGTCACTGTTTGATGCGTTTGCTCTAGCAGAATTTACTAATGATAAAGCTTGCTCACGTATTATAAACCATTTTTTCTGGTATTCGTCCGCGCTGTCTATGTCTGCGTCTATCTCCGCCTCATTGCGATCCTCTTTATCCAGCCACAGGGTCAGTATTTCATTCTGTATTTCCTGTGAATCTTTTTGGTGTCCGCCCAACTGTTCTAATAATGCGGAAACTAATCCCTTATTTTTGGCCGCAATCTGCAAACTTAGTTCCTCACTACAAATTGTGAAAAGTCGCCGTGCGACCCTTCGCTGCATTTTAGCGCGGTCCATTGCGGTTCTTTAATAGTCACGGTCGCCAGTATTTTAATAATAAAGGGAAACAATGCATTTTCTTATCACTATAATATATTTAAAACTTTATTGAAACACACATTTTTCCGTCTGACATTTTCTACTAGATTATTCTTCCTTATTTTTAAATGAAACATGACGTTGTAAGTATAGATAAAAAAGGTTGTAACAATCTATGTTACCAACAGTGCGGGTAACCTACCCGCGTGAAGAAGTGCCAGTATTTTCCTACGTTCATGACAACTATCGAGTGCATACGGCCAGAGTAGTCTCGAATTGGTTTGATCTGCATGATCATGAAATTACTTTGATTCCATGGCCGAGTAGATCCCCAGACCTCAACCCAATAGAACATTTGTGGGGTTTGATGGTCGAAATGTCCCACATTTAACAGAAATGAGAGAACAAAGGAAGCAATGGAGCAACACTGTAACGAAATCTTGGATTACATGAGAGAAACCGACATTTGCAGTCGCCTAATAGGTCAATGCGTGACCGATTACAACAAGCCTTTATAGATAACGATGGTGCACATACTCGGTTTTAGATAATGAATATTGTAAATTAGATAAATATGATCTAAATGAAGATTTTCTTTTCTCATCACTAATTTTATTTTATTGCTATACCTTGAACGACCAATAATGGCATGTTTCTGTCCTCATTATTTAAGAATGACGTGATTGAAACATGTCATCAATTAATCTAGTTTATGCTCGTAGAACATTTCCTATACCTACCTACCTACTTAGTAAAGATAGACAGATATATCATTTTTCCTTTACATACACGAGTATAGTCGATACTGTACGATCTGTTATTATTATTATTATTTTGTGTTTTATGGCAATCAGCCAACACACTTCCCTGTGGCACACCAAATATGATCTCTGCGTAATCACTATGATGAGCTCCAATAAACACTCTCTGTCTTCGATCAGAGAGATAAGAGCGAAACCAGTCCAGAGCAATTCCTCTAATTCCAAGTACCTCAAGCTTTTTAAAAAGTATCAGCCGGGATACAGTATCGAAAGTCCTGGCAAAATCCAAGAAGACACCAACACATTTCTGTTTTTTATTAATTTTGCCAACGGTGAAGTTGACGAGATCGTTTGCGGCGTCTTCAGTGGATTTCCCCGGGCGAAAACCGTACTGATTTTCGGCCAGCAGCCCCCTTGACTCGAGATACTTTTGCAGTCTGGTGTTCACTACTTTCTCAATGATTTTTGAAAGAGTGCTCAGTAGTGAAATCGGCCTGTAGTTAGAGAGTTCCAGTGCCTGGCCCGCTTTGAAAATTGGAATTACATTTGCCACTTTTAGCTCGGGTGGAACTGTACCAGAGGACATGCAAAGGTTGCAGATGAGAGCTATGGGACCAGCTATAGCAAATTTAGTTTTCTTTAAGACATTGTTGCTTATGAAATCATGACCTTCAGTATTACTGGATTTAAGTGTACCAAGGAACTTGATAATTTCTATTTCATCCGTGGGACTGAGAAAAAAAGAAGACGAGGGCGTAAATACACATTGAGAGTTTAATTTATTTGTTAGTGATGATTCAGTTTGATTTGATTTTTTAAGCATATCATTAGCGAGTTTCTCACCCACAGTGCTAAAGTAGTTGTTTACTGCGTTCAGGAATTCTACAGGATGTGGTCCAATCTTAAGTAGTTCCTCGTTTTTGTATTTAGAACATTTTATTTTGCAAATTTCTTTAACAGTTGCCCAGGTCTTTTTAATATCATTTTTATTTTCTAGTAGTGTTTTCTTTTCGTAATAATTTTTTACATTTAACAATTTATTTCCGCAGTAATTTCTATACAACTTGTATTCCTTTTGAATTCTAGCGTCCCGACGTCTTATGCATTTCAGCAGTCCCGGTGTTATCCACTTTTTGCAAATAACATCACGACTCCGGATCCTGCGTTCAGTTTTATGGTTATCGATAGCAAAGGTAAAGATGCGTAGGAAATAATTAATTGCCTCTCTTGGCTCAGTAATCTGATAAAGTTGAGACCAGTTAGATTCTTCTAAGGTCTTAACAAGGCCGTCATAATAAATTTTTGTGCTTTTGGTTTTTAAGTTATCTTTTTGTAAATAAGTACCTAGGCTGCATAATACAGAACTGTGGTCAGTTATGTCAGAGTGACATACGACTGTAGTAGAGGAGTGAGAAGTTTTTAACATACAATGGTCAAGATTATTTGGTTCCTTTGTTGGAAGGTTATGACCAGGTATATATCCGTAATGTGCCAGGATGCTCAAATACTCATCTGTGGCGGCATCTGATGTATTTTTGATTAGGTTAATGTTAATGTCACCCAGGAGTATAGAGTGAGGTTTAGTGAAAGAAATTAAGGTAGATTCGAGTGAAGTTAGGAACTTATTAATATTTGTAAATGATGGGGGGCGGTAGATGGCAATTACAGAGTATGCCTTCTCGATTTGAATGACCAGACAATTTGCATCTTGAAACGGTGGTTCTATTATGCAGATGTCAAGATTCGATCGTGAATAAATCACTAAACCATCATTTTGGTTAATGTAAGACTTGGAGTGGTGACATTTGTAGTCATCTAAAGTTATTTCACTCGAAAATTCACCAATACAGCACTCAGTTACAGTACAATAATATCAGGTTTAAATTGTAAGCGGCTCAAAAAAATCACTAAGTTGTCAAAATTTTTATTTATGCTGCGTATGTTTTGTGACATTATTGTGAGTTTGTTATTTTTTGATCCTAATAAGTGCAATTTACATAGTTCGGGGTCATGCAGCTCAATACTTATCGCGAGGCTAGTGTTGTCAATGTCACTTATTACATTGAGTCTACTATCTATTTTGATTGATCATACAAAGTACATACAAGTATTTTTCAAAAAAAAAAAAAACCAAAATTACACAAATAATTTGTATCTGTTTGTCGTGTTATATCGTACAATACTAAAGTTTCATGGTACAATAGATAACTTTTAAAAAGGTTCTTCTTTTTAATTAAGTGAAAGTAAAAAATCATGGTTAAATAGGTCTGTAAATGAGTAGAGATGTGAATTTGAGTGTTTAATAAAGCTTTATATATAATATATGTATAAGTAAGTTGTAGGTGGGGCTTATTTACTTTTTTGTGTTGTTGGATTTAGTAGATAAGCTTATTGTAATTAAAGGGTTTTTGGTAGTTTGATGGTATGGCAGGCAAATAAACAAAAAAATAAAACAAAATAAAATGTTAGGATCAAATAATCCTGAAGTCTGGCTTTGATAATATTGGAAAATAGATATTATACAACGTGTAAATGAATTAACCCAAAACCAGAAAGTAGTTTGCTCAGAATCGTATTGCGAATCGATCGCACCATGTTTTAATATAGGTTATATTTTTCCATATTTATTGGCCCATGTCTAAACTATTCATACTACAACATTTCTTGCTAGCGCCCGGCCGCCCATAACTAGTTAGCATCGAACGAACGGCACCGACCGACAAAACAATCCGGCACGCACCGAGTGATTACGGACCGCCATGCTAAAAATAAACCTTATTATTATAAAGTTAAAGAACAAGCCGCCCGCGTTCGCGCACCCCACGCCGATCGCCTGTGTTCGCACCTCCGAGAGCGAGGCGCCGCCGGCGCCGGTCACTCTCCGCGCGAACTTCGTCTTGGAAGGTATCGTCCTTTCGGTTCCGACCGACGCGCGGCTGCAGGCGCCACCGCTTTAACAATGCTTTTTTGGTACACAAGTGTGCATTACACTGAAATGGTGAGAACGCTCGCGTGATGTAACGACAACGTGAGTTTGGCAGTGCGACAATTTCGTGAGCAATTCGTCTCCAACGAGACAATGTTAGCAGCCACTCAAAAGCTTAGAGACAGTGGAACTTTTTTTCCTCCTACCGGAATGGACAGAGGCGACGACCCCTTTGACGGACGGATTCAAGAAAGGATATTGGAGTATTTCCATGAGAACCCAGAATCCAGTACACGTGAAGCAGCGAGAATTATCGGCTGTAGTCACGCCTACGTTTGGAGAGTTTTACAAGACGACGGACAGCACCCTTACCACTTTCGTCGCTGTCAAGAATTAAACTCTCAGGATCTGGCTCCGCGTGTTGCATTCTGCGAGTGGTATTTAGCGAATGAACATAAGAACATTATTTTTACTGATAAGTGCACGTTTACGCGCGCCATTATGTTCAATCAACATAACAGGCACATATGGAGTCATGTTAACACCTACGCATCAGTAGAGAATTCCTACCAACATTCTCTAAATGTATGGGCAGGTGTTCTGGGACCATACATAGTCGGCCCCGTATTCTTAGAACGTTTAAATGGAGAAACGTACTTAAGTTTCCTCAGAGAAACATTGAGTCAGTTACTTGACGACGTGCCTCTGTATCTGTTACGAGACCTGATGTTTCAGCACGACGGAGCCCCAGCGCACTTCCAGTGGACTGTTCGTAGGTACCTCGACGCGGAATACGGGTAAAACTGGATCGAACGTGGTGGACCTGTGCAGTGGCCTGCCAGGTCGCCGAATTTAACTCCACTAGACTATTTTGTGTGGGGTAGAGTCAAAACAATTGTTTATGACAGTGGACATAGTGCCAGAAACGTTAGTGAATTACGCGAGGCCATTGTGAGTGCTTTTGAAATAGTGAAAACAGACACTTCAGTGCTAAACAAACTAAAAAGACACCAAAGAAAGCGCGCGAGACTCTGCTTGCAGCAGAGTGGTGGACATTTTGAACAACTTTTAACTAGCCGCCAAAATTGGACATCTAATAATTAATTTTGTAAGTAAGTAGTTATAAGTGTACATAACAATCAGTGTAAATAATTTGATTCAAAACTTTTAAATACACCAACTTGTTTCTACCTGTAATATTTTTTTTATAACAAGTTAAACATTTGTTTCTTTACAAACGTACTAGGTACTTGGTCAAATTAACATGACACCTGCGTAGTAGCGATAGCGTGTTTGCGCTTTAAAACTTTCGAGTTAAGGTGTTTTGATATAATGCCGTGGCCGATGCATAAGGCTCCCCTGGATTTGTAAGCGGCGGCTGCGGCAGCGCAACGGCGGCTGCGGCGGCGCAATGGCGGCCGATGCATAAGGCTCCCCTGGATTTGTAAGAGGCGGCTGTTGTTGTTGTTGTTAAACGGTTATTGGATTTTTTTGAGTTCTCGTTATTATTGTTACATTTAGAGGTTTTCTTCAAACTATTGGATTTTTTAACATTTAACAAAATGGTTTGAAAAATGAGAATTTTAAAGCTTGATATGCAAAAAAATACTATCAGTTACGAGGTACTTAATAACTACCAATTATGTAACCGATTTAATAATATCACTTTAAACATGCTTTAAACAGTAAAAATTATAATTTTTGTAATTAAAATAAATTAGGTACCTACTAAAAAACTTTTTAGCACACTCAACAAGCGTCATTTGAACCAGGCGTCATGTTTAATATGACCGAGTATGCAGTACCTAATAATTTAAATCGATATTATGTGACATACTATTACAAATAGGTTGCCAGTCCAAAGCCTGGGAAAGTGTGATGGAAAGTTTTGAAATTGCTTTTGTAGTTTTTTTCAGGCCATAGTTAGGCCAAGGTTTAGTTCTAACAGTTCACTCAAAATAAATTGGCCGGTGTAAAGTGAACGTCTGTTAAACTGCTGAATAGTAGTCAGCTGTACCGGCGCTGCGCTGTGCGACGAGACGCGAAGTACCTACGCCGTAGAGCTCGAAACTTCATAGAAAGGTCACCTCCGATCTAATGTTGAATTATTTTTAAAATATTATATATTTCGGCGCAATTTATATTTTAATCATATTATTACTTATTTTTTTTAATGAGGTGAATCAGGTTTTGGCTTAATTCATTTACACGTTGTATATTCATAAATGAATGATATGTTTAGCGTTATATGTAAGTATGTGACTATGTATACAGTAGTTTTGTGTATTGATGTGTTTATATGTGTATTAAGTGTGAAATTAATGTAATTTGTATAGCAGTATTTTGTTTTAAATGTATAAAAAAGCTTATAACTACGATTGCAGAGAGCACAGCTGGGATTCATCTTTAACCAGGATGTATGGGGATCCTTCTTGTTTTTTAAGATAAATATTTCCGTTGGAAATCCAGCAGAATTGATATTTTTTCTGTCTAGCAAATTCTCGAGCAAGGAAGTGCAGTCTTCTTGACTTGGCCGTAAGAGTCTCCGAAAGAAATAACGGTGAGGAGTTAGTTTTTATGCCCAAATGACTTACGTTCAGATTTTTGGTTTTATTAAATTTTCTTGCTGAATTAATAAACATGTGCTTCATCAGTGTACTGTAAGGTTCTCTTTGTTTTCATTTTCAGGTTTAGGAACAAACTTAACTTCAATGCATGTCTTTTTAAGACATTTTTCCAGAAATTCGCATTTTTCTTCAACTTTCGCGATTTGAGACAGCATTTCTTTCTTTTGTCCCTCGAGTCCGTCTATTTTATTCTGTAGGTTGTTTAGTTGATTCGTCATAAAGTCGAGAGACTTTTCAATATCCTGGTAAGTGTTGCTTATCTTTGTTGTTTGAGATTTTACTTCTTGTATATTGTTTTTCAAGGTGTCAAATCGTTTAATTTGAGTTTCTTGGAATGTTCCTAGTGGACTGCGTATCTCCATCTTAAAAGCTGTCAGTTCATCATAACTTTCTTCCGACAGTCGCCGCCGTTGTCTCTGCGTAATATTTGCGAGGCAGATATCGACTTGTTCAGTGGTGGCGAGCGGTACATTGCAGTGCAGACAGAACTAAACTTATTCTAGTAGATAATAAGGTTCAATTACCGTATCTCGCCAAGAGCAAACTGGCGTCCGCAGCGCGCGTACAAGGGTCTTGTTCTCTGGTGGCCTCGCAACGATTTCGATACAAATCGCCTTTCCGTCAATTATACTGAGACCTCTGATTTATTTGTTGTTATTTGTGAGATGATTGAGTAATTATCAGCTCAGTGTATTTTGTACTTAAAGTCGTACGTGAAAAGACACAATCTTAATGATAAATTAATATAGTATTTTGTTAGAAAAATAATACGAAGTTGCACTCAAAACACGACTGAACTGTACAGCGGTCCGAAGGGAAGGGTCATCATGGTCATCAGGGTCTTTGCCTGGTTTTACGATGGGAATTACTAAATACAGTTTCCACGGAGCTGGTATCTCACCAGATATGAAAATGATGTTAATTATTTTAAGTAAGGATTCCTTAAAGAAGATACCTGTCCTGGATAAGAAAGAATAAGGAATACTATCATGGCCCGGGGTCGAGTCATGAAGGTTATTGAGGACAAGATTTAATTCGTCCATGGTGAAGGGAGCATCGAGGGGACTAGATGAAGTGAGAGTAGAACAGGTGGAAAGTAGTAAAACAGAAATCGGGACATAAGGGGGAGCAATTTTATCTAGGAATTTATCAAGCCAAAGGGATGGGTTGTAAGAGAGCCCCGGTGTATGACATTGAGCCGCGGAAGCGTCGAATGGCGCTCCAGACATGGGAAGAGGGGGAACGAGGAGCCGAATTCTCGAAGAACTTACGCCACGCCTCTTTTTTCTTTTTTTTAAATAGTCTCCTGGTCTAGGCTGACACTTTTTTTAACTTGAATGTAATTAAACATTGACATAGTGGCAGCATATTTGCGGATAGCAGACCTACGCATCCTGATCATTTCAGAGTCCGAGTCCCACCATGCTGCCGTGTCATGACAAAACACTGTAATTTAAAAACAGCCATTTAACAGAAAACGCGAAAAACATTTTGTTAAGTAAATACTTAATGCATAAATAAGTCAAATCACAATAGAAAACTTTGAAATTTTTATATGATTTTTAGTAATACTAAACATATACGAGCCATAACACGAAATTATAAAAAAATATGTAATTTATTGAATTTAAATCACAAAACGTGTTTTGTCATGATAAATAGTTTTAACTCAAGAGAATAAGTATTCTTACAAAACACTGTAACTAAAGTTACTGTGTTTTGTGAAAACCGAGATTTGAAAAAATAGTAACTTATATTGGTAAAAAAAGGCAACAGGTTATCAAAATAATATTATCTTTATTTAAAAGTAACAACATGAATTTAAAAATGTATCTCTCTTTCAAAAGACAAATCTGGCACATCACTAACAACTAAATCTTCATAAAACTTTGTACGAGATTGTGGCATTGTTTCACACAACTTAAGAAGTTCAATCTTTTTTGCTTCACAAATGCCTCTTGGTTGTATTTGCTTTAGAACCTCATCCAAAAGGCTTTTGTTTTCTTCTAAAAGTCGCTTCATACGATCTTCAACTTTCTTTTTCAAAAATTTGATTTCTGTAGAAGTAGTTTCATCATATCTCACTTTGGCAAAAAGCGAAAGATGACCTCTCTTAAATTCTACAATCTTAAATCTTTGTATGTTGAGGCCATTAGGATATTTTACCTTACTATCATTTTCAATAATAAACATATTCTGGTGCGACAACACCAGATTATCAATATTTTTTCTTGATTCTTTTATTTTATCCACAAAATCTTGGAAGTCGTACACTTCAAAGTTACAATTCAGTTTATTTCTTATACTGGCATGCACTTGGTCTGCAGCCATGTATGTGTGACCTGGCTCTAAGTATTCGATGACAATACTTTCGATGCAGTTGTCTGCAAAAAAATAGACTTGCTTAAGGTCTCTGCAATATTCCAGCAAAAAGTTTATATAAGCACTCGCAATATTGTTAGCTTTTCTCCCGCTCTCTCCTTCGTTCCAAAGAACGCAAATGGCACGTTTGTTTTTTCCAGGCTGAGCAACGGTTTCATTGAAGAGTACCAGTTTTCTTGAAAAATTGTAACCCTTAGTGATAAGTTGAGGCATACAAATTACTTTCTGCATATCAGCAGTAAAAATTGCTTTATCACTGGAATTTTCGCAATCGTGGGAACCACACTTTCAGTTTCTGAATGATTACAGATATGCTTCTTGCATGTATCACAATTATCTTAAGATGGTTCAGCTGTAGAAAGGTTCATTTTTTGACATATGTTATGAAAATATGTCCACGAACATTTACGCAGGTTGTTCCAACACAATGTAATAAATAGTCTTTGTGCATTTTAGTGAATGTAGTACTTGCTGGCAAATAACGCCGATTTGGGGCGTGCTCAATATTGTAGTGTGACTTTTGTGGTCTATACTTTTCAATAAACTATTTGACATTACCCTCATAGCCATCGGGAAAGGCGTGTTTAGGAGTATGATGTCCTCTGAGATCTGGTGCTGCAGAGACTGACGAAGTACTTTGATTTTATATTTTCTTAAATTTTCACGATACATATTTAAATAAAACACTTTTTACCGGATATTATCGCGTATATTTTAGTTTATAAATATACGCGATAATATCCGGTAAAAAGTGTTTTATTTGAAGTACTTTGATTATTTGACTTGCAATTTGCTTTTAAAACAGATTGAACTACCTCGTCATTTGTGTAGCCAATCGTTGCCAAGAAAAACACCTTGCACACATCAATTTCTTTAAGTTTCCACTGCAAGGTATTGTGTCTGTGAGAAGTTGGCACGGTTTTAACTTTTGTGGCTCGTTGTATCACGTGTCTTGAAATAAAATCACGGCGTCTTTGGCGGTCCATATCCCAAAAAGCCGCCTACAAACATTTCCTTTTGGTTTCACAAATTTTTTCAATACATTTGTTCTTACAAATACAAGGTAGCAACATAGGATGTTTATTTTCCTGTTGTACCAAAATATTTTTTGGGTCACTTTCCCGTTTTCTTTTCGTAGTTACAGTTTTTTCTATTCCTGTTTCAATCCTTTCAGGTAAAGACACGGCGGTGGTGGGAGTTTCTGCTATGACATTTTCCTCAGGAACTTCAGAGGTTACTGGTGATTCGTGCGTTGACAGGATTGAAGTTGATGCTGTAGTTAATTCGGTATAATGTAATGATGTATTAGCATTTAAGAGTTCTCCATCTAGAGCTACTGGATATGCTTGGTTGGCGATAGGCATAAGTACATTATTATCCATTTGTATTTCATAAATCAACATTTTTCTTTCTTTGGGTGAAGTAGCTGTTTTTAATAAGTAAGTAAGTCTTGCATATCGGGTAAAATTTTTGGGTGTAAGTTTTGCGTATCGGCTGTTGGATGAGATGACGATATGTTTCTTGATGTTTCATGTGAGATCAGTGGTTGAGGTTGGTCATTGGCCGGAAGTACAGAAGTAGTCAAAGATGCATCCATTGCAGTTTGGTACAATATATTTTCGCTGGTTGTGATCGGATTAAATGTTTCTTCATAAGGAACTATATCTACAGCTCCCTGACATGAAATAACAACGAGCCTGTTTTGGCAAACACTGTATCTATAGAAGCAGTATTTTGTGAAAATGGGTCTCTATAATTTTGATTTTACAGTCGAAATTGCCATGTCTGATTTCCGTGCTATAAATACTTTTTCAATATTTTTATTTTATTTTATGTAATGTTCCTAAGACAAAGAAACGAATTATGCTTGTTACCACAAAACACTGTATCTATAAATATAGTGTTTTGTCATGGCACGGCAGCATGGGGGGGATGATCGAAGTCTTTTATTTAGGTTCTTCTTTGGAATATGTAAGTCTGCTGCGGATTTAATGCAAGAGATTAGGCTCTCATAGCACTCTTGGATGTTATTCAAGGACGGGGAGAGAATGTGGGAGAACAAGTCATCAGTAGCCTTAGTGTAGTTGTACCAGTCGGCCTTGTCAATTTTATGCTGTAGGAGGGGTGGTAACTTAGGAGGAATATGACAAGAAGAAGGGAAGGTTATAATTATAGGGTAGTGGTCCCTACCATATAGGGAATTAAGCCTTCTCCAACTAATAGACGCACCATCAGCAGTCGAGCACATAGAAATGTCCACTGCACTAGGGTTCTGATGAGGGTCAGAAAAACGAGTAGGACAACCATCATTCAGGACATAAATTTTGCTCATCAATTATGTCTGCCAAACGCTGACCAGGACCATCACAAGCCTGTGAACATTGGCTTCCCCATAGAACGTGGTGATAGTTGAAGTCACCTAGAATAAGAGGGTTACTGGGCAAGCGGGAAATGAGGGAGTGGAATTCATCTATAAGGGAAATAGTGGGGTTGGATATATAGACCTAAACAACAACAAATTGAAGAATTTTGACAGCGAGTATACTAATTTTAAATGAGTAGAGGGGAATTTGGATAGTTGAGTATGGAAGAGAAACCTTTACGAAGAGAGCTGCACCCCCATGACCATCTGCTCTGTCATCTCTAAGACAGACAAACCCAGGCAATTTGAACCGACTGCCTGGGGATAGCCAAGTCTCAGAGACAGCAATAGCCAAAGGGTCGTGCTGATGAGCCAAGTGAGAAATTTCATGCTGTTTATTGCAGATGCTTCTACTATTCCATTGCAGGAGTCTGGCCATTGTTAAGAAGAAGATTAGCGATAGGGGATAACTTTTTAGCAACCGAGGACGGTAGTGGGATGTCTTCAAATTTTGAAAGAATGTTCAAAACTAGGGAAATCAGGAGTTCTAAAAAATTTTCATTAAGAGAGCAGGAAGAAGTAGGGGGGAAGGCGTTACCAGATTTAGAAGATGGAGGGTTAGCAATAATAGCATTATGGGCAATTTTGTTATAGCCTGGAGATAAAAACGGACTGGGTTTTGATGGTTTATATATTTATTTATTTATTGTTTTTTTGTAAGCAAGATTCAGTGAAGGAGAACTTTTAGAAACATCTGCGTACGATTTTTTAACTGAAGGGAAGAGGGATGATGCTTCCTTGAATGATATGTTCATTTGGGACATGGTGATTTTAATATTCTTTTGCCGGTAATTTTTCGGGCAAGATTTGTCAGTTGCTAAATGAAGGCCTGAGCATTGCAGGCAGGAACCTTCAGAGGATGCAGGGCAAGAGTCCCCTGAGTGAGACTGTACACATCTGAAGCAACGAGCACTGGATCGGCATTGGGCTTTCACATGGCCAAATTTACAACAGTTTAAGCATTGTATGGAAGGCTAAATGTATGGATCAACGGTGACTGATGAGTTAAATATAAACACTTTATCAGGAAAGCATTGTCCAGAGAAAGTGATCACTACAGAACCCCTGGGGATCCAAGTGGACCAGACTCCATGGACAACTTTCTGTTTAAGCGACGCGCCTTCAAAATTGCTATATCAGCTTGGCTTGTGGAGATTGCTGATACAACTTCCTCCATTAACCAAGCAGTTGGGATCCCGCGGATCAGCCCAATTCTTGTTATATTATATGTAGGAATTAAAGCTATATAGTTATGAGATTTAAGACTCGGGTTTCTGAGAAACTCGTTTGCTGCACATGCAGACGAGAATTCCACAGAGACCCGATTTCTGCAAACACTCTTTAAACCATCATTTTCTATATTTTTAATGTTTGTTGTAAATAAAAATTTTCCAAAATTTAGATGATTAAATGTACTGCCTGACTTAGGGTGAGTTTCTGACCTGGACACATGAACAATGAAAGGACCTTCGTCAGAACGATGGTAAGATTTTTCTTCTAAAAGGCTTGGGTGAGTGTAAATAAGGTTATTGATTTGGGATGGAAGAGCATTCGAAACAGGTTTTTTAGGAGTAGGAGACGAATCCCGATTGATACTCGGACGTTTTCTTGTTTGCACATGTTGAGAGAAAGGGTCAGGGTAGTTGTTGACATCAGGAAACAGGATTGGGTCTGGGGGCTTAGGAGGAATTGGAACACACACAATCCATGCTCATTAAGAGCTAAATAATTCATACAACTACTTACCCGAGGAGGAAAAGAAAAGCAGAAACACTTTAAATAACTCAATGTAGATAACGAAATCGCAAAAAAAACCGACAAGTAACGAAAACCGTGTTTACACCGCAAACGAAAAATTTACAGTACTACGATCTGTTTATTAATGCACTAAGTAAATGTCAGTGTCAAATGAAATGATAACAAGTTCGTCACCAAGGAAACCTATCTTCAAGCGAATTTCGACCTACTTGCATTTAGACGGTTTGGCAAAATTAGCTAATGGTGGTTCATGATTCAATTGGTTCGATAGTACATATTCAGTGCACAAATTATAAAATAAATGCAAGAATAATGCTAAATAAATATTTGCGACAGACCAGGCTTTATGGCGTAGTTCTTACTTTTCTCATAAAATAAACGTTAACCAAAAATAAAATAGGAGCATTTTTTACTAGCACAACCTACCGCGTAATTTATTTACTACCATTTTATAAGCTGTCTATTGACCTCAACCAAAAGACAAGCCCTACCGACGAATAAAACGTGCTAGGTATGCATGAAAACTTGAAAACAATCATAAAATGGGTTGCACAGAGAATATCGAATCTAATATCGATATTTTAGAACTAAATAGTATATAATGAACTTTTGTAAGAAATTGACATAGATGACATAATCATAGTTTATTATTTATTTGCTTTCATTATAATTCTTCTAATATAAAATATAAAGAATTATACAGTTTATTTTCGTAAGCCTGATATAGTCCCGTCAATCAGCTAGAAAAATAGTGGTCAGTTTGCGTTAATTCCCAACATGCTTGGTGCAGACCTTGAGTACACTATTATAAATAAAATGCCGAAAGATCCCATGTTTGCTTAAAAAGTTATTCAAGGTCAATCATCAAAGTTTTTGGTTCAATCAATTAAAGTCTAGCTTGTCTTCAATGATTACGAATCAAAAATAAACATAATATCTACCTGTCTATGCAATAACAAAATTAAAAATTTTAAGCAAACTTAATCCAATCTTTCATCACGCCTTTTTGTTTCAAAAATACACACACAATGGCAAGCAAAGCAAATACCGTTTCGATATGATTTACTGCGTTAGCGCCTATCAGTTATCATTTGCATCGATCGTATGAAAAATTAAAACATATTAATTATGATCATCGATATCTGGTTAAATAATCAAAGCTCTGGAACATTACTTTTGTCAGCTTTTTTTGACAGAAAAGTATCAACAGATGGTGATTTGGGCCACCCAAGCCACCTACTATAACGTCACGACCCGATTAATATTTTAGTGACAACATTCAAAAATACTATTATCTCTTTCTTTTACAAGCATTTTTGTATAAGTAGATAGAGAAAATCAAGATCTTCCTCTTTCTATGATTCGATTGAATGTATTTCAGCATGCAGTGCTCTTCCTATTAAATTGATTTAACAATTAGCCTATGTGCCAAACTATCAGATTTAGTCTCTGTAATGCCCGGCCCCGGTTAGTAACTTAGTGTATTCTATTACCTATTGTATATTATGTATATTATATTATATTATATTTTATACATTTTAGTACGAGAGTTACCCCAACTCTGTTTGTCAAATGATTTTGTGCCTGCTTAATTTACGCCATTTTGGTGCTGGCCGCACAGATGCGGGGTAACAAGTAATTCATTGGAGCATTAAAAACCAATGGCCAAATCATAATTTCGGTTTTAAACTGTTTGTTATTTATATCCGGGCTGAAAATATACTTGTAGATTAAAGTCTGCCCTAGACGATGTTGGATTATGATGAGTTATTTAAAAGCGCTATTTTAAATAATAAGCAGTTTACAAAAATACTAACTTCTCTGTACTTAGGCATTTGAATATATTTTTTAAAGGGTTAACCAACGACAATTAAATACTTTTTTGTGCATGTTTTAGGTACCATAGTCTGAAAGGCCCGGAACTCGGCGGGTAATTTAAAACGTGACAACGGCCATTAACGTATTTGCTGCGTTCCGTTTGCCGATTACAGCGCTCACAGCGCTCATATACCCGTTCCGATTGCCCGTGAGTGCGCTCACAGCGTTATCGATACGTCATCAATGACGTCATAAACGCCGCCATCTTCCCGCTCACAGTGCCAACGCTACGGAGCATGGTCACTGTGAACGGCCTATCAAAACTGACACATGACGTTACTTTTTTGATGTTTTATTAGTCGATTAAAGATTTTAAAAGCTTGTTTATTAATTTTCTTTTGTAATAATATAAAAAAATAGCTCCTGCTTCATTCAGGGTCAAAGATCTTAATGATATTGTAACTTTAGACTTAAGCGACGAACAATCAAAATGTTAGCGCGATATTTACCGTTCCGATTGCAATAGCACTAATAACACTTTTAGCGCGTTCAAACGAATCGGAACGGTTTTGAGCACTTTTAGCGCTGTGAGCGCTGTAATCGGCAAACGAACGCAGCATTTGTTATTAAAAAAAATTATTAAAAAACTTTAAGGTTATAAGCACGGACGTAAAAAATATAAGTTTATATGTAAATACTGTTGTAAAAGTAATATCTGTCTAGTAATTTGTAGTTATAAAGTCTTAAAGGAATTATTTTGTTTTCAATGAGCTTAATAAATAAGAAGTTTGAGGGAAAATAATAATAAAGTATTTACGAAAAATATCCGCGATAAATATAATTCAAAAATGACAACCACGGAAGTTAGCCAAGCTCCCATCAAAGATTGTTTTGCTTGCAGAATTTCGGGCACATTGGGATCTGTTGGAATAGGGGCCTACCTTGCAAATGTTGCATTTAAAAATAAAACATTTGTTGGTAGAATGACATTCTCAATGCTTTCTTTATGTAAGTAAAATGAAGGTGATAGCTATTTTATTATAAGTATAAAATTGAACTGCAACGTTCAGTTGCAACTAGCTGTTTTAAGGATCTTACAGTCTTGGCAATCTCTTATTGTTTCGCTAGATTTTACACTAAATTCATCATCACTGTGTGGTGTTCTAAGATAATAAAAGACAACTTGTTTTGTTCTTTCAAAAGTTTCAGTGTCAACATATCTCGACTGATAATATTCACAGAATTAGATGTGACAACTTATAAATGAAAACTTTAGTTCTGACAGGGTAATAAACTAAAACTTTATTCAGTAAAATGAGGCTAAATTTATTTTGTATTTTTATTCCAGTGTTTGTGAACCTCGGGGTGGCTCGATACAGGGAAACATTCCCATTCAATAAGAATAAAGAAGCTCAGTCATCCACATAATATTTAAATGTGGTTTTGCTTGGAATTATATCTATTAGTAACTATTGTTATTGATTTACCAGTAACATTGTAAATATAATCTTTTATTAGTTTTATAATAAGTAGTATGTATGCTGTTTTAGTAATTTTGTTTACCTTATTTCAAAAGAATAACAGTATTTTTAATAACAGCTATCAGTTGGCTCGATTTCTTTCGAAATGTTGGAAGAACTATCTTCATATTTCAGAAAATGAATACAAACAATATTAAACTATACATTTAAACCTGCCTTTTAAATAACTCTACTTATTGATGAAATCCACATTAAAATCCATGGCATAGTTTCAATGATCTAAGCTTATAGAGGGACAGACTGCGGGTAGTGACTTTGTTTTATACTATGTACAGATGATTAGTATATGTAACACAAATTACTGAGGTATTTAATCAGCTTTCCTTTGGTCCTGAATCTATAAAAAAATAAGGAAGATAATTACTATGAAATAAAATAAGAACATTACAATTAAAATTATACAATATACTTGTATGACTTTTATTTAATTTAACACATTCAAACAGCAAGGGCTACTTTCACTGCCAGAACCGGCTGTATGTTCATCAAACGCTAAGTCGTAAGATACATGCTATCATAAATCAGCAGCGCACTTGGTAGTGATCCTGCCTTCAAAGCAAACGCTCTTGTGTTCGATTTCTTCCCAAGAAAAACATTCATTTTACTATATGTATGTTTGTTATAATATCCAAATCTGAATATAGCATTGAAATATTGTATGTATTTATTTATATGTATACACAAAGTAAGAAAATATTATGGTAAACCCCAAATTGAAATTTTGAAACCAAAACAAAGATTTTTAGGGGTTTTCACAGTTTAGTTAGTTTTAATTAATCACTTTCAGGTTGAAAAGAAATAAACTACGGAGGAACAAGAAAATACCGATATATGAATCCTCCTGAAGTCCCCCTTTCGTCATAACTTTGCCCGAAGACAAATTTTTAGTAAAAAATGAAATTTCCAAAAAAGTATTCAGTTTAAAGAGATTTTAAATTTCCTACCTACTAGATTTCGTAATCATATTGTGGTAACGCTAAGCACGTGGTTAAACTATAATCTCCAACAGCTGTTTCTGACAAAGTGTCTTGAAGTCGGACGTGTAAAAGAGGTGCCAATTATTGCTGTAAAAACTTTTTCAAACAGGTTAGAAGGAGTCAAAATACGTACGTACTATTTGTTATATCTAAATATAAGCTTAACATTAGGAATGTTTCTTTGATTTCACATAGAAAAATATGATTATTTTGTGAGTTATAGTGCTGGGCAATGTTTGGGTAGAAAAACTCCATATGAGTCGGCCTAACATTGCCCTTTGGTATAAAAGCGCTATGGTTGTACGTATCTATAATACTAATATTAAAAAAATGTGGTTTTGTGCTATTAGGAGATCTTTTTTGAGTATTGTTGTTGTGAGTAACGCATGAGTATTGTTAGTTTTAAGACAAAACCAAAGTGATTAAAATATGTTACTTTTTAGAATACATCTATGTTTACGTATGTTAGAAAATTAAATATTTTATAATTTTAATTTTATGTGGTTTTATTGATAATGATATTTTACGATTCTGATTTCATTTTGTAACAGTTAATTATGTACAGTTTTTTTCACCTGCCTATCTAAATCCTTTTGTTTTAATGGCAAGCTTCTTTATAAATCTCAAAAGTGAAAAATTTTACACTCTACAATGTAAGTAATATTTTGCTTTTTTAGATGATGACACCCTTAGCCAAACATTTATGTATGAAGATTCCAGAAAAAGTTTACATAACATTGCTCTCCTGATTTGACCGAAACCCAAGTTTACTTTTAAAATATTTTAAAAATAGCTTCTTTTCTTCAGTGTGCACCTGGACTCTAAACATCATTTGTGTAAGTCTTTAAATGGCTTAAATATTCATAATGGGCACAAGATTTGCACATTCCCGCTTTACTTTGCCCACCTCATTAATCAGGAATTTTAGAATAACTGAGTAGCTATTAATAGTCACTCAATTTTAAGTTTTCTATTGTATTCTATAACATTTAATTAACCCGAATATACGACGCGTGTATCTTTCTTGTTCATATTTTTTTATAATCAAAGAAAAATGTTAAAAAAGCGGGCAATGTTGGAAGATTTGACTGTAATATTTTTATCAATATCTATTTTTCTTTTGATATTTATATCAAAAGAAAAATAGGTATGATAAATCCAATTAAAGCTTCTGTAACGTTCCATACAAGATTATAACTTCAAAATTTGATACATTTTCCGTAACTCTAAGATTGACATGTTTTTGTCCGTAATAAAATAAGTCCGTTAGGTCATTACATAAATATGAAATTGGCTTTTTGTAAAGGAGGGAAAAAAGTATATAGAGTATATATTTATTTAATCAAAGTATGTACCATTGATATCTATGCACTTTTGCCATCTCATAGGTAGTTCATTGATCCCTTTACTAAAAAAACCATTGGGACGGGTATCAATAAAATATTTGAAGGCGCTTTGGACTGCTCCATCGGAGTTGAATTTTTCCCTTGCAAAAAGTTATCCAAATTTCGAAAAAAATGGTAATCTGTTGGAGCAAGATCCGGGGAGCACGGTGGATGTCTTAGACATTCCCATTTAAGCTCCTCTAATTCTGTAGCCGTCTGTTGTGGAGTGTGTGGTCTAGCTTTGTCCTGAAGCAGCAGTGGCCTAGAGCGTTTGACCAGCCTCGGTTGTTTAGCAGCTAGCTTTTCCATCATGGTTTGCAGTTGCTGACAATTGAGATCTGCCGTAATCGTCTGGCCAGATTTAAGAAAGCTGTAGTGAACGACGCCGGCACTATATAGTCTACCAAACGCTCACATGTAACTTTTTTTGAGTCAATTTTCGCTTGGGGCAGTATTTGGCTGGTTCGCCACGGTTCAACCATTGCGATGAGCGTTTTGGGTTGTCGTACAGGATCCACTTTTCATAACAGGTAATGATTCATTTAAAATCCTTTCATTATAGTCCCGTTTGAGGAATGTAACGCAGCAGTCGACGCGCGTTTGTCGATTTGCTGCACTCAATTCATGAGGTACCCACCGCTCAAGCTTTTTCACCTTCCCAATTAGCTTCAAGTGGATTAAAACACTTTTGTCACCAACACTGCAGCCTACAGCTAACTCGGACGTGTTTTTCTATGGATTCGCTTCCACAATACCCTTCAATTCTTCATTATCACCTTTGGTCTCCGGCCGTCCACGGGGCTTGTTCTGCAGGTCCGTTCCAGAACGAAAACGTTGGAACCAAAAACGCACTGTTTTTTCTTTTGTGACACCGCCGCCATACACAGCATTAATACTTCGAGCCGTTTCTGCTAAATAATATTTAAAGTTTTCCATTTTGTAAACTAAGTGACGCAAAGAAAAAGCCAAAAGAGGAAAAAACAAATGAATTACGGTTTGCGAAACGCATAGCGTGAGAAATAGCTGTATAAATTTGAAATTGGAATTCTTAACCGAAGAGGAAATAAAAAGTGGCCAGTACTACAAAACGCCAATTTCATGTGTAAGTGCCCAATATTTCAGATCCGAATTATAACAAGCATTTTGTCACAATATCCCTCAGTTTCAGGGCGAATATTGTATGGACGGCTTATTCGACGGAGCATGGCGTTACTTTTACGATATTTTTTAAATCAATAAAAAGAACACGGATATTGCCTTTTCAATAAATATGACAGAAAAACGGTTACGTTTGACACAATTGTGTATTGCAATGGATATGATAGTGGTAAGTATAAATCAGTCTAACACCAAGTATGTAGCCTCAAAATAATTAAGTCTTTCTAAACCTAGAAAAACAAAACAACTATGATCACCTCACACTGGTTCCCAACAGGAGTCTGACCCGACTCCTTTTTCGGTGTATTTAAATTGAGGTGTTTTATTTGATTGTAATCGACAAACACTAAAAGTGATGAACTAATGAAAAATTACATTATTTTTAAAACAGCATACTATTGTGACCCACGCGACCACTATAGTTAAAAATATTGGCGCGTGTACAATGTATGCGCGTACTACTGTGTAGGTAATCTACTCGTATCTAATGCAAAAGTTTGTAGATTTTTTTTATCGTTATTCCGAAAATTGTCACACTTTGTAATTCTCTGAAAAGGAACTAAACCAGAAAACCATGGGTAAGATTTATACGGTTCTTTTTAAATTTTGAGTAAGCCTGAAAACCGACCTAACAAAGAAAATGACACTTTAGAGATCAGATTGTCCAATTAGTATTAATTTGTAACAATCCGGGTGCACGACAACTGATGGTCGGGACAAATGCACATTTGAAGGTTTTGTATAATTGTGACTTAATTCTATACGCAGCACCCGAAACGAGTGCTCGGTTTGGCCGACCTACGTTTTAAGCATAAAATTGTTGACACAAGCGAACGCTCACCTCTTCTTAAATGTTGTAAAGAAATTAGAGGTAATAAGAAGTTACGCGGGTGGAAATGCATGAAATTACCGTAGCTACAAAAAATTGTTTATTGTTTGAATGAGAGAAAGAAAACGCATCTAGGCACGGCCATGACCATGTGAACAGGTCTTAACACTACGAATAAGTTGCGTAGGTGAATACTGTTTAAAAAAAAATTATTTCAAATCAAATCAAATCAATTTATTTGCACAAATATGGGTTTTTACAAATGTTGGATTATAATAGGTAGTTCAAACCATATCTAACCTAGGAGGTATGTACAATACTTGTATAAAATGTTGCTACTAAATTTAAAATATTAATTGACCAAATAAACGTCATTTACATGTCATATCTAACATTTTACAATAACATTACCATCTTAAATTATAACAATTTTAATTACATGCGTACCAACTTGTCATTGAAGTATTCAAGAATAGTGTAGTAAGCCTTATCTGCTAAAAACATTTTTAGTTTCTTTTTAAACTCAGTAACATTATTAATATTTTTAATACAATTCGGCAATTTATTGAAAATTTTGGAAGCCATACCAAAGAAACTCTCAGAATATAGAGTAGTTTTACGAGGTTGAGACCGGATTTTGCCTTTAAGCCTTTGGCTGTTTAAGCCTTCAAACAGGTTCATGTTCTTTTTAACAAACAATACTGTTTCTAAAATGTATAAACAGGGAAAAGTCAGAATACCTAACTTTTTGAAAAAGGGCTTACAAGATTGTCTGCTTTTTGAATTTCGACATGTGTTAAACCAGAGCAGGCGTCAGAGAAAACAGAATGAATGGCTCGATAGTTATTACAACAATTAGTAGTACTGTAACACTTCCTTGATAAAAGAATAACAGACCATTATTTAAAAAATATAGTATATGCTTTCCCGTACCTCGCCAATTGTATAAGCGATTTCCCATGGTTAATAAATTCTAATGTAAAGAAATTTGATACAAATCTTAAATACCGGTACTCGCGAGTTTCGCATTAGCAATAAGCGCGGTATGACTTAAATATCAAACTTTAATCATTTAAACGAAACTTTACGAATAAGCGTTTCCTACAGTTCACTATAAATGACTTGTACCAAACTGGTTCACTCCTCTAAACAGGTAATGTGTATCAATTGAGTTTCACTTAAAAATTCTCAGCACGTTGTAGACTGCTGAGAAAGTCGTGAGGTATTTTCTTAAAGACACTGTCCCGTGCTTTATACAGGGTGCAGCGTAGACAAACTACTACTTGCTATGGTGTGTAATTAAATGAATCTTTTTTTTAAGTCAGGTTACTTTTCATACGAGAATTTTGATAGTGCATCTTTCTTGATTGGTTTGAAGGCTGTTGGTATAATGCAGAACCACAACTGCTTAAATTAGTGCAGTGCAGCAACATCCGTCTCACACAACATAGACGACTGGTTCCAAAAAAATTCTTCATAGCTGGCAAACGAACACGCGATTCCCTGATGGTAACTGGAATCTGCACCCATGGACATCGTTAATAATAAATCAATTTTAAACGTGGGACACTCATAAAGTTTTGAGAAAAAAAATAAAAATGTTCTGTAGGTAAAATTTTTTTAATTATATTTTTCAAAAAACTTTCCGCCAGCGTCTATACAATGTTGACTTCGTGTGAACCAATTTTCAAAGCATATTTTCCAGTCTGCAACAGGTACTTCCTCAATGGCCTTCTTGAAGTGACCCTTGTCTTGATCGCGGAGTGCGCGTCGTGGTGGAGCAAAAGGCCTCGGAGCCCCGTGTTCGGTCGCTTGTTACCCGCAGCATTCATTCTAAATACCCCGTTATTGAGAAAAACCGGCGATCAAATTTTTTCCAGCGCTTCTCGATCTTTTCACTTTCATAGGCGTTGGTTCGTTCTGAAACAGCCATACTGGATCATATTGATAAATCCAAGATTCGTTACCGTTATGATATCGTGAACACGGCGGGAAGAACCTGCTTTGAATTTATCAATAATATCATGGCACCATTCCACACGCGCCTGTTTCTGAGCATCGGTGAGGTTGTGAAGTATCCAGGGCGAAACAATCCTCCTTACGCAGAGGTGGTTGTGTAGGATATCAGGAACACTTCCCGATCCAATCTGCAGATTGTGCTGAATCTCCTCGTATGTGATGCGCCGGTTTTGTTGAGTAAATGTTTTTACTTGTAGCACGTTTCCTTCTGTAACAGCAGTCAAAGGACGACCACTTCTTTCTTCATCCTTTTTAATTAAGTAACCGCACTTAAAATCGTTGCACCAGCGGTACACAGTTGCTTTAGAAGGCACCTTATTACTCCAGCTAATTGAAGTCAATTTCACACAATTCGACAGGTTTCAATGTGGACTTGAACTCGTAATAAATCATTGCAC
Source organism: Marasmarcha lunaedactyla (assembly GCA_923062675.1). NCBI lineage: Eukaryota > Metazoa > Arthropoda > Insecta > Lepidoptera > Pterophoridae > Marasmarcha > Marasmarcha lunaedactyla. The sequence continues at coordinate 10,097,380 of OV281343.1, read as the reverse complement.
GAAAGTGCTCCCGTCGCAGATCCATTTTTCTATAACACACAATAGTTACACTCACATAACGCTGGTAAATAAATTATAGGCAAATTTAAAGTTGGAAAAAGTATCTTTTTACTTTTAAATAATCGTATTTTCAAAATAAATTAAAACTCGCCAGCGTTGCATACCTACAGTAAAAACTTTTTTTGCAAAACTTTCTAAGTGGCCTGGTATTTATTAACAGCACTTGTGATTATTAAATCGTCAAAAGATGCTTTCCCGACCGTTGGCCTCAGCTGAAACTGCCGTTGTTCCAGTAATTTCACTGGCTGTTCCTTCCTATTAAGCCTGAACTCAACCACGTAAACGTGTCATATACGTGTCACATAAACAAGTCGGAAGGACTGTAGTACTGCCCAGACGAGATATTGACAAAGAAACTCTACTATTACTACTAACTTTCTTTGAAATCATTTCTTTGGGTGTATGTTTCCTCATTCTTTCAGCATCAGAGCAGTTGGCTTAGTGTGATGATGGTCACCGAGATCGAAACTAGGATCGTCAAGTCGAGAAGCCAGTGCCTTAACCACAATGCTACCTACCCAGTAGTGTTAAGATATAGTGTTAAATTCAAATTCATATTAAGAGGAAGATCGCTCCTGACTTGTCTAATTTTTTTCTGTTAGGAGCTCTGGGTTGGAGGCTTTATTGGAACAACAAGGCCGACCCAAAACAAATTATTAAACATATTCGGCTTGTGCCGATCGGCTAGTACATGCGAACTTTATGCACGTTGGTAAATACGACTTGTCTCGCCAAAACCCAAACGGCATTGTCCGGGTGCATTTTTCCCCAACGACCATTTACACATATTTGACTTTGCCGCCCGGCAGTACTGATTAATGGCTGCCCGAATATGTACATATACGAGAGCCTCTTAAGATTTCAGTTAATTGTAAGCACCGAGACTCCGAGTTTAAAAAATAACTATTTTATTTAAATTTAATTATAATATAAATATACCTATGAACCATTTTGTTCAATGAGTTGTTGCCATCTTGTCGTTAGTAAAACAAATTTCTTAGTACTTTAAAACTATATCTAAAAACAAGTATCTGAAACAAGTGGAAATCTGTAGGTTATCATAGTCAGCTGTATGGCTGTATGGCTGTATGGCTGTATAGTGTACCTAGGCATTCACACTTCCCAGTCAAACTCTCTTAATTTTTACTGAGGGTGTGGTATGGCGTTACCATGATGAAATACCCTCACCCTCACACTTCCTGTTGCTGAATTCCGGCCGTATTTTCTCATTTTCTTGCCTCATTAGCTGTTGGCAGTAAAGAGCCGAACAAATGTTTATTATATATAGCTCATATACAAACACTTGTGGGTTAATCCAGATTTTACCACAGTCTGTGTGTTTAACAGCACTTTCGCCATGACCCTTTCCAAACGTTCTGATCCTAGGTTATCATATCATATCAGTTTCGATACATATGTAATGAATGTGTATAATCGCAAATGAGTACACTGTTCATTATTTCTGTGAGCTAGTTACCCAAACGTCAAGCTTGTTGGTACAAGCACACTTTTTTAAATGAGTTAAAACTGCCTTGTGGTCAACTTCCAATATTTCAGCTTTGTTGTTACTACTATATTTTATGTAGTTTACAAGTAATGTTTCGGTTTTTGCGCTTTTAGTTCGGTATCAGAGCTGCATGACAAGTTCCAATACACAATGACATATGTCAAATAATCCAAACATCGTACATTTGATTAACTTCGTACAACCTTAAGATTCCGCTGTTTGTTATTTTTTCATTCTATATTTTAAGTGTACCTACACTTCTTTCCAAGAAGTACCTATTCTCACTTATTTTGTTATGCGCGGGATTTTTTGTCCTGGACAGTTAGATTCATGCAGCTCATGCAATATCGTGGCGATACGTTATAAAACGCGTAAGTATCGAAACGTTTTATTTGGCTTTTGAGAATAATAATCAAAATAAATCCCCAGACAAACACAACAACTGTATGGCCCCAAAGTAAGCAGAGCTTGTGTTATGGATGATTGTGTTATGAAGCGAACTGGGGGGGAAACCCAGAATAAATATACATATACAAATCTCAACAACCATGACCCGAGAACAAACATCTGTGTTCACCACACAAATGAATGCCCTGGCCAGGACTCGAACCTGGGACCTCCGGCGTACGAGAGTAGTAGGGATTTGCGGATTCCCGCTCACTTATTCGGTATGGTATCAAACGCGAATTAATTTCATTTTGTGTTTCTTGGAAAATTACAAAGTCACAATGGGTTTTTTATCAAAAACAAATTATTGTGATAACAATAAAGGGACATAATTTGCTTCGAATCAAACCGCGATGCTCGCTAAGTTAGCGAACGTTGATCAAAGTAATCCGCGTATCAAAATAATTAGGTCACGGCCACCAATAGTACGCGGTGAAGTCCAAATTTCTTCAAAAATCCAAAATGTCCTGTTTCTGGGTAGTAGTAAGCAACTACAATTATATTTAGACAATGCTGGTTTTTATATTAAATTCTTGGAAGGTTTGCAGATCAAAGTAGGTATTTCAATCATTTGATACCAACTACCACAGTTACCACAGTTGATTTTCATGGTTTAAACAACTTTTTAATTCATACTATCACAGTAACAGTACCTTTAATGTAATATTAACGATATAGTTATTGGTATTGATTGGTATAGTTATTACATAAATAAAAATAATAATAATCTTTATTTGTTCTTCACATACAAGGCACATAATAAGATGTTACATGTATTTACTTTCACAATTTATTTAGTGAAGATTGATGCATGAGATTTGTCGAAGCATGTGTTTCAGGAGTTAGAATTTTAAAAAGAGAAAACGTATGTGTAACTAGAAGTGTAGACATTTCAAAATTATATAATAGGGAATATTACATCTAAACATCAGACATGTATTTGTGAAAGAGAGAGGGAGTGGGATTGTTTATACGGGTGCGTGAGTGTGTATGTGTGTTTCAGGAGTTAGAATTTTAAAAAGAGAAAGAGTATTTGTAACTAGAACTAGAGACATTTCAAGATTATATAATAGGGAATATTACATCTAATCATCAGGTATGTATTTCTTAAATAGAGAGGGAGTGGGATTGTTTATACGGGTGCGTGAGTGTGTATGTGTGTTTCAGGAGTTAGAATTTTAAAAAGAGAAAGAGTATGTGTAACTAGAACTGTTGACATTTCAAGATTATATAATAGAGAATATTACATGTAATCATCAGGTATGTATTTGTTAAATAGAGAGGGAGTAGGATTGTGTAAACGGGTGCGTGAGTGTGTATGTGTGTTGCAGAGGTTAGAATTTTAAAAAGAGAAAAAGTATGTGTAACCAGTACTGTAGACATTTTAAGACTATATAATTGGGAATATTACCTATAATCATCAGGTATGTATTTGTTAAATAGAGAGGGAGTGGGATTGTGTATACGGGTGCGTGAGTGTGTGGGAGAGAATATCTGTTTTGTATGTATATGTATGGTGAGTCTGTGTGAGACTGAGTGGTATAATTAGTGTAATGGTTTTAGCAGGGATTCGGTGTCGGAGTATGACTTTTCTTTAAGCCATGTAACAACTTTATTTTTGCAGTTAAATGTAATTTAGTGGTATATGTATGGTTCAAGAAAGTAGAAAATCTTTGGCTAAAATAGGTTTTCGGAAAGGTGTAGGAGAAAACTAGGTGATTTCTTTTAGATTGAATCTCAAAACAGAAGGGTGTAATTTTATGCTGGAGGAGTGTAGTTTGTAAAATAAACAATGTCCTATATATTTAAGGGTGCTAATTAAAAATCTATATTGCTTTCTTAATTTCTATACTTACCAGCCACAATTTGCAGGCGTCTAAACGATACTGTCTTAGCCACTATAAATTTGCTGTTGCGGCGTGTTTTTGTTAAAAAATTTTGAATTAAATTTAAATTGCGCTTCGCCGGGTGCTGCCGCACCACGCTTACTGCGTTCGCTCGGCTCACGCATTCGATAATTACAGTCTAACCTAACCTAACCCAAATTTAATTACTACGCTTTCTATAGAGTATATAGCGGGCGTTGCAAAAAAAAAAAGATTAATTAATGTATTAGAGGCTATCTCATTTTCCCGTGGTTTAGTTATAAAATTAAAAGTTTGATCACGTAACCAATAAAGAAATTTGTGACTTGGCTTTTAATTTCCTTATGTTTATATCTACTTTACACAATTTACATTTCGAACATTATTTCGAATCCACCCATCCGCATATCAAAGTTGTTAATGCCTTCCAACGAACACGGTTATTAACTACTGCACAGACAAATGTTATTGACATAGTATTCAGTTTTCTTAAATAGTATTTTATGTTAGAGAGCTATAATATTTAATCTTCTTAAAGCATGTTAAATTTTTTGTTAACCTTTACGTTAGTCATGCGCAAATTATATCTCTGAAAGGAAAGAGCTGGCTTAGTAATTAAGATATATATCTTTTCAAACAAAGATATATGTATATCTATTATATCTCGTTCTGAGCGAGATTTAGATATTAATGTTAAATTTCGGCCGATTGAAACAACTGAAGCAAGTATACGTACTGACACTGATTATACTTACTGATCTTATACTGCAATAATTATTTTTCTCTAGTGTTATTTCCAAATAACTGTTATCGAAATCTGTTATTGTTATCGTTGTATTATAACAGTATGAAATAGTTATTGGACTACTGGTCATAGTAAATTAGACCTTACGACTTAAAGGATAAAATCTTATGCAACAGAAATGTGTTATTTAGTAATAAAATATTTAGGTTTCAGTGTCTACAACTGTACTCCGTCGAATTAAAGTTGATTTTCTATTAGCGTGCGAAAGCAGTATAATGATTATCATTGTGAAACGGTAATTCGGATGTTAGTTAAATTAGACTTAACTGCTACGAAATAAAGTGTAAATTTGTCTGGTTATCGAAACTAACATCTATAATGTAAATGTTATTTTCACAAAACATTTATTTACCATCCACTTTTTAGTATTTACAAAATAAAATTCATGGAACTCGTAATCAGTGTCGTAGCCTGATTATTAAGGTACTCGTTCTATTATTACTGCGTTTAATCGGCACGAGTCAAACCAAAAACGCGCGGGACCTCCAACTGACTTATTTAAAAAAAAGTAATTAAATTACAAAATATCATTTCTTTGAAAATACCTAAAATCGAATAGGTACTGCACTTGTAATGAAACTTGATTTAGTCGCACAATAATATACCTTTTTACAATGCAGTAACGCATGGTTTGCGCGGCAGGTAGCTACGAAAGTGAATGAGAAGGCGTTGTACCTTTGTTTCGCTCACGCGGTCACAGCCATACATTCAACTTTATCAAATTTCTTTTAAATGAAAGATCTAACTTTTTGATAAAAAAATTATTTTAATATGAAAGTACAGTCTTGAATAGATTTCTTTCAAATTAAATCGTTATATAAAGTATCCTCAGTAAGCCTTTTTTTTTTAATCAAACGTTGGTATTTTGTTAAATCTAAAGTATACAAACAAAAAACTCGACTCCCATAGACCGAAGTCACGTAGTTTTGCAGAACTGATCCATTAAAAATTGAAACATAAATCAGGCATACTAAATTTTACATAAACAATACAAGTTGTTTGAGCAACGCATAGTGACCACATCAATTTTTCTTTATATTCTTTAGGAATTCTAACTCTCATGAAAATAAAAATGCAAAAAATGTTCAGTTTTAATACACAATTTATCTATAATATAAAGATTAACCCTGGACAGGTGGAAATAAAACTAAAACAAATTAAAAAATTTTAAGATGGTTACAAAAAAACTAAAACTCAAAACAAATATTTTTTAAATCGTACATAAAAATTTTCGCAATTTTCAAGATGGTTACAAAAAAAAGTAAAACTTAAAACAATTTTTTTTTAAATCGTAGATAAAATTTTTTACAATTTTCAAGATATTTACAACAAAAACTAAAACTTAAAACAAATTTTTTTTAAATCGTACATAAAAATTTTCAAGATGGTCACAAATAAAAAATTAAAACTTAAAACAAATTTTTTAAAATTCGTACATAAAAATTTTAACATAAATCAAACATACACAATTTTTCACAAACAATACAAGTTGTTTGAGCAACGCATAGAGATCACATACATTTTTCTTTTTATTCTTTAGGAATTCTAACTTTCGTGAAAATAAAAACACATCTATCTGCTTTCCAAAAGATTTCTTCCGCAATAATGCATTCCATACGAGAAGCAATTTCCTTAAATTTTGTCTAGTTTTCAATTTTTATAAGCGAAAAGCGAAATACATCAAAAAATACCATTCAGACTGTAGGTATTTGAAAAAATCGCAAGTGTACCTATCTGCTTTCCAAAAGTTTATAATAATAATAATAATAAAATTGCCATTCACTGTTCATATTATTATATAATAAATATTTGCAGTAATTTCTAAAAGACCGTTTAATATTTACTAAATATAAAATGCAACGTATGTAAAAACAAGACAGTGAGGTTATTTTAACATAATGTCTAGTACTTTCTGAACTTCTCAGTGACGTGTTTAAACTAAAGTGGTAGTTTATTTTAACATATTTTGTAAAACGACCTTGGAATTGACCAACTAGAATTGAAAACATTTTATAGCATACAAAAAATACGTGTCGCCCTATTATCATTCTTATTTTAAAACAATGATCTACAATCGATGACAATAAGACAAAAAGAAATGAATTTTTCGAACATTGAAATTTTAAATGACATTTGAATTTTGAAAGTATCAATATTTATGTCCCAACAAATGGTAGCACAGTTTACAAAAAAAAGAGAGAGAGCAAAATCCCATTTATCTGTATAGCTATCTTTTTGTAAGAGAGAAACTGACAAAATAAAGGTATTTTTAAAAAAGTTTGAAAAATATTTAAAGTAGATCAACAAAACTTTAACGAGTATACTTTGTAATGTTTGAAATGATAAAATTTAAAATAAAAAGTAAAATAAAAGCCATGCGAAAATTCAACATTAGTTATAAAAAGTATGGAAAAAATCATTACCTCTTAAAAATGAAAACAATCAACGTTCAAATACTTAAGAAAATTAAATATCAGAAAAACAGGTTAATCCAAGTATCAAATAATTATATAAATCAACTTCGAGTATAATCAAATATTTATATAAATCAACTTCATAAATTTAAAACAAAAACCGCGTCAGCGCTCTTATCGCATCGATTACTGCATCACACAGACTTCGCATTGAAATTACTAGATTTTGACACAAATCAGATCCTCTAAGCGAGTCCCAAACTTGGTCGCAATGATTTTTCATTGAATTGTGAAATTCACGTGCGAACCGTTCTCTGACAGTTTTTTAGGTCTTAGTAATGACAATTTTCATGGTCAGTCTTCTATGGTGAATGACGGCGTTGTGCAGAGCGATTCGCACTGCAGCCATCCTGCAGTCATACTCAATATCAAATGTTGATTTAAGTTACTTAAAAAGATACCAACTATTAACTCTGCGAAGAGTTAATAATAGATGTGTCCGGTTAAAACTACCAACGAAACAACACAAGACTACAAACTAAATCAATCAAACAACAATTGAACTTACTCATTGATATTGTTAGTTTAATTTTAAAATAAATAGTATAAATTAAAAATTAAATTTCTTATGAGAAATGTTACTAACGTAAGCAGGTATTTCTTATATTAACTCAGGATATAAGGTTGTAAAATAATAAATATATTCGTAAGATGCACTAGTCGACTTTTATCTGTCTTGTTTGTTCATTAGTGTCTTTGATTATATCCATCATGCTTCTCTGTTAAAATTTCCAACCAAATGAAATCAAAAACCATCCTTCTAGTCATAGAAAAAAACAAAGTTGAAGTGGTCATTCTACCAAACTGAGAACGTGCCGTGGCTGGCGGGTGTGATTTGTGGTTTGTGTGAAGAATTTAAATTTTTATTTTTTTTATTTTTTTTTTATTTTACAATTCTTGGGAAACTTACAGCTATTTTTACACATTGTATTGAGATGATAGCGAAATGTGAAGGCCATTTACAGAGTTTCCACTTATAGGTATTAAGTTTAAACTAAAATTAAGTCGCATTTGACAAGCTTAGATAAATACACGTATAAAAATTACAATATTTGTTGCAAAGTTGTGTGCAACACCTTTCCAATTTACTGAGATACAAAATAACATAGTCCAACAAAAGGAAAAGTGGAATATATTGATTAATATAACACAATGCTAAAATATTCTCTTAAGAATCAAAGAAACCTTTAGCCATGGCTGCTCTGACGCCTGAAATGGTGCTGCAGAAAAAATCAAAGTTGTTTATCCGATTAGCTATCTCGTTCACCAGCCTTGGTGCTCTGATCATGAAGGAGTTCTGTCTGTAATTGGTATTTGCGGTAGGAACTTGTAGTATGCTTGGATAACGGAAGGACTTTGTGTGTGCGCAAATACCAATCCCAGCCAGAAGCTCCGGGACATCTAGTTTATTATTAGCAATTTTCATGAGATTTGTAATATCGCTAATCTGCCTTCGCCTGCTAAGTGGCAGTATATGATGTCGTTTACAGCGTGAAATATAATCATGGTCATAAGCTCTAGATTTGTATTGTAGAAATCTTAAAAAACGCTTTTGGATGCGCTCTATGCGGTCTATGTAAACATTGTAGAGTGGGTTCCATACGGATGAAGCATATTCGAGGTGACTTCGGACAAATGCACAATACAGAATTTTTAGAGTTTTAATATTACAGAAGTCTGCGGATAAGCGTAAAATAAAGCCTAGAGCTTTAGATGCCTTGCCAACGATTCTACTAATATGCTCATCAAAAAGAAATTTTGAGTCGAAAGTAACTCCTAAATCAGTCATACTATTGACTCTCTGTAATATGGCAGTGTTTATTGTATAGTCATATTTGAACGGCGATGGTTTTCTTGAGAAAGAGCAAACAAAACATTTGGCTGTATTAAGTTCTAGTTTGTTTATAACGCAGTAGTTGTAAAAATTATTTAGATCTGATTGAAGGTTATAGCAGTCATACAAATTGTTAATCGGACAAAGAATCTTCACATCGTCTGCATACAATAAAATCTTTGATTTCGAGATACAAGATATAATGTCATTTATAAATATTGTAAACAACAAGGGTCCGAGCAATGATCCCTGGGGGATACCCGAAGGGACTACCTTGGCTTGAGAGCTGAAGCCATTCAGGACAACTATTTGGCTTCTGTTGTCAACGTATGAGGCGAACCATCGGTATAGGTTTCCTTTAATGCCGATATCTTTCACTTTGCGGAGAAGGATAGAGTGGTCAATGCGGTCAAAACATTTTTTGTAGTCAGTATAAATTACGTCAACTTGCGATCTGTTTGACATGTTATTGGTTATGAATTCACCACAAAGTAGGAGATTCGACTCAGTAGACCTGCCTTTCAAAAACCCATGTTGTTGTACAATAAAACTGGATTGCAAGGCACTGTAAGTTTGATTATGTACAATTTTTTCTAATAGTTTTGAGAAAATACATAATTTAGAAATGGGACGATAGTTTGTCACGTCATTTTTATTGCCTTTTTTGTGTACTGGCGTTATGAAAGCAGTTTTCCACATTAAAGGTACTTGTCCAAATTCTAATGAGAGTTTGTATAGTAGGGTCAAGGGCTCAGTTAGACTTTTAGCGCAGTTAATAATAAATAAAGGAGGAATGCGATCCGGGCCGGCCGATTTTGTCATGTCTACGGATTTCAGTAATTCATAAACTTCCGATTTTATTATTTCAATATTATTAATGTCAGATACAGTGTTAGTAGGGGATTGAGAGTTAGTGTTATTATCAGGTGAGGACGGAGCTTGGAAAGTAGAGTAGAAATAGTTACTAAACATCTCACACATTGTAGCACCTGAATCCGAGCTCATATTTCCGTACTTCATTACAGCTGGAATGGAGTTACAGCACTTCTTACTTTTTACATAACTCCAGAACGCTCTAGGATTGACTGTTATATTTTTTTCAATACTCTTAATGTAATTTTTGTACATTTCAGCTTCTACAGACTTTGCTCGATTGCGCAATATTGAGAAACTGTGGTAATCCGACATATTTTTGTATTTGAGAAATCTTTTGTGGTATTTACTTTTTTCTTTTAACATTTTAATTAATGGAGTTTTATACCACAGTGGATATGTACGATTTGAACTCACAGTTTTGGTTGGTACGTATTTATTAATTAATTTGTATATAATGTCATAGAATAAATTTAAAGATTTTTCTAAAGTGTTCGTTTCATTAATAATGTCAGTCCAGATAACGTCGTCCAATTTCTCCCTGATACTATTGTAGTCGGCTTGTTTAAATAAGTATACTGTGCTACGGTGTACAGAGAGCTCTTGATGCTCTACAAACTCGGCATAGAAGCTCAACGCTTTGTGGTGCGGGTCTATAGGTACAAGCGGGCACGGACATTCCATGATAGACACGTCGTCATTACAGAAAACTAAATCTAGTACGCGATTGTTACAGTTTTTTATAACATTATATTGGTTAAGGTTACAAATGTTCAAATTATCAAAAAATATAGTTTGCGTACTGCCTATTATATTGGTCGGTATATAATTGGTCGAATCTGATGTAGCCCAGTCTAAGTTTGGCATATTAAAGTCACCGATAACAATAAACTTATCAGACGGTGCCCCAAGTACTATGTTTGTAAGTGAGTTTGAGAAGTTTAGAGTTTGCTCGTTTTGTGTTAATCCGTGTTGCTCTTTACACAAGTACACGATACAAATGTGCATACAATATGAGATGCGCTTCTTGTGAAGTTTTAGCGTAACCCATAGGTCTTCAGCGGATGAGCACCAATCCGTACGCGCTGTCGCTGCGAGCTCTCGACGCACCGCTACGAGTATGCCCCCACCCAGAGATTGCCCGGTCTTATTGTAGTCCCTGTCGCGCCTGAACACTGTATAGCGGTCATCGAAAAGTTCAGAGTTTCCAATGCTTTCCACTAACCATGTTTCCGTTAGGCAAATAATATCATATGAGCTCAACATTATGTTTCTAAGAAATTCGTTGGCTTTAGTCCGAAGTCCCCGTACATTCTGATAGTAAAAATTAAGCATTGCGTAAGATTTCATAGATAAAGTGTACAATCATTTTAATAAGAATAGCAAAACAAAAGGAACCCTCATAAAATAAAATTATCCGATCACATTTCACACTGTAAGAATATTCATATATAAATATAGATTGTATTACATAAAAACCAATATATAATTTTTTTCCTAATACCATTTTAATTGTGTATAAATATACAATAGCACAAATTATTGCATAAAAATTTAAATTTTGTATGGTTTGAGTATATACATAAGTATCAAATCTTATTATAGCTACGTTACCAAACATGCAATAACTTGTGCAAATAAAAAATGTTTGTAACAGCGCACGGTTACGCGCATAATACATGTTTCGGGAGCAATGAACGAGAAACAAAAGACATAGCGGTTCCAGCGAGCAAGCGAGAAGCAGCTCAGCGGCGAGCGTAGACAAAAGCGAAAGAGATAGATACAGAAAATAGTATTCATAATTAAACAAAGAAACGGAATACGCACCAGATATTGTCAAAGCGTCGTAGCAGCCAGGATTATATTGCAAATACTTTGGTACAATAATTAAACACTGAAAATTTTTCGAAGATCTTGTTCCGTTCTTATTGTTTGTATAGGTGATGTTGCATTTTTTCGAATTAGGATTTTGCATTGTTTCACCCATACATATGAAAAACCCTTTTCAGTTGCTAACTTTTTTGTTTTATTTAGAAGTAGTTTGTTTTCCATGGTCAGATGATCATTCACGTATATCTTCGAATCTCCTTTCAGGCCGATGTCAGTGGGGCGTAAATTCTTCCTTATTCGAGCAGCTGCTACAAAGTTTTCTTTTACGTACCTATTATTGAACGCTACAATAATTGACTTCACATCTTTGTCGCCGCGCATAGGGACTCTTGCAATGTAATTGATTTGCTCCTTAGGTACTTCATATTTTATTATAGAGCCGATCTTATCAATAATTGTAAATAAGTTTTCATTATTTGCGCAAGGAACTCCTTTTAATTCTACGTTATTAAGGCGAGATCTTTGTTCACCTTCATTAATCGTTGTTTCGATCTTCTCTATTTTCTGTTGTAGTAGTAAAGTATTACTTTGAAGTTGCTCAAATCTTTTTAACTTTTCTTCCATACATGACACCCTTTCATTAAAAGACTGTATAGAGGCGTGTGCAAAATCGATAGACTGTTTTAATTCTACCAAGTCATCCTTGACGATTTTTATGTCATCTCGAAGGGACGGTAATATTGACATTTGGAGGGAGAGTCTACGTAATTCGTGCATGATGCTTTCCATATCCGCGGGTTTCGGGCTGCTTGCTGGACTTGCAGAACGATTTCCTTTACAAACTGCACATCTCCAGGTAGTTTTTCTGTCACCGAGCTTGCGATATCCAACCTCGGTTATTCCACTGCACGCAAAGTCATAAAATTTATTGCAGAGACTGCACTGGGCTCCATCTGTAACTTCTTCGTTGCAACGCGAACACTTTTGCATTATGAATGAAAGAGTTTGAGGATCACTGGATTATAGATCACAGAGTGTCAAGTACGTGCGAACTGTATGAAGTCGAGCGACTGACTGAAAACCAAGTAAAAATACTTACGGTAAGTATTTTTACTTGGTTTTTTGCTATTATCAGGATAAGTAAACTACTAAAACGTGGAAATAAAGTTTTCAGCGTTAATTCAATTTCGATATATTTCAGTTTTTGGCTGTTTTATCATTCTAAATGCTATCAAAATGATCATTTACGTTATGATCAAGTAATTACCAGCCGGGATGATAAAAATATAAGCAAATAAAGTCAGAACTATTTCAGTAACTAGTAATAAGCTTAATGTAATGTCCCTCACTCATAGCAGTGCACCTACGGGGTATCACAAGAACTACAACTATACCTAATTAAGATCTTAAATGTTATGTGATAAGCAATAAAGAAAGAAATTTGAAATTTGAAAGGACGTCATTTTCAAAAACATAAATATACTATTCGTCTTTTATTTATTTCACCTTTTTTATCTTTTAGATTTGTAAAATATCTTGTAGAATAGAAGAGGGACTTTCGCGCTGCCACAATGGCATTACGCCAAAAATCCAACTACGTTATTTTAAAATTAAGAAACAAAGGACAATTTAGCTTTAAAAAAATAGTTATCAAATTGAAAATTCCTAGTGTTGTAGTTAAGAAGTCGTTCATGAAGCTATTTATTCAAGTGTTTTGTTTAACAGTATTTGACTACAGTGTAGAATTATCATAGGTTGAACACAGAGATAGTGCGTTTTTGAGCACGACTTGTGCTTAAACGATCATAACTCAAAAAATAAAGCGATGATATAGGAATTTTTATTTTTAATAACAATATATATATTATAAACACTAGGATAGTAAATAAAAACATACACCTGTCCCTAAAAAAATTTTTATTTACAGCTCTTTAATTTTGCTTAAAAATTTGTGCCACTGACTCTATCGGGTTCAGAAAAGGGCAAATTTTGTGTTTAACGCTGAAAACTTTATTTCCACGTTTTAGTAGTTTACTTATCCTGATAATAGCAAAAAACCAAGTAAAAATACTTACCGTAAGTATTTAAATTCTTCACACAAACCACAAATCACACCCGCCAGCCACGGCACGTTCTCAGTTTGGTAGAATGACCACTTCAACTTTGTTTTTTTCTATGACTAGAAGGATGGTTTTTGATTTCATTTGGTTGGAAATTTTAACAGAGAAGCATGATGGATATAATCAAAGACACTAATGAACAAACAAGACAGATAAAAGTCCACTAGTGCATCTTACGAATATATTTATTATTTTACAACCTTATATCCTGAGTTAATATAAGAAATACCTGCTTACGTTAGTAACATTTCTCATAAGAAATTTAATTTTTAATTTATACTATTTATTTTAAAATTAAACTAACAATATCAATGAGTAAGTTCAATTGTTGTTTGATTGATTTAGTTTGTAGTCTTGTGTTGTTTCGTTGGTAGTTTTAACCGGACACATCTATTATTAACTCTTCGCAGAGTTAATAGTTGGTATCTTTTTAAGTAACTTAAATCAACATTTGATATTGAGTATGACTGCAGGATGGCTGCAGTGCGAATCGCTCTGCACAACGCCGTCATTCACCATAGAAGACTGACCATGAAAATTGTCATTACTAAGACCTAAAAAACTGTCAGAGAACGGTTCGCACGTGAATTTCACAATTCAATGAAAAATCATTGCGACCAAGTTTGGGACTCGCTTAGAGGATCTGATTTGTGTCAAAATCTAGTAATTTCAATGCGAAGTCTGTGTGATGCAATAATCGATGCGACAAGAGCGCTGACGCGGTTTTTGTTTTAAATTTATGAAGTTGATTTATATAAATATTTGATTATCCTCGAAGTTGATTCATATAATTATTTGATACTTGGATTAACCTGTTTTTCTGATATTTAATTTTCTTAAGTATTTGAACGTTGATTGTTTTCATTTTTAAGAGGTAATGATTTATTCCATACTTTTTATAACTAATGTTGAATTTTCGCATGGCTTTTATTTTACTTTTTATTTTAAATTTTATCATTTCAAACATTACAAAGTATACTCGTTAAAGTTTTGTTGATCTACTTTAAATATTTTTCTAACTTTTTTAAAAATACCTTTATTTTGTCAGTTTCTCTCTTACAAAAAGATAGCTATACAGATAAATGGGATTTTGCTCTCTCTCTTTTTTTTGTAAACTGTGCTACCATTTGTTGGGACATAAATATTGATACTTTCAAAATTCAAATGTCATTTAAAATTTCAATGTTCGAAAAATTCATTTCTTTTTGTCTTATTGTTATCGATTGTAGATCATTGTTTTAAAATAAGAATGATAATAGGGCGACACGTATTTTTTGTATGCTATAAAATGTTTTCAATTCTAGTTGGTCAATTCCAAGGTCGTTTTACAAAATATGTTAAAATAAACTACCACTTTAGTTTAAACACGTCACTGAGAAGTTCAGAAAGTACTAGACATTATGTTAAAATAACCTCACTGTCTTGTTTTTACATACGTTGCATTTTATATTTAGTAAATATTAAACGGTCTTTTAGAAATTACTGCAAATATTTATTATATAATAATATGAACAGTGAATGGCAATTTTATTATTATTATTATTATAAACTTTTGGAAAGCAGATAGGTACACTTGCGATTTTTTCAAATACCTACAGTCTGAATGGTATTTTTTGATGTATTTCGCTTTTCGCTTATAAAAATTGAAAACTAGACAAAATTTAAGGAAATTGCTTCTCGTATGGAATGCATTATTGCGGAAGAAATCTTTTGGAAAGCAGATAGATGTGTTTTTATTTTCACGAAAGTTAGAATTCCTAAAAAAGAAAAAGAAAAATGTATGTGATCTCTATGCGTTGCTCAAACAACTTGTATTGTTTGTGAAAAATTGTGTATGTTTGATTTACGCTATTAACACTACAGAAAAATAATTATTGCAGCATAAGATCAGTAAGCATAATCAGTGTCAGTACGTATACTTGCTTCAGTTGTTTCAATCGGCCGAAATTTAACATTAATATTAGGTCTTTACCTATGAAATTGCCGTTTTTCACGAAATAAATGAAGCGTAATTTCTTTATATATTTTTTATTTCTATTAATCAAAATAATCACCCATGCAATCAATGCATCTTTGCCAACGCATTGGTAGCTTATTGATGCCTTTCTTGAAGAAATCAGCTGGACGGGAGGCAACAAATTCTTCAAAGGCATTTTGTACTGCCTCTCGGGTATTGAATTTTTTTCCCGCCAAGAAGTTATCCAAATTCTGGAAAAAGTAGAAGTCTGTAGGCGCAAGGTCTGGTGAGTACGGCGGATGACGGAGAACTTCCAACCCCAACTCTTGTAGCTTGGAGACCGTCTGCTGTGCAGTATTGAGGTCGCGCGTTGTCGTGCAGGAGCAGTGGAGCCGAACGATTGACCAAAGCTGGTTGGAGACGTGCGAGCTTCTCCATCATTGTGTTCAGTTCTTCACAGTACACATCTGCAGTAATGCTTGTCCCGTTTGGCAAGAAGCTGTGATGAATTACACCCACGTTAGACCACCAAACAGTAACCATCACTTTTCTAGGGGTAAGTTTTCGTTTAGGGCATTGTTTGGGTGCTGAACCAGGGTCCAACCAACTTGCTGAGCGCTTACGATTGTCAAACAGGATCCATTTCTCGTCACAAGTAACAATGCGGTTCAGAATTCCTTCATTTGTATGCCTGCTGAGCAGTGCAAGGCACGTCTCCACGCGTACTTCGCGCTGGCGGTCATTGAGTTCGTGGGGTACCCATTTGTCAAGCTTTTTTACCTTGCCAATTTGACGCAAATGGACCAATATTGTTTTGACACTAACGTCGAAAGCTGCTGCTGATTCAGCCGTGGATTGAGTTTCATCAGCTTCCACAATTGCCTTTAATTCGTCATTGTCAACCAAAGTTTTCGGGCGACCACGGGGTTCATTTTTCAGGTCAAAATTTCCAGAATGGAAGCGGGTAAACCAATAACGGGTGGTGCGTTCGTTTGTAGTGTTCGCTCCGTAAACGCCGTTGATGTTGCGTGCCGCTTGTGCCGCTTTGCTGCCACGACGGTACTCATACTCCATAATTACTCGAATTTTTAACTTATACATGATGACGAAAAATGTTCGAATGCGCTGAAAACAAAACACTAACTATTAAACAAATGACGATTTTAGAAAAAGGATTCCATGTTTGTCCAATAAAATTAATTTGAAATTAGAATTATCAGTCAAAAAAAAAATATTTTCATTTGAAATGGCCAGTACGGCAAAACGGCAGTTTCATAGGTAAAGACCTATTATCTAAATCTCGCTCAGAACGAGATATAATAGATATACATATATCTTTGTTTGAAAAGATATATATCACTCTTTCCTTTCAGAGATATAATTTGCGCATGACTAATGTAAAGGTTAACAAAAAATTTAACATGCTTTAAGAAGATTAAATATTATAGCTCTCTAACATAAAATACTATTTAAGAAAACTGAATACTAGGTAAGTCAATAACATTTGTCTATGCAGTAGTTAATAACCGTGTTCGTTGGAAGGCATTAACAACTTTGATATGCGGATGGGTGGATTCGAAATAATGTTTGAAATGTAAATTGTGTAAAGTAGATATAAACATAAGGAACTGTAATTATCGAATGCGTGAGCCAAGCGAACGCAGTGAGCGTGGTGCGACAGCACCCGGCGAAGCGCAATTTAAATTTAATTCAAAATTTTTTAACAAAAACACGCCGCAACAGCAAATTTATAGTGGCTAAGACAGTATCGTTTAGACGCCTGCAAATTGTGGCTGGCTTAGTAATTAAGAAAGCAATATAGATTTTTAATAAGCACCCTTAAATATATAGGACATTGTTTATTTTAGAAACTACACTCCTCCAGCATAAAATTACACCCTTCTGTTTTGAGATTCAATCTAAAAGAAATCACCTAGTTTTCTCCTACACCTTTCCGAAAACCTCTTTTAGCCAAAGATTTTTCTACTTTCTTGAACCATACATATACCACTAAATTACATTTAACTGCAAAAATAAAGTTGTTACATGGCTTAAAGAAAAGTCGTACTCCGACACCGAATCCCTGCTAAAACCATTACACTAATTATACCACTCAGTCTCACACAGACTCACCATACATATACATACAAAACAGATACTCTCTCCCACACACTCACGCACCCGTATACACACTCCCACTCCCTCTCTATTTAACAAATACATACCTGATGATTATAGGTAATATTCCCAATTATATAGGCTTGAAATGTCTACAGTACTGGTTACACATACTTTTTCTCTTTTTAAAATTCTAACCTCTGCAACACACATACACACTCACGCACCCGTTTACACAATCCTACTTCCTCTCTATTTAACAAATACATACCTGATGATTAGATGTAATATTCTCTATTATATAATCTTGAAATGTCTACAGTTCTAGTTACACATACTCTTTCTCTTTTTAAAATTCTAACTCCTGAAACACACATACACACTCACGCACCCGTATAAACAATCCCACTCCCTCTCTATTTAAGAAATACATACCTGATGATTAGATGTAATATTCCCTATTATATAATCTTGAAATGTCTACAGTTCTAGTTACACATACTCTTTCTCTTTTTAAAATTCTAACTCCTGAAACACACATACACACTCACTCACCCGTATAAACAATCCCACTCCCTCTCTCTTTCACAAATACATGTCTGATGTTTAGATGTAATATTCTCTATTATATAATCTTGAAATGTCTACAGTTCTAGTTACACATACTCTTTCTCTTTTTAAAATTCTAACTCCTGAAACACACATACACACTCACGCACCCGTATAAACAATCCCACTTCCTCTCTCTTTCACAAATACATGTCTGATGTTTAGATGTAATATTCCCTATTATATAATCTTGAAATGTCTACAGTTCTAGTTACACATACTCTTTCTCTTTTTAAAATTCTAACTCCTGAAATACACATACACACTCACTCACCCGTATAAACAATCCCACTCCCTCTCTCTTTCACAAATACATGTCTGATGTTTAGATGTAATATTCTCTATTATATAATCTTGAAATGTCTACAGTTCTAGTTACACATACTCTTTCTCTTTTTAAAATTCTAACTCCTGAAACACACATACACACTCACTCACCCGTATAAACAATCCCACTCCCTCTCTCTTTCACAAATACATGTCTGATGTTTAGATGTAATATTCCCTATTATATAATCTTGAAATGTCTACAGTTCTAGTTACACATACTCTTTCTCTTTTTAAAATTCTAACTCCTGAAACACACATACACACTCACGCACCCGTATAAACAATCCCACTTCCTCTCTCTTTCACAAATACATGAAATGAAATGAAATGAAATGAAATATTTATTTCTCAACATTGACAATTACTTGTTCTTATTGACGTCAAATAAAACATGATTCTACCACCAGTTCAAAAAAAACCTTCGTGAAGAAGAACTGGCAAGAAACTTCACGGGTATATTTTTTTTTCAAAATAAATTTACAGAGTCTCTTTATGTCTATACAAAATTATTCTTTTCTGCATCTGTTAGCTCGGCAAGTCTCCCTCCCCCCAAGTATCCAAACGACGAACACCCTCAAACGGCACCCGTTCACGAGTTAACGCGGGATCCAGCCATCGCCCTCCTCAACCATATTAGAGGGAAGTGAACGACCCGTCACCCGACGCTACCATAAGAAGACGTACTTTAGTGACAATGACGCTTTAGATATTCATCGGGACGAAGAACTCATCGCACAAACAGACACATTACACATGCTTTGTTACAAATACTAGTACAATCCTGTTAATGAGGGGATTATACCCAAGGGCTTTTATCATCCAAATAATCGGATAGTTTATAATATGCTCTAGCACACAACTTCTCCTTTATAGTTTCTTTGAATTTGTCAGTAGGAAGACCTTGGATATCCTCAGGAACCTTATTATAAAAGCGTATACATTGACCCATGAATGAGTTAGTGACTTTATGAAGCCTGCTATTATGAGCTGCCAGCATATTTCTTCCTCTTGTGTTAACATTGTGCAGATCTTTTTTTCTTTTGAACAAGGTTATGTTCTTTTTAACATACACTAAATTTTCTAAAATATATTGTGAATGGAAGGTAAGAATATTTATTTCCTTAAATTTACTTCTAAGTGACACCCTTGGACCGAGCTGATAGATTGCGCGAACAGCCTTTTTCTGCAGAATAAATATAGCATCGATGTCGGCAGCACTCCCCCACAGCAGAATACCATATGTCATGAGGCTGTGGAAGTAACCAAAATAGACTAATCGAGCAGTTGTTTCATTTGAAATTTGTCTAATTTTTTTAACAGCATATGCGGCAGAGCCAAGCCTTTTCGCTAAACCATCAACATGCGGTCCCCACTGCAGTTTGGCGTCTAAGGTTATGCCCAGAAATACAGTTGAGTTTACAGGAGTCAGTTCCTGGCTCTTAACTACAATGTTTGTGTTTACCTGTTTGACATTTGGCAATGTAAATTTAACACATTTCGTTTTTTTTTCATTGAGGAGCAAATTATTAGCTGAGAACCACTGCTCTGTGTTGGAGATGCATTTGTTCACCGCTCGATAGTCAATTTCTTGTCTTTTGATTTTAAACAAGAAGGAAGTATCGTCAGCAAACAATATGACCTCGCATTGATTCTTAACGACCGATGGCAGATCATTAATATAAACTAAAAATAGGAAAGGACCAAGAACTGAGCCCTGGGGCACACCCATTGTCACTGCCGATCCTGATGATTTTTCTCCATTTATTGCAACTTTCTGTTTTCTATTAGAAATATATGATTTAATCAAGGCAAGCGCTCGGTTTTTAATGCCGTAATGGTGCAGTTTCATGAGTAGAGTAGTATGATCCACACAGTCGAACGCCTTGGACAAGTCACAAAAGACACCAATAGCATCACACGACTCCTCCCAGGCGCTGAATACGTGTTTTATGAGCTCAACACCGGCATCGGTTGTTGAGCGACCCCGCGTGAAACCAAACTGCTTAAAATTCATTAAACTATTACCGTAAAAATGAGAAAATAATTGATTTAAAATTAATTTTTCAAAAATCTTACTGAGCGTTGGTAGTATAGATATAGGTCTAAAATTATTAGGGTCAGACATACTACCTGCTTTGAATATTGGAATGACCTTACTCAATTTCATTAAATCAGGAAAAACACCATTATCAACACAGTCATTAAATATACTGGCTAAGTACGGGGCTATACCATCAATGACAGATTCAGTAATTTTAACAGAAATCCTATCTAATTCGGCAGTATTTTTTACTTTAATGCTTTTAAATGCATTTAAAACTTGTGGAACAGTAACATGTTTAAAAATAAAATCAATATTGCATGAATTTACATTTTCCGTTAGCAGTGACTGTGCAAGAGTGGAACATGAATTAATACTCGAAGTAGTCGACACAGGGATGGCAGTAAAAAAATTTTCAAATGCTTCAGCAACTTCTTTGTCAGTTGACAACACTTTATCATTAATTTTTAAATTATATTTGGTGTGTGGTTCTTTTGCTTTCCCAGTTTCCTGATTAATTATATTCCATGCAGTTTTGGAAATGTTAGTACTATATTTAATTTTATTATTAATGTAATTAGATTTAGCTACACTGCAAACTCGTTTAAATAATTTTGAATACTTTTTAACATATTCATAAAATGTCTTATTATGATTATAAGTTCTTTCACTGTACAATTCATATAATCTATTTCTACTTCTGCATATTCCCACTGTTGCCCAGTCACTAAACCTAAATAAATTATTATTTATACATATTTTCTTTTTTTTTAAAACAGAGTCATATTCATTTCTAATTATATTATGAATAGAGTTATATTGAGTAATAGGATCTGCACAGTAATCTAATTTAAATGTTTTTTCAAATACATTTTTCCTAAATGTTTCAAGCCGTCTCTCATTCAAGGGTATAAAGGTAATTTCTCTTTTTAAAGTCTTTTTTAGCCCAATATCAAAAGTGGCCAACTGCCCACTATGATCTGATTGTAGTTTATTAATTACTGACTTTGTACATGGCATTAAATTTGTAAAAATGTTATCAAGACATGTGGCTGAGGTCGCTGTGATTCGCGTAGGCTCTAAGAAGAGATTTTTTAGGTTGTAACAATTAAAAAGATTCAAGAATCGTTTACTTAGTGATGTCTCTACTAATAAATCAATATTAAAATCGCCACAAATAATTATTTCTTTGTTTTTGTTATTTACTCTATGTAATACCTCATCCATAGTGCTCTCAAATACTTCAAATGGTGAGGATGGGGGTCTGTATACACTTATTATAACAATATTCCCTATCTCAATACAGGCTATTTCAACTGATCGCTCAACAGACAGACTTACAATATCAGTGCGTTCTTTAAATGTTAGGCTCTTATGAGTGATGATCATTGAGCCGCCGCAAGTTGTTTGTTCTCTGTTGAATGAACTAGCAATTACATGATTCTTATAAGAAGACATAATTTGACACTGTGTGAGCCAGTGCTCTGTGATACATAGTATATGAATATTTTCACAGTTTATGAATAGTTCGATCTGTAATTCCTTACCATCAATGCCCTGCATATTTTGATGGACTATGCTCAGAAAATTATTTTTTACATTTTTATTGCTTAAATTACTACTTAGAATACTGGTGCTAGATGTATTATCTATTGTCACTAACTTATGTTTAAATTATTTCTAATACTATGTTTTGGAATATTACATTCCAACGGGTCAAAAGTATAAAGTGACTGCTCAATAGAAGCAGCGGTTGTAGTCAACGAATTGACTGTTATGAATAAAATATATGATAGCGAGTATGCTATATGTCGTAGGTCATTACTGTACAAATTGTACCTATTATTGGTCATATATGGCTTGTTAATAAATGTATTTAAATCAATAAACTGAAATTTTTCACTATGACGACATGTCATATTTTGTACATCTATATTTAGTCGATGCTTCATATTACATGTCTGATGTTTAGATGTAATATTCCCTATTATATAATTTTGAAATGTCTACACTTCTAGTTACACATACGTTTTCTCTTTTTAAAATTCTAACTCCTGAAACACAAGCTTCGACAAATCTCATGCATCAATCTTCACTAGTACATGAATAAATTGTGAAAGTAAATACATGTAACATCTTATTATGTGCCTTGTATGTGAAGAACAAATATAGATTATTATTATTTTTATTTATGTAATAACTATACCAATCAATACCAATAACTATATCGTTAATATTACATTAAAGGTACTGTTACTGTGATAGTATGAATGAAAAAGTTGTTTAAACCATGAAAATCAACTGTGGTAACTGTGGTAGTTGGTATCAAATGATTGAAATACCTACTTTGATCTGCAAACCGTCCAAGGTTTTAATATAAAAACCAGCATTGTCTAAATATAATTGTAGTTGCTTACTACTTACTACCCAGAAACAGGACATGGAATTTTGAAGAAATTTGGACTTCACCGCGTACTATTGGTGGCGTGACCTAATTATTTTGAAACGCGGATTACTTTGATCAACGTTCGCTAACTTAGCGAGCATCGCGGTTTGATTCGATCACCCGCGACCTTATGAAATTAATTCGCGTTTGATACCATACCTAATAAGTGAGCCAGAATCCGCCAATCCCTACTACTTACGAGATATGGATACTCTCCACTACGTTATTTGGCCTAGGGCATACTTTAGTTAGACTACTTAATTTATATCAAGTCATTAAGTATTGTACCTTATATATATATACCTGTGGTACGATTGATGCCGATTTTTCTAACATGTACCATTGGATACTTTTTATATTGAACTCTAAATATAAGTATTTAAAACATTAAGCGCATCACTTGCGTGTAACAGTAACAAATTATAATTAGATGATTGAAACGTCACGCAACGAGAGGGTACGTGGTAGAGTTTCCAATTACTTGAGAGCCAGTGTAGTTACTGGAACAAAGGCCATTTCAACTGAAGCCTTCGGTCGGCGACGCATCTTTGGTCACAATAATCACAATCACTATTAATAAACAAAACACCTACGATGAATGATGCACATGGGTGCAAATGTCTCTTACCATCTGGTGGGCCGCATGCACTTCTGTCAGCTATGAGAATAGTAAAAAAAACCTACAGAACACCCACGCAACGGATTCCGCTTACACTCAAGCCTACGGTTATCTGCATGCTTATTAAGACTGCCAGTTTAAAAAGTTAAAATAAACATTAATTTATTCAAAGGGAAGCCGGCGAACTGTACTAAGAAAACAACTTCTGCAGTGCTTCAGCAATTATTTTCCGCCTCCTGTTTCATGGAAATATAAATAACGATGCTTAAAATGTTCAAAAGTTTAGTTGTTTTAGCGCAACTGAGTTTTAGAAATATTTATATAAAATTACACGTATTCGTAGAGTTTTTTTGGTTAAGAGGTGGTTTGGGGTGCGGTGAAGTCATTGTTTTTTTTTGTCCACGATAACTAAGGCCATAATGACATGTAAAGGGGTGGGTTGTATCGGGGGGTTAGCTTGGTTTCACTCGCGCAATCCCGGTGCCATAGGAATTTAGGAATAAATGTTGTCTATAGTGTCTATATTCACGTACCTATTTATATTCCAAGCAAATTGAAGACAATGCATAGGTAGCTGTTTAAAGATATGTAAGAAGGTGGGAAGGTAAAACACGTTTTCAATTTTGATTTTTTTACTTAAAATAGCTTTTTTAGCTTTACTTAAATTAGCGTAAACTAATGCAACAAAATCGGGTGTTGTCTGTCACTTTGATGTATTTTATAATAAGAAGGCATAATGTATTAAATATATATTTTGACAATAAAATTAAATGAAATGCTAATTATTGTATCACTCTATCAAATGGAATATTGGTTTTGGTAACAAAAATGGCGTCAACTCGTTCCTCTATCTCTAATAGAACCGCGAAAATGAAGAAAAATAAACTATATTCTAATAGCGAGTGCCAATTCGTGAAGACGCGCCGCAATACTTTTTAGTTAGGTATATTAAATTTTTTCTCTTTCTAGTCTGTGGTCCATCCATCGTAGTATGCCACTTCGATCACCAGTGTGTGTGTGGCACTCGCCTATATCTTCCCGTATAGACAATATTTGAAAACTCCTCTTAAGCTTGCTTTATGAGTTGCGTAAGTCCCTCTTTGTACCATTTTTAGTAACTCGAGTCAAACACAAGTATAGCGGAAGAAATTATTAAAATAGGTAGCTACCTACTTAAATTCAAAGTATTGTTATATTAGTTACATAATATTATCACTGAATTCATTTAATGTTAAGGTCCACAATAAAAGTGTTAATAAATAAATATATTTGTTACTGCTTCGTGCTAAGACCTGAAAAATCACGTAAGCTCATATTGTTTCATTTTAGGTTTATTAAAAGTAAACCTACCTAACACCAGCTAACACCCACAAAAACGTAAGCGAACCTATCCATCATATTGTCTTAATTTAAGCTTGATTCAGAACATTTAAATAATGGGGATGTTTAGTACAAAAGATTGTATAAACAAGTTGTTACCCCTAATGCAGAGAAGCATTAAAGCTTACGAACACCGTCTATTGTTAAATGATGTGATTTTAACATTAGACTTAATCTCCATAGACTGGCCATGTTCCAGATTTTTTACAAACTGCGTCGGAAGGAAGGCTATTGTTTTCTATTGTAGGTATGTACTATTTCAATGCGCTCAACGAATTTTAAGATATACCGTTTTCAAGTCATTAAATTCATCTTGATTGTGCGAGTGAAATGCAATCAAGGAAGATAACTTTTTTTGTGTGTAGATAAAGATTTTAATTGGTGGACATTTGGTTAATTGTTCCTATTCTCTAAAGTTTTATAAGACTAGTTATTATACCGTTTCAAAAAATCTCACAAATTATCGTAAATTCATACGTATAAGGTAATTCTATGAGTACAAGAAAAAAATATTAAAACTGCTTTATTCATCTAATCACACTATATTCCGGGCTAAAAAGTAACTTCTCCACATATTTACACAAAATCTGTCCTCCGAACTAACACATATAAATGACAACTCATTCCTAAGCATTAAGTCTGAGTAGCGTAGATTAGTTTGACGTAATAAAGTCAGGCGAACATTGGCACACTGATCACGATGCTAGGAGTAAACAAGCGACGTGGCTGTACGGCCCGCCTCCAGCGACGCATAGTCGCGTTCCGCCGCCCGCCCTTCGCACGTGTCCCTGTTGCTCAAAAAAAAAATTGTGAACATCAGAAAATTAGTTTTTGGAAGAATGAGTAAGTTCCTTTTATTTAAAAAAGTTTTAAATATAAATTTATAAATGTGTATTTTTTGTTAAATTATTTTTTGATTAATTTAGGAAAGTTTCGCAAGTTTCTCATGTTTTCGAGAAGTGTTCTGTCTGTAAAAGGGTAAATGCTAATGGAAGCTTCGATAATAGCCATTTAACTTTCGTGTGTGTTTGTATTTGTGTAATTGAGTGGTTTCCATGTAATCAAGCCTTATTCAGGGTAGGTATAGTGTTGCACTAATAGAACTTCATTGTTACAAGCATGTATACCTACATGTATTTAGTAATTGATTGTGTGCCTAGGTGTCTATCTAGTGCTTAATTATTACAGTTACGGATATTAAAATAGATGAGAAATAAAATATAATGAGTTTCACCTTCCTATATGTACGGGATTCTCAAGCTGAGAGGGAAGAAGATTGAATCTCTTGGACGGGCGTGTACTATCTACGTCTGCGTCCTCACCTTACACCAGGTTCGATGCAAGATGCCTGCCAAATCATAACAAAAACAATGTACTTCTAAAACATAATATTTCATAAACACCTACGCAATTTTTTCAGTATAAAGAACATCTCGTCGTTTGTAAAAGTTACTGGTCAAAAATTTTAAATTGATTTGAATTTGGTTACAACCAAAAATCGAACAAAGATGAATATTGAATGAATACTGTAGATTAACTCATTACATGTATTTTAAAGAAAAGTCATAAGCGAATCTAAAAACCACTTGATGTGCATTTTTTAAATTTTTATTTGATGGTTCAGCACTAAAGATTTATTTTCTGATAGGTCTCATATTATATGTTTACTGTAAATTTATTCGATTCTTTTATAAATTAGGTATGTAATTATGTTATAATGTTTTATAAAAACACGAATTAATAAATAATACTGAAATTATCGATAATTATCGAAGCAGACACATAATGAAAGGCTATAATAATAATAATAATATCTAATAATAATAATAACAATAATAAAACTTTCTTTTAGACCAGTGTCCATAAAAAAATGTTAGTATATAATGTAAACTCATTATTTATGTTGTATATTAGTGCTATGTTATTTTGTATCAAACTATGTAATTGATGTTAACAAACCAGATTTATTTATTGTTAAATCAATTCTAATTATGTTCCAAGACAGACATATTAATTAAACGACGAAAATTGTAAGTTAAAAAAATGTTTATTTACTTTACTTTATTTTCAACCAGAGAAGTTTCCGCTGTTTGATTATACATATTAGACATACATGTTTTTCAAGTAAATCGAAAAAAGATGTTGAATGACACTCGCCCTCAATTCAATTTAGCTTCTTTATTAAGTATCCTATTAATTTATCTTAACAATAACCTCAAAAGCTCGCACTACAAAGCAATCGAGAAAAAACAACATAACACATTGTCCCAACTATCTTATCATATCGATCGAAGCTTAGCTCCAACTAACTGTATTATCAGCAGATAAGCAGTGGGCAGAGCCCAGCGGGGAGCGCTGGGCTGCATTCGATGATGATTGGGAAGATCCGCCGTTCTATCGACCTCGCCAGAAAGTTAAACTCGATAAAAAAGTATTGATGGATCGCGACAGGGGCGCACTTGGGCAGAAGACTGTCAAGCAAGGAAGAATAATGAAAGAGCGCGATTTTGGTGTTGCATTTGACCTTGACAGCGCGCGTCAAAAGTTAGCACAGAGCTTAGTGCCTCAAGCGTTGGAGGGGCGACGCGGTGAGTCGTGGCTGAGCGGCGACGTGTGGAGCGCCACGCTGGGCGCGGTGGGCGGCGCGGGCGTCGTGCTCCTCGTTGTGGCCACGCTGCTCCTCTGGAAGCGACCGAGGCGCCGTCACAGTCAGATACTTGCTCCGATGTGTGTTGGACAGAATGTGAGTACCTACGATTTATTGCCCTATTAACCCACTTAGGTTAACAAAAACATTATATAACGGTTATCAAGCTAAATACTACTTCCTATCATGAAAACTACCTCAATTTTCAAGGCCGAATACATAGTGTCTTACAGCCGTCCGTAAACACATGCAATGTTACGTAAGATTCCTCCTTATTCTAGATAGCAAAACCTGTACTAAGGTGTGCCCTAAGAAATATTATAGGTATACTTAAATAGAAATATATTTTTTATATACAGAAACGTTAATCTACCATATGCTACATACATATGTATTAGTGAACAATTTCCTTATATCTACTTATTATGTTGAACATAAAAGAAAGTTTATCTACATTGTTGAAGAAGAAAACAAATCATAACATTGACCAACAAGATTATAATTTCATCAAAGGCAGGCTGGTCGCGCGTGGATGGGTTTTCTATTGAATTAACGTCGCTCCGCGCGGGCTCTCGTGTCACTCGCGCCATGCTCAGCAATGTGTGGGCTATTGTGCGACATTATAATAAAGGATAGCAAATTAAGAAAACTTTCGTTACAACAACAATGCAGGTTATTCCAACAACAAGTATCGATACAGCATTGTACCGATATTATTACCGGAAAATTCTATATTTATCTCAATAATTGCGAATTTCCACTCAGGAGAATTTCCTCTTACACTGTAGAAACACAAACTACTCACACCCTATTATGTGCGTAGGTAACAAAACAATGTCAGTTTATTTAGAGATCCTCAAAATAAAGGTTATTAAAGGAAATCAGCGAGCTCGGCTTGGCGCGTAACGCACCGTGAAGGAAAATTGCCTCATCGTTTATTGACCTATATTTAGACAGGATGATTTACCAAATATTGCGCATAATAAAACTTTTTGCGTTGGATATTAAACTAGGACATTTGTTAAGAGTATATAGTATCAAGTAAATTAATTGTATTCTTGTGATTTCTTGTATTAATTTATTATACGCAAAATATGGATGCGCTTACAGAGAACTAAGCGAAAATGAACAAACATACCTTTATGTATGTAAACATACTAAATGTTAACTAGGATTTGAACAATTACGTCAGGCAATATTTACGACCATTTCGAAAAACAATCTGTCCGGCTCAAAAGCATTACCTACATAAATAAAAATATGAATTGTATATCAACTTTATATCCCTTTGCCGTGTGCTTCACTCCTTGTTTCAATAAATCCCCATATTACGACTTTATCTTTTTCTTTATACTTTTTTTTTTTTATTTTTTTTTTTTATTTTTTTCCACAAAGTAGAATGTGTGATCTATATAATAAAAGGTTAAGTAACATAGACATTTTCTCGTGCTCCCTTTCCACCTATAAAGTTTATGTAAGAAATGCTTTATAATTAGAATTCTTGGTTATATCATTTACACTATCATTTACATTTAACTAAACTTAAATTTTTTTTTTTTCCAATTTCATTTATCATGTAATCTCACAAAAATGTAACTGCTCAATATAAAATCATGACATGTTCTCAGTGAGACCATCCAAGGGAACAATTGTAATTGTAAAACTATGTATCTGTCAAATTCTTACTTGTATCTTTTGTTTCTGTTGTGTCTCCTTTGTAATAAATAAATAAATAAATAAATAAATTTATCCTCCATATATAGATACTCGAAATTATTAAACAATTTTGCCTGCCTTTTAGACCCTGTCTCCTTAGAGGAACAGCCGACAAGGCCAGTCCGAAACAAAACTACACACATTCAGTTTGTGCCGATGCCTAGTCCATAAGGACTTTACGTACTATATTCAGCCGGGCGGAAATTTTCTCGAACATTGAACTACTCTGATTCTGCCGCTCGGCAGTGCTGATTATTATGGCGCCACGAACTTTTGGGTAGTGCCCCTTAAGGAACTACAGAATACTAATGTAAATCAGAACATAGTGTGAACATGGCACTGCACACTTACCTAATGCAATGATAAAAATAATATCTGTTGTCTTCCATACATTATTTGAAAAGACATTATTAAACCAAGTGCCGCCATCGCAATTAGCTCATTCAAAGTGTTAGTTTTAGAAAGAAAGAAAGAAAGAAAAATGTTTATTTGATACCATACATAATTTAACCATAAAACTTAAATAGTTTCTAAGTTTAACAATAATAATTTGTGTACTTGTTTTGTAACACACTAGGGTGGATTGAAAAGTTCGCGGCCTAACATAGATAGCGTTCGCATATTATTATAAAACTATCGTCATATGAAACCTAGACTCTTTGTCAGTCTCTGTGCAATTTTTCTCTGAGAAACATGCGTAATTATTTACTTTATTTAACATTAAGTAAGAGTAAGTTTCATTAATTTTGAAAATGGATAGTTTAGAGCACCGTGCCGTGATCAAATACCTCCACAAGAAACTCTAAACTCCAAATCAGATTCATAAAGATATGGTGACTACTTTAGGAACATCTGTTCCGTCGTACACAATGATGAAAAAGTGGACAGCTGAATTTAAACGTGGACGAGAGAGCATCAAAGATGACCCCCACTCTGCCCGGCCTTCTACAGCTACGACTTTGGAATACATCGAAAAAATATGTGATCTCATCATGGGAGACAGAAGATTGAAGGTATCTGAGATAGCTGAAGCTCTAGGGATTTCATACAAATGTACACAAAACATGATCGTTAACGAATTAGGGTTCCACAAGGTGTCTGCAAGATGGGTTCCGCGGCTCCTTTCAGTTGAACAGAAACGAACTCAGCTCACGATTATAAAGACTGTTTAGAGCTTTTTTAAGCTGATCCAAACGAATTTTTGGCAAGGTTTGTTACTATGGACGAAACATGGGTTCATTACTATACTCCTGAATCCAAACAATGAAAGAGACCCGGATCTCCGACCCCCAAGAAAGCCAAGGTGTGTTTTTCAGTAAACAAGGTAATGGCATCGGTTTTCTGAGATTCTAAGGGTGTCATATTGGTTGATTACTTAGAAAGAGGTCAAACTATAAATTCTTCATACTGCTGCACACTATGCGAAGAAATAAAGTCTAAAAGACCAGGATTGTTGACCAAGAAAGTTTTGTTTCATGAGGACAATGCTCGTGTTCACACATCTGCAGAATCGATGGCTCAAATAGTGAATTGTGGTTTCGAATTGCTTCCTCATCCCCTTATTCACCTGACTTGGCACCTTCGGACTTCCACCTATTTCCAAAACTAAAAAAACATTTTGAGTGGATTGAAATTTTCTACCCATGAGGAGGTCAAAGTGGCCGTGGATGCGTTTTTTGAAGACCTTGACGAGACCTTCTATTTAAATGGGATCAAGGCTTTGGAGGACCGCTGGACTAAGTGCCGTAACCTAGGAGGAGAGTATGTAGAAAAATAAATATAAAAAATTGCATTATTCCTGTGTTTTCTTATTTAGGCCGCGAACTTTTCAATACACCCTCGTACATATAAGCCGAATAATTTTACATGTTCTGAAGTGTAATTTTTTTAGTACCTGTCCACTATGGTGGAACGGAACTTACACCTGCCATGCGATAATTGTTAAATTTAAAATAATATTGATAATAATATACGGTAATCTGTCAAAACTGCAGCGAAAATAAAAGTATGATATGGAAAACCAATTAAAACGCAGAAGGCCTAAGCGTAGGCATATGAGAATTTCATTAATTTGCCACTTTTCTTTTCCATAGTCGAATGCTTAGTTATATGTCATTATCCTTGCCGAGAAACTGAAATGGAATCCAACGTTAAGGGGTGGGCTTCTCAATGTCAAGTTACGGTTCGATCCCGGGAACACCTAAATGCACCAGGGAGCTCTTACAATATACGTATATTTAGCCGACTGCTATACATATAGATAAAGCATGACAGTGTGTGGAAAATTGGCGGACACTACGTTTTCAGTTTCTGCAGCAGGGTCAATTGTTGTTTGACATTATTTCTGTTGGATTGTCCACATGTTGACAAAGTTGTTTGCTTTACATCTTCATGTTTCAACAAACGTATTTTGTTTAGCTTCCAACTTTAATTTAAAATACATAATTTAACTCTAAGCTTTTTCTTAAGTTATACCTATTGCAAATGTTAAGTGAAAAATGTTATGTAAAGTGATGGCTGGATCCCGCGTTAACTCGTGAACGGGTGCCGTTTGAGGGTGTTCGTCCGTCGTACTTGGGGGGAGGGAGACTTGCCGAGCTAACAGATGCAGATAAGAATAATTTTGTATAGACATAAAGAGACTGTAAATTTATTTTGAAAAAAATATACCCGTGACGTTTTTTGCCAGTTCTTCTTCACGACGGTTTTTCCGAACTAATGGTAGAGTCATGTTTTATTTGACGTCAATAAGAACGAGTAATTGTCAATGTTGAGAAATAAATATTTCATTTCATTTCGTTCCATTTCATATTTTGTTCAACATATGTTATTTCTACATAAGTTGAGAGATCGAGAGGAAACGTACATGTACCTAGCTATAATGTTTCTGAAACCTAATACTGAAACTACCAATCATCGATAAAATTTAGACTTTGAAGAGTAAACGATTCAAGTTGGTTCTAGTGTGGATATTATCGCACTTATTTTAGAACCGAGTTGACACCGCCAACATAGGAATGAGCGGCTAGCGTTTATTTTTCCTAACACGTATAGTCCTGGAACCTTTAGTGCCTGGAGTACAGTGATGAGGCACCTCTTGGATAGCCGTGGAACACCTCGTCTTCATCATCCGGTGAGATGGAAGACAAAGGCGAATCCAATAAACAATAAAAAAGGAGCTTTAATGCCAGAGTGGATGAATAAAAATTTAAAAGAATAATGAAAGGGCACGTTGCATTCGGGTATCTTCATATTTTATAGTTTGATGATGCATAAAAATGAAAGTTTTGACATAGTTTGGGTTCATATGATTTGTACTGGAAACGTAATGGATGAAATTGACTCATAAAACTATGGGTAGAGCTTGTGACAAACTAGACTAGCTTTATTTGATTGAACTGTGTCACGTTCACATCGTAAGGTGGCCAGAGATATTCTAAGAAACTTTGCTGTACGTGATTGCGTAGCGGAGCTGGTGCCTTTCCCCGTAAATATTGTTCATTATGATGTTTTCCTACTATGTTAAATAGCCCTTGTTTTACATAAAGTGTTTTTATATAAGTATTATCTGGTAAATTTCATTATTTATATGCGAATTAAGCTATATACCAATTTTATTGTTACTTACCTACCTATTTTTGGTATGGATGAGTGCCTTTTTTAAAGAATTTATCTACATTGCTTTTAAAATATATTTAGTTGAAAGATTAACTACTTATATATGAGGTTAATAAGAGTAAATAAAAAAGTCGTCTAAATTCCAGTTCCAAATAATGGTACCTACTACGATTTGAAGGATCTAAGTCGGTTCAGTGAGCCGTTTGATCTGAGAAAGTTTAACAAACAAACATACAATCTCACTGTCCCATTTATAGTTTTGATAAGGACCCAGTATTTATGAGTTATTTTCCTTTTGGACCTACTACGTAATTATGTTACCTCATATATAAAAAGCAATCAAAGAAAAATTACATTTCTTTCTAGTTAACGAAGAACAAGAACTCTGTTTATTGTCTTCTCTGAGGAAGTATTTGTGTTCACTAAAGATAAGTCCAAAAACACAAACGTAAAGTAAACTTCTGAGTTTCTTTGTTACTTTTATTTGTTCAACATTTTTGATACAAATGTAATTAATTAGAGGAAAAACCTCCGCACTTTATGAGATTTAAACAGTTAGGTGGCATCTAAATATTGGCGGAAAACTAACATCTGTTCTCGATCTTCGTAATTAAAAAGAAGATAGAAAACAACGGCTAATCCTTTTTCAATTAAAAAAAAATCTTCTGAACTGATATTGTTGTTGAGTTGTTTGTTGGGTTGTTTGAACTTTACTAAGAATAGTACAGACTAATATTCTATAGTACAGACTATTGGGCATTGGGGTTCTTACTTTCGTTACAGCAGGCTGTAAAATTTTTAATTGTAGGTATAGTATTTTACAATTTTAACCTCAGACCCAAAAAGACTGGAGTTATAAGTTTAAGTGATGCCGTATTTGTATGTCTGTCTATGGCATGTTTCTCTTATTAGAATGAAAGAATTTAGACCATACTAAATAATACATTTAATAGGTCGGTACATTTTTGTTAAGTATGTTGGAAAATAATAGATGTAATTTGTAACATTCCCGTTGTAGAACTTAGATACCTACGTTATTTCCCAAGATAGGTACTGGTAATGTCGATCTCAATGAAAAGCAATCAAAATCTAAACAAACTAATTTTTTTACGAATACTTATAGAACTACCCCTTAAATCAAAATAACAACACGTTCACCTGTATTTTACACATTTCAACTGGGTAGATCACTGAACTTTCCGATTACATTCATTTGATAAACATCCAAAAACACTAGGTATTTGAGAAATGAAAACCATAAAATGAGGTTATTTGTCAAATAAAATATTTGGTCACATTTTAAAATACAGGTTTTTGACCCCCTCTCGATCTTATTTTCCGATTGTATTTATACTGCAATACGTTTCTATTAACTTCCCGTTATATTAACGTCAATGTGATAATTTATTTAGCCTAATATATCAATTTAACTTTTACAATTAATATCTGTATCTTTTTTACATAAAAGCTTGCCCCAGAAACACTATAGTATCATAAAAAATGCTTTTCCTTAAACAAAAACAGCTTTTTCTGTACTGAAGACACTAAGTCTTACCTAAGGAGTTCAAAAGCAAATTATAAGTTATATAATTTTGTTGAGGCAACCATTTCGTTAAAACATAAACAATTAGCGTATTAAATTGTGTTTTATATAGAGTTTTTTTATCTCCAGAGTTCGTTTATTTGGTTATAAACAACTTTTTTGGTTTTGTTGTTCACCCCCGTATGGTCTACAACAGTATATTGTCCTTTACTTACGTGATCTACTAGCGTTGTGCAGCTTACAATGCAAGGAATTTGGTGATTTGGACTTTATATAAACAAAACAATATATAATGTCTGTTTGGTCGCAAGCTGCTGTCACGTATCTATCAAATGAACTGGCCGACCGGCACTCATCTATCACTGTTATTTCTATCATTGTGAACAAATAAAATAATATATCAAGTAAATATTAGTTCCTTACATATGAAAATGGCGTTTTGTCGTACTGGCCACTTGATCTGTAGGTATTATCTC
This sequence comes from Marasmarcha lunaedactyla, assembly GCA_923062675.1. Taxonomy (NCBI): domain Eukaryota; kingdom Metazoa; phylum Arthropoda; class Insecta; order Lepidoptera; family Pterophoridae; genus Marasmarcha; species Marasmarcha lunaedactyla. The sequence continues at coordinate 10,062,065 of OV281343.1, read as the reverse complement.
CTCTTTGGTTAAGAATTCCAATTTCAAATTAAGACAGCTATTTACTCACGCATTTGTGTTTCGAAAACCGTAATTCGTTTGTTTTTTTAGTCTTTTGGTTTTTTCTTTGCGTCACTTAGTTTACAAAATGAAAACCTTGAAATATCGCGTTCTTTGCGAGTACAAGTTCCACCATGGCACCAGTGCTGCAGAAACGGCTCGAAGTATTCATGCTGGGTATGGTGGCGGTGTCGCAAATGAAAACACAGTGCGTTTTTGGTTCCAACGTTTTCGTTCAGGGAACTTCAACCTGCAGAACAAGCCCCGTGGACGGCCGGAGACCAAAGTTGATAATGAAGAATAAAAAAGAGGCTATTGTGGAAGCGGATCCATCACCAACGTCCGCGTCACTTAAAAATATACGTATTTTCGAGTGATGAAAATGAATAGAAAATGTTATTTAAATAGTGAAATTACTGGGTTATAGAATGTTGTGTCTTCAGAAAATTTCTTCAAGGATATTATAACGAAAGAAACTAAAGAAACTTAAATGTCTGAATAATTTAGCAGTATTTTGATATATTATAGTAGATATATTATAGTAGATATATTATAGTAGATATATATATAAATATATTATAGTGAATGTTAATGATTGAAAATGGTAACAAATAAAGTTTTATGCCTGACCTCAATAATAATTATAAAAAAATTATTTTTAATGTTGCAATTCTTCTGTTGATATAGTTCCTCCTCTCTTCTCCATAAACTACGTTTGAATATTCGGGCGCCAGTATGTAACGTAGTACCAGTAAAACACCAAAACTCTCTTCTATGTTTATTTTTTCGGTAAAATTTAAAATATACAAAAAATGCCTGTAAATACAAACAGAAAAATATAAACAAAATTGAAATAAAAAAATAGTCACACAAAATAGAACAGAAATATTAATACAATTAAATTTGATCTGAAAAGAAAAAATAACAATAAAATAAAATTTTAATGAATGAGAATCCTTACCAAAAATTTTGGCTACGCACACTCGTGAACGTAAAAATAAATTATAGGTTTCTTAAAAAAAAACTTTGATTGTAGATAATAAAATATCTTAACTATGTAATTTTGAATAATAAACTCAGAAACAATAATAAATAAATAGATTCAAGTTGCTTTGATGGATAATATTTCGTGACTGACTTGTCAAATCAAAACATTGCCGTTCTCCGACACTACGTAATTCCTAGTTTAAAATTACGTCGGGAACGACAAAAAAAATAAAATTTACTGACAAAAAGAGGTCGAAATAGACAACCGTCACAGCTGTAGGCTGCGGTGTTAGTGACATAACTGTTTTAATCCTCTTGAACCAAATTAGGAAGGTGAAAAAGCTTGAGAGGTGGATGGGTACCTCATGAATTGAGTGCAGCAATCCGAAAAAACGCGCGTCGACTGCTGCGTTACATTACTCAACCGGCACAATAAAGAAAGATTTTAAATGAATCATTACCTGTTATGAAAAGTGGATCCTGTACGACAACCCAAAACGCTCATCGCAATGGTTGAACCCTGGCGAACCAGCCAAATCCTGCCCAAGCGAAAATTGACTCAAAAAAGTTACTTGTGAGCGTTTGGTGGACTAGTGCCGGTGTCGTTCATTACAGCTTTCTTAAATCCGGCCAGACGATTACGGCAGACGTCTTTTGTCAGCAACTGCAAACCATGATGGAAAAGCTAGCTGCTAAACAACCGAAGCTGGTCAATCGCTCTAGGCCACTGCTGCTTCAGGACAACGCTAGACCACACACTGCACAACAGACAGCTACCAAATTAGAATAGCTTCGATTGGAATGTCTAAGACATCCACCGTACTCCCCGGACTTGCTCCAATAGATTACCATCTTTTTCGAAATTTGGATAACTTCTTGTAAGGAAAAAAATTTTACTCCGATGGAGCAGTCCAAAGCGCCTTCAAAGACGTTATTGATTCCCTTCTGAATGGTTAGTAAAGGAATCAATGAACTACGTATGAAATGGCAAAATTGCATAGATAGTAATATAGGTTGGTGAGCATTATGGCTTGAACGTCAAGCTGTAACCCTCACCTCTCGTGCAAGCAAACGGTGAGGTCTATCGACTCAGTTTAGGTTCCAAAAAATAGTCATGAAATAGTGATAACGACATGTTAAATCTCAGAAATAGTCGATAAAAGATTCCAGAGATGTAAAGGCACCCTGGTGAGGATTATGGCTTGAACATTCGAAAACTTCAAATATCTCCGGAACGCCTACGACTTTCAGATTAAAGTGCCAAAAAGTAGTGATGAAATAGTCGTAAAAAACGAAAATAAGTTTGAACTGATTTAATTTATGAATAAAAACTTTTTATTATCCCTACATGCCTATGGATACAGTCGCACGGGCCACAGTGGGGTACCGCTCACTTCAGAAATGCCTGTACACCCCGAATCCCTATTCACCCCATTTTACTATACGCATGAATCGGGGCGAGTTATCGTATTCAACATGTTTGGATGTACCTTTTGTATTTAACTAAAGTTTCTTGGTTAAAAAAGTTATTTATATAGGTATTTTTTATAAAAAACAAATTAGTCCAAGGTATAAAATTACATTTTATGTTACCATTTGAAAGCAGTAGGTAGGTACTTATGAAGAAACCAGAAGGTAAAACATTTAAATTGAGTATGAAGAGGAATATACAGTTGAATATTTAGATATATATATCTATAGCGTATAATGTATACATGTGTAATTTATGTTTATGCGACAACCCTATATATTTTTCCGACTTATCCCTATTTCACCCGTTCGTACGTTCACAGCCTGAACAGTCTTAACGAAAGTTAGCAAAGTTTGTAAATTTAGTTATAGTTTAATAATTTAAACACTATAATCGGCAGACGTAGGATATACTAAATTTGAACTATTTTTGGTTTTGTATCGTTAATTTTTGGTTCCATGTTCAATTTCGTCTACCACGTTTTACAGTACACCTACAAAGTGACAAGTTTACCAATAGCGCCATCTATGGAATGTTTAGGTACTTTGGAAAACACTGTCCCGTACCTATCCCGTGCCTGTATAACTAAACTAGGCAACATTGTACGCAGGTACAGACACAAACGATAGATGTCATGTTCTTCAACATCTTTCTGTATTTACTCATCTTTTTTTGTAGAATTGTACCAGGTATGACTACTACGAGTGACAGGTTTGCGGTACGGCTACTGCAAGATTCCATTATGTCACGCATTGTGCAATTAAAATAAAATTAAACCTTCTTTATTGGAAAACATCCATCTACGTACATTAATTACTATACATTTTATTACAAAAGTTTTACAATTTACTTTGGAACTTTACTGCATAAGGGTGTTCGATGGTAGATCGGAACAGGCAATGTCGATCGACATCGGCCGATTGGTGTGGGAACGCCCTAACAAACTACTCTAGTTATTTTAGATAGATTAAATCATAGATCTTAAACTTTTTCCTCGTCGTTATTTGAGTATTTTCATAGTAATTAAAGATATCACATTCATTAGGTATACTCGCAAGAAGACACAGAAATAGGACACGTGAATTTGGGAATCAAAATGCAAGCTTTACAATAGTTATAAATTATCAACTTTGAAGCTCACATCTTTAAAAGTTAATTATTTTAAAGAGATATGATCTAGCTCTGTGAAGTACATTATAACAATCCTATTTACCTTATAATATATGATATATAATATTAATAAATTAAAATTAAAATTATTGTTTTATTCAATCACGCAAAAACAGCTAAGCTGATTGTACCTTAATACTTAAATGTTAATAAACCGAATTTGAATCAAAAACCTTTTAAATATTAACATGCAAAATAAGGAAATTATTATTTGTTATTAAATTCCCAGTATAAAGTAAAATATGTCGATTTCAGTTAATTTACGTACTTCATATATTTATAAGTTTGTTTTTAATTCAAAACATAAGTTTTCATGTTAATAAATTATAAAATATAGTTTATTTATCACATTTCCAGCTAATATGAAGTAGATTTTTGCTATAAATAAGTTCTCAATATTATCTACACATATGAAGATCGTTGGCTATAAATTCATTACTTTTGTAAACTGGGGTTTTCACGGTTATTGTAACCGTGAAAAACCGACAGCAAAAATATAAATGACTATTTTACTACCGAGACAATAATGTGACCGAGTGGTAAAGTATGTGACAAAGTGGAGATTCTATAAACATCGACCGCGTTCAGAAAAAAAATTTGTTTAGAAAGAACTAACTATCTAACTTAAAGATAAAATATTTAAGAGTGTGAATAAATTAACTTGAGAAACCTCGATAACAAATGAAATCACAAAACCTTCCCTATAGTACATTGTGATTTACTAAAAACTAAAAAAATAATATATCTAACTCTTAATAGTAGCCTACTATTGAATGCAAATGCCAAATAATTATTTAAAATCAATTCTTGTAGCGTATTTAGTTCACAAACACTATCGTGATTATTCATTTGCGTACTACGCCTTTGAAATGTTCATGAAAACGCATGCATTTCACCGTTTGTGCTAACAAAACATTGTTACAAGCTACACCTACAGCCGAGCGTAATCAAATAATTTTACAGCATTTATCAAATAGTTATTTGTGGAACTTCTAATGTTGTTCTGGTAATAATTTAATCAAAAGAATCCGAGTAAACATGTTGATAGAGCAATTGGACCGTTCATCATGTACCTAAATTACAAATAGTTTAATTTATGCACGTAAAAGTCATATCGACGGCCGAGTGGCGTAGTGGTTCGTAGCCCTACCTCATACGCCAGATGTCCCAGGTTCGAGTCCTGGTCGGGGCATTCATTTGTGTGATGTACACTGTTTGTTCTCGAGTCATGGTTGTTAATATTTATACATGTATGTATGTTTATTCTGGGTCCCCCCCTCCCCAGTTCGCTGTATGGTCACGCAATCCATCACACAAGCTCTGCTTACTTTGGGGCCTTACAGTTGGTGTGTTTATCTGGGGATTTATTTAGTTATATTATTTATTATATTTTTATTAATACTTAGTATGTATGTATTAATTTATATGAGTGTTTTATTTTGTTTACCCCTTAGTTCGCTGGGTGGTCCGCATCCACAACATCAGCTCTGTTTACTTTGGGGCCATAGAGTTGATATGTTTACCCGATGAGTTCTTATTAAAAAAAAATCATATTGCAACCTTATTATTATGTTTAACTTTTCATTAACTGATTCTTCCTGTCGTAGATCTGATTGGCTGTCACATAACGAAGAATGTGGCCTACTGCTGCGAGGTTAAGGACGCGTGACCATGTAAAAATATACCTGTGGTAATTAAATTGTAAAAAAATTGTAACCTACAAGGCGGCGCCGCCCTTGACTGCACCCATAAGTGGGTCGGTTCGCCGAATTGTGACGTCCTGTCATTCAAAACCGTTTACAATGGCGTTATATTTGCTTTCCCTTTCTTCCTTTCCGTTTCGGTTAATTTCCGTAAAGAAGATTCTTCTCCCTCGCACACTTTGGTCGTCCGTACCCTTACCCTTACCATACCCCTGTAAAAGTTGCTGTCATCATTAACGGTAAAGGTAAAAGCGAGGTTCAGGGGTACCCCCTTATCGGTAAAGGCTGTTAAAGTAAATAAGGTCTTATATTTCAATAATAGGTGTGATTAAGGTGATGGTGGGGCTTGTTTCTTTTCGCAAACTGCGCCAATTTTATGTTAGAACCTTTAAAAAAAGACATTAGTATCGAAAAAGCCTACCTAATCAAATATCTAAAATACATTTTCGGTCAAATTATATTTAAGTACTGATCTTTTGCAGAGTTAATAAATAAATAAATCGAAAGATCTAAAGAACTCAAACTAAGTACGTCTAAGTATTAAATCTTTTTCTTTCCATTTAGACATTAAGTGAACATAGTAGTTGTAACCGAGATAAGAATTTGAGCTAAGTTGGGAGAGATTCATCCGCATTTATAACCTAATCTGTCCAATAACAATCCACGACAAGGCTTTTACCGCCATAAGTGAAATAGTCTAAAACGACGCGTCGCGGAGTGCGTTCTTGAATCAGTTCGGTTGTCGCAGGCGGGAGAGGGGCGCGGCGCGCGGGCGGCAAGGACTGATCGATGCAGACTTGTTGCGCGCTCAACAAGCGAGGAAGTGATCGCGAAAAAGTATAGGTGTAGTTAGTATGTGTATTTACTTGGCTCAATGAAGTTCAATAGCTTGGTTCGATGGTCTGTTGAAAGGGTTTTGGCGGACATTAGTTTTGATAGGTTTCTACGAGTTGTATGATATATGTACGATCACACAGCTACATTGAATTAGGTACCTATCTATTTATTTTTTAGGTATCTACCCATTCACTTTTATATTAACACCGTTATATAAATTTGAAAGAATCTAAATCCGGAAGTAAAACAGTTTCTTCCTTTAAGTTATTAAATCCACAAAACAGTTTTAACTCCTTTAGTGGTGACCTTTTTTGATTATAGCAGCGCTATTAATACTCCACGTATTTTTTCGATGGCTTCTCATCGGACCTAATGGCGATCAACGCCGGCGTACCTCAGGGATCTGTTCTCTCTGCAACATTATTCCTGCTGCACATTAATGACGTTATTTTATCGTAAGGCATTATTGGTTACGCCGATGACAGCACTGTTGTAGAGAGATATGTGTCCAATGCGCGAGCGAGTCCAAACCAGATCCAATTTCAGAGAGAGTCGATGATCGAACGGGTTGATTTGACACAATGTAGGGTTTCCGATTGGGGTGAAGCCAACCTTGTCAAGTTCAACCCTTCCAAAATCCAGGCGTGTCTCTTCTCCGGTAAAAAGAGCACATTCAACTTGACGCCCACTTTCCAAAATGTATCTGTACCTATCACAAACCAACTAGGGCTTCTGGGCATGACCATCACGTCGAAACTTAATTTCGGTCAGCAGATTGAAACCATGGCACAGTCAGCTTCCGAAAAATTGGGAGTCATCGCAAAGGTCCGGCGGTACTTCAACTCAGAACAGCTGCTCAACCTGTACACAGCCCAGGTTCGATCTTGTATGGAGTACTGCAGCCATCTTTGGCATGATTCCGCAAAATACCATCTTGAAGCGTTGGATTCTGTCGACCGAAGGGCCCGTAGACTCATAAGTGACGACAAACTTACTTCTTCGAGACTGCAAAGTCTCGAGCATCGTCGAAAAGTTGCTAGTCTATCGTTTCTTTACAGATTGCACTTTGGAGAGTGTGCGAATGCTCTTTTTCAGTTGATCGAACCTTCCCCCTTTCTCCACCGGTCAACCAGACGCAGACAGAAGTTTCACCCGTTTGTGGTTAGCGTGCCGATGAGCCGAACTAAACGGTTCGATAGCTCATTTTTGGTTCGTGTTGCCAACGAGTGGAACAATTTGCCTGCGTCTGTTTTTCCAGACAAATATAACCCTGGAGCTTTCAAGTGTAGAGTGAATAGGTATCTCTTAGACAGGCGTGTATGATCCTCGTCTTCATCGTCACTTTCCATCAGGTGAGATGGAAGAAAAACGCCTGCTAATTATTAATAAAAAAAAAACGTAGTAAATGAAAAAATCTTTATAGTATAGTATAAAGTAACGGCGTTTGCTTTTGTAACGTATAATAATGACGATAAAAATATTGATTTTTAAATTGACCGCAACGTACGGCCCGACACACAAAACAGAAGAGCATTGGCGATGTCGGGGACCTGTTAACACCTTGTTACACAAGAAGCAGGTACGTAATGCTTTCAATTTGTAGACAGAACGGTCAAAGCAAACTTCGGGTGTCCAGCGCTGCCACTATTGCAGAAGCCTAATCGTTGGATTTTCTTCTTGTTTTTAGCTTGGATTTAGTTTCAGAGTTCTTGTCTTCATCATATTTAGGGACAATATTTTGGTCAATGACTTCCAAAACTGCTATTTCATAGGTATAATATCATGGTTTTATTTGAGAAACATTACAAATGATGATAAATTATCCATAAACATGTGCTATTAAACTAATAAATTATTCATGAAACTTCATTCAGAAGAGTTTGAAGTCTTAGGGAGGACAAATAACATATACCATAATAGTCCAGTCGGCCTAGCGATAAAAAGTGCCAAAGCTCGGAGTAATTATGGGCCAAATCTCTATTTCAATAGCCTTAACTAAAAACTAGGGAGTGTTTTATTTAAAAATCGCCACCAAATTCGACCTTTGCTTTAATCGCCATCTTGATTTTGAGTAAGAAAATGTTTTCCTTAATACCCCGGCCAGTTTCAACTTTTCGAAACAAATTATAGGGACAAAAATTATTTATTTATCAACATCTACATTTTATTACATGTAAATAATTTTTTGTGTAATCGATATTTTGCGACTTCAGGAATAAAAACGTGTAATTACTAAATTATCTCAGTTATTATAGACTTCAGGGCCTAAATGTACAGGAAAAAAGTAATGTGGAATTAAAATTGCTACAACTTTGATCTCTGTTATTTGTTCACTCACTTCACGACACCATTTTAATATATTAATTTGACAAATAAAGAAAATTAACTTAACGCCCGCATTATTATCTTATACTACAACCGTGTTTCATAACTTTTAATGACATTCATTAAGTTAACTTTTAATTAACCTTTCAGCTAGGGCTAAATATTAAATTAATTAGCTGTCAATTATTGTCATGAGTCTATAGAGCTCAATATTAAGTTAATAAGTACGATCAGTGCGCACAAAATACATTATTGAGGGATGACTTTATTCATTTGAAACTAATTTAGTTTAACAATATGTATTTAAAAAGCTTTGAAAAACATTCGCATAAACGCACAGCGAAATGCACTAAAAACCCTCAAACAAAACACCAACGTATCTACTGGGTATTGTATTTCGAAACAAGAAACTGACTTCCTTCTAATAGTCACTAATGGAATATGGTTGAGGAGGGTGATGGTGGATGTCGCGTTAACGTTGTGAACGGGTGCCGTTATCGTCGTTTGGATAGCTGGGGGAGGGAAACTTGACGAGCTAACAAATGCAGATAAGAATAATTGTGTATAAACACGAAGTAAATTGTAAATTTATTTAAAAAAAATATACGTGAGGTTTCTTGCCGGGTCTTCTTCACGAAGGTTTTTTCCGAACAGGTGGTAGAGGTCATGCTTGTGGTACAGGTCATGCTTTATTTAACGTCCATATCCAACTAGCACATATGGTCGCATATAAGCTTTAGAGCGTATCATATTGTAACTATAGGTGCTAACGACAAGATCTAATCCTACTCTAGACTCCTTACGCAACCGATATGCGCTACGTGAACACATCGCAAAGCAGGTCTAAAACGAATCAAATTGTGCCTAAAGATGCAAAAAATAGCTCTTGTACCCCTGATTTGGCACTTTGATTAAGCGATTGAGTGAACGATTAGATTTTGTCCATTCATACGTAATTTTCATTTCTGTAGTAGCGAAGGCGAGAATATTATTGGTGTGTGACAGTTTTTAAGTGACAACTACAAATCATAATATAATAATTTATAAGTACCATATACTTTTATTCAAATTTCTGTTATATCTGTGCTTAAAAATCAAGTGGGTTTACTGCAAACGCGTATATGTTTATTAAGTAAAATGTTCACGTCATATGGATTTTATGAGAAGTTTAACCAAAAACTGCGTAATCAAAAGATTGTTATAATAGATTTAATACAATTGAACAAGAATATAATTGGTATTACAAGAATTTTTAGTCAACGTACGTAGTAAAGTTGTAAAATCACTTCTTTTGTTATCAAAAGACACATGGTTTACATACACATTTGGTTTTCTTAAAAACATTCCATTAAAGATGGTGAATCTTTTTGTTACTATTGGTAATAGTTTTCACCCCCTAACTTCCTTTTTGCTAACCTAATTGCGAAAAATCACCTTTTTATTACTAAGTGGCCCAGAGAACTTTTTCCCAGCAGACTTTATTTATAATTGTTTGGTTTCAGTAGAAAAACAAAGAAGGGATCTATTAACAATACAAAAACCTTTCTTTCGAATACGTATTAATGTTCAAAAACAAAGTTTTTTCAATAAAAAGAAAGTACACAAAATATTGTATTATTTAATTACAATTCCATTTCAGCTTTTGACCGGAAGTACAGATGCAGCATACGATACTTTGCCATGAAAACCAAACACTGCATATCCAAGCATCGAGTAACATCTAATAATAATTGATGCAAATCCAAAAGGTACAAAAATTACAGACGTGCTTAGCTTATAAGAATTTTATTTGTGAAACATTATTTTATATAAACATTTTACAAATATAGTTGGTAATTTTAAATAAAAGTCAAATAGATGTTAAAAATGTACCTATTTGCCTTTTTCGGTAATCTGAACGCAATTTAAACGAATCTCATAATTATGAGTTCTGATGTGTTTTATTTTCATAACATCATTACTATATCGTAATCGAAATATCTCGGTGGACTTAGCTGGCAATACAATGCCTTTGAAATCCAAAACATACATTTGATATATTTTTTTAAAATTATGTATTTTTAGTAGACTATTCATTCATTTCAAGCATTTCTATATCACCGAACTCGCCAAGTATTTTCGCAAAGTTGAGAAAAGGGTTAATGCTTTTTCGTACTATACCAGCGCCTACTTTTTTAAAAGCATAATCACAACTAAGAAAAATTTCATATTGATTAAAAAAGTTGAATACACATTTTAAGACATTATATTGGCTTATGTGTCATTAGGATTTTCCCAAATCAAATTCAAAAACCATTCTTAAATTGTATTTTTTTTTTTCATTTATACATTTATTGTTTCACAGAGCCAACAGCACTTTGGTCTAATTTACAGTTGTTTGTATTTAACTGTAGATTATCACATGAAATTGAATTATTAATTTAAAATAATAAAAGTAATTTGATATTATTGTGTCCCGTAACAATTATTATTGTTTTTTTAATAAATGGAGCTAATTTAGACATCGTAAATTTTTACAAGTTAAACCTTGGGTAAATTCCACAATAGAAAATATTCAATTTTCAACGGAAACCTGGCTTGATTCTTCAGTTTGTTTTTACGAGAAATTAACACTAAGCACCTGTCCGTCAGAACTTAGTTGTATTAACACATTCATTAAAATAGTGTCATCATAATTAACTTCTTGTTTAGAATTTCCATCAGTAACAACAAGCTAATTAATTATTCTGGAAGCCTTAAAATGTTTGCGCCCATAGCCCACCACTCCGTGTCAATGTTCTCCATCTATCCATGTCCGCGAGTTACACAATCCGAATCATTAATTAACTACCCGAAATTAAAGAAATTGACGTCAAACACATGAACAATACAAACAGAATTTTGGAGTACCACATCGCTGATTCTTATAGTTCACATTACTTCTGATTTACGATTGTTAGGTACAACAAAGGGAGAATTAAATCTTCTAAACAACCTTATCACCCTTCTAGATATTCCAGTGGATTAAGAAGTGATTTTGCTTCCTTTCAGAAATGTTTGCATAATGGTGATTACTTCTTCTCGTTTGTAGCTATAAGATGTATAATTAGATATTAATTATCACTTGAAGTAGCAATTCACACTAATATGTAGCTAAGAGTATGCGCTCGACTTTAACCCAATTTTACCTTAACCAGAAAATTTAGAACCCATAGTTCATTTTGTAGACTTTATTTATATTTTTCACTTCTAAATAGTATGAAGCTGAATTTTTACCCAAATAGCACCTATATAGAACTTTGAATCATAAAATTGCAAAAATCACTAATGTGTTAGTTAGGAAATGATATGAAGTCACAATAGGTATTCAATTTAATGGTTATCTTTTAAAGGGGTGTAGATACCTGTACTTTTATTATAAGGAGAAGAAGTGATTAAAAAATATTTAATTGGTGAAAGAAAAACAAGGTAGCAAGAGTAAAACTCTAAAACTACTGAGCTCTGAAAAAGCTGAGGCATTATTTTATTAAAAAAAATTCTGAGGTACCAGGATATATGACGGCGCTTAACACAGCTAGCAGCCATAATAACTGCTAGGGAAATGAGTGGGAAATAGCCGGGCGGAAAGGAATAGATTTTACTTCCACTAAGAAAGAATTTTCCAGAAGGTATGTTCGCCTTCTATTGGCGGTGGGGAAGGGCTTGCGGGAGCTACTCCAAAAAGAATCATGAATTTTACTATGGAATCTTTTTACTCGCTTGAACTTGAATTAAGATGACCATTGCACGTTACACGAGCGGCGAGCAATGGGCGCCCGTCTCACCGATGAAGACGAAGCGACAGCTATTAATTATTTTCTTGCTCAAGATGTAGATCCCGGTGCAATAAATTATAGGCATTTCCTACTTGTTTCTACAATAGATATCTTCAGAAAATAAAAATAAATCTCATTACACACCATAACATACAAGATAATAATAATTCCCAGATAAAAACACCAACAAGGCCCGAAAGTAAGCAGAGCTTGGGTTATGGATGACCATACAGAGAACTGGGGGGGGACCCAGATATAAATATAACAAACAGAACAAACATCTGCGTTCATCACACGAATGAGTGCCCTGACCAGGACTCCAGGCAGGGCACGCACGACACCACTTGGCTGCCTAAGATTTCAGATAATACAAAAGAAAATATAACAATATAAAAATACGTATTAAGTACATAAAAGTATTCTTAACACTATTAAGTGATCTCTTCCAACCTTATACCTTTTCATACATGTAATAAGTCCGAAGAAAAACACACAATATCTGTATGAATGCTTCAAATTGTTCCAGACTTTTCTATTCAGAAGCCCTACTATGAACTATTATTGCGATTCAATTGACGACCTAAAATAAACTGCTTTGCTATTTCATACCACGACGTCATTAAAGCGATCCAGTTTAGGTTGACGCCAAATCAAGTCGGCAATTGGATCGCAAACTGTTTTAGTTCGTTCATTTTTCGTACCATGAGGTGATATTTCAACCTATATTGGATGACTTAAATGTCAAAGTAAGCGATTCAAAAAAAGTTGCTACTTTCTTGGCGTAAAGTGAATCGTTTCGGTTTATCTTTAAAAAAATAGTTGAATATATAGGTAATTTAAGGTATTTCAGTTGGATATTTAGTGTTTCTTATGTGTTAATGTGAAAAAGTGAGTTCTAGAGCTATTTTTTATTGTAGATGTCTGACGAATTAGTCTTTTTTATTTTCTTGGAAAATTATAATGAAATAAACACAACACTGAAACAATCTGACCCCTTTTATTTGGAAGATGAAGAATATACAAAAAGACTAAATAACAATATCGGTTGTCTAAACGATTGGTATAAGAAATGTGTGATGAGCCATTGTTGAAAAATCCAACAAAATCAACTGATTTATCACTAGAGACAAAGGTAGAAGTCAAATTGGGTGCGTTCTAAACTCGCAATATTCAATTTATTTTTACGTCAACACTAAGGAAACCTTTAATTATTTGTAATTTAAAGAATTATATAAATTGCTATTATTTAATGAGTACTAAAACGGGCTTATGGTATATAATTTGACACTAAAAAGCGCAATTTTAAAATATATTTGTTGTTATTTTTACACAAAAAACACCGCTAAAATCATATCAACTAGATTTCGAAACGCAACGCATATGGTTCGAGTAAAAGAGACAGACTTATGCAACGAGTGTACAGCGTCATCTCTTTCTCACACGTGGACCACAGACAAATTTCGATCTTTCATTCCTCCGTGAGCGATTCAAACGCCAGTTAGCTAAAGGCACTTCATGGTACGAATCTTAGCGATTCAGTTTAGGTACCTAAACTGGATTGCATCGGAATTGAATGGCTAACTAAAAGTTGATGGTAGGCCTTCAGGACATTTTGAAAGACCACGCGTTTCGCCCGCCTGGTTTTGACACGAGCTGAAATTCCCAAAAATTGAATTTGCAGAACCACTGTAGCAGAAAATAGAGCTACCATATTCTCTACAAATATATCCCCTACTTATGATAGCTATCTTTTGTTCAGCCGGTATTGTGCTTGACAAGTGTCTAATGCACGCGTCCCATTAAAATTAACCTTTAACGGTTTTGAATTTAAATTTATTACCTTTGCATACCTTTTTTTATAAATAGCCATATAGAATTCCACACTCCTTCTGGTTTTAAATACCTGCGTCTGCGTGAAGGCTTTAAATACGTAGCAAACATTTGAATTACGTTGAAAACAATAAAGAATTAATCATACAAGTTAAGAGCAACAGTTTTTCTAAGTACTCATTTATAAAATATGCTGGATTGGGTCAGAAACAAGTAAAATGTGGTAAAACTAATGCATAAAGTTTATACATACTGATCTATTGTACATACTATATATCAATGAAATAAAATCAACTGGGGTTAATTTATACTTACAGGATTTTAACACTGAATTACTATTGAACTGCCTCAAAGACCATCAAAATGTTTAACGTAGGAAATATCTACACACCTGTTGCTGTCACATGTTGAAGCACTTGTCACAACCTCTTTATTCCTCTCTACCAGGGAGTTGCTAGCCCGGAAACCATGGTATCCCGAGCAGACAAACACGCAAATGAGTCAAGTCCGTTCAACCTGCCTTTGTTGACGGAACGAGCCCGCGAGTCGGCAAACACAGTACGAACAGGGTGGCCCTGGATCTCAAGGAAGCTCGTTATCGGAAGTCGTAAAAGAGAAACTTAGGTATACTAAACCACAGTCATTGCTTGTTTCCAAGTACAGTACAAAGAATAGCGCTCGTCATTAAATCTCTTAAAAAGATATATAGGTGAACAAAAAAGAATTTCATGATTTTTTAAGGATATTTGATACTGAAAGTTTTTGCATCAACAAATTTTAAGATTATTTCAGCCAAAAGCGTCAACTGCAAGAATAAACATGTATTTTTAAGGTTGATACGTTACCTGATACGAGCACTTTTCCTAGAAAAAACTTCAGTAGCGGATTACCCGAATTTCAAAATGCTGAAATTTGCTATCTCTGGATTAAATAAAAAGAAAGTAAAGTATACAAAGTAATGAAAATTTGCCATCCTGTATGTACAATTCCAACCATATTGATGTAGATTTTCATTTCCGTTACTTATTTCTAATATAGAGACACTATCTACTTGCATAATAAAAATTTAATTTAAAGTGATAAAACGCTACTTTAATGGACAAATAGGGTAAGTGTTTATGTCCTTCATTCTTGGCGATTAAAGATTCTTTTGCAGACGCTTTACTAATTCATCAAGTCTTAGTTATTGAATCACAATAATAAATAAAATGCCAACTTAGCTATGTAAACAATTACTCAAAACCGTTTGTAAACTATTTTCCATTACAAAAAGCCGACAAATACCCAATAACATCAGTGTATTGCTGAGTGATTGACTATTACAAGCTCCCTGATCGGGAACACCGGGAACACAACACTTCCGGCGAAATGTCGGAAACAATGATGTATTCCGGCGCCATTTCAAAAAGAGAACACAGCCTGCCCTGTAACAACACATCATTTATTTATTAATACTTAATAATGCAATAATGAAATTGCGTTTAGTTATATAATTTAATGAAAGATTTCGTGTTTCATATCGCGATTGATTTAATGAATTACGTAGCGTGTTCTTAATGTCGAGGCTTAATTGAGATTTATAAATTAGAAATTGTAGGTTTTTTGGTAAGTTTAGATTAATACCAATGATAAGGTGGTTTTAACAGAAATATGAAATTAATACATAGTAATTTTTAAGCCTCAAATTTGCTGCACACGGTCATTGTACTCAATTTTTAATCACCGTACTTGTACTTTGTATGTCAAAATAAAATAAATATCATCCATCCGCAATTACTCATCAAAAATGATTAAAAACCCTTAAAGATTGCAGAATGTAATCCATTACTTACACAAAAACATTTGCTGAGTTGTCTAAAAGCCATTTATTCTTTTCCGATGTTGTGACCTTCTTCTATACCTGTTGCTTGGAGGAGAAAGTGACGTCGCGCGCCGCCGCGGCCCGGGGTTGCCGAGCTTTGACAATTTACAAGAAATGTGACATTTCGTTCAATGGGGCGTAGGATGTATGTGGTGTAGTGAAAGTGGAACGTGAATAAGTACTTGAATTTAAGAATTAACTTGATCAAAAATATGTTATTAATGGTAATTGATTTAATTGAGAATACAAAACAAAAATTTTATTGGAGTTTCGAATATATGAGGTATCCATTTTCGGAATCGTTTTTGCGATACTTTTCTAGTATTTTTTTGTGTTACGGGTCAGCTTTAAACCAAACTGACAAAAAGAATAACAAGTGTTATTGGTATTTTTTCTTCGCAGTTCATATCAATTTTGACGCAAATTTTAATTTTGATCTAAGTTTACACCCAGGCCAGTGCAACCGTGTATTACTATATATATCCCATTCCAAACTACTACGAATTTCATCAATAAGTTCCAAACATGTAACTTATAAGCATTTTCTAACTAACAATAAGAGATTCAAGGGTACCCTTACACGGCTGGGTACATTCGGATCGTGTTAGGCGTAGGTCGCAGATGTTAAATACGGGATAAGGTCTTCGGTCGGGAACTCCGGCGGCTGCGGCAGTTTGCGCGGGGCTCCGGCCGCGACCGCTCCTGTCCCCGTCTTGAGCCTCCCGTGACCACCTGCGCACCCTATACTGCCACACGTGAGAACCTCGGACTCTTGAAAAGCTCGGCTGCATAACTCGTTTCCAAAGTAATTAGTTCGTAAATTGAACATAACGAGTTCAAGGTCACCGAGTCTGTGAGCCTATAAAGTTTCAATGTCATGATTTTGTGATTGATTTAATGGTATGCCTAATAGGATCCATGGGTTTTCATTGCATTTGTAAACGTGCTTAATTTGTTTTAATCTAAAAACAATTACAAGGTTTGTATCAAACAGATACGTCGTAGCTAAATGTAAATAAAAACGTCTGAGTTGATTTCCCCCAATAATTGCCTTATTTGTACCGTTGTTACGTCGTGCGAGGTCAGTAATCTCAGTTGTTAAGATAAAAGATTTCCTTTAATAAATTCTTTAGCTCGCAAGATAATCCACCCTGGGGGGATTCTCTGGAAGCAACAGTTAGCCCATAATCTTGTGCCAACTTACCCCACCCCGCTCCGAGTATTCCGCATTAACGAAGCCAATTCAAGGTGAGCTTTGTTATTCACGGGGGTGATATAAAGTTCTCACTTCATCTTGTTAAATGCTAAGGTCAAGTTAAACTAGTTAATGTAAAATTTAATATGGGCAAAGTGTAGCGCGCTTGTCGAGTATGTTACGCCTCGTAATACGCTGTTCATTTATGCATAATACAATTAACTGAGTTAAACGTAACCAGTCTAGAACGAGGGTGCTTGAACTTTAATATTAAAGTGACATTGCATGTGTTATGAAGCGTTCGATAGGACCATCCTTGTCATTATGAAGTCATGATTGATTCTATTTTTGGCGCCCGACGCGGGCTCCGCGACTTTGGCCTTGATGCCTGTCGAATTTCGGAGGCAAGCAGATTACATCCTCCTCTTTTCTGCTCATAGAAACTGAACCCTCATTTAGTTAGCTTGTAAATTAATTAA
This sequence comes from Marasmarcha lunaedactyla, assembly GCA_923062675.1. Taxonomy (NCBI): domain Eukaryota; kingdom Metazoa; phylum Arthropoda; class Insecta; order Lepidoptera; family Pterophoridae; genus Marasmarcha; species Marasmarcha lunaedactyla. The sequence continues at coordinate 10,044,374 of OV281343.1, read as the reverse complement.
CTTGATAAATGATTGTTTATGCAGTACGGGTTCAAATACAGGCAATGTGGTTTTAAATACATAAACAGACGCCCACGGGAGGGCGTGTCTAGCGTACTACTCGAGCAGCCGCCCCCGCGGTGCGTCGTCCGTCTGCGACTCGGCTGGTATCTACAGAGAGCATCACAGTTGCTTCATCGTGTAGACTTATTGATTACTAAAGACCCATGGCTTGGATTGCGTTAATATCCCATTTCACTCTTAGGTATTGAATTAAGAAATCTCCTTCTTTGGTCCTTGTGTACGTCCATCATAATTATTTTAAGATAGACGGTGTGGTGCAATACGTTGCTGAGTCAGACACTCGGGACTAACATACATATAAGGAGCGATGTGATTTGACACGATATCTCGTAGTGTCGCAGTTTGATGGAGGTAAATTTTTTTTAAAGAGGATAGCGTGTTAGTGGTGTGTACCGTCTTAATGGTTCATTTGATGTTCAGTTCTTGTAGGAAGACATTCTTATCATTATAAATAAAATAATTCAATTTATTTGAATAATTTGGCCACACTATTAACCAATTTTCTCCAGGTAAAATTGCGAAAATAATATGAACATATTAAAGTAACAACTAATGGTTTTACAATACCTGTTGTACTAGATATATTTAATGAACCTTAATAAAAATATTTAACCGTGTGTTGGCCCTTAATAAATCTATGAATCTATTAAATAGGTACCTGAGTAATGAGGCATTTATAATAATGAGCAAATTACCTAAGTATGCCAAATTTCAACAAACGCTTTAAATTATTAAACAAAACATTTCTCCATCTCAATTCAAAAGTTCACGTCATGAAAATAGCTTTTTGTCCAAACTGTTCTACGGTTGGTACATTAAACATCACAAAGGCCTGAAGTATAAGCGGGTCATCTAATATTTAAACCTATGCATTATGAAGGCCCCTTGTTCCCAGAGCGTAGATTGGTCGAGCTGTGACGTCAATACTGTCAAATTCCGCCATTGCTGTGCGTTTAAATTTGGAATGGATGGTTATGGATAATCTTTTAAAGAGATAGTAGTAGTAATGCGGGTTATAATTGATAAGTTATTGTTTTTAGCAATTTAATCTTCAAAGTATCCGCTACGTATTGAATCGTAGTAGCGTGGACCGCAAAGTAGGAGCATAATCTGTATACTGTTTAAAATATATATTATTATAAAAAAATTCGGTCTCTTAAAAAGTCAAAAAGCTGACTGATATTTCACTTATTCGCGCTCAGTTATATACACAAGTAATAAGGAAGCAAACATTGAAATTCAATACCTAAGGATTGAACTGGTGTTTTTTCAACAAAAAATATGTACAGCCCTATGTAAAAAGGCTATTTATTAAAATGAAAGAAGCGAGAGCGACTCGTTTCTAATATACAAACAATTTTTCAAAAATTTCAGGCCATGAAAACCCTAAAAGCACTTAAAATGAACATGAACTTACTTCTTTAACACCAAGTGTACTTTCTAAGTGATATTACAATTACAAAGACATAAACATACCTCTCTAAATCAAAGTGTACTTTCAAAGTGATATTCAAATTGCAAAGATGATGAAATAAAGTGGTTGAGCGATGAGTGGCCTAGGTCCCCCGGGGGTGTGGGCGGCCCACAAGCGGCTGGAGTCGTGGGCGCGAGCAGCGAGGGAGAGGACCTCCAGTGCCAGCAGTGGACAGAGCCACAACTCTACGGATAGTTACGGAGATGACAAGTCGCATGGTAGTCCCAGTGTAAGTGTATGTTGTTGAGATGGGATTTATAGATCACCTGATACATATTTTGAGTTTGTAGTAGATTATGGTGTCATTGGTGTATTCCATGTGTGTATTAGGTACACTACTACAAAAGTCTGAAAAATTTCTGTAAGTTGATATTCGAGAAAACTTATACGATAATAAATTAAGTAGATTATATTATTATTGAAAATTTTCAAGTTATTTTACCCAAAAGGTACCCGCTATTTTTTCGTAATGGACTTTTTATTTATGCCCCTATGGGCCCTTTAAATGGACCTGACAGTGCCTAACCGGAACTTAAACTACTCCTACATAAGATACGCCTAAGGGCACCCGAGAGGGCACGGACCTCGGCTTAGGACGTCGTCTTCCACTGGTTCGGAAGGGTCATCTACTGCCAAAGAACCAGCAAGAAACTCAGCAGGAATGCGTACGACGCGTTAGCCTGGCCCACCGGTGGGTTAGGCGATTCAAATGCCCTATTTCTGACTGGAACTCCGGCGTTCCTAAAAAAAGTTACCCAATTTCGGTATTTATTAATAGAATTTCCACGCGCAATTTTTAAAGCAAGTCAGACGACGAAACGCAGAGCATTGTAAATTAATGTAACGAGTAGAATGTAGTAAAATAAAGTAACCATAGCCAGGTCTTTAAGAACATTCGTATTTGTTTATCCCTAATTGTATTTAAAACATAGTTTTTTCTTCAAAGTTCAATGACACTTTACGCTAGTTTACTTCTGTTAGTACACAATTGATCAAAAAGGTTATTTTAAATATAATCGAGGTAAAACTACTTATGGATACCCGAGAGGCTCTAAAAATTTCTGCCGGTTTTGTTATACAAAAAAAAATTTATGCATTCATCTCGTGTATTTTATTTTGCTGACATGTCAAAGAAAATTTGTGCGACACTCCCGGTTAAAACTTGACTAAGAGAAGTGGGTGAAAGTCAAATTGTTAGTCTTTAATAGCTGAATAACAGAGACCCATGACCAATCAATTGGGCGATGTATATGGGGTGCAGGTTCTGCTTCTTCTAAAAGACTTGAGGTTTAACAATACAATACGTACCCCTAAAATATATGTATCACTAAAACATAGGGTTTCAATTTGTACAGTGTAACGTGGACGTTGGCCTTCTGCCTAAGTAAACCGTTTTGGTTTATAAGCTTCTTTGAAGGTTTATTTATTTTTTTAACTAGGACATCAAGAACGTCGTGTCGAAAATCCGGGTCAGCTGTGTTTTTATTATTTGATTCATTCGGACTCTTTGGTGGCACTTCGACGGAGCAAGTTGTGCTCTTCATTTTTTTGTGTACACAAGTAAGTGATTAGTGTATAACAGTGATAGTGTATTGTGCAGTGAATACTCATAGAGATCTGCATTGAATAAAAAACCAAATGAGGAGTGTAGACAGTGTTTTCCATTTTGCTCCAAAGAGTCTGCGCGTTGATAGTAAAGACTTTCACATAAATCATTATGATTACCATACATAACATCATCATCATCATATTAAAAGAAGAAGTAATTATTCAATAAAACACTTGTCAACCTGACTTTTCCCCAAGTCAAGGGTATGAGATGTAAGGCGTCTTGACAGTTTTGAAGGCATTCAATCATCTCCATCTTTTTCTCACAATCAAATTAAATCAATTACACAATCAATTAAAGATTGGGCTTATTTATGGAATGTTGACATACTGCAGACTTCGTTGCTCTTCTGTTTTTGATATCAGCCATGTGTCAGTCTTTAACGCGGCGGTTTTTATTGGGGAGCACCTAAGAATTTTTACAATCTTGTCAGATGTACCCTTTACATAAGGTAGAATAGGAGCTCTACGTTAGAATGCATGAGGCTTCACGCAATTTCTGCGGCAGCGACGGAGTGGCTTGAGACCGTTTTCACGATGCACCTTGAAGACACGCTTGACATAAATGTGCTGGGGGTCGCAGATTCCTTGTGCTCTCTGAAACAACGTGGACCTTTTGGCAGATAATTGACTCGGATGGTAGTGGGATTTCCTATTTAGGTATTTATGAGTTTGGGTGGGTTTCCTATATACAGTGTAACTTAGAGAACCATTCGGATTCCGTTCAATAAGAACATCACAGAAAGCTAACTTATTATCCTGCTCTAATTCCATTGTAAGCTGTATTTTTGTATTAAGGTTTTTTTATAAGGTTTGAATTAAGATGGTTTAGAAATGCAGTTACTTTATGTTGAGGTAAACTAGAGTAAGTTTCACCGTCGATTTCCAAAATAGATTTCTTGGTTTTACATAAAGTAACCAGATGTTAGGCAAACTTCAGGTAACTCGGCATATTCCACAGGTAAATCTGAATCAGTTAGTTTCTTCTTATTTATTTCAATGCAGTCTCTGACAAGTAGTGAGGCAAAAAGAGACTTGACATCAAAATTAACCATGATTTTATTGTTAGCAATATTGAGATAATTTAAATCACTAACAAACTGGTAAGAATCCTTATAATATGCTGTTACTTTACCTCGAAGTTTTGAGAGCATACCTGCTACATGTTGGTCAATCTGTAAGTTGACGTGTCAAGCTGGCTTACAATAGGTCGCAGTGGTGACCTCAGTCTTATTCACTATTGGTAACCCATAAAGTTTTGGCGGTTTTGTATAAGTTGAAAGGAGTTTTGTCCCATCTAAGTTTAACTTTTAAATTTAAATTCTAATTTTAATATAACTTTAACTCTGAATTTTGCATAAAATATAATACTATTATAAATATAATATACATAATAGTTCATTTATTTATTTTATTATGTTTTAGGTATTTTTTAATTAAGCAATAAACCATTAATAATGCGTCTCTGTATGTGTCTCAAAGTACAAAAAAATGTCCATTAATACCTAAACCATAAAGTTCAAACTACAGCTAACGTTGATACAACTCTCAAAGAGAATTCGCAGCTGAGCTACCCAATTAATTATTGTTTATTAAGCAAGAGTAGTGAAGCGACACACGTGCTGTCTGTTGTGGTTTCCCGTGAATTGCTCGACTGTTCCTGGAATATTATAATAACCTGATAAATACGGAGAACGGGTAGCTTGTGGAGAAGCTAGTTGGCGAGAAGATGGGCTGTGAAATATGAGATTGATAATTGATTAAAGTAAACATGCAGAGGATTTGTTGGGAGTTTAGCTATAGACTTTAATAAACAACTTGACTGCACATATATGGAAACTCTTAACTATTTATCATACAGATAAAAAAATAACAGCTGCAGAATTTGACAGATCAAAAAAACCCGACTACTAAAGTTATTTTTCCGTGTAATTCCAAAGGAATTCCGGGAAATAATATACCCTATATCACTCCCACAACTGAGACCAATCTAATGACCTTCATTTGTTGAAGTTCGTCAGATAATTTAGGCCTGTCGAGCGTGCCAAAGAAATATACATACATACATACATAGACTCGAAAAACATTACTCTCGTTCTGACAGCCGGGTAACAAGTATTAAAAATCAGAATGTACTCAACCAGTAAGTACGCAAAATATGTTACTTACGAAAGATACCTAATGTGTGACTTAGGGTACTGGTAAGCAATTAAATGATATAAATAATTTTTACTTCATTTTTACCTTAACTTGGGCATTTCAATTATTTGCAGAAAACGCATCCAATTAAGGGACGCATGGTGTAAGATAATAACATCAAGGATATTATGATTCGTTTGAATTCAATTAGTTCTGGTCTGGGACCAAAAAACATGCTGAGTACGGCTGATTGTGAATTAAATATTTCAACTTTTATTTTACCATCACTTTGAACACACACCCTAGTATCATTTAATGAATGTTAAGTTTTTAACCTCCCGTGAATTTGATTGCTATAAACTGGACAGAAAAAGGTTTGAGATCTCAACCCGGAAAAGGTTGACAAATCGACGAAAAAATGCAATGTAGGTATTTATTTTTTAATATATACGTAAGAAAACAATTTTACACGTTTAAACATTTTTAAATAAAAAGAGTCAAGTATGCCACACATGTGTTCAATTTGGAATTGTAATAAAATGTGTTAATATGAACACTGTCTACAAAAAATCTTATTCAATTAGATGACTTATTATTGTATCTATAATAAAATTCGCCAGCATTATTTATTTGAATGATTGGTGCTATGAGCAATACAAACTCATTTTCACGCATTTTTGCACTAAATATTACAAAGTTCACAATAAAATAATAATCCTTTATTGCATATACATGACTTTTCCATTAAATCTGAAAGTCATTTTCAAAATAAGTCTTTTCTTTCTTATATCAATTTTGTGACTAAAAATAGAAGGTCAGAGTAAAAGCAAAAGTCTCCATTTTTAACGAAGCCCCCCGCCCCCAGGCTCAGCGGCGGCAAACGCTCGCGACTCGTTTACATTTTTATACGCGTAGCAAAATTAAGCAAGAATTTCCATTTAACTTAGCACAACCCTTGTAGCTACAGTAATGGAACAAAAATCCTCGTTACCGCAACGTTAAAGTACGTTAACTGTAATAACACAACCGTGTTACGTTGTTTTTACTTTCTAATTGATATTAGACGCCAGGTGAAAGTTGGGAGGAGTAAGATATACTCACTATCGAGGGGTCGGTTACAAAAAGCGGCGTTAGAGATAAAAACAATGTGTCAAATTTCACATATTCAAAGAAAAGTTCAGATATCGCTTTTGCAATGGAGGTAGAAAAGTTATTCAAAAATTATAAGAGTTGCTTTAAATACATAATTTCTTTAATCGTTTTGTGTACAACTTGTCGATTCACAACGATGTCAGCCTGTTTATTGAAACACGAGTCCAAGGGCGATCAGGCACCTTAATCCGGGAAAAGGTTTAACTCAGCGTGCACTGCTTCCCGTTCTATGGAAGCGGGAACCGCTGACCTCCTGGACTTATGTTGCCTAAATCGTTCTTCTCCTGTTCTTTTTTACCCTATTTACATGCTGGTCACCTTTACATTAGCATTCTTTATTCATTAACATTCAAATTCATTTGTTATGAAAGTTTTATTATTTATAGGAAAAACATAATGCATTAATAAAATGCTTTTTCGTCTCCAATTAAAATAATGTTGACCGGTTTAAATTAATTATCACGTGCTTCAATTTTTTACATTTTTTCTACAGCACAGATTTACTGTGCAAAGTTTGTTCGTAAATTAATTCTCTTTTGCAGTGGATAAAAATACATATGCTTATCGCTTATGTATGTAGTCCCTATCATTGGTTTAAGGCATTGCACAAACGTGGGTACTTTTGTTTCTTGTGTCTTTGAATTTTTTTTTTATTGAAAAAGGATTAGACGTTTGTCTTCTATCTCACCTGATGGAAAGTGACGATGAAGACGAAGGTGTTACACGTCTATCCACGAGATACCTATTCACTCGACGCTTGAAAGAACTAGGACTAGGTATAGTTTTCTGGAAAAACAGACGCAGGCAGTTCATTCCACACCTTGGCAACCCGCACCAAAAAGGAACTATCGAAGCGTTTGGTTCGACTTCTCGGGATGTCTACCATGAAGGGATGGAAGGTCTGTCTGCGTCTAGTAGTCCGATGCAAGAAGGGAGTGGGTTCAATCTGATCAAAAAGAGCATTCGCGCACTCTCCAAAATGTAATCTGTAGAAGACTGCTAAACTGGCAACTTTCCGACGATGGTCGAGGCTTTGCAGTTTTTAGGTGGTGAGGTCAAAGTTGTTAATAATTTTTCGGGCTCTTCGGTCAACTGCGTCCATCGCTTCTAGTTGGTACTTTGCAGAACCATCCCAAAGGTGGCTACAGTACTCCATACAAGATCGAACTTGAGCTGTATACAAATTAAGTAGCTGTTCAGGGCTGAAATACCGTCGTACCTTCGAGATGATTCCCAACTTCTTTGAAGCAGTTTGAGACATGGACACAATTTGTTGCCCGAAGTTTAGTTGGGACGATATAGTTAAGCCCAGAAGCCCTAGGTGGTTGGTTAAGGGTACAGAAACATTTTGGAAAGTGGGCGTTAGGTCGAAACTGCTCTTTTTCGCGGAGAATAAACACGCCTGTGTTTTCGACGGGTTAAATTTGACCAAGTTGGACTCGCCCCAATCGGACACTTTCTTTAAGGCCAAATCCACCCGCTCAATCATGGAATCTCTCAAAGCCCGGATTTCTTGAGGACTCGCTCGCGCATTGGACATGTATCTCTCTACAACGGTGCTGTCATCAGCGTAACCAATAATGCCTGGGGTTAGCAGGTCGTTAATGTGCTGCAAGAACAACGTTGCAGAGAGAACAGATCCCTGAGGTACCCCGGCATTAATTGCCATTAGGTCAGAAGAGCAGCCGTCTAAGACTACTCGAATTGACCGTTCCCTCAGAAAATCAGATATCCAGTCGCAGAGCCCTTTAGGTATTCCGTATGCTGGAAGCTTACTCAAAAAAACCATCATGCCAGACCCTATCAAAAGCCTTCGAAATGTCTAAGGATACAGCTATAGCTTCAGTGAGTGGCATACACAAGAAGATCTCCAGTCCATATTAAACCAATTCAAATTCGCTGGTGTGTTGTGTGTTGTGTCCGACACTAGACACTAAAGTGGCACGCGGTCCTTACGAATGTTTTACTAATTGAACTCCTTGCTTTTTATCTAAAAATAGGTTTTAGGTGTCGACTAATAACAATAATTAAGAACAATTTTTCCCATATTTAATTTGTAAAATTATATTAAGATTCAAAACACAGAGAATCGCAGATACTTCGCAGAATGGTTCAGATTTCTTAACGCTGAGCACTTCTGCATATTCCGTAAACAAATAAAAGCAGTACAAGCAGATTGAACGTGTCTTGTGTACAGACTGCGATCTCCCAGTTTCATTACGTTTTTATATGAATGCTCCAGTGACCTAATAACCTTACATCACGTTATGACACTAAGTGCGGCGTTGTGGCGGGAAAGAGCAATTACGCTGAAGGAACCATGATGTTAGTTAGTAGATATGCTTATAGAATTCTATTCAAATTTGTTATATGGTTTTTGTTTAAGTATCTTTTTTAAATATTTGCCTAAGCAAAGATTTATTAGCTAAAATAGCTTATCCGATGGAGGTGTAATTCTGAATGAAAAGTTCAGTTCAGATATTTATTTTTGTAGTAAGCTTCCTTATTTTTAAAGAATTACAAAACTCTGTTAAAGAATATGGCCCATTTTACTTCTGACACATGTGTACAAACTATTTTGAAGGGTTCTAACGAATCGTCTCGTCCGAAACTTCGATGACTTTCAGCCACCGGAGCAGGCTGGGTTTTGAAGCGGCTTCAGTACTGTGGACTACATACACACTTTAAAGCAAATCATTGACAAGACTGAGAGAACCAATAAGCCAATATGTGGACTACGAAAAAGACGTTGACAGTATCAAAACCTGGGCTGTCCTCGATTCGCTTCAGAGGGGACAGATCGAGTGTCGTTATGTTGAAGTGCTGCGATGTCTGTATGGGGCCACGACGATGACACAAGACCAATCCAACTGCGTCGTGCAGTGAGACAAGGAGATATAATTTCTTCGAAACTCTTCTCAAACCCGTTGGAGGACGTTTTCAAAACGCTGGATTGAAAAGGACTAGGCATCAACATAAATGGCCAGTACATCACACACCTCCGATTTGCCGACAACATAGTAATTATGGCAGAATAACTGAAGGAAGAACAAAAGATTCTTAACAGTCTCAACGAATCTCCAGTAAAAGCGGCCTCGGAATTATTTTAGTCAAGACAAAGGTCGTGATAAACGCACACAACCCCGGGCCTGTGACCGTCGATGGCGTTCCTTTATAAGTTGTAGAAGACTACATCTACCTCGGCCAAACTCTTCAATTAGGCAGGCAGAACTTTGAACAGGAGGCCAACTGAAGACTTAGATTGAGCTGGCCAACAATTGGGAAGCTAAATAACCCACAGTGCCTTAAAATCAAAGTATAGATTCAGCGCGTACTACCCGTTATGGTCTACAGTGCCGAAAAGTGGACACTAACCAGACGACTAGTCCATAAATTCAAAGTCGTTCAGCATGAGATGGAGCGGGCTATGTTGGCAGTCTCTTTGGTGGATAGAATTCATATTAGGTTATCCGACAAAGAACCAAAGTGGCAAACATAGCCCGGAGAGTTAGCAAACTGGAGTGGCAATGAGCTCATCAATCATATCCACAGACGGGATGATGGCCGATGGAGCAGACAGGTATTAGAATGGAGACCACGTTTGGGCAAGCGCAGCGTAGGACGCCCTGTAGCAGGATGGACGGACGACCTGAGAAGAGCTGCTAGTTGTAGTTGCCAAAGCCAACTCCAAACACAAGAACTACTTTTAATTTATTTAGTAATATTGAGCACTGTTCCTTCCAAACAAAGTGCTTCATGTTATAATTTTTACTGACTATAACCATTCCGATAAAAGTTGCGTCACATGACGAGTCTCTTGATTGAAACTTGAGTAATAAATCAGTCAGTGAGTGGATCAATAACTCAATCTTGATGCTTTGAAGTCTCAAAGTATCATTAATTTATAGCACTCTTCATCAGTAATGAGCACGAATTCCACTCAATACCAGGTGGATAGCTTGTTTTCTGGATATGCTCTTGTTGAGAATAAAAATATTATTTACAATGTTACGAGTTTAGACCTGTATATATACCTCTACCTGTCATACATATTAAATTATAAGATACTTTTTTCCATTTCATCTTCATTGACAGTAATTTAAATTTTCAAAACATCTCACAAACATAAAACTGCAATTCCCTAGATGCTCGTAATAAAGTTCTGCAAGATAATGTTCCCAGGGAAGCGAGGCTTGGCGGGTAGAAGCACTTTGCATTTAAAGATAGACTTAATGAGAACATTTAGAAAGTCTACACCTGTAGCTTAGTCTTAAACAGTAATTCTTCTTATAATGTAAAGAAATAAAATTATTCTAATTCAAAAACTATTTCGAGCTATCACTTTTTTATATTATATTTTGTTAGTAGAAGGTCGCAGGTGAATAAGGCGATTCAGCTTATTTTATGGAAAATACCTAAAATAATTTGACTTAGAGTCGACCTCTATATGACGTCAAAAAGTAGCATTATTTTCTAACTTCTTTTGGTTAAACTGTCATGTCAATGTTTTCCATAAATATATGTCGAACTTTTTGGCGGCAATTTTTTGTGTACGAAAGTGAGTGTTTAGGGTATAATTGACATGGCGTTATGTGCAGTGAATACTCATAAACAGGTGCATTAAATAGAAAACCCAATGAGGAGTGTAGTTACTGCTCCAAGAAGTCCGCTCGTTTATAGTATATCGCTTTCCTATTGACCGATTCACCTTAATCATCTTCATTATTACATGTAATATCATCATCATCATCCAGGACATCTCAAGGACTTGTATCCATTGCCGTAAAATATTAAAAAAACAACAGAATAAATATATGTCATCACGGATTTCATTAAAAACTTGTTTAAAATTAAATACTGCAAAGAAATCAGAAATATTCCTGTTGTTTTCCCAAAGTATCTAATTCTTTCGGGTAAATATATATACGCGTCTTATATTCGGGTTAATAAGATGTTAAAGAGCAGAATAGAAATCTAAAAATAAAGTATTTGTGAGTAGTTATTCTAATATTCCCAATTAAAGAGTTGGGCAAAGTTAAGCGGGAATGTGCACACCTGTGCCCATTGTGAATATTTAAGCCATTTATAAACTTACACAAATGATATTACGAGTCGAGGTGCATACTGAAGAAAAGAAACGAACTATATTTAAAATATTTTTAAATTAAACTTGGGATTCTGTCAAAACAGACAGGCAATGTCATGTAACTTTTTCTGGAATTCTTATACAAAAATATGTTGTGGCTCATCCAAAATTAGAAAAATATTACTTACATTTACAAGAATTTTTATTGAGTGTATAAATTTTTACTTTTCAGATTTATAAAGCATCTCATCATTAAAACAAAATAATTTAGATAGGCAGGTGAAAAAAACTGTTTACATAAATGTTACAAAATTAAATCGCAATCGAAAAATACCATTGTCAATAAAACCACATAAAATCAAAATTATTAAATATTTATTTTTCTAAAATGTACGTATATAACATTGCATAGATATATTCTAAAAAGTAACATATTAATCACTTTAGTTTTGTCTTAAAACTAAAAATAATCATGCGTCCAAGTAAACGGATTAAAATCGTTAATATAGAAACATAAATCTTTAAATAGCACAAAACCACATTTTTATGTAAGTATAGATACGTGACAACTCTAATGCTCTTATACCAAAGGGCAATGTTGGGCCGATTAATATGGAGTTTTTCTACCAGATTAATGAGATATAAAGATAATCGGGTATATAAGAAAGTACCTTAAGCGATTTTTTTACTTTTTCATATTTATTTAATACGGCATTTAACGCCTTTTAACAAAAAAAAAACATAGTTGTAAAAAAAAAGTATATCCTTTACGATGAAAGTTAAAACAGTAATGAAAATACACAAAGAACAAAGAGGTATTGAAAATAACCCGTCGTTCTAAAAATAAAGTTTTCAAAGTATGACGCAATATGCCAGTACAGCGAGTTGAGAGAGAAAAAGTTTTAAGTTGACAACTAAAAATACGGCCAACTATTGAATCAATAAAAAAATATAAAAGGAAACTCACTTTTGCACAGTTCAGACATTGAGATGTAAAAAAGACAAACACCTGTCGTTCCATGTGAATAACAGATTAATAATCTTTAAATATATAAAGATTTTAGATTATAATCTTTATAAAAAGATTTATAATAATCCTTTAACAAAAGTTCGGGTACGGTCCGAGTATCCATGCAGGTTAATGATTCCTGCTTTTGTAAGTATATGAATATCATTATTGATATCCGAGTTGAAGTATGGTCATTTTAAATCACTTTCTTTTCCGCGGATCGACTTTCGTTTAAATTACAATTAAAAAGAGTGTTTTTACAAGAGGCATAATTAGGAAGAAGGTGTACACAAATGTAAACCGCGGTGTAAAGGGCATGTACCTACATATATGTATGTTTATTGCGCGCTGCTGTGGGACGCCCGTCTCTTTTAAATGTTGGCAGTGCATTTGATGAAATGGTCGGTATTATTCAATATATTCAATTTTGTACACGATCCAGTTGCTTAGTAAACTAAGAAAAAAATATTAAATATAGATAAAATACAAATACAAAACACTTATATTGTCAAATGAAAATAATACAATCACCATAGAAACCAAAAGAATAGCAAAATTACATTTGACGAATCAGGTAAGGTTATCGCTCATGAGCGAATCTTCCAGGCAACCGGGAGCAAACGAATACATTCAAAGCAGACATTTCATTTCCGGCTAGCTCGTTGTACACCAATTTGGAATATATGAAAAAATGTGGTAAATACACTAAAAATATTTAAAAATATTATATTCTTTATTATTTCTATTATGAAACAAAAAACAAAACATAATGCGGCCACACCAAGGTGACGTTTCCATATTCCGCCATGTTGAACCAAATTATGAAATATTGGCAATTAATATTTATTTTATAAAATCCTGGAAACAACTGTACAAAAGCTAGCCGAACGCCCCTTAAATATTGAAACGTCTCCTTTAAACAATTCTGGTTTGCGATCGCATTGTTGTTAATAAAATATACACAACATATTTTTATGAATATACATAATAATTAATATAAATAAGGTTGTCCTTTTAAATAATAATGTAAGTAATGAGTTGTTGTATTTGAATTACAATAATGATCAGAAGGTACTTGTTATGAAACTTACCTAAGATCAATTAAATAATACAAACGAACCTGGAAGATAATGATTTTTGATTTTCCGCTTGACCAGGTCCAGGTTTTGTGTGCGGTGCATATCCGTTGGTAGAGAATCCACCCAGAGGAGTAAAGCTGCTAAAGTGAATGAGTTGTGGTAAAACAGTGTAGCATGTGTTGGTGTTAATCACTACTAATTAAAAAAAAGATCGCAGGCAACGTGAGTGACCCTAATGTCTAGACCAGTACATTGTAAATGCGCAGAATGTCAACATTGCTCTTGACTTTTTTGACGATTTTAGGTCTACTTTATTCATACCAGATTGCATGGACAGTAAATTTGCATAACTACATCAATTATAAAATCAATACTTCCCGAAGATACGTAAATTTACTTAATTAAGCAAAAACCTTTCTATGAGAAGTTGAACGCGACGTAGACTCTGATATAATTATAATTTAAAATGACTGAAATCCAATATGGCGTAAAACTTTCTTGTTTGGGATTCTGGGCATCGCATGAAAGGGTTTAACAAGCGAAGTAACAATATCTAAGTTTGTACCTATAATACCCACAGTTTCGATATTTTACTGGCATTTACGTGTTTAAAAAAAATATTCTTTGGGTTAATTTTTTTTATTTTCTCATACTTACCAAGTTTCATGCGTTTGAAGCAATTTTCAAAGCACATTTCCCAGCCTGCAACAGGCACTTCCTCAACGGCTTTCTCGAACGCAGTGAGTGCATTTTCTGGCGATGTAAACTGTATCCCCATGAGCTGGTTTTTAATTCTAGGGAACAAGAGTAAGTCACACAGTGGCTAATCAGGGCTGTAAGGGGGATGACCCAAAAGTTTTACTGGTGTGTTGTTTAGGAAGTCCCTCGTCTTGATCTTCACGTTGTCGTGGTGGAGCGAAAGTCCTGTGTTCGGTCACTAGTTCCTCGCAGTAGTAAATATTTCTAGGTAATATTTGGTGGTAAAATTCAAATTCTTCTCGCTTCTCGATCGTTTCACTATCTTAGGCGTTGGTTCAATTCACTGGCACTTTGATTCTGTATCTAATTGATAGATCCAAGCTTCAAATTTAAGTGACCACACTTGAACTCGTTATACCAGCGGTAAACAACTTAGAAGGCGCGTTGTTCATAAAAGCTAATTGAATTCGATTAAACGATTCTTCAGGTTTCAAGTAAAAAATTATTGCACAAAAATATTCCCAACGCAGATTAATTTTTCTATGACACACAATAGTTTCATAATGCTGATAAAAAATTGTGGGAAATTTAAATTTGGAACAAATATATTTTTAGTTTTAATAATCGAATTTTCAAAATAAATACTAGCTTGCCAGTTTTCCATGCATAAAAACTTATTTTCACAAAACTTTCTGAGCGGCCTGGTAATTTAAACTATTTAATTATAGAATAATGATTTTTCTTCACACGCGAACGCTACCCAATCATGGTATATAAAATCAATGTGATCATTAAATGGATTAAGCCTTAATAATTTTTTTATCATTGTTACAACTTTGATACTTTTAATCAAATCTAGTGCCCCAGGGGTGGACAAAATACTACTGGATTAATTCTTCTTACTTTACCACAAAGTCTTGTTAGCTACCACAGACATAATTAATGTCTATCGGTCCTGGGAAAGTCCCATGTCAACGGAAAGTAGCAATAACAATGCCTACAGTGGAGAATTCTGCCGTTATAAAAGACATTCGATCCTTCGAGTTCACTAACGAGTATTACAATTATTATTATTATTACAATCAGGCTTTAGACGAGATCCCGGCACTGGTACCGCACTCTCAGATGTCGCGGATAATATGTTACACAACCAAGGAAAAGGCGATACTTTTTAACACTTGTTTATTTCTGCCCGCCTTCGACTGCTTATAGCTCTTATGCTCTCTTACTAAGGATTTGACAAAGCCACAGTTAACTGTTGGCTCACTGGACGAATCCAAAAAGTTTGTATTACTACCCTCGATGGGACCGTCCAGAACTGTGCCACAGGGTTCCATCTTAAGGCCACTACATTTTATTCTGAACACTGCGGATCTACCTGATAGTATTCACAACTGCAAGTAATAATTCAAAACTGCCAACTTTGTAGAAACTTTTTGCCGTTTGGTAAAAAAACATAATTCTGAGCATCATACGGTGAATATGGCAAAAAATCCACTTGTCATGCAAATCCTATGAGTCAGCTTCTAAATTTGTATGAACGTGATCTTTTTTTTCATTTTCTTTTCACCATATGAATATGGTGTCTTTGAGAAATGTGCTTGGAATTGTTGGTCTAAACCCATGTGCTGCTTTCCAAACAGTAAAAATGTCACTCGAAATATTGTTCTAAGAAAATAATTATACGTAAGTGTATGTACTACGAAGACTACGGACCGTAGCGGCTACGGTTAAAACAGTTCTTAGGAAAAATAAAAAAAAAACGTTTATCACATGTATGTCTATTATGAGTTAATGCTGGATTTAAGACATTTTGGCTGTTTTTTAGTATCCAAACGAGCATGAGTCCCATCTGATGGTAACTGGCATTCGTGCCCATGAACATCTTCAAGGTGTTCATTTAATTATTACGAGTATTACTAATAATGATGCGCCGCCAACATACGTCCTCATACTAACAGCTACGGCTGTTGCATCCCATAAACCGAATACAACTACATAAACGGGGGCCTGGAGAGACTTCCAAGCGCAGCAGGCCAGTATGTTAATGGAAAATAAATGTTGTTTTCAATTGAAAATTTTCATGAATATACATATTGAATGTTATATTGTCAGGTTAAAAGGAAAAATATCTTCTACTTCAATTTTATTCTAATTGCGGTCTTAATTATACTCTTAATAGCTAAAGTAGAATTGCTTGCGCAGGTCCGAGTTTACAATTTAACTCGGCGTAAATTAACTTGGTGCGAAATGTCTCTGTCAATCCAAAATAAAGGATCATTTGTGGGACATTTTAACTAACTAATCGGCTAACTCTGGGGCTAAAAGTGCGCCTTTAATTTAGCAATACATATTATAAAACAAAGTTCCGCATCTGTCTGTCTGTCTGTCTGAACGCGATAAGACTACTGAACGGATTTCCATGCGGTTTTCACCAATAGATTACCAATAGATTTAAGAGGAAGGTTTTTGTGTTTAACTGTTTAACGTGTAAATTGGTTAAAATATGATGATAATTGTGAAAGATATATACAGATCATAAGAAATAAATACTATAGAAATACTCCAAGTATAAATGCCATTTAAATATAATATACATGCTCAACGCAAAACTCTGAAGTACCTCTGTGACAGAAAAGGAATTTAATCATATATGATGTGTTACCCGTGCGAAGCCGGGCCGGGGCGCTTGTAAATAAATAATTGTAAAATAAAAGCTAAATATAAAACTTTCCTTCCTGGTGATATAAAGATGTCAATCTCAGATAGAGTTGCTCTGAAATACGAGTTATTTTCAGCCAAACGATAAATATTTTTAAAGTTAAATAATTACAATTTATTAAATGAAGGCCGAAAAGCGTAGTGATTAGTGGCCCTGCCTCATACGCCGGAGGTCCCCGGTTCGAGTCCTGGCCGGGCATACATTTGCATGACGAACATAGATGATTGTTCTGGGGTCATGATTATTTATATATGTACTTATATTCTGGGTTCCCGCCCAGTTCACTGTATGTCCATCCTGACACAAGCTCTGTCTACTTTGGGATCATACAGTTGGTGTGTTTGTCTGGGGACTATTAATATTAAATAAAGGATAGTTATTTTATTAATTAATAAATAAAGAATAATCCTGTTGATTATTAATGCGGCTATGGTTCTTAAAAGACAACATTGATTATTCTTTTAGGTGGTTGGTACTTGCTGTTGCATTACATAGCCCTGCCATGTTATGCCAACGGTGTTCCGTTCATACCCACTTAATGTAATAACACTCAGATGGTTACATTGTCTTAAGGTTTCTAAAGTAAGTAAAGATCAGAATAGAGCCATTACAGAGACGTGACACGTGGCTCTTGTAGCGTTCACTTCAGTCAGCCACTGTATAGGGCACTATTCTGGGAACACTCGTAGAATATTGTAGTATTAGAGATTCAGTGCTAGTAGAGTTTCATTCGTAAAGATCTCATCTGGGGCGGTACATCCTATTTTGACCCCCGTAATAACAAGTTTACAAGGTGGTTTTCCAATCCAAGGAAAGGAACGTGGTTCGAACGAAGGTAATTCCAGCTGAAGCCTTCGCATTAGTCATGTCGACTAATACATAATCACAATAATAATAATAATAACAACAATTTTTTATTTGCTAGTATAAGCGTTACAATAGATCTCAATTTTTAATATTAATGTCCGCACATATACTTCTACAATGTCAGCGTGCAAATGTACATAATGTCAATAATTAAAACATTAAAAGATTCGAAATATTTACAAACATAAAAATTAAGCTATTCAATAATATACACATGTAAAATAATAAAACATTGGCAATAAAAAAAAATGACATCATAAACCAACATTGAAATAAAAAGTAAATGTCAAAAAGTAAATTTAAAAAAAAATGACACTTTCGCTTAATTATGTGTATGAATTCAGATGCCACTTTCCATCAGGTGGTGAAAAAAAAAGGCATAAGTGTCATGGAACAAAATGATATTCAAAAATACAATTTTTATTATAATATTTTAAACACACGGACTGGCCACGTAAAGCTTTAACCAATGAACCCCTAAACGTGAAACATGTTCTTCGAGTTGTGGAATCGAGATGTCTACTGGAAATGTTCAACTCGCAACATATTGAAAAGTTTTTACATTACAAAGTCATTTATAAAAGTAACGTGTGGTAGATCATGTCGCAAAACATTATAAATAATGCTATCGCTTTACACATGTTTTATTAGGTACATTGAATAACTGCTGTGTGGAGCAAAGACGTTTCATTTTCGGCTAGCGCGATGTACACCAGTTCTAACTTTATGAAAAAATGCGGTAAATATACTAAAAGTATTTAAAAAATTATAACCTGCATTATGTTCTACTTTGAATCAAAAAACGAAACATCATGTGGCCACACCGAGGTGACGTTTCCATACAACGCATTGTTGAACGAAAATAAGAAACTGCATGCTTGTACTACTACTGAGTCTGTGACAACTTGTTGTATTTCTAGCCTGTGGGTTGTTCTTAGTTAGAGCTGCCTGTATGGTTTCAATAATTGAAATACACTGCGAGTTACGTGATATTTAAATCTAAGATATAGCTAACATTTGAATGACTTTGCAGGTGTTTAATATCCGTTTACAATAATCATAATCGTTTTGTAAACCTGAAATAATCAAAATATCCCTATACTCACTACCAATTACTAATAAATAATAATAAATCAAAGTGTTGCTGTTGTGATATCAACGGCAAATAATAATGTCGGTTACAGTACAATAATTAAATGAAACGAAAAACTCCAAAGGAGCGCGTTAACTGGATAAGCGATAAATTTAAGAATAAAAGTAATAACAGATCAATCAAATATCAACTTGACAGAAAGCGCCGTTTTCATTATGTAGTGTGGCTGATTTACGAATTTGAAAAGGTTTTCCTAAGACAAAACTAAATGAAATTATGAAATATTGGCATATAATGCTCGTTCTATTTATTTCATACAATCCTACGAATACCCCTATAAAATTGAAATGTCTCCTTTAAACAAAGAATACACTGAGCCTGTTGCTAATCCCTATTACGCCTTATTGTGCAACATCTGTCAGACATCGCTTGTGGTGATTGAATAGACCGATGCCAAAACGCCATGATCTACCACATGGCTGACAAGAGATCCCTAAGTGATCAAATAAACATCATATTTTCGGCTTATTTGATAAAAGGACTCTAAAAACCTATCAATTATACGTGCTTCAAACTCCTTTGGTGTACACCGAGGAATAATTACCAATGTTTTAAGAATAATCTTTTCAATTATTCTCTATTCAAATCTAAGACAGCCAAGTGCCGTAGTGGCAGTAGATCTGCCTCATTCACCGGAGGTCCCAGGTTCTACTCCTGGTCGGGGCATTCATTTGTTTCATGAACACAGATGTTCGTTCATGGTTGTTTATATTTATATATGTATTTTATACCGGGGCCACTCCCCCCCCCCCCCCAGTTCGCTGTATGGTTATCCATAACACAAGCTCTGCTATATCTGGAGACACAAAGTTGGTGCATTTACCTGGAAATTTTAAGTATTTTTAAGTATTTAAATTTAAGTATTTTGATAAAGAAATCTACAAACATTTTTAGTATAAATCTGGCCGCGGCGACTACGCGACTGACTTAAGAATAGAGCCCCAGCATACAAAAGCACTAGAGGACGTTGAAGCCGGTCTCCAGTCTCTAGAGTGTGAGTGTAATGTAAACGACACAGGTATGTAAGTGTAACGTGTCGACCGTAGCCAAGAGAAACCTATGCACGTGTTTAGTTCAAGGAGTTTGAAATTCTAAGTATACATTGTGTAGCTGTATTAATCTGTAGCTGAGATGTTTGTTGTTAATAATATGAAATTTACGTGCAGGCAGGATTTTAATCCTTTAATTAGTTGACCTCTCTGACCACTATCGTATATTCTACCTGGAACGCGAAACGCTTTATATTTACTTTCACTTTTTAAAAACTCGTAGTCATATTCTTAATAAGAACTGGGTTAACTGTTTTTATTTGTACCCCGAATAGAGTTTGTCTTTGAATAATTGTGAATATTTATCATTAGAAGAGTTCGTCAAAAACAATATGCTATAGAAATATGAATAGATTTATGCGACAACGTTTTAGATATGATTCAATAGTCGCTTTGCAAAAGCTACTCGTGCGTTAAGTCGGAATGTTTCGTTTTTACTGGGTTCAAATGTTTTTGATCTTCCACTTCATAGGTTGTTAAGTGAGTAAAAACCTAAATATAAACAAAATTTTAGTAAGTCTTGGAATTCCTTTGTAGACGTTTAAACTTAAGTGTGTGTAAATAATATCGCAATTTATAGTCTCTGAGCTTTTAAAATGAATCTTTTCGATAGGCGTGTAACATTCGTCATTAGTTTAAATTATTAATATTTTCTTGTTTCCATACTTTCTGAGTATATAAACCATCCGCTGGATCTTACGTACTAGTAATACAACCTAGATGGAAAGTGATATTCGCTTACTGTTCCTATTTTTAGCTTCAATTCGCGGCATTGTTCGAATTGCCATTATGCTAATGATGTTCGCGTTACCATTTGCCACCGCAATTTTTCCTGTCTGTATGCACCGAAAGATTTTCGGTGAAGTGACAGATTTACGTCTAGTATTTATAATAATTTACTTATATTAATGCTTTTACCTATTTGTTTAGCTTTTTTATATTATATTTCTTCTTTGTACAAAGTACATTCACGTGACACAAATAACTTGCATTCAGCTGAATTTTACATTGTTTGCTCTTATATTATAATTTTCTAGGTATCAAGATCAGGTGTATAGTCAAACGTGATTAAGTAAGATATCTTACATTCATACAACCCGTGCATTAAATTTTCATTACATAATACAATAAAAGTTTTCACCCTTACATTTTACATTTACCTACGTGTAATTATTTCGGACTAAAACCTGACTTTCTTGCAGACAGTTCTAATATTATATTCGGTTTTAGAGCCTTTTCATTTCGTAAGTTATACTGTTATCGAAAACTTACTGTTTATTATGATGATCTTCTAAACGTGTTCCTGAAAATAAGCGATGACATCGAGCAAAATAAATAGGAAATAAATTATGCCATACATAATTAAGTAAAAACTTTATTACTCGTATTTCCGAAGTCTTCAAAATGTTCCATGCAATTAAACATAACAACCCACCAAACTCCTTAATATGAAATTACTCTTCCATATCCACATATTATTACCAGTCTTATAACAAAATAACGTTCACATCCAGATAAGACTCAACGACGCTCATAAAACCGGCGATATACTGTCGGAGCTACTTCAAGTGCTTGCAGGAATTTTATGAACTCACCTATACGTCAAATTTGGTTATGACACATAATTCCTTCATTACCTTAGATCAAAATTAGGAGCATTCTTCACCCGTCGCTTAACAGAAGATGTACCCATTTCATTTATAGTAATAAAATATGTATTGATTGTACGTAAAAATATATACAATATATACGCACTGTTAGTAGCGTATATATTTTTGCAGCATAATTGGTTTTGTAAATGAAAGCCACTTTATATGGGTTGATGTAGCTATTCCAACGCTTGGGATGCAGGAAATGGTGCTAGCAAAAACATTAGGGCAAAGGTGGCATTTATGATGTCGCACAAGTCGTTATTTACATTGCTTTACATTATTTGCATCTTTTGATTCTAGGACGATGATTTTTTATCGTAAACTACATTACCAAAATGGACAATAATTAACAATAATTATCTAAGACAATACTAAGATTCTATAAAGGCATTAACAAATCCGAGCAAACCTATATTTTAAATGGCCTGACCTATATTTTATGAGGTTCTAACCTGGTAAAATAACCAAAAGACTTCATTTATAATTCTACTTTATTTAGCTAGTACTATTGACCTTACGCGTGTACCTACTTTTATCAAGGTAACTTAATTAATACTACCGATAAAGGTACATTACCTGCTCATGTAAAGGGAAAAGTACAAAAATTCACGACAGCAATTAGAAAGTCCCCGGAAGTTGGAGCCCGGAAGTTGCCGCCGTAATGTTTTTAATGAATCGTGTTCAATTTGTATACTTTAATATAGGTTCTAAGGAAGCTAATTGGAGGTGTAACCTTGTCGTTGTAGAGTTAGAAATAAATATGATTTTTTTTGTGTTACAGCTTTACTACATAGAGATCGATAATACGTTAAAATTCGTGGTTGCAAGTGAATAAATTGATTTGATTAAGTCGGTTTATTTTGCTCTACCTACGAGTATCTTAGAAATTTAAATTATGTTCGCATCACAAGAAAGTTTGAGGAAGATCAAGATAGCATAGAGTCGGCTAGACAGCCGTATTTTTTACAGCCCACAAACGAGCCAGTTTTCAAAAATTTTTATCTGAGCCCGTTTATGTAATTGACGGAATTGCAATTGTTGCTACTGGTTGTATCTTCCATTTATATACACTATAGTCTAAACGTGTTTATAATGGTACTTATATAAGGCACGACTATGGTAACGGCCCAGACAAGCACGTAAAAAAACTACTACACCCCGCGTAGTAGTCGCGGTCGACTTTTGGGGGGCTACCCACGTGTTCGGGTCGGCATGTTTAGAAGAATGTTCGAAAAAAAATAGGGTTTTTGCGAAACAAGCCGTATGCGCGGATCTGCTGAAAGCTCGAATGGACTACTCAGTCTGCACTAGCTGATTATTGCAGAATCAGCATTTGGCATTGTTAATAAATTAAACAGATACCAGAACATCATGAAGAATTATTTATTCTTTCCTGGTTAGAAGATCCTGAATATTGAATATTTACTTTCATACGACCGACCGAGTGGTGTTGTGGTAAGTAGCCCTTCCTCATACGCCGAAGGTCCCAGGTTCGAGTCCTGGGCGGGGCATTCATTTGTGTGATGAACCTAAATGTTTGTTCTCGGGTCATGGTTGTTTATACTTATATATGTATGTTTATTCTGGGTTCCCCCCCAGTTCGCTGTATGGTCATCAATAACACAAGCTCTGCTTACTTTGGGGCCATATAGTTGATGTGTTTGTCTGGGGATTTATTATATATACAGGTCCATTCTAAAAGCTGTCTTATCCCTTTTCTTGTAATCTTGAAAGCGAAGCTCCTTGCGTTTCCTTCTGCGTTTCAGTCTGCGGATCGGCAGACTTACGCATACCTTTGGTATGCGGGTTTTCTCACAATGTTTTCCTTCACATCCGAGCAGTCAGCTCTATGTACTAAAGTTGTAAAAACTCATCGGTACATTTAGCAGTCACCGGGATCGAATCCAGGACCTTACGTACGAGAAGCTAGGCTTTAACCTCCTCGCCGCCAACGCTTTATAAGGACTTACACCTTTCTATTAAATTCCAGGAAATGTTAATATCGAAGGAGCAGTGGCGCGTGCAGCCGGCGTCGGTTGAGAGCCGCATCGCGCTGGCCACGTCCCTGCCGCATGCCCGCCTTGCGCGCACGCCGTCTATTTCATCGCAGTCCAGCCTTGATAGTGGCACTTCTAGAGCTACGGTGAGTGGGATATCCTGATTGGGTAACTAAATGAGTGGTTGGACAAGTCTTTAACTCGGAATGTCGTTTAAAATAACCTTTGCGGCAGTCTGCTAACTTTATCAGCGCCAACTAAAAAACCGGAGGGTATGAACAGAAAGGAACGAATGACAATGTAAAAAGTACTTTCTAGTACTTAAAAACGGGCCAAATACTTATATGGCTTTTATAATGCTGGGATGAGTAGCTTTGCATCTGCCTTTCAGACTACATGATATTGCAAAGAAAGATTATAACCACTAAATTTGTCATAGGTTCTTATTTTTGGTCCATTTTTATTATTCTTTGTAGAAATTCTAATTAAACTTTTCATTATCATATGTGTTGTAAGACATTACAACAGTAACAAGTAATTTTAGCTTATTTAAAAGTATTTGGTATCTAGCTGGTTGCAATAAAGAGAAACCTGTAGTCACAGTCACGAATTTACCTCATCTGGTTAAATAATATTATAAATACAATTCAAAATTGAATGCTCAGTGTTGCCCTTTACTTCACCAAAACTGGGTTACATGTACAAAGCTTCCCATCTTTTTCTCTGAAATCCAACCTTATTTTCACCTTCAATATTACAACTGCGCAAAAGAGGGTTTCAGTGTACGTTACATCCCAGTCACAAAGGGGTTGATTACCTCCACTATTCATAGCAATGATATTCGACTATAGTTATATTTCTCCATCCTTCGCAAAAAATACGAAAAAGTAGAGCCATATTTTGCTACCAGAATCAGAAATTATTATTATTCGTGTATGAAAAATGTAATTTACAACTAGATTGGTTTTTACACGTGTGTTCCCTTTTCGTTGTTAATTGATTTTAGTTATATCTATAGACTAATTCCATATGTGAGCTGTTGACTATGTGTTTGCTCTTCGTATAAGTAATTAATGCACGACCGAAAACTAATTAACGAGCTCATGGCGTAGGCTGTAATAGCTTTGCCCGATAAACCTGACTGAAATTAGAAAGTGCTGCATTTAAAATTTACCTATTTTATATCTGTTATAGGCGCCACCAACATATTTGTGCCGGCATACCTGTACGTTTCGACAATATTCGTTGACAGACAGCGCCAGCCTGAAGCGATTACTAAACATAGTCAGCTGGTGCCGATTGGGTAGTGCATTCAGGCAGTATAACTCGAACTCGGCGTGTTAGGCAAGGCTACTATCGACTGTGCCACTCGGCCACCAATTCAGATTCGTAAAGGGCAGCAATAACAACTTTTTTTCTTAAACATGTAAAGGATTTGTATTTGATTTTTGGAGAAAATAAACTAATAATTATTATTATAACAAGTGATCAACTAAATCAAAACATAATGAAAAAGCTCACTAATAAGTAGAGCTCGTCTTTTAATCGTTCCTACTTAATCCAAGCTTTTCTTAAAGTGTGATACCTATAATTTATTCTTATATCTTTAAAGTACATTTTTTATTATATATTTACTGTTTTGTGTACCTACTGCATTAATATTTCACAACACTGACCCATTTTAAATTTACCTTTCGAGGTCTAAATTTATATACAGATAGGCCCTAATTGCTCTTCGGCATTATTCCAAGTCCGGCTGCTTATCAAGTCACAAAGGAACATCATTATAATATCTCACCCATAACACCCTATTTCAATATGCAGCGTTATGTTCACAGGGAATTTCTGATAACCCCTTTATTTTCCATGCAGTCGGATTATTCATAAAATTTAACACAGATCGCTGTCTGAAATACCGAGGAGTAAAGATGTATTGAATGAATAATTTGAAGTTAAGAACTGTAAAGCACTTTAGGAAGTGCTGAATTCTGTAAGACAGTCATGGTGTCTAAATATGTGCATGAAATACCATCTTAGTATAATATGACAAGATGATCAAAGCAGTTATTGTTTAGGTTTTATATGATATACTTGTTATAGTAAAAAACGTATATTTGGAAGTACGATTATAAAATATAATAAGTAGTTCGAAGTTGCGTTGTGATAGCTGTAAGAGTTATTAGTGTAGTGGCCGCGAACGCACTCGGCGCGTCCATTCGTTTCGCTCGGCGGCGTTCGGATTCAGTGTAATTCAGTTGGCTTAAAAACTTAGAATAGTATTTTTTTAATCAGATACTTGCTGATTTAACTCTGAGTTATCACTCATGTCAAATATAGCCATTACTTAGAAAGTAGAATTAAATTCTAAGTATCCTAGTGGCTTTAATAGTCGCGAAAGTCCTGCAATATCACCAAATAAACTGAAATACAAGTTTCAGTTACTTCTGTTGAACCGCCGGACGGTAATGCAAATCGCTACGTTTGACAGTGACAAGTCTTTGCCTGAATAAGTTAAGTTTAGTTTTTAAAGTAAAGAACTGCATAAGTATTGAGTTTGCCTTTATCAGTTCCTTAATATTTTAAAAGTTAATATAGTTTTATATTAAATATTACTTTAAAAGAATATCGAGTTGAGGAACATTTTATAACCAATCACAAAAGTAGGTAATAACTGATTAATTTAACAACCAAAGTATTTTATTCTCAAACTCAAACTCATTTATTTCACAAATTACTGCAGCAACAAAATATAACAATAGAACACGTAACACGTAAACACACACAGTAAAGTACTGATTTTTGACATAAAACAGTGACCAAGACCAAGAATTCAAAAACATAATTTACAAAAGAAAAAAACAATGCAATGTAAAATATAAAAACACAGAAAACAGTTAAATATAAAATAATAATACACAGAAATAAATAACAACAATAATTGTACAAAAATAGAACAATATGTTGCGTTATAGTATATTTGACAAACAGGACACATCTCAGCATGTGCTGCGAGCATACCACAGCGCTGATTTTCAGGGGTACACTACATAAATACGAAAATCTTCATTCCGATAGTCATAATCACGAATTTCAAAATTCCGAATTTTTTAACACCGAATGGTTCAAAATTGCAAAAATGAAAATTTCGTGTTTCATAATTTTTTTTCTTCGAAACTTCAAAACTCCGAACGTTTATAATTACGAAAATCAATATGCTGAATTTGAAAATACCGAACCATAAAAAATCCGAATTATTAATAATCCGTAATATCAAAATTCCGAATAATACTAGTTGCAATAACCATCGCCTAGTAAAACTGCATGAGCACATCAATTTATACGTTCGAGCATTCAAGTAGTCAGCTCGAAATGACAAAGTTTATTTAGTTTTTTGTACCGAGTTATTTCTTGAGTATGTAGTTTATGTACTGAAATGCAAATTCCTTTTTCTACATTATTTACATACCGACTAACTGCTCCTGCTAGCTTAGCTCGTCATCGCGCCTAATTTGTATAATTTCAAAATGTGCCTTATTAAATTTAATTTGTGTCACGGGAGATTTCGATTATAATTTTTAATATATACCCGCTTTAGATACAAAATCTGAATGTTAACATTGAATTTTCGGAAAATAAAAATTCGGAATACCATATTTCGGCTAGTAACACAGCGGGTTTTTAATTCTTCGTACTAATCAAAGTCGGAAAATTAAAATTTCGTATTTATGAAATTCGGTGAAATAAGAATCGTGTTTTTGAATAGTCGGAATTACTCTTAATAACTCTTTGGGATTGTGAAATTCGGAATAAAAGACTATAACATATTATCACTAAAAACAAATTGAAATTATCATAAATTACAAGTATAAACACTTAGTACAAATATTACATAAAATAGTGTAACTTTAATCTAATATATATTCTCTGCACTATAATACATTTAATTAATAAATAAATAATAATAATAAAGCTTGCGCCTACTTGATACCCGTCACTGGTATGTTGGAACAACGCGCACCCCACTAGTATCATTGTTTGATATTTAAGTAAAAGTTTTTTAAGTTTCGTTTTAAAGGATAATACAGTTCCTAGTATGCGAAGGGGGGGTGGTATATTGCTCCAACATTTAGTGGCTGAGTATCTAAAGGTTCAAGAAAGGCAGATGTACGTTGCGATAGATAGATTATATTTAATGGTCGACTTAATATACGGCACCCTCTGTTCTTGGCCCACCATTCCAGTTTGTCGAATCTCGGACGCCCAACTTTTTCCAGACCAAACATCAACGTAGCAAGGTGCAGTTCTCGGCGAAGCGTCATTTTAAGTATACCGGCCGAATTGAGGAATTGTGATCACACCATTCACATCACGTTCTGCCCGTGCAATAGTGTGCACATGCGTTTTGTACACGCTGAATAATTCAGTCCGTGCGTCCAAGCAAACGCGGGCGATATACCAAGCTGCCATAACTTTATTTGTACAAAACTAATGCATCACATAGCCGCACACGAAGGTCCACGCTAAGAAACTCGCGAATTCGGTACAAAATGTGAAGCCTATAAAAACAATTTTGGACCACCTCTAATACGTGACCCTCAAAACGAAGCTGATCGTCCATCAGTATGCCCAGATTTCGAGCCAACATAACACGTTCTACCTGCTCACCCCTTTTAGACACTACTGGATTATATGAAGAAATCGATGAAATTTGGTTTGGAGAACTGATCCACTGCTGTTTTGGTATCCTTGGGATCAAAAGATACACATGCTGTGTGTCGTCGGCGTACATATGATACCTGCAATGATGAATAGCTGAGCAGATATCCAGAGTATACAGCGTGAATAACAAGGGCCCTAATATAGATCCCTGTGGTACGCCTCTAGTGATTGAGTAGGAAGCAGAAAATTGGCAAGCACTATCACTGCCAACAGCCGGACTATCTGTAATCGATTGCAGAGATAACTCGAGAACCGTTTGAGTGTACTTTGGCTCTCCATAGGTCATTTCAATATGAAAATATATCAAGAGCTTTAAAAAGTGTCGGTTGATGACCATCACTCGAGTCAGCCGGGAGAAGAGAGCTCAAATCCATTGTACACGCTGGAATTGGACGAGCCACCAAGATTTTTTTGAACATCTCTTGAAGCGTTCAAGTTTTGCGTGATGAACAAGTCGTAGAAATGTAGATGCTTGCTAGCCAAGCAACGTACTTAGTTGGCGTTGCTACGTCCTTGATCGAACTCGCTGGCTGGCGACCTCGGTCGCCGTTGGGGATTAGATAAGATCGAAGGAAAAGAACGGAAATCAGATACTATTCCAGCAGGATCCTAATCAAGAACAAATGAATTAATGACGAGTTGCTGATCTTTTTCCTATTTTGTAGTAAATTTTTTAAGCTGGAACAAGTAAAGCTTTTTGCCTAGATGCTGAAATATCATTTCTTGTATATGTTGCAGGTGGATTGTATAATTAGCTGTATCATTTAAATATTTTATGCTTTTTTTGTACTTTTTAATATGGGTGCGTCCGCACCACGTCCATTCGGCTCGCGCAAACCGCAGGACGGCAATACTTGTAACAAATTAATGTACCTACTTACCTACATATCGTAGATTGTTTGCTTTAGTTTGCTTTACTGTTCTTCAAAAACTTCATTCTACGAAATATTATACAATCTGCCTGCGACTTAAACTTACATCTTTAAAATAAGCGCTACAAATTTTACCTAACCAGAATGAATGCTCGCCGTTAATTTAAACATCCACACCTACTATTCCCACAGAGTCACCGCGGCTCGTCCCCGGCCATCCGCACGTTCGCACCGGACGGTCGTTCACTGGAGGCCGGCGGGGGGTTGCCGCGCTCCCCGTCCCCGCTACGCGCCGCATCGCTGGATGTGCGGGCGCCAGCCCACGGCTCGCTGGCCTCGCTGGCTGACTCGCCTGTGCCTTCGAGTCCAAGGCACGGCCCGCCACGGTGCCTGTCTCCGCTGTTGATGCCCCCCAGGTAAGGAAACTTAAGGCTTGACTTAAACGACCGAACGGTGGCTGACGCGCGCCACCACATTTCCAGCAACTAGCTTTCGGTAACGATCAAAATTTCACAATAGCAGTACACACGATTTTTCGTAACCAAAACATTAATGACAATGTTTATCTACAAGCGCACCTAAAATCAATCAATAATTAAAAAAAACATAAAATACGTACTTCTATTAACAAGTAACGAAATTGCTTTTCAATTCACATAGTGACGTATCGCATTACTCCCGCCTGAATAACAGTTACTGGACTTGATACGTTTAAGTACCGCCGCTCGAGTCCTCGGCATAATGAAAGCCAGTATATTTGATTGCAAAGGAGATATTCACAACAGTGACATCTACCCGTTCCTGCAGTGACGTGGACTCTAATGACTTTAGCCCTTAAGCACTTAAGCCACGACATGCACTTTGCTGGTTTTTAGATTGTCCACGAATCCCTATCTGTTATGTACGTCATAAGGTTTAATTTTAGACGAGACATTTTTTGAAACTATGTAAAGTTACGTGGTATTGGTACTAGGAATGTCTCCTCATAAGATTTTTGTTTTTTTTTTAAATTCTGGTTCCCGCCTATTTGTTATATTTATTTTACTCGTAAATACACAAAATAATTACGACATAACTTATTTCACTCCTTTAAACCTCTTTAGTTTGAAGAAAAGCATAATTTCTCCTCACAACTATCATAAGTTTAGTCACTCATAACACAAGATACCTCGACTTTGGATCGATTAGTCCGTGTGTATGTGGGTGTGTTCCTTTGAATTATTTAAAAGCGTTATTATATTTGTGCACTTTGTATATAGCTCATTAGTTCTACATTGTAATTAGAGATGGGCAGTGGGTAATAACCCATTTCACCCATTTCGGTAATTACCGGGTTATATGGGTTACAACCGGGTTTTAACCCATAATCACCTATTTCATGGGTGATAATGGGTATGAAGTAATTATATCTCCTTAAATTATACGATATATAATTAAATTGTATCCATCCGTACATGCCAACTGAAGAAAAGACAATGTAGATATTCGAGTGTTAGACCAAGTAGGTATTCAAAAGAATGAAAACAATTGATAATAATTGTAAGGTTCTTTCAAATTTCAGAGTATTGTGACTAAATTAAATATCTCAAACATAGCTCGGTAACCGCTCGTAAAATGTATTCTTTCGAATTTTTTATCATCGATAGGTACTGACTTTAATTTGTTTTATTCTTTGAAATACTTTTTTCATTCGAAATAAAACATGCAATTATCAAACATTATTCACAGTGTTTTTATACAAATTATCACAATAAGTAATGTAAAGCGCGGAGATGACAATACTGTATACTATGTACATGATATAGGTAATATTTTATTTTATAGATTAGAAGAGGGATGTTACTTAGTACAAAGCAAGTATTACTTAGCAGCTAATACTCCAAAACTAGCTGGCAAAGATTTTATTTTTCTTTTACACATTTTACGTTACATTTCTTAAAACACAGGGTAATGTGTTCATGTACACGAAGTTGATCTTATGATAAAATCTTTAAAAAATACCAATTCAGCGGGATATGACCATCTTACTACACATATAATAAAAAAATGCGCTAAGGCTATAAAGAAACCCCTAACATATATTATTAATCTGTCTTTTAGCGAAGGCATATTTCCGGAACGCCTAAAAAAATCAATTGTTAAACCCATTTATAAAAAAGGGGATATAAAGGACATGACTAATTTTCGCCCAGTAGCTCGTATTCCAATATTATCGAAAATTTTTGAAAATACTATGTCAATAAGAATTAAAGGTTTTTTAAAAAAATACAATATACTAAATGATCAACAATTTGGTTTCCGAGAGGGAAGGTCAACAAGTATGGCTTGTTTCGCTCTAGTAAAGGAAATATCAGAGAGTCTAAACAAGAGAGGTTTTCCTGTGGCCTTGCTGCTCGACATGAGCAAAGCATTCGACTTTGTTGATCATAAAATTTTACTAGACAAATTAAATAAAAATTGTATTAGAGGTAAAGTGAATGAACTGATTCAAAGTTATCTGGATAATCGAAAACAATGTGTAAAGATAAGCTATTTCAAAGGTACAAACAGAGAATCAAGGCGTTCAACGTATCAAAATAATAAGTACGGACTTCCCCAGGGTAGCATAATAGGACCTCTCTTATTTTTGTTATACATAAATGATTTGCCAAAGGTCATGGGAAATCAAAAATTTATAAACTTTGCAGATGACACGACGCTCGTGATAAATACAAGCAATAAAAAAGAGCTAAAAGATGAAATTCAACATACATTGACTAACGTTTTGACATTTTTAAATAACATAAATCTTAAAATTAATTTTAATAAAACCAATTTAATTCAATTCCAAACATCTAATATACATAATAATAAAATCGACATAAATTTTGACAACAAGAAAATAAATAACGTTGAAACGGCAACATTTTTAGGGATTCAAATCGACAAATATTTAAATTGGAAGGCACATATCGAAAGCCTTTGTCAGGGTCCCCCAGGGGTCACATTTGGGACCTTTGTTGTTTACTTTATTCATTAATGACATTACCAAAAATATTAAACATTCCAAATTGTTACTTTACGCAGACGATACCAAGATTTACAGAGTTATACGTGACGTTAAAGACTGTGAGTTATTACAACATGACCTACACCATTTTGAAATTTATTGTAAAAATAATAATTTAATTCTGAATTTAGATAAATGCAATGTTATTAGTTTTAATAAAAAGAAAAATGTGATAGAATTTAGTTATTCCCTATTTAATAAAAATATTAAAAGAGTCACTCAGATTCGGGACCTTGGTGTTATTATGGACACAAGGTTAACCTTCGTACCTCACATAGACTCAATTATTTGTAAGTCATACCAACAACTGGGTCTTATTTTAAGAGTGGGTAAACCTTTTAAGATTTCGCTTACATATAAGATCCTTTACAATAGTTTCGTAAGAAGTCATCTGGAGTTTGCGTGTGCTATTTGGAAACCTTATTTTAAATGCCATATTGATCGAATTGAAAGGATTCAACGAAAATTTGTTAAATCTTTAGACTTCAGAACTGGGCATTCTTATATAGACTACACTCAATCCCTAAAGCGTCATAAAATCCAGTCCTTAGAAGATCGTCGTGATTGTGTTGATTCCGTGTTATTGTATAAAATGGTGAATAACTTTGTTGATGTCCCCTGTCTATTAAATGGAATACTTTTGAGAGTACCCCGAAAACGTGAACGTCATTGTCGTGCAAAGAAATTATTTTTTATTCCCCTTAGTCGAACCCTATATGGTGCCAATGCTTTTGTTAAGCGTGCCTGTAAGCTTTACAATGATAATACAAAATTAGAAAATATTGATATATTTTTTGATACAATACCTGCTGTGAAGGAGTGTTTTAAGATATATAAATAAGATCAATAAATATAAATACCTACTTAGCTAATTGAATACCTTCTTTTTTGTGTAACTAGCTTTATTTATATATATTTATTATTATATTATTTTATATTTATTTATATATATATATTTTTTTTTTGGCTTGTTTTATCTTCTGTTTATATACATTCTCAAGTCCTAAGTAAAAACTATTATAAGTAAGAAGTAGTTTTCAATAATTTCACATTATGATATGTTAGAGCTCAGATTAACTTTTTTTTTTTAATATTCAATTCTTCTGTTTTTGTATTTAATTAAGGAAACTACAGGTCTTTTGTTGTAAACTTATTTTTATTGTAAAAGGTTTTGTGTGACCGTTTGTTTCTAAAATAAATAAATAAATAAAAATAAAAAATAAGCTAGACCGTTTTATTTACGCGTTGAGAAGAGTGAAAGAAGTAGCGGGAAGGAAAGCTGCTCTACTATCGTATCACGGCTACGTAGCTTCCCTCTTGCGCTACGGAAAAATCTTATGGGGCAACTCTGTTGACATAGATTTTATATTTAAAGTGCAAAAAAAATGCGTTAGAGCGTTATCCGGCGCAGGGTTTATAGATAGTTGCAAACCAATATTCATAAGCTTGAGAATTCTACCATTGCCTTGTTTATATATCTATGAAGTTAGTTTATTTGTAAAAAAACACCCACAGTTGTTTCCAACCAATCAAGAAATGATTTCTGGTCGCAAAAGGCATGCTGAAAAACTGTATATACCTGCCCAAAGATTAAGTTTATTTCAAAAAAATATTGTATGTATGGCTGTGAAGATATTTAATAAATTACCGAAAAAAATTTACCATTAAACAAATTTAAAAATAGTCTATTTGAATTTTTGCTCTGTAAATTATATTATTCAAATAATGAATTTTTAAATGACAAATTTATTGATAATTAATAAAAATGTATAATAATTTTACTTTAATAATAATTGACTGTAATATAATTTTTTTTTGACATATTTTAATTTAAAAATAATTGACTGTAATAAATTTTTTTTAACACATCTTAATTTAAAATTTTGCACACCGACACTTGTCGGTAGGATATTGTGAAACTATAATTATAAATAAGACCTTCAATGTACCAATTTCTTAGCAAATAAAGATTTATTATTATTATTATTATTATTATTATAAAATATGTTGAAAAACTTATTTGGAAGCAATTTATTTTCACCCACTACTTTGAGTGAATACTTGGGTTGAAATGGGTTAAAACGTGTTACCCACTCAATAATCCATTTCCTACACCGTTCATCTAACCTTATAAAATGTACTGCGTCTGAACATAACTTACTATATATTTTCTTAAATTTTCACGATTCATACTTTAAATAAAACTATCGTGACCACGGCAACTGCAAAGATGCCGAAACGTCGAAATAATTTTAAAATTAACTAAAATATACGCGATAATATCCGGTAAAAAGTGTTTTATTTATAACTTACTATATACAATTACCTACCTTTAATACCACAATAAAAACAAAATATCAACTCAGATTTGAAAATATTGAGCGACAAAGCAAATATTTAACGTAAAAGTGTCTGTGATAAAGGGTGTGGCCGCGAGTGATCGTGCGGGCGGTCGTATATGAAACGCTAAACGAATGCTTAATGTATGGAAACCCGGTTTTCACGCGTAATCACAAAATTTATGGCGACGATTCGACGGTTTATTTACCGGTTTTAATACTTTTGTTTATCCACCGCTTTAATGGAAAGCTATTTATAGGGATTTATTATACTTAGGTATGCAGTACTGTTTGCACTTAAGCACGGAGGTCCCAAGTGTGATGAAGACAGATGTTTGTTCTTGGGTCATTTATTTTTCTTTCTTTGGGTTGTTTATATTTACAGATTTATGTTTATAGGGGGGACCCCAGTTCGCTTTGTGGTCATCCATAACACAAGCTCTGCTTACTTTGGGGCCATAGAGTTGTTGTGTTCGTCTGGGGATTTTTTTATTACTTATTTTTTCATCATTTTAACGAACATATAGACGAATTCAACAATGTGTGTCTTCTTTATTGCTTGCAATATAATACGTAATACCTACAACAAAAATAATACTTTTTGAATGTAAATGCCTGAGTTGTTGCTTGGTGCAATATGCACCTAAGTATGGCTATAACCATAACACAAGCATGGCTTCATTCTCATCGTTACTCGTACGTACGGTCCATTCTTACGATATCAATAGCGGTATAAAATAAAATTTATAGGAATTATCAAAAACAATTTAAGACGTTTATTAAAAGACGGATTTCTAAGGTAACCAACATAGGAAATATAGAAGTGAATTAATTGGGACTGTTGTTCTAAGAATATCAAACGATTGTTTACAATATCGTGTAATTTTGTTGAAGCCTAAATTAATCAACGTGTAAAATGTTGTATAAGCATTGACGGCGTTAATAATATTTGAATAATTTAGTTTCGACGGAGTCTCTTGGCCGCAGATTCATTACTCATTTTTTTTACAAGAAATCAAGTTTCTGATGATTAATTCGACAGAAATGTTTTATATAGATCGAATAAAAACAAGTGAATATATCCTTATTTAAATTGTTATTTTATAAAGCCATCGTATTACACAGCAATTTGTAAACTATAACATGAAAAACTCAGTAGGCGTACAGTTTGATTATTGTGCAAATTGTAGTTACGACGGCTCTCATTTAATTTAAATGCAAATAAAAATGTAATTGAGTTTCAATCTGAGAGAGAAATAAAATGTGTAATATGGCGATTTAAGAGCATTTCTACGACTATATTTGAAGTAGGTGTAAATTGTGTGTAAGGGGTCACTCAGAACCGGTACCCAGGGTTCATAACGCCCTTAATATCTTACAAGTCAAATTAACAAAGTTTATAAAAAAAAAAAATTTTGGGAGATCATTTGCTTGATTTATTATTTGGTTTATATGATGTGTGTCAAATGTACAACTAACAAGAAAAGTTTTCCTACAAGTCGGCATGGCGAAAATAACAGAGGTTATACAGGGTCTCTCAGAAAAGACAGCCAAACATCGGTCCACAACTCGTTGGGGAATCCGAATCTGCCCCGAACCCAATTGTTTTTAGTTTCTAAGTTATGAAGATTTTTCCGTCATCGACTTCTCAGCTTAGTCAGGCAACCTCTGGACCTTAATTATTGACTGTTTCATTAATGATTTTGACCTTATAATTAAATTTATATATTTTAGTTGGAATAAACATGGTTTTATTAAAATACAAAGATACGTAACTTATAGATATATAAGTGCCAGGTCCCCAATGACTACCTTTTGGGTATGGGAATAATATAGTATAGTAAGCATTATTTTGCAAAATAAACGTTGAACCAATAAGAGCAATAGAAAATTATTTGAAATCAAGGTTTGGGTCGGCAGTGTAATACAAACGGATTTTTACAGTAGGTATATTTGCCGATTTTTGATGTAATCGTGTCAAAAAAATCTTCTTACTGCACAATAAATCTGTGCTCTCCATTATTTTATCGAAATCATTCATAAAAAGGCAGAGTGCAGATACCTAATTAGATGAAGATACTAAATTAGAAAATCTAAATTTATAACAAATATTTGCCCCGACTTTGTTCTCGTTAAAATATTATAGTTAAAAAGGGCCTTTGTGAAAATATATAGTTATTAGGTAAACTAGCTTCGGTAGGTACTGAAATTATATTTAAACCTTCACACTTTTAACAAAATCCCTTCAGCAGCAACAGAACAACTATTTAATATTCTTAGGATTATTCCTCTACTTACCTATTAAATAGTTGTTCTGTTAACAACTATTTAATATTCTTAAGATTATTCCTCTATTTACCCCTCAAACCACAAAAAATATGAACCGTTTTTGATTACACGAAAGCCATATCATCCTGTTTTCACAAGACGGCCTCCTCACAAGAATCAATCTGAGGCGTCGAGCGTCAATTGAACTCCCACCTGCGGCGCCGCCAGCTCTCCCCGCTCGAGCCGATTCAATTTAACCGTTTATATCTTGGTTAAAATAATATCCGGGCTATTCCAGACAGATATTCTTTGATACAGATAGCTGTTACCTTTGGCAGGCAGTTTTGGTGCGGGATTTTATGTGGACCAAAAAATAATGCTATTGATATGTAGGAAGTAGGAAAAGTAAAGTAAAATGGCAAGAACATGATTGTCTTCAGGATTGGCTCGTTCGTTTCAAAAACAAGATAAGTCATATTATATTTAAAAGTAGATGCGTATTCTGGGTAGTAACCACGTAACTCAATACATTCCTTCCTCTTAAAATGTTATCGCTTAGGTAATACACGTTCATTGCATAAATAACATAAGACTTTAGTAATTTATTATTACGATGCAGGGCAGCGAAGATGTTTATTTATTTGGGTTATTTGTTATTTTTCTTAGAAAATAATATATGCCTATCACATGTAAGTGTTGTTACAAAACTTTTCTTTTGAGTTGGCTTCTTCTCTATGCGTATTAGGAGATTAGCAGATCTACGAGATCAAGTCCTGTTTTATAAAATAATCTATTTAGATATATAGATCAAGTCCATAAGATATATCTATGTTGTAAACATGTTAATATGTTTTTCTGTAAGTTTGTTTAGTAATAACAAGCCACAATAAGTTTTTTCTAGGCGGGTGCCAAAGTTATTTGTTTTTAGGCGCCTAAAACTACGTTAATTGTCAAATTCTGATGCATAAGTATGTGTTAGGTGGATGGAGGTGTCCTTACATATGAAATTGGCGTTTTGTAAGGGAGGAACATAAAGACAATTTAAAAAAAATATAATATATTTATTTAATAAAAGTATGTACCATTGCTATCTATGCACTTCTGCCATCTCATTGATCCTTTTCTAAAAAGACCATTCGGACGGGAATCAATAAAATGACCTAACATAATTATCGGTGGTTTGTTTTGAATTAAAGGTATTCAAGTTGATTAGGTAACGGTAAGCTTAGATTTAAGAAAAACTGTCGGTATAGCTATTTTTGTGTCTACATTTAATACGGATCGAAGAAATTTCTACAATATTTGACTGCTAGTAATTAATATCATTCACACACAAAGAAATAACTCTTCTTCGTTTTACTAGTGTGTATATAATAACATCAACGAAGAGAGTTTGCAGTCACATTGAAGATATCAAAGATGGTACATATCAAAAATAGCTTTAACAGACAGTCAAAGAACATACAACGTAGATGCAACTTAACATATCTTGACATAATGATTCTTACCACCAACCACTCAACATTGCAGACGGATAGACCGCAGCAACTCCCTGGTCGAGAGCAGTAGCGGCGCGGGGCCCCTGAGCCCGGGGGCCAGCGCCGCAGCCAGCGCGCTGGGTGCTCTGCAGCCCGACCTTTACACCAAGAAGGAGGCCCCGCTGGTCATAGAACTCGAAGGCGCGGGCCCCTCGCTCGGCAGGATACACTTGAGACTCAAGTATGACTTCGACCGCTCCGATTTGGAAGTTCATGTTATTGAAGGTAATTGAAAAGTTGTGGAATGTGGTGTACACGGCCACATCAGCTTGTATACGTTTTACGTTTGCAGTACTGTAAGATACACATTGCTGTTAACCAATTTGGGCACCGCTCTGTGCGTGATACACACATGGAATAAATCAGTTGCGCAGTCTACTACAAACGTAAAAACGTATTAGGAAAAGTTATTTTGGCTGTCTTAAGGGTTTGTGGGTATAATGATTCAAAATGGTGCTTGATTTAATTGTTATTTAATTGTATCACCTGATAATTAATCAGTGGCGGATTTACCAGCAGGCTGGGTAGGCTGGAGCCTAGGGCGGCAGATTTTAGGGGGCGGCAAATTTAACCAAAAAAATTTTTTTGTCTTATAGAAATGAAAAAAAAAAGCATTATTATATACACGGAGGAAATGAGCCAAGAATTTAACAAAAATTACAATATTTTAGTACTGTACAGTAAATTGATTACTTCCGTCGTCCGTTTATGAAAAAATACTGAAAGTAGCCAGTAGGGGAACAAAAAATCAGCAGGAGCGGCAAAATTTGAATGGCCTACTGGCGACAGATGTGTGAATCCGCATGGCCTACTGGCGACAGATGTGTGAATCCGCATGGCCTACTGGCGACAGATGTGTAAATCCGCCACTGTAAATAATAATGACCGTGTACGTACCGTTATTGACAAAATTCGTTTTAAATTCCCAGAGGTCTGGTTGCCTTATTTAAAATTCACAAGAAATTAATAATTGTAATCGCCTGTAGGAGTATCTAAGTTTATTTAAGACAAATATTATTATCCGTACTACATAGCTTATTTACTTCTTTTGCACGTACTTACCAACATATATAATACACCTAATGTATATAGGTACATATAAACTACACCTACCTGTCTTCGTCTATATTTAACAAACTGCTTAAACGGTTAAAAAGTGATCGTGGGGAAACTAATATTCCTAAGAAATTACTTCGAAGGTTTGTGTAGATAAAGTGTGTATCAACACAATTAGCAACCTGCTTAATACGGTGAGGTTGATGTGCTGTGGGATGACTAAGAATGTTGGGTGTCTGATAAGATGTAGATAAAAATTTTTTTGTATAGACATAAAAGCGACTGTAAATTTATTTTAAAAAAATGGTACTCATGATTTTCTTGCCAGTTCTTCACGAAAGTTTTTGCCGAACGGGTGGTAGAGTCATGTAAATTTAACAAGAACAAGTAATTGTCAAAGTTGAGAAAAAATTTCCAATCAAAATTTTTCCTTTAATTACACTCAACGTTCGTTCTCTTTAGCCGGAAGACAACCACAGCAACTTAGGTAGTTAATACTTATTTTAGAGGCTCAAATAGGCCAAAACACATATACATAAGCTAGTACAACACATTAATAAACCCCTTCCGCGTTTGCAGCCCACGACCTAGCAGGCTTTGAAGCGGGCGGGTTCAACGACCCGTACGTGCGCGTGAGCCTGACGCCTGAGGTAGACGCGCGCACGCGTCAGACGGCCGTGCACCGCAACGAGGCGAACCCCTTCTTTGACCAGCACTTCAAGTTCCCCGTGTCACACGACGAGCTGGGAGATAAGACGCTTTTGCTGCAAGTCTTTGATTATGACAGGTCCGTAATTTGATTAATTAGATTTTGTAATTTTATTTGAAACGCAAAAAGAAATGTAGACACGTTTATACCTTACACAATGAATGGTTTAGGTAGAAGTGAAACATAACAAACTTCAAACGCGTGGTTTTGTTTATTTTTTGTTAATTAAATCGTGTTTGTATCGATAAGTCCCCAACCAAACCCAACCTTTAGCTAAGTAATGAAGAAGACAAGCATTTATCTCTCTTATTTCCTTAGTTATTGCCAAATAATCTCAAAAGTCGAAAATCACTGCAAAATCAGAGAAAAGTTCATAACTTCTAAACTGAAAAATCGGATAACATAATGTATTGTATGGGGTTGAAGCGGATTGCTCAAAGGGTGATCTACCTCTGGACCACTATTTGACACTATTTCCAGATTAAAAAGCAACATAATTTAAGTAACCCGGCATCGCGGGCGGTTAGTTTTTTACGAGGCTTCTTTCAGCCAACGTGGTTAATTAAGTATATAATAATAAACGCCCACTTATATGACGGAACTTATCGAACAGCCTTTTAGCCCTTAAGCTTAGCCGCAAATAAAAGCATCAGGCGACGAAACATGCACCGTATAACACATTTCAGACTGGTATTACATAATGCCTTATAGCAACGAACCTGCGAAATAGCCACTTCTGAACTTCTCTAGGGTATCTTGGTTAATTTTACATTCAATTTATTTCCAGGTTCTCCCGTAACGAGGTGATGGGTTCAGCAAAAGTCCCGCTGTCCAAGGTAGAAGTAGCGGGCGGCGCGGAGGTGTGGGCTGAGTTGTCACGCGAGAAGCGGCCGGCGGAGGAGCTGCAGGAGCTGCTGATGTCACTCTCCTACCTGCCATCCGCGGAGCGCCTAACAGTAATTGTGCTGAAAGCGAGGAATCTTCTGCCGCCGCAAGAAGGGAAGGATAGTTTAGGTAGGTTGCTTAGAGAATATGAACCTGACTGCGTCACAGATATGACCATGAATCTGTATCTGCGACTGCGTGGGAAATAACAAGTGCGTTCTCTAAGTCTCCAGTTGGTGGTTGGCATCGTTGAGATTTGAGTGCACTCCGTTACGTTTCAGTAGTGCATCGGACTACTATAACTTTTACCTTACTAACTGTTATATCTGTTGACTTTTTGACTAATTAGTCAAATTACGAATAACAATTTAAGCAAAAAATTTGCAATTATGTTTAACATGTGAGCTATGAGATACGCAGGTGGACAGCGACGCTAGCAATAGCACTGCCTCATACGCCAGAGGTCCCGCAAGCTCGTCGTATCCTGGCCGGGATATTCATTTGCGTGATGAACACAGATGTTTGTTCTTGGTTCATGGTTATTTTTATTCTGGGTCCCCCCCTGTTCAACAGTAACACAAACTCAAAACTAGTGCAGTGCTTAAAACTTCAGAGCCTTAAAAAGTATAGTTCTCTTGAATCTAAAGGTCTATTGTTATTTAAAAAAATTTATATTTCAGAATTATACGTAAAAGTATACTTGTTAGTAAACGGGAAACGCGTGAAGAAGAAGAAAACGAATAGAAAGGACATAAACAACCCAGTCTGGAATGAGGCTATGTCCTTTAGTCTTGCATCGTCTAATTTGCATGAGGCGTCTATTGAGGTATGTGGTTACTCATGGGTAGATAAATAGGTACCTAATTGGTGACAAATGGTTAGATGATCGTTAGGCCAGGTCAAGAGGCCTATATGTTTTTTCCACAAGTGATTTAATAACACTAAAGGTTGTAACAACAGAAGGTTTCCACTCTCTCACACGTAGTATGTAGCATTTTCTAATTCCTACTTAACCTGTTCTAACTTGCTTTTGTTCCTCAGGTACTATTCTGAATCTTACATCATTGTTTTCTTTTAGAAGCACCTTCCTAAATCCCTTCCTAAAGTGATCTTAGGAAAGCATTTTATTAAGGAGACTTAGGAGGCGGAATCATCATTTTATGTGGCCTTCTTAATTTTTATATGCCCTACTATTATTTTATTTCCTTTTAATAGAACCTTTTTTATTAAGTTTGTCTCAATCTTTAGGATAGTCTCATAGAATCCAGCAATCTACCTTCTTTCCGCCACTCAAAGGAAGCTTAGCCAGACTCTTAGCACTTTAGCCTGATTTATCATAAGTTAGACATTTCTTCCCCTTTACCAACCTCCTTGCTCGCTTTAACGATATTTATTTTGAGTTTTGGCATTTGGATTTCTTACTGATGCCTTCTTTGTGTCAGGTATGCGTGGTGTGGGGCGGCGGACGCGTGGCGGGGTGGTGCTGCGTGGGCGGCGGTGAAGCAGGCTGCGGGGGGCGTCACTGGGCGCAGATGGCTGCCGCACCGCGCAACCAGGTCGCTATGTGGCATACGCTTAGATAGATCTCAAGAAGAACGTGTATCTCCAGTATCTGAAGAAAGAACACACAAGCAATGACATCGACAAATACAGCAAAACATAAATAGTTAAACCTGAAAAAGCAGATGCTACTTGTATTAGTTGACATTGTCATTAAACATAACTTAATATTTATTATCTATGGCCAAATCAGCTTAGAGATGTTTTCGCGTATAGATGTACATTGCTACAAACCAACGCAAGGTTTTGAAGGTAATTTGGCTCTAAATACATAGCAAAATATAACCTGAACAAGTTACATGTAATCACAAATTAAAAAGCTCCCAACTGCCCTGACAAATCACGCATAACTTCTGAACGGCTGAACCGGTTTTCTTCATTTATGGCTAAGAACACTGTCGATTCAGTCAGCTTCAAAACAAAAAATTATCTCAAAATCCCTTTCGTATGGGAGAAATCATGCCATAGACAAGGCACACAGATATACAGACAAACGTTTTAAAGTTTAAACTTATAACGACCCTATTTTTGCGGTTGAAATATAGGCAGCCACAAGTATCTCAGATGACTATTTCATTGATCTTTGGTATTATTGTTACCTTTGACGTACCTACCTGAGTAAATGGCTTTCTAAGTAAGTTTTAAGTTTAAGTAAAAGCAAGATTCACCAAGATTCCAAATTTGATCAAAAGAATATTTCTTTGAATGGAGTAATTTAAAGCAGACTGTAAAGACTGCCTTTCTTAAATAAACTTACACTTATTTACGCTATAATATTTATAAAAAGTGTTTTACAATGTCACTATTAGGGACTACCCTATAATTGTACCTACCAACTACGTAGATATATTTTAAAATGTAAGTATATGAAAAACACCACAGTACCTACTAAACAAAACATCTGTACTAAGTAGGTACATAACTGGCCTTTGATTAAATTAAAATGGCGCATAACGTTCTTACATGACGTACATGAGCAGGTGGATCTGGTACTCACATAAACACAAGTATATTGTATAAAATGTACAATGAAACATAAACAGAATGATGCAATGACGAGACGGACTTTGAAGACGGAAAAAGTTTGAAATAACGAATAGTAATTCGTGTCGGTTCGTGGCGCTTCGGTTCTTTTCGACTAAATTAAATCAGACGACGAGGAACAATATTTACTAAGGCCATGCTTCAGGAGCTTGTCACCTATCTTCCGATATTTTACTGTAATTATAGGTCTGGATTTATACATTTTCTGATATTTCTTATCCTATAACCTACTGATGACATAGATAACAACTAAATGAAAGGAAACAAGAACAGAATGCCGATAAATGAGGCTGCTGGCAATTAATAAACTAAACTCCCTAAGGGTTTTACCACACCAATCGATCGCCCGTCGATCGATGGGTCTGGTAGAAACCGTCGATCGACGTCGACTGTTCCATTCTACCATAGATCGATGTCGATCGATCGATTGGAGTGGTTACATCCTAAAGTTGCTGGATGCGTATTGTGTCAGATTTTGAGAAATATTTTGGTGGGTATTAAAACTATTAAAATTAAAAGAATATAGGAACCTATTACACCATCCTTAAATCCCTCGTCTCATAGCCCCCTATTCCGGTACCTATCCTGATAATCTGTTTACAATTGTTGATAAATAACAGCCAATATATGAACCATATCCGTCTAAAATAAGGCTCAGCAATTAATAGTATATTTCAAACGAACACCATTTTATCTTTAGCAACTTATCGGAAACAAACACAGTCGTTGGACTCGGATAAAATCGTCTGTGGTAGTTATGACAGGAACGTAACTCTCAAATAAAAGACAATTATTCCAAGACATCAAGACATCATTTGAGTCTGTTATAGTTGTATGTACTTACTAGCGAATTTTTAAACTCGACGGGCGTCTGTACTTTAATTGCGCAGTTCTTAAGTTTTCTTCAACTAAGGTTTGTAGGAGGTACATAAGTAAATAACTGTTTTATTACTACTTTTTCGAAAGTACATTGAAAGACGTGAAAGTAGTGAGGTATATATTCCTACAAGACCATCCAACTACATTCACCAGATGGCGTTGTGATGGCGATGTGTATATTACATCAAATTATGATCTCGTTTTTAAAA
The DNA here is from genome assembly GCA_923062675.1 of Marasmarcha lunaedactyla. Lineage (NCBI taxonomy): Eukaryota > Metazoa > Arthropoda > Insecta > Lepidoptera > Pterophoridae > Marasmarcha > Marasmarcha lunaedactyla. The sequence continues at coordinate 9,999,498 of OV281343.1, read as the reverse complement.
CCTAGTCCATATATTTAAAAACAACGATTGAATGGCAATAAGTAAAGGTGAAAATACAAAATTGAAAATACAAATTGAAAATATTTTGATACAATAAATTTGAATATAGAATATTGTGTCTGAAATCAGATTACATATCTAAAAAGTATTCATTGGCCTTGTTTACTGAACAGTATTTTGTAAGTATTTAAACAAAAATAAAATAAAAACTTTATAGTGATTCAACATTAATTAACCCATTGTGCACGTTTATCGTAAGGAAATTAGACACAAAACACGACCTCACTTATAGGACCTAATTCAATAAAAAGTTTTATCGCTCTATAGATATATATATAAATATGGAATGTCCATTTATTCTTGTGTAACGTGAGTATGTGAAGTAAAAACCTGTCTTGCCTTAACATAAAAATACCCATATACCTACTTATCCTTCCACTGTAAACGAAAGGCTCATAATATTTAAATTAAATGTTTCGATATGTACACGGCACACATCTGTAACCATTATTTCTACCTTAAATAAGACAAAGGTATTCATAGTTACTTAAGTGTGGCAACTATGCAACACGACAATTAAGTTTTTTTGACAAATAAAAATTTGTTTTGTAAAAAGTCACGCCTTAAAATAACATTAAAATATCTGCTGGAACGTCTGAGCAGGACAAGTTTTGGCTACGTCTTTACTAGTGTTGCCGATCGATAGTCGACTATCGATGATTAATCGATAGTTTATCCATAGCCAACGAATCGTAAGACTATCGATCGGCCTATCGATACTACCGACTGTTTTGGACTATCGATAGTTAAAAAAATTGCAATAGAATTGTTTATAATTTGGCAAAGTAATAAGTACAGTCATACATACTCACATTTATGTTTCATTTCAAAACGCTGCTTATTTTTCTTTTAAATAGTAAGAACAAGCATAGCTCGATAGAAATGCTTATAAAGGCCTATAATGGTCCTCAACTACATTACTGTTAAAACATATCTAATACTATTGTAAATTGTTGAACTATCGATAGTCCAAAACAGTCGATAGTATAGTTATAAATAAAATCCACAGTATCGATAGTTTGTTATTAACGAACTACATTACTATCGATAGTATTGCATTCATTTGATAGTATTGCCTTGTTCCAAGCTATCGACAGTATCGATAGATCTATCGATAAGGTACATGCTTTTCGATGTAAACTGTCGATAGTCGGCAATACTAGTCTTTACTCCTTGTTTTTCTATTCCTGCCGATTGTAGTAGGTAATGATACCAGTATATTACAAAGCGGCAGGTAATATTTATTACTATTTAAAAAGTGTGGCAACACCCTCATTTGTAACGAACTGACATTCTACTACATGAAAAATCTTCCAAAAATTTCTTCCTACATTGGGTATTTGATAATAATTATATATGCATATTTAGTAGGGAAATTAAGTGTACTTTATATATTTAAAATTATCTGAATCATAAAACATTTGATATGTCTGTTAATATTTTACCCTTTGCTGTCAATAATAGTTTGAAACTTTATTTAAGTGCATTTGATATGTATTTAAAATCTACAATAACTGTTCAAAAATATACATGATTTACTAGCACTATATTTGACAGCGAAGAAAAAATAATTTATCTATCGTTATTCTTAATCACCATATTATATTTACTACGAAGTATTCTGTTCCAACGACACTCCCAAAGTTTCACAATGTCTACAGAATATATCTTAAGTGTGAGTAGTTTAAATGGAGTGAGCTGTATGTTAAGAAGCTATAATAAATATTACGAATTTTATCAAAAAAAATACGTATTTTAAATAAATGTCTATCTGTATAAAAAGCATTTACTTTATATTTTTCTTTACAAATCTCTTGAATAAAATGTTTATTCATAAGATCAATAGTGGTTTTATTTCTGGGTGATAAATGAAACACGAAGTTACAACCATAAAATATTTATTTCTATTTTTACATTTAACAATAATTTTATTTAAAAAAATAATTACTAGCATAAATAATTATACACATACACTTTACCGTAAAAGGAAGCCGAAGTTCTGCAAGGAGGTGTTACAGGACCTTTTGTTACTAATTCACTAAACGAGACTTACCACTGCCGTGGAGAAGACTGCTGCTGGGCCGAACAAACATCCACGCCAACTAAAATTATACAGAACAATATTAATATTGCAACACAAAACGAAGTAGGACGTAATACGGACTAAATCTAATATTTGTATCAAAATTAACAAATTAAATCTCAAAAATAAAAAAAAAATAAATAAAAATAAAAAATTTCATCCTATCGGTTGACACGACCAAGAAATCGCTATATGGTGGGTTAAGAGAATAATTACTTAATGCGCGACTGGCTGCAATTGTTAGCAGATATAAATACCACTTATGCCATTGAAAATCTAGAAAAACACACCACAGGGTCTATTTAGAAGTGTTTAGAAAAAAATTATGATCACATTATATTCCCATGATTTGTATGATTGCCTCTTTATACCTACAAAAACACCTAATACATACAACTATTTTAAAACTACGTCATTTCATCAGTTGATATCGCAAACAGATAGCTATTAACCTTGGTGACAATGATAAGCTCTATAAATGTAATACCATACCAAATATGTATAAATGCATGCAGTAATGTTTAAAACTAAGACTTCAATAATTTTATAAATACTTTACACGTAATGTCAAGATTCCGTCGAAGTGCCATTTAGGGGGAAGTGTAAAAGGGATTTACGGTCAAGCGTAGCGTGTTGAGCAACGGAAATTGTATGTAAAACTGTCAGTCTGTAATCAGTGGGTAGGAAGAGATTTAGGATGCATGTATTTGCAGTCAGGATCTTTGCAATTTCCACAGACTTCGAAGGGGCACAGAATCGCATTTGGGTCCTCCATCCACCTGAAAAATAATGACGAATTTAACATTTGAAAACAAGATCCTTGTATTAAGGTACTACAACAAACTTACATCACACTTTGAAGGGCTTGCAATGGGGATTGATAATCATCTGTAAGTTCTCCAGGACGTGTTTCATTATTTGGTACATATCTCAGGCGATCATCAATGCATTTAGCAGTTTCATTTTGTTGCTGTGTTCCGATTTGTTCAGTTTTTCTTGATCCATCAATGTTATCGTCTTTGTTAACAAATCTTTCTTTATCAGTACTTTTAGGAATTTTAACAGTCTTTTTATTACTACTAACGTCGATTTGAACAGACAAGTGATTATTTAAAAGAGCAGGTTCCTTTTCTTTGTCTTTAAAATCATTTACAACGCTAACTTTAAAACTTTTCAGTAATTCTGAACTTTTGTACTCTTCTTTAGGATAATTTTCTTTTTGTAGTCTATTAACATTATTGAATTTATTATTAACTCTATTAATAGTTGGCAATGAATTGATTTTTGGCAGTGGATTGCTGAAATAAAATATGTATTTATAAAAAAAAATACTCCATTTCGGACCGTTTGCGAAATATCCTTCCCCACTCCTTGAGTACATCACACGTAAAGGACGTGGTCTCAGGTTCGAGTCCTGGTCGGGGAATTCATTTATGTGATGAACACAGATGTTTGTTTTAGGGTCGTGGTTCTTATAATTTTTTTATTTATATTTATCATATAGAGACACTACATGCAAAATTTCATGGTCTTGGTCCAGGCGGTTGGGCGATGATAAAGTCAGGATGTCGATTTTCTAATATATAAATAAAAATGTACCTTTTTAATAAAAGTTGATGTTGGTTTCTAACTTTGGATAGCCTAATCTGAGCATTTTTCAATTCCTTCTTATTTAAAGCTATCGCAGTTGCAATATTTCTGTATTCTGTGGTAACAATTTTAAATTTCTGGGAAAGTTTCAAGGATTCTTCTTTTAACTTCATTATAGTAGCCGATTCTTCCGCAATTTTTTTCCTGTAAATTTTGAATTTTTTGATTTTCAACCAACAAAAAAATCTACGTAACTAAAAACAAAGCATTAATTTATACCTTGATAAGGCGATATGTGTTTCTAAAGGTTTATTCAGTAGTGTATTTGTATTTTCATTTGGAAAGATTTTCGGTTTCAATTTATCTTTAAGAGGTAAACTTCTATTTTTTAAGTTCTCCATGGCAGTTTGCCTTTGATGTTTTAATTTTGCTAACTCTGCCATTCTTTCGACAAGGTTTTGGTATTCCATTTGCTCTGATTTTGGTAAATGATTCACAGCCTGTAAAACGAGTTAAAAAATAAATATTAGAATGTAATTTTTTTTACGTAAAAACAAATAAGAGAGATAGAGAACTTACCTTAGGAATATATTTTGATGGAGTATCTGGTTTAAGGACAACATCTGGAAGTTTAGTTTTTTCAACTTCCATTCTTGCTGATTTCAAAAATAGATCCAGTCTGCTTTGGAAGTCAACTTGTTCTGAAAGCTTCATGTGCATTTTAGTCAAATTCTTTGTAGCTTCATGCTCTCCTTCTGAATCAGATTCTCCAAGATTTATGATAATTTTCTGCTCCACTGGCGTAGATGTCTTTGATGCAACTGGAGTTTTAATTGGAGAATCACTAAAGTTTGTTTCGCTGGGCTCTATTAGATGAGGCAAGTTTTTACTTAAAGAAGTTAACAATTTAGCTCTTAACAGGTCTTCATCTTCATCCAATTCATCTACTCTGGGATTATTTTTCACTGCAGTAGTTTCGGTGATTTCCATTTTATCTGCATTTGTTACATTAGACTTCTTGTTTTTGGTACTGTCTTCGACAATATATCTGACTTTGTCTTCTGTCTCCGACCCAATATCCATGTCAACGGAGTCTATATCAGTATTGTTGCCACTTTCATTGTTATTACTAAAGTTGTTTTCATCCAACAATAACTTATCATGAAAATTGGAAGATTGTGATATTTTGTTTGTTCGTTTCTGAAGTTTTTGATTTTGTTTCATCTCTATAGCCTTCTTTAATAAGGCGGACTTTAAACATATCAGTCGTAATTCAGCTGTATCACTATCTTCATCCTCAGAATTAGCTGGTTTGTTCTCAGTGGATTCCTGGTCTGTTTTAATTTTGGTAGTTTTTGTTTTCAGAGCATGTTGTCTAAGTAGTTCTATGTCTTCATCAGAATCTTTTTTTTCGTCTGAACCTTTATTGCTATTATTTGTTATTACTTCACTGTTGACAATGGCATCTACAGTGCCCAGTGACTCAATTTTTTTACATTCAATCACGTCATTATCTGATGATAAATCAATTAAAATATTTTCTGCTGGCGGTATTTCATCTTTTTTTACTTCAGTCTCTAGGTCTGGAGATGGAGATTGAGGAGAATAAAGTGTTTCTGTTGACGTTAGAACTGGAATATGTACTTCTCTCTGTGCTTGTGTATCAAGCCTTATAATAGGATCTATTCGCACTCCATGTAGCATATTATTTAACCTAGTTTTTAAAGACGATTTATCACAGTTATCTTTATTAACAGTTACTGCATTGGCTAGTTTTCTGCGCTTGTTTCTATACTCATCATCAGACTCATCACTTGACTCACTTATTATTTTCAAATTAATCTTTTTCTTTTTCCTGTGGACTTTCTTTTTATCTCTTCCAATATCATGAATGATATCAAAACCTTTTCTAGTTTTCAGTTTAGGTTTTGAATCTTTGAGCTCTTTGAATTTTCTTTGAGGCGTAGTCGTGCATACATCTTCAAGTTCAGATGTAGATACTTCGGATAAATCCAGCAAACCTACATCCTTATTTCTTCTTTTACCTAAAATATGTTGACATTAAAAAAATCGATCTCTGTGATTTCAGGATCCATTTAGCTGCAGATTTTGCAGAACAAGTAAGATTGTCTAAAACTTTTAGAGAGGTATTATGTTTTTGCATCATTATGTAACAATTCATGCATTAAAACATGCAGCAATACAGCGCTGTTGCGTATGAAATATAATAATGTCATTTCATATTTCAAGACTGGAGTTAACTTACGATGAAATACTCAAAATGTATACAATAACTTTAAAATAATGCATTTGCAAATTACATTATGCCACTATTAAAATTAGCCTATACATAAATATATACAAATTTATTAATATGTATATAATAGAGGTAAATTTTACTTTTCAATATGGGCAATCTTGTATTATGATAACATGAATCAAGTGAAGAGACACACATAGTAAACTGTTTACTATGTTTCGCCTTAATCTTAAAAAAATTCATCACCTTCAGAAAGCGATCCAGGCAGTTCATTGCGCTTATCGCAGCAGAGTACACATGATTTTTTTAAAAATTACAATATCTTTTGACAAAGAAGAATTAACAGATTGCGTGCATCATCCTAATATATGATTTGGAAGATCCCAATTATAAAGATGACTGATTGTCCTATCTAGATCGCTTGCTCTGCCCAGATTGCTTACAGCCTTGACCCACAAGTCCTTGAATGTAATAATTTAAAAATAATCATATAGCCACAATCTAACTACATACAGTCAGCAATCACCTTTCATGTTGGCGAACACGCCGAAATCGTCTACACATCTGTCACGATAGATAAAAGTGCTAGGGTTGTCACTCTATCTTCAGTAAGAAATATAGAACTCTTTGAAATTTTTTATTTATTACGTTTATAATTAATTTAAACTGACAAGTACATACATTAATTACAATTCTTACAGATTATAAAATTTAATTGATAGAAAGCAACCCAAAAATACTGGAAAGCGACACCCATATTAGGAATTTGCACATTTTGAACACTGCCATCTTGGATTTCGAAAATAATATAAAATTTGTATTATAAGCAACCCAAAAATACTCTAAGCCGACACCCATATTAGAAATTTTAAAATTTCATACTGCCGCCATCTTTGATTTCAGAAAAAACAATAAATTAAAATAAACTACCTGAAAATTCTCTAAAACAAACATTTTGTAATGATGTTCGCCATTTTGTTCACATAAGTAGAAATTAAAATAACCACCTCTAAATTAAAGCAAAATCTCACCTATCCTGCTCATGGAAAACTGATGAAACCTCAATTCCTTATTTTTAAAGGAGGAGGATGAACAACTCTTTACTGCACAAGAGGTATGTACCATTTTTATTAATTAAAAAATAATTGATACGCGTCACCACTGCCGAACAGCTCCCAAATGGCTCTATATGGAGATCTTAGCAGTCGAGAGCGAAACTCCAGCATCTCACCCTGCACCCCACCTCACGATTGCTCTGTCTAAACGCCTTAGATTGCTGACTTTATGTAGTTAGATTGTGATATTGCTGGAAATGGAAGCTAAGAAAAATTTTCAGTTGATACAGACTTTTACTCCACAATTTATGTGTTTGGCTAATGATATCTGGTTTGGTATAGTTATTGTAGTAGTTCATTATCATTATAGCCAGTAGCCACTTGTAGAAAACTCAAATACTTCAGATAAATTCCAGATGTTTCCAAATCTATTTTGTTGTTATTTCACTCTACTTTTTACTAGACTTTGATGAAGACAAAAATAAACTATGATTGCAGCATTAATGTAATATACCTTCATCTGTTCTCTCAAATTTTTTATTATGATTTCCACATAAGTATGAATGCAAATGTTTATAACAGTAGATAGCTCAAATATACAAATTTTTAATCACCTCCATGACTTTTATAAAAGACTGACATTTATAGAGTATAGACATAGGGTTTTTGGGTTATTGATGCATAAATGTTATTAAAGTTTAGATGAATATTATAATAATTTAATGTATATATTTGGAATTGACTATAGATATAATATAAACATTATTTTTTTATATTGACAGTAAACTAACTATTGTGAATTGTGGCTGTAATGGCATAGAAACACTTTAATCTGGCAGACTGGAATATGAATAAGGAATAATTTAGTTTCAGGTAACAGCATATTATTCACACAATAAATTATTATTATTATTACCTTAAATTTGACACATTTCAACATAATTTTTACATATAAAATTAATTTTATTTATGTAAGTTAAGTATTTACTAATTATTGATTTTTGGTAATGTGTTTGATGCAGATGTTTGGTCATTTGTTTAATACATAGTTAAAAAATTGTCTGAAACTTTTTGATGTCCAGTAAATTGAAATTTTCTTTAATATTATAATTAGTCAGACTAGAACTGTTATTAGTTAATTACTGTATTAACACAAACCCTAAGTAGTCAATCATGTTTTAGTACAACAATTAAACAAATGTAACATACTAGCAAAATGAGCACACACAAGCAAAACATATAACAATCATGAAGCAAAAATGTGTATACCTAACAATTTTAATGCTGATATAGAAAGTCTGAATTCATTAACTAACCATGATTTAAGGAGTCTTTTAATATTTATGTCTATATTTTTAACTAAGATTTGTTTATGGAACATTATTGTCTACTTGTCCACTACTAATAGACCAAAGGTTTACCTGGTGTTTCTGACGTGCGTTTTGCCTCTTTACGTTCAAGAACATTATTATAGTTCTCAAGGACTTCTAACCTCTGTCGAAGCAAGAACTCTTCTTCTGATGAAATGTCCGAGAGATCATCGAGTTCATCGACGATTTCTCCTTCCTCCATTTCTGACTCAATACTGGCAGGAACTATATTTTCTACACAAGCCATCTTAAATGTATTCAGCTTTACTATAACACTTACAAATTCCGTAATAATGACGAAAAACTAGAAAGAGAAAAGATTTTAGAAAGTTGAGATATACAAGCATAGTTTTAGGCGTCGTAAAGTTACCTGAGGACTTAATACAACCTATTTACCTAATTTCATATTATTGCTCTATTTTACCACAGCAAAATAACAGAAAATAATATCAAAAGCAAAACTGTACGCTTCGACACAACTCTCTATCGATGATGATGATGAATGAATGAATGAATGAAAGATTGTAATCACTCAAGCAATAATGTTATATCGATTGAGCTCGAAATTGCTCTTTATCAATCAACTCTGCTGTAGAATTTGAAAGGTGAAATCAGGTATACAAAGTATAGATATGTTACAGGTCTCAGTTTTGTGGCCTTTCCTAAACACGGCAAAAATCTAACAAAAGAAAAGGTCTCTGTTCTGTGGGAACGCAAAAGTCTGAGAACGCAAAGTTAATTGCCCGAAATTACTTCAGTGTAACATGGCAGTTTATGCATGATGCTTGTCCTACCTTTGAAATATAAAACATTTACAAAAATGTTAAAGTAGTCCGCATTTTTCCACGATGAAAAACTACATTGCAGCCAATATGGAACCAAAAAGTATTTCACTTTACTCCCAAGTTCAATATTTAATATAATTATTGATTTTAAAATGTTCACGTGAAGGAAGGGGAGACTAGGCAATTAAGAATCCGCTTATGCATTCTTGGTATTTAATTTAACTTTCATAAAACTCAAAAACCAAATTTCTCAGCTTGCTCGGAGGATTTTAAAAGGGTTAGAAGTTATAAAGAAAGGATTTCAAAAACTTTTGTGATTGTTCTGATCTCTTCCACGCAATAGCTTAGAGTAGCTTAGGATTTAGAATCCCCGGTTTTTTACTATTTAATTATTTAAGTACATAAATGACTAACTAAATAAATTAGCATTAATGTTCGAAATCAAAAATATATTAAAAATAAAAGCGGCATGAAGTTGAATACATTGAAGGCATTTACCTTTTTTATAAAGCTGTTTTATTTTGCACAACATTTATCATAGGGGATCCAATGCGATCATTTTGCCACTTTTCCCTATGTATAGAATAATTTAGGCGATACAACAAAATAAATAAAAATCTACAAATATACGATCAGCTGTAAGGGGAGTTTCCAAAACATTCTCCTTACAATAGACTACATACACACACACACATCACACTCACACACACTTTAATGTCATATTATTATTATTTGAGTTAAGAGCTACTGACTGAACCGTACCAACTACCTACCATACGCACAATCTGCGCTCGCGCATCTAATATTTATAAATACGGTCTTGTAATTAATTTGTCTAAACGTCTAATATATCATACAGTCCACTATAGATGGTTTTATTGAAGGCCCAAACAGCGATTTTACACTTTAATTAAGTTAGTTAGTTAGTTAATTGAAAAATGGCAATCAGCCGCGATTGGTGTGGCGGGCTATTTCTGCCAGTGTCGCGTATTGGTGGGACAAAATACAAAAAATAAAATAAAAATTGCCAAAAAATAAATTCCGTTTTGCATTGGGATAATATATTATAGGCTAAAACAAAATAAAACACACGTACAATAACTTAAACTAATAAGAATGATTAATTATTTATATGGTATAATACATGCTCAAACTAAACTAAACTTACTTACAAAAAGAAAAGAAAAAAAATTTAATAATAATAATATATATTAAACAAAATACTTGCTAACAATGTACAATCAAAGGCTAATATTAAATCGATGAATGAATTTACTTTATATAATTAAAATCTTGGGACTGTAAGTAGAGAGGAGAGTCTTGATATTAGTTGGGCGCTGAATCTTAGGGGAAAGGAAATCAAATATTGATACCGGAACGAGCGGGCAATTAAAAAATATATGGTCCACTGTTCCTAAATCCTGACCACAGTCACAGAACGGGGAAGAGCGAATTCCACTCCTGTTAAGGAAAATTGGGGAACAGCAGTGGCCTAAGCGAAGTCTAGAGATAACTGATGTTGTCCTTTTATCTACCTTTCTAAATTTAAAAAACCAAGGTCTATCAGGAATGAAAGGTTGGATGTCACCGTAGTGCTTACCTTTAACTTTCCGCGACGCCTCCCATTCGGAAGTCCACACGGCCTGTGGGTGGGATTTAGCTAGGAGACTCAAATCCTGAGCGAAGCACATGTAGTAATCTGCGGAACCGATTTGGATGGAATCTTTCGCAAAGCCATTAGCTGTAACGTTACCTGTGATACCAGAGTGACTAGGAATCCAGGCTAACACAATATTTATAGCCCGGGAACTGTAACAGAATATGACATGTCTAATTTTGTTTATTATAGGGAGTTTTGAGCCTAATTTAAACGGGTTGCTTTACAAAGCTTGAAGACAGCTTGGACAGTCTGTAAATACAATGGAATTATTTAAGTTGTTTTCAGCTATATACTTAACCTGTTGCGGATGTTTTGCGCCGGCTGGAGAAGATGCCGCCGTAGTACCCTTTGGCCCCGAAGACACCACTACCTGACGAACCACGGAGTGACACCCGACTTGATCGAGTGCAGGTTGGAGCGCAGTGAAAACAACACGTCTTCAAAGTATGAACGTTTATTGCGGATACCAAATAAACCTTAAGTTTAAACAAGCCTATGAACCGCAATCGTTCCTGTAGTTCAGTTTCTTTCTTCAGACCTCTTCACTGGCCTCCGGATACACCGAACAGCGCTTACGTCTTCTTGGGTCTTCACTGGCCTCCGGATTCACCGAACAGCACTTTCTTTCTTCTAGTTGGATTCTTCTGAACTTTTCTTATTAGACGTTTTCTTTCTTCTTATTAGACTTTTCTTTCTTCTTGTTGTTTTCTTCGCTGCAGGCACCGAACTGTTTCTTTCTTCTTATTAGATGTTCTTTCTTCACTTGTGGGCACCGAACTGACTTCCAAAGCTCGGCGTGCGCCTTTTATACAAATTTCGCCCTAAATAATTCCAGCGCTCTGATTGGCTGGCGCGTTTGTGCAATTTGCACCTAATTACACTTAAGTTTTACTTGGATTCTAAACTGTACATCGAATTATCTTTCAAACTATTAAGCAAAACTATTACAATATTATATTCAAATAATAGAGCGAAACGATTCCTATATGTTTACATAAATACCAATTTGATAAAATTAAATACAAAAATACTCAGCCTAACATTGTACCTAAGGCGAAACGGTTACAAACATAATTTTATCATTTTACATTATTAAAATATGCAAACATTCTAATTACAATTCGTTTTTAACATAATCAAACAAGATATAACTACCAATTAGGAACATATACAACAACAAAGGTTTTCTCGTTATTCCCTTCAAATACGTAAAACACCATGAAAATAACTATTACATTTCAATAAAAGAAAGCAATTTACACATTATTATCAATAAACCATAACAATAAACCATATAATTACGTAGTTATTCAACGAGAAAATATCTAACCATATTAAGTCATTTATTTCTTCAAATGCGTACTTTATTATATGAACCTATATACAATAACGTTATATCTACCATTATGTACCTAATCTGATACGAAATAACTATAAAATTACCACAATTATGACAAATCTAAACAAATCAGTATTTGACAAATAACCTAGGTCTAATTTCCATCTAAAACATACATAAAGCTTCTCATATTATGCTTATATTATACCAATAAAATCTCTAAGAACTTTATTAAACACAAACATCATCAATTCAACCATACATCAATGTTATCAAAATAGAATTCAAAATATACCTATACCTAGGTTCCTATAACATCCTAATTTCCTATAAGAATCTTATTAGTACTTGCTTACGTCACACTTGAAAATAACCACCTATCCGAGGACGGGCGCAAGTAGTGAGGGCGTGGACTAGCGTTATTTACAAAACTATTTGTATGGCTATGTCCCTATTATGCCGAATCCATTTCATGTCGCGTCGCTAACATAACCACTTCTAAAAGCGCAATATTGATTGAGATTGAGGAGGAGACTTGAAGGACAACAGAACCAAGAATCGTGGAATCCACACGGCTGACCCTGCGTCTCCCGTAGAGGAGAGTTTAGAGGCGTCCGTGTAGACCTGAAGCCAGTCCCTATATTTTCTGTCTACAGCACTCAAGAATGCGGAATTGGCGTTTGGATCGTTCTTGGCAATGCCAAAACTTGTGTCTATAGTCGGGGTAAAAATCAGCGAATTATAAGGGAAAGAAAAAAGAAAAGGACGGGCGCTTTTCAAAACTGGAGTACGGGAGATGTCCAGATTAGCACAACTTTTTATGAGACAGGGCGGAATTTTATTTAACCAATACCTAGAGTTTTCGATGGACCGTTTTAGTAAAATGAGTTTAAGATGAAGGGGATGAGATGAAAGTTGTAACGACTTAGCTAGAAAGCGATCCGAGAGGTATTGACATCGAAGGTGCAGGGGAGAATCTGCACATTCGCCCTGCATGGCATGAATTGGGGAAGACTTCATTGCACCTAAAACTATGCGAAGTGATTTACTTTGATTTTTAGTAATAATGTCTAAACCTGGTTTATGGCACGGTTCCAATAAGAAAGAGCCGTAGTCTATTAGACTCCGTATAATTGTGTTGTATATTAGCTTATGGGTATAGGGGTGAGAACCCCACCATACGCCAGACAGAGCCCGAATGGCGTTGATGTTGGCCTCGCATTTTTTGGAAACTTAGTTAAGGTGTGGTGTCCCGGAAAGTTTTGAATCAAAAACTACACCAAGAAACCTCATTGGAAAACGGAATTGGTTGGCTTTGGAAAACAATTGAAATGGGAGGATAAACCCTTTTCCTAAGAAATATTACAGCCTTACTTTTAGATGTAGATAGGGACAAACCGTGATTACCCAGCCAGATGCCTAAATAATTTAGGGCATTATTCAAACGAGAGGGGGCCTCCTCTATTTTCATAACGCGCAAATATAAAGTAATGTCGTACGCATATTGTAAGACGTCGCAGAAGGAAGACACAGATCTATCCAAATCATACGTATAGATGTTATATAACAGGGGACTTAAGACGGACCCCTGTGGGAGTCCTCGCCAAACTTTTCGGGGCTGGAAGTTGGCGTGGGAGTGTCTGATTTGAATAGAGCGTTCTACTAATAGATTGAAGATAAAAGTTGTAAGCCTTGTAGGAATACCTAAAGAAAGCATCTTAAGCCTAAGCAATGGAAGCTGGACATGGTCGTAAGCAGAAGAAACATCCAAGAACACCCCCACGACGGATTCATTGCTAGATAGGGCTAACCTTAAATCGGCCGTGAAAATGCTCAAGCTGTCCATCGTGCTTAAACCCTTACGAAAGCCGAATTGAGTGTTGCTAAGAATATTATGGTATTCTACGTACCATTCCAGCCTATTTTTGACAAGGTGTTCTGTAATTTTCAACAGACAAGAGGCCAGGGCAACGGGACGGTACGAGTCTGCATCTAAAGGGTCTTTACCGCTTTTTAATAATGGGATAACTAAGTATATTTTCCAAGGATCTGGGATCTGACCGGTAAGTAAAATTATATTAATAGTACTTAGGAGCTACTCTTTAAAGACTGTCCCTGCTCTAGCTATAAGAGAGTACGGGATACCATCCAGGCCGGGGGACGAATGATGAAGACCACTAAGGACAAGATTCAGTTCTTGCATAGAAAAGGAACTGTCAAAGGGGCAGTTTGAAGGCACTAACGATGAAAAGGGGACAGGAAGAAGATCGGAGTAAGGCACAAAAGGCGGGGCAATTTTATAAAAAAACTGATCAAGCCAAAGAGACGGTATATTAGAGTTTGGAGATGGAGAATAAGAAACAGAACCACGGAAACGTTTCAGAGCCCCCCACACCTTGGACGAAGGTGAGCGAGGAGATAAACTCTCGCAAAAACTACGCCAAGCTACCTTCTTTTTCTTTTTAAATAACTTTCTCGCTTGTGCTGCCACCTTCTTATATTCTAAAAAGTTATGAAGGGACATGTTCGCGATGTAGGATTTTTCAGCCGAACGTCTTACTCGGATCATATCTGTACATTCTGCCTTTCGGGTCCGAACGCTTCTGCGGAATATGGTTATTAGCTGCTGTGAGAACACAAGACATAAGGTTGTCATAACACTCCATGATGTTACCTTGATGAGTAGAAGGTATGGAAGATTATAACATGTTGGTATCCGCCGCATACTTGGGCCAATCTGCCTTGGAGATCTTATATTTCAGAAGAGGAGGAAGGGAGGTTGGAAGAAAAGTAGAGGATGGTAAGGATATTACAACAGGAAAGTGATCACTCCCATGCTGAGAGTTAAGCCTGTTCCAGGATAGGGACGCACCCAGGTAAGATGAGCACATAGAAAGATACACTGCGTTCGGATTTTGGTGCGGACCAACAGACCTAGTGGGCCAGCCGTCATTGAGCACACAAAAATTTTGATCGTCAACAGATCTGCTAACTGAAGACCAGGGGCATCGTTTGATTGGGAGCAGTGGAAACCCCAGAGATGATGATGGCAAATGAAGTCACCGAGAATAATGACAGGGGCGTGAGGAAGTGACGATAGTAGAGATTGAAACTCATTAATTAAAGCTACCGAAGGGTCGGAAATATATACAGGTAGTAGAACAAAGTTTAAATTTTTTACAGCAACAACATTTAATTCGTAAGAGTGAGGAGGTATATCGATACGAGAATAAGGCAGAGCACTTCTTACGAAGATCGCCGCACCGCCATGACCATCCGACCTATCATCCCTAAGACAGGCATAGCCTGAAAGACGGAAACGGCTATCCGGGACGGACGGCTCTGAGACGGCTAGCCAAGTCTCAGAGAAAGCAATAGCCAAAATGTCATGATGGTGAGCTAGGTAAGAAAGCTCGTGAGTTTTGTGACGGATACTCCTACAATTCCACTGTAGAAGTTTGAACATTTTTTAAAAAAAGGTTAGAGATAGGAGAGAGTTTATCTGCTACGTAGGACGGTAAGTTAAGATCTTCAGATTTGGAAAGCATATTTATAAGGAGGGTGATCAAAAGGTCCAAGATGTTGTCATTAGACTGAGAAGGGAGAGGGTAAGAGAGAGCACAACCAGATTTAGAGGGTATTATAGAGAGAGGATATTATAGTCCCTAATGAGAGCCTCGTGTGCGGCTTTATCGAAGCCCGGGGTACAAGGAGCTTTGGGTTTAGTTGAAGTGAAAACAGTTTTTCTGTATGAAATCGCTGATGGATTAGGCGAAGCAGAAGTTGACGGGGGTAAGTTGAATGGTACAGAAGATTTTGTGACATTCGCGTACGATTTGCGCACGGCAGGCAATCGGGAGGAGGCCTCTTTAAATGAAATATTGTCTTGGGACATGGCCTTTTATGATTTTTTGCCTAGAATGTTCCGGACAGCATTTATGTGTGGCCAAATGAGAACCTGAACAAAGTAAACATGAAACTTGATCGAGAGGCACTACACAGCTATCACCGCAATGAGGCTGACAGCACCGGAAACAGTGTGGCTTAGAACGACACTGTGCTTTTATGTGCCCAAACCTGCAGCAGTTTAGGCACTGGATAGTTGGTAAGATGTACGGTTCTACTTGAATTGAAGAATTAAAAACAAGTAAGTTCTTTGGAAGTTTTTTGGCCAGAAAATGAGATTACAACTGAACCTGTAGGTAACCAAAATGTACCGGATGAGCCTTCAGCTTTACGATTGAGTCGCCTAGTTTTAAGCACTACACCGCAACCGTGGGAGGGCCAACACAAATTCTTCCATGGACCATGAGGAGGGCACGCCACGCACAAGACCCACACGGGTGACATAGTATGTTGGAATAATGGCGATGAAATTGTTCGACGCAACACTTTGATTCTTAATAAAATCATTAGCTTCCCCGGCAGAGGTGAACTCAACCGAGACCCGGTTTCTACCAACACTCTTTACTCCGTCTAATTTAATGCCATTAATTTTGTTGTTAAATAAAAATTTACCGAAAGTTTGGGGGTTCAGAGTAGTTCCGGCAGAAGGTGAGCCTTGGAGACATGTACAATAAACGGCCCTGAATCGTTGACAGAATAAATCTTACTTTCAGTAAGACTGGGGTGGAAGTACACAGATTGAGACAAACTGGGAGTATCTAAAACTGCTTTCTTGGGGAATGGAGTAACATCTGAAAGATCACTCGAAAGGGCATTCGGCCGCTTCCTGGACTGAGTGCCCCTCACAGTGTCAGAATGGCTGAACAAATCCTGTGAGACGTCCCTAATGTCCAGAGGTGACGAACCGCGTGGAACGCCAGGATCCGGAGGTTTTGGGGGAATGATGTCACCATCCATTATACATCCGAAAATAAATAAGCAATGTACAAATAGAAACTACAGCTAAATCTACCTACTTAAACTACTTACCACAACTGGATTGTGAAATAACTATAATAATCCCAATGACTCCAATAATTACTTTTATCCAAAAATAAATAATTTAAACTAACTTTTTTTACACACTTTAATTAAGAGCTTCTTATGTATGAATTGACGTTTCTGCTTCGAGAGTGGACGTCAGTCTCGTCCGTCAGTCAGTCATTCAATTTCAATTTACAATACAAACAGGAGTGTTTACACTTTTAAAGTTTTAAAAGACTTGTATATTATTAATATATTACCGAGTGTTAAAAGCTCGGTAGCTTTCTATATAAACACTATGCAGCATGACGAATCAGACTATAAATTCGCTTCTTGCACATTTTTTGCCAAAAATCATCCCGGGGAATCGTGTGGCTCAAATGGACTGCCTTTAACACCAAGTTCAGTTACAATACTAGGCAGGGCCCAAAGATTGTTAACTATAGAACATGTTAATTTATGCAGGTACATTGATATTATACGGGGAAAACATGGTGAGGAACGCCCACTTTATTTCATAAGAGTTCTTATCTAATGCCAACCCTAACTCCCCAAAAATAACTCCAATAAAAAATTTAACTTTTAAAATATTTTTCCATATTTTAAAAAGGTTATATGTACTAACTTCTGTAGTTGTTGCATGATGCATAGCTTTAGGTCATGGTTGAGATTGAGAGTCCTGAATACAGCCCCCAAATAATTATTACTGTATAGTGCATTTCTAAAGTAACTAATTTTTTATGTCTTCAGAGAGAATTATAATTGTAGCAGAAATATTAGGGAAGTCCCTTAAGGAATGCAACTCTAAATTTTCGTTTGAAGAAGTAGCTAATATAGCTTATCAAGTTGCAAATGGCTTATCATATTTGCATAAAAATAAAATAATATATGGAACATTGGCTGATGATAACATATTTATTGATGAAAATGGACAAGTCAAAATGTTTAACTATGGCTTGTATTATATGACCAATAGTGGCAGGGAAGTAGATTTTCCTCTTGGGTAAGTATTTATTTAGAAATATGCTTATATTGAACTGAATATTATGCTAGATTAAGTTATTAAGTTATTATTATTATTATTATTATTATTAATATTAAGTTAGATAAAGAATTGATCATATTATAAAACAATTAAATGGAATTTGTAGTTGTATAATAAATTGAAAAGTATTCTTGATTTCTCAGTTTAAATAATAAATCCCAGCAATATCTATAAACTTTAAATGACTTAGTTTAGGTATCTAAAAGTTGTGAGTAATATAGTTTTTCATTGTTTCAAAGAACTCTTTCACCTCAAAAAGAAGAACTCCTTATTTTTAAGAGCTTTAAAAAAATACTACTTTTTCTGGCAAACAAGTCATTTTTAAACTATAACATTCATGAATACTTTTTACAGACTTCCAAAATATTTGAGTCCTGAAGTTATACTGAAAGGTGGGGGCCCAGCTGCCGATATTTGGACCTTTGGTATAATTTTATTGGAGCTGTGTATTGGAAAACTGTGGATGAATTTAAAGCCAGCTCCAATATTGAGAAGGATCCTCACTTTGATACATTCCAATAATCCTGCAGAGAGAATTGCTAGGGAACATGATTATTTAGATAAATATAAGGTATTTTATTTGCTGCAAATTTTTGTAGATTTATATTTATAAGCTAGCAAGCTAAATTCTTCAAAAATTCTCACTGCAACCACCACCTGGTACAGACATTCTAAGAACACTCCGATTGATCTGTCCCTTCCCAATATTTAGTAGCACTCAGTTTACTGACTTTGCAGTCTAGGTTGTTGGCTCCGTTATATGGCTTTACTGGGTTTTTTACTCCCTATCAGTACTCTCGAAGTAATTTTGTCTTTGCCACTAAATGTCTTGGTTTTCAATGTGCTGTACTGTGCTGAGTGCTCTGTTTGTCTAGCGTAAAGTATTCTGGTTTTAGAACAAAGGACCAAGTGGCGTAGTGGTAAGTAGCCTCACCTCATACTCTGAAGGTCCCAGGTTCGAGTCCTGGCCGGGGCATTAATTTGTGTGATGAACACAGATGTTTGTTCTCGGGTCATGGTTGTTTGTATTTATATATGTATGTTTCCATAACGCAAGCTCTGCTTACTTTGGAGGCCATATAGTTGGTGTGTTTGTCTGGGGATTTATTATTATTATTACCTAACGGTGACTACTGATTTATATTGATCCAGTCATTTTTACTTTTCTATTATTATCTTTATATTTATCTATGTGTTAGCATATTTGGGTCTTTTCGTGAGGCAGACATAGCGACAGCTTTCATGTTGTTTTACTTTTAATTTTACTTTGAAAATTAACTCATTTAGTTTTGTTTTCATTGAGCAAATTATTAACTGCGAACCACTTCTCTGGGTAGAGGTACATTAGTTTATTGCTTGATAGTCAGTTTCTTGTCTTCTAATTTTAAATAAGGGGGAAGTATCATCATCAAACTATATGAACTCGCATTCATTCTTAACCAAGTCCTGTATATGTGTCGACCCCTCCACAGCTCGAGAATATCGAAGTTTGCTGTTGTAGAATAAGACAAAGTTATACTTCAGAGCTACCTTCAGTCGCTACTCGATATGAGTCCGTCCGTTATACTAGCTGGCGACTAACTCGAACCATCTAAGTTGGTACTCCGTAGTTACGAACTCAAACGGCCCTCCTCTTCATCACATGTCAGTGTCGCTAAACTGAGATATAGTGGGTCCTTGGGAACAAACACACTATCCTTATAACACAAAATATTGCCCTGATATTCTCGATATAGCAATCCTACAAACTGCTAACTTAACGGTACACTCAGTAGAAGTAATTCATCAGCTTACTTCGGATCAACGACCGGTAGTCATGCAGCAAGGTATCCCTAGGTATCAAACGAGGTCACACATCGACTGGGTCAAACTAACGGAAGCCCTTAAGGCAACCGACAGCCCCGACCTAAACACCATTCCCGATCGGTGCTTTCACCAACCACTTTCGAACTGCCATCAGGGCATCCTCCAGGCAATTTCTCGCTGCGAATGATCGCCGCTCGGTGCTGCCTGAGGATGTGAGTGAGTTGTTGAGAGCAAAAAACGCAGCCGTATGAGGGCCCTATAAACGTTGTTAAATCTCGCATTGGAGAACTGCGGTCTCACAATTGGGACGCGCTTCTTGAAGAGATGTCGCCTTCGCATCTGGCTCTTAAGATGGACTACCGCGTCATCCATGCCTCCAATCCATAGGCTCCCGCCTTCGATGACTCCGAAAAATTTGAAATCCCAGCCGATAGCTTAGCCCAACAATGTACACTGGGTACAGAAAACACTAACTCCCTTAAACACATAGAAACTGTGAATAGCACAGATGAAACTAAATGCGGCAATCCACCGGCTGACACCCTAGAACCGGTAACTTTAGAAGAGGTACAGAAAGTAATTAAAAGCCTAAAACCGCGGAAGCCCCAAGTCCAGACGAAATACCAAACAAGGTTCTGAAAGTCCCCCACTCGCACTCATACAACTGTTAGTAGTTATTTTGAATAGCTTACTAACGAACTGCTCCATTCCGCAAACATGAAAGGAAGCGATCGTCATAGGTATTAGGAAACCCGGAAAACCGGCTTACTTACCTACACATGCTACTGTCCTAATAGCTTGGTTAGAGCGATACGCAAGTTTTACGACAGGATCATTTTGAACATCTCAGAGCCTGCCACCGGTGCACCGCATTGTGCAGCACATCTTGGAGAAAAGGAACGCAGGTCGAAACCCAAAATGCACGGGTGCGCTTTTCTTTGACGTGGCGTAAGCCTTCGACAAGGTCTCGCGCAACGGCTTATTAATTTAAGCTCTTCCAACTAGGCGTGCTAGACAGCCTCTTGCACATCTTACGAGACTGTTTATAATGTCGAACCTTTCGCTACAGATTGGAAGGTAGACTCTCCAATCCCCGTCCTATATTAGCCGGTGTCCCGTCAAGGTTCAGCACTTTCTCCGACTTTGATTTCACTATACACTAGTGACATGGCAAAGACGGGGAAATTAGAACTCTTGTTCTGCGTAGATGACACCGCGCTACACACATTATGCAGGTTAACTTGAACTTCAATCCTTAGCCAACGCATAAGGCGATTGGTTTAGGAAATGGAGAATAGAAGTAAACCCAGAGAAAAGTTCTGCAGTGTACTTCTCTCAACCAGTTCAAGGAGCTTCCAAAAGATTAGGTCAGATCAATTGGTTTGGTACTCGAATCCCCTGGGCTAAAAAGTAATCAGGAGTAACTTTATACAGTGGACTCACTCGTGGCTGACATAAATCGCGTCTGGGACCGAGGGGATATGTTTAGCATCATGAGTAGGCTACACCCTCTAATCTGCAAGAGTAGTAAAATGTCGCTGAAAATTAAGCTTACACTTTACAAAACTATCATCCGCCCCATTATGACATATGTCATGAATTGAATCTCAATTACTTGCAGTTTATTCAAAATAGGTTCTTACGGTCAATAAGTCAGCTGACTACGCAGCCAATCCAGATGTGGCGGTTTGTTACAGGTGTCCGCATAACGTCTTAATAGATCCCAACGACGATATTACCACAAGGAACGGCAGCGTTTCTGTTAGAAATAGAGACCGAATCTCCTAACCCACCGGTGGGCCAAGACACGCGTCGTACGTAATCCTACTGAGTTTCTTGCTGGTCGTTTGGCAGTAGATGACCCTTCCGAACCAGTGGGAGTTTCAATATTCCTAAGCCGAGGTCTGTGCCCTCTCAGATGCCCTTAGGCGTACCTATCGTATGTAGGAGTAGTTTAAGTTCCGACTAAGCGCCGTCAGCGCTAGGCCACAAAGTCCGGTGAAATTTAAAAGCCCAATAAAATAAAGCCAAATAAACACGCCATTTCGAAAAAAAGCTAAATTCTCCAAAGATTTAAAAAGAAATTCAACTATAATTATTTACTGAATGGCTCTATCTCATCCATTATATTGTTTAAAATAATAAATAATAAAATGTACCTTGTAAGACATTTAGGAAAACATTTACTTCTGGAACAATATTAATAATTTAGATTATAGGCAACATTTCTAAAGACATAAATATTATTGTATAATCATGTGGGCATTTTGCTCACAAATTCTTGTCAAAGAAAATAAGTATAGTAAGTAAGTATAGTAATTGAGGATAGATCCATTACATTATTTGGCTTCTGAGGTCAATAATATGTAGTGTGATGAAAATGATGCAATGTTCACTAGACATTATTTTCCTTAAAACATTGTAATAAATTTAAAAATGATTTTTTAAACAAAATTACTTTTTTTTTAAAATTCTTACAGCTAGTTCCAGAAGATCTCAAACGCGTAATTGAAATGTGTCTTAAAATATATCCCAGTGAAAGAATATCACACTCTGACTTAGTTCAGAAATTATCCGAAATGAAACGTACAGAGGTATTGGAGGTGAAACACCCACGTGGACTGATGGGCTGCAAGTTACAGTACTTGTATCATTGGTGGCAGCTTACTGGAGGTGATGTCCAAAGTGAATTAAAAAAGAATGGCTTGATAAAGAATTGCCCTCCTATCTTGTCTTTGCCTAAGTAAGTATTTTATTTTGAATTTTTTGCTTGCATCATATAAGAGAAGCAATAACTAGAGTAGGAACTAGGAAGTAGATAAATATGAAAGTAGATGAAGCTGCAATAAAATATTTTAATGCCCTTTCACAATATTATAGTAGAGAAGAAATTCTTGATTCATTGAAAATTAATTACAAATGTTATCTTTTTTTATTTTAATGTTATATTTGATGTATGTTAAATATAATGGATTTGCTTTGCAGGTAGATGAATCTATTAGAGAACTATAGTTATTGTAGTATAATACTGTAATATAACACAGTATTCATATACCGTAGTTTTCTGTTAGTTTTATATTTATAATTTTGAAATAGGTGGGATGATTTGTAATTCCAACAATTCAAAGAACATTTCAATTGTAACTTCATAAATATGAATATAAATTTTCCTCTAACAGTTTACACTTTAACTTCTTATCCAATTGTTATGGGGAGTACAGAAAGGGGCATAAATAACTTTTCTATCAGTGATTTACCTAAGAACTCAAATCAATCAAATCAAAATAACACATTTAGTTTCCTTATTTAAAATTTCCTTATATAAACTTGCAGGGCAATCTTACTGGACGGGACTATAATAGGTGGTAAAACAGGTGCCTTATATGACAGACGGATAGCAAAATACAGTTTTAGTCAATTAAAACAACGCTTAGGACACATTCCAACTGAAGATTTCTACCCGTTAATGCATGAGGGAAGAAAGCACTGCGATACTGTGTCCTTACCTAAGATTATACGGGAAAAAGATACGGAGTACCAGTTTTATCGATTGATATGGTATCAGAGACTTTTGCATGTATGTATTTATTAATATTGTTTATTATTACAAAAGGATCAGCTGAAAAAGAAAGTTTATTAGATTAATAATTTATCACGAATTACTTTTAAATTATAATTTATAACGAACTACTTTTAAAATTAATTCTTAATTAGAACGAAGTTCTATTTGGCGTTAAATTTTTTTGTGTAAATATCGATAATATATGATAGCCTCACACTGTGTAAACCCAAGTTTATCCTGGTTAAGTCATTTAATAATTGTGAGTGTTATGAATAGATCTTTGTTAGTCATGTTTTCTATTGTGTTTATTTTGAACGTAATTAATTTTAGCTGTAATTAATTTTATTAAAATTATTGATTTATTAAAATTTTTATTAAAATTAAGGCAATAATTTAATAAAATTATTGCCTTGCATACGTTTCAGTTGAAAATTGTGATGCTCATCTTTGTTGCTGTAATTTCGCCGGCTTTTCCTAACCTTTATTCGGAATACAACTATGTAAACATAAACGGAACATTTGTTTATTTGAATGTAATCGATAAACTCTAAAATGACTGCACCGATTTCAATTCTTTCTCCGTCACTAAGCTACATTACCCTGGAGTGACACAGGCTATATTTGATCCCGGAATTTCTATGAGGAAAAAATTGCGCTTAGATCTCTAGCTAAACAATACACTTAAAAATCACAGGGCTACCCCTACACCAAAGAGTACATCCGAGCGGAAGCAGAAGTGGACATCCCCCCCCTGGTCCGCAGCCACGTGTGGGCGGCGCTGCTGGGCGTGAGCGGAGACATCCACGCGACTTACACGCGCATTGACAAGGAGACTCCCACGAGTACCGACCGACAGGCATGTCGATGCAACAGCTTAAATTATCTTACTGTGTGGACCTCAGCTTCATCCAAATAATGGTCGTTTCAGACAATTTATAGTTTATATTCACGGCGCGTGAGCAGACTTAACACATGCCTTAGTATCAAGTAAATAGAAGTAATTTCTCAGGTTGGCGGGTTTCCCACCAGGTTTTCCTTCACTGTAGAATAGTCGGCTCAATATTAATAAATACATAAGGCGTAAAAACTTGTTTACGCGAGTAATATAAAATAAAAATAATAGACAAATTAAAAAATATTTCCTCTTTATAAGTGTCCTGTAAATTTATGTTTGTTTTATATCTTACATCAGAGAGCAAATTATGATTCTCGGATGTTCTAAAGGTACACTAAGCCGCAAAAGTACATAGACCTCGTCATGGTCCGAAAAAACAATTATACCTACATCGGATATTATTAAAAGTTATTATTTTCCCACCTTTTAGTCAACTTATGTTTCAAGTTTTTATAAGCATGTTTTGTATAGCTGTAATGAATAGAATCAGGCGTCACTGTGCGGAAATCCATTGATTTGAAATTACTTCACTACTTCCGCGACACTGGAGTGTGCAAGACTTTCATGCATTTGGTAATAGCACCGCTATCCCTCCCACTAATGATCCATTTGCTGTTAATAGCAAAAAGATCTTAAACAAATACAAAAAAAAAATTACTTCCACAACACGTGTTTCTCGGAGTCCTCGTTGCAGAATCACAAAATACTTATTGTATACATGTAACTTACTGCTTTTGACTACAGCAAGTTTTTTTTATTTACTTAACATCTATGTCTACTTTAAAGTCTAACTTTCTCAACAGATAGACGTAGACATCCCGCGTTGCCACCAGTACTGCTGGCTGCTCTCCGGCGCGGAAGGCCACCGCGCGTTGAAGCGTCTGCTGAAAGCCTGGCTGCTAACCAACCCGCAGTATGTGTACTGGCAGGGATTGGACTCGCTCACGGCCCCATTTTTGTATCTTAATTTTTGTGATGAAGGTAATAAAAAAATTGTGACTTTTTATAGGTGACTTAGGTGACATTTTTATCGTCCGGAAGAGGGACACAAAATATTTACTCTTAATATCCTGAATAGCTCGTTTTAAAATCCAAAATATTCTATCAATTTTAGTACTCTCGAAGTGAAAACTCGCGTGTCTAGGGACGGCCGAGTAGCGTAAGAGGTAGTAGCTCTGCCTCATTCAAATTCAAATATTTATTTCTCAACATTGATCATTACTTGTTCTTGTTGACGTCAAATAAAACATGACTCTACCACCAGTTCGAAAAAACGTTCGTGAAGATAAACTGGCAAGAAACTTCACTTGTATATTTTTTTCAAAATCAATTTACATTGTCTGTTTATGTCTATACAAAATTATTCTTATCTGCATCTGTTAGCTCGGCAAGTCTCCCTCCCCCAAGTATCCAAACGACGAACACCCTCAAACGGTAACAATTCACGAGTTAACGCGGGATCCAGCCATCGCCCTCCTCAACCATATTAAAATAAATAAATAAATAAATAAATATTTCTAACAATCACACCACATTATCTAGCCCAAGTTAAGTATCATTAAGAACTTGTGTTATGGATACTAGATAACGGATAAATAAACTTAAGAAATGTATTAACACACATAGATATTTTTTTTTAATATATAAATATTAGAAATAAACTTAAATAAACGTAAATACACATCCATGACTAGAAAGCAAATATAATAATATATCTGTCCCTACCAGGATTCGAACCTGGGACATCTGGCACGGAAGGCAAGGCTACTTACCTCCACGCCAAACAGGCCGTCTAATATTAAATAATCCGCCAAATATTAGAGAGAAGTGAGCGACCCGTCACCCGACGCTACCATAAGAAGACGTACTTAAGCGGTGTACGTATGTGTGAGCATCCTTTAGAAAAAAATTAAAAATGATGTTCATTTAGTAAAAGTTCTAAAACACTTGTAAAAGTAATCTCTGTATTTGTAAAAAGATAAAACAAGATTTACATTATTTAACGTGTGGTATTTAACCTATGCTAAACTCGGTTCTAACAAACTACCAACGAAATCAGTAAAAGTATTCATTTAACATATAATATTTATATACTAGTCTTTATTAAAACCTATGCTAACTCACCTTTATAATTTGTAGATCACCTAGTAACGTATTTAAACTTTTACAAATAATTTCTTATGCTCACTCAATCCGCACACTTTCGAAAACCCGATTTCTGATGAGGAAACTGAAAATTTAAACTGCTATATATGTGCATAGTTAAGTAAAATTAATATGGGACTTTGTAAAATACAAAACGAACCATAACGTGGCATGTTTTTCAATAATACATTTTTCAGAGTGCTCACTCAGTCCACATATTTTAAGTAAGTTGAAAATGTTAATATCTTAATATTTGTAGCATCACAGAAACTATAAATTAGTTCAACTTTTAGTAAAATACTTTACTAGATATCCACCATCTAATATTTTAGATTCGTTGTCTGTTTCTAAAGATATTCGATTGTAATTTTTCTAATGTAAATACATCATTAGGGTGATCACAAATATTTTTATTTATTTTTTATTAAAAACTTTTACTAAATGAACATAATTTTTAAATTTTTTTCTGAAGGGTGCTCACTCAATCCACATGTACACACTTTAGTGACAATGACGCTTTAGATATTCATCGGGACGAAGAACTCAACCAACAAACAGACACATTACACATGTAATATCACAAATACTAGTAAAAAACTGATAATGAGGGCTTTTATCATCCAAATAATGGGATAGTTTATAATACGCTTTAGCACACAACTTCTGCTTTATACTTTCTGTGAATTTGTCAATAGGAAGACCTTGGATATCCCCAGGAACCTTGTTGTTAAAGCGTACACATTGACATGTATAGCGTTAAAGATGAACAATATTTTTCTAAATCATTATATAGGTACATCTAAAATAGAGATAAGAGCCTAATTTGTATGTTATACTTTCAGCCCGCGCCTTTGCCTGCTTCTCAGCATTTGTGCCGAAGTTCCTACACAACTTCTTCTTAAAAGACAACAGTTCGGTTATAAAAGAATATTTAGCGAAATTCTGGCAAATTACAGCGTTTCACGAACCTGTGCTCACTACACATTTACATGAAATCAATTTTGTACCAGAACTGTTTGCTATTCCATGGTTCTTGACGATGTTTTCACGTAAGTATTTTGGTTGTTTTTATATGCTTGTTAGACTATTTTTCTATATTTTTAGTATACAAGTATGAGTTGTAAAACTCATTGTCATTTAGCAGTTTTTAGATGTCTAGTCTACCCGCGCTAGCCGATAAAAACATATTTTAACTTTTAGTACATATTTTAATTAGAATAATAAATACAAATAATACAATATTCAACTTCAGTTAAACCAACGGTTTAAAATTTTTTTTGTAACATTTCAATTCTAAAGACTGTGGTGACTTGCGCAATGATACTACATACGTAATGAAGCAGAGATGCTTTTAGCGCTCGTAAATGTAGATTCGGAATCGACCTAATCAAGACGTTTTGTCTTAAGTCCTCACCACGGAAGGCGACGAATAAGACGCTTTGTAAAAAAACAATCATAAAAATGCCATATTTAGTGTTAAATAGGTGTACATGATTCTAAAGTATGAAACGTTTTACTAGTATATTTGAATTATTTTTCGAATTTGAATTTTTGTTACGATTTGTCGAAGTAAGAAAAAAAGGAAAGAGATAGCAAGTAAATTAGACGCGAGGACAATAAAGACGTGTGCAATCTATATCAGACATGCCGTGATTGCCAATCACGTGACGTTAGTTTGCATTTATGCGTAATGTGCGGTTTACATGTATTAAGTAGTTAAGTTGGTAACTAACTTTTAACTAAATTTTAAGTTACTGCATGTCACTTGCGTGTCCAAACGGATTAAGTAGTTAAGTTCATAAGTTCAATGAAGATGAGCAGTGATGAATGTCAAGGAATTCGTCAATTCTGTACTTAGATATACGGTAAATTTGATTTTGGACAAATTCAGAGAAGAATTCTATTCGGAAATTAAAATCTTTACAAGAATAAGTTTTTTTTTCTAAACTTTTATTGTACAAGCACATCTATTTGAAATATTCTTCAACAAATTTTAAAGTTGAAACTAAACTCCACTCCGACATTTAAAAAAAAAGAGTATGTGCGAAATGAATACGAGCTTACTTATGCACTGAACTAAAAAATCACGTCCAAACGTGTTAATTGAGAAGCCCCGCCCACCCACTTATACAAAAAATAGAACGAATCCTAATCTACTTAATCACTTGCGTACTAAATTTTAAGTTACCACTTGTCACTTAACAGACTGTTTACACGCAACTTTAAAATTAAAATTTAGTTAAAATTTAGTTACCAACTTAACCACTTAACGCGTGTAAACCGGCCATAAGCGACAAACAATAGCTGTGCTCTCTTTTTCTTACTATCCTTGCATTATTCGGCAATATAGTGAAATATAAGACGAAAGAAATGGGTGTAAATGTGTGCAGACGCATTTTTTCGATGATTTTGTGAGCCTATAACTTATATTCATATCCTCGGTTTATTATTTACACATTTGATTTGCAAATTTATAGTTCGAAAGGTTCGGAAGATCAATAATATAGAAAAATAATAATTAAAGAAAAAGTTTCAGAAGTATTTTTTTTATTGAAAGTTGTAGAATTTTAAATGTACACTTTTCAAATTCAAATTCAAATTCAAAGTATTTATTGCACGAATATAGGTAAATACATTAGTTGGTTAATATTACAATAAAAGCTCAAGCCATATTCTACCATTTTGGCATGTACAATATAAAATAAAATAATAAAATAATGTCACATTTTTGTTCTTAACAAGTAACTTTAAAACAGCATAATTACACACACATATTTTTGCATGTACACAATACTATAAGTCAACATAATTAATTTATTTAATTAATAATTAAAAATTAATTAATAACTTTATTAAAGATGCAGCGTAAAACAACTTAAAACACTATCTAAAGCGTAAATCAAAGATTTCGTCATAAGATCTCTGACTTTATTTGTCACCTTCGTTCATGTATGACTTTAGGTAGTTTTTATTACAAGGCTTCATATACATACCACGGCACTGCATTAGAAGTGTACTTGTTCATTACCACCAGTGCGGATTTACACATTTGCCACCAGTACGCTATTCAATTTTAGCCGCCCCTACTGACTTTTTGGTCCCCTACTGGCTGTTTAGTAATTTTTCATGTACAGACGTTTGAGTATTCAGTATACTGTATAGTACTAAAATATTGTAATTTTTGTTAAATTATCGAGACTAATTTTCTCCGTGTGATAAATAATGTTTTTTTTCATTTCTATAATTCAAAAAAAAACATTTTGGGGTTAAATTTGCTGCCCCTTAAAATCTGCCGCCCTAGGCTCCAGCCTACTCAGCCTGCTGGTAAATTCGCCATTGATTACCACTCATCCCACATTGTTCCCCACTCTTTGCCACTAGCTCATACTCGCAAATCTATTTAAACCGTACTATATATCATTTAAACACACATTACCAAAAAAGAAATAATGAACATTATTACCTTGGCATAGCGTTGAAAACTGCCACTCGTGGACCATAGCTCAACATATACCAATCGATACACACATCCTCGAACGAATGGCGATACTTAGGCACAACTGGAAGCATCGCTTACTAAAACGTCTCTTGCGGTGCTTGTATTGAAGTCCAACAAGCAATGAAAATCAAATTTACGGTTAGCACTAATCGTGATCAAATGAATATACGGCTTTATAGCAATACTTCGCTTATGCCACGGGCTCGCATGCCATTTCTGTATCCCAATATTAGAAGTAGGTACTGTGTTCATAACCTCTCGGTTTCATTCATACACTTTCAATTTCTAATATTTTACTCAAGATTCACCTAAAACATTTTCTTTCCCAGACGTATTTCCCATCCATAAAATAGTTCACCTTTGGGACGCCCTGTTGGTGGAAGGGCCGACGCTGCCGTTGTTCATGGGCGTTGCTATTTTACGACAGTTAAAAGACACACTGATGGAGTCTGGGTTCAATGAGTGTATATTGCTGTTTTCTGATCTGCCTGAGATAGATATCGGAGACTGTGTTAAGGTAAACTTTTATGTCATTAATTTGTATTTTTTTGTTTTGGTAGGTGTTAGCTTTTGCAAATGATAAAGTTCAGTATTATTTTTTAACTAGCAACACGAGATATAAAATTCTTATCCATGGACATAATTTATCTTAGGTGTTGTTAATTACTTATCTTGTAATTAATGACATATTTAATGATCATTAATTAATACGATGATGACCGTTAGCTTCAGTAGGAGCTGTTCTCGTAATTACACTGTTTTTCCTTTTCTTGTACGGTAACACAACCAGTTTAACTGGATTGTTATGGCGGTTACAATAGGAAGGACAATAACACCGCATAATACGAGATTTTTAACAAAAGATCTTTCCTAGCATAATTGGTAGACGGCGTGATCAACGATGCTCACCAAAAAGTACTAACATGCTAACTACATTCCTAAAAGGACACTTTTGGTAAAAAGACACTTCAAGATACTAACATGCTAACTACATTCCTAAAAGGACACTTTTGGTAAAAAGATACTTCAAGATACTAACATGCTAACTACATTCCTAAAAGGACACTTTTGGTAAAAAGACACTTCAAGATACTAACATGCTAACTACATTCCTAAAAGGACACTTTTGGTAAAAAGACACTTCAAGATACTTACATGCTAACTACATTCCTAAAAGGACACTTTTGGTAAAAAGACACTTCAAGATACTAACATGCTAACTACATTCCTAAAAGGACACTTTTGGTAAAAAGACACTTCAAGATACTAACATGCTAACTACATTCCTAAAAGGACACTTTTGGTAAAAAGACACTTCAAGATACTAACATGCTAACTACATTCCTAAAAGGACACTTTTTGTAAAAAGACAATTCAAGATACTAACATGCTAACTACATTCCTAAAAGGACACTTTTGGTAAAAAGATACTTCAAGATACTAACATGCTAACTACATTCCTAAAAGGACACTTTTGGTAAAAAGACACTTCAAGAACCTCTACATTATTTTTATGGACGAAATGAATTACCCTTTAAAACATATTCTTCAACGTCCAAACAATTTCCAAAAAGCTTTTCGTACAAATAGATATTTCTAAATATATTCTCTTATCATTTTAGCAATCAATAGAAATGTGCCGCAGTACACCTAAAAGCCTGTGTTACAGAAGATTTTCTAAAGATCCGGAAACTAGCGATCCCATGGTAAGTTCGAATTATGTACTTTTTAAACTAACTAACTACATTTTTACGGTTTTAAATAACTATCCAATTTAAAATATTTAAATTTTGTATTAATGTCAATATTGTCGACGGAAAACATGAAATGATGGATATAATTAGTTATTCTTAAGGCACTTTAATTAATTTTTAACCAGCGGTTACTTTGCCCATTCCTTGTATATTTTTAACATCCGCCGCAAAAAGAAGAGTATTATATTATGTTCGACGTGTGTCGGTGTATATGTTTGTAGAATTGTTTTTTTTTCATTCAAATAGACAAATTTTTATGCATTTTTATTTGTTGGAATGCAGAATGAACCTAGAGTCTGGAACCATGTTTCATGGAAACCGGTTCCTTCCATATTTATACATGTTATTGTTGTGTATGTGTTGATGTTACGAGGTTTTTAAGGTGTCTGCAAATAAATACCTTGTATAATAGTGAAATCACTTTTCGTCATGACCGTCTATACGCATTGTTAACCTCTGTTAAAAGTATTAATAAAATAAATTTTACAGGAAAACGTTGAAATACCTCTAGAAACACTGTACAAAGAAAAGTGCCCTCGAATCAGTCTGACAGACTTTTTCTCCCTGATATGCCAAAATAAATGCTGCGTCGTTGACATAAGGTCTAATTTGCTGTAAGTATTAATTTTGTATTAAATTTAATTAGTAATAGAAAGGTGAAAAGTACTCTGTGACTTCTTTAGTGCTCTGGTAACGTGTAAGTAAAATTTCATGTCGATCGGTTCAGTGGTTAAGGTGTAAAATCCAAACAAATGAACGGACGCATATTAGGATTACATTGCAAGAAGAGGATTAATGCCTCCTCGACATTTTTGTTTGATACTATGCACGGAAATATTGTTAGAAGTTTTACGAATTTTGAGTTCCACTTATCATTAATAGTATTCGAACCTGACACTGCTTATATCTTTGTACGATTTATGTTATATTAAGAAAAAAATGAAATATAAACCTGATAATATTATAGTATAAGTCCTTGCCTGGTTCATGTGCTTTGATGATAGTGATTGAGTCGTTGTTTACGCACGAGTCTTTCTAGCCATCTATTGGTAGTTGATTTTCTTTTGTTAAGATCTCGTCCCTTCCTATACTGACTGCCATAATAATCAGATTGACGTGGTCGTGTTCCGAGTAAGGAGAAGGAACAGCAGAAGGAAGTAATTCCAACTGAAGCTTGCCGTCGGCAACGCATCATTAGTTGAAATGTATCACAATCAATCACATTCAATATTGATCGAAAAAAAAACACCTACGGCTGACGATGTTCATGGGCACGGATGCCTCTTACCATCAGACTACGAAAGTAGTAAATAATAAGTTTTTAAGTTATTCTGATAGATTCAGTTACGACAAGTTCAAGATGTTTGAAAGGACTATCGTCTTTCTTTTTTTAATTGCCGTAATAACTAAGGAATATATACTAATATACTTCCGATACTATTTCTTAGATTATTGTCTATGAAAATGTAAAAATAAATCTTTATACAAAATCTTGTCTCAATTTTTCTTCCTTCTCACTAGTAATTGCAATGCTTGTGATTTAGAAAATGCCATAACTAGAATACGATAAAATTGTGGACAGCATTTTCTTTGAAATTGATATTCTTAGTTACTATTTTTAATTACAATGTAAGTAGTCAACAGTCCGCGCATTCTCAGCAAATAAAATTTAAATTAAATGTAACTCGCATGCGCAATCAAACTTATATCTGCTGGTCTGCCCTCCTTATCAAAAACGCAGCACTTGCAAAATAATAGTTAGGAAAAAAGGTAATAAAATTATTCTTGAATATCTAAGCAAAAACTTCATGTTTTTAGCTAATTGGGTATTCGACAAAAACATTTTTATTACATATTAAAATAGTTTATCAACAGTAAATAAATATTGTACAAGTGTAACTTTACAATCAATAGTTTTCTAGATAAAGCGATATGTTTGAGGAGCCTTCCCTATAAAATGGTAGCGTTCCCTATAAAATGGTACTGAGTTCTGACGTCAAGACGTGTAAATCATACTAAGAATTGTATGGGCGTTTGGGTAAAATATACATATAATAGCTAAGTAGATAATGCATTTACATGCAGACTGTCGTAATAAAATTGTTTATATTTGATGTCAGTAAATACGAGGCGAGGCCAAAAGTTCGAGGAAGGTGGAGAGTTAAATAAAACAGAAAAATATTTTTATTTTTCAATATATTCTCCCTTAACCCATCAGGGTTGCATCTAGTGTATCAACACTTTTCAGATCTTTCAAATAATTTATTTAATCCATCGAAAAAAATGATTAGTCTTTGTCGTCGACATATGTATTTGCATATTTACTTCTTCATCGTCGTAAAATTTTTTTTCACGTAGTTCTCTCTTCATCTTTGGGAATAATTAATAGTCACTGGGGGCAAAGTTTGGACTGTAGGGTGGGTGTTGCAGTAGTTCGAGGTCGCACCGGTGAATGGCAGCCATCGCTACATGACTCGTGAGCACGGATGCGTTGTCGTGCAAAAGGAGCACACCCTTTCCAGTTTTCCTCTTCTTTTTTCTTGGTGGCCTCCTGTAATTGCTCCAGTATACAAGCGTAATACTGTCCCGTTAAAGAAACGCCACGTTCCTGGTACTCAATTAACAAAATGTCTTCTGTGTCCCAAAAGACAGTCGCCATGATTTTTCCGGCCGATTGCAACGCTTTGTACTTTTTTGGAGGTGGTGTTCCTTTTTTATGCCACTGCGTCGATTCTTGTTTTGACTCAGGTTCATAGTGATGAACCCAAGTTTCGTCCCCGGTAACAATTGGGGCCATAACTTTTTCTTTCAACTCTCCACAGAGCTCCAAAAATTGGCGAAAACACTCGACACGCTCACGCTTTTGAAACGGTGTAAGCAAGATAGGTATCTTGCACTGACTTTGGTCACCCCTAGGTGATCGTGTAGGATTTTTAAAATTGTGGTTTCTGATACAGCAACTATTGCTGCTAGCTGCTTCATCTTCAGTCTGGCATCTTCCAATACTAATTTGTCTGCTTTTTCGATGTTATCTGGGGTAGTGGCCTCAATTGGCCGGAGCGATGGTCGTCTTCAGTGGAGTGTCTGCCTTGCTTGAAAAGGCCACGCCTCTTGTAAACCATGATCTTACCAGGGGCAAAGTCTCCATAATCCGTTATAACTCTTTAAAAATTGTCTTCAGTGTTTTTCCTTGTTGGGTGAGGAACTTAATCACGACACGGTGTTAAATTTTCTCCATACTAATTATTTTCTTCCCGACTTACTTGTTTAAACGTCGATAACACAAAAGTTAATGATCCAATTAAATCATAATTAAGTCAAAAAGTCATTACGAGCCAACCCCTACGTTACGTGAATTTTTGACAACCCCTCGTAAATTAACATATTTTGTAATAAGTTTTTGCTTTTTTTCAAGTTTTCTAATCTATGTATATAATTTGGATATGAAATTCAAAACTTTAATTTTCCTAACATTTTTTGGGTCAGAATAACATATGTTGTCTAAATAAATTATAAAAACTTGTATTTTAAATTGTTGTCAAATACCCAATTTTTTGTATTGATAGTTTAAGATCAAACATTTGCATGAAATTATCTTTTCATCCCTCTCGAATATGCATATTACGTTGTTTAGGTTTAGCATCAGGTATTTTAGGATAGGAACACAGCACTTACCAAACACAGACAAAAGTAACACTCCTAATTTTCAGAGCCTACTAAAATTATAGTAGCTTTGAGAATTGTGGTTTGTGACTTATTTATATCTATTATTACTTAAAATATTAAAAAAAAAACTATGTATAAATTGCATATTATTATACAAAATTTTGATACAAAATATATTTTAAATGTGGTTTAAATTCTTACTTAGTTCTATCTCTTAGGGTGGTTTTCAAAGAAGTACTTATGAGCTGCTTGAACCGTGGCTTAGCGTTAGCAAAAATGTCTACATTAACAAAACGTATGAATTTTTGAAGCAATAAAGAATTTTGAATATTTTGATATATAATTTGTCCGACATTTATTTTCATAAATTAAGGATGTGTGGCGAGTTCTGTAACTATAAATTAAGATAATTATTGGAGAAATCAGTGCAGGACAATTTACAGTATTTTTCACTACATCATGTCCATCATAAGAGGCTTCTAACTTTAAGTGTCCGTGCAATTAGCAACTCTACTCGTAAACATAAGTCATAACTGCCTTAAATTTTTTATTTGTACTTGTTAAGTAGCTACCTATTAGGACGACTAATGCCCTAATGTTCCCTTAAATATTAGAATGATAAGAAAATAAAAAAAAATCCTTTTCGTATTAGTTGAGTTATATTTAGACAAAAATTCAAAATATTATATTTCGCCATAGGTTACTTTTACACTTCACGAAAGTCTTCTTTTACGTTCTTCATCACCATAGTACATACAGCTTTAACTTCGGCTTATAGCTTAACTAAGAGGAAAAAAAGCCGGCGGAAAAATACCTTTCGGCACCTTCTTGTAAAATTTGTTAATGTATTTAACAATTTATATAGTGAACTAAGAATGCATTTTGTTGTCAGACCTCTCTAACAGTTCACAAACATTAATTTACCCGAGTAATTATATTTAAAGCAACATTTTGGGTTCCTTATACTTACCTTGTCGACTACTGCGTTTTGATTAAGTGACTACTCGATTGATGCCACAACAAAATGCAGCAATAATAGCAAGAAGGTACTGCGTTATTTTCTAGCACATACTTAATGCTGCACTTTTTCTTAGCGTAGATACAATTTTCATGCAAGCACTGCCAAAATGGTTAACAAAAAAGCAACTTTTCCATGAAAGAAATTAATTACTACATAGGTTTTTGAAAAAAAAAAAGGGAAAATCCCAACAATGTCTTTTGCTGCAAATAGAATTTACAGGGCAGTGGTAATAGCAATAAATTTGAATGTGATTGTAAGCTGCAATTACTTTTTATTTCATTTTTACTTTCCGCGTTACAGCTACGAAAAATCGCACATAGAAGGCAGCATCAACATCCCTTACAGCGGGGTGCAGCTAGGCGCTCAACTGAAGCAGCCCGCCGCCATGACTGACGCCGTCCATGGCGGGAGAACTGTCGTAGTGGCGGCCAGTGAGGTGGATACTGCCGTGCTGGTGAGTACTGATGGAGTCACATCGAGGCAGCATCGACATCCCTTACAGCGGGGTGCAGCTAGGCGCTCAACTGAAGCAGCCCGCCGCCATGACTGACGCCGTCCATGGCGGGAGAACTGTCGTAGTGGCGGCCAGTGAGGTGGATACTGCCGTGCTGGTGAGTACTGATGGAGTCACATCGAGGCAGCATCGACATCCCTTACAGCGGGGTGCAGCTGGGCGCTCAACTGAAGCAGCCCGCCGCCATGACTGACGCCGTCCATGGCGGGAGAACTGTCGTAGTGGCGGCCAGTGAGGTGGATACTGCCGTGCTGGTGAGTACTGATGGAGTCACATCGAGGCAGCATCGACATCCCTTACAGCGGGGTGCAGCTAGGCGCTCAACTGAAGCAGCCCGCCGCCATGACTGACGCCGTCCATGGCGGGAGAACTGTCGTAGTGGCGGCCAGTGAGGTGGATACTGCCGTGCTGGTGAGTACTGATGGAGTCACATCGAGGCAGCATCGACATCCCTTACAGCGGGGTGCAGCTAGGCGCTCAACTGAAGCAGCCCGCCGCCATGACTGACGCCGTCCATGGCGGGAGAACTGTCGTAGTGGCGGCCAGTGAGGTGGATACTGCCGTGCTGGTGAGTACTGATGGAGTCACATCGAGGCAGCATCGACATCCCTTACAGCGGGGTGCAGCTAGGCGCTCAACTGAAGCAGCCCGCCGCCATGACTGACGCCGTCCATGGCGGGAGAACTGTCGTAGTGGCGGCCAGTGAGGTGGATACTGCCGTGCTGGTGAGTACTGATGGAGTCACATCGAGGCAGCATCGACATCCCTTACAGCGGGGTGCAGCTAGGCGCTCAACTGAAGCAGCCCGCCGCCATGACTGACGCCGTCCATGGCGGGAGAACTGTCGTAGTGGCGGCCAGTGAGGTGGATACTGCCGTGCTGGTGAGTACTGATGGAGTCACATCGAGGCAGCATCGACATCCCTTACAGCGGGGTGCAGCTAGGCGCTCAACTGAAGCAGCCCGCCGCCATGACTGACGCCGTCCATGGCGGGAGAACTGTCGTAGTGGCGGCCAGTGAGGTGGAGACTGCCGTGCTGGTGAGTACTGATGGAGTCACATCGAGGCAGCATCGACATCCCTTACAGCGGGGTGCAGCTAGGCGCTCAACTGAAGCAGCCCGCCGCCATGACTGACGCTGTCCGTGGCGGGAGAACTGTCGTAGTGGCGGCCAGTGAGGTGGATACTGCCGTGCTGGTGAGTACTGATGAAGTCACATCGAGGCAGCATCGACATCCCTTACAGCGGGGTGCAGCTGGGCGCTCAACTGAAGCAGCCCGCAGCCATGACTGACGCCGTCCGTGGCGGGAGAACTGTCGTAGTGGCGGCCAGTGAGGTGGATACTGCCGTGCTGGTGAGTAATGATGAAGTCACATCGAGGCAGCATCGACATCCCTTACAGCGGGGTGCAGCTGGGCGCTCAACTGAAGCAGCCCGCCGCCATGACTGACGCTGTCCGTGGCGGGAGAACTGTCGTAGTGGCGGCCAGTGAGGTGGATACTGCCGTGCTGGTGAGTAATGATGAAGTCACATCGAGGCAGCATCGACATCCCTTACAGCGGGGTGCAGCTGGGCGCTCAACTGAAGCAGCCCGCCGCCATGACAGACGCCGTCCATGGCGGGAGAACTGTCGTAGTGGCGGCCAGTGAGGTGGATACTGCCGTGCTGGTGAGTACTGATGGAGTCACATTGACATCCCTTACAGCGGGGTGCAGCTGGGCGCTCAACTGAAGCAGCCCGCTGCCATGACAGACGCCGTCCATGGCGGGAGAACTGTCGTAGTGGCGGCCAGTGCGGTGGATACTGCCGTGCTGGTGAGTACTGATGGAGTCACATTGACATCCCTTACAGCGGGGTGCAGCTGGGCGCTCAACTGAAGCAGCCCGCCGCCATGACAGACGCCGTCCGTGGCGGGAGAACTGTCGTAGTGGCGGCCAGTGCGGTGGATACTGCCGTGCTGGTGAGTACTGATGGAGTCACATTGACATCCCTTACAGCGGGGTGCAGCTGGGCGCTCAACTGAAGCAGCCCGCCGCCATGACAGACGCCGTCCGTGGCGGGAGAACTGTCGTAGTGGCGGCCAGTGCGGTGGATACTGCCGTGCTGGTGAGTACTGATGGAGTCACATTGACATCCCTTACAGCGGGGTGCAGCTGGGCGCTCAACTGAAGCAGCCCGCCGCCATGACAGACGCCGTCCATGGCGGGAGAACTGTCGTAGTGGCGGCCAGTGAGGTGGATACTGCCGTGCTGGTGAGTACTGATGGAGTCACATTGACATCCCTTACAGCGGGGTGCAGCTGGGCGCTCAACTGAAGCAGCCCGCTGCCATGACAGACGCCGTCCATGGCGGGAGAACTGTCGTAGTGGCGGCCAGTGAGGTGGATACTGCCGTGCTGGTGAGTACTGATGGAGTCACATTGACATCCCTTACAGCGGGGTGCAGCTAGGCGCTCAGCTGAAGCAGCCCGCCGCCATGACTGACGCCGTCCGTGGCGGGAGAACTGTCGTAGTGGCGGCCAGTGAGGTGGATACTGCCGTGCTGGTGAGTACTGATGGAGTCACATTGACATCCCTTACAGCGGGGTGCAGCTAGGCGCTCAACTGAAGCAGCCCGCTGCCATGACAGACGCCGTCCGTGGCGGGAGAACTGTCGTAGTTAATTTTTATCGTTA
This sequence comes from Marasmarcha lunaedactyla, assembly GCA_923062675.1. Lineage (NCBI taxonomy): Eukaryota > Metazoa > Arthropoda > Insecta > Lepidoptera > Pterophoridae > Marasmarcha > Marasmarcha lunaedactyla. The sequence goes on along the minus strand of OV281343.1, from coordinate 9,959,787 downwards.
TTAATTTGTTAAAGCCATAGTTTCACTTTACACAAATGTATGTATCTCAATTTAAGCTAAAAAAAACGTAATTGTATTAGTTATAACGTTGGACTATAGTGCCCAGTTCTTTGGTAAACCACTGCTGTCGTTTAAGTAATTTAGTCTTAAAGAAAAACGAATATGTCGTACAACCAACAGACCAACAGCTCTCGTTTTAACTTTAAAGTCGAGTCGTGTAAATCGAGTTGAGTCTTATTATAAACGGCTAAAGGACTGGAGTCTCGTCCATCGCTAGTGGATACTGCCGTGCCGGTGAGATTGATGCCGTGCCTAGAAGCTTCGACAAGTGAGCATAGCCGAATGGTCTTCGCTGTTGTTTGCTTTTTTCATTAACACGAATAATTTTAGAATATCTGTACAGCATTACTAATACCTTACCGAAATGTTGGGTGCTCTTCAAAGAATAGATTATTTTACATTTTAAAAAATCTTCATTATGTACTAAATCAGTTTGAAAGTATTTTTGCGTTTTTATTAATGTTAATGTTAGTATACGGTTCGTAAACTACTTTTAGTCAAAAACATCTTAAAGCCAACTCAGTTAACCTTATATTTCACTAAAATATTTAAAAATTCTTCGTCTCCAGTTCAGCGACTACCTCGTGCAATGCAGCGTGCCGAAAGTGTGCATCCTACACGGCGGTACGACGGCTTTACAAACGCACATACCCTCGCTGTTCACCACGCCGATGCCCAGACATGCTCATAAATAAAACATTCTGAGTCTCTATTTATTTTTTTTTTAAATATTATGATAGAATGGATTTTTGTCTTCTATCTCACCTGCTGGAAAGTGATGGTACCTATTTACGTTAAGTACTGTTCAAAATTCGAAGAAAATAAATATGCGTTTAATTTATTGCCAAAATAAAGTTTTATTTGCGTTGTTAAAATTCATAATTGTTTCTGTTTCTGTTTTTTTGTAATCAAAAGTGGATAAGAGTTAAACCAAAAGCCAAAAAGCCGTTGTTTGAATAATGGGAAATGTGATATAAGTTAACTATCACATATTTTTATGTTGATTATCAAATTTTTTATAATCATAATCAAAGTTAATCTAATTATTTGTAATAAGAGTATGAAATTGTACATAACCTTAATTAAAATTATGTATTGTTGAATTATATTAAGTTGATTATCTAAAAGTTACTCATTTACTTTAGATTATAAATGCATTTTTTCCATACTACACTATTTTTAAAATGGGTTATTTTTAAGTGTACATCAAATAACTTATAACCTATCAATTTTTGTGCAACATTTAAACTTTTTTTACATCTAATAAATTATTGTGCTGCAAATAAACTAATTGTTTATCAAAACTAGAAATATAAATAATTCTAAAATATACATCAACAGCCTTTAATATATTTTTCTCAAATGCGCACCTAAAAAGCTGTTTGTTTTACAAAAATATTATTTTTACCAAAAATACTGATTGAACATCAAATTAACCCGGCAAATTAATACGGAATACTTACAATGGTAATAAAACAACTATTTTTGTACGACGATGAGCGCAGCGAGGAGGAGCGGTTAGTCTGTATGCAGGGTATGCCAAAAATAAAAAAGCTTGACATTGAAATAAATAGAGTTGCGTCATGTACTTTAATTGTTGCCAAAATCACATTAGTTTGAGCTGCCAATTTTGATGAATGATGAAAAATATTTGTTTGTCAGTTAAAACCACCCTTTTAAAATTATTTAATATTTTGTTGATCTCCTTGTGTGTAAGTTTAAAAATGCTCCTCTAAAAAGACTTTGAGGTCGACAGTTAACCCTTTCGCTGCGGGCTCACCGTACAGTAAACCGGCCCTGTAACGGGCTCACAAAAAACATTTTTGTTCCCCAGTACGAGTGGCGAGATAACTCGTTTTAGTTAAATCGCTTTGACACACGGATGACGAAATAAGCCGTTTGAAAAAATCTGTCGTAACGCGCGGTTGGCGAGATAACACGTCCCAAAAATGTATAGTCAATATCATCAAAATGAGGGTAGTGTTACCATATACAAATCTGTCAAGCGTGAGTAAGAATTTGCTACGTGGTTCCGTAATTTATAGACGACTGGCTGATGCCCGCGACTTCGTACGCGTGGAAATTAGTACGCGTACAGTTCATATTTGTGGTGAATTAGCTGGTGTCAATACACAATATCTTTATATGTTTAGCCTATGTGTGGCTCAATTAAGGTATACTGGCGCGGAAGAAGACCGCAACGATTGCACGCGCATTCCGAGGGCGATCCAAGGAGGATCCGCGTGCATGCACTACTTTAAATTGAGCCGTATTCTGATGTATAGGCTAATAATGAGTAGTTTTTCAGCAACGAGGTGGTGCTTATCGGGCGACGGGTGGGTCTATTGAGCTACGACCTTTATACCTACACATCTCCTTATTGAAGGTGTATCACATTTGCTAGATTGTCAGTAGTAATAGTGTCGGAGTGAAGAAATGCCGAAGTAACGTTTGTCTAAGGTCCGTTTGAGTCGTAAGCTGGACAAGTAAACTTTAGATAATCTAAATTAAAATATAATATTCTTATAATTATACAAAGGTAATCACATAATAAATTATAAATAGGTATATTTACTGCTTAACTTAGAGACAACAGTTTCTTCAAAGTTCGTAGACTACTGTTTTTACGTTGCATATATTTTGAAATGATTTATTTAGAACGAATTAATTCTCCTACCGTTTATAATCCTGATCTATCAAGACATGATTACTCGCCTTCCGCATGCAACGCAAACAATTTTGTTTTTATTTTTTATACTAGCAATACCAACCAAAACATAAATATATTTTGTAGGTATGGCTTGGGCTGTCGGCACAAGCTGCGATGAGTCCGTCTGTAGAAGCTTTTACCAATTTCGAACCGCCGTATGTGGTGACAGATTTCCGTAAACGAGTTTTCTCGCCCGCTGTGTCTAAGAACACATTTTACAGAACGATTTAACTCGCCAACCGCAGCGAAAGGGTTAACTATTCGTTAGAGTGACAATTACTATGACAACAACTTTGATTCAACTTTTACTTATCAACAAATTAGAAGTACTTAATAATAACCATTTGAACCCATTTAATGTCTTAAAGTACTTTCAAATAATGAATGAATCCATGTTAAAAGTTCTGTCTTTCATTTCTGGACCAAACCGTTGTAATTTTCAAAACTAACTGTAGATTGTAGAACGTATTGTAACTTATGTAGGTATATGTCGTATGTATAGATTGAAGCTAATGAGTTAGTTTCTTTTCTGCAAAAAAACTGGCTATACTTCCAATAACATTTATTAATTCTAAGTTTATTTTATAATGTTTATCTCTTTTCATAAAAAAGTGCATATAATAATAGCTATGAAAACATGCAAGTTTTAGTTTTATAATTTTCAACACTTATTAGGTATCATTGTCATCCTGAAAATAAACTATTTATTACTTATTATGTTATTGAGGTTTTCTTTGTTAGCTTTCCCTTTGCAACTCTCCTGAAAAAGAAACTCCATAATATTTAGGATAATTTGGCTTAGTTATGGGAATACAGGAGTTTCTTGCCATGATTTTGATTTAAAATTCAAGTTCCCAATATATCGTCGCAGTCGCAAGCGCAGTGATCAGTCTTCATGAATAAAAAAATATAGTTCATTGTAAGGATCCCGTGAATTACTCGAATTGTTTTTAAATAACTGCGATATAGTCTAACAATAAATTTGGCTAAATATCAAGTGGCGTACAGTAGATTATATTGACAACAAATAAATATAAACAAAGCCTACAAATCATCAGTGGTTATCATCTACAGCTTATGTAGAATACTCACAAGTTCAAGCGAATGTAAAGAACGGTGCTTGACCTTCCGCCAGCTGCAGTATTACGGGACCCAAATATCGGTGGTCTCGTGAGTTTTGAAATAAATCCGTTTTCCCGCAACCCCAGCGGGCGCAGGTGAAAACCGCTGCGAGTTCTGACGTTCTACGTACACGTGCTAATCTCTAAAACTGGACATCCTTGATCGAATAGGACTGAGAAATGCGAATATTCTTTTCGAACTCATACAATCCTATCCTTTCCTCTCTCGCACGCAGGCCGCGTTTATATTTCTTTTTCCTAGCTTCCTTGGTTTAATTTTTTTTATTGTTGGAATACCTTTTTGCTTCGGTTTTACAAAATAAAGATTTAATTGATTTTGTTCCGGGAAGGCCAAGGAAAATTAAAATTGAATCGACGGAGTACACAGGTTGGAAGAAGGTATATAAGATTATTAGATAGGTTTTCCTATAAAAAAAACCACAAGTTCTTCAAGAGCAAGAGCAAGCGATGGATGGTCTGCCGACAAGTGGAACAATCTGGAATTTCAGAAGAAGAAGAAGAATCTTGAATGGAAATAAAAAACCAGGAGCTTTGAAGCGTAGACTCCTCAGACAGTCGTGTACCATTCTAGTCTTCCACTGTGACTTCTTCTTGTTCCCTTAAATTAAAAACCAGCTCAAGGGATACAGTTTTCATTGCTAGAAGATTCGCTCACGTGTTCTCATGCTCACGAGAAGGCCGTTGAGGACTAGTTGCAGACTGGAAAATGTGCTTTGAAAATAAGTTCAGACGCATGAAACTTTGTATAGACGCTGGTGGAGATATCTTTGAGATGATGTAATAAAAGGTATAATCTATAAAACATTTTTATTTTTTTCTTAAAACTTTCTGAGCGTCCCACGTACTAAAGAAAGTTTAGTTTAGTAGTTGGTATTCTGTTCTTCTAGCTATACTATATGTATATAATATAAAGAAAATAAAGTTCTTTACCTCTTATATGATACAAAGAGGTTCGTACTTATTTTGTGGAGTATTACTAAATACCACGAAATAACTATTGATTACTTACTTGAAAATTATACAAAGTTACCTGCACATATTTGTACTAATTATATTGTATAACCTCGATTTTGTAATTAAGGTAATACAATATTTAATAATAAGATAGATAATATGAATTTATTTGATAATAATATATGTGTGTGTGTATTAGTGTGCATGTGTTTGTTTGTGTGTGTATTGTGTTTGCATGAGCTCAGGTGTTTGCTATTATTTAATATCTACGTCAAATGACTTCTACTCAAGTTAAATATTTTTCAATGAACAAACAGTCTTTTTGCAGCTATGATAACACAGTTTATGGATAAGGCATTTTTTGCTTATTTTATTAGGGACCTAGAAATAAAACAATATTTTTGTGAAGGATGCCGATACCCGCGGAAGTATACAATTTTTATCTTTGCGTCGTTTATTCATACAGCCCACTACAACAATTTATTTTGTAGTGGGTTCTTTAATGTTGTAGGAGAACGGTTTCTGAAATGAAGGGTTGTCGTACGTTTTGAACCTTACATTCTCTGTACAGTTGATCGGTTGGAAACATTGTTGGGTGGAAAGTGGCTACTTTCAAAACATCTCTATGTGCAACTTCCAGTTGTTTAAAAACTGTTTTCGTTTACGCAAAATTAAAACCATGCTTTTTTCTAGACTCAAGTTCGGGACACGCGTCCGCGACTATATCGTCTGCAAATTATAATATTATAAGGGATATTTAAATTGCATAGGTCATTAATAAAAACTAAAAATAGTGATGGGCCTGTAATGCTAGCTTGGGGCACACCGTATGGGAGCTCGTCACTGTCGTATCCACCAATGCTTACCATCTGCGAGAGGTTTGAGAGGTAGTTCTGAAATAAACCTAGCTGTAACACCCTGGCCTTCAAGTTTTTCTATCAATATCAATTTTCTATCAAAGCTGGGATGGTGTCTTTCAAGGCCTTCAAGGCCTTCGCGAGATCTAAAAATATAGTCAATGCCTTCCTTCCCTATCCGAGTTCCTTACTACATGGCTCGCCAAGCCTTGGACAGTGTCACTGGTTGAATTATTATTCCGCAAGCGGGACTGTTGATTAGATATAAGTTTATTGTGCTCAAGATAGTTAATAAGTCTGGTATTAATCAATCGTTCTAAAACCTCCGACAGGGCACTCAAATGGACGATAAATATTTGGCACCTTACCTCACCTCCTTTGTAGACCGTCTTTGTTTCGAAGCATGCTCTCACTAGCGTAGCATAGTCTTTAAGCATGCATATAGCAAGCAAGTTACAGCTCAGTAGGTACAGGTCCCAGATAAAGGGAAAAATTTCAAAAAAGGAGGGTGATATATTGTCACAACTTGTGGAAGCCTTTGATAGTCATGATCTCATAACGGTAAGAACCTCCTCAGGATCTGTAGATTCCAAAACAAATGAGAGGTTGGTGATCTATATAGTTTAGGTTTTTGAGGGGATTACAATGTTTGAGGGGTTCTTTTACCTATTATATCTTTCGCAAGAGACTCACCAACATTAACAATGTAATGTACTGCGTTGGTGATAGTGAAGAGCTGAATAACTGTGATGAAGAATGCTTAGTTTTAGTTTAAAGCTTATAAAGTTTTTGGATTATTACTGCTTTGCTTAGTTTATATGTATTGTAACATGTCTTTGTGTTTTTTGAAAAACGTTCACACAAAAGTTTCTGTACATTTTGTATGTATTTCTAACCAGCGATAATAAAATAATCGTAGGATCTTCCTCTGTTTGAAGACACACCAGGTAATAATTCGCAAATTGCTGATTTTTATGAATTGTGGCAAGCGTCTGAGGTGAGGTCCAAGTCATTTGTTGTCTTAGCTTGGATTACTGCAATCACTATTCACTAGTTCTCCCCCGTTTATGCATGCCTAGTACTTGATTCACTTAAATTTGAAGTTGTATTGACAAAAATACTGTTAAAATGAAGAATAAAAATTAAAGTGCATGGGGACGTCTACCTATATAAATGTCTATGTATAAATAGAAAAAAATGAACCTTAATTTTAAAAGGCATGCCTTTATTCATCACATCGACGCCTTTGTCCGAAAATTGACGGAGGTTTTATATTAACAGTTCTCCTAGTCCCGATTTTATTCACAAATCAAAAAGTAGCAGACTTATTACAAAATTTGATCACACACAAGTGGCATCCATTTTCCAATTTTTCAATAGCCTATTTGACTAATTTTGGAAAACAATTTTTAACTATGTGTTATTACATAATAAGAAGACCATATTAATATTTCGTTAAAAATTCATGTATTTCAATAGACACTCAATGTTAAAATTTAAATTTTCAAAACCGCGAGAAAGGCGTTGTTGCTTTAATGGCGCTGGTCACATTACTCGAGTGACGTCACACGCAAGTAATCACGGCTTCTTTGACTGATTGTTGCACGCACTTTTCGTTTTTAGGGTGATTCATCACCCATTGATGCTGTTGACGATAAACCGATAAAATTTCAAAAATAAAATTTTCTAGGTAAAATTTTCAAAATATATAATTATGTTAGTTAAAATTATAGTATAACATGTATCTTTACGCTATTATCCCAAACAAAATTTGTAGTTTATTTTCGATGTTGTCAAATAGCCCGTTTTCGAATGATTAACGGTTAGGAGTGAGTTGCTGTGGTGAGCGTTTTCAACCAATTCTCAAGTAGCATGTCCTAGCATGAGAAAGAATGAATAAATCACAAAAAAAGCTTCTTTACTTGGCACTCAAATTGGCTGTCTTCGCTATGCTTAGGACTTCATGTTAGACATAAAGATCTCGGGTTCTAAATAAAGCCAACTGTTTCAAGAATGAAGGAAAACTTCGCAAAGAAAGTTTGTTTTAAGTCTGCCAACCCGGGTGGCAAGTCAACCATGCATGATACATTGCCTGAACCACCCCTTAGCTGGTTGAGGCAGTGGGGAGCAGTTTGGAGCTATTGTATTCACCTCGGCTCACCAAATCCTCAATCCGCAACACAGTTCGACAAAACTTTGTAGTATAAATTATAGAGTGCCATGAAAATCTGTTGTACATTGTAAATAAGTCTTGTAATTACCTACTACCTGATGTTCTGTATTCCTATTAACAGTATATCTACTACGTAAATTATTACTTATTAAAACAATGGGGATCAAGGCAAGAGGCAAAGAAGCGAACAGTATTATTTCACTTACTTTGCACATTCATTCGCTATTGGCAACCTACTCAGCATCAAGTTACTTGTTAACCAAAATTAAAAACCTGTCAGGGAAAGTCACGCATATCTTATGAACGGCTGAATTGATTTTCAAAGAATTCCAAGATTCATTTAGCTTTCCTTTAGCAGACGGTCCTTTCGTATGAGAGATATAAGATACTATAGACACCCAGCTAGGCACTTCAAACTTATAACACTCTTCTTTTTGCGTTAGGAGTTCATAAAGTGCATACAGTACATACAGGCTAAAGTTATGTTTTTATCTTTTGTTTATTTTATGGATTTTTTGAAATCTATAGACATGACCCTATCGTAACTTATCCTAATTTATATACAAAATAAATAATATCGAAATTATTTAAAAGCTAAGTTCTTAAGGCTGGCTCGGCTCCTCCGAGGACGATAGGAAGCTAACGACTTATTAACGGTCAATTCCTGCAGCCAACGTCACCATGACTGTTTGTAAATTTACGTAAATTCTTTTTATTAGCTAACGTATTATATACAAAAAAGGTTGCAAAGGTACATGTATATTAAGTACCACCTACCTACGATACGTAGGAAACATGTCAAATAAACAAGGTATCTAATTGCTAAGTTTACAAATTATAGAAAACTATTATTGTTCTACTGTACCTACCTAGTTAGGTAGGTAAATTAAGATTTATAATTCCAATTGTTAATTTAAAAATTGTTATTTTTTCAGTAAGGAAACTGATGACATACTAATTACAAGCGTCAATGACCTCACACGCTCTAAAGTTCGGTTTCAAGTTTCAAATAAACCCTAACGCTAGAAAACCGCTTTTTTGATTCATTGATGATAAGTGGCTACCCACATATTAATTGAGTTACCCTATAATATTATAGCCGACGACGTTCTCTTTCTTAGTACCCTCAAAATGTTGTGATATGTATGTATGAATGAACAGGATATAGAGGCGCGAGAGAAAAGTGCGGAGCGCGGGGCGTGGGGCGGCGCGGTGGCGCCTCACTCATTCGCCGGCCATACTCCGTCGCGTGCACTTTCCGCGCGCTCGCCAACGCCGTGCAGTGAAAACTTTACCACGCCAACTCCGCTCGACAAACAGTTACAGTGAAACTATCCGTGAGGTGATGCACAGTGTTCCGTAGTTCCGTGAGAATTATTAACCTTTGGTTCGAGTGAATTTACGTTTTACTCGGCTTGCAACAGTGACAGTTTGTTGTTTAGTTTTTCTTGAGTTTTCCCGTGAGAGGAGGTCGGAGGCCGCAGAGCAGTCACGGCCCCGGCATGGAGAGCTACTTCGACATCTCCAACGATCTAAAAGACGTCTGGGATGCAGACATCGACCCGGTAAGTCGGCCTTGCTCCTCAATCTCTTATCATGAAGGGTGAAATGGTAACTCGACAAACGCGCGCGCGTTGTTTTGAATGCCGAATCATGTTCAACACATTTGTTATACAAATACCTACCCGCCGCGAGATTCAACTTGTTTTTGATCTAGAAAGGTGATTCGTTCCTCATGAGAGAATACAGACTTTCTCTTACGAATTTTTTATTTATTGTGCCTCTCGCATTTGATATGCAGGTGACATTCATTCCATTGTTATTTATTCCGTTTGTTATTCTATTAGTTACACAACACATTCTTCGTTCAATTTACGTTTTTCATTTGTAAGGTAAACTATGAAAGAAATGATATTTATTTACTTACAAGAGGTTTTTTATGAATTCCAACTCATAGATATCACTCGCTATCTGTCAGCTTATCATTTTTAATTCAGTCACGCTTTTCATAGAAACTCAAATGATAAAGTTTTATCTGTAAATGGCTTGTTTTTCTTTAGTTATCAATGTACATTTTGAACAATTAGTTTGCTGGATATAACTAAGTAATATGCTAATAATCGAAATTCAAAATAACGCTGAGAAAGTTTTATTAAAATAATGGCTGTTATGTAATGTACGAATTTTAAACTACCTACCCAGGCACACACAACTTAACCTAAAAATGGTCACCATAAAAATTGGTATTTACTGTATTGAAGTACTTAAATGGGATGAAACTACACAGCCTAAGCCAAGAATGCATTACTTCTTGCATACTCATCCTGTGGCATTCTGAAGTCCGGGTATAAAATCCTTAATGAAATTGAAACCGATTAGCATTTCTTTCTTTAAAAACAAGTGGAAAATTTGTTAAAAATATTAACACGCTTAAAACACATGTTTTTCAATGTTTTTCAACTAATATTCTAGTAATGAAACAGCAAAATAAAGTTTATTTTTCTCTGTAGTGGTTGTTTTAAACTTAAGTATTTACTTACGTTCATGCAATATTGATTGGATAGCAAAACAGTTAAAACAAAACAGATTTTTTAAATTGTGACAACTGAGAAATAACAGTGTTTTCTTGCTTCGTTAACAAATTACCTACATAAACCAACTCAAGTTCCAAGTTTTTACAACCAAGTACCTATTGCCTGATCATAACAACCAACATATTTACAGGTAAACTTGTTTAAACTTCACAACACATTAAACCTTAGTAAGTACTAATATTTTATCGTATTTAATAATAAATCGCAATTTCCTTAAGAGTTCCAGCGAACGCGCTGGGAAAAACCGCCAAAACAGAATAGAACGATATTTGAATATTTAAAAAGGGTTCTTTTGGTTAGGTGTAGAAACGCACCTGCAACTGGTTTCCGTACGTGCGTGATGTCATGGTTGAATGGACGGCACTTCGTAGTGGTCGTCAAACCCTGCAGAATGCTCAAACGTTTACTAGAGATGTGTAGATCTGTGTGAAGTCATATGGTATCACTCCGCTTTGGTAATGTAGTATTACAATTACTTTCTTACTTAATTTTCAAATATACCAGAGCTGTATATTGTTTCTAAATACGATATAATATATGGTTCGTGTATCGAGTAGCTGCACTGCCGTATGTAATACTACGAGTTTGTTGCCTGTATGGCTTTGATGAAAATAATTTCTTATACACTGAAATATTTCTATGATAACATCTCAATGATAATAATTTTTGTTCCAAGCAAAATGCTGACCTAACAATTTTCTATATACTTGAATCATTATTTGTCAAATAAGTATTATGTTATACTCTTAAAACTAATGTTATATGTAGCTTATACAATAAAACGAATTTTCAGTGCGGTGGCGTTTTTGCTGTGGGTAAAATGTTAACGACTTTTACGAGTATACGTGTGATATCACATCACCCCGCGTGATGTTGTATAACCCACGCATCACTCGTGTCTAATTCGTAGTCCGTCTAGTGATGTTCACTTCTTATGGCGAGCTTACGGTACTCGGGAGCGCCCGACAGTACGTTGAACCAAAGCCATGGGCCACAAACAACATTTTTTTCCAAACTGATAGCTTAAAACTTTTAAAACTTCATGCTCAATAAATTAAAATGCTAAGTTTATGTTTTTAACAATTTAATAACTCGGTAACGGTAGAAAGTCCAATTATTCTTATATTTGACTGGTTAATGTTCAGTTTTCTGTGTGTACGCAAGTGTTTTACTGTAAGAGAACAAATTTCATTAATTTTGAAACGGAATAGGGTTTACAAAATTTGGTTTTAATAATAGATATAATGTTAGTGAATAGTCGTAACGTTCCGCGATTTTATTCTAGATCTTTGAAGAACAACATTTACATTCCATACTAGGATTGACACATAATCGTATTCATATATTTGTCATAACAATTTTTGTTCATTGAAATAAAATTTTTGACAAACTGTCCTGACGGCAAATGAAAACATCGCGGGGAACCCAAATGCCTTTAATGTTGTTTTGAAGGTATGTGTTAAATCTGCTGTACCTCAGTTGGTAAGTATAGAGGACAAAAAGTGGAAGACTCCTCAATTGTAATCTATTTATAAACATTACTATGTTTAACAAGCTAATTTGTAGCGATATCACTAAATAAATAGTATTCACATAGTAAAAATTACAATAGGTAATCTTTATCCCTTGCAAACAACAAAAAAAAACTACTTTTATTTCTCACAATACTTTCACTTCAATAACACAGTATGTTGGCAACCCTGCTTAAGTACCTGCGTTAGTAGTAAGTGTGGTCACCACATTAACTGGTAATTGAATTTCCTTTGGGGACTCGAACCTGGTACACTCAACGGAGGTCCAGGCGAAGGTCGGGAATCGCTTGCACATTGTTCTGTCTTTTGTAGGCTCCTGCGTACTAGGGCACGCTGACGCGACAGGGGATTCGAATGCTCCCGGTGTACCGTCAGAGGCAACGGTCTGTTTGATGAAACTGTTATTGTAATCACACTCGTAAGGAATGTTTTTGTAATACATACTTATATTGTGACATAGTTTCGTCAAAATTTGTGTCAAGCGAAAGTAAGCGGAATCTGAATTATTTGCGATTTAAATTTTACAAGCTTTACAAATAAGAAAGCCGCCGGGTGTTCCCGATCCTGTGGTATTACCGGGATAAAATATAGATTATGTTACTCCTTTCAAAGGTTAAAGAGTTTTGAAAATCGGTCAACAGTTTCAGACTTTATCTTTCCCCTTACAAAATAATATTTTATCCTTTTAATATTAGCATAGATTATAATAAACAAATAAATAAATACACCTAAAAACACACCAACTCTATGGGCTCAAAATATGCAGAGCTTGTGATTTGCGTCCACACTGTGTTGGAACCCAGAAAATACATACATATTTAAATATCAAAAACAAACAACCCCGAGAACAAACAATCTGTGTTTATCGCACAAATGAATGCCCCGACCCGTCTCGAACCTGGGACCTCCGGCGTATAAGGCAGAACTACCACCCACGTCGCCACTCGAATACACCACATAATAGTATAGATTGTATATTAAAAGTATATATAAATCAATTATACATTTCCATTTCAGTGTAACCTATGATTGCAACTAAGTAACTAAACTTTATCACTTAGCTACATACGTATAGCATATAGTTTATTACCTGATAACCAATATATAATAATTAATATCATATAAGCGAAGGTCTTTGGAAATTGTAGGTATTTACTAAATAGGTCTGCAGCATATTAACCTACTTTTGTTGTTACTGAATACACTGTTTAATGACGAAATTGAGATTTTACACAGACCAAATTTCTCTTAGTGTCGTCTGCGGGGATCAAGTATGAGATATAAACAAATGCAGTTCAGAAGCACCGTGATTTCCCGCTTTTCGAGCAGTCCGCGTTGTTTATAGCCCGCACTCGTTCGGCCAACTTCTGTCTAGAACATGAGGGCCTTTTGAAATATCGTATATGTGAAATAAGTTTTTATATACTTGATAAATAGCTCTTATTAAAGTGATGTCTATTTTGTTATGAAGAGATCGAACAACTTACTAATAGCATGAAATTATATATCACACTATTCATTTCACATAATATTATCATACAATTTTGTTGAAAATTGTTTTTGTAACTTTACTTTTGGATCTATTATAATAGTTTTAATCAACTTGGTATAAAAAAATATTTGAAAGTGCCTTTGTTTTCTTTGCAGTAATAAATTACTTATAATTTTGTAAATTAAGTACAGCCACGATATAATGATAATTAGGATAAATCCAGTTTTTTAATCACTGCATAGCAGTTTGCTTTTTATTGCAACTTATTAATTAACAGTTGTTTAATAACAAGCGTCATATCGTTTTTTACCATGTCGACATTTTGGGGTGGCAATTAATTTAAAATCAAAAATCTCATTTGGAACTTAAATTGTCAGTTATTAAAGGTGCAATTTTTTTTCACAACGTGAATACGTAGCGTGAAACAATTATCCACAATTTTGTTGTAGCTTTTCAACATCAACATCTACTTATCCACGATTTATTAAAACTAAAATTACGATTTAAATGACACAAATCATCATTATTTACAGTTTCGCTTTCATAAAATCTTGGTTTGGTATTCATATTTAAACAATGCGAGATCGAAAACGTCCCATAGAATTCCATTAGAATTCCCGTGCATGAGATATTGTTTTATCGACCATCGACATAATGATGCACGAGTATATTTATCACAATGCACGACTTTATTACATAACCGTGAATAAATTATACCTGTATAAGTAATCAGGCGGATATTTTTAATATTATTCCTTTTTGAGATTGATGGGCATCCCTATCCTTCTATTGTTTGGACATGATGCGTAGAAATAAAAAGCTATTGTCCTTTTTCGTGGTTAGATATGTGGACGGTTTTACATTATTGATATAGGGACAAGAGGCTTCATTAATATCTACATAATAATCAGTTGATTACTTGTTTTTTTGACAGTGAAAGCCTGATATAATCAAAATCGTAGACACTCTGAAAGAAACTTGCCACAGTCATAGCATTTACTGAAAATTAATCTATTAAGCATAACGCAGGACAGGACACAAAGCCTGTACAAATTCGATTTTAAGTCCTCTTTCAAGTTGTCATCAGCTATGACATTTCTGTTTTACTTCTATCTTCTTTCTGATATACAAATCATATACCTAAGTACTTAATAATTAATGACATAAATGACAATGATAAGACAATTCCTATTATTTATTTATGATCTCAATATAAATCTTTATATAATTTTGACACCTTATAGTAAATAAAAGTAAACCTAATAATAACGTAACCATAACAACTGATTTCCCAAGATGCAGGCCCTTTGAGGCCTAGTTTGAGATCCCCTGGCAACTAGTGCTTATTTTGGCGAGCACCAAAAAGCGACTTGCACACACATGCTCATTGAGTCAAAATGAAATAGCCTTAATAGAGAGTAGATAATAGTTGTTAACCGATCAATTACTAAGTTTAATAACCAGAAAAGATCCAATTAGTTATGATGTTTACAGATCATGACGATCCGTAAAAAGAAAATCAGACTCAAAATCGCTGGTGGCGCGATACGGAATATTTACCTATATTTTAATTAAATATTGATCTAGTTTTTTTTTCTCTTCTGTACCTGCGCCTTGTTATTTCCTACTAAGAAGATGCGCCCACAACGTGAGACAAAACACGTATATTCCGAGTGTTATGTTCGCTGTAGCGTGTGCGAACAATGGTCGCCATTGCGTAAATATATCAGCAAAGATTGCGTCACGATCGATATGTCGAATGCTGCTTTCAAAAACAAGATATTTGCACAAGTGGCTTTAGTATATGGTTGGTAAAGGACGGTGGAAAATAAAAATAATAACTGTTTTAATTGTTATTTAATGTGTGTAACCATGGTGTGACGTAATAAGAGTTTTGTGGTAGGAGGTCACTTAGTAAAGCTAGGTTGTAATAATCATTCAGTGATAAGAGCTTTTTCGAAGATTTTGATGATGCTTGGTAAAACGCAAGTCTTTCAATTCTTATATGATACAGTAACAATATAATTCGATTAAATTTCATGCAGTATGTTTGAGCAATTTTATGCCTATATGTATGGCATAAAATGTTGACATTTTCGCAGTAACTACTGCATTCAATTTTTAATTTCTGCATAGAAGTAAAATACAATTGATACAGATGTTTCCTCTCCAATCAACAAAAATAAATTTTTTTACCAATACCTTACGATATTTGGACAATGGGTACATTGTCCAAATATCGAGTATTTCTATAGAATGCCACATACTTTGCTAAAATGGACGTTTGTAAAGTATGTTGGCGTTATAAAGAACGTGCCAATTATAATATACAGAGGCCATAGTTCGGACGAATCGTAATAACTACAGCTTGGGGCCTGACCAGCCTGAAATTAAAGAGTGTACCTGTTAAATAAAATAAATAAATAAATCCTCAGACAAACACACCAATCCATACCCAAGCTAAAAAGTTCACCACTACACGGCCAGTCGCTAGTAGACGTCTAGGCATACATCAGTCACGAAGCCACATAGATATTATTGTCTATACCAAAATATGTAGTACAACTATCTTGCTCTTCGAGTTTCAAGATGGCCCGTGCATTTGAGCGTGATATATTAATAGGGGCCTAAATGGAAGCCTGCAGCCACTCAAGCGCAGTGAGAATGCCGACGACTGGCGCGCCTCCTTTCACACGCGACGCCGCCGTGCCGTGGACGAGCCGGTGCCGGCGCACGCAGGGACGACGGGTCTATATCCACTGTCTGACTACTCATTTAAATGTCACGAATCTTGAATATTGATTAATTTAAGGATCTTTCGATTCCATTTTACTTGAAAGTGCGGATTGTGGTCAGTATTGGTAGGTGAGTATTTAGCAACGTTTGCGCGACGTATGTATCTATGTCAATGACTACTTATTTTTTAAATAACAGATATGTTTGTTTGTTTATTTGGAATAGATAAACTGTAAAACTATAAACAGTTCAAGAACGATAAGTGGTCCAAACTTTTTCTGTGTCTGCGTTTATTTTTGGTTTTGATCATTGCATCATTTTATACCTACAGAAGGAACAGAGGCTTATTTAAGTTTTAGTATTAACATATTACCACGCGTGACCTGTCTAGTCAGATCTACTAAAACGGTTAAGTTTTGTCATTTTGGTACAAAACTATATTTAATATAAAATAGCCATTATGAGGCGCGTGCGAATATAGAAGGCAATAAAGTGTTAGCCAGAGACAAATACGAGAACCTTTACATCCAATCTCTTTCTTTAAATAACAAACAGTTAAGTATACAAAGGGCATTCAAGAAGCACACGTAAGCCTCTGGGCTCCGGATACATCTGCGAACACATTTGCTACGTAGGAAGACTCGTGCACGATACGCACAATATGATACTACTACAAATTTTATGCATATACCCAATCGACAGTTTATCCCACGCAATAAGATAAGTACGAAAGTTGTAACATGTATCTAATAAGGCAGACAACGTATTTGTGAAAAGTGCAAAAGTCGGGTTTTGACAGGGATTACTTAATAACTTTGAATTTGAAGCCAATGACATTGCTGTTTGTTGTCTTTGTCGCAGGCAGATGGTTCAAACCGATTTGATTGAAAGTGTTATGTCATTTTTATAGTCTTAAATTTTCATCACATTTTAGCGCCATTGTGCTACCGCACCACGCTCACTTCATTCGCTCTGTTGGCGCAAATCTTAAGATATCAACAATATTGAAAGAAAATAATGAACAATCACATATTCCTTTATAGTTAGCTATTCTACATTACGGCTAGCCGGCTAGCTGAACAAATCCTTTCAATCGAACGGCTAGCTGTTAAGTTAAATGGTTGATTCAACCACTCGCCTGCGACATCAACATTTCTTGCAATTGAATTTGATATTATTTAAATTAGACAATAAGCAGTAAGATTGTTTCTTCAGATATTGACACTTGATGCTTTTTGCGTGACCGCCAACACCTTGATTTAACAGACTGCTCCAAAGAGCGAAACGCTTGTAGTGAGGATGATACACAGTAAAGTAAATTAAAATACAATGAATATATGAACAGGAAATATCAAAAAAGAGTCCATAGTTTGTCATAGAATCTGTGTCGTTACGACACAGGTAGCATCAGTTTTCATTTGTCAAAAAAAAAGAAAAACCTTGTTTTATAGAGTACACAGTTCATTGAGATTTATAACGTTATCGAAGTATTGAAAAAAGGGCAGTCGGTTATCGCCTTTTCATGAACGGTAGGAGTTCGTGGGCGAACGCGGCGATAAGGCCGCTAGCTCTGGCTTAAACAGATTGTTTCAAATAAGTGATATAACTACCGAACTTTTTTTAACTGCTGATTAGTTTTAACTTCATGCTTTAGTTCAAGGTATATAATGCTTTTCGTGGCTGTAAATATCCTCGGCAGAAAAGGGTTTACGCTTAGCACTATGTCATACTACCGTGAGCAATTAAAAAAAATCTTTATTTAGTGATTAGTCATTGACATTTTGATTTCTAGCCCGATGCTGGTATGCCAAAACCTGTCGCGTGTTAAATCACATTTCAAATTATTAGAAAGTGAAATATTACATCAGAATATTCTGCGATTTTAGCTCCCGATTATTTTAGGATCCCGCGTTAACTCGTGAACGGGTGCCGTTTGAGGGTGTTCGTCGTTTGGATACTTGGGGGGAGGGAGACTTGCCGAGCTAACAGATGCAGAAAAGAATAATTTTGTATAGACATAAAGAGACTGTAAATTTATTTTGAAAAAAAAAAATATACCCGTGAAGTTTCTTGCCAGTTCTTCTTCACGAAGGTTTTTTTTTCGAACTGGTGGTAGAATCATGTTTTATTTGACGTCAATAAGAACAAGTAATTGTCAATGTTGAGAAATAAATATTTGAATTTGAATTTGAATTTGAATTAGCTCTCCTGAAATCTCGGAATTTTCTAGTGAAGTATGAGGTGCTTGGAAAAAGCGAAAGACTTTATCTTCAATTTCCACCAACGAGATAGAGAGAACGCGTGCCGATATAGTATTATAATTTTTTCGTAGTCTATTTTGTCATTCTTGTTAGTATTAGGCGATTGGAAATACTTTATACTAATTCAATTAGTTTTTGTGTATAATGCTTACTTTATTGGTTCTTAAGACTAGAAAATTTGCTTGTTTTTGTTTTTTCAAACATTTATCGGCCTGCTGGTTGGTTTGTAACTCCGTCTTCTCCTGCTGAGTTTCTTGGTAGGAATTGATACTCATGTCTTAAAACGGGCGTTTACAATTCGGATATTATATATTTCATATAAATGTATTTATTTTGGTAACAATATCATTAGCTTCGCTTACTTTGCGGTGAAGCTATATGTTCAGAAAATGTTATAAGTAGTTAATATTTCTTTTACTATATTAAAACTTGAAAATTATGTTAAGGTGTGCATTGTATTGTGAACACACTTGGTGTTTGTTCAGTTTTTCCCAGACGTTAGCTATCTGCAAATTAATATTTAAAGAAACTGTTATTCACTGTGGAAGGTGACTTTTCTTCCAGTCATTGACACTACTAAGATACATAAGATTAAACCTTAGCTAGTTTGAGCCCGTGACTCTACTATCTATTGTTCGACGGCCTGTAAGTGGCCTTGCCTTTCTTGCCAGAGGTCCCGGGTTCGAATCCTGGTAGGGTCCAGATATTTTATCATATTTGCTTTCTAGTCATGGATGTGTATGTATGTTCATTTAAGTTTATTTCTCATGTATATAATTAAAAAAATATATTTATGTGTGTTTATATATTTCTTAAGTTTATTTATTCGTTATCTAGTATCCATAACACAAGTTCTTAATGATACTTCATTTGGGCTAAATAATGTGGTGTGTTAGTTAGAAATATTTATTTATCTATTTATTTATTGTACAATTACCGTTTTATTTTTGCTTAGTACTATTTTTTACTAGAGGTTTTTGCATGTATTCACCTCAGTGACTTGAACTTGAGGGAATATTAGGAATAAATCAAGAAACCTCCGGCTGTTTACTTACTTTTGCTCTGACCTTTAGAAAGGTTCATTCTTAAGGTGAAAATGCCCCTGGATCAAAAGTATGCTTAACCCTAGACGCAAAAAGGGATGTTATGAGTTTAACGTGTGTTCTGTGTGTCTGTCGCCGATAAGAATAATTTTGCACAGACATAAACAGACATTTATTCATAAATTTATTTTGAAAAAGCTATACCCGTGAAGTTTCTTGCCAGTTCTTCTTCACGAAGGTTCTTCCAAACTGGTAGTAGACAAGCTTTATTTGACACCAATAAGAACAAGTCATTGCCAATGTTGAGAAATAAATATTTGAATTTGAATTATGTTTAATGAAAATCGGTTAAGCGGGTCAAAAGGTTTGTGTTTACAATAAAATGTTTCAATGATTAATTTCTGCCTCGTTCAGTCAGCCATCATTAATGGAGCTGCAGTCTGACAATCTCATCATACTTTTTATATAATTAGCTAAGCACTTAAACATGATTCGGGTAGGTCATGAGATAACGCTTTTTTCTACATTAGTACATTAAATTCTTCACATTTGGTTCTCAACTTACATAACGACACAAGTTTAGTTTTATCTATAAATAACACGATTGTTGCGTAATTCGTTACAGTTTTTATCGGATGTTTTATGAACTTTTTTGTACAATTTGTTCATTAATGGTTTAAACTATTAAACTATGAATTCTTGTCTGGACGTGAAATAATAATAATAAATCCCCAGACAAACACACCATCTGTTTGGCCCCAAAGTAAGCAGAGCTTGTGTTATGGATGACCATACAGCGAACTGGGGGGAAACCTAGAATAAACATACATATATAAATACATACAACCATGACCCGAGAACACACATCTGTGTTCATCACACAAATGTATGCCCCGGCCAGGACTCGAACCTGGGACCTCCGGCGTATGAAGCATGGCTACTTACCACTACACCACTCGTTCGTCAGTGAATAAATTATAAATCAATAACCTGAAATCATTTTGTAATGTTTATAAAATATTTATAACGTTGGTTTCACAAATTGATATAGGGATTCGACCCTCGGACTGGTAATTGAATTTAAATCTGACGGTAAATAGCTGCAGTTATAAAGAACCACTATATTTCTCTTGTTTGGGTCATTCTTTTAGAGATTGTAAAATATCTCCTAATTTTGGCATACAGAAGTGACATTATTAGTGTTTCATTTAACTCTAAAAGAATGACCCGTTTATAAAACCTAATCTGAGCAATATTTTTTAAAGCATAACTAATTTAAATTTGAACGGGGCGGTTACAGCTACGTAAGGATCGTCCGACTCGTCTTCGCGCGCGGTGCTATGTTTGTGTGTGTGTTTGCGCGCTGTGCAACGCAAATTTTGTGTGGCAGAGACGCGGCACCCGTCACGCCTTGTGTGAACGTGTCAACACCTATATAAGTTGTACGTTCTACACGAGCAGCTCCTGGCACCGTTTGAACGTTTTATTAAAAATTATACCTATAGATATAGCTTTCTAATCGTAAAGGATTGTTAAAATCCATAAACGTACCAAATAAATAAACGTACGAATGAATAAATCTTTTTATTGTAGATTTTTTAGTTCCATCTTCTTTTTGGCTGTAGCTCTTTTTTTAACTTATCAGTTTTTAATAAAATCTTCGAAAACAATGGTTTTTAATAGGGAGCATATTTTTTTCCCTAAGGTTTTTGCTCTGCGTTACACGTGCTTTTGGAGTTGTTGACCGAACATCAAAACACCTACCTACGCAATTTTGGCTGAATAATTTAACTTGTTTTCTGTTTATACCTGAATTTACAGGCTGTTAACTTTTGATGTTATTTATGTCATGAGGTTTTCACGTCTTAACGGTTATGACAAAAAATCCAAAGGTAGAAAACTTCTCAAAGCGATTAACTTCAATTAACAATTCTTGCAGGGAAACTGAAACGCGCGGTTTTTCTCGCGTATCTCTTGATCCCTTGGGAATTTTGGATAAAAT
Organism: Marasmarcha lunaedactyla; assembly: GCA_923062675.1. Taxonomy (NCBI): domain Eukaryota; kingdom Metazoa; phylum Arthropoda; class Insecta; order Lepidoptera; family Pterophoridae; genus Marasmarcha; species Marasmarcha lunaedactyla. Next base: position 9,938,231 of record OV281343.1, on the reverse strand, counting down.
ATAGTCTGCGTTTCTTAGGGCAATATTTTCTTTCTAATGGTCAAAACATTCAAAAAACTTAGTTCAGTTAGTTTTTTTACATTTCTTACAAACAAACGAATGTCTGTTTTTTTGGTATAAGTATAAATAGTTTTCGATGAAAACCTTGTGTTGTGCGTGACCCTAATATTAAGTAGATTTATATATAAATAGAAATACTGCAAGAATAATCGTACTGAACAATCCCACAGATATTTGTTTCCATCAAAATTAATACCTTTGTCGACGGAGCTAAAAACTTACAACATAATTTAAAAGAGACGCAATACAAAACGTTTTGACGATAAAGGCAAGCAGGTATAATTATGCACTTTCTGGTCTACCGTAATTATCAAATGACTAGCACGGAATACTTAGCACATTAATTAGCATATAAATTGCTAATCGTTTAGTTATGCGTTTTTGTAAAGTTAACGGAGAAATGACATTGCCAAACTCCTATTGGTTGACGGAATTTCGAACAAGTCGCGTTCTTATCAAATGCAAAACTATAATTTTACTATGGTTTACGAAACTGGCCATTATCGGTGAATGCAGCGTAGTGAAACCGAGGAAAATGCAAACAATTGTAAATTCTACTGCTTTGTCTTAAGGTTGAAAGTTGTTTTGTGTTTTCAGACTCAGTGCATTAAATGCAACCACGTGCGTTTTATCAGTAAGCCCTGCATGATTGTTTCGTTTCGATGAAGTTTTATGTTTATTTCCACTTGTTGGATGGATAAGAATACTTTTGCGGAATATGTTACATGGTCAAGTTTAACTTAGGACTTGTGTTTCTAGGATTTTTCGTGACTGTAAACTATACTTAGGAGGCTTTGGTGGGATTTCGTTAGCTTTAAGTAGAAAATAACTGATATTATCTCATATTGCTTTGTGAGTGCGGTATGAATGAATGAACGTGCGAATGATAATTGTGACGAGAAGTCGACTAGATAAAAAATCCATCTATCCTGGATAGAGTTTCGACTCATTTGAATAGAGCCGGTGAAAAACACCTCTTTGAAAGAAACGGTCTGTGACTGCACAGAGACCCGCAAAGCGTCCATAGTTGTAGCTTGATAAACGGAAAGTCTATTGCTATTAACGACTTTAGGTTGACCTGATTCTTCACTATTTGAACAATAACTTAACCGTCGTGGCAACGGCTTGCGTAATAATATACTGATTTTGGATTAAATATTAAGGTAAAAACCTCCTAATGTATGCACCTATATGAGTGCCGCATATGAGCTATAGCAAATCTAAAAAATATTTCATCGATGCCGTGTAGGTACCTATATACACCATTACGCAGACGGACGCAAAGCAAAGCGGTACTCTTGCACAATCATTATCATACATCATAAACGAAGCATAACATCCTTTGCTATAATTTAATACGTAGTTCTCTTTATGAAAAACGTGCATTTAGATAACTAAAGGGCTATTAACCCAAGATTGCTGTATTAGTGACTTGTCATGTATGAAATTCTTGCAGCCAGTATTGTCAGGGGTGAGACGTCAAAAAGGTTGTACGTTTAAAAAAAGATAATATACTTTTTTTAGTTGAGCGAGGGGGAAACTCGTTCCGTACAGACATTTTGTGTGAATGAATGTAATGAACTATATTATTGCAATGCGTTTATGGTGCGTAAATAGTGTACCTACATTATAAATCCTTAAAAAAATGAGAATAAACGATCAAAATGTACGATCAATGTACCTACTTTGCCACGTATCAAAAAAAGTTCTATAGATAATACACAGCATTAAAATTCTTTTCCAGTTCACGAGGTCACTTTTAGATTATAGTTATAATATTTGCATTCGTTTGTTTCGTGCTAATACTGCGTATTTACTAATACTAATTTGATATGCTATAGATGATAGCATATTTTATTTTACTGTTTTTGAACCTTATCTAATCTTGAAATATTAAGTAGGCAGCAATGACAATTCTATTAGGCGTCGTAAAACTTTAAAGTGTCGATAAAGAATGTGTACGTGCTTAACTCGTGGCAAAAATAAATAGCATGCAACGATTATAATGTCATATTTTCAAACTTGATCCTTATTAAGTTTAGCAAATTATTAACACATTAAGAACATTTTATTCAATTACCTATGAATGGCTGTTTTACTTTCATTTAGCCGTTACAACAGTATTGTGGATTCACATTTTTTATAAAAAGAAGGTTGAATTTTCCTATTTCTCTATCAATTTAAGGAGATACCAAAAGATATGGACGACCATTAATATATGCTATTTATAGAAAACAAGCCAAATATAAAATACTAATACCCTGCCCGTATTATAACTATAAAATTTTGTGTGTTGCTTGAAATATTACTATATTAAGGAATGTAAAAGCAACACATTATTTCATTTTATATAACTAATATGCTTTACAAAAAATAATAATTGAATGTTCAGGTATTTCTAGTAATGGGGCACGGAAATTCTTCACCTTGTATTTGCCTATACCCATATTATTCAATTGAGGCATGGAAGTGATGACAAACTGCAGACAATGTTCGATCGAGACGGCTCTGTATACGCCTTGTAAAAATAATCAATTGAATAAGGTTGCTATAATTTGACGTGTGTCATGTATCAAGTGCCATCCACGAAGACTACGGACGTATGTATATGTAGACTAAAAAAGTTGTAGCGAGATGGCACTCGCTATGCAGAGGAAGAGTGCTTAGCTTTTACATGCTTGTTAAGCAACGGCTTCTCACTTTATATTCGTGAACGGCAGCTGTTTTTGAGTTTTTTTTTGACATTTTCTATGAGGTAAGTCTTAAATTTAAATATCTTAGGTTTGTTGCGGAGACCGCCTCAAGTACCTTGAGTTGTCATTGAAATTAGATCTCTTCCGCCCTTAGAAGTTACATTAATAGTAAAAACTTAACACTTTCTAAATAATTGCTTCATAAGCGTACCGTCTTCATCGGAGGTTTCAAATTGGAATCGAAGTTGAAGCAATTATGTAATTAAATACGTGACAAGCTTTACTAACTTTGGTGTCGTAAGTACAGTTTTCCAGATTTCTTTCTTATCTGCAAATGATCAAACATAGATAAGTTAGACGCCACTTCGGACTTGAATCTGCAATACAACTACATGCTAGATCGACATATTGATTGTTATCTAGAAGGCAAGATAACGTGCGTCTCGAGAAACCCATACATTACAGTTTGTACGCGCTCGATAGCCTACGTTCTTCAGTTTCTATGAATCTTAAGATGCATAACATCCTCGGCTAATCATTTTGAAGAGCTATGGATCCAAGTCCGTTGACCGTGATTATCCTATATGAAACTTTGGATTAAAAAAGCGAAGTGTTGTTGTGGGTATAACTGCGCCGCATACGCCGGAGGTCCCAGGTTCGAATCCTGGCCAGGGCATTCATTTGTTCTCGGGTCATGGTTGTTTATATGTATATACGTATGTCTCTTCTGTCCCCCCTTCCCCCCTAGTTCGCTGTATGGTCATCCATAGCTGTGCTTACTTTGGGGCCATTCAGTTTGTGTGTTTGTCTGGGGATTTATCATTATTATTGTGTAAAACAATGCGATTTTTTGTAGGAACCCGTAACTTATTTTTTGTTTACGAAGCGATTCGCACCGATGCGATGCGGTGTTTGTGGAATGTAATCGGCGTATAGGCCGAACTATTCCAGAGTCTTGATGGAAGAAGTTTTATTAAAATTAAAGTACAGCTGTTCATTATAAATACAATTTAAATCACATTTTATTTCGCATAAAGCGGAAGCAAAAAATAAGTGAAAAACCCAATGAAAACGATATATCTACTCTTTTATGTCAAAATAAAATATAGCTGGTTTATATATACTATTCCTTACTTCAATTGTTAGAAGTAATTTTATATAAAATAGTAAAACGTAATATACTGCAATAACAATTTTAGAATCGTCGTGTACAAAACAACTAGCACTAAAAATAAATTAAACCAACAATTTTTAGAAATCTATTTTATTATTTTTTCTCCAGAAGTTCCATTAAAAAAAGGTTTGTTACTTTTCTTCCTCAGAGAAAAAAATATCCTATATTTTTTATAAAACCACAACTCTGAAGTTTTTTATAACTGGCAGGCTACACGTGTTTTTTCAAGGCTTCTTTTTAATAATTCACTGGCAGTGCAGTCCCACCATCTTTACTTCAGGTAAGGGTGGCTCTGCGCTCTACACGTAAATGAACTGTGACATTTAGTCACGTAAAAATGCTTTAGTTCCAGATTTTGCTACTAAACAGATAAGGTTGGTTGCATTCTAGTTGAGTCCAGGGCAGGTTCAGCACAGATTGCTTCATAAATGTGCGCGGGAAAATTGAGGTTATATTTTTACATTTTTCGTTTGTTACTTGCGGTCAAATACTATCTCGTAATGTTGCTCCTTGAAATGTAAATTATTTATTTATTTATTAAGTTATTTTGAATTAGTTGGTGATTATGATTTTAAGCCTGTAGATTTCAACCGTTTTACTATGAAATTCATGAAATTTTATTTATGTATGATTAATTTTAATTGCACATTAGTTATCGCGACATCATATGATACATCATTATTAAAATTAGTCAATTCTTGAATGCAAAAATTGGCCAGTAACCTCATACGAAAATGTAAATACATTGTAACCGAAACTTTATGTGTATCATGTGCGCAATAAGAAAAAATCTCATTTACAAAATATTATTCTTGCAACCTACATTCCCTTTCTACCAAACTCCCGTCGCTCATAACTTATATTAAAGACATCTATACAATTTTACAAATGCTTACAATTCGTAAATATTTGTGTTGTCAACGTAAGTATTCCACTAACTACCAAACTATGTGCCCTAGTTCGCTAGCGTTGTGCCGTTTGCATGCCTTTTAAGGAGTTCGTCACATTTTTTCTGCTATCGCTTTATTTTCCATACAATTATTTATCAACTTTTTAATAACCTTTTTTATCTGTGAAACGAATTGCTTTTTTAATAAGTCGTTTGTGTTTTGTATTGTAAGTCATATAGACTTGGTTTTTTATTGTTAGTTTTAATACTGAAAATATTATTAGCTTAATATTACTTTTTAATCTATAAAGTTGTAATAGACATGATATGGTAAATTATGTTATATGCTAGTTCAATAAGTTATTATAGGAACTAAAAAGAATACCTAGAATATGTCGCTATTTGTTAGTCAGTTTGTCTATATCGTCCTTAAGTGTAGCCCTAGAAACTTAGTATACTACTCCGTAAAGACTGCTTGATAGCGTAATGAGACGTGCCCAGTTTTTACTTATTTGGTCAGGTTACTCAAATCGGTGGTTCTGAAGGCAGCACAAAACACGAATACTGGAGAGTGCGGTGTAGGGTACGCGGGCGGCAGTCCATAGGCATAAACTGCAGCTAAGTTCTGAGTCGCGAAGGTATATGACGCGTACTGTATGTGCCGACTTGTGACGATCTCTCATCCAAAACCTGTTACAATGGTGTGGCGGCTGATTTGCTTTGATAATCTGTTTTGGTGAATATCATTAAATTTTTGTATTTTCTTCTTCTAGATGCTACCGTTTCTGTTATCATGACAATGTTTAAAAATTTTCATGACATACTGATGATTTTCATGACTTTTTATTTGTCCCATAACTTTCCTGTATAAATTATATTTTCGAATTAATTATTTCTTGTGGCTGAAGTTGCGCTCAAATGATATTGCTGTCACGTAGTTTGATAAGATTTTTTCCTGTTTCGTTTTACATTTTATTTTAATTTATGTAATAGGCGTAATTATGAACTTCTTTCCTTTTTTCAGTCTGAAATGAAATGAAATGAAATGAAATGAAATGAAATGAAATGAAATGAAATGAAATTTCTTTTCCCCTTGGTATATTTTCGCAAAGTTTTGTGGTGTAAGGGATAAGCTCTTCTTGATTTACGTGAAGACTCGGATTCGAATCTTTTAGCTAAGACGTATATCTGAATGGTGTATATCATGCTTATAAACGATGGTAGTTTTATGTGTGTGAACTTTCACTGAATTATTTTTAGCGGTTAAGTGATTTCACACAATCCTAAAATAACCTATAATAACGTAAAATATAAAACAAGTCATTTAAGTTGTTATTGTAATCCGAAGATTGCAAAGGTCACAAATGATTATTATTTTTTTATATATAACAAATAAATGTAATTTGTCTTTATATCTTACGTAAATATTAATTAAACTTCTAAAAACTTCTAAATCCATACTACGTACGTCAACCTAAAACAAGTTTCTTTCGGATTGATTTCTAAAACAATCCAAGTTTCATAAGCCGATGGAACTGGTCTCTCGACACAAATATGTATCGATTATTTCTTGATCGTTCGTTACTTAAGCAGCACTAAATTGCTTGATTAATTAACTTATTGAACTTGTTCTACCGGCTAATGAAAGTAATTTGAATTTTTGTCGTAAAAAGTATCAAGATTATTTCTGTAACTTGATCTATCGGACTTAAATTATTACCCATTTCATAAAGATTTAGTGGCATTTTTTTATAACATAATAACGGCTATACTTAGTGGAGTCAAATGCTTTGCTTATGTTAAAGGATAAATTCACTAAGCATGCTTAGGGAGCCTTAAGTAACCATTTGATTTCTCTGAGTTCGAATATGAGCCTTACTTCTTGACAATGTAGCTTTCTAAAGGTGAAAGAGTTGTGAAAATCGGTGCAGCCGATTCAGAGATAACCGATTACAAATCAAACCAATAAATTAATAAAAGTGAAAGGTTTACTAAATACCTCTGAATGGGTGGGAAAAGGCGGAATTGCTGTGGATGATATTAAATGTAAAGGAATATGATATAAAACTACACACAAATTAATTAGGGTGATATTTAGGAATTTACGCTAACAAAGACAGGGACAAGCACCAGTCTTCGTATGTGTAAGTAGGTAATTAAAAATTTCAAGTAAAAGGAACATTCGGCCAGTGAGAACGGTCCGCCTTTCACTGAGCGTCTTGCGCGAGCGCCGACATCTTTGTAATGGGCGACGGGCAGTCTGTACAATGCGGTGAATTAGTTATTGCTGTTGATGAAATGAATCAATTACTATATGATTATATATATATATATATATATATATATATTTATTTGTTTAGTAGGTTATGTATGAATTACTGTAGAATGAATATATAAATAAAGACTCCAACTTTCGAACTCGGAGACATCGAATATTTACATCAGGCGCTCCTAAGTATTGAGTTTGCTTTGCAATATCTATAATTAAAAGCACCTTAAGTGTCCGTTTGACATATCTAATTACGACCGCAAGACTCTAAAATCAACCACAGTGTTCATCAAACATGCTACTCCCTAACATAGTCCGAACTCCAAAACCCGTGTAAAAGCAGGAATTCTATCATCCACTCAGCCATACTTTAAAATCCAGTTAGTCATCAAAAGTGCATTGCTTGCTCATTGGAACTATGAATTACCTACTTGTACTTAAGAATTTATTTACAGCCTGTGTGAACAGGGCCTTACAATATTGTCTTTCACGCTTTTCAACCAGTCTCAATACCGTGCCCATTCCTTTAAAGTTCCAAAATCAAAATTGTTCACTGTTCCATGTTTGTAATTGCTCAGTAACTCAAATTGATTACCAATCTATTGGGTCAGATACACAGATAAATACAACGTATTTGATATGGGTACTTCTATTGACCGTTCCTCATAAGAAAATGTGTAGGCATAACGGTAAATTTCCGAAAGTAAGTACTCACGATGCTGTGTAAAAAATTCAATCAATCAGCTTCCGAAATATTTTGGTTCAACGATATTTCTATAGAGTTGATTTTCAGTCAAACCAAGATAGTGCTCGGTATCGATCGGAATATCGAAATTGAGCTCTAGTTTAACTATTGTAGGTTCATTTTCGGTTGATACCTGTTTAGCCCGGATACGCTTGATCTGCTCAAGGAAACGTATAGTCAGTCATCGGCGTCTACTGCATTGAAGCATTGTTCATTTTGCAAGACACCTCATTTCTTTTTAAAACTTGTGAAATTGTTCTGAGAACCTAGTTAACTCAGTAGTTCTAGTTAGTTTTTCAAATTACTTACCTAACGTCAACAACAATACAAAAGACGTAAAACAACGAAATGAGTCTCGTTTGTCAATTTCAAATACCGAACAAGCGAAAAGCCGCGGAGTTTTTTTTAAATGAGGCCAAAAGGTAAGCGACGAGAGCGAGATGATAGAGCCACCTGTTTGCGTCTGCCTGCATTCCTCTTGTGCACCGTTACCGCACGGAGGTTATTCTCAACAATCGAGTTACTGGTTGGCTGTATGTTTTTTTTTATTTTTCTTAACGAGCGTCTATCTAAACAGGTAGATGCATTCTTCAACACGAATATGTTGTTTGCATGGCCTCTTTTGACTTATAATCGATACTAATTTTACCTAGAACCGCAGTTTATTGCAAACGGATACGGGTTTCCCCGTTTCGCAGCGATAATTACTATTTGATAACGTAATCTTGTAGGTTTAGGTATTATCACGTGTTTGTTACGATACTTATTTAATAGGATAACGTTTTAAAATATTTAGGATTGTTTGTTAGAGATTTTATCTTTCAGTTAATTAAATTTAGTTTTAGTTTTAACGGGGATAGGTGATTGATTGGTATTGTTTCAAATTGGTAACAGTAACCTAAAATGGACAGGAAGAGTCTCATCCTGGTTTTCATGACAGAAATTCATAAATTTTATGTTCCAGGAAGATACGCTCGTATACATCAGGAAACTGTTCAGTAGGTAATATACCAGAAAATGCAGAACGATACTTGAAATAACTAACAAATATATTTTACAATGAATTCCTTGTATATTTATAACAATTGATCCTCAGACCAAAATTTCCTTTCGATTAAATTATATTAAGTTTTATTTGGTGATTTGGTCGTGTCTTTAAATCTTGCAAATAGATTTTACTTTAAAGTGAAATAAACGTTCCTATTTGTCGAACTTTTACTAAACTCTATAGTTTTTAAAACAGGAAACTTGCAAATCTAACAGTTTTATAGGTGTAGCAAAAATTAGAACAGTAATTTTGAACTCATAAACAAACCGAACGGCCCGAGCCTGCAACGCGACGCGACAACTTGCTAAGCAAACAATAATTTTATGACACATTCATGAGATCATTCAACCTGCCTGTTTAGCTAGAATTAACAACAAACGCCGAATTTTGAATTTAGAATTTACGAATTCTAATTCCGAAAATACATAGACTAAAATTTGCTGTCGGCATTTTTAAATGTGGAAACTTTGTGCTGCGTTCACAAAATAAGTAGGCTTTATGGTTATGGACTTTGTATCTATAACTGGAAAAATAAATATTGAGGTCGATGGATAGTTTCAACATCATTTATTAAAACTTAGAAATGCTTACTGCAGAGGTTTATTTTCTGAAAAGAGAGAGACGACGCCATCTAAACGACTTAATGCCAACTGTCGCAAGCTTGTCGAGCCTGTGGTGTCGCGAAGTAAAAATTTTCCTAAATAGTATGCAATAGGTTATATAAAAGGTTTATGCCCACTTTGAGCATTTCTTCTACCACCAGATACAGTGCGCTTATTCTGTCAGGCTACTCTTTGGCCGTTTTCCCATCGTAATTTAATTTGGGAGTTGTAATTTTTATGTACTTTTTATTTTTCCTAATTTTTTTATGATAATCTGTTTATATTCTTGTTTTTTTGTAAACAAATGTATTTGCTTATGAATATTCAGGAATGTTGTTTGGCTATTGGTCGATTACGCCATTTCTTTAGGTTCAATAAATTAAATTCTGCTATTGAATAAGAACATATTCTAAGAAGGTCATAACTACCACATGATTCAAGGTTTAGTCGATGCTTTCGGAGACCTATTTTGTCAATACCGCGTCGTCTAATAAATATAGCAAATACTTACCGGCCACAATAATAATAGATCGAAATATTCCCAAATACGTGTATATACTCGTTATATTGTAGTTTAGTATCTATGAAGTACCTACCAACGATCTCGTTATATTACGAATATTGTTCCCACTTTGTGCTCTATGCTAATTATATAAAGTGTATTTTGATGTATTTCTCCAAGCACAGCAACCGCTAGATGGTGGCATGGGAATTCTAGGCTGGCGGATATTTGCGTGTGCGTATTAACTGTTTGATTTAGTCCGTATTGTATTATATGTGTCATGTAATATACCAGCTTATTCATGATTCGATAAAATATGACACATGAATTCTAATGAACACTGGCTATCCAATAAACTTTGTTTGCTAAATAATTAAAAGGCAAAGTTGTAGCATGTCAATGTCATTCTCGTTTTAAACGTCTAACGGTCCAGTGCCTAACGCACAAAACCGCGTCCATTATTTTTTTATTCGTAGAAAGCAATTTTATCGTACGGTATGGAGATAAATTTCGCCCCAAATTGTGCGCCCGTATCTCGTTACCCGCATGTGATTAAGTCGCCCTATTTTTTTTACATTTTACGTAATGTCCATGTTAAGCGAATATTGAGAAAAATAATGTTTTTGCCTAACAATTCGTCGTTAGTCACCCATAGGCTTGTTACGTAAATTTCGATAGCAAAGCGATAACAAAAATCGCGCGATGTTTGCTCTTCAATAACTAATTACCAAAAATATGGCTCTAAGTACAGCAAACAAATTGTTTGAAGTTTTTTTGATGAGGTATAATGGCCATATTTATGGTTTTTATTTAAATCGATTTTATAGCCCAAAAACCAGCCACAAGTACCTACTAGGAGTCATACGGAGAGACTTATAAGTAGCTGATACGTATATATGGTACTCTTTTATTAGTCTTTCTTTTTTCTCAAATGCCACTGTCGCCTAGTTGTTGTGAATTTTACCGATAGTTAATATTTATTTTCCGCCTATGTACTGCACAAAACTATGTTGACCCATCAATCATTATTCCGGATAATTTCGAATATCTCACTATTAAACAGGTTTATCACACTGTAGATAATTAGCAGCAATGATAGTGGGCTATTCGATAGTTATTTATTGACATTGAGCTTAGATAATGGTGAATTCATAATAAATAATTTTCTGATAACAATGACAATGTTACCTTCTATAGGGGATTAGAGTGTTGCGTCGCGTACGGCAACGTTGCATTAACTCTATGTTGTCTTTACTGTCCATACCGCAAAATATTTATGAAACCTGACTGAAAACTTTCTTGATATAAATATATTTCAAAGTTATTTGCACACTGCACTATACTTCCGTAACTTACAAATTGTCAAAGCTTTTTCATCAACATACAAAAGTGCGATTGAACGGGGACATTAATAACTGCCAGGTCGATATAGTTTTGATAGATATGAGATACCTACAATGTCACTTCGAAAGAGATAACCAATTTTATTGAAATTCAAACAAAGATGTTTATGAAAAGTACAATGAAATGAGCTAATTAGTTTTCGAGATGCACTGCCATCCGCGAGGCGCCTCACTCCTTTTTTATTTTATGGTTGCACACTGCGATGTCTAGGAATATACAGAGTACCAGATTAAGGCGGCATTTGCCGCTGACTCTGATTTTTTAAAGATTTTAGCAAAAACAACACATGGTTCTTTGAATTCTCACTCCTAATCTAATCTTAATGAAAAACAAGTGTAATGTAAAATCAATTTTGCTGTTTGTTACATAAATACCGAAATAAAATGTAGTGTGTAAATGAGCGATTGTAACTGGCATTCGTTTTGGAAACACAGCAAAACACAGCAAAGTTTGCAAGACTTGTTCAAATGTTTACGCGGCCTCGACGGAAACTCTGATACAGATTCGATAACATTTTTTTTTACGTTAATCATTGTTACTTTTAATTTCCTGCCTTTCGCATTCTCATTTTGTTTTATTTTCTTCCAGGTAAGTTGCATTGCTAAGGCGGAGACAGTGGTTTTACTGGTGCATAATGATTGATGATTGTGTAAGTATGTTGTAAACAGTAAAAGAAAAATGTAAAATGATTTTATCAAAATTCTTTTTTTGTTGTTTATCGATCGTCGGGCGGCTAGCGCTAGTCTGGTGTAAGACAATCAGACCGGAACAAATGTAGTGTTGTGCTGAGAATCTGAAACGTAACATTTTGTTATCGATAAACTTCTATTCTGTATTAACTTTTTTCCCATAACAATACATATAAATAAAAAAGGTGTGGCGTTCTGATTATTTGCAGAGGTTAAGAAATAATGATTTTATCTGCGTAAAACTGTAATTGAGCTATTGTTGTGGGCCTTTTTATATAACCTTCTTATCATAGGATCTAATCCTCGAATGAATATTCCTTTATAATATTCTTGTAGGACACAAATTGGACGTCCAATACCCAAACGAATTCGAATACTAATTTATCTATTTCCGTCCTTAGGTACTCACAGAAAGAAAGCACTTAAACAATACACTTTTTCACCATAATTAAATATCCGATCAGACTTCCAGTAAGAGTTCAATTAGCATTCACATGTGACATAAAGGCTGGCCATAATAGTACACTACGACCAACTTATCTATTCAGTAAAGGTTGGCGCTGCATTCTACGCGTAGATGAAGTTCGACGTTCAATCACGAAACAAATGCTTTAGTTCCAGTTTTTTCTGCCTAACACATAAGTTGGCACACTGGAAGATGTTTAGGAAGTTAACAATGTCAATGCCACATAAATATGTAAAGTTGCGGGTGCTTAGTTAGCGCGTCACGTTGTTCTTGCCCAAACCACGCGGAGAGGTCGATGACCACCGAAAAAGCCAATGACTTGACGCCTCGCCGATCTATCTATAAGTACGGAGTTGCAAAAACGTGGAGTCATTTTCGTTTTATCTCGAGGATGGTAAACCAATCGTTTTTTGTGAGGAAAAGCAGAGGTACATTCCTACCTACCGTTATTGCGTCCAGCAAATAGTATAGAAAGCTTAGTAGTGGACTTTCCATTAATAATTCATTGTTGAATAATTGTAAATCTAATAGTTATATCTTAAAAGCATAGTAAAGCAAGCTGTTAACAGGTTTTCTTGTAACCTAGCCAATAAGCGTAATGTGCGCTTTACATGTATTAAGTAGTTAAGTTGGTAACAAAATTTTAAGTTACTACATGTCACTTGTGTGTCCAAACGGATTAAGTAGTTAAGTTCAAAAGTTCAATGAAGATGAGCAGTGATGAATGTCAAGCAATTCGTCAGTTCTGTACTTAGATATATGGTAAACGTGATTTTGGTCAAATTCAGAGAAAAATTACGATAGGTGTGGTAAACCCTTAAATATTCTTCCACAAATTTTAAAGTTGAAACTAAACTCCACTTCGACATTGAAAAAAAAAGAGAATATGCGACATAAATACGAGCTCTTGCCGCCACCGGCTTTGTCAACTTATGCACTTAGACACGAAGGTACGCTCTCCACCTCCCGCCCCCTCAAGGCGGGCGTCCCTCAGGGCTCGGTACTCGCCCCTCTCTTATATACCACATATACCAATGATATACCTATCCCGTCAAAAGGTGTTCAACTCTCCCTATTTGCCGATGATACCGCCCTGTACGTCAAGGGCTTGTACGTCGACTCCCTCATCACCAAACTCCAAAAGGCCGTAAGCGACCTCGGAGCTTGGTTCAAAAAATGGCGAATCGATGTGAATCCAGAGAAAAGCTCTGCGATGCGATTCGATCATAAACGCCGTCGCCCCTGCGACCCCCATATCCGAATGCTAGGTACGCCCATCCCGTGGGCTCAAACCACCAAGTACCTAGGCGTAACACTCGACAGAACGCTTTCATTCCGACCTCACATACTGAGAGTTACCAAACTCGCCCGTATGTACATGGGCCGCCTAAACAGTATGTTAGGCGGGCACAGTAAAATGTCTCTTAGAATCAAGCGAACGCTTTTTAAGGTTTGCGTCAGACCAGTCATGACATATGCCGCCCCAATCTTTGCACATGCCAAACCCTCCAATTTTATAAGCTGCAGGTAGTCCAGAATCCCTTCTGCCGTAGGGCCACGGACGCTCCGTAGTACGTGCGAAACGCAGACCTGCACAGGGATCTTGAATTGCCTACAGCTCAACAACACATTCGGACGCTCTCCACCGCTTTTTTCAAGCGATCCGAAGAGCATCCTAACCCCCTGATACGCGAGTCAGTAGCTTATACTGCTCCGTCCATGCCGTCGAGGTAGAAAGTCCGTAGACCGAGAAATGCACTCTCGGATCCCCCCGATCAGCTCTCGGCTAATCTGGACCAGCTTAAGGCTGCCCAGGCCGAATAATCACCATATAAAAATGTCATTTGCACCTTAAGTGATTAGTATTCTCAGCGGGTGACCCTCTTGTGGGTCCCTGTTTGCGCACCCACCTCCCTACCCGGGTGTCGCTCCGATGAAGGCTGACAGCATTCCCATGCTACAGCCAGCAAGGTGGTTTTTAGTGGGTAGGTTCCACTTTGGTGAGTCCCACATCACCGTCGCGGAAGTCGGTTGCCTGCGGCGGTATGCATGACGCATCTTCCACCTCCCTCCCGTGAGGGTGCTGTTTAGGCGGCATAAAAAACAAGAATCCTAATCTACTTAATCACTTGCGTACTAAATTTTAAGTTACCATTTGTGAGTTAATTGACTGTTTACTCGCAACTTTTAACTTAAAATTTAGTTACCAACTTAACCAATGAACGCGTGTAATCCAGCCATAAGCGAAAGACGTTAATTAATGATGTCATAACTTTCTCAATATGACAACTGCCAAATATCGTGAAGGTCTCTGCAAACGCATCATTAATCAAGAATCCAGAAAAGTTATTATTATTATTATTGATTGTCTCCTTGAGGGTACCACTTACTTACCATCGCTACTCGCTTGCTGGCTATACTCGTATATTATTGAAATATAATTAAGTTCCAATAACGGTTACAACTGTGATAGATAAACATTACAACTACTTTTTAAATTGCTTCACAATAAACCGGGCCAGCCAGCAATGGCGACCGTTCCACGGGCGCAAGTAGGTAATCCCATTAGTGGACTGATTAGTTCCCTGCTTCACTCCTAATCATCCCTATGGACATAGCTCTGTGTGAAATGAACTCGGTTTTTATTTTTTTATGTATGTTACGTTCAGCTTTATGTATGTACGGGTTAAAATGTCGAAATCTATGGAAATTCTTTCAAGATCCACTTTATATTTGCATTGTATCTTTAGTTCTTAACAAACATGCAAAATCTTAACTAAGTACAGAGTTGCATTACTTTCTTATGAGTATAATTTTAGTTTGACATTAAAATATCTGTAATGAAATATCTGTTTGTAATTATCCGAAAATTAGCTTGCGTAGGTTGAAATAATAATCGTTTGTGGATATTGACTGAATACATAATGGTTATAAATTTCCTATAGGTAATTATTGCACTTGACTCAAATTGAACTCCTCATTTAGGCACTGACATAATATTGGACTGCAACATTCTTAAATTAAAATTTTGCGATATATGTAGCACAAACAGAAAAAGTTTTTTATCACTTGCAATAAAAAAAAATAGAGAAAGGCTGGTGATAATAAGCTATTGTTATTATGCATGGAATAACTAGTCTGAAGCAGTGGATTAATAAGCAAATAGTAGTGAACTATTTGTCACTAAATTATTTAAGTAAATTGTCAAATTAGGGTGTATTGTAGAGTGATACGAGGTACCTAAAACAGGTTGTAATCAGCGGTTATTCAACCCGGGTGCTTGAACTCTTATAGCGTTATTTTCAAGGTTTTTTGTTGGCTCCCAGAAAAATTCTAAGCCTCACGCGAGAGTTGTTTAAAAAAAAGTTAGTGTATGTTTGGCGGGAAAAACATGTTGGTAAATATTTTCGGTAATACTAGCTGTTTACCTTTTTTCATAACGGTCGAAAATTTCAATTAGGGTCTATAATCTATAATGCCCGCATGGTGTCAAATGGTGTGAAGCTGCTACGTGAAACATAAAATGTTGATTCTGGGTTACATGTTTGCGATTAATACGGGTACGCTCAATTTCTGTTTTGTTATTTTATGTAACATTAAATATTGACGTACAGTGTTTTTGTATGAATTTCAAGAGATGCCAAATAAAGTGGGTTCTGTATAGGGAAACCACTGGTAAAACCTGGTGGCCTGTAATTGTAAACTGTAACATGTGTCAATGATTTGAACAATGATTTTCACATGATTGAAACTGTCAATGGTATGTTTTAAGTCGAGGTCAAAGGGCGCTGCTGATTTTGCCTATTATTACAACGTAACAATGCTTTTCCATTTTTTTTATTTGAATAAAACAAACTTGATATTTTTCATTTCCGTTACAAGCTTTTTTATTTTTAATGTCATTAAGATACCTATATGTTTGGTGTTGATAACTACATAACTTTGAATTTCGTCCAAAAGATTCCAGTAATTTTGCGGACAGAACATGGTTGCAATAACTCTTTTTAGCGTAGAAAACCGGTATTTTCCTATACAAGCAATGACCTACCTTTAAGGTCACACGCATTAGTCAAGCTACAACGCTATCAGCTATGCAATAATTGATCATGTCCCGTAGAATTTATTACAATACGCTACGGCTAGCGAGGAATATATTGCTTTTTATAATTTTCCTTATTGGCCTGTGCTTGTATTAAATTTCACACAACATATATATACATATAGACGGAACGAGATATGAAGAAGTTTTCAATAATCGTTTTTTTTAAGTTTATAAAGGAAGTTCTTTCTTTTGTGACAGTCTAGTGCTTTTTGCAATTCTATTGGTAATTCTTATATCACGATAAAATTTACTTAGTCGATTGAAAATATTGTTTTAAGATTTTACGAGAAACACATTATAAAACTAATTGATATTTTGTAAGCCTACTTCAAATTGAATAATTAAAAAAATATCAAGATGGTATAATTGTATGGTTCTTTGAAAGATTCACATTATTTGATCTGATCTGATCTAATACAGATAGCTTAACATAATATCGTGTATGAATGATATTCACATATTTTTTTGTATCGTCGACTGTGTATGACGTCATATACTAATTTCAATAGCTTCCAAATACATTAACTGAGCTCATAGATCATATAACCATCGTTAAAATGCGTTATTAGAAAAAATACACTATAAAAAAGTTTTTAGGCTGAAAGAGTGAAAATACCAATGTCAAAATGATATCATCTCTACTATAAAAATAACAATAGTAAATAATTATCTAAATGCCTTATCGTTCAAGAGAGATCTCTTCTTCCTTTCGTTTTGTGACTCATTGTTTGTTAATTTATCCGGTTATAAAACTTACTGGGAACCCCATATTATGATATGTGATAAATGATAACCTTTAATTACACAATCTTTGACGCCCAGTATTGGGAAACCCAAGTCTAAGTTTTAATAACTATTTGTGAACTTAGCTTAGGGTCAGGAGACTGAATAATGAGTTTGGTAAATAAAGTATGCATGACTGAAGGATTGCTGCTGTTTTTAAGGGTGTACTGTATCGTATATTAAATTCGTTATATTTTGTTCATATTTAACTGTCATCTTTAATTGTTTATTAAACATAAATTTGCTTGACTAAAAGACGTCTAAAGTAGGATAAAGGTCGCCTAATAGAACTCCAAATTGAACATCGTGTGTACACCTAAATCTTGCAGCATGATCAGTTGTAAAGGTGACTGTGTCTTGCAGTTCGTCGTCGCCATTCCAGACCTTAAATCTGACCCACCCACCATCTGTTCAGCGAGGTTTCTACCTCGTTTATATACAGGATTTTTATTATATATGACATCTACTTAAAAAAACGCAATACACAGCTTAAACCAGTGCTCCTAAATACTGTAATACAGGAGCAAAGATAGTTCATCGCCTTAAAGACCGAAATCGACCTTCCTCTTTCAACATAGTTGACGAATAATAAAAAGCCTCGATCAGTAGTTGGTGGCGACGGCGCAATGAACAATAATGGCACCGTGTCGCAAGAACAGAATTAAAAAACTACACGTTTTTGTTACAATTTCACGCTTTGATGATTTGTGATGACAACCGCTGATAAAATAGTACGTTACTTGTGCCTACTATTTTGTTTATAATATAAAATTTATTGTGTAATGATTATATAAACAAACCACTGTAAATAAGGAATGTAAACTCCAAACTCAATTAATAGAAAATGTGTAAAGTAAACATCGGTGGCGCAGTGGTTAAGACATGAAGATCTGTTGTCCTGGGTTCGATCCCGGTGACTGCTTATAAAACTTCTGAAAAGCATTGCGAGGACGCGAAATGGCGTAGGCTGGTGAAGTGTAAATTGCTTGGAACCAGTCTTAAGTTGGGTTCGGTAGAAAAGCGGTAAATTGTGCCATCAAAACGCTTCTGTGTCGGTTTCAGCGGATATAGATACTTAGGCATAGCCTTAAGTACCATCTCAAATTTTAATTACTGATAAGAAAAATTGCATTGGTTCACAATGCCCATCAAAGATATCTCTCATAAAATTTCTTCCAAGAAACTTCTACTACCTACTTACAAGAATTAAGTACAGTAAAAGATGTCATTCCAATTCATACGACCGTTCTCCGTGCGCGCGCGCATGAAAGCGTGGCGACGCGCCGCGATCAGCCATTGTAAACAAAAATCTATTTCAAAATAAAAGTAAGTTCCAGCCATACAAGAATTACGTAAAAATAATGATTTAATTTACAGACTTATTTACAGACTGCTGCTTTTTATACATAACTAGGAGCGCAGTTTCATCCCAGTTCCCGATCTAGAAGGAATCCCAAGATATTAGAACTCCATGTCACTCCTGGGTAAAGCAGCGTTCCAATGGTGAAAACATTTTTAAAATCAATTCTCTATTTTTAGAGTTTATCGATTACATACAAACGAACAAACAATTTTCTCCTCTATGTACGAGTGGCGTAGTGTGTAGCAGGCCTGCCTGATACGCTGGAGCTCCCAGGTTTGAGTCCTGGTCGGAGCATTCATTTGTGCGATGAACACAAATGTTTGTTCTCGGGTCATGGTTGTTTATATGAATGTTTATTCCGGGTTCCCAGTGTATGGTCATCCATAACACAAGCTCTGCTGACTTTGGGGCCATACAGTTTGTGTGTCTGGGAGTTTATTATTATTATAATAATAGTATAGATATAGAAAACAATAGAAAAGCGCAATACCTTCTGATTGATGAATGCTTAGTTAATTAATTAATGAAAACTTCTCTGTAATAACGAAAGCAATTAGTGTTCCCAATAAAAAAAAGTTCATTAGATTTTTCATTCTAAACCACTTAGATATAGAGTTGAAGTTGTAATCAATGAAAATCAGCGATGTTCCCACGAGATAGCATCTGTAACAGTTCTCGTATTATATCTGTTACAGTTTTTGTATTAGCGGTATCGCTATCTCTATCTGACAGATACGCTCTTGCGCATTCCAAACTCTAGTCTTGCAAATTTTTTGTTTATAATATTCGTATATTTTACAACTAAGGTACAGAAATACAGGCAGATTCATCGAAACAGGTCAGTCTACTCTTAGTTGATACATATATTTGTCTTCCTTAATTAAGAGAGGATGAAATCTCGGCCCTTAAACGTAAAAGTTGGGGTAGTGGAAATAACTACTTACCTCATAACAATCATCATTACAATCATCCATTAGATAATAGATCATATTATTTAAGCATGTAATCAATCGATCAATACAAGTCTAATTTGAAGTCATCAAAACAATGGTCGGACAACAATTAAAACCAATCAACTTTTGAATCATTACCAAACTTGATACAATACTTGACAAAATTATCATTTAATCGATACACAGATAAAGAATTGAAACAACAAAATCAATTTAAAATGGAATCGATTACGTTTAGACCCTGAATAGAAAGCGAGTGTATTGCAAACCAGGACGATTGTAGAATTTACATCAAGGATGCGCTTGCACACACGGTGATAATGTAGCTATTAAGTCTCGTTTTCACTATGCAGAATATAAGTATGCAAGTTGCTTGGAACTTGCGTGTAAATGTGCCATGCGTGTGTGTTTATTAGAAGTTTTATGGAACAATATTATCTGATACATTCCGAATGAAAAGTTTAGGTATGATTCATAATGCTCTAATCCATGCGAGAAAGAACAGATCTACAACAGGCGGACCCTTGTTTGCATCAAACGTCATCAAGCCATTTTAATATATATAGTCTACTTCTCCAAAAGTGAAAGAACCACCTATCATCTCAAATTTTGTGACTTCTCAAACACGCCATTCTATCCAATTGCGTCGGTATCAAAGATCCATGCTTCTCTGGTGTCTTTAAACCGTTTTTTGCGTTTCTTACGAATCTTCAATCGAAATGGTCATTGTGTGTAAAATACCACAGTATCTATATCAAGTTTTGTTGTGTTCCAAATAAGAGAAGAAAACAATCAGCCAATGAAATCTCAGATGCATTTCGAACCATCTCACCCGATGTTAACAGCATCCATGATCTCAAACGCCACTCACAGATTTACCATATTAAGGTATATAAAATATTGTTGTCAGTACTTCGACATCTATGAACGTAATGGAAACGGGCCTCAAAAGAGAGGCCCATTTTGTGAAAGAGCGCATACAATTTGCATTGGTACTGTTCCAAATAGCTCTGCGAGTTTTACGATGCGTGTGATTGACACAAATACCGAGTAACAAAATTGATAGACAGTTTTATTGTGGCCTTTTAATAATTTAATGTAAGGAGGGTTCATAAATTTTTAGTATATTCAATGTCAAGGGTATACGCTAGGATATATTTATACGTGGAAAATAGTATTAGAGTTTATTATGTCTCGTCTCGAGATCTCGTCCGGGGGCGGTATCACCGTCCTTCTTATTTTAACCGCCATAATCATGTTTACATGGGAGTGTTCCGGTCAAAGGTAAACAAGAGCCATTGCAATTAGTGGAACAAAGGCAATTCCAACTGCAGCCAGCGGTCAGCAACGCATCGTAAGTCGGAATACTTAATAATCACATTCAATAATTGATAAATAAACACCTACGACGACTACTGATGGTGCGGATGCCACTTACCATTTGGTGGGCCGTGTTTTCGTTTGCCGGCACAAAATAGTAAAAAAAACATAAGCTAGTTTTGGGTGAAAAGGTGCAGGAGTCTCAAGTTACGTAATAAAATGGAAATGTTATTGTCAAAATTTGATATCACTGTTCCAACATAGAACAATTTAAGATACTATATAGTTTTGTTATATTTAGATAAATATTTCATCTTTTTTATATCTCTATATTATACATCTTGTTATATATAATTATAATACTTTATTGAACAAGAAAAATCACAAATAGTTATCTACTTTGTCTTATTTAATTCATGTTTACGTTATTCTCACGCACCACATAAGTTTATTGAGAAATACCATTCAAAACGGTAGTTAGTAAACGTAATCCTTGTTTGAATCGGTAATTAATATAAGCACTCTATCATGATATTAAACGAAGTAGCTTCTGTAGAAACTGCCAGTACTTAATTCATTATAACTGATCTTTAGATCAACTCGTAATCAACAAAATAAATATATATTAAGAAAGAGTCTTAATGTACCACCTCGATATTGATTTTCGATGTAGTCTAATAGTTTCAGACATACGTATCTAAATAGTTGTGTTGCGCGTAGTTTTGTTGCGCCGGCTGGAGAAGATGCCGCCGTATGTACCCTTTGGCCCCGAAGACACCACGACCTGACGAACCACGGAGTGACACCCGACTTGATCGAGTGCAGGTTGGAGCGCAGTGAAAACAACACAGTCTTCAAAGTAGGAACGTTTATTGCGTATACAATTAAACCTTAAGTTTAAATAAGCCTATGAACCGCAATCGTTCCTGTAGTTCAGCTTCTTTCTTCAGACCTCTTCACTGGCCTCCGGATACACCGAACAGCGCTTATGTGTTCTTAGGTCTTCACTGGCCTCCGGATTCACCGAACAGCACTTTCTTTCTTCTAACTGGAAGCTTCTGAACTTTTCTTCTTAGACTTTTTCTTTCTTCTTATTAGACTTTTTCTTTCTTCTTGTTGTTTTCTTCGCTGCAGGCACCGAACTGTTTCTTTCTTCTTATTAGATGTTGTTTTCTTGCTTGTGGGCACCGAACTGACTTCCAAAGCTCGGCGTGCGCCTTTTATACAAATTTCGCCCTAAATAATTCCAGCGCTCTGATTGGCTGGCGCGTTTGTGCAATTTGCACCTAATTACACTTAAGTTTTACTTGGATTCTAAACTTTACATCGATTTATCTTTCAAACTATTAAGCAAAACTATTACAATATTATATTCAAATAATAGAGCGAAACGATTCCTACATGTTTACATAAATACCAATTTGATAAAATTAAATACAAAAAACTTTCTAGAACAAAGACTATCTCAAAACACCGTTTGCGCCGGCAGACTGTTTACTTAGCCTAACATTGTACCTAAGGCGAAACGGTTACAAACGTAATTTTATCATTTTACATTATTAAAATATGCAAACATTCTAATTACAATTAGATTTTAACATAATCAAACAAGATATAACTACCAATTAGGAACATATACAACAACAAAGGTTTTCTCGTTATTTCTCTTCAAATACGTAAAACACCATGAAAATAATTATTACATTTCAATAAAAGAAAGCAATTTACACATTATTATCAATAAACCATAACAATAAACCTTATAATTACGTAGTTATTCAACGAGAAAATATCTAACCATAATACGTCATTTACTACTTCAAATGCGTACTTTATTATATGAACCTATATACAATAACGTTATATCTACCATTATCTACCTAATCTGATAAGAAATAACCATAAATTTACCACAATTATGACAAATCTGAACAAATCAGTATTTTACAAATAACCTAGGTCTAAATTCTATCCAAAACATACATAAGCTTCTCATATTATGCTTATATTATACCAATGAAATCTCTAAGAACTTTATTAAACACAAACATCATCAATTCAACCATAAATCAATGTTATCAAAATAGAATTCAAAATATACCTATACCTAGGTTCCTATAACATCATAATTTCCTATAAGAATCTTATTAGTACTTGCTTACGTCACACTCGAAAATAACCACCTATCCGAGGACGGGCGCAAGTAGTGAGGGCGTGGACTAGCGTTATTTACAAAACTATTTGAATGGCTATGTCCCTATTATGCCGAATCCATTTCATGATGCGTCGCTAACAGTCTCCCCCGCAGTGCGTAGCACTCCATCCTGCGGTTGCGACGCTGCAGCTGGAACCAGGATGACGACCCGTCTCGTTGGTCGCCTCAGGATCCCCCATGGTGTCTGCACGTCCAGAACTCGAACTCTCCCATCAGGTCCAGGGTAGACTCGGTGAACTCTTCCTCTCGGCCAGGTGTTCCTCGGCAGTGTTGCGTCGACGACCATGACAATGTCGCCAACGCGCGGATCCTGCGTTGCTGCTCCGTTGACCTTCTTCGGCAGCAGGGTAGGCAGATACTCCTTGATCCACCTGTTCCAGAAGTGATCCGTCAGCCGTTGCGCCGTCTTCCACGTTGCCCTCCCGACGAGCTCGACGTCTGCAAACTCTCCAGGCGCCGGTGCTCCACAAGATCTGCCAAGTAAAAAGTGGTTCGGCGTTAGAGCTTCCTCGTCGTCAGGGTCTACGCTAACGTGGGTGAGTGGCCTCGAGTTCACCACGTGTTCGACTTCGGTCATCAGTGTGTGTAGGACTTCCTCTTGTGGTGTCCTGGACTGCAGCACCGTCGTCAGAGCCGTCTTCACCGATCGTACGAGCCTTTCCCAAGCGCCGCCCATGTTTGGACAGCCAGGTGGTATGAACTTCCACCGGGTTCCCTCTTGACTCGCTGCCTTTTCCAATTCTCGGTGCGCTCCGACGAAGTTGGTCCCGTTGTCGCTGAAGATAATCTTCGGCATTCCCCTTCTTGACGCCATTCTTCGCAAGGCCATAATCATGGAGTCGGTGCTCAATGTGTTCGCCAACTCAAGGTGCACCGCTCGTGTCGTTAGGCATGTGAACAGGACACCCCATCTCTTCTCTGTTCTTCTCCCGATGTTGACGTTCATGGGCCCAAAATAATCCACAGCTGAGCAGCTAAACGGTGGTCGATGATGCCGTAAGCGCTCGGCGGGCAGGTCTCCAACGGGTGGGATGATGGGTGCGCCTCTGTGGACCTTGCACCACTGGCATTCATGAACGATCTTCTTCGTCGTAGTCCTAAGGCTCAATATCCAATACCTCTGTCGTATCTCGTTGATGACTGTCATTGCATTCCCATGATAGAACTTCCGATGATAATGTTCAATGATCAGTCGGCTTATCTTCTGTTTGCCATGTAGGATGATCGGGTTGATCCTTCTGCCCTCGATGTGGATCTTCCTTGCCCGACCTCTCAGCCTTAGGATGCCATCGTCATTCAAGTACACGTCGTATTTTCGAAGTGGGCTTGACTTCTCCAGGATTCTTCCGTTCTTCAAACAGGTAATCTCGTTGGCGAAGCTCTCGTTCTGGCTTCGTTTCATCAGCTCGTTTTCAGCTCTCTGCAAATGTTCCTCTTCCAGGGGCAAGTATTCTTTCTCGGTCCTTTTCTCGACCGACACTGGAGATTGAGTCTTCGCTTCTGACCCTCTCTTTTTCTGTGGCTTCCAAGGTGCGTCCTTTTCTTTTCTTCTTGCCACGTTCACTTTTGCCGCCTCTTTTGTTGACCCATTCTGAGCGAGCTTCTTCATGATCTCTATGAACTGGAACACGCGTGCCATAGTTCTCAATAATCGCGTCCAGCTTGAGAATCGTTCTGGGTCTGGTACCATATCAGCCATGACCCGCGTCGCGCCGACCACTTGGAGGTTCTTCTCTTCCCCGGTGACTTCTTCACTCCCCTCAAATCTTCGCTTTGGCCAGTCTTCTTCGTTGCCCCGCAGAAAGGTGGGACCGTTGAACCATCTTGCGTGGTGGTCGAATTCGCTCGGAGTCCCTCTGGTAGCGTCGTCTGCCGGGTTCTCCTTGGTTGGGACCCAACGCCAGTCTTGAGGATTCGTCAGCTCTTCCACTTCTGCGAGACGATGTGCCACAAACGTCTTGAATTTGCGGGGGTCTGATTTGATCCACTGCAAAACAGTGCTTGAATCTGTCCAGAATAGCTGCTTGGTGATCTTGAGTCCCATCTCTTTCGCAATTGTCGTCGCTAATCTGCTTCCCAAAACAGCGGCTTGGAGTTCTAGCCGCGGGACCGATATAGGCTTCGCTGGTGTGACCCGCGCTTTACCGGCGATTAGCGCGACTTGGACTCTTCCATTTGCATCTG
The DNA here is from genome assembly GCA_923062675.1 of Marasmarcha lunaedactyla. NCBI lineage: Eukaryota > Metazoa > Arthropoda > Insecta > Lepidoptera > Pterophoridae > Marasmarcha > Marasmarcha lunaedactyla. The sequence goes on along the minus strand of OV281343.1, from coordinate 9,912,770 downwards.
TTGTTCTCCAATAGATAGCGGTGGCGTACGCTTCTTCGCTCGCATCGCAAAAAGTATGCAGCTCGCCCTCTTCTTGCCTCGGTGAGATGCACCTGGGTATTCGAAGGTCTTTCAATACGGACACTTCGTTCACGTATTTGGCCCAGGCTGCTCGCTGTTCTTCCAGAATTTCGTCATCCCAGCCGATCTTCGTGCGCCATATGTCCTGAATTAGCTTCTTTCCCTGAATTAAGACTGGGGTAGCAAGGCCCAGGGGGTCGAAGGTGGACATCACGGCGCTGGTGACTTCTCTCTTCGTCGGCGTCTTCTTGCCTTCGAGTATGTCTGCGCTGGTATTCCGGAACCCGACGTTGAAGGCCAGCAAGTCTTCTGCCATCAGCCATCTCAGCCCAAGGGTCTTCTCTTCAGCAACCAGTTCTGTGCTGTCTTCTTTGAGCTGATCTCCTATCCCGTCGAGGATCTTCGGCCTGTTGCTGCTCCATCCCCTCAAGTGGAAGCCTGCCTTTGCATGGATGCTCTGCACCTGATGCGCGATCTTTCTTGCATCTTCCTCTGTGGCAAAGCTCTGCAAATAATCATCCATATAGTGATTCTTCTTGATGGCTTCCACTGCCGCCGGGTAATCTTCTCTGAAGTCTTCTGCGTTCTTATTCATAACAAATATCGCCGTAGATGGTGATGAAGCCGCACCAAACACCACTGAGCACATTCGGTATTCGTCTGGTGTCCCATTTCTTCTGTCGCCGCGCCACAAGAACCTCAGGCTGTCGCGGTCCTCTTCACGCATCTGTACCCTCAGGAACATATCTTGAATGTCGGCGACGACGGCGACCGGCTTCTCTCTGAATCTCACAAGCACCCCAAATAGCGATTGCAGAAGATCTGGTCCCGGCAGGAGTGCGTCGTTCAGGCACTTCCCGTCAAATTTGGCAGCAGCATCCAGGACTATCCTTGGCTTCTTCTTCACGGGATGCATTACCGCAAAATGCGGCAAATAAAATGTTCTTCCAGCGGTCGTTGATACTGGAGCCTTCTCTGCATAACCATTTTCTATCAGCTTCTTCATCTGGTCTTCATATGACGTCTTCAGGGTTGCATCCTTGTCCAATTTCCTTTCGATCCCAATAAGACGTCGATGAGCTTGCACGTAGTTGTTTGGGAGGGTTTCGTCTTCACTCTTCCACAGCAGCCCGGATTCAAACCTCCCCTCTGGAAGGCGCTTCGTCGTTGACTGCAGGACCTCAAGCGCTCGTTGGTCTGCGTCGTTGCTCGGGCGGCGAGGCTGCACTCCGATTGATTCGATGTCGAAGTGTCGCCGCACCAAGGCTTCTGTCTCATCTTCTTCGATGAGTCTGCTGTGGTTGACGAACTGTACTGGTGACGTCTTCCCGTTGTGACGCCCATGGAGGACCCATCCCAAGCTCGTCAGTGATGCAACTGGATCGGACCTTTTCCCTTTCTTCAGTCTTCTCGTGACGATGAGACCCCAGTTGTCTTGCCCGATGAGAAGTTTTGGTTCTTCATCTTCATATAGTAGTTGACCTTGAATGCCTTGCAGGTGCGAGCATCCTTGGATGACACCTCGATCCACACCTTGTCTTGAGAGCTTCAAACTGTCGATTGTTCGAACTTCAATCGTTTCCCTCTTCTTACGATGAGCTCCCTTGATCTTGACACTTATCTTCTGCGAGTCGCACCTCTTGATTCCATGTTCTCCAATTGTCTCGATAGTTATCGGACTCGCCTTGCCTTCAGCCCCAATCATCTGCGCCACCCCAGCATCCAATAACGTGACTGTTGACCCCTCATCCAGAAGGGCCAGTACGCGTGCTGCGCCCTTCGGTCCATACCGGTCCACTGGGATCATCTTCAGATACACCTGCCCATAATTGGCAGTGTGCACGGAGGTGACGACTTCCTTGGGCTCTTCTCTGCGACTGGAGACATTGCAGCGGGATTCTTCTCTATCCCCAACAGCTGCTGGTGGACGGCTTTCATCATGAAGACTGGTGTGGTGCCATCTTCCGCACTTCTTGCAATCTGCTGCCCTGCAGGTCTTCCTTGAATGTCTTCCTCGTAGACACCTGAAGCATAAAATTGCCTTCTTAGCCATTTCGTACTTTTGACTAAGGTTTGCTTCTTTGAACTTCTTGCATTCGTAAATCCAGTGTTCGCCGTTACACACTGGACACCGATTCTTGCGGGGGTGCTCTTCATTCCCCTGCACGTAGTGAACCTTCTTCACTGGTCTTCGCTCGTGGCCCCATGATGTCTTCGGTGGTGCAGATCGCTGACGGTCTTCTTTCTTCCAGGATACTTCAGGGTCGGCTATTTCCGCGTACCATTCGCTTTCAGCCTCCAGGAATGCGTTCATGATTTCCAGGTCCCGAAGTTCTTCGTCAGGATTCGTCCTCTTGTATGCGATCCACCGGTGTTTCATCGTAGTCGGCATCTTCGCAATGAGGGCCCTCGTGGTTCTAAGGGCATCTAAGTACTTGCTTGCCCCCATTGCCTTGATCGTGGCCACGGCGTTCCTCACGTGGCTGTAGAACGTGCTCACGTCGTTCGGATCCTCTGTGACCCGTGGCAGGTTCTCCAGCTTCTCCAGCTCCGCAGTTGCCAGAGCTTCGGGTCTTCCGAACCTCAATTGTAGCCCCCTCATGACTTCGCTGGGATGCTCCGCCGTAAACAAGAGGCTCTTCACTGCCTCTCGCGCCCTCCCTTGCAGCGCCTTCCGTAATCTGGCCAGGTTCTGCACGTGACTGAAGCTGGGTGCCGTGTCTTCGAACGTCCTCTTGAACGCCAGCCATTCTTCTGCGGCGCCGTCGAAGTTGGGAAGCTCGATGTGTACAGCTTCCGATCGGCCTCTAGGTAGCTTCCCCAATGCTTCAGCCAACTCCTGGATGTCGGTCTTCCTCGATGCAGGCGGCGGCTGTGGTAGCCGCGGTGGTGGTGGTGGTGACGGTGGTCGCGACGGCGGCACCAAGGGTGGCATTACCCTCGCTCTCCTCTCAGTATTCTGTAGCCACTCCTCCACGTGGTGCTGCCGCTCCTCGTCTGCGAAGTCCTCTTCGCTGCCGGACTCGACCCGCACGAGCTCCAGTTCGGCCTCGGCGAGATCCAGCTTCCTCTGGGCTATTTCCATTTTCAATTCGGCTTCTCTTCTTCTGGAAGCCCTCGACCTGGTGGTGGAACCAACCCTCCTGGGTTCCACGGGCGCTGGTACCGCGAACCGTGCCTCTTCGTCCGCAGCGCCCCTTGACGCAACCCCATCCATTGCTGGCGGTACGGTGCAACCTTCGGCGTGGCGTGCTTCAGGCGCTCCTCCGGCGGGGTGCGTTGGTGCCCCTGGTGTCAACGTCGACCCCGTAGACGACCCCATCGTGTCTGTCGTCTCTGTCGGCGTTGCTGCGCTCCAGTCCCTCGAAGACTCCGTGGCGGTGGTGGGCTTCGTTCTTCCAGTCGACCGTGTGGTTGGCATCTTCTTGATCCAGGATCCGGCTCGAAGGACCAGGAAAACTGTTGCGCGTAGTTTTGTTGCGCCGGCTGGAGAAGATGCCGCCGTATGTACCCTTTGGCCCCGAAGACACCACGACCTGACGAACCACGGAGTGACACCCGACTTGATCGAGTGCAGGTTGGAGCGCAGTGAAAACAACACAGTCTTCAAAGTAGGAACGTTTATTGCGTATACAATTAAACCTTAAGTTTAAATAAGCCTATGAACCGCAATCGTTCCTGTAGTTCAGCTTCTTTCTTCAGACCTCTTCACTGGCCTCCGGATACACCGAACAGCGCTTATGTGTTCTTAGGTCTTCACTGGCCTCCGGATTCACCGAACAGCACTTTCTTTCTTCTAACTGGAAGCTTCTGAACTTTTCTTCTTAGACTTTTTCTTTCTTCTTATTAGACTTTTTCTTTCTTCTTGTTGTTTTCTTCGCTGCAGGCACCGAACTGTTTCTTTCTTCTTATTAGATGTTGTTTTCTTGCTTGTGGGCACCGAACTGACTTCCAAAGCTCGGCGTGCGCCTTTTATACAAATTTCGCCCTAAATAATTCCAGCGCTCTGATTGGCTGGCGCGTTTGTGCAATTTGCACCTAATTACACTTAAGTTTTACTTGGATTCTAAACTTTACATCGATTTATCTTTCAAACTATTAAGCAAAACTATTACAATATTATATTCAAATAATAGAGCGAAACGATTCCTACATGTTTACATAAATACCAATTTGATAAAATTAAATACAAAAAACTTTCTAGAACAAAGACTATCTCAAAACACCGTTTGCGCCGGCAGACTGTTTACTTAGCCTAACATTGTACCTAAGGCGAAACGGTTACAAACGTAATTTTATCATTTTACATTATTAAAATATGCAAACATTCTAATTACAATTAGATTTTAACATAATCAAACAAGATATAACTACCAATTAGGAACATATACAACAACAAAGGTTTTCTCGTTATTTCTCTTCAAATACGTAAAACACCATGAAAATAATTATTACATTTCAATAAAAGAAAGCAATTTACACATTATTATCAATAAACCATAACAATAAACCTTATAATTACGTAGTTATTCAACGAGAAAATATCTAACCATAATACGTCATTTACTACTTCAAATGCGTACTTTATTATATGAACCTATATACAATAACGTTATATCTACCATTATCTACCTAATCTGATAAGAAATAACCATAAATTTACCACAATTATGACAAATCTGAACAAATCAGTATTTTACAAATAACCTAGGTCTAAATTCTATCCAAAACATACATAAGCTTCTCATATTATGCTTATATTATACCAATGAAATCTCTAAGAACTTTATTAAACACAAACATCATCAATTCAACCATAAATCAATGTTATCAAAATAGAATTCAAAATATACCTATACCTAGGTTCCTATAACATCATAATTTCCTATAAGAATCTTATTAGTACTTGCTTACGTCACACTCGAAAATAACCACCTATCCGAGGACGGGCGCAAGTAGTGAGGGCGTGGACTAGCGTTATTTACAAAACTATTTGAATGGCTATGTCCCTATTATGCCGAATCCATTTCATGATGCGTCGCTAACAAGTTGGATCGATAAATATTGTGAAATGCCTTACTAGCTTTTCCCGCTGCTTTCCTCGGGCATTTTTTTATTTCGTCCGAAGTTTTGATACTGTTATGGAGCATCAATTCGCATCTCGGGTTCCAGAACTATTTCTTTAGATACTCGTTCCTTAGTTCAGTTGTTTCTGTATAGAAGTATAAACAAACGACCGTACTATCGTATTTGTAATGTAAGGATTGACTCTCGATCGGTTAAATCTGTATTGATTTATAGCTGAAATCCAACTCAGCTCAAATGTGCACATCAACTGAACAATAGCTGTTGCAAAATGCATTCTCTGTCGAATATTTCTTAAGATGAACGTGAGTGAAGTCTTGTGAAATATCTCGCGAATACAAAGTATACAAACATGCACGTATACAAAGTCTAATAATATTAATTGAACAAAAGCTGTTAATGACAATGTCATGTAAGGTACATACATACATAAATATCCTTTAGGAGAAAAGCGGTTTAATATGAGAAATATTGGAAGCGTTTTATTTGACGTTTGCTTTTCATTCAAACTTTAAGAGCTTTATTTACCTCAAACAGAATTACAATAATTCACTTACTGAGAAAAAAATGTTAACAAAAAAAAAAAGATTTCACTGCGGGCATACATTATAAGAGAATATAAACTTAAACTTAAAATTATATAAAACACAATTTAGAGAGGGTAATCTTAATTTAAAAACATTATAAAGACAAACTTAGGATTTTTAAATCAATTTTACAAGAGGGTAGTCACATTTTAAACAATAGATAGAAGTTAAAAGACACTACTTACCTGATAAACCTATCAAAAATAAACGGCCTGACACATTTTCTTGGGTCATTGCTAGAACGCTCTCGACGGAGTCACCTTTTAAATAAAATCTTAATTTTAAGTTCATTGAACATGAAAATATCTTTTTGTTCGTAGTCGCCATCCAAGATTTTCTCTAAGTAATATCTCTGCTACTTCCACTGTAAACATCAAGTTATTATACGTAGAAAACTTCTTGATGTTGTCGACCAAAACGTACAGTGTATTGTTTCATAAATACCAGAAGTAATAAGGAAGATAATATCTTACCGGTCTTTGTAAGTCTTTATATACATTCTGCACATATTATCTTCGTATATAGGAATATAATGTTATGTCGATAAGTTTTAACAATGGATTGAGTATAAATAATTCTTTGAACTGTATCTCACCTGGTATAGATCAATATTTTCTCACGAGCCTCGAATCTACTCTTTAATGAAACCTATGAGAACAACATTTATAATTTATTTAAGAATATATTGAAAATATAAATGGAATACTCCAGAGACACAGGTATACACTCTGTAGATCCAAGGAAGGTCCTTACAATGGGTATATAGTGACTTTTCTTATCGTTAAAAAAAAAAGTCGATTGTTTTTTAATTTTTGCTACACAGTATCTTTGCTAAAGTTGCTCAGAATCGTGGTCTGATCCCATATGCCTATTTCCGAATGGTAAATAAGTCACCCGGTGCATCTTAAGGAACGCCGGCGGTTTATATTTTTCTCACCACAAGCATACACAAATATATACCTACACTTCTTCTTCTTCAGCATATACAGTCATGTCCGAAGATTTTATGTACAAAGAGTGTCCGGACATGTAACTCAAAGTTTAAAAGGAAGCTTTGTGCATTTAATTTCTTTGAAAAAATCCAACTAATGATGGTAATGTGATGTCAAATAAAACATTACTGTACCACCAGTTCGGAAAAACCTTCGTGAAGAAGTACTGGCAAGAAATTTCACGGGTATATTATATATGCTTTTCTCTTTTACGTTTACTTAATCAAGCACTTCCGATTTAAATATTAGATCTCCAAGTAGCCTTGATTTGATATCAATTGAAATTATACTACAAAAAAACATTTAAAAACAAAAGAATTGTTGATCACCGTAAAACACCTGAAATATTTACAACAGACTACCAACAAATCAATTCTATTTATAATATTAGCGTAAATAGATAAAAGTTAGGTCGGTGTGGTAAAGTCAAGTAAAAATAAGCAAATCTCCTGTATGACGCGACGACGCGGCGGCTACGTAACACTTGACCGAGAGGCCTTGACTTTGAACGAGCACATCTGCTTCTCGGTAAACATTTTCGCGTCCTATTCTATAACTCATACTTTGAGCCTCAAAATGTTGTAAGCAATATGTACATTCAGTCACTAAACTATTGTGTAATCGAACAGAAGAATTGCAGAATGCAAAATAAAATTTAAATTGGTATATAAAGCACTTATATCGCCTAAGGGGTTTGCGTGCTTTTTGACGTAACAAATTTTTTTTATTTATGACTATGAATGAATAATTAGCTCTATTTCAAATTTTATACTTACATGAATGTAATTTATTGCTGCTTACTGTACATATAGGAAAGAAAGTTAAGTTTATTGAAAGTCCATAAAAGTATTTTCAGGACCGTGTTATTATTATTTGATTATTTCCTTCTTTATAAAATCGTAGCTATTAGGCATTGACGAAAGAATCATCGATTCAGAAGTTTTAGAATGTATCGGCTGCACAAACAAATATTTCCTTTTCATAATATTAGTGTTTGTCACGGTCATTTCAAATTTGTTTCTTTACTGTCTCATATTCATTATCCTCTGGAGGCTGGTATGATTATATGAATGAGTGAATGAATGAAATAATTTATTAATCATTACACATACAATAAACAAAAAATACCATAATTTCGCCTGTTCTTTTAAAACTTCATAGAAACTTTGACTAAGTGAAAAATGCAATATTATGGTAATTTATGTAAGTGGTCGTGTGTACAAGAAGCCATTCAACCGGTTATGGGACACTGACATAATATGCTTATAAGTAAATAAGAACCGCTTTTCAATCTCTCAAACGCCGGCATTCGTTCGTTTACCGGTTTGCCGGTTCCAAGAGATCTAAGATCCTTTTTTAAACATTAACTATTGTAAGGTGGTTTTCTGTTGTTTTTTAGGTCATTCGTAATTGTACTAAAACTAGCTGTAAAAAATGGACTATAGATAGTCCGTTCCATCCACACGGGTTCCACAGTTTTCATGACACTTTTGAAAAATACGAATATTATGCAAATCCGAATAAAAAATATCCTATACTAGCATGATCAAACAAAGGAGACCAAATCAAACAATCTGTTTTATTTTATTTTATTAGGGAATATGTTATTAACTTGCGAATGAGGGATATTCAGACAGCTCGGCAGAATAGTAAATAAATTATACGATCTGTACTTGTAGTAGAAATAGTTGGTCCTTTTTTTGTTAACCTTCATCGAATAAGAAAGGCAAGAATCACGTCATACAGCCCAGTATGTCGACAGTATTATTTTAGTTAGAGCACGGAAAAGGCATGTTGTGATATCGTAGAACCTTCGTCTTCTTTTCAGCCTACCTATCTTATGCTTTATATTCGGACCTCGGACATTCGGCTTTTCTTACCGCCATCTATCGAGGTAATTGGAGCTATACATTTTTAAAGTTGATAGAGAAATACCCCGTATTGACATAACACATTTATCATTTTACTAAACTTGCAATGATACAAATTTAATGCCACCAACATATCTGATCAGTAGCAAAAATTTTACTAAAGAGTTTGTTAAGCGAACAAAAGTCACACTTCATTTACGCATATAATGCAGCGCCAACCTTTACTAGATAAGTTGGTCAGTTACCTATTCATAAAATTACGACTTTTATTGTTTGTTGGAAGTTTTTATTGCCATTAAAGGATTAACCGAGCCTGGGTTTGCAGAAATAATCATTATTAACTTGCCTTGACAATGAAAACGCGGACTTGCAAGGCATACATTAAACATTTTGAACCTTGTAGTTCTGAAATGGTTGAAACGTCGGGTGACGTTGAAAAACTAGGAAAATTTAAAAGGTTAGTAATAATGGTATACCATATGTCTGATGTACTATATATTCGATAAGCGTTACGAATACCATTTTAATGTGTAAGTAATCGATTTCCAGTCACACTACTGTGTTAATTAAATCGTGTTCTATTCGGAACTAATAGGTATAAATTGCTTTCCTTCAACATTGCTACCCCTGTAGACACAGCTCGAAGGTTGAAATTTTTATTAATTTATTGACTGATTTCTGTAAAGTATAAGTTGTTTTAGTTTTTAAGTTATAATGCCATTTAATATTAAATCTGGGTTCCTCTATATAGTTCGCTTTCTTTATACACACTTCTTACTACACATTTGTCTAGTTTTGTCTGGGGATAAAAGTACTATAAATAATCTTTTAAAACGCTCTTCTAAAACTCTACAGCCTCTTTTATATAAGGCTCCACAAGACGTGACTCTTTGACATTTCAAGATACGTGTCACTTCGCCCATAGACAACTTGACAAACCAGATGTGACAACACGTGCGCCGAGGCATGTAGGTGTGTTTCTTAAAACAAATTAAATGTAGAACATTAACTTATAAATTCCTCCCATTAAAAAACTTGCCAGTCTCAAGAAACGTTCTAGAATTCCTAAAATTCTCTTAAGGAACTTAGTTCTTTTATGTTTTTAAAATCATATCGGAACTTTTAAAAACTGAAGGTGCACAGAGAAACTATGATGTTTATGCCAGAAGTTTGTAGGTTCGAAACTTTTTGTAGGTCGTCATCATTTTTATAAAAGTAGTCTTCGTATGCTTTTCTAAGTGAAAAGTTAGAAAATTTATGCGTGTAGGGTTTGGTAACGTTTTTTGAGGTCAGTAATGTTAACATGCTTTTGTTTTTCAGAAATGATGGTTATTATTTACGAAAACTTACTGTTCTTATTTCACGTGTGTGTACTATTCATAAACCCCTCGGACCAAATCTGGTAATAACTTGTTTAAGAATTCCAGCAGTTTAATAATAGAGATTTGCAATACAACATGACCATTTGTTTGATAATTACATATTTTCTTTCTGTGAATAAGTATCTTAACTTAAATCAATTTTAAATCTAAATCATACACCTCAACAAAAAATAGTTCACGAGATCGACAAAATATTTCTACTAAAAACATATTAAAGTCAACTGTCACCGGCAAATTTAATAATAGCAAAATAGACTTCAACGCACAGACGAAACTTCTCAAACAAACTAAACAGTCTAGTCACACCAATGAACTTGAAGGGCCAAAAATATTTAGCGCAAGTAGCACCCAGCCCTAAAGAGCCCTGCCAAGGTTGGCCCAGCCCTACCCAGGCCCTGCCGGTTCACCTTCGGACACCTTAACCACTTAGTCTTAATACTACTTGTTCTGCACATAGTAATTGAAGGATATAAACTGTCTGGCGAGGAGACAGCTTTGTGGCAGGAATAAGTCGGCCTTTACGTAGCGTTCCATCTACCCTGGAGGAAAAGCGGTAAAAATGCGTGTAAAGATGCCGTTGAGTTCAAAATAAATTAAAACTATGGTTATGTAAATATAGATGGTAAATTAATGTACGCTTAAATTATTTTTGCTAATAGTACTCGGATCACTTTCATATTCTTTGCCAATGTACCGTTACGTGCGCAATTCATTTATAAGTACTAATATTTTATTATTTGGGTTTGAGCTGTTTAAGTTTTCCTCACAGATGCCACTGGGTTTTAGCTGTTTAAGTTTTCCTCACAGATGCCACTCAATCTACCCATCCAAGGAAGATTTTAGTATCGGTAAAGCGACTTGCTTATGACAAAAATAATTTCTTTTAAAGCCTCCAATTGAGCCTCGCATATTTAAGGAAATAGTTCAATTAATTCAAGTCAAGTCTATTAATGAAAAAAATTGCGAAATTCATAGTATTTCTATGACGCCAAATACTTACTTCGGATCAGAAATAAAATTGAATTTGTGTAAGAATATGGCATAATTTGTATGAAATGTATGTAAATGTTAGTAAAAATTATTCTACTGATAAAAGTTATCTGAACATTGAACAATCAGCAGATATTTAAATGGCTAATTTAATTATGAAACATTGTTTTAAGAAAAGCAAAAAAAAGCTGTTGCGTATGTATTGGCCGATAGATCTACACCTCTATTCCGTAACACTGCTAGCAAAACACTTCAAATCTTGCTGCGAAAATCACGTTTTGATAAATTATGTTTGAAAAATATGTTTCGCTTATTGTCAATAAACATGTGATTTATGGATCTATTTCATTCAGGTCTCCTAGGTTTTAAATAATAAAAAAGAACACTCATAGAATCCCGCTGCAGTGTAGCGTAAGAAAAGTGATCAGGGTCAAAAAATCTTCATGTTACATAGATTTTGTTTGCTATCGCTGGTCCGTCATACGGTTTTTTTGACAATTAGCGATTGAACCGGTATATTTCTAATACTTGGTCAAATTCCATCAAGGCAGATGTCGTCGTGATAAATACCTATCCAACAATTAAACATATTCTTTAACAAGCACGTAAAATAAATAAATTATTAAAGTTAGTGAATAAACATGCAAGTATACACAAATTACCCTGCTGCAATTTTCGAACGTTTAAAAAACCGAAGATCGATGTATTACCAATTCGCATCAGACCTGTCACTGTCCGACCAACTTATTTCTTCAGTAAAGGTTGGCGCTCGTTCTACGCGCAATTGAAGATTAGACATTTAGTCACGTACCTTTAATGTTTTAGTTCCAGTTTTTGCTACTGAAAAGATAAGTTGGTACTGTACATGCTGTGTGCGTGACTTACGGTTTTGTAAAACGTTTTTAAAAAAACCTATGTGCCGTGTCATTTCTTTTGACGTAAGTGACAAGAGATACTAATTAACCTCTTGTCTTGAAAGTGAGGATTTCGATTTCTGTGGTAATAATGTCGGTAGACCTTGGCACGTTGTTTAGTTTAGGATAATCATGTTAATATAACGAATGTGAATGTTGGTATCACTGTATATCAGCCAGTTAAACAAACTAAACTAGCTAATCGCATTTAAATGAAATGTTGCATATAGAATAATAATGACCTGCAGATAATATAAACGCTTAAGGACTAGCATACATTGCCGTATAAAAAAAATATATAAAAAAAGTGTTGCTATTAAGAACTAATTACAAATAAATAAGATGTCCCGCGGAGTTTCACCCGCGTAGATCCTGAATCCCGTAGGAATTCCAAGATAAAATATAGCTTATATTACTTCTTGATATCATTATTATGAAAAACGGGTCAGTATTTTTAGAGTTTATTGATTACTTACACAACTGCTTCAGCGGTAGTGGAATGATTCGTGTTAAGATCTCGTCTTAGGCGGTTCTACTGTAGTAGGACTGTAGCAGTCCTTCCTATTTTAGCCGCTGTAAGGGTCACGTTTAAAGGGAAGGAGCAGCCCGTGCAATTACTGGTACAACGGCAATTCCAACTGAAGCCTATGGCCGACAACGCAACATCAGGGTGTTACCACACCAATCGATCGTCCGGTAAAACTGTCGATCGACGTCGACTGTTCTATTCTACCATCGATCGATTGGTGCCGCAACACCCTTAGTCGATTTATTTATCACATTCAATATAAAAAAATCAAACACCTACGACTTATGTCCATGGGTGAGGATGTTGATGATGTGCGGGTTCGTTGACATGATATGAAAATTAAAAAAAAAAACACATCTGTTCTCTAAATAATTATTATGTCGATAAACGGATATACCTAAAAGTATTCGGATACGTTTAGTTTAGTTTATCATGTCCCTCCCCTTCTTCACATACATTGCTGTGTTTATTAAGAAATAAATCAGGACTAGACTAAGAACTATAAATTCTATTCCACCACCAGTCCACGTTCTGCTAACAATAATACATGAGGAAGTTTCTCTAATCTTCTAATTTAAATGATAAAGGCTACGTTTCAACAGCCCAAGCGTTTGTAAGCCTCATCTCATTGTCCTTTACTATGCGGCAGTGAAAGTTGTTTGTGCAATCGTTCATGATTTTTGTGTGGCTGTGTTATGGCGATTTTTAGAGCATGCTGTATACTGTATAATATAGTTTTTGGTGATTGGTGATCTGTGAATACTATTCAAGTTTTTGACTGGATAAGTTTTTTTTGAGAGTGAAAGTTCTGATGGAGCAACGAATCCTCTTCATTTCAGTACATTTTGTTGCCTAAGTATTATGAAACTAAGGGCGAGAATGGCTTGCGCGTTGTTCCATCTTTTGTAGGCGCCCCGCATACTACGGCGAAACTTCAGAGATTCGAATGAGCCTAACTATAAACTGTTTTTAAATATACGAGTTTTTATTATTATACTCTTGATATCGTGCGTCGAATAATTGTCTTATACTAAGTGTATAATTTATTTTTTTACAATTATATCTTTTTAAGATTAAGCCACAATTTCACTTTCTAAATTCATTTTAAAAATTATAAGTAAAGTCCATACAACTTTTGATGACTAACGTAATTGTAATTTTGTCCACAGGTAAGTTCCGCGCACCACCCCGCCCCGCTACGCGTTAGTCAGCCATTTTGCATTACGATTTGGTAAGACTTGAATGACTAATACACAAGACTTCCTTAGTTTTGGCCAGGATTTGCTTATTTATGAATAGAGTACCGTTATAAATAAATTCTTGTGTATGTTTTTTCCTAAACTTTTTTTAGGATGTAGATTTTGAGCTAGAGTGTTAAGTTTTGTGTAACGTTTATGCGTATACCAATTTTTTTTAAATATGTACAATTGTTTACATATTTTACAAGTCTATAATTACCAAATTTGGCTTTTTATTTTTTATTATTACACATAATGTTAAACAAACCAACCACGAATATTGAAAGTACTCGACGTTATTTATAAACGAAACGAAGGATTCCAAATCAATAAAATAAACGTAGGGTATATAAACTTATTAAGGTGTTTCAAAACAAACAGCAAACATATCTCGAAAAGTCGAAACTAAATACAAAGTAAATAAAATAAATCCCAGCGAAGGACGTTACTGTCTCAATAATATGAGACCTCTTTCTTATTTTATACAAGGACGTTAGTATTTAGAAACTGAAATTGTTACTTATTCCCAACAAGAATAACGTTATGCATTACAGTTTAGGATGAAAATCGATAGAGTGCGTTACCAGTAAAATAAATCGCTGTTTTTCTAAATTTTATTAAATTATTAGCATTTCTCTCGGTCGACCAAATGTAACAATTAGGTACACACCTTAATTATGCATATTTTATAAGTCCATTTTCTACAAGGACGATCTAAATGCGGATTGTGCGTTAGTACATCTGTGGACGACAACCTTAATTATTTGATTTAAAACCGATTCTTTTTGTAAACTAGTCCCGCTTTAATTTGGTTAGTAGGTACAGTATTTTATTATAATTTGATTGAAGTAATTGTATGTATAGTATAGGAAAAACTAAGATTTTAGGTTTATAAACATGGTGGCAACCTTGTTTAGATAAATGTATAAGAATTAAAAAGACATATACAGTTTCATAATCATTGACAGCGTTATTTTGGAAGAATCATAACATTTTTTCCTCAAAAGTATGTCACAAACTCCAAGTAAAGAAACCACACCGTTCAGCCATCTTTGCATGACCAGCATTACAATAGCAAGCCGGTGCAGTGGTTCAAGAGATGGACCGATCCCGTTGGACATGCATACCGCAGGGGAAAGAGACAGGTATATCTAATGCAAGTAGGAGTGAGTAGGATATATGGTTTAACTATTTGCAAGTAGATTCTGTGTGGGAATTTGAATTATTTGCTTACCTGGTTATACTTTTGAATATTGCATATTATTATTGTTTACATATAGATATTTATATGGACTTGCAAAAGTATAATTTTAATCTATAATAATGTTATATGGGAAAAGGATATGTGTGTTGATTTGTAATAGATTAAGTTTGTAACTAATGGTCGTATTTTAATATTTCTGTCATCTTAAGGAAGCTTCAAAATCTAAAAGTAACATAGGCTATTCTTTGAATTCCCACGGGATCTGAATCTTGGCGGGTTTATTTGAAGCGAAGTAAGAAGAAAATTTAAAAAATTTTGCTCACAAAATAAAATAACTTTATGTAAATATACAATGTATGTGTTTGATAGTATATCCATAAAGTCCGTACAGTCGGGGAACTTGGTGCACCCTCTGATTCGCATTTCAGTCCCCTGTAGTTGCCGCCCCTTATGGGGTAAGTTGGTAACTAAATTTTAACTTAATTTTAATTTTTGTCAGTTAAGTGACAAGTGGTAACTTAAAATTGAGTACGCAAGTGATTAAGAAGATTAGGATTCGTTCTATTTTTCGTATAAGTAGGTGGGCGGGGCTTCTCACTTAACACGTTTGGACGTATTTTAGTTAAGTGCATAAGTTGACAAAGCGGTTGGCGGCAAGAGCTCGTAACTTTTTTAACTTTAAAATTTGCTGAAGAATATTTAAAATAAAAATGCTTGTGGAATAAAAGAATATATTCTTCGAGAGATTTTAATTTCCGAAACAAATTCTTCTCTGAGTTTGTCCAAAATCTCGTTTACAACATATCTGAGTACAGAATTGACGAATTCCTTGACATTCATCACTGTTCATCGTTTGGACGTTGGAAGCGACATGTAGTAACTTAAAATTTAGCTACCAACTTAACTACTTAATACGTGTAAACCGCGCAGCTGAGCCTAAGTACGTATTACGGATATTCAAACTTGCAGCGTAGCGGCCCAGTTAAATCTTATTTATTAACTTTTTATCAAGTTTCGGACTCAAACGATTACTTTAACTTATATTCTGAAGCATATAATTGAAAGGTTGACTTGTTTATGAAATATACCAGTTTACCTACTTTCGATATTTTACCTTAAAATCAGATTTCTTATCGTTAAACGTTTCATACTCATTCTTGTTATAACACGTATGACGAATAATCGTGAGTGGTTTTAAATCACGTAGAATTTATAATAAAGTTCCCATAAACAGAGAAAAAATTACTTTATCGAATCTTATTTGAATGATACCATCGTGTAGATACCTACATCTTTTACCAAATACTCTCATGTTACAAAAATACCGAAGGCAAACCGATTAAGTACATTGTAGTTATATTTTCACACTACTTGGTCTTTAAAATACTTATTTAAATCACTTCTACGCTAATATTAATCGAAGGTCACCTGAAGACAAATCTCGAGTGAAGTAAATTTGTCTCGCTTCAACGACTTAACGGGTCTTTAAAGTTTTGCATACCGTTATCAGTAATTAGTTTTTATATCTAGAAAATAACACGATTCCCGAAGCATGCTAATTCTAGTTCTCATATATTTATAATAAAAGTGTTTAGTAGTGGTCACTTTGTATTTGTACCCACACAGCACTGCTATGATTATAAAACGCCGACCACCAGTACGTCTGCCGAAATTAGCCATTCCATTGACGGTTCAATTCGACATTTTATTAAAAGTGAACGCATGAGAGAATGCAGTGTATTCTGCTTTCTCACGCCTGTCGTTTGCTATTCGAACTTAGAATGTGAGAATATGCGAATGCTCTCTTTTACTGTGACACGATGTTGTGAGGATTGTAACTCACTTGAATAGATTCCGTGCACAAACAGACTGAATTTCTGTTTTGATGAGTCACGCAAAGACAGCTTGGTCATGTTATTGGTTTAATTCTGAGATATAGAATTTAACATGGCTAATATTAAATCTACATACCTAAGAATTTTTTTCCAAGGAGGATTATTCAGGCTGTTGTGATGAATATTAAAGCCTTTTTTAAATTATATCCTGAATAAGGTTGTGTCTCAAAAAGGACTAGATTTAGAAGGCTAGAAAGATTTTCTATAAAGGACGGGGTTTAAGGAAAACGAATAGCACATTCCTGATCATTTCCGTCTGATCGTTTCCTGTCATGTCTTAAATAAAACTAGATATAATTGTAACAAATCTATGAAGTTAGTAATATAATTTTAATTAAACTTATGAGTTATTACAATAAGCGAAGAACAGTCGAGCCAATGTATTAGATCTACTATTGGTTTCAAAGCATTTACCATACTAATGTACAAAATATGCAACTAATTTATTCGTTTAAAATTTAATCTTATGAAACTATGATCATCTTGACATGACCTCTGGGCAGATTAAAGGTCATCTTTCACATAGCTGGACAGAAGAAAGTTGATGGAGTCATTCGTTTTAACTGTGTAAGCCTATGTTAACCGTTAGATCAGGGCGTGCCTTTGCACAACTCACTGATTAGTTCAAGAAAATCGTTAAATATAATAATGTTAGTGTTGAAGTATAAGCTGCAAAGTTATGGCGGCATATGGTATCGGCAGCATATGTTGTACGACAAGGCCAACCCTAAGCAACAACTAAACGTATTGTATTTTGTACGGCTAGTTCTGATAGCGTACCCATTTGGGCTTATATTGATTGCGGGTCGCTCACTTCCCTCTAATATGGATGAGGAGGGCGATTGGTATGGTAGAAAACATCGATCGCATCGACTGGTCTATTCTGCCATCGATCGATGTCGACCGGTCAACGTCGATCGATTGGTGTGGTGACACCCTTAACTCGTGAACGGGTGCCGTTTGAGGGTGTTCGTCATTTCGATACTTGGGGGGAGCCGAGCTAACAGATGCAGATAAGAATAATTTTGTAAAGACATAAAGATAGTCTGTAAATTTATTTTAAAAAAAATATACCCGTGAAGTATCTTGCCAGTTCTTCTTCACGAAGGATTTTCCGTACTTGTGGTAGAGTCATGCTTTATTCGACGTCAATAAGAAACAAATATTTCATTTCATTACATTGCTAAACCCCAAATGACATAAGCCGGGCGGGTTTTTCCCGAACATTAATATACTTATATAAAATTTTGCCTCCCTGCTGTACCGATAAATGCCAGCCCGAATGTGTAAGTAGCGTGGTAGCGCCCCTAACTATCAATAAATTCGGCCTTGTCTTGTAGACACTGGGTTTAAGTCCCGGTTGCTCGTAATTGGTCTCGTTATTGTCGCTTTTTCTGTATGTAGTAATGGTATGCATTTATGTTGTAAATAGTCACTCACACTCATGGATCCCATTGCCATCCCTGTTCGAAAAAAATCCGCTAATAAGCAGCTCCGTTGTTGCTTGCTACAAAGACGAACAAACCAAATTTGGCATTTATTTTATTATATTCAGATCGCTGACCTTTTCCATTTAGTCAAATGACTTCATAAAATTTTAAAGGTTAAGCACCTACGTCGGCAGACTGAGGTAAGGCTTATAGCTAAGTTTTAAGAACTGAAAGTCAATGTTTGACTACTACTTTGAACATATTGGAAAACCTATAATACCTTGTTTATTTTATGTCGAAGTCAAATTTTATCCTTTCTATTTTATGTATTTATTCATTTTGCCTAGAAGTTCTTTTTCCCTTGGTATTTTTCTTCTGGTTTTCCTATGATACCTTTTAAATGGCGTGTGCCTGTATTAAAGGTGTATTAACGCTATGATAATATAAAAGAGTGTAATTGTTTGTTTGTACGTATAAAATATTTCAATTGTTTTATATCAACTTCTCTGTCTAAATTTTTTAAAGCTATGGATGCAGTGACTGCTCTATTAACGTACGATTCCAACCACTGAACTGACTGATCCTAAAATGAAAAACAGTGTGATAATTATCGAGGATGTTAGAGTTATTGGCCCTTAAATTGTTACTAAACCTGAAGTCGTTATTATCTTCTGGCTTCATCAGCTCGGTCTCACGTGGGAAATTCGAAATAAAATATTCTTACTTCTGAATTATATACCCTTCTAAAGGTGAATAAATTTTTAAAATGAGTTCAGTAGTAGTTGCACAATTTATCGTTTACATATTTAAAACTTTTAGAAAGGGTTTGTATACATTTAAGTATGTATGTATAAGCTCGCTCTTTTGGCACCTGTAAAAAATTTCATGTTTCTATGTTCACTGGTTTAGGTTGTGCGTTCTTTCAAGTCCGTCGGCGGAATACTACGATTGCGTCGGCTACTTTCGTGTCGGTGGACCCTTCAGAAAATAACTATTAAAATACAAAAAAGTTTATGCCCTTAATTTCGTACTCAAACGGTGTAAACATAAAAGACAATTTGTCAACATGTCCACACACTTTTAATGGTTTAAATAAAACGCTACGCTGTATGAATAAAAGCTGTTTTATTACCATGTAACAGAAGTCATGTACTTTTATTGAACTTTCCAAGTTGGGATGTGACGATGCGTCATTTTGTCGACACTGTCCCGCCCGATATCGATAACTTGGTACCTAGGTGGATAAATTATATTGACTGATTTTAATGGTAGCATAATCTTTCAAGATTCGGTGAACAATGTTAAGGTTCAGTAAGTTGCTCAGATTAATAATTTTATAATTCATACAGTTTTTGATGTCATACATACATACATATTGTATTTTAGATTTGTTTTACTTACGCATACATATATTTCAAATGCCCGGTAAGTACCTTTAGGACTAGGGAACAGTAAACAAATGTCTTACCTCGTTTTGATTCGATTCGTTTCGATTCGTAAGATCGAGACGTAAAAGTTGCGTCCGCTGGGACGACCTCTGTACTCTCCACCAGGTAAGATGAGATGAGATGAAATTCAACTTAGTTGGAATGAAGTCTGTGCAGGTAAGAATATTTTTTTAAGTTCCTTCGTACTCATGTTTGGCCCATAGAATAAAATAATATAAACAATATTTTAAATTTAAATAGATTTATAGATAGATAGATAGATCTGTAGATTTATGCCGAAGTTCACCTAGATTTCCATATCAAACTATAAAATTGGGTTTTCTTACAAAACCAAATAACATTGTAGATCAGTTTCCGAGAAGACATTAACTTCCTTCCTGACATAAGAAAACTATATTAGCTTTATTAAGCGTTACCTCTTTTATTTTGCTTTAGGTTTCTTTCGTATGGATAAGAAATCATACTAACTAATTTCTGTAATAGACAAATGATTCGGCTGGAATGTATGAAGCAGGGAAGCTTTTTTATACAATGTGTTTATGCGACGACTGTTCATACCTTAGGAGCTAGGTTTGCTATCATATACATGAAGAATAGCCGTAAAGGATTAAGATCATTGACTCGTTGATTCACATCGCCACATCACATAACTGACAAATTCCAATACGTGAATCGTTTTCGAAATTTGAAATCAGTATAACTATTATATTGGACAAAAAATTGGTTGGAGTTTAAATATCGATGTTTCCGACGAGTCAATCATTTCTAATTGATCTCTAACATGAAGTAGCTGTTTAATTTATTAAACAGTAAACCCGTTTAGGCAGTTGAAGCTACCCGTCGTGGCCAAAACCCGCTTTAAAAATATTGTCAACACTTTTTAGAGATATAAAAATCCTATAATCTCTATAGAGTCGCCTGCAAGTGTGCCTGAACGTACATCCGGCTCGAAGGACCATCTCTTTCTAGATATTCAAGTTTTAATTTTATCGGAATTGAAAGAAAGAAATTCACACGTAATGCAATATCAATTGGACAATTGGTTTTGTTTTGGTGCAGTCAACAACTTATCAACCAGAAAAAATTTAAAATTTTTCTTTCTTTATTTTTCATCATAGAAGAGTTCAAAATGAATTGGGACAATCTGACATTTTGTGGCAGGTTGATCTTAAAAAATAACACGAAAATGTTTCCATTACTTAAAAAGCAACGAAAAACGAATTTTAATACTATTCCAATAGTACATATTACACGGATAACATAAACACAGTCGTGCTATGACAATGATGTCATTATCAGCGCAATCCTATTACGAAACATAGGTAATTGGGTGATCTAGTACTGAAGATCAGTAGGTATGTAACGCGATCTGGTTCGCAATGGCCGGGCCAGGAATTAACTCGTATAAATCTTTTAATAAGATTTGCTTTTGTGTATGGGACTAATAAATTCTATGAATGCTTTTTTTTTAATTTTTTGTGACATGTTGATTTGTCTTTGGTTTATTGCCTCGGATAAATAAGATGATTTAGCATAACTAATGCGAGTATCATTCTTGAGTGATATATACTGCGTTAAACATAAATCATCATAGTTAAAAGATTTCAAAAACATCCAAAATTTAAATTATAACGTAACTAAATCTTTTGCAAAAAAAATATTTAGAAAACCTTTTTTTACCAAACCTCAAAATAAAACTGGCATTTAAAAAGATGTTTAAAAATAGAAAGCGTAATAAAAATGCCTGAAGCGTTAAGGCCACAGATTACGCAGCGTTCTGACAGGTCCCAGCTGTCGCCAGCAGGGTTATCAGCGCGGGAAGCGCTGAACGGAAAATTGAGGAAAATGTCCAGACGCTTGCCTGCCCTGGAGACTGACGGGAACGAAATGCGAACAGTGGCACCAATTTCGTTGACGGTGACGTTTTGAATTATAATTTTAATTGTAACGAATGAATGCACGCATAATTTGTAATGTATTAATTATGTAACTTTTGTATAGATAGGAAATATGTAAATGGGCTTTTCACAACGGTTGTTAATGTTCAAAACGGTTCTGTTCTGAATTAAGTTTTTTAATCGTCGTTACCTTCCTAGATTTCTTGTTGGAAAGAATATATTTAATTTTACAATCTGTTCAGTTTTGAAAATGGAAGCCACAATAAATTCTGAAACACCTTCAGGGCTTTTAGTATTTAGAAAGTGTAATTGGGTATTCGACAATTTTTTTTTTACATATTTAAATAGTTCATGAACAGTTAAAAAGTATTGCATAAGTAACAGTATGTTTACAATCAATAGTTTGCTAGATACAGTTTGTTGAAATGTTTGAGGAGATGATGCGAGTCCCCGAAAAACGTTCCATACCGGTACCGAGTTGTGACGTCATTACCTCTAAATCATACTAAAAATTGTATGGGCGTTTGAATAAAATATATAATAGCTAGGCGTTTACATGCATACTGTCGTAATAGAAATTGTTATATTCAACGTCAGTTAGCTAATAAATTTTAAAAAATTTAACATACTATGTGATAAGCTTTTTGCTTCTTTTTAATTATAAATATGTAGGTTACTATATAATTTCGATATTAAATTCAAGACTTTATTTTTTTAAACATATTTTGGGTCAAAATGATTCATATTCTCTGAATGAATGACAAAAACTTTCATTTTCAAATGGTGTTTAAATAACCACCAAAATACACTGAAGTCAAACCAATTTCTTTCAGTTTTTGGGAGTTATTGTATTCTGGCTGTAATTATCTTGTCAATATCTCTTTACTTTCGTTATGGTCGACTAGATTAGTAAGTGCCTTTGATTTAATTAAAATAGCGTAAGGCCGTGACAAAGCTCCCCTCGCACGGACCTCATAAATCTTGTCCCCGTCGCCAGATTTTACACAGACCGACAGAATCGAGGCGATAAGGCACGACATCCGTTTCGCTCGCACGCCACATCATTGCAGTTTCGCATTTGAGTTTGTATGAGTACCAGATCCATCACTCAAGTACGTCATGTAAAAACATCACCTAGCTTCCGCTTATTTAATTTAATTACAGATATACCGCTTAAACTTATTTTTTACTGCCTATACAATCGTATCAAAACACAAATAAGGAAAAATAATTAAAGTAACGTTTATCTGTAAAAACATTATGTAACTTTGAAAATCGTAGGTAGATATGATACCAAAACAACTCGATTATCTAATGCAATATGATTAAAGGTGAAATAGTGGTATTTATGATTTATAATATCAGTAAACTATTGTGTCAGTGTCGAAACATAATTCCTTATCAGAAACTATATTTGTCTTTGTTTAATACTTACGTACGAATACCTCCATTCTTAATATTTTTTGAAATAATTGCATTCATATCTGGTCAGCGGATATATCTAATTACGTTTAATTGTGTCAGATGATAACAATAAAAAAAGTGTATAGGTTATACAGTCAAATGGTATATTAAAAATATTTTGGTAAGCGAGTTTGTACTTAATGTAGGCAGAATCTAAGTATAGATTTGCTAAGCAAAATCCAAGAGCGCCTTAATCAAGAATCTAAGTGTGACCGTTGATTCGCCAAGATAAACTTAATGCTAAATTCAGTATTATTAAAGTATTTAGTTATCAAACTGGCGAAATAAATCCGTAAATCCACTATCATTGCACAAACATGACTTGATAAAGTAATGTTTTTTTCAGAAAATGGTAGAACAAATAGAAAGATAATTGTTTTAATCGAACTGGCAAATTGCTTTACTCGATAAAAAGATGTATATCTTTGATTAAAGTAAAATAGCAGAACATATGTGACATTCTTACATGACGTACATCAGAAATGAATCAGGTTACATTATCTTAAAACATTACCCTACTATTAAATGGACAGGATGATTCAAATAAAGGCGCGCGAGCAAGACGGAATATGGCCCTTCGTTTAATTTCATTGACGCTCGTGTCGTGTCGTATCTGTTAGATGCTAGGGTTAGATCAGGCGACGGGCACCTCATTATCTAGATGCATGTATCTTCCGTTATTTAACTTTAATCATAGCTTCAAATAGATTTTATTTATTTATGAAATGGTCAAGGGAAACATAAATATTTAGTAGGTATATGTACACAAATAATTTATTAGTATCTAATACAATTAACCATTAAAATAAATAAAAGTAATAACTCCCCAGGCAAACACACAAACTGTTTATTTTTAATTTTTAATTTATTTATTATACAAACTGAGCAGAGCTTGTGTTATGGATGACCATACAGTGAACTGTGGGGGAGGGGCACGAATAAACATCTGTAAATATCATCAACCATGAGAAAAAACACGTGTGGTCATCACAGAAATGTATTTCCCGACCAGGCTCGAACCTAGGACTACTACTCATTACGCCACGCGGCCGTCTATCAGTATCCAACAGTTATATATTTTATTCTAAATTATTTTCGACTAAGCGTTTTTCACTGCGACTGTAGCAAAGTGACATTTAAAAATAATCGTACACACCGGAACTTGTTACTGTCATTCCGTAAACGCCGGCTTCGTTGCATTGAGTTATGTTCAATTTGCCGAGCAATGTTGGTACGCCGGGGGCTAATGAAGCTTGTCTCTGCTTACTGAAAAGCCATCTTGGGTGTTGGGATTAAGAGTTATACAGGAAATTGTTAATTGATTACAGTTTATTTTGTTGAGAACTCGTCTAGGGAAATGCTACAGTATCTTCTATTTTATCCGATAAACACCAATAAATCATAAACAATTAATATTACCTACGATTAGTACGTATCCCTGGACGCGGATGCCACTTATAACCAAGTAGACCGCGGCTAGTCTGCCGGCTGTAAAAATAAAATACAAAAAGAAAAAGAAATTTTTAAAGTCCTTGAATTGTAAGAACGCTCCTTTCGTTTTCGAGTAAAAATGGTTGTTATTATCGAATGCGATATTTTTGCGTGTTTACCTTAAGCTGTCACAAATCCAGTGTCAAATGGCAAACACCGAGCATGCGCGCTTGGCAATAATATATGCTGCAAAACGTTTTACAAATCTTTGCGTCGATAGTTAATTAAGCATGATTTAACTAATAAAAACATGTTGTTTATAAGGTTTGTGCATAAGTATTTCATTAGGCGATAGAAAAATTATAGCACGATTTAGAAGCGTAATGGCCGCACTCAAACACCACCTTTTTATGTGTATATATTCAACTAACAAGTAAGCCAAAATAAATACTTTTCTATTAAACTCCAACTTTGTTTGATCTTAAGTACTTTTTCGTTCAAAAGCTAGTTAACGCTCCTTAACACAAAACCACTCTAAAAAGAGCCTTCCATAGCCTAGAATTACTTTCAAGAATGCCGTTTTCATATTTTTTCTATTCTTGACACATAATTTTCTGCCATTTATTATTTATTTCGCTTTTATCAGTTCAGTGCAATAAGTACTAAAATCGTTTAGGAATATATGAAGTGGAAAGAGTATGGAACGTACGTAAATATCAAGATTGCTTGGTTTGGTGACGATAAATGTTCCATAGAAATTATTTTCACAACAGATATTCTCGACCTAAGTATGTGAACCTTATATTTCAAATAAAAACCGAGAGAGTAAAATTTATGGCTGTAAATTCTGTTAATTTTTGTCTGTATGTGCTGTATCTTAGTTTGATATTTATTTACTGTTGAGGATTTTCTAAATTAAAGGCACATCGGTACTTTACGTACTTTACATATACCATTAATATATACTTACATTTATTTATAAATAAATCTCCAAGGTTTGTGAATACAATTTTGTTTAGGTTTTTCTCCTATTTTTTACTCTTACTAATGTTAACGAGGAAGTGCTGCCCTTATTTAACCTACATTACAAGGCTTATTTAAGAAACATTTTTTGTTTTTTCAACAAATAAAAAAAATGCTTTCATATACAATTTTACTATTAACGATCACACGATATAAATCAGCTGGGGATTACAGACTTCATGTTTCAAATTTTAAATACTCGTAATGACGTCGCCAATACGTAATACCGGGATGACAATTTACAGACAACTTATAGACCTACCAAATTATTTTATGTGATGAAATGGCAGTATCTTGAAACTTGGGTGCCATCTTGCAATTTGCTTACCATTTTTTTTTTACAAGCTTTAGTCTTGATAGTTATTCTGCCATTAATATATATTTTAATATAAATTAAAAACGCTTGTCAGTTCACAGAGAAGTTGGTAGGTCCTTAACTATATTGGTTTTCCTCAATATTCCTATCTGACCTATTTACAAGCTTCATCGTATAAGATGAATTTAGCTTATAAACTACAATAAACTGAATGTGTGTTTTTATTTACTTAGAAACATGAAATGAGTCATAAGCTTTTTCATCATTAATAATAATTCCTACCTAATATTTGGATACCATGTTTATTGTTTATTAATCTGTTATTTTTATTTATCTATTTTTTATTAAAGGTTTACCAACAACTGATACAACGAAACATTCACTTAAAACTATTACCTGAAATACAGTCATTGTTCAGTCAGTTACAGGTAAACTCCACATACTTATAGAAAAAATATAAATAAATACATGTTAAGCTAGTAGTGCATTTTATGATTACAAATATTTTGGATTACAAACATTGTTATTAAGGAACAAACATATAAGTTATTTATCTTCACTAAGATATTCGTAATATTTTTGTAGGTAAAATAAAATTTTGATAAATACCTATTTACTTACGTTTATTCACGTAATTTTTTTATGAGGGTCAAAACAGTTTAATTTTATCTTTGAACTTTCTATAGACTTGAGATAAAGATGCATGCTGCATCCATTATTTGACATTCGGCCTAGTGGATATCAGAGACGCCTGCAAGACATATGTATAACATTATAATATGCATCTCGACCTTCACATTTTAGTAAAACGAAAATATGCGCTTTATTTGTTTATAAATGTCAAATATTTTCGAGTCTAGTTTTTCCAGACATTTAGATATTTTGAATACACTGCGTTACAAGAACAGTAGGAATGTATACAAATTATTAAGTCTCGGTTGCCAAAAATCTTTGAAAGTATGTTAAACATTCTGATTTTTAAAAGTAATTGATACTAATCAACCTTTAGCCTAGCAACAACAAAATCGAATCTAGCAAAAAATTTAAAGGTTATTTCGTGTCATAAAATGTGTCAGTAAACTAGGCCACAAACACACATTTTCTTTCGTAACTTATTAATTCAAATGATATAGTATACGTGCCCTACATGCAAATTGTGTTAACCCTCAATTTTCCGATCTAAATAATTTAACTTTGACCCACATCGACACAGAAAAGCGGCATTTTAATTTAATATCCATAGCGTTTTATCTTATCATATTTTATTGAGTTTTATTGGCACCTCGCTTAAATAGTACCAATAGCTGTGATGTCATAGTACGTCTAGACAATTTCGTTCGTTACTGTATCCAGCAAATGTGAGAGGAATTTCAACCCTAACCCCTTGTGAAAAGGTCGATGATTAAGGCGGCGTATCTATACGTCAGTGCGTAGGCTTTTGACGCCTACTCCATAATTTTCGCTCAAATTTCCCCTAGATAATATGACCTTTACCTAGTTGTGTGAGTGAAAATAGGAAGCTGTACTTGATTATAACGAATATTTTCTCAGTTTCTTCGTTTCCGAGTAAATATTTGCATGTACGGAGTTAGGTATATAATTAGAGTTAGGATGAAGAAAGTGCTGGTCGATCTTTTTTCCCTCGGTTGCGTAATTTGGCCTGAGCTAATTGAATTTACGCTCCATTTGGTCACGGGTGTCTAGACAAGAGTAGTGACGTGTTAGGCAGCACATAAGCACGTATTTGTCCATATAAGTAAAACTAAGCAATTTCGAGTTCATTACGTACATAGCCTTTGCCCGCAGTATCGGCCGTGTGTCCTTCGTTATCCTTGTATCTCGTTCTGGATCAAAGTTAAGCTAGTAAAGTTTCCTTTTCTGTGCCTCTGACTACTTGAATGCATATTTTCAAGAGGTTTGGATGTGTAGGTTTATCAACTGTTTGTAAGACTAATCTTTGAATTTATTGAAACTTTTTATTATTTGAAATAATCTATTTATTACTTCAGAGAAATGAAAAGTGTAATTAATTATGCTTCCCTCTGCCACATAAATATCCTACAACTTAAAAGCTATTTCTGGTTTCCGGTCTCTAAAGAGAATGTTATGTTTTTATTCCACTAAGTACTTCTTCATTACTTCCTACACATAATAATTGACAAAATAACATAAATGGGTCTAATAAATAGTCAAATAATACAAACAGGTACCGTCGGTCACGGTTGCTGTCGCAGTAAAACCGCTAAACCGGTCGTTTCTTTATGTTTCAGTATTTCTGCGTAGTTCCCAGCAGTCTGGGCGGTACAGTTACTGGCCTATTTCACACATTGCATGCGGCGTTACGTGTGAACGTGTAAAAACACATTATTTATGTAACGTGTAATTTTTCATGCTAAAAAGATTTTGCAAAGAAATCATTACAATGTTGCTTAGATCCTGCAGTTCGCACGTAGCTTATATAGTGTATTTTAATATTATTTATGTATTATTTGGAAAATCACTTGCAGCTTTTAGTCCAGTAATTATAAATATTATATTATTTAAATGATAGCCTGGTTTGGCGTAAAAATCCCTTTTTTATTATAATTAATAATGATAATGATGACGATTATTATCACGATGAAGACTTTGAAGGTCAAAAGTAACAGAAAAGTATAATTAAAAGCATATATTGCTATCAAAACGTTCGTTATTAAATAAATAAATAAAACATCAAACCACAGAATCTTTAAAGGTACCCAAATATTTTGACATTTTAAACAGTCGCCATTCATCTTATGCATTCAAGGATCATAAACAAAATACAAAGATCTCATGTTCGACTTCTTTGAAGCCCCCTATCTCGTTCAATTCATAACAGCTTTAAAAACTTAAAAACAGAAACTGTCATGACTCGTTACTATAAAATAAGTAATGCTTGTTTCATATTTTATCGGAAGCTAACTTGTAAGTAGCGACTCCGCTTGCGTGTGCTGTAGGTGGTCGAATATGCCAAAATATTCAATATTAAGTATTGCCGAAAATCTATAAACGTTTATAAATGACAGCTATCATTCTAACAAATTAAAGTTTAATAAATTCAGTAGCTGAGTTTTGATTGATTAGACAGTCAGTTACTTTTTTTTTGAAATTTAGGTTTTCTCGTTTTTCAATATTATCTAGGTGACATTGCAATTATGCAAAACTAAAATCTAACCTTTTTTAAATGTATTAATATTCATAAGTCCACATTTTCTACCGATTGTGGAATAATTAATCAAATGCTTTAAAAATAAATCTGTATACTTAATGATTTCCATATTAATTAATAAAAGAAAATTAATATTTATAATTTGAGAAAGAAATATGACTTCAGAAAGGAACGTTTATATTAATGTACTTTACAATACTTACTACTATTTCGAGTATATTATAAACGTGGAAGTTTTCATATCTGTTTATTACTCAATCAGGAAAATACCATCAAAAGGATTTTTTATGAAATTTGACGTACCCATAGAATACGAATGACCTACATCCCAAATCAGTTTGGCCTGGGAATTCACTCAAACAAAGTCACATTTAAAAGCTAATATTTTCGACATAACAAGCCTCTTTCCCAGTCATTCAAGAAGGCGGATGTCAGGCGCGGGCGGTGGTGAAAGTACCCACAAAAAATGCTCCCAATACCCCAATGTTTCATGACATTCACTCGCTCCGTGGAATAGACATATCGAACTTGTATCGGTGTACCTACCAGCCTACTGGACAAGAATTATAGTCCGACCAAGTTATCTGTGCGGTCAACGGTGGCTTATTTCTTTTTACAATATAGTTGCCATTGGAATCTTTTAGTTCAAATTTTGTCCACACTATAAGTCAAGGCATTGTTTTTGAGCCATTTCGAAATTTGAAATAAGAAATAACGTGAGTCGTGTTTGTCAGTTAAGTTTATAGGTTATCTTGTGTTGTAAGTGATATTGAAATTTTATGATGTTTTGATGGTAGAACATTTGGTCTAATGGTGTCAAATAAACTTATAAATGAATGATCTTTAGTCATTTTCATAAACGAGCATTTTTTATATACCTACTTTTTTTTATAAGTCTTTTTTGTTTCATTGCTTACTCCCAAAAACACATTTTAAATTTGTTCTTCAACTTTTTTCTTATTAGCCTTAGATAAACTCCAAAACGAAAAACACCGATTTCGGTAATTATTTCACCTAAATAATGATACATTAGCTGTATTATAGGCTCACAAGCTCACAGGCTGTTCTAAATGTTTTATTCAGGGAAAATTAAATTCTATTATATTATGGGAGTATCGTATTTATCGAAAGGCTTATCGGCCGCACTTAGAGAAGGCATATTCGGTTACATATGCCTTCTCTAATATGCATATAAGACATATTATGTTAACTTTGGTAAAGTGTAAATAAAGCATAAATTCGCTAAGCAAAATATATACTTAGGAGCCATATACATTTATGCGTCTACATCCGTTTCAGGACAAACGTAGTATTTATTTTTATGGAAGAGATAGCACTGCTCTTTAAAAATCACAAGCACCTTATTTTATGTTTAATAACTTCAGTATATGGCCATAATGTAATGTATGGACTGGCATATATGATTGATCTGATGTGAAAACTGTGGTTCCCAGGTGAAAATTATTATTTTTCTTTAGGTATGGTCCCGACTGGCAAATTACTAAGTTTCTTACTTCACATATTGAAATTAAACGGTAACAATTTATTAGCGAGGGGATTGGATTTACTTTTTGTCATGTCCTGTTCATTCGAGACTTACCTAAGCTTATCCAACCAAAAGTTTTTGTGGCCATTCAAATAAGAAGGCGTGCAGTTTCCCCACTCAGGTAAGTCTAAACTGTCTGAAACATTAGAAAGCATTACAAAAAGCCAGTCCTCGAATTCGTGAATCGAACAACGCTCAAAGAATCGCGAATTCGGCACGGCTTCGGCTTGATCAAGCGGTCTTTCATTAGACAATAAATCAGGGTGTCCTACTCTAGCGGGTATACAATTGTTTTGTTAGAAAGAGATGAAATATTGGCAATTGTTTCAGATTGAATTTCTAGTTCTCACACGACAATGAGCGATGTTTTGATATTATCATTATGACAGTTAGTTTACGAAGTCGAGATTGTTTCGTCGGTGCCGCGTTCGTTATGAGAATCAGCATTGTATCTGCTCCATCATTCAAATCATCCTCAGCAATAAGATCAACGAGAATATACTCGATGACCTCAGATGAACGTAAGGTGGACATTAAACAGATGGACATATGTTTTGCTATAAGTATTTTAAACAAGTTTTAGAAGTACATTTACAAATTATTTTGCTTTCGATGTCCATATAATCTCAGAGTAATTATAGACCTAAATTATTTACACAAAAAAATTAATTTAACTGATTTTCCAAATATCTACGTATTCTAACCGCATTTCCGACCCTTCTGAAATCTATTATTTGACACTCAAGAGAGTGAGCATACTTCCTTAATAAGGCAACTTCAACTTTGTTCCCTTTTCCATCAAATGATATTTCAAATGAACGCCAAATTCTAAATGAGTAAATGTTTCTAAACAAACACAAATATTCTCCACCTTTACGAAACTCTCGCTGCGTATCTGAGTAATTAATGGCAACTTGCGCATCACTAAGAATTGTGTCATGGTTTCAATACATTTCGTAGACAACGTCACGATCGGCGAGTAGTTAATGGCGAGACTACACGACGAGGCTTAAAGCAAATTGTTGCGTTCATTTATTTTCATTTCAACCTTTCTAAACGATGAGGTCTAAATTAATCGAACAGAAAAGTGGAGTTCTACTAACTACGGTACTATTAAACGAAACTTCGGACTAAATCAATGCAGATATATTAATGGATAATAATTGACGTATAAGTACTAATAGTTTTCAGGTACCTTCTTGAAAAAGTTCAAAGATTGATTCAATAAATTTTAAAATATAGACATACCAAGCCAACGGTTAACGCAAGCTTGTCTTTCATAATTTCGCAATCAATCAATTCGAACTATACGTGACTTTACTTAAAAATATACGAACTTAGAACGAATACATTCAATCATATCCACAGTCTCTGATAATAGGACTTTGATGTGTGTAACTGCGGAGCGTTCATTAGTCATAATTTGCTTTAATATGCGATCATTGTTGATAGAAGAAAATATTCTTTCAATAGCTGTTAAGGCAATTGTCGGCTATCGACTTTATTTCAGAACATTGACCTACAAGTTATATAAATGGATTTTATTTATAGTCAAATCTTACAAATAATTCAACAAAAACTTTTACAGAGCGTTATCATAGTGGTATTAATAGAATGCAGGATGTCGGATTACTCCTTGTTGGTAGAATTTGCTCAAGTTTCTTTGTGGAATAGATGACAAGATTTTCTTACTGATAAACTAATACTTACCCTCTCAATCCCAAGGGTATTTATTCTTGGCGCAAACATGGTTTATTAAGGACATAATTATTTAAAACTACAAAATGCCTGAAACAGATAGTAGAAGAAAATCTTAGTGGGGTAAAACACTTATTTATTAACCTCATTTACACACTGTTGTACCTACGAGTATTAAATATCTACTTAAAATTTAACACACAAATTGATACTATAATAATATAATAAATCCAACAATGTAATGATAAGACTAAATTATCTATTAATTTTAAAAATGCATCCCACAATCAATTAGATTTATTATCGCATGATCCGTGTGTCAGCCTATTTTTATATCACGATTACCTTTGTATTTGTAGATAACTAATTTTTGGCGTTTATATAAGTGTCAAGAGAAAGTAAGTTTTACTAGATTATAACATTGTTAAGTTTTTAGTATTTTCATAAATATATTCGTATGTTTGTAGAGAGACATGACAACATCTAAGTAAATGAAATTAGTACTCCAGTTGCCGAGTGATGTAATCAGTTAAATTATAAAACAGCTGCCTTGTCACACACAATTGTACGAAGTGATTGCTAACAACACTCATTCGTTCTATTTTGAATATTGATTATTTATATGCATATGGCCACAAATTAAGCTTAAAATAACAGCATCAAAATTGAATCATTTTGCTAAAAACGGCAAAACATAAGAAAATGCTTTTAAAATTTAGGAAGGATTGTGTGCAATAGTATAATTGTATAATCAATTAATCACCATACGCCTGTTTTGTTCTGAACTTAGTAACTTAGTCTACTTATGCCATAATATGCCATACACTATAATAATAAATCCCCAGACAAATACACCAACTGTATAGCCCCAAAGTAAGCAGAGCTTGTGTTATGGATGACCATACAGCGAACTGGGGGGGAACCTAGAATAAACATACATATATAAATACATACAACCACGACCCGAGGACAAACATCTGTGTTCATCACACAAATGAATGCCCCGGCCAGGACTCGAACCTGGGACCTTCGGCGTATGAGGCAAGGCTACTTACCACTACACCACTCGGTCGTCAAAATTTATAAAACGTTTAGACCCCCTTTTTAGGTCTTCTAAATCTTTTTTTACTGGAAATTGTAATTGCTATAATACTCGAATACTTTAATTAAATGAGCATCTACTCACATACGTGTAGTTTTTTTTTAACATAAGGTCTATGTTTTATTTAGTGAGAGGAATCCAGTGGAAGAGTTCGGTGACCGTGTTTGGCGATCGACTAACCATGGCCGTTCATTCACTCGGCCCGATGTTCTGTATTGTTGTGCCAACTCGATTATTTTAAGAAAAAAAAGTTGAGTTTTGTTTGCATGATTTTTTAAGGTTTGACCGCAGCTTCATTCAAAATGATGATCACCTAATGAAAAATATTGTAATGTTAGTACGCAGTGTAAATAACATATTAATTTACAATGAGCAGGTTTTGAGGGTTTACGTTTATTCTAATTATGACATAATCATTCAAATTAACCCAGTAGTTCCTAATATTATCTTAAACAAATATTTCCTCTTTACGATATAAGGCTAGATGTATGTGCCTTCAATTTCTTAGAATAAGAATGATAATTTTACATTCCCGTCTGCTGTAAAACCCAAAGATACAGGTACTGCAATTGTCGCACAAGGACAATGGGAATTCCAGTCCTATTTTCCTCAATACGATAAAGCCAATTACGTCACTTTTTTAATGAAAACAATTATATTCTCTTTTTTTTTATTGAAAAAAGGGTTAGACGGATCTCTATCTCACCTGATGGAAAGTGACGATGAAGACGAAGGTGTTACACGTCTATCCACGAGATACCTATTCACTCGACGCTTGAAAAAGTCGCACATCGTGTCAAATCTTTACCCTACTGACATTGGTACTATAATTAATGCTAAAAGTAAACTTTTTTATAGATTATTTAGTGTAAGTAAACAATCGAATGGGCGTTGTTGAATCGCTCGGTATCTGCCGAGGCCAAGGTGAGGGCCAGCGCGCGAATTCGTGGGTTAATGATCTTTGCTTTTTTATACTGCTCTCTTACGCATTGAAATCTGTTATTTTGAATGTTATAAATTAGGAGTGAGTAACAATGTCAGGTTTATGTTGCTATATGTGATGGACACGCATGGCTGATAAGTTTTGGGTTTGTAAACTACTGAGTTAATGTTTAAGTTACATAAGTTGATAGTTACTTGAATTACGGTTCTTACGCAAGAAGAACGTTTTAATAGCTGTAATATTACAGAAACATATAACAGAAAACTTAACTACATGTCCTTATTTCTGATTGAAACTCCAACCATCTCTGTTGCCGTTTGAGCGAGTTTGAGCTGCCTTACGAATCCCAAAGTTAGCGATAATCGACGTATCTCTGTACCATAAGTGGCCAGAGTAGTACACACGTCGGTCCTACAACCTAATATTTAAAAAGTGCTCAAAGCTTCCTTTTAAGAGCTTAACGACACCTAAACATTGCAGGAGATGCAAGAAATATTTCAGCTGTCTCTTATGTTGACAGTTTTCCTTTCTCCAACTGCAGGCGATCGATACAAGAAGAATTTTAGCTTCCTTATAAAGCCATATTTTAACAATTTCCCTATCTCCATTTTCAGGAGATGCAAGACGTGATGGCGGAGGAGTCAGACGTGGGCGACTGGCTGGTGGAGCGCGGTAAGTGCGGCGTGGTGCTCCACGACCGCCTCATGACGGACGCAGCCCTGGGCGCTGTCCCAATCAAGACAGAGCACTCCTACAGCCTGCACTCAGACGACTCCGCCCCGCCCTCGCCGCATAGTAGAGTTGATGGTAAGTGTGTTTTGTTTTCAGGCTTTGTAACTTTTGAAGTGAAAATAGTAGAAGAGGTGGAGAAGAGTCAGAAGTCTATGAGAAAATAATGATTGTCATTACCGTTTAAAATTAACGTAACATGTTTAAGAAGCGGGAGATTCATAAAAGTGCGACCTCAGCATTGTTTCACGCAATTAGTATGTGAAAACTAGGACGGGGAAATCAGGGCCCTCGTGTTTTGTAATTTGTAGATAGTCTCTTTGATTAGCTCAGCGTCAACGCGAGTCTTACCAGAGTTCACTGCCAAGGAACTCCATTCAAGCATCCTTCAAAGTACAAAGTGAACTTATTATTATAAGTGAAGTATTGAATGGCCCGAAAGAAAAAACAAAGTTTATTTTTAAAGTTTATTCGGTCTATTTTTTGACAAACTGATAAATGAGCCAAACCCACAGCTCCCGCTGACTCATTTGACTCTTAGGGCGGGATGCACTGCTCCGTGTAACTATATCAAGGCTGTCAAATCCCCGATTAAGTTAAATTGTGAAATATGGGTTGCACCATTTTAGCAATGGTCAAAATGACGTCATAACAATTGTCATTGTTGTTGTTATTGTCAAAGGTTATTTTGACTATAACAGTAACTGAGCCTATGGTAGTCTTCACTTATTTAGAGACTTAGACGATATCAATCAAAATTAGTAACAATTTTTGGACGTAATTTATAATTAATATTACAATAGGTAACCTATGGGTACATAAATTAATTGTGAATTAAATTAAAATGTGTAAAAATAATTCTACGAATACAGCAATAACAACTTATTACGAAACTATTTATCTCGGTTACTTACGTAAGCAAAAAATATATTCAAGAACACTGATGTCTAAAGGTTGACTTACTGTTTACATCAGTGGATTTTTAAGCATAATTGACAAATGTCGGCCAACTAGTTTTATCGAACTTTATAGTGTTTACTAAAAAGACAGTAAACAAAATTAGTACATAATATAAACAGGTCTTCCTGATAAAGAAGTCTAATTAGATTTATTGACATTGTATTGCCATCGGCAACCGGCCTAAATGTCCCATTTGAACAGAATGTACAGCTACATTAAAACTTTAATTTCAAACGGAAAATCATAAAATTTCGTACCTTTCTTTTATTATAAGAAAAATAATACCCTTGACATATAAATTTTAAATAAAGATTTTCCTAATTTGGTTACTTCGATTACATTACAATTTCTCTTACATTTCTTGTTTGAAACATCTCACATCTTATATGTTAAACAAAAATTGAAAAATGAATTTTGTATATATTGATGAACTGCCAAACAGCTTTTCTTCTCCGTACTAATTCGTTTTCATATTATTAACCAAGATAAAAATAACTTTAGATAACTTTTACTTATATTTGACCAAAATTCCAAGATGTAATATATTGTTTAATAGCATATTATTATGACCTACTTTACTATAGCAACTTTATCGTCAGACTCCTGAGTTATTCTATAATAAACGTATGTTCATACATACGTGCGTTTCAAGACTTTGAATTGTGACAATAGTCATTATAGTTAACCTCATTAATGTACTGAGATAATTTTATACACGGATTGCTGATAATTAAACACCTAGAAATAATTTTTATAATGATGTCGAAATAATACAAGTTTCAATAGTCTTGACGAGTCACATTATATTAGATCAGCAAATAATAAAAAGGACGCAAATTTTTCACAAGTTTTATATAATATTGATGTGACAACGACTATTTTTTATTTAACTAAAAGCTGAGGTTTTTTGAATTCAAGTTTAATCTAGGCCTACTTAAGTTGGCTTTTACGGTTAGACTATATTGCGTTAAAATGTTCCATTAAGAGAACTTCTATGGTCCTAGGGCTAGGTTAACACATAGCTGGAACTGTAACTTGTAGATCAAAAACATACAGTTTCCAAAAACATAAGCGCAGGGTGCTCAACTATACTATAATAAGAACTATTATTAAAAGCAAAAAGTACTTCTAAGTTCCTTCGTATCGGCGCAGTCGGGATAAATTCCATCAAGAAACAGTGTAATTTAATAAACCCTACGCAGTTAAGAATTAGCAAAAACAATATTCTTGTTCTGTCTCACAAAACATCTATAAAATTTTCATTTGGTGTGGAAATGAAAATTTACAGCGAATACAATTACCGGTATTGTTTCACAATTATGTCAACAAAAGGTATTATTTCTACAAAAGGTAATTTTATTCGTAAACCGTTGTGGAAGATGCCCTTGTTAAGTATGCAAACCCGTGCAAGGGGCAACAAATGAAGTTCATTCATTATGTTCAAAGTATTTCATTTTACTTATGATGACATTTTTGGTTAAATTTAGGCTTTTAAAAGGAGAAAGATGGAGATTCAAAATATTTTATTTTATCATTTTTAAACTTTTATCATTTGATGAATGTAAGAACATAAAAAATTACTTCGGCTTTTAAAAGGTCTTATAGGTGGACCAAGAGGCGGAAAAAAATCCTTTCGAACGCAGTTCGTAGGTAAACAATGAAAACATAGGTATACCATTTCTCTAGGACACGAAAGAAACATAATATTCATACAAACCCGACTGAATGTTTTAGCAACAAAACCTGTTTTTATAATCATTAATCATAAATAAATCAATAATAAACTTCTGTTTGATGCATAAACTTGGACGCGTCTTGTAGGGAGTTGATATGTTGATATATACTACATAGTTTTATAATTTGTGCTACAAAGATAATCGTAGAGTTCCTAGATTAATTATATTTCCAAATAATAATTGATACTATTACATACATCGTAACTAATTGAGCTATGAACTGATATGTCCAACGCTTGCAATGATAGGCAAAAAGATAGATTGTGACGTGGCCATCCACAATAAAAAGATTCATGGAAATTTGTCTTCCAGGGAACGAAAATGGGGGCAATGGATTGTACAAAAATGTAATTCGGAACCGTATCAAATTCCGATATAATCAATCCTAAGTACTTTTATACAATAAACACGTGTCTTTGGTTTCTTTTTAAAACGTATTAAGCCTTTGTTTGAACAACATACAAATACCTGTACTTTTTGAAGGTAACTAGAAAAATATTATTGTACTAATGATTCACTAATCGAATTAAGACAGGTGTTCAAACATTGCTTTTAATTAAGATTTCGTCATAACTAAATAAGTTCACGCAATTATTTGGCCTTCCATTTGTTTGTTTGTCCCTCGTGTCATCGTGATCTATATCGACTTACTAAGTAAACCGAATGCGCGTGCGTGTCGCTTATATCTCACCTATCTCGTATATTACGGGTTTGAGAACTTTCACTCTTTGATAAAGACTATTCATGTATCGCATACAAGCAAAAATACAAACATCCTATCCTATCCTAAATCCGATCCTAAATCAACAACAGCTGAACTAAGCACACTTATAAGAAACTGGATCAAGTTACTTTTTGGATAACAAAATTGGTCCACTTGTTTAGTAGATATGATGCCAAAGACATACTAAACAATAATAATTCTTATCATTCTTGTCAATGGTATAGGATGCGGCGGTGTATTTATTTAGGTCATAATTAATTCGGTATACTATACCCCTGGGTCGATATCGGTCGATTTACTGTGTTGTTTCTGAGACTTCCATTTTATTTAATATTTATGAATATAACAATTAAGAATAACAACATAGAGTTTAGTTATAGCTATATTTATTTATTTATCTATTATTACTAACCTACTTCCACAATGTTTTTGTGCGACGACTTTACATACTTTATGGGCTTATACTACCTACACCTATTCTTATCTACAAAAATACATGACATGTAGGTTCAAAACTCAAATATATAATTTGAATAATTGAAATTATAGCGTTATAATAGTTGATGAACCACCATCAAACGAGTGAATATCTCCATTTATGAACAGGAAAATAGTACTGAATTCTGCACGGGCAACTCATAACGTTCGTAGACTGTTAGGTAATTAACAACTTTTCATGCACACAAGCCCAGCAACCAACAATAATAGTATTTTACCGCAAATATTACCCAAGTCGGTAACTCTATAAATATTTAAAACGAACATTTCAATACCGTGACACAAAACACAGCCAAGTCTAAACCATCCATGGCAACAATATTAATCTTAACCGAAACTAATTTGCAACAAAACGAATAAGTATGCAATATCAGAACTAAAAAAAACGTATAAAATCTGAAAGTAAAATGGCTGCATATAAAACTTCTTTAATTTACTTTTTCTATACGCCCGTTATAGTGACCGCTACGTGTAAGTAGCATGCGGAACCGGCGTGGTTGCAATTTGCAGGTTATTTCGGTAAAACCATCAAATGGACTTTTGTACAGGTTTTGTGCTTTTAATTTATCGCATAAGTTTTCTTGGTTTATGTCGAAAGACGTATACAAAACATTAATAAAATAGTTTTTTTAAATGTAACCTTAGTATTTTTTTTACAATTGTTATCTACATAGTTATTGCAAAGAATATTTAATCTTATCTATGCCAGTGATATCAACACCATTAATAACGTGCTATGTACAATACATTCACTCTAATAATTTTAGCATGAAAAGCTGCATTTTCTTGCATTTGCATTTGATGAAATAGAACGAAAATTTCAATAAAAAAAAAGTATTACTATTTTAATTATTTGCAATCGAAAGGAAGCTGTTATTTCATAATTTAAAATGTATTCTGTCGTTGTAAAGTGTGTTCCGCAATATAATTAAGTTTCATGATAATCTACTCTCCAATTTAAATGAGTTTAAAGACCACATTTCGGAGCACTTTGCATCGACTCAGCATGCGTCCGCGCACGCCGTGAGAGCGACAACCTGATAAGGAAATAACAGTATAAATTATTGCACCAATCTTTGACAAACCTGAGAATGCTTTCGCCAACAATTTGGTTCCATTTTGAAAGATCAACGCATGTTTTTAAACCCCGATTCAGCAATCAGGAAATTTTGAACAAAATCACATTTGTTTTTGCGTTGAAAGTAATCTACTTAAAGTGTGTGTTAGGCATGTTTTAAATCCTACATAAACAAGAACTTCGTCATATTTTATCGGTCTTAGAAACATGTCAATATTATCGCTGAGAAAGTATTTCGTGTAGTCTGGCATTTGTTGCATTTTTTCTAAGAGTTTTAGTAATTATAATCGGATTCTGTCACGCAATTATTTACTTGCATACGTGCTAGAAAAATAAGCAGGTCATTTGTTTAGCACGTATCAGTAACGTACGTATTATTATTCTTACTTATTTACTTATTATTTTATTATTGGTATTTGGATTAGCGTTTGTTTTCCATTTTACCTGATGGATTTATACTAAAACGACTTTTACTCATAAGATATTCAGTGCAAGATATTGAGACCCCTTAAAATTTTATTTTGATCCAAAAAGACTTACTCTATTCGACCAAATTACTTACACATTAGGCACTCAGGTCTAAAGTCACAAAAAATGTATATTTCATAGTCAAGTAATGCTTGGCGGTGCGCAAATGCAAAAAACTGACGTTTCTCAATTATATTCAAGTAAAGAAAGATGACGACAGTTTCTTGGCTGACAATTCTAACTCTAACAGATCGTATTTCTGCTAACGATGAAATAAATATAGCTTAAGTCATAACTTTTGCTTAAGCATCTTCTTTTACTTCACTATGAATACTTTTGGTATAGTCCGACCAACATACCTGTAAATTAACAAGTGTCGCTGGTAGGTAAAACTAGTTTCGGTAAAACTATAAAACCATAGCTAGTAAGTTATAAAAATGCCAAGCAAATCCGAAGATGACATCCGAGTTTTAAAAATATCCGTATTACAGACAGCTTCGTTGGACTATAATACGGGCCCTACACTGTTTGAATAACGCTTACCGTAGATCGTCTTTAGGCCTTTAAACTGTAATTTCTGTCAACTGTCACACTGGCTGTTCAGCTTGACGTTGATTTCTTGAACACCTTGTGCAAAGCCTTTATAAGGTTCAAAATTGGTATACAACGAAATCACGAGGTGTATGTGGTAGCAGCCTTGCCTTCTTACCGGAGGATTCGGAGTCATTAAAATTTTCTTAATATTTACTGTTTATGTAAAAAGTCATGGTTACGTAACATACGAAGGTGGACTGGAACCGCGAGCGTAGAAGAACTGTACCGCTCGGCCATGGACAGGGACAAGTACTCAAAATTGACTTCAAACTATCGAATGGAGAGGGCTCCTAAAGAAAAACAAGATAAGTGATTAAATTTGGCTGCTGCCCCGTATGCTATATACCTGATTATTC
Organism: Marasmarcha lunaedactyla; assembly: GCA_923062675.1. Lineage (NCBI taxonomy): Eukaryota > Metazoa > Arthropoda > Insecta > Lepidoptera > Pterophoridae > Marasmarcha > Marasmarcha lunaedactyla. Next base: position 9,871,391 of record OV281343.1, on the reverse strand, counting down.
ATTACTCAAGCTTGGCTTAGTACGGAGTCATGCCGTTATGTGTTAGTCGCCGAATTTTCGCTATTACATTGTTTGTCGGATCGATTTGCTCAAATTGCAGGGTATCAACTAGTTTGCAAGAAAAAAACTAACAGATCGAAAATTCGTTGCTTTATAATTAACTATTTAACATGTCAGCTAGCCGTTAACTGAACAAATCCAACGACTAGTTGTTTAGTTGAATGATTTATTCATCCATCCTCCTGCGACATAACTGTCGGTTTTATCTGTGCCCAGGTTATGCTTGGAATACACTAAGCAAATGTTTAATCACTCAACTAACCGTTCATGCTCGGATAGCATGTAAAGTTACGTAACTACATAAGTTTTTTATGCAATTCTACTGCGATATCAACTGTAAATAAATTTATGTAAATTGCTTTAATTTTTATAAATATATACAATTTGGATGATAAAAATTCTAAACTTTTTGTATAATTTAAAAGATAGGCTATAGAAAAGCCTTTATAATGCAAACGCAAATTAGCTAAGTGGGGATGGTTCATTCATTTTGAATAGTTAAAGTCTTTATATATATAGTTTAGCCTAAAGAAATACATTGGTAATTAATTGTGTGTTTCAGTCATTAGAAAGTTATAAAACAAAACCATGGACTTAAGAACATATTTTTTAATGAAAAATAAACTGATACCGATCACTTGTGGCTTTTTCATCAGTTTCAAAATATGATCTCTGAATATAATTAATTACATTTACTTGTTGAGAAAATACCAAAAGTGTGTACATTCCTTAGAAATAAAGCAATACTTTCACAAATCGGTTTAAAATAAATAGACAGTGTTAAAAATTTACAAACGCGAACTAAATTAAAATAAGCATCCGGAGCATTGAGAACAATATTTTTAGTCGATTGAAAATATTCACAAAAATGTACTCATAAAAGTACCATCAGACCCAGACCTCCATTCTTTTCCCACTATTAATTTCATTTTATTCGGCCTAGTATCACCAAAACATGAAACCTGATGCAACGCCACAATTATCGATCACTTGTGCACCTACTTACTTCATACTTGTCTTATCTTTACACAAACGAGTTAAATAAGTCGATTGCTCTCAGAAACCTGTTCGTAATTTTACAAAAAAATATGCTTTTATATTTTTTTTCTTCATATGGCGGTCGCCAGTTTTGTCAATAATAAGCATATGGCAAGGCAACTTTGTATTGCTTGATTATTAAATGCACTTTAAAATAAAATTTTGTAAATACCAGCTTGTACGAGTAGCTTCGTTGATATTTAAAATACATAGTTTAAGAAGCTATTTGAAAAAAAAGAGGCGTTGAGAACATTGGGCGTAGGCACTACTCGCAATAAGAATCTGGACTAAATCCAAAGGGGAGATCAGCTGATTGGCCAAAATAAACATAACCTCATTTAAAACACATACGATATGCCACTGTTAATGCCAAAAAAAATTTTAATCAAGTAAATAATTCGTTAAAACTAGCCCACGATCACTTTGTTGCAACAATCAAAAGCATTAGATAAGGATTACAGCGTCAACACAGTATTACTACTACATTAATACAATGCCAATTTTTATGTTAATACTAAATTATATACTGCATATGCTACATAGAATACAAAAAAAAAGCATTAAAATATAATTTATCACTCTAAATAAACCGTTGCCTCAGTTTCTTTAAAATCAAATTGTCGAATAAATTCAAAAGTTATTGAATAAATTCAAAACTGTACCTAAGCATTTTAACCGCTGTTTAACATAATTGAACGGTGCAAAGCCGTTATAAATCAAAAGCGGCTTATAAATCCGGAAGGACTATTTAGCATGCTGGCTTTAAATCGCTTTCGGAACACTAGGGGTTAACAATGTGATAACTTAAGCTGTTATTAAACGTTTCTTTGCATTGAGAATTAATTTAGAAAGGTACCGCCCCTTTTAAAGGAGCTTCATTCATTGATTGCTTCAATCTGTCCTTGCTCTTATTACTTTTTCCTTTTTTCAATGCTTTTTCTAAATGCAATCCATATTTATCATAGAGGTGACCTTGTCCTGTGAATTGTAGTAGCCCCTGTATCTATTAGAGTTCCTGAGTTTGTATCTTGGTACACAAGACATTTGTAGTCTGAACTTAAACCACAAATCATCAAAGCATTCTATTTGCTTAAGTACGTTAACTTTGTATTTTGATATATGGTCATCCTGACGTTCCTCGTCACGCAAAACGAAAAACGGTTAGAAGGACCGATGAAAACATTTACTCCTGGCCGACCAAGTTTACACAAATCATACCTACGCATTACTATCGAGCGTACCAACTTTTATTTGACATTGCCCGTAGTTAGTGCACAATTCAATATGAGTAATTTTAACTTCACAGAATGCGATTAGTAAAAGTCCAGCGTGGCGTGAAAATCTCTTTTGAAACGTCCAATGAAACTTATCGGAGACCTTTATCTACGGATTCTGTTGACTTATCTTTCCTTTTAACTACCTTTGCAGACATGGAAGATGAATGCTATCCCACAATCCCAGCGAGCGCGTGGCGCAACCGACGGCGCTCTAGCGACTCGCCCGCCCGTGACGTCAAGACAGAAGTCAAGTCCGAGCCCGAGTCGCCGGCTTCGTCCTGCCCCCCCTCGCCCACCCCTGGCACGCCCGTCACACATCTGGATTACGTCATCGATCATACCGTAAGTCGATTATCTTTAACAGGAAATCAAATTGCTGAATGAGTGATTCATATAGTTCTCAAAGCCCAGTCATTAATTTTGGACCTAGGCAGCTGGGATTTCTCTACCAATTACCGAAGAGATATTGGGGATAGTTTGTACGGACAAATATTAACCATTGATGCTACGCAGCTGAAAGAATGACTTGGATTTAAATAGGCCGTTTTACACTAACGTATTCGTAATTTATAGCTAATTACTTGGCTTCTAGAAGATGGCGTTGGTGTGGAGTTGCTCTGACTTAATATCGCGTGATTTTAGGTTACCTTTAAATTTAGATGGAGCAGAAACAAAAAACAAAACAAAAGAGAGGTCGCTCTAGCCGATTAGTAGATGTAAAATAAAAAATTAACAAAGTCCGATGGAGCAATTGAAAATTCTGGGTATGGCCTTATCCAGGTACCCAATAAGATTATTTATTAACATGCTTTTATCGTCATCGCTTATTAAATCACAGTGAAAAAAACAAACCTAAATCAAACAATCTTTGAAAAAGCGGTGGACTGAAATTGCTACTCTGCTTAAAACATGACCGTACATTGCGTCTGTAGAGCAAGATTTAGCCCAATTATTTTGAAACAAAACCTCATAAAAAAACATACTCAGCAATCATACAAAATCACATACGATTCGATTGCAAGTTACATTTCGAACTGAACTCGATTTTATTACCAAGAAACCACTCCCGTCCCGAATTCAAAACTGCAAATTTGATATTTCGCGAGCAAGAGCCGTTTCTCAAAAGCGTTTCGACAGACCGGGGTTATTAGAGTTCAACTATTAACAAAAACTTACGTTGCAACTTTCACCGTAATCGGAACTGTGGAATTGCAACAATTTCCTCATTTTAGTAACCACTTAGGTATATTGTGGATTTTGGTGTATGCCACATATTTACATAGCTGCTTGACAAATGCGAAAGATGAATGCTTCACCATTTTAGCAAATATTTGCAAGATGTTAGCGACATTACCATATTTAATGTCGAAATTGCTATTTGGGAAGGAGTTTTTTTAACAAAACTGTAACTTTTTACGGGGCCTAGACAAGTGGCTGTCGACTGAATATTTCGACCGCTTGTGTCACTTAACATTCTATTTACAACTTTTCTATTAGATCGTCGAAAGCCACTTGTCTAGAATAGCTGTTATTCGTGTAGGACAAAATAAAGAAAAGAATGAAAAAAAAAACAAATACTTAATTAGCTTTTAAAAAAATTAAAATTCTTGTGTAATTTTGGTTTATAAAATGATTAAACTAAATTAAGTTACATTAAATTAACAATTTCGGGTGTTAAGGCTTGACAAGCCCGATCTGAATCTAATTACAGCGTCTACAGCCTACTACGAAAGATGGTGTCCATCCTATTCGAGTTAACGAAATGTACTCCTTTGGCACAGTCTGTAGTCTAAATCAACGACATACGGGTTAAAGTTGATTAAAGATGACCTAAAGCTCAAAAAGAGCTAAAATAAAAAAAGACTGATGCAGAAGATGCAAGGAGAAGAAAACTTATTAAATATTCGGCATTTGATTGTTTCTTGTGCTACTTCTTAGCTAAACTTTATTCCGGCCTTTCTCGTTCTCCAGACAGGAACAATCCACATGCCTCAGTCAGTCCTGCAGAAGGTGGGAGCGGCTGGAGTGCCACAACTACTGCTGAGTGCGGCACCGCGTCTCGCTACCTCACTGTCCAGCACCAAGCTCTCCATCAAGGTCACCTCCAGCTCCAGTGGCTCAGGTAAGGCTAGATGCCTTCATATAAATTGTTGTAAAAGCTGGTATACTGATAGTATTGGTAGCAGTCTCTTTAACGCCAAACCTAGACCAGGTTTGGCGTTAAAAGTTTGACTAGGGCGATGCTACAGAATGTCCTATGTAAATCACGTGAATATTGTTGTGTTCCAACTCAAGGAAGTAACAGCCAGTGAAGTTACAGGCAAATAGGCATTTCTAATTGACGATACGGACGATAATGTGTCTACGCTCTACGTATGAAGATCCAATAACGCAATTTTGACAACTTTTTAGCCATATAGGTCATCAATAGTAACCTAATAGTAATCAAATCTGGAATTTCTTGGAACTTTTCTAATTTAAGTAAATGATGTTTATGTTTCAAGCTATCTTTGTCGTCTTTTGTATGGTATATCGACCTTTTCAAATCTAAGTTGTATCAGAGACTAGTAAATAACTATAGACTGACCATCTCCATACAAAAATTCGTGACTCGGAAAAAGCTCAAAATCCAAGCTATTACTAGATGTCGCTCTCAAATAGCTTGGACCAACCTTGTCGTCTTTAATTTTTATATGAATTATTGACAAGAAACGTAATGCAAAATATTTGTATTAATACGGACTAAAACTGCTAGATGGCGTTGTCAAATAACCTGAAACCTTAGCAAGTAGGATTTATTCCTTTCCTGAAATTGGAAAATGTCATCATTTTATATCATTGATTTTGATAATTGTACTCAATAAGAATAGGTAGATAGTAATTTATTCTTACTTTATAGATGATAAAATAACAACTACAAAAGACCATAAACATACTGGTATAAGTTTATTTTGTTCAGAGACGCCTGGGCACTACCATCCTCCTTATTTTAATTGCCATAATAACCTATTTTTAAAAGCTTTTATTATCACAGTTGTGATAAACGCACATGTTATACGATATATGTAGCAGCCAAAACGTAAACTTAATCAAGGTCCATACAATTTGCACGAGTCAAGTAGGCGAGCAGAAATATTGTGAATTCAAAGAAATGCAGGGAAAAGTTCCAAAACAAACACACACCCATAGCAACAACAATAAACGACAGAGAATTCAAATTGTCAAACAAATAAAATGTTGTCATAAAAAGAACAAAAAACGTTGATGGATAAAGAACATTTTTTTCAATAATAATCCAGCAAGAAAATATTTTTTTAACTACTGCAAAATAGTTATGAGTTATATGCATTATAAATAAAAATTGTGCACTTATTAAAACATAATTTTTATCGATATCAAGAAATAAAGTAAAATATTATATACCTATTAATTAAACGCACTGAAATTCGTTTTATTATGTTAAGGCAGATAAGAAAAAACTGTGGAGATGAATGCTATATTTTTGTGGGAAAAATTATATACTGGCAATACAGTAACCCAGTAACACTACAAATAATATCCGGGGTGGTGTAAAGTTTTCTATTACTGAATTATAAGAGCGGCAACATAGCATCAATATAATGCACTAGCTGGCAACGTCTGTTGTCGCCTGATACCTACGGATAGTACTTGCAATGAAATATCAAATGTTTTTGTAAACAGCGCCATCTTAAGTTTTTTTACGTATTATTTTGACTAAATTTAAATAACTTGTAAAACTAATACAACTAACGCCATCTCTCTATGTTAAAAAACATCTATTTTTCAAGTCACAAAATTTTGTTAGACATGGTTAGTCTATAGTTATTTACTAGTCTCTGGTTGTATGCAGAACAAGTATAATGATCGTCAATGAACTTATCATCTTTGTATGAAAAAACTACACAGGTGTACAGTTGTTATTGCAGGAGTAGGGGGAGGATCGCTTGCCCGTCATTTGGGTAACAATTAGATGATTAGATGACAATACTTTTATAAAAAGTACATTTACATACTGCTGAAGTCAGCGTGCAAATTTTTGTTGAATTACGAGTACAATATGACATAAAAAGAAACATGAGGTACCACAATTAAGATAAAAATTTATAAATTTCAACATTAACCAAACCAACATTAGGATCGTAATAAATTCATAAGATCAAATAGAAAATAAACATTTCAACAGAAATTATCCAAATAAATTAAACAATAACTAAAAACTAAAAATATTAAACAATGTCAAAAAAATAAATACAAGAAAATAAACCTCAGTACAAACCTATGTCATTTAGATTAGAAGCATAATATTATTTTAGTAGAAATATGGATAAATCATTCTCAAAATATCAGTACAATTAAGTAGTTTTATAAAAGATTCCAAAACATAAAACTAAAAGAAATGTCCCAAAATGCAAGGAGTCTGGGCCATGTCTTTGTACACTTTATCAAAAAATAGTTTAAGATGCTTGAAACACTTTTTTAACACTTTATTTATTGGTAGGAAATGAAATTGTGCATTATTAGTGTGCAACACAAACAAAAAACATCATGGTGGAAAAAATGTCATGGAATTGTTTTGTGTATTTTTAGCTTATTCAACAGTTGTAAAGTTAAAAAGAAACCGAAAGAAAGAACTCAAGTGCAACGAACAATCAAACACACAGACTGACAACTATCAATGTGATGTGAGTGAAGCGTGCCGTGAGTGTTGTGGCTGTACCCTCTGCTTAGTGAACTAACTTCACTTGACAACTTCCGCCATAGAAAAGACTCATTGTCAATGTTGCCCCCTAAAACGAACACAAATAATGTTGACTTTTTTATTTTCTTACCATCTAACTACTGATTAAATCAAATTATTTGTATTTTTCCTGTAATTACCATTAATTTGTCTATTTTTTAGATGGTGTACAAAGACCTAGCCCAGTTTGTGACATTTCTTTTTTCATTAATATAAACATTTAACACCGTCACCGTTCAAGGTAACACCTATTCAAAGTAATTTGTGGAATGGTAATTTGATTTAGCCTCGCAATCTGCTTAGCACCGCCAATGATGATAGCTTGCGACTTGTTCAGGTTGATGGTAAGGCCATAAGATTCGCTCCAACTAGAAATAAATGCGAGATTATGGTTTATTTTATGAATAAGGGCACCGATAACATCAATAGCGGCTTGGGTATAGATTTGTAGGTTATCCGCGTACAAATGGTATTGGCATGAAAGTAAAGGGGTCACAAAGTGAATAATACGAAAAACAGGAGAGGAGAAAGGAACCCCACCTTGAGGCACACCAGCAATCATGTCACAAAAGCTAGAGACCCTACCATCAGCGCGAATACACTGCTGTCGCCCGACAAGGCAACTACGGAACCATGTGATCTCCCAATCAGACCCGAATACATTCTGAAGCATACCACATGATATCACTATCAACTGCGTTAAAAGCATTGTTAAAATCAAGTAGCACCATAGGTTTTTAAGTTTAAATGGCAATTTGTTATATATACGTATGGCCATATGGCCGTTGTTCTGTCTTTTGTAGGCGCCACGCTTGGGGATGATGACACTACAGGGTAGAATGCGAATCTAAGCCTGCACCAACGCTCTCGATCGTACATTACGAATAGTGATATCGATACTTTAACTACTGACTATCCTCCCGCAGGCTTCAACCTCCCGCCCACTCCGCCATCGTCGCTCTCGTCCTCGGACAGCGAGGGCGCGCTGTCACCCGCGCACGACGCGACGGCGGCACTTGCGCCCGCTCCGCGCCGCGCGCATCTGTACGCCAGCCATCACTCGCGCCAGCCAATCAACACGCCACTTATTAGCACGCAGCCGGTAAGTAAAGAGGGCCTGACTATAGTTGGATCGCCTCGAGGGTTATTGAAAACGTGTTAAATTATTGATAGTAGAAGGGTTAATTTATTCAAATCAAATCATTACGTAGGTAGGTAGTCAATCGGGAAAATTCAAACACCTGTAGGAACCGATGGTTTTCTGATTGTTAAGAATCAACTGTTCAAGCATATAGCAGTTTGTTGCAATTTTATACTACACTTTCAGTTCATAGGATACCAACCTCGATAGTTTGTTGAGCCATGGATGCGTAAAATAGGTGGTAATGTCAAATATCATTGGAAAAGCATCTAAAAGGTTCATTTGAAGTCACAACAAAAGGTACACACGTACATTTTTGGAGGCACTTGGTCTCTTTTTCTGAAGGATGTAATATCTACATAATATAAACATTAAAATTTAACTCGAAGTCACTTGAAACTCGTCAATATTTCACTAAAATGCATGTTTACCTCTTCACTGCTTCTGGGATATAAAAGTAAAGATAATATACATCCCAAACTATGCGTATACCGATCGCAGTTCAAAACAACCTCTATTACTTTGACCTACATATTATACTTCCATAGCTAACTAGAACCTCGTATTTGTCACGATTTACCGAAATGCCACCGAGTTATTGGGCTGTAATAATTGCTTGACAACTCCTATTGATTTATAGCAAGTTTAAACTGTTACCAGTTTAATGTATAGGAAAGTTGAGGAAACACGACCACCTAAGGGAAAACTTAAATAAAACAGTGGAATTTGATCACAGAGTTTCTTTATTGTTTAATGATAGAGTTTACTTATCTGTCTAACGAATTCACTTAGCAACATTCATATTTCTAATAAATTGTAACAATAAGAAAAAGAAAAAAAAATCCTTGGTGTTCGGCTTTACCCGACATTAGTTGGGTAAACACGAACACCAAGTGGGGTAATTACGTACCTACTAACATTAATAACGGCAGTGATCACATTTCTAACCCAACGATGTTGACATCTCAATCTCGTGAGCCCATATTTTTATGCACGCAGCACATAATCCAGTCTTCAACGGGGGGATCTATATATTTATCTCTACAAAATATACAAAAGTAGTCTTCATTTTCCTTTTCGCCATTTTCTCTTTTTCCTTGTTTTCTTTTTTTTTCTTTCTTTTCGTTTCCTGCCCGTCTGTAAATAAGGGTTTTCGTCCAGACCTTGGCTGTTTTATCACTGCTTTCTTTAGGTGGTCAAAAATGGTTGTTTTTGGAACATTATAAGTTTCTGCTGCCAATGCTGAGGTTTTGGTTTTAACATCGTCTATAGTCTTTTCGAGGTCTTCAAGACTGTACTTCGGTTTGGTCTCGGTTTTGTAATTACGAGGCATCTGAAAAAATAATAAAGATGAACGGGAAACCAACAAAAGGGAGGGGTAATGCCGATAGTTCGAAATTGCCCGACATGGAATGTTCGCCTTTACCCCGCTGCATCGAAAACTATGAAATGGAAAAATAATTTTGAGGTTATATTTCTTTTGCCGATTGCGTCATTGTCATTTAGCTTATTAAAATGTGAGTATTCCACTATGTAAAAGTTAAATTACTATTGTAGATAGAAATAAAGCAACACCAACTTGACTTTACCAAAAAAATTACATCAAAACATGCAAAATATTAAAAAATGCATACCTTGACAAGTACGTGCGTTCGCGTTTCCCGTGTTGTTGACTGGCACTAGTGGTGGCGTGATCTCCAAAGTGGCGGCAAGTCCAATATGGCTATCTCTATCTAACACATTAGAACCATTGGATTCGAGATTACCCCGCGTCCGCGTTTCCCCCACTACTTTCCCCTAACTATTTACACACTTTACTTATTGACGTTCACTAAAACAAGTAAAAAGGTTTTCTGGTCGGTTTGTTATAAAACTTTATCGGGAAATATCTAATACTTTGAATCATTTGAATAGAAAGATTCTGAAAGGTTGAACAGTTTGTCAAAATAAATACCTCTTTTGAAGTACTTATTTAATTTTGACAAACTGGCAACTGGAAATTATTTATTCAAAAAGAATTATATATGTATCGCTAATATCTAATATTAGTAAGTAATTCAGACACCGATCTACCTATCTGTTAACTATGATATCATCGTGATAGTATCGTGAAAGGGAGTAAGTTACATAAAAAATAGCTGTCTCAATACATTTTAGATTTTTTCAAACAACGTACAAGCCAATGATTTAAATTCTTATAGAAACACTAGCTAAATGAATTCAATTACAATTATATTTTAAACAAAATTTTAACTACAAAACCTTTTTAATATGTTCCATTACAGAAAGGTTCAACAGGCATCCTAGTGCTGACGGAAGAGGAGAAGCGCACGTTGTTGGCGGAGGGCTACCCCGTGCCCACGAGACTGCCGCTCACCAAGGCTGAGGAAAAATCGCTCAAGAAGATCAGGAGGAAAATTAAAAATAAGGTATCGTTTTCATGTCTTAAGGGGTGGTTATTGGTAACAGGAGACATAGGACTGCTCACTTACAACATCTCTCGACTCGTTAAAATCCCATTGCAGAGACTTCAGCCTCACCATTTGGAGGCAATTTATTATATTCTGTCAAACTTCACATAACTTTAAAATAATATTACGTTTTTAATCGTCGTCGATAAGAAGATCTGGTTTTCATTTTGGCTATTTTGCTATCGCCATGAAACTACAGTAATAACTATAACTGGAACCGGATACTTTTGAAGAATTGTAAAGTATTTAGACAAAAAAAGCTTAATTTTTTTACCATCTTTGATTACACCACTCTTTATCACCAACTCTGACCTACTTTCAAATATATTTTCAGATATCAGCACAAGAAAGCAGACGCAAGAAGAAGGAATACATGGACCAACTAGAGAGAAAGGTCGAAGTACTCGTCTCAGAAAACTCCGACTACAGGAAGAGGGTAGAGTCCCTTGAGCAGAAGAACGCCAGTCTTTTGAGCCAACTGGCCGCCTTGCAAGCCGTCGTAGCAAGAGGAGCACGGAAGTGACAAGCAACATAAAACTAAAAATAATAAAAATACAAATTGCAATGGCAACACCTTTGGCAATTTACTTAGAGTATAATAGAGAGAGAGTCGTAAATATTTTCAACTTTCAAAGCCATTGCAAAGAAAGGTAAAATCAATGCCAAAATATCTGTTTTATTTTGCTACACCATGATATATAAAGTCAATATATTAGTCTGTCAACTGAATGTAATCATAGTTAATGTCTTATTTTGAAGATAATTTGTGGATTCTTAACATGTGCTTACGTTCGGTAAGAGACTTTTTAAAACAATTTTAAGGCTGTGAGAAAATTGTAGAAAATTTTTAATTCTCACAGTTTAATTTTAAGGATTTTGTCCTTTGACCTATCTTAAAACTGTACCTACGCAAAATTAATACTAATGGCCTAAATAAGAAACGAAATATAGATAGGTTAAAGACATGTATAGTCTATTAATATTTTTAGCTCCGTGAAATCCGGGGTTTAATTTATATTGTATATTTTGGACGTGTTTTACATATATGTATGTCGAATGTCATATAATCATATTAAATGGAAAAGGGAAGGACTGTTCGTTTAAAGGTTGCTCACTATATTATTAGATAGTAAGTGTATGTGGTGCTTACGAACCCTCGTTTTATGAAGGTCATCGGACAATGAAGCTGGAGAGATTTGAACTGTTTTATCACTGAAAAGTTGTCATTTACATGTTGAGTATTAGCAGTTGAATCTATCTCTTTCTATCAATGAAATGTGAAATTAATTACTCATAGCTTTGTTGTTCGATTTGAAACAACATTACAAGTGCCACATTAGATATTTATTTTCCGGAATCTAGCACCATTGTCTACATCAGTTAGCTTTTGGGCTGACATGCCAATATTTATATAGTTGATAATAAGGGAATTTACGTAATGGACTTTACATTATAGCAAAATCGACCGTAATGTTATACTAATACAGTCAAATTAATGTCAAAGTAAAGTTTATCGTGATTTATCGACTCGATAGATGAAAGCACGCCATCCCGACTGATGTGTATAATTTGACAGGGATTCGATTACTGGGCTACTATTTAAGTGTTGTTTTAGCCGTGTTGATTTGAAATCTCGTAATTATTTTTAAATAGTGCTGTAATGTCGTAATTTAAGTTCCTGCGTGTTTATTGAAATATGCAGGTAGTTGTAGATTTTTAAATTGTTACCCAAAGCATACGTTTTACAAAAATGACTGCATCTACGAGTACGCAATCCTATGGCAAAGTTTGGAAATCGGTCAATGAACATTTTTTAGGTCATCTGGCTGCCTGTTTATAAACTTGGAATTATCTAATGAATTTAGCAAATTGTACACATATCTATTTATTTACACCTACTGCTGAAATTATATTTCCTATTCTTATACTCTATGTAATGTTTTTAAAATCACGTAATCAAATTAAGTATTAATTATATTTACATTTATATTCAAGCTGTAGCCAGTTACCTCCAAGAATAACTTTACAACATACAAAAAATATATTTAGACCCTTTTTACACTTATCTAACGAAACGAAGTTATAGAGACCAAATAACTAACTTTACCTACTTAACGTAAATGATCCTTCGGGATTGATTCAACCGTGGTGCATTTTAGTGGGACTATTAGTAGCATAATAATTATAATGTAAGGGCCTAATCGAAGGCGGGCCTTACAAATCTAATGAATTCCATGAATTTGCATTTATAGAGAAAGTATCGTTCTAGAGATTTTTTTATCTGTAAGATAATTTAAGATGTTATTTAACTAAAAGGACCTTTTAGGAAGACCGATTTTAGTGACGTTTTTCGTTGATGTCTAGTCTCTCGTAGCAGAAGGCCTTCGTCCCGGAGGTCTCTATAGTTCGATGTTGTGTCGATCCAAATTAAAATAGGATAAAACTCTTTACTATTGTACAGCAATGAACGTAACTAACAACAAAAGTCCGCAGCGCAATATACCACTGTCAATCGAGATATTAATACTCTGATTGGCTAAAACGCCGTCAACGTCAACATTCTCATTCTTTTTTATTTTTGTTTCAATAACTACTGTTACCTTCACTTAACTTCAATTGAACTTGATTCACATTAGGATCTTTCGATAATTTACCTTTTGAAGCGTTCTTTCGATTATTAAAAAAACAACAGATTGTTATGCAATGTTACAAGGGGTTTATCTCATTCTGACATGACTTAATTGTTCTCTCTCGGTCTCGCTGCTAGATCGACAAGTACAAATGCGGCATGCTTTCAAACTAACAAACGTTATCCATATGCAAAGTTAAATAACATTCAATGTTATAAGTATTGAACGAATCAAAACTCATAACAATATTTTATTCCATCACCACAATGTTTTTATTGTCGTCTACATAGCTTGCTTATTACAGTTCCAGTAACAAAGATGAAGAATCTCGCTTATTTCAAGTTTAGTTTCCGTCTTGCCATCTACAGACTCGACTGCAAATGTTTTTACCGCGTACAGAGACTTCAAATGGTTAAATAAGCATCTAAGTGTACATTTTGTTTGAAAACACTATACCTTCTCTGTTATTTTTTTAAGTCTAGTTTTGCTTGGCCACGTCTAAACGATAGACCGCCTTGGTTAACCACTTGACGTTTCTGAGTGCGGCCTTTATTTTTTTCATTCTTAGTTTATATACATTCCAATAACCTCTTTATAGAAATGAGTGACTTAAAGTGAGCGATTGTACTTATAACTTATTGTAAAAATATTTTTCATTCAAAGATGAAATTTTAACCTAAAAACCCATGTACAAAAATAATATTGTTGGCTATAAATTTTTTATTAAAACTGTTAATGATCCAGCATAATTTTAAACAATTGTTAAAATATTTTATCTTGATTTACTTAGTTGAATTTTACTCCTATTAGTATGTTACTATGTGTGCAATTACCATGTTCTCTTTTTATGTTTTATATTGAAGTTCTTCCTATTTAGTATATAAGAAATACATGTATAAGATTGTATTTATATCAAGCCGAAACATTATATGCCCGTTAGGGAACTATTTGAAAGATTTGAGATATATTTTAAGAGATTTTTTCTTATAAATTGTAGAAATATACAATCAACACTGTTTTATGTCTATTGCTAGACAAATAAGAAACATATTTTAGAATATAATTATAGTTATATAACTAATATATACAAGAATATTATGGATGCAATGTGTGCCTGCCTTTCAGCTATTGATTTTACCAATTTCTATAGTAAGTGTCAAGCATAGGGTAGCAATGATATCGCAAAAGTATCGTTTTTAATATAAACATTTATATGTATGTAACTTTGAAAATATATAATTCCTATATATGGCATTTACCGTCTACAAAAGAGTGATTAAAATTAAAACGACTTATAATTACTAAAGTATATATTAACTTATATGGGATTTAATGGTTTTTAGTAAGCTGTGTCCAAGTAGGCGGTGTCTAGTGACATAATAATATGTATATCTTGTTGAATATGTACCAAACACGTGTAGCAAGCACAACCCGGACCAGGTCTCTTGAGATTTTTATACAAAGATAAACAAAACTATATTTATATCCATTTCGAATCGAATCGACCTGGCTGTGTCCGTTGTTCAATCGTAATTATCGATAAAATGAAGTGTATCTTATATTAATAATAAAGTTTTATTTGTTAAAACTACTCTGTTACCTTAAGTCATCATTTTGTTAAATCGTTTGTGTTAATATTATTTCAATTAGACCTATGTTTGGTCTAGGTTATTTTCAATGACATTACAGATTAACTGTCACCCTTTGTGAGCTAATAAAGCGTCAAATGTATACCAGTGGTTTAATTTTTACCATATATCATTTTTAATGCCAAGAAGAAAACATGAATAATTATTACATGGACATATATCTCTAACTTCCCGTGATACCATTATATTATTATAAAGAAGGTATTTTTGTTTGTTTGCTTTTAGGCAATCGTACCTAATATTGTGAAACAAGATGGACAGATTTATATAAAGTTTAAAACACACACGGAAACTTCACAACATGTACAAAGGAAAAGAAAAAAATTATTTTATAAAAAAAGTTAGTACCTATTTTAAAACGCAAGTTAACTAAAAAAATAAAACTAATAACTTTCCAAGCGAAACAGGTGTCTACGTTAACTAGGTTTAGTAAACGTTCCCGTGTCTTCGTACGATAGAGTTAGAAGCCATTTTATTGATACAGTTTTACAGTCACGGGGGGTCCGGGAATGCAGATTTAATACTTTATTAGCTTTATTGTACATTCTAGGAGCAAGGAATTTAAAATGTTGACTAAACAAAGTAGTTCTACATGTTTCTGTTTGGCTTACTATATCTGTTCTATGTTGGCTAATAATATTGGATATAAAACGTAATTGTGAGTGTTTACAAAGTATAGTGTTAAGAATGAAGGATTGTCTAACTGTACTTGTACTTTTGCTACATAAAAAAAATCTGAAGTGGGAAAAAGTATAGGTTTGTGGAACATAACTTTTAAAATTGCCCTTTGAGCTCTTTCAATATTCAAACTTTTAGGGTTTCCAGTGCCTCCCCATGCTAATGCAGTAAGTTTTTATGGACTGTGCTATGGAATAATATACTGTTCTTAATGATGTTTCGTCTACAAAAGATATTAAATTTTTGAAGTCATAAATTAATTTTCTTATTCTCATTTTGTTAATTTTAATATGCTCTTTCCAGGTAAGAAGACTCCAAGATATTTAATTTTGCTAGTAGCTGAGATGTGTGTCCTTGTGCAATCTATGTTTGTGTTACATGTCTTGAGGGTAGATAAGTAAAAAGAAGAGGGTGGAAGAGATGAAGATTGGCAGCAAAACATATGCATTTGGTCTTGTCCACATTAAGCCTGAGTAACGAGTAAGTTGTGTGCGAGCCAGGACATTACGAGACATAAAGCAGACTCTAAATTGTTTAGTTTCAAACCAATTTTTGCCACGTATGATTAGTAGGTACTGTATCATCTGCGTATGATCTTGCAATTGGGCAGGGATAATTGACAGAGCTCGTTTATATAAATTGAAAATAATGTAGGTTCGAGGACGCTGCTTTGAGGAACGCCGAATGTGACTGGCTCATCCGTGCTGATTACTTCTCCAATCTTTACACAATGGGAATGGTCACTGAGGTAGCTTTTAAATATATCTAAGACGATGCCTCTAATACCAATAATTACCATTTTGGTTATAAGGGTGGGGACAGAGGCCGTATCAAAAGCATTAGACAGTTCTAGAAAGATACCAACTGTTTTGAGGTTATTGTCTAAATGATTGACTATAGTTCCTGTAAGGTTTAAAACTGCATCTTCTGTTGATTTACCTTGCCTAAAGCCATATTAAAGGAAAACCATGAAATCTGTACCTATAAATTCAATGGGTCAAGCTAAAGCACTTTTACTCAAAGATCCATCTGTTTCTGGTTACTTATGTTAGTAATTAACAATTTACCATTGATTTCATTAATTATTCATTCAAATGACAAATTAAGTACTATTTAGATAAGACGATTGCAATTAGCACGTGTTTTTAATGTACGTTTGTAATCCTTTCTTAGATGCGACATAACTGCGTGTATGTAAGTAGTTTTTAATATGGAATGTAATATTAGAAAATACGTAGATTGTCATTTTTGTTATTCATATTTGATTGTTTCACAAACCATTACAACGGTAAAAATGGCTTATCAAGAACAATTTGATTTAATGGAAGCCTATTTTTTATAGAACAAAAATGTGAATCTAGCCTGCTGTGGTATGGAGAGAGATATCAAGGCCAACGGCCACCATCTCGGTTCGTACTGAAAAGAATGGTAGAAAAATTAAAGAATACGGGCAGTTACGGAAGTCGGCAGCTCTTCAGCAGAACAATAACGATTTTGATCTAAATGTTTTAACATAGTTCGAAGCATTTCCGAAAGCTCCAAGCTGAGAAGCTGCCAAAGTAGGTAATTGGTACAACTCACACTCGCGTTATTAAAATACTGAAAAAGTAAAAGTTTAAATGTTATCGTGATGGTCGGTTGGTACAAAAATTGCATCCTGGGGATGTGAGAGACGACTACAATTTTGTCAAAGCATGCTGAGAGAAATTGACCACAACACTAATTTTTTGAGCAACATTGTATGGTCTGACGAAAGCAACTTCACCTATAATTATGGTCTAGAGTAAATCCTGTTCGTGTTCGTGAAACTACCTAACAGATTTTCTTTCAACGTTTGGTGCGGAATTATGAGAAATGTGGTTGTTTTAGTTCACGTGTACGAAGGTCAATTAAACACTGTCAAGTATCTTGAAATACTGAACCTGTTGAGAAATGAATTAAATGGTTTTCCCGATGAAAAGCGAAACCAAATAATTATACAACAAGATGGTGCTCCAGCACATAACAGCAGAATCACTACTTCCTACATTATTAACCATTTCAGTACCCGGATTGGTACAAACGACACAATCAGATGGCCTGTAAGATCACCCAGATCTCACCTCTTTAGATTTTTTGTGTGGGGATATGTAAAAAATACAGTTTACACTAAATCTCATGCGAGAGTAAACGAGTTGAGAGACGAAGTTCAGAATACGATTTATAATATTCACCACAACACGATATTAAAGGTTACTGAATATGTTAATTCTAGAAATGAATTTGTTAAAAGAATACATGTGTGTATCCAAGAAAATGGAGCCCATTTCGAACAACTAATTAGTTAGCTTACCATTTTTTGTAAATAGGTAATTAAAATAATTGAAGATTTCATGGTTTTCCTTTCATTAAATTGACCAAGTATGTTAAAGAGATTTCATCCATGTGATTGACCCTAATGTTCGATGCAATAATATTATAGGGTGTAATTATTACAGATTTTAGTCGGTTCGATTCCCAAGTAAAGCAAAAGAACTTTCGAAAATCTTTGACTGCTTGAATTTGGTACCTCAATGAGGGCTTTCCGTTTTTTTTTTTTTTGTTTGACGATTAATAATGAAGTGTTCCTTACGGTAGATTAGGTTATTTTATTTAATTGGTTTTTTTTCTTTACGTAATGTTTACTGAAATTGATACCTATGGCTCCTTCACAAAGCAAGAACCAGTGCCGAATGATTCATATTCAAAAGAAGCCCTTTCGGGCGCATATTTATTTTTGTCTATCACTCACTCAGTCATAACTGTCTTGTTATACTTTTTTTTTGACTCTTGAGTTTTGATCAGCGCCATCTAATGTTGAAAAAAAGAACTTTTTTTATATTTTTAATCGTAGAATGAAAACCCCTCATTATTCAAAGTAATTTCCCTCTAGGTGGCATTAAAAAATTCCTCCCTGTATAATAAGTGAATAGTTTGTTAAGTGATGTTTTGAAGAAAAAAACTTTGTCTCGTAAATGTTTTGTCAAATGAATTATTTATACAACCACAAGTTTGTACAAAGAAGAACTTATGAATAATAATGTTGCCAAACGTTGTTTGTGAAATGAAATTTTTTAATTTGTTTTTTGTCAAATGACTAGATACCGTTGTGTACCACATATCTAAGTATAGAATTGACGAATTCCTTGACATTCATCACTGTTCATCTTCACTGAACTTATGTATGAGCTTAACTACTTAATCGGTTTGGATACACAAGTGACATGTAGTAACGTGAAATTTAGTTACCAACTTACTACTATTTCGTGTACACCACGCATTAGAGTCTGTAGTATATGTACTGAGTCGTGGCAGTCGATGAAGTGTGAAATTTAAAAAAAATGACTTCCAACTCTAAAAATTCTGTGTAAAATAATTTGATTTGTTTTGAATGCATTCAAATTCAAATTTCTCAACATTGACAATTACTCGTTCTTATTGACGTCAAATAAAAAATGACTCTAAACGTGGTTCAATCAATCAGTTGTTCATTCTTTTATTTCACAGATTGACAAGTCTATATAAACAAGGCTATATGTAGTGTGTCCAATTTTACAATCTCATAGCAATATTTCTATTGTTTTGTATATGTAATTAATAAACATGTACTCCAACTTTATGTTAATGTAATGCACAAAACAGATAGGTACAATCAGTTTCAAATCACTCTGCAAATTTGGTTACTTGAAATAATTGGCTATATATATGACTATTAAAATATCTATAAAAAAATTATGTCGGAGCTTTAACAAAGATTTTTTGAATTATACTACAGATGAACTGTAAATAAAAATTTTAAATATTGTTGTCGTCTACAAATATTCATTAGACATCTTTTCGTTGTTAACTTTAACGTAAAAACTAAATGCCCCTTTTTTTGCGTCCGTGTGAATATCATTTATTATACATAAACATATGGTATTCTACCAGTAATTTCTGTATAAACAAAAAAATTACCGATTACGAAAAAAATGATTTTGTTTACAAAGTCTGGTAGCGATTTTGGAAATTTTAAATTTATAGTTGGTATCACTGAAATGGTTATACGAACGAACGAAATAAATTTCGTTCATTTCGCAAAGCAAGCAAGCAAGCGGTGTTTTTGGGATCTCGTTGAAAGAAAGGAATTTTTCCCGCTTAATCGCTTTGTTTTATCAATTGCAGAGAACAAAGTATCACATAACCTCGTGTTGTTATATCTTGTAAAAGTACAATCCATGTTTTAAGTTCAGTTTATTCTGTGTTATACCGCTTAACGTTATGGCAGAAACTGAGGAACCTATGGATGTAGGCGAAGTAGCAGACGTTGGAGACAATTCAGTGAGTTATCGTTAACGTTAAGTACACAAATTTTTATAACGTCTATATTTTTAATAATAAACTTTATTGCAGAACGGCTCTTCAAGCGATACCACTTCTTCACGTGGTGGTAAAGAGGGCGATTTTGATAGTAAAATAGAAACTGATCGCTCTAAACGATTTGACTTTTTGCTGAAACAAACCGAGATTTTCTCTCATTTTATGACGAATACTCCAAAAGCTGGAAGCAGCCCACCAAAACCTAAAGCTGGAAGACCCAAGAAAAACAAAGATCTTGACACATCTGGATCCAGTGGAGAGTATGTAGATCTTATTGTGTTTTGAATAGAAATTTGATAATAAGTGACTGTGTGTAATTTATTGTTTGTATTATTTTGCATGGCAGCCATCGTCACAGAAAGACTGAGCAAGAGGAAGATGAAGAACTACTTGCAGAAACCAATGCTAAACAAAAAGCCATTTTCCGATTTGAGGCATCTCCGCCATATATCAAAAATGGTGAAATGCGTGATTACCAAGTTAGAGGCCTCAACTGGATGATATCTCTCTATGAAAATGGTATAAATGGTATTTTGGCTGATGAAATGGGTCTGGGAAAGACCTTGCAAACAATTTCTCTGCTGGGTTATATGAAAAACTTTAAGTGAGTGTTTGATTATTTACTGAATTTTTTGCTTATGAACTTAAAAATAAATAAAAGCAATATGAAATTAAATTGAAATAATTATTAATTTGCAGGAATGTGCCGGGACCTCATATAGTAATAGTACCAAAGTCTACATTGCAAAACTGGATGAATGAGTTCAAGAAATGGTGTCCTTCACTACGGGCCGTTTGTCTCATTGGTGATCAAGAAACTAGAGTAAGTAATATTCTAGTTTGTTATTTACATTACTAAATTTATTAACATGCATTGTTAATGTATCATGTTCTTGTGCTTCGTATTTCTAAGCATCTTTACATTATGAAATTGATGGGTTTGTGTCAAATTTATATACAGGTTTTCCCAAAACATAACGATCAAATGAAAGGGGGTTTTAGACCATGGAATGACTAGTCAAAAAAAATTAAGTCCTATACCCAAGTTGTGTGGTTTAAAAGATACAGGGTGATTTATAAATTTTCCAAAAAATCACCCTTTCCGTCAATATTTTTGATACTGCTGCTGCAAATGTGGACCGATTTTATGTCCTTTTTCTGTTTTGTATAGCCTAATGATGTGCCTACTACATCTCTTATTAAATTTTTATAATAAATACATATAAATAGAAATAAATACATAAAAATTCGTAAAAGTGTAAAAATGTAACATTAAAGTTTTATCGAGCAAGTTGGACCCTTCACCCTGTAAAAAAAAATGTACCCACATGGACCTGTATGGCAACTGTATTCAAAAGTTGGCGCAATTCATGTAGATTTCAAATTGGTATAATACTTGGTACTTTAAATTAAATTTTTTGTGCTATAATTTTTTCATAGCGTAGTGTACATTTTGTGAAAATTACTCAATTTCGATATATTTTTCAAATGATTCGTCCATTAGATGAAGGTCAAGAAAAATAATCCGTTTTCACGCTGATTTAACCGATTTCAGAACTAATATCTATAGAAAAGTAAAAATTTGTTCATTTTTTTTATCCAATTTTGGTATGAAACAAAACACATTCTAAATTATGATACAATAGGATTCTATATGTCATCTTTAGTTTTAGGTTCTGTTCTATTCTATTCTTATAGTATATGGCAATCAGCCGTCGTTACGACTCGACAGACTATTACTGCCAGTGTCAGGTATTGGAAAAGCCACGGTTATTGAATGACGATGGGTTCCTCAGAGCAGGACACAACAGACTCACTAAAACAAAAACCAAAACCTGTTAGTTCACTTGAAAACTATTAATACAAAGGACTTATGGTTAGTGGAAACTACAACATGTACTAATTTATTGTTTTTACAAGTATATTTTATGCTTGAGGATATAATTAGTAAGGGATTTCAAAATTTGGGGGTTGAGAGTAGATACTAATGTTTTAACATTAGTGGGCCTGGGAATATGTGGTGGAAGGATATCATATAATGAGGTGGGATGGAGGGGACAGTTGAAAAAGATGTGGTCTATTGTACCAATTTCTAGACCACAGTCACAGAGTGGGGAGTTTCGGACACCTATCCTATACAGAAATTCAGAGCTACAGCAATGACCCAGTCTGAGCCTACAAATTGTTGATGTTGATCTTTTATCTAGGTTTTTATATTTGGAGTCCCCATAGTGTTTACCTACCAGTTTCCTGGTCCGGTTCCAATCAGAATTCCATGTTACATTCAGACATTCTTTAGCCAGAGTACCAAGGTCCTGGGTATAACACTTATATTGGTCTAATAAACCGATTTGAATGGAATCTTTGGCAAAGTTGTCAACCACGCAGTTTCCTGTAATGCCTACATGGCCAGGTATCCAAGCTATTGCAACATTTATATTGTGGGTGTAACATTGGTAGAGTAGATACCTGATCTGTAGAATGATGGGAAGTTTCGAGCCAGTTTTAAAAGGATTGGAGTTTAGGGCAAGCACACCGCTAAGGCAGTCCGAGAGTATTAGTGAGTTATTAAGTTGGTTGTCACTCACATATTTGACAGCCTCCAAAAGTGTGATCGACTCCCCAGTAAAGACAGAAGATTGAGGAGGACATTTATATGAGAAAAGAACTGAGTATTTTGGAATCCACACAGCTGACCCAACACCCTACACTGGAGAGCTTTGAGGCATCTGTGTAGATCTGAGTCCAATCCATCCATTTTTCTTCCACAATGCTTATAAAGGTGGTATTGGCTTGTGGGTCAGTTTTGGTCACCCCAAAATCAGGGACTATATTAGGAGTAAATATAAGTGATTCATAAGGGAAGGTATAAACAAAATTATGTTCACAGTGGAATGTGGTGGTAGGTGAAATGTCCAGATTGTAGAGACTTTGTATAAGGCAAGGGGGCGTTTTGTTATCCCAGCAGCTAGAGTTGGGGATGGAGGACTTAAGAGAAGAGAGTTTATGGTGTATTGGATGGGAAGAGAATTGAAGGGTTCTTGCCAAGAACCTGTCTGACAGGAATTGTCTTCTGAGTTTGAGAGAAGGTTCACAGCACTCGACTTGCATCGCTTTGATTGGTGATGATTTCATTGCACCCAAGATGATCCGCAGACATTGGCTTTGGATTTTGTGAATGGTTAGTAAACCTGATTTGTTACATGGCTCAAGTAGGAATGAGCCGTAGTCAATTACGCTCCTAATCAAGGCGTTATAAAGGAGTTTTTGGGTGCTTGGATGCGACCCCCACCAAACACCCGAGATTGCTCTGATCACGTTTATGCAAACTCCACATCTTTTGGCCAGATAGCTAAGGTGACCAGTGCCCCAAGAAATTTCACTTCACTTGCTGAGGGGATAGGTTCTCCCTGAGAAAGAAATGGAGATTGGGGGACAGATTCTCTTCCTCGTGAATACTATGGCTTTATATTTCGGAGTAGCAAGAGCAATGCCATGTGATTGTAGCCAGTTGCCAAGGTAAGAAAAGGCATTGTTAAGAATAGGGACTGCATCTTTGATCACACCAACCCTAAGGTATAAGACAATGTCGTCCGCATACTGAAGGATGTTGCAGAAACAATTGACAGACTTATCCAAATCCGAAGTGTAAATATTATATAATAGAGGGCTTAAGACTGAGCCCTGAAGGAGCCTCTGCCAAACAGATCGGGTAGAATGATCGTCGTGTTCATGTCGGATTTGGATAGATCTGCAAACAAGAAGGTTGTATATGAAATATGTCAGTCTCGCCGGAACATTCAGCTGTTGCATTTTCTGCCTGAGTATTGGGAGTTGAACATTATCGTACGCTGCAGAGACGTCCAAGAACACCCCCACCACCGATTCATTGCTAGTCAGAGCTAGCCTTAAATCAGCGACGAAGATGCTTAGGCTATCCATGGTGCTCATGCCTTTCCGAAAACCAAATTGGGAGGGGCTTAAAAGGCCACGGTTCTCAGCAAACCATTCCAGGCGCTTTTTATTTAGGTGTTCAGTAATTTTTAGGATAGTACAAGACGTAGCAACTGGTCTGTAAGAGTTACTATCTGAGGGATTCTTCAGGATAGGGATTACCAGGTAGTTTCCAAGAATCTGGAATAATGCCAGTTAGGAAACTCATATTGATGGTGTTTAGTAACACCTCCTTAAAATGAGAGCCAGACTTGACCATAAAGGAATAGGGTATACCATCTGGACCCAGGGTAGTATCTTGTAAGTTGCTGAGTACTAAGTCCAATTCTTGGATATTGAAAGGAGCATCAAGAGGGTTGGTTGATGTGAGAATGGGGTATGGAGTTGAAATTAAGTCCTTGGAAGGGACAAAGGGGGGAGCGATTTTATCAAAAAAGGAGTCTAACCACACATATGGGTTATAAGTATTAGGTGTGAGGTTAGGGTTTAAGGAACCGCGGAATCTTTTAAGTGACCTCCTGACTACAGAAGGGGGTGTGCGAGGAGCTAAACTTTCACAGAACTTTTGCCATGACACTCTTTTTTTCTTTTTAAACATTCTACAGGCTTTAGCCGACACTTGTTTGAAGTTTAAGAAGTTCTGGAGAGTCATTGAGGCACAATAAGTAGCTTCAGCAGTCTTTCTTTGTCGAATTATATCTGAGCACTCTGAATCCCACCATGGAGGGGAGGACCGATGTTTGACATCGGGTTTTTTCTTTGGTATGTGGATGTCAGCGGCAGTTTGAATATATGACAGCAAGTCATTATAGCATTCAAGCACATTATCAGGGTTGGGTGATGGAATTGATGAGCACAGGGTGTTGGTAGCTTCAGCATAGTTTGCCCAATCTCCTTTGTCAGTTTTATACATCAAGAGTGGTTGGAGTTTTTTGGGTATTGATAAAGAAGTTGGGATTGATAAAATTATGGGGAAGTGGTCACTACCGTGGAGGGAATTAGCTAAGGACCAGGAAATGGAAGCAGCCAAGGAAGGAGAGCAAAATGAAACATCCACGGCACGGTCTTTGATGAGGTCCTGTAATGCGTGTTGGGCGGCCGTCATTGAGGACACACAAGTTGTGATCATCAATAACATCCGCCAACTTCCGGCCAGATGCATCATCAAGTTGCGAGCACTTGCTGCCCCACAAGTGATGATGGCAATTAAAATCCCCAAGAATAACTATTGGGTCTTGTAGGTTAGCTAAGAGGGAATGGAATTCATCTAGTAAGGGTACAGTAGGATCAGATATGTAAATAGAAATAAGAATAAAGTTTAGTATTTTGATGGCAGTAATATTAATTTCAAAGGAGTGTTGTGGAAATTGAATAATGGAGTAGGGGAGTGAACGTTTCACAAGAATGGCTACACCTCCATGACCATCCTGCCTATCATCCTATTAGCGTGCCGATGAGCCGAACTAAACGGTTCGATAGCTCATTTTTGGTTCGTGTTGCAAAAGAGTGGAACGATTTGCCTGCGTCTGTTTTTCTAGACAAATATAACCCTGGAGCTTTCAAGTGTAGAGTGAATAGGTACCTCTTAGACAGGCGTGTACGATCCTCGTCTTAATCGTCACTTTCCATCAGGTGA
The DNA here is from genome assembly GCA_923062675.1 of Marasmarcha lunaedactyla. NCBI lineage: Eukaryota > Metazoa > Arthropoda > Insecta > Lepidoptera > Pterophoridae > Marasmarcha > Marasmarcha lunaedactyla. Next base: position 9,845,721 of record OV281343.1, on the reverse strand, counting down.
GATGGAAGCCAAACGCCTGCTAATTATTAATAAAAAAATAATAATAAAAAAAAAATACCTGAGACAGGCATACCCAGGCAGCCTATAAAGGCTACCAGGGATTAGCCATGTCTCAGAGATGGCAAAAGCTAAAGGGTCATGTTGGCGAGCCAAATGTGAAAGATCATGGGTCTTAGGACGTAAACTCCTGCTGTTCCATTGGAGCAGTTTGGCCATGGTCAAGGTTAAGGCTAGCTAGAGGAGTCAGTTTACTTGCAACGTTGTTCGGTAAGGGTATGTCACTAAATTTCTTGAGAATTATCGTCATTGTTTGGTGTATGGGGGTCGCCCAGGGCAAAACCAGGTTTAGGTGAAGGAGGTTCATATTGGCTAATTAGGGCCCTATGAGCATCCCTGTCATAGCCAGGGGAGAGGGGAGCTCTAGACTTGGGTTGAGGATAGACTGTTTTTTTGTAGGTTTGATTGGGGACAATTAATGGGGAAGAATTTGAATCTTTAGGAAAGGAATAGGTTTTCAATGCATCGGCATAAGACAACCTTACAGCCGGATACTGAGCTGATGCTTCCTTGAATGATAAGTTATCTTGTGACATTGATATTTTGATTGCCTTCTGGCGTGAAAACTCTGGGCAGTTTTTGTCTGTTGCCAGATGGGGCCCTGAACATTGTAGACATAAGATTTTCTCCATAGGGACTAGGCAGGAATCTCCTGCGTGGGGTTGAGAACAGCGGAAGCATCTGGGTTTAGAGCGACACTTAGTTTTGGTATGTCCAAATCTGCAGCAGTTCAAGCATTGAATAGTTGATAACGTCAACAGGAACGGATGTATTAAAAATGAAAACTTTTTTGGGAAGGGTTTGACCTGAGAATGTCAAGACTACAGAACCGGTTGGGACCCATGTTGGACCCGAGGGGCTCATAGTCTTACGGTTCAACCTTCTGGCCTTAATGATTTGCCCACACCTTTCAGTGGGTGCAATAGCTTGGACGACCTCCTCCATGTGCCATGTAGGAGGGATATCCCACATAGTAGGGATTCCCCTAATGAGGCCCATGCGAGTTACATTGTTTGTTGGGATGTTTGCTATATATTTATGGGAAAGCAAATAGGGATTTGTAATAAAGTCGTTAGCTGCTTCAGCTGTGTCAAATTCCACTGATATCCTATTTCTTCCTATGTTTATTACACCATTTTTTTTAACACTTTTAAAATTAGCTGTAAAAAGGAGCCGACCAAAATTAAGAGGGTTAAGAGATGTGAGAATTTTTATGTATTTATTTCTACCACACCTTAATAGGTACTGAAAAATTAAATAAGAGATGTAGTAGGCATATCAGGCTATACAAATAAAAAAAAAAAAACAAAATCGGTCCACAATTGCAGCTGCAGCATCAGAAATATTGATGCAAAGGGTAATTATCTGGAAAATTTATAAATCGCCCTGTATCTATTAAACCACGCAACTTAGGTATAGGCCTTAAATTTTTTTTGAACAGTCATTCCATGGTGTACAACCCCTTTTCGTTTGATCGTTACGTTCTGGGACACCCTGTGTAATGTACAAAATAATATGTGATGAAAACTGCACTTTTTAATTTATTTATTTATGGAAACTCAACAGCTTGTAACTAATACTAATAATAGGATACTATGTTGGTGATGTGAAAATATTAATAGTTTCACAACGTGAGCCTAATAACACTAGTGTAATACCCCTCGGAGCAATTTTTTGGTGTGGCGGTGGAATACCTTGCTTGAGGTTTTTTTTAATTTAAGAAAGTATCCCTCAATGCCATGGCTGTTTTTATAAAGGATTGAGTTATATCGTCTTCGGAAATCAGCTACGGCAATTCCGTTCATGTAAGCTCGAGGATGGAAATTTTTCAATTTAAATTCCAAAAACCAGTCTTCAAAATCAAAAAATCTTGAATCGTCATCTTTTTTACCTTAATGCTAGTACCAGTATCTGATACTCCAATACAAAGCTCCTCAAAGTCGTATGTTATTTGTTTTGTTTTTGAAGATCTTTCCACTCTGTGATGGAACTCATCAGCAGCCCGGAATGTGACCAACTTCCAAATAGCGCAAAGTAATCCTTTCAAAGCTAACTTCACTAGAGTTTAACAAATAACACCAAGTATTTATACAGCACCCAATTTTTATTCTGTGCTGCATTGTGATGTCCTCTTTTTGTGCCCAGATGTTGCGCCGTGCCATAAAACGGCAAAAGTTTGACCAAGGTCATGTATTTTTTTGTGTCCTATTGGCACAAAACTCTTGTTAAAAGTAAGAGGGCAGAACATGACTGTTTTAAATTCCTCCATAGAGTGTAACATAATTACTTTTTCTAGGTCTACGGCAAAACTATTCATGTTAATATCAGTGTTGTTCCTTTTTTTGAGTCTGGCTAGAAGTATTTTCTTCACACTTTTTCAGAGCTAAAATAAACTTTTCTTGATGTTCTTCGTGCTTGCTAAGTCTGTGCCTAATAAGTGGAAAGTATCTAAAAGGTTTCTTTCGTCGTATTTTACTTACAAAATCACAGCTGACCTGTTAAGTATTATGAAAATAAATGAAACTAATTTAATTTAGATCATGTTACTATTTAAATACTAAGTATGCAAAAGGCATGGAAATTAGCAATACAAAAAGAAAAACTTACCAGCCTCAGCGTCACGTTCAAACACGTCAGGCACAACTGACACGAATCGTTTCTAGGTAGATCGCACTTCACCTTCGTTCAAAGATGCTTGATTGAAAAGGTATAATTACCAGTTTTGACTATTCTTTGTGATTTCTAGACATTTTTAAATGTTAAATGAAAGGGAAAAATTAAAAGTATTGAAGGCAAGTTAGTTATGTCTATTCAATTTACTAAATCTTAAATAACTTCTTAAATTAAATTAAAAACCACAAAAAATTTGTGACCTTTTAACATATTATTAATCTGTTGTGCCTTTTTTATGTACAAAACTATAAAAAGTAGCACAGTTGTGCCCTTTTAGCTTATGGTATCTCTGTTATTATTGTTGCAAAAATTCTATAAAAAAATAGGCAGATAGGCCTTTTCTTCCTGATTCCAAATTTGTATATAACTCAATTTTGAAAAAATGTTAGTTGTGACCCTTTTTCTTCTCAAAAGTTATGGAATATAAACCTACACAAAAAGTTAAGGATTACAGAGCTCATATTTTTTTTTTGTTTTGAATGGGCTCTATTGTGAAAGTTGATGGATGAGAGAAAAATAAATTGATTGTAATTATAATTTGTTAACAGGGACTTGAAAAATTGGAGATTATTATTTTATTGTAAAAAACATCTTGGTAAAAATTATTTCAAGTTTAATCATTGAAAGACAGTAAGAAATGCTTGCCTTGCTCTGAGATTGCGTTCAGGTCACATTCCACTCAACAAATTCTACCACACGATTGGGAAAGTGACATTTCCTCTGTGCACTTTTTGTGGTGTCACAGAGGATCTTATACATTTTTTTGTGGAGTGTGGTCGGAACCGCGATCTAAGGAGCAAGATCTTTGCCGACAGTCTTTATGGAGGGCAGATAAACTGCGTATTGACTGAACCAGTGGCAGATGAAGCTAGAATATTGTACAAGTTTTACATTGTATCATTGGGCAGTAGAACTTAGTTTTAAATGTTGAATAATTGTTTACATTTGTATAATATTATGAGGCTGGCATAGTCCACGAAAGAATGAAGCCTCAAAAAAAAAAAAGAAATGCTTTGTATTAACTTTTTATTTGATTCCAGAACACATTTATCCGGGAAACACTCATGCCTGGCAACTGGGATGTGTGTATTACTTCATATGAGATGATTATCAGGGAAAAATCAGTTTTCAAGAAATTCAATTGGAGATACATGGTTATTGACGAAGCCCATCGTATCAAAAATGAAAAGTCGAAGTTGTCTGAGCTGTTGCGTGAATTCAAGAGTATGAACCGATTGCTCCTGACTGGTACACCTCTGCAGAATAATCTGCATGAGCTGTGGGCACTACTTAACTTCTTACTGCCAGATGTTTTCAATAGCTCCGATGTAAGTAATTTAAGTAATATTTTATTTCACCTTCAGCATTCCAGATACATCTGGAATTTCTTAATAATCTACCATAAAATATACTTATACAAAATATAATATACACTGCTACAACTATTGTGTTGTACTGAAAATAGTTATGGTACAAAAAATACAAATAAAACAGTTTGTAAAAAATTTTGTATCTATTCAGCACTTTTTTTATCTACACTTATATGCTGTTTATAAATACTAATATTATAAATGCAAAAGTAATGTGTGTCTGTTACCTTTTCACACTTAAAACGATGTACTAATTTACATGAAATTTGGTATGGAGTTAGTTTAAAACCCCAGAAAGGACATGGAATAGTTTTTATCCTGCAAAGGGTGTATTAGAGTTTTGTTATCTTTGAAGCTATAGGCATATAGCTTCTAGGTACTTTATGAAACGTAATAACACAGATTTCAGCATTTTAGGGTTTGAAAATAGTGATGGTATATTTTTTAATTTTAAAGCAAGAAGCATTAAACTATTATTTGGTTTGGAGTTATTTGAGACCATGGAAAGGACATAGCATAGGGTTTATAAAACATATAGTAGGAATTTATAAAATTTTTAAATTCCAACCCTAAAGGGATGAAAATAGTAATGGGCTTTTTTGCTTTCCAAGCAAGAGTCATGAAACTTTTATTTCAAGCACTTGAATAAAATGTGTAAACTCATAATACAGTGTTTTTATAAATTCTGACCTTAAAAGGTGAAATAGGAGATTAAACTTCATGTACCATACCTACATTATGTTATAAGAAAACATGTGTTTCATAAATTCCTCTCATAAGAGTGAAATAAAATGGTTTTTCTAGGAAATAAAATTTCCTATGACAAAAGTTGTGTTTAAAAAGAACTAAACTTAAACTACATCATATTAGTCTAATTCCCATTGTATTGAGTGGCACTTCTTTTGCAGAATTTGGTGTAAATGGCAAACAAATGATACCGGGTATCATTAATTTTATTGAATTTTTTTAAAAACAATTTTATTAATATTATATCTAAATATTTATAGTTAGTTTTTCGAGCAAAGAGTGCTTTTTACATTTAAGGTTATGGACAGGATCTTTTCACATTTGTATAGTTGTGTGAAAAATTACTGTTACTGTTAGTAGATTTTACTGCTCTTGGTTTGGTAATGATTAACTTGAAATTATTTGCTTTAAGTATCATAGCATGAAGTTATTTTGTATTAAAATATTATTTATAGTAAACATTTTTCTTTTTATCCTTATATTACTATATTTGGTAATTAGTAAAAATTTTATTTAAAACCTATCATACCTGTTATTTTAAAAAGTAAAAAAAATAATTGACTACCGTTATATTATGCGAGCGAAGCGAATAGCTAGTATTTAATAATTTGGTATAATTTACATATCATATGAATGCAAAAAATATATTTACAGGACTTTGATTCATGGTTCAATACAAATGCAGCCCTGGGTGATAATCAGCTGGTATCAAGGTTACACGCTGTACTGAGACCGTTCTTGCTCCGTCGTCTCAAGTCGGAAGTGGAGAAGAAACTAAAACCTAAAAAGGAACTTAAGGTCTATGTTGGGTTAAGTAAAATGCAAAGAGAATGGTATACTAAAGTCTTGATGAAGGATATTGACATTGGTAAGTATTTTTATAAGTATTTTCGATTTTGTTAGTAATTACATCTCTTAGGTTGAATTGTTTGTTACTGGCTGATTTTGATACTATGAAAAATGTTACATAAAAAAAAAATAACTGGTTCCCATAGCTTTTTAATTGTTTTTAAGTTTGATAAAATAAGTGAATCTGAAGGAGAAATTCAAAATAGAGAAAAATGCGACACGTGACGTGAAAAAATTTGTGACGTGGACATACATAGGACACTCATAAAGTTTTGAGAAAAATAGAGAAAAATATTGTATAGGTTTTTGTTACATATTTTTCAAAAACCCTCCACCAGCATCTTTATAGATTATTAATAACTGTAATTAAATTAAGAGCTGTGGTTTTTGTAATAAATAAATAAATACATAGTTTCATGCTTCTGAACCAATTTTCAAAGCACATTTTCTATTCTGCAAGTACCTGTCTTCAACGGCCTTCGCCGCAGTGAGCGCATTTTCTGGCGATGAAAACTCTATCTAGTTTTTAATTTTAGGGAACAAGAAGAACTTACATGGTTCCAAATCAGAGCTGTTAGGCGGATGAACCAAAAGTTTTACCGGTGGGGTGTTTAGGAACTCCCTTGTCTTGATCGCGGAGTGCGTGGCCGGGTTGTCATGGTGGAGCAAAAGACCTCGGGAGTCCCGTGTTCAGTCGCTTGTTGCTCGCAGCAGCAAAAACTTCTAGCAAGCATTTGGTAGTGTACCACTCTGTATTGATGCTACTCTGGTTTCTTAAAGGAATAGAAAATAAATTTTAAAAAGTAGTACTAAAAAGTAAAGGAAGATAAAGCTGGCAATACCAAAATTTCTAGTGCTTCTCGATCTCGATCTTTCTCGATCTCACTTTCGTAGGCGTTAATTCGTTTTGAAATAGTCATACTGTTGACTCGAGGTTCAAGAGTTCATTTACAACACAAAATAATGTAATAGTTTAACTAAGTTATATTTTGTTTAGTTATTCATAGTTTTTGTTTTTTGTTGTTTTACAGCCGATTTAATCAAATTGGTGTAAAAAAACCACTTGCAATTAACTGTAAAGTTTAGAAATTTTATCGTTAAAGACTTTGTCAAATAAAACTTTAGCTTGGATAGTTTTAAATGGTCTTATAATTGCTTCACCTTCAGAGTTTGCACCTAAATCCCAAACACACTGAATGAGCAATGCTTCCATCAATCAGCAGAATTATAATATATAGATAATTCTAATCTAAACAGCATTTTGGTCACTATTTTTGTTCCTTTATCTTTCATACTTTATAAAGATTTAACTGGCTGGTTCCATCCTACACCCCAATCATATCCATTTTCTCGACCTCTGCACATTCAGTGCAAAAAAACAAACTAGTGATCTCATATTTTCCGAAATAATATTTTTAGAAGTTATCACACACCTTCAGAAGTTAACCACATTACATTCTTCTGAGGTAACTTGTGTGGATATCTTGCAAAATGCTGAAATTAGAAGCTAAATACCAAAGTGAGTGAGATAGTTCGAAATGTTAAGCAGACTCCACAGACTTGTGTTCCAGTCTACGTATGATGGAATCAGTGGGAGTGTTATCAAACGCCCCCTCAATGTCCATGAATGCTTCCACTTTGTCGGTCAGGTCTAGAAGAGCCGTTTCTGTGGATCTGCCCTTTCGGTGGGCGTGTTGCGACGGTTGTAGAGGTTTTTGTATTAGGATTTCATTTCTGATCCAAAGGTCAACTACTTTTTCCATCGCTTTTAGGAGGAAAGACGATAGACTGATGGGTCTGAATGATTTTGGTAGTGAAGGGTCCTTTCTACCCGCCTTGGGGATGAAGATAACCTTTACTTTTTTCCATGAGTCTGGTATGCTACCGAGGGCATAACTTGCTCTATATAGCTTGATAAGATGTGGAAGGAGAATTAGGAGACCTTCTTGTAGCAGAGCAGGGAAGATACCGTCTTGTCCTCCACTTCTGCCCATTCTACCTTCCCCGGTCTGAAAACAATGGCGGCCTGTCGCCAGTCTTCACTTTGTGGTCCCCGAGTTTGTCCGTAAAACGGGTCAGATGCGGCATTCTCTGGTAAGAGCACTGAGCCTGGGAAGTGTGTGCGTGCTAGGAGTTCTAGGGTTTCTTCTTAATTTGTGGTGAAGTTGCCCTCTTGATATTTTAGTAGGCCTAGTTTTTTGGTAGGGGTTTTTGCTAGTAGCTTTTGAACCCTGGCAACTTGGGGCGTCGAATCCAATTCGTCACAGAAATTACGCCACGAGTTACGTTTGGCCTTTCTTATTTCTTTATTATATTCTGCGAGGGCGCTCCTGTATATGTCCCATGAGTATTCTGTTCTTACGTTTTTGGCGTTGTTGAATAGCTTCCGCGCCACCTTCCTAAGGTTAGTCAGCTTTTCATTCCACCATGGTACTTTCCCGTTTGAATTCTGAGTTTTGGGTTGGCAGCTTTCATGGCATGCTTGCGTAATGCTTTCTACCAAAGGTACTGCCGCCAGGTTCATTCTCACATTTGATTTTATGGATTTTGGCATATCCTTGAGCTTGTCAGCTAGTACTTCCTTGTAGGTTTCCCAATTGGTTCTTCTTGGGTTTCAGAAAGTGTTCTCCGCTGCTTTTTGGGTAGTATCTATATTGAAACGGATTTGTTTGTGGTCCGACATTGAAAATGTATCACTGACGTGCCAACCAAGCACCTTACCTATTAGACCTTTTGACGCAATTGTGATGTCCAGGACTTCTTTTCGCGCTCTGGTTTTAAAGGTGGGTTTGTGGCGTATATTACATATGTTTAGATTGTTATGGACACGTCTAGAAGTAACTCACCCCTTTTGTTGATACCCGTGCTACCCCAGCAGGTGTGATGGGCGTTTGCGTCGCATCCTATTAGGAGCACTGCGCGTATCTTCCTGGCATATTCTGCCACACGCGCCAGCTCTTCCGACGGGTCCTTTTTTTCGTCTGTGAGGTACGCTGAGCATACAAGTGCTCTTTGCCCCTCCAGGTTTATTATGGCTACTGCTTGGTCATCGGTGCACAGATCTGTAACCGGTAAAAAAATTAGACTTTTCCTGAAGAGGATGCAAGCTCTGGGCCTATTTCCATTGATGTTTATAAAATATTACCTGATGTATCCAGGCCCAGGTTTGTACGGTTGTTTATCCACGGCTCCTGGATGAGTGCAAGGTCGAGGCCATCAGACTTGAAAGTCTGTTCCATCACTGCTGTAGCAGCAGTGGCGTGTTGGAGGTTGGTATGCACGACCTTCGCTTGGCACCGTGACAGCGCCATTGAACCGTTACATGTGCCCGGCCCTTGGGGGCCCGCGATCCTTCCCCCTGCCAGGTCGACCAGGGGGTCTTCCTCGCTGGGGTCCAGTTGCTAGTCCACGTGCAGCCGGTTGAAATGAACTCCCCTTGAGTTGTTCGGCGCCAAACCTTTACTTGTTCCTCTGCCTTTGGGTGCTGCTAGCTGACGGTCACCGCTAGTAGGCCGGTTTGCCGCTAGCCCCGATCCGATCGGAGCCGGCTTAATGGTCGTCGTGGCTGCCGGGCAGCTCAAGGGGGGTTGGGGGCTAGCTCTCTCGCTCTTAATTAAGGGCTCGTTTGGGTGATTGTCACAGTCACTGTCCGGCCCAGTTGGGTCGATACAGGAAATCGATTCTGTATCGATTTTCGTGTCAGTGCCCGCTACGGCCAACGTTGGGTCGTAGCTGAACTCCGTAGCCTGTATGGGTTTGGGGATCAGTCCCGTGCCGCCACCTGAAGGGCAGAGCCTTGGTTCTGGGGTCGGCTGAGGTCTCCTCTCCACAGTCATCATCTGCCTGGTCGCCTTTGGAGATTGTTTCTCTTCGGGCGTTTGGGCGTTCGGCCTGCTTTGAGGACCTTACTGTTTCCGATCCCGCAGCCTTGTTCCCCTTTTGTTTGGGTTCCGATTAGAGCCACACCTTCACCCTGGATAGAGCCATATACGAGTTGAAATTGCACACCCACAAAGCCTTCACGGCTACCTCGTCGACGGCGAAGGTCAGTAGTTGACCCCGCTCGACCGGCTTGGAGCCTAGTACCTTCCAGATGTCCGCCTCTAGGCCCTCATTTTAGCTCTTAGCAAGAATGGTGTTCTCCACAGATATAAACATCTGTTTGGGGATGAAGGCGGAGATGATAATGGACCTTGGAAGGTCAGCCTCGTCGACGACGGTAAGAAGCTTCCTTCCAAGGCTTGAGCTTACCAATCTCCCTCTTCATCCAGTCCCTACTCCTATCGTTATTATATAGCACCAACAGCCATACTGAAGGTGTTTGCTGCTAATCGGCGGTACCTTTGGTATCTCCACCTGCAAAATGTGGCACACCATTGACATCTGCTCCTGCGTCATAGGCACACTGTTCAGTTTGCCTATTGTGCAGAAGCTGGTTGCTTCGCTGTACGTCAGCCGCACCGCCTCCTCCTCCGTCGGTACGGCGTTCTCAGAGCTGTGCCCCAGTTTGCCCTGGTGTGTCACATTGGCCGATTTAGGCGTTTCAGAAATTCTGGCCGCCTTTTTTCGGTGTAGATGCGGAGACTCGTCTTCAACGCGCTGGCGTTTTGCACCGCTCAACCGCATATCATTAGCCAAGTCCCGCATCGGCTTTTTGGCTAGCTCAAAGGACTCCTTTCTAGGAATCCCTATTGCCTCCAGAGTACGTTGCCGTATCCTGCCAGCTCCGGAGAGCCGCTTGGTTTTGCGAACCCATGCCTTCTGGTGACCTTTGCGGACCACTTTCTGGCTCGGGTCCGACACCAGTGCAGGAGCATTGTCGTCTTGAGTCGCAGGCGTTTCCACGTCCACGGACGAGTCCGCCTCTGTCCTAAGAAGGACCGCCTATTCCTCTGCTGTCAGGTCAGCTCCTCCATTTCTTCATCTAGCGTTTTGTTTGATTTTATTTTTTCCTCCATATTTGTTTCCATGATTAGCTAGGGAATATTAGGTCCACACCTGCAGTGCCCCGCTTGCAGGGGTAAGGCTAATTACTGGCAAGATTTCGCTCGTTGTCTTGCAGGCACCGTTTGCGACTAACCTTTTACCCTGTTGGCCTCGCAACCCATAGGCACGGTACGCATTGCGCCGTAGGTTCGGGTACCATACATATCTACATTAACTGATTTTTTAATAAAATTTAGTTATTTTTAATGGAACCAACAATACAACTTCATAAGCTACATTCTCATTTATTGATAGTACACATTTTAAATATGAACAGTTAAAAATATTTGTAAAACTAGCTGAAATTTCCTTTTATTTTCACCTGGTTTCATCCGCGTAACCCCAACCCTGCTGGAATTTACATGTTAAATATTATAATTATCAAAATAATTGAACTTAAACTTACACATTTTTCAGTAAATGGAGCTGGCAAAGTTGAGAAGATGCGACTGCAAAACATTTTGATGCAGCTACGTAAATGCTGCAATCATCCGTACCTCTTCGACGGAGCTGAGCCTGGTCCCCCGTACACCACGGATGAGCACTTGGTGTATAACTGCGGAAAGTTGGCAATTCTCGACAAACTCCTGCCTAAATTACAAGAACAGGACTCAAGAGTACTTATTTTCTCGCAGATGACGAGGATGTTGGATATTCTTGAGGATTATTGTCTGTGGAGACAGTATAAGGTAAATGTTAATTTCTTCTTTAGTCATGAAAAAGGTGAACAAAATGAAGATTTTTACTTCTTTTATGCCATACATGACTAGCACTTAAGATTTATAATAGCTTCTATGTCTAAATAGTCAAATGTTACGTAATTAATTCATAAAATAATGTTCAACTCAGTTTAGAAATTACAGGAACAAAGTTCAAATTCTAACAAAGTTAAAAAACCAATAAGTGAATTGAAATTGAAATGGAAGACTTCATTATAAATATAGACCATTTCTAGTTCTTCTTGAAGTAATATAATGACCTTCTTTAAGAGGTGGAAAGAAACTTTATGGGAGCAATTTTGTAATTGATTATTATACAAATTAATTCTTACCTGTGTTATCTCGGCAAAACTCGGCCCTCAAAACTATTCAAAAGGACGGGCGAACGGCATAGCGCTGGTAATATTACATCTTCTTTTCATCTACAGTACTGCAGACTCGACGGCCAAACTCCTCATGAAGACAGAAACAGGCAAATCGAGGAATACAATGCAGAAGGAAGTGAAAAGTTCATATTCATGTTGTCGACGCGCGCCGGCGGTCTCGGCATCAACTTGACTTCCGCTGATGTCGTCATTATTTATGATTCAGATTGGAATCCGCAGATGGATTTACAAGCTATGGACAGAGCTCATCGTATTGGACAGAAGAAACAAGTAAGTGGGAGTCTTTTTTAGATTTATGTTTAAATGGGGTTAATTTTTGTTGGAATGTTCCGTTGATGAAAGTTACAACGCATGAACAGCTATATTTTTATTAACTTTGTTAGGTTTTAGTGAAAGTACAAGACTTATTCACCCAGTCTGGGTACATTGGGTTTGGTTTGCCATGTCATGTTTTTCTCAATGTTTAGCGACTTGCAGTTATTTGTGGCAGGTATTTGATTACCTTATTGAAACCGGCTGGATAGGGATCTATACAATGATATGTTTTTAAACATTGTATAATTCTAACCACAATCTTTCACATTTCAGGTGAGAGTATTCCGTCTCATAACAGAAAATACTGTTGAAGAAAAGATTGTTGAACGAGCAGAAGTAAAACTGCGTCTCGACAAGTTGGTCATCCAGTCGGGTCGGTTGGTTGATACGAAGAATCAATTGCATAAGGATGAAATGCTGAACATGATCAGACATGGAGCCAACCATGTGTTCTCTTCAAAAGATTCCGAAATCACAGATGAAGATATTGATTCTATTTTGGCGAAGGGAGAAACTAAGGTTATTGGTTTTCCTTTAGTAGTGTCGAGTTTTGACTCTTTGTGGACTAGAAGTAGAGAAACATACGATATTTTTAAAAAATCACTTATCAGTTATAATCAAATTGTTTATTTCCAATTTATTTCAGACTGAGGAGTTAAAACAAAAACTGGAAAGTCTAGGAGAGTCATCGTTGCGGGCGTTTTCTATGGACACACCCGGTGCTACCACAGATTCTGTCTACCAGTTTGAAGGTAAAATCAATAAGCACACACTTGTTGTATTTAACTAGATTTTCTCTCCGGGAATAGTACGTACATTTTAGATGAAAGGTGTCCCATAACTTCTGACGAAGTAAATACAAAGTTTCTGGCTGATCAGTTGAATAGTTTAAGTGGTAAAGTGTTACAAACTAACTCAGTTTTTATTAATATGCACAGCAGTCCTTTCGCGAATGGATTTTATTTGTTTTTTATGGTGTAATTTTAAACTAAACATTATTATTGTAGGCGAGGATTACAGAGAGAAACAGAAACTTACCCTAGGCAATTGGATCGAGCCTCCGAAACGTGAGCGCAAGGCGAACTACGCCGTCGACGCCTACTTCAGGGAGGCGTTAAGAGTATCCGAGCCTAAGGCGCCCAAAGTACAGGTAAGATCATATTTTATTTTATTATTTTTATACTACTATAATAATTTAAATTTAATTTATTTCATGATTAGATCTTAAATCTAATTGAAAAAGTTAACAGATAAACAATTTTACACATGTAGTATAAAGATTTGTTTGTTTGTTTGCTTGTACATAATGGATAAGCTCCGAAACCACCAGACAGTTTTTTATAGATTAATTTCATGCTTTTTAAAATAGGAAGGCAGTTTTATCCACGCACGACGCAATCACATATCTAACTACATACAGTCAGCCATCTAAGGCGCGCTTAGGGTGTTAACACACCAATCGATCGACGTCGATCGATAGTAGATCGGAACAGGCTACGTCGATCGATTGGTGTGGTAACACCCTTAGACAGAGCAATCGTGAGGTGCGTGTGGAGTAAGACGCGGGAGGTTCGCTCCCAGACTGCTAAGATCACCGTATAGAGCCATTTGGGAGCTGTCCGGCAGGGTTGACACGTGTCGAATTATTTTTGAATGAATAAAAATGGTACATACCTCTTGTGCAGTAAAAAACTGGTCATCCTTCGCCTTTAAAACGTTTCCACGTGAGCACGATAGGTGAGATTTTGCTATAAATTATGAGAGGTTATTTCAATATCTACTTATGTGAACAAAATGGCGAATATCATTAGAAAATGTTTGTTTTAGAGAATTTTCAGGTTGCTTAGGACAAATTTGATAAAGTCCAAGATATGGGTATATATATAATATGGGTGTCGATTTGTAATATTTTTAGAAAGGTATATTAATTAGTGTATATCAGGTATTTCTGAAATCAAAGATGGCGGCAGTATGAAATTTGTAAATTTGCGTTGCCAGTATTGAGAGCGGACAACTTGTCTATATGTAATATGTCATTGGTTTAGAGTTTTTTTTCGAAATGGACAGTTTATTAAATTTTAAATTAGCCTTTTAAATTTCACCGGACTGTGTCCTAGCGCTGAGGGCGCTTAGCCGGAACTTAAACTACTCCTACATACGATATGGTTTAGAGTATTTTTAGGTTGCTTAATACGAATTTAATATTATTTTTGAAATCCAAGATGGTGTCTGTTCAAAATGTGCATATTCCTAATATGGGTGCCGTTTTGGAGTATTTTTGGGTTGCTTAGTACGAATTATATATAATTTTTGAAATCCAAGATGGTGGCTGTCCAATTCTGTTCTATCAATTAAATTTAATAATCTGTGAGAAAAATTAATGTATGTACTTGTCAGTTTAATTGAATGAAAAACGCAATTAATAAAAAATTTCAAAAAGACAACCCTAGCACTTTATCTATTATGAAAGATGTGTTGATGATTTCGGCGTTTTCGCTAACATCAAAGGTGATTGCTGACTGTATGTAGTTATATTGTGATAGCGTCACACAATCAATAAATAAACTACCAAATCATCAAGGTTGATGGTGTAACATCATGAATGTAAGATTCATAAGCTCTATGTCTGAACTAAAGTGAGCCGTAGTAAATATATTTTTTGATTAATTATTATGGGATATGCCTTTATAATTTTAATTATACAAAGGAGATGACAAAATGGTACAATAATATGCTACCGAAAAATAATATAATTTATTTTAAACCAATTATTTTGAATTCAGGCTCCCCGACCTCCCAAGCAGCCCATAGTACAAGACTTCCAATTCTTTCCGCCTCGACTCTTCGAATTACTGGACCAGGAAATATACCACTATCGGAAGACGTTAGGGTCAGTTGCATTCATACGTTATTTATTAATTAAATAATATGTAGTAAGTTTAAGTATCCAAATGACCATAAAAACAGTCAAGTCCCTTGTGAAACGAATGTATTCAAAACTATTTTTTTTGTCTTTTACAAAAATATTCTGGTTTGCTATTTTTATTTTTTATGAATTTGTTTTTGATAATACTTGTTTAGTTTTATATAGCTAATACCATAATGTGATTGTACATTCCTTTCATAATGTTCGTGTCTTAAATGTTTTTATTTTCATATGTCACATTGATACATATTCTTACTAACTAAGCTAGTTATGGAAGCTTCTGTGCAGAATAAGATTTCATTCAAAATATCGTAATAGATTTTTTGGCAGCTTAAGCTGTATAATTTGTGTTTAGAAAAACCTTATTATTTTAGGTACAAAGTGCCTCGAAATCCTGAACTCGGTCCCGACGCGGCAAAAATACAACGAGAAGAACAAAGAAAAATAGATGAAGCGGAAGCTCTCTCTGAAGAAGAAATACAAGAAAAGGAGAGTTTACTTACTCAAGGTACATTATATTTAGTACTGTAAAATACTAACTAAAACTCCCAATTATTTAAGGGCATATAAATAATTAGCTTTCCTAAAATAAGAAAATAAGAAAACAATTTGAATATCTGATTTCTGTGCAATATTTAATGGTCATTATCACAGAATTGTTATTTATTTCAAAACGCATCACACAGTTATTATATTCCTGGAATAAACAACTCTATAATTTTCTATCGATTCTTGATAACAGCTTTTTATTGCATACATGAACATGACAATTTAACCAAAAAGAAGTTAGAAAATGTTGCTACGAGTCGAGCGTCGGTCAAATAGATTTACGCATTTTCGTTAAAATAAGCTTAATCCTGTATTTCTGCGAGCGATTAGAAAGAAAATATTTAAAAAATTACACCTCAAAATGGTGAACGAAATAAAAAACGAATTTTTTTCTTTTCACATTGAATTGAATAAGGTTATTCTGTTTTGTTAATTTTAAATCTGAGAACATATTCTTAACCTTGTGTAATTTTTGTTTTAGTGAAATTTGTCCTTAGTCACTTTTAATAAAACAGCCTGTCTGTCTATATGCTATTATAAATGCAAACTTTTCTACAAGCTGATTTAGCTGTAAATTACACAAGTTACTTATTTTCATTTTCTTAAGAAGTGTTAGTTGTATGTATTATATCATAACTGGGATTTATTCTATTGTAGTTGTATTATAATATAATTATAAATGATTTTATGTTTGCCTCATGTGCATTCCAAACTATTTTACAGTACTATGATAAAACTGATGGTAACTGAATAAATTTATAATCGAGATTTTTTCTTGCATTCCCAGTTTATGAGGCCAGAAATAACATTATTGTTACCATTCTCTAGTTATATTTTCTTTTTAATTTCTAAAGATTTTTCATTTTGAAAGTAAAAAAAAATTATACAGTATATTAAATAATTCTTCCAAACGTCAAATTAATTTATTTTAACCCATAATTATTTTCAGGTTTCACGAATTGGACCAAGAGAGATTTCAATCAGTTTATCAAAGCTAATGAAAAGTATGGAAGAGACGACATTGAAAATATTGCCAAAGATGTGGAAGGAAAAACGCCTGAAGAGGTTTGTTAATATAAATTAGTTTTTATTGATAAAGTGTTAAAGTAGTAACTAGGTTATGTAACATTTTTAAGTAATACTTAATTAGTTAGATGTTATGTAAAGAGAGTGGCATTGTAGTCTAAGTTTTCCAGAATGCCACTTTCTTTACGTAATATACTTTCTTTACATATATAATACTAGTCTTGTACAATTATATGATTTAACAAATTAACTCATTAACAAATGTTTGTCTTATCTAAAGACCTTTTTTGATAACACAAACAAAGATAAAGTTGTTCTCATACAGTAATAACTATAGTTTTTGCATACTCTTGACTCGGAACATATTTACACATGGATAGTATATCAATTATTATAATATAATAAGTAAGGTTGAAGGCCTTCACAGAAACACATGTCCATAGCATATTTAAACCCCATTATAAACGCTTCAAACAGAAATAATTCTTATTTTTTAGGTTATGGAGTATTCTGCAGTATTCTGGGAGAGATGTCATGAGTTACAAGACATAGACCGTATAATGGGTCAAATTGAACGAGGAGAGGCTAAAATACAGAGGCGAGCTTCAATCAAAAAGGCTTTGGATGCTAAAATGGCTCGCTACAGGGCTCCATTCCATCAGTTGAGAATCTCATATGGTACTAATAAGGGAAAGAATTATGTTGAAGAGGAGGATAGGTGAGATATTTGAATTAATGACCAATTGTCAATTCCTTCAACTGTTTTTGACAATAAGGATACTTCACTTATTAACGATTTTATGTACGAAACTCGATAAAGAAGTATTATTACAGTAAGAATGTTTAAATTATACTTTGTCATATTTGTGTAGTACCTGACTCCTGTACTTGCCAGCCAGACTAACCATTCATTATACAACTACCATAAACGGTATTTTTAAGTGATATAGTTGTGTCAAATCCATGTACTAAAGTTGTCACCAGCTCTATGATTATGTGAAGACAAGCATGGTGGGCTATAAATGGCCTGAAACCACTGTCGTATTTGGGTGATAAGCCTGCAGTGGGATTATAAAGGCGGCTGTAACAATCTATGACCTCCGTGTTCCAGATTCCTAGTTTGCATGCTACACAAGCTCGGGTTCGACAAGGAGAACGTGTACGAAGAGCTCAGAGCGTCCGTGCACGCCGCGCCGCAGTTCCGCTTCGACTGGTTCCTCAAGTCCAGGACGGCTGTGGAGTTGCAGAGACGGTAATGATGTGCTTTTTTTTTACTATTTTCAAAGCAGGAAATCGAGCGCGTCCTTCCTGATGGTAAGGGGCATCGTATGTGGTTCGCTGTAGTCATCCATAACACAGCTCTGTCTACTTTTGGGCCATGCAGTTGGTGTGATTGTCTGGCGATTTATTATTATAACATGTACTTTTGTTCTTGCACTTCGATATTCTTCTGCGAAATTACTGAAGTGCACCATATTAAAACCTAAATATCTCTCTTTCAGATGCAACACGTTAATTACACTCATTGAACGAGAAAACCAAGAGTTAGAAGAGAAAGAGCGAGCGGAAAAGAAGAAAAAGAGTGGTGTTCCCAATCCCAACACACCAGGTGGTAATACCACGGGAAAAGGCGCAAATGTTGGGAAACGCAAAGCTGACAATACACCCGATACAGCTCAAAAACATAAGAAAAAGAAGAAATGAAAAATAACTCAACTTTACATACTAATAAGTTATAATTATTTGAAAACTTAATATTAACGCTGCTGCTCATAGAAATATGTTAATTATTTTTCATAAAACTACGAAGTTAATTAGATCTGCAAATTATAATAATGGTGCTAATATTCTTGTTCAAAACTTACTTGCAATGACAGGCAAATAGATATATTTTTCTATGATCACGTGACATGCCTTGCGAAACGTCACTACTCTTCCCACCCAATTGTACGACTGTCAATCATGACGTCATGTATTTCGGATACAGATAGCAGCACTAGAATTTGTTTTGGTATTTTATAACAGTATTTATTTACCTGACTAAATTACAGTCTGAGTTTGAACTCTTTATGCTATGCAGCCCTTGTTGTGTTTATTAATATTTGTAGAAAAGGGGAGTCTATTCTTCTAGTTCGCTTGGACGAGCAGTATATCTCTTAAAGAATATACAACGAATAATTTCTACAGAAATAAGCAAAATTTCTCGTTAAATGGCGGACAATCACTCAAATATTTGTTATAAAACAACTAATGAAAAAAATGTACAATAATAAATAAGACTTGGGCAGGTAAAAGATGGTAAACAAGGCACAGGTTAAAAAAAATCAATCTGATAATGCGTTAGAGTTGTAGCGGCGCGCTACCCATCCGATCAATCACGACTCGAGTCCTAAATCACAACACCCGACAACAACCGTCGGGCCGTGGTTGGCCGTAGCCTAATCACCATAACACCATCTGTGGCAAGGTGCGGTTTATTTCCACGGTGAACAAGAAAATTGACACTATTAAAAAATTTATATTTGAATTATATTTCTGAGCGGCAAACAAAATATACCGTAGTAAAATTAACCAGAAGGCATAATTTGATCAATAAGGAATCGCAAATCCATTTTATTATGGGTAAATGTGATTCTAATGCCTATGTGATTAATGACAAAACAAAAATATCACGAGTGAAATAGAATTGTGATTATTGTATGAATCAGTATTTATGTTTAATTATGAACAAAGTGTAGACATTTTTTTATTTATTTAATTACTTAACATTCCCCAACAGTTTTGATAGATTTTCTTTGAACATAACTGGAATTAATTTTGATTTTTACATTGTATTTCATTTTTTCAAATACTTAACCTAATGTGATTGTGCTTTTAATGAAAGTATTTTAAGTACAATAAAAGGTACCATCTAAACTGTGGTCTTATTTTACATATACGGAGCAGAATGGAGAAAATTAGGTTGTTCTTAAAAAAGACACAAAATTACTAGATTAGTCTTATGTAAGTGACAAACTGCATTATGCAATTTTATCGGTTCTGTTCTGTCTGTCCTCACCAACCGTTATTGTTTCCTCTGCAGGGACAAAACCTTACATAACAATTTGGGAAATTTCAAGTAGTTTATAGTCTCAACGCCCTTGCCAATAGACAGTCTGTATCACTATATCAAAAACGGTTTATTACATGGGAAATTTTACGCTCTACATTTTTTATAGTTGGTAGATGTTTAACATCGTTGGAGCTATAGGTAGAAATAAACCCGATGATCGCGAAAGACCGATTTTTGTAACCTTTAATCTTGAATAACTTACGACGCAGATACGAGATACTATGGGACTTGAGAGTTTTTGGAACGCCAAAATGAACGTGTGGGCTTCGAGTTTTTAGCTTATTACTTCTCATTCTGACGTTGACCCCTTTTTTGCTTAGACGACAGCACTAAGATTTTGAATATATCGTATTTATTCATTATACGACAACAATTTTAAACATCCCTGGCCAGGATCTTTTAAATGTATATGTAGCAAGCATTTTGTATTATTAGGCTTTTTACATAAGGTGCCGTCCCTTTATTGCCTCCGGTTTAATGAATCATGAAGTAGTTTATATTACGCACTTTTATGTTAATGCTTACCTAATTTTGAAATAAAAGTGATTTGTCCAACCTTTGATTATTATTATAAAAATTATTATTATTATTATTTGAGATGGTCTCCCAATTACTATCAATGTCGAAATTATAACATTACAAGTATAATATGTCAGTTAGACTTCGGCATTTTTCATCACTGCGAGCGTTTATAAAGGGACGACGCCGTATATAAAAAGCCGTATCATACAAATTGCCTGCGACATACCTATATGAAACATCTGTGGAGGGAGAGCTCTTCTTCAATATAAACTAAAATTTACTCCTTACTTTGTTTAATAACAATGCAAATGGGCATTACATTCAAAGACAAAACCATATCATTCAGAATAAAGCTTCCCTCATTTTTGAAAAAAATGCAACAGTTGTAAAACATTCTGAGAATATAGATGTCGCTGAATATAGCTTTTCAGTACCTAAGTAAAGTTTGAAATATATATATGGTAAAGCCTTAATATAGCTAGAACACGCCATCTATGAAAATGAAGAGTGAGAATGAAAAAGAACTACAAACTTTGCAAAAACTATATTAGCTGTAAGCGATGAGGCCACAAAATGAATAAACTGGACTGGCTGCAATGCAGATTCTTTTTTTAGTGCAGATACTGCTGCAGTTCTTTAGTCGTATTCGACAGCGATTGACCCGATGGTAAGAGGCATCCGTGTCTGCTCATCATTATATAGACTCCAGTTGGAATTGCCTTCGTAATTGTAATGACTGTTTCTTCTCGTCGACGGGAATACAACCTAGTTACTGTGTTTAATTATCAAAATGATTAAGTAAGAATGACTGTACCACCCCAACCTAACACTTATAAACAAATCATATACGCTTAATTTCTTGTCTGTCGTAGTGTCGCATCAGATTGGAGCTTGTAGGTTATATTTAAATACATATAACGTTTATTTACCTTAACTAATTCATACACTTTTGATAAAATTTACTCAATCAAAGGAATGTTCACAACTATCAATTTTAATTCTAAATTAAGGTAACTAACGTTTTAATTGCATAAGGATTAATATAGTATCCGTCTAATTAGTTCTCCAATTACTAAATTATATGTGACTATTTTTTTTTAGCATAATGGGTATAGTTAGCCTTGTAAAAGATAGACATATGCCAATGCGGATTTTTGTGGAGACCTATAAATGCGAAAAATTTTCACAATACATTCTTTGGTTATGTCTCAAAGTTATAAGTTAGGCAGCGTTTTCGATGAATGCTCCCAGTCAGCTAATTTTTTTTTCCGATTTCTTCGACATTTATCTAATTATTTCAACCATTTGTTTTTATTTACAATTTACAATAAACGTTAAAGAATTATAAACGAAAACCATCCTCTTAAATCACTCTATTCGTTGGTGAAACCGGAAAATCCGTCCGGTCTTTGAGTTTATCGCGTTCAAACAGACGGACAGACGCTTATCATTGTTTAAAATATGTATCGATTCATTGTATTATGTATTGATTGATTATATGTATTAATGTTAGTTCTGTTTTTTAACGATGGTATATCAATGTTCAAAGTAGTTTTATTTAAATTTCTTAATTGACAAGCGTTTTAACTTTTTGATCAAACATTTATTTTACATTTTTATATCAACTTTTCAATTGATATTTGAAAATTCAGTTATCTTCCACCTAGCAGACTATTATTAGTAAGGATTTGAAGCGTTACGTTGTAAAAACTAATAGCCTTAATAGGTAGCACTTCGGTAAAATAGCTTGTTAGCGTGTTAAGTAGAACGAATATTTCTTAACTCTGGATTCCCGGACGCATCCCCGGAAACTATAAAAATATTAAAAACACCTGTTGGATTATAGGAAATAAAAAGTAGTTTTTTATTCCGTGCCTATTGGTATTGTGGTACGAATTTCAGGCCTTCCCAGGATTAAGAAGACTAGGCGACTCGCCACGATGCCATATCGGTGTAGCTACCAGTACTTACCTTTTAATTACCTAGCTACTTATTTTATCCAACAAATACGAAAATCCCTGGAATGAAAACTACACAAAAGTGTTATGAAAATGAAATGAGTTAAAGTAATTTGTTTAGAATCGCACGCAGAATATACCTAAGATTAATTTACGTAGTATTTTTTGTGCGATGCTTGTTGCCACGGCGCAACACAGCGTGACGAGAACAATCCTAGATATTTACAAACATTCGTCTGATTAGAATTTCAATGAGATTTTACATTCGTTTTAGTAACACTGTTTTATGTAATTTTTCTTAAATTGTTTCATGTAAAACAGTCGCATGCTGAAAGCGTAGACACTCATATTGTATTTCTTTTCTCAATTTGTCTATTTTTGACACAACTATCGCTTGGCTTCATGTTCACGAATGTTTGCGGACTGTAATAATCTAATAAACTCATTTTAATATTTTATAATTAACTAGATAGGTCGCGTATCTCTCGAACCTGCGGGAACTTCATGGTAGATTTCTCTAAATTGGGTCAGTAATTCAGTATTATTCGTTACAAAAAAACTAAAAACAAACACTTTATAATAGTAGGTATATACATATTTAAACTAGGTACTTCAGTTTTATGGTAATCACCCATCATTGATTGTTTGGTTTGGACAGATTAGAATTTGTTCAAGCTAAGTCAATGAATTGATTTTTAAAGATTTACTGATCGAGAGCATGCTTAGCTACCAATCCACTGAGCCGTTTATTTTGAAGATCTCTTGTGTCGCGTCTCTTGTGTCATATTTGGTTAACTTACAACTGCTGGATTCCTATAACCTCACCTGCAAGGTGTCTCACAGAATCAGAATAATAACTGCCTGCAGTTCAAGTCTGGGTTTGGTTAGATTAGGTGAGCTTAGGTTAGGTTAGGTTGTCAAACTTCTTAACGGTGGTGTGTGATTCATCCATGCCCCAATCGAGGGCCTCCCGTGGTCGCAAGGCCGTGTACTGGTGGTCTCAGGAGATCGCGAATAACCAGGATGTGCACGGCCGCGCCAAGGCAAGGCTAATTGCTGTTTGCCAGGCCACCAAAAAGGAATTGCAGGCAGCCATCTGCGTCGCCAAGGAGCGGGCCCGACAGGAACTCCTGAAGGGTCTCAAGAGGGACATATGGGGACGCCCGTACAAGGTGGCTCGGAACAAACTCCGGGCCGCCTTGTACTGGCGTCCCCTCCTGTTTCTGGGGGTGGTCGTGGGCAATCTGTTCCCTGGCAGCTTGGACCACACCCTGCCTCCCCCAGCAGGAGAAATGTGGGAGATCGAAGCCCCCCAATCACGGGGGCTGAGATGGAAGGCGCCGTCTCCCGCTTGGTGAGAAAGCGGTAAGCCTCTGGGCCGGACGCAGTACCCGGATGCCTCCTGGTGATTGCTGTGAAATCCTTGGGAGGCACACTTCGGGACTTGTTCGATTTCTCGCTGAGAACTAGACAGTTCCCCAAGCTGTGGAAGGACGGGAGGCTCTACCCCCTTGAGAAGGAGGGTCGGACTCCTGACAATCTGTCAGCGTTCCGGCCCTTGGTACTGCTGGACAAAGTCGAAAAGATGCTGGAATTCTTTCTGGCATCCCGACTAGTCCAGCACCTCGAGGAGGTAGGGCCCGACCTGTCCGAGGCCCAGTTCGGGTTCTGTAGGGGGCGTTCAATGATACGCGCCATCTCTGCCCTTAAGTCCCTCACCTTGGTGGCGACCGCGAGGGGGAAGAAGTCTTTGGCGGTGTCATTGGACATCGCTAATGCCTTCAACATCCTGCCGTCCGGAGCAGTCCTGGAGGCACTCTGGTACCACGGAGTTGGAGGAGTACCTGCGGGACAGAGACGTTGTTTACGTCGACCGGAGTGGGCAGACGTTGAGATGTGGGGTTCCACAAGGGTCAGTACTCAGGACCGCTCTTGTGGAACCTGGGCTACGCTAGGGTGTTGCGGGGTGTTCTGCCACCCACGTCAGCGTATTCTGCTACGTATTCTGACTACAACCTGATAGTGGCCCAGGGGAGGACGTTTGCCGAGTCAGCGGCTTTGGGTGGAGGAGGGTGTCGTCCTGGTGATGGGCCGCATAAGGGGGTTGGAGCTTAGAGTAGCGCTGGAGAAGACTGGGGGTCTGTTGTTCCACGGGCTTCGGCAGGGTCCCCTTCCAGGCGCGACCCTAAGGGTGGATGACACCCAGATACCTCTCAAGAGGCAAATGAGATATCTGGGTCTCATCCTTGACGGGCGCTGGGCGTGTGGCCTGCACTTCAAGCTGCTGGCCGACAGGCTTGTAAAGGCAGCGGTCGCACTGGGGTGACTGTACCGCGGCATATTAAGGAGCATGGCCCTATATAGAGCACCCGTCTGGGAGTAAGCCTTCACGCGCCAGAATCGAGTCCATTTGCAAAGGGCGTAAAGGACTCTGGCGGTAAGGGCGTCCTGAGGATTTCGCTCGATCTCCCACGGGGCCGCCTGCCTCCCCCGTGGGAGCCTCCATCGTGGGAGCTCGATGCAGTAGTGCTTGGTGCCGTTTATCGGTACCGAGTGGATAGGAGGACGGTGGGCGCGCGCCCCTGTTCCGAGGAAGTAGCGCGCTTCCGCAGGAGTGCCAAAAGGGTACTCCTGCAAGAATGGGAGGAGTCCCTGGCCGCGCCAGCCTATGGGGTCCATCGACAGAGGCAATTCGTCTGGTTCTCCGGGCATAGGTGGGGCGGAGGAGAGGGACGCTCTCCTTCCGCCTTGTGCAGCTCTTGATCGGACAGGGTCGACACGACACGGACAGGGACGACACAGCCGAGCACACTTTGGAGGTATGCCCGGCGGGTTGGCAGCGGGACGAACTGACCTCGTCGTCGGGAGGGATCTCTCACTTCCCAGCTTAGTAAGAGCCATGCTTGAAAGCAGAGAGGCCTGGGCGTCCATGATCTCCTTCTGCAAAAAAGTGATGTCGCAGAAGGAGGCGGCGGAGTGGTGTAGGAAGGATGACACCTCGGCAGCGCCACTCCGTCGTAGGCGGAGGGGGGAAGGAGAAGATATGAAATGAAATGAAATATTTATTTCTCAACATTGACAATTACTTGTTCTTATTGACGTCAAACAAAACATGACTTTACCACCAGTTCGGAAAAACCTGCGTGAAAAAGACCTGGCAAGAAACTTCACGGGTATATTTTTTTCAAAATAAATTTAAAGAGTCTTTTTCTGTCTATACCAAGTTATTCTTAGCTGCATGTTAGCTCGGCAAGTCCCCCTCCCCCCAAGTATCCAAACGACGAACACCCTCAAAGTTCACGAGTAAACGCGGGATCCAGCCATCGCCTTCCTCAACCATATTAGAGGGAAGTGAGCGAACCGTCATCCGACGCTACCATAAGAAGACGTACTTTAGTGATAATGAGACCTTCTCCCTTTTGATAGCCAGTCGCAGCAGGTGGGGGTGAAGAATGGTTCAGGTAAAATCCTAAAACATATGAAAACCTATTTTGTGTAGTTTCATTTTGTAGTGATGATGTCTGTTGGATACAGGTATGTTGATGAATCATGGATATTTTCTATTTGTCCTCCTGGTTCATTCATATCAAAATCCCCCCTTTAAGGTGGAATATATACCTAATAATTCACCGTTGAGTTTTGGGTAATTGAACTATAATTACTATAGGTACATACAAGAAACAAATTATAAAACAAAAGTACCAAATTTGTTCTGTAGGTATTACAAGGTATATTAAAAGAAGATTGATAATATAAAGACCCCAAATTGAATTATTCATAGTTTTTATTAGAATTTTTAAGCACATCTGAATTTGGTAATATTGTAGCTTCACCATAAATTGTCGGAGTTTGGTAGCGATCTCGTAAAAATATATGTATAAGATGTCCCATGCATATATCGCCCATATGTTGCTGGTTGAAAAACCGATTTTCAATATAAATGCCAAAGAGCATTATGCTAGCCCAAGTAGTTTCAAAGTTAAGATTATCTTTTGTCTCTTAATAACTTTGTAAATTTAAGATCGTGTTATTAAAATTTTACATTTTTCAAGTGCCTATCAGCAACTTATCGAAAATCACTTACTTATGGGAAATCCTAACAATCGTTAATAGATGGAAATCACTGAATAGAAAAATTATTTCAAACTCTAGGTATGTCCTGTGATATATCTGCTATGACAAATGACACAGCAGCCCAGAACGCTGCGCAGTCTACGACATCTTCCATTTTTTGCATATCTAAAGTATCCGCGTTGGTGTGATGATACCAAAAGTATCGTTCGTTTTGATTCATTAATGCTGCCCCGGGAACTCCTTCCTTAACGAACACAACAATATCCGAACCTGGTTCTGGAGTATTTATCATTTTATTAGTAACAGGGAACAGTTTTAAAATCTCTTCAATTATACAACGTGCGTCATTTGAACCAGCAACCTCTAACCCTAAAGGTTTGAACGTTCCTTCGTCGGATTCCATAATGAAATTAATATTATTCAGCTGGTCCTTATGCTTTTGCAAATACGCTCTTGCTCCAACCAGTCCCATTTCTTCAGAGGACCATAGAATGGCGCGTAGAGTCCTCTTCGGTTGAAGTTTGAGTTTGTTTAAGATGACTGGCACAAACCAGCTTATCCACATACCGCCACCGTCATCCGAAGCACCTTGTCCAACGTCCCAGCTGTCCACGTGACCAGACACTATCACTTGTTTCTCAGGTTTAGTTTTACCTTTTAAATCAATAAGAGTGTTACGAGAGGTTTTCATGTCGAATGTGTTCTGCATCAATAGATGTACGACAATTTTATCTCCATTGGCTTGAAGGCGGCTGAGAAAGTCGGCGTCTTCGTGGGTAATGGCAGCTGATGGTATTTTTGTGACATTGCTCTCGTAAAATTGTGCTCCAGTGTGTGGTGTGTAAAGGGAAAATGGGGCCACACTTCGTATCAAAACCGCCACAGCGCCCTTGGCTGCGGCTTTACTTGCCCCTGTTGTTCTATACTTAATAGTCTCTTCGTATGATACGAAAGGTTCATCATAAACTACGATTTTTCCTTTGATTTTGTGTTCTTCAGTGTCGTATAATTCTCGAAAAGATTTAACAACGATCACCTCTGTGGTGATGCCCTCAGGCGGACTGCTGACACTGTATCCAAGACCCAGTAAATTCATCTTCTTTTTGTATGGAAGAATCATATTTAATGTTTCTTCGCCGCGCACCCAATGCGGAGCCTGAAAGGTATAAACAATTGTTGGCATATAATTAAAATTTTAAAACGCTTGTTTTTATTTTAGCGAAGCCTAAAATATATTTTGCATTTTCAATTAATGATGACATAACCGCTATTTAACTCATATTATGTCACAGTCATAGATAGTGTTTCCACCAACCCTTAGTTAAGTAGCGATTCTATTATCTGCATCGTGCTAATGGTGAAATCAACCCTCGGTTAATTTCACCATGTTTTAAGTAGATATAAATCAAAGGCATCTTCTAAAGTAAGGTTCAATTAGAGCCAATTGAACACTAAATATACTGATACGAAAATAAAAAAAAGTTATTAATATAATAATTTG
This sequence comes from Marasmarcha lunaedactyla, assembly GCA_923062675.1. Taxonomy (NCBI): domain Eukaryota; kingdom Metazoa; phylum Arthropoda; class Insecta; order Lepidoptera; family Pterophoridae; genus Marasmarcha; species Marasmarcha lunaedactyla. Next base: position 9,817,951 of record OV281343.1, on the reverse strand, counting down.
CTAACAGTATTGCCAGAGTAAGCATATATATTTTAGAATATAAAACATTCATAATTCGAAAACAAACTTTTATCATGTCCAGGATTGGTGACCAGGATTTAAACGTGACCCGGGAGTTTGCCACATGGTCACACACAACCACCAAATAAGCTTTGAATTTGCGTTCTATGCATAGAGACAACGTAAAGAGTTTTTTTTTCTACTTACATAGACGGCAAACCAGCACGCACGTTAGCACGCAATACTAAGTGGCATTCGTGCACATGGACTACTATGTTGGTTGGAATGTTTGGCTGCCCTAGGCGAGCTTTTCAGAAAATATACTCTACCGCTAGTATTCAATTGTCCCTTAGAAAACTTAAGATCACATGGATCCCTAAATTGAAACGTACATCAAACTGTTCTGTAGTGATATCGTCCAGTCCCATCGTCTTGGTCAAGTTGATGATGTAGTCGATGCTGTCCTCCAGCACCGTGGAGCCGGAGATCCGAGCTCCGAACTTGTCAATGAAGTGAGAGTATCTAGAAACAACAAAATAAACTTAACGTAGGTAACGTATAAATAAATAAATATTTCTAACAATCACACCACATTATCTAACCTAACTTAAGTATCATTAAGAACTTGTGTAATGGATTCTAGATAACGGATAAATAAACTTAAGAAATATATAAGCACACATAGATAGATTTTTTCACATATATATATATATATATATATATATATATATATATATATATATATATATATATATATATATTAAATAAACATACATACACATCCATGACTAGAAAACAAATATAATAAAATATCTGCCTCTACCAGGATTCGAACCCGGGACCTCTGACATGGAAGGCAAGGGTACTTACCTCCACACCGAACAGGCCGTCGCTTAATTCGGCCTTATAATTTAAATTAATCTGAACATCTTAATTCGTCGCTTAATAAACGAATGGTGTGATTTAAACTCTATGCAGCTTTGTGCTGAAAAATGTCAGGTTATATCGTTCACTAAGAAAAAATCTTATATAAAATACCCATACAAAATAAAAAGTGTTCACTTACATAGAGTATGTACTATTAAGGATTTAGGAGTAACCCTAGATAGTGAACTGACGTTTCGCTTTCATTATAACCAGATTGTGTCAAAAGCAAATAAATTGCTAGGATTTATTATTAGAACAACAAAACCGTTTAGAAACCCTGACAGCCTAAAAATACTTTTTACATCACTAGTGCGAAATATTTTAGAATATTGTAGTCCGATTTGGGATCCTATTTACGCTGTTCATAAAGATCGCATTGAATCAATTCAAATGAAGTTTGCCAGGCACCTTTGTATGAAATCTAGACTTCGTAACGCGCTTCCAGAATATACTGACAGAATTAAGCACTTCCACCTGATGTCTTTGCAATCTCGACGCTCGTTATCTTCTTTGGTAACACTATATAAAATTGTGAATTATAAAATAGATGGAAACTTAATCCAGAACCTTAATTTCAAAATTAGGAATAAGTCTATGAGACATCATACTTTGTTTGCAATACCATCTGCGAATAATAATATATCTTACAATAGTCCGCTCTACAGAATGTGTCGACTTTACAATGCCCTAAAAAGTGATGTTGATTTGTTTAATGATCCTTTATTTTCCTTTAAAAGTAAAATCTCGATAACGTTAGCTGATTAGTTATATTTTTTTTTTGTTATACGTGCTGAATTTTTCTTTTTACATAGCTTAATTTTATTGTTTCTTTTTCAAGTCTTTTTTAGTTTTTAAATGTAGTGCATAATTTTTATTGAATTGTAGACTAAACCTAAATAGTTATAAGATAATGAATGTATGTATATATTTTAAGGTTTACAATTTGTTATTGTGCCATTAAATAAATAAAAAAAAAATATAAAAAAAAGCACCAACGTATTAGCTTAATAATTCTATAACTGAAGCAATTCTCGGGAATACTACGAGATCTAAAAGTAAAATATTAAATCCGAGTTTGAACATCGCGTTCTTCAAAATGAATTGATTTTTTAGTTGAACATATTACATTCAATTACCTTTGTTATATACGTATTACATTTCCAGCACAGTAATTTTTGCGGCTTTCTGTAATTTTTGCCTGTGCGAATTTCGGTGTAGATAGTAAGTATATATTTAAAAGGTAAATTGCTGTATTTACACTTTATTTTTTGTTACGTAAATTTTGCCTACTGAATAATTTAGTTTTAATTTAATTTGCTGCTAATCGTGTACCTTAATGTATCTGAGTTAAGTTACTTCTACGTAAATTCTAAACGGATCATCTTTGCACCCGAAGCCGATAGGAATTAATTAAAAACCACTGAAATATAACACTCAAAACATGCTTATATAGATAAATAGACACAATCAATACAGAATAGATACAAAATTACTTACTTTTCATACATGTCCTCTCCGTAAACATTTTTGATCTCATTCACAATTTTTTCAGTTATATTCTTGTACGACGCAATTTCTTTCTTCAAAGCTTTATTTAAATTACACTCGTTTTCATATCTCATCACGACAGTAGTAGTCGCGAGGCATATATTAATACATGTAAAAACGAATACTGTATGTATCATTGTGGAGCGGAACGGTCGACAAATGATTGAATGTTCGCGGTTGGAATGAACTTATCGCTGGCGACCTATCAACTACAATCAAAGATGAATGTGTATTAGTCATTAATAAAAAAAGAATACTCTTTGTGAATACGTCTATCGAACAATTGTGTGATATCGAGTGCTAGTTTTTGATTTTATACTCAGTATTTCTGTATTTTCATAAGTCTCTGTTTTCTTTGGATGGGGCTTTAGACAAAACAATATAGAGTATAAGGTTATTATATAACTAATTTACAGGCACTGCCATTACTTTAAATGAATAGATGAATAGTCATACAAAAGTCATTACTTAGAATGACTTTTCTATGACTGGCATTGTTTTTATTGTAACCAAAATAGTTTAAAATATGTACCTTATAAAAAAGCGTTGAGATTCTAAATAATACACTTATTTGGGTGGGAAAAACAAAAAATAATTAATCTATGGAAGGATAAAATGACTGCTTAATATAGATCTTGATTGAGCCATAGTTAGTTACATAACTAGGACCCACTCTCATGTCTTGTGGGAGTTGTTGCTGCTTTGGTACCTAATTAGTCTAAAATCGTTATTAACTTTAGGATTGGTAGACGCAGCAAATATCAGACAAATATAACTACATAACACTTTTTTTACCTAAAGAGCATCGGTGCCACATTAGGTAATGCACTGGGTTCTCGATTTGGTTCCGTGTAGCGGGCACATGATATTACACCAACTCTTACAGTGACGCAAAACACTGAGGAGAAAACTGCAGAACAAGGACATCGATTTGAAATCATGTGTAAAGTGTGCCAACCCACAGTTGGCAAGCAAAGTAGACTATAAATTAATTTAAACCACCCCCTTAGTTGGGTGAGATGATGTATGCACCCTGTTAGGGGATAATTAAAGCTCGGAATTCAGCTGATGATTTAAATTTTTTCTATCTGGTTAACTGCTGATAGATCAAGTCGGTGGGGACTGGATGTCACCTATAAGTAACTTCTGTCATTTTTACTGTTCGGAAATAATGATCTCGAACCACAATTCTGAGCTACATTCCCGAACGAACCATACAGCGAAAATGAAAACATATTTACTCTCAATACTCTACCTACGGGTCAGCTGACAAGTTTTTATGAACAGTTGTATTTATGTGCCCGTTTTCCAAACGGTCAAAAAATCGCCCGTCGCTTTTGATAAATTCATACGGGATATTAGAGTTCATATTTTATAACTAAAATTAAATCGTGTTGAATTGTATCACATCTGATTCCTTTATTAGCTCTAAAAGTCTCGCTGTTATTATCCTAAAATAACGAGAAGCGATTGGCGACGGTGGTAATAAAAGATTTACTTTATAAGTAAACCATTTGCCAACTTGTTCCTTGAAAATCCTATGCAAATTCATTAGGTTTTTAATTTAATTACGCCATCTTCTGAATTCAATGTGCAAATCACGAGTGATTGTTTTGCAACTTTACCAAATAGAACCCATATTATTGATATCGAAGTTTGAATTTTAACAAGAAACATTAAGGTATTCAGTCCCTTGCTACACTCATATTTTTCAAGATACTCCAGCGCTCAAACTTGGCTTATCATTTAAAGGAGGGTGCTTAAATGATCCTATTTTCCATTCGTACCTTAAAGATAAACTTTAGTGCTTTAAACTTTCAGAAATAGCATGTTTTGAATTTGAAACGTCAAATCAGAAATGTTATGACCTTTAAGAAGTTAGGTAAAGTTGACGTCATTAACTTTTATTCACATCGCATTTCAATTATGATAATATTGTTGTCAAGAATTCTCGCCGGATTTCTTAGAGATTATTAAATATTTTAAAAGGCGTAATTTCCTATTACATGAGTGTGGTGTACTAGGAAATTACGTAATAATGTAATACTCAAACAAAAATATCTTGCTCTACGTCAGTCTCGTACTGCATAACCAAAAACAAACACAAGTTTGCACATTCAAGCCCTTCCGAAAACCCACAGCATAGCTCTATAAATACTGCCAGGTGCTAAACAGTACCTCAACTACAACTCAACAGCACTCTTTATTGCCATTGTGTATTAAATAAACAAGTGCAGGAATTATGCAGTGTGTGGAAACCAAACCCAAACTTCATGTACAGATTTCTCCCCTTCCTTGGCGCCTACCTTTATCATATCATATCATAGAATTTACGCATACAATCATTTGGAGGCAAATAAATGTTCAACTTACTGTCATATGATGAAACTGAACATCTATTAATGGTTACTCACTAATATAGTTATGTAATATATTATAATTTTATTTAAAATAGTATAGATACTTATTCAAATCCAGACGCACTAAACGCAATAAGAATATGAAAGACGTGTTAATATGATTTAAGATCTCACAAAAAATCAACTTACTTCACTTCACAGAACACTCAATAACTACCCACACACCCTCTCATATACACACACACACACTCACAGTTTCATTTTACACACAAGAGGACTCAAAACATATACTGTATTATAGTTGTACTTTTCCCCCTTTTTAATTTTTATTTATATATGTAAATCGGTTTATTACAGTGGTTGGAGGCGCTGTCCGCTGAAATACAGGCCACAAGCTTCGTTCAGCAGCAGATGTTAATTTATAAACACTTTGTTTTTGTGTAACATATATTTAAACAGAACTATTGTTATAGAAGTGTGCAAAATCATGTTTTATGAATGAATAAATAAATAATTAATTATTATTTAGTTATGAAATTATAGGATTCAGAAGACAAAGATACTTGTTGTAATAATTTATTTTTAGTAGTTACTAATTTATCCACGGAAGATCAAGACGCGTTAACTCCTTCACAGCTTGCTACCAATTTAAGGTTAAAATATTTTGCATACCTACTGAAAAAGAAACAGTTACGTAACAAAAAAAGCAATACAATAATAAAAAGTGCTTTTAATGAGCAGGATGTGAACAATACATAGTGACATATTTGTCAACAATTTTCGGAGCCTATCAAGTCCTATAATGCAGCAAATAGTTATTTTTAGAAGATGACCTTTTGGACCTCAGAAACCGCGGTTTAATATATTTTTGCTTTTTATTGGTAAACATGTATTGAACGGTTTCTTCATCGGAGCCACGACCCCGTTGAAATTTCTGAATAATGTTTTTTTTGATGTCGGAAGAACTTTTTACATTGGTTTGATAGTGTTTATCGATCAGAAATAAACAAGACAAAACAAAAATCCCTTTTCATAAATAAAGAAGTGTAAGTAATATCTAGTTACGCGCCTTCGACAAAAATCACAGCAAAAAGCTATGAAAAAGCATGTAGCGCTTTTTTTTACTGATAAAATATAAATTATACGTAAAAACATTGACTTTACTGTTTAAACAAGGTACTCAATGATAATTTCTAATCCCCGAAGTAATTTTAATCTCCTTTTCCTTGATTTGATCCAAAAATTTCAACATTTTCAAAAGTTTGTCTTAAACGGTTCTTAATTACATTGGGGACTAGGGTTGGTAAATGAAATACAATTGATGTCTCAATGTCCATGAGTGCTACTCCGGATTAAGGTTTGTAAAAGATCTAGAAGAAGAACCAATGACAGGAGTATTTGCTTTGCTTATATCGACACCATACACGCAAGAACCTAGTATAACAATCAGCATCGGCATTGCTCACTAGGTTTACAAGTGTGTTCTTATACGAGTGTGTTCTTATACGAGTGTGTTCTTATACAAGTGTGTTCTTATACGAGTGTGTTAACGTATATCATCTTTCTTTTTCTTCTTGCTCCAAGTAAATTCAAATCTCTGGTGTGGATGTAGAGTAATTTACAAAACTTCACTACATTTTAGGTTAGGTTAAAGTTTACTACCTTATCAAACATCTACAGATGACAATATGAACTTCAAAATTTCAGTTTCAGGTTTAAAACAATTTGTAGCCAACCCGACTATGCCGTCTTTAATAACTTTAAACTATACAGAAATAACTTACGTACCTATTTACTCGACTTTTCGAACTAGATAAAATGTGGCCAAAAGCAAATGTGGCTTCCATTTTTAATCCCTTTATGATAAACACTGCGAAAGAGGTGCCGCTCAATTCTTTGGTAATTTAGTCCTACTAAATCTTTTAAATACCAAATCATAAAAATTTGTTTTGCTGTCCGTATCCGAAACAAATGACTTGACATTGACGACGTAGGACACCAACTGTAAGGCCCCAAAGTAGAGCTTGTGTTATAGATTATACAGCGAACTGGGGGGACATACTTATATAAATATAAACAACCATGACCCGAGAACAGACATGTGTATTCATCACACAAATGAATGCCCCGGCCGGGAATCGAACCTGGGACCTTTGGCGTATGAGGCAGGGCTACTTACCACAACACCACTCGGTCGTCAAACCTGTACCTTCCCTTGGACCGAAACACACCCACGTAAACATGATTATTATGGCAGTTAAATATGAAGGACTGGTACCACCCCACGCGAGATCGTAACTATAGAAACTTTAGTATCACTAACTTAATGATTTAACTTATCATTAAATATTTGTGAACTACCAAATGGAGACATATTATTTCTCGCAAATTGCAGCTAGTGGTAGGGCTCCGGTTAATCTCGACTAAGCTTATCTCTGATTGTCGACGTAGGTCATAAAACTCTCGTAAATTCCTTTTTCGAAGTGTGATTTAGCTTAGAAAGGACGAATGCGCAAACGTTACTTTAAATCAACTTTTGCAAAGTCTGTAATGTCTTCGCAGGGAGTTTTTTTGGTTTAAAATTTATCGGACTTTTACTACTTAAAATTCTAGTTTAGAGTTTTAACTTTAATTATGTAGACGATAAAAACTCGGAATTTAAAAACTTTATGTAAATCATACTACAACAAGAGTACAACAAAGTTAAGTAATTTTATAGTTCTTTGCCGTTAAAAAAATGCGTCGTGAATTTTGTGTTGAATTACTTGTTGCAATATTGAACCTAATATATTAAAATATACCTCAACACCAGCACCTTACTCTAAAACAGCCTTCGTGATACACCACATCTATACAAAGGTTTCCACTACTGGTGGCACAAGGTACACACATAGTGAGGTTGAATGCAAAGCTAAGTAATCACATAAACTATTTTTTTTATTATTTGATGGGCTGATTGTTCAATGCTCAGATAACTTTTATCTGGGGAATATTTTTTAGAACTTGACGTAATTAATATGGGAAGTCTTGTTAAATAAATAGAACTATTTGCCAGATAGCCTTGAGGCTGAAAGATTTCTAAATCATCATGAAACATTTATACTTCTAACTTACCGATGAATAAACAATATATGAAAAAAAAAACTTTCTATTGTAGCAAAATATCTTTTTACAACAAAATTTTCCTCTAAAATTGTCTCAAATCGAAAAGAAAGCCTTAAAACGGGACAATTTCAGCGAAACCTCATTCCCGCCGGGTTTAGGATTCATAAAACAACTTCACTGCTCGGTTCTTGTCGACGATATTGCATTCGCCTTTCTTGTCTCAAGTAGATAAAACGAAATTGGTCAGAAGATACATTGGTGTATAAGCTTCGACAATGTAAGTTTTATCACAGCCCGCAGCTCTTCAGACTTAAGAATCGTTTTACACCACAGTGACAGTAGATAAAATGGTGGCCATTCAAAAAAGAAGAAAATAAGTTCGTTAATGAGATAATGTTGTACAAAGCTATTGAGAGTAATGGTGTAATCGCATTATCTTATTAACTTGAAAGCTTTTAGAGCAATTTATGGCGAATAAATTTTCTTTGACTGGTTATGCGTTTAATTTATTGACGGTAAATCATATTCGCGCTGACGTCTGTGGAGAGCTGTACAGTCAGTGTTCGGTTTTGCTTGCTTTGTATCATCCAAAAATGTGGGAATTAGTTATGATAGCTGTATGCTCATACTTAATGCAGTGAATAAGCTTTTAAGTGTGTTTCCATTTTCATCCGCTTGGTTTCGAGCGATACAAAATTAAGGACTTCGCCTTTATTTGAATTGTAGGCCTGGTTAAAAAACAAAATGTATGTTAAAAGTCAGTTATATTTTACTGTATTTGTTTAAAAAAAAGCTGTGAAAATATTAGATCAGTGAAGCAAGAAAATTAAAAATATGTGAAACAACGTTTTCATTTTTAATTAATTTTGTTTTGACAATTTTTAAATATGCTTATTACTTATTTTGATAAATTTATACATTAGTATAGTAGTTTTATAAGTAGTTTACAAAAAAACATAAAAATTTTGCGGTATTTTTGCTTTTATTTCTGAATTACATCAGTATGAGAAGTTATAATACACAATGACATATGTCAAGTAATCCAAACAAACATTACATGAATTCGATTTATCTACGGTAGGATTACATAATTTACTGATAGATGGGACATATGTTTTCTACTTCTCTCTATACATAGGCTGGAAAATAAGCTCCGCCATCTGATGGTAACAGTGTCGTCATACAGCCATCGTCGTAAAATCGTTGATCACTTCACTGTGCAGTGTATTCTATTCTTGTATGTTACACTTTAAAAAAATCACTAGTACAAGTAAATCACTTGTATACTTGTTTATTGCTATAAATTAAACTGAAATATAAGAAGAGCCTGTAAAGATATACAAAAAATGATATTCACTGTTAATATTCAATTTATATAAAAAAAGATGAAAATCGGTGTATATGAAAGAAATTTAAGCCTGGAACGGTGTACGTTCGCCTTCGCACAACGTACACTTTCTTTGTGATTCATATTCTCTTCACTTCAGGCAGTTATTGTATCCTTTCAAACTTGGACGTAGAACGTCAGAGTCAAAAAACGTTGTAGAGATGTGATGATGGTATTTTTATTGTGGACAATGCTATAAATTATACTATTTAAATTTTAACATTTCCGATGGTCCAGCGAGTAATAGCAGGATGGGAGATGCTAGACAGAGGATAATAATATGTGACTTACTTTCTTATACACAAATTGTATAATATTGCGCGCTCGCGCATTCATAATTGTAATTTTGTACAAATAAGAACAGAAAAAAAGTTATTAGTTATTTCTTAAGATTATGTATATTATGTGCTTTTATAGATAAAATTAACGTTTAGAATAAGCGAGCATTAGAGGAATTGCAACTTCCAGATAAACCAGCCGTGGTTTTGGGAAGTCAAGCAACATATACTGTAATTGTAACATGTAACTTAATAAATAAATCTAAAAAACAAGTTAGATTTTGATGTCGAATTTGAAATAATTTAGTGATAGGCAATACTATAAGGCCGTTTAGGCCTTCCTACAGCACATTCCTACGTTGTCATTTAAACATTGTCAGCGCTACGCAAACTTACCGAATAGTAATTTTTTTACACCATGTCTGTATCAAAATTAAATTATATTAGGTCATTACATATGAAATTGGCGTTTAGTAAGGGAGGAACATAAAATCAATTAAAAAAAATATAATATATTTATTTAATCAAAGTATGTGGTACCATTGCTATCTATGCACTTTTGCCATCTCATAGGTAGTTCATTGATCCCTTTAGTAAAAAACCATTCGGACGGGAATCAATAAAATCTTTGAAGGCGCTTTGCACTGCCCCATCGGAGTTGTATTTTTTCCCTTGCACGAAGTTATCCAAATTTCGAAAAAGTGGTAATCCGTTGGAGCAAGGTCCGAGGAGTACGGTGGATGTCTTAGACATTCCAATTGAAGCTCCTCTAATTTGGTAGCCGTCTGTTGTGCAGTGTGTGGTCTAGCGTTGTCCTGAAGCAGCAGTGGCTTAGAGCGATTGACCAGCCTCGGTTGTTTTTTCATCAGGTTGTTGGTTCATCTGTCGCAGATTTAAGAAAGCTGTAGTGAACGACACCGGCACTATTCCACCAAACGCTCATATGTAACTTTTTTTGAGTAAATTTTCGCAGGATTTGGCTGGTTCGCCAGAGTTCAATCATTGGGATGAGCGTTTCCGATTGTCGTACAGGATCAACTTTTCATTACTGGTAATGAAAAAAAAAAAATCCTTCAATATTGTGCCGGTTGAGTAATGTAACGTAGCAGTCGACGCGCGTTTGTCGGTTTTCTGCACTCAATTTATGAGGTACCCACCTCTCAAGCTTTTTCACCTTCCGAATTTACTTCAAGTGGATTAAAACAATTTTGTCACGAACAGCGCAGTCTACAGCTGACTCGGACGTGGTTTGCGATGGATCCGCTTCCACAAAAGCTTTCAATTCTTTATCTACTTTGGTTTCCGTCCGTCCACGGGGCTTGTTCTGCAGGTCGAAATTTCCAGAACGAACGTTGTAACCAAAACCGCACTGTATTTTCTTTTGCGACACCGCCGCCATACACAGGGTTAATACTTTCAGCCGTTTCTGCAGCACTGGTGCCACGGTGGAACTCGTACTCGTAAATAACGCGATATTTCAAGTTTCCCATTTTGTAAACTAGTAACGCAAAGAAATAACCTAAAGAGGAAAAAACAAATAAATAGCGGTTTTCGAAATACAAATGGATGAGTAAATTGTTGTATGAATGTGAAATTGGAATTCTTAACCAAAGAGCAGATAATACAGATCAAAGTGGCCAGTACGACAAAACGCCAATTTCATATGTAAGGACCAATAATAATAAGGCATTTGACACCTTTTAATATTTAAACATATATTATTTCCACATGAATTTAGTTGTAAAAGCAAAATATATATTTCACGAAGTAAGTTAAGACAACATTAAGAAAAACTCATCTAGGAAACATCGAGAAAACGAACGAAACATAAAACAAAATCGATACAGCATCGTGCTTAGAATCACGAGAAGAGGACGATAAAACATAATTCCTTCGCAAGTTGGAAAGTCGTGACAAGTTGACTTATACGAGATGCAATAAAACTTGCAAACTTTGTCATGCTTTTATCACCGTAGATACAGCGGCCCTAGACATGTACAACTATTTATCAGTGCAGTGTTGGAAAAGAGCTATGCGAATGAAAATACTTTGCTTTATTTAAATTAAATAAGATTTAATATTTCCATAACTCCATTAGACCTTGTGACTATTACAGTTTGATTTTACGCCCATTAACAGGGAAACAAGCTCTGTTATCTAACTTAAGTATTATTATAGAATTAAAATAAAATATATGTAAAATACTTTTTGCAATTGTTCACGTATCTCTCGGTAATGGTACGTTTTTTCTCGATCCAAGGTCCTTTGTCCTTTTCTGTACCCCAGATATAAATTTATGCAGAATTCATGGTGATTGGTTAGGGACATTAAACAAATGTGATAGATCTATTGACATTGTTATATTAACATACGCAAGCTACAAAGCAGATTTTTGGATTTTTAAAAGTTTGTTTCTGTGTCTCAGGATCTTTGAAGACCATAGCACGAGTAGAAACAAAAAATACGATAGAAATCATTGCGAAAAGCCTTGTTTAATCTGTATTTAACATTCTTATCAAAATCCAAATTGTATTTAAGTTTAAAATTTACACTATAACATGGCAATTTAAGAGTTTTAAAGTTCCTCGTAACTTTTTAATTTATTGCTGAAAAGTCCTACCTAAATAAAATTTGATACCTAAATAAATAAAAAAGATTTATTCAGACCGAGAATATAGCATCATTCTAAATTAAATTTCTCAACTTAAGGCCTTCCAAATGAATTGTGTATTCATGCTTCGTTGCACTGTGTCTGCAATTGCATTTAATGCATCGATGTTGTGTCTGTAACTGCGTAGTCAGGGAGGCACACAAGACTGATTGTGTGTGATACCAATGATTTTAGGTTCATAAGTAAGTCCGATGATTATACTATTTTAAGTCCTGTAGGCATATGGGTGTGAATTTCATTTGTGGCCAGAGCGTTAAATTAAGTTTTATTTTGCACCAAAAGTATGGACAATAAAAAATATTGCTATTTCAACGAACATCTTAGATTGAGAAAGCAAAATTCATTTAAACTCATTGGGTATTTGTTATTACAAAATAACTGCGATAACTTTTGTAAAATTAAATTAAATTTTGGCTCTGCGTATAAAACCTTTTCAAATACGGTTAAGAGCATATATGGACAGTTAATTGATTTCTTGGACAACAATGGTCAAACTGCAAAACTTTTTTTTAAGATAAAAATATAATAAGATCAATTTACGTATTACTTTGTATCTTTTATAGTATTATTTACTTTGTTTTCAACTCAGTTTCTTGATTTCAAAAAGAGAAAATGTATAATTCTGATAGATAAATAGCTATTTTCATACGTCATATTAATAAGTTACAGCAGCCTTGAAAACTCACTGGAGTAAAAACTGCTTCAAAAGTTGATTGGTTTATAGTTCTTATTCCTTTCTGTCTTAGATCGATAAAACATTTCTTCGATGTTTTTCTTTACCCTTAGTCGAATAAATGTATATTCAACAGTCGCCATGGGTTCAACAACTAGGGTAGCTGGTACATAAACCATAGCGCCATAATAATAGTAACTTTCCTTAGTAGTCAGTACGAAGACATTACTTGCAAACAACACCGTATGAACATCTTTCATTGTGAAAAACATTATTTTGCGGCGGTCCACTTAGACCATTTAAAATATGTATGGGTTTCCCGACGAAGGTAAACAGTTCTATACAGGACTGTACACTTTAAAACCAACTGTTTTAAACCTCAACAAGCTATACACGACCATAGCTATATACGACTAAAATGCAAATTGATGAAAGTAATCCGTCGTAAAACAACGGCTTGAAGTGAATGTAGACCGGCAGCGACTTTACTTGAGCTTGTATAGGAATTTACGGTAAAATATACCGTGATACTTAACGGTTAAAGGTTAATACCACGATCGAGAACAGCTCAATTGAAAAACAGTTTATTAATTTTCACCTGTAGAAAATACCTTTTTGCTTTGAGGATTAAATGTCAAGTGTTGATACTACAGTAATTTTTTCCAATTTATTATTTTAAATTTGAGTGTACATTACGAGATCGATTTTTAAAACCGTTTGCTATTTATATCGTTCGCTGTGGTAAATGTCCAAGAAATAACAGTAGTATCGTTGTTCTTTTATTTAAAAAAAAATTTTTGTTGTTGTGTAAATAGGAGTGTCTGTCTGGGGTTGATTTCTAACTCTGTTTACTTGGGTAGGCTCTTAACCTACGCCAATTTACTTTCTACATTCTTAATGGTAACGTAATGTATTTAATACAAAGGAAAGTCGAAATAAACAAACTGGTTACCTCAAATTCATATAATTCAAGTATTTATCTCTCAACTCTGACAATTTACATGTTCTTGTTGAAGTTAAAATAAATCATGATTCTACCACCAGTTCGGAAAAACCTTCGTGAAGAACTGGAAAGAAACTTCACGTGTATCATTTTTTCAAAATAAATTTAAAATAGCTATACGTCTATACAAAGCAATTCTTATCTGTCAGCTCGGCAAGTTTCCCTCCCAGGAACTATCCTAACGACGAACATCCTCCTTCAGCACCGGCTCTTGAGGTTAACGTGGGATCCAGCCATCACCCTCATCATCTATATTAGAGGGAAGTGAGCGACTCGTCACCCGACGCTACCGTAAGAAGACGTTTACCTTAGATACAATGATGCTTTGGACATTATACTCGTACATCATACTACCAATTTAAATCTATTTCAGTATCTCTCAACAAAATATGGTTGGTTTATTTGTAACCGACAGGCTCAAAAACAACTCATCGTTTATGATACCATTGGATAGTTTTAATATTCAAAAGTATCTTAGCTTACGTTATTCAAACTACGTTTGTCAAAATATCTTGTGGTCAAAAGTTGCACGGGTTATTTCCACCAAAGCTGCGCTGAGAAAGGTCGACGCTACGTTGTTATGTAAAAAATCCAATAACAGAATTGCTTCATCTTCCTAATAAAAAAGGACAAAAATAAATGAATTAGTCCTATTGGATATTTGGTCGCCATTTGGATAGGTTAGTTGTTGTAATTTGAAGTTGATAATAAGAATAATTGCAGATCGATCTAATACATTTTTTATTTATTATAAAGTTACAGTTACGCCAAAAAATGAGGCCATATCTAATGTTGGATGAGACGTAGCAATGGTATGCAAGTTTGGATATTCAATTGATACCGCATGTGCGAAACGTTTTATATTATATATTTATAATAGGTCTTTACCTATGAAACTGCCGTTTTGCCGTACTGGCCATTTCAAATGACAATATTTTTTTTTTGACTGATAATTCTAATTTCAAATTAATTTTATTTGACAAACATGGAATTCTTTTTCTAAAATCGTCATTTGTTTAATAGTTAGTGCTTTGTTTTCAACGCATTCGAACATTTTTCGTCATCATGGATAAGTTAAAAATTCGAGTAATTATGGAGTATGAGTACCGTCGTGGCAGCAAAGCGGCACAAGCGGCACGCAACATCAACGACGTTTACGGAGCGGACACTACAAACGAACTCACCACCCGTTATTGGTTTACCCGCTTCCGTTCTGGAAATTTTGACCTGAAAAATGAACCCCGTGGTCGTCCGAAAACTTTGGTCGACAATGACGAATTAAAGGCAATTGTGGAAGCTGATGAAACTCAATCCACGGCTGAATTAGCAGCAGCTTTCGACGTTAGCATCAAAACAATATTGGTCCATTTGCGTCAAATTGGCAAGGTAAAAAAGCTTGACAAATGGGTACCCCACGAACTCAATGACCGCCAGCGCGAAGTACGCGTGGAGACGTGCCTTGCACTGCTCAGCAGGCATACAAATGAAGGAATTCTGAACCGCATTGTTACTTGTGACGAGAAATGGATCCTGTTTGACAATCGTAAGCGCTCAGCAAGTTGGTTGGACCCTGGTTCAGCACCCAAACAATGCCCTAAACGAAAACTTACCCCTAGAAAAGTGATGGTCACTGTTTGGTGGTCTAACGCGGGTGTAATTCATCACAGCTTCTTGCCAAACGGGACAAGCATTACTGCAGATGTGTACTGTGAAGAACTGAACACAATGATGGAGAAGCTCGCACTTCTCCAACCAGCTTTGGTCAATCGTTCGGCTCCACTGCTCCTGCACGACAACGCGCGACCTCATCCTGCACAGCAGACGGTCTCCAAGCTACAAGAGTTGGGGTTGGAAGTTCTCCGTCATCCGCCGTACTCACCAGACCTTGCGCCTACAGACTTCGATTTTTTCCAGAATTTGGATAACTTCTTGGCGGGAAAAAAAATTCAATACCCAAGAGGCAGTACAAAATGCCTTTGAAGAATTTGTTGCCTCCCGTCCAGCTGATTTCTTCAAGAAAGGCATCAATAAGCTACCAATGCGTTGGCAAAGATGCATTGATTGCATGGGTGATTATTTTGATTAGTAGAAATAAAAAATATATAAAAAAATTACGCTTCATTTATTTCGTGAAAAACGGCAATTTCATAGGTAAAGACCTAATATTATATATTATACGATCTAATATATAGGAGACCTGGAGTGAAGCTGGCTGAGAACGTGGAAACAAGAATTTTAGAGTGTCACCATAAACATAAATATGTACAACAAATTTATCGTTATAATTTTATGTATCATAAAATGTTTTATCATAATATGTCCTAAACATATCGAAACGTGAAAAATCTATATTTCTATTGTCGGAAATATCTCTATTCATACTAAAGAAAATTGATAAGGCTACTTCTAAACTTCATCATAACAATATTGATTATAATCCTCCGTATAAATTGAATTGAGAATTTATTGCTTTACTTAAATTCCAAAACAAAGTCTCCTCCGTCACGTCTGTAATCATATTCTTCTGAGCGTGTTTTGCCAGAAGACTACTTTCTTTTAGTTTTATACTTTACTTTTTCAGAACAAATTCGGACCACGATAAAGTTGAGTGCTCCAATTTGTATCGCTTTAGGAGGCGAGTTAAACTATTCTAGGACAAAAGTGTTTATGCCTATCAAATATAGAAGAAAAGTTTTTAATGTAAACTAATATTTCGAATAAAAGCTTTCAGACTAATAAACTAGTAGGTGAAACTAAACATTCGGAGTTTTAAATATTGTTATTACAAGTGATGTTTATAAGAATCTTGTTATGGATTTATAATTTTAGACCAATACATTTCTGAGGCAAAAGTGAATCCCAATTTATAAAAGCAAACCGAAAAGCACAGAGTGTCATTGTAACTAAAAATTATTTTACTTTTTTAACTCATTTTATAACCTATCAAAAGCCGTTGCAGCACTTCGTTTAGTCTGCTGGTCGAGGTCTAGCACAGGGGGACCCTGTCACTGCTTTTATTTAATGTTTTGACTCTTAAAATTTGTAAGACTATCCAGAATGTATCTATTTCGCAATACGCTGACGACTATGCTTTATATTACACTAGTAAAGACTTAAATATTGCCGAACTAAATATACAAACAGCTTTAAATTCGTTGAATAATCTTCTGAAGGATGTTGGGCTGGAAATCTCGCCGGCTAAAAGTAAGACGTGCACGTTTAAAAATAGCTGGAAGATATATAATATAAAATTAACTTCAGAAAATAACCATCTCGAAAGTGTAGACAATGTTAAATACTTGGGTATGTGGTTATGTGGTATACGTCAGACATGGACTAAACATATTAAGGAAATCATATGCAAAAGTTCCAAATTTCTTAACATATTCAGGGTGTTGGCAGGTTCAGGCTGCAGTATGCATCCTAGATTACTAAGATATTTATATATTGCGATCATCCGTAGTAGAATTGATTATGGTTCATTTCTTTGCAATAGCTGTCTAAAACCTCAATCTAATAAACTGGACAAATTGCAAAACCAAGCAATGAGAGTAATAGGAGGATTTATTAAAACAACCCCAATACACGTGATGGAAAGCGAGCTGTGCCTTCCACCATTATATGTGCGTAGGCAATACCTTGCTGGAAAATTCTGGCTTAAATCTAAATCAACACTCCATAAAAACCTTGATGATATGGCAAAACTTAGCAAAATAAAAGTAACCTTCTTGTAGCCGCTCACAATAAATATAAATCCATTCCCATCCACTGCAGTGAAACGCTGGAGATGTTCAGTTTAAATACTTGGGTTAGCAAAATAGATACTTCAATGTTCATAAAACCCGAACTTTCTTCACTAAATTAGCCCAAAAAATGTACAGTCCAAACCAAATACTAACTTTATGTTTAGATTACATAAATACGTGTTATCAAAAGTTTTATAAAATTTACACCGATGCTTCTAAAGATTTAGGCCAGGGAGATTTAGGCGTTATATAATTCACAAAATAGTAGCTATATTCAAATAAAAGTAGAAAATAATCTATGTTTTATGTATAGAATTAAATTGCTGGCAATATTAGAAGCTCTGTCATATATCTCTAGCTAAAACTTCCAGATGTTCGTCATACTCACAGACTCTAAAAGCAGTTTGCCACACTTGGCTCGATGCACCTCGACTTATCGAGGCACCCCGAATGCCTATCGTATCTTGGAGTTAATGAGTAGGATGAACTCCGGTAAAAAAGTAATACTGCAGTGGATACCATCTCACTTTGGCATAGAGCATAATGAAAAGGCGGATAATCTAGCGAAAGAAGCCTGTGTAGATGGCGTATGTTTCAATATAATGCCTTTTTACCGTAACTATATAACATCTATTAAAGAAGATGCATATAAAACATGGAAGGAGTCTATCGGTCTAAGATCAGTTGAAAAGGGCATCTGGTATAAGACTATTCAGCCTGAAGTCTGCCAAAGACCCTGGTTTGAGTGTAATCTAACAAGACACGAACTCGTAACAGTTTTCCGACTTCGTTCCGGACATGCCACTAAATAAATTCGTATTCTTAATGAAAAAGATAACCTCTCCTCAATGTTCCGTTTACGGGAAAATTGAGGACGTGTACCATATTATAATGGGGCGTGACAGGAACAAAGCGCGGAGGATGGATTTCCTTAATATTGACGAGAATCTATTGTTGCTTGGGGGCTGTAACTCTATATTATCGCTTCCAACATCTTGTGACGCCAAACTTCTGTACAGTGTAGTTAAGATGGCTCTAAGGATCTGGGCTTTGTGTTATAAAACTTGGTTAGGTGTTGGTCTTCGTTTTGGTGCTGCTTTTATGTTATATTGTATGTAAAACTCATAGTGTTCCTTTCTTTTGTAATTATAATATATTGTTACCTGTCAGAGCGTCATAGCCGTTGCACGACTAAGCTCTTTAAATAAAGATTTTAAAAAGAACTAATTTTATTTATTTTGAAAGCGGTACGAGTATAATTCAAAATAAATGCACTAACAAGCCCTTTTGGGGTAAAAAGAACAGCGTGAAAAAGTGCTCTATAATAACTAACTTAACTATAACTTGTTTTGAGTGTGTACTTATTGTGTACTACCGGTTGTAAATTACGACGAATGTGCCTCCCGCCCGCACGCCACGCCTGTTTACCATTGCTACACACGAGCTAAGAATAAAAATAGGACATGTAAGTTTACTCAGGTAAATACATAGAAACGAATCAACAAATTAGAATGGTTTTGGATGGAAACTACAGTAACGACGGAGCTGAGTTAGAACAGGTAATGCTGTAAATGAGGTTTGTTTTGAAAAGAACTCCGTAACCTTTTGTAGAAATCTGAGTTAAAGTGACGAACTTTTTTTCTGAATAAGGAGCCGTTTTTCAACTGTTACGGCATTCCGTTATGTTTGAATAAAAGATGGTGCCTCCGATGCTATTTCTATACGCTTATAGATATTAAGCGCTACAAAGTTTCTTTGTTAAGATCTCGCCTGGCGTGCTACTACAGTCCTGTCTATTTTACTCATGTTCACATGGTGGTGTTCAGGTGGAATGGAAGGAACCGCCAGTGCAATTACTGGAACAAAGGCAACTTCAACTGCAGCCTACGGCCGGCAACGCACTGTTAGTCAAAACAATACCCACAATCACTATTAATAAATTAAACAACCTTCGACTGATGATGTCTATGGGCTCGGATGTCACTTACTACCAGGTGGAACGCGTGCTCGTTAGCCGGCTATAGTATAAAAAAATTCTAAAGAGCAAGGAAGTAACGGATTTCAAACCTCTTTTAAAGAGCTTGGAGCGTATTGATTGCTACTAGTCAACTCTTACTTGGGTTATTTAATGTCAAATTACAGAATACTGAATACTTTTACACTATTTTCTACCATTTTGTTTTACACATCTGTTAAAGAAGTATTGTTGAAAAAATTTATGTAATAAATTGAATCGTTATTAAAACAGGAATTAATAAAATAAATATCCCTGTTGCTGGCATTCATCTAATCAGCTAAGTAAAAGGATGAGTGGTAAGTTCGAGTAGTAGTACTCTTTCGCTCTTTTCTCCACTTAAAAAGCCCTTTTTTGCTGCTATACTTTACTTCACTATAAGTTGAGTAATAGCGGCCACTTTGCGTCTAGTAAACGTGTTCAGCGCTGGTACTCAGCTGGTATCAGCACTATTAAAGCACCAGCAAGGAACGCGCTCTGAGCCTTCACACCGCTTGACTTTGCTGGTTGGGTGATAACTTCGGTCTTAATACTAGTTTAAACGGTGCTAAGTATTGCCAAGCTTATGTTGGCACTCGTTTTGTTGTACTTTACAGGTGTGTTTTAGTTACTTGCGCGATATAATCTCCGTGAAGGACGATTTAGCCATACCAGATTATACTGTGTTATTTAATTTCAATAAAACATTATAAAATGTCGATTTTGTTGTGTTTTCCAGGGAACAAAGCATGACACGCCCGTTTCTATTATCATCGTTGTTAACAATGGAATATTTATCTTAGTCTTGATCAAATTGAGAATTGCGTCATACGGTGATCATTCTTTTGTATCTTTTCTATATCAAGTGTTATATAATATTCCAAAGTATCCTACATAAATTCCCTGTTAACTGTTACTTGAATTATGAGGATTTTATTTAGATAATTAATTATTCCTTTAAAAGTTGAAACAAAATTCTCTTTATTAATAAGACTCAACCTAGATATAATTTGTGAAGATCGTTATTGATAATACTTCAAAAAATGTTTTCTTAAATACAGCAAAAGAATTTCCAATTTGCATTGGATACAGACCTTATTACCAATTTCAAACTTCTACATGTAAATAAATAGAAATTTTTGTGCCTTGTTAGAGCGAATAAAAAAGTTTACATTTGTTGGAAGTTTTCGAATTTCTTGAAGCTCCTTACATGCTGCTCTCTTTGTGAATTTATTACTAAAGGATTCAAAATATTTACATAAAAATCAAGCTTTTCCATTAGGAGGGTTCCGCCCACGTACAGAGCTTTGTGTTATTTATTTCTTTGATGAATAAAAGCAAACGTTGCACATCCTTCACCTGGAATATTATGTTCTTAACTCAGCAGTTCCGTTCAATGGATTCAAACCCACATAAAATAAGATCTTTACTTAGATATGATGGGCTGGCATTTTGTTGAACGAAAAAAGCCCTTTTTACATACTAGAACCCTGTTTATATACTAAACATAAATGATCGGAGAAATTAATCAATATCAGCCCCCACAATTACATTTTTATTTTACTACTCTATTTTTAACTAACCTTAACCCACGCTAATATACTTTTTCTGTTTATTCCCCGTAATAAGTCGGTACATTAATTTGAAAAAGTCTTTAACCCTAATTATTATATTACCTAAGTTCTGTGGCTTTGAATTGAACGACATAAAAATACATGAATTATTGTTTTCAAACATCCCGACATCCTTATTAATCATTTGAAGAAGTACCTACTTACTTAAGATTTCTTTGGCCATCCAGGAACAAAATATAAAACTATACAAATGTGTTAAATAGAGCGATTGTGTATTTGGTTTGTTCATCATTGTTAGAACAAAGAAGCATGTAACACATAGAATATAACCGCTCCTTTATACTATTTACCAGCGCATTACTCTCGCTTTGTTGAGTCACACTTAGAAGCTTAATTCGAAATCACCATCCATTTCGTATAAAGGAAACTCAAGTATTAAGGCTCTTTGTTGAGATTACACTCAAACTTTGACATTTAAGTAGACTGTAAGAGGACTTTTCTTATTATTCCCACTTTTCATAAAGGTTTTTAAATAATGACGAAGAAACTTTACTTTGCTTTCAATTTTACCTCTATTGTCGAAAATCTTAAAGCATTATGTACACCAGAGATTGATGGAGCATCTTTCACGTAACAACTTATCCAATGTCTTTCAATCCGGCTTTCGTTCGGGGCATAGCACTGTGTCGGCCTTGGTGAAGGTTACTGATGATATTCGCCTCAATATAGAAAACAAAAAACTGACTTTCCTTGTTCTTCTGGATTTCAGCAGTGCCTTCAACACGGTTGACTTTGACATTTTGCTGAGTTTGCTCAAAGCCCTAAATGTTCCACCTTTGGCATATTCATGGTTTCGATCTTAACTCTTTGATCGCTTCCAACTTGTAAAATCTGAAAATGGTCGTTCTAATTGGTGCCGTCTCGTCGCTGGTGTACCTCAAGGAGGAGTCTTATCGCCAATATTATTTTCTATCTTTATTAACGGTATCACCTCCTCTCTTAAGTCATCATACCATCTATATGCTGATGACCTACAGCTTTATACTGCGGCAAAGATTGAAGACTTAACGCTGGCCGTGGATGGTGTTAACAATGACTTAAAATCAATTGCATGCTGGGCCAGAAATTTTGGACTCTTGGTCAATACCTCAAAATCTCAGGCTATTGTTATTGGCAGTCCCCATTTTATTTCAAAGTCCAACAATATCACACTTCCATGTATCTATTTTAATCTCTATTTTATCTAATTTAGTCATTGCACTCCTTGAGGCGAATACAAAATTTTCTACCTCTTAAAACCAAAATCATGTTATCTAACGCTTTGCTACTTCCTATTTTGGTCTATGGTGACATTATATTTCTCGATGCCACAGAGGAGCAGCTGGATAGACGGGAACGCCTCCAAAATCAATGCATCCGATACAGTTTTGGATTGAAAAAATTTGATCATGTCTCCGAATACCGCTCCAAAATCGACTGGCTCCCTTTCAGAAACCGCAGAGATATACATATTTTATGCTTATTTTATACTATTCTCTTTAATCCATCTGTACCCGTATATCTCCGTGAGAGGTTTAATTTTCATACCATTATGGGTGAGCGACTGAGATCTGGTACTAACTTTTCTCTTGAAACTCCATCACACAGTCACCATACCTATACAAGATCGTTTACGGTGCATGCTGTGCGTTTGTGGAACCGTCTCCCTGAGCATATCAGAAAGTCTCCTTCTGTGTCCTCTTTCAAATCTAATTAAAAAAAATTGTTTTCGTTTGAACCGCTAAATGGTTGAGATTCTAGATGAATACAAGTAGGTATATGTATATGTTTGTATGTATTTGTTCATATGTTTATTATATTGTTTATTGAGTTTTAAATTTATATATATTTTGATTAGGTTTATTTATTTATTTTTTATTTTATTACGTTGAATAAAATAATATTTTATGATTGTACACACCTACCAACCCAAAATACCGAAATCCTACTGGATACTCTAAGGTTGACTGAAAGAGATCCCTGACTGGGATAAGCCCGCCTTTGTACAATTTAAATTTTTATTTTATAAATGATTATCCTGTACCATGTTTTTGTGCAATAAAGTGTTTACAATACAATACAATACAAACTTATTTAACGAACGTTTTGTATTGATTTGTTTGATAATACGTAGTTTAAATACACTTATCTTAAGCACATATAGTTGCAATAAAAATCCCCTAACTCATCTTCCAGCGTAACTAGGAAGAAGGAAGTTTGTAGTTGGTGTCTTCTGTTTAAAAACGAGGATTTCCGTCCCTTGGTGTTATCCAAAACAGCATAGATCCGGACAAAGGGAGTTATCAACCTGTTCAATTACTGGAATTAAGAAAACACTAACTGATCTGCACGATTGGCAACGAAACATTACTTAAACAAGTCATCATGAGCATGGCCGCTTACCATAAATGCGTATTCATTATTTGACGGCCCAGTGTAATATAAAAAAAATTAATATTTTAACAACAGATTTGTGAAATTAAATTACGGTACGCCCTATAAATAGACATTTATATTTCGTCACTTCATTATCCGATCTGATATTTACCAGGTAGTCCCTCCATTTGCTAGGTAGCTGCGCACATATTTAAGATTTTAACGATTTTTAAAAACTAAACCATTTCCTCCCTACCTCTCACCCAGGCTGTAGCCTATGCGTACTCTCATTCCTTCTTTGTGCGCGGTAGCTATCGCACCTGTTGTTCAATTGTTTAAGTATTCTTAAAATTATCGTTACGTAAAGCCGAATAGAAATGCCCAAGCTCGAATCGAGCACTATGCGAAGAAAAAAAAAACTCGAGGATAAAGAGAGACGCCGGGCAGCCCTGCTCGAATCTTTATCAGAAGAAGAAGGTTAGCATTTAAATGCACCATTTGGCCATTTAATGAAACATTTAATAAATGTATAATAATTAATAATAATAATAATAATCTTTATTTGCCAATACTTGCGTACATACAATAAGTGGAAAGTATTATTTTTTGTGGCGATACATGTACTGCTGCAAGGCAGCGTGCAGATATTATAGTCAAGTTAATGAACTAAAGTGAATTAAAATTTAATATGCAGTAAATAAAATCCTCATAATTTGTTACAATATGTCATATCTAAGTTATTATTATTTCACATTGCATGTCTTTATCCGTCATATAGTCATTAATGTTATAATACAATAATTCTATCCAAAAATTAAACAATTTAGTTTTAAATTTATTGTAAGGCAAACTTTTAAAATGAAATGGTAATTTATTATAGGTTTTTATAGCAATGCAGTATACATTTTTGCTATAAATTGACAATTTTTGGGCAGGTACACACAGTTGCCTTTTTCCTTATGACGGCGTCCAATAACATCATCACTACTTTTAAAAAGATAAACATTTCTTTTAACGAAGCAACAAACTTCGAGAATGTATAGCGATGGAAGTGGCAGTACTTTTAGCTTTTAAATAGAGGCCTACAGCTATCCAAGTAATGGGCTTGAAAAATGGACCGTATACATTTTTTTTTGTATGATAAATATATATTAGCCGCTACCGAGTTACCCCACGGTAAAAGACCGTAGCGTATGTTTGAGGCAACATATCCATGATAGGCCAATGTTGCAGCCTGAGGCAATATTGTATGGGTTATCCGTTTCAGCACATAAATGAATTTGTCAATTTTTATACGTAGCTTCTTTACATGGTCTTTCCAGTTACAGTATTTGTCAATTGTTATGTCAAGAAAGGTTGTAGTGTCAACTATATCTAATTTATTATTTTGGTAATAAATGTTTATGTCAGGGATTTTACTGTTGTATATCTGAAATCGTATTATTTTAGTCTTATCAATATTAATAGATAAATTATTCATGTCCAACCACTGAATAACCTTAGTCAAAGCAATATTTGTTTCTTTCTCAGCGTCAATCAGCGTGATCGGGGTATCGTCAGCAAAAAGAATACAATAATGGTCAATACTATTCGGGAGATCATTGATATAAATTAGAAAGAGCAAAGGTCTTAACACGCTTCCTTGTGGGAAGCATATACATGTATATACCTAATAATGTATATACATTAGTTGTTGTAGTTTTGATACGCTTTGGGATTGACTGCGAGTCAATAACTCTGACGTTTTCAGAACTAATTGCCAAAAAAGCATCGGGGTTGACTGCGAGTCTTCAACGATGACTTAACCAACAAAAGTCAATAACTTTGACGTTTTCAGAACTAATTTTATTTATTTTTGGCCAAAAAAGCATCGGGGTTGACTGCGAGTCTTCAACGATGACTTAACCAACAAAAGTCAATAACTTTGACGTTTTCAGAACTAATTTTATTTATTTTTGGCCAAAAAAGCATCGGGGTTGACTGCGAGTCTTCAACGATGACTTAAGCAACAAAAGTCAATAACTTTTACGTTCTCAGAACTAATTTTATTTATTTTTGGCCAAAAAAGCATCGGCGTTGACTGCGAGTCTTCAACGATGACTTAAGCAACAAAAGTCAATAACTTTTACGTTCTCAGAACTAATTTTATTTATTTTTGGCCAAAAAAGCATCGGCGTTGACTGCGAGTCTTCAACGATGACTTAAGCAATAAAAACGTTCATTCTTATTAGATTAACGTCAATTTGCATCCTAAAATCAAAATACTCGAGTGAGTTTTCGATAAAAAATATTTTTCATCTACCCTCGTTAACCTAAAACGTTACTTTAGGTAGCGAAAGTCATACCGGGGGCGTGGCAAATGAAAGAGTTGCCGTTCCAGAGGTTCAGCTTCCGGAAGAGGAAGCTGGTGTTTCTGACGTCATTCCCGAATTGGGATCTGAACCAGTTCTTGGTGCAGAAGAACCGGTGTTGACTGATCCCGTTTTAGACCCGGACCTACTAATTGCTTTGGGGGAATCCATATCGGCCTAAAAAAAATTCAGTGGCACACTATACAAAGACTCTACAAACAAAAAAAATTGAAAATTATCTATTGGAAATTAGTCAAATTAACTGGCACAAATTATTAACAGAAGATAAAAATACAAACGAAAATTATAACACATTTTATGATATAATTTTAAATACCTTAAATAAACATATACCAAAACAAAACAGAAATTTAAAACCAAACTTTTAAAACTATAACCCGGAATAAAAACATCTTGCAAAAATAAAAGACTATTAAAATCAATCTTATTAAAAACTAATAACAAAATACTACATGAACATTATAAAAAATATGCTAAACTATTGAAAAAAGTAGTTCTGGAATCCAAACGACAAAATTATAAGAAAATAATAAAAAATTCTAATAATGTAATAAAAACAATGTGAAAAATAATAAATGAGCGTAAAAGTAAAACAAATTTAATAGATAAAAATAATATTAAGATTGAAATAAATAACAGCTTAGTAACGGAACCTAAGCTCATAGCAAATATGTTTAATAATTTTTTCGCGACTAACGGCGAGGATTGCTCCCCTGCACATACAGCGCACCCACGCGGCCTTCGGTGCTGACCCCTTCGGAGAACTCGCTCTATTTAGGCCCTGTTCAATACGCGGAGGTTTATAAAATATTGAAAAATTTGAGAAATAAAAAAAGCCATGGTGTTGACGAAATACGGGGGGTGTTTCTGGTTAAACAATGTGCAGAACAACTTACGTTGCCATATTTCCTTTTTATAAATCAGTCCTTTAGTGAAGGTATTTTTCTTGACAAATTAAAAACAGCCCTTATAAAACCAATTCATAAGAAAAATAAAAAACAGACCCTATTAACTTTCGTCCAATTGCTCTTCTGCCCACCGATGCTAAAATATTTGAAAAAGCAATGTAAGATCGTGTATACAACTTCTGCGAAAAATATAAGATCTTCGACGATTCCCAAAACGGTTTTCGGAAACACCGTTCAACATTTATAACGTTTATAAATATATCCAGGAAGCTCTAAACATAATAAATAATAAAAACTATGCAATAGGTATAGGTATGCTACTGGACATGACAAAAGCGTATGACAAAGTTCAATATAATATATTGCTAAATAAATTGAATAGCATTGGCATTCGCAGCGCCGCTCCTTTCACCAGAAGGGGGTTCTGTACAAACTCTGCGAAGCTAATGTTAGCATCGTTTTCCGACAGCACTATAAAGCAGTTTTCTATAGTCAACAAAGTTAATATTTTCGAAACCTCGGTTAATTCTGTCCGTTCATTTCCTACAAATCAATTCAATGATGGTTGCCCTTATGGTACCTTAAATATCCATCGTTCTGCATTGTCAGCTGGAAACATAGTATTCCAAGACTCCGTCAAACGCTTGAGTAAGGGCGCGTTCAAATTAAGACCCTGTCGACCCAAATACATAAGTACTTGAGACCCACAGATATTACTAAATCATATTTTTAGTTGGTTTCCTCATAATGATTTAACGTTAGACAAAATAACAAAGAAACTGATCATTTTACTTGCATTTTGTACCGCCCATCAAGTTCAAACTTTCTCCCTTATTAAAATCGATAACATGGCATTTTTAGATAATGGCATAAAAATAAACATTACTGAAATCATTAAAACATCAGTAGGGATCAGCCTGTTTTGTTTCTACCCTATTTGAGGTATAACGAACGTACATGCCCAGCCACAGTGTTATCGGAGGATCTATTTAAAACACAAGATATCAGATCAAATAATAATAATATTAGGTCTTTACCTATGAAATTGCCGTTTTTCACGAAATAAATGAAGCGTAATTTTTTTATATATTTTTTATTTCTATTAATCAAAATAATCACCCATGCAATCAATGCATCTTTGCCAACGCATTGGTAGCTTATTGATGCCTTTCTTGAAGAAATCAGCTGGACGGGAGGCAACAAATTCTTCAAAGGCATTTTGTACTGCCTCTCGGGTATTGAATTTTTTTCCCGCCAAGAAGTTAT
This sequence comes from Marasmarcha lunaedactyla, assembly GCA_923062675.1. Taxonomy (NCBI): domain Eukaryota; kingdom Metazoa; phylum Arthropoda; class Insecta; order Lepidoptera; family Pterophoridae; genus Marasmarcha; species Marasmarcha lunaedactyla. The sequence continues at coordinate 9,789,725 of OV281343.1, read as the reverse complement.
CCAAATTCTGGAAAAAGTAGAAGTCTGTAGGCGCAAGGTCTGGTGAGTACGGCGGATGACGGAGAACTTCCAACCCCAACTCTTGTAGCTTGGAGACCGTCTGCTGTGTAGTATGAGGTCACGCGTTGTCGTGCAGGAGCAGTGGAGCCGAACGATTGACCAAAGCTGGTTGGAGACGTGCGAGCTTCTCCATCATTGTGTTCAGTTCTTGACAGTACACATCTGCAGTAATGCTTGTCCCGTTTGGCAAGAAGCTGTGATGAATTACACCCGCGTTAGACCACCAAACAGTGACCATCACTTTTCTAGGGGTAAGTTTTCGTTTAGGGCATTGTTTGGGTGCTGAACCAGGGTCCAACCAACTTGCTGAGCGCTTACGAATGTCAAACAGGATCCATTTCTCGTTACAAGTAACAATGCGGTTCAGAATTCCTTCATTTGTATGCCTGCTGAGCAGTGCAAGGCACGTCTCCACGCGTACTTCGCGCTGGCGGTCATTGAGTTCGTGGGGTACCCATTTGTCAAGCTTTTTTACCTTGCCAATTTAAAGCAAATGGACCAATATTGTTTTGATGCTAACGTCCAAAGCTGCTGCTAATTCAGCCGTGGATTGAGTTTCATCAGCTTCCACAATTGCCTTTAATTCGTCATTGTCGACCAAAGTTTTCGGACGACCACGGGGTTCATTTTTCAGGTCAAAATTTCCAGAACGGAAGCGGGTAAACCAATAACGGGTGGTGCGTTCGTTTGTAGTGTTCGCTCCGTAAACGTCGTTGATGTTGCGTGCCGCTTGTGCCGCTTTGCTGCCACGACGGTACTCATACTCCATAATTACTCCAATTTTTAACTTATCCATGATGACGAAAAATGTTCGAATGCGTTGAAAACAAAACACTAACTATTAAACAAATGACGATTTTAGAAAAAGAATTCCATGTTTGTCAAATAAAATTAATTTGAAATTAGAATTATCAGTAAAAAAAAAAAATATTTTCATTTGAAATGGCCAGTATGGCAAAACGGCAGTTTCATAGGTAAAGACCTATTATTTTGTTGCCATACAAAAAGCCGTTGAATTAAACAATTACTGTCAGAAAGCGGTATCGACCTAACCGTGTTTGAGGCACACAGTACGAGACATGCTAGCACTTCTTCCGCAAGCTCCACAGGAGTTAGTATCGAAACTATTCGAAAAACTGCGGGCTGGACCTTCTCTGGATACTTCTAATACTTTCCTCCGTTTTTATAACAGAACTATTTTTAACGAGGCTGATACAAAACTTTGTAGATGTTAAGAGAAGAAAGTTTTGTTTAATAATGTTTGTTTATGTAACATAATAACATACAATTATTAATAATTAAATTAATCACATCAAGTAAGGATTGATTAGTTGAACAAAAAAAAATTATTTTATTTTATTATTATTATTTTCTTTTATATTTAAGAATAACACGTGTGAACGTTAATTAATACCTATTTTTTACGCAAACAAACACTACGGGCGAAATCAGCCTCGTTAACAATAGTTCTGTTATAAAAACGGGGGAAAGTATTAAAGCATCGGTCCAGCCGGTTATAGAAACCGCTGTTTGATGAATTTTCACTGTTCATTTGAGTCTTAGCAATATTTTTTGTACGTTCTTTAATAGGTTTGTGGTGAATTAGAAGTGAATTTAAATATAACCACTACCCCTTGAACAGCTACCCCTGCTGTCTGATTTCGTCTGTGTTCGTCGTTGAGATATTTGGGGGAGCCTGGGACTTTCCCAGCTAACAGATGAAGATAATTATAATTTTGTATAGACATAAAGAGACTCTGTACATTTATTTCAAAAAATTATACCCGTGAAGTTTCTTGCCAGTTCTTCTTCACGACCTAGTGGTAGACTCATGCTTTATTTGACGTCTTTAAGAACCAGTAATTGTCAATGTTGAGAAATAAATATTTGAATTCTAATTTAAGTTTGGCACGAAGTCACCGCCCACGCAAATTAGGCAGTGAAAGGGATATAGTCGGTGTGAGGTATCTTGGATATCGCCCTTGAAATGAACTCAGGTAAATGACCAGCGGAAGGCTAATGAGATGTGATAAATTTTTGAATGTAGGTTTTTGATATATACCTACTGAATGAATAAACCACTTTATCGCGTTAATATTTTTACATTTTAACTCGACGTTGCTTTTATTGTGATACATTTATTTATTATTACAAGATATGCAACACAGTATATATTTTAGAGCCATTTTTCGGTATGTTTAAATTGTATAATTGCCTTTGAATAACTCAGGTTCCTTGCATGAATTCAAAAATGATAAAAATCTGCATATTCCGTTTTATTCCAAGATTGAACCCCTTTTTGCCTTAAACGACTGGACTTTATTATATATATATTTTTTTCAACATCATGGTATATTTTTCCGTGACACGCATATGTTTATAGGCTCTATTTTAACAGTTTAGATAAACAAGTTTCCACGGGTAAGTACGGATGACTTTTATTGATAATGAAAGTCACTATCACAACCTTTACTAAAAATCCACCAAAATATTCTCTAAGTACCGACAAGCAGGTAAAGATATTGATCTACCAAGCCACAAGTGAAATGGCCGTATTTAGAAACTTGGCTGTCATTGTGGTATTGAATGCATTTTTACAATTTGCAAGCTTTGGTCTTGAATTTTTTCCAAATATTCCTATTCATTTTTAGCGATACTACTAGGGTTGTCAGTTCACAGATTTATTAAATAATTAATACATCCCCAGAGGAAAACTCCAACTCTATGGCCACAAAGTAAGCCGAGCTTGTATTATAGATGACTATACAGCAAACTAAGGGGGAACCCAGGATAAAAATACATATAACAACGACCCCAGAGAAAACATCTGTGTTCACTACAGAAATGAATGCCCCGACCAGGACTCACACCTTGGACTTCCGGCAGGGTTGCTACTTACTACGGCACTCGGCCGCAGATTAGTCGGTAGGTCTATAGTTTCATTCGATGTCCATTTGCTGTGTTCCGACAGCTTGACTATCAATCACTATTGTTATGGCTCATAGCTCGGGCGATGCGACAGTCATTTGTCTACCCCTGTCTGTCTACCTGCCTCAGCATCCATAATTTAATGTCACCGATTGAGATGAACGCAAATTATGCTTGATTCTTAATAATTAAACATGCTGTGTACAGATTTATTTGACTTTTTCATCGCTGGAAAGCATGACATCAAGTGGATATCGATAATCGTTGGAGTTACATTAAATGTAATAAAGACGCGTTGTCACCTTAGGTTCAGTTGACGTTGATTTTGTGGTTGAGTGGAACGGAGGGACACTTACTATAAGCTTCACGTGCTTGTTTGCCAGCTATGAGAAAGAAAAAAAATATATTAGTCATTCCTCCCTTTCAACCGAGAAAACACCACGTGAGCGTGGCTGTTATGATCGTTAAATGTAGAATGACAATATTACCGGCCCCGGCCAAATATTAATCAAAGAAAATCTTTTGTCACTATAATTTTAATTATTCATTTTTATAAAAAGCTGAAGACTACTCAACTTTGTTGAAGTTTAAAATGACGTTGTTAACAGCTTTTGTAGAGTACTTACCTATTTTGTATTCAGTAAAAGTAAATAATGTAAGAGCACTGCGGAAATTGCCTTGCCTAAAATTTATATTATGAAAGAGAATGATTTAAGACAGCTTTTTCTCAATGGCAGTGGCATGCATAGACATTTCAGAATGGCGTCATTGGTTTCGCGTGGTGTTTGTTTTCTACCATTATAAATATCTAAATAAGTGATTGTTCGCAATGAAATTAAATAATACCAGTGAAGTTGTTTTCTTTACGCAAATAAATTAAAATTATTTACTGATTATTATTAAAAACTGATTATTTTCAACAAGTTATTGTTTGTAAATCATATCAATGCAAATATCAGCAAAACGTCGTGAGAAAACCGGTTAGATCGTTTCAAAGAGAATAAAAATTGAATTTTCAATAACATTAAATAATATAAAACATAAAACGCACCGAAAACAATACAAATACACTAAGGTATTATTATCATAAAAAAAATTATATGAAAACAAGAAGTGTCGTTACCTTTTTTTGACTAAAATACAGATTCAACCGTCTCTTCCTAGTCTCTTGCAATCAAATTAACCTTATTCCCAAATGGTAACGCCGGGAAAGCGGCAGGTTTTAATTTATTTAAAGACACTTCTCTAACGCAGTTATAAATTTCTATATTATGAAGTAAATATTAAATAAATTAATAACTTAATAAATACAATTCAATAACTCTTCGTCGTTATCATCACAAGATTCAAAATAAAAGCGATACAGTCTATAACTTGCACCTAGAAAAATATCAAAACTAATCGGCAAAAAAACTCTTAGCAATTACGAACGAATGAAATACGATCAACCTGACTTCAACAATTCGACCCTTTAATCAACAACAACGCTACGCTTTGACAGCTCGAGCTGTTCGAGCGGGTTGCAATTGAACCTGAGCTTCCAAAAATCATTACCATATCAACATGAGCTTGGATTTTTCAGCTTTTTACACATTTTTGACGTACACTATACGAGATCCATTGTATTAAAAAAAATTAGGCAATGCGTAGTACTACTTATACCTATTGGAGCGCTGCGTTGCATGCATTGCATTGTTGGCCACTCAGTACCAGTAACAATAATCGCCAAGAGATGGCGTTATATCCCACTTAAAACGGAAAGCCAAAACGCTATGCAGTAAGATTAATTTAATATCACGACTGCCAGAAGTTACAGTTATTATTTATGGGCCATGTCTTTTACGCAGTTAGGTATCATTTATACATATGGGACTACGGGATAAAATATGCAGAGCTTATTTTCATGTACCTACTGCACTCGATGGTTGGGCTAATGTTAAACGGCTATAGTAAAGATAAATTAGCGATAGGTTTGGTTAGGTTAGGCAGAATTCTATACTATACTATAGAATACTATACTATACTATACTAGAATCTAATTCAGAATCTCTAGTATATGAGTCATACTTTTACCCTGGCATATACGGCAAAAAAATTGAATTGCAATCAAGCTTACAATTTAATTTTATGTTATAATTTAACGAATTTAAACCAGTTATTAACTTATGTTGCACGATTCCTTTTCGGAACCGATGTAAGCGAATTTTATTACTGATACTGATTGTTAATTGGCAAAAATACAATAAAAAACGACGATGTATAAATAACAATTGGTAAATTCGTTATGCATTAAGTATAAATACTATTTGGTAAAGTTTTACATAAAATGCATGGTATTTTATGTAGTGTAAACCTATTTTAAAGTGGAAAGAATAACGTTAAATAAGTTGATTACATTAGTACAGCTCCATAATTTTTTCTGGTCATTCAAATGAACTAATCATCCCTAATCACTGTTAGGCACTTAACTGCCCTACGTTACTGAAAAATGTACACACGAATTTAAAATAATGACAGACTCCTTGCACTAAACATCGAAATCTAGTTTGCATACATCGATGTGGCGTAAAAATCGCTAAAATAGAACGCCAATGTATTCGTAAAATATTGTATCTCAAATACGAGTAGAATAAACATTAAATAGTGGACTGAAACTATCCTTTAAAAATCTTTGTTTCAATATTTACCAAGAATTTACCTATTTCCCTAAGTTAAAAGCTGAATGCTCGAGTAAAGTTCAAAAAGTTGACCTCCTTATTACCATTGTACGAGACATAAATAATGATCTCATTCATTATTATAATTTTGATTTCAATAAAGCTTTGAAACCAGGGTTAGGTTACCCGTGGAGGGCATACTGCTTCATAGAGAGAGAGAGAGAGAAGAAACCTTGTTTATAATCACTTTTTTTTAGATTATTCTTGAAACTAAGATAGATTTCGATGGTGGAAACCTAAAAATAACCAAATGGCTATTTAAACCAATTTTCGTAAAATGTAGTAAATTTAATATGATGTGCTAACATAATTTTACATGAAAATAACACAAATTTTTAGAGTGCTTTATCTGGAAATTATAGGAGCCAAAAAGCATAAAGTCAAGATTCCCAATAGATTAAGTGAATAGAATAAATACGTAATCTTAATAAAATTAAACCTTGCATGGAACAAAGAGGCGAGTACAACGCAAAACTTTCTTCAAACAGTCTCACATACAGTAACGGTAATTTTTATTTGTTCGGAGAACCTACATGCTCCTTATATTTAATTTTTACTTGACACTAGCACATACAAACAAAATATTTGTGACAAACTTCACATTGGAACGAAAAAGGAGGATACTGAGCAAAATAAGCGAACTGGTAGTTTTAGTGAGTTGTTAATCAGATTAAAGAAAATTGTACTTTTAAGCAAAGACTCTATCTCAACCAAGATTAATAAGGTATTTAAATGTTGTATTCAATGGTTAATTTTAGTAGTCGTAGACAATGATTGGCCAGTACTTAAAGTAGTGTTTGATTATTTTAATAGATAGTAGTTCAAAACAGATAAAAGTTAACATTCTACAATGGAATGCGCAAAACATAAAACCTAAATATTTAGAATTTCAAAACTTACTGTCTAGAGATAAAATTCATATAGCATGTATAAGTGAAACTTGGCTCTCTTCAGATACTGAATTTAAATTAAAAGATTACAACATTTATCGTAAAGATAGAGAGGACGGCTATGGTGGTGTAATGATATGTTCGCATAAATCAATTAAAGCTCAAAAATTTAATGTAAATATTACCAATACTGCGATTGAAGTGGTTATGATAAAGGTTCTCATTTGTACAGATATTCAATTAATTGCCTCAATTTATTGCCCAACAAATGTTCGTACTTTACAAAGAGACTTTACACAATTATTTAATTTAGGCGGAAAAAATACGTTATTTTTGGGGGATTTCAACGGCCACCATACAAATTGGTCAACAAGAACTAATACTAGGGGTGTGCAAATTAGCGACGTTATGATTGATACTAATATAATTTCACTAAATACAGGTCAACCTACGCGAATAAAATTGGTAGATAATATTTTACAGTACTCTGCACCTGATATAGATATAGTTAGTTCAAACATGGGTTTGAAATCTGAGTGGATAGTATTAAACGAAAGTTTAGGTAGCGACCACCTTATAATCAAAATATCTACAGTAAATTCGAACAGTAATTCGTTGGACTCTACACGTAGGAGTTTAAAACTAGCGGATTGGGTGTCATATAAAAAGCTCTTGAATGAGGAACTTTTATCGTTTCAAATATCTGAAAATTTACAACAATCGTATGATGAAGTTATAAATATCAATAATAGGGCTGCTGCTGTGCACAGCCCTAAACACAGATTAAACCATAAACCTTCTAATAGTTCTTCTCCGAAACCATATTGGAACCCCACGTTGTCAAAAGTGGTAGCCGAACGTAGATTAGGCCCCAGATAACTACAATATGTTACAAGAAAAAATACACAACGCCCAAAGGCTCATTCGTATAGCAGCTAAGAATACTGGCAAAAATTTTGCGAATCAGTATCTAGTACAACCTCGCAAAATGAAGTCTGGCAAAAGATGAAATGGGTAAAAGGTCTCAAAAAATCATCCTCTAGCTATGTGGACAGTACAGTATCTTTTGATCTGCTTAAATTATTAACCCTTACGTTAACCCTAAAATTCCACATTTTTGTAATAATAACAAAATCTTAGAAGGTCCTATATCAATTAATGACCTAGAGGTGTATATTAGTAGGAAAAATACTTCACCCGGAGACGACAATATTTCGTACTCAATGATAAAAAATCTCCCAGAAATTGCCAAAAGCATTCTAATACAGCTGTTCAATACTATACTGTCCACAGGTTCGATTCCACAACAGTGGCGCAAGATAACTATTGTGCCTATACCTAAACCAGGTAGAGCTATAACATCCCCTACGGCGCTTCGGCTTTTCTCAATGATGAGTTGTTTGTGTAAAATATTTCATAATATATTAAAGTACAGAATGAATGGCCCTTAGAACGAAACCAAATTTTAAGATATTATACAAAGGGGTTTAGAAGATGTAGATCTACATTAGAAAGTCTGACTAGCTTAATAACAAACATACAAATCGGTTTCTCAAAAAATATACCAACTATAGCCTGTTTCATCGATATAGACAGCGCATATAATAATGTAAATGTGATAAGTTTGTTACAAATTCTAAATGAAATTAATGTAGGAAAATCAATATGCACGTACATAGGAAACTTCTTGAATGAAAGGCACTTAACAATTAATACAGAATCAGGAAAGATATGTCGTACCACTGGGTTAGGTTTGGCACAAGGAGACCCGCTGTCGCCGCTGTTATTTAATATCGTAACAAGCAAGGTTTGTAAAACAATAATAGACAAGGTAGATTTTATTAAAGTTTCCCAATACGCGGATGATTTTATTTTGTACGTGACAGTTCCGGAACATTTAAACGCTACATATATGATACAGAAAGCTTTAGATATACTTGTAAGATTACTTAGATCGTCGCACTGGAAATCTCATCGGTGAAGACTAAAGTGTGTACTTTCACTAATAAATTTAAGACTATTCCAGTAAACTTATCCGTAAATAATATAGTTTTAGAAAATACTGATAAAATAAAATACCTTGGACTGTGGTTAGATAGGTCTTTGAGATGGTCGAAACACATAAATGAATTATGGAATGAGACAGCTAAATCTATAAACATCTTTAAAGTTTTAACCGGACCCGGATGGGGGGTCCATCCAACACATCTCAGACGTTTGTATACATCGTTAGTTCGAAGTAAATTAGACTAGCAAGCACTCATGTAATAAAATTAGATCGTATTCAAAATACATATTTAAGAATAATAGGAAGCTTCATTCGTAGTACAAATGGACATGTTATGGAGAGGGAGCTTTGCGTGCCTCCCCTTTACATAAGAAGGCTGTATCTTGCAGGCAAATTTTGGTTACGTCTGAAATCCCTCAAAGAACAAAAAACAAACATACCTTGAAACATTTCCACTTTATTCTAGCAATCAGTTAGAAATGTATTCTATGAACACCTGGACCAGTGCAATCAACATTAAAGATAATATTAAGATAGAGATAGATCGTATAGATAAGTCTAAAAAATCCTTAAGTAATATTTGTTTAAATTATATTTGCAAAGAGTATATTGACAGGAAGGAAGTAGTAATAGCTATTATAAGATTTTTACTGATGGATCTAAAAGTGAGAGGGGTGTTGGGGCAGCATTTTATGACCAACAAAAAGGAGAAAATTTTTGTTTTAAGATAAGTAGTAATATTTCAATAATGCATGCTGAACTTATTGCGATAGCAGAGGCACTGGTGTACATAGAGAATATGCACCATAAACACTTTTTGTGGTAACTGACTCGAAAAGTTATCTTCAGCACGTGGTCCGGTGTACCTCGACTTTTCGAGGAACACCGATAGCCTACAGTGTTTTAAACTCTTTTATAAAGATATGCCAAAGTAATATAAAAGTTGTGCTCCAGTGGCTCCCATCGCATGTAGGAATGGAAGGCAATGAAACGGTCGATCAATTAGCAAAAGAAGCCTGTATCGGAGGCATGGAATACCAATGCCTTCCGGTCTATTCAGAACTGATATATTTAGTCAAAAAACAGTGCGCGATAAAGTGGATAGAATCGTCGGATAATAGTTATGCAAGTAAAGGTATTTGGCATAAAGTGATCTGCCCAACACTCCGATCAACACCATGGTTCGAAGAGGGAAACCTTACTAGAAGTGAAATAGTAATAATGTTACGGCTGCGTTCAGGACATATTCCACTAAATGCTTTTGCGTACAGGATTCATCAAACAGATTCACCTAACTGCGCAGAGTGCAAGGTTATAGAATATGTAACACACATCGCCATTGAATGTGTCCGGAACGAAGCAGAGAGACAAGAATTCTTTCAAAAATATGATTTAAATTTAAATAACGTTGGTCTATGTAACTCCTTATTAGCACATCCTCTATCTCATGAAGCCAAACCTCTAGTTTAAATTGTAAATATATGTTTAAAACGTATAAAAGGTATATATGTTTAAAAGGTATAAGTAGAATCATAGTGTCAGTTGGAAATATAAGAAATATCATAAATGTGTGTAAGACTTGCTATATAATTGTAGAGGTACATAGATATATTATTGCTATTAAGTTGAGCTTTATATCGAGCGTAAGTGTATCATTAAGTCTGTAAGAATGTTAAAAAAGGTTACAATGAGAGTGGCATGATCTATATTTGACCAAACTGTCAATAATAAATAAAGAAAAAAAAATCCTAATTTTACTGAGATATTCTAAGTAAAGGTTTACAATTCTATAATGTACTATACTATTTGTTAAATAACTATACTATAAAAATGTACTTTTATGTAAAATGCAAGTGTTGTTTATTAATAACTATAATATATACTATAAATAAAAAAACTGCGCCCAAACTAGAAACTATTGAATGCAACGTAGCAAACCAAGGAAGTCGGTTTTGTTCTCCTTAGAGAATCAATTTAAAAATAAACGAGAAGCCAAACTGTTCCTTAAGGTACTTTTAAAATATAGACTTAGAAGAAATTTTACTTTATACATATTTGTAAAGTAAAAATGTACCTAATTTTTATGTAAGTGTGCATTATTGTTTTGTGTTGACTTCAGTTGGAAGAGTATGTACTTTTGTTTGAGTGAATTTTATCAAAGGTGATTATTATAAGGTATTTAATTTTATAATATATAGGTACCAAATATATTTAAAAAGCTCCAAGTAGGATAAACATACTTAGGTTACATTTAAATCTAATACACGTGCTCCACGCAACAAGCTGATGCGCCGCGACCACAGTAGAAAAGAAGTAGGCATATGCTGTGCGTAGCTGCGATGCTGGGGCGGGTCGCTACTGTAGGTATTCATAAATTCCAAAAACTATTTTAACAAAGCAAAGTTCCAAATTGATAAATGATGAAATTCGCAACTGTACACTAGTAATTTACTTATGTTGAGTAACATATTGTAAAACATTTTTTAAGATTTTTTTCTTTACCTGAATTTTGTGATTTTGCTTGTCAAGCCTAACATAATCTTTTAATAGTTTTGACTAAAAAACTAATATGTGTTACCAACTGAAATATTTATTAAAGACCTCCGTCAAAAAAAAACCCGTATAAAGTCAATAAAATACAAAAATTATAAAAATACGTTTACTTTAGTAGAAATTAAGTCTTCTTTACATTCATTCTTCGCGACTCATGCAAGAAAGAAAAAAAGTCTTTTCTGCATGAGAATTGTTATATTTCTTGAAAACGACAGGCGAAAAATTGTCACGTTAGACCTGCAGGACATACTCTATCCGTATGCCATATCTAAAACCTTAACGCCGTTTTGTATGATCGAGGTACATACAACCGAGCATTCAAACATAATAACTTTCACATTTAAAATATTTGCAGGGTTTAGCTTTTAGTTACAACTTGTATTTTGTAATTCATAGCTTTTTATGCCATCGTAAGCATAAAAACTATGAATTACCTCGCAAGAACTCGCCATATTGCGGAATCTTTTTCAGCTCCACCACGTTTACTAGTAACAGAACTACCCTGACCTATTACACCTTGTTAATGCACATTGAAGTAGGTCGACCGGCAACAATCATCGTACAAAAATAAATTCGAAGCACTTGCAAATAAAGTTTAAGACCTTTTGCCCTCCCGCTCTGATACACAGTGACTTTTTACTGCAGTAAGTCGAGGTACGTAGGTTATCTTTTTTGTGGTTAATGCGGTTTAAACAAGGTCTGTTTATGTAATAGTGTTATGTTTTCCCCGTTGCTGTTTGTACGCAATTAACGCTGACGAATCTGATTTATTTATTTGTTTCACTTGTAGATATAAAAGGACCTATTAAAACGCAACACGAGTAAAAGTTGCAGTTTACTCTAAATAGTAAGGGAGCGCTACGCTGATTTGGAGTCGTAACATACAAAAATTCGAAACATTTTTATTTTTTGCCAGTGGTTACACATGTACCTAAAGAGCGAATTATTTCATTTTGTGTCATATCCTTGGTTTGCGCTTTGAGTAATGCAATGATTTGCGGTTCTATTCTTTAGGTAAAGCCAACAGTGCAAAAATAAGTTTGAAGATTTTAAATAAAGTTCTGTTGTATCTAAGAAACTTTACACAATGGTGAAACCTAGTTTGTGTCATCTTTGTCCAGTGCATGGTGAGATAGGACCTGTAAACCTACTGCTAATATGCGTCTATTTTGACCGGGACGATTTTGTTAAATCCATAATGTGAACGAAAATGATTTAAAAGTTAATATGTGTTTTGTAACTGTATAACAATAATAAAATTGTAAACTCAAGCTTGACTTCTTTTGTGGCTTTTACAGGGTGTTCAAAGAACAAATTATTAAAAAAAACTTGAAATGCAACTTGACCCAGAATACTCTGAATAATAGATACAAATGACCTGAAACGTATAAACTATAAACGTAAAATCATTTTAATAGTAATTTACTGTTATTGAATAGAGGTGTCAGGTACGGACTAGGCAAGGTTTAAATTGGGATTGAATTAATAATTTGTTTTTAAAAAATTAACGGTAATTGCAACAAGTACTCGAATGACATATTCATACTTTTTAATCCATCAATTCGAAAGACAAAGAAACAGTTGTTTTCAAATACATATGTAGATAAAAATAAGCTGGATATATTAGTCACTCACTATGTTTTACAAAAGCAGTTTAATAAATTTAAGGGTGAAATAATAAGATCAATAATTTAAAAGCTAAAAAATAGGATTTGATATAGCTTGATTTAACATGTTCTGTCGCAGCACAGTCCGGTTTAAAGAATCTTTATTCAAATAAGAATTTATTTAATTTAACTTTTTTATGAACAACGTAAAGCGTGTGAAAATACAAGAGAGCCAAAAGCAAAACAAAAAACAATTTGGGTATTTCGACACAACAAAACAAGACCAATAATTTACTTATCCAAAAATTTATATTACACTACCCGTGGAGTGCGGAATGTTAAATAAACAAACCATTGATTATGGGCAGGATGGATAAGGCAAAATATTTTTTCCGTCATAAATGTTTAAGTTGCGGTTTTGTATAGTTAATAAAATTTTACTCTTACGCGAGATTAAGTGTCCAATCAAAATTTTTAACTCATTTTATAAATTTTTTTATTACCTGCAAAAATTTTGTAAAGTAGATCATTAGATTTGTTGCTGTAATTTCAAAAAGTGTTTCTTTGTTTTTCTTTTTAATATGTTTGTACATTAAATTATTTGATATTATTTCGTAAAGAGTTGTACGTTTGGGCACTCTGAAATGAAATATTTTAAATGACGTATGTGTGTTACTGTGTATGTCTTCAGATAAAATTATTCGAATGAGCATGCATGTTTTAAGTTAAAACGTAGTGTTCATATTCGTAATACAATTACTCACAGTTAAGTTTTATCCTCAAATTTTATTTCACCAGCCTTTGCCCGACTACGGCAGACATTGCGGTATTTGGGAGGAGCAGATATTGCGTAGCTTCGCGAACGCTGCTCAGCCGAGTTGGAATCGACAATTGACCTCAGCTTTAGGGTTGCACTTGTAGTTGTATTTCCATAATAAGATTTTGGAAAGATTAAAAAAATACATCTGTGTTTGTGTACTCATTTATTGAGAAAGACTTTAAAATGGTTGAACCGGTTTTTTTTGGCATATGAATCAAATTGTAATCCATTTGTAATATGTGATATCACTTTACATTCTCCATATTGCCTGCTTTTTATAGTTTATATCACAATTGTTAATGGACCTTCTGTTAGTATAAATCGTGGTTTTGGCGATTCCATTGATTGAATTTCTGCTATAACTTGAAGAAAATTAACATTGGGACTTTTGCTTTATTTACCGTGTCTATTTTTTACTACTTGTTGTTTTAAAATAATTGAACAATTCTTATCGGTTTTGACTTATGTCTCACTCGAGCATAGGCAAATTTATAATTGATCGCAATTCGGTCCTTCCTACCTTATGTAAAAAAATAAGTGATATAAGTTTGATTCTGCGACATCTAAACTCGGTACTAAACTTAATTTTTAAGGACCTACCAAATCTCGTGAACGTTATTATTATAATTTATTATTTACTCATAACCCCTCATAAGCCAGTCATACAGAGTAAGCTTAAAGCTATACAATTATATACCTGTGGTCCATAACAACCCAACCATTTTTAAACATCGATTCTAGAACATAATTACAGTTTTAAAAGTGGTATAATATGTAGTCCAATAACGCAAAAAATGTTTGATATAGTTAGTATTAAAAAAAATTACAAGAAGAAAAATCGCAAGTGTGACACACCTTAAGTGTGTCGGACTGGGTTTCTCTTACTCACTCTGTCAACTAAAGATTTGTCCACAAGGAAGTGCAAACCTTAATTGATTCAATTTGTTTTAACAAAATTGTTGAAATTAAGAGACATATCAAATTATTGGTGGATATAACATTATTTATTCGTCGCAGCGACAGAAATATGTGCTAAAAACCTGTCGGGTTATTAGGGCCTACAGTATATAGTTGAGTTAATTGGTACCTTGTGAAATGGCGTGTAACATACTTCACGTCTTCAGCGCCACTTTCTAGGTGAGTTGGTAGACAAGCACCTTAAATATCTTGCTATGTAAATAATTAAAAACTGGCAATCAATAGTTTTTCTTTCACATCTCTATTTGAGTCACATTCAACGTTTGCGTCCCGCAGTATAACGTATTGAAGCGATATAAAGGATTTTGTTTTGCTTTGGAATAACGTAAACGCATAGATATCAGAAACAAACATGCGTAAACCCTTACTTTTAAAAGATAGGTAATCTATGACAGTTGTTTTAGGGAAATGGGTTATGATAAGCTGCCTCTTTTAATCTGAATATGAATAAGTAAAGGCTACTTATACAGGGTTTGTTAGTCTTTAGTATTTATATATTTGTTTATCGCATCGGAGACATTACACATAAAGACATAAATACAATTAGATACGCAATATGTAATGTCAGCAAAATTCCAATTGGGTTAAAATTAATTGACTACCTCATCTCTTCGTGGAGCTGGCAATCAAACGATGCTCAGTAGGCCTAATATGAAGTATTAGACATAGCGAAGACATTGCCAATTTGACAGCTTTTCAGACTACTTTTCTTTTCTACGATCACGGGACACGTCTTTTATTCGTAAAGACCCCAAGAGTAAAGTCGATAGGACTTTAATCTACATTAATCAATTTTGGCATGGCCCCAAAGTAACCAACCTGTGTTATGGATGACCATACAGCGAACTGGGGGGATCCCATAGTAAACATACATATATAAATATCAACAACTATGACCCGCAAACAAACATTACACAAATAATTGCCCCGGCCAGGACTCGAACCTGGTACCTCCGGCGTATGAGGCAGCTACTACTAACCACTACGCTTCTTGATAGTCAAGAAGAAATAATTTATTCATTTTCTATATTTTATTAAGAATAAGTTTCTTTTTAATATCAATGGCAACCATTTAATAATGTTTGTTTAGGCTAAAACCCTAGAAAATACTTTTATTTATGGCACCAATCGATAAGAATCATAATTATTTAATCTTTATTGCAAAAATGGTCATCGTAATGAAAGAGAAGCCATGAAACCTTAACATACACATTCAATAACAATAAACAGAAAGTTCCAAGTTACAATTGTACAAATACATGCGTAGAATTCGATCATCGATTTTGATACATCAATCCCTCCATGTTAAATGAGCGTATTCACATTCTTAACTGAACGAAATTGCTATGTAAAGTAAATGTAATTCGAATGAATTTCTTTAATCCATTTCACACTTTTCTTATGCTATATATATTTTTAACTTTGTGTATTTCAGATGATATACTATCTTCTGAATAACGGCCCCAAAATATCCTTTGCGTTAAAATAAATTTCCCGTGACAACGAAGAATTATGTATGTTGCTGTGAAATACGGCCTTTCTCTTGAAGGGTAGGTATCTATTGTTTTTTTGCGTAATTTGAATGTTTATAACTTTTTATGGCCATTAATCTAGAATTTACATAATTAAGTTAGTTATTTGTACGTGAAACAAAACAAAAAATACTAAATTCAAATAATTTTTTTTTAGAAACGACGCGCGTGCCGGCCACCTTGGGGCTGTTGTTAACAGATCTAGAAGAACTACCCACTTCAATCATTCATAATTTGAAAAGTATTTTACACAAAGGTTTGATTTTTATATCTCTTATTAGGTAACATTACCAATTGTAAGAAATACTACAAGGTGTCCAAAAACTTATTTTAAGTACGCAAAAATTCTTGTTAATGATCTTTTGCACATATTTGTATGTAATTAAGAACTAAAAAAAGTCTTCGATATGAAACTTATGGCGACAGACCTGTGCTAGTTTTCGTAAACAGCTGTTACATACGAGCTAGCCACCTTATTAACAAGATTAGCTTAGGAACAGGCAGATATTTCATGTTTAGTTAGGTATGTTAAGCTTTTTGTATGAAACACATTTTTTTTAGGAGACTCGCGTCTATCTTCCGTCTTCAATAGTTTTTCCATGTGCCCACTAAACGTATCAATCTTACTATACGTTTATTCTAGTAAGGATTGATTAGATTGATATTGATTAGATTATTGCTTTTTCGTGGAAATATACAGAACCCTTAATTTTCTCGGTTTGATATAATTAAGTTATTATGTTACTTTAAATGGCCAGTTTATATTTTTGTGGCACCTATATATTGTTGGTTTGTTTTGTTATACCCGCCAAATCAGCTTTACTGGATAAAGTACCTACTAACTGAAATATTATAGAAATATAATTTATATTCCAAAAACACAAACTCTTACAATCCCGAACGAGAATTTTGCAGTACTTATTTGATTTATGACCGTTTGATGTTGTCAAAGGCAGGTTCGAAACGAAAGAAAACACACCTCTGATGTAACATAAATATATAATAATGTGTCTGAGTGTTTGTCGAAGCCTATTTTAAGATCAAACAATATATTTACTACTTCTTGTCCATGGCTTCACTCGCATTACGACGGTGAGTGTTGAGCCAGGACAGTTAGTTTACCCATACAAAATGGTGGTTTTGTAGGACCTTATATATAACCGCCCATCCCTGATGATGAAGATTGAAAATTTTAGTAATAATTTGTGATTTGTATGGATCAATAAATTGAAATGCTTTTTGTCCCTAACAGCTAATTGTGGTCAATTATTGATTCAATATAAATTTATGCAAAATTCTTGGAATATTATTTTGCAGTTATAACATTGATGGCATGTATCATTTATCATAGCTCCTGACGAGAGAAACGAGATGAGCATTACTATTGATGTGTACTCTGAACAGCAGATCACAAAGATAGACAAGCTCGCACATCTGCAACCAACTTCACGCTGCTCCTGCACGACAACACCTGACCCCTTACTTTACAACAAACGGTCTCAAAGCTACAAGAGCTGGGATTGGAAGCTGTCCGTCACCCGCCGAACTCACCTGACCTTGCGCCTACAGACTTCTACTTTTTCCAGAATTCGGACAATTTTTGGCTGAAAAAAATAAATACCTGGGATGCAGAACAAAATGCCTTTGAAGAGATTGTTACCTCGTGTCCAGCGGATTTATTCAAATAGGGCATTGTAAAACTGTCGCTGACGGCAAGGATGGCATGGATTATATGATGATTACTTTGATTGATGTATAAAAAAGGTAGAAATAATTATTTTTATTATTTTGCCCAAAAGGCAATTTGACAGGTACAATTTTTGTCACACCATGCACTTTATTTACCATAAAAAATAACCTTGTCTACTTTTGCCCTCTGAAGGAAATGCTGCTGAAAATTTTTTTACTCCTTGATGCACTGCACCGACCTAAAACACGTTCTTCGAAGCAACCTTCTAATAAAAATAGACTTAAAACGTTTGTAAATAAGGTGTACGATCCTTTGTTTCCGGTATTGTGTGACAATGCAGAGTGCGATATCTCAGGGACATCGCCTTTGGTGTAAAGGATACGGTCCACCACACGCTCGCAGTGGCTTCTACGCCTCTCATCAGAAAGTGCCTTGGAACCTGGCTCCATCAACTGTATCGCTGGATTCACTGTAATATAGTTGAGGAGGCGATGACTGGTTGTTTTGCTATACTTGTGGACGAGTATTGTTTGCGGAACACTATAGTTGAATATTTTGGGTGGAGTTTTGCCGAACTAGCAATGGCTACAGTATATTTTGTTATCTGCATTGCAATACAAGAAAAATTTTCACATAGGAGAATGTAATACCGACTACGCCTTTAAATTAAGTAATGAACCCTCACCGTATCACAAGTTGAGTCGATACTATAAATGTTATTTAATAATAAGTTACGCTTTATCTTTCCATCGGAATAGATAAAAGCGATCTCTTTTCAATTCACGAAAAACCAATTTATTTCTAGATGCCTCTATAAGCTATGTAGATGCTTTTATAGTTAAGCGGATATTCTTTGAGAGGTTGGATGAGACCCTCTAAGAGTTCGGCGGCGAAAAGGGGCCAAAACCTTTCCTACATACGGCGATTGCTGGTTTGACGTTTTTAGGACATCAAAAACTTGTAAATACGGTTTGATAAATTAGAATTGAACATTAAACATTCTGGAGGTATCTATTTTTTTACTATTTATAAATGAACTGAATACGAAAAGTAAAAAAGACCTATTCGCGAAATTGCTCTACAGTGTTGTGTACAATGTCGATTTATTTATCACACACTTATATTTTTAGAATTATCGAATCCGAGGTCATGTTAAAGAAAAAGGTATCCACACTTAAATGGATAAAAATAAGTAAGACATACTCACTAACAATGTCTTCTATTTTTTGACTTTAAACAAATTTATTCCCGTTGGTCCTTAAAAACACGCTTTTTCCACTGTTCGCTAGGTGTAAAATATAACTTGCTTGAGTTTTTTTTAAACAATAATTAACATCATACATATCATAAAACATTCTTCGTTAAACGTTTTTTATTTTATTTTTTAAGTTCAAGTGTCAAGTAAGTAAAGGTTTAACCAAAAACCGACATTAATTTTTTTAGGCTACAATAAATTTCGGCTTTATTGCCGCTTTGGCCATTTCACACAATTATGTTTTTAACTATGATTTATTTTTGTACAATTAACTTGAAGGGTTAAGCGAGTGGGATGGCTTGTGCGTTTGCTGTGTAAACATATATGAGATGTTACAAAAGAGCAAGTGGTTTATTTTGTTGTTCGGTGCCATTGCAGTATATTCATAGAAATAACAACATTAAACTTATTACTTATTAAAACAAGACACAAAAAGGCAGCATTTCCGTACAACAACCGTCATAGATAACCTTACTTATAAAGTAAGGGTCTACGTGATTCCGAAGCGGAAAAATAATCCGTACGTTGTCTTGCGGGACTGGAGCCAGTAATTCAGGCGAGAGAAAATCGAGGTTTGAGATTGAGATAAAGATGTGTTGCTAGGAGAATATTGAGAAGAGACGATTGAGAATACATTTCCACTTTGAAGTAACAAAATACATTTTATCATTTTTTAATATTTATTTAGTCGCTTAAATTCCTCATTCAGTGTCTTTAATTCGAGATGGAAGTCTATAGACATGTTCAAGACATTTTTACACTGAAATATGGGCATTGTCTGAAGTGTTATTTTGAGTGTATTGTTACTTAACAGTATATTTTAAGTGTTTTTTAGCACTGGGAATCTCGGAAATTATTTTTAACATAGATACTTCGCAAGCTAAGTTTCTTCACAAGGCACTTAACCTAAAAGGTGGTTGTCTAGCCTTCTGAAACCACAGCCTTCTGAAACTAAGGATTGAATGAGCTAGACGTGGCCTTAAATACAAGTGATAAAGATTTTTAAATTAACTTTCGCCAATAAAGTCAACGCTTATTTCTTCTAACGGGCTGGTTTACGTAAATTATTGTAGCATGCCATATTATGGCTAGTGTGGTGTTCATTTTACAAAGCGAGATTAGCTTAAGCAAAAGTTAAATGTACGGTCAGTTATATCAGAGACTAGTAAATAACTATAGACTAACCATGTCTAACAAAATTTTGTGACTTGAAAAATAGTTGTTTTTAAGATAGAGAGATGGCGTTAGTTGTATTACATTTACAAGTTATTTAAATTTAGTCAAAATAATGCGTAAAAAAACTTAAGATGGAGCTGTTTACAAAATCATTTGATATTTTATTGCAAGTACTATCCGTACTTAGTATCCGTAGTTAGGCGACAACAGACGTTGCCAGCTAGTGCATTATATTATTTGATGCTATGTTGCCGCTCTTATAATTCAGTAACAGAAAACTTAACACCACCCCGGATATTATTTGTAGTGTTACTGGGTTACTGTATTGCCAGTATATAATTTTTCCCACAAAAATATAGCATTCATCTCCACAGTATGTTCTTATCTGCCTTAACATAATAAAACGAATTTCAGTGCATTTAATTAATAGGTATATAATATTTTACTTTATTTCTTGATATCGATAAAAATTATGTCTTAATAAGTGTATGATTTTTATTTATAATGCATATAACTCATAACTATTTTGCAGTAGTTAAAAAAATATTTTCTTGCTGGATTATTATTTAAAAAAATGTTCTTTATCCATCAACTTTTTTGTTCTTTTTATGACAACATTTTATTTGTTTGACAATTTGAATTCTTTGTCGTTTATTGTTGTTGCTATGGGTGTGTGTTTGTTTTGGAACTTTTCCCTGCATTTCTTTGAATTCACAATATTTCTGCTCGCCTACTGTGACTCGTGCAAATTTTATAGACCTTGATTAAGTTTACGTTTTGGCTGCTACATATATCGTATAACATGTGCGTTTATCACAACTGTGATAGTAAAAGCTTTTAAAAATAGGTTATTATGGCAATTAAAATAAGGAGGATGGTAGTGCCCAGGCGTCTCTGAACAAAATAAACTTATACCAGTACGTTTATGGTCTTTTGTAGTTGTTATTTTATCGTCTACTTATAAAGTAAGAATAAATTACTATCTACCTATTCTTATTGAGTAAAATTTTCAAAATCAATGATATAAAACGATGACATTTTCCAATTTCAGGAAAGGAATCCTACTTGCTAAGGTTTCAGGTTATTTCACAACGCCATCTAGTAATAATTCATATAAAAATTAAAGACGACAAGGTTGGTCCAAGCTATTTGAGAGCGACATCTAGTATTAGCTTGGATTTTGAGCTTTTTCCGAGTCACGAATTTTTGTATGGAGATGGTCAGTCTATAGTTATTTACTAGTCTCTGTTATATTGAAGTTCATTATATATAAATATATATATGAAAATATAATTTTGAATATTACATCAAGTTCATTAACTTTGAGCTTTAGCGAAATGATAAGATTATATTAAGAGTACAAGTTTATTCAATACAAGTTTTATCATTAAATCCTGCGTAGTTAAAAATCTTAGGCTAAAGTAAGGTCTTGTATATGTTATATGAGTGAAATAAAAAGTTATAGTAATTAGTAACATTATCATACATTGTATTGTGATTTTGTCAACCATAATCAATGATTTTAAATCTGTTGGAGATGCTTAGGGTGTTTAATTGGTTATCTTCTCTTGCCTTCTGTCACACCTTCTGAAAAAACCTCGGCACTCTTTAAAAAAAATAATTTATACTAAGGATCGAAGGTACATTGACTACGAGACGAAAGAAAGACTTTAATCAGGAAGGTTTGGTGGGAGTAAATTTTGGTAAGAACTCGTCTAGTGAGGAGCAAGTTAATGTGCTTGTGTTTCGGGAAGGAAAAGGCAGCAAAATAAACAAAGAAACCAAGGCAATTCCGTATTGTTATTACATTATATCCGAATCAATCGATATCATCCCCCCAATGATCGTGTCACTACACAAGATCTGCTTACTTCGCAGCCATACTGTAGGTTTCTTTTTCAAATTTTTTACAACTGATAAGGTTCTGCAGCAGCATCGGTCCGAGCCGCCTGATCGTTCCTTGTTAGTCCAAAGAATTTTAATTCTGATGTTCTCGAAGCCTGTCAAGAGCCCTCTAGATCAAATCATTGTTTTTCCTCGTCATTGTTAGGGATATGTACCAAAATAGCGAAAGTTAAAATCATATTACTAGAATATTATATACTGAGTCATATTTCAAAAACTCCATCTCGTAAAGCATAAATATTAGACCTTTATTTTAGCAAAAATTCCGAATCACTTTGAATATTAAGAGCTCATGAAATAGATATTTTCCGTAAAAATTTACGTAACTTTTAATTTTCGTACAATAATTATTACAAAAACGTTACAATACAATGGGTTCGATACCAATTGAGCGTTGAGACTGTACAATTGCTCGTGTTTATTTGAGGCTTCGCTAGTTCAGCGTTCGCAAGTGTTTTTGAGTATTTTTGTCGCAAATATAGGTTTATGGCTAGTTTTGTTGTATTCGATCTTTGATCGAGCTTTGCCTGAAAAAGTTCGTACTTGCGACATTTACCTACCAAAAAAATATGAAGTACATAATAAAATATATACCATTATTATAGTTAGTTAGATTTTGCTATGGGCGGGTTTTAAACCTTACAAAACAAAACTATGATGTAACCACAAATATATGAGTTTATGTCACGCATTTAACTCCCTCCCCTGGAGCTGTACCAATACTACGGGGTTCCTCCGTACCTGCGCCGGTTCCTAGGGCTACCTGTCTGGGCGAGCGGTGGAGTACCCTGGTCAAGACCGGTGGTGTCGACGGAAGATGTCGTGTGGCGTTCCTCAGGGGTCTTCTTCATGGCTTGCGGAACATGCCGCCCCGGGACGCCTATACCATTGTATCCGGAGTCAATCTGGGATTCGTCCTGGATAGCTGGTGGAACCTCGGCCCCCACTTCGAGTGCCTTGGGCTTTGGCTGCTGCGGCGTTGGGATGGCTGCTGCCGAATATTTGCAGATCTGAGACGTCGTGTCGGTGTCTCTACGGGGGTATCGTGAGTTCGATGGCCCTATATGGTGGCCCTGTGTGGGCCAGCAGCGCTCTGATTCGCAGCAATATCGCTTACTTGACGCAAGTCCAGCGGGTGATGGCAATCAGGGTGGTACGGGTTCATCGCACGATCTCGGGTGACGCGCCAGCACGCTGGATACCTGAGTACTATTCCCTGAGACCTGGAAGCGAGAGCCCTCGCACCACTCTATGAGTGGCATGGAGGCACTCCGGGCCACAGGAGTGCAGAAACTGGAGGAGCACAGAGCTGAGCTGCACCAACAGGCTATCGAAGCGTGGGAATCCAGGCTGGCGCTTCCAAGCGCCGGAATCTGGACTATCGAGGCAATTCGTCCGGTCTTCCAGCAGTGGTTGGGTAGGCGATTCGGTTTCCTGACCTACCGTCTGACTCAGGTGCTCTCGGGACATGATTGTTTCGGGAGTTATCTGTTTCAGATCGGTCGGGAACCGATTGTCAGGTGCCACCATTGTGACGATTGCCTTGACAATAAGTACGGCCCAGCATACGCTAGAGGCATACCCGGCGTGGAATGCGAAGCGCAGCGCTCTCAGCTTTGTATTGGGTGCCGATATCTCGCACCCAACCGTGGTTCGCGCTATGGTCCAGAGTAAGAGGTCGTGGGAGCGGGACGTCGCCGGCGCTGCACAAAGCACCGGCTAACGCTGTCGGGCCGCAAACGGAATGCGCAAGCTCCTCGTGACCCGGTTTCGCGCGGCCAGACGGAAACCGCAAGTTGTTAGCCGGTAGGGTTCCGGCATAACCCGACTACGGCCCTCCCTAGGTCCTGTATCCATGAGGATTTTCCTGTGTCAAAAAAAAGTATGAGCTTGTGTCGGCGCCTATTTCAAGACTAAACTGTTTATTTACTAGCTTTTGTTCCTGACTTCACTCGCTTCTACGGCATTAAGGTAATTTTTAAGGTAAAAAAGGTAAGTTGTTTGTAACGAACACACTTCATTACGATATTTTGGAGCAATCATTACAGCTGTTTATTATTCAAACTTTTATCATACTTGCCATTTTTTTGTTCGCGTTTTGTAGTATCTCATTCAGTGAGATCTTCTATGTTATTTCTGGATTAAGTCGAACTTCCTATCCATCACTGATTCATGGAACCGAAGAAACAAACCTTTTACAAACCTCTACTATTTAATATAATATGAAATAATTTAACTTCATTAAGCTAGTTATTATGTATTGCTATATGTATATCTCGATAAACCCAATTCAAGCTTGTTAGTTTTTAACGCATTTAACCAGCATGTTTTGAATGTTCAACTGCACAGTCTAGAGACCATTAAAATTAAAGAGACTGCTTTAAAATGAGTGTAAATTTACAAGAAAATTTAATAATTAGCTTTTAAAAACTCACCCGGATAATTCCGAGTAAGACACCAGATTGCAGACAGTTAATACATTTAATAATAATAAATCCCCAGACCAAAATTGATTCAAACTTGAGTGACTACTCTTTACTTAGCTGAATTGGAGTTTGCATTGCACTGGCGAGAAAATGCGAGAGCAAGGTTTTCAGTATTATATAATTTTTTAACATACAATATTGATGTGCTTTTATATATTGTTATGTAATAATTTTGGATCAACACCTTCATAGGAATTGACCTTCATTTGTCTGCATTTTTACTGTGTAAAGTTTATGTTGCGGGATTTAAATAGCGGAGACGTAGAGTTTATTATATACGTAGTTGATGAAGTGTTACCCTGCATTATTTGATTTCTAGATGAGAGTTACATGGATGTATTAGGAAGCAATATATGTTTTATGAAAAAGAGAAGGATTCAATTGTTCTCGGTTAAAATATACCATTACACGAAAAGTCTATGTCTCTACATGACTATGATCGTACAGTAAAGAATACAAAAGGAAAGAACGAATATTACAAATAATAAAAAAATAAAAGTGAAAATATTTCAAACAATTCTATGTGATCGAATGCAATGCATAAATCGCCTCTAACACCTTAGCTGCCATGTTCAAATTCACGTAATATAGATCATGAGTTTTGTTGAAAGCCATTTTTTTTTACCGTAAAATGGTTACAAGTGACATTTTCTAAATTCAGCCAACTTTACCTTTTTTAACCATTTTATGGGTGTCCTAAACCCCGCGATCCCAAAATGTTTTATTTTAGACCATATATTATAATTCGAGGATATGGGTGATTTCGCCGTTTGGTCCGTTTCGTTGAACGAGAATAAAAGTATTTTATGGTAAAATATTAATAAGTATCGTTTGCATACGCATATGTTGGGTAACTTTGAATTGAGGCCTATTTTGAAGTAACTACAATTTTATGTTACTAGATTTTACGGCCGCATACGCTAACGGCGAACTTATACTTTATGTCTACTAGACCTAAGCTTTATAATCAAAAGCGCCCTAACTAAACGTTTGGCATCCCAGTCCTTTGATGGTCATCATTGAAGGTTCATCTTGAACAAAGTTGTGAAAAACATTTATAATTCTTTTGTACTAATTATGAGCAGTTATGTGTGAGAAAGGCACGTAAATGGCACATTTACTTACTAAATAAATTGAAAGAATGTAACTAGGCGATGGGAGGCAATGAAGTATGTAAGGATGGTAGTGCGTAATTATGAATGGTAATAATTAGAATCAAGAGTAAATAAGTTCAAATTACAAAAACTTTGTAATTAAAATAAAAAGAGATTTTTGCAACTATCACTAATCATCACTTTTATTGATCACACATGCATCCATTTAAAAATGATTTTCAGTATCAATGGTCAACCAGTGTTATTAATCAACAGGAAATAAAACAGGAATAAAGACAGAAAGTTATCATTTCACGGTAAGATCAATCCTTGCATATGACCATATGACAAAAAAATTTTTTTAACAAGTTGGATTGGCCATACGGCAGTATATTTCATTCACACACTGGATCTTAGAAAGCAATACGACTCGTCAAATACCTAATTGACGCTGCAACGCTATCCGTCGCGCAGTTGGTTCTTTTATGGACTTCAATGCCCACAATGGAGATTGGTTGTACCCATTTTAAGGACACCGACAACGCTGGCAATTAGTCTTACACTAATAGACATACAGCAGTTAATTTGGTATCAAATTTTGACTTAGCTCTACTAGAACGACAGGCTTTGAGTTATTATTGTTAGTATTATTGTGTTGTCAACATATTCAGTGAACGTGTGGGCAGCTATAATCAACGATCGTTTGATAGAACTTTTCAAACAACAATAACTTTTAAAGTAATGATCATACAACGGTAAATTTAGTATTGAATTATAGCTTAGCTCAAAATCTATTAATGTAGTACAAAAAAAGAAGAGGTCATAGGAGCTGTTTATACAGTAATGTACATTATGAGAGATATGCCGTTTTTTGTACACGCACAAATAAATTTTTAACAAAAAATCAAAATGGCTCCTGCCTAGAGGGGGAGATGGGTTAGGCCACACTTAGTAGTGTATTTGTGTATAGGAATAGTGGCATTAAACGTACCTAGAATATCGCCAGTTCATTACCGGACACATTTTATAAGCCGATGGATGGCCTTAGAACGGCAGTATATTACAAGCGAGTATATAGCAAGCAAGTTTACTGATAACATCTAAAGTCTACACAAGCCAGTCTAACTGCAAGAAGTCCTCATGCTGATATTGATACTACCTGATACTGAAGCTGTCTGGTTCTGAAGCTGCCTGATTCTGATGCTGCCTGATACTGATGCTGCTTGATACTGATGCTACCTGATTCTGAAGCTGCCTCATGCTGAAGCTGACGGATACTGAAGCGGACCGATACTGATGGAGCCTGCAACTGACGAAGCTTACTACCGATGAAGCCTGCTAGTGATGGAGCCTACAACTGATGAAGTCTGCTACCGATGGAGCCTACTCCCGATGCTGCCTACTCCGATACTGCTTACTATGGATGCCGCCTGTTGCTGATGCTGCCTCCGCCAGAGTGCCAGCCGGCGCCTGAGCGTTCTCGCCGTCGAAGCCTTCGTGGCGACCTGTTGAAGTCCGTTAATAAATCTAAATTCAAAATTCAAATTCAAATTCACACATTTATTCAACATATTACACTACAACACGAAATAAAAACAACATAAGAAGCAAAAAGTTACAGAAAAATAGTTAACAATTGTTGATTTAACACAAAAAAAAAAAAGAAGAACCCGTTGCACACAATTTAGATATAAAGCTTGCTTTGATTAATCGATGAAAACAATTTTAACAAAATAGAGAGTAAAATATAAGGAAAAAAATATAAAATCAACAAACTATTACGTGACAGTGTATTGCTTGGACCTTCTGCTGTTTGGTGAAATTTGTGTCGCCATATTCTCCAACAGACAGTGGTCCAAAAGACGAGTATTGTGATAAAAGTCAGCAGATTGGGATGAGAATCGACACTTTCTCGCTTCTGGTGGTCCATTGTGTTGCTATGATGCTGTCTCTAGTGCGATACTGTAAGGAATGGAATATTTCATACCGTATTCGCAAAGCTAGCCCATTGTTAAGTCCTGATTGCCACGCGTAAGCATGAAGCTTATATTAGGTCTTTACCTATGAAATTGCCGTTTTTCACGAAATAAATGAAGCGTAATTTTTTTATATATTTTTTATTTCTATTAATCAAAATAATCACCCATGCAATCAATGCATCTTTGCCAACGCATTGGTAGCTTATTGATGCCTTTCTTGAAGAAATCAGCTGGACGGGAGGCAACAAATTCTTCAAAGGCATTTTGTACTGCCTCTCGGGTATTGAATTTTTTTCCCGCCAAGAAGTTATCCAAATTCTGGAAAAAGTAGAAGTCTGTAGGCGCAAGGTCTGGTGAGTACGGCGGATGACGGAGAAATTCCAACCCCAACTCTTGTAGCTTGGAGACCGTCTGCTGTGCAGTATGAGGTCGCGCGTTGTCGTGCAGGAGCAGTGAAGCCGAACGATTGACCAAAGCTGGTTGGAGACGTGCGAGCTTCTCCATCATTGTGTTCAGTTCTTCACAGTACACATCTGCGTAATACTTGTCCCGTTTGGCAAGAAGCTGTGATGAATTACACCCGCGTTAGACCACCAAACAGTGACCATCACTTTTCTAGGGGTAAGTTTACTTTTAGGGCATTGTTTGGGTGCTGAACCAGGGTCCAACCAACTTGCTGAGCGCTTACGATTGTCAAACAGGATCCATTTCTCGTCACAAGTAACAATGCGGTTCAGAATTCCTTCATTTGTATGCCTGCTGAGCAGTGCAAGGCACGTCTCCACGCGTACTTCGCGCTAGTTGTCATTGAGTTCGTGGGGTACCCATTTGTCAAGCTTTTTTACCTTGCCAATTTGACGCAAATGGAACAATATTGTTTTGATGCTAACGTCAAAAGCTGCTGCTAATTCCGCCGTGGATTGAGTTTCATCAGCTTCCACAATTGCCTTTAATTCGTCATTGTCGACCAAAGTTTTCGGACGACCACGGGGTTCAATTTTCAGGTCAAAATTTCCAGAACGGAAGCGGGTAAACCAGTAACGGGTGGTGCGTTCGTTTGTAGTGTTCGCTCCGCAAACGTCGTTGATGTTGCGTGCCGCTTGTGCCGCTTTGCTGCCACGACGGTACTCATACTCCATAATTACTCGAATTTTTAACTTAAATCCATGATGACGAAAAATGTTCGAATGCGTTGAAAACAAAACACTAACTATTAAACAAATGACGATTTTAGAAAAAGAATTCCATGTTTGTCAAATAAAATTAATTTGAAATTAGAATTATTAGTCAAAAAAAAATATTTTCATTTGAAATGGCCAGTACGGCAAAACGGCAGTTTCATAGGTAAAGACCTATTATATCCTGAGCTGACCCTCGCAGAAGCAAGCCATAAATGCTGCTGCCAAGTTTTGTAAGAAAGTGAGTGGCAGTGGATAAAAGACAACTATATTGTTATAAATGTTTTTTATTGTTAAATAATTTAAAGTTTACACTAAAAAACATTTCAGATCCATTCTGCGTCCGGCCCCCCTCGGACGTGTTCGCAGTCGCACCAGCTGTTGAGTCACGATTGTCGTCTCACGACGACAACTCGTTGCAATACTCATACGCTGAGATTCGTACAAATCTCGCTTCGTCCTGGACGACTTGAGATAAGCCCCTGTAGGACTTACACTGCGGCCGGTTTCGATCGGCTGCAACGAAGTCAGTCTCGCAGCAACAACAGAGCTGAGCTTACTAGGTCGATTAAATTCGATAGTAGTTCGCAAGGCTCGGGCTGTTTTTTTGGCTACGTACTTGACGCTGGGCGCTTGTGACTTTAGTTAGAGACTCGCTCTGCGGCCGGCTTCGGCCGGTCGTAACGTAGTCAATCCCGCACTTTCAGTGCAACCCAACCTCGTCAGGTCTATGGCCGGTTTTTGTTGTCAATCTATTGACAACACACTACGTAGTAGCCTCGCGTTTGATCAGGTGGATACTTAACGGTGACAACTAAGCCTGATAGCGTTGCCCCGGTGCACTTCCAAGGCCCTTCAGGTTAAGGAGAAACCGGCTGACCCGATCCCATTGCACTTGGGCCTTTCCCAGGGTGACGGTACCGTGCTGGCCGAATTAGGGGCACCACCTTGCGTCGTCCCCAGCCCCCCTACCGCGGGTAGGGAGCTTTAGGTGCTAGGTTTGTTAGGGAACCTAGGCATTATTATATATTTATATATTATATATTGTAGTCCCAAGCCCTCCAATGGACCAGCAAAGCTTGGTAAACTTTGCTAGGTCGTTCGCCCAGGCGCTCGTTGCCTCCGGCGCTAACATATCCGATGACGTACTAACGCAGGCCTTACAGGCAACTATCGCGTCCCCGGCCCCTCAGGCCTCCAACGTGCAGACCCCTCAGGTCTACAGCTCTCCCGCGTCTCCCATCCCGTCCGAGATGGACTGTGAATCGGTCACGACCTCTCGCGCGTCGCGTCGCAAGCGTACCGCTCCCGGGAGCGACTCCGAACCCGCGTCTGATGCGTCGTCAGATGCCGTCACCTTAACCGGCTCTGCTGAGCCTGCGTTTCAGCTAGTCGCCAAACGCTCCAAGAAGCGCTCGAAGAAAGCCTCGGTATCCTCAATACCCGAGCCCTCCCCGGTGTCTTCAACACCCGCCGCCGCGCCATTAACGTCACTCAAAGTAACCGCGTCTCCGTCGGTCCCATCGAAGCCAGCGACGCACTGCGCTCCCGTCCCACCGAAGCCTCAGCTCCCTCCGCCCGTCTTTCTCCGTGAAAAAGCGCGATAGACCGCGGTATCTAATCTTTGCAAAGAGCACAAAATTAACTATGTCAAAGAAACCAACGCAGGCGATTCAATTAAAATCCAGGTCGCGAGCATCAACGACTTTCGCGCGTTCACTAGGTTACTTTCATTAAAACAAATAGTGTACCAGACCTACGCCCTCCTGGGGGAGCGTAAGATCCGCGCAGTACTACGGAGCGTCCCGTTCGAGTTCGCGAACGATGAAATCCTCGAGGACCTTAAGTCCCAGGGTTTCCCGGCTGAAGCAGTGCACAAGATGCACTCCAACCGCGGTAGGCGTTTTCCGTTATCATTTATTTAGTTATCAGTTTATTCTATCCAATACTCCCAACTCAAAGGAGATCTTCAGAGAGGCTTGCACAATTTGCGGACTCTCGAATATCTCCGTCGAGCATCCCGACCCCCGCGGTCACCCTGGGCAGTGCCACCGCTGCCAGCTCTATGACCACGCAGTGGCTAACTGCTCAGCTCCCCCCAGGTGCGTTAAGTGCCTGGATCCTCATATTACAAAGTAGTCCTCTCACACTCCTGAATCCACTTCCCCCCCTGCCTGTATACTGTGCGGCCAGTCCGGCCACACAGCTAACTACAGGGGTTGCCCGCGCGCTCCGCGCTCTTCAACTAAGAGGGCTACGCCTAAACCGGCGCCGCCGCTCACTCCCGCTAACTTTCCGCCGCTGCGCAACCGGGAAGCAAAGCCCGAGCAGCCAACGCCTACTCCGGCTCTCTCCTGGAGACAGCGTCCGGCCACTCCACCTGCACCTTTCCGTCCTATCCCAGCTCCCGTAGCTCCCGTAGGCCCGCGTCCCGCTCCGTCGTCTTCACCTCGGTCGTCGTTGGCTGAGGACATGAAGACCGTGTTCGACGTCATTCAAAACGTTGACATTAGGGAAATTTCCGTTCTCGCACGCAAACTGCGAGCCGCCCGCTCTCCTCAAGAGCGTTTATTTGCGTTAGCCAAGCATCACTCGCTTCTAAGTTCGTTATAAATTTCATTTTTTGTATAAATTCGTAAATAAGCAATTATAATGTCTAGACCCGCAAATCCCGCGTCCAGTCGTATCAAACCCAAGGGGTTACCAGGGATAACTCCCTAGTATCTTTTAACGTTCGTAGCCTTAGCACCAACCTTCCTGAGCTCAAACTGTTCCTTCAGAACAAACATCCAGACTTACTGCTTCTCCAGGAGACATGGGTTACTCCAAACCGCTCCAGGGTATTCGCTGCTCCCAAGTACGCGTTGACTTGTAACGATAGGCCCAACTCGGACTGTTTCGGCGGCACTGCTATATATTACAAAAGAGGCTTCCATTGCTGTCCTCTCCCTACCCCTCCTCTTCCAACGTGGAAGCCACTGTGTGTAGATTGGCTATGACTGGTCATCCGACCATCATCATAGATTCAGTCTACATACCTAGTGGCTCCAGACCAACCCGCAGCGACTTTGAGGCCATTCTCGCCCTCGGCCATTAGCCATTAGCCATTAATCATACTGACTGGACGTGCCTATCGACCAACACCAGCGGTATCGCTCTCCTCGACATCACTCAGCAACTCGACTTAGACGTCATCTCTCCCATCACTCCCACTCACTATCCCAACAACCCGAACTACTCTCCTGACATCCTCAATTTTGCAATTGTCAAGCGAATCAATCTCGATCTCAGGTCAATCGAACCACTCGATGACCTAGGCTCTGACCACCGCCCCGTCTCCCTCGTGATAGGTGCGCCTAACGATAACGTCACATCTCCTAAGAACTTTACCAACTGGAAAGGCTTTAAAAATAATACGTTAGTTTCAGCCTTAGAGGCCCCGAACTCTCCGCTCGCGATCTCGCCCGATCAATTAGATAGCCCGAATAAAATAGATTCATTAGTCAACACTCTCACTGATGCTATCAACTCAGCCATCAGCGATAACCAAAAGGTTGCTAAGCAAGGCAAACCCACGCTTCCCCTAGCCGTTAGCAATCTCATTAAAGCTAAGAACGCGGCTCTCCGGAGATCCAAGAAATATCCCACGCCCGCCTACAGAACAGCCGCGAATCAGCTTCAACGTAAAGTTAGGACTTGCCTCGCGGAACTCCGAGACGCCCAGATGAACGGTCTCATGGCGAATATCTCCCCGTCCCACCAAGCGTACTATAGTATGGCCCGAGCCTTACGCGTAGACACCGCCTCTCACTATCCTCCTCTTACTTGCCCCGATGGCACTACTGCCTTCGTAGTCGAAGAGAAAGCCGAATGCTTCGCTGACAGCGTTGCTTCACAGTGCTCGCCCAGCACGTAACCCGCGAATCCCTCTCACATCAAAGCGGTGGAGGACGAGACTCACTCCCCATCACCGCTGACCCCGTTAAAGTCTCTAACAATGAAATCTTGCTTCTCATTAGAAATCAAAAATCAAAAAAGGCTCCGGGTGCGGATGGAATTTCCAATAACGCACGAACAATAACGGTGCTTACCTTGTTAGCTATCATCTTCAATGCCTGCTTTGACCATAGCTAATTTCCAAAAGCTTGGAAAGAAGCGATTGTCATAGGTATTCCCAAGCCGGGTAAACCTCTGAATATCCCGGCTAATCACAGACCCATCAGCCTTCTCAAGGCCATGTCAAAACTTCTCGAAAGATTCATACTCTCTCGAATGCGGAACCATCTGTTTCCAACGAATGGCGATCCTCTCATTATTCCCCACCAGTTCGGCTTTCGCGCTAAGCACTCCTGCCCTCAGCAAGTCCATCGAACCGTCGATTATCGTCGATCGATCCGCGTCGTAATAAAACAGTCACGGTTTTCTTTGACGTAGCCAAGGCTTTCGATAAAGTCTGGCACAGCGGTCTCGTTTATAAACTCTACAAAATAGGTTTACCGGATCGCCTAGTCAGATTAATCGCGTCGTTTCTCAAAGACCGTACGTTTCGATTTAAACATGAAGGCACGCTCTCCGCGCCTCATCCCATAAAGGCTGGAGTCCCTCAAGGCTCAGTCCTCGCCCCTCTGCTGTACACCGTGTACACCAACGACATCCCCATCCCGCCGAAAGGCGTCGAACTCGCCCTCTTTGCAGACGACACCGCCCTTTACACTAAAGGTCACGTGGTCCCGAATAACATCACCAGACTCCTAAAGGCCGTAAACGCCCTCGGTGTTTGGTTTCAAAAATGGCGTATCGATGTCAACCTAGAAAAGAGTTCTGCTATTCAATTCGACTACAAACTCCGTAATCGCTACAACGATCCCCACATTCGAATGTTAGGTATTCCCATCCCATGGAAGCGCAGTATTAAATACTTAGGCGTCACCTTAGATCAGACGTATTTTTTCAAACCACACGTCGATAGAGTAACGAAACTCGCGCGTTTTTACTTAAGCCGCCTATATAGTATGTTAGGTAGAAAAAGTAAAATGTCTTTCAGAAATAAACGTACGCTTTATAAGGTCTGCGTTAGACCCGTCATGTCATATGCCTCGCCAGTCTTTGCCCACGCCCAACCCTCCGTCCTGCATAAACTGCAGGTAGTTCAAAATCTCTTCTGCCGCAGGGCCACAAACGCACCTTGGTACGTGCGTAACGCGGACCTGCACAGAGATCTTGAACTACCTACAGTGCAACAACACCTGAAAACACTCTCAGAATCGTTCTTCAAACGCGCCGAAACCCATCCCAATCATCTTGTTCGAGATTCAGTCTCATATACTGCTCCTGTCTTAAATTTGAAATTCAAAGTCGCTAGACCGAGAAACGCGCACACTGGCGAACCCAGGCAAATAACTGTAGATCTCGAAGCCCTTCAGGCCGCAAATTCGAATTCTAACGTAAATTCTAATTTTAACGTAAATCCGAATTAATGCAATAAAATTTTATTTTCCAATTTTTAATGTTTTTAATTATTTACTTTTCATTTTGAGCAACTTCAGTGCTAGTTTTCACCTTCAGTGCTTTGAGCACCTTCAGTGCTATGTAATCCCAGCGGGTGACCCCTTCTGGGCCCCGCTAGCGCGGCCTCTTTCTCCAATTGACCGTCGCTCAGATGAAGGCTGAGTGGCAAAAATGCACGAGCCGACAGGGGGTTTTTTAGTGGGTAGTGGTTCTGTTAGGCGTCGGGACGAGTCCCGCATAACCTGGATCGCGCGCGCCAGAGTATGCGTCAGAGCATTTTTTATCCTCCTGCCCTTCCGTGGAGGGGAACAAAAAAAAAATGATTGCCGACAGTCGGCTGGAAGAGATCGTTTGAAAGTGGTTAGACCGTCGCTGTATTGTATTTTGAATCATGATTACAAATTGTTATGCTTTTTTTACTGTATATTTATTTTGATGTACAATAAATTGTATATAAATAAATAAATATTCATTGTGCCCAAAGAAATTGTGCGATATCTAATGGTAATTCGGTATGTAAAGTAATTTTGAAGTATCTTTTTTATATTTTTTTCCGAAGTAATCAGATATTTTGAGATAAAAAATAGTTTTTAATATTATAAATATTTGAATATTTCTGATTTCTGTGGAGTATTTAATTGAAATCAATTTTTAAAGATTTTCTTATGACGACGTCTCAGAGTACTTACTTTTTAAAAATGGCATTATTAAGTTTTATACTGCTTGGAATGAACAACTGTGCAATTTTCTACGTATTCTTCGGTGTCCTTGTCATGTCATTTATAATGTTAAATATAAACTATTTAACATTATAAATGACATTTCAATATTGGCTTTACTATTATGTTTTTTATCTGTTATTTACCAAAGTTGATGAAAGACGTAACTTGTGTGCTAAGTGTCCTAAAAACAGGAAAATGTGACAAAAAATATTTCCATGGATTACTGTCACCGTTATTAGTTGTAAATATTGACTTGACAGTTTAAGCAAAGAGTAAAATTAGAAGTCATATAGATGTTGAATACTTCACGATAATTTGCGTGTTATCGTTGAAATAAGCTCGATCGCATTATTTTGCGAGTAATTAGTGACAAAATATATTATAGAAAAGTGATACTTTCAAATGGCTTTCGAATTACAATCTGAATTTTTTTCTTTACATAAAGAATTGACAACGTACCGTTTTTCTAACATGTGTATGTTTTCTGGCATAGCAGAAATAGACCTAATAGACAATTCGCAAAAAAAGAATAGACCCTATTTCTTTTTTTGCGAAATAATCCCACCTCCGTGATAAGCGGGGATAATGTAGATATGTCAGATCTGAACGATCGCAAGTCTGTATCTCCGTCAGAAATAATAAGTGGGGGCTCTCAGTCTCGAGATGGTTGTGGACGTCATGAAGATTGTAGTGTACTTCTTGGATGTAAGAAAAGTGCAGTTTTAGGGAGAAAGAGTGCATTTGCAGTTGGCTCTCCATTTCGATTATAAAGAAAGTTATATGATTCAACTTGCAATCTCTTTCATGAATATTTGGAAACAAATATCACTTTACTTGCAAACATCTATCCTGTAATTGGGATGATTGGGAAACTTACTGTTGTTAGCACTAGTTAGTTGCGCAGGGGATAGAATTTTCTCATTAACGACTTCATTAAAATAGCATCAATTACTCAGAACGCCTTCATTAGTTTACACGTTCTCTTTGTTTGACACAACAAAGTTTCGCGCATCGTTGCACAGTCACTTGCTTGTCGGTATTTTATAGGATGCATTGTATGCATCATGATTGTACGTATCACGTAATCATTGTATGCAACTATTTTTTACAGGGATCCATGTCATGATCCATTCTCGATACATAATATTTTTTTTTATTGAAAAAGGATTAGAGGTTTGCCTCCTATTCTTGCAATGCACATAAGCACGATTGTTCAATACACGCTCTATAACTTTGCAAAGTATGGAGGTGATTGCAATATGTCAATATGGTTGCATGTTAGCCAGCTTCCAGGATTAAGGGACCTTTCCGGATTCCAGAGAGAGTCGATACAGGCGCGTTAGAAGGGGAGACAACTTAGCTGCGCAGTGTTTTAACACAACTGCAGGTATGCCCTTCGAGAATACATTTACTGTATTTTCGAAGGGCAAATCGTCGTGTAAGGAGAGATCTCGGGTCCAGTAGGCAAGCACTAAGAATGAATGTATAAAGTGAATCAGTCAGTCACGCTAAATTTGTTCTCCGCTCGGAATGAGTGACTTAGTACCGATAGGTCAATTCTGGCTAAATATAGAATGATAAAAATCGATTTTTATTGTCGTTCATTCATCGTTCGCACTTTACATAAAACATGATTGGTTATTTTATAAAATCATTCATATCGGTAATCAATGGCAACAAGTTTACTTATCTTGAAATTTATTCTTTTCTATAAAATAGATTGTTGAAGGTTTTTGTATTTGGAATAAGAAAGGTTTTTATTTTATTTTAATTAATTTATTTATTTTTATTCTGCCATAAACAGTAATTATATAAAACACAGTGCTATAAAAAACAAATTACATATTTCTTTAGACAAATAATGCCCAAACTAATTTTAATTTAATTTTACAATTTTTCAAGCTCTGCTGCCAAAACAATAAATATTTTTTTAAAATAACTATAAATAAAAGGTAAATATTTATATATGTTGAACTAAGTAATAGTCTAAGTACAAGTTCGTAATGGTTATCATAACAAAAAAGATGTGACCTATTTTCGACAATAATTACAACTTGTTAACCCTTTGGCCCGCCGTTACTCAGCCTCCTTTATTTACAAACAAGAATATATACGAAAAAACAAAAGAAAAAAGAAAACTAGAACAATATATTCGTTTTTTGCTCGGACCATTTTTAAATAAACGGTTTTGTCTCGTTCAAGAAAGAGCTCCCCAGGAACAACTTAGCTCCTCAATCCATTTATTGTTATACTTTTTTTTTGGAACATGAAATTAGTAACCGTGAAGGCGAAAGCCCGGCTTTGCTTTAGCCATCTTTGAGAAGCCTTTTTTGAATTTTCCGAGATTCCCTTGTGAGAATGGGGAATCTAGACATATATTTTATTGACAAAGTGATAGTAATAAATTATTGGGAAAGCTGAGAGAGCCAAATTGGATTTGTGTTAGCAGTGCTAAAGACCTTTTTATTGCCATACTTTATTCATTTCAAAAATTAATTAGAATCTCTGAAATACCTACATTGTGCTAGCTAGCCCCTACAGTCTATAAAGTCGTATTATATTTGCACGTATTTATACCTGAATACAGCCTAAATGCAGGTCATGTCCAGTGATCCTTATTGATTGTGTTTCTTTTTGGGATTTCAGCTGATTTAATTCCTGGGCGTGGCAAGAATATTTTCAAATAAGTTTAAATGCTGGTTTTCTTATTTCTAAAAATAATAGAATGTTTCCTTTGAGTAAAACTTGCCATATCCAGTATTTAGAGTATTTTCCCTTCAGGCGGCATAGCTAAATTCCAACCTGTATGTAAATCAATGCGGCGGTAGTAAATAAAATAATGATACGCAAACTTTTTAGAATTTCTTCGTTTTCTTTAATATGTACCAATGAAAGTATAAATATTGAGGCCACTAAGTATTGGTCCATTTCTGCCTATCAATCCATCTGTTTGGATTATTTTTCAGAAATACGTCTACACTGAACGTATGTCAAAAGAGAACTAGCTGAGGTGGAATCAAAAGCTACATTTTCCATCCGGAACCAACAAGATAATTTATTTCTTTATCGGCTTTGGCGCAGCTTGCAATGAAATTCAAATAAAAAAAAAACTATACTTTTCTGAAAACAAGGAACAAGGAAGACAGACAGTTACTGTGTATAAGTATTTTGAAACTTGATAAAAAATATTTACTTTTGGTAACGCTAGTTTGGAATTTTACTTATTTTGGTGTTTGATTCTTAATCACGAAAAAACGGCTAAATGTATTTTGGTAAAATTTGGCACATAGTATAGTTAAAATAAGACCTGAAATAACACAAAGGCTAATTTTGATAACCCGAAAATTAACGTAAACGGAAATTCCGCGCGTACAACATATCATAATAAAACCCTGAAGTTACATAAGATAAAAAAGATACCCACATATTACCAAACTGTACATTCTCCTCATATTTACGTGACTTTCCAATTTTGTACAAGAAATAGCTCAATTTACGAAGTAACCCTAAGGAACAAAGACTCTAGAAATTCTGAAAAAATGGAGTTACCTTGGAAATATAAGCTGAGGTGCGATTGATGATTCATTTAACGAAAATACGTGTTGTGCATAAAGCTGAAATGTTTATAGAGCACATGAGCTCTAAAAACATTATACATTAATATTGTTAGCTAGCACCTACAATACAAGTACGTGACTAATCGTTTCCAGCATTAGCCAAGGAACTTGCTTACATAATATTATAATTACTTTAGTTTTAATGAATGTTTTGTTGTTCCAGTTGTTGGTACACCGTTAATAAAAAAGTAAAAATACTGAGTTTCTTTGCTTTCGCGCTTCAACTGTTAGGTTAACATGGAACTTTGTGTGTAAGTTCTCAGAAGTACAAACAAGAACATAGGGCGACTTTCATCCAGATATACTACTCTTCCCGAGGGACACCTGGTCCTGGATACCTTGGTGAAAAATGGCGGTAACGCGTAATGATCTCACTCATATCAATACAAGTAACAAAGAAAGTTAATGAAATCTATTTCTAAAGGCATTTTTTAAGCATAAAATAGAGATAAAATAAAAATGAACTTACAGTTTAAAATTAAAACCTGCGCAGTAATCATAGTTTCTATAGTAAGACAAAAAAGGTACATAACTATACATTTGTTAATCAAAACTTTCTACAAATGTGATGAAGCGGAAAATACATAATTTTCTCTTTTTATTTTAAATCATAGTTTTTGCAAAATGTTGACTGTCCTATTGTTAATTAATGTTTTTATTCTGTAAAGCCTATCCTTATGTCATTTGATTTATGTACATACATTTTTGAAGCAGACGTTATATCAAACGTGATGATGATAGCAAACATCTACTAAAAATTAATTGTCCTAACCTAGACTTACACTTTACTTACCGAAAGGGGAAAAAGAAGACGGAATATTAAATTTCACACGACAAAATCACATGTCTCAAGAAAATTAAAAATGTAAGTAGGTGTTCAATGTGCCACCCTCCACCGCAATACACAAACGACACCTACATAAAACATTTCTTTCTAAGTTTGCAATCATTACCTTAGAGTCAGATAAAGTTTGTTTCAATTAGTTTTGAATATTGTCAACCAGTTGTCCGTAACTTTCAACAATACAAGGATAGTCTTGTCCTGAAAAATGATTTTGTACTTTACAAGTTACTTAAAAATAACATAGTACTGGACACTGACTACAAGTTACGATAGTTCGTAGTTATATTCGTAACAAACTATTTGATTGCGTTGTGAGCACACTTCCTTAACTCACTTAAAAGATTAAACTAGCAAGTTTCTGCTGTCAACTATTACTACGGACTTCTCGCTTGAGTCTTGTTAGTTGCCAAGAATAGGTGTTGACATTTTTATGTGGAAAGTTATGAGGAAAATCTATTTATCCCCTTATTATAAGTTATTGTAAGACAGAATAGTGAACAACTCACTAACTTTATCAAAAGTGCTGGAACTGAATTCTATATTTTATCCTTCTGGAAATTAAGAACATATATAATAGTCTTACAGGATTCGATTACAGGTACGTAGAAGACAGGGTGGAAATCCTGTTCAATCAATCACCGACTATAACAAGGCCTACGACTCAACATCTACGAGTTGTTTAAAGCCCGACGTATAAGCCCATCTGAGAATCTAAGACATAATGACTTAGAAATGAATTATCCGGATTTGATTAACCTTTCTTGTTTGAAGGGATCTTTTGGTGATTCTTTATTTCGTCACCTAAATAAACCTTAACATTTTATTCTATAACATTTTATCCGCATTATAAGTAATTTAAGTTAAGTATTTTACATTGTAATATGTAAAATACTTAACAGGTTTGAATTCAGAAAGACGAATTGGCAAAATCTCTCATAATTGTTCGTAGCCGAGCCGAAACCCTTAACCTTTAATTAAGATTAACGATTCCAAATCGCAATAGATCTGCACCTTGCCCCTTTTCAATAGGTAACGGAAGCAAAAAACAGAGATTATCCTGACTATTCTTCCTTTCGGTCGAAAACTACAGAACAAAGGCATATACAGTACGACCAAGATATCTGTTCAGTAAAGGGTGGCGCTGTGTTCTATACGTAAATGAAGTTAAACTTTTGGTCCCGTTACAAATTGCTTTAGTTTCAGTCTTTGCTTCTTAACAAATAAGTTGGTGGCAGGGTAAAAAAATTGTGGACGAAAAAGGCAAACTTAAGTCTAAATTTGAGCAATTTGTCTTTTTGATCTATAACGGCTTGCAGCGATTAGGCTGCCATGTTGTCAATAAATTGTATCAAAGGTATTGAGATGTCACGTTCCCGTGTAATCAAGTACTTTTATTTTCAAAAGCGCTTGAATGAAAGTGAAAAGACCTGTCAAATAGTCCATGAGTTTAATATCGCCTAAGTAGGGTATTCTAGTGATTAATTAATTAAAGCTTGATTTATAAGCACATTTGTAGTTTGTAAAGTAGTTACTTGGGTTTGCTTATGGTTTCCTTAAAAGCCCATTAAACTATCACGAAAAGTTTTATTTAGAAACTTAAACCATAGAATAATTAAATGTTAAAATACCAATAAACTTGGTTACGAAAATATTTAATCCGGAAGATTAGATCGTAGCCATATAAACGCACTTAAAAAAATAAGCATCCCAGCAGTTCTCACTTAGGAGAGTAAGGACATAAGTGGCAAATGAGACTATTATATTGTTACCATATTAAATTTTAAGGACTTGAAACACAAAATTGCATTCAAGAATTCAAACTTTATCGTTCTCAGATTATTTTCCAAACTTATATTGTATTGAAATAACCTAACGCTATTAATATGTCATGGTTACAAGAACTTTTTGTAAAAGCTGCGTGATATTTGCACCCTTTTCCGAATATTAACATTAAGCATTAAAAGCATACTTACATACCTCGTTTTTCGGTATGCAGGATATTTTATTAAGGGTAAAATATCCACCTCCAAACAAGGTGATTTGACTCGGTGTCCATTTGCTCTGTTCGTGTTAACATCCACAGGTTTGACAATCAATAACTGTTAGAATCGTTCATAACCCGGCCGATGTGATGTGACAGTCATTTGTCTATTCCTGTCTGCCTGTGACAGCACTCATAACCAAATGTCGAAGTTGAAGATGTTTATGTAACTTTTACTGGCTTGCAAATGCCAAGCGATCATTTTGTATTAGGTGGACATCATAAATGGAAATGTTTCATTAAAGTTAAGAAAACGCTTCGCCGACCGTAGGTTTAGTTGTCATCGCTCGTGTTATGTGACTGTTTCTTGTTTTTAATCCCAACGTGGTGGTTTATGAAGGAACGACTTTAACCGGCCCAGATAAGATATCAACTCTATTGCCATTAAGTTTCAAGTATTCGTTTTTTTAAGCTGATATTGTATCTGTATTTTACTGATCTTTGTTTCAGTGTATATTGGCGTTGTACATGGCTTTACTTTGTAAAGTACCTAGTTTGTATTCATTAAGTCAGTGACAGTAAATACTGTAAGAGCACTACGGAAATTGCTTTTCATAAAACTTGTTGAGTATTAAGGTAGAGAATGATATACGAATGGCGAGTGACAACGGTAATGAAATTAGCGATGGGCATTCGTAATTTGATCCTTCTTCTTTACATGGTATAAAACAAAGTCGCTTCCCGCCGTCAGTCCCTCTGTACGCTTAGATCTTTTGACAACGCAACGGATTTTAGTGTGGTATTCATTAATAGATAGAGTGATTCAAGAGGAAGGTTTATACGCATAGTTTAATATTGTTTTGTGTTAGTTTGTTGAAATATTACGACAATTAATCATGATGTCGGATGAAATCAAGCCGACTGAGAGTTTAGAAGAATGTATTTCAAAAGAAATACAGTCTTATTCTTCTGAAATGTAAAAAAATAATGTACGATACAATTGTTCCTTTTTTAAAGGTTTACAGAAAAAATCTGCGAAGGCATATGTTTGTCTTTTATGAGTAGTTTAATATACTCATTTTAATGTTTAAATAAATGGTCACTTACAATGTTGTAATTAGAGAGCTATGCAGACGGATACCATATTAATCCTTATCCATTTAATAAATTTGTAACCTTAAGCATTTCATTCTCATTATAATTGCCCTTTACACCATATACCGCTTTAAAATCATATCTTAAGACTTATCGCAATACACCACTTTACACCATACACCACTTTAAAATCATATCTTAAGACTTATCGCAATACAGCACTTTACACCATACACCACTTTAAAATCATATCTTAAGACTTATCGCAATACGCCACTTTACACCATACACCACTTTATAATCATATCTTAAGAGTTACCGCAAAAATAGAACTATCGCGCTTCAATATAAATTCTAGCTAAAAACTATACAAGCCGGGCAGTTACCTGCCCTGAGGGCTTAACTAGACTTTAATGACTGTATTTGTATTTTTTTATGTTACCTATGGTGATTGTGTGACCGAAGACTGAAGTTGCCATATATTCAAATTTTTGGCTATGTTTTATTTTTAGTGTTTTTGTGGAAGATTGCAGTTGCGATGGTTTTGCTTTATGCGGTGAATCACTCTAAAGTTCAAGGTCGCATTTTTGCTTTGTGTTTTGTTTTTACTTGCTTATTTCAAAATTCAAATTGATAGTTGTGAGCATATTTTTTTATTCTTTGATTGAGTACATTTCATCAAAGGTCATTTGCGTCAAATTAGTTATTTTTTTCATATGCAGTCATTCTTTACGTTTTAAATAATTGCAGGATAGATAATAAGAAACGTTTAAAATATTTCAAGTAGATTTAATGAACCTAACATATAAAATCTTAATCCATGCTCGACGCAACAATTTGATGCGACACGTCACATAAGAAATTTAGGCATATATACCGGTTGAAACATAAGTCGTAAACAGAAATATGTGTTTCTTACTGTTTAACTTTAGTTTAAACATGTGGACGTGACAACAGGCAAAAATATGCAAACGTTGTTTGATGATACGTTAATTAGAAAAATTGTTTTAAATTTACTGAGTCTCATGGTCACCTTAATTGCTACATGGCATGTTTCTAAGATTAGGTAATAGGAAGATAGGGTGACCATAAGATTGGTATTTTTGCTATTTAAAATATTATTAATACAGTTGAATTGTTTGCTTCTAGAGTTAATGCAATGAATTTGCCTTAAATGCTCCGTTACCCGTGCGAAACCGGGCCAGGTCACTAGCCAATCATATTTTCAAAAACTATATGAAACGAAGCTATAAAAAGCCAGTTTTTTACTGTATTCGTAGCTAGCAAACGAGCACGCAACCTGCCTGATGGTAAGTAGCATCCGCACCCGTGGACATCATTAATAATAATAATAATAATCATCAGAAAGCCACTATACTAAACGCATGCCGAATCATTCGAAAGTTTTTAAAGTCGTCCATATATCTTCTCCCTTCACACTTGGCTAACGCCCGTGAAGTGAACACCTCTTCAGGTGAAAGAGAGAAATTAATTTAAAATTTAATACAATAATAATAATAATAGTGATCTTTCGCTGTACATTAGCTTGCTTGGCAAAGATGTTGTATTTATATAATCGCAGAACAAAATTTAATTACAAATATATTATGTCAGAAAAAAGTATAGACATTGTATGGGGCGTACCTTACACCGTGACTAGTCTGATAAAACAGCTGAATTACGTTAAATAACTAATTTATTATTGCCCAACTTATTATATTATTCTAAATGAGTGGAACGCGCTATATGGGTGATTGCTAATTACGAACTGAACGAGTCTTTAGAACTATACATGAAAACGTGCTTGATGAAGTAAAATGCTTTTTTTTTTTTTTTTGTTCCCCTCCGCGGGAAGGGCAGGAGGATAAAAATGCCCTGACGCATACTCTGGCGCGATTCCAAAGTTATGTGGGACTCGTCCCGACGCCTACCAGGACCATACCCACTAAAAACCCCCTGTCGGCTCGTGCATTTTTGCCACTCAGCCTTCATCGGAGCGACGGCCAATTGGAGAAAGAGGCCGCGCTAGCGGGGCCCAGAAGGGGTCACCCGCTGGGATTACATAGCACTGAAGGTGCTCAAAAATTAAAAGTAAAATAAAAACATTAAAAATGAAAAGTAAATAATGAAAACATTAAAAATTGAAAAATTAAATATGCATTAATTCGGATTTACGTTAGAATTAGAATTTACGTTAGAATTAGAATTTGCGGCCAGAAGGGCCTCGAGATCGCGTGACAGTCTGGTGGATGAGTACGTTTGCGCATTTCTAGGCCTAGCGACTTTGAACTTCGAGTCTAACACAGGAGCAGCATATGAGACAGAATCACGAACTAGAGGATTGGGATGGGTTTCGGAGCGTTTG
Organism: Marasmarcha lunaedactyla; assembly: GCA_923062675.1. Classification (NCBI taxonomy): domain Eukaryota; kingdom Metazoa; phylum Arthropoda; class Insecta; order Lepidoptera; family Pterophoridae; genus Marasmarcha; species Marasmarcha lunaedactyla. The sequence goes on along the minus strand of OV281343.1, from coordinate 9,744,737 downwards.
AAGAACGCTTCAGAGAGTGTTTTGAGATATTGTTGTACTGTAGGCAGTTCAATATCTCTATGCAAGTCCGCGTTACGCACGTACCACGGTGCGCCTGTGGCCCGGCGGCAAAAGAGGTTTTGAACTACCTGCAGTTTGTGCAGGAGGGAGGGTTTGGCGTGGGCAAAGATTGGCGAGGCATACGTCATGACGGGTCTAACGCAGACCTTGTAAAGTGTACGTTTGTTTCTAAAGGACATTTTACTTTTTCTACCTAACATGCTATTTAGGCGGACCAAATAGTGACGAGCGAGTTTCGAAACTCTTTCGACGTGTGGCTTGAAAGAAAGCGTCGGATCTAATGTGACGCCTAAGTATTTAGTACTGCGCTTCCAGGGGATGGGAATGCCTAACATTCGAACGTGGGGGTCGCCATCGGGACGACGGCGTTTGTGGTCGAAGCGCATCGCAGAACTCTTTTCAGGGTTCACATCGATGCGCCATTTTTGAAACCATACACCAAGGGCGTTTACGGCCTTTTGGAGTCTGGTTACAAGGCGCCGAACACCGTGGCCTTTGGTATAGAGTGCGGTGTCGTCAGCGAAGAGGGCGAGTTCGACGCCTTTCGGCGGGATGGGAATGTCGTTGGTGTACACGGTGTACAGCAGAGGGGCGAGGACTGAGCCTTGAGGGACTCCAGCCTTTATGGGACGAGGTGCAGAAAGCGTGCCTTCGTGTTTAAATCGAAACGTACGGTCTTTGAGAAACGACGCTATTAACCTGACTAGGCGATCCGGTAAGCCTATCTTGTAGAGTTTATAAACGAGACCGCTGTGCCAGACTTTATCGAAAGCCTTGGCTACGTCAAAGAAAACCGCGACTGATTTATAACGACGCGGATAGAAACCGTCAAGTATATACTCGACGATTCGGTGGACTTGCTGAGGGCAGGAGTGTTTAGCGCGAAAGCCGAACTGATGGGGAATAATGAGAGGATCGCCATCCGTTGGAAACAGATGGTTCCGCATTCGAGAGAGTATGACTCTCTCGAGAAGTTTAGACATTGCCTTGAGGAGGCTGATGGGTCTGTGATTAGCCGGGACGTTCAGAGGTTTGCCCGGCTTGGGAATGCCTATGACTGTCGCTTCTTTCCAAGCTTTTGGAAAGTAGCTATGGTCGAAGCAGGCATTGAAAATGATAGCTAATAAGGTAAGCATCTGTTGAGGTAGGTGCTTAAGTGCGTGGTTGGAAATTCCATCCGCACCCGGAGCCTTTTTGGACTTTTGATTTCTAATGAGAAGCAAGATTTCATCATTAGAGACTGTGACAGGGTCGGCGGTGATGGGAAGAGAGTCTCTGCGAAAGACTTCGTCCTCCACCGCCTGGATGTGTGAGGGATCAGCAGGTTGCGTGCTGGGCGAGCATTGTGCGGCAATGCTGTCGGCGAAGCATTCGGCTTTCTCTTCGAGTTCGAAGGCAGTAGTGCCGTCGGGACGAGTGAGAGGAGGAACGTGAGAAACGGTGTCTACGCGTAAGGCTCGGGCCATGCTATAGTACGCTTGGTGGGACGGAGAGATATTCGCCATGAGATCGTTCATCTGAGCGTCTCGGAGTTCCGCGAGGCAAGACCTAACTTTACGTTGAAGCTGATTCGCAGCTGTTCTATAGGCGGGCGTGGGATACTTCTTGGCTCTCCGGAGAGCCGCGTTTTTAGCTTTAATAAGATTGCTAACGGCTAAGGGAAGCGTGGGTTTGCCTTGCTTAGCAACCTTTTCGTTGTCACTGATGGCTGAGTTGATAGCATCAGTGAGAGAATTTACTAAAGAATCGATTTTATCCGGGCTATCTAATTGTTCGGGAGAGATCGCGAGTGGAGAGTTCGGAGCCTCTAAGGCTGAAACTAACGTATTTTTAAAACCTTTCCAGTTGGTAAAGGTCTTAGGAGATGAGGCGTTATCGTTCGGCGGTCCTAGCACGAGGGAAACGGGGCGATGGTCGGAGCCTAGGTCATCGAGCGGTTCGATAGACCTTAGATCAAGATTGATTCGCTTGATAATTGCAAAGTCGAGGATGTCAGGAGAGTAGGACGGGTTGTTGGGATAGTGAGTGGGAGTGATGGGGGATATGACGTCTAGGTCAAGGGAGTTAGTGATGTCGAGGAGAGCGATACCGCTGGTGTTAGTCGATAGGCACGTCCAGTCAGTATGTTTGGAGTTAAAGTCTCCGAACATAATGACTGAATGGCCGAGGGCGAGAATGGCCTCAAAGTCGCTGCGGATTGGTCTGGTACCACTAGGTATGTAGATTGAAGCTATGATGATGGTCGGATGACCAGTCATAGCCAATCTACACACAGTGGCTTCCATGTTGAGGAGAGGAGGGGTAGGGAGAGGACAGCAATGGAAACCTCTTTTGTAATATATAGCGGTGCCGCCGAAACCGTCGGAGTTGGGCCTATCGTTACGAATAAACGCGTACTTAGGTATAGCGAATCCCCTGGAGCGGTTTGGAGTAAGCCATGTCTCCTGGAGAAGGAATAAGTCAGGTTCTTTGTTCTGAAGGAACAGTTTAATCTCGGGAAGGTTGGTGTTCAGGCTACGAGCGTTAAAAGATATTAGGGATAAGCCCTTGGGTTTGATACGACAGGACGCGGGATTCGCGGGTCTAGACATTATAATTTATTATTTACGAATTTATACAAAAATAAAAGAATTTACAACGAACTTAGGAGCGAGTGATGCTCGGCTAACGCGAATAAACGCTCTTGAGGAGAGCGGGCGGCTCGCAGTTTGCGTGCGAGCACGGAAATTTCGTTAATATCGACGTTTTGAATAACGTCGAATACGGTCTTCATGTCCTCAGCCAACGACGACTGAGGTGCGGATGACGGGGAAGGACGCGGCCCTACGGGAGCTACGGGAGCTGGGATGGGTCGGGAAGTTGCAGGCGGAACGGCCGGACGCTGCCTCCAAGACAGAGCCGGAGTAGGCGTCGGCTGAACGGGCTTTGCTTCCGGGGGACCCCGGTTGCGCAGCGGCGGGAAGTTAGCGTGAGTGAGCGGCGGCGCCGGTTTAGGCGCGACCCTCTTGGCGGTGGAACGCGGAGCACGCGGGCAGCCCCTGTAGTTAGCTGTGTGACCAGACTGGCCGCACAGCACACAGGCAGGGGGGGAAGTGGATTCGGGAGTGCGAGTGCACTCCTTTGTGAAATGTGGATCCAGGCACTTAACGCACCTGGGGGGAGCTGAGCAGTTAGCCGCTGCGTGGCCGTAGAGCTGGCAGCGGTGGCACTGCCCAGGGTGACCGCGGGGGTTGGGACGCTCAACAGAGATATTTGAGAGTCCGCAAATTGTGCGAGCCTCTCTAAAGATCTCCCTCGAGTTGGGAGTATTCGACAAGATTACCAACGCTAAGGGAAAACGCCTACCGCGGTTGGAGTGCATCTTGTGCACTGCTGTGACCGGGAAACCCTGAGACTTAAGATCATCGAGGATGTCTTCGTTACTGAGTTCGAACGGGACGCCCCGTAGTACAGCGCGGATCTTACGCTCCTCCGGGAGGGCGTAGGTGTGATACGCGATTTGGTTTAATCCGAGTAACCTGGTAAAGGCGCGGAAGTCGTCGACGGTCGCTATTTGAATCTTGATTGTATCGCCAGCGTTGGCGGCTTTTAGGTAATTAATTTTGTGCACTTTGCACAAGTTTGAAACCGCGGTCCAGCGCGCTTTTTCACGCAGGAAGACGGGCGGAGGGAGCTGAGGTTTCGGCGGGACGGGAGCGCAGCGCGTCGCTGGCTTCGATGTGACCGACGGAGACGCGGTTACTACGAGCGATTTTAACGGCGCGGGGGCTGGTGTTGAAGACACCGGGGAGGGCTCGGGTATTGAAGATACCGAAGCTTTCTTAGAGCACTTCTTGGAGCGCTTGGCGACGAGTTGAAACGCGGGCTCAGGAGAGCCGGTTAAGGTGACGGCATCTGACGACGTATCAGACGCGGGTTCGGAGTCGCTCCCGGGAGCGGTACGCTTACGACGCGACGCGTGAGAGGATGCGACCGATTCGCAGTCCATCTCGGACGAGGCGGGAGACGCGGGGGAGCTTAAGACCTGAGGGGTCTCGACGTTGGAGGCCTGAGGGGCCGGGGTTGAGGCCTGAGGGGCCGGGGACGCGATAGATGCCTGTAAGGCCTGCGTTAGTGCGTCAGCGGGTATGCTTACGCCGGACGCAGCGAGCGCCTGGGCGAACGACTTAAGAATATTAACAAGGTCCATTGGAGGACTTGGAATTATAAAATGTAATATATAAATATATAATGTATGCCTATAATATATAACAAATGCCTAGGATTCCTAAATAAAAACCTAGCGAACCCTAGCGGCAAACCTCCCTACCAGCGGTAGGGGGGCTGGGGAGAATAACTTAGAACTAACCGTAGTACGCCGAAGGCCGCTACCTAGAAACCTAAAAAAGGGTACGCAGGTAAAGAGTTGACCGCGTTAGGGTCAACCTTTACCGACAGAAAGGACAAATACACACGAAAACACACAAATATGATAGAAATAAATATGAAAATAGGAGAAAAATAAATAAAATAGAGAAGAGAAATAAATAAAAATAAAAAGGACTGGTTCAGTACAAATTCGTTGTCACCGTTAAGTATCCTTTGCACTGAAACCAGACTACTTACGCCGGGCACAACACTGCACTCAGCACAAGCACAACACAACTTAGCACAGCACTTTGAAGACTAAGAGGCTTAGTCGCAAAGAAAAATCGCACTTCGAAAGCACTCAGACGGAGTAGAAAGACTTAGGAAACCGTAGCACGGAGCCAACACGCTAGACTGTGACGTCAGTAAACTGAGCGCCGCGGAATGGCGGGAAGGGACCGATCAACGGAGAGCTGGGTCTTGCACGTCCGCACCGCGTGGCGATCGGAGCGAGAATCCTCGAAGTAAAATGCTGCGTTGCGACCTACTTAAGTATGTACTCCGTACATGCTCCCGGGGGAAAGAATTGCTGAATGAAATGAGGTAATGATGAATAACTACAATGAGTGATATGCTACAAGGTGAAGGGCATTTTAGACATAAATTAAGATCAAATTAACAGTAGGTACACTCCGTGATTCACGCACTATCGTCGGAAATTGTAAATACAGAACGGAGCACGGGCGACGTGCTTTTGTCTTTTGATTTGAAACTTTTGTGTCTTCGCACTGAAACATTTTTATCACATTTACACTCATTACTAGACGGAACACTAAACCGCACGCTGGGCTCGGGGGCCCCGGCCGGCGACGACGGCGGCGCGGGCTGTGCGCGGCGTGCAGCGCTCCTCCGCCACGCCACCGCCAACGCCAACGCTGCTACTGCTGCTACCACCACGTATATTGCAGTATAGTGGTGTATGTCGTGATAGGACATCCCTTCACTTAGCGGTGTTGCTTCCTTCATCTCATTTATCTGATTTTGTAGCTCTCCAAGTTGCTTGTTGTGAAGTTGGTGGTCGGGTTCAGATAACGTTTCCGACTTAGTCAGGGGGATATTTATAAAATGGTTAATAGGTGACATATCGATAGGTATCGTATCTCTTGAAATATTTAAGCTGGAAGTGTCCATTCTGTGTGTGTATACAGTAAACTCCTTCGTTTTTATAATGCAACCATGACTTACGCTTAATAGGCCGGCGAGAGTTACATCAAAAGCGGTTATTTGATCTGCACATATTATCTTAAGCGCACAGGTATTACAGCAATAATAAAAGTAGGTATTAATTGTGTTCATTTCTTCCCATTTGTCACTACAAAGGCTTGTTATTGTTTTACAGGTCCCTGAACTTTTGTCGACTTCGCAGAATGACTCATCGTCTCTGATTTTTACTATAGCGCGTCTTATGTTACATAATAATGTTTCTGCGTTTAAGTGAAGGCATGTTTGTATATCATGTTCGGTTATTGGGATAAGGGCGTCTTTTTTAAGGCTAGCGGCAACGTATACACTAATAGGCTTTAATGTTGTTATTTTCTCGTTTAACTGCTGCGGAATCGGTATAATTTTTAATAATTCAAAGGTATCTCTACTGATGAGTGGAATTTTAATTTCGAAGATCAGGTTGTGAGTAGTTATTTTAGTTCGAATTTTAAGTAATTTGTAAACTTATTTAAGTCACTTGAATCAATCGGTAAACTTAAATCGCTTGGTAACTTTCCTGATATTGTATTTAGCTGATTCAGTAGTTCCCCGGGCGAAATAAGGTGTAGGTTAAACATTCCATTATAAATGTTTGTAATAGTGTTTAAAGTTATTTCTTGCATGTTTTGAAGATGATTCAAAATGTTAAATGCCATTAATGCTGATTGAGTAAATTCGACAGATGTTGATATATTGTTAAAACTCTTTTCTATAATATTTAGGGAGTTTTCCATTTCGTTAATTTTTTTATTAACATATTTATGCTGTTTTTGCATCACGTTTTCGGTACGTTTTATGAAGTTGAACTCTGCTTCGACGATGGATGTTTGATTTTTCCAGAGGGCGGCTAAGTGGTTTTGGTTCGATCTTAAAAGTGTAATGTCCCTCTCATATTGCTCTGCAAATTCATCGTCGAGTACTCCAAACAATGTGTTCGCTATGTTGCCTACGACATTGACAAGGCCGCGCCTCCGTCGGGAACGCACCGAGTATTGCTGAGTTAGTAACATACGGTTGTAGTACTCGAGCTCTGCGTCACCGTGACGTAGTTGCGACATGATCCCGTCGCAGTGTGATTCCGTTCTTATCTTCGAACATATGCTGTCTAAGAATGTTAGGTATTTTGAAAATGCTGTAATGCCTTGCCAATAGGGGTCCGTGTTGAAATAAACGACGAGGTTCCAGTTATCTCTAATTATATGCATGTTCGATATATGGTCGAAATAAATGCCTTTATGCTCTTGAAATTTTGTTATATTATACTTAGATTCCACTGATGTTATGCTGTTAAAAAATAATAAAATTATGGATAAAACTGTTGTGGCAAAGCAGTAACGATTTTTGCGTATTCTTTTTGGCGTTTTCTGTTCGCTTAAGTCTGTTGTCTCGTTATCACTGTGTTCTTGTGTATTGCAGCAACGTTTGCTCTCGATTTGATTATTTATGGGTAATATGGATAGTTTGACGATAGGTCTTTTCATTTCGCCGTTTTTAGTTTTAAGCGTGACGACTCTCACATAGCCGTCTGTGCCAGGGTGAAGCTGAATAACTCTACCTAGGGCCCACTTTCCTGCCGGTAAGTTTGCGTCGTGTATAATTACTACGTCATTTAACTGAATATTTCTTTGCGGTGCTTTCCATTTACTTCTAGCAGATAACTGTGTTAGATATTCGCTTTGCCATCGCTGCCATATGTCATGCAATATTTTCTGTGTATGATGCCACCGAGTTCTTAGGTCAGTTTCTGTTTCGATCAATGTTAACGTGGGGCCACTACCTAGGAAATGTGCAGGTGTAAGAATGTTCAGATCTTCAGGATCTTCTGATAATGGGCACAGAGGTCTGGAATTAAGACAACCTTCAAGTTGTGCTAGCAATGTGCTATATTCTTCAAAAGTTAACTTTTGATCTCCTATTACTCTCTTCGTGTGATGTTTCAAGCTTCGTACTGCAGCTTCCCATAGACCTCCTGCCGAGGGCCATGAGGGCGCGTTGAAATGCCACGTAATACCTAGTTCGCTGATCTCCTTTCTAAATATGTGATCTTGCTGATATGATTTTATTTCTTCCTGTAGTATCCTGTTTCCTTTAATAAAATAGGTTCCTTGATCACTATACAGATGGGCTGGTGTTCCTTTTCTGGCGGCCATTCGGCGTAGGGCAGCTAGGAATGTTGATGAGGTCAGATCCGACACTATTTCCAAATGTATAGCCTTCGTGGCCATGCACACAAAGACTGCTATGTATCCTTTAGAACATTTGGTGCCGCGACCTTTGCTGGATTTTACGTAAACGTAGCCTGTATAGTCTACTCCCGTGTGGTAGAATGGTTTCGACATATTGCTTCTAGCTGAAGGTAAGTCACCCATCAACTGATGATGCTTAGATGGGTTTTGCTTTCTGCATGTCACACATAATCGTAATTGCTTTTTTACTAATCTATTGCCGCCGACAATCCAATAGTTTTGCCTAATTAATGCTTGTGTTAACCTAGCTCCACCATGAAAGGACATAGTGTGCGCATAATCTATGATGAGTATAGCTAATCGGCTGTCATTAGGTATGATGATCGGATGCTTCATTTCGTATGGTATTTCAGAATTTTCTAATCTCCCGCCAACACGTAAAATGCCAGAAGGGTCAAGGTAAGGGTTTAGGTTTTGTATTTTGCTTTTCGAATTAACGCCTTTATTTGCTTGTAAATTGCTTATTTCTTCTTTGAATAATTCGTTTTGTATATTTTTTATAATTGTTAATTTAGCTAATCTAAGTTCTTGTACTGTTAAATACGCTTGCTTTGCTGTTTTGCTATTTTTTAATCTCAATATCCACGCTACTATTCTAACTACTCGCAGAAATGAGCTGTGTTTATTTAATAATTGTGTTGTTAATGAGTCATCCGCTTGACCTTGAACTACATTTACATTCTTTATGTTTTTCAATTGCTCCTCCGTTGTATAAATATTGTTATTTAATTGTTCAGGCTTAAATTTTGCTAGCCAAGCGGGTCCCTTCTGCCACAAGGAATTGCTTATCATCTGGGTAGGGTATAAACCCCTGCTGGCCGAATCGGCAGGGTTTTCACAAGACTTAACATAATGCCAACAACTCGATGGCATAATCTCGAGGGTATTTTTTATTCTATTCGCTACAAATACCTTCCATTTATTTGATTCATTTTTCAGCCATGCTAAGACTACCATCGAATCGCTCCACCCATATGTTTCAATGTTATGCTGATTGAGACATTTCTTCACGTTATGCATTAATTTAGATAATAGCTGAGCTCCACATAACTCTAGTTGCGGTATAGTTAAGTTTTTGTTTCGAGGTACAAGTTTCGATTTTGCTGCTATTAAAGTTAAAGTTTGGCATTTTTCTATGCGTGCATAAATTACACAAGCATATGCTTGCGCCGACGCGTCACAAAATCCGTGTAATTGTATAATATCATCTGTTTGACATCCTATCCATCTAGGTATATTGTATGTGTTTATGTTGTATATATCTGCTCGTATTTTATTCCATTCATTGCTTATCTCTTTAGGTATTACGTCATCCCATTGAAGGTTTATAGAATAGGTATTTTGAAATAATAATTTCAATTTAGTGGTGATTGGAGTGAGCCAGCCTAAAGGGTCAAAGATCTTAGATAATTCAGATAAAAGTTGCCGTTTAGTAGGGCTGATTAAATTACTACTCAAGTTAAATTGAAATGAAAAATTGTCTTTATCAGAGTTCCAATATAATCCTAGTATTTTTGTCTGATATTCTGTCTTAAAGTAAAAAATTGTTTGATGTTCATTGTTTTCTTTACCCTCTAATATTTTTGAATTGTTAGTTGACCATTTTCGTAAAGTAAAACCTCCTAAATTTAGTAACTCTTGTAGCTGATTAATTAAAAGTTTTGCATGTTCGATCGAGTATGACCCATGGACTACGTCATCAGTATAGAATGCTTCTTCTACAACTTGGGCGGCCTCAGGGTAGGCTTGGCGTTCGTCCGCCGCCAGCTGGCGTAAGGTCATCATTGCCAGGAAGGGCGCCGCCTTAGTTCCATAGGTAACTGTAGCTAGTTGATATGATTTGATAGGTAGGTTTTCATGCTCTCTCCATACGATTTTTTGGTAAGTTTGGTGCGTTTCTGCTAAATTTACTTTTCTGAACATTTTCTCGATGTCTGCTGTAAAACCAAAGGGGAATTGTCTAAATTTTAAAAGTAATTCTTGCAGATCTTGTTGTAAGTTCGGACCTCTATGCATTAGATCGTTTAGGCTTAGGCCTGATGACGTATTTTGTGACGCGTTGAATACAGCTCTATATTTTGTAGTGCTACTGCTTTCTCGCTCTACACAATGGTGTGGTAGGTAACATTCTGATGGTGAGTTACTAAGGGCATGCTTCATATGATTTAAGGTTTCATACTCTTCTAAAAATAACTTATAACCTATTGCTAAATCAGGTTGCTTTCTAAATCTCCTTTCTAAGCTTAATAGCTGTGCTACAGCTATTTGTTTGGATGTTCCCAGCTTTTCACGCAACTGTTCCTTAAAGGGATACATAACTTCGTAACGCCCATTCGGCAAACGTTTCGTTGTATTTTTATAAAACTCTATACACCTCTGGTCATCTTCTGATGTTGACGTTTTTTCTGACGTTATATCTTCCAATTCCCAAAATTGCTTAATATCTTCGATGTTATTTACAACCACGTTACAATTGTAGGTTTTCACATTCCCACAAAGTAACCACCCTAGCTGGGTTTGCTGAGCGATAGGTTGTGCTGTATCTTCACCCTTGATGATTCCGCCCATGATAATTTCAGAGTAGCCATCAACCCCTAGCAATAAGTCTACAGGGCGACTAATGTGAAAGTCTGGGTCGGCTAAGTTGATATTGTCGATATAAGACCATGAAGGTTTGGAAAACGTTTGAGATGGGAGACGTTTTATCAGGTTATTCATAATAAGTGCGTTTAAATTAAATGAAAATTGGTTGTAAGTGGATGAGCATTCTATTTTGAGCATTCCTTTACAGTTATTCTCTGTTTGTCCTATACCAAAAATGACACCACTGCATTTTTGACGTTTGAGCCCTAAGGCTTGCGCTGCATGCTCTGTGATGAGCGATATTTGTGACCCTTGGTCTATGAGAGCACGCATGGTACGGTAAGTTCCGTCAGCTGCTAGGACATTGACATTTGCTGTTGCTAGTAGCATTTCTTGAGAATTATAATTATTTTGTGACACGTGTGACATAGTTCCTAAAGTCACGTTGTCTTGCGAAGTTGTAGGTTTTGCTTGAATTGGGTAATTACGTCCGGTGTTATATTTCAAATTTGCGAAACAGTCGTGTAATAAAGAATGATGACTTCGAGTACAGTAGCGGCAACGTTTTGCTGATCTGCATTTATTTCCATTATGATCGAATAAACAGTTTTGACAAATATGCATGTTTTGGACAGTTTTTAATTTATGTTCACTATTCATATTTATGAACTTATCGCAAGAATATAAGGCATGGTTTTCCTTGCACATTGGACAGGATTTACTGGGCACGTGGATGGCCTTTTGGTTAGGATATTGCCCCGGCTTTGGTTTTGCATTATAATTATTGCAAGAGAATTGCGGTTTTTTAAATGATGATGAAATATAGTTATGCGATGATGATTGAGGTCTAATATCCGGTTTTCTTCGGGCTGACTCTAACGTTGTAAATTTTGATTCTAGGTAGCTTAAAAATTCTTGAAGAATTGGTAATTCTCTTGGATTTGTGACAAATTCTAAATATTCGTTATGGCTGACGGGATCTAATTTTTGCGTTAAAATATGTACTAGTAGTGGGTCCCACGTTGCTATATCGACCCCCAGATTTTTGATGGCATGTAGGCACTCCGTAGTAACGTCGTGCATTTTCTTGATTTGGACAAACGATTCCTGATTAATAGTTGGTAGGCCTAGTAGAGTGTTAACATATGATGTAAATATGAGTTTCTTATTATTAAATCTATTATTTAAGATATCCCAACATACTTGGTAGTTCTCCGTGCTAATTGGCAGATGTTGTACTAATTTTTCTGCTTCGCCCTTAAGCTTGCATTTTAAAAATTGCATTTTTTGTGCACATGAGAGAGATGGATTTTTATGGATAGACTCCTGAAAAAGGTCTTTGAATGATACCCATTGATTATACTGCCCATAAAAGGTAGGAACATCCAAAACAGGGGTGGACTTTTCCCTGTGTGCGACGGACCATAGTTTCTTGTTGATATCTCTCTTCAACTCGTTAAACTTACGCTCATGCTTGCTATAGATCCTCTCATAGCTTTCGTCTTCTCCGTTCAATTCGCTGTCGATTTCCCAGTGGAGGCAATCGATCGCACCCCACCTGCTATGGAGGACCTTCAAGGCATCGTCAAACTCCCACTTATCCGAAAGTGTATCCACGTCAATGTTTGAAACGGTCCTTATAAATGCTTTAAAGTTTGCTGTTTGTTTTTTTATCATATCGTCGAGTTTACTGGTTGACCCTTAGGATCGAACCAAGGTTGGTACCGATACGCCTGGATTTTCCGTCGCGCTTTCCATCTCACCTTCGACGTCCTGCTGCGGCTGTCTGCTAGAACCTGCTGCCGCTGGACTCCTTTGTGTAAATGAAACCTGATGTTGCTGGCTAATGTAGTCTTTTACTGACTTGTACAGTTGAGAAGTTTGCTCGTACTCTCTATTAGTGAAATACATATGAGTTCTGCTCGCTTCCATGCTAAGCCTATCATGGTTGCCCTGATATTCTACCCAATAACCTTCTAAAGTTTGCAAACGCTTTTTAAAATAATCATTGGTCTTACGTTCAACGCTATCTTTTTTAAAGTTCGACAATAGTTTTTTAATTGCTTCCGAAATTTCCACCTGACTAAGATACAGTTCGTTGATATCCATTATGGAAAAAGATAAATGGAAAGATCTTACTTGAGCTGGCTGGTTGGTGCTGTAGACGCTAAGTGAGAGCGCGGTTTATCCACTACTGCTGAGTGCTCTGGTACCCGCTGGGTGGGTACCGCCCGGGGCGCGGTGGTTGTTGCTGCGAGCGCTGTCTGAACGCGCTGCTCTTGCTGATCGTGAGCGTGGCTCACGGGTTGTTGCTGCTGGATACGATATATTCACCCGCCGATAGCTTGTGGAGGGCTAATGCTGCTTGCTTGTTATGACGCGGTAAATATAGTATTTTTGCTAGATATGTGCACTGATAATTGATCACTGATATGCTTATCACTGCAATCCAAATTCGCTGGTGGAACCTCACGCGAGGAACGACGTAACCGACAATCGCGAGGTCCCTTTGCTCGAAGGACCACAACGATGTATGGGGCGTACCTTACACCGTGACTAGTTAGATAAAACAGCTGAATTACGTTAAATAACTAATTTATTATTGCCCAACTTATTATATTATTCTAAATGAGTGGAACGCGCTATATGGGTGATTGCTAATTACGAACTGAACGAGTCTTTAGAACTATACATGAAAACGTGCTTGATGAAGTAAAATGCTGCGTTGCGACCTACTTAAGTATGTACTCCGTACAGACATTTACATAAATATCGAAATAAGTTAATAAAATAATGTCAACAGTTAATTGTGTCAAAAATTATCACTATAGTATAATACATGTTTTGAATCAAAAAGTTAAATAAACATTTCTTAAATTAATATCTGGCAGATATTTATATTTGAAACGCAATGTATTGTAATTTTTTAATTATTTTATTTTTGTAAACATTACTGCAATTACTGATTAGTTTCTGATGGGGAACATATACATCTTTATACTAAGTATTTTATGAATCAATAGCGATTACGATTATTGTATGGACTACTGATACGATCTCGACCGTAACTTCAGTTGGAATTGCCATCGTTCCATTAATTACATTGGCTGTTCCTTCCCTGTGATTGGAACCCAATGAAAAAGACGTGATAACTTTAGCGGTTAAAAAATTGATTTGATCCTTCTATAATATTAACAAAAACTGTAGTAAACTAAGCTACGTAAAAATCTCAATTAAATAATGAATCTTAATAATTGATTTATAAAATTCAGGAAGTTTTACAAATATACAGACGTACATTCACGACTAGACCTATGTATGTACGTATGTGATAAAAATTTAAACCAGGAGTCTCGGGTTAGTGACAGATACTCGTTTTTGTGCCAACAGAAATTACAATGAAGTAGTGATACAACAGCTCGTTGAGTCCGAAGTAAATCAATTTACAAGTGATGAATGCAAAACGTACGAATTTTGATTGTTAATTAGTATAAAATACAATTAACAAAATTAAGATAGAAATATAACAATCGTTGTTGGCTGATTCATTGTGGATCGTGAATAAATGAGTAAAGCTTTGAAAAATAAAGTATTAAATACGAAATAAAGGTTTTAATACTATTTGGTGCAGTTTTTTAATTTTAAAGTTGAAATTGTATGGAATCTTTACAGTCCGTACAGTGGAATTCGTACTTTAAATTTGACAGAAAATTAAACCTTATATCTTATCTCAGATTTTCGTTAGCTTATCGAATTAGCTAAATTATAAATTGTTCAATGCTAAGATAACTTTTATATTGTAATTTATAGTGTAATTTTAGAACTAGACAATATTTCTATGTAAAGTGTTATCAAGTGGCTTCCGACGCTATATGCAACTTATTCTTGGAGTTTTTAGAATCTATTTTTCAGCCTACTGACCTTCGTGAGTCACATATTTCTGTTTTCGACTTTTGTTTCACCCGATATATTCATTTATATAAATCACTAATTCGATCACAACTCGAATATGCCACGATAGTATGGTCCCCTTGTCATGTGGTCGCAGGCAAAACACTTTTAAAAATAAAATATTTATTTAAATTCACAATTATTATGATTTATAGAACTAGATACAGAGTAACGATGTGGAATGTTTAGATGTAGGAATAGAACTAATGTAAGAAGGTAGATTGGGGATTATGTAACACCTCCCCCCTTAGAATAAAGATTGGGCATTAGTGCCTGATCTTTGGGAAGCACAGTCTTCATCTTCGTCTTCGGAGATGCACGATGTTTGCGCGGCTGCTGACGTTAGCGTGGTCATCGGAATGACACCACTGTGGATGTGCGTTGCTTCACGTCTTGACGTAGATCCAAAGCAGTTGTTGTAGATTTGTATACAACTATTATCAACGTTGTTTCTTCTCCGACGGTTGAAGAAAGGGAATCGTAGTTAATATTTAAGAGCTAGGTAAATTAATAATATTGATGTTAATACAATGGATATCAAAGAAAACCATGAGAATCTGACATGATTTTTCTCGAAGAACGTCTGGTTTTTGATCTTGTTTAATTCTTCATTATGTCTGTCTAATTGATTTTTTAATGGAATTGATTTTAAATTTTTAATGTTTAGCGAATCCAGTGGAAGCTCATTAATAGGGATAGGGAGAAGTTCCGGCACTGAGTTATGTTTCGTATTTTCAAAACAGTCATCGCTTCTAACGTCTGGTACGATTATGGGATATGTGACGTTATCTTCGGTTGATTGGAAGGCTGACAGGGTGCTGTATCCGGTGTGAAGTTTGCAATTTTCTTTAAGTTTGATTATTCCGATTCCTTCGAGGTTGTGGTGTGATATTTCATTGTTGCACTGAAGGATGCATTGTGTGACGTTGGTGATAATGTAGAGCCATCTGTTATCGTCTAGTGGTTGGAAAGTGTTGATAATAGCGTTGAATGTTGTCTTCATACATGTTGCAGGGATCGTTTTCGTAGTGCTGAAGAGGATTTGTAGTTCGCATATTGGACGTGTTGTAGAGTCGTACACGACGAGGTGTCTGCAGATATGCTTTCTTGTTGCATATGACTTGCAATTAGCTAGTGAGCTCGTTGATACATAATGTTGACCATTATGGTTTGTAGCTATGAATTTATGCTCTGGGAGTAAGGTCGTGTAGAATGAGGAATTAGGATGTGGAATGGGGACAGAGTAAATGTGATATAATACAAAAGGATCGTTTTTGACGAGAGGAAAATCTAGTACATATACTAATCTGTTTGAATAAACATATGCAGATAATTTGGATGAGTCTAATATTGTATTTATATTTTTAAGGGTTATCGGGACGATAAATTGGTTGCTTGTTCTAATATGATTAGAAAGAAGAAGTTCTCGGTGTAGTTTTTGTAATGATATTATAGAAGGATGAATGATATTCGATTTAGCAAATAAGATACTGGTAAAAACATCATTAATTTCGTATTCAAGGCTAGTTACAGACTCCAGTATTTGAACGGAGATGGTGGAAATATCCTCGCTACGTTTAAGGTCAAAAATAAGGTTATTTGTTTTATTAAAATATTCGCTTAACTTGTCTATGTTCTCATTAATAATTTGTTCAGTTGTTCGGATTTTCTGGATTGTATCATTGAAATTTTTAACCGTGGAAGAAGTAATTTGAATTTGTTTTTGCATCATAGAAGTTAAATCTAATTCACGTTTCTTTCTGGAGGTCGATGCATTCATCATAATGTTTTGCATCCCTTGCATCTGGAGTTCCAATAAGAAATTTAAGCACTGTGCCAAGGCCGTCTATAAGTTCTCTTTTCTGTCTCAAATTATTATTACCTAAATATAAATTTAATTCGGAAAGTCTGTTCTCGATTTTGTCTAGATTGATTTTAAGGTACGACTTGGTCGATAGAACATATGGGTTAGAGCCGTGTTTAAGAGCGATTTGTTCAAAGTTAGTTTCTAGTCTAATAAGGGATTCCTGAGCAAAGAACAAGGGTTTTAAATCACGATAAATAAGTAGTTTCCAAGTTTCATCGGCAATAGAAATTAATCCTTCATTTTTGAAAAATAAGCCTGCATGATTTGGTAAGGGTTCCGTAAATGAATTTAAGGCAGCGATTTTCGTTATTGAACTGAAACAAGTGAAAGATCCATTGATTTACGGTTTGTGGTACAGCGTTCCTTGAGTGTTAGGTAGATTTTATATAGTATTATATAAAAGAATAATTTAAGAACGGACATGATTGTAAAACTTATATAAGGATTATTTATTATATTGTAAAAGGATACTGAGGAACTAGAGTTTTGGGTTGCTGCGGAGGATCCGACCCTGTAATATTACGAATTTGATAACGATTAACTTGAGAAAAATTAATTAAATAGTATATGTAAAGTAAAAAAAAATGAAATATAAATGTTGTATACCTATTCTAATATATTCTAATTATATGGGCGAAGGCGATTAGCATGTACGAGCTGAGTTTTTCTTGATTTTTGAATCATATAATTTTGATTAAAACCTACGCGTATGATTTCGTAAGGCCCTTCCCATTTTTCGTCGAGATTATTCGGATTTGGAACACGCAACATAACTTTGTTTCCTACATGGTATTGAGCAAGATTTTTAATTTGACTATCGTAACGTTCTTTAGCTTTTTCTTTCATTTGTTGAACGTTTCTAAGTGCTGTATCTCTAGATACTCGGAATCGTTCATTTAGATCTTTTAGATAGTCGCAGGCGATGTAGTCGGGGATAGTCTTAATTGAATAAAAAGGTCTTGGCTTAAAACCAAAAAGCAATTCGTGAGGAGTTCCTCACGAATTGCTTCCTGTAGAGCTTTTAACGGAGGTATTATGACATATTACAGCTAAAGGAATTATCTTATCCCAGTTTTTGAGACGACGATTGTGATACATTCGGATGTGATCACGTAAAGTTGCATGGAATCTTTCTAGAGCTCCGTTTGTTTGTGGGTGATATGCTGTATTGAAAGTTTGATTAGAGCTGAGGAATTTGACAAGTTGTTTTAATACATTGTTCATGAACTCTGTGCCTTGATCGGAATGAAATCGTTTCGGTACGCCGTAGTGTTGTCAGAAATGGAGAATAGATATAGCAACCGTAACTGCTTCTTTATCTGGAAGTGGGTAAGCTTGGACAAAGCGAGTTAGCTCATCCTGGAGTGTTAAGACGTACTTATTATTGTTGTCACTTACTTCAGAATATGATACTAAGTCAATTGATACACGTTCGAAGGGTTCTACTGATTGTGACGTAATGACAAGAGGAGCTTGGAAATTTTTTCTTTGAATTTTATTTCGTTGACAAATGGCACACGATTCTATGTATTTTTTTATGTCATTTGTCATACCCTTCCAAAAATATTCTTCACGGATTTTTCTAGTTGTTTCAAAAATGCCGCGATGACCAGAGAGAGGTTCATCGTGATAGGTTTTTAGTATTTCAGGTATTTCATCAGGTTTCGGATATTGAACTTTATTTTCACAAATAATTATGTTACAGTTGTAATATACAGCTAAATAGGCTGTAATTTGTAGTTGTTCGTTACCTTTTAGCTTACAAGTAGAGTCATATTTTAAATCTGGTACAAAAAGTGTATCAATTTGATTATGTTGAAGACAAGACATTAGAGCTTTAAAGTATGATTCGGAATTCCAAGGGTCGAAATGATTTGGTCTAGTAGGAACAAAGAAAAGATTCTGTTTTTCATTAGAAATTAAAAGATCTACATCATACAAAGATTTAGTTTTATTTAAGTAGGGTTCAGTTTGAGAACAGCAGTGCAAAGCTTCGTTAAAAAGGTTATTTTGGTCTGAGTTTTGGCATGAAATGGGAATAAGTATATTCTTATGGCGTGAGTCTAAGAGTTTGTCAGGAGATACTTTTATTTTTTGATTATCAAACGTTCTGTCTTGAGAAGTAAAGTGTTCATATTTGATTTGTAAGTAATCTTCGCCATTTCGGTTCGAATTTTGAGAAGTGATTGCTATCATATTTGTATTCGGCAATGGAGGTCTCGATAAGGCATCGGCGTTAGTGTTTATTTTACCGGCTTTGTAAATTATTTCATAATCGTATTCTTCTAATTTGAGTCTCCATCTCACAAGTCGACTACCCGGATCTTTTATTGAAAATAACCATGTAAGAGGCTTATGATCCGTGACAATTTTAAATTTTCTTCCGAATAGGTAAGGACGGAAATGTTTTACAGCCCAAACGATTGCAAGGAGTTCACGTTCTATAGTGGAATAGTTTGATTCGGCTTTATTGAGAGTTCGGGAAGCGTATGCGATAGGCAAATCTTTTCCTATCTCACCTTGTGACAAAATAGCACCAATCGCATGAAGGGAAGCGTCTGTAGTTAAGATAAATTCTTTTGTAAAGTCGGGATATTGTAATATAGGAGTAGAAGTGAGAACAGTTTTACAGGTATCAAAAGCGATTTGTTGGGTTTCGCCCCAAACAAAAGGAACATCTTTCTTTAAGAGACTAGTCATAGGTTTTATGATTTTACTAAAGTTTGGAATAAAACGGCGATAGTAGCCTGCGAGACCCAGAAATGATTTTATATCTTTACAGGATTTAGGAATTGGAAAGTCTTTGACTGCTCTTACTTTATCGGGGTTTGGTTTAACACCTTCGCTAGAAATTATGTGTCCTAAGTAAGCAACTTCCTTCCTTAAGAATTCACACTTATCGGGTTGTACTTTAATCCTATGTTTCCTAAGACGATCAAAGACTTCTGTAAGTTTTTGCTCGTGTTCCTGTAGACTTGCGGCAAAAACTACTATGTCATCTAAATAGACAAAGCATTGTTCGCCTTGCAAACCATACAGTACGCTATCCATTGCTCGCTGAAACGTAGCAGGTGCGTTTTTAAGACCGAAAGGCATTCTGAGAAATTCATAGTGTCCATATGGGGTATTGAATGCGGTTTTTGGAATATCTTTAGGATCGAGTTCGATTTGATGAAATCCGGAGGCGAGATATAGTGTTGTAAAATAAGTAGAATGGCCTAATTTATCGAGAATGTCCGTTATATTGGGTAGTGGGTAACTATCTCCTACAGTAATTTCGTTAAGTTTTCGATAGTCTATTACGACTCTCCATTTCTGTTTGCCAGAAGCGTCTGCTTTCTTTGGCACGACCCAAATTGGGCTACTCCAGGGCGAAGAACTAGGGCGTATTATATTATCTTTAAGCATTTTATCGACTTGTGATTTTACTTCTTGTTGGTGCGTATAAGGGAATCTATAAGTTATAGTATTGATTGGAGTTTCAGATGTAGTGGGAATCTAATGTTTCGTGTGATTAGTGAAAGTCAAAGAGTCGCCTTCTGTATAGAATATGTCTGCATAATTAGGAATAATTTTATTCAATGAGTCACACTCCTCTTTGTTTAAATGATCTCGTCTAATTAGTTTATCTATTTTCTCTATGATATTGTGATTACTACTGACATTAACAGAATTGATTTGGTAATTGGCTTCTTGTGAAAATTCGACAAAGTCGTTAACATCAACGATAATATTAGTGGGAATGTATTTATCTTCATCACTCGAGTTGACACATGTTATTAGAAAGTAATTATCTTTTATGTTGACAAGAGCATTTGGGATGGTTAGGTCTTTGTCTATTGTTTGTTTATCAACAATTGCAGTACCGTTTATGATTCTGTTATTAAGGCACATAATTACGGTTTCGGATCGTCTGGGGACTAGCTGTTTGTCGGTTATCTGTTTGTCTGTTTCGTTATTCAAAAATAAAAGATTGTAAGACCTATCGCGTATTCGCATAGTTTTGGATTGTACATAAATGTTAACATTGAACTTTGACATGAAATCGTTGCCAAGAATACCGTCTGCTATGATATTAATATCCGCTATGTGAAACTTATGTTTAGGGAATAAATCGAGTGATAATTCGGATGTGCCATATCTATGTAATGTGCTATTATTGTCGGAAACGCCAATTATAGATACTTTGTTTCGAGAGTTGATAGAGTTGTCACCTATTTTAACTTTCTTTATAACAGATATAGCAGCGCCTGTGTCAATAAGAAGAATAATGGGTTGGCCATGGATATGGAACTTGCAGTGTAGTAAGTTTTCGGGAGGTATATTTAATGAAGCAATGTTGTAGGAATTTGTGACAGAAGTATTTGATTTAATGATTTTTGATTTGGCTTTCGATTTTTTTGTGTGTTGAGATTTTTTTCGATTTAATAGATTTTGATGATTCAGAGGACTTAGAACTATGATTTAGTATAGATTGAGACGATTCAGTGGATTTAGAATTACGATTTAGTACAGATTCAGACGATTCAGTGGATTTAGTATTATGATTTAGTAAAGATTCAGAGGATTTAGAATTACGATTTAGTATAGATTGAGACGATTCAGTGGATTTAGTATTATGATTTGGTAATGATACAAAGGATTTAGTATTATGATTTAGTAATGATTCAGAGGATATAGAATTATGATTTAGTAAAGATTGAGACGATTTAGAATTATGATTTAAGTATGACTCGAGAGTTTGAATACCGATATCGAAAACTTTCCTTTTGCTTGTGTTTGAACATAACATTTCTTTGGTTTGCGCTTGTCCCCGATGGACTGGATTTAGCGGCGAACCAGAGTTATTAGGTTCGGAAACCTTTGAATTAGGAATCAGAAATTGTTGAGATCGGCGTTTGAGTTTTGAGTCGTTGTTTGGGCTGTTGTGTACGCGGTTTCCGGGAACATGCCCGTGTTCTCGGCCGCTGAGGAGTTTAAATTATTGATGCGTGTAGGTAAACGCTGTGATTGGTTACTTTGATAAGGCTTTTTAAAATTATTATTGAACGCTCTTTTCCTACATTCGGAAATAAGGTGGCCCGGATTTTTGCAATAATTACATAGTTTTTGATTCGACTGAAATTGAGGTCTTATTGGAGTAGATGGGATAAATTGAGAGGATGGCCTGTTAATTGTTGGACGTTGGTCAGTTTTATGTGACTGATTATAAAACGCTTGTCGTGTGCTGTTCATGAGGCGGATTTTTTCTTCTTGCATCGCGAAGTTTCCTGCGTCAGAAAGTCTAGAGAACTGTTTTGTTCGTAACATTATCCCTATATCGGAATTTAACCCATTAATGAAAACGTTTAAAGCAGTTTCTTCTGCAGTTAAGTTTCTGCCTAATATTGAAGCGTCATTGACTTCTGCCGAGAGTTTTTCTAATATTTTATTTCTACACAAATCGACCCTATGATAGTATTCGGTTATGGACTCGTTTGGTCTTTGAAACATTGATTGTAATTCTATATTCAAACGGGCTAAAGTTTTAGTTTGTGAGAATTTTTCGATTAAAAAGTTTTTTAATTCTAACCAGTTACAGTATTGTTTCGCATGAACGTCTGATGAAAACGGCCCTGTTATTTTATTAAGCGCGTATATTAGTAAAATATTTTCTTGTGTGATGGAGGCAAGTTGAAAAGCCGCGTCACATGATCTAATAAACCTATAGACCCCTGTGTTATCGCTGGTGTTGAAGTCTGGAATAAGTTGAAGTAACGTAGCGAGTTGCATTTCCACAACCTTCGATTCCGATGCTTTTGCCATTTTATTTTGCACGATATATAAAAAAATAGTTAAAATTCAAAATAAACGTTGAAAATAAAAAATGTGTATGTGTATATATAGGATGAAATAGAAGTAAGGAAATAGTACGGATTTTGGGAATAGAAATGATATGATTTGGAAAATTTTAAGGATTCAGAGCAATAAATCGTTTTAGCCACTTACCACAATAACAACAAAATAAGGAGCTGCATGGTTCGGCAAAGTTTCTTCAAAAGCCTTCAGCTACCGTGTTTCCTCCGGCGATGTTTGTCCGTCGCGATACACGTTATAACTTTGTCTCTCACAAGCAGGATCCTACCGACTGCGCCAAATTTGTTACGTGGTCGCAGGCAAAACACTTTTAAAAATAAAACATTTATTTAAATTCACAATTATTATGATTTATAGAACTAGATACAGAGTAACGATGTTTAGATGTAGGAATAGAACTAATGTAAGAAGGTAGATTGGGGATTATGTAACACCCTTTCTAATCTATATATATATATATATAGTTAATTAAAAATTTAATTTAACAGATCTCAAATCCAGACGATTACAACTTGAAGCTATGTTTTTGTATGATCTTTGGTGTAATGGTGTAACTGATATGACTGTGAGGAAATTATTTTTTATTGTTATGTTTTATCGTTTTATCGTGTACCAGTCCGATCTCATACTAGATCTGCCGTGCAAATCGATTATTTTCTCTTCCGATTATTTTGTGCCGGACAAATGCACGAAAGCGCTTACCACTACATCACCTTACTGACACATACAAGAAGTATTTTAATGACATTGACATTTTTGCGACTCTGCGTAGTGAATTTAGATTAACAGCAATTCGTATATTAACGGGACCTGACTTAAACTCATAAATACTTTAATAATAGGTCTTTACCTATGAAACTGCCGTTTTGCCGTACTGGCCATTTCAAATGAAAAAAAATTTTTTTTTGACTGATAATTCTAATTTCAAATTAATTTTATTTGACAAACATGGAATTCTTTTTCTAAAATCGTCATTTGTTTAATAGTTAGTGTTTTGTTTTCAACGCATTCGAACATTTTTCGTCATCATGGATAAGTTAAAAATTCGAGTAATTATGGAGTATGAGTACCGTCGTGGCAGAAAAGCGGCACAAGCGGCACGCAACATCAACGACGTTTACGGAGCGAACACTACAAACGAACGCACCACCCGTTATTGGTTTACCCGCTTCCGTTCTGGAAATTTTGACCTGAAAAATGAACCCCGTGGTCGTCCGAAAACTTTGGTCGACAATGACGAATTATAGGCAATTGTGGAAGCTGATGAAACTCAATCCACGGCTGAATTAGCAGCAGCTTTCGACGTTAGCATCAAAACAATATTGGTCCATTTGCGTCAAATTGGCAAGGTAAAAAAGCTTGACAAATGAATACCCCACGAACTCAATGATCGCCAGCGCGAAGTACGCGTGGAGACGTGCCTTGCACTGCTCAGCAGGCATACAAATGAAGGAATTCTGAACCGCATTGTTACTTGTGACGAGAAATGGATCCTGTTTGACAATCGTAAGCGCTCAGCAAGTTGGTTGGACCCTGGTTCAGCATCCACACAATGCCCTAAACGAAAACTTACCCCTAGAAAAGTGATGGTCACTGTTTGGTGGTCTAACGCGGGTGTAATTCATCACAGCTTCTTGCCAAACGGGACAAGCATTACTGCAGATGTGTACTGTGAAGAACTGAACACAATGATGGAGAAGCTCGCACGTCTCCAACCAGCTTTGGTCAATCGTTCGGCTCCACTGCTCCTGCACGACAACGCGCGACCTCATACTGCACAGCAGACGGTCTCCAAGCTACAAAAGTTGGGGTTGGAATTTCTCCGTCATCCACCGTACTCACCAGACCTTGCGCCTACAGACTTCTACTTTTTCCAGAATTTGGATAACTTCTTGGCGGGAAAAAAATTCAATACCCGAGAGGCAGTACAAAATGCCTGCGAAGAATTTGTTGCCTCCCGTCCAGCTGATTTCTTCAAGAAAGGCATCAATAAGCTACCAATGCGTTGGCAAAGATGCATTGATTGCATGGGTGATTATTTTGAATAATAGAAATAAAAAATATATAAAAAATTACGCTTCATTTATTTCGTGAAAAACGGCAATTTCATAGGTAAAGACCTAATATTTATATTTTAATCTGAAAAATGTAATATTGCAATCTGAAAAATGTAATGAATATGTACTACGCTATTCCTACTCGTACCGTTACTAAATTAATATTGTATATTCAATCCGTGGTAACGGTATTGGGTGACGATTATAAATAAATGTTTGTTTTATATATTGTTACCTTTATTGTAATACTGTTTGTTAACCTCTATAAATAAAAAAAAAGGTGTCAAAATTATTGTGCTGGTAAAAGTTATCTGAGCATTGAAATATCCGCCCTTAGTTCGGTAAACGGTTATCTTACGTATACGGGATAAGCTTATTGTCAAGTAATATAAAGTAGCACGGTAATATTTAATAATAAGATACTGCACGTGTCCCGCCTGGGTGGGTTAATCATCATTATAAATATTTTAACAACTTATCTATAACCATTACGAAGGAACATTTAATTCTCTAATATTACAGTAACACAATTACTAATATGTTTACTGTTACTTTATCTGGCACAAATACGCCATAATGTTTTTTTTTAAATTGTTGATTTAATTACCTCGTTGGTGAAATTAGTGCAGTAACACTAACTCGATGTAAATCACTTGTAGTCTTCCAATTATTCTACGTGGCTGGTCGTACGATCCGAGCGTACGCGCATGTGATGTTATGACAGTTAATATGTCATAATTGAAATTTAATACATCGATGCGAATTAGATTTAAAATCGCCTAAATAACGCGCCTAGTTTTGAAGTAAATTTTGTATCTCGAAATGAATACTATAATACATATTAAATTAAATCTTTATTTTCGTAATCTGTTAAAGAGCTACTCTTATATCAGCTATCAAAAAAAGCAAAAAATCAAAAAGCTAAAAGCTCAAGTAAGTGCTTAAAGTCGATCTCCTTATATCCATTGTGTGAGAAATAAATAATGATTTCCTCCAGGATCTCTTATCATAATTTTGATTTTAATAAAGCTTTGAATTCAGGGTGACGCGATCCGTGGATGGTTCACTGCGCCCCCATTGTTTGTTGATTGATCGAGAAGGTTCTACAAGAGGGAGAAAACTTTTAAAACATTATATTAAATTATGTCTGAAACTTAAATTGAACTGTGATGGAAGAGCCATTTCAATGAGACTAAAGAGAATGGCTATTTTTTCGACAACATCATATTTTGGTTAATAAGTAAATTGAATATGATTTAGCTTTTAGGATTCAAAACGTAAAATTATTATCACATAGCAATTTAAATCGATTGCAGTTTGCATTGTCCGTTAGAATCAGATTTCTTTAGATTCTAATTTAAAAACTATTTCAAGATACCACTTTTTTGGTTGTAATAATTTGCAGAGAAATGCTAGTAAGCTTATTGAAATGAAATTTGAAAAAAAAATTCCAGCGGGTACAGAAGTACCTACTTATTTATTTATTTTATTTTATTTTCTAATTCTTGGAAAACTTACAGCTAAGTACAATTG
This sequence comes from Marasmarcha lunaedactyla, assembly GCA_923062675.1. NCBI lineage: Eukaryota > Metazoa > Arthropoda > Insecta > Lepidoptera > Pterophoridae > Marasmarcha > Marasmarcha lunaedactyla. The sequence continues at coordinate 9,718,974 of OV281343.1, read as the reverse complement.
ATAAGTTAAAAATTATAATTATAAAGAAGGCCATTTACAAAGTTCTCACATGTAGTGTAAATCACGTTATAATATAAATAAGTCGCTAGTACAAGTAGATACATGCATAAATACAAACATAATATTTTATTTGATACAGACACAAGAAGAAGATTTAAATTGAATATAAATTCTAACAATAAATGATTTTAAGAAAAGAATGCTTTGGCCATGGCTGACTTGACACTTGAGATGCTGGTACAAAATAGGCTTAAATAGGCTACAGCGCTTATTATTCAATTTTTTCATATCTTTCGCTCTCGTTTTGAGAAATTTAATTATTTGTGGCTCAAGTCTTTTGGTAAAGCCGAAACCGAGTATTTGACAATAAATTTCTATTGTATCTAAGAAAGCGTTGTCAAACCTAGTTTCTGTCATCTTCGCCCAGTCCAAGGTGAGGTAGGACTCGTAAATATAACCGCATATTTTGCCGATTTCGATCGGACGGTTTTGTTCAAATGATGTACCATACTAAAACAACTTTAAAGATACAAAAGTTTTTGTCACTACGACGATAATTAAAATGTAAACAATGAAATGTAGTAATATTTTAAATAATATGAGCGTTTACATAAAATTTGAAATTGACTTCACGGAAAACTTCCTACAGACAGTTCTCTCACGTAATGTCACAAAGCAGAAAATTACTTCTGTTTGTATAGATGATCTACGTGCTTCTTACGTTTTCACAACTCGGCACTAGCACACATAACTTACATGAGTATACGTGAGAAGCTTCACAACAAAACATTGATTTTTAAAATGGTGACTTAAAAAAATATATCCGTAACGTGTCATATAAAAGAACCTCTGCGACGGACATGTTCTTAAATAAAGATTTCACTCTGCATTGCATTCTACAGCAGCAACCTAAGTTTCCATGAATCCTTTTATGTAAATTTCACAACCTATTTTAGCATTAGCATAGTCTCGAATCCACAAATTATATGCTTCTTTATATATATTTTTATTCACATGGAAAACGTATAGCTAAATTTTAATTGTTTTAGGGCGGATTGTTCAATGCTCAGATAACTTTTATTTGTAGAATAACTTTTAGAACTTGGCATAATTTTTTTAGAAAATCTCGGTAAATGTCAAAATTATTGTACTGGTAAAAGTTATCAGAGCATTGAAAAATTTTCCCTTAGATTGGTAAACGGTTATCTTACGTATACGGGTAAAGGCTTTGGGTTGAGAAATATGAAGTAACAGGGTAATATTGAATAACAACGCGGCGCAAGTGTCCCTCCTGGGTGGGTTAAAATGACTCTGCTATCTACCACCATCATCATTATTGAAATAGTATAACAATTTGTCTATAACAAGGAGGTATTGATCAACAATGAGGAGGGCGATGGCTGGATCCCGCGTTAACTCGTGAACGGGTGTTCGTCGTTTGGATACTTGGGGGGAGGGAGACTTGCCGAGCTAACAGATGCAGAAAAGGATAATTTTGTATAGACATAAAGAGACTCTGTAAATTTATTTTGAAAAAAATATACCCGTGAAGTTTCTTGCCAGTTCTTCTTCACGAAGGTTTTTTCGAACTGGTGGTAGAATCATGTTTTATTTGACGTCAATAGGAACAAGTAATTGTCAATGTTGAGAAAATAAATATTTCATTTCATTTCATTTCATTTCATTTCATTTCATTTCATAACCATATCGAAGGTATAGTTTAATTCTCCTAAAGTTACAGTAACACATTTATGCCATTAACATCACTCAGTACTCGCATTTACTCGTACAGAACTAGATTGTATTTTCTATTTAGTAAATTGCTGTGCGACGTCATCTAGAGTGAAGGAAAATAAATTATTCACATTAAATAATGTATACACATATGTGGTTTAGTCAAGGGAATATAGAGGAATATCTGTCCATACCACTTTTACTCTTTTCGTAAGTACTTATTTTATTTTTCAAAGATAGATACAGTACAAATATATATATATCCTGGACGATCGTATTTAATTAGTTAGTCGTTATAAAATCTGAAAATCAGCTTTTTTATAGTTCAAAATTATGTTTAATCATCAACTTTGGCATGAAACAGACATTAAGAGATTCCAAAGTGAGTCGCATGCGAATACATGATTTCATAAGTATATTTGTTCTTCAATGTTTTATGTTTTATTTTAAGCTATGTACGATTCTTTGAACTCATAAATACGTATATTTTTGTAAGTGCACTACTTTGTAACTTTATGAAACTATCCAAATATTGTTATTTTTATTTATTTATTTTTAATATAAAACCATGATTGCGTTTAACATCGCGAGGAGACGCCATGTTGCAGAATGTTTTTTACTTCCACCACGTTTACTCAGCACCGACTGACACCCTCCAACCAGTAACAGAGGAAGGGGTACATACAATAATTGAAAACCTAAAATCGCGAAAAGCCCCAGGTCCACACGAAATACCAAACAAGGTTCTGAAAGCTCTCCTACCCGCACTCATAAAATTATTAGTAGTTATATTCAATAACTTACTAACAAACTGCACCTGTCCGCAAACGTAGAAGGAAGCGATTGTCATATTTAAATTCAAATTCAAATATTTACTTCTCAACATTGACAATTACTTGTTCTTATTGGCTTCAAATAAATCATGACTCTACCACGAAAAACTTTCGAGAAGGAGATCTGGCAAGAAACTTCAGGGATGTATTTTTTTCAAAATCAATTTACAGTATCTTTATGTCTTTACAAAATTATTCTTATAGTTCATAGGTATTAGGAAACCCGGAAAACCGGCTAATTTACCTAGAAGCTACCGTCCTATTAGCTTGCTTAGCGCGATAGGCAAATTATACGTAATGATCATTTTGAACAAGCTCCTAGAGGTCATCCATTCGAAGCACCTGCTACCGGACGAACAGTTTGGATTTAGGTCCCGTCACTCCTGCGGCCAGATCACGGAGCAAGGAGGAAACGATGTACTTCAAAAATTTTGTACGCGGCGGAAGCTTTCGATAAGGTCTGGGACAACGGCTTGCTATTCAAACTTTTCGAACTAGGCGTGCCACACAGCCCCGTGCATATCATATGAGACTTTATTCACTTTCGAACCTTTCGTGACATATTGAAAGGCGCACTCTCTAGTCCCCGCCCTGTACTAGCTGGTGTCCCCCCAGGCTCGGTATTTTCTGCGACTTTGTTTTCACTATACACTAGTAACATGCCTAATACGGAGAATGTAGGGTACCTGTTTTTCCCAGGCGTCACCGCGCTATTCACCTCTGGTAGGGATTAAGGTACGACAACGCATTAGGCGATTGGTTTAGGAAATGGAGAATAGAAGTCAACCCAGAAAAAAGTGCAGCACTGTATTTCTCTCTCTCAACCAGCTCTAGAACAACCTCTAAGGAAACCTGCAAAAGATTAGGTCCGATAACTCTATTTGGTACTGCGATCCCCTGGGCTGAAAAAGTTAAATATTAGGTCGTTACATATGAAATTAGCGTTTTTAAAGGGAGGAATATAAAATAGATTTAAAAATATATAATATATTTATTTATTCGAAGTATGTACCATTGCCATCTCAGAAGTAGTTCATTGATCCCTTTACTAAAAAAGCTAGCTTAGCAGCTTGCTTTTCCATTTGCAGTTGCTGACAATAGACATCTGCCGTAATCATCTGGCCAGATTTAAGAAAGCTGTAATGAACGTCACCGGCATAAGTCCACCAAACGCTCACAAGTTACTTTTTTTGAGTAAGTTTTCGCTTGGGGCATGATTTGGCTGGTTCGCCAGGATTCAACCATTGCGATGAGCGTTTCTGATTGTCGTACAGGATACTACTTTTCATCACAGGTAATTCGTTTTAAAATCCTTTCATTATTGTGACTAATAACCAAGTAATAAACTTCCAGTTGAGTAATGTAACACAGCAGTCAACGCGTGTTTGTCGGTTTGTTGCAGTCAATTAATGAGGTACCCAAGCTTCAAGCTTTTTCACCTTTCCAATTTGCTTCAAGTGGATTAAAATAGTTTTTTTACTAACACCGCAGCCTACAGCTAATCAGGGCGTGGTTTGCGATGGATCCGCTTCCACAATAGCCTTCAATTATTCATTATCAACTGTGGTCTCCAGCCGTCCACGGGGCTTGTTCTGCCGGTCGAAATTTTCAGAACGAAAACGTTGGAACCAAAAACGCACTGTGTTCTTTTGCAACACCGCTACCATACACAGCATTAATACTTCAAGCCGTTTAGAAACGGTGGAACACGTACTCGTAAATGACGCGATAACGGAAAACTTGAAGTTTTCCATTTTGCATACTAAGTCACGCAAAGAAAAAACCAAAAGAGGAAAAAACAAATGAATTACGATTTTTGAAACACAAATGCGTCAGTAAATAGCTGTATAAAATTAAAATTGGAATTCTTAACCAAAGAGGAGATAATGCAGTACGGCCAGTGGCCATGCAAACTGGCCAGTACGACAAAACGCCAATTGCGTATGTAAGGACTTAATCACCGAATCACTTAAGATAGTGGACTCACATTCGTGGCTCACATAAACGCGTCCGGGACCAAGCCACCTTCAGCGTGGGTGCGGTAATACGGGTGCGTGGTTTAAAAACCTCATTACGCAGCAAGAGTGTTAAGTAATGTCTGTTAAATCAGGAAAGACTGCAGTACTGACCCAGATGAGACTATTACACATGACCGGTCTATATGTAAATGGAAACGAAAGTAATATAATAACAAGATCTTCTGGGACAACCCCATCGTCGTTTTTGTCTGAGTTTTAGATAGTTAAATTCCACTTTAAAACATAGTAAATTAAATTGGTTTTCAAAGTTTAAACTAAAAAGAAATAAAAATAAACTTTTTTTTAAATTTAGAAGTCTTGACGAAAGGCGTCATGTGGTTCAACATTGTGTTTTGTTATTCAAAAGTATTACATTTTTCTTATTACAGTGTATTGACTAAAAAGATGTAAATAAATTTGACTAATAATAAAAAGATCAATTTTAACTACTACAGCTCCTACTGTTTTCTAGATATTTCTTTATAATACTTCATTATAATGATACAACTTTATTTACAAACAATTATCTTTTGAATAATTACTAGCATATACTGCTTTAGCATAAGTAGGTTCTACGTTAATGGTCCTTATTATTTTATTGCCATTATTGTAAGTTATATATAAAGAATAATTGTAACCAAAATGAAAGTAGCAATTTGTTACCATTTTATTATTACCGTTCAAATTTCAAGTACGGGTTAAACCAACAACCAACATAAATTTTTCCCGCAACAATAAATTGCGGCTTTATCGCCCCTTTGGCAATTGTCACAAATTTTGTTTTAACGAATGATTTATTTTTGTCAAGTTAACTTGTTTATTGAAGGGTTGAGTCAGAAGAAAGGCTTGTGTTTTTGCTGAGTAAGTTCATTTCAGTTCATTGCTTTTGACGCAAGAACGATATTATGCAGATCTTGTGATCTACTTATATAATAATAATCTTTATTGTAAATAGATTGTACAATTTTTTTTTTGTAATATTATTTAGGCTACACAATATTACCATACAAGCAAAAGCTGTTGCCGCCGAACTAAGTCCTAGGACTTGTATTTCAGCATGCAGTGCTCTTCCTATTACATTAATTTAACAATTAGCCTATGTGCCATTTTATATAAACTTTAATAATAAACACAAATACATTTTATATAAGCTCAACTGTAAGTGTTAGTGTGTGTTTGTGTTTGAGTGAGTGTTTGTGTGTGTATGTGCGTCTTAACTGTCAGTATGTGTAATTTAAACTAAGTAAGCGATTTGATTTGGACTACTAGTATATAAGCAAGTGCAGTTGAGATGTTGCATAGGAATTTTATTCGCACGTTAGAGTCAATTATGGAAAATGTAGTCTTATTACTTAGCAACTAAAATGAGATTTTCAGTCTCATCATAATACTAGTCTACTTAGTCTAACTTAGTTATAGTTAGCTACTAGGTTATAGTTCAGTATTTTCATACGATTACCATTATATTCATAAAAATGATTGCATTAAGCTATTTTTAAATCAGAGCTTATCAAATCCCATTTCCCTACAAGAACCGTCTAAAATCCTTTATATCGCACAGCGTATCACAGCGTATCAGCGGATCACAGCGTAACAGCGCGAAGGGAACGTTGAATGTAACTGAAATAAAGATGTGAATCTAAGGAATAATGCTAATAATCATATTATGATACATTTAAAACATTTAAAAAATCCAGAACTCTATTTTGTTCCAAAATGTTTAAAGCTTGACTTTCATTAAGGAAACACATATTAATTTATAAAATAGAAAGACCAGATAGAATACTCGTATTTACAAATGTAAAAAAAAGTTCCGATTATCATTTGGAATAAATATTTTTATGGTTAAAGAGGTTTATTCATATTCTTATGTACTTGAAGATTAACTGTGTGTAAACCACTTTATGAAGTAACAATTAATTTAAATACCTTATTTTACTATTTCACATTTAAAGTTTGCTTCTGGAATTTTTAACCTAGCTGTACTGAGATAAATAAGGATCTCAATATGATATTTAAATGGTCGCAGCAAAACTGTTTGGTTATCAATCCTATCAAAACTAAATATATGATACTAGCGACTAAACACCAGATTAGTCAAATAAAATCTTTTATACCATACCTGCTCTAAAAAGCTTATTTTATTCACGCAAAACAGTGAATAAAAAGGCCTTTTATTCACTGTTTTGTTTTTATTCACTGTTTTGGTGTTTGAATTTGGAACACAAAATATATCCGATCTCCATTTCAATGCTTACACAAACTCCTTGCGCTAAGATTCGAAATTCAAACTCTTTGGTGCAAATAAATTCTCGAGATTTGATTGGTCGCTATTTGCGACAAGGAGTTTGCCATTAGATTAAAAACTGTTTTGAGTTCTTTGCTGCCATTATAGAAAAAAAAAATATTGTTTCACAAGTTGACCACCCTAATGATAATAATAAGAAAATTACGCTTAATTTCAGTCATTGCTCTAATTTTAATGTCCATTTCAATTAATGTAACATTTATTGTTTCTTGATTAAATTTCTATTTTCGCTTAAATTGTGTCTTTTTCTCGTAGTCATGGTATAAAGTATAGTATGCAACTCTTGAATAAAGTACGAATTTATATCGAGGGCCATGAATCACTCGCGTCGCTCAGGATTCTAACAGTTGAATCACTCGCAACGCTCGTGATTCAATCGTTAGAATCCTTCACTTGCTCGTGACTCATCTACGGCCCTCGCTTTAAATCCGTCCTTTATTCACTAGTTGCATAATATACTATTAACCCACAGTTGTACATAAACACTGAAAAAATTGAACAAGTCCAAATGTAAACAAACGTTTTATAGAACATGTAAATATGAAAGTTAGAACAGCATTTTATAGGCTACTGGTACTATACGGGCTTAGGAAGCATTTGACTGAAAAAGTAAGAATTACCCTAACAGAAAATCTCGTCTTGTCACTTTTTAATTATGCGGATACCGTCTACGGACCTAGGCTTTATGATAAAACATCCCGAACCATACAAAGAGTTCAGAACTCCTGCGCCCGTCTCTGTTTTGCGGTTCCCAAGCGAGCGCACGTTACACCATTTCTAAATGAGCACCGTATCTTAAAAATGTCAAAACGTCGAGATTTGCACTTGGCCTGTATAGTTAAAAAAGTAGTAATTAAAAAAAAAACCAACATATCTACATGATAAATTTGAATGGAAACCGACTCTACGGGAGGAGAAAGCTAGGTCATTCCACAAAAATAAAATGATTTTACCGTACAGTAAATACTCTAGAGAGAGCTTTAGGGGCAGCTTTAGATACCGTGTAGCGAAGATATGGAATGACCTTCCTCCTCCGATACGTGACAATATGTCTCAAATGTCATTTAAAAGTAGACTTAAAACTCTGTATATGCAAGCCCAACTCGGCAATGATAATGCATCAAAAACGTTTTATAGTACAACTACGCTCTAACTCCATAATAAAACTATATTTTTAATTTAATTTTATAATTTAAATTAATTTTATAATTTTGTAATTTACACCATGTAATTGTAATTTTATGTTCTTAACTAATATTTAAATTATTGATTTAATTGGTAAATTTTTGGTTAGTTAATTTGTGTGTAAATTTTTTCTGATTATAATTTTTTTATATACTTACCTATCTCGTTACATGAAGCATTAATTGAATTTAGTAAATTTTTGGTGGTATTTTTGATGTTTAAATTTTTAAAATTATTTTAAGTACTGAAATTGCAGTCAAAATTATTTTTTTAACTATCAAATTTTCTCGAATATCAATGCTATTATTGTTTTTATAGGTTTGTGATGTGTATATATTTTTGTATATTTTTTTTCCTGGTAATTCTCAATTATAAATGTTAAAATGTGTAGGTAATAAATAAGCCCACCAATTTAACCCTCGGCATAAAGTTAAGGGGTATTTTGAAAACCAGCGTTGCCTATAATCAAGGCAACACACTCGCTGAAAATACCCCTTTTGACACACTGATTTTATTACTGTATTTATTCTTTAAGTTTTTTATTATTATTTCTGGTGTGCCAATAAAGTTATTTATTATTATTATTATTATTTTATTATTATTATTATTCTTATCATTATTATTATTATAGTTTTTTCTTGCAACAAACAAATTTTTTTTTATTGATCAACACATACAAAAGAAACAAAGGTTTTTTTACAAAGCACCGTCAACAAAACTTATTGCTAGGTTAACTGACGACGGTGGGGTTCGCGAAACAATTATTGAATTTTAAATATAACGTACTTAACTAATACACTCTAGCTAGGTCTATAAAATATTGTTTGAGATAAGTTTTACACTTAGTCCCTGATACATACTTATTAACAATGCAGTTAGGTAATTTATTTAAGATGTCTGGTAATACATATTCCCATTTTCTCTTACCATGTATTTTTTTATATTTTTCTAATTTAAATCTTTTCATATATGTAATTGGTCTTAATTTATTACTACGCTTATATTCTATGAGTTTTTTAACATTACATAATTCCATATTTAATATGGATAATTCAATTTTACTTTGTACCGGCAAAACATTAGTGTATTGGAAAAGTTTTGAATAATCGTTGTTATACATATTTTTTATTTAACGAGGTACAATAGTTTTACATAATCTTATTTGTAAATTAAATATATTATTTATGTGAGTTTTATATGTTCTACCATATGAGGATAAGCCATAATCAATTACTGAGTCTGCCAAAGCTAAATATAATAATCTAAGTGATTTATAAGGTAATCTGTATTTAAGTATAGTTAGTTTACTTAATATGGCTCTTAGCTTTTCACAAACAAAATTAATATGTGGAATCTAATTAAATCTATGATCTATAGTTAAACCTATGTAGATGTGCTCTTTGACTAGTTCTAGTTTACTACAGTTACATAAGTCCAATACACCGTGCAAGCAGACATGCGAGTGAGCCGTTTTTATGCCGCCTAAGCAATACCCTCACGGGAGGGAGGTGGAATATTCGTCATGAATACCAACGCAGCCGTCTGCGGGGCTCACCAAAGTGGCACCTACCCACCAAAAACCACCTTACCGGCTGTAGCATGGGAATGCTGTCCAGCCTTCATCGGAGCGACACCCGGATAGGGAGGTGGGTGCGCAAGCAGGGACCCGCTAGAGGGTCACCCGCTGAGAATAATAATCACATAAGGTGCAAATGACAGTTTGGATGATGATTAATCAGCCTGGGCAGCCTTAAGCTGGTCCAGATTAGCCGAGAGCTGATCGGGGGGATCCGAGAGTGCATTTCTCGGTCTACGGACTACGGCATGGACGGAGCAGTATAAGCTACTGACTCACGTATAAGGGGGTTAGGGTGCTCTTCGGATCGCTTAAAAAAGCGGTGAGAGCGTCCTAAGGTGTTGTTGTATAGTAGGTAGTTCGAGATCTCTGTGCAGGTCTGCGTTTCGCACGCACCACGGAGCATCCGTGGCCGGGAGGCAGAAGAGATTCTGGACTACCCGTAGTTTATACAGATTGGAGGTTTTAGCATGTGCAAAGATTGGGGCGGCGTACGTCATGACTGGTCTCACGCAAGCCTTAAAAAGCGTTCGCTTGTTCCTAAGAGACATTTTACTGTGCCGGCCTTACATACTGTTAAGGCGGCCCATGTACAGACGGGCGAGTTTGGTAACTCTAAGTATGTGAGGTCGGAATGAAAGCGTACGATCGAGCGATACACCTAGATACTTGGTGGTTTGTGCCCACGGGATGGGCGTACCTAGCATTCGGATGTGGGGGTCGTAGGGACGACGGCGTTTATGATCGAAATGCATCGCAGAGCTTTTCTCTGGATTCATCGATACGCCATATTTTAAACCAGGCTCTGAGGTCATTTACGGCCTTCTGGAGTTTGCTGATGAGAGTGTCGACGTGCACGCCCTTGACGTTCGGCAAAGAGGGAAAGTTGAACACCTTTAGACGGAATTGGTATGTCATGAGTGTAGGTGGTGTATAATAGAGGGGCGAGTACGGAGCCCTGAGGGACGCCCGCCTTGATGGGCGGGGGGTGGAGAGCGTTCCTTCGTGTTTAAACGAAAGGTTTAAGATATGAGCCGACTAGTTTGACTAGTCGGTCGGGCCAGCCTGTGTTGTAAAGCTTATAAATTAGACCCACGTGCCAGACTTTGTCAAAAGCCTTGGCTACGTCAAAGAATACCGCGACTGTTTTAAGTCGTCTAGGGTAGAAGCCGTCGAACTCGACGATTCGGTGGACTTGCTGAGGGCATGAGTGCTTGGCTCGAAGGCCAAATTTGTGGGGGATAATGAGGGGGTCTCCGTCCACTGGGAACAGGTGGTCCGTTATTCGAGCAAGAATGACTCTCTCTAGTAGTTTAGCCATGGCCTTGAGTAGGCTGATAGGTCTGTAATTAGCCGGGATATTCAAAGGGTTACCCGGCTTGGGAATGCCTCTGACTGTAACTTCCTTCCAAGCTTTTGGAAAGTAGCTTAGGTTGAAGCAAGCATTGAAAATAATCGCAAGTAAGGTAAGCACCTGCCGAGGCAGCTGCTTAAGTGCGTGGTTGGAAATTCCATCCGCACCCGGGGCCTTCTTGGATTTCGGTCTTCTGATGAGAAAAAGAATCTCATCGTTAGACACTGTGATGGGGTCGGCGGTGACTGGACGGGAGTCTTTGCGACGGACTTCATCTTCCACCGCCTGGATGTGCGTAGGGTCTGTGGTTTGGGTACTCGGGAAGCATTGTGAAGCAATGCTGTCGGCGAAGCTTTCAGATTTCTCGTCATCCTCGAAGGCGATAGTGCCATCGGGACGAGATAACGGAGGGATTTTAGCACAGGCGTCTAGTCGGAGGGCTTTCGCCATCCTATAGTACGCCGTGTGGGACGGACAAATATTAATCATAAGATCGTTCCTTTAAACGTCTCTGTATTCCGCGACGGTACGTTTGACTTTACGTTGAAGCCGATTTGCGGCTAGCCGGTAGGCGGGTGTGGGGTAACGCCGGGCTCTGTGGAGAGCCGCGTTTTTAGCTTTGATTAGGTTGCTAATGTCCAAGGGAAGCTTGGGCTTGCTTTAGCGTCTAAGGGGGAGCCTGAAGCGGCGACGCCACTACGAATTGCTTCGCAAGTTCTGAATGAGCTTGAGAAGCCATTGCGTACGGCGGGGGAGGGAAGGAGAACTAACAAGTATAATAAATATAATAAATATTATAAATATTTAATTTATGAACGTCCTAACAGTCAATACCTAACTAAACCTCCCTACCGGCGGTAGGGGGGATAGGGACGGCCGCAGCGGTGCCCCTAATTCGGACAGCGCTGGTTCCGTCACCCTGGGTAAGGCCCTGTGCAATGAGATCGGGACTTCCGGTTTATTGTTTGCCTGAACGGCAAACTATGCGCACCGGGGCAACGCTAACTGGTTTCGTTGGCACCGTTATGCGTATCCACCAGTCCACGAAGTTTTAAACACGACGAACTTACTGGAACGTCGAAGCCCGTCGACGTAGCTCACGTTCGACGAAGTACGGATAACGCAATACCAATCACCGTGAAAACGGCGTTTGTGAAATTCAAAGCGAGTGGGCCAGGATTTTAGGTATATATATGGTATTATTGTGTTATTTATAGTATATTTTAGAACTATTAATCACTAATCCTACATCGTGTGACCACTTACAAATTTCACTAAAATTATATTGTAATAATTTTTCTGCCTTTTGAATGTCCTTATCTGCCGTTATAATGCATGTATTGTCGGCAAAGCAAAAAAAAAGCTTTCCTTGACCAGATTACACATATCATTGACGTATAAAAGATACTCCGTGGGACCGATGATGGAGCCTTGAGCGGTGCCTTTATCTGTCTTTACACTTGCACTAATAGTATTAAGTATTTTTACATGAGTGTACCTATTTGTGTGGTAATTTTTAAAAAGTTCTAATAATGGTCCCTGCAGGCCACATTGCTCAAGTTTATTAAAAAGTGTTTTATAATTTAATAAATTAAAGGCTTTGCTGAAATCAATAAAAGCAACCAGTACATGTTTTTGTTCATCCAAGTACTTATTGATTTCATTAGAGAACTTACATAAAAGTTGAGAAGTACCCTTTTTTTTTGGAATCCATACTGGTTTTCATTTATGATATTATGTTTATTTAGGAATACATTTATTTCATTTCCAATGTACCTCTCAATCACTTTGTCTATACAAGATAGTATTGTTATAGGTCTACAGTTGTTGTAGTCTGTGTGGCTACCCTTCTCATATATCGGCCTTATTAGGCCAATTTTCAAGCCGAATTTTTAATTCGGATATCTCGACGTAGTTATACAACAGTTTATGAGATGGGTAATGGCTGGTGTTATTATTTCATTAATAATTTTTAGATCCCTTGCCTTAATCCCGTCGATGCCGGGGCTTTTATTAACATTAATTTTGTTAAGCAGCGATAACGTCGTTTTATTGTCAATTTTTTTGAGTCTCATAAATTTTTTTTAAGTCTCACACAGGTCTATGAATGTGAGACTGGTCAAGAAAGGCAGAGTTTCATTTAATTTCTATGTTATTTACGCTGTTTTTAAATTCTTGGGCAAATTTATTTGTCAACGCCTGTAACGGTTGTTTAAAGTACTTCATAATTGTCTCATCTACAGTTTTTATAATGTTTCCACAAAGTCGGTGAATTAATTTCCATAGGTTTTTACTATTACTAAAGTTATTACAGATTTTCTTCTTATTATATTTATTTTCGCTTTATTTATGAATTTATTTGTTTTATTACGATATATATTGTATATAATATTTTCCATATTTGCCGGATATTTTTGCTAAATTTTATACAACTGGTCGCTTTTATTGCACGTTGTTCTTATAGAGTTATTTATCCATTTACATACTGATCTTTTATTGTATGAAATATTTACACAATAGGAGCATTTTTCATATATATCATTAAAATGTTGCACAATGAAGTCGTATATGGCATCCGGATCATGACATGATAATACCTCACTCCAGTTTACATTCCTCAGCTCATTTATAACCTGTTCATTGTTTATTTTTTTGACACAACGCGACTGAGGTGCCGGTGAGTCACTGACCGTGTTGTCAGCGACCGCGCACCCTATTATGTAATGATCGGCTATAGATGTGTCAACTACTGCAGAGCTAGCCGACCGTGGTCCCGTTATCTTAAGTTGGACGTTCAAAAGAGTGCAATATAATTAAAATTTATATATTATATCGTAAACAATGATCGAGCGGGGAAACGTTTGTCGTATTTGTCAGCCCCTCATTGATAAAGTCAAGACCGACTATTAAAAGTTTTGCTAGTCGAAGTGCTCCCAAAGGGGCCTCATTAGCGGTCTCCTCGTGTTCAAAGACAAGTTTCTAAGTGGTAGTGCACTTGTAAATAGCCATGTTATGATCAGGCAATCTGCGAGAAAACCTTTCTGTTCTTTGTAACTTCATATGTGAGCATTTGCTACGTATTGAAATTATTCAGAACGAAGTTATTATCATTACATATGACTTTATCTTTACTATGTTTAGTGTGACTTTGTGTGTTTTATTTTGACGTTATAAATATATATCTACATTAAAAAAATTGAAAGCTTTTTGAAAAATACCTAATAATACTATTAGGTATTACAAATGTGAAAGTTTGAATGTTTGGAGGCATGTTTCTTAATGACATTATAATGGCTTAACAAATATGGTTTTTGAACCTAGCAAAAATATTGAAGTTTAATATATTAAACACAACACTCTTATTATCTACTTCAGAAATGCTCCAGAGCTCGTGAATGGAAATATCGCAGCAATACAGGACGGCCAACAGCAATGGACACTTGGCCGGGCGAACCATTCGCATGTCAGAGTGTAGGTATAAAACGTTCGCAGGTATTATTTCTTATTATTGATTATACACCTAAATTTGTTTTATTTTAGATTTTATGTCTGCAGCATTTAAGGGGCTCTTTAAACTGAGAGCTTTTGACAAAAATTAACAAACGTTATGCAACAAGTTAGGCATGAAATTTAATCAGATTTACAAATAATTTTCCACAAACATAATTTTTTTTAGGCAAAAATTTCAAAGACCACCAAGAACTTTGTCAATAAAATATATATCTAGGTTCCCCATTTTTACAAGAGAATCTCGGAAAATACAAAAATATTTCCCAAATATGTCTAAATCAGAGACAAGCTTTCACCTTGCTGTAACTAATTTCGAGTTCCAAAACAAACTGTTTAGACAAGAAATGGATTGGCAAGCAAAGCTGCTTTTGACGACCACTTTGTGAAACAAGAAAAAACTGTTCCTATGTTTTATGTAAGGAAGTTCGAACAATGAAACAAAACCACACAAATGATAAACACAACAAGCTATTTAATAATAACCGATATATACTAAAAACATGATAGTCCGGCTAAAGTTGTAAAATAAACGTGCCATATATTCAAAGATTAAGGTGGTTCTGGCTAATAATAGACTTTGTGAATATTTACTGGAATCCTATTTCAGATCAACCATAATTTGACGACCCAACTGCAGCTGCACTGGGCTGAACAAATTGACCTCACCTCCCGAGCGTCCTTTAAACCTTAAAGGGATTAAAATCGACCCATTTTATAAAGCAGTCTCAAATTTGATCAACCTCGTTATTTCAACGCTATCGTTTGTGATGTAAAACTTTGAACGATGAAACAACTAGTTCACGTACTCACAAGTTTGAAATGCCTTGTTGAAATTAATTCTTGCAAATTTTCAAAATAGCTTTTAGACTTAATTAGTATACAAGTAAACTATACCAGTTCAAAAGAAACTGTTCGTCGTTTTTTTTTGAAAACTAGTACCAGATACCTAAAAAAACGGTATGTTTAAATCTTAAAAACTTCATCTCAGACTGTACTACTTCTACTTAAGAGAGTTTTTACTACTATACTAAAAAACTTACGGGGTTCAAATTGATAAAATAATATCAAACGTTGTCAAAGTATGCAGATAGCTGCATACTAAAGTTTCCCGTTCCAAAACTGAACATTTCTAAAACAAGTTGTTGATTTCGTCTCTTACATCCTGAAAAGATGAATCATCTGGTTCAAAAAACCAGTACAATAGTCTCATCTGAGGGAATCTAAATCATTAAAAAAACATTTTCGAGATGACCAATATTATCGATCGTCTTAAGTATATTTAAAATCGTAGATTTTAATTAATCAAGTTCTCGTATGCATTATTGAAGGTTTTTTAAGTAATCGTTGATATTTTAATGGCATCGTTAATGAGCACATTCTGTCCCTCGCGCAGCTAGCATTTTCTAGCAGTATATTAAGTTGAAATTTTTTGGTAGGATTATAAGATATGTGTTTAAAGTAAATCATACTCATTTCTTCCAAACTCACTTCCAAAATTTTAAGAAAAATCTTTCCATTTCTAGCATCAAGTAAAAAAAATTAAATGTGGCACAAGATACTTTTGTGTATAAACTTCGTCGATATAAGTTTTATCACAGTGAAGTGGCTGAAGATAAAATTACGTGTTTCAAAAGGAAAATGAAATTAGATTATTGATTTGACATTTAAGAAAGTCTATAAAAGGTAATGGGAGGTTCGCATTCTGTATGAGATTTAAAAGCTTTTAGAGCAATTTATGTTTAATGAATACTTTACGAATGTCGATGTAAATAATAGTTTTAATAATTATCACTGCTCCAGTTGGTAGGGTTTAATATAAACTCTGCTTAAGTATACGTATTATTTCCGCATTAGCTCGCCCATGCAAACCTCAGCTTACCTAAGTAAACAGTAGTTTGTCGAGTTTGGAATCCATTGTACTAATCCTATTCGATGTGGGGGATAACTTCGAACTGTCGGTTGAGAATTTTCGTTTTGTCTTTTAAATATCTTGTGAATTTTACTTAAATAATTTAGAAAGCAGTGCCACTGGTCTAAACAAAATAAGTAAATACAATGCTGATGATGAACCCTCATGATTTTTATACCTATTGGCCAATGGAAGATTCTGATGTAGTTTTAATTTATTTACAAAGTCGT
Organism: Marasmarcha lunaedactyla; assembly: GCA_923062675.1. Classification (NCBI taxonomy): domain Eukaryota; kingdom Metazoa; phylum Arthropoda; class Insecta; order Lepidoptera; family Pterophoridae; genus Marasmarcha; species Marasmarcha lunaedactyla. The sequence continues at coordinate 9,702,317 of OV281343.1, read as the reverse complement.
TGGTCGAACTTAAAGTTGGAAATGGGATTACGTGCTGGTGGTTTGCTCCAATGCATTTAGTACACAAGTCAGTTTGCATCAGCGAAAAATGAACAAGTAATTTCGAAGTAAGTAATTCGAAAATCCGTTCATTAAATTCCGAGAAAATCTCGTTGGTAATTATTAGGTCTTTACCAATGAAATTGCCGTTTTTCACGAAATAAATGAAGCGTAATTTTTTTATATATTTTTTATTTCTATTAATCAAAATAATCACCCATGCAATCAATGCATCTTTGCCAACGCATTGGTAGCTTATTGATGCCTTTCTTGAAGAAATCAGCTGGACGGGAGGCAAAAAAATTCTTCAAAGGCATTTTGTACTGCCTCTCGGGTATTGAATTTTTTTCCCGCCAAGAAGTTATCCAAATTCTGAAAAAAGTAGAAGTCTGTAGGTGCAAGGTCTGGTGAGTACGGCGGATGACGGAGAACTTCCAACCACAACTCTTGTAGCTTGGAGACCGTCTGCTGTGCAGTATGAGGTCGCGCGTTGTCGTGCAGGAGCAGTGGAGCCGAACGATTGACCAAAGCTGGTTGGAGACGTGCGAGCTTCTCCATCATTGTGTTCAGTTCTTCACAGTACACATCTGCAGTAATGCTTGTCCCGTTTGGCAAGAAGCTGTGATGAATTACACCCGCGTTAGACCACCAAACAGTGACCATCACTTTTCTAGGGGTAAGTTTTCGTTTAGGGCATTGTTTGGGTGCTGAACCAGGGTTCAACCAACTTGCTGAGCGCTTACGATTGTCAAACAGGATCCATTTCTCGTCACAAGTAACAATGCGGTTCAGAATTCCTTCATTTGTATGCCTGCTGAGCAATGCAAGGCACGTCTCCACGCGTACTTCGCGCTGGCGGTCATTGAGTTCGTGGGGTACCCATTTGTCAAGCTTTTTTACCTTGCCAATTTGACGCAAATGGACCAATATTGTTTTGATGCTAACGTCGAAAGCTGCTGCTAATTCAGCCGTGGATTGAGTTTCATCAGCTTCCACAATTGCCTTTAATTCGTCATTGTCGACCAAAGTTTTCGGACGACCACGGGGTTCATTTTTCAGGTCAAAATTTCCAGAACGGAAGCGGGTAAACCAATAACGGGTGGTGCGTTCGTTTGTAGTGTTCGCTCCGTAAACGTCGTTGATGTTGCGTGCCGCTTGTGCCACTTTGCTGCCACGACGGTACTCATACTCCATAATTACTCGAATTTTTAACTTATCCATGATGACGAAAATGTTCGAATGCGTTGAAAACAAACCACTAACTATTAAACAAATGATGATTTTAGAAAAAGAATTCCATGTTTGTCAAATAAAAATAATTTGAAATTAGAATTATCAGTAAAAAAAAACAATATTTTCATTTGAAATGGCCAGTACGGCCAAACGGCAGTTTCATAGGTAAAGACCTATTATCAAAAAACCTTTACTGGTACGTACTATTAAGTTGTAACAATGATTTGGTGAATAAATTTAAAAAGCATGTGTTGGATCATCCATGTAAAAATACAAAGGCAATTTTGAGAGTCAAACTACGAATGATTTAATGATCCGCTAACATCACTAATAAGTAGGGAAGTTATAACTTATCTACTTCAATATTCAGTATGTATGGTGCCGTTCTATTATTCGAATTAATCCTGAATCTGCGTTAAATTAGAAGCTTTATATTTATGATTCACGTCATGCAGTTTTTAAAATGTAGGAATTACTCACTTTATTCTAGAATACGCATTTGTTTGGCTGTTACTTGCGAACTAATATTTAAAGCACGGAAAAGCTAAAGACAACTTTTACTTTGTTTACATAATAATAATATTTTTTCTTGTACAAAAACACAAATAGTATGGCCGCAAAGTAAGCCGATCGAGTAAAAGATCACCATTTAATTGGCATTTGTGCCCACTGACATCATTCGGGTGGGTTAATTCCCTTTTTATTTTGTTTATTTCGTAAAGGACTTAAGGTATTGCAGCGTTTGAGAGAGTGAGTATGCCTTACATTACGAATAGTATATAGACGCGAGGCCTTTTATTAAGGTAAATCACATATTTTAATACGAAAGACAAGGAATGGAATCGAAAACCATGGGAAGGCCCAAAAATATTAATTATCGATTACGCTGACTGCGCGGGGCGATCCTGTAACATTTAAAATTATTTCGATTAACCAATAAAAAAGATTATAAGCGTAGTCGTAGAAATCTGTTTTTCAATTTAATAAGCCTGTGTGCCTCAGTTAAGTCGTACCCCAGAGTACCATTTTGTTCATTTACATTATTATTTTGGGGTATATTGGGCTTATTTTTAGCAAAAATATTGAAGTTTAATATATTAAACACAACACTCTTATTATCTACTTCAGAAATGCTCCAGAGCTCGTGAATGGAAATATCGCAGCAATACAGGACGGCCAACAGCAATGGACACTTGGCCGGGCGAACCATTCTCATGTCAGAGTGTAGGTATAAAACGTTCGCAGGTATTATTTCTTATTATTGATTATACACCTAAATTTGTTTTATTTTAGATTTTATGTCTGCAGCATTTAAGGGGCTCTTTAAACTGAGAGCTTTTGACAAAAATTAACGAACGTTATGCAACAAGTTAGGCATGAAATTTAATCAGATTTACAAATAATTTTCCACAAACATAATTTTTTTTAGGCAAAAATTTCAAAGACCACCAAGAACTTTGTCAATAAAATATATATCTAGGTTCCCCATTTTTACAAGAGAATCTCGGAAAATACAAAAATATTTCCCAAATATGTCTAAATCAGAGACAAGCTTTCACCTTGCTGTAACTAATTTCGAGTTCCAAAACAAACTGTTTAGACAAGAAATGGATTGGCAAGCAAAGCTGCTTTTGACGACCACTTTGTGAAACAAGAAAAAACTGTTCCTATGTTTTATGTAAGGAAGTTCGAACAATGAAACAAAAACACACAAATGATAAACACAACAAGCTATTTAATAATAACCGATATATACTAAAAACATGATAGTCCGGCTAAAGTTGTAAAATAAACGTACCATATATTCAGAGATTAAGGTGGTTCTGGCTAATAATAGACTTTGTGAATATTTACTGGAACCCTATTTCAGATCAACCTTAATTTGACGACCCAACTGCAGCTGCACTGGGCTGAACAAATTGACCTCACCTCCCGAGCGTCCTTTAAACCTTAAAGGGATTAAAATCGACCCATTTTATAAAGCAGTCTCAAATTTGATCAACCTCGTTATTTCAACGCTATCGTTTGTGATGTAAAACTTTGAACGATGAAATAACTAGTTCACGTACTCACAAGTTTGAAATGCCTTGTTGAAATTAATTCTTGCAAATTTTCAAAATAGCTTTTAGACTTAATTAGTATACAAGTAAACTATACCAGTTCAAAAGAAACTGATCGTCGTTTTTTTTTGAAAACTAGTACCAGATACTTAAAATAACGGGATGTTCAAATCTTAAGAACTTCATCTCAGACTGTACTACTTCTACTTAAGATACTTTTTACTACTATACTAAAAAACTTACGGCGTTCAAATTGATAAAATAATATCAAACATTGTCAAAGTATGCAGATAGCTGCATACTAAAGTTTCCCGTTCCAAAACTGAACATTTCTAAAACAAGTTGTTGATTTCGTCTCTTACATCCTGAAAAGATGAATCATCTGGTTCAAAAAACCAGTACAATAGTCTCATCTGAGGGAATCTAAATCATTAAAAAAACATTTTCGAGTTGACCAATATTATCGATCGTCTTAAGTATATTTAAAATCGTAGATTTTAATTAATCAAGTTCTCGTATGCATTATTGAAGGTTTTTTAAGTAATCGTTGATATTTTAATGGCATCGTTAATGAGCACATTCTGTCCCTCGCGCAGCTAGCATTTTCTAGCAGTATATTAAGTTGAACTTTTTTGGTAGGATTATAAGATATGTGTTTAAAGTAAATCATACTCATTTCTTCCAAACTCACTTCCAAAATTTTAAGAAAAATCTTTCCATTTCTAGCATCAAGTAAAAAAAATTAAATGTGGCACAAGATACTTTTGTGTATAAGCTTCGTCGATATAAGTTTTATCACAGTGAAGTGGCTGAAGATAAAATTACGTGTTTCAAAAGGAAAATGAAATTAGATTATTGATTTGACATTTAAGAAAGTCTATAAAAGGTAATGGGAGGTTCGCATTCTGTATGAGATTTAAAAGCTTTTAGAGCAATTTATGTTTAATGAATACTTTACGAATGTCGATGTAAATAATAGTTTTAATAATTATCACTGCTCCAGTTGGTAGGGTTTAATATAAACTCTGCTTAAGTATACGTATTATTTCCGCATTAGCTCGCCCATGCAAACCTCAGCTTACCTAAGTAAACAGTAGTTTGTCGAGTTTGGAATCCATTGTACTAATCCTATTCGATGTGGGGGATAACTTCGAACTGTCGGTTGAGAATTTTCGTTTTGTCTTTTAAATATCTTGTGAATTTTACTTAAATAATTTAGAAAGCAGTGCCACTGGTCTAAACAAAATAAGTAAATACAATGCTGATGATGAACCCTCATGATTTTTATACCTATTGGCCAATGGAAGATTCTGATGTAGTTTTAATTTATTTACAAAGTCGTTGGTCGAACTTAAAGTTGGAAATGGGATTACGTGCTGGTGGTTTGCTCCAATGCATTTAGTACACAAGTCAGTTTGCATCAGCGAAAAATGAACAAGTAATTTCGAAGTAAGTAATTCGAAAATCCGTTCATTAAATTCCGAGAAAATCTCGTTGGTAATTATTAGGTCTTTACCAATGAAATTGCCGTTTTTCACGAAATAAATGAAGCGTAATTTTTTTATATATTTTTTATTTCTATTAATCAAAATAATCACCCATGCAATCAATGCATCTTTGCCAACGCATTGGTAGCTTATTGATGCCTTTCTTGAAGAAATCAGCTGGACGGGAGGCAAAAAAATTCTTCAAAGGCATTTTGTACTGCCTCTCGGGTATTGAATTTTTTTCCCGCCAAGAAGTTATCCAAATTCTGGAAAAAGTAGAAGTCTGTAGGCGCAAGGTCTGGTGAGTACGGCGGATGACGGAGAACTTCCAACCCCAACTCTTGTAGTTTGGAGACCGTCTGCTGTGCAGTATGAGGTCGCGCGTGTCGTGCAGGAGCAGTGGAGCCGAACGATTGACCAAAGCTGGTTGGAGACGTGCGAGCTTCTCCATCATTGTGTTCAGTTCTTCACAGTACACATCTGCAGTAATGCTTGTCCCGTTTGGCAAGAAGCTGTGATGAATTACACCCGCGTTAGACCACCAAACAGTGACCATCACTTTTCTAGGGGTAAGTTTTCGTGTAGGGCATTGTTTGGGTGCTGAACCAGGGTTCAACCAACTTGCTGAGCGCTTACGATTGTCAAACAGGATCCATTTCTCGTCACAAGTAACAATGCGGTTCAGAATTCCTTCATTTGTATGCCTGCTGAGCAGTGCAAGGCACGTCTCCACGCGTACTTCGCGCTGGCGGTCATTGAGTTCGTGGGGTACCCATTTGTCAAGCTTTTTTACCTTGCCAATTTGACGCAAATGGACCAATATTTTTTTGATGCTAACGTCGAAAGCTGCTGCTAATTCAGCCGTGGATTGAGTTTCATCAGCTTCCACAATTGCCTTTAATTCGTCATTGTCGACCAAAGTTTTCGGACGACCACGGGGTTCATTTTTCAGGTCAAAATTTCCAGAACGGAAGCGGGTAAACCAATAACGGGTGGTGCGTTCGTTTGTAGTGTTCGCTCCGTAAACGTCGTTGATGTTGCTTGCCGCTTGTGCCGCTTTGCTGCCACGACGGTACTCATACTCCATAATTACTCGAATTTTTAACTTATCCATGATGACGAAAAATGTTCGAATGCGTTGAAAACAAACCACTAACTATTAAACAAATGATGATTTTAGAAAAAGAATTCCATGTTTGTCAAATAAAAATAATTTGAAATTAGAATTATCATTAAAAAAAAACAATATTTTCATTTGAAATGGCCAGTACGGCAAAACGACAGTTTCATAGGTAAAGACCTATTATCAAAAAACCTTTACTGGTACGTACTATTAAGTTGTAACAATGGCTTGGTGAATAAATTTAAAAAGCATCTGTTGGATCATTTGAGAGTCAAACTACGAATGATTTAATGATCCGCTAACATCACTAATAAGTAGGGAAGTTATAACTTATCTACTTCAATATTCAGTATGTATGGTGCCGTTCTATTATTCGAATTAATCCTGAATCTGCGTTAAATTAGAAGCTTTATATTTATGATTCACGTCATGCAGTTTTTAAAATGTAGGAATTACTCACTTTATTCTAGAATACGCATTTGTTTGGCTGTTACTTGCGAACTAATATTTAAAGCACGGAAAAGCTAAAGACAACTTTTACTTTGTTTACATAATAATAATATTTTTTCTTGTACAAAAACACAAATAGTATGGCCGCAAAGTAAGCCGATCGAGTAAAAGATCACCATTTAATTGGCATTTGTGCCCACTGACATCATTCGGGTGGGTTAATTCCCTTTTTATTTTGTTTATTTCGTAAAGGACTTAAGGTATTGCAGCGTTTGAGAGAGTGAGTATGCCTTACATTACGAATAGTATATAGACGCGAGGCCTTTAATTAAGGTAAATCACATATTTTAATACGAAAGACAAGGAATGGAATCGAAAACCATGGGAAGGCCCAAAAATATTAATTATCGATCACGCTGACTGCGCGGGGCGATCCTGTAACATTTAAAATTATTTCGATTAACCAATAAAAAAGATTATAAGCGTAGTCGTAGAAATCTGTTTTTCAATTTAATAAGCCTGTGTGCCTCAGTTAAGTCGTACCCCAGAGTACCATTTTGTTCATTTACATTATTATTATGGGGTATATTGGGCTTATTTTTTATGATACTGATCCCTAAACCTCTCCAAACTTTTAATATTGACTGGAACGACCATTATATTTATATTTCACTGAAAAATTGGTTCGCCCAATATTTTTTGACAAGATTTTTTTTTCTAATAAGCCATTTGAATCTTTATCAAGAACACAGTGTGACATACGGTAATGACGTGTAGGTAAGTTGATAAATAATACACGGCATAACCGGTAAAAAAAAAAGAATTTTTATTAAAAAAATTAATTTACGGTCGCAGGGTCGGATCCCGACTATCGTTTGCCTCCACAGTCCCGTACTTCCCTGAGGCGGCCGAGGATGAAAGGTGGCTCGTGGCAGCGGTCAGCAGCAGGACGCGGGTTGTGTGTTGAACCAAGACAGGGGTGCTTCAACTAGCTCCAACTTAGTCCCAGCTTAGTTCCCTGGAATGACGTTCCACATAATTAGACCACAAAAACTTCAGTTAAGTCCGCTGATTGCGATCGCAAACATGCCTAAGCCATGCCTAAGCAAGGAAGACGGGTAGGTAAAGAAAGTAGATGGTGAGGTGGCTAATAAGATCGCAATCAGAACGGAGTGCAAAAACCTTTTAAAACAAATAATTTATTTATTTAAAAGAACAAAGTAAGCATTTACTTATTTTCAATAAAATACAAAACTACGTTATAAAAAGCTTTAGTAAAGGAAAAGATGGTAAAAAAATCTATTTTATTTAATTTAGGTAGTTACTCTTGTAACAAAAAAAAATCATAACCCTCCTTTGAGCTGCGCAGTTGGGTAGCAATATTGAGTCGGCAAAAAAACTTGCAATTTAAACAAAGCGCAAAAAGCGAAGCAAGAAGCGAATACAAGTACCTAGGTAGGTACACAAAATAAGATCTAGTTCATACACCACACAACATATTTTGTAACAAGTACTTATAACTATAGTTCACTATTTAAAATAAAAGATCATCAACTTACCCTTTCGGGGAATAACGATTTCAAAATATAATTTCCTTTTTTCGGTAGGTGAACAAAGGCGCAAATACAATACGTGTATACTGTCTCTTCAGAATTAAGTATATACTTCGCACAAAAAAATATTTAAATAGTTTTACAAACTTAACTTTTATTCTATTAAGTCTAGTTTCAACTAGAATTTTTAGTAAAACAGGTAGGTGTTTAGTGCCCAGCGCTCGGACGAGGTCTCCGTCACGTAGGCCAGCGATTGTTCTAGCAAAACCGGCGCTCACGCCATTTAGGCTCCGCCCACAAAATTCCTAAGCAAGTTAGGGTTCGCGCGGCAAAGTAAGTAGTGAACCATTAGCATAGTTTTTTTTTGCGCAGTTGAGTAACTATAATTATATTAAGTATAATAATATGATAAAATAATACATCTTTTAGATTAATTATTATTTCTTTACTAAAATACTAATTAATTATTAGAAAAGGTTACACTGTGTACAGCTTCTATTGTGTTTGTATTCTAAGTGAATAATTGAGTATCGTCTGCGTAGAGATGTACTGAACTATGTCCCGTTTATTTAATTGTGTCAACAAGATCAGCTATAAACAGGATAAACAGGACTGGTGAGAGAATCGATCCCTGTGGGCAGCCACGAGCGATATTTTTTGTTTGGCTCGTAGTGATTTCACCCCGCTCAAAAATGATCAAAAATGACTCAAACCACTCAATAGAAGCCTCTGACAATCCATAATAGTTAAGTTTGGCAAGTAAAAGTTCAGTATTTAAACAGTCAAAAGCCCGGGAGTAATCCAACAAGACCAAAATACTACCTAGTCCAGCATCAGAGGCGTTTAAGAGCTCATCAGTAACGTGTGTGAGGGCAGTGTCCGTTCCATGTCCAGCGCGAAATCCCGACTGTACGTTTGGAAGAATCTGTCTCCAGGTGTTTTGTAAGTTGAGTGCAAACTGCTCTCTCAATCACTTCCGAAAGCACGGGCAAAACACTTATTCCTCTAAGATCTTTGAGGTCATTCACTGATGCGCCCTTCGGCAGTAGTTTAATTCTGGCAATTTTCTATGCCTGTGGAAAAACTTTGGACCTAATGGAGTGCTTAACGTTATATGTTATTATTGGCAAGGTCACATCTAAAGTTAACTTAACCATCTTTACAGATATGCCATCATGTCCCTTGGCATTAGATTTAATGTTAAATAATATTTTTAACACCTCCATTTCAGTTATTTCTCGTAATGAAAACGTCTTTTGGCTGTGTTTATTATCACGAAAATAATCTAGTGTATTTTTATCCGTATTATTAGGGCTCGGTGTGTCCAGAAAAAAACTGTTAATGTTGCCGGAATACACAGATGCTGCGGAATGTCGGTGCGTGTTTCCTGACCCAGGGCTGGTGACTGCTTCAAATACGACCACATTTTTTTTGGATTATGGACGTTTTTATTGACATAAAAATTAAAAAAAGCTTTTTTTTCGTTGTTAATTGCCAATGTAGTAAAGTTGCGCAAACTTTTATAATATTCCTTACATTTTTCATTTTCCGGGGAAGGAGGCTTATTAATGTAACTTAATAGTGCCCCATTTCGTGTTTTCATTAGTAATTTGATGTTATTAGTTAACCATGGCATAGGTTTGTCTTTAACTCGACTTCGTCGTAAAGGTGAATGTGCATCGAAAATAACAAGAATAAGACCATTGAAAATTTCTATCATTTTATTTATACACGAGCAGTTATATATAATCTCCCATGGAAGAGCGCGAAGATTTTTTGAAAGTCATCAGTGTCTACGCGTTCGAAAGATCGTCCAATTTAGGCAGGTTTATGCATTTTGAATTCGGCGTATACAAAAGCGTGGTCACTAAGACATGAGTTGTGTTGTACTACAATTTTTTGATGTAAATCTGGCAAATCTGTTATTATCAAATCAAGTAACGTAGATGTTTGGTTGTGAATTCGAGTAGGTTCTTTTACAAGTTGGTTTAGACTATGCTGGTTAAGAAAATTAATGACTTGTAGGGCTGTACTCGTATCTTGCTTCAAAAGATCAACATTGAAGTCCGTCAACAAAAGCAGGTATGAACAATCGCCGATACTACTTACCGATGAACTCAGCGCGTCTATGGCATCCGCGACCGTTAGCCCCGACTCCGGGCGTTAAGCGGTGCCCACAACAACTCGCAGCTTCCCTGGTAGAGTAAGTTCTATTCACATCTGCTCAAGGCGAGATGCAGGGTGGGGGCGAGTACGTATGCGAAGGCCCCGTTTGATAAAAAATGCTACACCGCCTCCCCTGTTGACCGATTTTCTTGGCACATGTCTGAAGCTATAACCGGGTAGAGACAGGACATATTTTTCTTCATCTTTTTTTAAGAAGGATTCGTTTATAGCTAAAATGTCGGGGACGAATTTCAACACGGTAGCCACAAGCTCTTCCTGTCCTGTGTTTAATGACCTTAAGTTCAAAAATCCCAAACTTAAATTATTTTTTTGTTCCTAACCATTGTTAAAAGTAAACGAATGAAAAAAAAATACGCGTATATGACATCAAAAACGCTTGTATGTACCTACAGTTAAAAAAATTACAAAATAGAATAAAATTTAAAATCACATATATACCATGAAGAATACAATTTACAAAAAACAAAAAATCTAAGAAAATCAAATCAATATGACATTAGAAACTGATACTTCACTCAATGACAATTCGTGCCGAACATAAATCTAAACTACTCTTTAAACGGATGAGAGAAGCATATTATTTTTGAACACCTTAATTATAAGTACATCTGTAGATATATGTACGTATTTTATTAGATTGTTTGATGAAATAACATTAGATCCATCAAAACAGGCATCAAATCGCATTAAAGTTAACATCTGAGCTTATTATATATATTATATAGTAAGTAAAACATATACAATGATTGTTGTGTTCCTTCCTGTCAACGGAGGCTATTATATCACGTATTTTCATTTAGTGTCGCATTGACGGTATTACCCTAAATATGTAATGGTATTATGTATTTATTACACTAGCCTTTTGGACACTAGCTCAGGACACATTAATTACAGTACAGTCGTATTGTTCTGCCCTGGTATTGTTCGAAGCAGGCATTTCTTCTTTTCAGCTTCTTCAAGAAGCCTTTCAAGTTCTGTAAAATAATCTGGTAATTTACTTATTTACCTGTTAAAATGTATCGTGGGTCCGGTAATTACCGGTAAATAACGGAGATATACATAAATTATAAAAAATTATTAGGGTATTTAACTTGTATGAACATTTATTAAATCATAGATAATTTTTAACACAGATACTTTATGAATAAAGTTCGAGTTACACAAAAAAGCGAACCCAATCAGCTATTCTTCCATTTTCTCCTCAGGAACCACGAGCTTTGAGTTTAACTGATAAAACTCTATCCTCTCAACGATAAAGTAATTTACAAGTTACGATAGTTCGTAGTTATAACAAACTATGTAATTGCTTTGAAAACACACTTCGATAACTCATTCAAAAGATAAAGCTACAAAGTGTCTGCTGTGAACCCGGAGTTGTCGCTTGAGTCATGTTAGTTCCCAAGAATAGGTGCTGACATTTTATGTGAGAAGTAATGAGGAAAATCTATTGATCCAACGTAAAATGGTATTTTTAATGTTGGGCAGAATAGCTTTATTTCGAACTAGCTTTCATTTGAGTATTTTATCCCCTTGCGGTTTGCTTCTTATGAATTCCTGATGAAGTCTATGCAAAAAAACAAAAGCGAACCAGGTAACTCACTTTCAAACTGAAACAAATTAGGAATCTAATATTAATAGTGAATAGTAAGTAAGTAATATTGATAGTGAAGTTAAATAATTTTTAATTAAATATTACTCATTACCATTGAATTAAATTCGCTTATAACCGGTTAAAATGCGATTTCATAATTTGTTGTTAACAGGTTGGTTGTGTACATTGGATCACGGAAGATAAATTGCCTTAACTTCTAGATAATTTGTAAATAGTCGAAGCCGAATTCCGATTCTTCAATTCTAAATAAAAAATTAAATGTTGGTATAAATATTTTTCTTTGATCTTGAAATTTTTGATTATATAAATTTAGAATTTGGGTACTGGATATATTTTTGAGGCTTTTGGGGCTGAAACCATGGGGTTCGGACCTAGCCAGGCGATTGGTGAGTGAAACTCGTGACCCTAAGAATTGAACCTATCTTGTGGTAATTCGGCCAGCATTTTGGCTAAGTCTAGAAAAAATAATTTTGATGGATATTTACTTCCTTCGCTTCTTCGCACCATGTATTTCGCGCCTTTTGTTATGAGTTCGCTTTGAGTTCTTGAGTCTGTTATTTGAGTTATTTATGATAGGACTAGCGATCCAGCATATAAAAGACATACATTTCCAGTATACATTGTTTAGTTACATCTCAAAGGGATTTGGCAGCTCTTCGTTAAAAGTTCTCACTCGGCTGAAATTAGCCGATGTCAAAGCAGTTTACAAAAAACATTGAATAATTATGTAGATTGTATTATTTTTATTGTTATCACCATTTAAACAAATAAAAAACACTTAAACGAGCTCACTTATTACGATAACCTCTAGGATTTTGTGTGTAACCTTAACCATAATCCGTTATCTACAATTACTTCGTCTATTGGTGAAAATTATATGAAAATCGTTACGGTAGTTTGTCAGTTTATCGCGTTCAGACAGACAGACAGTACTTGTACTCTCTACTGTCTGTACACACGCGGTACTTTATTTAATAATAAGTATTGATAAGTAAATTTTAGACTTAGTGAAAAAACTCTCGAGTTGGCTGGTGTACATTTAGGAGAAACTAAAAATACAATTTGCTACTTACATGCATAGCAATGATTTACCAAAACCATATTTTAATATCAGTATAACAATAATAAATCAACGAATGAAATCTATCAAAAGTTCGAGTGGCGTAGTGGATTTTCGCCCTGCTTCACACGCCGGAGGTCCCAGGTTCAAGTCCTGGTTGGGAAATCTATTTGTGTAATGAACACAGAGTTCTTTTTTTTTTTTTTTTTTTGCTGCCGAGGCACCCTCGCGGGAAGGAGGTGGAAGATGCGTCATGTATACCCGCCCGCAGGTAAATTCCTCTGCGGGGGGGTTATGTGGGACTCACCAGAATGGCACCTACCCACTAAAAACCACCTGTTGGCTGTAGTTATTACCGTTAGCCTTCATCGGAAGCGACACCCGTCGGGAAGTTGGGCGCACTGGCGGAGGCCTTCCGCCTGTAGTGAAAGTTGCACTGAAGGTGCTCAAAGGGACATGAGTTGGTGGCCGTTCTGGGCAGCCTCCGGTGAAGCCGGGGCTGGGCAGAGGTCGGCCGAAGCACGATTTAGGGATCAATTCATTTAAATGAACCTACAATGAATTGAGAAGGGAACTATGCTCCGCCAGAGCTAGCAAACGCTCTGTCGGAGTACGTGAAGCCCTAAGTTTACGGGCTAAGACTGCGATTTCACTAACATCGACATTTTTTATAGCGTCGCAGACGATACGCATATCGTCTGCTACGGAGGATTGAGGAGTGGGTTTGTATGGGCGAGGAGCCGGGATGGGATTCGATGTGGGGCGCTGCCTCCAGTTTTCTGGGGCAGGCCTGGGCTGTGTAGGCTTAGAAGCCGGAGGAACCCGGCTACGCAGCGGCGGAAAGTTTTCTTGAGAAAGGCGCGGGCCTGTTTGGGCGCCGCCCTTTTGAAATTGGAGCGCATACAACGGGGTGCACGAGGGCAGCCCTTGTAATTTGCGGTGTGGCCGGACTGGCCACAAAGCACGCAATCGGGAGGAGAGGGAGTTTCAGGAGTGCGATTGCACTCCTAAGTGAAGTGCGGGACCAGGCACTTGACGCACCTGGGCGGTGCGCGGCAATTGGCACCGATGGCACTGGCCGGGATGACCGCGGCGATGAGGCGCCTCGATTGAGATCCCAGAGAGGCCGCAAATAGAGCTAACCCCTTTCAGAATCTCTCTGGACTTGGGGACGTTGGCGAGAATCACCAAAGCGAGAGGGTGTTGCCTCCCGTACTTGCTGTGCATTTTATGCACCGCGAGTGCCGGTAAGCCTTGGGACTGCAGATCCTCCAGGATGGCCTCGTTCGATAATTCGAACGGGATTCCCCTGAGTACCGCTCTGATCTTACGCTCTTCTGACAGAGCATAAGTGTGATAAGCATATTGCTTATCGGTGAGGAGCTTAGTCAAAGCTTGGAAACCGTCTATCGACGAGACAGTGATTTTAATAGATTCACCCGAGTTTACCGCTCGGGTGTAAAGGATCTTGTGCTCATTGCACAGTGTCGAGACCTCAGTCCATTTACCCTTTTCCCGAAGGAAAACGGGTGGTGGGACCTTGGCCTTGACAGAAGTTGGGGCCGGAGCGGGTGTTGAAGACACCGGGGCAGCTGGCGTTGAAGACGCCGCAGGGGGTGTAGGGACGGGCGTGGAGGGCGCCGGGTCTTGTTTCGAGCGCTTCTTAACAAGGGTGAAAGAGGGAGGCTCAGGGCCAGTTGGGGTGGCGTCCGAGGATGACTCAGTCGCGGGTGCGCGCTTGCGGCGCAGAGGGGCGTCTACTTCGCACTCCATGTCACTGGAGGAAGGGGACGCGGGAGGGCCTAAGACCTGAGGGGTCTGGGGAACTGGGGTGGCCTGAGGGGCCATTGTGGACATTATCGTCATGAAATGAGGGATGAGAGAATCTAAGAAACGGAACTTGTCAGCATTTATATATATGCCTTCAGCACCGGTACTATCAACTAACTTCTTCCTAATCTCATCAGAGCTTAGGGAAGCCATTGCGGAGGGGTTGGGGAGGGACAATATATGAACCTAACAACGATGACTAACTTCCTAAAACCACCCTACACGCAGTACAGGTTGAGAACGACGCGGATAACTTACTCGAACACGGCACTTGAAGTCCTGGAACAACGAATTCCCGTCGACGAAGCTCACGTTCCACGAAGTACGGTTAACAAGCCACTATTCGCCGTGAAAACGGCGTTAGAAACTTATTAGAAGTACGGTTAACGAGCCACTGTCCGCCGTGAAAACGGCGTTAGAAACTTAATACGGTATACAACTATGAAATTATATATTACGACAACAACCAATGAAATTTGGGTGCTCAATTAGCGCGGGGGCTAAAAGAGCGGGAAGGCGTCTGCGATCGACGTGCGTTCGAGAACGCACGCAGACCGAGACTGACACAGAGTTCCTTTTTTTTTTTTTGTTCCCCTCCGCGGGAAGGGCAGGAGGATAAAAATGCCCTGACGCATACTCTGGCGCGATTCCAAAGTTATGTGGGACTCGTCCCGACGCCTACCAGGACCATACCCACTAAAAACCCCCTGTCGGCTCGTGCATTTTTGCCACTCAGCCTTCATCTGAGCGACGGCCAATTGGAGAAAGAGGCCGCGCTAGCGGGGCCCAGAAGGGGTCACCCGCTGGGATTACATAGCACTGAAGGTGCTCAAAGCACTGAAGGTGAATACGTAGCACTGAAAATGCTCAAAATGAAAATCAATAATTAAAACAAAAATTAAAAAATTGCAAAATAAAATTGAGTTAATTCACATTTACGTTAGAATTAGGATTTACGTTAGAATTAGAATTTACGTTAGAATTAGAATTTGCGGCCAGAAGGGCCTCGAGATCGCGTGACAGTCTGGTGGATGAGTACGCTTGCGCATTTCTAGGCCTAGCGACTTTGAACTTCGAGTCTAACACAGGAGCAGCATATGAGACCGAATCACGAACTAGAGGATTGGGATGGGTTTCGGAGCGTTTGAAAAACGCTTCAGAGAGTGTTTTGAGATGTTGTTGTACTGTAGGCAGTTCAAGATCTCTATGCAAGTCCGCATTACGCACGTACCACGGTGCGCCTGTGGCCCGGCGGCAAAAGAGGTTTTGAACTACCTGCAGTTTGTGCAGGAGGGAGGGTTTGGCGTGGGCAAAGATTGGCGAGGCATACGTCATGACGGGTCTAACGCAGACCTTGTAAAGTGTACGTTTGTTTCTGAAGGACATTTTACTTTTTCTACCTAACATGCTATTTAGGCGGACTAAATAGTGACGAGCGAGTTTCGAAACTCTTTCAACGTGTGGCTTGAAAGAAAGCGTCGGATCTAATGTGACGCCTAAGTATTTAGTACTGCGCTTCCAGGGGATGGGAATGCCTAACATTCGAACGTGGGGATCGCCATCGGGACGACGGCGTTTGTGGTCGAAGCGCATCGCAGAACTCTTTTCAGGGTTCACATCGATGCGCCATTCTTGAAACCATGCACCAAGGGCGTTTACGGCCCTTTGGAGTCTGGTTACAAGGTGCCGAACACTGTGGCCCCTGGTATAGAGTGCGGTGTCGTCAGCAAAGAGGGCGAGTTCGACGCCTTTCGGCGGGATGGGCATGTCGTTGGTGTACACGGTGTACAGCAGAGGGGCGAGGACTGAGCCTTGAGGGACTCCAGCCTTTATGGGACGAGGTGCAGAAAGCGTGCCTTCGTGTTTAAATCGAAACGTACGGTCTTTGAGAAACGACGCTATTAACCTGACTAGGCGATCCGGTAAGCCTATCTTGTAGAGTTTATAAACGAGACCGCTGTGCCAGACTTTATCGAAAGCCTTGGCTACGTCAAAGAAAACCGCGACTGTTTTATAACGACGCGGATAGAAACCGTCAAGTATATACTCGACGATTCGGTGGACTTGCTGAGGGCAGGAGTGTTTAGCGCGAAAGCCGAACTGATGGGGAATAATGAGAGGATCGCCATCCGTTGGAAACAGATGGTTCCGCATTCGAGAGAGTATGACTCTCTCGAGAAGTTTAGACATTGCCTTGAGGAGGCTGATGGGTCTGTGATTAGCCGGGACGTTCAGAGGTTTGCCCGGCTTGGGAATGCCTATGACTGTCGCTTCTTTCCAAGCTTTTGGAAAGTAGCTATGGTCGAAGCAGGCATTGAAAATGATAGCTAACAAGGTAAGCATCTGTTGAGGTAGGTGCTTAAGTGCGTGGTTGGAAATTCCATCCGCACCCGGAGCCTTTTTGGACTTTTGATTTCT
Source organism: Marasmarcha lunaedactyla (assembly GCA_923062675.1). Classification (NCBI taxonomy): domain Eukaryota; kingdom Metazoa; phylum Arthropoda; class Insecta; order Lepidoptera; family Pterophoridae; genus Marasmarcha; species Marasmarcha lunaedactyla. The sequence goes on along the minus strand of OV281343.1, from coordinate 9,685,265 downwards.
AATGAGAAGCAAGATTTCGTCATTAGAGACTGTGACAGGGTCGGCGGTGATGGGGAGAGAGTCTCTGCGAAGGACTTCGTCCTCCACCGCCTGGATGTGTGAGGGATAAGCAGGTTGCGTGCTGGGCGAGCATTGTGCGGCAATGCTGTCGACGAAGCATTCGGCTTTCTCTTCGACTTCGAAGGCAGTAGTGCCATCGGGACGAGTGAGAGGAGGAACGTGAGAGACGGTGTCTACGCGTAAGGCTCGGGCCATGCTATAGTACGCTTGGTGGGACGGAGAGATATTCGCCATGAGATCGTTCATCTGAGCGTCTCGGAGTTCCGCGAGGCAAGACCTAACTTTACGTTGAAGCTGATTCGCAGCTGTTCTATAGGCGGGCGTGGGATATTTCTTGGCTCTCCGGAGAGCCGCGTTTTTAGCTTTAATAAGATTGCTAACGGCTAAGGGAAGTGTGGGTTTGCCTTGCTTAGCAACCTTTTCGTTGTCACTGATGGCTGAGTTGATAGCATCAGTGAGAGAATTTACTAATGAATCGATTTTATCCGGGCTATCTAATTGTTCGGGAGAGATCGCGAGTGGAGAGTTCGGAGCCTCTAAGGCTGAAACTAACGTATTTTTAAAACCTTTCCAGTTGGTAAAGGTCTTAGGAGATGAGGCGTTATCGTTCGGCGGTCCTAGCACGAGGGAAACGGGGCGATGGTCGGAGCCTAGGTCATCGAGCGGTTCGATAGACCTTAGATCAAGATTGATTCGCTTGATAATTGCAAAGTCGAGGATGTCAGGAGAGTAGGACGGGTTGTTGGGATAGTGAGTGGGAGTGATGGGGGATATGACGTCTAGGTCAAGGGAGTTAGTGATGTCGAGGAGAGCGATACCGCTGGTGTTAGTCGATAGGCACGTCCAGTCAGTATGTTTGGAGTTAAAGTCTCCGAACATAATGACTGAATGGCCGAGGGCGAGAATGGCCTCAAAGTCGCTGCGGATTGGTCTGGTACCACTAGGTATGTAGATTGAAGCTATGATGATGGTCGGATGACCAGTCATAGCCAATCTACACACAGTGGCTTCCATGTTGAGGAGAGGAGGAGTAGGGAGAGGACAGCAGTGGAAGCCTCTTTTGTAATATATAGCGGTGCCGCCGAAACCGTCGGAGTTGGGCCTATCGTACGAATAAACGCGTACTTAGGTATAGCGAATCCCCTGGAGCGGTTTGGAGTAAGCCATGTCTCCTGGAGAAGGAATAAGTCAGGTTCTTTGTTCTGAAGGAACAGTTTAATCTCGGGAAGGTTGTTGTTAAGGCTACGAGCGTTAAAAGATACTAGGGATAAGCCCTTGGGTTTAATACGACTGGACGCGGGATTCGCGGGTCTAGACATTATAATTTATTATTTACGAATTTATAAAAGAATTTACAACGAACTTAGGAGCGAGTGATGCTCGGCTAAAGCAAATAAACGCTCTTGAGGAGAGCGGGCGGCTCGCAGTTTGCGTGCGAGCACGGAAATTTCGTTAATATCGACGTTTTGAATAACGTCGAACACGGTCTTCATGTCCTCAGCCAACGACGACTGAGGTGCGGATGACGGAGAAGGACGCGGCCCTACGGAAGCTACGGGAGCTGGGATGGGTCGGGAAGGTGCAGGCGGAACGGCCGGACGCTGCCTCCAAGACAGAGCCGGAGTAGGCGTCGGCTGAGCGGGCTTTGCTTCCGGGGGACCCCGGTTGCGCAGCGGCGGGAAGTTAGCGTGAGTGAGCGGCGGCGCCGGTTTAGGCGCGACCCTCTTGGTGGTGGAGCGCGGAGCGCGCGGGCAGCCCCTGTAGTTAGCTGTGTGGCCGGACTGGCCGCACAGCACACAGGCAGGGGGGGAAGTGGATTCGGGAGTGCGAGTGCACTCCTTAGTGAAGTGAGGATCCAGGCACTTTACGCACCTGGGGGGAGCTGAACAGTTAGCCGCTGCGTGGCCATAGAGCTGGCAGCGGTGGCACTGTCCAGGGTGACCACGGGGGTTGGGACGCTCGACGGAGATATTTGAGAGTCCGCAAATTGTGCGAGCCTCTCTAAAGATCTCCCTCGAGTTGGGAGTATTTGAAAGGATTACTAAAGCTAAAGGAAAACGCCTACTACGGTTGGAGTGAATCTTGTGCACTGCTGTGACCGGGAAACCCTGGGACTTAAGGTCCTCGAGAATATCTTCGTTGCTGAGTTCGAACGGGACGCCCCGTAGTACTGCGCGGATCTTACGCTCCTCCGGGAGGGCGTAGGTGTGATACGCGATTTGGTTTAATCCGAGTAACCTGGTAAACGCGCGGAAGTCGTCGACGGTCGCTACTTGAATCTTGATTGTATCGCCAGCGTTGGCGGCTTTTAAGTAATTAATTTTGTGCACTTTGCACAAGTTTGAAACCGCGGTCCAGCGCGCTTTTTCACGCAGGAAGACGGGCGGAGGGAGCTGAGGCTTCGGCGGGACGGGAGCGCAGCGCGTCGCTGGCTTCGATGTGACCGACGGAGACGCGGTTACTTCGAGCGATTTTAACGGCGCGGGGGCTGGTGTTGAAGACACCGGGGTTGGCTCAGGTGTTGAAGACACCGCGGCTTTTTTCGAACGCTTCTTAGAGCGTTTGGCAACTAACTGAAACGCGGGCTCAGGAGAACCGGTTAGGGTGGCGGCGACCGACGGAGCTTCGGACGCGGCGGAGTCTGAATCGCTCCCGGGAGCGGTACGCTTCCTGCGAGATGAGCGCGAGGATGAGACCGACGCGCAGTCCATATCGGATGGAACGGGAGACGCGGGAGAGCTATAGACCTGAGGGGTCTGGACATTAGAGGCCTGAGGGGCCGGGGTTGAGGCCTGAGGGGCCGGGGACGCAATAGATGCCTGTAAGGCCTGCGTTAGTGCGTCAGCGGGTATGCTTACGCCGGACGCAGCGAGCGCCTGGGCGAACGACTTAAGAATATTAACAAGGTCCATTGGAGGACTTGGAATTACAATATTTTATATATTAATATATAATGTATGCCTATAATATAAAACAAATGCCTAGGATTCCTAAATAAAAACCTAGCGAACCCTAGCGGCAAACCTCCCTACCAGCGGTAGGGGGGCTGGGGAGAATAACTTAAAACTAACCGTAGTACGCCGAAGGCCGCTACCTAGAAACCTAAAAAAGGGTACGCAGGTAAAGAGTTGACCGCGTTAGGGTCAACTTTTACCGACAGAAAGGACAAATACACACGAAAACACACAAATATGATAAAAATAAATATGAAAATAGGAGAAAAATAAATAAAATAGAGAAGAGAAATAAATAAAAATAAAAAGGACTGGTTCAGTACAAATTCGTTGTCACCGTTAAGTATCCTTTGCACTGAAACCAGACTACTTACGCTGGGCACAACACTGCACTCAGCACAAGCACAACACTTCTTAGCACAGCACTTTGAAGACTAAGGGGCTTAGTCGCAAAGAAAAATCGCACTTCGATAGCACTCAGAGGGAGTAGAAAAACCTTGCAAACCGTAGCACGGAACCAACACGCTATACTGTGACGTCAGTAGACTGAGCGCCACGGAATATCGGGAGGGAACCGACCAACGGAGAACTGGGTCTTGCACGTCCGCACCGCGTGGCGATCGGAGCGAGAATGTGAACACACACAGAGTTCTTGTGTCATGGTTGTATATATACCTATGCAGACACACACGTCTGTATGTCTATTCTGGGATCCCCCCAGTTCGCCGTATAGTCATCTACAAAACAAGCTTGCTGTTACAAAATAAACAACATTTAGGAAGTATATTGTAATTAAGATAAGAAAAGTCATTGGGAAACGACAGCGTTTTATTGTGAAAAGTACTTTTATTGGTTGTTATTGTAATTTTAATTGACTTTTGATGTAATTCCTATTGATCTTAATTCGGCATTTCTTAATTTCATCCTTTACTCAGTTCGTATATGAAATTTTCAGATAACGATGGATACCCTTGTAGTGACCGTTTATCAATCTAGTTGATCTAGTTGATGTAAGATATCGAGTGTGTCCTATCAAACGTCAATTAAGACGAATATACCTGCCGCCGCCGCGCCCTGCCCGTCGCGGCGAATATTGCTATTGTATTGATGTACGTAGATAGATATTATTACAATTTACTTGGATTCAGTAATTGCAGAGTTTATCATATAAACAAACAAACTAATCTTTTCTTTTTTTATAAATATAATATGGATTACATTCATTAAGAAAAACTCATCTAAAATACAGCAAGTAAACCAACGAAATCGGTAATCGTAAGAAAAGACCGGTAAGAACAATACGTGATACAGTATTATAATTGCCTTTTGTATTTTTGTGGTTGCATTGGTAACAAATATAAATAAATATATAATACCGTTCCAAGTTAGAATGGCGTCGTGATAAGTTGTCTTATACGAGATGCAATACAAACTTAACGCTCGCTCTTCGTCTTGCTTTTATTACTTTAGATACAGCGTACCTTACATGTACGGGCATGTACAATGACGTATGGACGGCGAAGACAATTTGATTTTCATAATGGTTTCAAGTAATAACAATATTCAATAGATTGTAAAAGAGGCGCACTTTAATAATTTGATCTCGTTTGATTGAAAATTAAGATTTTTGTAACGAGATACACTTTGGCGTCAAGCAAGAACCGAAACAGATGAAAAATTTGGCTACTGTACATGTCCGATGGTGACGGTTCTGTAAGTTCGATAAGAATACCCCCTCTTAATGCTGCCCTTTATGATAAAAGCATCATAAATACAAAGGCCTGAATCATCTCAATGGTATATAGACGTGACTCATCACTTGAGGAAGACGAAACATCACAACTTTACTCATTGGATTTGCTCGCAAACGCTAACTTTCGCTGCCAAACAGTAGTTGGCCAAGTTTCTAGATCCAGCGATTGTATTACTCCAGTTAGTGTGATCTGGGGCCTTATTCTGAGGGCCACTTTATGATATAGTTTCGGTACTATGCGGTTAACCTTTCGTAAATATTCAATTAATTTTTTTATTTTTATGTTGATTTATATAATTTAGTACATTATTTATTAATAATATTAGGCCTTAGTTGGAATGCCTGAATGGAATTTGAATGGAATGTCCCATACTAACGCTGGTGAAATTTTGCCAGCGCGATATTTCCTATGTATACGTCTTTATTAAAAGTCCGCTCCAACCTATGAAGAGAATATCTGAAATGCCCTGTGTCAGTGAGTTTATTATAGGAGCAAGTTCGTTAAGGCGATGAACTAACTAGCTTGAAGCAGCAATCTACACGGGAAATTGAGTGACCGTCTCGTTAGAGCTTGTGAAAGTTAGAGTTTGATTTTCTGCGAATTAATAAGGAAACAAGCTTTGATAGCGTACCTAAGAAAATAAACTATATTCAAATTAGTTTTTAGCAACTGATTTACGTATGCATCTCTCGGTATGGTACTTTGAGTAAATTCAAATTCAAATATATATTTCTGAACTTGTTCTTATTGACGTCAATTAATGCATGACTCTACCACCAGTTCGGAAAAACTTTCGTGAAGAAGAACCGGCAAGAAACTTCACGAGTATATTTTTTTCAAAATAAATTTACAATGACTCTTTATGTCTATACAAATTTATTTTTATCTGCATCTGTTAGCTCGGCAAGTCTCCCTCCCCCCAAGTATCCAAACGACGAACACCCTCAAACGAGACCCGTTCACGAGTTAACGCGGGATCCAGCTATCGCCCTCCTCAACCATATTAGAGGGAAGTGAGCGACCCGTTACCCGACGCTACCATAAAAAGACGTACTTTAGTATTTTAAGTATCGATACCGCACCTAATTAGTTAACAGTTTTTTTGAGAGATTGGTATAGTTTTGATTAGTAATTAATGATACGGAAATAAGTGGCTGTAGGAAACAAAAATCCATTTTGATAAATTGTATCTTTTGAACATACTTAATTAAGTTATAGCTGGTTGCCAAAAATGCACAGAGTAGGTAGCGCGTTCAATATTGCTGTGTTAGATATTTTTCAAAGAAATTGTAGCTATTTGTTCATTATTTTATGAAACATTATATTCAGTCTCTACAAATTTAATGGTGGTACCGGTAACAGAGCATACGGCAAGTGTTTTATGTCATTAAACATATTTTCTGAATAGCGAGTGAGATATACATTTGAAACAGTTTATTCTGTTCGTAATGATGTAAGATAATGATAAAATTAGGAATAACCTTTGTATCTTAACATTTAGTTACTAGTCGGTTAAAAAGGTGATACTTCAAATTCAAATTTAAATAATAGGTCTTTACCTATGAAACTGCCGTTTTGCCGTACTGGCCATTTCAAATGAAAATATTTTTTTTTGACTGATAATTCTAATTTCAAATTAATTTAATTTGACAAACATGGAATTCTTTTTCTAAAATCGTCATTTGTTTAATAGTTAGTGTTTTGTTTTCAACGCATTCGAACATTTTTCGTCATCATGGATAAGTTAAAAATTCGAGTAATTATGGAGTATGAGTACCGTCGTGGCAGCAAAGCGGCACAACATCAACGACGTTTACGGAGCGAACACTACAAACGAACGCACCACCCGTTATTGGTTTACCCGCTTCCGTTCTGGAAATTTTGACCTGAAAAATGAACCCCGTGGTCGTCCGAAAACTTTGGTTGACAATGACGAATTAAAGGCAATTGCGGAAGCTGATGAAACTCAATCCACGGCTGAATTAGCAGCAGCTTTCGACGTTAGCATCAAAACAATATTTGGTCCATTTGCGTCAAATTGGCAAGGTAAAAAAGCTTGACAAATGGGTACCCCACGAACTCAATGACCGCCAGCGCGAAGTACGCGTGGAGACGTGCCTTGCACTGCTCAGCAGGCATACAAATGAAGGAATTCTGAACCGCATTGTTACTTGTGACGAGAAACGGATCCTGTTTGACAATCGTAAGCGCTCAGCAAGTTGGTTGGACCCAAACAATGCCCTAAACTAAAACTTACCCCTAGAAAAATGATGGTCACTGTTTGGTGGTCTAACGCGGGTGTAATTCATCACAGCTTCTTGCCAAACGGGACAAGCATTACTGCAGATGTGTACTGTTAAGAACTGAACACAATGATGGAGAAGCTCGCACGTCTCCTACCAGCTTTGGTCAATCGTTCGGCTCCACTGCTCCTGCACGACAACGCGCGACCTCATACTGCACAGCAGACGGTCTCCAAGCTACAAGAGTTGGGGTTGGAATTTCTCCGTCATCCGCCGTACTCACCAGACCTTGCGCCTACAGACTTCTACTTTTTCCAGAATTTGGATAACTTCTTGGCGGGAAAAAAATTCAATACCCGAGAGGCAGTACAAAATGCCTTTGAAGAATTTGTTGCCTCCCGTCCAGCTGATTTCTTCAAGAAAGGCATCAATAAGCTACCAATGCGTTGGCAAAGATGCATTGATTGCATGGGTGATTATTTTGATTAATAGAAATAAAAAATATTTAAAAAGTTACGCTTCATTTATTTCGTGAAAAACGGCAATTTCATAGGTAAAGACCTAATATTAATTTATCAACATTGACAATTACTTGTTCTTATTGACGTCGAATAAAACATGCCTCTACCACCAGTTCGGAAAAATCTTTGTGAAGAAGGACTGGCAAGAAACTTTGCGGGTATAATTTTTTCCAAATAAATTTACTTTATTCTTATTATTCTTATATTATTCTAACATTATTCTTATCTGCATCTGTTAGCTCGGCAAGTCTCCCTCCCCCCCAAGTATCCAAACGACGAACAACTCTCAAACGGCACCCGGTTCACGAGGTTAACGCGGGATCCAGCCATCTGTAATTAAACTGACTATGATAACTTATGATTATGATCATATTAAAATCGTATATTTCTTATTTACAAAAGAATTAATGTGCCTTTTAGTTAAAGAAGCCATCGAGTGTTCATTTGTTTCAAAACGATCTTATAAAAGAAACATATTTAAATAGAAAATTACTTATATGGAATATAACCGACGCCGGATATTACACGAACATTAATGACTTGTAAAATCCAACAAGAGCTGACTTATATAGTCCGAGTAAATATCGTTCTAACGTCTTAGAATAAACAAAATAAACCGTAATCAAACCCAGAATAAACATTACAAATTAATATTCGCGACGTAATATCTTTCAATGTACCTTATGTATTTTGCGTACCCGTACTGCGTGGTAGAATCATCTCGTGCCGACAATATTTTAGTACCTGATCTTGCAGTAGTGACTCTGACTTACATGTCTCAAATGAGCTAATTTAGGGTATTTGCTGAATATACCATATGGTGCTTTTCGATTCATATATGCTTTATTTCTAAATACGTGTTGTTTCTTGGACGTTACGCAAACTAGATTGGTACAAATAGTTCAATGCATCTTTTCTCACGGCGCTATGTGCGCGTCAAGCATATATACACAGTGACCGTGAGAGCGTGACAAAATATACTCATTGAGCACGCACAAAGCGACGAGAACACGCGTTGACATGATGACGGCTGCCCTGTCACTGCACACAAAGTCAAGTTGCAAGCTTACATGCACACATAGCAATGCGTGCAAAGATGAGTTGAACTATCTATACGAAAACTGGATGTCTTTTTCTTTACTTCTCAGGTGCACAACTGCTTATTCGCTGTTGTAACGGTAAAACTCAACTTTCTATTTTTAAAACATTTACCTACGTATTACAGCCTCCACTTAAGAGCCGTGGTTTTAGCTTGTAGATAAGCTGGTCTGTCGATATTATTTTGTGTGTTCTGAAGTATGAAGAAAAGAGTTTATATATATGAGAACAAATATCACTCAATTTAAATTGTTTCTGTAAATGAAAATAAAATACGCCATTTCTTACTTTACAAAAATTATGCGAATATTCAGAAAATTCATAAGTAAAAATGGCTTTAATTAGTATTTATCTAAGCTCGCAAACGGCATTCGTTCCGATAAATAACTATCGCTTTTCATCTTGTTTTTCAGCTGAGCTTCTCAAAATATAATATTACAGTTGCAGATAGTTTAAAAGATTACAAATATTTTAAGCTAATGTACATAAAATGAGATTAAGTGGATTGTTTTTCGAATGAAATTGATTTTAAGCTTCATTATTTACATAATTAATAATGCTTTGTGCCGGTTAAATAAATTTGCATGATATTGGATTGTCAGAAAATCATATCTCAGATTATAACGTTACCAACATAAAACAATGATATTAACATCTTAAGTGGTATTTAATTTGTATTAGTAGTAATAACTGCGGGAATCTCTTTGATAACTAATTTGAATTTGATGAAAACAAAAGTGGACCTTCTCGTGACGCAGGGAAATAAGGATACAAATAATATCACGAAACAGTTGTTTATTCGTCTTCTAAATAGAAAAATGATTCGCTTTTCTAACGAAAATTATTTCAAAGTGAAAAAGTCCTGGATACAGTGGACTCGCTAATTTTAAAGAACAGAAAAACAATTAAAAAATTAGGTACACAAACACCAACACCAACCTATTATGTGTGTTAAACAATTTGAATTATTATGACGGCAAAAAGTTAGAAATGGATGATATTACTGGCCCAGACGACCTTGAACACAAATACCAGGACTACAACTCTTTGCATTGATTGCAGAGTAATACGTAAATGCAATAAAGCAGGTTGCGCATCCTCCACTTTTATATAGACAACTCCTTGTTTTACATACCAAATTAACAAACAAAGAAACTATTGCAATATAATGAAAGATTTTCACACAAAACCATGCAAAGAAACAAATAATAAACGTTTTCAAGCTGATTGGTTGTACGACTGGTTGTGGTCTTTACGAATTCTGGATCGTATGATCCTAATTTATAAATACTGAGAATAAAATTACTTATAACCCCTCTTTCCAAAGAATATTTAACATTATGAATAACATAAAGTGTCTTAATTAAACTGATTACATTTTGTACTGATTGCTTCTGAACTGTTCAATCGTAAAAACTTTACTTGTTACGAATTTCATGAATTTTTAAATTTCCTTTTGAGTTTAACTACACCGTCGAACATTCTTTTAATCAGTTTTAGAAGATTAGTTTCAAACCTTTGATACATTTTTGTAGCATTGTATGTGATAAAGATATTTTACTGTCGATTATGTCGATTATAAGTCAAGTTTAACTTATAGTGAAAAAAATGTTTAAGCTAAGCAATTTGAATAAATCGGAAATTCTCAAATGAACAACAGGTGCACATGTAAGGGGGTTTTTTATAACTGTGTTAAATAACTATTCCGTGATACACAAATTATATCTTTCTATATAGACTACTGTAAGACATCACACACAGGCAGGCACATTCATCATTTAAAAAAAATATTTTAATAGCGTGTCTTCTGCGTGTTTTAGATCTTGAGTCGATTAGATCTTTTATTTTTTATGACAGTAATATTTCTGTTTGCGAATATTTCGTTTATTTTTCGTTTAATAAAGTTTAAAAAGTAATAATTTACTCCATTCTTACAAACATGTTAATCTAGTATTAACCCTTCTCATTTATTTAATACTGTCTTGAGATAAAGTTAAAGTTTATGTTTCTTTTTGTGTGCTTTAAGAGGTAAAATAACAAAAAAAATTTAAAAGCGTGTAAGAAACTTTTTACGGTCTCGATGAGAAGGAAGATTTTGAGAAAAATCAATGCTTTGTATTCACACTACAATTTTTAAGCGTAATATACCTAATCTGTCCTAAGCCCAACATGTCCTTCTATTCTGTGGGCAAGATTTATTAGCAATTTAGGCAGCCTTATCGCGTCAAGCGATTTCTGAGAAGCAAGATATATTACTCAGGCTTATTTAAGCTTAAGTTCGGCTTTTGCACTCGCCAATACACTGACAATCTTTACTACGATTTTTTATTACAGTTAACCGACTATTGTAAGTTCTACATTAATCTTGACCGTACTAATTTTAAGTACTTATGAATTATATGAAAAGAAAGAAATTACAACGATCGATTACCTAGTTTTTAACTAATCCTTTTTATTTTTTACAAAATATAAGTTATTTTGAACCAAAAAATGATTTGATAAATAAAGTATTGAATAAAACAACAAAGTTATATAGATAACAAAGTTATATAGATTAGAAAACTTTAAAAAGAAGTAAAAAACTTGTTAAAAATATGTTACATTTTTTAATATTTTTGGCTAACTGACATTAAATAATAATAAATAAATCCCCAAACAATCACACCAACTGTATGACACCATATTAAGCAGAGCTTGTGTTATGGATGACCATACAGCGAACTGGGAGAACCCAGAGTAAACATACATATATAAATATCAACAACCATGACCCGAGAACAGACATTTATGTTCATCACACAAATGATTGCCCCGGCCAGGACTCGAACCTGGGACCTGCAGCTTATGAGGCAGGGCTACTAACCACTACGCTACTCGGTCGTCAAAAAACAAATATTTTATTCAAACGCCTATACAATTTTAAGTATAATGTACGGGTTGTGACGTCACAACTCGGTACCGTTATGATGCGTTTTTCGGCGACTCGCAGCAGCTCCTCAACATATCGCTGTATCTAGAAAACTATTTATTGTGAACGTACTGTTTCTCCTGCAATATTTCTTTACTGTTGATAAACTATTTAAATATGTAATAAAACAAATTTAGTCAAATATCCTATTGTGTGCCCACTATTTCATGCATTTTACAATTTTGACAAAAGAATGTCGAGAGAGTATTTTTTTCAGCTAGATTTTTTCCTCTCCGTCTGTGTATAGATCTTATTAAAAGCTGAAGTTAAGGTGTGTTTACACTATAATGAAGAAGATGAAGATGATGACGACCGCTTTGGGACGGAAAACTCACATACCTAAGAAACTATTTCGAGTCTTCTACCAACTTGCGCATAGCAAGCGCGTAAAAAGGCTATTGTCCTTGCATTGGTATATTAAGGCTCTAGTAGATTGTTACCTAAACTGACCTGGTCCTGTTTGCTAGCATGTTCTATGCTCTGGAAGATTGCATATGTGTGTTAGGTGTAATCGGAAATAGGGGAAGATATAATTTTAGAGATGTTCGTATAATAACCTTTCCAATTAGTTATCGCTATCGAACCTGAGAAACTTCTAAGGAAACGTTCCATTTAATCCTTATATGTGGCTCTGAAAACTGGTTCGAGGTTCAAGTTTAGTTTTTAACGTTATTACAATATTGATATCAATTCTAAATAATAAAGCCTTAACCATTGTGTTGCCGATACTCTCCTACTATTTGATTTATTTAAGTAAATATAAAATGATAACCATTTCTTGAATTTATTGAATTAGAGTTATTAAAAGTCTTTATCCTGCTGTTACTAGAATTAATACAGTTCCTATTGTGTGGTAGGCAGTTAAAGTATGTAATAGTAATATAATAGTAAAATGCAGTATTCTATATTAATTTTACATAAAGGGCTCCATAGCGAATTTTTATTTTGTTAAATGTACACAATAATTTTGCAATCTTCGATTCCTTCGATAAATAAGTTGGCTTTTAAATCTTTGAACGCAGTTTTACTTAACTCGACATGGTGTGATGGTCCAAAGAAATGCACCGAACATATTCCAGCCTTCCTCTAAAGAAGTTCCAAGTCTATTAAAAAAAGAAAATCAGGCCCAAGTTAAAATATCTTTAAAAGTAACTTTAAATAATAATAATAATAATAATCCCCAGACAAACACACCAACTGTATGGCCCCAAAGTAAGCAGAGCTCGTGTTATAGATGACCATACAGCGAACTGGGGGGGAACCCAGAATAAACATAAATATATAAATGTCAACAACCATGACCCGAGAACAAATATCTGTGTTCATCACACAAATGAATGCCCCGGCCAGGACTCGAACCTGGGACCTCCGGCGTATGAGGCAGGGCTACTAGCAACTACGCTACTCGGTCGTCAAATAAAAAACTAATTTTAATTTCCTTTACATGCCACATGCTACTACATCCAGCCCTCACGTCGTCGTTATGTTATTAAACTGCTAGATATCAAAGGTTTATTGTAGTTCACTAAGGAAAATGACGTGAATTAACTTTCAGTTCAGCGTCGGTTTAATGTCGCATTACATCTGCATGTGATTGTTATTATTTCAACAAATGTAGTAATGTAGAGGGTTTATCTTGTTGCTGCATTTTCTACTTTACACTTTGAATAAAATTTGTAAAATATCCGTTAACAGATAGTAAAAAATGAGGGGTTTTATAAGGTAGATATTTGCCAGATATAAGTATTTTAAGGCATTTACAAAACAATATATAATGAACGCATGCAACACACTTGCTGCATGGCCTTAAGGTTTATGTTCTTGAGTTTGCCTATCAATTGAGATTAATAAGATATACACTGATTCAGGAATCAATAACAAAAATTTATTTGTGTCGCATTAATTTCTATCACTGCATTAAAACCCGAAACCCGAAACCGAACCGAACCGAAACCGAATCATATTACAGATAAATAAAGCTCACAAGAAAAGCGTGGTTTTATCGCGTTATGCTTACTCCCTGAAATTGTATCTCCCGTTTCGTGCTTTGATAAACGCCAACTCATATAATTTACTTGCGGGTAACCTTAGCTTAAAGCAGGAGTACTTAAGCCCTTACTAATAAGCCTCACTCACATGAAGTGTCATGTCAAGAAGCTAGATAGATGCTATTTTTTATACCGAAACAGTATAACTGTCTTGCTCTTTCCCAGGCTCTAGATGGCCCGTGCACTTAAGTGAGATTAAATAATACGGGCCTTGATATTCAGCATGAATTCGTAATCACGTTTCGCATGAAAGAAACTTGAGGGCGATTGTCCGTGATTTCTTTGCTGATATGGCTTTTGAATCTTTGACATTTAGCATTTAGACAAAATTTCAAGCTGCTCTATATGTGCATTTTATAAAGCTTTTATACAGGTTGTTAAAATCTCCGAATAAAATTTTATGTATGTAAATAAGTATTGTTAGATGCTGCTGAATTATTGTTTTAAAAATGCAACGATATTTTAAACAAGGCAACCTAAGAAAATTTACGTCATGAATGTCTAATGCCCAGAAAAAACGATGTCAAGGCAATTTGTAAGGAAAACAGCACCGGCAGCACATTTCATGCTGTTTAATATTACAATCAAACAAAGAATAAGTACCGTACTTAAGATATTGCGTGAATATTTCAGACAATCAACAGTTAAAGATACGCAGTCTCAGGTATATTTAACAACTAATTAGCCATTTCACTAGGTAACGTCGCCTCGTAAAACAACGCTACAACTTTTATGGAACAATATAGTTTACGAGAAATGTTAAATTTTATCAACGCAAAGGGACAATTTAACAGTACAAGTTTATTGTTCTACCAACAGATAAATTAAGTTATATTGTAAATGTGAAAGCAGGATCATCAAAAGATCCCGAATTCCATGAGTGTTATAATCGGGGCGCAAAATAATGACATGAATATAAATTAAAGCTATCATGAATAAGAAGGAACACCATACTGCAGGCGTAGCACGAGCAACATAAGACTCAACTGACAAGACAAATAGTCGACCATTCCCGGTTTTAGAAACAGTCTTAATTGGTAGCACGGGCCGTTAGCTTTCCTGGCACGATTTAAAAATGAACGAATGAATGTACGATTTTCGTGATTGATATTATTTTTGACAGGTTGGCAAAAAGTTTGGATTGTTGTTTTTTATTGAAAAGGGATTAGACGTTGTTTTCTATCTCACCTGATGGAAAGTGACGATGAAAACGAAGGCGTTACACGTCTCTATCCACGAGATACGCCCAGAAGCCCTAGGTGGTCGGTTAAGGGTACAGAAACATTTTGGAGAGTGGGCGTTAGGTCAAAACTGCTCTTTTTGACGGAGAAGAAACACGCCTTTGTTTTTGACGGCTAAATTTGACCAAGTTGGACTCGCCCCAATCGGACACTTCCTTTAAGGCCAAATCCAGCTGCTCAATCATGGACATTCTCAAAGCCCGGATTTCTTGACGTTTCGCTCGCGCATTGCACTTTCTATTTTATTGTATCTTTCTACAACGGTGCTTTCATCAGCGTAACCAATAATGCCTGGGGTTAGCAGGTCATTAATGTGCAGCAAGAATAACGTTGCAGAGAGCATTTTTGCAAGCATTTAATGCTATTATTAAATTAAATTATTTAATTAATTAATTTAAAAAGGTTCTAAAGGAATCTCCTTAGGTTTTTAAAGAAACTCTTTTTGGCGATTATGAACGGTACCCATTTTGGGTCCGAACTGAGGTAACTGGGGTGAGACTTTACCTTGACTATTTAGACGTGAACAAAAAGATTAGCAAAAAGGTCTGCTTTCTCTTTTGCGGTGTGGGCCAGTGAACCGTCAGGCTTCGTCAGAGGTGGCAGCATGGCCGACAGAAGTTCGACTCAACCCACTTGGCCGGAGACCAGAAAGCTTTGCTTCCTGAAGGATATGACACTATCTTGTCTCCGATGTGGCCAATGTGGTCAAAGCGAGCTTTTCTGATCACCTTTTTGCATGACTTGAAGGCAGCATTGTATTTTTTCTTCAGTTCATGCAAATCCACTGCTTTGCTTCTGCAAGCGCCACCCCAGGCTTTGTACGCTTCTTGCTTAAGCTTTTCAGCTGTGAGGCAAGCAGCATTAAACCATGGGTGACCTTTGGTTTCATGGGATAGGTCAGCATAAGGGGTGAAATACTCCACTGCTTGGCCTATCACACTTGATACAGCATCAGCGCAGCACGATGGATCGGTTGCTGTAAAACAAGTCTACCACCAAGGATAAGACGCGAAAAAATGCCGCATCTCATCCCAATCTGCTAACTTGTATCGCCATACTCGCCTAACGCCTTTTGGGCGGGTGACCGGTGGCGAGTACTGCGACACAGATTTCACCACGCAGTGGTCGGATGACCGTAAAGTTGCAGTTACGGATACCGAGTACCTGTCAGAGTCAGATGTCAGCAGAAGGTCCAAGCAATATTCAGTATGGCCAGCAACGTCGGGGATGCGCGTGGGTTCGTGCACAAGCTGTGAGAGGCCTTGAATCACGGAAAACTTAAAAGCCTCTCTTCCAGCGTGGTCAGTGTCCTGATACGGGCTTAGCCATTGCCCGTGATAAGCGTTAATATCCCCCAGGAACACCAACTGCGCTGAGAGAAAACGTTACCGAACCTTATCTGCTGCATCGCTGAGATACTCCATGAACCTCGTTGTCTCCCGATCTCCACTATGTGACCGGTATATACTGGCGTAGACCAATTGGTCAAGGCCGGTATCAATATGAACCCACATGACGGAAAAGTCCAGATCTTCCAAGTAACAGAGACGCTGATAACAGATCTCGTCACGGGCATACATGCACGCATACAATACAAATGTTATGTATTGTATGCATACTGTTGTTTTCAAAAACAGTTCGTTTTACAGAAATGTATATATTGATTAAGTTTCATATAGTTCTTATTAATAATACTATGTTTATCTTTAAAAAGGTTCCTCCTTAAAATAATTAGATTCTGTATAGAAGTTTCGATCCCAATAAGACGTCGATGAGGTTGCACGTAGTTGTTTGGGATGGTTTCGTCTTCACTCTTCCACAGCAGCCCGGATTCAAACCTGGAAGGCGCTTCGTCGTCGATTGCAGGACCTCAAGCGCTCGTTGGTCTGCTCATTGCTCGGGCAGCGGGCTCGGCAGGCTGCACTTCGATTGACTCAATCTCGAAATGTCGCCGCACCAAGGCTTCTGTCTCATCTTCTTCGATGAGTCTGCTGTGGTTGACGAGCTGTACCGTTGACGTTTTCCCGTTGTGACGCCCATGGAAGGCCCATCCCAAGCTCGTTAGTGATGCAACTGGATCGGACCTTTTATTTTAACTTAATATCCAACTTAATTTAAAACAAAGCCAGTTCTTTTTTGCTAAATAGACAGTTTTAAATATTTATCTACTTTATTTTGTAAATATAAACAAAAACTTATTGTAGACATACTAAGCCTAGTCCCTTAATGTGAATTTAATAAATCAATGAAATACTTCATTTGATATTCTGAATAAAAATATATACCTTGAACATTATATAGTGAATAAACAAATTACTTACACTTTCTTACAATTAGTAAGGGTGTCATTTATCTACATTTGTTTAAGATACTTTGAGGTTCGATATTTATAATCTGTAGACGCGAATCAAATATTTCTGTATCCTACTTGCTTAAGACAACTATTACATACTTTTAAATGTACAAAAACCCATTAAAATGTTCGATGGGTTCCAAGCTATAAAGGTTTTTGGTCAAGCAAAAGGTTTTTGAATTCCCAGACTAGCAACTCAAATGATTCGACCCCTGTTTCATTTGCGTGGTCATATCTAGTAATGTCGTAATTTCTAATAATTTCTGATATAAGACTTGTCTTGGCGCGTCTTGCATGCTTAGGTGACAACTTCATAATACATATGTTTAATTTAGCTACTTAAGTTTCGACTAGGCGGGTGCTATATAATTACATTTACTTATAAAGTTAAAATAACAGCTTCAAATTGAAGAAGAAAATTACAAAATAAAAATAAACTGTGCCCTATTTAGGTAGTAGTAATAGAAAACTTGCCTAGTGAGATACAGCCGTATACAAAATAATTCTACATTTTCACTTCATTCTTATCTAAAAGTATAAGAAAATAAACCAGAGCTCTATAAATAGAGGTAATAAAATATACTCCTTAGTTTCCCTGCCTAAGCTTGCAGATCGCTCGCATGATTGCGTGGATTTATGCTTTACGGTCTTCGAATGTATATAACTGATAAAATATAGCTATTCTGGCGTGTGGTTTTGCTGTGTTTATGTTTTTCCCTTTTTGTTTCAGAAAAGTTTAGCAGATTTTTCTCAATACAAGGACAATTTGCTTTATTACTTTATTACTTTATTCACATCAACTGTGCAACTGTCTAGTCCAAACTAAGGTTGGTTAATATCTAGTGCTTGTTATGGATATTATATAAATATAAATTTGCATATTTTTTGTTTGATTTGATATAATTACTACACCAATGCCCTTCTCCAAATTGTCATGACACTCTGAAAATAGTCGTTTCACCTAGTTGTTCGCAGTATGGTATGGTGACGATGCGCAAGTCTAAACACAAGATCAGAGAAAAAGTTTCCTCGTATTTTTCAAACAAAATTCTTTTTCATGGTATAGTTAAATTACTTTTGACCACGGCTTCGTTCGCGTAGAATAAGAGGACTGGTAAAAGTAACAGTATTATATCTTCCTAAGAAGCAGCTGACACAGGAAGACTTCTAATCGATATAGCTCAAAATATAGTTACTTATACTTTGATGTGTTACTTAAAATTTTAAAGATAGCAAAGATTTTATTTTGAAAATGCTTGTAAATGCGTCATAAAACGAACATTCCTTCATCATGAAATGAACTTACCCCAATAATCGAAAAATCGAGTAAATAGATTTGTCTCTTTTAGGGTCTTGTCATTGATGTTTTTCATGTTGATGCAGATTTAGAACGCTCCTGTGATTGACAGTAGTTTATGACGCCGGGCCTATTCGTATGAAATTGATCGAATTTTTGAATGTTTGGGTAGAACCGACCTACCCAAACATTCAAAAATTCGATAAATATTAAAAATGTTTGTCAGAGTTGATTATCTACTTTAAATATCATTCGAATAAGCTAACTTATTAAAAAATATAACACATAAACTGCCTTCCTAGCTTTAGAACTTTTTCTTATGCTTTTTACTCGGGAAAATACCTCGAGTTAATGTTAGAAGATTATTTAAAGTATTTGTATCGTTGAATCTTTCGAAAATTGAAACGTGAAATCTTAAGAAAATATTATTGAAAGTACTTTTTAGTAGCATGTTAATAATAGCCAATTCCATATTTTTTTTAATTTAAAAGACAACAATAACTTAAAAAAAACAGATTCTCAAAGTTATGTTCATCTTTTCGTAGCACCCTTATTTTTAGATGTTGATTTTTGTGTAATTTTACTGTCATGGCTAGCTTGTAAGGTAGGATGCCTCTCTGCAAGAGAATGCCTCAAGTTTTAACAGTTTTCATGTCGATCTACGGAGATACTTAACATTTGCCTAATGAGACAACTATTCATCATATTTGACGGATGTTTATTTCGAACGCCGATAAATGGCGCTACTAGTATTTTAAATCGCGCATTGTTTTTGTAATAATTTTAGGTACTAAGCTAGTTGATTTGTACAATTTGGTCGTGTTGACATTTTGGCCATTACATGTGAGTTTCATATATTTGTGTTAGACGGAAACGTACAACGGTAAAGTTAGTATATTAATTACTATATTCCTATATATATATTTCTTCGTGGCGATTTGCTGAAATCAATGGTTAGGTAACATATACGAGGGGCGGCTGATAAGTTCGCGGCCTAGGGTACTTAATAAAACAAAATCATAATTTTTTTATTTTTTATTTTTCAATGTATACACTTTTCACATCGTGAATACAAGGCCATTAAACCACTTAAAAATATTCTGAAGATTGCTCTTCAAAATGGCTCTTTACGGCCGACTTCATTTCATTATCATCCAAAAATCTTTGCCCCCGCAACTCTTTTTCAGTTTTGAAAAAAGATTACAGTCACTGGGAACCAGGTCCGGCCTTTAGGGTGGATCATAGATTTCTGCGAACCCAGTGGCTTTTAAGGCATCCCTCGCAACGCGAGCGGTGTGAACTAGCGCGTTGTCATGCAGAAACAACACTCCGCGCGCCAACTTGCCTCGTCTCTTCTGAACGACAGCTTCACGTGATTGACCCAATAAATTGGCATAGTATTGTAGTTCCCTTAGGCAAGTAAATAATAACTAAAATTCATTCGCTGTCCAAAAAAATGGTCACCATAATCTCGGAGGCCGACTTTTCAACTTTAAACTTCTTTGGTGGCCTTTCGCGCTTTTTAATCCACTGCATACACTCTTGTTTGGACTCCGGATCATACTGACGTATCCAGGTTTTGTCTACGGTTACATGCGATTATAAATTCCATCCAAATCGCTCTGACAAGACTCAAAAAGTCCTGATCGTCGTTGTTTGTCGAGCGGCGTGAGCATTCGCGGTACCCAACGCGCGCAAATTTTTTTCATATGTAAAGTTTGGTGCAAAATTTCTCAGATTTGCTCTTTACTTATTTGCAACTCTTCAGCTATTTGTCACAATTTAACTCTACGGTCAGCCAAAATTAATTTTTCAAGTTTTTGAACATTTTCTTCAGTGACTACCGTCACTGGGCGACCCGGGTAGGGTCGCCTTCACAGCTCTCTCTTCCTTGTCGAATAAGCCGAGCCCATTTATTACCATGGTGTACGAAGGCCCAAAATCTTGAAGAACTGATGATATTTCTTTAAAAATGTCTTTCGGCGATTTTCCTTTTTTTACAAGGAATTTAATCACTGCGCGTTGCTCAAAATAGCGAGAATTTTCAGTTTTGGTCGACATGGTGTTGTTGCTTGTTCCAGGGATGTAGTGATAATGAACCGAATTATTATTATTTTTTTTTTGTTCCCCTCCACGGGAAGGGCAGGAGGATAAAAAATGCTCTGACGCATACTCCGCGCGCGCGATGGGTGTTATGTGGGACTCGTCCCGACGCCTACCAGAACCATACCCACTAAAAAACCCCCTCGTGCAATTTTTTGCTACTCAGCCTTCATCTGAGCGACGGCCAATTGGAGAAAGAGGCCGCGCTAGTGGGGCCCAGAAGGGGTCACCCGCTGGGATTTACATAGCACTGAAGGTGAATACATAGCACTGAAGGTGCTCAAAATGAAAAGTAAATAATTAAAAACATTAAAAATTGAAAAATAAAATTGCATTAATTCGGATTTACGTAAGAATTAGAATTTACGTTAGAATTAGAAGTTGCGGCCTGAAGGGCTAAGAGATCTAGCGTCAGCTGCGTCGCTACGTTCGTGTGCACGTTTCTCGGTCTAGCGACTTTGAATTTCGATCTAAGACAGGAGCAGTATATCAGACTGAATCTCGAACTAGAGGATTGGGATGGGATTCGGCGCGTTTGTAGAACGATTCTGAGAGTGTTTTGAGGTGCTGTTGCACTGTAGGTAGTTCAAGATCTCTGTGCAGGTCCGTGTTACGCACGTACCACGGTGCGTCTGTGGCCCTGCGGCAGAAGAGATTTTGAACTACCTGCAGTTTTTGCAGGACGGAGGGTTTGGCGTGGGCAAAGACTGGCGAGGCATATGTCATGACTGGTCTTACGCAGACCTTATAAAGCGTACGTTTGTTTCTGAACGACATTTTACTTTTTCTATCTAACATACTATATAAGCGGCCTAAGTAAAAATGGGCGAGTTTCGTTACTCTATCGACGTGTGGCTTGAAAGAAAGCGTCTTGTCTAAGGTGACGCCTAAGTATTTGGTAGTGCGCTTCCAGGGGATGGGAGTACCTAACATTCGAACGTGCAGATTGTCAGCGACATGACGTTGTTTGCAGTCGAAGTAATTCGCAGAACTCTTGTCTGGGTTCACATCGATACGCCATTTTTGAAACCATGCACCGCGGGCGTCCACTGCCTTTTGGAGTCTAGTGGTGAGACCCGGGACACTTTGGCCTTTGGTGTAAAGGGCTGTGTCGTCGGCAAAGAGGGCGAGTTCGACGTCTTTCGGCGGAATGGGAGTGTTGTTAGTGTACACGGTATACAACAGAGGGGCGAGGACTGAGCCTTGTGGGACTCCAGCCTTTATGGGACAAGGCGCGGAAAGCGTGCCTTCATGTTTGAAACGAAACGTGCGGTCTTTGAGAAACGACGTGATTATCCTAACTAGGCGAGCCGGTAAGACTATTTTGTAGAGTTTATAAACGAGACCGCTGTGCCAGACTTTATCGAAAGCCTTGGCTACGTCAAAGAAAACTACGATCGTTTTCTTTCGTTTCGGATAGAAACCGTCGAGTATGTGCTCGACGATTCGATGGACTTGCTCAGGGCAGGAGTGCTTAGCGCGGAAGCCGAACTGGTGGGAAATGATGAGGGGATCGCCATCCATTGGAAACAGATGGTTACGCATTCGAGAGAGTATGACTCTTTCGAGAAGTTTAGACATGGCCTTGAGGAGGCTGATGGGTCTGTGATTAGCCGGGATATTCAGAGGTTTACCCGGCTTGGGTATGCCTATGTCTGTCGCTTCTTTCCAGGCTTTTGGAAGGTAGCTGTGGTCGAAGCAGGCATTAAAGATGATGGCTAACAAGGTAAGAACCTGTTGAGGCAGGTGTTTGAGTGCGTGGTTAGAAATACCATCCACACCCGGAGCCTTTTTGGACTTCTGACTTCTAATGAGAAGCAAGATTTCATCATTAGAGACTGTGACGGGCTTCATTCGGCTTTCTCTTCGGCATCAAAGGCAATAGTGCCGTCGGGACGAGTGAGAGGAGGAATGTGAGAGGCGGCGTCTACGCGTAAGGCTTGGGCCATGCTATAGTACGCTTGGTGGGACGGGGAGGTATTCTCCATGAGATCGTTAAACTGAGCGTCTCGGAGTTCCGCGAGGCGAGACCTAACTTTACGTTGTAGTTTGTTCGCAGCTGATCTATCGGCGGGCGAGGGATATTTCTTGGCTCTCCGGAGAGCCGCGTTCTTAGCTTTAATGAGATTGCTAACGGCTAGGGGTAGATTGGGTATACTTCGCTTAGCAACCTTTTCGTTTACACTGATGGCTGAGTTGATAGCATCAGTGAGGGAGTCGACTAATGAATCTATTTTGTCCGGGCTATCTAATTGCTCGTGAGTTGAGTGACTTTAAGGAGCTCTCTACCGCTTTGGTTGGTCGATAGGCACTTCCAGTCAGTATGTTTGGAGTTAAAATCTCCAAACATAATGACTGAATGGCCGAGGGCGAGAATGGCCTCGAAGTCGCTAAGGATAGGTCTAGTATGATGGATGTCACTAGGTATGTAGACTGAAGCTATGATGACGGCCGGATGACCAGTCATAGCCAATCTACACACAGTGGCCTCCATGTTTAGGAGAGGAGGGGTGAGGAGAGGAGTGCAGTGGAAACCTCTTTTGTGATAAATAGCTGTGCCACCGTAACCGTCGGGCCTATCGTTACGAATGAACACGTAATTGGGAACAACGAATCCCCTGGTGCGGTTTGGAGTGAACCACGTCTCTTGAAGAAGCAATAAGTCTGGCTCGTTGTTCTGAAGGAACAGTTTGAGCTCAGGAAGGTTAGTGTTGAGACTACGAGCGTTAAAAGAAACTAGGGATAAGCCCTTGGGTTTGATACGACCGGACGCGGGATTTGCGGGTCTAGACATTACATTTGCTTATTTACGAATTTATAAAAACAATAAAATTTATAACGAACTTAGAAGCGAGTGATGCTCGGCTAACGCAAATAAATGCTCTTGAGGTGATTGGGCGGCTCGTAGTTTGCGTGCGAGAACTGAAATTTCCGTAATGTCGACGTTTTGAATGACGTCGAACACGGTCTTCATGTCCTCAGCCAACGATGACTGAGGTGAAGATGACGGAACAGGACGCGGCTCTACGGGAGCTACGGGAGCTGGGATAGGACGGAAAGGTGCAGGTGGAACGGCCGGACGCTGCCTCTAAGACAGAGCCGAAGTAGGCGTCGGCTGAACGAGCTTTGCTTCCGGGGGACCCCGGTTGCGCAGCGGCGGGAAGTTAGCGGGAGTGAGCGGCGGCTCCGGTTTAGGCGCGGCCCTCTTGGCTGAGGAGCGCGGAGCGCGCGGGCAACCCCTGTAGTTATTTGTGTGGCCAGACTAGCCGCACAGCACACTGGCAGGGGGGAAGTGGATTCGGGAGTGCGAGTGCACTCCTTTGTTATGTGAAGGTTCAGGCACTTGACGCACCTGGGAGGAGCTGAGCAGTTAGCCGCTGCGTGGCCGTAGAGCTGGCAGCGGTGGCACTGCCCAGGGTGACTAAGGGGGTTGGGACGCTCGACGGAGATATTCGAGAGTCCGCAGATTGTGCGAGCCTCTCTGAAGATCTCCCTCGAGTTGGGAGTATTAGACAAGGTTACTAAAGCTAACGGAAAACGCCTACCGCGGTTTGAGTGCATCTTGTGCACTGCTTCGGCCGGGAAACCCTGGCACTTAAGGTCCTCGAGGATATCTTCGTTCGCGTGCTCGAACGGGACGCCGCGTAATACTGCGCAGATCTTACGCTCCTCCGGGAGGGCGTAAGTGTGGTACGCGATTTGTTTAAGCGAGAGTTAACGAGTGATCGCGCGGAAGTCGTCGATAGTCGCGACTTGGATTTTGATAGCGATACCGGACCTGCGTTATTTGCCTTGAGATAATTGATTTTGTGCTCTTTGTATAAGTTAGAAACCGCGGTCAAGCGCGCTTTTTCGCGGAGGAAGACGAAGTCGCTGGCTTCGACGGGACCGACGGAGACGCGGTCACTTCGAGTGACATGAGTGGCGCGGGGGCGGGTGTAGAAGTCACCGGCGTTGGCTCGGGTGTTGAAGACACATCGGTTTTTTTTTAACGCTTCTTAGAGCGTTTGTCAATTAATTGGAACGCGGGCTTAGGAGAGCCGGTTAAGGTGGCGGCGACCGACGAAGCTTCGGATGCGGCGGAGTCTGAATCACTCCTGGGAGCGGTACGCTTCCTACGAGATGAGCGTGAGGATGAGACCGACGCGCAGTCCATATCGGATGGAACGGGAGACGCGGGAGAGCTATAGACCTGAGGGGTCTGGACGTTGGAGGCCTGAGGGGCTGGGGTTGGGGGCTGAGGGGCCGGGAACGCGTTAAGCGCTAGTACGGCCTGCGTAAATATGTCGTCAGAAATTGAAACACCCGACGCGGCGAGTGCTTAGGCGAACGCCTTTGCAATGTTTATGACGCTTTGCTTATCCATTTGGGAAGGGGTTGGGACTATGATATGTATATATAATTATATACCAAATGCCTAGAGTTCCTAAATAAAAACCTAGCGAACCCTAGCGGCTAACCTCCCTACCAGCGGTAGGGGGGCTGGGGAGAATAACTTAAAACTAACCGTAGTACGCCGAAGGCCGCTACCTAGAAACCTAAAAAAGGGTACTCAGGTAAAGAGTTGACCGCGTTAGGGTCAACCTTTACCGACAGAAAGGACGAAAACGGCACACACGAAAACATACAGATATGATAAAAATAAATATGAAAATAGGAGAAAAACAAATAAAATAGAGAAGAGAATAAAATAAAAATAAAAGGACTGGTTCAGTACAAATTCGTTGTCACCGTTAAGTATCCTTTGTACCGAAACCAGACTACTAACGCTGGGCACAACACTGCACTCAGCTCAAGCACAACAAAACTTAGCACAGCACTTTGAAGACTAAGGGGCTTAGTCGCAAAGAAAAATCGCACTTCGATAGCACTCAGAGGGAGTAGAAAAACCTTGAAAACCGTAGCACGGAACCAACACGCTAAACTGTGAAGTCAGTAGACTGAGCGCCACGGAATATCGCGAACGGACCGATCAACGGAGAACGGGGTCTTGCACGTCCGTACCGGGCGGCGATCGGAGCGAGAATGAACCGAATTAAACAAAAGGCTGTTATTTATTATACCACTTAGTTGGGCAACTAGTGTTATCAGTATCGAGATAATTAGTCATCGCTAAGTACCTGACGCAAACTTATCAGCCACCTACCAGGTGCACCAGGCTTTTGATTTAAGTAATAATTCATTTATGTAGGAAATGTCACGTTAAAGTCCAATGTAAGGTTCCGTGCGAAAATTTATGAAACCTTATTGGTCGAAATCAAAACTATTAAAAACACTAAAACGACAGAAAATTTCAAAAAAGCATAATACAACTTGTGTGGTAGGATTCGAACCACCCTCGCGATACCTCACTCGAGATCCACCCACCTAGCGTCTTCCCATTAACGCCATCTGGCACTGACATCAGTTGTAAAATTAATAAAATTCAAGTCAAACGTTAATTTCATACAACGCATACATTCATAGGTGAAATTTTGCGCAATCCTGTCTTAACGTAGGTCTCCTACCCAAAACTATAAAAAAGTTGAGACCCGTAGCTCCGGTAATGTCAAAGTTTTTGTTAGGATTCAGTATGATTTGTCTTCACATAATATTTGTCACCCATTTTGTCCCTTTCAAGGTGGAGTTTTGGAAATCTTTTCAAAGCGCCTATGTTCTGTACGCTAAATAACAATGGCAAGTCCTTAAACAACGTTTCTTCTGGCACTGATGCACTACTTGATGGATTTCCTTGAAAGTGAGGTAAATTTCTGTTATACCTTCTACCAGCTCCACTTTGGTTTCTACGAGCCATTTTTAATTGAACCTTACATAATCATGAGGCATATTATAAATCAAACGTGCTAGTAGCTCCTTACAGACTTGGTTTTTCCTGCTGCAAGGCACTATGCTACGCATTGTGTTTTCTATTTTATGCATACGTCAATGAATATTCACTATCATTATCATATCAATGTAACACAATACACTATCACTAAACACTGCACTAACTTAAGCACAGAAAAGAGAAGAATCATTAAAGAACATGACTTGCATCGTCAATTTCCGGCAAAAAGTCCAGTTCCAAAGACAAACTAAAAGAAAATTAAAATTTGGTTAAATCATTGTCAAATCTGGGTATCCATTTAATTGTTTGTTATTACTGCTAATGATGTTATAGTTATGAAATTGTGTCAATAAATGGCTTTACAATGTTATAACAAGAACTTTGATTTATGTTGTTGTTTGTTTAAGGTTTTAAGTTGTCGATTTAATAATAAGTTTTATTTATATTTGTCTCATAATACACAATGTAAAAAAATACTATACTGTTTTTTATATTGGCATATATTGGCTTCTACCAATCTCTATTCATAATATAATTAGAAATGAATATGACTCTGTTTTAAAAAAAAAAGAAAATATGTATAAATAATAATTTATTTAGGTTTAGTGACTGGGCAACAGAACATATGCAGAAGTAGAAATAGATTATATGAATTGTACAGTGAAAGAACTTATAATCATATTAAGACATTTTATGAATATGTTGAAAAGTATTCAAAATTATTTAAATGAGTTTGCAGTGTAGCTAAATCTAATTACATTAATAATAAAATTAAATATAGTACTAACAAAAATTTCAAAAACTACAAGGAATATAATTAGTCAGGAAACTGGGAAAGCAAAAGAACCACACACCAAATATAATTTAAAAATTAATGATAAAGTGTTGTCAACTGAAAAAAGAAGTTGCTGAAGCATTTGAAAATTTTTTTACTGCCATCCCTGTGTCAACTACTTCGAGTATTAATTCATGTTCCACTCTTGCACAGTCACTGCTCACGAAAAATGTAAATTCATGCGATATTGATTTTATTTTTAAACATGTTACTGTTCCACAAGTTTTAAATGCATTTAAAAGCATTAAAGTAAAAAATACTGCCGATTTAGATGGGATTTCTGTTTAAATTATTGAATCTGTCATTGATGGTATAGCCCCGTACTTAGCCAGTATATTTAATGACTGTGTTGATAATGGTGTTTTTCCTGATTTAATGAAATTAAGTAAGGTCATTCCAATATTCAAGGCAGGAAGTATGTCTGACCCTAATAATTTTAGACCTAAATCTATACTACCAACGCTCAGTAAGATTTTTGAAAAATTAATTTTAAATCAATTACTTTCTCATTTTTACGGTAATAGTATAATGAATTGTAAGAAATTTGGTTTCACGCCAAAATATACCCGTGAAGTTTCTTGCCAGTTCTTCTTCACGAAGGTTTTTTCGAACTGGTGGTAGAATCATGTTTTATTTGATGTCAATAAGAACAAGTAATTGTCAATGTTGAGAAATAAATATTTCATTTCATTTCATTTCATTTCATTGTTTGTTTTTGCAAGAATCAAAAATGTTTGGAAGTATAATAAAGTAACAAATTATTTTGTGGGCTCCACATGAAAATGTCATATATTTAAAGTATATCGAAAATAAAATTATTGAATTCTAGTGTAACGTCGAATATCGTAGTCTAAGTCAATTAGATCTATGTGATAGTCATCGACACACATGTTTATATTAGGTATGTTAGTAACCTTTTACTGAAATAAAAGTAGGCTAGGGTGGATTGAAAAGTTCGCAGCCTAACATAGATAGCGATGTCATATTACTATAAAACTACCCTCATATCAAACATAGACTCTATGTCATTCTCTGTACAATTTTTCTCTGAGATACATGCGTAATTATTTATTTTATTGAACATTGAGTGAGAGTATGTTTAATTAATTTTGAAAATGGATAGTTTAGAGCACCGTGCCGTGATCAAATACCTGCACAAGAAACACTTAACTCCAAAGCAGATTCATGAAGATATGGTGGCTACTTTAGGAACATCTGCTCCTTCGTATACAATGATAAAAAAGTGGACAGCTGAATTTAAACGTGGACAAGAGAGGGATTTCAAGAGAGGGATTTCATATAAATGTATACAAAACATGATCGTTAACGAATTAGGGTTCCACAAGGTGCAGCAAGATGGGTTCCGCGGCTCCTTTCAGTTGAACCGAAACGAACTCGGCTCACGATTTCTAGAGACTGTTTAGAGGTTTTTCAAACTGATCCAATCGAATTTTTGGCAAAATATGTTACTATGGATGAAACATGAGTTTATCACTATACTCCTGAATCCAAACAACAATCCAAACAATGGCAAAGATTGGATGTCCGACCCCCAAGAAAGCCAAGGTGTGTTTTTCAGTAAACAAGGTAATGGCATCGGTTTTCTGGAATTCTAAGGGTGTCATTTTAGTTGATTACTTAGAAAGAGGTCAAACTATAAATTCTGCATACTACTGCACACTATAACGTCGTTTACGCGAAGAAATAAAGTCTTAAAGACCAGGATTGTTGACCAATAAAGTTTTGTTTCATCAGGACAATGCTCGTGTTCACACATCTGCAGCATCAATGGCTCAAATAGTGAATTGTGGTTTCAAATTGCTTCCTCATCCCCCTTATTCACCTGACTTGGGACTTTCTGACTTCCAACTATTTCCAAAACTAAAAAAGCACTTAGGTGGAATGAAATTTTCTACCAATGAGGACGTCAAAGTGGCCGTAGATGCCTTTTTTGATGAGACCTTCTATTTAAAGGGGATCAAAGCTTTGGAGGACCACTGAACTAAGAGCTGTGACCTAGGAAGAGAGAAAAATAAATATAAAAAATTGCATAATTCCTGTGTTTTCTTATTTAGGCCGCCAATTTTTCAATCCGCCCTCGTACTTATAAAGTTAGCAATGTGCCAGTGAAATTATCATTAAAATTGATTAATAAGCTGTAATTATTACATTACACACAGACATATCAATTTTATTTATTTGTACAGATATATGTATATTTTTTTAATAACATGTCGCCATCTAGTTGTTAATGACATGGTGCCGTTGCTGTAGAAATTTTGAGGCTTCTGATTGAAAAACTGCGACCGATAGTTTTGACAGTCGTTGATGTCGACCTTACACTACCTTTATAATTTTAAAGAGACCAAAACAAATAAAATTCTGAGAGTGCTAAGTCAGGGCTAATTGGGGGATGCACTCTCTCTTAATTTTTGTAAAGTGGGTAAAGGAGTGTGTTGTCCCTTCCTGTTGCTCAGTTCCGGTCGCTGTTTTAAAATTTTTTGCGAGAGCCTCAGTAGCTATTGGCAGTAAATAACCGAATCGATGGGTTTACCTGGCAGCGGTGGCAAATGCTCATAATGAGCGATGCCCTTCCAATCCCACCAAACGCACAGCATCACCTTATTGTGGTTATTCCGGGCTCTGTCAAAGTCTGTGGTGCTTGACCACTTTTTGACCATGAACAATCTTTTTTGTATAGCCTACCTTTTCAAATGGGTTAAAACTGTCTTGGGGTCTATTTCTAATTCTTCAACAATGTCGCCGTTATAATATAAAAATAAAATAAATAAAGTTCATATAAACTGCTTCGAACACGTAGACTTTAATTATGATCCTAAGTATGATTTTGAAAACAAATTTATGAAACTCATGGTCGAAAAATTTTGCAATAACTAAAAACATTATAAGTTAAAATACAGTACTGTGCATAATGTCTTTACTCAACAAAGTTCGTAACACAGGCCAGTCACGTAAAAATCCGCTCGCTCTCCCTGAATTGCGAACCGCAGACCTTCAGGGCGGTTTTATTGAAAGCTCGACTAAGCGTTGGAACCGAACTATGTATTTACCTGCTCCTTGAGACAAATTTATCAACTGCTAAGCATATTCTTTTACCTGTAGCTACGAAAATTTACACATTATATCTTCACTTTATTTCGTTTTCTTGCACAATTTTCCTTTCTTTTTATATAATGCGATAATTCAGATCGGCTGTTGTCATGACGATGTGTGGTCGTTTTCCATTCATGCATATTTTCTGAATAAATTATTTGTAAAGCGTCTGCGACGACAAAAATGTTTTGTTTGTCATGATCCACTAGAGACCCTACCGCCTTACTCCTGATCTGTAGTAATATATATATTACTACATATATTTGTAATGGTGAAATAATGTTTGAAATAATTTCAGTAGTTTTTAATGCAACGAAAAAATATCAAACAAATAAATTTTTTCTTTTTTTGATAAGCGCGTTAAAGTAAAGATTAATCTAGTTTTAACTTGTTTTATATTCAGTTTTAATACATTTTAATACATACATGTTGTTCTTTGTAATTTGTATTTTACCCGTTTACTGTTGAATTATACGTAAATAAATAATAGATCAAAACCATTTTGAGTAGTCTCTGTAAAATTTAACATAAAATTAAAAACATTTAATAAAAATAAAATTATTTTTAATCGATAAAATACTACCCATTACACGTGGAGAATCGAATGAGCTTCGAATAATACACCTTTGTTTGAATAACTGCTTAGCCTCAAATGGTGAAAACGAGAGGAGCCTCGTAGGCTTATTTCTCCATCGAACGACATTTTTGTCAATGTCATATTTTGCTTGAGCGCTAGTGATTCATGACTGGTGATTTATCTTTCCGTACCATTACGTGAGGTTTAGACCAAATTAAGACCTCCACAACCTTGAATAATACAACAGGGTATACAAATTTTGTTTTACTTCGGTTTCTTAAGATATTTAGCTACTTTTTTATAGTAGCTACTTTTTTATATTAGTTACTTTAAAAAACGTTTAGAATATTTGAATTAGTATAGTTGGCACGGAAACCTGTACTTCAAAGTAATGCCAAAATATAAAAAGCCTTAAGTTATAACCTAATTACTCATTGAGTTTGGATATACTGAACACCGTGTTTGCATTCACTAAATACAAAAGGCATAAATAAGGGAACTTTAAAAAAATCAACGCAAACTCATCCCCGGTGGAGCGATACTTTTTTGCCAGAACTTTTGGGTAACAATTTACGTGATAGGAATATAGTGACACAACAGTATCAAGTCCTGCCTTATTCACAAGAACTTAAAGCCACAAAAACATTTTTGTTATATTATTTTCGATAGCCATACTGAAATTACATCGTAAGTTCTTGCCTTATTAAATATGGAATATTAAGTGAAATAAAATCTTAGTGACATATTTAAAAACAGAAAAAGAAAACTATAGTGATCTTATTGCAAAAAAATTGCCCATAGGTTTATCTCTGAACCTAATTAAATTAGAATTTCAGTCCCTGGTGACTATTCTGATGTATTGACTATACAGGGTGTCCCAAAGGTCGCCGTCAAGCCGAAACCGGGTGATATGTATTTTTCAAATTATAGTGCATTTTGGTTTTACCCAAAAAACGTACACCCCGGGTCAGTCTTTTAACTGCTGTTGCAACAAATCTTTACGTTTGTAATAAATTGACACAATCTAAAAAAATAGTCACCTCAATTCTCATTCTGAAAGCGGAGAAGTGTGAGAAAAGTTGCTGTCGTAAAATTTATTTACTTGGTTATAGATTGCACAATTCCAAATATAACACCTTTGCAGTGTGTAATTGTAATATGTAACTCAGACCAAATACATAGGTACACTATCAGGGTGATTCATGGAAATAGATAAGTCAGGGAAGATATATTTGTTCGAAGGAACCATGTCGTCAGTTACCGGGGTTACAGGTTAAGTCGACCTGATTGATTGATTCTTGATTGAATGGCTTCTATCTGTTGATAATTCTGCCAATGTCACGTGGAAGAGTAAACAAAATATTGAATGGAGGATTTTCAGTGAAAAATTTTGTTTAAGTATTTGATGCAACCAGTCTGAAAATAAATTACATACACAAATATAGACAAACAAAAACGAACACAACATTTAATTACAGTTTAATTTTGTTAAGTTGGATATAATTACACAAAAGATTAGTTAGGGTCGAACTATAGAGAGTTAATAGATAGTTCATGTTAACGGGTCTAGGACAACATCGGGGTAAGACATCGTAGAGGGAAACATTATATTTAGGACAGGAAAAAAAGATGTGATTAAGGTTGCCTTCATCGAGTCCACATTCACATATGGAATTGTCCTTAATCCTTATTTTCCTCAGGAAAACTGGAGTGCACACATGGCCGAGACGCATTCGAATGATGGTTGAAGTAATTCGTTTGTTAAAGTTTTTATATTTAAAAAACCAGGGATTGGGTGGGATATTAGGTTGTAGAGAGCCATATGATTTTCCTTTTATAGTCATTGATTGATGCCAAACTCTGTTCCACTTGTCCCTACAAAGTTGCTTGGAGTGGGCCTGGAGGTCAGATGAAAAGCAAGTATTTAAGTATATGT
Organism: Marasmarcha lunaedactyla; assembly: GCA_923062675.1. Taxonomy (NCBI): domain Eukaryota; kingdom Metazoa; phylum Arthropoda; class Insecta; order Lepidoptera; family Pterophoridae; genus Marasmarcha; species Marasmarcha lunaedactyla. Next base: position 9,652,336 of record OV281343.1, on the reverse strand, counting down.
CACAGCCCATGGTAATAGCCTCCTTAGCAAGCCTGTCAACTGTCTCATTTCCAGAAATACCAGAGTGTCCTGGGATCCATCCCAGGGCAACTTCCAGTCCTATAGAAAAACAATTGTAGAGAGACTTTCTGATCTCTAATGTAAGGGAATTTGATTTAGACCTTAATGGGAACCTCTGAATATCCTGGATGCAGCTCTTGCAATCAGTAAGAATAATTGATTTATCAAGTTTATGTGATTCTATGAAAGAAACAGCCTGCAAGATAGCCACTGACTCACCAGAATACACAGAGGAAGGGTAGGGAAGCTTAAAATTAAGTATGATATCAAATTTAGGAATCCAAACACACGAACCAACATCCCCATCAGGAGAAATTTTGGAAGCATCTGTGAAAATTATTGTCCAACCATCAAAATCTCTGGCTAATAAAGCATTCAGGTTCTTATTTGCTGAAGGGTCATATTTGTCAATACCAGTGGAAATAATTCTTGGTTGGAATGTTAAAGAAGCAAAATTTGAATTGAAAATGATAGCTTGAGGGGATTTATACATTATAAGATTTAAATTTTTAAATGTCTCTAAACTTTTGATTAGACAGGGAACCGATTGGCAAGATCTTACATTAGAGGAGTTAATAAGGTTAGAAAGACATGATACAAGTAAATGTAGGGGGTGATCTTTATTTTGAGTTATTTTAAAAAAGTATTTATCAGCTAGTAATTGACGCCTCAGGTTTAGGGGAGGATCGACACACTCTACTTGTAAAGCATTAATAGGTGAGGATTTCATGGCACCTGTTATTATTCGGAGACATTTGGACTGAATTTTATCTAGTTTAGCGAGACAAAGTTTATTGCATGGTTCAAGAAGAAAACAAGCATAGTCGAAATGGCTTCTGACTATGGCATTGTAAAGTAGTTTTTGGGTTATAGGGTGAGATCCCCACCAAACTCCTGATAGACAGCGTAGAACATTAATGATTTTTTCACATTTAGAAATAATGTGATTTATATGGGGTCTACCAGTTAGTCTTCTGTCAAGATAAACCCCCAAAAATTTTACTTTATCACTTGTAGGAATTGGTTCATTATAGACTACAATATTAATGTCTGGGACTTCTCTCTTTTTTGTGAACACTACACCCTTACTTTTTGATGGGGATAGAGATAAACCATGATCATCTAACCAAACAGAAAGATAATTTAAAGCTATGTTCAGATTAATTGAAGCCTCCAAGGCTGACTCATTGGAAGAGTATAGACAAATATCATCCGCATATTGTAAGATGTTGCAGAATGGTTCAATAGATTTTTGTAAGTCAGTAGTGTATAGGTTGTAAAGTATTGGACTAAGAACTGATCCCTGGGGAAGGCCTTTCCAGACGGTTCTAGGAGGATGTAGTTTACCATCAAGTCTAATTTGGATGGATCTCTCCAGAAATAAACTGAATATGAGATTGGTAAGCTTCGCAGGAATACTCAGCTGTAACGTAGTACCAGTAAAACACCAAAACTCTCTTCTATGTTTATTTTTTCGGTAAAATTAAAAATATACAAAAATGCCAAAAATTTTGGCTACGCACACTCGTGAACGTAAAAATAAATTATAGGTTTCTTAAAAAAAACTTTGATTGTAGATAATAAAATATCTTAACTATGTAATTTTGAATAATAAACTCGGAAACAATAATAAATAAATAGATTCAAGTTGCTTTGATGGATAATATTTCGTGACTCACTTGTCAAATCAAAACATTGCCGTTCTCCGACACTACGTAATTCCTAGTTTAAAATTACGTCGGAAACGACAAAAAAAATAAAATTTACTGACAAAAAGAGGTCGAAATAGACAACCGTCACACAGCTGTAGCATTTTCTGCCTGAGTAAAGGAAGCATTACATTATCATAAGCAGCGGAGATGTCTAAGAAGGCTGCAACCATGGATTCATTTTTGGAAAAGGATATTCTTGTTTCTGTGACAAAGATGCTTAAATTGTCCAAGGTACCAAAACCTCTGCGAAACCCAAATTGAGAAGTAGCCAACAAGTTTTTACTTTCTAAAAACCATTCTAATCTAGATTTTATAAGGTGTTCCATGATCTTTGCTAGTGTTGACGAAAGGGCTATAGGACGATAGGAGGATGGGTCTAATGGGTTTTTACCAGATTTAAGAATTGGAATGATTATTTGAGTTTTCCAGTCCTCTGGAGGAACACCAGTTTCTAATATTTTATTAAAAATTTGGAGAAGGACTATTTTTGAAGAAATGGAGAGGTGAGTAATGAATGAATAGGGAATTCCATCAATTCCAGGTGAAGAGTCTACTAGATGACTCAGGACAGCATCTAACTCTTCAAGGGAGAAAGGGTCATTGAACCTGTCATAAGGAGATAGTGTATGTGTTGTATGGTTGCTGAAAAAGTCTTTGGAGGGGACAAATGGGGGAGCAATATTATTTATAAAATCCTCGATCCAGACTGAGGAGTCATTGGAAGAGATAGAAAAAGATGAAAAGTGACCACGAAATCTTTTGATGTTTCTCCAAAGGGCAGTGGGATGTGAGCGGGGAGAGAGGCTTTCACAAAACTTATGCCACCCATCTCTTTTCTTTTTAGTTAGTAGTTTTTGTGTTTCAGCCTTTATCTTTTTATAATTTAGATAGTTATCCATAGTCATATTCATGGAATATGTTTGTTCTGCAATCTTTCTCTTCTTAATACTGTCCGAGCATTCTTTGTCCCACCATAGGGGAGACATCTTTCTAGAGGAGAAGGAGTTTTTAAGAGGGATAGAGTCATCAGCAGCTAGTAAAAGTACATCTCTAAATTTATTATAAAGTGAAATATGATACTCATTAATATCTAAACATAAAACACTATTGTCTACAGAGGCGGAAAATTTTTCCCAATCAGCTTCGTGGGTTCTGTATTTAAGGAGTGGAGTGGGATTAACAAGGGAGTAATTAGTTTGGGTCATAAGATTTAATACAACAGGATAGTGGTCACTGCTAAAAGTGGAAGAAAGAACATCCCAATTTATCATGGAAGATAAGGATGGAGAAGCTATTGAGATATCCACTGCACTAGGATTTTGATTAGGAGAACCTCTTCTGGTTGGCTTTCCATTGTTTAGTATGCACAAATTATTGTCATCAACAATGTCAATGAGGACTGAAGAGATAAGATCAGACGGAGGGGGACCCCACAGAGTGTTGTGGCAGTTGAAGTCTCCTAGGACTAAGATGGGAGGTTTTATAGTAGAGAGAAGAATATTAAATGTAGACAATATAGAAGAGTTGGGGTAAGGAATATATAATGAAATAATGGAAATGCCCATTACTTCAGCTGCAATAAGATTAAAATCAAGATTATGTTGTGAAACCATAATTTTTGAGTACACTATGCCACGCTTGATAAGGAGTGCAGATCCTCCATGTCCATCATATCTGCCATCCCGTAGGCAAGCATAACCAGGAACTCTAAAAGGAGAGCCAGGCTTTAGCCATGTCTCCGAGAGGGCAAGTACAATGGGGTTGAATTTATAAATAAGATGCTGAATTTCATGTTTTTTGTTATTTACACTATTACAATTCCATTGAAGGATCAGATGATCCATTATGTTCTAAAAATTTTGATTTGGCAAGTGAAAGGCATTGGTCAAGGTTTTCTATGACATTGTACGGTAGGGCATCGCTAAATTTCTCAAAAATGCAGATCATGGCTTCTACAATTTTGGAGATAGAGTTATCGTTAGGTGTTGTATGAGAGGGATAAGATGACCCATTGGGAAGGCAGGATGAGGGAGTTTCGATAATTGCATTATGAGCCTCCATGTCATAACTTTTATAGTTAGAAATTAAGGATCTTTTAGGAGTTGTGATAGTTTTTTTATAAGATTTAACTGGAGTGGAAGGAGTGTGAGGATTAGTGGGAATAATAGGGGAGTTAAGAGAAACTACTTTGTGAGGGGAACTGGGAAGTTTAGTAATTTCTGAATAGGACAATCTAAAGTTTTTCTCTGCTTCTTTGTAGGAAATGTTATTAACACTCATAGATTGTTTAATGGCCTTTTGCCTCTTGTGTTCTTTGCATGATCTGTCAGTGGCTAGGTGAGATTCATTACATAAAATGCATTTGAAGTAATCCTCAGAGACATTACAATCTGAGCCACTATGCTGTTCGGAACACTTGAAACATCTGGGTTTCGAACGACATTGGGCCTTTACATGACCAAAGCGACAGCAAAGAAGGCACTGGATAGTTGGAAATTGATATATGTCCACGGGTAAAGATGCCTCAAAGCAAAACACTTTATCCGGTAAGTTTTGGCCTCTAAAAGTCACTACCACAGATTTTGTTGGCACCCAAGTTGGAACGCCATCTTTGTATATTTTCCTATTTAAGCGGCGTAATTTAACAATTTTACTTTGTGAGGATTGGGGACACTCTAAACCTGAAAATAATTCTGACATAGAAATATCAGTTTCAATATTTCTAATTACCCCCATTCTAGTAATATTAAAAGTTGGAATTGTAGCCGAATAATTATTTTCAGATAAAATGGGGTTGGTTAGAAAGTCATTTGCGTAATTGGCATTAGTAAACTCAACCGAAATGCGGCTGCGGCTAATCTGAGAGATACCTCCTTTAGCAATTCCATTTATATGGTTTTTCAGTAAGAATTGACCAAATTTAATGCAGCGAATGTTAGCCAATTCCAAATCTTTCCTAAACACGTGAATAATAAATGATTTGTTGTCTGTCACTTCGTATTTTAAGTTTTCATATTGGAATTCTGGGCAGGTAAAAGTGGACTGAATGGAAGCAGATGGCAAAGGATTTTTATTTAGTATAGGGGAATCCAAAATAGGATCTCCTTTTCTTTTACGATTGTGGGGAACACTTAATAATTCCTGTGGGTCTGGTGGGTCAGGAGGGTCGGGAGGCATCACCTCCATTGTTTACACGGTTACACAAAGACACTTACCAATACAATAAGGTTAGTTGGAAAGACAACACAAAACACACTGGAAGATTCAAAAAACACTGAAAAAAACTAATGGATTGTCGCGGTACTTGTTTACCCTACGAAACGCAACGGCAGAATCCTAAGTCGACCTATTCCCGTTAAGAGCGTGTAGTTTACATCGTTTCTGACTCATTTTACTTCAAAACACCCTATCCTGAATCCAACTATTTTCGAGATATTTGAATTTAATTGTTTTATAAAAATTTACTGATTTTCGGCTATCAGCTTAGATATTTTGAAATGTGTTAGTCTTATTAACCAATATTGTACGTAAAATGAATAAATAAAAAGACTTATAAAAATTTAGAAAGTTATTTTTCTTTAAAGGATATCTAAGAAAATATTATGGCGCCTGCTTTCCAGATGTGCCTAAAAATATCTGCGTTTCATTAGCTATCCAACGAATGGGTTTATCAAAAGTTTTTGGTTTTATAGGCTACAGGGGAGGCAATAGCTGAGTACAATATACTAAATTTAATAAACTTTTAAGTTCCAACAAAACCTTAACATGTTCGCCTCTGTCATGCACACATCTTCGCATTCTTTTACGAAGTCCACTTTTTACTACACCAGTAGTTAAAGTCCTTCTCATTTCATTCGCCGCATTAATTATCCTATCTCTCAATACTTCAACTGACGAAATTGGGCTGGGCTTAATGTACATGAGACTCTTCATGTGCCCCCACACATGAAAAAAAAATATTTGAGGTATATTATAGATAAAACGACTAGTCATTAAAATACAATAGGTAGGCGATTCTTGGATGATAAGAGTATGGCGTGAACCACAAACTGTTATAAATAGTTATGTCTGCCAACTGGGAATTGAACCTGAGACAGTTTAATTGACAAGTATAAGCTGGAATTTTGTGAAGCAAGAATAGTTATGTGACCTCAACATAACGCAACTTTTACCAAACCTCAATGAACTCAGAACCCAGGCTAACAAATTCCTCAAAATTCCCAATATTTTTCGTTGATACATTATACTTATATACATTTTTACCACATTTATCTTTTTACCTCTGAACCCAATGTTGCGTAGAAGGGTTTTAAGTTTTCTTTTATAACTTTGACATTTGATAACTCTCAAACATAAATAGCATGTTCCTATGATCAAGGCATGATATGAAACTTCCTCTTTACGTTACTATTTAATCTTTCTATAGTTTCAATAGTGTAATACAACGTAAGATATACTTTGGTTTGGGTAATGGATCATAATAATGCTTTATGAAACCCAGTCCTAAAGTTATAATGAAGCTGTCTGTCTTCCATTTCATTGATTAAATACCGACAAAGTTTGTGACAAGAATGCAAGCGAATCAAGCACTTTAATACCTTGTAGAAACTATAGGACAAAATGGACTTATGATAACAAATATCGTAATTTAATTTTGAACCATGGATATTATTTATGATTAGTGTTTAGTTTGATTAATATTAACATGTGAGTTAATATTAAAACCCAAGGTGGGTTTCTTTTGTTTCTGTAGTTTTACTGGCAGTTTCTACCCTTTTACCATATGATACTGACGTAATCGAGCTTCTTTCCACATTAGAATTTCTACACATTAACATGTTTTTATTATTTCTAGTTCTAGGTCTAGTTACAGTGTTTTAGTTTAGTCTGACCCAATTATGTTTTCAGTTAAGGTTGTTGCTGCATTCTACGCGTAAATTAGGTTTAAGCAATGAGTTTTATTTCATAGTTGAGAAATAGTTTGAACTAGGAAATGTCAAAAGTAAGAAAAGTAAAATCATAAAAATCTTGTGCGGAACACAACGACTTCAGTCGGGACCCATTAAAATCTATAGCGGCTGAAATCCTCCCTCCAGGTTCAGATAAACCGGAATTGTTTGTTTGTTATTAGTTTCATTTTTACGCAGTTGGGTATTTTGAATTTTGAATTAAACTTATTATGTAATTTTCATGTGGTAGGTATTATATGTTTGATATGCGATGTCGAATCCTTTAATGGATTATAGTTCCATAAGTTATATCAACAAACCACTCGTCTCATAGACAGAATTTCAAATACGTTACATCCATTTTTACAAGCTAAGGGTACGTATACAAGGGTCGTTTTCAAATAATGTTGTTTTAGTTAGCGCTGATGCATTAACGTTTGTTTTTGCAAACACCCTCTACTATTTACAAAGAAGAAAAAATGTATGGGCAAACGCAAGTACAAATAAGAAATTCATAATCTTATTTCCCATTTTTGTTATTCTGCACGCACAGTGTTTAGGCTCTCTTACTGAAACGATTCGCAAAAATTTTGGCATTTATTTATTAACTACATTCATAGCTATCACACGAGACCCCTTATGTGTTGGTAGGGCTTCTAAATGGGAAGGTATTAAATTAACATGCGCATTTTGCTTCAATTACCAAAAACTTCAAATGGCTGCCATTTCGTAATGATTAGATAAAATTACATATGGCCTATAATTTGGGGCTCGAATTAACCCTTTCGCTGCGGTTGGCGAGTTAACTCGTTCTGTAAAATATGTTCTTAGACACGGGAATCTGTCACCACATACGGCGGTTCGAAATCGGTAAAAGCTTCTACAGACGGACTCATCGTAGCATATACCGACAGCCCAAGACATACCTACCAAATATATTTATGTTGGTTGGTATTGCTAGCATGAAAAATAAAAAAAATGTTGTCTGCGTTTCATGTGGAAGGCGAGTAACTACGTCTTGATAGATCAGGACTATAAACGGTAGGCGAATTAATTCGTTCGAAATAAATCATTTCAAAATACAGCTCTTTTATTTGCAACATCAGAACAGTAGTCTACGAGTACTTTGAAGAAATGGATGTCTCTAAAGGTAAGCAGTAAATATACCTATTTATAATGTATTATGTGATTACCTTTGTATAAAAATGAGAATATGTATTTTTGATTTAGATTGTCTAAGATTTATTTGTCCAGTTTACGACTCAAACGGAACTTAGACAAACCTTACACGACATTTCTTCACCTACTGACAATCCAGCAAATGTGATACACCTACAATTAGATGATGTAGGTCACTAGGTTACACTTAGATAGTCACTTATAAATACTTAAAATGATTTTTATGAATATAATGAACCGCTTACGTACGCTGTTGGGCTGCGACTATAATAAAAACGACCGGAAATCGACAAAAAAGCGACAAGTTACACTACATGGCGGGTGGCGCACGAAAGGAGCCATGTAAGTCCCTGGCACATGGCGCCTCAGTGGAGCCACGAAACATTTCTTCGCCGCCAGGCGCTAAAGTTTAAAAAAACGACCACCGCATTGAATCGGTTAAGGCGTTTAAACCAGCCTTAATAAGGCTCAATTTATACCATCGCATGCGCGCGGATCCTCCTTGTGTCACCCTCGGAATGCCGTGTGCGTGCAACCGTTGCGATCCACTTCCGCGCCAGTATACCTTAATTGAGCCACACACTTATAAAGATATTGTGTATTCACACCAGCTATTTCACCATAAACATGAAATCTACGCGTACTAATTTCCACTCGTACGAAGTTGCGGGCATCAGCTACTCGTTTAAAAAATACTGAACCGCGTAGCAAATTCTTACTCACGCTTGACAGCTTGTAAATGGTAACACTACCCTCAGTTTGATGATATTGACTATATATTTTTGGGACAAGTTATCTCGCCAACCACACGATACGACAGATTTTTTCAAACGGCTTAATTCGTCATCCGTGTGCCAAAGCGATTGAATTGAAACGAGTTATCTCGCCACCCGTACTGGGGAGCAAACATATTTTTGTGAGCCCGTCTACAGGGCAGGTTTAGTGCACGGTGAGCCCGCAGCGAAAGGGTTAAAGTCCGAAGTCCGCTAACCAAACATATTGTTTAACTAAGCCTTTCGTCTAGATTATTTATGTTTATTTTGAGTTCAAATAATTAAAATAAAATTAGATGATCTTCCTAAATTAAGATCAAAATAAGCTTTCAGTTGTTAAAAAGAGGATCTGAACGTTAGTTGTAATTTAATCTGTTTCGCCAATTTCTATGATATACAAAAAAACAATATGTTTTCTGCTTTTTCTTAATTTTGCTATTTCTTCTTTTTTGAAACTTCGCGATCAAAACGAGAGACTTCCTAAACCACAACGGTAAAACTTTTGGATCATCCGCCTTACAGCCCTGATTTGGCACCGCGTGACTTCTTGTTCCCTAAAATTAAAAATCAGCTTAAGGGGATACAATTTTCATCGCCAAAAGATCCGCTCACTGAGTTGACATGGCCGTTGAGGAAGTACGTGTTGCAGACTGGTAAATATGCTTTGAAAATTGGGTTAGACTCAGTTTTGTATAGACGCTGGTAAAGAGTTCTTCGAAAAGATGTATAAAAAAACTTCACCAAGAAAATATTTTTATTCCTTTTTTTCTCAAAACTTTCTGAGTGTCCCACTTATTTACCTTCTAAAACCATATACAGTACTATTAAATGTACGGCAAAAAATAAATTTTTTTTTTATTTTTTTTATTCAACATTTGTTTAGGGGCTTTTGTTAAACATGCCAGCCAAAAAATAAATTTGATGGTCTAGTGATATTGTCCAATAGCCCTGCTTCCAACACTGGAGATCATGGTAGGTTCAGATCTGGAACACGGGTGTATTAACAAGTCATGAATATGTACTATTTATATTTAAATTAATGTTCAGTTTATTTTCATAGTAATCAATTTGTTTTATTGCCATCCATTAAGTAAGCAGTCAGATCATATTCTAAATCAAAAATTTTACACCATTTGACAATTTTGATAGGTTATAACAATAGCTTTAATTGGAAGACGAAATAATTTTACTTACAGTATCATTATTGCTATAAACTGAAGCCAAAAGAACACAAAAATATACACAAGAAACTTTCCGGATATGCGAGCCGTATAGAACAGACAAGCAGGCCTGGGCCCAAGAATTATTATCGATAACAATGTCTATGTCTTATATGTTTGAAAGAGTTGATTTTATAACTTCGTCAAGAATATTTAGAGCATTAAGATGTTTCCAATTAGGGCGAATAGCAAAGATAATATATACATTTAACTACTTGGCAAAGGCGGAATGCGCGAATATGCCTTAGGAGAATTAATACCCATCAATTGTGAATAAATATCAGACACAACGCTAAGCTCTTCTTTTAACTTTTTATGGAAAAACTAAAAATAAAAATAGGTGGGCCCTAACGAAATGCAATGGATTTCCTAAACTAAAAGAGAAGGCTTACAGTAACATTGCCACAAGAACTTTAAAGCTTTAGGCATGTGGTTTTATCGCTCTTTCAATAAAGTACACAGGTCTAGAGAACAAAAGAATTTTTATAGTCAATTTTTAATATCACGTTATCTTCTTGATTGTCTAAAAAGTCCTCAAAGAATGAAAAACGCTTCACAACCACTTCGTGTGCTAAACCCCAAGTGTTAAGATTGGAACTAATTTAAAAGTACGGAATAAGCTCCAGGACAGCAAATTATGGCAGTCAGGCGGCGAAAAGTTGTTCCAACTTCTATAAGCTTTATTTACTGTAATTTTTTTAAAGCGAATAAGATAGCTTCATCAATTTATAGGTCGGCATTTTTTTTTTCGGCTTTGAGGATTTTTCCCTGAAACAAGTTTTATTAAAGCTGTTCATCCTTCCAAAAGTTTTATTCCAATACTGTCTGAATTCCTAGATTTTCCCAAGGGAATACCCCTGAATTACAATGATATTGACCAATTTATTCACAACTCAAAGTTGTTGATTGCTGATGATATTACATATCATATGTGATGATATATATATATCATAAGTTGTTTATGTTCTCGAAATTTTCACGGGATCAAGTTACGCGAGTGAGACCGCTCCGGGACCTCCAGCAACAGACAGTTCAAGGAATGCGATTCATTTTCGGTTACTGTAATAATGATGATGAAGAACCATGAGATATTTGAAAATTTATCACCCCTAAGCAAAACTAATACTATTTAAGAAAAATTAATGTGATAAAAGGATAACATAACGCTGTTGTTACTTAACTAAGTTACAAATTGACTTTCTAAATGGCAAAAATACTTATTCAATAAAGAAGAAGCCAACTTCAAAATTTGTCTTCAGATTGCACGATTGTTCCGTCAACTTTTACACAATTGTTTCACATTTAAAGAAAAAGTATACAAATGTTAAGTTGTTTTTTATTATCACACCACTTATTATTTAAATTAACAAAACTTACAAAACAGAAAGGTTCTTGGATTTTCTTTGCAAGTAAATTACTCATGAGAATCTGTCAACATTATACTTAATACTAAAAACAAAACAAAACTAAAAACACAAAACTCTAGACGAGCTTTTCTCAAAAGCGACACTTCTAAAGCTTAATCCTTTCAAGCGAGTTTCTGAAGTGTACTCACGATGCAATTACGCAGATTGTAATAATTGCGAACTATCACAACCTGTAATATACACAAACATTATTCAGGACGCAGATAAAGGTGTTCCCGAAAGTTAGCGGCTTGCGACCGACATAATTCAAAACTCCGTGAAGCAGACATTGGGTCGCCGCGCTGGCGATTCGCATTCATGTTTACATGATTTTACAATTATAATAAAGGTGGATCTTCACTTGATTACATTATGACATTCAATATACATTGTGGTAACATGCTTTTTGAAATGGAGCTATTATTTTTAGGAAAGCTTGGATCCGACTATAAAATAAATCGTGTAAGTTAACAAATAAAATACTTATATAAACAAAAATTTGTTTTACTGCAATGTAGAGTAACAGCCCGTTCACACGTGGTCTCCGTTTTACTGTTCCATTTTATCGGATACGTTTTTTTTTTCATTGATGGCGTATGGACTTATATGAGCGACATCACGTATGACACAGTATTCAGTATACAGTAAAAAATTTCGGTCCGTAAAATTATGATCCGTTTTGTCATCGAATATAGGATAAACGGGATAGGTATCCGTCATATATCCTTACAATTTTACTGGATATAAACTGTGTGTGGGGTGAGGGAGCGGGCGGGCGGTGCAGCTAGACAAACAAGTTTGTACACGCGCACGCATTGTCTATTTTGCATTCATAAAGAACGCGTGCTTTGGCTGCGACCTTGCGTGTGAACATCATATCCAGTAACAACGGATACATTGAACGTTACACGGTGCCTATGTGTGAACAAAGCATAATTTTTCATCGTATCCGTAAAAACGGGTACCGTAAATTGTTTTGAGAATGAAAGAAAACCGCGATGAGTCCTACATAAACATACTTCCACCTTCACTACACAAACACTTAACCCTGTCAAGAACTCAGGTCTTCCTACAATCAGACTATGTGATACAAGTTTTGACCATTTAGAGTGTAAATCCGTCTTTACACAATAACAGAAGTGCAAATTATATACTTTCTATTCAAGTTACCTCCAAATCCTTAAATATTAAGTTCATCAAACTCGGTAGGGACTTTGAATATTCATTAACAAATTATATTTGCTTGAATTAAATTAGGAAATTGTAATGACAATGGGGCCGACCGGAGAATCCATAGTTGTAGTTTTAGATTTTATCGTATTTTAGAATATGTAACAAGGTAAATGTTAAACTTTAAGCAGACCTCAATTTTTATTAAACCTCTTCAGGCCGAATTTCAGCAAACTCCTAGAATAACTATACTGGGTATAGCTTTATGCCAACAAAACATTCATAGATTAATGTCAAAACTATTTCATCAAACAAGTCTCGGAATAACATAATCCTATCGATAACTATCCCATTACCTTGAATTAATGTAATAAATGACAATGTTGTAAGACAAGCTGCAAAGTTACTTTTTTTAAATAGCAATGAACAACAGAAACCTTTTTAAATGTATCCCATTATTTATGCCAATTTTGTGCCAACATCACGTATATATTCTATGAACACTGGACAGATGACAACAAATGACAGCTTTTTTGTTTCAATTTGAAACGTCGTTAGCGAGTACCCTCAAGAAGTTATGAATGCATTTTGCCATAAAAGTGAAATTAGCGTTGTCATGTTAAAAATACACTCTCGGTTTTGGGTTGTTATATTCAAATGAATTTGGTTAGCTTACTTGATTGTGTGTGCATCTGCATTGAGCGTCTTTTTTTTCAAGTTTTAGTAAAAGACGTAAAATTTTTGGGAAATATAGTTAAAAATAGTAGAAACTAATAACATTGAGTAAAAAATTTCTAAAACTTGAGTTAAATCTGTTATGACCAAAAAACTGGGACACTCCATCCAGACGTTTGAACAAATTTGCATGATCTAAATTTCAGAAAGTACTAACTCTGTGATAACAATTTTTGTTTTACAATTTAGTAAAGAATTTCTTAAATCTTTTAAGAAATTAACAACTTGCTAGGATGTGATGTTACAGATTAACATCGGTTTAAATGGGTCACTCAATTCATTGCGTATCTGAATTGAGTGATCTGCAAAGTATAAGTTTGATCAGAGAATTGCATCAATGTAACATGTTGATGTTTTATCTTATAGTTTGACTGTTTGACAAATTCGTAAAATAGAAGTAATGGTTCAAAAGTTAATATTCGAAAAATAAACGAAAGTAGTTTTTTTTTTTCGAAACATTTTAACTGAGTGTCCCATATGCGGCTTTACAAATTAACCTAAACTTCGTACATTGAAGCAAATTATGAATAAAGTATTTACTATTTTTTTATTAAAATATGAAATATAATTCGTTTTTCTAAATGTCATACTTTAAGAGAAAAATCAATTTTTAATGTTTTCTATGAAAGAATATTGTAGGGTGACCACAATTTATAATGTTTTATAAAAAATCGTACTATATATTGAAAACGTGTTTTATTTAAGTATATTATAATAAATGAAAAAATATTTTAATTACTTACTTACTAGATTTTTTTGTTTTAATATGCTTTTATGATTATTTATTTTCAAAATTAGTATAAGTAAGCCCGTATGATAAAGTGTGTTAATAAATGGGTTCTTCTTTACAAGTACAACATTTTATCATCAAATCATACGGCCATTCATAAAACCATGCCCCCTATAGTGAGCGAGATTAGCTGGCGGCAACGCTGGAACATATCCCGTGAAGCCTAACAATTAGTAAAATTAATTTTTAAACTAATCGTTTCGGGTAAAACCTTTAAAATAACTTCGGCTGTCCCGTTTAAATCGAATGAGATCAAATTCGAAAGCTCGTAACTAATGAATTCCTGATTGTAATTACATGAGGCACAGACTTTATTTTCATCGCTTATACAAATTGCGTGTTCTAAGATAGTGACGTAATACCGAATATTTTTATCATATCCATATTAATTGGCAGAAATACCACCTCTCTAAAAACCTTGGTTGATGCGCACAATGTGTTTGAACATTGTTCTGTAAAAACTGCACTGGAGATGGAATTTAATTATTCATTTTCAAATTCGTATTACATTACAAGTGCATACGTAACATTACAAGTGCAATGCGAGACCTCATTTCATAAACATCTTCATGTGACCGACTATCAGATAAATGTTGAATGTATTTTGTAATCAATGCATTTTTGGAAATACCTTGATATTTTGGTTTGTATTGTACCCTAAACACAAAAGATATATAACAGAATCTAGGCCACAGGTATTCATTCATTCTCGCTCCGATCGCCACGCGGTGCGGACGTGCAAGACCCTGTTCTCCGTTGATCGGTCCCTTCCCGATATTCCGTGGCGCTCAGTCTACTGACGTCACAGTTTAGCGTGTTGGTTCCGTGCTACGGTTTTCAAGGTTTTTCTACTCCCTCTGAGTGCTATCGAAGTGCGATTTTTCTTTGCGACTAAGCCCTAAGTCTTCAAAGTGCTGTGCTAAGTTGTGTTGTGCTTGTGCTGAGTGCAGTGTTGTGCCCAGCGTAAGTAGTCTGGTTTCAGTACAAAGGATACTTAACGGTGACAACGAAATTGTACTGAACCAGTCCTTTTATTTTTATTTTATTTCTCTTCTCTATTTTATTTATTTCTCCTATTTTCTTATTTATTTTTATCATACCTGTGTGTTTTCGTGTGTATTTGTCCTTTCTGTCGGTAAAGGTTGACCCTAACGCGGTCAACTCTTTACCTGCGTACCCTTTTTAGGTTTCCAGGTAGCGGTGACAACGAATTTGTACTGAACCAGTCCTTTTATTATTTTTATTTTATTTCTCTATTCTATTTCACTTATTTTCTACTATTTTCATATTTATTTTTATCATATCTGTGTGTTTTCGTGTGTATTTGTCCTTTCTGTCGGTAAAGGTTGACCCTAACGCGGTCAACTCTTTACCAGCGTACCCTTTTTTTTTTAGGTCTCTAGGTAGCGGCCTTCGGCGTACTACGGTTAGTTTTAAGTTTTCCTCCCCAGCCCCCCTACCGCTGGTAGGGAGGTTAGCCGCTAGGATTTTGCTAGGTTTTTAGGAACTAGGCATCTTTTATTATACTTATATTTGTACATATTACTGTCCCAACCCTCCCTAATGGATCCGCTAAGCGTTATTAACGCGTTCACCCATGCGCTTGCTGCGGCAGGCGTCTCCATCCCAAAAGACATCCTAACGCAGGCCTTGCAGGCATCAATCGCGTCCCCGGCCCCTCAGGCCTCCAACGTCCAGACCCCTCAGGTCTACAGCTCTCCCGCGTCTCCCGCCTCGTCCAAGATGGACTGCGAATCGGTCGCATCCTCTCACGCGTCGCGTCGCAAGCGTACCACTCCCGGGAGCGACTGCGAACCCGCGTCTGATACGTCATCAGATGCCGTCACCTTAACCGGCTATCCTGAGCCCGCGATTCAACTTGTCGCCAAGCGCTCCAAGAAGCGCTCGAAGAAAGCTTCGGTATCATCAATACCCGAGCCCTCCCCGGTGTCTTCAACACCAGCCCCCGCGCCGTTAATATCGCTCGAAGTAACCGCGTCTCCGTCGGTCCCATCGAAGCCAGCGACGCACTGCGCTCCCGTCCCGCCGAAACCTCAGCTCCCTCCGTCCGTCTTCCTGCGTGAAAAAGCGCGCTGGACCGCGGTTTCTAACTTGTGCAAAGAGCACAAAATTAATTACTTAAAAGCCGCCAACGCTGGCGATACAATTAAAATTCAGGTCGCGACCGTCGACGACTTCCGCGCGTTCACCAGGTTACTTTCTTTAAAACAAATCGCGTATAACACCTACTCCCTCCCGGAGGAGCGTAAGATCCGCGCAGTACTACGGGGCGTCCCGTTTGAGCTCACGAATGAAGAAATCCTCGAGGACCTTAAGTCCCAGGGTTTCCCGGCCGAAGCAGTGCACAAGATGCACTCTAACCGCGGTAGGCGCTTTCCGTTAGCTTTAGTTATCTTGTCCAATACTCCCAACTCGAGGGAGATCTTTAGAGAGGCTCGCACAATTTGCGGACTCTCAAATATCTCTGTCGAGTGTCCCAACCTTCGCGGTTACCCTGGGCAGTGCCACCGCTGCCAGCTCTACGGCCACGCAGCGGCTAACTGCTCAGCTCCCCCCAGGTGCGTTAAGTGCACTCCCGAATCCACTTCCCCCCCTGCCTGTGTGCTGTGCGGCCAGTCCGGCCACACAGCTAACTACAGGGGTTGCCCGCGCGCTTCACGCTCCACCGTCAAGAGGGTCGCGCCTAAACCGGCGCCGCCGCTCACTCCCGCTAACATCCCGCCGCTGCGCAACCGGGGTCCCCCGGAAGCAAAGCCCGTTCAGCCGACGCCTACTCAAGCCCTGTCTTGGAGGCAGCGTCCGGCCATCCCGCCTGCACCTTCCCGACCCATCCCAGCTCCCGTAGCTTCCGTAGGGCCGCGTCCCGCTTTGTCATCTTCACCTCAGTCGTCGTTGGCTGAGGACATGAAGACCGTGTTCGACGTCATCCAAAACGTCGACATTAACGAAATTTCCGTACTCGCACGCAAACTGCGAGCCGCCCGCTCTCCTCAAGAGCGTTTATTCGCGTTAGCCGAGCATCACTCGCTCCTAAGTTCGTTGTAAATTCTTTTACTTTTGTATAAATTCGTAAATAATAAATTATAATGTCTAGACCCGCGAATCCCGCGTCCAGTCGTATTAAACCCAAGGGCTTATCCCTAGTATCTTTTAACGCTCGTAGCCTTAGCACCAACCTTCCCGAGATTAAACTGTTCCTTCAGAACAAAGAACCGGACTTATTCCTTCTCCAGGAGATATGGCTTACTCCAAACCGCTCCAGGGGATACGCTATTCCCAAGTACGCGTTTACTCGCAACGATAAGCCCAACTCCGACGGTTACGGCGGCACCGCTATATATTACAAAAGAGGCTTCCATTGCTGTCCTCTCCCTACCCCTCCTCTCCTCAACATGGAGGCCACTGTGTGTGGATTGGCTATGACTGGTCATCCGACCATCATCATAGCTTCAGTCTACATACCGTGCGGCTCCAGACCAATCCGTACCGACTTTGAGGCCATTCTCGCCCTCGGCCATTCAGTCATTATGTTCGGAGACTTTAACTCCAAACATACTGACTGGACGTGCCTATCGACCAACACCAGCGGTATCGCTCTCCTCGACATCACTAACTCCCTTGACTTAGACGTCATATCCCCCATCACTCCCACTCCCTATCCCAACAACCCGACCTACTCTCCTGACATCCTCGACTTTGCAATTATCAAGCGAATCAATCTTGACCTAAGGTCTATCGAACCGCTCGATGACCTAGGCTCCGACCATCGCCCCGTCTCCCTCGTGCTAGGTACGCCTAACGTTAACGTCACACCTCCTAAGACCTTTACCAATTGGAAAGGCTTTAAAAATACGTTAGTTTCAGTCTAAGAGGCCCCTAACTCTCCGCTCGCGATTTCACCCGACCAATTAGATAGCCCGGATAAAATAGATTCATTAGTCAACTCTCTAACTGATGCTATTAACTCAGCCATCAGCGACAACGAAAAGGTTGCTAAGCAAAGCAAACCCGCGCTTCCCCTAGCCGTTAGCAATCTCATTAAAGCCAAGAACGTGGCTCTCCGGAGAGCCAAGAAATATCCCACGCCAGCATACAGAACAGCTGCGAATCAGCTTCAACGTAAAGTTAGGTCTCGCCTCGCGGAACTCCGTGAAACTCAGTTTAACGATCTCATGGAGAATATCTCTCCGTCCCACCAAGCGTATTATCGAATGGCCCGAGCCTTACGCGTAGACTCCGCCTCTCACGTTCCTCCTTTAACTCGTCCCGACGGCACTATTGCCTTCGAAGTCGAAGAGAAAGCTGAATGCTTCGCCGACAGCATAGCGGCACAATGTTCGCCCAGCACGCAACCCGCGGATCCCTCCCACATCCAGGTGGTGGAGGACGAAGTTCTCCACAGAGAATCTCTCCCTATCACCGACGACCCCGTCACAGTCTCTAATGATGAAATCTTGCTTCTCATTAGAAAGCAAAAGTCCAAAAAGTCTCCGGGTGCGGATGGAATTTCCAACCACGCACTTAACACCTGCCACAGCAGGTGCTTACCTTGTTAGCTATCATCTTCAATGCCTGCTTCGACCATAGCTACTTTCCAAAAGCCTGGAAAGAAGCGACAGTCATAGGCATTCCCAAGCCGGGTAAACCTCTGAATGTCCCGGCTAATCACAGACCCATCAGCCTCCTCAAGGCAATGTCTAAACTTCTCGAAAGAGTCATACTCTCTCGAATGCGGAACCATCTGTTTCCAACGGATGGCGACCCTCTCATCATTCCCCACCAGTTCGGCTTTCGCGCTAAGCACTCCTGCCCTCAGCAAGTCCACCGAATCGTCGAGTACATACTCGAAGGATTCTATCCGCATCGTAAAAAATCAATCGCGGTTCTCTTTGACGTAGCCAAGGCATTCGACAAAGTCTGGCACAGCGGTCTCGTTTTTAAACTCTATAAAATAGGCTTACCGGTTCGCCTAGTCAGATTAATCGCGTCGTTTCTTAAAGACCGTACGTTTCGATTCAAACATGAAGGCACGCTCTCCGCGCCTCGTCCCATAAAGGCTGGAGTTCCGCAAGGCTCAGTCCTCGCCCCTCTGCTGTACACCGTGTACACTAACGACATCCCCATCCCGCCGAAAGGCGTCGAACTCGCCCTCTTTGCAGACGATACCGCCCTTTACACTAAAGGTCAAAGGATCCCGTATTACATCACCAGACTCCAAAAGGCCGTAAACGCCCTCGGTGTTTGGTTTCGAAAATGGCGTATCGATGTCAACCCGGAAAAGAGTTCTGCAATTCAATTCAACCACAAACGTCGTAATCGCTACAACGATCCTCACATTCGAATGTTAGGTACTCCCATCCCCTGGAAGCGCAGTATTAAATACTTAGGCGTCACCTTAGATCAGTCGCTTTCTTTCAAGCCACACGTCGATAGAGTAACGAAACTCGCGCGTTTCTACTTAAGCCGCCTAAATAGTATGATAGGTAGAAAAAGTAAAATGTCTTTTAGAAATAAACGTACGCTTTATAAGGTCTGCGTTAGACCCGTCATGTCATATGCTTCGCCAGTCTTTGCCCACGCCAATCCCTCCGTCCTGTATAAGCTGCAGGTGGTTCAAAATCTCTTCTGCCGCAGGGCCACAGACGCACCTTGGTATGTGCGCAACGCGGACCTGCACAGAGATCTTGAACTACCTACAGTGCAACAGCACCTCAAAACACTCTCAGAATCGTTCTTCAAACGCGCCGAATCCCATCCCAATCATCTTGTTCGAGATTCAGTCTCATATACTGCTCCTGTGTTAGATTCGAAATTCAAAGTCGCTAGGCCGAGAAACGCGCACGCGGGCGAACCTACGCAGTTAACTTTTGCTCTCGAGGCCCTTCAGGCCGCAAATCCTAATTCTAACGTAAATTCTAATTCTAACGTAAATCCGAATTAATGCAATTTTTATTTTTCATTTTTAATGTTTTATTTTTACTTTTCATTTTTGAGCACCTTCAGTGCTATGTGAATCTCAGCGGGTGACCCCTTAAGGGCCCCGCTGGCGCGGCCTCTTTCTCCAATTGGCCGTCGCTCAGATGAAGGCTGAGTGGCAAAAATGCACGAGCCGACAGGGGGTTTTTTAGTGGGTATGGTCCTGGTAGGCGTCGGGACGAGTCCCACATAACTTCGATCGCGCGCGTGGAGTATGCGTCAGAGCATTTTTTATGTCCTCCTGCCGTTCCCGTGGAGGGCTACCAAAAAAAAAAAAAAAAAAAAAAAACAGGTAGTCATTAATTTAATTTCACTGTTATCGTTTCGGATTGAACTGCACTAATCTTTTTTGATATCGATTCTCTCCAATTTTCGCTAAAAGAAGGAAAATATCGAAACTGTAGGAAATCGTTGATGAGTGGCACATTTTAAAATTTTTATTTTTTTTATTTAACTGTAAATGCTTATTATGTTTTCGTTTTAAGCAATTTTCAGTTCTCCATCTAGGCTTTCCAAATGAATTTTCATAAACTGATCAGTCCTATATTTTGAAACTTTAGATTTAAATATTAGTTTCTTTAAAGTTTTAAAATAACTTTCAGCAGCTAATGAGGATAGGACCTTACTTACTGATTTGAAAAAAGGACATAATAGGTTAGACCACAACGATAATGAACAAAATAATCTCTTAAAAGTAGATATAAAAGGCGGATAGTAATAAGAATTTTCGTTGTAGGGTATTATATATTTTTTATATGAATCTACTAAACCCTCAAATTATGTGATTAATGTCGCGCTTTTTAATTTTTGCATTGTATTAAGTAGTTCGTCTTCTTCAATATTTTCTTCTCAAGTCTCTTCTTTAATTTAATTTATCGTATCTTTTGTCATGTCGATACATTTATCAAGGCGTGTTTTAACCGCAAAATTTAAGCCTAAAGTTTAAGTTTCCAATTTTAGCTGCAGATTTGATTAGTCGCAGAGCAGAAAGAGACGGTAATACCGGTAGCTCATTAATCTTGTGTCCATCATGACTGGAAATCAGCTTCGTAGCCATTTCGTACCGAATTGAAAAAGCTGGTTTAAATTTTAAGTTTTTGGCTATTTGGTATCTTTTACATGGCGTAAGTTTCGATTTTTTTAATGGCTTATGTTTCCATAATTATTTTAGGTTTTGTAAACTGCAGAGAAATGTTTGTATTTTTCAGTCTTTTCTAAACTCGATACATCTATCCGTGCAAAACATTGACTAGAATGACCTTTCAATTTAATGCAATCATTTTGTATTTTGCTTTTCTTGAGAGCCCACGTACATGGTAATTTGGAGTTTGACCATTTTTTCTGTTTTACCAAGTCAGACCATTTTTGTTTTGGTAAAGTTCTATAAGTCAAATAGCTACCATCTTTTTTTTCCTGTGTGCGTTCAAAGGTGTAATTTTTTTCATATCGTATACATCTACATAAAAAGAAAGCATTTTACTTTCTCCACTTGCAATTATTATGTTTTCATCTTTGGAAGGAATAATGACTGGGGTTGAAATAATTGAACTGCGACTAGTATCATTTGATAATAATGTAATCTGTGGTTCTTCATCATTGAAAGCGGCTGGCTTTGTATACATTTTTTAAAATGCCATATACAATGCCATCGGTGTCATCTTGGCAACCAGTTCCTCAGCCATATTAGAAAGGACTTGATCATTATACATAGATCTACGTAACACCTCGGCATATTTTACAAATATCTCTTTTTGCGTTTTTCTATCAACTTATGGTATTTTTTTGTTCCCCGTTTGGGCAGGGGGCAAAAAATGCATTTCCGCATGCCTCTCGCGCGCGTTACAAGGCATCCGGGACTAGCTCCTAATGAGCACTACCCACTAAAAAACCCCCTGTCGGCTCGTGCAATTTTTTGCCACTCACCCTTCATCTGAGCGACGGCCAATTGGAGAAAGAGCCCGCGCTAGCGGGGCCCAGAAGGAGTCACCCGCTGGGATTACATAGCACTGAAGGGGCCCAAAATGAATAGTATATAATAAAAAAAAAATTAAAAATTGCAAAATAAAATTGAATCAATTCGGATTTACGTTAGAATTAGGATTTACGTTAGAATTTGAATTCACGTTAGAATTAGAATTTGCGGCCAGAAGGGCTTCGAGATCGGCTGACAGTCTGGTGGAAGAGTACGCTTGCACATTCCTAGGCCTAGTGACTTTGAACTTCGAATCTAAGACAGGAGTAGTATATGAGACTGAATCACGAACAAGAGGATTGGGATGGGTTTCGGAGCGTTTGAAGAACGCTTCAGAGAGTGTTTTGAGGTGTTGTTGTACTGTAGGCAGTTCAAGATCTCTATGCAAGTCCGCGTTACGCACGTACTACGGTGCGTTTGTGGCCCTGTGGCAAAAGAGGTTTTGAACTACCTGCAGTTTGTGAAGGAGGGAGGGTTTGGCGTGGGCAAAGATTGGCGAGGCATACGTCATGACGGGTCTAACGCAGACCTTGTAAAGTGTACGTTTGTTTCTGAAAGACATTTTACTTTTTCTACCTAACATGCTATTTAGGCGGCCTAAGTAGTGAGGGGCGAGTTTCGAAACTCTATCGACGTGTGGCTTGAAAAAAAGCGTCGGATCTAATGTGAAGCCTAAGTATTTAGTACTGCGCTTCCAGGGAATGGGAATGCCTAACATTCGAACGTGGGGATCGCCAGCGGGACGAGGGCGTTTGTGGTCGAAGCGCATCGCAGAACTCTTTTCAGGGTTCACATCGATGCGCCATTTTTGAAACCATACACCAAGGGCGTTTACGGCCTTTTGGAGTCTGGTTACAAGGCGCGGAACACTGTGGCCTTTGGTATAGAGTGCGTTGTCGTCGGCAAAGAGGGCGAGTTCGACGCCTTTCGGCGGAATGGGAATGTCGTTGGTGTACACGGTGTACAAGAGAGGGGTGAGGACTGAGCCTTGAGGGACTCCAGCCTTTATGGGATGAGGCGCGGAAAGCGTGCCTTCATGTTTAAATCGAAACGTGCGGTCTTTGAGAAACGACGCTATTAAACTGACTATGCCATCCGGTAAGCCTAATTTGTAGAGTTTATAAACGAGACCGCTGTGCCAGACATTATCGAAAGCCTTGGCTACGTCAAAGAAAACCGCGACTATTTTATAACGACGCGGATAGAAACCGTCAAGTATGTACTCGACGATTCGATGGACTTGCTGAGGGCAGGAGTGCTTAGCGCGAAAGCCGAACTGATGGGGAATAATGAGAGGATCGCCATCCGTTGGAAACAGATCGTTCCGCATTCGAGAGAGTATGACTCTTTCGAGAAGTTTAGACATTGCCTTGAGGAGGCTGATGGGTCTGTGATTAGCCGGGACGTGCAGAGGTTTACCCGGCTTTGGCTTTTGGAATTGGATTTTAAACGTCTTTAATACTTTTATTTTTTGTGCAAATCTAATAAAATAACTTGTTCAAAGCAAATACTTCATTATCAAAATGATAACTATAGGGTACTTACATCGTTATTGCAGAAAGGAAACACTGATGATAAATTAATTAATACTGCACTAGTAACTACTGAACGATTGCACTGCACTTAACTGCATTCGATATAAGCACCAAATACAATAATAATCGTTGTATCTTAATGCCGGGGTAATTGTAGGATACAGTTGTGTTTAAAATAAAATATTGGTTTTACTCCAATGATGGGGCAAGTCAGAATGAATTGTTTTTTTTTATGCCGAACATATACTTAAATATCTTTTCTACTTAATTCATATCGACCTCTTTACTGAAACATCGTGGCATTCTGACGTGTTTCCTAAGGCATAGCCGTGACGGTACCTAGATAAAAAAAAACTTCAATATAGTTAAAAAAACCGTGTATACACAACAACCATTTCTTGTATGAAAACATTAAAAGTGGATTTTCTCTTAAAGTGTGACATTTAGGAAAACCTTGTTCCTTATTTGCTTCAATGAACGAAGTTAAGGTTAATCTGTAAAGCCGCATATATAGGACACTCAGTTAAAATATTTTCTTTAAATTAAATGTTGATTTTTTTTAAATATCTCATATTAATCTAAAATATTTTCAGTCTGGAAATAAGATAATTAAACAGGTTTTTGCTCTGCAATGCCAAACCCTAACTTATGTTACCTTTTGTGTAATATAATTAACATATGTAATATATGCTAACCTTCGTCTTTATCGTCACTTTCCATCAGGTGAGATAGAAGACAAACGTCTAATCCTTTTTCAATAAAAAAAAAAATTTTTGTCGGTTTAAGTTCTCCGCCTCTGCCAACAGCGCCCAAATAGGGAAATTTAAGGCACAAAAAATAGGCTACAGCCAATCTCGTTATATTAATATAATCAAATTGTTAGCTGCTAAGGCAACACGTGACAAAAATTTAATATTTATACAACTAAAATCGGCGTTTGAGTTACTTATGAAGGTGACATGACGACCAAACCTTCTTTATTTTAAATAAAGATTTAAAAACAGTACTGTGAATATTATACCAGGCACAGTGCTTTTATTCCTAGAATATTGATTTATCCTCATTATTTAGTTTCATTCTAGCTTGATGAAATCCGACCACAGAGGTACATGTCCGTAAGTTAAGAATTTTACCAAGAATGTTAGAAGATAGTCACGCTATTTTACTTATTAAACTTTTTGGTGGAACGCTGATAGGACATACAAAATGAAAAAGTATTGAATGAATAAATATTAAAATAATCCATGCAATGCACCTAATGGTATTAATTGATGATTCTTTTCAGACCATTGCGCATTGGCTTTAGTTGGCGATGTGTGCTTCTTTCCATTAACAGGTACATAAACACGTAAAAATGGTTATTATGGCGGTTTAAAAACGATACAGTGGCACTCCACACGAGCTCTTCACAAAATAATCTCCACTTCTCTTGCCACGATTTTTCATTTTTATTAGGTTCCAATATTTGTAATTCTTTCGTTGGCAGACTCAGTGCGGCACATTGGATAGTTTACCTGATACAGAATACCGTAAGGTAATGGGAAATCCTGGTGTAGAATTCTTTGTCTTGCACTTCTTTTGTAAGTATAATAAAAAGCGAAATTTTAAATAAATTGATGCTTTCAATTACTAAGATATTGCTTAACTTTTTAATCAATACTTTGTCATCCACGCTATTCCGCTACTTAAAACGCTGTAATAATGGAGGACTGTAAGAAGCTAAATGTCCCATTCCTATGTTAATTTAGACAGTTAGAGTTGGCTAAGTAAATTACCAGCTTACTGGATTTAGCTGAATCTAAACTTTCTGAAACAAACTGGAATAAGGAATATAAATACATTAAACTATTAAAAGATTGTTCTGTTACTTATTTTCAAAAGAAGCCTTATGTTGTTTAGAATAGTATATTAATAATTCTAGTGATTCAAAGATAATACTAGATGTATTTTTGAATTTAAATACGAAATCATTTTGTATAAATTTGGTGTGGAGCTGCAAGTTGAGAATACACAGTTTCAATTAATAATAGTTAATAGTTTATTTTAAGATTAGGGTAAGCTCTTATTTCATATATTGTAAGAACGTAATATGAGGTTTGAATATCCGATGATTTTGTAATTATTTTTAACGTAGTATTTCCTTACATATTCACGATTCCTTCTATTGAATTAAACACCGTGGTATGGGCGTCTGGCAAAGTGCCTACACTTCATCTTAAAATGTAAAAATATAATAAACGCGATAAAAACCGGTTAAAATGTGTTTTATTTAATATTTTTAAACATGCAAATTATAATTTTATTCCTTCTACAGGGTGGTTTTTTGAGAAGGGCGGTGATGGCCAAGTCCGAAACCACGAGAGTTATGGAAAAGTCATGAAAGGAGTCATGCCCTCGATTTATAAGAAAACAATAACTGCAATTTACTTTTTTCAAAAATGTTTTACTTTTGACGGAAATGGACCCGAATGATTTTTCAAAAAAAGTTACATCCTGTATTATTGAACCAATGGATTCTGTTACTTATAAGGACCAATCTTTGTAAACAAACGTTTTACTAAAAATTTAAAGGAAATGGCAAATTTTCACTATTTTATATTTTACACGGAAGAAAACTCACCTCTTATTCAAACTTTTTGGTCGTTATGTGTGAAACTCATTTGTCTTATTAGCGCGATACTGTGGTGATACTAAAAAATCAAAAAAATAATTCCATTCTAGTTTTTTTCGAATTGAGTTGTTTGTGTTGGTTTATGACAATAAAAAGAGCTTTCTAAGAATGGATTTATCAAATAGTGAACGATTTGATTTGATGGAGGCCTATTTTTAAATAGTAGAAGCATAGTTTGCGCAGTGAGCTGGTATCAAATACCCACAGCGCGCTTTACCCTTGGAAAAAGTGATTAGAACTATGGCGAGTAACTTAAAAGCGACTGGAAGTTACAAAAACCCATTGACACGAAATCCACGAATCCTCAACGAAGATTTAGAACTGGCAATATTGACGTTTTTCGAAGCATATCCGAGTGCTTCAACTCGTGGAGCAGAAACAAACCTTCAAGTTTCCCGGAGCACCATTTATGCAGTTCTTCAAAAACATAAATACAAGTGCTATCATTATGGACGAGTTGTTCAAAACTTTCATCCAGGTGATAATGAAAGGCGCCTGGAGTTTTGCCACTGGCTTAGGGAAGTAATGGATAGGCATCGAAATTTGTTGTTCAACATCTTATTTTCCGACGAAACAAACTTCTCAAATAACTGAATGTACAATCGGAAAAATGAACATTACTGGTCTCAAGAGAATCCATTGCGAACACGTGAAGGATATCCCCAGATTAAATTTTCGTTTAACTGTTGGTGTGGAATTCTAGGAAGCAGGATTTTTTCATAAAGATTTTCAACGGCACTTTAAATGCTACGATGTATGACGAAATTCTAAACAACGTGTTTGAAAAAATGGAGAATTTGCCAATAGCCAGCCAGGTATGGGATCTGTATTTCCAGCAAGACGGGGCCCCAGCTCATAACAGCCGTGTGGTTAGAAATATGCTGAATGAACATTTTGGGGATAGATGGATTGGCACTCTTGGTCCCGTGAGATGGCCGGCAAGATCACCCGATCTTACACCACTTGACTATTTCCTATGGGGTTACGTCAAGAACGAACTTTACAAAGCGTTACGAAACAGTTGAGAGTTTAAAAAGCTCATTGCTTGATATTTTATCGAGGATAAATCCTGTCATGGTATCAAATGCAGTAAAGTCTCTAGAAAGACGTAAAAGCTAATGCATTGGAGTCAATGGAAACCATTTTGAGCAACTTATTAGTTAGCTAAAATTGAGATACTAAAAGTAAATCGTAAAAATTTGCTGTTTCCTTTTATTTTTAGTAAAACGTTTATTTGCAAAGATTGATCCTTATAATCAACAGAATCCATTGGTTCAATAATACAGGATATAATTTTTTTTTTTAATTTTTTGTAAAAAGATCATTCGGGTCCATTCCGTCAAAATTAAAACATTTTTGAAAAAAAAAAATATGCAGTTATTGTTTTCTTATGAATCGAGGGCAAAACTCCTTTACGACTTTTTCCTAACTCTCGTGGTTTCGGACTTGGCCATCACCGCACTTCTCAAAAAACCACCCTGTATAATATAATCCTTACTTCTGTTAAATGTCAAAATAACTGAAAATACATTACAAAGACAATGTTATGACTGAAATGAAAAAAATATTTACCAAGCAAATCCCAAGTGGGACCCGAGTAAATAAGGTACCTACCTGTAATGATGGCAACCTCTTTTGACAAGCCTGTAATTCCCACAGCAACGATATCTTTAAAAAAACGGGCACTTAACATAACGGGTCCATTATTTCGATTTACAAAAATGTGTTTTGGAGAAAATGTAGCCCAATAGCCAAATGAAAACAAAGCTTCTTGTTAGGATTTGTAAGTATTTACTGTTCTTGGACGGTGTTACCGAGAAAAAAAACGACGGTTGTGGCTTTAGTCCTATGTTTAATATTAGGTCTTTACCTATGAAATTGCCGTTTTTCTCGAAATAAATGAAGCGTAATTTTTTTAGATATTTTTTATTTCTATTAATCAAAATAATCACCCATGCAATCAATGCATCTTTGCCAACGCATTGGTAGCTTATTGATGCCTTTCTTGAAGAAATCAGCTAGACGGGAGGCAACAAATTCTTCAAAGGCATTTTGTACTGCCTCTCGGGTATTGAATTTTTTTCCCGCCAAGAAGTTATCCAAATTCTGGAAAAAGAAGAAGTCTGTAGGCGCAAGGTCTGGTGAGTACGGCGAATGACGGAGAACTTCCAACCCCAACTCTTGTAGCTTGGAGACCGTCTGCTGTGCAGTATGAGGTCGCGCGTTGTCGTGCAGGAGCAGTGGAGCCGAACGATTGACCAAAGCTGGTTGGAGACGTGCGAGCTTCTCCATCATTGTGTTCAGTTCTTCACAGTACACATCTGCAGTAATGCTTGTCCCGTTTGGCAAGAAGCTGTGATGAATTACACCCGCGTTAGATCACCAAACAGTGACCATCACTTTTCTAGGGGTAAGTTTTCGTTTAGGGCATTGTTCGGATGCTGAACCAGGGTCCAACCAACTTGCGGAGCGCTTACGATTGTCAAACAGGATCCATTTCTCGTCACAAGTAACATAGCGGTTCAGAATTCCTTCATTTGTATGCCTGCTGAGCAGTGAAAGGCACGTCTCCACGCGTACTTCGCGCTGGCGGTCATTGAGTTCGTGGGGTACCCATTTGTCAAGTTTTTTTACCTTGCCAATTTGACGCAAATGGACCAATATTGTTTTGATGCTTACGTCGAAGTGCTGCTAATTCAGCCGTGGATTGAGTTTCATCAGCTTCCACAACTGCCTTTAATTCGTCATTGTCGACCAAAGTTTTCGGACGACCACGGGGTTCATTTTTCAGGTCAAAATTTCCAGAACGGAAGCGGGTAAACCAATAATGGGTGGTGCGTTCGTTTGTAGTGTTCGCTCCGTAAACGTCGTTGATGTTGCGTGCCGCTTGTGCCGCTTTGCTGCCACGACGGTACTCATACTCCATAATTACTCGAATTTTTAACTTATCCATGATGACGAAAAATGTTCGAATGCGTTGAAAACAAAACACTAACTATTAAACAAATGACGATTTTAGAAAAAGAATTCCATGTTTGTCAAATAAAATTAATTTGAAATTAGAATTATCAGTCAAAAAAAAAAATATTTTCATTTGAAATGGCCAGTACGGCAAAACGGCAGTTTCATAGGTAAAGACCTATTATAAACTGATTTCATCTTAATAAAGCGGGAGATATGTGGTCTTAAAAGAAACGAGCCGTAACGTTATTATGTCGCATCACTCTGTCTTTTTCCAGTTTAATTGAGGTAAAGTTTGATAAGCGTCAAAAATACCAGATCCATTACTGTACGAGTGACGTAATGTAAAAATGTCACCTATCATCTGCTTTATTAATGTAATAAAAGCAAGTACAGCTCCCAAACAAATATACGAGGTTCATATAAGTATAACCGCAAATTCCTCAGAAATAACAATCTTGTTATCATCATTTTGTTGTTTGAATATGTATCTTTCAACTAGGAAATAGTAAAAACAAAATAGTTTTATCAAATTTGTTTCAATAGTTTTAAAAATAAATTGAGTTATTTCTTGAACATAACTTTCATTTTGGTATGACCAGAGACCATGGTGGTAGTGTAAAACTTTAAATGCCACAACAGATTTTACTGTCACGGACTCAGTGAAAAGTAGCAAAACAGAAATTCTGTCTCTTCTTTCTTTCACTTTTCGGACCTTCCGCACTCAAGTTTGTAGATCATTTACGCAACTTAACCATTACATAACCTGAGGTAATAAAAAAGTACAAAAGTTAACAAACGAATTACACATCAAATTATACAGAAAGAACCTATGCGAATTTACCTTAAATATGTAAATTAAGGTCACTTTGAAACTCGTATACTAATTCTAGTGAACAAAATATTTCACAACAAATATATCACAACAAATTTAACTCATAAGAAACTTGTCGAAATAAATTATTATTTATTATTACTTAATTTATATTATCTTTCTTATTTTATAAAAACACAAGCAAAAAAAAAACTCTAGAATTCCCTTGACTCGGCAGTGGCACGAACTGTACACGGGTACAAATCCCTATTTGGTTATTTGATTTATAGCCATTTTGATGAAATGTTATACCTTTTTTCTTAGTCCAAACATTTGTAAAGAAAAACTCGTATTATCAAATGTTTTATTCAAATACACTAATCTTTGCCTTTCCATAACCTTCACAAGTGCGAGCGCTAACCTTAATGTGACTAGGAATACACACAGGCCGCGCAGACGGTCGCAGCCGCCCGAGAGTTTCAAGAGTCGCATTGCTACTTGGTTTATTAGGCAATATAAATCAAAAGAGGTAGAGATTTTGTAAAAATGAATATTTTAAATATATAATAATATATTTTTTGCGTCAGAAACAAAACTAGCCAAATAACCTACTAGCACAAAAAGGACGCTTTACCTTATAGGTTTACAAATTTGACAAAAACATGATAAGTTAATCTATTTTATAACTTTTCAGACCTTTTGCCATAGGTAAATATATTTCCAAAATAAACTTTATTTTCTTAAACTTCAGTCAATAAGAGCTTAACTATTCTATTAACTACTTCTGCCAACAAAAAAATACGTTTTTAACAATCGACTTTTTATGCTAAAATTGGCAGTCAGCACAAAGGATGTGAACACTTCATCCAATCTATGTTTCTTTGCAATACATACTCGTATTCTGCATACGAGTAGTTGCCTTAATATCTTGGATTTTGACTTCCTCTGCAACTATACCTTTGTCTCTAAGATAACGCAATATTTTTATGTCAACAAAGTCCGTGTGTAGACCTACCAAGCTGTTTGCCAATGAGCATGAAATCACTACGTTTAAGAGACGGAACTTACTACATCGGTTTGTCCAGTAACATTGGCCTACTTAGTAAAATTACAAAAAAATTATAATAATAATGGAAACTGTCAAACAGAAAGAGTAATTTGGAATCCACAAATTACGCTAAACAAATACGAGTATATATATAATAACAAATCTACAATAATGAAATCAAATTAATACCAAAATATTTTATTTTTATCGTAGGTAAAAAAAACGTGATAAATATCTTCTTTTTCTTCATATTCATCGTGATTGCGTATATCACACACCGTATAATACACCTTAATTTCAGCTTTTAAAAGGTAAAGCGAGAAGAAGAAAATCCAGCGGAAAAATACCTTTTCGGAACTTTTTGTAAAATACATAAAATACGACTGCCCTGACCCTGAAATTAACTACTATATTCAAAATCTCCGTACCATGACATCCAGGTCAATCACGAAATATATCATTTTGCATCCCGTGCAGAAAAACCAATTTTTTTCTAGGGCTCAAAAAAATTATACTAAATCTGTTTCAGGATATCGATTTATTTGACTTATCCAAAGCTCATTTTTTAATATTACATAATTTTTTTTTTCAGACATATGCATAGCAGGTAAATCCTTCAATCTTAATTTCTTATGCGATTCAAACATATAAAACATTATTTTTGCTAGAAGATCGGTTTTTCCGCAGTATGGGCCAATGAATCGTCATGCCTGCGCAATGAAGGAAAGGACGGCAAGGACTCCAAGATGGGTAGCGCGCACCAATCTTGCTGACAAATTTTGATTTCGCTAAGTTTACTGCTTTTTTAAGCAAGCAAAAGGCTGGGACACCGGCGGCTTACGCTTTCACCCATGCTCGGTAATAGCCCTCTTTCGTCGTAAAGCAGAGCTACTGGGATTATCGGACCAAATTCAAATTCAAATATTTATTTCTCAACATTGACAATTACTTGTTCTTATTGACGTCAAATAAAATATGACTACCACCAGTTCGGAAAAACCTTCATGAAGAAGAACTGGCAAGAACCTTCATGGGTATATTTTTTTCAAAATAAATTTACAGTGTCTCTTTATATCTATACAAATTTATTCCTATCTGCATCTTTTAGCTCGGCAAGTCTCCCTCCACCCAAGTATCCAAACGACGAACACCCTCAAACGGCGCCCGTTCACGAGTTAACGCGGGATCCAGCCATCGCCCTCCTCAACCATATTAGAGGGAAGTCAGCGACCCGTCACCCGACGCTACCATAACAAGACGTACTTTAGTAACAATGATGCTTTAGATATTCGTCGGGACGAAGAATTCAACAGACACATTACACATGTTTCATTACAAATGCTAGTAAAAGGCTCTAAATGAGGGGATTATCGTCCCAACGGCTTCTATCGTCCAAATAATCGGATAGTTTATAATAAACACACAACTTTTGTTTTATAGTTTCTATGAATTTGTCAGTAGAATGAATATCCTTAGGAAATAGCGTGTACATTGACCCACGAATGAGTACTTTACGAAGCCTACTATTATGAGCTGCCACCATATTTCGCGTTAATCAAGGCTAAGACTTGCCACCCAGTAGTACATTTGAGTTAGATATAAAAAAATCCATACTCTGAAGCACCACGTCAGCAACAGAATGAGCGCAAGCTTCAGGAGGATCCAGCTCAAAATAAATGAAATTAAAATAAACATGACTAGAGTCACTTCTGTTGGCAAGCATAATTTTTTTTTTTTTTTGCTGCCGAGGCACCCTCGCGGGAGGTAGGTGGAAGATGCGTCATGCGTACCCGCCCGCAGGTAAATTCCTCTGCGGGGGGGTTATGTGGGACTCACCAGAATGGCACCTACCCACTAAAAACCACCTGTTGGCTGTAGTTATTACCGTTAGCCTTCATCGGAAGCGACACCCGTCGGGAAGTTGGGCGCGCTGGCGGAGACCCGCTAGCGGGTCTTCCGCCTGTAGTGAAAGTTGCACTGAAGGTGCTCAAAGGGACATGAGTTGGTGGCCGTTCTGGGCAGCCTCCGGTGAAGCCGATGCTGGGCAGAGGTCGGCCGAAGCATGATTTAGGGATCAATTCATTTAAATGAACCTATAATGAATTGAGAAGGGAACTATGCTCCGCCAGAGCTAGCAAACGCTCTGTCGGAGTACGTGAAGCCCTAAGTTTACGGGCTAAGACTGCGATTTCACTAACATCGACATTTCTTATAGCGTCGCAGACGATACGCATATCGTCTGCTACGGAGGATTGAGGAGTGGGTTTGTATGGGCGAGGAGCCGGGATGGGATTCGATG
Organism: Marasmarcha lunaedactyla; assembly: GCA_923062675.1. Taxonomy (NCBI): domain Eukaryota; kingdom Metazoa; phylum Arthropoda; class Insecta; order Lepidoptera; family Pterophoridae; genus Marasmarcha; species Marasmarcha lunaedactyla. The sequence goes on along the minus strand of OV281343.1, from coordinate 9,619,045 downwards.
CGGGGCGCTGCCTCCAGTTTTCTGGGGCAGGCGTGGACTGTGTAGGCTTAGCAGCCGGAGGAACCCGGCTACGCAGCGGCGGAAAGTTTTCTTGAGAAAGGCGCGGGGCCTGTTTGGGTGCCGCCCTCTTGGAATTGGAGCGCATACAACGGGGTGCACGAGGGCAGCCCCTGTAATTTCGGTGTGGCCGGACTGGCCACAAAGCACGCAATCGGGAGGAGAGGGAGTTTCAGGAGTGCGATTGCACTCCTTAGTGAAGTGCGGGACCAGGCACTTGACGCACCTGGGCGGTGCGAGGCAGTTGGCCACCGCGTGCCCGTACAACTGGCACCGATGGCACTGGCCGGGATGACCGCGGCGATGAGGCGCCTCGATCGAGATCCCAGAGAGGCCGCATATAGTGCTTACCCCTTTGAGGATCTCCCTGGACTTGGGGACGTTGGCGAGAACCACCAAAGTGAGAGGGTGTTGCCTCCCGTACTTGCTGTGCATTTTATGCACCGCGAGTGCCGGGAAGCCTTGGTACTGCAGATCCTCCAGGATAGCCTCGTTCGATAATTCGAACGGGACTCCCCTGAGTACCGCTCTGATCTTACGCTCTTCTGACAGAGCATAAGTATGATAAGCATATTGCTTATCGGTGAGGAGCTTTGTTAAAGCACGGAAGTCGTCTATCGACGAGACTAAGATTTTAATAGATTCACCCGAGTTGGCCGCTCGGGTGTAATGAATCTTGTGCTCATTGCACAATGTCGAAACCTCAGTCCATTTACCCTTTTCCCGAAGGAAAACGGGTGGTGGGACCTTGGCCTTGACAGAAGTTGGGGCCGGAGCGGGTGTTGAAGACACCGGGGCAGCTGGCGTTGAAGACGCCGCAGGGGGTGTGGGGACGGGCGTTGAGGGCGCCGGGTCTTGTTTCGAACGCTTCTTAGAGCGCTTCTTAACAAGCGTAAAAGAGGGAGACTCAGGGCCAGTTGGGGTGGCGTCCGAGGATGACTCGGTCGCAAGTGCGCGCTTGCGGCGCGGAGGGGCGTCTACTTCGCACTCCATGTCACTGGAGGAAGGGGACGTGGGAGGGCCTAAGACCTGAGGGGTCTGGGGAACTGGGGTGGCCTGAGGGGCCATTGTGGACATTAATGTCATGAGATTAGGGATAAGGGAATCTAAAAAACGGTACTTATCAGCATTTAAAGACATGCCTTCAGTACTTTCAATTAACTTCTTCCTAAACTCGTCAAAGCTTAGGGAAGCCATTGCGGAGGGGTTGGGGAGGGACAATATATGTACCTAACAACGATGACTAACTTCCTAAAACCACCCTACACGCAGTAGGGCGGTTGAGAACGACGCGGATAACTTACTCGAACACGGCACTTGAAGTCCTGGAACAACGAATTCCCGTCGACGAAGCTCACGTTCCACGAAGTACGGTTAACAAGCCACTGATCGCCGTGAAAACGGCGTTAGAAACTTATTAGAAGTACGGTTAACGAGCCACTGTCGGGCAAGCATAAGGAAATTGGGTATATAAATCTATTGTACGTTATAATAAGACACTAAAACATATCCTTATTTTTGCCTATAGATGTGATTTAATTTACGCTTCCTAAGTGCCTATGATATTTAGGATTATTCATATGGAGATGTACAAAAACACCAACAATTATTATCACAATTTAATTGTATAATATAAATATAATTTACAATATTTTGAGACAGTATACGTTAATTTCTGAATAAAATACTCGTAATATAAGGGATTTAATTGAGACAATGTCCATTAAAGCACCGGCCAAGGAGAGAAAATTGACGATGCAAACTTACTGAACTACATAATTTCAGGATTTTTTATATTTGCTGACTTCACTTTGGATAATAAAATATATGATTATAATATAACTTATTTTTAGAGTAGAAATAATAAACATGGGTGTAAACTAATATTAAAAAACAAAATGAACTAATTTTGGGTCTTTTCGATATCGAAAAACTTTAAAGGTATTAAATTTTTATTCAAATAAATTGTTTTGTACAAAATGATGTGTTAAGTGAAGATGTAGCAAATTTTAATGTCCGTAGGGTTTTGTTGTCAACCGGTTGACAGGTTTCTGGTCGGGGAATATATTTCGTATTTAAGTAGATACAAGCAACTGAACATATGAGATATGATTCACATATAGTAATTTTGAATTTTTCGTTAATTTAGATGCCTCATAAGAGTACATTAATTGATTTATATAATAAACCACAAACCTAATAAACCATAACAGATACGCAGTACAATTATTTAAAATATATTTGTATTAATACAAAGTAGCATATAAACTATTACGATTTAAAAGTATTAATGAGAGAAGAAAGTTTTCTTTAAGATTATTAAAGGCAAATTCACAGCTACAGCATTTACTGGAAAAAGTTCAAAACTTTAGATTATAGCTAAACTTATTCTACGAATATCTCGTATTAGGCACGCATGGACAAATTTTAAAGAGAATTTTCATTTGGACGCAAAATAAATCCAGTTATTTAGGCACGTACCTTTGATTAACCTGCCGTGATTTAGTTGTAAGAACATTCAAAATAAATAGTTGAAATGTAAGTAATGCGAGTAAATGAGGGGGGAGATATGGGTATGACCCAAAATACTTTAAACTTAGAAATCTAATTGTAAATACTTGAGTAATTTCATGTAATTTTTGAGAATTCTCTCCAAAACTTGGACACGCAGATAAGATCGTTTGTGGCCTTTACAAAGTTTTTTAAGATAAATCTACCATAAATTTGCGTTGACATCACTTTTTCTACCATAATAAATTTTATTAAAATGCACTGTTATACTATTCAAACACTATATTTTAATAATAATGTCACTACCATACATTAATTATTTTATTTAAATGATTTGGATTTCATTGTTCCCGCTCGTTCAATATGAGTGTGATGATTAGAAATGTGTTGATTTGATCAAGGAAGAAATGAAATGTATATTTATTTTAGAATTAAGAGATAAAGATTTAATGAGATAATTGTGAGATTTGAAGAGTCTTATAAAATGTGTTTTCTGCTTGTTATATTTTATTCTTATAAAATTATTTTGGTAAGAATTTACTTTAAAATGAAAGCATACTGTTTTCAAGCAAAATATTTGAACTATATATATTTACAACATCTCGTGAATCTGGCTAATAGGACTAGCTTTTTAATTGGCACCAATTTAAAAATTGTAATACAATTCATAAAAACTAATCATTATATATAACAGACTTTTGTTTTAATATGTAAAAATATAAAAAAAATACTCAGCATCGTAGCTACGGTTGAGCAAAATTAAATATTGAACTAAATAAATATTCTATAAAAAATAATTTGATACAACAGTTACCGTTCTGTATAAAATGAGTCACATCTTTATCACAGTACAATAAAAATATTCTGTTTTAAAAATCATTTTATAACATCAAAAAGCAAATAAAGAAACAACCAGGATCAGCCATACAAAAAAATCTACCCGAACGTAAAGTTGGGTGTAAACTAATAAATAAGTGTAATATTGGAAATTGTTTTACGCGATCAGCTAATGCGGCGACAGTATCTATAATTTACAATGTTATCTTGAGTAAAAAGTTTAATCGCCGAATTCGTTATTGTACACCAGTGACATCGCTCTGCAAGCCTAAAACAACAGAACGACAACAACAAAACAGAAACAAATCAAACAAGACTAAATTAACAAAATTTTTTAAATGTCACTTTCAAGTAACCCCGGTCTGCGTTTTGGAGAATCCTCACAATCAATAAGTTGAATAGCGTCTCCATCTTCATTGTTATCAACGGTTTCTCCCATTAAGTTTCCATCTTCATTTTTCTTTCGATTCTTATTAAAGTCATTATCGTCAATCTTCAACACTTCAATTTGGACTCCAGTTTCATCTTTGTCAATCGCCGTCTTGCTCGGACGACGATTGGCTATTTGTCAAGTGGCTTCAATCTCTTCGATTTCGTTATCATCGTCGTGTAAACTTTTCTCAGCGAGACGGAAACTTTCGAGAAACTCATTTAGATCGACTAAACCATCTTTGTTGATGTCTATGAGCCGGCAGATGTCCACCAGTTGCTCTTGGGTCATCGGATTTGGCATGTATTTGCCTATTAACTGACAAGCTTCTGAAAATTCTTCTAGAGTTATGTAACCTGAAAATGAGTTTTGATTTGTAACAGTAATTCTGCAAAGGCATGATTTGATCATCGTGTGAATTGTAATACAAGTTCATACCTGAATTATCTTTATCTAATATTTTGAAGATCGCTTCCAAATTTCGTTGGTTTTTGTAAAGTGTTTCTACAACTGTAGGAGCTTCTTTTTTGCCTCCATTTTTCTGGAAAACAAAACATTCAGATATAATATGCTCTATGACCGGTGAATTTTCTAAAATTTGGGTAGTACCTATCTGCTTTATTACTTATAATATTTCTAAAACGTATAGTTGTAAGCGCATACTGTAGGGGAAATATGTACAAAATGACATATAGTTTTGTTTTTGTATCATAACTGTTTATTGGTAGTTCACAGCGCATCCATAGCTTACATCAATCATCTTTGGTCCTATTATTATCGAAACTAATAAACATTTTTAGCAAAAAATCAACAGAAAAAAAAACAAAAAATATTTAACTGAGTTCAATCATAGTCCATTTTGTCCATATGCTTCGGACAAAATGACATATTGCTAATGGACAAAATGACATACATATAATATCTACAAAATTATTGACATAATTCGCAAATGAAACACTTAGTTCTTCTTGGAACATCAGCGCAAGAAGCATGAGCCCAAAGCGAACATTGTAAGCATTGCAACCAGCCTTCGCCGGGCTTAAACCTTGAATAAAGGTCGTTACAGTAAATGCAAGCACAGTCCTCTTCATCATCATGACAAATATTAAGAAAATCTTCTTCCTCGTCATTTTCTTCAAATAATTTTTTGGTGGTTTTGCGTTTTTTCTTTGTTGGGATAGCTTTGGGCTCATTTTTAGATTTTATTTCCAACATATTAGGAGTACTAGTCAACACTAACGAGCTCTGTCGAATTTTTGGTTTACGTTTCCCTTGGCCACTAATAAAACATCCTTTTGGCACCGGAGAAAGCACCTCAATAGGAACAGCAAGAGCAGGAGACGATGGACGTTAATTGGAAGCAGAAGCAGTTAAAACAACTTCTAGACTGGAGTTTGTTGTTGGAACCTGAAATGTACTTTCAGCTTGTAGGTCAGTAAAAACTGTTATTTCTGCTGCCTTATTTTTTTCAGGTATCGTATCATGGGACCATGGCTGAACAAGGGGTAACGCAGCAGCCACAGCGACCTGGGGCGTATTTGTCACAGGAACTGAATCTGCTTGTAGTGAAGGTTGTGTCAAAACCGGTTCAGACTCGACAGAGCTCATTACTGTTGCAGGCCGAGGAGGCTGTTCATTGGAGTCGTCTTTCAATGGCATGTTTGTGGTTTCAGCGGGCTCGTACATATATTCCGGAAATATATCAGGGTGAAAAGCTAATTCTTGTACCGATGTTCGTGTCAATCCGAACAAACGACTTTCAAGGAATTTTATATGCTCAACTAGTTGCCTTTCAACATCAGATGGAAAAGTAGCTTTCCAACAACCAAGGCCTTTTGAATTTGACTCCAAATTTTTATTCGTGCCTAAAACATGCCTGCGAAGAGTTGCTTGAGGAACACCAAATGTTTTTGAGGCCAATAACCAGCCCATTATCTTATCTTGAACTGCCTCGATAGCTTTCTTCATTGACTCCGTACTCCAAGATTGCCGATCAGTCGTTCGTTTATAATTACGTGGCATTTTGGTATCTGAAAAAAAATACATCCTATATAAAACACAAAAGCTATGGACAAAATGACATACCTATGCCATTTTGACCGTTACATATGTATGTCGTTTTGTCCGCAGGGCGTTTTAAAACTATAAAATTTGTAAATAAATATACAAACAGCTCGTTTTTATAAAAATAAGTTATTTAATTTGAAGATTAGTGTTTGAGGAATGAAACAAATGCTACATGAATAAATACAATCGCAAAAAACTTACCATTTGAACAAAAACTTTGTCAGTATGAAAAAAACTCGCAAAGTGTGAATATCTGTCATCGGCCATGACACCAAGACGAATGAAATGGATGCGTTCAAAATTTTGCAGATTATAGAGTGCCGTTATGGCCACGTGGTGTCACTGTCACTTTCGTGTTAAAGTCCGCCAAATTCAAAATAACCCGCCTATGTCATTTTGTACATATATGTCATTTTGTACGTATTTCCCCTAATTGTATATTATATGTAATTTCAGTCTAGTTTAGTAAGTATATACCAGATATCATCTTTACAAAAATGAATATTTACAAATTAACAATAGGAATAAGAAAAAAAAGGAAAGCAAAAGAATTAAAGACAGAATATAACGCCTAAATTACTATGTACATAGGGCAAACATATAGTCCTGGTATCTTCAAGAGTTGTGTGAATAGGCACCCTATGGATGGACGTGAAACATCTTCGCCTTCATCATCACTTTCCATCAGGAGTAATAGAAGGTAAACGCAAATCGAATTCACTCTAAACCAGAAAGCAGCTAAATGGTATTCGAAAACTATTCGGTTGTAGTAGTGTATGGTGCTATGTTGTTAAGTCAACAGTAAATTATTATAGACACGAGAATACTCCAAGCTGCTTTGGCTGTCGTTCGTATTAACTTAACGAACTTTGACATTCGTATTAACTTTGACATTCATTCAATAACTCACAGCAATAAAATCGAAAGTGTCCATGTATCGCACTCTCCTGGTGTCGGGATCAGTCCTCACTAGTTTGTCCTTCAACATGCGCCACGGAAGCCCGAGGTGCGTGGTTTCCTCCATCGCTTGGCACCACTCGCTTACTGATATGTAGCCTGGAATTAATGTAATATAATTAACATAACAAGGGAGTATAGATTTATAAGATTTTAAGAGAAAACAATGTTTTAACTACATTACTAAGTAATGAAATCCATTCTTTAAAAATATGCTCTTATCATTGTCAGACATCATATATCATGATCTAAAATTCACTTATGTTTTTATAAAATATTTGAATATCAACCTTTGTATTATTATACAATTTAAATTTTTTTCGATCAATTGAATCGGGATGAAAATACGTTCTGCCGTGGCCGTCAGAGTGTTGTTAATTAGAGGATCCAATTCTCAAGAATTTCCTATCTTCATTGTGAGATTGTTTTCGATAAGGAGTAATGCGAAAATACTGTTTTTAATTTAAGTATATTGTTCCTATGTTTACTATACGAGAAGCAATCAACAGAATTGATAATTAAACCTCAAATATTGTTCAAATCATTATATAGTTTAGATAATTATAACAGTATTTTTAAATTTATAAAAGAAAAATGGCTAATATATAATCATAAATATTGTTAAAAAATTTTGTTTTGGGCCAAAAAAATAACATCATTTTTATATTTACCACTTTGCTCCAAATCCATACTTCTAAAATACGCTTCCAAGGTCCTTCTAGCAGTCATGACGTGACTATGAAGTTCCCTCATAGCGGAAGTTTCCACCAATCCGACTCTTTGTCGGAACGTCAGTCTTCTAGTCCGGGAGACGGCGGCGGTGTACTGCACAAACTGCCGTTCTAACGCGTTGCCGCAGAGTTTCAAGTAGGCACCCTTGTTTGAACCTATCTCATAGTAGTTTGAGGCTGAGAATATTGTTATTACCTGAAATGTCGTGTTTTGGGTTAAGGAATGTTATTATAAAATATAAAACTATTATTTGTTTTAGATAATCGTGCTTATTTAATCTATTATTACGGGTTTCTTACCATGATTTTAAACTCTCTGGAAAATCGATAATACTAATCAACAGTAACAATCCCGTTAATTCCCTAAATGATTGTAAAATGCTTCGTCTTATAAAATATCACTCTGCAGAAAATATAATAATAGGTCTTTACCTATGAAACTGCCGTTTTGCCGTACTGGCCATTTCAAATGAAAATATATTTTTTTTGACTGATAATTCTAATTTCAAATTAATTTTATGTGACAAACATGGAATTCTTTTTCTAAAATCGTCATTTGTTTAATAGTTAGTGTTTTGTTTTCAACGCATTCGAACATTTTTCGTCATCATGGATAAGTTAAAAATTCGAGTAATTATGAGTATGAGTACCGTCGTGGCAGCAAAGCGGCACAAGCGGCACGCAACATCAACGACGTTCACGGAGCGAACACTACAAACGAACGCACCACCCGTTATTGGTTTACCCGTTAGTTCTGGAAATTTTGACCTGAAAAATGAACCCCGTGGTCGTCCGAAAACTTTGGTCGACAATGACGAATTAAAGGCAATTGTGGAAGCTGATGAAACTCAATCCACGGCTGAATTAGCAGCAGCTTTCGACGTTAGCATCAAAACAATATTGGTCCATTTGCGTCAAATTGGCAAGGTAAAAAAGCTTGACAAATGGGTACCCCACGAACTCAATGACCGCCAGCGCGAAGTACGCGTGGAGACGTGCCTTGCACTGCAAGGAATTCTGAACCGCATCGTTACTTGTGACGAGAAATGGATCCTGTTTGACAATCGTAAGCGCTCAGCAAGTTGGTTGGACCCTGGTTCAGCACCCAAACAATGCACTAAACGAAAACTTACCCCTAGAAAAGTGATGGTCACTGTTTGGTGGTCTAACGCGGGTGTAATTCATCACAGCTTCTTGCCAAACGGGACAAGCATTACTGCAGATGTGCACTGTGAAGAACTGAACACAATGATGGAGGAGCTCGCACGTCTCCAATCAGCTTTGGTCAATCGTTCGGCTCCACTGCTCCTGCACGACAACGCGCGACCTCATACTGCACAGCAGACGGTCTCCAAGCTACAAGAGTTGTGGTTGGAAGTTCTCCGTCATCCACCGTACTCACCAGACCTTGCGCCTAGAAGAAAGTAGAAGTCTCTACTTTTTCCAGAATTTGGATAACTTCTTGGCGGGAAAAAAATTCAATACCCGAGAGGCAGTACAAAATGCCTTTGAAGAATTTGTTGCCTCCCGTCCAGCTGATTTCTTCAAGAAAGGCATCAATAAGCTACCAATGCGTTGGCAAAGATGCATTGATTGCATGGGTGATTATTTTGATTAATAGAAATAAAAAATATATAAAAAAATTACGCTTCATTTATTTCGTGAAAAACGGCAATTTCATAGGTAAAGACCTAATATACAGACATACGATTTTATCGATAAATAGCGGTTGCTATCAGACAACCAATCAGGCATATAATTTTAAACAGGATTTGTTTTGTCATTTTTTGTTAAGAATGTGAATCTTTTTTGACCATTTTTACTGAAGAGATTTCGCTGAAGAGTCTATGAGCACCCTGATCCCATGGTCTCCACGCTAAAAGCCACAAAAAAATAAACAATTACCTAAGTGTTGATATTTGCTAGCTGAACACAATAATTAATTTAATAAAAATTTTGTACTTAACGTTCATTGCAAACTGTAAAATTAGTGACTTGACAACTCTATTTCACAACTCTAAATTTTTATCCAAGAAAACTTCAAAACGGATCACTAACATAACCATTATGCATTATCTCGTAACCGCCAGGCTTGCACTCGTGGCTTCTAATTAGAAAGCTGAGTTTGTTCTTCCTCAGGAAAGAGTTGGTGACATCAGGACCAAAGTAGGTGCCGGCGCCGCGGAGAGCGTTGGCCACGCAGCCGCCCGTGCATTGCGGGTCTGACCATAGGATATCAAACACCTGAGAAACAAATGAGGAAACCATAATCATTATTGATTGTTTATTCTGTTATTTAAACTGGACATCAAAGAAATCACGTGATTTTTGAAATTTAAAATATCCGATATTTCGGTGCTAAGCGTTGTCAAAATCGTAGTAAAAATAACGAGGATTCGTCAAAATATAGAGGAAACTTTATTATAGTTAGGAGAAATACGAGGTTGGATTGAAAAGTTCGCGTCCTAACATAGATAGCGTTGTCATATTATTGTTAAAAACTACCCTAATATGAAACCTAGACTCTTTGTCAGTCTTTGTGCAATTTTTCTCTGAGATACATGCGTAATTAGTTATTTTATTGAACATACTATTACTGCACACTATCACGTCGTTTACGCGAAGAAATTAAGTCTAATAAACCAGAATTGTTGACCAAAAATTTTTGTTTCATCAGGACAATGCTCGTGTTCACACATTTGCAGAATCGATGGCTCAAATAGTGAATTGTGGTTTCGAATTGCTTCCTCATCTCCTTTATTCACCTGACTTGGCACCTTCTGACATCCACCTATTTCCAAAACTAAAAAAACACTTAGGTGGAATGAAATTTTCTACCAATGAGGAGGTCAAAGAGGCCGTAGATGCCTTTTTTGAAGACCTTGATAAGATCTTCTATTTAAATGGGATCAAGGCTTTAGACGACCACTGGACTAAGTGCTGTGACCTAGGAGGAGAGTATGTAGAAAAATAAATATAAAAAATTGCATAATTCCTGTGTTTTCTTATTTAGGCCGCGAGCTTTTCAATCCACCCTCGTAATTGTTCTTATTAATTATTTGTACTTTTTACACAACTACTTTTAATTATATCCTCGATAAATGCTGAGTGAGTTCGTTTTTTATTTGTTATGTTTTAACGCCTGATTTACGCTAAACGTGGTCTAGAAAAGACTTAAGGTATATATTTAAAAATATTTAAAGAAAATATACCTTGTACATAAATAAATTTCTTTTTATTTTTTTATTGAAAAAGTATTAGACGTTTGTCTTCTATCTCACCTGATGGAAAGTGACGATGAAGACGAAGGTGTTACACGTCTATCCACGAGATACCTATTCACTCGACGCTTGAAAGAACTAGGACTATAGTTTTCTGTAGAAACAGACGCATGCAGTTCATTCCACACCTTGGCGACCCGCACCAAAAAGGAACTATCGAAGCGTTTGGTTCGACTTCGTGTTATTTTACGATGTGTATTTAATTAAAAATAGTGAACCTTACAACAATACCATTATGTATTATTATGTCTATATATCTATATAAATCATCGAAACCTTTTTGAAGGACAATTAATATTAATTACGTCTTTTTAAGTGTTTAATTACGTCGTTAATAAGCAATTTCTTTCCACAAAATTCATATGTATTAAATCAAAAGTGGGGAAATTACAAAAAGGAGGGTTATAACACAATATAAGACATGTTTGCAAACTTAATAAAGTGAAACTTTAAACTCATTGAACAAATATTTTCTATATTGCAGTACAATGCGTGAAAACGACTTCCTTTATGACCGTGGTTTGGAAAGAAAGCCATAAAATAAGAAAATTAGAACGAAAGCTCGTTTGCGGTTTAGTATTCAAAAAACAAATTACATAATTTATGCTTTATCCAACAATATTGAATTCGTCTTTCCATTGCAAACAAATAAAACCAAATTGGTCAGAATATATAATATTCGTCTACGAACTCATATCGAGGAAGTTTCATTACACCCCGCAGGGTGTCAAAGAATTGTATTACACCAATAATGACACTAGATGATATTGTGTCTATCTAAAAGAAAATGAAACAAGATTATTGATCTAATAATGTAAAGAATTTATTGAACGTAATGGAGAGTCGTATTCGATATTGGATTTAAAAGCTTTTACAGCAATTTATGATGAATGAAATTTCTTTGAAGTTTTATCGATGTCATTTCGTTTTGCCATGTGAAGCTGGTTTCAATTGCGCAGTATTTAGCCAAATAAAGATTAATTATAGTGTGTGTTATATTAAAGGTTAGGTGCTAAATTCGTTTATTATTTAGTAAGTCAAGCATTAGAAGAGCGTACAACACTTAAAAAAAACTTAAGATTAACTCACAAATCAAATCAACTCAAAAAGATCTGTTGCATTAAGGTTCACTTTAAATTTGATACATTAAAAAGTTACAACTAGTTTTATTTAGATTATTATATATAAATGTTCATGTTTCTATCCTTAAAATAGATTTTATTTAGGATTTTTTTAACAACAATTGTGCTTTTAGTTCTCATATATTTATTTCTGATAAAAAATTTTTATACATTATTTGATCGGACGTTAGTACGATGAACAGGTTCTACACTATCAATGAAATAAAGATCCATTTGCAATTAACTACAGAAATTATTTCACCGCATTTTAGTGGACAACCGACTTGACTTACAAATTGGTGTCAATAATAATAATTTCAAAAGCCATGTGGATCTAAGAATTAATACTTAAATAAATATATAACTGATAAGAAGTCAGCGAACCTGTTTCCACTCCACTTTGTCTATGCTTTCAGCGCCGGGAGCTGCGTTTTCTGTGAGCGGCGGACGAAGCAGTGACACGTACTGAAATAATATTAATTAATTTAGGGCGGATTTTTTAATGCTTACATAATTTTTATCTGGGGAATAATTTTGGCACTTAACAAGACTTTCCATGCAAATTATGTTAAGTTCTTAAAATTATTATGCGGATAACATTTATCTGAGCATTGGAAAATTAGCCCTTAATGTAATCTTGTCTGGGGCGGTGATAGAGTCCATAATATTTCAAACGTTGTAATAACCGTCGTGTCGTATAGTTCCCGAAGAATTCCGTGACGGAATTCCGGTAAGAAGAAAAGATCAAATAATAAAATTATTGGAACAAAGGCTTTTTAAATAAGTGGGTAGAAGCCCTGCCTCATACGTGGCGGAGGATTTGCTGTTTATTGGCACTGCCAAAAATTTACCGTCAGGTGCATTGCGATCAAATGAAAATATAAATTTTCTATACACACAAGATAAAAATCACTCGTGAGCTGCTATGGCTACAGCGGATAATAAAAGCGCGTTTGTAAAAGTTGCAACAAAACATACAAAATTTACGAAAGTGATGATACGTGATCAGATCCTTGCAGTTTCATGCATTGTGAGCTGTGATGAAATGACTAGCCTTTTCTCTATTCGATAAATAAGCCCTCTCGTGTCATAACAAAAAAATATTTTAATATAACTTGCGGATTCCAGTAAAAAATTGATGGACAATTTTACCTTATCCCGATCTAATCCTCTGATCATGTCCAGGTCGGTGGTGTCGGAGATGCCGCCGTGGACCACGAACACTCTGTTGTTGATGATGGTGCCGAGCGGCAACCAGCGGTACACGTTTTCGATCAGCTTTAAGATGCGTTCTGCGTTGTGCTAAAACAAATATTACAAATTGGAGTATTGCTTGTTTATTTCATAAAACATTAAAGTCTGTTACCAAGCTATAGATAGCTGAGATCCCGACGCAGTTAAATCCACGTAACCCCTGATTCCTTAATAACTTCAGGATAAAATATAACCCATGTTACTTCTAGATAATATATTTTAACTTTTCTGATATGTAGTTCTTTTCAATAAAAACAATATATTTATAAAAATCAGTCCAGTCGTTTCACACATATAAACAACCAAATAAACCTTTCCTCTTTATAATAATAGAATAGAATAGATTTATCATTGATGACAGTATTTAATATTTGGGAAATCAATGGACGTTATGGAGGCACTTATGGATGAGTATACATGTGAAAGTTGAAGCCTGATAATATAAAACTTACCTAGGAAACAACATTTTAGTTTACTTTTGCAAGTCAACTTAGGCTCATAATAATAAAGCGCACTCAAATCAAGCGTCAATTCAAGAAGCGAGACAGATACTATTTTATAAAACGAACAAGTATAACTGTCTTGCTCTTTCCCACTCTCAAGATGGAACGCACTTAACTGAGATTTATTAATAAGGACCTAAGTTTATAATTTTAACAAATAACTTACTCCAAATACCTCTAATTACTCACCCTGTATTTTTGATGAACCTCTTTTATGAACCCGTACCTGAGATAACAATATGAAATTACGTTAGAATAATAGTTGAAATCAGCCTGATAAATTTAAGTAACTTAAGGATCTACATAATATTAAGTTTAATTTACCGTCCTATTGAATTTGTCAACGTTTCCTGTTTATAGTTACTAAGATAATTAATGTATATTTAATTCTATAAATCTAACCAAATTGAATATTATATATTCTTCGGGCTATTTAGGTACAAAACACTCTAAAAACAAGGAGATCTTGGCACATTTTTTGGTTTTCATTCTATATTCATGTTATATTACTTACGTAAACATGATCATATTTTCGAATTTCGCGCAAAATTGAAGTGGATTCTCATTCGCCTTCTCAGGGATACTCACACTATTTCCGTATTGTACCAGTTGCTGTATGATCCAAATGTACTTAATTATCTTAAAAATAAATTCACGTTTTGATATGAAGAACACAGTAGACTGCTACGTCCTACTGCAAACCTAATGCTTCGCACGCCGAGTCACTCATCACATTGCTATTCATGCCAATCATTCGAAGTACGAGCAGCGTTGCTTTGGAACAGATTACCAATAGAAATAAAAAAATGCAAAGCATCAGACACTTTTAAACGAAACTTAAGAAACACTTCTAGTCTGTCGTGTATTCATAAAAGTATTCAAGTGTAATGCACTGTTTATGTACTCATTATATCATTGTTTCTTGTTTGTTTTGTATCTGTGTTGGTATTATTTTAACGTATATTTAGGAAATAATTAAAATAACTTTAAATGTAACTGAACAAAATTTAGAATTTTGTTTGTCCTTCCTACTGTTACGTTCAACATTCTCTGTAAAGCCTTGGTAGTCTGGAAGAGATTGCTCTTTAGCGATAAGACTGCCATCTGTATATTTTAATTCATCTATTTGTATAACCACTGATTTATTTTTGTGTAAAGAGTTTATAGTTATCAACTGTGAATCTGAAAAAATATGGACAACCGTATACATAGTATAAAAACCGATCCACAAAATTTTTTACGTCTTACCAAATTTAGAAACAAGGAAATAAATTCATATCTACCAATATATACGCAAAAAATACTAACTACTACAACTACAAATACATTCCCACTAAAACTCACCGAGAATTCATAACAAGGTCTTCATGATTGCCGCGGTTCAGAAATACTCCCCCGGGGAACGCCAACATGCACGCCAGCAGCAAGAGGAACACCTCCAGCCCTTTCTTGCCACGGTCCACGAAGTCCCCATTGAAAATGTATGGATTTTCAGACGAAGGCAAGCCGTTCTGTATAATTAAACAAGCTATTTTTAGAACCTCAAACCTAGCATGAGAGGCTATTCAAATGCAAATTAATGGAAGGAGGACGCTGTAAAACAATAGGTTTATTTATACGGTATAATATTTAAATTATATATCGGTATAATATCTGATGATTTTTGGTTATTAACAGTTCTTTCTTTATCTTGATAATGTAATGCACTAGGTAAACGTAGAGGACCAAACAGAAATCAATTAGAATAAAAATTAGAAAAAAAATATCAATTAGAAAAAAAATTTGCGAAAACGGAATAGCGTTCAAATATAAAAGCAATTATTTTGGCAGCTTATTAATATATCCATTTATAATATTTGCTACACAAAAGATAATTTTCTATAATATTATCGCCCCACTTCAAATAAGCTTCTTATTTGATCTCTATGTCTTTATTACCTATATAATAAAGACATAGATCGTTTTTCATTTAAAAGTTTATTATGTAGTTTGAATATTTCCCTTTTTTTATTTTTTTATTTTGTTTTTTATCGTCTTTTTGTTGCCTTTTTATGTGTATTGTGTTTATGTTATTGTACCACTGTTCTCTTTCGTTTGTAACCTAGCTGCATTAGTTACATCTAAAAGTGAAAACTTGTAATTACACACCTATTTTCCATAATCATGTATAAATTAGCTGTAAGTTTTCCAAAAAGTGTTAAATAAATAAATAAATATGTTATTACTGTTAAGAGCAGTAAAATCGTTTATATTAAGTAAAATTCTAGGTAAGGTAATTGTCATTAACACGCACCTACTCTCTTCTTTACAAGTTTGCTTGCGTAGACTACCAGTACAATAGTAGTAGAACAAATTTAAATAAATGTTATCAAACTTTTTTGCATTTGATTGATAAATGGTTTCATTCAAGACTTAACCTATCCTTAAAAATAAATATTAGCTCTTAGCAAGCGCCAACTAGTGGCTTTTTTTGACTCGGTCTAATTAAATTATAATAATTGTTTATTGGATAGAATGCCACTCTAAGGACTAAAATTACTGTTGAAAATTTTAAACACGAAAAATGGAAAGAAAAACGGATATTAATATAAAAAAAAAATCTGTTGAATTAATCACGCGGAAATTGTTGAAAATTTTAGGATATAGATTATAGCTAGGTTCTAATAGCTTATTAGGAAAATTAAAAGTTGTATGTTGAAAAAGATCAAAAGAAGTAAAAACAAAAATAAAAAAATAAACATTAAACGGGAAAATAAACTCTCGTCGTATTTGCATGTCGATGATGATTTGTATCATTTTAAAACCATTTAGTAGTCATATCATTCAATAGAAATAAAAACGAGCTCAATCAGAAAATTGAAATAACTATCAGCCAATTTAAAATTGTGGTTTTGGTAAACAACCTTAAGTCGCTACCTTGGAATCCAGTAATGACAAATTTAACAAAAAGTACTTAATACACTTTATCTGAGAATTGTATCAATAAACTATTTGGTTTTTGAAAATTAGATTCGTTACATTTTTATGCCTTACTTACTTGATCATTATACATTCTTATTTCCTTTTTTTGCAGATCAGAACATTACACCCATATAGTCCAAATAGTGAAACAAAATTTGCATGCAATAATAATCTTCAGCAGTAGTTATTTAAACAATAACTGTCTATGTAACAAATATGTCAGCCGCTCATTGCGTGAATCCTTAAGACTGCATGTCACGTTCAAGGCTACGTTGCTATTTGTTTTTCATCGATTCTTTTTTTTTAAACTCGGAGCGTTTCGTAGGTTTTTTATTTATATAAATTAAATAAGAGATCTGAAATCAGCTAGTTTATTATATTTTTAGTATTACTGTAGATTAATATTAATGTTTCTAAATAAAGTTTGCACGGTTTATGTACAAACGCGAAAATCACGAGTCTATTAAATAATTAATAGAAGCACAAAAACTCCCACAAAAAAGAACGCGATAATACAAAAATCGTTTTAATATCATTAATGTCAACCAATTTATTAAGAAAAAACTCAGGATACATTAAACAAAAATGGAGGCATTCTACTGCATTTCGCCGCTAAGTGGTTTACATAATTTTTCGTTGTCGCGAGAAATTAATATATACGCAAAAAGTTATTTTGGTTCCTTTGTTTACAAGACTCATCTTAAATTTACTTAGTCATAAAATTACAAGTAAAGAAAGTGTGGAATTTGTGAAATGAAGATATTTAAAAAAAGTTTTCCATTATAACGTTCTTTTCAAAGCGGTTTCTCATGAATAAGTCCAATTGACTTACACTTTGAGTGATGTTTAAAAATAAATTTTGCATATTGACGTTTATAAAATTGTTCAGAAAAAAAATTATACCTAAGGTATAGATTTTTTTTCTGAACAACATTCTGTTCGTAAACTCATAATCGATGGTTTCCTCCGTAATGGCGTCTATCAATCAGGTAGTGGAATAGAACGTCAATTGTGTCGTACGTTCCTCGTGCCGCCGCACCCGGCTATTATTTGTTTGTTTATTTGCTATTGGGACCTAAAGTGTACCAACAAAAACAATAACTTAGTACCTGTTTACTTCTAAGTTTTAGACCTAAAAAACAAACGTGTATATTTTAGTCCTCACGATACAGAAAAGGCAATTGAGGATCTTATCGGTTAGATATCACTTTGCGAACAATAATTAATTAATAGAAAACACAACGAATATACGCTTTTTAATTTCTATCAAGGTACCTTCCTTGTTTAAAAATGATATCACAATCTGATTTATAGCTAATTCGAAATATTTTATTATCTCTTATACTAAATGAATTGATGGAATAATATGAAACCAATAAATGTTGACATGCTAAAAAAAACTAAAACAGCCTCATCGGTATTCAGAGTCTGATTCATCTTAGAAATAATGAAACATAAATCGCATTAAAAATTGAAACGGATATCTGACGTCTCCGTGAAATTGTAAATACATATTTGGATTGCGTAAATATGATCCCACTTCCCAGTATCGCACTAAGCCCAAGTGGTTTGCCATTCACTTTCGTTGGAATGTTCATTTTCTGTATCGAATACTTTTCAGTTTACCAGCTCCGAGCTACGTGGTCAAATGTTTCTCCTATTGACACACTACATGATCGCAAACTGAAATCTAAAAAGAAAACTTAAAGCTCCGCAGAGATGCCATTTCAGTGCTCGGCTTTTTATTACAAAGCCTTGATAGAACGAACAATCTTATTATTGAATACACTGCCCTATTCTATTAAAGCTTATAAAACATTAAGTAATTTCAAATATCAACTAAAAATATATTACCTGAAAATAGTTGAAAAAGCCAACTAGGAAGTATTTATTAACGTAAGTATGTATATATAGAATTCATGTATACTCCTATAAATATTTATTTAAAATATCAAAATATATATAATGTGTATGTTTAAACTAGCTACTAATGTAAGTTATTAATATAGGATGTAATTATCAATTTGGCGCTCATGTATTATATATTTTTTGGTCCTTATATTTGTACATTCAAACTTAATTTTCTCCAAAGCTTGTCTGGAAGAAATCACTATTTATTGATAGGAGCGCCATTTGGGAAAAATCCCTATTCATTTTGTATTTAATACTATAATTTCTGTGAGGTTATAAAATACAGTGTAAACAAATAAATAAAACAAATTGGCATAAAAATTTGAAAAACATAAAGTTATTACATGTTTCATAAATATCAGTTTACTTATAAGTAAACATAAAGCAAAGGTTAAGGTAACCGATGCGGTAGGACACAAGGAAGCCACAGTAATGTGTTCTTCGTGTGTTGTTAACTTGTCCGGTCGTAGTCGAAACTGAAGCCTCTAGCTATTTATAGTAGTCAGCGAGTATTGTCAACTATTTTATAATTATGTAAAAAGTATATCCTTAAAGGTGCTAAAATTGTACTTTAAAAATATTTAAATTTCAGTATTTAAAGATGTAAGTATAAAGCGACAGTTTATTGCATTTCAGTTATACACGAATAAAAGGTACTTGTTTATGTTGTTTTTTTTTCAAATAACATTTTGCCTTTTGTGGGAAGTTTAAAATTTTTGGATATTGTATTTTTTTTAGCAGTGCAGAATAAAGCAGCTGCTTTTTCTTTTGTTTTCGTCTTTATGACCTACCAATCTATTTCAAAAACATATCCAAAGTACCATTTCCAGAAACCCTCTCTTTCACCAAGATTTAGGAAATTAACTGTACTGTTTTTTCATGTTCAATTAAACCCTTTGAAAAGATCGCTAGAACTGAACTTACACATAAACAACCAATCTAAGTTTAGATATTTTTTGCGTTGCGAAAACTAATCAACTACAGACATCCTTTGACAGTCTTGATGAAGTTCCTTCAACTAAAATAGCTACACAATCATAACACTGTATCTAATTCACAGATATTAACATAACAATGTTATTACGTTTAAGATTTATTGTTTAATGTACTTGCACTTTCAGTGGCTGGAGAATCGCCAGCGTTCGTGAATCATAATTGAAAATCGAACATAGGATGATATTGCAATATATGAATTCATTAAATATGATAGAAGACTGCGTTCGTCTTCGATCTTTCTATTCCATCTGGTGAAATATTTACCCAATTTATAGAGGTTATTCGTGCCATCTTGGCAACTTAAATTGATTTTGAGCCATCAACATATTCAAATTGGAATAAGCAAACTAGTGGCAATCTATGAATGAATTCAGTGCATAGGCTTCATCTGTGCCAGATTTCAAATAAATCCATTTAGAACTTTTCTGAAAAAGAGTGATAGCCTCATAAAGGAGGCAGATACCGTCCCATACATTTCTGGGCTATGGTGTTAACAACTTGGAAATAGTGTTTTCTATAAGAAACATACATTTGAAGTGTTCACCTAAAATTTGAAAACATTTGTATTTCTAGAAGTTAAGCTATAAGATATTTTAGTAGTGTCATATAAAGTTTCGTTAGGTTATGAGAATGTTATTTTAAAGTATTTTGTTGGACTTTTCAATAACTTACTTAAATAAACTATACTTAATTATGTCCCAAAACGAATCGTGTATGTATTTCACCCCTTGTATGCTCCCCAAAATAGCATAAACATTTATCTTAACCACTATCTTGTTCACTTTGAAATTATTCGCAATAATAAATTACTTACTGCTTCAGTCATACGCTATTGTCAAATCACAACCAATATTTCTTCATTTAAAACTCGTCTGCTAACAGTAGCACAGTGACCAAACGCAATGCCACAGTTAACACAACGATCCATGTCGAAATGCAAAATCGGGTATCCAAGGGAACAAATCTAATATTCGTCGTGTAAGGCGGGTTGTCGGGATCCGGTAGGCAAGCAGAAAGTATTCGAGTAAAGAAGAATCGTAGTTAGTCCGTATAACAAGCGTAAGTCGTAAGAAAATAGGAAAACCACAAAACAACTCAAGCGCATGGAACAAAGCCAAACAAACGAGTATCAGAATGGCAGCCATTTGACGGCATGATTGAGTGAGTGACTCGTCAATCACATACGTGGCGTTCGTTCTTTTCGCTCGTTATTGGGGGAAAAAATCAGTATTGCCGACGTTAAAACTAAATTCCACTCATAAAAATCACAGTGAAATTACATATTTTGAATTTATTTCATTTCCAGAAATTAAATCGTTCGCGGTTTATTATATTTATAATAAGGTTAATATAACTTATTTTTTGGCATGAATTTCCACCTATTAACTGTCTAGCCCACGATTACTCAGCCTCCTTTTCGTGTTTACTCTAATAGTTGTACTTGCCTCTTTTACGAAGATCTTAAAAAGTAAATATTACTTAAGGAAAAAAAAAAGGCCAAATTACACATTATTTGGTGTGATACTTTCTTAGGTTTTCACGATTCATGATATTAAATATACCACTCGTGACCACGGTGTCTGTAAACGCACCGAAACGTTTTTTTTTTGCTGCCGAGGCACCCTCGCGGAAGGGAGGTGGAAGATGCGTCATGCATACCGCCCGCAGGTAAATTCCTCTGCGGGGGGTTATGTGGGACTCACCAGAATGGCACCTACCCACTAAAAACCACCTGTTGGCTGTAGTTATTACCGTTAGCCTTCATCGGAAGCGACGCCCGTCGGGAAGTTGGGCGCGCTGGCGGAGACCCGCTAGCGGGTCTTCCGCCTGTAGTGAAAGTTGCACTGAAGGTGCTCAAAGGGACATGAGTTGGTGGCCGTTCTGGGTAGCCTCCGGTGAAGCCGGGGCTGGACAGAGGTCGGCCGAAGCATGATTTAGGGATCAATTCATTTAAATGAACCTATAATGAATTGAGAAGGGAACTATGCTCCGCCAGAGCTAGCAAACGCTCTGTCGGAGTACGTGAAGCCCTAAGTTTACGGGCTAAGACTGCGATTTCACTAACATCGATATTTTTCATAGCGTCGCAGACGATACGCATATCGTCTGCTACGGAGGATTGAGGAGTGGGTTTGTATGGGCGAGGAGCTGGCATGGGATTCGATGCGGGGCGCTGCCTCCAGTTTTCTGGGGCAGGCCTAGACTGTGTAGGCTTTGCAGCCGGAGGAACCCGGCTACGCAGCGGCGGAAAGTTTTCTTGAGAAAGGCGCGGGGCCTGTTTGGGTGCCGCCCTATTGAAATTGGAGCGCATACAACGGGGTGCACGAGGGCAGCCCCTGTAATTTGCGGTGTGGCCGGACTGGCCACAAAGCACGCAATCGGGAGGAGAGGGAGTTTCAGGAGTGCGATTGCACTCCTTAGTGAAGTGCGGGACCAAGCACTAGACGCACCTGGGCGGTGCGCGGCAGTTGGCCGCCGCGTGCCCGTACAACTGGCACCGATGGCACTGGCCGGGATGACCGCGGCGATGAGGCGCCTCGATTGAGATCCCAGAGAGGCCGCATATAGTGCTAACCCCTTTGAGGATCTCCTTGGACTTGGGGACGTTGGCGACAACCACCAAAGCGAGTGGGTGTTGTCTCCCGTACTTGCTGTGCATTTTATGCACCGCGAGTGCCGGGAAGCCTTGGGACTGCAGATCCTCCAGGATAGCCTCGTTCGATAATTCGAACGGGACTCCCCTGAGTACCGCTCTGATCTTACGCTCTTCTGACAGAGCATAAGTGTGATAAGCATATTGCTTATCGGTGAGGAGCTTTGTTAAAGCACGAAAGTCGTCTGTCGACGAGACTAAGATTTTAATAGATTCACCCGAGTTGGCTGTTCGGGTGTAATGGATTTTGTGCTCATTGCACAATTTCGAGACCTCAGTCCATTTACCCTTTGCCCGAAGGAAAACGGGTGGTGGGACCTTGGCCTTGAACAAGAAGTTGGAACAGAAGTTGGGGCCGGAGCGGGTGTTGAAGACACCGGGGCAGCTGGCGTTGAAGACGCCGCAGGGGGTGTAGGGACGGGCGCCGAGGGCACCGGGTCTTGTTTCGAGCGCTTCTTAGAGCGCTTCTTAACAAGGGTGAAAGAGGGAGGCTCATCAGGGCCAGTTGGGGTGGCATCCGAGGATGACTCTGACAGACTCTGACAGGGCCTAAGACCTGAGGGGTCTGGGGGACTGGGGTGGCCTGAGGGGCCATTGAGGGAATTAACGCCATGATATGCGGGATGAGAGAGTCCAAGAAACGATACTTATCAGCATTTATAGACATGCCTTCAGCACCGGTACTATCAAGTAACTTCCTCATAAACTCATCAGAGCTTAGAGAAGCCATGGCGGAGGGGTTGGGGAGGGACAACAATATATAAATATATATACTATGAACCTATCAACGATGACTAACTTCCTAAAAACCACCCTACACGCAGTAGGGTGGTTGAGGACGACGCGGATAACTTACTCGAACACGAAGACTCGAGGCACCTGGAACGACGAAATTCCGTCGACGAAGCTCACGTTCCACGAAGTACGGTTAACAGCCCACTGTCCGCCGTGAAAATGGCGTTAGAAACTTATTAGGTGTACGGTTAAAACCCACTTTCCGCCGTGAAAACGGCGTTAGAAACTTATTAGAAGTACGGTTAACGAGCCACTGTCCGCCGTGAAAACGGCGTTAGAAACTTAATACGGTATACAACTATGATATTACGACAACAACCAGTGATGAGTTTGGGTGCTCAATTAGCGCGGGGGCTAATAGAGCGGGAAGGCGTCTGCGATCGACGTGCGCTCGAGAACGCACGCAGACCGAGACTGGGGGGACACCGAAACGTCGAGTTAAAGTGTAAAAGTATAACTTGTAGCGGTGACGCACTACTCAACCGACCAATCACAACGCGTGTTCTACATCGCAATATCAACTTTACTTAAGCGATTAGAATATATATTAATTTCTATATGTGACAACCATTGACGGGGTCCAGTCCCGTTCGCACGTCGATCGCTGACTTCCTTTCGCCCTCTAGCCCCGTCCCAGTCCCGCACCAGTTAAGCGCCCTCAATTTCATACCGTCGTTTTCACGATGTGTAGTCTCGTACCGTCTCGCCGTTTACACGGCGATTGTGCGTTAACCGTACTACTTTGCACGAGAGCTACGTCGACGGGTTTCATCGTTCCAGGTGCTTCCTGTGTGTAAGTTCCGTCTATAAGCAGGTGGATACTTAACGGTGACCACTAGGCCTGTTAGCGTTGCGCTTTATTGGGAAGTCTCGAGAAAGATCGAGATATCTCACCGCCGCGGTCACCCCGGCCAGTTCCACCGATGCCAGTTATACGGGCACCAAGTGCGCCGGTTTTTTTTGTTCCCCTCCACGGGAAGGGCAGGGCGATTAAAAATGCTCTGACGCATACTATTTGAGACTGAATCTCGAACTAGAGGATTGGGATGGGTTTCGGCGCATTTGAAGAACGATTCTGAGAGTGTTTTTAGGTGTTGTTGCACTGTAGGTAGTTCAAAATCTCTGTGCAGGTCCGCGTTGCGCACATACCAAGGTGCGTTTGTGGCTCTGCGGCAGAAGAGGTTTTGAACTACCTGCAGTTTGTGCAGGACGGAGGGTTTAGCGTGGGCAAAGACTGGCGAGGCATATGTCATGACTGGTCTAACGCAGACCTTATAAAGCGTACGTTTGTTTCTGAAGGACATCTTACTTTTTCTACCTAATATACTGTTAAGCCGGCCTAGGTAAAAACGTGCAAGTTTCGTTACTCTATCGACGTGAGGGTTGAAAGAAAGCGTCTGGTCTAAGGTGACGCCTAAATATTTGGTAGTGCGCTTCCAGGGGATGGGAGTGCCTTGCATTCTAACGTGGAGATTGTCGGCGATACGACTGCGTTTGTAATCGAAGTAAACCGCAGAGCTCTTCTCTGGGTTCACATCGATACGCCATTTTTGAAACCATGCACCGAGGGCATTTACAGCCTTTTGGAGTCTGGTGGTGAGACCCGGGACTCTGCGGCCTCTGATGTAAAGGGCAGTGTCGTCGGCAAAGAAGGCGAGTTCGACGCCTTTCGACGGGACGGGAATATTGTTAGTGTACACGGTGTACAATAGAGGGCCGAGGACTGAGCCTTGAGGGACTCCAGCCTTTATGAGACGGGGCGCGGAAAGCGTGCCTTCGTGTTTAAATCGAAACGTACGGTCTCTAAGAAACGACGCGATTATTCTAACTAGTTGATCCACTGTTTTGTAGAGTTTATAGACGAGGCCGCTGTGCCAGACTTTATCGAAAGCCTTGGCTACGTCAAAGAAAACTGCGATCGTTTTAAAACGCCGCGGGTAGAAGCCTTGGAGTATGTACTCGACGATTCGATGGACTTGCTGAGGGCAGGAGTGCTTAGTGCGAAAGCCGAACTGATGGGGAATTATGAGAGGATCGCCATCCGTTGGAAACAGATGGTTCCGCATTCGAGAGAGTATGACTCTCTCGAGAAGTTTAGACATTGTCTTGAGGAGGCTGATGGGTCTGTGGTTAGCCGGGATATTCACAAGTTTACCCGGCTTGGGAATGCCTGTGACTGTCGCTTCTTTTCAAGCTTTTGGAAAGTAGTGCTTAAGTTGAGGCAGGTGCTTAAGTGCGCCGCCCCGCCCAGGTGCGTTAAGTGCCTGTGCCACATTTCACCAGAGTGCAATCGCACTCCTGAAACTCCCTCTCCTCCTGATTGCGTGCTTTGTGGCCAGTCCAGCCAATTACAGGGGCTGCCCTCGTGCACCCCGTTCCATACGTTCCAATTCTAAGAGGGTGGCACCCAAACAGGCCCCGCCTCTTTCTCAGGAAAACTTTCCGCTACTGCGTAGCCCGGTTCCTCCGGCTGCAAAGCCTGCTCAGCCCAAGCCTGCTCCAGAGAACTGGAGGCAGCGCCCCGCTGCACTAGCAAATCCCATCCCGGCTCCTCGCCTATACAAATCAACCCTCCGTAACAGACGATATGCGTATCGTCTGCGAAGCGATTAAACACGCCCGTAACTTAAGGCTTCACGTTCTCCTACAGAGCGACTGCTAGCTCTGGCGGAGCATAGTTCCCTTTCCCATAGGTTTTTAGTGGGTAGGTGCCATTCTGGTGAGTCCCACATCACCCCCGCAGAGGTCAGAGTGTTCCTGCGGCGGTATGCATGACGTATCTTCCACCACCCTCCCGTGAGTGTGTTGCTTCGGAGGCAAAAAAAAACCATTGTCGGGCCGTGGGCCGCGGCCTGGTCACCACAACTACATATGTGGGAATGTTTGGTTTAGGTCCCTAAAAACTAAACGCGATAAAAAAAAATCATTTCATTATTTGGTGTATTTGCTTAAAATCACACTTTTGTACGACATGCA
This sequence comes from Marasmarcha lunaedactyla, assembly GCA_923062675.1. NCBI lineage: Eukaryota > Metazoa > Arthropoda > Insecta > Lepidoptera > Pterophoridae > Marasmarcha > Marasmarcha lunaedactyla. Next base: position 9,593,004 of record OV281343.1, on the reverse strand, counting down.
AATGTTGAAAGCTAATAGATAGATAAATTATTTATTTGCCTCTAAATCAAAAACAATAAGAAAATAAATAAAATAGTTCAAGGAGAAGATACAAATGAAGAGAGAAACCAAATCATGCATAAAACTCAGAGACACAAAAACAAGTTCAGAAAAAAAAATTAAGCGAATACACACGGCTACAAAAATTTTGAATATTAAGAATTATATTTAAAAATACCTACCTATACTCAAATATATAGATCAACTTAATGCATAAAATAAAATTAGGTCTATGGGAACTTTATTTATAAGCCTAACAATAAGGAGTGGATGCAAAAAGGTGAGGTTAGTCTCTCAGTTAATATTGATTATCTGATACTGCTAGGGACACCTCCTAAAAACTGATTTTGTTTAATTGATAAGTGCTAAAACATCTTCCGATCCATTGACTACCAAACATCTCGCTCAACTTTTCTTGAAATTCTGCAAAGATGCGAGGTGCTCCGTCATGCTAGTGCCATGCTTCCATTAATTGCAAGATAGAAAAATTTTTAGGACAGCGATTTAAAGGTCCATTTAATTCACAGGTGCGTAAAGACCCTTATCACGTCGACCGCATTAACGTGAGGAGACGTTGCAAGTAGCCTGTGTTGGCTATTTATATATAAGTAAAGAATCCAAGTTGAAAAATTACACGACATCGCGAATCAGAACGAAAACATTTAGAGTCAATGAACTTGCATTATTTATAACGGGAATTATAGTTTTGTATCCAAAAATGTCAGCGATCGACGGCTTACGTCCGTGTATGTTTGTTGTTAGTTTTGGAAAGTTTATCAATTATTTGTGTTCCAATGTGTGTCAAAGTCCGTTTTATTAGAATCACTGTTCATTTATATTTATAATAGTATGGTTTAACGCAAACGGTTTATTATCTATGATTTCGAACTTTGTCTGAAAAGACTTTGAATGCACAATTACAACTTGCGATAATGCGTTTAAGTTTATAATGCTCTAAACACCTACTGATCTAACTATTAATGAACAACACGCAGCCACAACAACAAATATTAATTAGGATTAAAGTATGTTTACATTATTTATTGTACTTTAAAAAAAGAAAAATAATATTACATCTTCCAAAAATTTACTTTGAAAGCAAGTTAATCAATGAAAGAGGCTGAATAAAGCAGTTTAACTGAAACTTAACGCATGTTTGTTTTTTATTACGAAATAAATGAGCTTATAAGGTTAAACATCTACCCCAGTAAATGTAAACTAAGCGCCACAAAATAATTCTAGTTCTCAGCCTCGCAGTTATTCGTCCTTACGATCCTTCTGATCGTCGTACTTATTAGTTCGTACTAGGTAGAACGTGAATAAACCCTGGTTATTATTATTTTTTTTGTACTGTGACTTGAGAAAAAAACGCGAGGAATATAAACAGCAGATCAAGAACCTTACCTTATGAAAGATAACGAGCAGGTCATCCAGCTTGCCGTGCAAGTCTCCGCAGACGGTGACCTGCCGGGAGATAGAAGTGCTGGCCACGTTGATGTTGGGCATCCTGCGAAGCGCAACCGCCGCTTCCTTCAGGATTTGCGCCACGTGCTTCGGGTGTAAGCGGTGCTGGGATAAATAAAATAATATTTTCATTGAATGCATGTAAAATTAAGGGGTTTACAAAGAACAACGGCTTTTTAATGGCAGAGAGAGAGAGAAAAACTTTTGACAAAAGAGAGCCGAAAGGACGCTTAGGTACTAGGATTATTTTGAATAAAATTACACAAATCGTCTCGATTTATCATAAGCATGAACCCTTTAATAGGCATCATAGATAATCATATAAAAGTAAGGATTTACTTGGTTTTAAAGCAAAAAGAAAATCGCAGCAATAATCTAAATATAAAAATGTAATAGAAAAAGGGGTGTAAAAAATGTTTCTGAGTTAGTAAAAGCACCTGTATTTCATGAATGATATTAAAAATTTCTCTATTAATCGCCTAGGCTACAAATCTATGTCTTTTTTTGGTCTATAGAAATTGACAGTGATGGAGGGACATTTTAACTGAATAACCAGCTAACTCCGAGTAAGATTGTTAACTCTGGTTGGCGCAAGTCGGCCTTAAATTGTGGTTTTTAAGGCACTAAGTGTGGCAGAATAACAACTTGATATTTTTTTTTGATTCGAAGAACTCATATTAAAAGAACATCAAACCAAATTTTTAAGATGATTTACCATTGATAACATTTGGTTTGATTACATTAAGGTTGCATTATTTAAATATTTAGTTAGGTATATGAAGGACTTAGTTTCATTCGTCATTCCATATGAGGTTTACAAGCTCAGGACGCAAGAAACTTATAATAAATAATAATAAATCCCCAGACAAACACACCCTAAACATCTATGTTCATCACACAAATGAATGCCCCAGCCAGGACTCGAACCTGGGACCTCCGGTGTATGAGGCAGGCAACCACTACGCTACTCGGTCATCGTACTTATAAAACGCCGTACTGATCAAATTCAGGAAACCTTTTTAATCGGTTATTCTAGCCGCTTTTTGGGGTAAAAGGGATATATTTATGGAAACACATATAATAGGACTTGTTTACCACGTAGCCCCCCGTGTATCGAGTTATCGATCGATGAAGGTGGAATCTTTGGTAAATTTTCGAAAGGTGTCTATAATATAAATAAGATTCAAAAATAAGCTCACCTTTTTCTTCCTAAAAGCTTCAATAAGACAATCGATGTCCTTCCTCTGAAGCGGGAAGACGATGTTGGGCCCCTGCGCGTGCTTCGGCGCGGCGGTCTCGTCAACTCCACCGCCCTCATCCGACTCCTCGGAGAATATCTGCTCCACTGCGAACAATTCATCCCTGTCAATCTTAACTGTAAATGAATGCTTTTACTCGTACTATGCAAGTAATTACTACGAAATTTCTTTAATTTTGTCAGAGGTATACCCAAAAATTAGAAGTATTTTATAATTGTAATAAATATTAAAATATCAAAGTGATTGTTTGTAACGCTACACATTAAATATGTAAGCTACTAAAGCAGTACTGAAACTTGTTTTTTTCCAATAAGAACAAACGCTCTGTTTAATTGTTTTTCTGTTAGAGTTGTCTCTTAAATTTTTGTAAAAGAAATTTAATTTTTTTTATAGTGTCAACTAGTAACGCAAAAGGGTTACTCTTAAATTCAAATTATGTAACATTGTAAACTTTTGTTACTTGGTATAAAAAACATTTTATAAATTGAATAAAATTAGTTACTTTACAAATAAATTGGGGTGATTGTAACAACATCAACATTCTAAGAAGTTACGATCCTTCGTTTTTGGAGGTAGGTGTACTCCCAAAAAGGTCCTTTCAGAAGATTGTAGAATTTTGTATCAAGAAAATTTTTAACAAGAAAACTTTCATCAACATTCTAAGAAGTTACGATCCTTCGTTTTTGGAGGTAGGTGTACTCCCAAAAAGGTCCTTTCAGAAGATTGTAGAATTTTGTATCAAGAAAATTTTTAACAAGAAAACTTTCATTCGTAACGATTGGCCCGACGGTCACGGCGGCACAGCTATTTATCACAAAAGAGGTTTCCACTGCACTCCTCTCCCTACCCCTCCTCTCCTCAACATGGAGGCCACTGTGTGTAGATTGGCTATGACTGGTCATCCGACCGTCATCATAGCTTCAGTCTACATACCTAGTGACATTCATCATTCCAGACCTATCCTTAGCGACTTCGAGGCCATTCTCGCCCTCGGCCATTCAGGCATTATGTTCGTAGATTTTGACTCCAAACATACTGACTGGAAGTGCCTATCGACCAACCAAAGCGGTAAAAAACTCCTTAAAATCACTCAGCAACTCGATTTAGACGTCATCTCTCCCGTCACTCCCACTCACTATCCCGTCAACCCTAACTACTCTCCTGACATCCTTGATTTTGCGATCGTCAAACAAATCAACCTCGATCTCAGCCATCGGTGTTAACGAAAAGGTTGCTAAGCGAAGTATACCCAATCTACCCTTAGCCGTTAGCAATCTTATTAAAGCTAAGAACGCGGCTCTCCGGAGAGCCAAGAAATATCCCTCGCCGATAGATCAAAACTACAACGTAAAGTTAGGTCTTGCCTCGCGGAACTCCGTGACGCTCAGTTTAACGATCTCATGGAGAATATCTCCCCGTCCCACCAAGCGTACTATAGTATGGCCCGAGGCTTACGCGTAGACGCCGCCTCTCACGTTCCTCCTCTCACCCGTCCCGACGGCACTATTGCCTTTGAAGCCGAAGAGAAAGCCGAATGCTTCGCCGACAGCATAGCGGCACAACACTTTCCAAAAGCTTGGAAAGAAGTGACAGTCATAGGCATTCCAAAGCCGGGTAAACCTCTAAATATCCCGGCTAATCACAGACCCATCAGCCTCCTCAAGGCCATGTCTAAACTTCTCGAAAGAGTCATACTCTCTCGAATGCGGAACCATCTGTTTCCAACGGATCCAACGGACGATCCCCTCATCATTTCCCACCAGTTTGGCTTCCGCGCTAAGCACTCCTGCCCTCAGCAAGTCCATCGAATCATCGAGTACATACTCGACGGCTTCTATCCAAAACGAAAGAAAATGATCGCAGTTTTCTTTGACGTAGCCAAGGCTTTCAACAAAGTCTGGCACAGCGGTCTCGTTTATAAACTCTACAAAATAGGCTTACCGGATCGCCTAGTCAGGTTAATCGCATCGTTCCTCAAAGACCGTACGTTTCGATTTAAACATGAAGGCAAGCTTTCCGCGCCTCGTCCCATAAAGTTTGGAGTCCCTCAAGGCTCAGTCCTTGCCCCTCTGTTGTACACCGTGTACACCAACGACATTCCCATCCCGCCGAAAGATGTCGAACTCGCCCTCTTTGCCGACGACACAGCCCTTTACACCAAAGGCCAAAGTCTCCCGGGTCTCACCACCAGACTCCAAAAGGCTGTAGACGCCCTCGGTGCATGGTTTCAAAAATGGCGTATCGATGTGAACTCAGACAAGAGTTCTGCGGTTTACTTCGACTGCAAACACCATAGTGTTGCTGACAACCTGCACGTTCGAATGTTAGGTACTCCCATCCTCTGGAAGCGCACTACCAAATACTTAGGCGTCACCTTAGACCAGACGCTTTCCTTCAAGCTACACGTCGATAGAGTAACGAAACTCGCCCGTTTTTACTTAGGCCGCCTACATAGTATGTTAGGTAGAAAAAGTAAAATGTCATTCAGAAACAAACGTACGCTTTATAAGGTCTGCGTTAGACCAGTCATGACATATGCCTCACCAGTCTTTGCCCACGCCAAACCCTCCGTCCTGCACAAACTGCAGGTAGTTCAAAATCTCTTCTGCCGCAGGGCCACAGACGCACCGTGGTACGTGCGTAACGTGGACCTGCACAGAGATCTTGAACTGCCTACAGTGCAACAGCACCTCAAAACACTCTCAGAATCGTTGTTCAAACGCGCTGAATCCCGTCCCAATCCCCTAGTTCGAGATTCAGTCTCGTATACTACTCCTGCCTTAGATTCGAAATTCAAAGTCGCTAGACCGAGAAACGTGCACACGAACGTAGCGACGCAGCTGACGCTAGATCTCTTAGCCCTTCAGCCCGCAACTTCTAATTCTAACGTAAATTCGAATTAATTTAACTTCTTTAATATTTATTTAATGTAACTTTAAATTTTATTTTTCATTTTTAAGCACCTTCAGTGCTATGAATTCACCTTCAGTGTTTTGAGCACCTTCAGTGCTATGTAAATCCCAGCGGGTGACCCCTGCTGGGCCCCGCTAGCGCGGCCTCTTTCTTCAATTGGCCGTCGCTCAGATGAAGGCTAAGTAGCAAAAAATTGCACGAGCCGACAGGGGGTTTTTTAGTGGGTAGTGGTTCTGGTAGGCGTCGGATGGAGTCCCACATAACCTGGATCGTGCGCGCCAGTGTATGCGTCAGAGCATTTATTATCCTCCTGCCCTTCCCGTGGAGGGGAACAAAAAAAAATATTTTTATGATACGGGTTACTTTGAAGCGTTCAATATTATCCAAAATAACTTCAATTTTGAACGTACTCAAAACTTTATCAGTTTCACTCAATATTTTACATCAAAAACGGATAACGATTTCACAATAATAAGACAATTGATTAGACTACATTTTACAGAAAAACACAAAAACATACCTGTTTACAGTAAGTTTTATATTTTTAACCACGATTTAAAGCAGTAAATACCTCGAACAACTTCACTACGGAAAGGCGGGTATTTTACAAAATCATGACATTGAGAGTTAATTTTTTTACTTCGCATTTGCTACAAAACATTTTGACGATTCGTTTTACGCAGTCCCGATATTGACACATCAAAACGTTTCCATGTTAAAAAATTATAAATCTCTCTTACCACTTTGTTCAAAGTTACCCAACGTATACGTACTTAATTACTTTACTACTTTTTTCTAAAAAAGATCAATATGTTTATTAAATAATTAGAAAAACATATATTTTTTTTAACATTAATATTTTAAGTGTAGGTTTTTGTATAATTGGTTGGTTGCAGCTCTGCCTTGAAAAAAAAACATTCAAAAGAAAGGTTAACGCTGATGACTGTTATATATATATATATATATAACTATATATATATATATATATATATATATATATATATATATATATATATATAATCCCTTTGTCGACTGAATTGAAGAAAATATTTCCATTTATATAAATATTCCATTTTGTAACAGATCTGTGTTCATTTGAAGATCCAGTAAAGTGTATTGTTTTCATAAGCTTCATCCTCTTCACATGAGCTAATAAAGGAATATTTGTTGCTCTTGCACACGAGTTTTAGTCCATTTTTAGGGAACGAAATCCGCGACTTTTGGATCTGTAGGAAAGTCACTTAGTGCCAACTAGTGCCATATGTTAATCGAAGTATGAGTTTTTCAATTATAAATTATATGACAATTTTCATTACTTTCTTATCATTAATATTGTTAGCGACGCAACATGAAACGGATTCGGCATAATTTTTTTTTTTTTTTTTGCTGCCGAGGCACCCTCGCGGGAGGGAGGTGGAAGATGCGTCATGCATACCCGCCCGCAGGTAAATTCCTCTGCGGGGGGGTTATGTGGGACTCACCAGAATGGCACCTACCCACTAAAAACCGCCTGTAGTGAAAGTTGCACTGAAGGTGCTCAAAGGGACATGAGTTGGTGGCCGTTCTGGGCAGCCTCCGGTGAAGCCGGGGCTGGGCAGAGGTCGGCCGAAGCATGATTTAGGGATCAATTCATTTAAATGAACCTACAATGAATTGAGAAGGGAACTATGCTCCGCCAGAGCTAGCAAACGCTCTGTCGGAGTACGTGAAGCCCTAAGTTTACGGGCTAAGACTGCGATTTCACTAACATCGACATTTTTTATAGCGTCGCAGACGATACGCATATCGTCTGCTACGGAGGATTGAGGAGTGGGTTTGTATGGGCGAGGAGCCGGGATGGGATTCGATGCGGGGCGCTGCCTCCAGTTTTCTGGGGCAGGCCTAGACTGTGTAGGCTTTGCAGCCGGAGGAACCCGGCTACGCAGCGGCGGAAAGTTTTCTTGAGAAAGGCGCGGGGCCTGTTTCGGTGCCGCCCTTTTGAAATTGGAGCGCATACAACGGGGTGCACGAGGGCAGCCCTTGTAATTTGCGGTGTGGCCGGACTGGCCACAAAGCACGCAATCGGGAGGAGAGGGAGTTTCAGGAGTGCGATTGCACTCCTTAGTGAAGTGCGGGACCAGGCACTTGACGCACCTGGGCGGTGCGCGGCAGTTGGCCGCCGCGTGCCCGTACAACTGGCACCGATGGCACTGGCCGGGATGACCGCGGCGATGAGGCGCCTTGATCGAGATCCCAGAGAGGCCGCATATAGTGCTAACCCCTTTGAGGATCTCTCTGGACTTCGGGACGTTGGCGAGAACCACCAAAGCGAGAGGGTGTTGTCTCCCGTACTTGCTGTGCATTTTATGCACCGCGAGTGCCGGGAAGCCTTGGGACTGCAGATCCTCCAGGATAGCCTCGTTCGATAATTCGAACGGGACTCCCCTGAGTACCGCTCTGATCTTACGCTCTTCTGACAGAGCATAAGTGTGATAAGCATATTGCTTATCGGTGAGGAGCTTTGTTAAAGCACGAAAGTCGTCTATTGACGAGACTAAGATTTTAATAGATTCACCCGAGTTGGCTGCTCGGGTGTAATGGATTTTGTGCTCATTGCACAATGTCGAGACCTCAGTCCATTTACCCTTTTCCCGAAGGAAAACGGGTGGTGGGACCTTGGCCTTGACAGAAGTTGGGGCCGGAGCGGGTGTTGAAGACACCGGGGCAGCTGGCGTTGAAGACGCCGCAGGGGGTGTAGGGACGGGCGCCGGGTCTTGTTTCGAGCGCTTCTTAGAGCGCTTCTTAACAAGGGTGAAAGAGGGAGGCTCATCAGGGCCAGTTGGGGTGGCATCCGAGGATGACTCGGTCGCGGGTGCGCGCTTTCGGCGCGGAGGAGCGTCTACTTCGCACTCCATGTCACTGGAGGAAGGGGACGCGGGAGGGCCTAAGACTTGAGGGGTCTGGGGAACTGGGGTGGCGTGAGGGGCCATTGTGGACACTATCGTCATGAAATGAGGGATGAGAGAATCTAAGAAACGGTACTTGTCAGCATTTAAATACATGCCTTCAGCACCGGTACTATCAAGTAACTTCTTCCTAATCTCATCAGAGCTTAGGGAAGCCATTGCGGAGGGGTTGGGGAGGGACAACAATATATAAATATATATACTATGAACCTATCAACGATGACTAACTTCCTAAAAACCACCCTACACGCAGTAGGGTGGTTGAGGACGACGCGGATAACTTACTCGAACACGAAGACTCGAGGCACCTGGAACGACGAAATTCCGTCGACGAAGCTCACGTTCCACGAAGTACGGTTAACAGCCCACTGTCCGCCGTGAAAACGGCGTTAGAAACTTATTAGAAGTACGGTTAACGAGCCACTGTCCGCCGTGAAAACGGCGTTAGAAACTTAATACGGTATACAACTATGAAATTATATATTACGACAACAGCCAGTGAAATTTGGGTGCTCAATTAGCGCGGGGGCTAATAGAGCGGGAAGGCGTCTGCGATCGACGTGCGCTCGAGAACGCACGCAGACCGAGACTGTGATTCGGCATAATAGGGACATAGTCATATATAGTAGTTTGTAAATAACGCTAGTCCACGCCCTCACTACTTGCACCCACACTCGAACACCGGGTCGTTCAAATTGTAAGTAAGTCATATGATTCAATGGTAATATTTGCTTGTCAGCGCTATCACTACTTGCGCCCGTCCTCGGATGGGTGGTTATTTTCGAGTGTGACGTAAGCAAGATCTAATAAGATTCTTATAGGAAATTACGATGTTATAGGAATCTAGGTATAGGTATATTTTGAATGCTATTTTGATAACGTTGATTTATGGTTGAATTGATGATATTTGTGTTTAATAAAGTTCTTAGAGATTTCGTTGGTAGATAAGCGTAATATGAGGAGCTTTCTGTATGTCTTAGATAGAAATTAGAGCTAGGCTATTTGTCAAATACTGATTTGTTTAGATTTGTCATAATTGTGGTAATTTTATGGTTATTTCGTATCAGATTATGTTGATAATAGTAGATATAACGTTATTGTATATAGGTGCATATAAAAAAGTACTTATTTGAAGTAATAAATGACGTAATATGGTTAGATATTTTCTCGTTGAATAACTACGTAATTATAGGGTTTATTGTTATGGTTTATTGATTATAATGTATAAATTGCTTTCCTTTATTGAAATGTAATAGTTATTTTTATGGTATTTTACGTATTTGAAGGAAATAACGAGAAAACCTTTGTTGTTGTATATGTTCCTAATTGGTAGTTATATCTTGTCTGATTATGTTAAAAACTAATTGTAATTAGAATGTTTGCATATTTTAATAATGTAAAATGATAAAATTATGTTTGTAACCGTTTCACCTTAGGTACAATGTTAGGCTAAGTAAGTAGTCTGCCGGTGCAAACGGTGTTTTGACATAGTCTTGGTTCTAGAAAGTTTTTTGTATTTAATTTTATCAAATTGAAATTTATGTAAACATATAGGAATCGTTTCGCTCTATTATTTGAATACAATACTGTAATAGTTTTGATTAATAGTTTGATAGAGAATAGATAATTCGATGTAAAGTTAGAATCCAAGTAAAACTTAACTTGCACAAACGCGCCAGCCAATCAGAGCGCTGGAATTATTTAGGACAAAATTTGTATAAAAGGCGCACGCCGAGCTATGGAAGTCATTCTCGCTCCGATCGCCGCCCAGTGCGGGCGTGCAAGACCCCGTTCTCCGTCGTTTGGTCCCTTCCCGATACTCCGTGGCGCTCAGTCTACTGACGTCACGGTTTAGCGTGTTGGTTCCGTGCTACGGTTTCAAGGTTCTTTCTACTCCCTCTGAGTGCTATCGAAGTGCGATTTTTCTTTGCGACTAAGCCCCTTAGTCTTCAAAGTGCTGTGCTAAGTAGTGTTGTGCTTGTGCTGAGTGCAGTGTTGTGCCCAGCGTAAGTAGTCTGGTTTCAGTGCAAAGGATACTTAACGGTGACAACGAATTTGTACTGAACCAGTCCTTTTTATTTTTATTTATTTCTTTTCTCTATTTTATTTATTTTTCTTCTATTTTTCATATTTATTTTTATCATATCTGTGTGTTTTCGTGTGTATCTGTCCTTTCTGTCGGTAAAGGTTGACCCTAACGCGGTCAACTCTTTACCTGCGTACCCTTTTTAGGTTTCTAGGTAGCGGCCTTCGGCGTACTACTGTTAGTTTTAAGTTTTTCCTCCCCAGCCCCCCTACCGCTGGTAGGGAGGTTAGCCGCTAGGATTTTGCTAGGTTTTTTTTTAGGTACTAGGCATCTTTTATTATACATTTATTTATTAATATTAGTGCCCAACCCTCCCTAATGGATCCGCTAAGCGCTATTAACGCGTTCACCCAGGCGCTTGCTGCGATAGGCGTCTACATCCCGAATGACATCATAACGCAGGCCTTGCAGGCATCAATCGCGTCCCCGGCCCCTCAGGTTTCAACCCCGGCCCCTCAGGCCTCAACCCCGGCCCCTCAGGCCTCAACCCCGGCCCCTCAGGCCTCATCCCCGGCCCCTCAGGCCTCAACCCCGGCCCCTCAGGCCTCCAACGTCGAGACCCCTCAGGTCTACAGCTCTTCCTCGTCTCCCGCCTCGTCCGAGATGGATTGCGAATCGGTCGCATCCTCTCACGCGTCGCGTCGTAAGCGTACCGCTCCCGGGAGCGACTCCGAACCCGCGTCTGACAAGTCGTCAGATGCCGTCACCTTAACCGGCTCTCCTGAGCCCGCCTTTCAACTTGTCGCCAAGCGCTCCAAGAAGCGCTCTAAGAAAGCTTCGGTATCTTCAATACCCGAGCCCTCCCCGGTGTCTTCAACACCAGCCCCCGCGCCGTTAAAATCGCTCGTAGTAACCGCGTCTCCGTCGGTCACATCGAAGCCAGCGACGCGCTGCGCTCCCTCCGCCCGTATTCCTGCGTGAAAAAGCGCGCTGGACCGCGGTTTCCAACTTGTGCAAAGTGCACAAAATTAATTACTTAAAAGCCGCCAACGCTGGCGAAACAATCAAAATCCAATTAGCGGCCGTCGACGACTTCCGCGTGTTTACCAGGATACTCGGATTAAACCAAATCGCGTATCACACCTACGCCCTCCCGGAGGAGCGTAAGATCCGCGCAGTTCTACGGGGCGTCCCGTTCGAACTCAGCAACGAAGATATTCTCGAGGACCTTAAGTCCCAGGGTTTCCCGGTCACAGCAGTGCACAAGATGCAATCCAACCGCGGTAGGCGTTTCCCGTTAGCGCTAGTAATCCTGTCCAATACTCCCAACTCGAAGGAGATATTCAAAGAGGCTCGCACAATTTGCGGACTCTCGAACATCTCCGTCGAGCGTCCCAACCCCCGTGGTCACCCTGGGCAGTGCCACCGCTGCCAGCTATATGGCCACGCAGCGGCTAACTGTTCAGCTCCCCCCAGGTGCGTTAAGTGCCTGGATCCCCACTTCACTAAGGAGTGCACTCGCACTCCCGAATCCACTTCCCCCCCTGCCTGTGTGCTGTGCGGCCAGTCCGGCCACACAGCAAACTACAGGGGTTGCCCGCGCGCTCCGCGCTCCACCGTCAAGAGGGTCGCGCCTAAACCGGCGCCGCCGCTCACCTCCGCTAACTTCCCGCCGCTGCGCAACCGGGGTCCCCCGGAAGCAAAGCCCGTTCAGCCGACGCCTACTCCGGCTCTGTCTTGGAGGCAGCGTCCGGCCGTCCCGCCTGCACCTTCCCGACCCATCCCAGCTCCCGTAGCTCCCGTAGGGCCGCGTCCCGCGTTGTCATCTTCCCCTCAGTCGTCGTTGGCTGAGGACATGAAGACCGTGTTCGACGTCATCCAAAACGTCGACATTAACGAAATTTCCGTACTCGCACGCAAACTGTGAGCCGCCCGCTCTCCTCAAGAGCGTTTATTCGCGTTAGCCGAGCATCACTCGCTCCTAAGTTCGTTATAAATTCTTTTATTTTTGTATAAATTCGTAAATAAATTAATTTAATGTCTAGACCCGCGAATCCCGCGTCCAGTCGTATTAAAACTAAGGGCTTATCCCTAGTATCTTTTAACGCTCGTAGCCTTAATACCAACCTTCCCGAGATTAAACTGTTCCTTTAGAACAAAGAACCTGACTTATTCCTTCTCCAGGAGACATGGCTTACTCCAAACCGCTCCAGGGGATTCGCTATACCTAAGTACGCGTTTACTCGCAACGATAGGCCCAACTCCGACGGTTACGGCGGCACCGCTATATATTACAAAAGAGGCTTCCATTGCTGTCCTCTCCCTACCCCTCCTCTCCTCAACATGGAGGCCACTGTGTGTAGATTGGCTATGACTGGTCATCCGACCATCATCATAGCTTCAGTCTACATACCTAGTGGTACCAGACCAATCCGCAGCGACTTTGAGGCCATTCTCGCCCTCGGCCATTCAGTCATTATGTTCGGAGACTTTAACTCCAAACATACTGACTGGACGTGCCTATCGACCAACACCAGCGGTATCGCTCTCCTCGACATCACTAACTCCCTTGACTTAGACGTCATATCCCCCATCACTCCCACTCACTATCCCAACAACCCGACCTATTCTCCTGACATCCTCGACTTTGCAATTATCAAGCGAATCAATCTTGATCTCAGGTCCATCGAACCGCTCGATGACCTAGGCTCCGACCATCACCCCGTCTCCCTCGTGCTAGGCGCGCCTAACGTTAACGTCACACCGCCAAAGACCTTTACCAACTGGAAAGGCTTTAAAAATACGTTAGTTTCAGCCTTAGAGGCACCGAACTCTCCGCTCGCGATTTCGCCCGACCAATTAGACAGCCCGATTAAAATAGATTCGATAGTCGATAATCTCACTGATGCTATCAACTCAGCCATCAGCGACAACGTAATCATTGCTAAGCAAGGCAAACCCGCGCTTCCCTTAGCCGTTAGCAATCTCATTAAAGCTAAGAACGCGGCTCTCCGGAGAGCCAAGAAATATCCCACGCCCGCATATAGAACAGCTGCGAATCAGCTTCAACGTAAAGTTAGGTCTCGCCTCGCGGAACTCCGTGACACTCAGTTTAACGATCTCATGGAGAATATCTCCCCGTCCCACCAAGCGTATTATCGAATGGCCCGAGCTTTACGCGTAGACACCGCCTCTCACGTTCCTCCTCTCACTCGCCCCGACGGCACCATTGCCTTCGAAGTCGAAGAGAAAGCCGAATGCTTCGCCGACAGCATAGCGGCACAATGTTCGCCCAGCACAAAACCCGCGGATCCCTCCCACATCCAGGCGGTGGAGGACGAAGTTCTCTGCAGAGAATCTCTCCCTATCACCGACGACCCCGTCACAGTCTCTAATGATGAAATCTTGCTTCTCATTAGAAAACAAAAGTCCAAAAAGGCTCCGGGTGCGGATGGAATTTCCAACCACGCACTTAAGCACCTGCCACAGCAGGTGCTTACCTTGTTAGCTATCATCTTCAATGCCTGCTTCGACCATAGCTACTTTCCAAAAGCCTGGAAAGAAGCGACAGTCATAGGCATTCCCAAGCCGGGTAAACCTTTGAACATCCCGGCTAATCACAGACCCATCAGCCTCCTCAAGGCAATGTCTAAACTTCTCGAAAGAGTCATACTCTCTCGAATGCGGAACCATCTGTTTCCAACGGATGGCGACCCTCTCATTATTCCCCACCAGTTCGGCTTTCGCGCTAAGCACTCCTGCCCTCAGCAAGTCCATCGAATCGTCGAGTACATTCTCGAAGGATTCTATCCGCATCGTAAAAAATCAATCGCGGTTCTCTTTGACGTAGCCAAGGCATTCGACAAAGTCTGGCACAGCGGTCTCGTTTTTAAACTCTATAAAATAGGCTTACCGGCTCGCCTAGTCAGATTAATCGCGTCGTTTCTTAAAGACCGTACGTTTCGATTCAAACATGAAGGCACGCTCTCCGCGCCTCGTCCCATAAAGGCTGGAGTCCCGCAAGGCTCAGTCCTCGCTCCTCTGCTGTACACCGTGTACACTAATGACATGCCCATCCCGCCGAAAGGCGTCGAACTCGCCCTCTTTGCAGACGATACCGCCCTTTACACTAAAGGTAAAAGGATCCCGTATAACATCACCAGACTCCAAAAGGCCGTAAACGCCCTCGGTGTTTGGTTTCAAAAATGGCGTATCGATGTCAACCCAGAAAAGAGTTCTGCCATTCTATTCGACCACAAACGTCGTAATCGCCGCAACGATCCTCACATTCGAATGTTAGGTATTCCCATCCCCTGGAAGCGCACTATCAAATACTTAGGCGTCACCTTAGACCAGACGCTTTCTTTCAAGCCACACGTCGATAGAGTAACGAAACTCGCGCGTTTCTACTTAAGCCGCTTAAATAGTATGATAGGTAGAAAAAGTAAAATGTCTTTTAGAAATAAACGTACGCTTTATAAGGTCTGCGTTAGACCCGTCATGTCATATGCTTCGCCAGTCTTTGCCCACGCCAATCCCTCCGTCCTGTATAAGCTGCAGGTAGTTCAAAATCTCTTCTGCCGCAGGGCCACAGACGCACCTTGGTATGTGCGCAACGCGGACCTGCACAGAGATCTTGAACTACCTACAGTGCAACAGCACTTCAAAACACTCTCAGAATCGTTCTTCAAACGCGCCGAATCCCATCCCAATCATCTTGTTCGAGATTCAGTCTCATATACTGCTCCTGTGTTAGATTCGAAATTCAAAGTCGCTAGGCCGAGAAACGCGCACACGGGCGAACCTTCGCAGTTAACTTTAGCTCTCGAGGCCCTTCAGGCCGCAAATCCTAATTCTAACGTAAATTCTAATTCTAACGTAAATCCGAATTAATGCAATTTTTATTTTTCATTTTTAATGTTTTTATTTTTACTTTTCATTTTTGAGCACCTTCAGTGCTATGTGAATCTCAGCGGGTGACCCCTTAAGGGCCCCGCTGGCGCGGCCTCTTTCTCCAATTGGCCGTCGTTCAGATGAAGGCTGAGTGGCAAAAATGCACGAGCCGACAGGGGGTTTTTTAGTGGGTATGGTTCTGGTAGGCGTCGGGACGAGTCCCACATAACTCCGATCGCGCGCGCGGAGTATATAAAAAAACTATGGAAGTCAAGCTATTCTATCGCTGAACGTTCGCAGTCTCAGTCTCTTTCTCCAATTGGCCGTCGTTCAGATGAAGGCTGAGTGGCAAAAATGCACGAGCCGACAGGGGTTTTTTTAGTGGGTATGGTTCTGGTAGGCGTCGGGACGAGTCCCACATAACTCCGATCGCGCGCGCGGAGTATATAAAAAAACTATGGAAGTCAAGCTATTCTATCGCTGAACGTTCGCAGTCTCAGTTTGCGTGTGGATTCGATCGCACGTCGATCGCAGACGCATTTTCCGCTCTCTTGTCCCCGCACTAGTTAAGCACCCCAAATTTCACACCGTTTTCGTACCGTATCTCCTGAATTTCACAGTCTTCCTAAATTTCATAGAACCGTCGTTTTCACGACGAATCTTCGTTCGTCGCCTACAGCCCATCGTCGCCGACGTGCGTCGCCGTCGCAGCTCCGGCAAGCTGTGCGTTCCAGGACTTCGAATCTTCGTGTTCGAGTAAGTTATCCGCGTCGTCCCCAACTGCCCTACCGCGAGTAGGGTGGTTTTAGGAAGTTAGTCGTCGTTGGCAGGTTCATAGTATATATATTTATATATTGTTGTCCCTCCCCAACCCCTCCGCAATGGCTTCCCTAAGCTATGACGAGTTTAGGACCAAGTTAATAAATAGTGTCTATGCCCAAGGCATGAACATGAGCTGTGAAATGGCTCGTAACCTAGACACCTTCATCCCTCATATCATGGCATTGATTCCCGAGATGGCCCCTCAGGTCACCCCAGTTCCCAGACCCCTCTGGTCTTAGGCCCTCCCGCGTCCCCTTCCTCCAGTGACATGGAGTGCGAAGTAGACGCCCCTCCGCGCCGCAAGCGCGCACCCACGACCGAGTCACCCTCGGACGCCACCCCAACTGGCCCTGAGCCTCCCTCTTTCACGCTTATTAAGAAGCGCTCTAAGAAGCGCTCGAAACAAGCCCCGGCGCCCTCTACGCCCATCCCGGTGTGTCCAACACCCCCTGCGGTGTCTTCAACGCCAGCTGCCCCGGTGCCTTCAACACCCGCTCCGGCCCCAACTTCTGTCAAGGCCAAGGTCCCACCACCCGTTTTCCTTCGGGAAAAGGGTAAATGGACTGAGGTTTCAACATTGTGCAATGAGCACAAGATCCATTACACCCGAGCGGCCAACTCGGGTGAATCCATTAAAATCATAGTCTCGTCGATAGACGACTTTCGCGCTTTAACAAAGCTCCTCAGCGATAAGCAATATGCTTATCACACTTACGCCCTGTCAGAAGAGCGTAAGTTCAGAGCGGTACTCAGGGGAGTCCCGTTCGAATTATCGAACGAAGCTATCCTGGAGGATCTGCAGTCCCAAGGCTTCCCGGCACTCGCCGTGCATAAAATGCACAGCAGGTACGGAAGGCGTCACCCTCTCGCTTTGGTGATTCTCGCCAACGTCCCCAAGTCCAGAGAGATCCTGAAAGGGGTTAGCTCTATTTGCGGCCTCTCTGGGATCTCGATCGAGGCGCCTCATCGCCGCGGTCATCCCGGCCAGTGCCATCGGTGCCAGTTGTACGGGCACGCGGCGGCCATCTGCCGCGCACCGCCCAGGTGCGTCAAGTGCCTGGTCCCGCACTTCACTAAGGCAGTGCAATCGCACTCCTGAAACTCCCTCTCCTCCCGATTGCGTGCTTTGTGGCCAGTCCGGCCACACCGCAAATTACAGGGGCTGCCCTCGTGCACCCCGTTGTATGCGCTCCAATTTCAATAGGGCGGCACCCAAACAGGCCCCGCGCCTTTCTCAAGAAAACTTTCCGCCGCTGCGTAGCCGGGTTCCTCCGGCTGCTAAGCCTACACAGTCCAGGCCTGCCCCAGAAAACTGGAGGCAGCGCCCCGCATCGAATCCCATCCCGGCTCCTCGCCCATACAAACCCACTCCTCAATCCTCCGTAGCAGACGATATGCGTATCGTCTGCGACGCTATAAAAAATGTCGATGTTAGTGAAATCGCAGTCTTAGCCCGTAAACTTAGGGCTTGACGTACTCCGACAGAGCGTTTGCTAGCTCTGGCGGAGCATAGTTCCCTTCTCAATTCATTATAGGTTCATTTATATGAATTGATCCCTAAATCATGCTTCGGCCGACCTCTGCCCAGCCCCGCTTCACCGGAGGCTGCCCAGAACGGCCACCAACTCATGTCCCTTTGAGCACCTTCAGTGCAACTTTCACTACAGGCGGAAGACCCGCTAGCGGGTCTCCGCCAGCGCGCCCAACTTCCCGACGGGTTTCACTTCCGATGAAGGCTAACGGTAATAACTACAGCCAACAGGTGGTTTTTAGTGGGTAGGTGCCATTCTGGTGAGTCCCACATAACCCCCCGCAGAGGAATTTACCTGCGGGCGGGTATGCATGACGCATCTTCCACCTCCCTCCCGCGAGGGTGCTCCGGCAGCAAAAAAAAAAAAAAAAAGGCTATTGTCACAAAAATGCTGACATAATGTCTGTCCTGTTAACTTTATTCTTTTAGGTAATATAATTAATCAGTCATAAATTCTATTTCGTCGTGACCGGACGTTTTTCCACGTTTATTCTATATTTCCAAGTTTATTTGTATTTTCTAATTCTATTTCCATTTCAATAAACTCTAGCAGTATAAAAATATTTTTTTTTTAAAACTAACTCCTGACCCAGCCCGTAACAGTGGTGTCAGAAGTGGGATACCAGTTGAATCGAATATAACTGGTATTTCGTACGGGTCAAACAAAATTAATTAGTGCTAAAAGGATAAAGTGTCACTAACTAGTTATAAAGGTGAAAGTGCTATATATCAGACTTCAAAGTTTGCAAAGACACATAAGTTGTGAATAAAATAACCCGTCACCTACTGTCTCCACGCAACCCTGAAGAATCATTGCTGCTGCCGCCCTCTGTTAAGGCCTTAGACCCAACGTCCAGACGGCCTACTTCGCGACAGACTCGTTTGAGGCTCAAGAGCTGCGCTACTGAGACACCTGTGCCGTTCTAGTTCCAACGCTGCTTCTTACCGTCCTCGCTGCTGGTGTTGCCGCCAATGCTGCTGCCATTGCTGTAGCCGTTGACGCTGTTCTTGCCGTTGCTGCTGTTGCCGCCTTTTTGTGGTGACCTACCGCCGCCCTCACCTGACTGAAGTGATGAAACTATTCCTGCCGTTCTTGTGAGTCCAACATTTTATTAGTTGTTTTGTCAATTACCTATACTATCCGTTAATAGATTTACGCGTTTTATAAAATAATTATAAAGTCTCACTTTCAAAATGTCGACAAAGAGTGATAAATCGGAAATAGTGCTTTCAGAACAATACCCAATCAATGTTCTCTGTAACTTCGTAAACTCATATAGTGGACAACGCGAGAATTTGACAGCGTTCTTAACCAATTGTCAAAACGCCCTAAATTTGGCATCCAAAAGTCAAAAGGACTTATTACTAAAATACATTACTTCCAAACTCGAAGGCAAAGCCCAAGTAGCTTGTTCAAACAAAATAATCGATAGTTTTGACGAACTAAAAGCAACGCTAAAACAAAATTTCGGCGATCGCAAACACTACAATCATTTATTATTAGAGCTACAGTCATGTAAACAGTTACCGTCGGAGTCTGTAGCCCAATTCGCACTTCAAGTTGAAACCTGTCTCACAGATCTTCAATCAGAAATACATAATTCAGACTCCTTAAAAAGGGAGCTGCCCGGTCGCATAGCCATGACAGAAGACCTAGCATTATTTTCATTTTCAATAGGCCTTAATTCACGACTCAGTAACATAGTCCGATGTCGACAGCCCGATAGCCTAAACGCGGCAGTCAGTATAGCTATCGAGGAAGAAAAAATATATAATTATGTGTCGAAACCCTTCCAGCCCTTACCCAAAAACACGCCTAATCCTCAGAGACCCTCACAAGGGCCATCATCATTCTCAAATCGCCCATCAACGTCCACCCCTCCACGTCACTTCCAAACCCCAAGACAGACCAGTTCGCCAGTTATTTGTAGGTATTGCAAAAACGTGGGACACGATATTTCTCAATGTCGAAAACGCCAATATAACAATTCAAGGCGTAACAACACGTTTCAACAGGCGCATCAGGTTGCGATAGAAATGCCGAGTACGCCGATCCCACGTGAACAAGACACAGACAGTAATTTAAACTGATAAGTCAGGCATCGGGATCGTGTCACCGTATGTCTGCAGTTTTTAATCATAGAATAAATAATGACACAGAAGTGACAAATGTTATAAACTCAAGTTTGTTATCTACTTCGACAAAGGTTAATAATCTACCAAATAATTCCATTTTTTCTAAATCCACAAATCATCCTAAATCTACTAATTCTACGAAATCTTCTAATTCTACAAATTCTACTAAATCTACAAATTCTACTAAATCTACAAATTCTACTAAATCTACAAATTCTACTAAATCTACAAATTCTACGAAATTTACTAATTCTCCTAAATCTACTAATTCCTCTGAATCATATACTACTAAATCGTATTACAATTCTAATTATACGTATCCTAATTCTAAGTCGAATGAAAAATTTTATAAAATAAATACTGGTTCCAATAACAGTAAAAATCTAACTTTGAGTTCCAGTTCTAAGTCTAATCATAGACCTCATAATTATTGCTACAACATAGGCACTAAAAACAGCCACCAGTTTGCCAATTCGAATATCTCTTTCTCGGTAATTACTGACCCGAGTAGCCAAAACGGTTCAAGTCCTACTAAGTTGTGCGCCAATACTAAAATCGAGAATTGTACTAATTCAAAAATCCCTGATACTGAAATTAAGCCTACTTTGTCTCACTCAGATTTACGTATTCAATCTCTAAATCAGCTACCTTTGAGTCGAAATCAAGTAATCGATAAATTTTTTGAAGAAACTTTAGAGTTTCCAACAATTTATGATATCCCAAACTGTAAAAAGTCGCCACTTCCTTTTATTGAAGTTACCACATCACACTCAGATAAACCACTTAAATTTCTAGTCGATTCAGGCAGTTCAATTTGCCTAGTCAAACAAACTAGCTTATCAGAAAGTCCTAAATTACAACCTCAGACCTTAAAATTCAAGGGTATTAATGATATTAATTCGTATTCAGACACTAAAGGAAATTTTACAATGATCATTAATAGCGAAGATTCTATTCCATTTCCCTTCACATTTCATGTCGTTAGTATTGTAAACTTAGTATATGATGGCATAATTGGATCAAATTTCTTGTGTCTTTATAACGCAAGCATTTCGTACCGCGAGCTGAAACTAAAGGTTACTAATTCATGTGAGACATACTTTAACCTAAAATTTGTTGACGGAACAAATGTAATTCCTGGCCGATGCGAAATGTTTATTGAGTGTTCCGTGACCAATCCAGAAATCACCGAAGGCCTAATTCTCACTACACAATTAAATGAATATCCCAAATTATATTTCTCTAAATGTCTCACGAAAGTTAAACCTAACAATAAAATTAATATTTCTGTTTAAATACGTCAGAAAACGAATGGATTTTAGGGCCCTTACAATTAACCCTAGAGCCTGTAGCCTATATCCAAGATAGTTCAATCAACTCACCCTTACTTAGTTTTTGCGACAGCATTAATACTACTAATCATTTTACTAACTTAGACAGAGACAGACAAGTACAAACCTTATTAAGATGTGATCATCTCAACCGCGAGGAAGAAAACACTTTACGTAAACTTTGTTCGGAATATCATGATATATTTTACCTAGAAGGTGACAAACTAACTGCTACCGATACCTTACGTCATGAAATACGTACTACGTCACAGACTCCCATTCACGCAAAAACTTACCGGTTTCCAGAGTGCCACAAAGACGAGGTTAGCAAGCAAGTTCAAAATATGTTAGATCAAGGAATAATATCACCATCTATTTCACCTTGGTCAGCCCCTATTTGGGTTATTTATTTACATATTTGGATGATATCGTAGTATTTAGCGGAGACCTTGACAGTCATGTGTCAAAATTGAAACTTGTTTTCGAAAAATTGCGCAACCATAACTTAAAACTTCAACCTGATAAGAGCGAATTCCTACGAAAAGAGGTACAGTACTTGGGTCATATAATATCAGATCAAGGTGTCAAACCAGATCCTAAAAAGGTCGAGTGTGTTCGTAAGTTCCCAGTTCCGAAAAATGCACGCGATATCAAATCATTCTTAGGCCTCGTAGGATATTATCGTCGCTTCATTAACAATTTCTCTAACATTACTAAGCCCCTGACATCTCTCTTGAAAAAAGACACACAGTTTAATTGGCTGCTAGAACAACAAACTGCGTTTGACTCACTCAAGGACAAAATTACTACTGCCCTATACTACAATACCCTGACTTTTCTAAACCCTTCCTCCTTACCACTGACGCATCCAACTACGCCGTTCTATCTCAAGGTGAAATAGGGAAAGACCTTCCCATTGCATATGCTTCTAGGACACTCAATAAATCCGAAGGAAACTATTCGACAACTGAAAAGGAATGTCTAGCTATAATATTTGGTACCAAAACTTTCCGCCCCTACTTATATGGACGTAAATTCACAATAATTACTGACCACACACCACTCCAGTGGCTCTTTAACTGTAAAGACCCTAGTTCCAAATTAGTTCGCTGGAGACTAAAACTCGAAGAATTTGATTACGAAATTTCTTACAAAAAGGGCAAATTAAATTGTAACGCCGACTCCTTATCCCGAAATCCTGTTCTCACCGTTAACGACGACTCACCTTCAACTTCTGAAACCTATGACAAGTTTTTACAAATTAGCCAACGACAAAACTTTTACCCCTGACACAGTAATCGAAGAACATAATGAATCCTTACTAAAAACAAAGTGCAAAATGATTGTTTATCCGACGGCCATTGACCTTGACGACTCAATCCCGTATTGTTCTGAAATAATTGACCTATCTGACAAACAAAATAGCCTAAATGACATACGTAACGTAGAACGCGAACTTTGCACATATTATAGCACCTCGAATGACAGACACCTTTACACACACTTATTCTTAAAAGTTCATCATTATGACTCCGTTAGCTACAAAGATATTTTTAATTTACTCAAAAGTTACCGTGATATGCTAACTACATTATACATGGAAGAAAAGGAATTTGCCATATATGACTTTCAAGATCCTTTTAATAAATTGTCCTTCACAAAAATTTATAATATTCTATCTTTCTTATTCCATAATACAGGTATTAAAATACATATATATCATAACAACATTCTATTTCCTACACCTACCGAAATACCTATATTACTAAAAGACAACCATGACTCACCGACCGCGGGACATCCGGGTATAACTAGGATGTATGACAGACTTAAGACCATGTATTGGTGGAAAAGTATGCGACAAGACATCGAGAATTACGTTCAGAACTGCAAGTCCTGTCAAATAAACAAACCGCTTCGACAAACTAATAGAGCCCCCTTGATCATTACATCCTCCGCGACTCGCCCTTTTGATAAAGTATATTTAGATTTAGTCGGCCCCCTTCCGGAAACCCATTCCTATAAATATAAATTCATCTTAACACTACAGGACGATTTGACCAAGTACTCGCAGGCTTATCCCATGGTATCCTGTTCTGCCGAAGAGACAGCGCAGCGTTTCGTACATTTCATCTCACATGTAGGGATACCAAAACAAGTCGTTACGGACCAAGGTACAAACTTTTGTTCAGACGTGTTCACGCAGTTAGAAAGACTTTTTAACATTAAACACATACTAGCATCCCCTTATCACCCCCAAACATGTGGGGCACTTGAACGCAGTCACGCCACGCTTAAAGAATATTTACGGCCATACATAAATGAAAACCAACACACTTGGGATCTATATATAAATACTGCCATGTTAGCTTACAATAATAATATACATTCTACTACGGGTTTCTGTCCTTACGAACTTTTGTTTGGTTTTAAACCTTATATACCGAAGAGCATTGATATTTTAGAACATAATACTTATACAGATTACATCAGAGCTCTAAATCATCGCCTATATTACAGTAGACAGAAAGCATTAAATAACATCCAGGCGTCTAAAGAAAAATCAAAACATTATTATGACTCACATGCGAGACCAGTAACTTACAATACAGGTGACTACGTATATGTACGCTGCCATCATAAACAAAATAAGGCCTTATCACCAGTGTGGAAAGGCCCTTTTCGCATAATAAAAATAAACGGTAACCATACAGTCACACTTCTAATTAATAGAAAACATGTACGTCACCATTATGACGAAATTAAACTAGCACCGTCACAATAGTCTCCGCTCTTTTCAGGTACATCACGTGCATCGGCCCCGTGACGTCAGAGTTTGTTGAGCCGATAATCCATAGCCCGGGGTTGTTCTTCGATAAACTTTTGGATGCTAAATTTACAAATGACGACTGGAACATTGTAACGTACTTAGATGTCAGCAGTATCCACCCATCTTTTAATATAATAGAGTCACTTTTCGACCGTGTCAACGAATACTGCAAAGATCATTCATCCTCTTCTATCAAAACAAATTGTATTAATTCGATCATGTCCCTACAAAGTCAACACTTAGATAATGTTAAAAGGTTTTCTTCCGTGTCCTATTTAGTTTCCAACGAGCAGCCGAAACGTTTTAAAAGAGGTCTATTCGACGCTGGCGGCACGTTATTAAAAACATTTTTTGGCGTTTTACATTCCGATGATGCTATAAAATACTCCGAAACCATTGATAGTGTACAATCAAATGAAAAAGAGTTGTCCCGCCTCATGCGTGACTATATTCATGTAATTAGATCTACAATCTCTACTTTTAACAGTTCAATTTATAAATTAAACTAAAATGAAATTTATATAAATAACAACTTACACACTATCAATAAAGCTTTCGAAGAAATCATGAACTCAAATGATAAGCTACAGATAAAAACTCAGCTCAATTCGTTACTCACTTCTTTAGAAAATATTATTTTAACAATCTCATTTAAGATAGATGATATCAATAACGCAATCCTATTTAGTAAATTGAATGTCCTACATCCCGCCATATTAAGTCCTTTACAATTATTTAATGAACTCGAACGACACCAAAATGAACTTCCTAAACATTCCGACTTGCCAGTACAATTATCATTACAAAATATTCACGATATCATTGATGTTTCTAAATTAATAAGTTACTATCATAACAACAAAATAATTGACGTCATCAAAATACGTCTAGTACTGGCTCAGGTCCACAATGTTTACAAAGTCATTTCACTACCAACAGCGTACGACATTTTGAAACCTGAGACATTCGTAATGATCGCGCCTAATAAAAGGTATTTGACAATTACAACGGATCATATGTTTTACTCACTTAGAGACACTATGGATGAGTGCAAAGTGATAAAAAGTAAATTTTTCGTGTGTGCGTTAGACAATATATTTTCAGTGTTCGCGAATCCGGCGTGTGAAACTGTGTTAATGACCGAAGTGGTAAATAGACTTCCGAATAAGTGCGAAACCAAGGTGGTCAAAGGCCACGTCGATGTGTTTCACAAACTAAGTAACAACCGCTGGTTGTTTGTGCAAAGTGAGCCGGGTAAGTGTCATATAGTTTGTGATAAGAACGCTCTAGGTATTGACGAGGTCCTATTCGGAACGGGCATTTTAACCCTACCTAAAACATGTAAAGCTTTTTATAAGTCTATGCAATTTTCAGCCAGTGACACGCTCACTCTGAATATCTCATCAAGTTTATCAAACTTCAATATCCTCTTGGATGATTGCTGTGAGAAAATTAAAGTTAATAAAACACTTACTAATTTGCCGTTTGTAAAATTAAATAATCTTAATAATTTGGACTCTCTGGTACATGCTAGTATTTACCTCGATGAATTCCAAAAAGACTTAGATAAACTAGAAAGTCCTAGCCATTTTCATAGATATAGTGCTCATTATATTTCTTTAAGTTATATTCTAGGAATTTTGTTATCTCTATTTTTGCTTCATAAGTTTCGGCGCTTGTACTGCAGCACAAGACGCTCATCAAGCTGTTGCATACAGATTTTTAATCAATGTAATAATAAAAGGACCGACAAGACGTTACACTCTGTTGCTGTTGATAAAGTCTATGAATTGTCCGAAGACCTGGGTCCTATTCCAGACGTTCCAAAACGAAATATAGTATTGTAAGTACTTAGGAAGTATTGTTTGATTGTGATTTCAAATTTAAACCTAAGTATTGCTAAATTAGATAAGTATATAAGATATGTATAAGTTTTCATCTCTTAAATCTAAATATAATATAAATTAAGTAAACTTAAGTATACCTATGACTAAAAGTACTATAAGAAAAGGAAACAGTTTAGTTAAACTTGTTTGATAGCTTAATCTAGTTGATATTATAATTACTGTGTAATCCGATACCTTACCTTTCATTGTAATGCATACTTCTGTCAAGACCACTTTATTATTGATAACTTTTACCAACTAACTTAGTTCTAGTTAAGATTACTTATTAAGAAAGTTTATCTACCATTTCAAAAAATGTTTTTATTATTTAGTTATGTAAATTGTAATACTATGTTTTTGTTAATTTGTAATATCATGTACTAACTGACGGTCATAGCGTTTATCTCACATCACTTTTCCGTGATTTTCGATCTTGTCGGGGGAGGTGTTATAGATGCATTTGCTCCGTAAGGCTATTGTCACAAAAATGCTGACATAACGTCTGTCCTGTTAACTTTATTCTTTTAAGTAATATAATTAATCAGTCATAAATTCTATTTCGTCGTGACCGGACGTTTTTCCACGTTTATTCTATATTTCCAAGTTTATTTGTATTTTCTAATTCTATTTCCATTTCAATAAACTCTAGCAGTATAAAAATATTTTTTTTAGAAACTAACTCCTGACCCAGCCCGTAACAGTTCCTCCGGCTCCAAAGCCTACACAGCCCAAGCCTGCTCCAGAGAACTGGAGGCACCGCCCCGCTGCACTAGCGAATCCCATCCCGGCTCCTCGCCCATGCAATACCACTCCTCAACCCTCCGTAGCAGACGATATGCGTATCGTCTGCGACGCTATCAAAAGTGTTGATGTTAGGGAGATTTCAATCCTAGCCCGTAAACTTAGGGCTTCACGTTCTCCGACAGAGCGTTTGCTAGCTCTGGCGGAGCATAGTTCCCTTCTCAATTCATTATAGGTTCATTTAAATGAATTGATCCCTAAATCATGCTTCGGCCGACCTCTGCGCAGCCCCGGCTTCACCGGAGGCTGCCCAGAACGGCCACCAACTCATGTCCCTTTGAGCACCTTCAGTGCAACTTTCACTACAGGTGGAAAACCCGCTAGCGGGCCTCCGCCAGCGCGTCCAACTTCCCGACGGGTGTCGCTTCCGATGAAGGCTAACGGTAAAATTTTACCACAGCCAACAGGTGGTTTTTAGTGGGTAGGTGCCATTCTGGTGAGTCCTACGTAACCCCCCGCAGAAGACGGTATTTTCCTGCGGGCGGTATGCATGACGCATCTTCCACCTCACTCCCGCGAGGGTGCCTCGGCAGCAAAAAAAAAAAACTATGGAAGTCAGTTCGATGCCCACAAGCAAGTGAAGAACAACTAATAAGAAGAAAGAAACAGTTCGGTGCCTGCAGCGAAGAAAACAACATCTAATAAGAAGAAAGAAAAAGTCTAACAAGAAGAAAAGTTCAGAAGGTTCCAGCTAGAAGAAAGAAAGTGCTGTTCGGTGAATCCGGAGGCCAGTGAAGACCCAAGAAGACGTAAGCGCTGTTCGGTGTATTCGGAGCCCAGTGAAGAGGTCTGAAGCAAGAAGCTGAACTACAGGAACAATTGCGGTTCACAGGATTATTTATACTTAAGGTTTATTTATAACCGCAATAAACGTTCATACTTTGAAGACGTGTTGTTTTCACTGCGCTCCAACCTGCACTTGACCAAGTCGGGTGTCACTCCGTGGTTCGTCAGGTCGTGGTGTCTTCGGGGCTTCGAAGGGTACATACGGCATCTTCCCAGCCGGCGCAAAACCCCGCAACAAATATCATTGAAGAGTTCTTAAAAATATGCTTAGAAATCGACATTTTACGAAAGACTTTGAGGAACTAAATTATTTGTTATTTGTATATGTTTCCATATTTTATTGAAATAACTTTCCGGAACAATTTAAAAGTCATGATATAAAAAATATTTTAATATTTTAAGTATAATTTTTAACTATTGACATACAAACTAATGGACGGTGGGTCTAATACATAATTGACATAAAAAGTGTTAACCCACACATTTAGAGGATAATGAATAAATTAAATCACTTGAATTTGAAATTGTGTACCGGTCCATTACATTACATATGTAGAGCTGCAACTAGAAAGTTGACAGTAAAATTACCTTCGAGCGTTCGAATTTTGACAGTTTCCACCAAGCAATATGTCATTGTCAACCCGTTTTCGGGCGGTCCATTAAATCAAGACTGGTATAATACTTATAACGGGTATAATTTTCTTTTTAAATTTTCATTATCTCTTTATGTCGACACAAAATTATTCTTATTTGCATCTGTTAGCTACTACATATGTTGCCAATACCCTCGACGATCTCACTCAATTTTACACTCCGGCCGTTCAACACTACGTCGTGGATTTTAACAATTAGCTCCGTAGTAGTGAACTCAACTGGGCGTCCTGAACGTTTAGTATCATTTCTTCTTGTACGAACACACCGAAAATCAGTAAACCACTTAGGTATTATTAAACTCGACAGATCAGAGTCCTTATAACATTTATCAAGTTTTTGTTTTATTTCCGTAATAGATTTTTTGCACAAAAAATAATTTTCAATCACCCGAAATTCACAATCTTTGCGAAAATGCTTTCAAATCATCATTAAATTCTGCTTACACGTTATCAAGAGTACTCAAAGGAACATAGGGTACCTGTACAAAAATGTATAGTTCTCGAGAAGAACGCAGCTGCGTCAAAAGCTGGCATATAATGCATGCGAGTGCAGTGGGTCAAAATAAATTAGTTTTGTTAGAATCATTATTCGAGCAGAAAACATAAAAGCGGCAACGTGGCGTATTAAATTAAACTTTGAAGTCTAGCCTTAGTACTGATGCTATATGCAAATTTTCCAATTTGTGATGCGGATCGGAAGGCAAATATTGCCTTTTAACCTGCAAGAAAGGATTTTTGTGGATCAACGAATAAATTAAAGCCCAACAAAAAGTTGAGTTTCCTGAAGTTGTTTATTTTTAGCGATTTGAGATCGCAGCGTATAGACAAGGGATTCTTGATTTCCTCTATTAAAATTTTCAGTTTTAATATTTAAACTTGCCTTTTCGTACTTTTGGAAAGTCTAAATGATTTCCGAGGTTAAAATATAAAAGTAACAACAAATACACAAAAAAAAACCCGAGTGACGGAAAAGATAAGTAAAAAGATAAAAGATAATTTGTAAGGCTGAACTAATTTTCCCCAAAAGTGGCTAAAACCACTCTACAATCATTCAGCTCAACAAAAAAATACATGAGACATACAGATACACAAGTTTAACTTATTAAACCCTTATTTTTGCTTCGGGGGTTAAACATAAACAATGTAAAATACGTCTACTTTACGGTACTATACTGTCGCATTAAACAATGTAACCCAAAATAGTATAATAATCTTTATTTACAAGCAGTTTGAGTATATTTTCGTTCATAGTTGGCAAGTCAACCTAGTTGCATAAACAAGTAATGTTACAAAATAAACATAGTGGATGTAAAAAAATTCCGCAACATAGCGTGTCCTTATGCAATTAAGAGCAGCCATGACATCACAGTATCACATTAACGAATTACTTCAACATACTGTAGATATCTCGCCTGTGTTTGTGTAGTTTTTCCTACATATTTTCCATATAATCAACTAGTGTGATGATTTGCGATAATTATTATTGTTACATATATATACGCTCTAATTATTGTGGTTAGAAAAATCGCCCAATATTTGCTTTTTAATTGCCAATTGCCAAAAAAACCGTATGACTTAGAGCAATAGCAATGCGATGGTATACAAATTGCACGTAATAATGCCGTACGTAATAATACTGCACCCGTACTAATAAACCTCACTTATCAGTAAAAATCAAATCATGCGTCGTTTGTAAAAGCGAGATAGATAGGTATTGTTTTCTAAACACAAAAAGTATTTCTCTTTTCCTCTCTCAAGATAGAGCGCGCACTTAGGAAATTTATTAATACGGGCCTTAGATTAACTAAGCAATCCATCGTGGTAATTTTGTTTGCCTTTTGGCCATTTTACCCTAAGTATAATGTAACTTGGACGTTGCACTTATCTATAATTTATATTCCTTCCTTGTTTTGCTATTGGCAATTTGTAAATTAGTTGGTACATAAAATCGTGAACGGGTGTCGTTTGTGGGTGTTCGTCGTTTGGACACTTGGGGGGAGGGATAATTGTCGAGCTAACAGATACAGATAAGGATACTTTTGTATGGATATAAAGAGACACTGTAAATTTATTTTGAAAAAAATATAGCCGTGAAGTTTCTTGCCAGTTCTTCTTCACGAAGGTTTTTCCGAACTGGTGGTTGAGCCATGTTTTTTTTGACGTCAATATGTATTGTATAGTATTTTCAATGTTGAGTAATAATTATTTGAATTTGAAGGTTTTTGGATCGATTTTCTGCTCTAAAGTATTTTAAATAATGTTGTAACGACAAGTAGTGTTACTAAAGGTTTGACGGCCTGTTTGGTGTGGAGGTAAGTAGCCTTGCCTTCTATGCCAGAGGTTCCGGGTTCGAATCCTGGTAGGGGCAGATGTATTATTATATTTGCTTTCTAGTCATGGATGTGTATTTACGTGTATTTCTAATATATTTATATATAAAAAAAATATCTATAAGTGCTTATATATTTCTTAAGTTTATTTATCCGTTATCTAGTATCCATAACACAAGTTCTTTAATGATACTTAATTTGGGCTAGATAATGTGGTGTGATTGTTAGAAATATTTATTTATTTATTTATTTTTATTTATTGTTTTATTTTATAAAAAAGGCTACTTGAATTAAAATTCTACAAAATAAAGATTTTCAAGGTACCAATTCATAGTGAACCATTCATGATTGTAAGTGCATTTATTAAAACTAGACAGAATAAACAAATAAAACGAAAAAAATTGAACCACTTTCATCAAAATAAAATATAACAATAAATCAAATATAATAGTAAACTTATGCAATGATACGCGCTGTAAAGACAGATAAGAAAATATTGGAACTGACGAGGGACGCTATAGAAATTGTAGCAAAAACGGTAAAATAATATAATCTTAAACGTCAATAGTGAATGTGAACTTACAAAATCATTGGTAAAAATCTATTTTTACCAATTTCGCACAATATAAAGCAAGAGTGTTAGCATTATTCAAATGTCAATAATTGTTTATAAAAATATACGTCAAATTAATTAAGCTTGCTACACAAGCATTAATTATTATTAGTAAACAAAATAAATTTCCCTGAATTTTCTAATTATTTTTAAACTTATAGATTTACTATACTATCAAATAAATCTGGCGTCATTAAGACAATTATGTAGGTAACTCCTAAAATTATAAATGAAAACCTGTCACGACAAGGTACATCTTTTGATATTGCTCGATTCAAGTAACTTTAAAAACGAAGAAAGCCCCGTGCCATACGTTCAAAATCCTGTCACTCATATTCTTATGTTGGTAGCGTCTGAAACTCACTATATTTCCAACTAGATGTTTATTTGCACGACGTATTCAAATACGTTATCAATGTTATAAAATTCATCGCAGGCCAAAATATATTACTGGAAATATATTTAGAGGTTTGTTAGAAAAGCAACACTTTATGCAATTCTAAACCAGAGTTTGTACCGTACGTTACATATACGTATCCCACGGTAAGTAGCATAAGAAATTGCATGCTTTTTAAAGTACATACTCAAAATTATAAATAAAACAACAACAGGCTTTTTAATGCGAACTTAACGCTTTGATAACCAACATCAATTAATTTTCGTTGAATTTTGATTAATACTCAACTTGATATCTGTCATTTACGCATCAAGAAAACCAAAGCCTCATATTTTTGACTATATGTTGCTTAGTACGAAACTAACAAGAGTTAATTATATTAAAGATTTAGGAGTGATTTTTGATAATAAATTGTTATTCGACCAACATATAGATTTTGTCGTCAAAAAAGCATCTAGGGCCCTAGGTTTTGTTACAAGGTTAGGTTCCGACTTTAAAAATGCCAAAACTTTAAAAATATTATATTGTAGTTATGTTCGCAGTCACCTGGAATATGCGTCCGCTGTGTGGAATCCAACTTATAATATATATATCGATCGAACTGAAAAGATTCAAAAACGTCTTCTGCAATTCAAAACTAATATTTATGACGACAACTACTTGACTCGCTGTAAAAGGCATCACATCTTACCTCTCAACATTCGTAGAGATATCACCGACTTATCACGACTGCTTAAAATATTAAAAAGTGAATTGGACTGTACTGAGCTTTTGAGCAAAATAGGCATATGTACTCGTACGAAAGCATATAGACATCCGACACTTCTACATGTACCACTCGTTAACAGTAGTTACAGCAGAGACTAGTAAATAACTATTTACTAGTCTCTGGTTACAGGCAGCATTCGTTTATACTGCGAGCTTGCAGCTTGTATAACCGACTCAACCGCGAACAAGATATAGACATTTTCAATGCTGGTGTTCCTAGTGTGCGAGCGACAATTACAAGATCTTTTTTTCTTAAATCTGTCTAGCTGCTATAATTTTTTTTTTCACAAATATTAATGTCTAGCAATCGTTATGTATTCTTACATCTCAATTCAAGTATTTATAAGTGAAAACTTGTGAAATGCCTTAAATATTTATATAATTACCTTTATCTGTATTAGCTGTAAGTTTTCCGTTGAGAATAAAATAAAAATAAAATAAAATAAAATAAGTAATATTTTGTCATAATTATTTGAATGACTTTCTATTTTATTCTTTCAATAATACTGTAGAGCATTTTTTTTTCATTTCATTTATTGCGTCATCATTGTTTTCAGATTACGTTATACAAAAACAAATTAAAATTGAGGCTGCGTTCATTAAAGTATTTCTTGTATATATTTTAATACGAGTAGTTAATACTTTTTCCAGATCACGTGTTGATCTCCGCCGGCATGGACTATTATTTTTGTTTATTAGAAATTTCGTCGGTATAAACGATTGGCCAGCCCTGATAGCCGGTTTACACGCGTTAAGTGGTTAAGTTGGTAACTAAATTTTAACTAAATTTTAAGTTAAAAGTCTTTTAAGTGACATGTGGTAACTTAAAATTTAGTACGCAAGGGATTAAGTAGATTAGGATTAGTTCTATTTTTCGTATAAGTGGGTGGGCTTCTCAATTAACACGTTTGGACGTGATTTTTTAGTTCAGTGCATAAGTTGACAAAGCGGTTGGCGGCAAGAGCTCCTATTTATTTCGCATTTACTCTTTTTTTTAAATGTCGGAGTGGAGTTTAGTTTCAAATTTAAAATTTGTTGAAGAATATTTTACATAGATATGCTTGTAGAATAAAAATTTAGAAAAAAACATATTCTTGTAAAGATTTTAATTTCCGAATAAAATTCTTCTCTGAATTTGTCCAAAATCACATTTACCATATACTTATCTAAGTACAGAATTGACGAATTCCTTGAGATTCGTCACTGCTCATCTTCACTGAACTTATGAACTTAACTACTTAATCTGTTTGGACACACAAGTGACATGCAGTAACTTTAAATTTAGTTAAAATGTAGTTACCAACTTAACTACTTACTACATGTAAACCGCGCATGAGGGTTAAATTCGGAAAGGACCCGTTTTGATAACTGGCCTCCACTTGTGACTTATCTATTAAATTGTGAAAAATATTCAAGAATGTAATAAAAATATCTCTTTTGAAAATAAATCAGCGATTTTCGTGTACAAATAAAAAAACAAACCGAAATTATTGCCAGAAATCCCCACAGTTTATCAAAAATGGCCGTACGTAGGGCAGTTTGACATGATTGACACTAGGGTAGAACTCGATCTGTCCATCGATTGAAAGACCGAACGTTAGTCCATTGTTGATGATATTTAGGTATAAGTTTTTGATTTAAATGGGTTTTTTAAACTCATCGATAAAAACAATAAAATAAATACCCGATTTCTATTGAACCGAAATAGATAGGACCATACAAAAACGATGCTAAGACTTTAAAAGTTACTAAAAATCTTCAAAATAGTTTAAAAATAGCGTCGAACATAACATAGGCTTGTATATATTTTTTTAAGAAAGATTTTCGTTATATCAGCTATATTGTATTGCATTACAATAAAACACAGACTGTTAAATCTCACAGGTTATGTAATAGCTTTACAAAAAAGCTTTTCGTAGGTATTACGATTTTAAGTAAATAAATAAATAAGGAAGGTAAGGAGGAACAAAATTTATAGGTAGTGTATTACAAAGAAGAACGATGGTGAAGTAAGTTTAAAAATAAAATTCGAAAAAGCCGCTTAATCTACAGACAAATGAATTTAAAAAAACTAACTCTATAATATAAAAATATTTATATTTTTATATCAACTAATAATGGATTTTCTTTTCACAGCTACGGATGAAGCTGACGAGCTTTAAGATTTTTTTAAATCATCTATGAAAATAAAAAAAGCTATCAAAGAAAAAATTGATCCTTCAAAAAAAGTTCGATGAAAAATATCGATACTTCAAAATATAAACCGATCATTCGATATAACAAATAATACTTATGTAAAACTGAACGGAATGCTGAACTAAGATAAATTAAAGTTCTAAAAAAACTAGCATAATGTTAAAATAAAATGATGACTAAAAATATCGATCGTTATAAGTAAAGCTTCTGAACAAACCAGACATCGAAATAACGAACTATTACTTGAAATATAATTCGATTTATGTTATCGATATTTTTATCTAGCTGCCGCAGCTCTATCAGCGGACGGTCGATTAGTTACTTTATGTCGGTGGGTTGTGGAGGTTGTAAATGGCTACTTCAAATTAAAATTTAAACTGTTTCGACAAGAATATTTTAATACTGCTGTTCCACATTTAATGGATTACTTCAAAATCTGTGCTGAATTTTAAATGCTTTCCACACACCTTTGGTAGACAGGCCTGATGCAGAATTAATATTAAATAGAGCCCTGCAGCGGGTGAATTTCCAAATGTTTTAGGAGATTATGTTGTACAAAATAATATAAACAGACGTAGAGCCAGTTTTTCAAATATACATGCAAATCACCCGTTGTTAGATGTTTTCCCACAATAGACCATGTCCGGCCTGGTATTATTTGCATGTGTTATTTACCATATAAAGCAAGCTAGAAGCTATTATGGTGAACATATAAGGTGAAACCATGGTACCCAGCACTATTTCATCACATGCTGGTATTCTAATAAGGGGTAGAATAAAATCTAGGCACCAAAGTAATAAAGTATACTATAGCTATATATTAATAATGGCTGAAGGAAATAGTGGTTGGGATGAAAGCATTCAACAATATTATTGTAGTTGCATATGTGGCATGCGAACTGTAGGATGTTGTGCGCATGTGATGACAATAGTCTGGTACCTTGGATGGGCTCGATACCAAAGTAATGTGATGGAACCAGCACCATTTCTCGATGATATAATAGTTAGAGAAGAATATGAATAATAAAATCATAAAAGTAGAGTAATGTTTTATTTTAATATATTAGGTCTTTACCTATGAAATTGCCGTTTTTCACGAAATAAATGAAGCGTAATTTTATTATATATTTTTTATTTCTATTAATCAAAATAATCACCCATGCAATCAATGCATCTTTGCCAACGCATTGGTAGCTTATTGATGCCTTTCTTGAAGAAATCAGCTGGACGGGAGGCAACAAATTCTTCAAAGGCATTTTGTACTGCCTCTCGGGTATTGAATTTTTTTCCCGCCAAGAAGTTATCCAAATTCTGGAAAAAGTAGAGACTTCTACTTTCTTCTAGGCGCAAGGTCTGGTGAGTACGGTGGATGACGGAGAACTTCCAACCACAACTCTTGTAGCTTGGAGACCGTCTGCTGTGCAGTATGAGGTCGCGCGTTGTCGTGCAGGAGCAGTGGAGCCGAACGATTGACCAAAGCTGATTGGAGACGTGCGAGCTCCTCCATCATTGTGTTCAGTTCTTCACAGTGCACATCTGCAGTAATGCTTGTCCCGTTTGGCAAGAAGCTGTGATGAATTACACCCGCGTTAGACCACCAAACAGTGACCATCACTTTTCTAGGGGTAAGTTTTCGTTTAGTGCATTGTTTGGGTGCTGAACCAGGGTCCAACCAACTTGCTGAGCGCTTACGATTGTCAAACAGGATCCATTTCTCGTCACAAGTAACGATGCGGTTCAGAATTCCTTGCAGTGCAAGGCACGTCTCCACGCGTACTTCGCGCTGGCGGTCATTGAGTTCGTGGGGTACCCATTTGTCAAGCTTTTTTACCTTGCCAATTTGACGCAAATGGACCAATATTGTTTTGATGCTAACGTCGAAAGCTGCTGCTAATTCAGCCGTGGATTGAGTTTCATCAGCTTCCACAATTGCCTTTAATTCGTCATTGTCGACCAAAGTTTTCGGACGACCACGGGGTTCATTTTTCAGGTCAAAATTTCCAGAACTAACGGGTAAACCAATAACGGGTGGTGCGTTCGTTTGTAGTGTTCGCTCCGTGAACGTCGTTGATGTTGCGTGCCGCTTGTGCCGCTTTGCTGCCACGACGGTACTCATACTCATAATTACTCGAATTTTTAACTTATCCATGATGACGAAAAATGTTCGAATGCGTTGAAAACAAAACACTAACTATTAAACAAATGACAATTTTAGAAAAAGAATTCCATGTTTGTCAAATAAAATTAATTTGAAATTAGAATTATAAGTAAAAAAAAATATTTTCATTTGAAATGGCCAGTACGGCAATACGGCAGTTTCATAGGTAAATACAATTATTTAATGTCTGCTAGCAAGACCTTAGCACCGTTTGGTATTAATGCTATTTATTTATACATGAATAAACCTTTATTTTCTTCGAGGTAACTACTAAATATTATTGGTCCGTTTTTACAGTAAAATATGCATTACAATGAATTACTGCATTACATACGAACAATACACTGTCTCTCAAAATTTGGTTTCTTGGAAAAGTTATTCTATCCGCCTATTCACTGATAGAGAACTTCGTTCTAGCACTGAGTAAATAACAAGCACTCCAAGACACGTAAAACGAAATGACTAATCAATAATATGTGTTTTTTTTAAAATACTGCAATTGTAGATTTTAGTAGTGATTTGTAATGAGCTCAAATTAAAACCACGCTTCATTTTAACCCACTGCATACTGTGTGACTAAACTAGTGAACACCTCAATATTTTATCAATTCAGTTTCTTTCCATGTTTTTTATTGAAATCATTTTGCGCGTTCATAATAATACAGGAATGTTGGCTCCACTGACTGAACTGACGACGTCATGTCAGCTCCCTGTGGTAAATGTCTAAGCTATAGAATTTTTATTATGTACACGAAAAGTACTTAGGTTTTTAAAAAACAACTATTTTAAGCATTTTAGTAATAGTATTCCCCAACTATTTCCCATGGCACAGCTGCTAGCCAGGCGCCCATACTAAAATGAAACAGGTCATTTAATCAAGAAATGTATACGAAGATAACGTATCTTATGTAATTCCATTAGAATTTTTCTATTATCTTCTGTCTTTTTCCATTTAAATACTTCAAGAGACACTTCTTTACGCAATGACCAAATTGAATGTGAAAGTTATAGATAGTTCTTTGGATTGGCACTCAAAATCAGTCATTGATAATTGCGAATGAAGTGCGGATAGTGCGCGGCGGCGCTGCGTTGCGCGAAGGACGCACCGCGCCTCAGGCCGGTTGCCAAAAAGCAGTATAAACCGGTGTAAGCCAAGCAAGGGACGCATTCTCGCTCCGATCGCCACGCGGTGCGGACGTGCAAGACCCAGTTCTCCGTTGGTCGGTTCCCTCCCGATATTCCGTGGCGCTCAGTCTACTGACGTCACAGTATAGCGTGTTGGTTCCGTGCTACGGTTTGCAAGGTTTTTCTACTCCGTCTGAGTGCTTTCGAAGTGCGATTTTTCTTTGCGACTAAGCCCCTTAGTCTTCAAAGTGCTGTGCTAAGTAGTGTTGTGCTTGTGCTGAGTGCAGTGTTGTGCCCAGCGTAAGTAGTCTGGTTTCAGTGCAAAGGATACTTAACGGTGACAACGAATTTGTACTGAACCAGTCCTTTTTATTTTTATTTATTTCTCTTCTCTATTTTATTTATTTTTCTCCTATTTTCATATTTATTTGTATCATATTTGTGTGTTTTCGTGTGTATTTGTCCTTTCTGTCGGTAAAGGTTGACCCTAACGCGGTCAACTCTTTACCTGCGTACCCTTTTTTAGGTTTCTAGGTAGCGGCCTTCGGCGTACTACGGTTAGTTTTAAGTTATTCTCCCCAGCCCCCCTACCGCTGGTAGGGAGGTTTGCCGCTAGGGTTCGCTAGGTTTTTATTTAGGAATCCTAGGCATTTGTTTTATATTATAGGCATACATTATATATTTATATATAACATATTGTAATTCCAAGTCCTCCAATGGACCTTGTTAATATTCTTAAGTCGTTCGCCCAGGCGCTCGCTGCGTCCGGCGTAAGCATACCCGCTGACGCACTAACGCAGGCCTTACAGGCATCTATTGCGTCCCCGGCCCCTCAGGCCTCAACCCCGGCCCCTCAGGCCTCTAATGTCCAGACCCCTCAGGTCTATAGCTCTCCCGCGTCTCCCGTTCCATCCGATATGGACTGCGCGTCGGTCTCATCCTCGCGCTCATCTCGCAGGAAGCGTACCGCTCCCGGGAGCGATTCAGACTCCGCCGCGTCCGAAGCTTCGTCGGTCGCCGCCACCCTAACCGGTTCTCCTGAGCCCGCGTTTCAGTTAGTTGCCAAACGCTCTAAGAAGCGTTCGAAAAAAGCCGCGGTGTCTTCAACACCTGAACCAACCCCGGTGTCTTCAACACCAGCCCCCGCGCCGTTAAAATCGCTCGAAGTAACCGCGTCTCCGTCGGTCACATCGAAGCCAGCGACGCGCTGCGCTCCCGTCCCGCCGAAGCCTCAGCTCCCTCCGCCCGTCTTCCTGCGTGAAAAAGCGCGCTGGACCGCGGTTTCAAACTTGTGCAAAGTGCACAAAATTAATTACTTAAAAGCCGCCAACGCTGGCGATACAATCAAGATTCAAGTAGCGACCATCGACGACTTCCGCGCGTTTACCAGGTTACCCGGATTAAACCAAATCGCGTATCACACCTACGCCCTCCCGGAGGAGCGTAAGATCTGCGCAGTACTACGGGGCGTCCCGTTCGAACTCAGCAACGAAGATATTCTCGAGGACCTTAAGTCCCAAGGTTTCCCGGTCACAGCAGTGCACAAGATGCACTCCAACCGCGGTAGGCGTTTTCCTTTAGCTTTAGTAATCCTGTCGAATACTCCCAACTCGAGGGAGATCTTTAGAGAGGCTCGCACAATTTGCGGACTCTATAATATCTCCGTCGAGCGTCCCAACCCCCGTGGTCACCCTGGGCAGTGCCACCGCTGCCAGCTCTATGGCCACGCAGCGGCTAACTGTTCAGCTCCCCCCAGGTGCGTAAAGTGCCTGGATCCTCACTTCACTAAGGAGTGCACTCGCACTCCCGAATCCACTTCCCCCCCTGCCTGTGTGCTGTGTGGCCAGTCCGGCCACACAGCTAACTACAGGGGTTGCCCGCGCGCTCCGCGCTCCACCACCAAGAGGGTCGCGCCTAAACCGGCGCCGCCGCTCACTCCTGCCAACTTCCCGCCGCTGCGCAACCGGGGTCCCCCAGAAGCAAAGCCCGTTCAGCCGACACCTACTCCGGCTCTGTCTTGGAGACAGCGTCCGGCCGTCCCGCCTGCACCTTCCCGACCCATCCCAGCTCCCGTAGCTCCCGTAGGGCCGCGTCCTTCTCCGTCATCCGCACCTCAATCGTCGTTGGCTGAGGACATGAAGACCGTATTCGACGTTATTCAAAACGTCGATATTAACGAAATTTCCGTGCTCGCACGCAAACTGCGAGCCGCCCGCTCTCCTCAAGAGCGTTTATTTGCTTTAGCCGAGCATCACTCGCTCCTAAGTTCGTTGTAAATTCTTTTATAATTTATAAATTCGTAAATAATAAATTATAATGTCTAGACCCGCGAATCCCGCGTCCAGTCGTATTAAACCCAAGGGCTTATCCCTAGTATCTTTTAACGCTCGTAGCCTTAACACCAACCTTCCCGAAATCAAACTGTTCCTTCAGAACAAAGAACCTGACTTATTCCTTCTCCAGGAGACATGGCTTACTCCAAACCGCTCCAGGGGATTCGCTATACCTAAGTACGCGTTTATTCGTAACGATAGGCCCAACTCCGACGGTTTCGGCGGCACCGCTATATATTTCAAAAGAGGCTTCCACTGCTGTCCTCTCCCTACTCCTCCTCTCCTCAACATGGAAGCCACTGTGTGTAGATTGGCTATGACTAGTCATCCGACCATCATCATAGCTTCAATCTACAT
Organism: Marasmarcha lunaedactyla; assembly: GCA_923062675.1. Lineage (NCBI taxonomy): Eukaryota > Metazoa > Arthropoda > Insecta > Lepidoptera > Pterophoridae > Marasmarcha > Marasmarcha lunaedactyla. The sequence goes on along the minus strand of OV281343.1, from coordinate 9,552,412 downwards.
ACCTAGTGGTACCAGACCAATCCGCAGCGACTTTGAGGCCATTCTCGCCCTCGGCCATTCAGTCATTATGTTCGGAGACTTTAACTCCAAACATACTGACTGGACGTGCCTATCGACTAACACCAGCGGTATCGCTCTCCTCGACATCACTAACTCCCTTGACCTAGACGTCATATCCCCCATCACTCCCACTCACTATCCCAACAACCCGTCCTACTCTCCTGACATCCTCGACTTTGCAATTATCAAGCGAATCAATCTTGATCTAAGGTCTATCGAACCGCTCGATGACCTAGGCTCCGACCATCGCCCCGTTTCCCTCGTGCTAGGACCACCGAACGATAAAGCCTCATCTCCTAAGACCTTTACCAACTGGAAAGGTTTTAAAAATACGTTAGTTTCAGCCTTAGAGGCTCCGAACTCTCCACTCGCGATCTCTCCCGAACAATTAGATAGCCCGGATAAAATCGATTCATTAGTAAATTCTCTCACTGATGCTATCAACTCAGCCATCAGTGACAACGAAAAGGTTGCTAAGCAAGGCAAACCCACGCTTGCCTTAGCCGTTAGCAATCTTATTAAAGCTAAAAACGCGGCTCTCCGGAGAGCCAAGAAATATCCCACGCCCGCCTATAGAACAGCTGCGAATCAGCTTTAACGTAAAGTTAGGTCTTGCCTCGCGGAACTCCGAGACGCTCAGATGAACGATCTCATGGCGAATATCTCTCCGTCCCACCAAGCGTACTATAGCATGGCCCGAGCCTTACGCGTAGACACCGTCTCTCACGTTCCTCCTCTCACTCGTCCCGATGGCACTACTGCCTTCGAAGTCGAAGAGAAAGCCGAATGCTTCGCCGACAGCATTGCCGCACAATGCTCGCCCAGCACGCAACCTGCTTATCCCTCACACATCCAGGCGGTGGAGGACGAAGTCCTTCGCAGAAACTCTCTCCCCATCACCGCCGACCCTGTCACAGTCTCTAATGACGAAATCTTGCTTCTCATTAGAAATCAAAAGTCCAAAAAGGCTCCGGGTGCGGATGGAATTTCCAACCACGCACTTAAGCACCTACCTCAACAGATGCTTACCTTGTTAGCTATCATTTTCAATGCCTGCTTCGACCATAGCTACTTTCCAAAAGCTTGGAAAGAAGCGACAGTCATAGGCATTCCCAAGCCGGGCAAACCTCTGAACGTCCCGGCTAATCACAGACCCATCAGCCTCCTCAAGGCAATGTCTAAACTTCTCGAGAGAGTCATACTCTCTCGAATGCGGAACCATCTGTTTCCAACGGATGGCGATCCTCTCATTATTCCCCATCAGTTCGGCTTTCGCGCTAAACACTCCTGCCCTCAGCAAGTCCACCGAATCGTCGAGTATATACTTGACGGTTTCTATCCGCGTCGTTATAAAACAGTCGCGGTTTTCTTTGACGTAGCCAAGGCTTTCGATAAAGTCTGGCACAGCGGTCTCGTCTATAAACTCTACAAGATAGGCTTACCGGATCGCCTAGTCAGGTTAATAGCGTCGTTTCTCAAAGACCGTACGTTTCGATTTAAACACGAAGGCACGCTTTCTGCACCTCGTCCCATAAAGGCTGGAGTCCCTCAAGGCTCAGTCCTCGCCCCTCTGCTGTACACCGTGTACACCAACGACATTCCCATCCCGCCGAAAGGCGTCGAACTCGCCCTCTTTGCTGACGACACCGCACTCTATACCAGGGGCCACAGTGTTCGGCACCTTGTAACCAGACTCCAAAGGGCCGTAAACGCCCTTGGTGCATGGTTTCAAGAATGGCGCATCGATGTGAACCCTGAAAAGAGTTCTGCGATGCGCTTCGACCACAAACGCCGTCGTCCCGATGGCGATCCCCACGTTCGAATGTTAGGCATTCCCATCCCCTGGAAGCGCAGTACTAAATACTTAGGCGTCACATTAGATCCGACGCTTTCTTTCAAGCCACACGTTGAAAGAGTTTCGAAACTCGCTCGTCACTATTTAGTCCGCCTAAATAGCATGTTAGGTAGAAAAAGTAAAATGTCCTTCAGAAACAAACGTACACTTTACAAGGTCTGCGTTAGACCCGTCATGACGTATGCCTCGCCAATCTTTGCCCACGCCAAACCCTCCCTCCTGCACAAACTGCAGGTAGTTCAAAACCTCTTTTGCCGCCGGGCCACAGGAGCACCGTGGTACGTGCGTAACGCGGACTTGCATAGAGATCTTGAACTGCCTACAGTGCAACAACATCTCAAAACACTCTCTGAAGCGTTTTTCAAACGCTCCGAAAACCATCCCAATCCTCTAGTTCGTGATTCGGTCTCATATGCTGCTCCTGTGTTAGACTCAAAGTTCAAAGTCGCTAGGCCTAGAAATGCGCAAGCGTACTCATCCACCAGACTGTCACGCGATCTCGAGGCCCTTCTGGCCGCAAATTCTAATTCTAACGTTAATTCTAATCCTAACGTAAATCCTAATTCTAACGTAAATGCGAGTTAATTCAATTTTATTTTGCAATTTTTTAATTTTTGTTTTAATTTTTGATTTCATTTTGAGCACCTTCAGTGCTACGTATTCACCTTCAGTGCTTTGAGCACCTTCAGTGCTATGTAATCCCAGCGGGTGACCCCTTCTGGGCCCCGCTAGCGCGGCCTCTTTCTCCAATTGGCCGTCGCTCAGATGAAGGCTGAGTGGCAAAAATGCACGAGCCGACAGGGGGTTTTTAGTGGGTATGGTCCTGGTAGGCGTCGGGACGAGTCCCACATAACTTTGGAATCGCGCCAGAGTATGCGTCAGGGCATTTTTATCCTCCTGCCCTTCCCGCGGAGGGGAACAAAAAAAAAAAAAAAAAAAAAAAAACAAGGGACGCGTCGCGCTCTAGGCCAACGCCACACCTACACTATCTGTGCACACTCACACAAATGTAAAGCTCAGTTTAGACCTCGCGGACTGTACGTACCCTTGTTTTGAGTTGTGACTCACTCACTCAGTTCGAAATATTGTTTACCAATCCTTCTACTACTTCAAGGCTCGCTGGTAGAGACTGCCCTGAAGAATTAAGCCATAAGTACCTAAAGTATAGAAGCTTGAATTCTTAGTAACACTTAAGAGTTTGACGATCGTATAATAACTAAGAAAATTCGGACGCATGTTTCTCTCGTATAAAATTATATTATTCTTACAAACGTGAACATACAAATAATTTAAATGCGAAAGTGAGTTAGTTTGATATTTGTTTGTAATGTTATAATGCACTACTCAACCGATCGATATAACATTTTACATAATTGTTTCCAGAAAAACAGATAAGCTCATAGGCATAAGGCATCCACACAAAGCTTTTTATTTATTATTATTATAATATAATGGATACATTTCTTTTGACGTCTACAATAATAGATATTGTATTTATTTGTTTTATTATGTATTAAAAACATATTTGCACAACAAAAGGAAACGTTTTCAAAACAATTCACTTACGTTCTACGTAGGTATACTTACATAGAACAGCCACGGTAGTTTGTTTGTAGCTAATAGACTACGAGTATAGTCGTAGTCGAATTAGAATGTACTCAGCTAAATTGATATAATTGGAAACAAAATTGTACGAGGCCAGACTATTAAAGCTTATTTTTTCTCATTTTGTACACTTGTAAATTAATATGGATGAGAAATATATTTTGCACTATGGCATGGGTCTTCGAGGTAAGAAGAACATTGGACAGTCACATCGATCACCTACTTTATTTACTGTATTAAAATTTGGATATTTCAGTGTTAGCTGAAAATCCAATTTCGAGACCGATTGGAGCCAATATTAGGAACCTCTGACCTTTCATCGATATGTATCCCACTACTACAAAAATCATGCCATCATAGTCTCTGTGGTTGGTTCGTACACCGGCGGTAGGGTAACAAATCAAGGGTTGCCTATCCATGATCCATGCAATTGTTCTTTTTATGCGTGTTTGTTTATTTTGAAACTCCTATGTCGCTGTTCAGTTATCCCTTACTCATCGCTACACAATCCTTCCATAACCCTTGCTCACAATGAAGCTATTTTCGTTGTACATTATTATCTTTTTTTACATATATGTAGAAAAACAAATATGATTTTCATAACAATAAGGAAGACAATTGCAGTTTCCCAAGCCTTTACAGTTGTTAAAGTTTTTGTTGGTATTTTCGAACTTCTTTTGAATTAAAATACTTATAACTAATTAAACAAAGAGGCGCATCTTTACTTGGTGTAAAGGGGTGAAAGTCCTCAAGTTTACAGAATAATAGCACTTACTCATGGACGAAGTTCTTGAAGTCCTTCCGGACGACACGCGGCCGCTCGTGTCTCGCATGTGTGTCAGCAGCGCGTTAAAGAAATTGTACAACTGAAACAAGAAAAAATAATGTAATATTCGAATTATCTCATCTCAACATGCATTTAACTTTAAAGCTGCAATTATTTATAGTCTTAACTTAGTAGTTTCGTTGTAGGTGACTGTACGCTTTATAGAGCACCTGGGCACCTAAGGTGAAGCTGTCATCTGACACCTTTTTTTAAGAAGATACGTATCAATTTTAATATAAAGTGTAGTAAAGAGTAATTTGTGCTAATACTAGAGCGTTATACAGTAGATTAATTTATAGTCACTTGCAAATATGCCGTTTAAATTTAAGGTATATTCCAAAAAATTTAATGGTCAATGCGTTGAAGAGATTTTAAAGATCACGTAAATATACTCGCAGATTCAGAATGTATGCAACAAATGATGTATGATGATGCAACGGACCGTGTGAAATCTTCATTTTATAAATCGTCATTTGCAGAGCTTCCTTTACATACGGACACTTGTAAATCCCACTTCATACACCACGTATATATATGTTGGAAATCTCTAAATTTGTTAGAAAACATCCAGAATACTACACAAAACGCGAAGACATACCGATAAAATACTCCCTGAGACCAAGTCGAAGAAAGCAACTGGTAGCACCACCATCTCGACTCAAACTATATAATCATATATAATCATTTACCTGAGAATGCTGCCGCATGCCCGTACAACTGGCACCGGTGGCATTGGCCGGGGTGACCGCGGTGATGAGGCGCCTCGATCGAGATCCCAGAGAGGCCGCATATAGTGCTAACCCCTTTCAGGATCTCCCTGGACTTGGGGACGTTGGCGAGGACCACCAAAGCGAGATGGTGACGCCTTCCGTACTTGCTGTTCAATTTATGCACCGCGAGTGCCGGGAAGCATTGGGACTGCAGATCCTCTAGGATAGCGTCGTTCGATAATTCGAACGGGACTCCTCTGAGTACCGCTCTGAACTTACACTCTTCTGGGAGAGCGTAAGTGTGGTAAGCATATTGCTTACCGGTGAGAAGTTTTGTTAAAGCACGGAAATCGTCTAACGATGAGACAATGATCTTAATAGATTCACCCGAGTTGGTCGCTCGGGTGTAGAGGATCTTGTGGTCTCTGCACAATGTCGAGACCTCGGACCATTTACCCTTATCCCGAAGGAATACGGGTAGTGGGACCTGAGGCTTGACTGAAGCCAGAGTAGGGGGTGGAGTCATCAATGGGGCCGGGGCGGGTGTTGTAGGCACCGGGGTAGCTGGCGTTGAAGTCGCCGCGGAGGGTGTTGAAGACACCGGGACGGGCGTTGAGGCCGCCGGGGCTGCTTTGAGCGCTTCTTAGAGCGCTTCTTGACAAGGGTGACAGTGGGAGGCTCAGAGCCAGTTGGGGTGGCGTCCGAGGATGTCTCGGTCGCGGGTGCGCTCTTGGGAGCGGTGCGCTTGCGTTCCTTTTCACACTCCATGTCACTGGAGGAGGGGGACGCGTTAGGGCCTAAGACCAAAGGGGTCTGGGGCACGGGGCCCTGTGGGGTATCATGGCCATGAGTTGAGGGAGGAGAACAGTAATTACCTTAATGACTTTATCGTCGCAGGTAACGCCTGTAGTGGTGAGGCCTTCTATTAACAACTTCGTAAGGTCCATGGGACCTAGCGAAGCTATTGCGTAGGGGTTGGGGAGGGACAAAATATATAAATATATATACTATGAGCCTACCAACGAAGACTTACTTCCTAAAACCTCTCTACCCGCGGTAGGGAGGTTGGGGACGACGCGGATAACTTACTCGAACTCGAAGACTCGAAGTCCTGGAACGCAGAGCGGCGACGGCGACTAAGATCGGCGACGACGAGATTTAGGCGACGATGTTGAAAGGACGGTCCTATGAATATAGGAAGCTACAGTACGAGACAACACGTCGTTAAAACGACGGTATGAAAATGAGGTCGGTCAACTAGTGGGGGGACTAGATAGAGGGCGGAAGGCAGTCAGCGATCGACGTGCGAACGAATCCGCACGCAAACCGAGACTGCGTAATGTACAGCTGAACCTACTACATTTAAATAATTTACTAACCGAATTAAAAACATACACATAAACCCACCAAAATAATATAAATTTAAATAAATACCAACCAGAGAAATATAATATGATATCACCATAACACATAAAAAAAAGGAAGCTACAGATAAATAATTTATTAAAAAAGAAACATACCTAACTTAATTTAACATATAGAGACTACTTACTACTAAATTTAATAAGCTAATATAATGTCACCTCACATATTGCAGTGCTCCTACGGGGTATCTAAAGAACTACAACTGTACCTAATTAAGATCTTAAACGTTATGTGATAAGCAATGAAGGAATTCGAATTTGAATACATAATTTTATCAGGTGTGCACAATTGTGTATCCAATAACTTGATTCCTAGTTGCTAGTAGGAAAATGAAATAAATAAGTAAAGGTGGTTTGTCGAGTAAAAAAGTCAATTATTAATGTTACCCTTTAAAACTGAATGTTATATTTTGTGAAAATGAGATGTAAGTAAGCAATTTTTTTTGTTTCCCTCCACGGGAAGGGCAGGAGGATAAAAAATGCTCTGACGCATACTCCGCGCGCGCGATCAGAGTTATGTGGGACTCGTCCCGATGCCTACCAGAACTATACCCACTAAAAAACCCCCTGTCGGCTCGTGCAATATTTTGCTACTCAGCCTTCATCTGAGCGACGGCCAATTGGAGAAAAAGGCCGCGCTAGCGGGGCCCAGAAAGGGGCACCCGCTGGGATTTACATAGCACTGAAGGTGAATACATAGCACTGAAGGTGCTCAAAGCACTGAAGGTGAATACATAGCACTGAAGGTGCTCAAAATGAAAAGTAAATAATTAAAAACATTAAAAATTGATTTTTTTTTTGCAGCCGAGGCACCCTCGCGGGAGGGAGGTGGAAGATGCGTCATGCATACCCGCCCGCAGGTAAATTCCTCTGCGGGGGGGTTATGTGGGACTCACCAGAATGGCACCTACCCACTAAAAACCACTTGTTAGCTGTAGTAAACGTATACTATTAGCCTTCATCGGAAGCGACACCCGTCGGGAAGTTGGGCGCGCTGGCGGAGACCCGCTAGCGGGTCTTCCGCCTGTAGTGAAAGTTGCACTGAAGGTGCTCAAAGGGACATGAGTTGGTGGCCGTTCGGGGCAGCCGGTGAAGCCGGGGCTGCGCGGAGGTCGGCCGAAGCATAATTTAGGGATCAATTCATTCAAATGAACCTATAATGAATTGAGAAGGGAACTATGTTCCGCCAGAGCTAGCAAACGCTCTGTCGGAGTACGTGAAGCCCTAAGTTTACGGGCTAAGACTGCAATCTCCCTAACATCAACACTTTTGATAGCGTCGCAGACGATACGCATATCGTCTGCTACGGAGGGTTGAGGAGTGATATTGGATGGGCGAGGAGCCGGGATGGGATTCGCTAGTGCAGCGGGGCGGTGCCTCCAGTTCTCTGGAGCAGGCTTGGGCTGGGTAGGCTTTGCAGCCGGAGGAACCCGGCTGCGCAGCGGTGGAAAGTTTTCCTGAGAAAGGGGCGGGGCCTGTTTGGGTGCCGCCCTCTTAGAATTAGTACGCATACAACGGGGTGCACGGGGGCAGCCCCTGTAGTTTGCGGTGTGGCCGGACTGGCCACAAAGCACGCAATCGGGAGGAGAGGGAGTTTCAGTAGTGCGATTGCACTCCTTTGTGTAATGAGGGACCAGGCACTTGACGCACCTGGGCGGAGCGGCGCAGTTGGCCGCCGCGTGCCCGTACAACTGGCACCGGTGGCACTGGCCGGGATGACCGCGGCGATGAGGCGCCTCGATCGAGATCCCAGAGAGGCCGCATATGGTGCTAACCCCTTTGAGAATCTCCCTGGACTTGGGGACGTTGGTGAGAACCACCAAGGCGAGAGGGTGACGCCTCCCGTACTTGCTGTGCATTTTATGCACCGCAAGTGCCGGGAAGCCTTGGGACTGCAGGTCCTCCAGGATAGAATCGTTCGATAATTCGAACGGGACTCCCCTGAGTACCGCTCTGAACTTACGCTCTTCTGACAGAGCATATGTGTGATAAGCATATTGCTTATCAGTGAGGAGCTTTATCAAAGCACGGAAGTCGTCTATCGACGAGACGGTGATTTTAATAGATTCACCCGAGTTGGTCGCTCGGGTGTAGTGGATCTTGTGCTCTTTGCACAAAGTCGAGACCTCGGACCATTTACACTTTTCCCGAAGGAACACCTTGGCCTTGACAGAAGAGGCCGAGGCGGGTGTTGTATGCACCGGGGTAGCTGGCGTTGAAGTCGCCGCGGTGGGTGTTGAAGACACCGGGACGGGCGTTGAGGACGCCGGGGCTTGTTTTGAGCGCTTCTTAGAGCGCTTCTTAACTAGGGTGAAAGAGGGTGGCTCAGGACCAGATGGGGTGGCGTCCGAGGATGACTCGGTCACGGGTGCGCGCTTGCGGCGCGGAGGGGCGTCTACTTCACACTCCATGTCACTGGAGGAAGGGGACGCGGGAGGGCCTAAGACCAGAGTGGTCTGAGTAGCGGATGTGGCCTGAGGGGCCTGAGGAAGTGTGGTGGCCTGAGGGGCCTGGGGATGTGGGGTGGCCTGAGGGGCCAGTGTGGGCATTAACGCCATGAAATGAGGGATGAATTTGTGTAGGTCACGAGCCATTCCACAGGGCACGTGCACGCCTTGTTCATGGAGACTATCTTATATCTTTGTCCTAATCTCGTCAAAGCTTAGGGAAGCCATTGCAGAGGGGTTGGGGAGGGACAACAATATATAAATATATATACTATGAACCTAACAACGATGACTACGCAGTCTCGGTCTGCGTGCGTTCTCGAGCGCACGTCGATCGCAGACGCTTCCCGCTCTTTTAGCCCCCGCGCTAATTGAGCACCCAAATTTCATAGTTGTTTACCGTACTAAGTTTCTAACGCCGTTTTCACGGCGGTCAGTGGCTCATTAACCGTACTTCTAAGTTTCTAACGCCGTTTTCACGGCGAATAGTGGCTTGTTAACCGTACTTCGTGGTACGTGAGCTTCGTCGACGGGGTTTCGTTGTTCCAGGACTTCAAGTGCCGTGTTCGAGTAAGTTATCCGCGTCGTTCTCAACCGCCCTACTGCGTGTAGGGTGGTTTTAGGGAGTTAGTCATCGTTGTTAGGTTCATATATTGTCCCTCCCCAACCCCTCCGCAATGGCTTCCCTAAGCTCTGATGAGATTAGGAAGAAGTTAGCTGATAGTATCGGTGCTGAAGGCATACATATAAATGCTGATAAGTTCCGTTTCCTAGATTCTCTCATCCCTCATTTCATGACGATAATGTCCACAATGGCCCCTCAGGCCACCCCAGTTCCCCAGACCCCTCAGGTCTTAGGCCCTCCCGCGTCCCCTTCCTCCAGTGACATGGAGTGCGAAGTAGACGCCCCTCCGCGACGCAAGCGCGCACCCGCGACCGAGTCATCCTCGGACGCCACCCCAACTGATCCTGAGTCTCCCTCCTTTACGCTTGTTAAGAAGCGCTCTAAGAAGCGTTCAAAACAAGACCCGGCGCCCTCGGCGCCCGTCCCTACACTTCCTGCGGCGTCTTCAACGCCAGCTGCCCCGGTGTCCTTGACACCCGCTCCGGCCCCAACTTCTGTCAAGGCCAAGGTCCCACCACCCGTTTTCCTTCGGGAAAAGGGTAAATGGACCGAGGTCTCGACATTGTGCAATGAGCACAAAATCCATTACATCCGAGCAGCCAACTCGGGTGAATCTATTAAAATCTTAGTCTCGTCGATAGACGACTTTCGAGCTTTAACAAAGCTCCTCACCGATAAGCAATATGCTTATCACACTTATGCTCTGTCAGAAGAGCGTAAGATCAGAGCGGTACTCAGGGGAGTCCCGTTCGAATTATCGAACGAGGCTATCCTGGAGGATCTGCAGTCCCAAGGCTTCCCGGCACTCGCGGTGCATAAAATGCACAGCAAGTACGGGAGGCAACACCCTCTCGCTTTGGTGATTCTCGCCAACGTCCCCAAGTCCAGAGAGATCCTGAAAGGGGTTAGCTCTATTTGCGGCCTCTCTGGGATCTCAATCGAGGCGCCTCATCGCCGCGGTCATCCCGGCCAGTGCCATCGGTGCCAGTTGTACGGGCACGCGGCAGCCAACTGCCGCGCACCGCCCAGGTGCGTCAAGTGCCTGGTCCCGCACTTCACTAAGGAGTGCAATCGCACTCCTGAAACTCCCTCTCCTCCCGATTGCGTGCTTTGTGGCCAGTCCGGCCACACCGCAAACTACAGGGGCTGCCCTCGTGCACCCCGTTGTATGCGCTCCAATTTCAAAAGGGCGGCTCCCAAACAGGCCCCGCGCCTTTCTCAAGAAAACTTTCCGCCGCTGCGTAGCCGGGTTCCTCCGGCTGCAAAGCCTACTCAGCCCAAGCCTGCTCCAGAAAACTGGAGGCAGCGTCCCGCATCGAATCCCATCCCGGCTCCTCGCCCATACAAACCCACTCCTCAATCCTCCGTAGCAGACGATATGCGTATCGTCTGCGACGCTATTAAAAATGTCGATGTTAGTGAAATCGCAGTCTTAGCCCGCAAACTTAGGGCTTCACGTACTCCGACAGAGCGTTTGCTAGCTCTGGCGGAGCATAGTTCCCTTCTCAATTCATTGTAGGTTCATTTAAATGAATTGATCCCTAAATCATGCTTCGGCCGACCTCTGCCCAGCCCCGGCTTCACCGGAGGCTGCCCAGAACGGCCACCAACTCATGTCCCTTTGAGCACCTTCAGTGCAACTTTCACTACAGGCGGAAGACCCGCTAGCGGGTCTCCGCCAGCGCGCCCAACTTCCCGACGGGTGTCGCTTCCGATGAAGGCTAAAGGTATACGCTTACCACAGCCAACAGGTGGTTTTTAGTGGGTAGGTGCCATTCTGGTGAGTCCCACATAACCCCCCCGCAGAGGAATTTACCTGCGGGCGGGTATGCATGACGCATCTTCCACCTCCCTCCCGCGAGGGTGCCTCGGCAGCAAAAAAAAAAAAAAAAAAAAAAACGATGACTAACTTCCTAAAACCACCCTACACGCAGTAGGGCGGTTGAGGACGACGCGGATAACTTACTCGAACACGAAGACTCGAAGTCCTGGAACGCAGATCTTGCCAGAGCTGCGACGGCGACGCAGTCGGCGACGTCGGGCAGCAGGCGGCGAACGAAGATTAGTCGTGAAAACGACTGTTCTATGAAATTTAGGAAATACGGTACGAAGCCTGGGTCGTGAAAACGACCCCTGAAATTTGGGGTGCTCAACTAGTGCGGGGACTAGAGAGCGGAAAATTAGAATTTACCTTAGAATTAGAATTTGCGAACTGAAAGGCTAAGAGATCTAGCGTCAGCTGCGTCGCTACGTTCGTGTGCACGTTTCTCGATCTAGCGACTTTGAATTTCGAATCTAAGACAGGAGCAGTATATGAGACTGAATCTCGAACTAGAGGATTGGGATGGGATTCGGTGCGTTTGAAGAACGATTCTGAGAGTGTTTTGAGGTGCTGTTGCACCGTAGGTAGTTCAAGATCTCTGTGCAGGTCCGCGTTACGCACGTACCACGGTGCGTCTGTGACCCTGCGGCAGAAGAGATTTTGAACTACCTGCAGTTTTTGCAGGCCGGAAGGTTTGGCGTGGGCACAGACTGGCGAGGCATATGTCATGACTGGTCCAACGCAGACCTTATAAAGCGTACGTTTGTTTCTGAGCGACATTTTACTTTTTCTACCTAACATACTATATAAGCGGCCTAAGTAAAAACGGGTGAGTTTCGTTACTCCATCGACGTGTGGCTTGAAAGAAAGCGTCTGGTCTAAGGTGACGCCTAAGTATTTGGTAGTGCGCTTCCAGGGGATGGGAGTACCTAACATTCGAACGTGCAGATTGTCAGCGACATGACGTTGTTTGCAGTCGAAGTAAACCGCAGAACTCTTGTCCGGGTTCACATCGATACGCCATTTTTGAAACCATGCACCGAGGGCGTCTACAGCCTTTTGGAGTCTAATGGTGAGACCCGGGACACTTTGGCCTTTGGTGTAAAGGGCTGTGTCGTTGGCAAAGAGGGCGAGTTCGACGTCTTTCGGCGGAATGGGAATGTCGTTAGTGTACACGGTATACAACAGAGGGGCGAGGACTGAGCCTTGAGGGACTCCAGCCTTTCTGGGACGAGGCGCGGAAAGCGTGCCTTTATGTTTGAAACGAAACTTGCTGTCTTTGAGAAACGACGCGATTATCCTAACTAGGCGAGCCGGTAAGCCTATTTTGTAGAGTTTATAAACGAGACCGCTGTGCCAGACTTTGTCGAAAGCCTTGGCTACGTCAAAGAAAACTGCGATCGTTTTCTTTCGTTTCGGATAGAAGCCGTCGAGTATGTACTCGACGACTCGATGGACTTGCTGAGGGCAGGAGTGCTTAGCGCGGAAGCCGAACTGGTAGAAAATGATGAGGGGATAAGTTAGCAATGAAACGACCGCATATAAGAAAAGCTTGTTTATTACTGAACAGCAAGGGGCGCGCGGCCCCACGCTTTGTTAATTATTTATAGTTAGATATACATCAGAAAATTATCAATTATACATTATAAACAACCATCTCCGAAATTCTAGAATGAGAAATTAGTTTTTTAATGAACATTGATTACTGTGACATTTGAAAGTAATTTTAGGGAGGAGTAATATGAGCTTAAAACCGTGACTTCTCCAAAAAATGTAGTCAACTTTGGCATAACACAAAATATCATTGTGATCGGTTTAGTAATTATATTCTGAAACCGTAACAAGCAAAATCAAAAACAAGCTTACGTTCTCAGTTTTCTGTTGTTTTATTATATTTATAGCCGACAACCACATCCATGGATATCATTAGTCCTGGGTGCTTTATTTATTATTAGTGATATTATTATCTCGACTAATGATGCGTTGTTCACTTCAGTTGAAATTGCCTTGGTACCAGTTATTGCAAATTAAGTGCTTATTATGTCAATCAAAATAGAAAGGCCTGTAGTATCAGACGTGATCTTAACAAAGAAACTCCTCTACACAATTAGGATATTACATGTTTTATAAAGCATTTTAACCCGAAAACTTTCAATCACTCAATAAACAATGGGAAACCAATGAACCATAAACAGCCTCAACCTGACCTCGAAATGATTTCCATCTTTATTGAAACCAAAATATGATAATAGACCTGGGGAGTATAATTATTTTGTTTATCCATAGAAGGTTTGAATTTGTTTACTTGAACTTTTACTGAAGCTACTTAATTGTAGGTAGTTCAATTGAGCTTAAATAGCTCAAGAATAATAAAATAAATCCCCAAACAAACACAATATGACCCTAAAGTAAGCAGAACTTGTGTTATGGTTACTTTAGGGTAACATATAGCGAACATTTTCTCGAACGTTTTGGCTACTCTAGAGAGAATTTACAGATTAATACTAATAATCCAGAGTATCTCCGCAAACGCATATTTCGAATATGAAAAACAGACAAAATCTATTCCACAGTTGTTCGAACTAATTAAGCTTAACTTACCACCTTATCTAAAAAAAAATTTCTTGAAGATCTTTTAACATTCGTAGTAGTATTAAAACATATGTAAACGAATTATTATTCCCACAGTAGAACAGAACTGAAGCTATCAGGCGTAGCTTCAGGTATCGTGCAACCAGGTGTTGGAGCAATATATTACCGCCGCGCCGCCGTCACGTAGCACAAATAACGTACACTTTTGCAAAAACATTTTGGATTTTTTTATATCTCAACAAAAAACGTCATCAACTGGTTACGTATTGCCTAATTTACGTATTTTTATCCTTAATTCAGTTTTGCTTATTTTTGCATTATTATCTTATGTTTATTAAAAATTTATCCGTCTATGTAAAAATATAAATTGGTTTGATTAAATACTAAACAATTAATTAACTAATATATTAACAAGTAAAGTGAAACTATCCGACATGTAGGTTTTGGCAGAATACCAGCGTTGTTCCTGGGGTATGCACTAGCACTAAGCCTTATGCTAAACCAGGACCGTTTCACTATCTTAAAAGTTACGCAAGTAAATTGAAGTCTGTTTTAATTTTTTGTCCATTTTAAGACGTTTATTAAGTTTTTGTAAACTATGTGTATATAAGAAAAGAAGATCTTAATAGTATTGAAATCAGTATTAAAGAAAACGCTATATCCTTGACAAGTTCTAAAACTTAACGGTACAAACTTTGCAAATAGTCCGGAATGAAAACCTTTGAAGCTCTTTTATTAGAGTGGCAAAAGTGGCAAAAGCTTTCAACTTAATCAAGTTCCGACACTTAGTTGGCTTATTGATTAATTGAATAGAAACTTTAAGTTAACTATTTAATTTGCTATACTCGTAGACGACGCGATGATTATAATAACTGGTAACGCTACTTACTAATGTGAATGTTTTCATATTATGAGAACTGCCTGTGATGGACTTAATAATATAATAATGGTTCATTATCTCCCTACAGTAAGCTTTATGCTACGTCTAGATAATAATATATTAAAAATCAGTTTCGGTTACCCTATATTTCCTTTAATTATAAACTTCACGAATAATATCGGAACCATTAGTTAATATATATATTATAAAATAATTTGTTTGAAATATTATTTTCTGAACACTTAGTTTATTATTTATGTTTCACTCTGTGTTTAATTACCCGTGTAAATTACACGTTCACATTTAGAGAAACCCATTTACATACATGGTGCGATCTACATATACCATATACATACACCACAGCTAAAGTAAATTAAATATTTAATGCCCGCCCAAGTATTTTCTTATCCTCAAATATAAAACTTTTCTTACTATGTTGTATTTTTGTCTATCTGTTTAGCGTGCTTGCGGCTGTGCATGAATTGGGTAGAAATACTACCCAATTCATGCACGGTCGCCTCTCCTGTCAGTTTTGTTAGTTCGGGCAAACTTTGTTGATTGGGGTCTGCAATTGACACGTTACGTTTTCTCTCAGCTCACTGCCCAGTTTGTTATTAAGGCTTCTTGCTATAAATAATTTAACAATTTGTCCAGAGATTTAAGAAATTTAAAATTATTTTACTAAATATTGAACTGTGGCTTTGGAATTTCAAATTTTGTTTTGTAAATGAATTGCAATTCTGTACGGAATAAAAAATAACACATTGGTTTATCTTTGAAATAACATGAATCTAACTCTACTCTATTCAGTTAATAAAATAATAGAATAAGATGTATAAGATATCATGATAGCAACTTATTACTTATTATTTGACATTTACAAAATGTAAAATTATTTAGGAACTGAAAAACGTTCTTCTTTTACAAAACCATTATAAAGATTGTAAAATACGAGGCAGGTTAAAATTTTTTAATTTCATCAATTTTGATTTTGAAATAGTTAATATTAATATGTTAATGTTAATGTTAATATATAATGTTAAATATTTAATTACAACGCCTATGGACTATTACGTGGATATACCTCACTGCATGTGATCGGCCGAAGTAATGAGTAAATAATAATCATAAGAATTCTACGTTATTTTTATTCACTGAAATTTTAAGAAATTTCATTATGTTTTTCAGGAAAAGAAAAAATGTTATTTAAACAAGGTAATTTACAAGAAACTTAAGTAGGTTGACAGAAAAGGTAGATTTTTTTAAAGATTTTTTAAAGTGAAACTCTGCTTCTGCCAAGAGTTGTTAATAAGCTCTAATATTCTGTTGAACCCTAGAAAGAACAAAAGTAATATACAAACTTAAGTAAAACTGGTACAGTTAGGAAGAAGGAGACTAAGCTAGTAACGTCTTTTTTTTATCGTAGTCAAAACAAAACAACAAGTTTCGCACGCAAACATTTCTTAGCCTTTAAAAATTATATAAGTAGCAGGAATGTTCATTATATGTTTGCGGTCGGCATACATTCCACAAATTGCTTGCTAGATGCTTTGAGAATTGTTTGAATGGAGCACTTCAAATTTAAGCTTGATGAAATGCCGTGCAATTTAATGATTTTTCACGCATATAAATTAATATCTCCGGTAAGTATTTACGGTTACTTTTTTACCAAAATTTATCTAGAGCCGTTTTTTATTCCTCTCTATAATATATCTATTTTTATTAATTAATTAAACTATTCATCAATACCATAGCAAGGATTTCGATTTAACCACCGCTGCGTAGTTACATATTTTTCCTTCACATTTTTCGTACTTTTAACAATAAAATGTTGCAATTATAAAACAATTTATTAAAACATTATTATATTTTTCGAGCAATCCTGCATTTCGAGCAGACTTTTGTGAGCATAGCATGCCTGTTTCCAACATATTTCCTAAATATATTTTCACTCAATCCTTCAGAAGTACGGCACACACTCGAGATTTGTTTGATACACTATTTCCTTGTGTGATTTTATTTGATCTTAAAAGTATCTCAAAGACGCAAAAAGATGAATATTATATATTAACGTTCCTAGGCACGATGCTTTATGCTTTACTTTATCTATACCAAAATAAAAAAGAACATATTTATTTTAAAGAAAAATGTTCGAATTGCCCAACTACAAAATCTTCATAATATGACGATGAAATTATCTATAAAAAAGTTGCAGATTAAAAAATTATAAACATATTTATTATTCACATTATTCATTGGATCCTCTATTATTGAACAGATTTATTCAAATTGAAAGTGCGATATCTGGAACGCACATCGCGCGTCCAACTTTGTGTTCAATGAACGCTTCACACGATGTGACGCTGGCACAGCCGAGTGAGCGAGGATACTTAAATACAATGTGAAGGAATCTAAAGTGGGTTTACAAGGTATTGGATGTCAAATATCGAGATGAAAATCTGTGGTTTTATTTAGAAACTGTTATGTAAGTCATAATAATAAGGTAGATGACAGCAATTGAATACTTAATTTTATTTTGAAAATACAGCTTATTAACACTCAAAAATACTTGAAAAATATAAAACAAAATCGTAATGATATAAAAAGTACTGCTTAAAACTTAAGAAATACATCATAGCGATATCTTCTAGCATTTTTAAAATTGTTAATACTAGCACATCAGGGACATTAAAAATACTATTCCCTAAGACTGATGTTGTCTGAGACCATTGTTCTTTGGGCATATTTTGTTCACTGTGACTTGTATAATCTATAGAAATATTAATATACCCTGTCATGTTGTCATTGTAGAATACATATATTCTTAGAATATAATTATGAGGAGGAAGATTCTTTGCCGAAAGTATGGGGTAGTGATTGATGATTTAGTATACGACAGAGGGAGAATAAAATAAATAATTTTATTCTTAGGTAAACTATTTTTTTACCAAACTTCCCTCAAAAATAAAAATTAAAAAATGTCGATAGAATTTTCCTGTGACATCTCAATTCGAGGAAAAATGATACTTGGACTAAATTATATACATTCAAAAAATATCATGTTGTAAATATTTTGAGCTTTTTGATAAACATTTCTTTAGGAGACGACAGATATGCATATGATTCAATATCTTAATATAGAGGCTCAAAATTTTATATTGAGACATCTAGATGGATTTGTGTGGGGCATTCGCTTTGGTTGTAGGCTTTAAACGGTGATTATTAAATATTTATGTCTTACGCCTTCTTGTATTAGAGGAACGCAATACGTTAGAAAATGTTATGTTTTAAAGTAAAACAGAAAGACGTAGGAGAGCCACGAGTAACCAGTCGATCAAATTTTTAAGTTACTTACATAATGTTGCTGTAAAAACGACCTTTTATAACCATTACAAATTTCAACGAAGGGGTTAATTTTTGTAAGTGTCAAACTATATACTTATTTAATTTTTGTAAGTGTCAAACTATATATAACTATTAACATTAGGTATATGTAATAAGACAACCAATCTTTGAGAGTCAAAACGCAGCCATTACTCGATTATAATATTTTTTTAATGATATCTTGAAAACGTGGTAGAATAACGAAAAAGTGTCAGTAGAGTCAGGCTAAGTAGAGTTATTTCCTCTTACTACGGCTCTCACTAAACTCTCGGCAATGGCAGCTTATGTTACTTAAACTTTGATTAACTTAATGTTTGCTTTAATTTTACTTTAGATAAACATGATAAGTTACACTATAGTAAAAACTGAAAATTAATTAAATGTATTTTTACAAAAAATCATTTTAAGGTTTTCTAAAGTGGCACGGCACCTATCTCCCCGTTCTCCACTATTAACATTTTGGCTATGATATGTGATTTCTTATAAGTTGAGAAAATTATAGTTTCTTGTTAGTCAGTAGTAAGTTTGTCATGACAATAAAATTAATTAATTATTGGTTGGGTTCAAATTGAAATCATCAAGTTTAACTATAAACAAACGCCCGAATCAAGTAACGTAATCAAACGAGCGCCCCCTTCATTTATATCAATATTACTCAAATTGCAATAATTTTTAAAATAGCAAGGTTATCTTGATGAATAATAACATTGTTGGACACCTTGATGTGTCCACAAGTGTGTACTCTAATTATTTGCATGATTTCTACCACTTTGAAATAAATAAATGCCAGAACCTAGTTTTGGGCTAAATATTTTGTATCCTTTTTCATTTATAACAATTTTCTACATAAACAACCTTATAAACGTGCTTTTTTACTAATCTCATAAACAGAAGATAAGGTAACCTTCAAAAAACGTACAAAACAAATCTTTATGTCAAACACTTTTGAAATTATTAATGACTGAACTTAGCTCTCCAATAAAGTCAAGTAACTCACCACTGTTATCACGTAGTTTGAAGATAAATAATAACATTGAGTGTGAGAGAGATAGACATACACAAGCCATGACTACGATGTTTTAATCTAAGGCGGTTTTCATACTGCACATTTGTGTGCATACACAATGAATATGTTTGTTAGCTCATATAAAACGTATGGAGCTTACGTCGCCGACAGAGGTAGGGACACTCTTTGCTAGACTCTAGCGAATTTTTTTGTCATTAATTATGTTTTCTCCAATTAATTTTTTATCATAAAAGTTTAATAAATACGTGCCACTATTACCTATGTTGCTAAATTACAAAAAGTAAACGGTTCAAATCAAGTATTTTATTGGTACAGTTTTGTTTTCCATACTTACCTAAAACCTGTAAGTAACACTTTAGTATTATGATTATTTCTATTGTACAAAACTTGTAAATTTATTTAATTTATTTTTATTGATCTGATGGCTATGTAAATATATTATCAAAATGTAAGAGGTATGAGAACTAAAACTAACGAAATATTTCATAGTATTTTAACTATTTCATATGATGTAATAGTATTTACTGAGACATGGCTTAATATTGATATCATTAATAATGAATTTATAGACTCTAGGTACATAGTTTATAGAGTAGACCGACAGTGCTCTGCAAACTCAAAAAAAATGCGGCGGTGGTGTCATGATCGCTGTTTCTAGAAAGTTTAAGTCGAGGAGAATTTCGCAGTGGGAAACGGATAGAGAGGACATTTGGGTCAATATTGAGGTAGGATCAGTCGCCAAAAGTAGAAATGTTTCCGTATGTGGAGTTTATTTCCTACCTCCTGTTAAACTACCCCATCTTAAAGATTGGACTGAGTATTTAGATAACGTTTTCCACCTCACTGATGAAGTCATCATTATTGGCGACTTTAATTTAAATTTTATCAAATGGGAAAAAATAATGGATGGGACAGATACTGAACCTTTAGGCTTTAACTGTCCTCTTGGTAACTGCCTAATTGATTTTATATCTAGCAATAACCTACAACAAATAAACTATATTACTAACGAGGATGGTAAAATTTTGGACCTAATACTTACAACTGTCGCAAGTATTGAAGTCTCAGGCCCCACGTGTCCTATCTCTATATTAGATCCCAAACATCTATGTCTTTCGATAACAATAAATGATTTCATTCCCGTGCTGTGTCATTCATTTATTAGGGAGCGTTTCTGTTTTTTCAGAGCCGACTATGAAAACATAATCCGAGATCTGTGTAATATTGACTGGTTTACTAAAATGCATTATAGATCGACTGTTGATGAAAATCTTAAAACCCTTTATAATGAGCTTTACCCCGTTATTGAGAAATATGTCCCTAAACACAAACCCAAAAGTGGTAAATACTCATAGTGGTTCAGTAAACCTCTTATCAAACTGTTGTCGGAAAAAGAGAAATTACGTCTCAAGTTTAAAAGGTACAAAAACCCTCGTGATAAATGTGAATATGATTTTTTGAGAAGTAGATGTCATAATCTTTCTTCAGAGTGCTATACCATGTAAAAAAAAGGTTAGAAGTTAACATAAAAACTAACCCTAAATCTTTTTGGCGTTACATCAAGGAAAAACGCAGTAGTAATGCTCTTATACCAGCAAACCGGCAAACGGGTGCCGTTTGAGGGTGTTCGTCGTTTGGATACTTGGGGGGAGGGAGACTTGCCGAGCTAACAGATGCAGAAAAGAATAATTTTGTATAGACATAAAGAGACTGTAAATTTATTTTGAAAAAAAAAATATACCCGTGAAGTTTCTTGCCAGTTCTTCTTCACGAAGGTTTTTTTTTCGAACTGGTGGTAGAATCATGTTTTATTTGACGTCAATAAGAACAAGTAATTGTCAATGTTAAGAAATAAATATTTGAATTTGAAAAACCATGCACCTGGGAAAAGATGTGGCAGATGATGATTGTGATAAAGCCAATCTTTTTGCTAAAAACTTCTCATCCGTTTTTGCAACCGCTAACTATGATTATAGTTACTCCACATCTATCAAGAAAGATTGTATTGGTCAAATAAAACTCAGTAACACATCTTTTTTGGAAAAACTGAAAAAAATTCATATATGGAAGGGAGCAGGGCCAGGTGGCATTTCACCGTGCTTCTGGAGTTAGTGTGCGGATGTCTTGTCAACACCCCTTTGTCTTAATATAATCAGTTCCTAAAAGAGGGCATCTTTCCAAAAGAATGGAAAAAGGCCTGGGTTGTACCGATTTTTAAAAAGGGAGATCCCACTGATGTAAATAATTATTGCCCTGTTTCCATTTTGAGTTGTCCGGCGAAGCTCTTTGAAGACTTGTTGCCACTTGCCACCTTAGTTCATCAATCTCTGAACAGCAGCATGGTTTTCAAAGTAAAAGGTGATGGCAAGAGTTGACGGGGGTTCTCAGGTGGATGCCGTATACACGGATTTCTCAAGTGCATTCGACAAGGTAAACCACTCTTTGCTCATAAAGAAATTAGAATCTTTTAGCGTCTTTGGCTCTTTGTTATCCTGGTTCCAGACCTACCTGACGAAAAGACCAAACACTGTTGTTTTGCATGGTTATGAGTAGTCGACGTATTTCTCAACTTCTGGTGTTCCCCAAGGGTTACATTTAGGCCCCATTCTTTTCTGTGTATTTATCAATGACATTACTAATTGTATACTTCATAGTGACTATAGTATGTTTGCTGATGACCTCAAAATTTTTAAGGCCATAAATGAGCCCTTTGACGTTGCGAAATTACAAGACGATCTTGACAGAATCTCAAATTGATGTAACCATAATGGCATGTCACTTAATTCTAAAAAATGTCAACACATAAAATACAAAAGAAAAAAAACCTTAGCAAATCTCTTATACTACAGGGAGAGTTAATAAAGGAAGTACAGGCGATTCGAGATCTGGGTGTGCTGTTGGATGGCAAACTCACGTTTAAGGCACATTACGACTCGATTATTTTGAGGTTGGCACGCATGCTTGGCTTTATCAGGCGAAATACAAGGGAGTTTAAACACCATGGCACTAAAATAGTGTTGTACAATGCTTTAGTAAGAAACCATTTAGAGTTCGCTTCCGTTGTATGGAATCTCCAGTATTTTGTGCATTCGCAACGTATGGAATCGATCCAGCGCTCTTTTACAAGATCCTTAGCCTAACCATACGAAGCCAGGTTATTCCATTTTAGTATAAACTCACTGCAGGTCTTTGATGCCAAATTTATTTATAAGATTGTAAATAATTTAGTTGACAGTGTCAGTCTCACAAAAAATATTATCATTGCTGTACCTCGCCGCATTCCTAGGCAACGTGTAAATAAACTATTTTATGTACCTGCATGCAGAACAAATGTACGAGCGCATTCCCCTCTGCCTTGATTTCCCTCTGCCCTCTGTGTTCTCGCTACAATATGCTGAACTCAAAGATTCCTAACCTTGACATTTTTTAAGATGCACCTCTATAATACCCATTGGTTTCATTTCTGTCTTTTTAGTAAGTAATAACATTTTTTATCCAAATTTTGAAATGTTATTTTATAAAATTGATAAATTGCGTTGTTTTTTGTCATAACAATCATATGTAACTAAGACATGAAATTATATAAAATTGTTACAGAATTATTATCATGACATGGTTTAATGTTTTATTTTTTGATGACTTTACAAACGTTTTATTTTTTATTTTCTTTATATATGAAATATTTGAAATTTCTTCCATTTGCACTTGGACACGTATTTATGCTTTTTGTGATTACCAAATTTGTGTTATGATTCTTGACATTATATTCCTGGAATGTTTTAATTTTACTAATTTTTAATTTAATTATTTGTAATTTTAATGTAATTCAATTGTAATTTTCATTTTATTAAGTCCATTTTGTAGTATGAGCGTATGACTAAGGAACGCTGTATGTGCTTATAATTGAATTATATACTAGAAATAAGTTTTTTTTTTATTAATGTTATTATGAATTTTTTGTATATATGTTGTTGGCATGTCTTTTTCAAATAAACAAATAAACAAACCTTTCGAAAGTAACATGTATTTAACCGCAAATATTAAAAGATGCAAAATGCACAAAATATGGTATTTTCAACCCTTTTGCGCTTAAGCCACGTCAAACTATAACAAACGTAAAACTGTACCGGATTTCAATAAGCAAAATTATTTAAGAATCTTGTTTAATTTTTTTCGATACCAAACATTGTAATAATAAAACTAGTTTTGACCAACAAAGAAATACTAACACTTGACCAACACTGCTGTATCTATGTCAAAGTTTTACTCAAATCGAGAAATTTTCCCAACCAATATAAAATATTTAAATAACTATAACAAGAACAGTTAGTTACCTATCATACATTTTTTTTGTTCATAAAAACTTCAACTTCCTGAATTTTACACTTTTGGTTAACACCTAAATTAAATTAATACGAATTATCCTTGTTCCATTACTGCTTTAGCTTAGGTATTAACTGTGACAGAGGTTTCACTCGTGTGTAGTCGAGTTGCCAGAAAGTAAAATAAATAAAACGGTTCCATAACGGTTTCATGCTTGGTTCATTCATAGGTTTTATCCCATAAATTATATAGGATTACACAATTAAGGATAACCCAGAGATTTTTATTCTTGCAAGCTATTGTTGTATGTATTCCCTATTTAAATATTTTGATTTTGATTTGACTGCCTCCGTCTATTTTTCCAGATAAATTGAATCCCAGTATTTTCAATAGTAGAGTGAAAAGGCTCTTTTTGGTAAGGCATGTAAATCCTCGTCTTAATCTTCTATTTCTATTCGATGACAAGGAAAACAAACACCTACCAATTGTAAAAGAAGTATAACTGCTCTTAAATTATTTTTTATTTCAATCAAAGAAATACGCCATTACTTGCTTTACAAAATTATGTGAACTTTTGTGTAAATGTATAAATGGTAAGAATGCGTATTATCGTTTATACTTTTATATTAACGCGAGAACGGTATTCATCCAAGTAAAATATTATTATCACCTTTCATTACATTTTTCAAGTTCCCAAAAAATTTATATTTCAATTTAAACATAGATTAATTCAATATTTTAACGAACTGCGAAGATTCTAAGCTAATATACATATAATCTTATTAAGTGGATTGTTTTTCGAATGAAGCGGATTTTCAAGTTTAATTTAGGTGTATAATGCCCCACTCTTTGTTTTGTGCCGCTAAAATAAATTTGCATGATAATGGATTCCGCAAAATCCTTTCTCAGAGTATTACAATTATAATTGCAGGAATCTCACAAACAAGCAAATTGAACTTGTCGATAACAAAAGACAAGATGGGTTTTAATTAAATTGATTTTACAATGTGCATTATATAAATTTAAACATCGATACGTTTATTTTAATTAAATTGTACTACCAATATTCATACTTAAGCATATTTTTTTCTACCATTTAGTGAATGGCACCACCTCCTTGATAGTAAGTTATTCCATCCACTAGGGCACAGGATCATCGTAATCATTAATGTAGATTGTTATTTATGAATTAACTTTAGTTTGTTTTTGTAACTGCACGGCTAAGTCAATCCTTCTCTCTCTCTCTCTCTCTCTGGTAAGTTTACATATGGCAGTATCAAACTTAAACTGTCTGAGCTTAAGATGCTGCCGCCAAGCCATTTCCAAGACATCTTTGCGTTTTTAGTACCGCAATACATACCTACATAAGATAAAGGTGGCTGCGCACTATCTACTACTAGAAAGATATATATATATATATAGATATCTTCTTTATTTGCATCCAAAAATAACTAGATATATAAAATTAATGGTGAATAATAAAAGTATATTTCACAAAGACATCTATTTAATGTTACGCAAATATGTATGAAACCAAATATGAAATGTTTCCGGGTGGATTTGACTATTCTACTGGTTATATTCTTGACATATGTACACTGGTTCGATTAATCTTAATTAATAAATAATTAAAATAAAGTTGCTTAAACCAGAGAATATTTAATAAGTTTCTTTATAAACTAATTAAATATTGTACTGATTGCTTCTGAAGCCACTTCCAAAGTTTTTGTCAATCGTAAAACTTTATTTGTTACGCATAATATGGATGGACAACTGGATAATATTTTTGTAGATATTTTAAGCTTTTTCTTTTTGCTATCTACCTCTGTAAAATTATAAGATGAGCTTTTCGCATGTGTTCCACTAACTACGTCGGTAGACATATTTGAGATTTCTTTAGACTTCTGTCGGCGGCGACTTGCATAAGATTTCTGTTGGCGAAAATCGATTTTTAAAAAATAAATAAAATTATTAAGATTATGCTAATCTTAAAACAATTTTTTTTTCTTATCTGCCTAATTCATGAAGACTTTTATCTTGAGGTAAAGTTAAATTTAATGTTTGAAAAAACTTTTTATATCTTCCCTACGGTGTTTTGTTAAACGATCAAATACGAGTATAACACTTTAAGGACCAATATATAAAGCTCTGTTGCTTTATCGTACTTGAAAATAGCAATTATATTGATACATATAAACTGTGAACATCTGTCTTTTTATCAAAATCAAACTAATTTATGTAACATGTAAACACTTCGCCGGAAATAATCTCTCGGCACTCTTTTGTCAAAAATTTTCATAACATGACGTAATACTCGTAGTAAGTACAAATTTAACTATTGCAGCCCAGCTATTTAACTTGTATATGTATATTTTAATTTTCAGAAACCGAAACGGTGTGCGGACATCTAAACAATCTTTGATTTCATTGTAAGCTTTTTGGCATACCTAATGTTTTCTTTATGATTTTCTTGAATTTGGGCAGGGATTGAACAGAGCTGTACCTGATCTTTCCTAAACTTAAAATATCCTACTGTTCGATTGTTACTATTTATTGACAATTCAAGGAACCTTATAGCTTAAAGTGCTTTCAGACAAGAAAGATAAATTACACAGCCTTATTTAAGCGTAACTTCGGCTTTTGCAGTCGCCATTACACTGACAGCTTTTTATTATGGTTTCAAAGTTTAGTCAACAAAAAATGTTTGGTTCTGCAATAAAAACATAATATTATAAATCTAAATATGCATGAACTTTTATTTTTGTAAGTAAACTACAACACAGGGTCGTTTTGTTTTTTTAACTAATTCCATTAGTGATCCACTATTTCATACACCATCACTTAACGTAATATCTAGCAACAGGAATTTCCATGAATTTTTCGATAACAAAGATGTTTTTATATGAAACAAAGAAGCTGTTATCAGATGACAGTGCCATGTTTCAGAAATGAGTACCAACACTACAAAGAAACTGATACGACGCTCTCTTTATTTTCTTTTAAAGGTTTTATTCACTTTCCGTTTATTCTAAATAAAAATATTATATTCTTGTTGCGTACGTTAGGAAGTTTTCAGTTAAATATGGAATTATTTTTATGATTTATTGCTGATAATCGTTCCCGTTACTTAGAATCTTTGGGGCAGTGGTTAAGGCGCTGACTATTCAAATTTGTAGTCTCCGACTCTTCTCTCGTAATTTCCCAATGAACAAACCAACGAGTTTTACAAATTATGTAAATTAAACCGACTGTTCTAACGGCACAGGAAAACATTGTGAAGAAATCCATATACCTAAGAAGTTATGTTGAGTACAGAGTCCCCAGTCGCATGTGTGGAGGACTAAAGTGCCTAATAACCTCTTTAGTTTACTGAGGCTGATGTCAATGCAGTGGGGTTGTTAAAGCTGTCGTGGACTGTTACTCACCTTGACTTGGTCCTGTTCTCCAGCGTACTCGATGCTCTGGAAGATGGTCCAGGTGTATCGGCGACGCACCTCCATGCGCGCCAGGTATCGCCGGTACCATTGCTGGATCAAGATGGCCGCCTTCATAGCTGGAACATATTAATATTGTTGTTGCTATTATCAATGGACAGGTTACATCACAGCAAACTTTAGGAGCTTTACGAGTGTTTGCCTGCGTCTGTTTTTTCAGAAAACTATAGTCCCAGTTCTTTCAAGCGTCGAGTGAATAGTTATCTCGTGGATAGACGTGTAACACCTTCGTCTTCATCGTCACTTTCCTTCAGGTGAGATAGAAGACAAACGTCTTATCCTTTTTCAATAAAATAAAATAAAAAATCCCCACCGCTCACCTGACTGTGCTTCGTTAAAAGGGCAGGAATAACCCATCAATTACAGGAACAAAGGCATTTCAAAATGAAACCTACAGTGGGTAAAGCGTTTTTAATCAATATCGTTATTAAAAATGCAAAGAAAAAGGGTTGTGTTTTTTTTAATTTCAATAGCTTGTCCGATTAACCAAGGTATGAACTGCTATTCCCTTCATAATTTTTTTACAGAGTCGAACCCTAATAGTTGGGCTTATCCATGGAATGTTCCCAAACTGCAGACTTTGTATCTTCTGTTTTTGTTATCTGCTATTAGTTCCTTGACGCGGGCTGAAATTCCATTTAGTTTGACCAATGTAGACTACAAAAATGTAAATTCAAAATATTCTTTTTCTTCAGTCTTCTACGCAGACTGTGAAGATAATTGAATGTTTTCATATTTGTCAATTTGTTGCCTGTAACCTTAGGTACCTGTGACCACGAGAACTCCTAAACTCTTGAGGTACTTGTGAAACGTCGAGTTAAAATGTAAAAAAAAAATTAAACTCGATAAAATCCGGTTAAAAAGTGATTTATTTAATACAGAACTGTTAATAACATTTAAAATCATATTACAGTTTAAATACCACTTGCACGAGTTAGGGTATCTTTTTCACTAAGCCTTTTCGTTATTAACTATGAAATATTTTGGGGATTCCACGGGCTCTCACGTCATTATTATTCAACATAACTTCTACATATTTACGCAGTCCCTATACTTAGGAAAATGACCTGGATCTATGAACTTTAAATTACTAATCCAGGGTCGCTATACCGTAATGTCGCATTACACCTACAAGCTAAAGTAATTACCTAATGTAGTTGCGTAGGAGGAGGCAGCTGGATGTTATTCGTTTAGTAAAAATATTATCATGTTACAAATGTACACTTTTATTAAACCTTGAATTATTAACGTTAACAGTAATTATAAAATAACCAGTAGTATAAAGTGCAGTCATTTACCTCGTTTACTTCATTTCAGCCATTTACTTCATAGGAAATAAACAAATACATGGACATACAATGGACATACCGTAAAATGAGTTTTGACAAACAAATTATCTGTGTGACCTTACTACCACCAACGCCATATAATTAAATAAATCGCAAAAAAATCAAATCGAGGCCTCATCGCGTTACATTTACTTATTTCTAAAATGTTTCTCCCTACCTTTCGTACTTCAAATAAATGCCAATTCATATAGTTCACAGGCCAGAAAGCTGAGCTCAAAGCAGGCGTACTTAAAAATTTAGTATGAATTCTTAATCACGTTTCGTATGAAAGAGACTTGAGGGCCATGAGATTGTCCATAATTCCTTTGTTGATCCACTTTTAAAACCATGGCATTTGGCTAGTCATCAAAATTTTACGCTGAACTTTACGTTCTTTTTATAAAGCTAGATGTACGATTTACGGACCAATAAGTCAATTATTTTCGGGCCACATAGTTAGGAATTCTATCTGGAGAGATTAATAAATTTTATTTATATTTATTCTGTTATTCTAAAAGGAAAGATTTGTTTGTTTATTTGTTATATTAATCCATCATATCTGAACAATTGAAATCATTTCAAAAAATTATTTCACCATTACATAGTACCATTTTCCAGAGTTGACTCTAGTTTATCCCAGAATTCCCGTACTCCAGAAGGCACTTAAGTGAAACCGCGCAGGAGCCTCTTGTTTTGTTTATAAAAGATATCCTGTTGATTCGTCTTAAGTTCAATAAATTTGAAAACCGATGCAGTCAAGGTTAGAGCTGTTCCCTCTACTCATGTTATATTTCAGAAATATCTAGCTGCCGACGAAAATCTAAATAATTGACATGAAAGATTTTGATTTAAGAATACAATCAAACGCACAATACCTTTAAAGTTAGGCAATCTCAGGTATAATTGGTCACAAGTTAACCATTTCACCCGAGGTAACGACGACGCCACGTAAAACCGCGACGTAACTTTTATGGAACAATATAGTTTACGAGAAAAGTTTTATTTAGTCAACGCAAAGGACCAATATAACACCACAATTTGATTGTAATAAAAACATATAAATGATGTTACATTGTGAACGGCATTCCAGGGTTTCAAAATTACTTTTGGAATTACTTCATTCGTTGGGCTTAGATCACAGCAAAGTTGGCGTAGCGCTTTTTTTTTTTTTTTTTTTGTTCCCCTCCGCGGGAAGGGCAGGAGGATAAAAATGCCCTGACGCATACTCTGGCGCGATTCCAAAGTTATGTGGGACTCGTCCCGACGCCTACCAGGACCATACCCACTAAAAACCCCCTGTCGGCTCGTGCATTTTTGCCACTCAGCCTTCATCTGAGCGACGGCCAATTGGAGAAAGAGGCCGCGCTAGCGGGGCCCAGAAGGGGTCACCCGCTGGGATTACATAGCACTGAAGGTGCTCAAAGCACTGAAGGTGCTCAAAGCACTGAAGGTGAATACATAGCACTGAAGGTGCTCAAAATGAAAATCAATAATTAAAACAAAAATTTTAAAAATTGCAAAATAAAATTGAGTTAATTCGCATTTACGTTAGAATTAGGATTTACGTTAGAGTTAGAATTTACGTTAGAATTAGAATTTGCGGCCAGAAGGGCCTCGAGATCGCGTGACAGTCTGGTGGATGAGTACGCTTGTGCATTTCTAGGCCTAGCGACTTTGAACTTCGAGTCTAACACAGGAGCAGCATATGAGACCGAATCACGAACTAGAGGATTGGGATGGGTTTCGGAGCGTTTGAAAAACGCTTCAGAGAGTGTTTTGAGATGTTGTTGCACTGTTGGCAGTTCAAGATCTCTATGCAAGTCCGCGTTACGCACGTACCACGGTGCGCCTGTGGCCCGGCGGCAAAAGAGGTTTTGAACTACCTGCAGTTTGTGCAGGAGGGAGGGTTTGGCGTGGGCAAAGATTGGCGAGGCATACGTCATGACGGGTCTAACGCAGACCTTGTAAAGTGTACGTTTGTTTCTGAAGGACATTTTACTTTTTCTACCTAACATGCTATTTAGGCGGACTAAATAGTGACGAGCGAGTTTCGAAACTCTTTCGACGTGTGGCTTGAAAGAAAGCGTCGGATCTAATGTGACGCCTAAGTATTTAGTACTGCGCTTCCAGGGGATGGGAATGCCTAACATTCGAACGTGGGGATCGCCATCGGGACGACGGCGTTTGTGGTCGAAGCGCATCGCAGAACTCTTTTCAGGGTTCACATCGATGCGCCATTTTTGAAACCATACACCAAGGGCGTTTACGGCCTTTTGGAGTCTGGTTACAAGGTGCCCAATACCGTGACCTTTGGTATAGAGTAGTATAGAGAAGCGTGCCTTCGTGTTTAAATCGAAATGTACGGTCTTTGAGAAACGACGCTATTAACCTGACTAGGCGATCCGGTAAGCCTATCTTGTAGAGTTTATAAACGAGACCGCTGTGCCAGACTTTATCGAAAGCCTTGGCTACGTCAAAGAAAACCGCGACCGTTTTATAACGACGCGGATAGAAACCGTCAAGTATATACTCGACGATTCGGTGGACTTGCTGAGGGCAGGAGTGTTTAGCGCGAAAGCTGAACTGATGGGGAATAATGAGAGGATCGCCAACCGTTGGAAACAGATGGTTCCGCATTCGAGAGAGTATGACTCTCTCGAGAAGTTATACATTGCCTTGAGGAGGCTGATGGGTCTGTGATTAGCCGGGACGTTCAGAGGTTTGCCCGGCTTGGGAATGCCTATGACTGTCGCTTCTTTCCAAGCTTTTGGAAAGTAGCTATGGTCGAAGCAGGCATTGAAAATGATAGCTAACAAGGTAAGCATCTGTTGCGGTAGGTGCTTAAGTGCGTGGTTGGAAATTCCATCCGCACCCGGAGCCTTTTTGGACTTTTGATTTCTAATGAGAAGCAAGATTTCGTCATTAGAGACTGTGACAGGGTCGGCGATGATGGGGAGAGAGTCTCTGCGAAGGACTTCGTCCTCCACCGCCTGGATGTGTGAGGGATCAGCAGGTTGCGTGCTGGGCGAGCATTGTTCGGCAATGCTGTCGGCGAAGCATTCGGCTTTCTCTTCGACTTCGAAGGCAGTAGTGCCATCGGGACGAGTGAGAGGAGGAACGTGAGAGACGGTGTCTACGCGTAAGGCTCGGGCCATGCTATAGTACGCTTGGTGGGACGGAGAGATATTCGCCATGAGATCGTTCATCTGAGCGTCTCGGAGTTCCGCGAGGCAAGACCTAACTTTACGTTGAAGCTGATTCGCAGCTGTTCTATAGGCGGGCGTGGGATATTTCTTGGCTCTCCGGAGAGCCGCGTTTTTAGCTTTAATAAGATTGCTAACGGCTAAGGGAAGCGTGGGTTTGCCTTGCTTAGCAACCTTTTCGTTGTCACTGATGGCTGAGTTGATAGCATCAGTGAGAGAATTTACTAATGAATCGATTTTATCCGGGCTATCTAATTGTTCGAGAGAGATCGCGAGTGGAGAGTTTGGAGCCTCTAAGGCTGAAACTAACGTATTTTTAAAACCTTTCCAGTTGGTAAAGGTCTTAGGAGATGAGACGTTATCGTTCGGCGGTCCTAGCACGAGGGAAACGGGGCGATGGTCGGAGCCTAGGTCATCGAGCGGTTCGATAGACCTTAGATCAAGATTGATTCGCTTGATAATTGCAAAGTCGAGGATGTCAGGAGAGTAGGACGGGTTGTTGGGATAGTGAGTGGGAGTGATGGGGGATATGACGTCTAGGTCAAGGGAGTTAGTGATGTCGAGGAGAGCGATGCGCAGGCGGAACGGCCGGACGCTGCCTCCAAGACAGAGCCGGAGTAGGCGTCGGCTGAACGGGCTTTGCTTTCGGGGGACCCCGGTTGCGCAGCGGCGGGAAGTTAGCGGGAGTGAGCGGCGGCGCCGGTTTAGGCGCGACCCTCTTGGCGGTGGAGCGCGGAGCACGCGGGCAGCCCCTGTAGTTAGCTGTGTGACCAGACTGGCCGCACAGCACACAGGCAGGGGGGGAAGTGGATTCGGGAGTGCGAGTGCACTCCTTCGTAAAATGTGGATCCAGGCACTTAATGCACCTGGGGGGAGCTGAGCAGTTAGCCGCTGCGTGGCCGTAGAGCTGGCAGCGGTGGCACTGCCCAGGGTGACCGCGGGGGTTGGGACGCTCAACAGAGATATTTGAGAGTCCGCAAATTGTGCGAGCCTCTCTAAAGATCTCCCTCGAGTTGGGAGTATTCGACAAGATAACTAAAGCTAACGGAAAGCGCCTACCGCGGTTAGAGTGCATCTTGTGCACTGCTTCGGCCGGGAAACCCTGGGACTTAAGGTCCTCGAGGATTTCTTCATTCGCGAGCTCGAACGGGACGCCCCGTAGTACTGCGCGGATCTTACGCTCCTCCGGGAGGGCGTAGGTGTGGTACGCGATTTGATTTAACCCGAGCAACCTGGTAAACGCGCGGAAGTCGTCGACGGTCGCTACTTGGATTTTGATTGTATCGCCAGCGTTGGCGGCTTTTAAGTAATTAATTTTGTGCTCTTTGCACAAGTTAGAAACCGCGGTCCAGCGCGTTTTTTCACGCAGGAAGACGGGCGGAGGGAGCTGAGGTTTCGGCGGGACGGGAGCGCAGCGCGTCGCTGGCTTCGATGGGACCGACGGAGACGCGGTAACTTCGAGCGATTTTGACGGCGCGGGGGCTGGTGTTGAAGACACCGGGGTTGGCTCGGGTGTTGAAGACACCGCGGCCTTTTTCGAACGCTTCTTAGAGCGTTTGGCAACTAATTGGAACTCGGGCTCTGGAGAGCCGGTTAGGGTGGCGGCGACCGACGAAGCTACGGACGCGGCGGAGTCTGAATCGCTCCCGGGAGCGGTACGCTTCCTACGAGATGAGCGCGAGGATGAGACCGACGCGCAGTCCATATCGGATGGAACGGGAGACGCGGGAGAGCTATAGACCTGAGGGGTCTGGACGTTAGAGGCCTGAGAGGCTGGGGTTGGGGCCTGAGGGGCCGGGGACGCGTTAAGCGCTAGTACAGCTTGCGTAAATATGTCGTCAGAAATTGAAACACCCGACGCGGCGAGTGCTTGGGCGAACGCCTTCGCAATGTTAATGACGATTTGCTTATCCATTTGGGAAGGGGTTGGGACAATAATGTGTAAAAATATAAGTATAATAAAAGATGCCTAGTTCCTAAAAAACCTAGCAAAAACCTAGCGGCAAACCTCCCTACCAGCGGTAGGGGGGCTGGGGAGAATAACTTAAAACTAACCGTAGTACGCCGAAGGCCGCTACCTAGAAACCTAAAAAAAGGGTACGCAGGTAAAGAGTTGACCGCGTTAGGGTCAACCTTTACCGACAGAAAGGACAAATACACACGAAAACACACAGATATGATAGAAATAAATATGAAATAGGAGAAAATAAATAAAATAGAGAAGAGAAATAAATAAAAATAAAAAGGACTGGTTCAGTACAAATTCGTTGTCACCGTTAAGTATCCTTTGCACTGAAACCAGACTACTTACGCTGGGCACAACACTGCACTCAGCACAAGCACAACACTACTTAGCACAGCACTTTGAAGACTAAGGGGCTTAGTCGCAAAGAAAAATCGCACTTCGAAAGCACTCAGATGGAGTAGAAAGACCTTGAAAACCGTAGCACGGAATCAACACGCTAGACTGTGACGTCAGTAGACTGAGCGCCACGGAATGGCGGGAAGGGACCGATCAACGGAGAACTGGGTCTTGCACGTCCGCACCGCGTGGCGATCGGAGCGAGAATGTTGGCGTAGCGCAGCTGCCATTGTAAAGATATATTCTTAACGTGGATATATTTTTATTAATTGTCAAGTATAAGATATGTTATTAAATGAATTGTTATCAGAGATTAATATATTAATTATTAAAATAAACCTTTAATATTAACCTTTAAGTTTTATTTATACTTTATGCGACTGACTGGCTGACTCTTCAACTGATTATTTCCACAGCGTCACTTCTCATGAATACACATAAACACGTTAAATGTGATATTTTTATGACTATATATCTACGCAACTGAAGCGTCGCGAAGTTTCCATCTCACATGTTGAATTTCTAACGTCCAAAGTATGTTACTTTTTTTGTTATGCCCTGCGTTTCTTGTTATTTCAAACAAAAATCATCGTGATGATTTCTTAAAAATATTTTAAAAGAAATATTGATATCTTGGTTGGTCGATGGCTGATATCAGCCACATCATTTTTACCAAATACGATTCTGCCGCAAATGATGTGGCTGTAAACTATAGTGTGTAAACTGTAAACTTTCTGTTAGTATAAACCGCGTTGAAATCCGTTGCGTGGTTTAAAAAAAGAACCGGACCATCAGACAGAGTCAACAAAACGACTTTTATTTAAACTATTTAGTGATTGTGATGCGATAAAAATTTGTTTAGATTAAGTTATATGAATAAGATACTAAAATGTGCATGTTTGATATTAAAATACGGGGACTTATAGCAGCTAATAGACCGTCATCGCAGGATCATCGCTGAAAGTCAAAAAAGACCTCGCATTGGTATTGCTAGTATGTCTACCGATTCTGAAGACCTGAATACCTGTTACCAGACAGCAGCGTGTTGAACTGGCTCTACTATTTAACCTTGTGTGGTTTAAGGGTCAATAATTTTTTTTAATGAAATTATTGTAAATTTTCTTATTGTTTTAACTTTACTATTTAAAATTTACAAAGGTTGGGTTTAAAAAATCTATGAGGGTACAACAATGTTGCGAAATTGTTGCGAAGTCAGGATTTATTTGAATTCTTGTTACTTGCTATACTTTGCACATTATATTTTAAATGAGATAGTTAAACAAGCATAAATCGTTCCTGTAATGTTGAAATGTACTTACGTATTTGTATTAAATTTTACGCAAACCTAGATTTTATCAATTTACACGTGTTATCTTATGGATATAAACTAAACGATTAAAGTTTAAAAATAAAAACGTATCATATAACTATAAAATAACCCTAGAAATATTATTAGTTTAGATTCATGAACCACAAAATGGGTAACGTCTAAATCCACAAAAAAGCGCGATTTTGTAGAAAGTCAAATATTAATGACCTTCATAAAAATTTATTTTATAATTTATGATATAGTCAAATAAATACACGGAGAATATTATAATTTTATCAAATAAGTTTTTTTAAACTGGATATTTTGACAGATTGTTCGTCATTAGGTTTAGGATCTCCCTCGGGGGTTTTAAACTGATTCTCTTTTTATTGAGAGAGCATCATGTGTCAGAAAGCTTATGTTGGAATTGTGGCGGTGTTTCATGTAGGGAATGTAATATACTTATGTAAACTCTGTCTCTGAGTAGTGAGTTTATACTACGAACTATGAGCTTGTCATTATTATTCAAATAAGTTTTGACTGCCTGTTTGGTATGGAGGTAAGGAGCCTTGCCTTTCATGCCAGAGGTCCCGGATTCGAATCCTGGTAGGAGCAGATATTTTATCATATTTGCTTTCTAGTCATGGATGTGTATGTTTGTTTATTTAAGTTTATTTCTAATATTTATATTTAAAAAAAAATCCATGTGTGTTTATATATTTCTTAAGTTTATTTATCCGTTATCTAGTATCCATAACACAAGTTCATAATGATACTTAATTTGGGCTAGATAATGTGGTGATCTTTATTTTTTTTAATATAATTATTTATTAATTTTATTTGGAATTGCCTTTGTTCCTGTACTCACTGGTTGTTTCTCCCCCGAAAAACAAAATTCGCAGCTGTATACAGCTTTGTCTTTTGGTAACAAAGAACTGAGCTCAAAATGAAAAGATCAAAGTAAATTTGCATATTCAATTTACCTAAACTGAGAAAAATTTTGTACACGACTGCGCTTCAACTCGCTTGGATATAATCTTGGTTGCTTTAGTTTCAGAAATAAAGTAAGATGAGATTTGAAATAAAGAACTAAAATTATGTACTAGTAACTTGATGAAGTAACTGACTAAATTGTAATTGACTAAAGTCTTTACCATATCTGATACAGATACCATTATCTTAATAATTTCCTCTAAATTTTTATCTGTATTTTCTGCCTATACTATGTAACTTGTTTACGTCTGAGTTTTTTTTTTTTTTTTTTTTGTTCCCCTCCGCGGGTAGGGCAGGAGGATAAAAATGCCTTGACGCATACTCTGGCGCGATTCCAAAGTTATGTGGGACTCGTCCCGACGCCTACCAGGACCATACCCACTAAAAAACCCCTGTCGGCTCGTGAATTTTTGCCACTCAGCCTTCATCTGAGCGACGGCCAATTGGAGAAAGAGGCCGCGCTAGCGGGGCCCAGAAGGGGTCACCCGCTGGGATTACATAGCACTGAAGGTGCTCAAAGTACTGAAGGTGAATACATAGCACTGAAGGTGCTCAAAATGAAAGTCAATAATTAAAACAAAAATTAAAAAATTGCAAAATAAAATTGAGTTAATTCGCATTTACGTTAGAATTAGGATTTACGTTAGAATTAGAATTTACGTTAGAATAAGAATTTGTGGCCAGAAGGGCCTCGAGATCGCGTGACAGTCTGGTGGATGAGTACGCTTGCGCATTTCTAGGCCTAGCGACTTTGAACTTCGAGTCTAACACAGGAGCAGCATATGAGACCGAATCACGAACTAGAGGATTGGGATGGGTTTCGGAGCGTTTGAAAAACGCTTCAGAGAGTGTTTTGAGATGTTGTTGCACTGTAGGCAGTTCAAGATCTCTATGCAAGTCCGCGTTACGCACGTACCACGGTGCGCCTGTGGCCCGGCGGCAAAAGAGGTTTTGAACTACCTGCAGTTTGTGCAGGAGGGAGGGTTTGGCGTGGGCAAAGATTGGCGAGGCATACGTCATGACGGGTCTAACGCAGACCTTGTAAAGTGTACGTTTGTTTCTGAAGGACATTTTACTTTTTCTACCTAACATGCTATTTAGGCGGACTAAATAGTGACGAGCGAGTTTCGAAACTCTTTCAACGTGTGGCTTGAAAGAAAGCGTCGGATCTAATGTGACGCCTAAGTATTTAGTACTGCGCTTCCAGGGGATGGGAATGCCTAACATTCGAACGTGGGGATCGCCATCGGGACGACGGCGTTTGTGGTCGAAGCGCATCGCAGAACTCTTTTCAGGGTTCACATCGATGCGCCATTCTTGAAACCATGCACCAAGGGCGTTTACGGCCCTTTGGAGTCTGGTTACAAGGTGCCGAACACTGTGGCCCCTGGTATAGAGTGCGGTGTCGTCAGCAAAGAGGGCGAGTTCGACGCCTTTCGGCGGGATGGGAATGTCGTTGGTGTACACGGTGTACAGCAGAGGGGCGAGGACTGAGCCTTGAGGGACTCCAGCCTTTATGGGACGAGGTGCAGAAAGCGTGCCTTCGTGTTTAAATCGAAACGTACGGTCTTTGAGAAACGACACTATTAACCTGACTAGGCGATCCGGTAAGCCTATCTTGTAGAGTTTATAAACGAGACCGCTGTGCCAGACTTTATCGATAGCCTTGGCTACGTCAAAGAAAACCGCGACTGTTTTATAACGACGCGGATAGAAACCGTCAAGTATATACTCGACGATTCGGTGGACTTGCTGAGGGCAGGAGTGTTTAGCGCGAAAGCCGAACTGATGGGGAATAATGAGAGGATCGCCATCCGTTGGAAACAGATGGTTCCGCATTCGAGAGAGTATGACTCTCTCGAGAAGTTTAGACATTGCCTTGAGGAGGCTGATGGGTCTGTGATTAGCCGGGACGATCAGAGGTTTGCCCGGCTTGGGAATGCCTATGACTGTCGCTTCTTTCCAAGCTTTTGGAAAGTAGCTATGGTCGAAGCAGGCATTGAAAATGATAGCTAACAAGGTAAGCATCTGTTGAGGTAGGTGCTTAAGTGCGTGGTTGGAAATTCCATCCGCACCCGGAGCCTTTTTGGACTTTTGATTTCTAATGAGAAGCAAGATTTCGTCATTAGAGACTGTGACAGGGTCGGCGGTGATGGGGAGAGAGTCTCTGCGAAGGACTTCGTCCTCCACCGCCTGGATGTGTGAGGGATAAGCAGGTTGCGTGCTGGGCGAGCATTGTGCGGCAATGCTGTCGGCGAAGCATTCGGCTTTCTCTTCGACTTCGAAGGCAGTAGTGCCATCGGGACGAGTGAGAGGAGGAACGTGAGAGACGGTGTCTACGCGTAAGGCTCGGGCCATGCTATAGTACGCTTGGTGGGACGGAGAGATATTCGCCATGAGATCGTTCATCTGAGCGTCTCGGACTTCCGCGAGGCAAGACCTAACTTTACGTTGAAGCTGATTCGCAGCTGTTCTATAGGCGGGCGTGGGATATTTCTTGGCTCTCCGGAGAGCCGCGTTTTTAGCTTTAATAAGATTGCTAACGGCTAAGGGAAGCGTGGGTTTGCCTTGCTTAGCAACCTTTTCGTTCTCACTGATGGCTGAGTTGATAGCATCAGTGAGAGAATTTACTAATGAATCGATTTTATCCGGGCTATCTAATTGTTCGGGAGAGATCGCGAGTGGAGAGTTCGGAGCCTCTAAGGCTGAAACTAACGTGTTTTTAAAACCTTTCCAGTTGGTAAAGGTCTTAGGAGATGAGGCGTTATCGTTCGGCGGTCCTAGCACAAGGGAAACGGGGCGATGGTCGGAGCCTAGGTCATCGAGCGGTTCGATAGACCTTAGATCAAGATTGATTCGCTTGATAATTGCAAAGTCGAGGATGTCAGGAGAGTAGGACGGGTTGTTGGGATAGTGAGTGGGAGTGATGGGGGATATGACGTCTAGGTCAAGGGAGTTAGTGATGTCGAGGAGAGCGATACCGCTGGTGTTAGTCGATAGGCACGTCCAGTCAGTATGTTTGGAGTTAAAGTCTCCGAACATAATGACTGAAAGGCCGAGGGCGAGAATGGCCTCAAAGTCGCTGCGGATTGGTCTGGTACCACTAGGTATGTAGATTGAAGCTATGATGATGGTCGGATGACCAGTCATAGCCAATCTACACACAGTGGCTTCCATGTTGAGGAGAGGAGGAGTAGGGAGAGGACAGCAGTGGAAGCCTCTTTTGAAATATATAGCGGTGCCGCCGAAACCGTCGGAGTTGGGCCTATCGTTACGAATAAACGCGTACTTAGTTATAGCGAATCCCCTGGAGCGGTTTGGAGTAAGCCATGTCTCCTGGAGAAGGAATAAGTCAGGTTCTTTGTTCTGAAGGAACAGTTTGATTTCGGGAAGGTTGGTGTTAAGGCTACGAGCGTTAAAAGATACTAGGGATAAGCCCTTGGGTTTAATACGACTGGACGCGGGATTCGCGGGTCTAGACATTATAATTTATTATTTACGAATTTATAAATTATAAAAGAATTTACAACGAACTTAGGAGCGAGTGATGCTCGGCTAACGCGAATAAACGCTCTTGAGGAGAGCGGGCGGCTCGCAGTTTGCGTGCGAGCACGGAAATTTCGTTAATATCGACGTTTTGAATAACGTCGAATACGGTCTTCATGTCCTCAGCCAACGACGACTGAGGTGCGGATGACGGAGAAGGACGCGGCCCTACGGGAGCTACGGGAGCTGGGATGGGTCGGGAAGGTGCAGCCTTCAATTCTTCATTATCAACCGTGGTCTACGGCCGTCCACGAGGCTTGTTCTGCAGGTCGAAACTTCCAGAACGAAAACGTTAGAACCAAAAACGCACTGTGTTTTCTTTTGCGACACCGCCGCCATACACAACATTAATACTTGGAGCTGTTTCTGCAGCACAGCCACGGTGGAACTCGTTCTCGTAAATATATAGGGATATTTCAAGTTTTCTATTTTGTAAACTAAGTGATGCAAAGAAAAAACCAAAAAAGGAAAATACAATTTCATTCACGGTTTTCGAAACAAAAATGAGTGAGTAAATAGAGTAAATTGGAATTCTTAACCAAAGAGGAGATAATACAGATCAAAGTGGCAAGTACGACAAAACGCCAATTTTCTAATATTATCGTATGTATGGTATCGTATTGTCATTTCTTCGAATCATTTGTAAAAGTCAAGTATACTGCGTATATATTAGTTTGCATATATTTATATATCATGAATATTCTATTTATATGTAGATATATAGTGTATATTCATATAAATATACACAATTTTTAATGAATTAATATCAATACAATAAAAATTAATTAGCATTTGTTTATAGTATTTATCATATGTATAACAATATATATTTAGTACACACTAAATTTAAAATATTATTCACACTCTCCAGACTTTAGTCTGTTGGAAGAGACATCTTTAAAAAATAAGCAGTACCTTTGTACATTAATTAGTAACTAATTTTTATACTTAAATTAAAAGCTGTGTGAACATGAATTATTAAATAAATAAATAAAGTAACAAAAAATTTTGAAAATTTTTTATGTAAAAATCCTGCTATTCACATGTAACCTATACCTTTATTACCATTGACTTAGTGCACAAATTCAAAAAACTATCCATTCAGATACAGTCGTATACAATCAAAATCGAGATCGAAGTCTACATTTTTATCATAAAATAATATCTATATAAAGAGACGTACAATATATAAACTCCGTTAACGTTGCGCTGCCTACGCTTACAGATCGCTCGCATGATTCCGAACCGTTTATTGCATGGATTTATGATTTACCTTCATAAACTGGCAGATAAAATATATCTTATTTGGTGTATGTTTTGTAACTATTCTTCTTTTTTGTTATTGTTTCAGAAGATTGACCCGATTCTTTTTAGTAAGTACATACACAAATAATCGAAAGCTTACATTCGCAACCTACTTACCACCAATAATAAACTTTGCACCAATTGTCTTGACAAAATATGATTTAGTTATAATAACTACAGTTACATTACAATATCAGATCAATATCATCTAAATAAGCTTATTGATTTTGTAATTTTTTTGGTTATTTGATTTGATACGTCCTAATACAGACATCTGAGACCCTACCGACTTTTTCTTCAAAATGACCTAGCACTCAAACTTCTGCTAGTTATTGGGATGTGGTTTGGTAAACATTATATTACTGGAGTGTGCCCGTAACGAAGCAGTTAGATGAGATGTTTTTTACCATTCGACTCTGTTGGCATATTATGTTCTTTTGTTTTATCGTCACCTCTATTTACAGAAGTACGCGGATATTATATAAATTATTCCAAACAGCGTTAAAAGCTACATCCTAAGAATAATTTTGTGGTAGTATAAGTTGGTGAGTACAGTATGGGAGTAAGAAGTTATGCAATAAACTTTTACGAAGCAATTTAACATGACATGTTTTCATCATTTATTGGTATAAATGCAGAAGTAACACAATTTTTTTTATTTTTTATTTTCATGCTTTTTGTTGATGTGAAACATCAATTGCGGTGGGACGGAACGTTAGGTGACGCACGTAGGACGCACGCTTGGCCTGCGTGTTATATCCGTTCATGCATATTCGATCCAAAATATGTTCACTGTTTCCCATTGGCAAGGCGGCCCGCAACGTCCCGTTTTTTTTCTAATTCACGTTTAAACGCTCAAACTTTTAATACCATAGATACGGGCTAAGAATTACAATTTCTAGACGATATTTATTAATCATAATAGACGATGAATAAAATAATATATCAAATTATTTTTTTTATTGAGATATCTTATTGACATCACGACTAGTCATTGAAATATGCTAGTTAGGCACTACTAATGTATGGTAAAAGTATGCTGTCATCGTTAAATGGCGTGCACCACAAACTACAAATTCATAGTCTTGACTGGAAATTGAACCCTCGACATTTTGATTGAAAAATATAATCTGGACTGTAGCAAAATCAGAGAAGTTGTATGACACTAACTAGAGCATAGACTAACTTTTACAAAATCTCAATGAACTCAGCACCAGATTGACAGATTCCTCAAAATGCCTACTAATAGTTTGTTTATAAATTATCTATACATTTTTAACACATATATAAATTTTTTGCATTTTGGCCCAAGGTTATATGAAAGGGCTTCGATGGATTATGTTTCTGTGATCAAGGCATGATAGTAATCTTCTTAGACTTTTGATTACCTACTACTTAAGCTGTGTATATTTTCAACAGTATAACAAAACGAAAGCAGTATTTGGTTTACGATCACGATAGTCATGCTTGGTAAAACCCAGTCCAAAAGTTTTGATGAAATTTCTTTCTGTCTTCCATTTCAATAATTTTGTTACTACAAACTTTATAATTCATTTGTAAGAAGAATCCGCCCTGCGAGCGAGTCACGTACTTTAATATTTTATAGAG
Source organism: Marasmarcha lunaedactyla (assembly GCA_923062675.1). NCBI lineage: Eukaryota > Metazoa > Arthropoda > Insecta > Lepidoptera > Pterophoridae > Marasmarcha > Marasmarcha lunaedactyla. The sequence continues at coordinate 9,509,684 of OV281343.1, read as the reverse complement.
ACTAGTAGGACTAGAATCCTACATTAACGGAATTATAATTAAGAAATTATTTTTGAATGATAATTTCGTTTTATTCAATGAATATTATTAATTATAGGTGTTTGATTAAATTTTATACTTGTAGCATGTGAGTTACCGTGGGTTTGTTTTGTTTTGGGAGTTTTATTGGCACATTTACCAAAATATATCGACGTAATCAAGATTCTTTCCATATTAGATATTCTACGTTTTAAAAGTCTTTTTTATTATTATCATCTTACTGATTTACTTTTTTGTGGAATATATTTTCTAAGATTTCGTTAAGATATTATATTTGTATTAGTATAAGAGTGCTTGTTTTGGTTTCGAATAAACTATTTCAATTTAGTTGTAGCTGGCAAACCAGATCGCGAACACAAGCAGATGGTATCTACGCCAATAAACATTAATAATCGAAGGTAACATATAAATTATATTGTGACAATGATTTATGGTTTGTAAGCTGCAATTAGAGATGCCTTTGTTACCGCTATCGCACCGACTGTTCGTTCCCTGATACGGGTACACAACGACAGCCAGGTGAGATCTAAAAAATCCGGTAGTTTCTAACTCCTACGTATTCTATAAGCATTACTAAAAATTAATTCGGGTTGATTGGTTTGGTACTATCTGATCAAAGGCGTAATATAAAGTGCTCAAAGATATTTGCACACAAAAATGTGCTTTAATTAATATAGCAATATAAAAATGTAACATAAAAGTACCGCAGTATTGGAATGTATTTGTTTAAATGTATATGTATATAAACGAAAAAAAAAATGATTTATTATAAGTCAGTTTGATCACATGTACCTACTAAACATAAAATAAACGAATGACTTTTAAAAACCTTAACTATAAAACGACAAATAAAACTTATTTTTTCTCTGTGGAAATAAACTATTGAGAAATGAATGCTAAATGGTGGAAAATTGGAAATAGCTATAACTTAAATTTTCTTAACTTTGTGATAACCGGCAATCGAGCTCACGATCTGCCCGATGGCAAGTAGCATCGTTCCTCATATACATCATTAATCGAAGATGTTTATTGAAGACTAATGATGCGTTGTCGACCGTAGGATCAAGTTAAAATTGTCTTTGTTCCAGTAATTCAAAAGCCGCACTCGGTTTGTTTTGTCCCGTCAACAGATACATTGTAATTTTCTCGTACTATAACTTAAGCGTCTTACTAATTCGCTGGTAGACACATTTTAACTTTATCAAACACATACCAATAACAAATACTTACTTCTTTCCGCCTTAGTCATGCTCACATCCTCTCTCCTCCAAAACTTCAGCAACGGAGCAAAGGCCTTCATTGTGCACTCTCCATTCAGAAGTCTCTTCCCCAGTTTTTTAGGAACCTCCTGCTCTATCTCGGAGCTGCGGCACGAAGAGGAGTCGTCACCTAGGGACCGGGTGCGCCGAGCGCCGCCGAAGCTCACGCAGCCGCAGCCCTCGCCTAGCGAGAACATGCTGTTCTTCTGCTGTCGGTGCTTCTTCTTTTTATCTCTTCGTTTCCGACATTTCAGCTTGTTCTGTCGTGACTTTGGAATCGTGGCAGGAGTTTCAGCTTGGGGTGGGGAATACGTTTTTCATCGGATAGTTTTTAAACAGTTGCCTGTAACAAAAGAAAATTATGTTATAGACAAATATAATTAATTGCAACTCCATTAAAATGTGTGTTTTTCTTTATTGGTTTAAATATTGTTTACAACTTCATTGTAAATCTAAATGTTTTCAATTCAGTCTTCGAAACTCACAAATGGGTGTTAATATTAAATATTTCTACTTTCACATTTTAACTCAACGTTGCGGTACCGTATTTGCGAAAGACAGTATAAAAAGAGTTTTATAAAAGTATGTAGCATATATTAAAGGTCTTTTTTGTACTTCTCAAAATGTTACTTCATTGAATGTATAATTGTGCAAATTCATTGCAAAAAGTTACCATAAACGTAATATTTTGATTTGTAAGTTCTTTTATATGTATAATTTTTTTTTATGATTCGAGTTTGTAAGTTAACTTGGAGATTAAGATAAATTTTGATTCAATGAAAAACTAGTAAGGCCGCAACTCAGATTCAATTATATGTAGGTATATGGAAGAGGACCCTGCGTGGTTCACATGAAAGATTCCTGCCAATGTATTTATGATATTATTTACTTAGTAATACTTAGATGCAGAGTGCCTGACAGAATAAGATTACCGACCATGACAGATACCTAACAAAGTTTTCTGTGGTTTTGTTAATGCAATTAACGAAAGGGGAAAGATGGTATAAACAGTCTTGTATTTTTCATGGTTTGAGTTACGATGCGAGTTTGTCATATTGTATACATATATGAGAATATATATTGTAAATATGTTAATGGTAATATAATGCGAAGAACAATACTTTTTGATTGAAATGGCAAAATTAAGCCAAGAAATAGTTTTTACGATTCTCATGAAAATACTATTGCTATTTAGACCATCAAACTGCACTTTTGTCATTCCTTGCTATAATTTGCCGAAATGTATATTCTCTGTTGGACCCATAATGACCACGTTGACTTGGTTGTATTCATAATACGGGGATAATAACGGGACGGATTAGCCAGTGTAATTTCTTGAACAAAGGCAATCCTAACTGCCTACGGTTGGCAACGGACCTTTAATCGAGAATCAATAAATAACTATATTTATGTACTGTTTATCTTATACAAGTATATCAGTACCACATAATACGATTAATAATGTCTATGGATCAGATGGATTCGCGTGCTTGTTTTGCCGGGTAGGTACAAATAAAAAAAAAACTAGACCAAAAATGTATGCAAGTACATGTATTGTATAAGCACCTCTAGCACAGACCTCTAGTACTAATTCATATTTGTGTTTAAGCTCGTCGTTATTACCTGAAAAATCGATTTAATTGTTGTGATTTAGATCATCAACTGAATAACCAAATATTAAGACCTATATTTGTTTATTTACTCACATAACATAATGGAACATTATTTAGATAGAGTGACTGTCTTGACGTACATTTCAAACACATCGGTATTTCCGACTTGAAATTTGCAAACATAAACATGAGCCATACTGTATTTTCATTTAGGTTTCACATATGGTACATTTAGGGCAAAAATATGACGTAGATTGTGTGTCTGTTGTATTATTTATGACAAAAAAATCATTTATAAAAGCATGAATATAGATAAATACTGCGCCCAGTTCAAAACTTTAGTATGTACCGAGTTAGTCCGGATTAAATATGTCAGTTAAGATTTTATCAAATAATACTCTTAATCGTACTCTTCTATACTCAAATAGTACTCTTGTTTTGCGAATTAACCAGTGGGCAAAAAATTAATTCTCATAACTTGAGCTAAAACCATCGGAGTAAAACTAATTACGTGAATTTGACGGTTTGTTTAACTAATTACGTGAATTTGACGGTTTTTTTTCTAAGATACATTGGTAGTAACGTTAGCCATTTCTAGTCCTTTTTGGTGGTCTATTATTTACAGATTAAATCATTTTTATTTTGCGTTTAATTACCCATAACAAGCAGCTGGATTTCATATAGGTTTATTATATTGTAGACTTTACCTTTGACCTTCACAGCTAAACAAAAGTAATTGTAAGCCAATTATACGAAGTGTAAATGCTTTCTTGTAGCAAATAATTTGTTAACGAAACAACTAGAAATCTACAATATAATTCATATATATCGCCTGCACAACCTTACATTAAAGTGTTCACAGCAAATGTGGTGAATGCAGGGAGGCAACTAGGAGGACCAACAGGAGGCAACGTTTCGAGCATAGCATAGCAAACGTTCGACGTTTATCCAGCCTCGTGTTAAGGTGTTTTCGTGCTGCAAAGCGAGAGCAAACAGTAACCTAACGTAGACAAGATTTACAAATCTACGAACAAACAAGTAACATTTTGAATATGGAACATTGAGCTTGGATATTCTTAACGTTAAAAAATTTATGAATTTAAATTGACACTTCATTGTAAAAAAGACACTCGTTGTCAATAAAATTAAAATTATAAGGTTGATCAAACACAAGTGTATTTTTAAGGTTGCCATCTAAATAAGGGTAGGGTTTTTTTTTGCTGCCGAAGCACCCTCTTGGGAGGGAGGTGGAAGATGCGTCATGCATACCGCCGCAGGCAACCGACTTCCGCGACGGTGATGTGGAACTCACCAGAGTGGCACCTACCCACTAAAAACCACCTAAACGGCTGTAGCATGGGAATGCTGTCAGCCTTCATCGGAACGACACCCGGGTAGGGAAAAGGGTGCGCAAGAGTAAGGGTAGGTTGCCATTTGTAATGTATAAGAAAACTAATATTTACGAATCAACCAATAATTTCAATCTGAGTTTGGCCTGATCAAATATTTCAGTTTCACATGAAGAATACTGTATCAAAGACTTAACTAACAATTCGTTTTCCTAACTGAAATAAGTTCTAATATCAACCAATTCAATATTATTTCAAAATTGTATGTAGTTCCTCGCTCGTAGAGAAGAATGAACGCTGGCAAGCGAATTTTGTCCTTAATAGCTTTTGTCGCTGCGTCAAGCTAGATGAAAGAAACTTCTCGCCGATAGTGTGAACCGCCATATTTGTTTGATTAGATAAATATTTGCATTTCTTTTATGTCTTCTACTTTCATCTTGTATGTTAAATATTTAGAAGATGGTTACACTGTGCTGCGGAAGAATTTGATAGTTATGAATCAAATCATGGTTTCAGATAATGATTAAGCACGATTAAGTTAACTTATGAATCAATTTGAGTAAGAATATAAGATAATATAGTTATACTCTTTCTTTATAACATAAAAGCCATTGCATCTATCTTAAAGTTAATAACTGAGGTTTAAAACAAACTTCTAATGGGGACGAAGACGTCGTTACTATTTATAAAATCTCCCGCACACTAACATTAGCTACAGTGTGCGCCATTTCAAATCTAATATTCTAAAATTCTCAGTGACCTTATTAGCTCAGCAGTAAGAGCTAAAATATGACGAGTCTCATTCAGTTGTCCTGCTTTTCAATGATCGGGATGAAGCCCTACTCGAAAAGGGCAAGGTCGAGGGTACATTTTCAGATAATTTGTAAAATTATCGAGTCTCAGCATAAATATTTCTAGCCTTGGCTCTGAAATTTTTTAAATAAACACTTCAGTTGCTTTCTGTCTTGTTTTATGTATTTTGTATTTAATTTTTTGAATAATAAAGTAAAGTGATTTTACCACAACATCTAAATAAGTCCCCAGTTGTAAATAAGACGATCTTAAGGCATAATTTTTGCTGTTTCGGCAATTTTGTTTTTATATTTATTATTTCACATAAATTCGGATGTATATGTATAGTTCAGTTCTCACTTATTTCACATATTATCTCAAAAATCTAAAACAACTAAATACAATATAAAAACATTTCATTAGTTAAGCTATTCAAGATGAACAAATGTACTTAAATTCACTTTTTTCATTCAGTATTAAATCCGGACCGCTTCTCCGTCCTTTAAAGGCCCAGGCTTTTATACAATATACATTACAATTGTAACAGACTGCTCGTAACTTTATTTTTTATGAAGGGATTTATTATTATTATTCGAGAGTAATATGATTTGCATGCCAGTCCACATCCTTTCATTACTTCATAAAAGTCGAATGAGTAGCTCGTAATTGTAAACTTATCTGTTTTAACAAAGTACCAAGGAAACGAATTGTTGTTCGAACAAAGATTTATTTTTGCAAATTCCCGACCAAGTTAATTTGAATTGAAGAAACTTAAAGAATCCAAAGCTGACCTAAGTTATTTAGTTCTGTGTTTCCATAATTAAACATTGCTTGCAAAAAACGGAAGCATTGAGATAGAAAAGAAGGTGTTAGATTCAAAAGTAATGTCTAAACTTACGGTTGTAAAACAGTTACAGACCGTTAAAAGACTTATTAAATAAACTTATAAAGCATTGAATGCTGCAATTAAAAATATGCGTAAAAATGTTTTGCCTAGGAAACTTTAGCTGAAAAGTTCTATTCTTCGAAATTACCAATACTGTTTGATACACATATCACAAAACAATAAAAGTTTTCTTAATTTAGGAATATATTAATGACGTCTTCATAACAGGTCAAATGAATAGCCATCGTCCAAAATAACCAATACTCGACGATTTAATTACTACCAGACTCCCATTTGACGTATCTCTAATAAAATAAATCATAAATAATTTAAAGCGTGGCCTGGCTGCTCTATATTTTCGACAGATCTTTTGTGTGGCAAAACATGACAACTGTCTCGAAATACGCGCAAGATTAGATCACGGTGCTATATTTATAGAAAACATTTTTATCATAGTTATTTCGACTCTTCTGTAGTCTCGGGGCAGAACTTTGTCCTGCTGACTGTTAATTGTGCTAAGAGAAATTTAAGGATAACAAATAAATTTAGAAAATAAAATAAAAAAGACGCACACATAAAAATGATACAGATATTTGCTTAATGAATGCATTAAATTATCTAAGCGTAGTAAATGTATGCTTGATTATACAAGTTCCAGCTGTTTACAAAATTAAGCGCGGCTGTGGGGTTTCCTACATTGGCCAAACTAAACGGAATGTGTCAACCCGCGTTACAGAACACATAGCTAATACCAATAATAGAAGATTAATACAGTCTATAGCTTGTGAATATTCCGTGGATAAGCCTAAACATTATATATAAGGTTTGACTTCGTAAATTTTTTATCAAAAGTAAAACACTTCATATTGAAAATGATTAGAGAGGCCATGAAAATTAAGAAACAACCCAATTTCAATAGAAAAGATGGTTGGAAGCTTTCTGCAATATAGAATCCTATACTAAAACATTGAATCCAGCATCCAACAAGCTTCAAGGTCAATACATTGTCACCACTTTCTGTGTCAATCTTGAACGCCTCGCTCGCAGACAGAGAAACGGATGGAGATGACTGAATGTCTTCATAACTGTCAAGACATGTTTATTATGTGAAGTATTAGAATATTTTCTTAGGGAAAGCTTGTGGTTTATTAAAATATTTATAGCAAGTTCGAAGTCACTGGTTATAAATCGTTTATAAAACTCCTTATAAATATAGTAAACGACAAGGATAGTGATTCATACGCTTTTCAAATTATGCTCGTATGTTCGGTGAGTAATTAACAGTTTTGGTTTTTCATTGGAATGTTCTTCATACGCCTTAAATATGGAAAGATTAAAACTAACTAATTAAAACAAGCCAAACTGTTAAAAACAGAACAAAATTTATGATCTCTCAGCCATTTCCGACTTCATCTCCTATAAGTTTATACATCAACGTTTAACGACTTCGAGCGCTTCAAACTAGCCCGCCGTAAATAAACTGTGCTAAAAAAATATTCCTACTCATAAACATTTATGAATTAAAATCATGTTAAAACATTGTAGAGATATTTATAAAAGATTATTGCTTAAACTCATAGGTACATGCATTTACGATATTGAGGCTCGTGACGTCTCCAGTTACTCTAAAGCGAATATATTACGCATTGTGCCAGTCGCTACTTACGTATTGCGTCACTTCCTGGGGTTAATTGTGCTCCTAAAACAACGTTAAAACAACTAGAGGTAAAGCAAAGAACTTTTCTTAAAATATGTAATTTTTAAACATTTCTTCATCTCATTCAGCTTCTTTGTGAATATTGCGAGGTATTGACGGTAAGACTGTTTTTATTCAATATAACAAGCGTTCTGAGTTCGAATACTGCTAAGTAAATAGTAAGGCAGCGATGCGTAGATGGTTTGAAATATGTGGAAAGCGTAGGTGGAATAAAACAAATAATTTACAATAAGATAAACAAAATGACCAATACATATCATTTGAATAGAGCTGCTGTAATAAGGTTGGTGTTTCTTTTCCTTTTTAAAGAAACCCACGAAGGCACTGAAAAATACTCACTTGAAATAAAGCATATTAAATAGTTTTTATAAAAACTGTTTAAATAAACTTAATGTAATAGTACTCTCAATTTAAAATTACGCAATAACAATTACCCACAGTCACTCACACACCCACCACATTTACACACGGAGAGATTTAGATTATAACCTATAATTAAAATGATGCAAACATTTGAGGGGCGCTGCATGCTGAAGTATAGGATGACTATCAGTTAGCAGCAGAGGTTATAAATTGTCGATACTTTAGTTATAAGTAAATATGCTGTACCATTGCATAAATAAAAAAAATTATCGCCAGACCAACTGTATAGCTCCAAAGTAAGCAGAGCTTGTGTTATGGATGATCAGACAGCGAACTGGGGGGTACCCAGAATAGAAATTTAAACAACCATGACCCAAGAACAAACATCTGTGTTCATCACACAAATTAATGCCCCGACTATGGAGGCGGTTCCAGTCGGTGAACCTGGGACCTCCGGCGTATGAGGCAGGGCTACTACCCACTACGCCACTCGCCCGTCCAATAATTTTTATATGTCTTATAACATTTCAATAAGGATTATTATTGCAGTGTTGCCCAGAAATAATATAAAAAATATGCGTTTTCTGATATTCAATTATCGTTACTTTTAAAGATAAATCTATAAATTCAATGATCTCCATCTGTTTCTCAGTCTACAAGCGTAGCGTTAAGAATTAATACGGAAAGTGCTGATAGGGTTCCAAAACGTCAATATAATCTGGTAAAAAAGAATTTTATTTAATGCAATGAGTCGTGAAAACAAGGAAATACTACATTACGGTATTTTTTGCCATGAAAATATAATTAATTGTTTAAGTTAATTCATTTAATATTATATAACAATTACTAGGTACATAGATTGCCTTTATAAGTCTCATAAGAAACTGTCAACACCTATTACTAAATACTTAAAACATTACTTCTAGTAAAGACTATCTGTTCTCAAAAGCAAAACTGTCTAGTTTAATCCTTTCAAGCGAGTTTCTAAAGTGTTCTCACAACGCAATTACACAGTTTGTCATAACTACGAACTATCGTAACCTGTAATATACACAAACATTATTCGGGACGCAGATAAAGGTGTTCCCGAAAGTTAGCGGCTTGCGACCGACATAATTCTAAACTCCGTGATTCAGATATTGGATCCTCACGATACGTATTCATGTTTACATGATTTAACAATTTTAATAAAGGTGGTTTCTCACTTGATTACATTCGGATTACATTCGTACTTTGTGTCCCTGCACGGTTTTACACGCATAATGCACTTTCTAAATGTAAAACAATTTTAAACATCTTTCCAGTTGTTTACAAATGTATCGATTACGTATATACAAACAATCAAATACTTAACACTTCTAATAAAAGGTACAGAAGTAAAGAAAACAGTAAAAATATTGGATCAATTTATCTGAGCTCATCTCAGAAGTTGGAGTAAAATCTCCAGTAAAAAAACATGAAATCAACAAGTATAAGTATCCCAAAGTAAGCAAAACTAGTTTTAAGTATGTTCTCAAACCAAAAAAAATTATCTTCCATTTGTTGCGTCTAACACTATTAGGATCGGATGCCTAGACATGTCGTCCTAAAATCACATTACGAGATAAACGTTTGAAAGTTTTATCGTGTTAATCCGGATTTACGCAATTTCCAGAAGTGTCATATTCAAGTTACCTCTAAATCCTGAAAGAATAACTTAATCAAACTCGACAGAATTTGAATATTCATAAACCAGGAATAAATTAAGAGTTGTTCAAATTAAATTTAGAAATCGTAATGAAAATAGCCAAGTGAAGCAGCCACTAGGTACGAGGGTGGATTGAAAAGTTTTCGGCCTAACATAGATAGCGTTGTCATATTATTATAAATATTTACTTTGAGATACATGCGTAATTATTTATTTTATTGAACATTAAGTGAGAGTAAGTTTCATTAATTTTGAAAATGGATAGTTTAGGGCACCGTGCCGTGATCAAATACCTCCACAAGAAACACTCAACTCCAAAGCAGATTCATAAAGATATGGTGGCTACTTTAGGAACATCTGCTCCGTCGTATACAATGATAAAAAAGTGGACAGCTGAATTTGAACGTGGACGAGAGAGCATCAAAGATGACCCCCGCTCTGGACGGCTTCTACAGCTACGACTTCGGAAAACATCGAAAATATATGTGATCTCATCATGGGAGACAGAAGATTGAAGGTATCTGAGATAGCTGAAGCTCCAGGGATTTCATATGAACGTACACAAATCATGATCGTTAACGAATCAGGGTTCCACAAGGTGTCTGCAAGATGGGTTCCGCGGCTCCTTTCAGTTGAACAGAAACGAACTCGGCTCACGATTTCTACAGACGGTTTAGAGCTTTTTCAAGCTGATCCAAACGAATTTTTGGCAAGGTTTGTAATTATGGACGCAACATGGGTTCATCACTATGCTCCTGTATCCAAACAACAATCCAAACAATGGAAGAGGCCTGGATCTCCGTTCCCCAAGAAAGCCAATGTGTGTTTTTCAGTAAACAAGGTAATGGCATCGGTTTTCTGGGATTCTAAGGGTGTCATCTTGGTTGATTACTGAGAAAAAGGTCAAACTATAAATTCTGCATACTACTGCACACTATTACGTCGTTTACGCGAAGAAATAAAGTCTTAAAGACCAGAATCGTTGACCAAGAAAGTTTTGTTTCATTAGGACAATGCTCGTGTTCACACATCTGCAGAATCGATGGCTCGCGCTAAATTGTGGTTTCGAATTGCTTCCTCATCCCTTTTATTCACCTGATTTGGCACCTTCTGACATCCACCTATTTCCAAAACTAAAAAAAAAACACTTAAGTGGAATGAAATTTTCTACCAATGTCGAGGTCAAAGTGGCCGTAGATGCCTTTTTTGAAGACCTTGACGAGACCACCTATTTAAATGGGATCAAGGCATTGGAGGACTGCTAAGTGCTGTGACCTAGGAGGAGAGTATGTAGAAAAATAAATATAAAAAATTGCATTATTCCTGTGTTTTCTTATTTAGGCCGTGAACTTTTCAATCCACCCTCGTATTTAAGAATTTTTTTTGTTAAAATGTTTCTTGCAAATAAAAACATTTTCATTTTTGACTTCGTACACAGAAGTGGTTTAAACAAAAAAAATTATTGTTGACACCATTTTTTATTTTATTACTAAATATTGTAAATTTACTTACATTTATCTACCAAAAAAATATTTTTATATTACATATATATCAATAGGAAAAAACAGGGAAGAATAATAATTGCAGATATAATTACAATAGAATACATCGCCTAAGTTACTTTGTGCATGGGGCAAACTGGCCAAAATGTTGGAAGCATTACTGCATTTGATCGCTGAACTTATTTAGCCTATCGTCACCCTATTTAGATTTGTACTATCGTTATGGAAGAAGCAGTGCAAGCACAAGACGGATGGTTTATCTGATAAAGAAGGCTAGTAGGTAATTCTCGTGGGGTGATTTACGTCTTGAAGTTAATTTCTTTCGACTGAAAGACGAAGGACAAATCTGAAACTAAACAACAAAATGCAATAAATTACTTAGATGTTTCTTAACACTTTGATCAATATTTTGCAGTGTCTACGCTATTGTGTAACTTACAACTGCACCAAAATAGTGAATACTTAAAACTTGCTCATGAATCCATTACTAAGTTGATCCAAACAGTTTGAGTTAACTAAGTCAACCACCATTAACTTATAAATGGACTGGTCTTTTAAATTTCACCGGACTTAGTGGTCTAGTGCTGACGGCGCTTAGCCGGAACATAACTACTCCTTCATTCGATACGTCTAATAGCACCCGAGAGGGCACGGACCTTGGCTCAGGACGTCGTATTGAAACTACCTCTAAGAAATAGTTGTCTACCACTGGTTCGTACTACTAGTGGTTCAAAATGGATTTTGACTGAATTTTTAAAATATCAGAAACAATCAGCGCAATCGCAGCAAGAATACAAATAAATTAAACAATACATAGATAGAACACTATGAGAATAGTCTATAATTGAGTTAATATCGATTGCGGTATATTATTAATAATTTCGATACTGCTAGAATGTATTTTGTATACATCGATGTGCAGGTGCAAGTTGAGAATAAATGGCTTGAGTTTATAATAGCTGAGGTTTTTTTATGATTACAATAAGATTTTATTTTGAAATTATAAAATATGTTTTTAATATAAGGAGGTTTGATGGTTTAATGATTGCAAATGTATTTTTGAGATTATTAAAATATATTTAAATATCATCTAGAATTTTTACTGAAAATTTTTTCTGTTTACAAAACAACTCTCATCAGTAAAAAGAGTCATTTAAAACGAAAAGATAACCAAAAAATATTTAACAAAACAGTTTTATGACTGAAATACAAAATATTTTTACCACGCCAATCCCAAGTGAGACTCCAGTAAAAAAGTAGCACCTGTTCAATTATGTCAATCTCTTTTGACAGGCTTACTGAATTCCCGAAGCATCCAGTTTCTAAAATAAAGCGGATATAAAACTTAAACTAACCAGACCCCCTAGACATGTGGCATTTGACGATGGAATAGAAAAGCGAAAATGATATTTATTGTACGAAATGGACGTAAGCGGACGAAACGATTAATCAGAGGTTCAACATCTCTTGTGCGGCAGGTATGTTATTTCGATTCACAAAAATGTATTTAAGCGAAAATTTTACAAAAGGACAAATCTCGCCTTCTGGATTTATAAGTGTGGTTCTTAAACAGTGTTACTGAGAAAACAAATGAAAAATGAAAATTTTATTTTTCATTAGATAATAAGGTTCATTTTTGTTTGCCGTTTTTAGCAGCACGTCAGTGTGTGTGTAATCGCAAAAACTATTGTAATTTTAGTATTACCTCTTTTGAATTGCATCTGTTAAAAAAAACTGATAAATATGTTAGTACATCCAGGTAAAAGCTTAATACTGTAATCATTATTGGTGCGCTGGAAGCTAAATGTTGGTTTACACCTCTTCCCGTAAATAAATTAATAAATATCTTTACGTATCGTGTTCTGTTTATTATTAAAATCCAATGAGATGATTAAGTTGGCTGAAAAGAAGAAAAAAATACCAAATTATGCTTATTTAGTGCTAAAACAATCCAATAAATGTCAAAATAGTACGACATTAATATTTACCACCGACCAGGCTGTATGGCGTAGTTCTTTGCCTTTCTTATAAGATATATTTTTACTAAAAAAAATAGGGCTAACTTTTACTAGCGTCACGTATCGTACAATTTATTTACTATTTGCTTAGTTGTGTGAAAATACCTTATATTCAGAAGTATACATTAATCATAGTGATTGTGTAGGTGTACTTTTTATTACGGTATATACGGTATGTTTTTACAATAACAGTTCCAATGTGGTATTTTCGTTTTTTTAATATGTATATTATGTACATATAATTACTCTGAAATTACTTTACTTATTACAAAACATATTTTACAAAAAAAGAAAGTTTTATTGTCTACAATTAATAAAAAGTCCCACTAGACTAGGAGATATACGGAAAAAATTGCGCGAAATTTCAAGCATGAATACGAAACATTCGACTAAATATTATATAATAAATATATTATATTAAATTATAATTTAGCAATTACTTTGAAGTACGGTTATTGATAGATATATATATTTATTTATTATTATTATAAATTTTTTGAAAATCTATTTAGTCTAGATACTAAATAGATTTTCAAACAATTGCAGTAGCACTCACGACGTTCGCCTCGAAACACCATTTTGAAAAGTCAATTAAAATGAACCAATTGAACTAACAGCGTCCCCAAATTATTTACACCATCAATTTCAGTAGTTTATCTCATTAGTTTTACGATTCGAGTCCGCTTTTAAATCCGATATTCCATTTGGCGCAAGTCCAATGCTTATCGAGCAAAGTATTACATTTTCTAGGACAAACACCTTTTTGTGACGAAGGTTAAATTTACTAGACATATGGATTTTTAATAGCTTTGCTGCTGTTTAGTTTTCAAGTATATAAAACTGTTGGTTATAAAATTTTACAAGGTTTTGCTTTAGTTTTGTTTTGATCTATTGTGTGAAGGAAAATTTCTGAATTAACACGTTTACGCTCTTCTGAGTCAAGTACTAGTAATAGTTGCACAATATTCGATAGTTGATAGTAACACTAGCTTAAAAAACGACAAAAGAACTTCAACAGACTATAAAATAGATAAACACGCAACGTAGCTACGATTAAAATAGGTACAAGGCATAGTCCGCGCCACCACACGCGATTTCATATCTAAGGTTTTTGTATACTTATAGTTTTATCCCTCGCGCAGCAAATAAAAAACCTACAAAATTTCACATTTGCAATATTAGGATATGACCTTTGTGGGTGAAAAGGATTGAAATGCAAGCGTGACAAGGTATACCCCAGAACTGAAAGAAAACCTTACGACAAAAAGTATAGAAAGCTTTTCAAAGCTTTCAGGTTTAATAACTTAATAATAACTTACTCAATCGTATTAACGACTCGTATGTCGTCTCAAAGCACAAGTTCATTCCATGGTATGTTACAACATACATTAGGTTTAAGTGAATCATCAATCTGCCGCAGCTTCGAAAAAACTCAGTTTTCTCAGAATTTATGCGGAGTAGTTTATTCTTAAAGGTTACGTCGTAAAAATTGAAGTATTTCTTGTAAGAAACTGGAGTGCTGTATAAAATATGAACATTTGCAAGAATCCTCGGTTTGGTTATATGTAACTTTTTTGCCTTATAGCTGTGACTACGTGTTTTTGTCGTGGTAAATTATTCGTGAACCGGAAAATTATTACTTAAGTATAGCAATTTTCTTTTAGAATGAAAATCGGTAAATAAAGAATATTACGTTAAAATCACAAGTAATTAACTTCAGAGTTTTAGGTGTCCTTCTTTCTTTTGAAACATTATCTAATGATTGCAAATTTTTTTTTATGGAAACTGAACGAGTCCTGTAAAGCATCACATACATCATGTATATACGCGTTTTTAATTTGTTTTGTTGCTTAATAAAAGAAACAAGGTTGATGAATTGAATTGATAGAATCTCTGATTGAATAATATGATTAAAACAGCTTTCCTTCGCACTTCCAAAAGACAATTTGAATAAATTAACAATAAGAATTGAGTTGAATAATATTTATTTATTATACTTGATTTCTTTTTGTGACATCCGCAGCAACCTCAATAATTAATTAATTAATAATAAGGTAGAATATTATGAATAACATACCTAAAACTCATTTCTGCATAATCTTTGCTTTTGAAAGAGTTTATATTTTTTGTTATATGAGTTTATACAAGAGTTTTTATATTCGTAAATACTTATTGTTATAGATGTAAGTTATAGTGAAAAAAGTTGCGTACAGGAGGCTTATGTTACACGACACGCTCGCAAAACTTAATGGCTTATGTTTAACTGCTCGCCAAATGTAGTAAAAAGCTACGTCCAAAAAAATACATTTTTTACCCAAAATTAGTAAATGTGCCCCAAAATTTGTCATCCTATTGTAAACTATAACGTTGCCCTATACGGTTAATATGTTTGGAAAAAAATGTACACCAAAATAATTTGAAATGTTATCTAACTTCAATCGTTTTGTTAGACAAATAAAATATAAAATATATTTAATAAGTTTGCTTACTTCAAAAAAGTAAAGGTTGCAATAGCATTATTCCCCTCCAAAAATCTACATTGCATTCTAAATTACTAAGTCATCCACAATTTGTGAGCGTCTGAACTTTACTATCTGAGCCACTAAAATATGTTGTTGCATGATGTATTTGCTACAAAATTTTGAATTATCATCCGATTTCGATTATGGTGCTTCGCCGGGTGCTGCCGCACCACGCTCGCTTCGCTCGCTCGGCTCGCGCATGCAATAATTATAGTCTGACACTAACCTAACCCAAATTTAACTACTACGCTTACTATAGAACATTTAGTAAGCGTTGCAAAAACGACGAATTAGTTTGACGAAGTGCGAAGAAGACGAACTAAATTTGGGGAACATTTACTAAATTTGAGCAGTGGTTACATTTTGAAGTTCAAACATTAATTTATTAATTCTTCACATTACTTTATTTTCGACGCATATTTACTATTTTATACATTCGTTTTTTGGTACGCGATATTTTTTTTGGTGTACTTTGCCATAAAATGACTAAAGTGTTTTGGTAGTCAAATCAGATTTTGGTATACAAGATATTTGTTCCCAAACTAATAAGTGGAAAAAAATTGTGTTATTGTATAGAAAATAATCATGTGTTATCCAAGACAGTCTGTGTTATGCTAGTAGCTATTCTAGAAACAGCAATAGGTAAGTAAATAAAGATGCATCAAACTTATAACTATAGACGAATAACAAAATTAAAGCATATCCGCTTAATGTAGAACCCCCAAGGCGAATTGCTTAATCGGAGATGTGTAGCTACTGTATAAGTATTAGACACTATCTTAGAGAAAAAAAAACAAATTTCATATAAGTTGATGAAACCTTGAAAACTTCGCTTTTTACCATACAAATTGGATTATCCAACGACACTGTTTTTCGGCATATAACTAATATAAACTTGTTTTGTCATGGGTAATGCATAGTTTTATATAATGCATACTAAGTAGCTCACATCATTGAAATACATAAGTTATGCCAGTACTCTAAAAATATTTAAATAACAATGGAACTTAAAATTTATAAGCTAACACCGGATACTTTTGAAAATTCTGGATGAAAAAGCTTTACAAAACAATTTTCATAATCGATCAGCAGTTTCAGAGTACATTTATTTCGGTAGCACAGAATGTTTGTTAACCGCATATATTATTGTTAATTAATTATTGTATAGAAAATAATCATGTGTTATCCAAGACAGTCTGTGTTATGCTAGTAGCTATTCTAGAAACAGCAATAGGTAAGTAAATAAAGATGCATCAAACTTATAACTATAGACGAATAACAAAATTAAAGCATATCCGCTTAATGTAGAACCCCCAAGGCGAATTGCTTAATCGGAGATGTGTAGCTACTGTATAAGTATTAGACACTATCTTAGAGAAAAAAAAACAAATTTCATATAAGTTGATGAAACCTTGAAAACTTCGCTTTTTACCATACAAATTGGATTATCCAACGACACTGTTTTTCGGCATATAACTAATATAAACTTGTTTTGTCATGGGTAATGCATAGTTTTATATAATGCATACTAAGTAGCTCACATCATTGAAATACATAAGTTATGCCAGTACTCTAAAAATATTTAAATAACAATGGAACTTAAAATTTATAAGCTAACACCGGATACTTTTGAAAATTCTGGATGAAAAAGCTTTACAAAACAATTTTCAAAATCGATCAGCAGTTTCAGAGTGGATTTATTTCGGTAGCACAGAATGTTTGTTAACCGCATATTGTTAATTAATATAACTGTAATCAAATTGAAGTTTCACAATATTACGCACTGAGAAAAATACAAGAATTTGCTCGAAATTTAAAGCTTTTCAAAAGACTAGACCAAAACTTTTAACAGTATTTCTATTTGATTTCGTAACTTAATTGCCAATTCTTAGAATAATAGTAAAACTGCAGTATTTTATTAGCAAAAAATAACCCCACTTCGTTTGGCACAGAGGCGAGGATAATTAAGCAAATGTAATAAAAACTTTTCTTCTTTTGCGTTATGTCAGAAACCTGGTAATGCCAAAACTTACGTGGGATTGATTTATCTATAAACTTTTGTATTTACCGTTTTTATCAATGTATCTGAGCTAAACAAAGCTTGGCATTTTCGTAATCGTATCTAACAAATTTACGTACTTAGAACATGGTTGGGATTGTTATAAGACGACACAAAGTTTTGACACATAGCTTCACACGCATAGATCGGAAAGAAGGTTAGCTATTTTAAACTATGGCTTAAATAAGGGGTACTTTGTCATGTTAAACGATTCATACCCATGCAAATCTTGAGGCATATTGTTATGGTTCTGCAGTTGAATTCACTGTAGACCTTTTGTAAAAGTGATGAAGCAAAAAGCTTATTACAGGTCAAAGCGTAGACCGTATGATTTTACGATTAGAAATACAAAATATAAAAGATTATTTGCATCGTTGCCGATAAGGTTTTGATAACAGAGGAATACTATTTTTTTATGAATCTGACCTAGCGTGCCAAGCTTTTTGAAATAAGTCACTTTCAAAAAAGTTTTGAAGGCAATAAAAATACTGAAAGATGGGGTTAACTATTTTAAATATACTCGCATTTTGCATATATCACGTTGTAACTCAAATAAAAACTGCCTTCGTATGAAGATTAATTAGCTTTTCTTCAATAGTCATTGGATTAATTAAAAGTTATAAAACAGTAATTGACAGCTGAATAACGTTAAATGAACCGATTGGTTAAGAATTAGACTTTCATCAACTTGATTGATAATTGATATTGGAACTAAATATGATGAGAATGAGAAACATTTCCGTATAGAACTTAAGCCATTTTCTTGAATACTACTATGTTTTTATTACATACTGCATCAATGTACAAATTATAGTGAAACTAGTTTTTTCCTAAATCTTCATGCTGTTAATATTTCGGGGCAGAATTTATTGTTTCATTAATAAGCCAAATTCAATTGATATCCATGTACATTGTAATAATTTTATCATTTGTGTTACGTATCCTAGTATTTTCCCATCACCTTCTGGGTGTAATTTGATTGGCTGAACCAATGGATTTTCCTGTGCCTGCGGTCGCTGTTAAAAAAATGAATGAACAAGCGTCATCTAGTACGTTGACTGACATTAAGCAGTTCACCGTTCAACATCGGAACCGAGAGCATCTCAATGACGCCGTGCGTTTAAAAATTTGGATATCTGGGAGTTCCTCACAGCCTGATCATCTTCAGCGACGTTCGCCGAGAGCACGAGGTCCAGAACCAAGGTCAGTCTTTTTACATTTGGATTGTGAGGGAAAACCTAGGATATCATTTGGGGAAGCTTATCGGTCATTAATATTAATAATACCTATCGAAATACAGTCCACTTCGAATCCGTGATTCGTTTGCCTTGCACGCTCATTTCTGGCCTTACGAGCCTGATTTGGATTTATATCAGGACTTTATTATATACCTTATCTCTTTAATTTCTGTTCGTAACAGAAACTAACATATTTTTTCTTACATTCTGTTGAAGTTACATTGAGGCACATTTGAAGCGTCCAAAATGGCGGCGCAAGAATTGAATGCGAAATTAAAAACTTTAATTTTCAAAAAAGAATATTTGTTTACTAAGTTGCAAAAGGTTTACGATTTATCTACTACTATTTCAAAAAGAACTAGTAAAGACTTTTTATCGCAATTTGCTGAATTAGAAAACTTAAAATTAAGATATGAAGATACAATCATGCAAATTGTTGAAGTCGAACTTCAAATCAATCCTAATGCAAAAATGTCATTTAAAGATTTGGAAGCGTTTGATGCGTTATACTCGGCCTGCCAAATTGTTGCGATAAAATTTCAACCGGAAACTTCTACTAGCGAAAGAAGTAGTGAGCAGTCTCGACCTTCATTACCTAAACTTACCCTTTTTGAATTCGATGGTCAACTTGAAAATTGGACTACCTTTTACGACACCTTTAGTTCATTAGTTCATGATCGAAATTACGATAACATCGATAAGTTCCATTATTTATTATCTTGTGTAAAAGGTCAGGCGTTAAATATTGTTATAAAGCTACCGATTTCAGCAGCTAATTATCCAGTTGTTTGGCAGAGTTTAGTTGACAAATATCAAGACAATAGGGCGCTTGTCAATAAGTATTTAGAAAAAATGATTAATTTTACACCTTTAACAAAAGATAGCTCAGCAAATTTAACACTCTTTATAGAAACTTTCGACCATTCTTTAAAAGCGATTGAAGCTCTAATAATCAAAAACCTTAGCGATTATTTATTTTGTCATTTAGCGTTACGTGGCTTAGACAATCACACGAAAAAGTTATTCGAGGAAAGTCGTGATCCGCTTATTATACCTACCTTTTCTGAACTCATAGCGTTTGTAAATAAACAAATAAAAGTTCTCGATCACACCTTTCCGAATCAGTCGACGTCGTCGTCAACTAAACAATATAATACCTACAAACTTAGTAACAACAGTAAGCAATTCACGCGTCAGTCATTCACTAAAACTTCACTTACTGCCTCGGCGGCAATTTCAAATAAAAACTATAGTAAGTTTAGTGATAAGCTAACGTGTTCTCATTGTAATCAAAATCACATGATTTATAGATGTGAGCAGTTTCGTAAACTGCCAGTCGAAAAGAGAATTGACCGTGTCAATTCATTAAAACTTTGTGTTAATTGCCTGAAAGGTAATCATGATTCCTTATCGTGCAAAAGTTCGATGTGCTGCGGGGTGTGTGCGTCACCACACCACTACCTATTGCATATAGATGCTACTAAGCCGAGCTCGGTCGTACCGACAACGCAGGACAAGGCGGCTGCCGTGCATCCGTCTCACTCCCACTCGCAACAAGCGCTCGTCTCGTCTCGCTCCGTGAGCGAAGAGGCGACGGTGAGTGATAAGAGCATCTATGGTGTAGTGTTAGGTACTGCACGAGTGCATGCTTTGGATAGATGTGGTCAATTGTTAGACTGCCGTGCAGTGATTGACTCAGGAGCTCAGTGCTCATTCATTACGGTGGACTGTGCTCAACGTTTGGGTCTACCTCGTAAAAAATGCCCCTATACTATTGCCGGTTTAGGTGGTGAACTGGTTCGTAACCATGGTATGATAAATTGTGAAATAAAACCGCGAAATGTGGATTTGAATTCGTATTCAATTAATTTAATTGTTGTATCGAAAGTTGCATCTGAGATGCCTAATGTTAACTTTACTTCAGAAGTCATAGACCTTTATCAAAATTATAACTTAGCCGATCCATACTTTTACAGACGGTCTCATGTAGATATTTTACTAGGAAATGATATTGTTATGGAGTTGATTAAAGATAAACCGTTATCAATTTCTCCCAATGTACCTCAAGTTATACAAACTGCTTTTGGTTTTATTGTTAGTGGTAAGTTATACTCAAGTAGTTTCAATGAATTACATAATTTACACCTATCTGTTTCGTTTGAGGAAGAACAGTCGTTAGATCAGACTTTACGTAAGTTTTGGGAGGTTGAGGAGTTACCGTGTAAACCTACCACCAATCCGCTCGATCAGCTAGCAGAGGATATATTTATGAAAGCACATAGTCGCGATAGTACAGGACGATATATCGTTCCGTTGCCTTTTATACCTAATCCGCCTCAGCTAGGTGAGTCGTACTCGATAGCTGAGCGTAGATTGCGCTATACAGAACGTAAACTGTCACGCGACTCGGTATTACAACGTACCTACGCGGATTTTATGCGCGAATATGAGGCTCTGGACCATATGGAGGAGTATTGTGGCGACGTACCTAGTAGGTACATTATACCTCACCACAGTATACTACGGCCAGACAGTACGTCGACTCCGTTGCGCGTAGTGTTTGATTGTTCTTCTCGGACTAGTAATAATGTATCTTTAAATGATATTTTATTAACTGGACCTACATTGTATCAACAAATAAGCACTATTATTTTAAATTTTCGATTGTTTCAATATGCGTTAGTAACGGACGTATGTAAAATGTATAGAGCAATAAAATTAAGAGAATGCGATCGCTGTTATCAACATATTTTATACCGGGATTTACCTAGCGAACCAATTAAATTATTTGAACTTAAAACCGTTACCTACGGACTAAATTATTCTCCATTTCTTGCGATGCGTACATTATTACAGTTAGTAAAAGACGAGGGCAAACGTTTTCCCTCCGCAGCATCGGTAGTAAAGGAAGGTATCTACATGGATGATATATTGTATTCGATGAATACCTTTGAAGCCGCCTGTACGTTGCAGGACGAACTTATAGCGTTATTTCGTTGTGGTGGATTTGAACTGAAAAAATGGGCTAGTAATAGTTCTCAGTTACTACAGCGTGTTCCAGACGAACATCGGGAGCTACCTATTACTTTCATGAAAGATGAAAATGAATGTACGATTAAGGTTTTGGGTTTAAGGTGGTTTCCATTGTCAGATAAATTTTATTTTGTGATTAACAAAACTGATAACGTAAATACAAAACGTTCGGTCTTAAAGTTGTTGGCGTCAATTTACGACCCCGTGGGTTTCGTATCACCCTGTATATTCACTGCTAAGGAATTGATGCAAGATCTTTGGAAGCTTAATATAGGATGGGACGAGCAATTACCGCCTCTTGTAGCCCAACGATGGAGTGCATTCGTGTCGGAGCTACCTCGACTGACGGAGATGGAGATCGAACGGCATATACTTTTACCAGGACAGTCGGATTGTGAGATAGTCGGTTTCTGCGATGCGTCATCGCGTGGTTATGCTGCTTGTGTATATGTAATCAGTCGCGACGGAAGTCAAACTAAAGTTCGACTAGCGATAGCAAAATCTAAAGTGGCTCCGGTTAAACCTTTGACTATTCCACGCCTAGAGCTTATGGCTGCTTTGCTATTGAGTAAATTATTAAACTACGTTATTGAAAACTTACATCGTGTTAAAATTAATCGTATTACTGCTCTCACTGACTCAACTATCGTGTTGTCATGGTTACAAATCGAGGCTTATAAACTCAAGACATTTGTTAGTAACCGTGTTACTCAAATAATTGACAACATTCCCTTAGCGTGCTGGCAGCATGTTGATAGTCAACATAACATGGCGGATATTTGTTCCCGTGGAGCAAGTCCATGTCAACTGTTGTCGGTCAGTTCGCAATGGTTGTGTGGGCCATCGTGGATGTACGCCAATTCTGAGCAGTGGCCGGTAGCAAAACTAAGTAATAGCAACTTGGAAAAGACTCCGGAACTTAAAAAAGAAAAGTTAGTTACATTAATTGTTACCGACTCGACTAACTTTATACCTGAAACAAAAATAGAATTTTGTGAAAGACTATTTTCAAAATTTTCTTCATATTCAAAACTAGTTCGTACGTTTGCGGTAGTTTTGCGGTTCGGACGTTCCAAGCGTAAATCAACCGATAATCGCGGATCAGTTTTTACCACCGTCGACTTTAACGAGACGCAGGATGTACTCGTGCGCACAGTACAGTGTGCCTATTTTTCTAAAGCGATAAACGATTTAAATAATAATATTAAATATATACCTTCTATGAGAAAGTTATACCCCTTTATCGATGAACAGGGGTTCCTTAGGGTGGGAGGTCGTATCTCCTATTCATCCTTACCTTACAATGCTAAGCACCCTCGCCTTTTACCAAAAGAGAGCAGGTTAACATTACTGTTTATCGCTTACTATCATGTAAAATATTTACATGCAGGTCCGCGGGCATTACAAAACATTATTATTCAGAATTTTTGGATTCTTTCAGCTCGACGATTAATTCGCTCAGTATTAGCTAAATGTTTGATTTGCTTTAAAAATAATCCAACGTTATTACAGCCGGCAATGGCCCCTTTGCCCGCTACGCGTCTTTTACCAAATAAAATTTTCGACCACGTCGGAGTGGATCTCGGAGGCCCTTTCTTTGTAAAGGAGAATTTGCGTCGTAACGCTCGGGTAGAGCGCGCTTATGTGGCATTGTTTATTTGTTACTCTACCAAGGCAGTACACCTTGAAGTAGTTTCGTCATTATCAGCTGACTGTTTTTTAGCTGCTTTGGATAGATTCACAGCCAGGCGTGGGCTATGTTCTGCCTTGTATTCTGACTGTGGTACGAATTTTATGGCAGCAAATAAACATCTTAACGATATTCAAAGATTCTTTCGCAATAAAGAAAATCAAAATATAATCTTAGAAGGCTGCGTTGCAAAACAGTTGGTCTGGAAATTTAATCCACCAAGTGCTCCACATATGGGTGGACTCTGGGAAGCTGGGATTAAAGCAGCCAAGTACCACCTTAAGCGGTCCGTAGGCGAGAAATCGTTGACGTTTGAGGAGCTCACTACAGTCTTTTGTAAGGTTGAAGCTATTTTAAACTCCCGTCCGTTGTGTCCATTACCTGCTAGTGACGATCCTAATGATTTTAATATTTTAACGCCGGGACATTTTCTAATTGGTAAAGCCTTAGTGTCAGTGCCCGAGTATGACTTAGAGAACGTTTCCTTAAATCGGCTGACACGTTGGCAGTACATGCAAAGATGTACCCAGCTGTTCTGGGACCGCTGGCGTACAGAATATTTAAATACTTTGCAACAGAGAGCAAAATGGTTTACTTCATCTGCCAACCTTCACGTTGGAGATTTAGTTATTATTAAAGTGGATAATGTGCCTCCATGTAATTGGCCCTTGGCTAGAGTAGAGAAACTTCATCCTGGCGCAGACGACATTGTTCGTTGTGTAACTTTGCGCACACAAAAGAATATCTTACAGAGACCAGTTAACAAGCTGGCTCCTCTGCCTTATGTTAATTAATTGTTTAACATTTTAATATAACCTCGTAGGTTTTTAAGTTTTTTTTTTGTTAGTTAAATTTATTGTTGCTTAGGGAAACCATTCAATATGGTTTCGGCCGGGGGTAATGTTACGTATCCTAGTATTTTCCCATCACCTTCTGGGTGTAATTTGATTGGCTGAACCAATGGATTTTCCTGTGCCTGCGGTCGCTGTTAAAAAAATGAATGAACAAGCGTCATCTAGTACGTTGACTGACATTAAGCAGTTCACCGTTCAACATCGGAACCGAGAGCATCTCAATGACGCCGTGCGTTTAAAAATTTGGATATCTGGGAGTTCCTCACAGCCTGATCATCTTCAGCGACGTTCGCCGAGAGCACGAGGTCCAGAACCAAGGTCAGTCTTTTTACATTTGGATTGTGAGGGAAAACCTAGGATATCATTTGGGGAAGCTTATCGGTCATTAATATTAATAATACCTATCGAAATACAGTCCACTTCGAATCCGTGATTCGTTTGCCTTGCACGCTCAATTTGAATATAAAACATACGCGGTTTAAAAGAAAAAATCAAGTTGGTATGAGCAATTATCAAACTTCTAAGCTATCTGTAAAAATAGAATTGAAAGCTTACTAGTAAATTTATAATTATTTTAAAGCTCATACATACTATGCTAGTCATACAGTTAATCTTTTAGTTATTATAGGAGCTTATTTATTTCTTTAAATTAGTAATTAAGTTTCGTGTATGTTTTCAAAGTCACAGTTTAAACAATTAAAACAAGTAATTGTGTCTTGGTGATTATTTACATCCTCATAAAAAGGTGTAATAAAACGCAGTCAAATCAAAACCTTGTAAATTTACATTCTTCCAGAACACAAATCAAAGGAATCTAAATCTCCTTATTTCTAATAGACATAAAATCTTCAAATGTGATTTATCTCGTGACAGCAAGCAAATTGGCTCAACGGCAGTAAAAGAAAATATACCCTAATAAAATGGTCGACAGTTATCGGCACGATGACAAGTCTGATATATGAGATTCCGAAGAAAAATTACTGCCCTTCAATTCCTTTTATGTGGGTCTAATTTCAGGGCGGTCCTTTATTTTGAAGTTATACTCCAACTGTCCGCGCTCGTAGATCAATGTTGACCAAGGATTACTTGGTCAACATTGAAAGATTGGTTATTTCAAGAACTGCGATTCATACTTGTGTTTGTGTGCTTAAAATGTGCTTACATGATCAACATTAACTTGTTCACTAGCAATTAAAACTTCAAAATGTGATTAAGACCTTAAATAATCGGTTGACATCGCGTAATGTATAAACTCAAATCATTTACTTTATTAAACTGAATTTCTTTCTATTAATACCAAAAAACACTTAAGATTCCTATTTATTAAGAAAAGGTCAAAACATTTACTCTTCATTTTATGCGAGTGCCACTTTACACAAGTTCTCAAGGTCTGTAAAGAGTATTTTAATGCATTCCTTAGAATATTTAACACTCTGCTTGCCTGTGTACACTGAACACAAATAACTAATCATTATCATAAAATAGATGTGTCCGTGATTCTTCAACAAACTTCTGTGGTTGTAAAACATATTTCAAATCTATCAGATTTCTTACACAAGTTCCACTAGTGGACAAGGCTTCTACAACAAGTAATTAAAATATTATTATATTGTACGTAAGTATATTCTTTTTCATTACCACCACAACGAACTTTAAAAACATAAATCATTTCATACTAACATAAAATTTCCGGTTTTATAATTTAAATTTAGCTATTTCAGAACCCGTGGGAAATTGCACAGAAACCAGGACGACCTCCCTTGGCGTTAGCTAATCTAATTCATATGTAACAGAAGCAATTTGTAGCTACGACAAGTAAGCAATGAACACTTGGTTGTGCTCACGACTGGCGTGTACGACAGTAAAAAAGATTATTGATAGGCTGGGAAATCAAGCTGTTAGATTAAGGTCAGTCTTATAAAACCTTTGATTAGTGTTTACATTTTTAAACAGACTTACTTATATGGTATATATGTGGAAATACTTAGTCAATTATGAACGTGAAAAATAATGGTTTGATGTAAATGCGATTATTATTATATACTACATCAACTGTGGCAACAATATTTTTTGACATTATATTAGATTTCTCAATAACTATGATACTTTTTTAAGATTTTTTTGATATAGTCTGAAGCAAAGACATGTGTCTACATGCTCAACGCTTTATATCTACAAAAAGTTAAATAAATACGTAAAAATGCTCAAAAATATAAGACAGGTAAAGTTGACACAGATTTGGCTACTTTACCTAAGCAATTTTACTTTGAAATATTGATCCCTAGAGACCTCAGATGTAAAGTTTATTTTGAAAAGACGTAAGGTATTGTGTTAAGTATTTAAGGTTAGCATTTAAGTGACATTATCCTCAGGTATTAGATGATAGGTAAAGATAACGTACATTTTTTTGAATTTTCATACAACCCAACGTATTTTGCTAGGGTTGTCAAAAACTTTTAAAAGAAAAAAAAACATTTAATTAAAGTTATTTATTTTATTTTATTACCTACTACTTTTATTTATAACTTACCATCTAAAGCTTTGGCAAATAACTGTGCCCTAAATGATTGTAAACATAAACAATAACAATCGCTTAAAATCAAATTGAGTGTAATGGGTTGCTTTTGAAGGGTTCTCAATTGGTAATACCAAGAAAATACAGAAAAGAAATGTTGTATAGGATACATTATGCACATATGGGTGTTGACAAATGTAAAGCTATGGCTAGAAAATCTGTGTTTTGGCCATCTATGTCCAAACACATAGAAGACTATGTGAGTACATGTGATGTTTGTAAACAGTATCAAAACTCAAACAGAAAAGAACCTATGATTTGTAAAGAAATTCCTAAAAATGTATGGGAAATTGTTTCAGTAGATATATTTTTTTTAAGAGGTAGTTCATACATGTTAGTTGTTGATGCTTTTAGTAAGTATGTTGAAATTAAGAAATTGGACTCATTGTCAACTCATTGTACAATTAACACATTGAAAGAAATTTTTGCTAGATTTGGCATTCCGGAACTTATGTATTCAGATTCAGGTACACAATTTACTAGTTTTGAATTTAAAAATTTTTGTAAACAGTGGAATTTTATTCATAAAATAACAAGTCCTAAGTTTCATCAGTCAAATGGTTTAGCGGAGAGATACATACAGACTGTTAAAAGAATTTTAAAGAAACTTATTACTGAAAATAAAGATGTATATTTAGGTTTGTTAGCTTATAGAAACACACCAATTTCAGGTAGTGGTACGACACCAGCAGAGCTTATGTTTAATAGAACTGTAAAAAATTTGTTACCTAATTTATCAAAATTTAAACCAAATGTAAGAAGTAGTTTTCATAATGAGTTAAAAGAAAGACAATGTATACAAAAAGTAAGATTTGATTTTGGAAGTAGAGAGTTACCTGCATTGCAAAAAGGAGATTATGTTAAAATTAAAAGTGAAAATGATTCAGGTCCACATAAGAGTGCTGTTGTATTAGATAAAACTGTAGAACCTAGATCTTATATAGTAAGGAATGAAGATGGTCAGATTATAAGAAGAAATAGGAAAGATTTAATTAAAGGAGGGAGGTATAGGGATAAGTCTCTATATGAAGAAATAAATTGTAATGTCAATAATGACTATGTAATTGAAAATAATAGTGAATGCCTTAGTTCTGTAAAAGATAGTCTGAAAGAATGTTCTAGTGATGTAACTAATAATAAATATTGTAATAACTCAAATGGAATCGTAGAAGAGAACAATAATGTGAAATATACTAGATTTGGTAGACAGATAAGAAAACCTTTGCGTCTGAGGGATTATGTTTAATTTTAATTATTGTTTTGTTTTGTAAAAGAGAGGGATGTTATAGATTGGTAACACAACCATTAATGTATGTGTAAGAAAATATAGATTGTGATTGGTAACATTAGACAGCATGATCTGTGGTTGATCATGTCATGTGGATCGATTGTAAACTGTTGAACTAGACTAAATAAAATAAAGAAATACAGTAATAAAATTATAAGTCTTTTACCAAACCTTTTATATACATCATACAAATGCTTCTAAAACTCAAAAACAAACTTACTACTTCTATAAGTTCTTTCCACAAATTTTCGAAAAATATAATACACTTAATCTTATCTTAAAAAACAAAAAACAGGTAAAGATGCCACTATGCTCAGTTTGTTAATTTTACCTAACCTTAACTGACATTACCTTCGTCCATAACTCAAAAAATTGCAGTTGTATTTAATTGGTAAATGAATTAAAACATTTGAGAACTTACCATTAACTCGAAAAGAATCTTAGGTGCACTATGTTTCTTTCATTTAAAAACAAGTTTCATCCAGTGTAATAAAAAACACGAATAACCACACGTAAACGCAAAGCGTCGTATTTTGACATTTGTTAAAGTTCCTGCGTAAAACATTTTTTGGGGATGCAAGCACTTTATAAGAAATCTACGAATAAATGCAAAAATGTTCTACGTGCCGTAGATAAAAAATAATTTAGTGAAATGTAACTCGGGGTACCTACAGGTAAAGTTGTTCGCTGAAGGTAAAGTTGCCACAGTTGACCGGTACCAATGTTCTGGGGCTGACCCATTTGGACACTTTTAAATAACATATGGCTTATGTTACTTGTAGATCAGCAAATTAGCAGTTTAGTAACATTTAAAACAACATTTTTATCGAAAAAAATTTATTTTATCTGTACTTTCATTTCACCAGAGAAGTGAAGATGAAGGCTAATAAATATCATAAACCCTACAATAAGATCAATTTAAGAAGTGCGATTTGACAGTTGCTGTTTAGGGTTGAAGTGTCTACAAATGAGTTGTCCATTTTGTTATAAGAGGAAGAGATGATAACCGATGCATTAAAGCATAGAATAAACGATCATTTCAACTTGCCAAACAAATATTTCAACTATTTTGATCGAGTTTAAGCTGAGAGAAATAAATTAAGGTTGTAAAAAACGGTGACGATCTTATTATTATCGATCGTATTATTTTTTCGGCTACCGTTTGAAGCCAAATATAACTTTTACTATGTAAAATGTAAAAATCTATTGGATAAATATGCACTTAGTAATTCCCTTGCTAAACAACGATTTCTGAATTTAAATCAACTTGTCTCTATCTAGATAACGATTATAAAGTAGCAACACTACATTCAATCAACAATTTTTCTGACTGTTTGTAGGACGTAAATGCATTACGTCACTGGTTTATGTTTGGTTAAACATTTTGCAAAGTTACGTTACTTTCAATGGTCAGCTGTCAAATCGCACTTCTTAAATTAATCTCACTGTAACAAAAATCATATATATTCCAAATTTAAAACATTTCGATATATTTTCTGGAAAAAGTCGCACGCTTGCTAAACAGTTTCAACGTAACAGATAAATCACACCGTACTAAAAATGCCATACCCACCGTTTCAATTCCCTTCTCTCTCCGAAGGCCGACACGACTGCATGCAAAAACGATTACGTTGCAACATTCAACATTAAGTTCATAAATGTTACAAATGAATTCAGCGTTCTATGTAGACTATATTATAGCTGCGCAATAC
Source organism: Marasmarcha lunaedactyla (assembly GCA_923062675.1). Classification (NCBI taxonomy): domain Eukaryota; kingdom Metazoa; phylum Arthropoda; class Insecta; order Lepidoptera; family Pterophoridae; genus Marasmarcha; species Marasmarcha lunaedactyla. Next base: position 9,479,488 of record OV281343.1, on the reverse strand, counting down.
TGCACGGCCGCGGAGCAATACGCCATAAAAAAGTTACCAATATCATATTGGTACTTTTATTTTTTTTTTTTTTTTTTTTTTATTAATAATTAGCAGGCGTTTGTCTTCCTTCTCACCTGATGGAAAGTGACGATGAAGACGAGGATCGTACACGCCTGTCTAAGAGGTACCTATTCACTCTACACTTGAAAGCTCCAGGGTTATATTTGTCTGGAAAAACAGACGCAGGCAAATCGTTCCACTCTTTGGCAACACGAACCAAAAATGAGCTATCGAACCGTTTAGTTCGGCTCATCGGCACGCTAACCACAAACGGGTGAAACTTCTGTCTGCGCCTGGTTGACCGGTGGAGAAAGGGGGAAGGTTCGATCAACTGAAAAAGAGCATTCGCACACTCTCCGAAGTGCAATCTGTAAAAAACCGATAGACTAGCAACTTTTCGACGATGCTCGAGACTTTGCAGTCTCGAAGAAGTAAGTTTGTCGTCACTTATGAGTCTACGGGCCCTTCGGTCGACAGAATCCAACGCTTCAAGATGGTATTTTGCGGAATCATGCCAAAGATGGCTGCAGTACTCCATACAAGATCGAACCTGGGCTGTGTACAGGTTGAGCAGCTGTTCGGAGTCGAAGTACCGCCGGACCTTTGCGATGACTCCCAATTTTTTGGAAGCTGACTGTGCCATGGTTTCAATCTGTTGACCGAAATTAAGTTTCGACGTGATGGTCATGCCTAGAAGCCCTAGTTGGTTTGTGATCGGTACAGATACACTTTGGAAAGTGGGCGTCAAGTTGAATGTGCTCTTTTTAGCGGAGAAGAGACACGCCTGGGTTTTGGAAGGGTTGAATTTGACAAGATTGGCTTCACCCCAATCGGAAACCCTACAAAGTGTCAAATCAACCCGTTCGATCATCGACTCTCTCTGAAATTGGATCTGGTTTGGACTCGCTCGCGCATTGGAGACATATCTCTCTACAACAGTGCTGTCATCGGCGTAACCAATAATGCCATCCGATAAAAGAAGGTCATTAATGTGCAGCAGGAATAATGTTGCAGAGAGAACAGATCCCTGAGGTACGCCGGCGTTGATCGCCATTAGGTCCGATGAGAAGCCATCGACGACAACTCGAATTGACCGTTCCCTCAGGAAATCAGACATCCAGTCGCAGAGTCCAGATGGTATGCCATACGCAGGAAGCTTGCTCAAAAGGGCTTCGTGCCATACCCGGTCAAAGGCCTTGGAGATATCCAAGGATACGGCTATTGCCTCTCCATGCCCTTCCAAGGCCATGCTCCATAGATGCGTGACGTACACTAGAAGGTCTCCTGTTGAGCGTCCTCCGCGGAAACCATATTGGTTGTCACTGAGGAGCTCATTGGTCTCTAGGTACGTCAGGAGACGATGGTTCAATACACGTTCCATAATTTTGCAAATTATGGAAGTGATTGCAATAGGTCTATAGTTGACTGGGTCGGCTCGACTGCCCTTTTTTGGTACGGGCTGTACGTTTGCAAACTTCCATGATTTTGGAACTTTTCCAGTCCTTAGAGAGAGTCGATATAGGCGTGTCAAAACAGGAGACAACTCGGCGGCACAGTGCTTTAATACCACTGCGGGAATGCCATCCGGACCACTGGCCTTATTCACGTCTAGATTTTGTAAGCATTTGAGTACCTGTTTCTGGTGAATTTGGACGGCCTCCATCTTGGGGCCGAATGGAGGTAACGTGGGTGGGCTTTTACCTTTGGAATCTAGACGTGAACATTCCGCGAAGAGATTTGCGAACAAGTCTGCCTTCTCTTTTGCGCTGTGGGCCAAAGACCCGTCAGGCCTTTGCAGTGGTGGCAGTGATGGGCGACAGAAGTTCATCTCAACCGACTTGGCAAGGGACCAGAAAGCTTTACTCTCCGTGGGATAGGATGCTAACTTGTCCCCGATACGGCCAATGTGGTCGAAACGAGCGCTTCTGATCACCTTTTTGCAGGACTTGGCAGCAGCATTGTACGCCTGCTTCTTAGCTGGGAGATCCATAGCTTTGCTTCTGCGAGCGCTAGCCCAGGCTTGGTATGCTACATGCTTTCGCTTTTCAGCTAGGAGGCAATCAGCATTAAACCATGGGCGGGCTTTGGACTCCAGGGATACATCAGAGAACGGTATAAAGTATTCCATACCTTGACATATCACACTGGAGACAGCATCAGCACAGCATGATGGATCATCAGAAGTAAAGCAAGCTTGCCGCCAAGGATAAGAGGCGAAAAAGTGACGCATCTCATCCCAATCTGCTGACTTGTACCGCCATACTCGCCTTTTGCCTTTTGGGCTGGTATCGGTTGGCGAGTATTGCGACACAGATTTCACCAGACAGTGGTCGGATGTCCCTAATGGTGGAGATACGGACACCGAGTATCTGTCTGGATCGGTTGTCAGCAGAAGGTCCAAGCAATACGCAGTATGGTCAACAACGTCAGGAATGCGCGTAGGTTCGTGGATGAGCTGGGAGAGACCATGAGTTACTGTGAACCGATAGGTTTCTCTGCCAGCGTGGTCGGTGTCCTTGAACGGGTACAGCCACTCTCCATGGTGGGCATTAAAGTCCCCAAGGAACACCAACTGCGCAGAGGGATAGCGTCGTTGGACCTTATCTGCAGTATCACTGAGATATTCAATGAGTCGAGTTGTCTCCTGAGCTCCCGTGTGTGATCGGTAAATACTGGCGTATACAATTCGGTCCAGGCCAGTATCTACATAGACCCATAAAACAGAAAAATCCGGAACTTCCAAGTATCGGAGACGCCGACAACAGATCTCGTCTCTGACATACACGCACACGCCCGCATTGGGGTGAAATTTGGTCTCCAGGATATAGCCTGGGTAATGCAGGTATGCCAGATCCGAACGATCACAGATCTGCGTCTCTGTCAGAAAGAATAAGTGCGGTCTCTCTGTCTCAAGGTGGTGGTGGACATCGTGGAGATTTGAGTGCACTCCTCGGATGTTAGAGAAGTGTACTTTTAGGGAGAGGGAGTGCATCCGCTGTCGGCACTTATTTTTCTTTTTGGACTTTTCCATTATGTTGTTGTTAGGGTGAATAGGGGAGAGGAATAGAAGTTGAGTGAAGCGCAACGTTTGGAACCAAGCAACTCGAGTGGTTAGACCCACTGGTGGGGGACTCACATGGAGACCGCGGGGACGCCCAAAACCCCCCGGGGATTGCCATCGGGCCCTCTCCATCCGGTCGCCAACCGGCACGATGGAGCAATCCCGGGATTTTACACAGGCGGTGGGGCAGCCTTTCGCGAATGGCTAGAACGCTAGTTGGGCCCCCTACAACCTGCGGTCGGCCAGCGGTGCACCGTTTCTTTGGATCCCGCTGCCCTCCAGAATGAGCCACCCGGTGCATCATAACCCATCGAGTTCAAACGGCTCTCATACGCTGCGCAATTACTCGGACCTATTCTCCTCCAATGGCTACTCAAGACATCATGCCGGAACGTGACTAGGTCACTTGGCGGCATGGCTTTGTCTTGAGGGTGGTTGCAAGCCACGGTCGAAACCTACCACCTGCAAAATGGTTATCCCGCCATTCATCGGTCGCCAGAGCCTCGTCCGCTGTCCGGCAGGGTGCACCACGGGCAGGTGAGGTTGGCATTTGGAGAGTCTTGATGGTAGGCGACTCCCCCTTACACCCCAAAAAATAATTTTGTAAATTAAGAAAAATCTTACTTTTTTTTATCAAATAGTTTATTATACAAACAATTTTGGAGCATGCTTTTTATTTTTAGACAATGATAAAAGTGCGCGGTACCGCTTTATGCAATCTATTTTGCTTAGTTCCATTCTAGGGAACCTACTTTCCAGCGGCCGGTAGGTATATAGCGCTCATGCACATCGAGTGGCTTGACTTCGGTCCACACTGTGGAAACTCGAACAAAAAAATTTTCAAAATGCTAAGTGCAAGTACAAGAAATGCTCGTCATGAAAGAAACTTAACTTGAAACTTAACATTGCTCGCTTAACAAAAGCTCTATGATTGCTTCGAACATACACATGCAATACAAAAAGAAATACATAAGAGAACATCATGCGTGCAGCATAAAAAGGCTAAGGTACATTCAAGTCAAAGAATAAAACCAACCATAATTGTGTAGGCTTATCTTTGTATTATTTGAGGGTTTAAGAGGGTCAAATGCTTCATTATTGTGAACTTAGGGTTTATTGTGAGAACTACTCCTTAGCAATCTACAACTTAGAATTACGAAACTATATATATCGTTTAGTATCTTGATTTAGTTAAATAAGTCAAGTACGGGTAATTATTTCCCATTTTAACCAATAAAAAAAAAATACATTAGGCGTACTGAAACAAAGTCGCTACTCTCAATGAAAAAGCAAGACTTTTTGCTGAATACCTTTGATAAAAACTCAAAAATTTCAAAAAATAAGGATTAAAAAGTAAACCCGTTTTTACGCCTGCCCAGATTTTCAACGTGTAATTTGTGCGTCACATATTATCCTTATAAAATGCGTGCTTGACTTACAATGACAATGACGATGTTTTGAAAAAATAATATAAGAATCTTATACAGAGTGTATAAGTCATATTTCACGTCAGATTTGTGTAGTCAGTTGAGTTTGGTAAGAGTAATTATTTTTCTGCGTGACGTCACCTTGTTTCTTGTGACACGTAGTAAAATCTTTCTTTAATGCCAGTCACGTTTGGGTAATGTTCACAATAGTATTTTTTCACTTACTCTGATTTCATCACCCTCTACGCTTCTTACCTGATGTAATCTGTTCATAATAAAATCAACACCCTGTAGGCACGAATAATAATATAAGAAAACGTAATAACATCACAAAGAATTGCACACCTGCGCCCATGAATGGAAGCATTAAATCAGTCAGTCAATCAGCATTATATGTAAGAAATTCAATCAGAATCTCCTTTAATCTCCTTTAATTCCACATAAAATACTCAATACACAACATTCAAAAAGCACCTTCTCGATAAAAATATATCCATGAATTCCCGTTTTTTCTGAGAACTTCTCGGTAAATATAAGAAAAGGTTTCTCAAAGGTGCCTACAGCAAAGGTAACCTTTCACCTTCCTGGTAACAAATTCGGAGTTCGGTAACGAACTGTTTGAACAAGAAACGTAATGACAAGCAAAGCTGTTTCTGACGAGATTTTGTTTACAAAAGAATTAAGCTTATTAAAATATTATAAACTAGCCGATATGTACCTAGGTGACAATGAGAAGATAAGCGAACATTATTTAGTAGGCAAGATAGTAACTACGAGTTCTTTCAAAAATAAGTAATATTTTAACATGTAAATAAGTAATTGGCAATTAAGCCTCATAGCACAATTAATGTAACCTGCCATACTAGGCCTTTCATGAATCTTTCCTTAAACCCTTACTTACTTCATCCTTAAATTGCCAATCTATCTGAGGCCGTCCTATAGGGTTGCGCAAATCGACCTCACCTCTGGAGCATCCCTCAAACCTAACTGAATTAAAATCCATCCATTTTATAGAGCAATCTCAAATTTAATCAAAAGCGTTAGCTTCGACGCTATCGCGGTGAAGTAAAATTAGATGCCATCCTAGTTTATGTTGACGTTTGATGGATTTGTCTTCCACGTAAAGTTTGAGTTAGCTTGTGGAAATTGATCTTTTTATAATTTAGAAATAATAATTATAATTCACAATGTTAGTACAGAAGGAGCTTTTTTTACTTCTAGTGCTTAAAGTTAAAAATGTGCAGGGATTTAAAAGCAGCGTTAATACTTAACTTCTTACAAAAGCTATTTGCATTAAATTAACCAAACAACCCACCACTTTATCGACTCTTTAAGTAAAAATAACTACTAAATGATGTAACATTGCACCATTTTAAAACCTTTTATTCAAATCAATCTAGCATAATTCAGTGTTGATCCAATCCTATTAATTATTATCTCAACCAAGCTATCTTTCAAATAAAATAAAAACGACATTAACTAGGTATTATTAAGAGCGTACAAAGTTAATTAATAAATAAAATGTATTTACGTTTTTAGGAAACTTAATCGAATTGGACTGTTGATTTATGACCCCAGTGGCCTTTTAAACTGCACCGGACTTTGTGGCCTAGCGCTGATACACTATCAATCGTTCAAAGACATCAATTAAACAAAAATTCCAAAGTTTCGAATGTGTTCGTTTCTACAATTCATTTGGCAGCTTCTCAAGTTGGCCTATATTTAACACGTAACCGCAGTCAGTCAACGATCCCCGGCTTCAGAAATAAACTCAACGCGACAATGCGACCGCGCGAAACTCATTCACATAAATTCCAGTACCGCTGATATGCCGTAATGGCATTCCTATGTGAAAAAAGAAACTATTTACCAAAATTTTAGTAATACTTTAAATTTTGAAGTTTGCGAATTCAGTGAATAAGTTCTGGATCATATTAGCTTTGAAGTAACATGATCATGATGAAATCAAAATGTAAATATGTTCATTTATTAAGGTAAGCCACAATGAATAGACAACTTAAACATGTAATATCCAATATTTTTGGGTTAGGGGCTAAAAGCGTTTATCTTAAATAATGCATAGACTCGAAATTGAATTACACATAGGCTTGAGATAAGTTCAAGTCTGATAGATAACTCTAAAGAAGTTTTTTATTGTTTAGATATATCGAAAGGTTCTTTAGATCGCATATCTCTGTTTAAATCTCTGTTAGCTTCACGCTGTAGATACAACATCTAAAGAAAAATTGCTGTTTTTGAAAATTGTGGCACATATCTCAAATTAACGGCGTCAATCAAATGACGAAAAAAGGACAAAAATTAAGATTTAATAAATTTTTATTGAATAGTTGAAAAATAAATAGTCTGTGTTTCCACCACGAATAATATTTACCATTAGTTAATAATACTTAATATTAGTTCATCAAAATCACTTCGTGGAAGGGCCGCCCACGTGCATTCTAGGAAGTCAAAAAGTTGTTGTGCTGTACTTCCACTGATCCAAATACCGGCCAATATCATTATTCTTTCCCATACGGACAAACTTCCTGACAAAATCTTAAACGTTCATGATGTCCAGAGGTTCTTCAAACTCGAATGCTTCTTCTATCCGGCCTCATCAGAAAAGCACACACAACGCCAGTCTTTTTCCTCCCAACCTCGGTGTGCATGAGCCTATTGTAAACGGTTCCTATGATTGCTGAGTGGTATAAGTAGGACACTCAGTGGCCTTCGGGAATGCAGACCCACTTCACCCACGATTTCAGATAGTTATTATCAGACGCTTATTAACAAGCCCGAAGATCTGTGGAGCCTCGTAACCAACATCATGGCGGTCATGGTACAATTCTGTCGACCCGTATTTTGGAGGTACTGGTCTTGGCTACGAATAGTAATGGGAGATCGTCCTCCATGTCGCTCCACGCTGCCCGTGATGTAAAATCGTGTCCAAAGGTGGCTTGCAACGCTCTGAGAAGTGCCAACAGCAATAGAACCAATTTGTTTTTTGCATACGTTTAGTTACCCTTGATACCATGCGAAGTCATAACTTATAATATATACATTAGAAGTTAAGAATTAAATTTTATAGTAACTAAAAATTAATTTAGTTTTTACGAAAAATGTATGTATTTTTAGTTATTTTTTTTATTGCCTGAAAATAGATAAAACCATGAACTTTTTCACTGCATTTAACTAAAACAATCCATACCAATTTTTTTATCACAATTAAACTGTATGTGGAATTAAATTGTTCTGAACAGCTGCTTGAACTTACAAAAAGTTTTTTAATAAAACCTCAGCAAGCTTTAAGCCAACGTTTCGGAACATTTAATGGCTTTGGGTGAAATTGACGATAAATCGCTGAATGTATCGGGGTTTTAAATTAATTTTATTTTATATATACACCCTCAACTTTAATTGGTTCAATAAATAATGACAATCTAGCAACGAAACACTGCATCCACGAGTATAGCTAGTTTCTAGCTGACGGTTTTGTTTTATTACCTACTTAGTACCAAAACATTTCACAGCACGCGTTACGCTCAAATAACAGATATAATCATCATGATCTACCACTACTTAGGCCTATATTTATTTGCCTCAATCAAGTTATGCATCTTCTAATGAACTGAAGCACATTTTATATTCTATACCGAAACTGTCGTGCTCTTGCCCACTCTCGAGATGGCGCATGCACTTAAGTGGCAAATACCAATACGTATTTGCCACTTAAGTGCATGCGCCATCTATACCTTCGTCATAAATCTACATCGATTCAATTCAGAAGATTTACACTTAAACTAACATTTAATTTTATGTCTAGCAGGTAATGACATGTCTGGTAACGAAAACCTAATAAATCACTTTCAGTTTTCAGTCACAAAGGTTATAACAGTTTCGTAAACAATTAACGACATCTTCGTGACAAGTTAGCATCTTTAGCTGAAGTTTCTTATGTGGACTTTAGTCTTGATCACAGAGTTTTTACTGTTCTTTTAATTTGCAAGTTGGAAATAAAGTTATTCTGAAATCTTTTTAGACTCTGGTGAACGTATCCCGTACTTATAATAATGTAGCATATAGTACGGCTATACCATATCACATAAAATATATGACATATTTAAATTTTTTCCTAGAACACTTTAAAGGAAAGATTAAAGAATTTGATTACGGTGAAGAAAATATATAACGCAAAAAAGCGTTAGGGATTTAAAAAAATCGAACTTGATGTCTCGTTGCAAATATTGCTTAACAAGAGCGTAAAATAGGCGTCTAAAGAATTAAGCGTAAAGGGAATATTTGCTTGAATTGTACTTACCAAAAATAAAATAAAGAACCGTAATTCATAATATTAATGTGAAAGAGGTTAGCTTTTGAATTTGAGTTGTTGGTTTGTTATTTAACGCTTTAAGCTCCCTGTTCACTACAGCAGAGAGCAGTGGAGCTGTGCCAAAATTAAACGATCGTATTGCATAAAATCTTCGCTACACTTAAGGGGACAGGGACTTTCAAACTTATTTCAAAATGTATATATTGAAACGTCAAGTGGGAACGCGGAGACGAGAAACCGAGCAGAGAAGCGGAGCGCGAAATCGGAAAAGAGAAACGAGCTCAGGCGGGGGTTGCGGCCGCAGTATGCCGCCGTAGCACGCCGCTGTCACTACATAGGTACCTCGCACTTAAGACAATTACCGACTACTATTACAAAATCAAGTAACCACCTACAAACAAGCGCAAATAATTGAAGTGATCACGCAATTTGGAATGAAAACTGGATTTTTTTATGTGACGACTGGCTAGAAAATAAAACCATCACGGTGTGGTGAAAGTCTTTATTTTTAAAACAAAGATTAAATAAGGGCGAGAAGATGAGCTTGTCAGAATCAATAACTTTCATCTTAATATTAAACGTAACGCAACGTAAAATCGTTCATAATGAAAAAAACAAAGGGTCCTCTAGGGTGAACCTTTCATATTGAATTTGAAGGTAGTTTTGATATAGCTACATTATATTAATATATTTTTATTGTTAGTCTTTTTTACAGTTTGTGTGTTTGTTGTTTGTAATCGCTCAAAAGCTTGAACTGATACGATTGTATGCAATATTTATATGAAATAATACATATGGGTAATTTTATAAAATTTTACTGAAAAGAAAAATAAACGCAAATGAAAGTACTGGAAAAACTAGGAGTCTAGATATATCTAATAGATTTTTTAAAGTAACAATTCATAAAAGATCCAATAAAATTACAGTAAATATTTTATTTTGGTTCCATTAGATTCGTATATCACGATGTCGACTTCAGAAACCCAACTTTATAGTATAATACAAAGAAACCAAACAGAAATAATGGTCAAACAATCTCAAATAAATAGAGGCATCTTTAATTGGGTTTGCTTATTGAACCATTGCGAAGTGCTTGCTTGACATTAACGACTACAAGCATAATACAATAATAATTTTGTTTGGTTGCGTTATACCACTTATTATTTTTAGATTATGAAAATTTGGACTATAGGAATACTATAGGACTATAGAATATTACGGCCTGTTTGGTATGGAGGTAAGTCGCCTTGCCTTCCATGCCAGAGGTCCCGGGTTCGAATCCTGGTAGGGGCAGATATTTTATAATATTTGCTTTCTAGTCATGGATGTGTATGTATGTTTATTTAAGTTTATTTGTAATATTTATATTTAAAAAATATACATTTATGTGTGTTTATATATTTCTTAAGTTTATTTATCCGTTATCTAGTATCCATGACACAAGTTCTTTAATGATACTTAATTTGGGCTAGATAATGTGGTGTGATTGTTAGAAATATTTATTTATTATTATTATTTATTTATTATTTGCACATAATTATAGTTGAAGGTTATTTGATCTACTGAAGCACACTTTATTGACTTAGTTGGTCATTGTGTGCCTACCTAATTCAATTTAAATGACTAACTACAAGGGCTTCTTATGCTATGTAGGTAACACTAATTAGCGAAGAACGCTTACAAATTATTATTTAGCAGAAATGCTTCATTGTTGAGATGGATAATATTTTTTGGAAAAATTATTATTCATAAGAAGTTTTGTATTGAATATTAATTTGTGTTTATATATAATGTAATTATAATATATATGAATATATATAAGTATTTTTATATAAGGATGTATTTGGTATTTATGCATATTTAAAAATAAATTATTTAATTTTTTTTCCTTATTGGCACACTACCCCCCCCTTTCTCCTGATTTCCGTCAACACAAAGGTTGTCTGGAAGAGATCGGTGCTAGCGATAAGGCCGCCTTTGTCCACCCTAGTTTAATGTTTATTTTTACAATTTTTACATTCAAGTTTGTGAGCAATAAAGTATTTTCATTATATTATTATTATTATCGTGCGATCGTTTTGAGGTAGGTATATTTTGTTTAATTTCCTAAATTGGAAGCTTCAATGATGTCCTTACCATTGCCCTTACCTTACACTAAATTGCTTCATATTTTATATTATACTTTTTAATATGCAGTTCAATAAATACTAATCAATCACATGTATGGTTGATAAATACTGCTAAACTACCCGACATACTTAATGTCATAATCCATCTTACTACACCCGCACCATTCTGCCTAAGTTTCATCGGAAAAGACGTTACCATGGTTGGGATCATTACGGTAATATCAAAATCGAACCAAAATCAAGTGCGTTTTGCACGCACTCACAATAGTCAATCAAAAATGTAGCGGCTGTGTTCCATTTCCCAACGCGTGCCTACCCTTTATACGTAGGTAATTAACCAAACAAAAACTACGGTTAGATTTAGAAATTCTAAATGACGGTGGAAATTGAAGTCAATCAGTAGACGACGCCATTATTAATGAAGTTCAAAAAGTACTCAGAAACGATAACGTAAAATACCTAATGTATCTGAAATGAAAGTTTATATGATAATAATAGTGAATGTTTGTCATTATACATGAATAAACCAGAACAACCTTTTCTAATTGGCATTGTGTGGGTGTTTATAAATGGCTGCACAAGAAATAAATAGTTATTAAAACTAGTTTAAATTTAAATCCTGAACCAAGATTGTGTAGGTATTAAGATTGTTATTGTTAAAGCAAACAACAAAAAACCTTTGCCCTTTTGAATAAAATACTAGGTATCGCTTGTCACTCCTGCTGTAGTGGGCATTTTGGGATAAAGTATAACCTTCGTCTATTTGTTTGACTAGTAGAAAATGAAAGCATTAAAGAATTAAAGAAAGGTGTATGTATGTATGTGTAGAACACCATTCTAAAATATTGTCATAAATATTTTAAAAATTTTATTTCGATTCTGCAAAGGTTTAAAAATCTAGACATGGTGTTTTAATTATAGCTTAATTATATTTAAAAAAAAAAACACTTGTTAATTGGATTTAAAATAATGAATTGTGAAAACTGAAGAAAATACTGCATTAAGTGAATTAAAACCAGAAAGTATTGGTTTTAATCACATAAAAATGTGCACATTATATAAAAATATCCTGAAAAATTTATATGTTACTACATATTTCGTATTACGATACTCTCACCACGACATGTAAAATTCCCTTTGAAATGCGTAAGTGAATCTTAATTTCCACTACAAGTTTTTAATAAACGCTAGGACGCACTATTTTATATCGTTTGCTAACTGTCCCAAAAACTTTTTTTTTGTTCGCCTCCAAGGGGAGGGCAGGAAGAACTAAAAAATGCTCTTACGCATACCCTGCGCGCGTGATCAAGGTTATGTGGGACTCGCTCTGAGCCTACCAGAGCCTCTACCCACTAAAAAAACCCCTGAATGACTCGTGCAATTTTTTGCTTCACAGCCTTCATCTGAAGCGATAGCCAATTGGAGAAAAAGGCCACGCAAGCGGGGCCCTGAAGGGGTCACCCGCTGGGATTTGCATAGCACTGAAGGTGCTAAAAGCACTGAAGGTGAATTCATAGCACTGAAGGTGCTCAAAATTACAAAGAGAAATTACATTAATTAGAATTAAAATTAGAGTTAGAATTTGCGGCCAGAGGGGCTTCGAGATCGTTTGACAGCTGGATGACTTTGTACGTATGCGCATTCCTAGGCCTAGCGACATTGAACTTCGAATCAAGGACAGGGGTAGTATATGAGACTTAAGCTCAAACTAAGGGATTGGGTTGGGTTTCGGAGCGTTTGAAGAACGCTTCGAGAGTGTTTTGAGGTGCTGTTGCACTGTGGGTAGTTCAAGATCTCTGTGCAGGTCCGCGTTACGCACGTTTGTGGCCTGTTTGTGGCCCTGCGGCAGAAGAGATTTTGAACCACCTGCAGTTTGTGCTGGAGCGAGGGTTTGGCATGGACAAAGATTGACAAGGCGTAAGTAATGACGGGTCTAACGCAGGTCTTAAAGAGCGATCGTTTGTTACGAAATGACATTTTACTATGTCTACCTAACATATTAGTTTCGTTACTTTATCGACGTGTGGCTTAAACGAAAGCGTCGGGTCTAAGGTGACGGCTAAGTATTTAGCACTGTGCTTCCAGGGGATGGGAATACCTAGCTGTCGGACGTGGGGATCGTCGTGGCAACGACGGCGTTTGTGGTCGAAGCGTATCGCAGAACTCTTGTCTGGATTCACATCTATACGCTATTTTTGAAACCATGCACTAAGGGCGTTTTGGACTCTGGTGATGAGGTGCGGACACAGCGGCCTTTGGTGTAAAGGGCGGTGTCGTCGGTAAAGAGGGCGAGTTCGACGCCTTTCGGTCTCTACTGCAATTTCGTCCGCAGTCACCTTGAATATGCTTCATCTATCTGGAACCCTAGGTATGATCTATATATATTTACAATTTAGGTGTAGAATCAAAGATGATGATTATTCTTCACGATGTCAACGGCATCACATCCTTCCTCTACACAGACGCAGAGAAATAGCGGACATTTGCCGTTTAGTAAAGATCGCGAATGGTGCAATAGACGCGCCTGAATTACTGGCTATGGTTGGTATTTGCGCGCACACAAAAGCTTACAGAAATCCATCGCTCCTGTACATTCCTACCGCGAGTACCAACTATAGGCAGAACTCCTTCAAAACCAAACCAACAATACAAATCTAAAATTAGAAAATTTGACACTAGTGTCTCGAGTGTCACGGCGGCTTTGGCCAAATGATTCTTTTGTAATTGATAAAACTAAATAAGAATTTTAAATCTCCAATTGTGTACGTTTTTTTTTTGTATATATGGAAATGTATTCTTTACTTATTTTGTTTATCTATGATTTTAGATTATTATTTGTTATTTCCTGTCTATATATTAGTTACTGTTAAAAGTTATTGTTATTGTAATCTTTTTATCTCTATATTCTATATGTGAAAATTTATAATTAGCCTTTTCCTTCTATGTGTAATGTTATACTATTTTTAGCGGTTAGTTTTCCAAAAACGTGAAAATGAAATAAAATAAAAGAAATTATAAACGAGACCGCTATGCCAGACTTTATCGAAAGCCTTGGCTACATCAAAGAAGACTGCGACTGCTTTATGACGCCGCGGAAAGAAGCCGTCGAGTATGTACTCGACTGTACGATGTACATGCTGAGGGCAAGAGTGTTTAGCGCGAAAGCCGAACTGATGGAAAATGATGAGGAGATCACCATCCGTTAGAAACAGATGGTTCCGCATTCGAAAGAGTATGACTCTTTCGAGAAGTTTAGCCATAGCCTTGAAGAGGCTGATGGGTCTGTGATTAGCAGGGATATTAAGAGGTTTACCCGGCTTGGGAATGCCTATGACTGTCACTTTTTTCCTAGCTTTTGGAAAGTAGCTAAGGTCGAAGCAGGCCTTACAGATGAGCAATGAGATTGCAAGCAAGGTAAGCAACTATTGAGGCAGATGCTTAAGTGCATGATTGGAAATTCCATCCGCCTTTTTGCATTTTTGACGTCTAATGAGAAGAGAGAGAGATTTCGTCATTAGACACTGTGACGGGGTCAGCGGTCATGGGTAGAGAGGCCCTGTGGAGGACTTCGTCCTCCCCCGCCTGGATGGGGGAGGGATCCGCATGTTGCGTGCTGGGCGAGCATTGTGAGGCAATGCAGTCAGCGAAGCATTCGGCTTTCTCTTCGTTTTCGAAGGCGGTAGTGCCGTCGGGACGAGTGAGTGGAGGCACGTGAGAGAAAGTCGCTGCAGATTGGTCTGGTGCTACTAGTTCCCTCTTAGCGAAGGGACGTGGAGCGCGCGGACAACCCCTGTAGTTAGCTGTGTGGCAGGACTGGCCGCACAGCATACATGCAGAGGGGAATTGGAATCGGGAGTGTGAGTGCACTCCTTAGTAAAAGTAATAAGAGGATCCCGGCACTTAATGCACCCGTAGGAAGCTGAGCAATTAGCCGCTGCGTGGCCGTAAAGCTGGCAACGGTGGCATTGCCCAGAGTGACCGCGAGGGTGAGGACGCTCGACGGAAATATTCGCAGAAGAAGAAGAACTCGCTGAAGATCTCCCTCGATTTGGGAGTGTTAGATAGGATGGCAAGGGCGAGAGAAAAACGCCTGCCGCGGTTTGATTGCATGTTATACACTGCTTCAGCCGGGAAGCCCCGGGACCTAAGGTCGTCAAGGATTTCGCCGTTCGCGAACTCGAACGGGACGCCCCGTAATACTGCGCGGATCTTACGCTCCACGTAGGTATGGTACGCGATTTGTTTTACCGAGAGTAATCGCGTAAAAGCGCGGAAGTCATCGATAGTCGCAACCTGAATTTTTATAGTTTCGCCTGCGTTGGAGGCTCGATTGTGTGCGATTTTGTGCTCTTTGCACAACTTTGAAACCGCGGTCCATCGCGCTTTTTCGCGGAGGAAGACGAAAGGAGGCTTAGCCGGGACGGGAGCACAGCGCGTTGCTGGCTTCGACGGAACCGATCGGGACGCGGTCACTTGGAGAGACATAAGTGGCGCGGGGGCGGGTGTTGGGCTCAGGAGAGCCGGTTAAGGTGGCGGCGTCCGATGACGTATCAGACGTGGATTCCGAGTCGCTCCCGGGAGAGGTACGCTTACGGCGCGACGCGCGAGAGGTTGCGGGACGCGTGAAGCGCTGATTAGGCCTGCGTGAAGACCTCGTCATAGATTAAACGCCCGACACGGCGAGCGCCTGGGCGAACTCCTTCGCAAAGTTTACCACGCTTCGCAAACGATCCATGATGGGGAGGGAAATACCTGTTTCTAACAAACCTAGCAAACCCTAGCGGCTAACCTCCCTACCAGCGGAGGGGGGCTTGGGTGAACGCGAAGTGTTGCCCCTATTGGACAAGCACTGTACCTTCACCCTGGGAAGAAAGGCCCCTGTACCGGGATCCGGTCTGCCAATTTCTCCAAGACCTGAAGGGTCTTGGAAATGCACCGGGTCAACGCTAGGAAGCTTAGTTGTCACCGTTAAATATACACCTGCTCAACGCGGGGGTCTACTACGCAGTGTGTGGTCAATAAATTGGCAACAAAAACCGGCCGTGAACCTGACGGCTTCGCGACGTGAATCAGTCGCAAAGTTGGGTTGCACTGAAAGTGGGAAATTGACTACGTTAAGACCGGCCGAAACTGGCCGCAGATTGAGTCTCTGACTAACGTAGCTAGCGCCAAGCATCAACTACGTTGCCAGAAAATCAGCCGGAGCCTTGCGAACGAACGTCGGACACCGACGTAGGTAAGCTCAACCCTGTTGTTGCTGCGTCCCACCGAGGTCCATTCGAGGGTGCACGGAAGTCGACTGCCCCTAAATGAAGCTTGTAAGTACATGCCTACTTACGACTGCTAAGATACCACTTAAATGATTGTGTGCAGTTAATGATAGGCACGGATCTATACGAGTATTAAACTGGTTAAGAGCAAGTCGTTTATTTAACTGTGGTTCCGCACTACCGTGTATTATACGCGCCTGGTAATACAGTGCGACCTAGATACATGAAGTAGACTAGTCTCGAGCAGAGGCCATTGCTGACTAGTGAAGCTATAGGCATCCTTACTGCAAGATGAACAGGTGATTTACAAAAAATTTAATTATTTGGTTAAGTCTTTTGCTCAACCGACTGTTTCCGACTGTAGTTGGAAATTTCAGTCGTTCGACTGAGATTTAGACCAGGATGTTTATGACAAACACAAAAAATAAACATTACCTCTACATTCTACATAATATCTGCCTTAATTTTGTTTTTTATCTATATATAATAATATAGTTTAATTATATGACTTTTTGAGGTAACACTAAGTAATGGATCCCTAAGTAACTTGAAAGGGATTCTAATTCCTAAGGCTTCACACAGAAACCGTGAACTTCATACTCGTAAAAGTAAAATAAAATGGTTTTCTCTAGAACCTTCGTTAAATAAAAGCGGGTAAATGAACAATGAAAAAGCTTTCAAAGCAAGAGAAAGTTTTATTGTAATGGATTTATTTGTATAAATGTTTGCATTTCTTATCATCATAGCCTTTCAATACAAAAGCCTTTTTTTGTACAATTTATTCGCAATATACTTACAGTATACGGCTTTAGTAACTACTTACCTACTTGGTCTAAGAAAAAATAGATTGTTATTGTACGCATGGCAATTTATAATTTAATTTTATAATTTCCTATAAAATTTTATCGTTTTAGAGTACACATAAGTACAAATACTAGTTTAGGACTACATTAATTAAGTTCTTATAAATAGCATGACTACATTAGGTTTATTTATGATGACTCTTTCACGATGGCTTGCAACAAATCAGTTGTAAGATTATGCCAGGGGCTTTAAATTAAACATGTTTGTTTGTGGTAAAAAAAGTCATATCCAAAAATTTATAAAAAAATACCCGCAAACCTTTATTGACAGTTCGTTGGGTGACACGGCGATTTCAACTGTGGTTTGTTATTTTCGCATGTGTTTAACTATTAAACTATAAACTTGTTTGTTTCTCAAATTTTAAACATTACATTGAAGTGCTTATTCATGGGAAATTAAAAGTCAAGCCACAAATTTCTTTATTGGCCACGTGATCAAACTTCTAACTTTATAACTAAGCCACGGGAAAATGAGATAGCCTCTAATACACTAATCTGTCTTTTTTGCAACGCCTACTAAATATTCTGTAGAAAGCGTAGTAGTTAAATTTGGGTTAGGTTAATGTTAGGCTGCACTTATCAAATAATCGAAATTGGATGATAATTCAAAATTTTATAGCAAAAACATAATGTAACAACATATTTTAATGGCGAAGATAGTATCGTTCAGACGCTCGTAAATTGTGACTGACTTAGTAATTTAGAAGGCAATGTAGATTTTTAGAGTCAAATAATGTTATTAAAAGGATGTCCGTTTAATTAGCATCTCTTATTAATTAATACTGCTCTGAATTTCCATGAAGCCACCTCTCTATTTATTTGAAATGTTTTTATTTCTAGCTTTATGTGGCTTCACCCACGGAGCTCACTATTCCGAGATATTATTTATTTTCCCTTTTTTACTTCTTGGTAATCCAGCTTTATAACAGTCAATTAATTATTAAAATCGGTTTTAAAGCTCATCCATTACAAAAAAAAAAAATTTCTATTTATAATATTAATTTAGACAATTGTTATAAAAAAAAACCTGGAAACATAACTGAGGCTGTATCATCATAACGTTATAATGGGGAGAAGTTCCGTACGAAGCCGCAAAGAGTCTTACCTCACTACTTCAGAAATTACATATCCGGATCATGAATGCTTTTAAACTACGATTAAATAGTTTTAGAGAATACCTGGACATGCAAGCATTTCCTCGAAAAGATAAAATATTGTTTATGAATAAGATAGAGAGGAAATCTTTATGTATACACAATAAAGCGCAAGGAACTATAAATGTAAAGCAATAAATCTTGAAAATATTTATTATTGACATAACAATATATTTTTCAGGTTATTCAAACAAGAAGTTTAATCACAAAATAATAATACGTATATTAGAACACATATATTTTACCTATAGATAGTTTATAGTTAAATTGCCTTAATATAAGTTAAAATCGATTGAGTTTTGCCTAGATGTTTATATAAATAAACGTATATATAGAATAAAACTTGCTATCTCCAGTATTTAGAGTACTTTCTCTCCAGGTGGCATTGATCGACAACAAAGAACGGCTCGCAACAGTCGGCTACTGCACTACGAAACTTTTCTGTTTCCTGACAACTTTTTACTAAATATTTATGTACCTTTTAAACATTAGAATAAACGACTAAACGACGTTTTTGTATGACACACTAAAAATATTTAAACATCCGTATCAAATCTTTGCACAAGTAATTTTTATTTTACAAATCTAAAGTAGTAAAACTAAAGTCAATTTGCAATCTTAGTACATCTATTAAAGGCCTTAGGACCCTTCTGTTTGAAACTAATTTGTTTTTCGTGCTGATGATCTGCCGAATAAAAATAAATAAATCTATTGCATTCATACACACAGTGTCCGATATTAATACTAGTGAAACCGAAAAAGCGCTGCTGTTGAACAACACTCAAAATTAATGTAAAGTTCCAAGTTTTTATAAAGAAACTCAGATTATCTGTATAAATTCCAACTAGATTCGAATAAATACAAGTTGATATGTTTATTGAACCGTACTAGCGGTCTCTTCATACAGAACGTACAGAACATACGCTCAGTATACAGAAAAGAAATGAAAAACACAGTCCTCTAGGTGCAATCGTGAACAAAGTAACAGCGGTGGAATCGTGTCAAAGTTGCCAGGACATGGAATCACCACCAAAAGTTAAAATTTTTAGAATGAGACGATAATTTTTTTTTCCAAAATTAAAATCCTACCCTACGATGGTACGGAACTGTTCTTACCAGTGAACTCTTATTCATAAATAAATAGTACTGAAGACTTATCAATCGTAGTTACCGGAAAAATATCTAGAATAGACCAGACTTACTTGATACAAGAAACAACAAAAACTCTAATTTGTAGATTGCGTGATTGATGCCAAACAAACAAAACTATCGACGTGACCTATCTATTGGAGCTTTATTGTGCAACTTACATGTGCTTTTACTATTTCTTAAGAATATACGTAACATAAATATATCGTGCTTGTGAAAGTTAGTTTTGTCTTCGTTCAATTTGTCATCGGAAAGAAATAATTAATAAATTATTGTAACACGTTTTTGTCTGAAGATTCATAGAAAAGGATGATTACTCTACGTTTTACGTCGAAAACTGCGCTGAACACGCAGATAAATACAAACTTAATACACTAATCGAACATCAGCAATACTTTTGATATTAAATATAGAAAAAAGACAAGGTTTCTCGATTATATTATTAAACTGCGTGTACGAAAAAAATTAATAAGAAGAAAATCGACCATATTGGAAATTTCATTACTGTAAAGTGTAAAATCCAGTTTTCACTATACAATTAACTTTTTCCTGTTGTTATACAACATCGCACTAACGTACCTATTATTAACTATTAAAGACGAGCTAATATTGTTCAATGTAGAAATTAAATTTTATTTAACACAAAAATTACTCTTTCTTGATATTTAGAGGATATTTTTCGGTATATGTAAAAATAAAATGATTACTTTGGTCTTGAAAACAATTTTTTATACGTTTACAAACGTCTTTTTTTGATTAAATTTTTGATTAATACCTAAAAGAGATAAATTATCCACACTGATTAAAATTATTTTAAATTTTGATTATTACATGCCATATCTTTGCAAAGGAAAAATAATCCAGGAATTAATCCAGGAATCACATAACTTTGGAGAAAGTTCTCTCAGCGCCCTAAAAGGAAGTTACTACGAAAGTCATCAATAACAGTTAAGACAGCCCTAATTAATGGGGTTTTTGCGATACTTCGCCTGAATTTGAGATATTGATTGATGATAATACGACACGATAATCATGTTATATTTAACTATTAATTAACTAAAAGGCTTAACCTTTGACAGTTAATATTAAACTTGAATGGGTGTAACACTATTCTAACATGTTAATAGCTGTCACAAAAAATTATAATATCTAAAATTTCTAACCTAAACCTAAAATAAAGCTAAAAAAATTATGATATTGCAAGTTTCTAAAAATATTTTTATGTAACGACAATAAGTATTGAAAATAAATATTAAAACAAAACTATTTTTTATACTGATAAAATTATTTTTTATTCGCCTACGTAGTACCTTCATTTACAATACATCCCCTCCAAAGCTTTTTTAGCTTTTATGATCCATGTGTGCATAACGATTTATCTTTGGCTTCAAAAAAGCCTCCGTTGCTGCGATTACTTCACCATTTCAGTCAAATTTTTTGACCTGAAATTTGGAACTGCAAAAAGATATTAACCACTGGGAGCCAAATCCGGAGAATAAATTGGATGGGGAAGTCATTCGAAACCAGATTCATTTACTTTAGCCATCTTTATCACGGAGTACTGACGCTGCGCATAGTCCTGGTGAATGGTCACTTTTTTCATATTTGAACACCGTGATTTTTGCTATACTTTAAATCCAATAATTCTTTGTATTATTTTCTATTTAAATTGTTTCCTTATCAATATTATATAAATTTCCCCTAGTCAATGAAAAGTTTTCCATGCGCATCCCAAAATACATCCACAAACCACTTACAAATGGCTAGTTTAGACGGATTAATTCTAAGTGCTTTTAACTATGTTTTCCCCATAAAAAAAGTAATTTTTCGCATTTTTAAACGGTTTTATAATATATGTTCATCCATCTCCAAGTTAGTCTCGGGACTTAATAATGATTTGGTTCATATTTGTTTATAAGCTCAACACTCTCAAAATGTTAACGGTATTACAAAACACAGATAGATCTAAACTATCAAAATACTCCACTCATATGGAAAACCTTATAAATACAACCGAATATAAGCTAATAGGTACAATTACGTTTAATCCCTAGGGAATCCAGAAAGGGACATAATATGTTTTAAGAGTATCTGTGTCTGTGTGTATCTCCCGTATCAATGGATTGATTGATTTTTCCGTTTGGAAGTTGAATTGCAATCCTCGGAAATTGTAACGACCACCCCATCCTGATCTGCTCTCTGATCATATAAGGGAATGTCATAAATAAAAATTTGAAATAGATACATAAATATAATATAAAACCTAACATATATCTGTCAACTTTATTCTAATACTTCCTATTCAAAATATATATAAAACCTTCAGTTATAAATTACAGAATGAGAAATTGTAATTGGCACAATATAAAGATTTATCAATAAAAAATACAATATTTATTTGGCATGATCGTCTAAGGTTGGGTAGGACTCTTCGTTGTGTTGCATAGTAACCAAGTTCTTTTCCGAGGTATGTGACAAAGATAAGAAACAAAGAATGTTTTAAGAATGCAATGTAAATTATTATAGTAATAAAAATATATAATATAGTAAATACATACAATATATAATAAGAGGTAATAAAGAACTGTTGAAATGGATTTGATAAATTAAAATGAATTGGAAATTTATAAAAAATGGGTGTGAGTAGGGCCCCTATCCTCGCCCTAGTCATGTGAGAGACATCCTTTCATTTTTTTGAATTTCTCTCTCCAGGATTCACCAATCCAACACCCGAGTGTTAGTACTGAATAATAATGATAAAATAAAAATACTTTGTAAGTAAATAAGTTTATAAAGATAAGTAGAGGATGGAATATGGTGAGATTGTAAGAATAAATAAAGCTAACAATAAATTCCACAATCTTGAATAAAGTTATTTATATCACAAACCCAAACCTTGCAGATACTTTAATTTAATCTAAGTAGTGTAATCTCCAAGTTGGATCATTTTCGGAAGGGTAACTCTAATATCTATTTCATGATAATTGTTATTTATTCAGGCAAAAGTTTCCAAACCCAATCCATAATTCATTCCATGACATTTGTTAATTATTCAGCCAAGAAGTTCCAGAACCAACTCCCTCACTGAGGCTGATGCACCGGAGGGTCATCCTGTCGTAACACCAGAAGCTCAGATCCTTGAAATTGATAACAAGAGACTTCAACCACTGTTTGGTCTCATGCCAGATAACAAGTCACAAAATGAACACAAATGTAGGAAAGAAATAAGAATTTTTAATATTTGTCAATTATTCAGCCAAGAAGTTCTAGATCCAACTTTCTGCCTGAGTCTGATGAGCCGGAACTCGTCCTTGTCGCATCAACAGATAGTCAGATCAATGAAAATGAAACCAGAAACTCCAATGACTTTAGTATTATGTTCGTTAATAATTCATGAAATAAATATATTAATGAAGGAGAGGAATAAATAGATTTATTATTCATTCCATGACATTGTTAATTATACAGCCAAGAAGTTCATGAACCAACTTCCTCACTGAGTCTGATGCACCGGAGTGTCATCCTGTCGTAACACCAGAAGCTCAGATCATTGAAATTGACAACAAGAGACTTCAACCACTGTTTGGTCTTATGCCAGATAACAAGTCGCAGAATGAACATAAATGAAGGAAGGAAATGTGAGTTTTTAATATTTGTCAATTATTCAGCCAAGAAGTTCCTGAACCAACTTTCTCCCTGAGTCTGATGAGCCGGAACTCGTCCTTATAGCAACAACAGATAGTCAGATCAATGAAAATGGTTACAAGAGACCTCAACGACTGTGTGGTTGTGAGCCAATTGACATGAGGATAAAGGGAGAAAATAAATAGTAAATAAACTTCACCAAGTTGGAGATTAGCACGCTGAGTGTGTTAAATAAATTATTTTGACTCAATCAAATAATCTTCTAGTATATCTCACCATTGTAATGCATTACATACATTATATAATATAAACACGTCACAAATGAGCATTTTTAGTTTATCAGACCCTATAGATGTATTGTGTTCTGTGTGTGTGTGCGTAATTACTTTTAATACAAAGTAAGATAAAATATAACATGTAAGAATATATACTTACATATATAAATAAATATAAATAATAAAATACATATAAAGAATAAAGTACATGAAATATTAATATATAAATCAAGACCTTAAATAAATATACTATAAAAGTTAATTTCCCTGTTAAATTACCCTACAGTATTAAACGAAATAAACGCTCTTCTATAACAGGATTCACCTTCTAACGCAATAACGTAATCTAATATTAATATATTCAAAAATTAAACTTTTATCTACGAATTGGCAGAACTTTCCTGAACACGAAATTCCCTATTAATGTGTACTAAAATAATCACTCACCTAAAACTGGACCTACGTTCAACTCAACACTCTATTCTCTTTTTAAACAACTGAAAAAAAAAACTAAATATTAAACTGGGTACAAACTGGCAGAACTTTTGGGTTACTTTCGTTTCCCGACCGAGACTCAAACTTCCATTTCCCGAGACTGAAATACTGATCCCGTGCCTCCAGCCTACTGCCCTATTTATACCCAAACGACCGAACTCCCTCCCACGGGCACCATGCACCACGCACCCGCGACAATCTCCAGTCATATTTACCAACAAAATAAAAGAATGCACCCTTGAATTACTTATTTAATTTAATTTATGTGTAACTACTGTAGAGTTATTTTGTTTAGCAAATAAATAAATAAATAAATAATGAATAAATAAAATCTATGTGTAAATGCGAAAGCATCATCAATTATTTTCCTGCAAATAATTACCACCCATAAAATCGTATCAACAACGGAAGAGCAACTTAATAACAAAGTAGGCGTTCCAAACTGCTATACTTTATGCACCACGCACCCGCGACAATCTCCAGTCATATTTACCAACAAAATAAAAGAATGCACCCTTGAATTACTTATTTAATTTAATTTATGTGTAACTACTGTAGAGTTATTTTGTTTAGCAAATAAATAAATAAATAAATAATGAATAAATAAAATCTATGTGTAAATGCGAAAGCATCATCAAATATTTTCCTGCAATTAATTACCACCCATAAGATCGTATCAACAACGGAAGGGAAACTTAATAACAAAAATAGGCATCCCAAACTGCTATACTTTTTTACCTTTAGGAACATTAATTAGATGTATCTATCTATATCAAATTAGTACATAAATTCTGAGAACCAGATATCAATATTAAATTAATAATTTTTTTCTAATTTTTTTATTCTTTAGCAAGGTAAATGAATTTAACTGAACTAACTGATAACTTCAGTAAATCAGTATTGCCAACTGCTATCAGCAGGTACCTATATTGAGATTATACTTCCGCTCCATACAAAAGACTCGAGCTTGTTCCGTCACATCATCCTTTTATGAGTAATTTTTCTTCCATTTAAGGATTCTATATATCAACAATTATATCTGCTAACATATACCAATATATAAACAGATATTTTTATGATAACTTGAGTAAATCAGTATTGACAAATGCTATTAGCAGGTATATTGAAATCATACTTCCGCCCCATACACAAGACTCGAGTTTGTTCCGTCACAAAATGGAATTGAGATCCTTTAACATGGCTCTAAGTGCCAATTAGAATACTGTATAATAATATACAGAATGCAAATAATAAAAAAAAATATTTTATTTCACCATAGGTAAAAAAAATACATGTGATGAATGTCTTCTTTTTCTTCATATTCATAGAGATTGCTTAAATACAACTTAACTTCGACTTTTAAAAGTTATTACAGAAGAAAAAGGAGAGGTAAAATAGCCGGCCAAAAAATCTTTCGGAAGTCTTTGTCAACATTGTAAAATACATAAAATAGGTAATAAGGTATACAGCTTGACAACGACAACATTTGTTTAACATCAGTATTGGCACCTCGACGGAACTATTTATTAGAACACCTACCAAAAAGGGTGCAAAATATTTTTTTCAAAGTCTAAAATAGTATGTTCCCTAAGAGGAATTAAATCATTAGTTAATCGTTTATGTTATTGTAATGGAAAAATTTGAAAACTACTAGAACAAATAAAAATAAATCTTTTACCATACAAAGCTGCAACCAAACCTCAAGTAATCAGAATATTTTAATGCTCAAGAAAGCTTTTTGAGTGAATCACTCCAGGTAAAACATATAAGCTTAAATACAGAACCACAAAAATCACGCGATCTTGTATCCTATCACATCGAAAAAATACTCTTCCCAAAGGGTACGCGTTTGATCATATTAAGTTTAAATTACTTGATCCTATTTTCTGTTCATTCATGATCTTAGTAGCAAAGTATATTGTGTTTTGATTTTTTTGCGATTTTGGCCAAAGTAATATACTAATCCTTCAAAAGGAATTTTAAAGAGTATTAAACTATGAAAGTTTCCAACAAAATAATTTAAGAGACAATTTTTTACTTAACATTCCTAATAAACATTCTACTGCACTAATAATCAGCGTTAGCAATAACGCATATGTATAGAAGCTGAAGTTTTATTGGTAATTAGGTTAAATTGTTCATTTCCCTTAGTCATTCCGCAATCGATTAGCTCCCCGTTACACACTTGACTGGCACATTTTGATATACATGTTTACTTATAGACTAACTGTATAGTTTTGAACATAAATTTGTATAAGGGTATAATTGGTACTCAAAGCTGACAGGCAAAATCACAAAGTTAAAGATTTTTTAAGATATAACTCAAGAATCGTTCTCCGTTCATATAAGTACATAACTTAAATCAAAACATTTCTTTTGAGAAATAATATATCTATAAATAAAAATGTTTCATAAATAACATATCACTTACACGCTACTATAAATGTGGCGCTGACTATAACAATAACTATCTAAAAACTCACCGTGTACACGTGTTCGCAACAAAACTCGAAAAAAAAAATCTGAAACGAAGCACTTCAAAAAGCTGAACCAAACAAGGTTTGAAAAACTTTTTAACAAAAACAAAGTTGAGGACTGTTCACTTTTACGAGATTGTATGCGCGGACTGAAAACTACAGTAGGGACGTCCTACCGCGGTGAAAGTTCGCGGACGACTGGCTGGCTGTTGGCTGAAAGAAGATAACGTAAAATGAATCGGCTGGAAATTTTCACATAGGAAAACTTTCTGCTTTATAAGTCTTAAAGGCTTTAAATATAACACTTTTTGAATGAAATACTTTTTAAAGGATTTGTTTTTAGATCGGTAGGTTTAGGCAAGAAAACCAGAATCTTATCAGTAGAGTCTGTAAGTTGTAAATTCAATTCTTAAAAAAGTATGACAGTTGTTTTATTATAGAATAAGAACTTTTAGGTGTGTTAGTTGGTTTACTATGATAGTAAAACGAAGGCAAAAATTGTAATTTTTTCCTTTTCAGATATCATCATATATAAGGGAATGAAAAAATACGCTATTCCCGATATTTTCAACATCGTATTATTAAAATGAGATTAAACCACTTAAATTAAACTTATATATTTTGATAATTTTAACCTCCTAGTTATTTATTCGATATTCACAAACCAACGTTGCCCTGTATTTGGCTTCATATACAATTAATTTACTGAAGTATTTGTATCAAATTCATGTTGCTCTTGTGTCCCGATAAAAATGAAATAAAAAGGTGGACATACTGAAACCCTTAATGATATTTAATCAATACAATTTTGTACTTTAGCTTTTAAAAACTATGAAAGGTCCACAGAAAAAAGAAAGAAAAGACGGCCTGTTTGGTGTGGAGGTAAGTAGCCTTGCCTTCCATACCAGAGGTCCCGGGTTCGAATCCTGGTAGGGGCAGATATTTTATCATATTTGCTTTCTAGTCATGGATGTATAAGTATGTTTATTTAAGTTTATTTCTAATATTCATATATAAAAAAATATATCTATGTCTGTTTATATATTTCTTAAGTTTATTTATCCGTTATCTAGTAATCATAACACAAGTTCTTAAATGATACCTTAATTTGGGCTAGATAATGTGGGGTGATTGTTAAAAAAAAAAAGAAAGGAAGAAGAGGCAGCCGAAGAAAACCTCCCTGCACTCTTTTGTCATACATTTTCAAAACATGGAATTTGACCATGACATGAAAGAAACAATCACAAGACAGATAATTGTGCGTGATAACGTCTTGTCACAGCCAATCTATTAACACAGTATTTATATATTTTTTTCTGAAACAGAAACAGCCTTTGGACAGCTAGCTCTATCCCACCCCGCTTTGTCTCCAAATAATCTTTAATTATAAAGTATATTTGTTTTTAAGTTTGAGTTTAGTAATTAAGGGAATTCTTTTAAAACAGTTATGGAAGAACGCAGCTGTCTAACACAGGAATTGATTTGCCTAAAACGAAGCCTCAAACATTACTAAATCAATACTCTGTAGGTAAAAAATTCTTTGTTTCAATTCATTTTAATAGTAAGCTTTTTGACATAATGTTTCCTAAAGATATGTGATGAACTTATTGAATGCGAGTAAACTGATGTTGGTATTTCATTATAACAACGTATTGAAACACATCGATTTTACTGTAATTAAATAGTAGAGCGCTTTTTAGATGATGTAGATATATACGGACTTCAAGGATATGAAATGACGTAGCTTTTTAGTTTTATGTTTTACAAACGGGTCAAGGCACCTAACGCTTAATATAGTGTCAATTAGTGATGAAAGAGACGTAGTCTTTAAAGGCCTATTTAAAAGAGTAGCCTATCTTAAAGGACTCGACCCTAAAATAAAGACTAAAGGTTCGAGTTTTTATTAATAAAACTTAGTCGTTGTATTAAAAGACTAAGCAACTTAAACAACTAGAGTTGTTTTCATAAAACTAAAAGACTAAAACGACTAAAGTTGTTTTCAAAAGGACTCGTGCCTGAGTATTATACGTGAACATGATTCATCCATCATCTATTGTGTCCTACTAACCACAAAGATAGACTTAAAAAAACATGATATCTATTCATAATAATTATTTATTCATTTTGTATTATAATACTAACAGGGAGTTAATAATTTAAATATGTTTTGATTAAATTATTTTTCACAAAAATATTATAGGACAAATTGAAAAAAAAAACTTAAGTACAGACAACAATCGTAATTTAAACAAAAATTAACAATGTTGCTGCTTCCGATTTTATTTTACTCATGAGTTATCAAAACGTTCGATGTCCTGTGTGACGCGCCAGCCCGAGGCGATAAGGCGCTTTTAGTCCTTTTAGTCTTTTAAGCCTTTTACGTTATAAGGTTAAAGACTACGATTGAAATTAGTCGTCAGTTTTTAGTCTTATGACTAAAGACTAAAGGGTTACAACACTAATTTAGTCGTAAGGCTTTAAAATTAGTCCAGTTTTTTTAATAGGCTTAAAAAACTAAGTCTTTTTCACCCCAAGTATCAATAGGTAAATGATAAAATATTTTTCTAAATTACCGTTTCAATTACTCCTCTTTGTATTTGTGGCAATCATGTATTTGTCTTAGTTTTTCAGTTATTGGTTTTAGGGCCCTTTTTTATTATTTCCGGCTGTGACATGTGTCTTGCATGGTCACGCTGTGTGAATGCATTTTTGTTACAATATCTACATGATTGACAATCAATAAACGGTTTATCAATAAAATGTTGGATTGGAACTTTCGTAAACTATTTTTATTTATATTTTATAAAAGTATTTGTGAAAGTCTTTCATTATTTTAAAAAACTAACTATTCCGTTACGTGACCGTACAAGTATATTTAAAAATTGATTTATAATTAATACTGCACAGAAATCAGAAAACTTTGAATTATTAAAAAAAAAATATAAGGATACCTCTATAAATGTATATTACACATTAATGTTTTATAAAAATTGATAGGTTTTACAATTCTGATAAGCTATCTTTTGTGGTTCACCACAAACCAACATGTTCGTAAGGTTGGCATCGCATTTTTTATCTAAAGAACGACACCAACAAACAAATTTTGAAGACAATAATAAACCTATAAGGTACATAGATAAAAAATAATGAAAAACAGAGCTTTCTCAGTTAAGGTTCTTTTACACTTTTCTTTTGATAAATAATCTCAATGTAACCTGATGCCTCTTAATTTAAATATCCTTCTTACTTTCATATTTTTAGAAGTCTCTCAAGGAGCTTCAGGATTTACCTGTTTTGCTAATGAAAACAAAAATCATTACCTACCTAATATTTTAATATCTCTCGTATAAATTTAATCTTGAAACTTCCATAGTATAATAGTTTTTGCACTTCGCTGGTAAATGAAAGTATGCAGTAATGGTACATTGTAAAAGGCGTAATAATAAAATATATAATAAGCATGCTTGTGGATTTAAAGTTTTATATGAAAGTAAATAAAACAACATGGGCTTTTGATTTTGTTGATCACTTCTTTAAAAGGAGAGATATGTTTTGATGTATTAGTAGTATAACTTATCGAGCAAAAGACTGGCCATCTCTAGTGACAGAGTTCACAAAGTGACCTCTAGAAACCCCTGTGGAATACCCCACGAGGAGTATCCATAGGAATGTACGAGAGTTTTATTGCACGCTTTGCAAATATGAGTTGGTGATATAAACTCATCTCACCTGTGGGAAAGAAAAAAGCTTTCTTAAACCAAATAACTATATTTATTTTAAAATTATAAACTGTACATTCCAACGAACCTATATGTGAATGGGTTCGATGTTAGAACCACACTGGTTTATATTACTAATTACAACTAAGTTCATTGAGTTAAAATCAATATGAAGTGATACAGGTATTGGCCAAATCACAAATTGGCACGATTCGCTGACTCTGTATCCGTAAGTGCATGGCTTAGGTATTAGTAGGGCAAATGCCTTCCATTGCTGCGATCACATTTGTCGGTGCTATTCCTCTGATGACCATTGCTACTTGCTTAATCGATTCTGTGGTAGTACTGACACTTAACACTGTCTGATTTCCTATACAATCAATAATTATGTTGGGTGCTGATAATGCCGTTACTGGAATCCTAATAAAATTAATTTATATAGCTACTCTCCATTCCACAAGCTGTCATAGGAACGAACATTATTTATGATATTTTTGAAAAAAAAGGATACAATATTTTGGTATTACTTTACCTTACAAAGTTCACAAAAGTATTTATTGCACTTAATAAAAATTATTTCCTGGATTTATCGATTTGTATTCGATTTGTTAATAAGTAAAGGCAACCTGGACCAAAAACGATTAAAGTAAGAAAACAGCTTTCGTTCTTGACCTCTGCAATTCAATTATCCTGTATTGGCAATAGTAGTAAGTACCTACATTTATAGTATGAAGGTGCTCGCACGTCCGTTGTACCATACCCACCTTCGATACGCCGCCGCACGGCATCAAAGTAAAGACAAGCTTGAAATAAAATAAAATTTACTTACAAAAAGCTGTTTCTACTTTATAATAGATTTCTAAGAATCTGGATTGTAAAACCTAATTTTGTAGTTATTGCATGTATTTATAAGGTGACGGATGAGGGTGAAAAAACTTATGGCTATACTTATATAACCTATCCGTTTAGGTAAAGGTTTTGGATAGGACTTGGAAGGACACATAGATAAAAAACTTAACATTATGAAAAAAATAAAAGAATCAAATTTTTTATATAACTAACCTCCAAAGTAAAACTTACAACTTTTCGTGAAATGTTCAAAATATAATACACAATTTGATACAAAAATATCAAAACCGAGTATTTGGATATTTCAAAACACTTACAGAAGGTGTTAATCCGTTTTAAAAGTTAATCCGTTGAAAAATAAACAAAAATATCGCAAATAACAATATTTGTGTAAAAATTGCGACACCGATTCGTTTTATAACAGCAATTTAGGCGCGATGACGTTTAGCGCGGCAGACACATTGAGGACAGTGAAATGTGCCGTGTCTTTGCAGTAAACATGACCAGGTGTGTTTTATTCCTGAGGCACACAATAACTATTAAAAGGAATTGACGGCGAGTCTGATATTGTATTCGGTAATGTATATAAATGTCAGTAGTAATAGGACTTACGCACATCATTATAGCCCTACATAAGCAACGAGTTTGTTTAGCTTTTAATGTTACTTCTGTAGGCAACGAAATGCTGAAGATAGGAAAGTGTGTGTGTGTAGACAGCAATTAAGAAGAAAGGAAAGAAGCTTAATTAATTATAAAATGCGTAAGTTTGTTTAGAATAAACTTCAATATGTATATATATATATATATATATATATATACATACACATATATATACTTATAAGAAATAATACAGATAAAACCAAAGATTTCAATAGTATCTGTAGTTACCACAAATATGCAAGCGCACCTTGGATATCATTTTATTTCAAATCAAACCCTTCGTTTTTGAAATAAAACTTTCTTTATTTTAAAAGGGTGCTAATTAAACAGACTTGTTTTTAATAGCATTATCCACGAGAAAAAATCTACATTGCCTTCTAAATTACTAAGTCAACCGCAATTTACGAGCGTCTGAACGATACTATCTTCGCCACTAAAAAAATATGTTGTTACATGATGTTTTTGCTATAAAATTTTGAATTATCATCTAATTTCGATTATGGCGATAAATGCAGCCTAACATTAACCTAACCCAAATTTAATTACTAAGCTTTCTATAGAATATTTAGTAGGCGTTGCAAAAAATACGAAGTAGTGTATTAGAGGCTATCTCATTTTCACTGGCTTAGTTATAAAATTAGAAGTTTGATCACATGGCCAATAAAGAAATTTGTGGCTTGAATTATAATTTCCCATTTAAAATAGTTTTATTTTGAATATTTATTTATGATGGTAGAAAAATATTCTTTATTATAGAATATTTCATATAATAAAAACTTTTGGCAAAACAGTTCTTTGTGTCAGTATACATTTTTGATCACCCTTTAATATATATTTCGAGGGTACTGTCAGGATGGCAACTCGAAATATGGCGTATATTGATGAAATAATATTTAGATTATGAAACATAGGTTGCTAAACTTCCAACAAATAACATTATATCTTTTAATGATGATCGATGACGTCGATAGCTCGTGATACATTTTTTTGACATTTATGATTAACTACACAAGCTGCAAGAAGATGGCACGTCGGTAAGATTTCTCCACGGCTGGTTAGGTGGTGTTTTACGGTCAATTCAGCTACTATATTCTTAACCTTGTGCCTGACGGTAACTTAGTGCAATTATTACCAAAGTAAAACAAAGCCCACGCTATCCATTGCTTTGTAGCAACTTTGACAAGATCGTCAGTCCACCTTGTGAGGAGCCTGCCTACCGTGCATCTTCCGGAGAGTGCTTGACACTCCAGAATTTTTCTTTTGTTTTATACCATCCAACTTATAAATGTCAAGGCGTACTCTTATAAGTTTGTGTTTATTACTCAAAAACGACTGAACAAATTTGTTAGAATTTTAACGTACGCATAGAATATTTATTACCTGGATCAACATGCAGGCAAATTTTTCTACAAAATTTTAATTTTTTTTATAACAAAACCACTATTTCCAAGGGAAACCGACTGGCCCCACCTAGTGTTAATTATAAAGTGTTTAGTCCTGCCAAGGCTCCGATTCGAGGGGTTCATCGTTTGTTGTTTGTTTACGAGTCATGGATATTTTTTGAAATAAAAGAAGCATGTATATATATTATCAATATTCCGGTGATATTTGATAAAACTATGTGTGACATAAATGACGACTCACCGCTTTTCCTAAAGTTTAAGGTTTTTCTTCAATATTATGCCCATGGAACCTTTACCGTAGTAGGTATTTCTTACAAATAGTCACTAGTTATTGTTTTCGTTATTTGCAATAAAAGGATATCATAAATTAATATCTTTTTAATATAGCAAAATTGCTTAAGGTTAATTTATATCAATTTATGATTATTCAAAAGTTTCTAGTAAGCTATAGACATAGTTCGAACCTTAGACGCCTGAATTTTTTCTTATCAAGTACGTAATTGACATAGGTATCTTTGTAGAGAATCCATAATTTGGGCGAATTTATTGAAATTGTTTAAAGAAAAAGCCATAGTTGATCATTATGAATTCTTTATATTCTTATAAATGATAAATGCCCTTAATAAGAAGTAGGAAATTAACAGAAAGAGACCAATAGCAATTTACCTTTGACCTATCGACTGTACTGTTCTCGGCCTACGCTAAAAATCTGTTTTAAGCCTTCTTTACTAATTTCAAAAATATTTTGCAACAGGATATTGATTGTTGCGGAGGAGTCTTATAATATTCTTAACTTGAATTAAATAAGGACTCGCACTTTATTAACACATCAAATTTATTAAAAATGGAAAAAAACCAACTACAAACTAACTAACTAAAGATTGTTATTCCTAAATTAAATTTTATTTACAGATTAGTGGTCAAAAGGCTGGAAAAACACCTCACTACATCACAATAAAAATATTGTGTCGAATAAGTACCTTGGGATCTTTAGTTTTAGTAATACAAAATTGTTTCATAAATTGATAGCGAATTCTGACTAACTCATGAAATTCTTTATGATAACACATTTTGCAATCCGATTGCTTGCAAAGCATGTTAAATCCACTTTGATATTAACATTCGAAATCATTTAAGCGTCTAATTTTAGCGCATCACCACATTGCTATAAAATGGCGGTGGAAGAGAAAGAGTAATATCATTCAAAAGCTGCGGATATCAAATCGTTAATGGCTTTTTTATGTGTGAATCTCGTAAAATCATTCAATGGCTCATCAGTTCGCTCGTTGTATACTGAAATTATTCATTCGCTGTATAAGTCTGGGGACAAAACCAATAAAATTTGTAATTCAATTTCTAATGGAAAATGGTGGTTCAGGATGATTCGGAAAGTAAATAAAATCAACGTTACGGTCATTAACTTGAGGTGGCGATAAGGAGGTTGCGTAAGAAAGCGTAGCTGTTTTCAATCAATGTGATCGCTAACTTTTATTGCCTAAATTTTGGGTAGTCACAATTAAACAATAATATTCTTGATACGTTTTTATTTTTCTTACGTCAAAACTCATCGGTATCTGCCAATGGAGACATAGTAATCCATGTCTAATTTGACAAATTATTTGAATAATTTCCTATAATTTCTGATGACCAACATCATAAAAATTTAATCAAATATGCCTGGTCAGCAAAATATCTCCTATTTGGAAAGAAAATGTACAAGTTGTTCAGAACTTCAGTGACTTAAAACCACATATTTCTCGATAAATTTTCATAGTGTTTTTTGTTCCCAGGTAAGTTTATTTCTGAACTCAATAAAAGAAAAACAGTTCAGTTTAAATTAAGAACAAACACTACTGTTTATTATAATATGAACGGTAGCTTCATAATATTATAGTAGTTAATTAAAGACTATGTTTGGTAACACTAAAAGCCCGGTTAAAACAAAAAAAATAGCACGTTTTTCTTTTTTGATTCGTAATGATTTTAGAAATTAAAAGCGTATCAATAAAATAGTATTAATGTATAATATTTTTTGTGATCTCCGTTAACACAGTTTTACAATAAACGTTTCATTAAAATACTGTATGTGTACTATTTCAAGTTTGTGACTTTGTTTATTAGAGGTAACACGTGGAAGCGTGAAATGGGATTTATTTTATATTTAAGTTATTTTTGTTAGATACTCGAATATATTCATAAAGTGGTGCTTGTTAATAGACAATGCTCGGAAAATGCTCGGAAATGCGTATCATGAATAAAATGCCTGTAAGGTAGTCTCGCAGAACTTGCGAAAGAGGCAGGAAACTCGCTTGAAAGAACATTACTTTTTCGATAACTATCAAATAAAGATAGCTTAGGTAGAGCATTCATTGAGCTTACATAATATAATATTTCTAACAATCACACCACATTATCTAGCCCGAATTAAGTATCATTAAGAACTTGTGTTATGGACACTAGATAACGGATAAATAAACTTAAGAAATATATAAGCACAGATAGATATTTTTTTTTCATGTATAAATATTAGAAATAAACTTAAATAAACATACATACACATCCATGACTAGAAAGCAAATATAATAAAATATCTGCCTCTACCAGGATTCGAACCCGGGACCTCTGGCATGGAAGGCAAGGCTACTTAACTCCACACCAAACAGGCCATCGAACAGTTACAGTTTATCTTAATTTATTTATTTGTTTTTATACGCTTTCCTATCCTTTCTCTATCCTTTATATGCTAGTCAAAAAAAAGTTTGACCCACGTGCAAATTCATACAAACTTGATCACAACACCACAAAACCAGTTTTTTGGTTTTTAAAAATTGTTTGAGATATTATGTTTGTTTCTTTAAAAAAACAATTAGCTAACGGTCAAAGATTATTGTTTGTTACATTATTTTAAGCATAGTAATAATTATTTGTTTTTATAATAAATTGATTAAGAATCTAATGATACTTTTGGGAGTTACGAGTATACAAAAATAATTCCCAAAAGCATCTTTATTAAAAGATATAATTTTTTTATTGCCAGCACTCACAACGATAGATAAAACTGTTTCAAAATCTAACAGAACGTAAGTGCATGCAATGAAAGGCTCTAAACACAAGCAGTATGTGAATCGAGAAAATGGCGCCACCAGTTGTAATAGATCTTATAACTACTCATTGCTCGCTAAATGAAAATCAAGAACTAATATGTAGGACTATTTAATATTAGGCTTATTTCCTAGCTCGAGAATCTTCTATGCAAATCGGTAAAGTAAATAAGGAAAATCCACGATTAAAAACTTATATACTCAAATAACGTTTTATATGTTTGAATCGCCCCAGAAATTAATATTGAGGTGTGATTGTAAAATTCAATAATTAATATATTATTAAGAAATCTGTGCATATTTACCTAATAGATATGAATATATGAGTAAATTTTTTTTTCAAATGGTAAAAACCGCCTTTATATCGATACATAAATCATCGCATTCATCACTAAATATCGATCATAATTATTTCAACCATTGCAACACTGTGTATGCTGTCTTGTTGACGGTTTCAATGATTTTTTAAAATAAAATTTGACTTTATAGCTTAGCTTTATAAGTAAATTTTACAGTTTAAACCATGTATGGTATTTTTGTCAACCACAGTAAAATTTATTATATTGTCATGTTTTATTCTTTAGTTTCAAAATATATTCCTTTTAAAGTCTAGTAAACTTTTTAAAAGAAAATCTGGAAAATTTATCCAAATTCTGGAAAAAGTAGAAGTCTGTAGGCGCAAGGTCTGGTGAGTACGGCGGATGACGGAGAACTTCCAACCCCAACTCTTGTAGCTTGGAGACCGTCTGCTGTGCAGTATGAGGTCGCGCGTTGTCGTGCAGGAGCAGTGGAGCCGAACGATTGACCAAAGCTGGTTGGAGACGTGCGAGCTTCTTCATCATTGTGTTCAGTTCTTCACAGTACACATCTGCTGTAATGCTTGTCCCGTTTGGCAAGAAGCTGTGATGAATTACACCCGCGTTAGACCACCAAACAGTGACCATCACTTTTCTAGGGGTAAGTTTTCGTTTAGGGCATTGTTTGGGTGCTGAACCAGGGTCCAACCAACTTGCTGAGCGCTTACGATTGTCAAACAGGATCCATTTCTCGTCACAAGTAACAATGCGGTTCAGAATTCCTTCATTTGTATGCCTGCTGAGCAGTGCAAGGCACGTCTCCACGCGTACTTCGCGCTGGCGGTCATTGAGTTCGTGGGGTACCCATTTGTCAAGCTTTTTTACCTTGCCAATTTGACGCAAATGGACCAATATTGTTTTGATGCTAACGTCAAAAGCTGCTGCTAATTCAACCGTGGATTGAGTTTCATCAGCTTCCACAATTGCCTTTAATTCGTCATTGTCGACCAAAGTTTTCGGACGACCACGGGGTTCATTTTTCAGGTCAAAATTTCCAGAACGGAAGCGGGTAAACCAATAACGGGTGGTGCGTTCGTTTGTAGTGTTCGCTCCGTAAACGTCGTTGATGTTGCGTGCCGCTTGTGCCGCTTTGCTGCCACGGCGGTACTCATACTCCATAATTACTCGAATTTTTAACTGACGAAAAATGTTCGAATGCGTTGAAAACAAAACACTAACTATTAAACAAATGACGATTTTAGAAAAAGAATTCCATGTTTGTGAAATAAAATTAATTTGAAATTAGAATTATCAGTCAAAAAAAAAAAATATTTTCATTCGAAATGGCCAGTACGACAAAACGGCAGTTTCATGTGTAAAGACCTATTATGATTTATATAGTAAGACAATGTGTTAATTGAAAACAGAACAAAGTTTTTCATGTGGAAATATTTTTGAAAAATTTGAGAAATAAAATTCCAAGGTTGGCGTACAATGTTATAATACAGCTTAGCATGTCACAATTATTTCATGTAACTAAATACAAATGCAACTCCATTTACCACGATAATGTGTTAAATGGCTTCTAAGAACAAGTAAACCATTACACAGATATGAAGTAAACTAAAATTCTTGGAAAGTACTACCCTCTATAGATATTTAATTATTTAACATTCCTTGCGTGTGAATGAGCCATCCAAGGAACTAAAATAATAAAAGCAATGGGTGGTTCATATTTAGTATAATTTGACCCCAGTGTCTCTACGAGTATATGCGAGGTAGATAAGTAATATGTGAGAACCAAATAAGAACCCACAAATGAGATTAATATAATGCTAAAGCCTCACTATATCACTACAGTGATTATATTAGCAAATATTTACTCTGATGCTACTTATTTATAAACCCTTTTAGTTTTATTATTCAAAGCGTAACGATATTACATGTCAGCTTCTAACTAACGCTTGCAGAAATCGAACGTTTGTTGCATGCGATACACGAAGCGCTCAAGTTACTCGCTGGATTCACCACAATTGTTGTGAAAGTTTTATATGTGTTCATACAAGCGTCTTGTTATTTCTGTAAATTCTATATTAGCTATTTCGAACGCTAGCTGTAAGGATAACTTACCTCATACTTATTTTTGTTTTAGATAAAATTAAGATCTGATGTATTCGCTTAAAGCCAATAAGATTTTCCACAGACTTATGGTTTTTAATCTCCTTGATTATAATCGTAAAAATGTTGAATTAGTTTAAGTTAGCGAAACAACGAACGTACGTAATAAAGGCATGTTTCTGCTTTGCTCATTGTTGTTATTAGAAAAATTGTCCCTTTTATTATTTGAATTCAGGAATTCTTATGTAAATGGCGTACGTCTGAAAATTCTAACTTAAGCATCTTAGTGACAGTATCATAGTGATAAGATACTTGAAATTTCGGACACGTCCACATTTAACGTGATTTTATTTTTTTGATTTTATTTCGCTTGGGTTATTAGTTACACGACTTAAACGACTTAAACGACGTCTTTCGAGATGATAATGAAGAGTTTTACAGAAAGTAAAACCAGTGAAACCCTAAGTGGATTAATTTTAAAACATTCTTGGTCCAAAACGGATCACGTTTGATTATTGTATCGGATCTGACGCATTTTAATATTTCTTCTGGACTATTAAACTAATATTAAAATGTATAAAAACTATAAAAATGTTGTTACAAAAGTTACTATCATTGTTTAATATTCTAAAGCGCAGTTCTTAAAATTGCGTAAACATGTAATACTAACAAATAAACCGCTGTCTTTGGTATCATTTTGATTAATTGGAGCTATATTGTGATAGTAAAGGTATTTTTTCTTTAAAAAACCCTTTACAATAAAATGTTTAAGTAAATTACATGGAAGTCAGCAGATTTTCCAAAAGTGTTGATATTTCGATCACGTATACATTTTATTTTTCAGCATAATTTTCTGTTGAGTCGTGGAAGCTTTGCCCTTGAAGCCGATTGCTTTATCCGCTATAACACATGACTTAACTAAATGTGAAGCGATGTATTGAAACAGTCCAGACAACTTGGCAATTTGTCGTGGATTGGACAGCTAAGCTAAATTGACAACCGGCTAAACCCCTTGTTCGTTTCGTGAATATCTCTTAGGTTAGTAATGTAGAAAATTAAGAATTGATCTTCAAAGTTTGTAACATATAGCGCCTTAATGCCAAAACCAATTTAATTTTTTTTTAATGAGGGAGCCCCCAAAAACGCGAACCTAATAGGTAATGTTAGACGAGTTTGTGGCACTAGCGGTCTCTACCGCTACATTGGGCCCGTATTTATTAGACACGAAAAATTCATCAGACAACTAACTTTCTTCCAGATTAGTCCAGGTATCCGGCGACCATAGGGTTGGTACCTCGCGCAAAGCTTTAGTTAAGCCATACAACGAGGTAACTCTGCCAGTATGATTAATTCAGAAGGGCAAAGATCTGCGCCAGGTATTCTTTTAATGATGTTTTTGTTCATAGTCTCTTTGTATATACATATCTAATAAGTCACTTTTATTTTGTTGAGAATTGTTTTGTATATATTTAATTTAAGACAGTAAATATATTATTATTTAATAACTGGCTTTTGTGTTATTAATTTGTATTTTATTTTTTATGTATTGGCCGTTTGTTTCCTTTACTTCAAATAAATAAATAAATAATATAATATTATCGTTAGTGTGATAATCCCACACTCACACCGTTTTTGGAGTTTTCGAAGTAAAATTTTCAGTATTTAACTAATATAATTGTCTACGTGTATCTTTCTTAAGCCTTTATACGTTTAAAAAAAACCAGACAATGATTTTTTTTGAAATGCAATTTGGGCGGCCTTAACACTACAAAGTGATCTCTTCCAGGCAACCCTGCTTAAATGAAGAGAAATGTCTTAAAAAATAATTTTATATACATAAATTTATATCATATACTTACATAAAAATAGATACATAGATATACATACATATGCATTAATTTGGAGG
The DNA here is from genome assembly GCA_923062675.1 of Marasmarcha lunaedactyla. Lineage (NCBI taxonomy): Eukaryota > Metazoa > Arthropoda > Insecta > Lepidoptera > Pterophoridae > Marasmarcha > Marasmarcha lunaedactyla. The sequence continues at coordinate 9,439,119 of OV281343.1, read as the reverse complement.
AAAATCATGAAATATTATACGAATTATTGTGAAAGATAAAAGTTCTTTAGCTGATTTTTATTAGAATATTTTCTTTTAACATGGTGGAGAGGAGTAGGGGTAGTGAGTACCAGAGAGAAATTGCTTTCACCGTGAACTACTGCTGATAAAAGTGGGTATGTAGGAAGAAGTTGCTGGCTGACCGCAAGTTACGTTCATGGTGGTGGCGAAAAGTAAACCGTTCTTAAAGATGAGTTGGCAGGAAGGGGTTGTACAATATACCGTATAAAAGATATGAAGTGCATGAGTATTCCTTTGGAGACGATTCGAGCGCCACTTGAGCATAGCGTTGAATTCAGATACGTGTCATATTTGCATAAGCCAAATACGAATCTCACACGAAGATTTTGAAGACGCTCAAGCTTGTTTAGTTGCTTCTCGGTCAAATCGAGATAGCTGATATGGCCGAAATTCTGTATTGGAAGTATAAAAGATTGTGCCAGGGCAATTCTGGTAGTTATTGGCAGAAAACGAACTATTCGGAGAGAACTTGCAGTGGAAAATACCTTTCTACTGACAGACTGTAATTGCGGTTTCCATGATAGAGTAGAATCCATGAGAACTTCTAAATTTTTAACCACGGTACTATATGAAATAAAACAATTATCAAAAACTAGTGGAGCAAGTTGGTTGTAATCGATTTTATTTACAATTTTTGAACTGCCAACAAAAATAACTTGCGTTTTAGAAGGATTTATATTTAAACCATGATCTTTGCTCCATTTAAGCAATAACTCAAGGATCGTATTGATTGTGTTAATTGCCACACCGATGTTATCAAAACTGAAAGATCACTTTATTTTACCAATGTTTATAAAAAATGCAAGAGCTTTAAGTAGATTGAATGTAATACAACAATGTTGGGTATGAGTAAGCCCCGACCTACTACGTTAGGTGCCCAGAATATTAAAATGCGAGAGTAAAAAATGAATTATTAATTCACGACAATTGTTTTTTTTTTTTTTTTTTTTTTGCTGCCGAGGCACCCTCACGGGAGGGAGGTGGAAGATGCGTCATGCATACCCGCCCGCAGGTAAATTCCTCTGCGGGGGGGTTATGTGGGACTCACCAGAATGGCACCTACCCACTAAAAACCACCTGTTGGCTGTGGTAAGCGTATACCTTTAGCCTTCATCGGAAGCGACACCCGTCGGGAAGTTGGGCGCGCTGGCGGAGACCCGCTAGCGGGTCTTCCGCCTGTAGTGAAAGTTGCACTGAAGGTGCTCAAAGGGACATGAGTTGGTGGCCGTTCTGGGCAGCCTCCGGTGAAGCCGGGGCTGGGCAGAGGTCGGCCGAAGCATGATTTAGGGATCAATTCATTTAAATGAACCTACAATGAATTGAGAAGGGAACTATGCTCCGCCAGAGCTAGCAAACGCTCTGTCGGAGTACGTGAAGCCCTAAGTTTACGGGCTAAGACTGCGATTTCACTAACATCGACATTTTTAATAGCGTCGCAGACGATACGCATATCGTCTGCTACGGAGGATTGAGGAGTGGGTTTGTATGGGCGAGGAGCCGGGATGGGATTCGATGCGGGACGCTGCCTCCAGTTTTCTGGAGCAGGCTTGGGCTGAGTAGGCTTTGCAGCCGGAGGAACCCGGCTACGCAGCGGTGGAAAGTTTTCTTGAGAAAGGCGCGGGGCCTGTTTGGGAGCCGCCCTTTTGAAATTGGAGCGCATACAACGGGGTGCACGAGGGCAGCCCCTGTAGTTTGCGGTGTGGCCGGACTGGCCACAAAGCACGCAATCGGGAGGAGAGGGAGTTTCAGGAGTGCGATTGCACTCCTTAGTGAAGTGCGGGACCAGGCACTTGACGCACCTGGGCGGTGCGTGGCAGTTGGCTGCCGCGTGCCCGTACAACTGGCACCGATGGCACTGGCCGGGATGACCGCGGCGATGAGGCGCCTCGATTGAGATCCCAGAGAGGCCGCAAATAGAGCTAACCCCTTTCAGGATCTCTCTGGACTTGGGGACGTTGGCGAGAATCACCAAAGCGAGAGGGTGTTGCCTCCCGTACTTGCTGTGCATTTTATGCACCGCGAGTGCCGGGAAGCCTTGGGACTGCAGATCCTCCAGGATGGCCTCGTTCGATAATTCGAACGGGATTCCCCTGAGTACCGCTCTGATCTTACGCTCTTCTGACAGAGCATAAGTGTGATAAGCATATTGCTTATCGGTGAGGAGCTTTGTTAAAGCTCGAAAGTCGTCTATCGACGAGACTAAGATTTTAATAGATTCACCCGAGTTGGCTGCTCGGATGTAATGGATTTTGTGCTCATTGCACAATGTCGAGACCTCGGTCCATTTACCCTTTTCCCGAAGGAAAACGGGTGGTGGGACCTTGGCCTTGACAGAAGTTGGGGCCGGAGCGGGTGTTGAAGACACCGGGGCAGCTGGCGTTGAAGACGCCGCAGGAAGTGTAGGGACGGGCGTCGAGGGCGCCGGGTCTTGTTTTGAACGCTTCTTAGAGCGCTTCTTAACAAGCGTAAAGGAGGGTGACTCAGGGTCAGTTGGGGTGGCGTCCGAGGATGACTCGGTCGCGGGTGCGCGCTTGCGTCGCGGAGGGGCGTCTACTTCGCACTCCATGTCACTGGAGGAAGGGGACGCGGGAGGGCCTAAGACCTGAGGGGTCTGGGGAACTGGGGTGGCCTGAGGGGCCATTGTGGACATTATCGTCATGAAATGAGGGATGAGAGAATCTAGGAAACGGAACTTATCAGCATTTATATGTATGCCTTCAGCACCGATACTATCAGCTAACTTCTTCCTAATCTCATCAGAGCTTAGGGAAGCCATTGCGGAGGGGTTGGGGAGGGACAATATATGAACCTAACAACGATGACTAACTCCCTAAAACCACCCTACACGCAGTAGGGCGGTTGAGAACGACGCGGATAACTTACTCGAACACGGCACTTGAAGTCCTGGAACAACGAAACCCCGTCGACGAAGCTCACGTTCCACGAAGTACGGTTAACAAGCCACTATTCGCCGTGAAAACGGCGTTAGAAACTTAGAAGTACGGTTAACGAGCCACTGTCCGCCGTGAAAACGGCGTTAGAAACTTAGTACGGTAAACAACTATGAAATTTGGGTGCTCAATTAGCGCGGGGGCTAAAAGAGCGGGAAGGCGTCTGCGATCGACGTGCGCTCGAGAACGCACGCAGACCGAGACTGACGACAATTGTTAGCGACGCATCATGAAATGGATTCGGCATAATAGGGACATAGCCATTCAAATAGTTTTGTAAATAACGCTAGTCCACGCCCTCACTACTTGCGCCCGTCCTCGGATAGGTGGTTATTTTCGAGTGTGACGTAAGCAAGTACTAATAAGATTCTTATAGGAAATTATGATGTTATAGGAACCTAGGTATAGGTATATTTTGAATTCTATTTTGATAACGTTGATTTATGGTTGAATTGATGATGTTTGTGTTTAATAAAGTTCTTAGAGTTCATTGGTATAATATAAGCATAACATGAGAAGCTTTATGTATGATTTGGATAGAATTTAGACCTAGGTTATTTGTAAAATACTGATTTGTTCAGATTTGTCATAATTTTGGTAATTTTATGGTTATTTCTTATCAGATTAGGTAGATAATGGTAGATATAACGTTATTGTATATAGGTTCATATAATAAAGTACACATTTGAAGTAATAAATGACGTATTATGGTTAGATATTTTCTCGTTGAATAACTACGTAATTATATGGTTTATTGTAATGGTTTATTGATAATAATGTGTAAATTGCTTTCTTTTATCGAAATGTAATAATTATTTTTATGGTGTTTTACGTATTTGAAGAGAATAACGAGAAAACCTTTGTTGTTGTATATGTTCCTAATTGGTAGTTATATCTTGTTTGATTATGTTAAAATCTAATTGTAATTAGAATGTTTGCATATTTTAATAATGTAAAATGATAAAATTATGTTTGTAACCGTTTCGCCTTAGGTACAATGTTAGGCTAAGTAAACAGTCTGCCGGCGCAAACGGTGTTTTGAGATAGTCTTTGTTCTAGAAAGTTTTTTGTATTTAATTTTATCAAATTGGTATTTATGTAAACATGTAGGAATCGTTTCGCTCTATTATTTGAATATAATATTGTAATAGTTTTGCTTAATAGTTTGAAAGATAATTCGATGTAAAGTTTAGAATCCAAGTAAAACTTAAGTGTAATTAGGTGCCAATTGCACAAACGCGCCAGCCAATCAGAGCGCTGGAATTATTTAGGGCGAAATTTGTATAAAAGGCGCACGCCGAGCTTTGGAAGTCAGTTCGGTGCCTGCAGCGAAGAAAACAACAACTAATAAGAAGAAAGAAAAAGTCTAATAAGAAGAAAGAAAAAGTCTAAGAAGAAAAGTTCAGAAGCTTCCAGTTAGAAGAAAGAAAGTGCTGTTCGGTGAATCCGGAGGCCAGTGAAGAGGTCTGAAGAAAGAAGCTGAACTACAGGAACGATTGCGGTTCATAGGCTTATTTAAACTTAAGGTTTAATTGTATACGCAATAAACGTTCCTACTTTGAAGATTTGTGTTGTTTTCACTGCGCTCCAACCTGCACTCGATCAAGTCGGGTGTCACTCCGTGGTTAGTCAGGTCGTGGTGTCTTCGGGGCCAAAGGGTACATACGGCGGCATCTTCTCCAGCCGGCGCAACAAAACTACGCGCAACAGTTTTCCTGGTCCTTCGAGCCGAGATCCTGGATCAAGAAGATGCCAACCACACGGTCGACTGGAAGAACGAAGCCCACCACCGCCACGGAGTCTTCGAGGGACTGGAGCGCAGCCACGCCGACAGAGACGACAGACACGATGGGGTCGTCTACGGGGTCGACGTTGACACCAGGGGCACCAACGCACCCCGCCGGAGGAGCGCCTGAAGCACGCCACGCCGAAGGTTGCACCGTACCGCCAGCGATGGATGGGGTTGCGTCAAGGGGCGCTGCGGACGAAGAGGCACGGTTCGCGGTACCAGCGCCCGTGGAACCCAGGAGGGTTGGTTCCACCACCAGGTCGAGGGCTTCCAGAAGAAGAGAAGCCGAATTGAAAATGGAAATAGCCCAGAGGAAGCTGGATCTCGCCGAGGCCGAACTGGAGCTCGTGCGGGTCGAGTCCGGCAGCGAAGAGGACTTCGCAGACGAGGAGCGGCAGCACCACGTGGAGGAGTGGCTACAGAATACTGAGAGGAGAGCGAGGGTAATGCCACCCTTGGTGCCGCCGTCGCGACCACCGTCACCACCACCACCACCGCGGCTACCACAGCCGCCGCCTGCATCGAGGAAGACCGACATCCAGGAGTTGGCTGAAGCATTGGGGAAGCTACCTAGAGGCCGGTCGGAAGCTGTACACATCGAGCTTCCCAACTTCGACGGCGCCGCAGAAGAATGGCTGGCGTTCAAGAGGACGTTCGAAGACACGGCACCCAGCTTCAGTCACGTGCAGAACCTGGCCAGATTACGGAAGGCGCTGCAAGGCAGGGCGCGAGAGGCAGTGAAGAGCCTCTTGTTTACGGCGGAGCATCCCAGCGAAGTCATGAGGGGGCTACAATTGAGGTTCGGAAGACCCGAAGCTCTGGCAACTGCGGAGTTGGAAAAGCTGGAGAACCTGCCACGGGTCACAGAGGATCCGAACGACGTGAGCACGTTCTACAGCCACGTGAGGAACGCCGTGGCCACGATCAAGGCAATGGGGGCAAGCAAGTACTTAGATGCCCTTAGAACCACGAGGGCCCTCATTGCGAAGATGCCGACTACAATGAAGCACCGGTGGATCGCATACAAGAGGACGAATCCTGACGAAGGACTTCGGGACCTGGAAGTCATGAACGCATTCCTGGAGGCTGAAAGCGAATGGTACGCGGAAATAGCCGACCCTGAAGTATCCTGGAAGAAAGAAGACCGTCAGCGATCTGCACCACCGAAGACATCATGGGGCCACGAGCGAAGACCAGTGAAGAAGGTTCACTACGTGCAGGGGAATGAAGAGCACCCCCGCAAGAATCGGTGTCCAGTGTGTAACGGCGAACACTGGATTTATGAATGCAAGAAGTTCAAAGAAGCAAACCTTAGTCAAAAGTACGAAATGGCTAAGAAGGCAATTTTATGCTTCAGGTGTCTACGAGGAAGACATTCAAGGAAGACCTGCAGGGCAGCAGATTGCAAGAAGTGCGGAAGATGGCACCACACCAGTCTTCATGATGAAAGCCGTCCACCAGCAGCTGTTGGGGATAGAGAAGAATCCCGCTGCAATGTCTCCAGTCGCAGAGAAGAGCCCAAAGAAGTCGTCACCTCCGTGCACACTGCCAGTGATGGGCAGGTGTATCTGAAGATGATCCCAGTGGACCTGTATGGACCGAAGGGCGCAGCACGCGTACTGGCCCTTCTGGATGAGGGGTCAACAGTCACGTTATTGGATGCTGGGGTGGCGCAGATGATTGGGGCTGAAGGCAAGGCGAGTCCGATAACCATCGAGACAATTGGAGAACATGGAATCAAGAGGTGCGACTCGCAGAAGACAAGCGTCAAGATCAAGGGAGCTCATCGTAAGAAGAAGGAAACAATTGAAGTTCGAACAATCGACAGTTTAAAGCTCTCAAGACAAGGTGTGGATCGAGGTGTCATCCAAGGATGCTCGCACCTGCAAGGCATTCAAGGTCAACTACTATATGAAGATGAAGAGCCAAAACTTCTCATCGGGCAAGACAACTGGGGTCTCATCGTCACGAGAAGACTTAAGAAAGGGAAAAGGTCCGATCCAGTTGCATCACTGACGAGCTTGGGATGGGTCCTCCATGGGCGTCGCAACGGGAAGACGTCACCGGTAAAGTTCGTCAACCACAGCAGACTCATCGAAGAAGATGAGACAGAAGCCTTGGTGCGGCGACACTTCGACATCGAATCAATCGGAGTGCAGCCTCGCCGCCCGAGCAACGACGCAGACCAACGAGCGCTTGAGGTCCTGCAGTCAACGACGAAGCGCCTTCCAGAGGGGAGGTTTGAATCCGGGCTGCTGTGGAAGAGTGAAGACGAAACCCTCCCAAACAACTACGTGCAAGCTCATCGACGTCTTATTGGGATCGAAAGGAAATTGGACAAGGATGCAACCCTGAAGACGTCATATGAAGACCAGATGAAGAAGCTGATAGAAAATGGTTATGCAGAGAAGGCTCCAGTATCAACGACCGCTGGAAGAACATTTTATTTGCCGCATTTTGCGGTAATGCATCCCGTGAAGAAGAAGCCAAGGATAGTCCTGGATGCTGCTGCCAAATTTGACGGGAAGTGCCTGAACGACGCACTCCTGCCGGGACCAGATCTTCTGCAATCGCTATTTGGAGTGCTTGTGAGGTTCAGAGAGAAGCCAGTCGCCGTCGTCGCCGACATTCAAGATATGTTCCTGAGGGTACAGATGCGTGAAGAGGACCGCGACAGCCTGAGGTTCCTGTGGCGCGGCGACAGAAGAAATGGGACACCAGACGAATACCGAATGTGCTCAGTGGTGTTTGGTGCGGCTTCATCACCATCTACGGCGATATTTGTAATGAATAAGAACGCAGAAGACTTCAGAGAAGATTACCCGGCGGCAGTGGAAGCCATCAAGAAGAATCACTATATGGATGATTATTTGCAGAGCTTTGCCACAGAGGAAGATGCAAGAAAGATCGCGCATCAGGTGCAGAGCATTCACGCAAAGGCAGGCTTCCACCTGAGGGGATGGAGCAGCAACAGGCCGAAGATCCTCGACGGGATAGGAGATCAGCTCAAAGAAGACAGCACAGAACTGGTTGCTGAAGAGAAGACCCTTGGGCTGAGATGGCTGATGGCAGAAGACTTGCTGGCCTTCAACGTCGGGTTCCGGAATACCAGCGCAGACATACTCGAAGGCAAGAAGACGCCAACGAAGAGAGAAGTCACCAGCGCCGTGATGTCCAGCTTCGACCCCCTGGGCCTTGCTACCCCAGTGTTAATTCAGGGGAATAAGCTAATTCGGGACATATGGCGCGGGGAGATCGGCTGGGACGACGAGATTCCCGAAGACCAGCGAGCAGCCTGGGCCAAATATGTGAAGGAAGTGTCCGTATTGAGAGACCTTCCAATACTCAGATGCATCTCACCGAAGTTGTTAAAGGCAGCGAGTCAAGAGGGAACCCGGTGGAAGTTCATACCACCTGGCTGTCCAAACATGGGCGGCGCTTGGGAAAGGCTCGTACGATCGGTGAAGACGGCTCTGACGACGGTGCTGCAGTCCAGGACACCACAAGAGGAAGTCCTACACACACTGATGACCGGAGTCGAACACGTGGTGAACTCGAGGCCACTCACCCACGTTAGCGTAGACCCTGACGATGAGGAAGCTCTAACGCCGGACCACTTTTTACTTGGCAGATCTTGTGGAGCACCGGCGCCTGGAGAGTTTGCAGACATCGAGCTCGTCGGAAGGGCAACGTGGAAGACGGCACAACGGCTGACGGATCACTTCTGGAACAGGTGGATCAAGGAGTATCTGCCTACCCTGCTGCCGAAGAAGGTCAACGGAGCAGCAACGCAGGATCCGCGCGTTGACGACATTGTCATGGTCGTCGACGCAACACTGCCGAGGAACACCTGGCCGAGAGGAAGAGTTCACCGAGTCTACCCTGGACCTGATGGGAGAGTTCGAGTTCTGGACGTGCAGACACCATGGGGGATCCTGAGGCGGCCAACGAGACGGGTCGTCATCCTGGTTCCAGCTGCAGCGTCGCAACCGCAGGATGGAGTGCTACGCACTGCGGGGGAGACTGTTAGCGACGCATCATGAAATGGATTCGGCATAATAGGGACATAGCCATTCAAATAGTTTTGTAAATAACGCTAGTCCACGCCCTCACTACTTGCGCCCGTCCTCGGATAGGTGGTTATTTTCGAGTGTGACGTAAGCAAGTACTAATAAGATTCTTATAGGAAATTATGATGTTATAGGAACCTAGGTATAGGTATATTTTGAATTCTATTTTGATAACGTTGATTTATGGTTGAATTGATGATGTTTGTGTTTAATAAAGTTCTTAGAGTTCATTGGTATAATATAAGCATAACATGAGAAGCTTTATGTATGATTTGGATAGAATTTAGACCTAGGTTATTTGTAAAATACTGATTTGTTCAGATTTGTCATAATTTTGGTAATTTTATGGTTATTTCTTATCAGATTAGGTAGATAATGGTAGATATAACGTTATTGTATATAGGTTCATATAATAAAGTACACATTTGAAGTAATAAATGACGTATTATGGTTAGATATTTTCTCGTTGAATAACTACGTAATTATATGGTTTATTGTAATGGTTTATTGATAATAATGTGTAAATTGCTTTCTTTTATCGAAATGTAATAATTATTTTTATGGTGTTTTACGTATTTGAAGAGAATAACGAGAAAACCTTTGTTGTTGTATATGTTCCTAATTGGTAGTTATATCTTGTTTGATTATGTTAAAATCTAATTGTAATTAGAATGTTTGCATATTTTAATAATGTAAAATGATAAAATTATGTTTGTAACCGTTTCGCCTTAGGTACAATGTTAGGCTAAGTAAACAGTCTGCCGGCGCAAACGGTGTTTTGAGATAGTCTTTGTTCTAGAAAGTTTTTTGTATTTAATTTTATCAAATTGGTATTTATGTAAACATGTAGGAATCGTTTCGCTCTATTATTTGAATATAATATTGTAATAGTTTTGCTTAATAGTTTGAAAGATAATTCGATGTAAAGTTTAGAATCCAAGTAAAACTTAAGTGTAATTAGGTGCCAATTGCACAAACGCGCCAGCCAATCAGAGCGCTGGAATTATTTAGGGCGAAATTTGTATAAAAGGAGCACGCCGAGCTTTGGAAGTCAGTTCGGTGCCTGCAGCGAAGAAAACAACAACTAATAAGAAGAAAGAAAAAGTCTAATAAGAAGAAAGAAAAAGTCTAAGAAGAAAAGTTCAGAAGCTTCCAGTTAGAAGAAAGAAAGTGCTGTTCGGTGAATCCGGAGGCCAGTGAAGACCCAAGAACACATAAGCGCTGTTCGGTGTATCCGGAGGCCAGTGAAGAGGTCTGAAGAAAGAAGCTGAACTACAGGAACGATTGCGGTTCATAGGCTTATTTAAACTTAAGGTTTAATTGTATACGCAATAAACGTTCCTACTTTGAAGATTTGTGTTGTTTTCACTGCGCTCCAACCTGCACTCGATCAAGTCGGGTGTCACTCCGTGGTTAGTCAGGTCGTGGTGTCTTCGGGGCCAAAGGGTACATACGGCGGCATCTTCTCCAGCCGGCGCAACAAAACTACGCGCAACAACAATCGCAACCAAAGGTGCGGAACTTACTAACTAATACATCGATATAAATGTCGAGTAAATACAAAATATTATGTAGGAGGCTCAGCCCCTACAACAATTTTTATTTGTTCATTAGGTCAATAAAATTTCTTAAACAAGAAATTTCGCTCTTGCAAATTATGTAGCTAAAGATTGCTGGCAATAGTTAGGAAAACACATCGAATTATATTAAACTTCCGAACTGGTAAAATTTCTCAAAATATACTAACTGCCCAACCCTTTGATTAAAGTAAACAAGCAGAAGATACGTGACAATCTCTTCAAAAATGGACCTCAAAAATCACGTCCCCGAGCACCTGATTTTACTTTTTAAATCTTTCAGTCGACACGACACGAATACAAAGTACACTATAAGGGCCCGACCCTATAATTTGTACTATTCCGCGTCAGGCATTTATAAAATAACTCGCTAAAGAACATTTAAAACAGCGGGTGCTTTGGCGCCATTTGGTTAAAATGGGTAATTAATCTATTAAATTATCCTTAAATAAGTGGTCGCAAAATATTCCTGGTTACCCTTTCTATGTCAACCTCTACATTTTACCAACCATTTTAATAAAGTCTCTCCTCTCACAGCTATAGACGCAGTAAACTTGAATAAAATCACCAAGCAATCATAGTCGACCCAGTGGAGTCCTGTCCTTTGCCTACTTGTAGTGCTACCTATTTTGACAAGGGTCTCCAATTTACGACCTTTGTTGGGGCCATCATAGGCTAACACATAAAAATGGTTTGTATACAAAAGTTGTGTATTTATAGTGAACTTGCTTAACGTAAAAAAATATTGAACAGTTTTTGCAAGTAGTTTTAACTGAATGTAAATAAGAAAAAAATAAAAATTTTAAATGTTGTCTTTCAGAAAATACAATAGTACAAAGATTGTTTTATTTTTTTGTTGGGGCGTTAAATAAGTTATCCAAATATTTTAAGCGTCACAAATGCAACAATTCATTAAATTGGTTTATTTTTCAATAAAAGTTCTAAACAATATAACGGCTAAATAAGGGATTTAGGTCAGACCAAGTGGATTGAAGTTAAATTTATGATATTGTATATTCATTTCTGTTGCAGAATAAATCAGGTAGGTAATCTACCAGCGTACGCAACATGTACCTTCTACGTTTAATAATGTTTGTGGAACTAGAGTCATTTTCTTAAGCCGGTAGTCGTGATACTGCCTATGTCGATGCCATATCGTAGACTTGCTCACAACATGAAATGTTTGAACATGAAATGTTTGAACATGAAATGTTTGAACATGAAATGTTTGAACATGAAATGTTTGAACATTTCATAAAAAGTTCGAAATGATGGACTATCGGTTGCCCACATCATAATGTAGCTTGGCCAGACCAATGATAAGCAATCGTTTGTCGACATGGCAAACTAACTAAATCAAATAAAATAAATCCATCAGGTGACATAGAAGACAAACGTCTCATCCTTTGTAAATAAATAAATAATAATCGTAAAATGGTTTCTTCATATGCCAAATATTATTGGTTAAATTAGTTAAGGTATCTTGTTTATTAATATATCTGCATATATTTATATTTACGTTCTGCTAGTACATTTACCCAATACAAAAATTATTATTATATGAATTACTAAACTATAACGATACAAGAACATAATTTTATTTATCGCGTTGTACATTCTTTCCAGAAATATATAAAATTTAAGTGACTGTTTGTAATGTAAAAATTACAGCTTTTCATTAAATTCATATTAATGTAGTCATGATACTGATACCAAAACGTCAAATTATTTTAATTTTTGTCTGTTCGTCTGTCCATATGTTTGTATCCGATAAACTTCGAAACGGCTGGGCCGATTTTAGTGGGAGTTTCACGGGCAGTTTGCTAATTTTATAAGGGGTAGCATAGGTTACAATATCAAAAAAGATAAAAATTCATAATAGAAACAAAATATAAAAATTTGATATACATCGATGACTTTCTCATAGAACTAAGCTTCTTAGAAATAATCATACTAAACTCAATAATTTTATTTAGCATATTTTTTGAATATATAATAAGAAAAAAATAACAATCGTATATGTATATGATTATTTTGTTTGTGATAACTACACTCGCGTGCAGCTTAATCGACTCAGTTAACAAAATGGACTAAAAGTGTGTTTTTTTTAACTAATTACAAAAATTACATAAAATAAAAATTTTTTTGAAAGCCTATTTTATTAGCTTTAAATCAACAATTTTTACATTTCAATACGTTGAGTCCTTTTTAAAATATTGTGGCATAGACTCATACTCGACGGCTTTAATCCGCGGCGTAAGAAATAGGTCGCAGTTTTCTTTGATGTAGCCAAGGCTTTCGATAAAGTCTGGCACAGCGGTCTCGTTTATAAAATTTATAAAATAGGCTTACCGGATCGCCTAGTTAGAATAATAGCGTCCTTTTCCAAAGATCGTACGTTTCGTTTTAGACTTGAAGGCACGCTTTCCGCGCCTCGTCTGATAAAGGCTAGAGTCCCTCAAGGCTCACTCCTCGCGCCTCTACTGTACACCGTGTACACAAACGACATTCCCATTCCGCCGAAAGGCGTCGAACTTGCCCTCTTTGCCGACGACACCACCCTTTACACCAAAGGCCTCAGTGTCCCGGGTCTCGTCATCAGACTCCAAAAGGCCGTAAACGCCCTCCGTGCATGGTTTCAAAAATGGCGCATCGATGTGAACCCAGACAAGAGTTCTGCTGTTTACTTCGACTGCAAACACCGTCGTGTCGCCGACAATCTCCACGTTCGAATGTTAGGTATTCCCATCCCCTTGAAGCGCACTACCAAATACTTAGGCGTCACCTTAGACCAGACGTTTTCTTTCAAGCCACACGTCGATAGAGTAACCAAACTCGCCCGTTTTTACTTAGATATGTTAGGTAGAAAAAGTAAAATGTCTTTTAGAAACAAACGTACGCTTTATAAGAACTGCGTTAGACGCGTCATGACATATGCCTCGCCAATATTTGCCCAGGCCAAACCCTCCGTCCTGCACAAACTGCAGGTAGTTCAAAATCTCTTCTGCCGCGGGGCCACAAACGCACCTTGGTACGTGCGTAACGCGGACCTGCACAGAGATCTTGAACTACCTACAGTGTAACAGCACCTCAAAACACTCTCTGAAGCGTTCTTCAAACGCTTCGAAACCCACCCCATTCCTCTAGTTCGAGATTCAGTCTCGTATACTACCCCTGTCATAGATTCGAAGTACAAAATTGCTAGACCGAGAAACGGGCACATGAACGTAGCTACGCAACTAAAACTAGATCTCGAAGCCCTTCAGGCCGCAACTTCTAATTCTAATGTAAATTCGAATTATTTCAATTTTTATTTTCATTTTGAGCATCTTCAGTGCTATGTAATTCCAGCGGGTGACCCCTTCTGGGCCCCGCTAGCGCGGCCTCTTTCTCCAATTGGTCGTCGCTCAGATGAAGGGTGTGAGGCAAAAATTTGCACGAGTCATTCAGGGTTTTTTTTAGTGGGTAGTGCTCATTAGGAGCTTGTCCTAGATGCCTTGTAACGCACGCGAGAGGTATGCGGAAATGCATTATTTGGCTCCTGCCCAAACGGGGAACAAAAAGAATGCACCCTTATCAGTAGCTTATTAAAAGTTGACCTGTACACATCTCCGTAAGCTACGATCGCCAATTTACTATGGACACAAGGCCAGAAGAAGCAGCTCAAGATGTAATTTTGCTCGTCAGTTAATTATGAGCCAATCTGCTGTATCCAGGGTACACAGAAAATACCAAGAAACCAGTTCATTCTCCAGGATAAACGAGCCAAACACCAGTCAGCGCCAGGATACTTCTGAGACAGACGATCATTTTATCGTCACTACAAGTCTCAGAAATCGCCAACTCACCGGTGTTGCTGTTCAGCCGCGGAAAGAGGTTCGAGAAGTAGCTGTTAGTAAATTGACGATTAGAAGATGCCTACGAGATGCTAACCTGACTACGAAATGACCTGCCAGAGGTCCCAAATTGACCACAGCTCACCGACAAGCTCGCCGTGCATTTGCTCGCGAACACATCAGTTGGAGCGCTGAGCAATGGTGGTCGGTTCTCTTTACCGACGACTCCAGAGTTTATCTACATGGCAGTGACAAGAGAGCACGAGTCTACAGCCATCCGGGCGAACGATTCGCGCAATGCTGTTTCGCTGAAACAGTGTCCAATGGTTGTGGTTCGTGTATTATGTGGGCCGGCATTTCAATGGACGGAAAAACAAAGCTTGTTTTCATCCCTGGCGGAGGCCGTGGAGGCGGTCTGACTGCGGATCGATACGTGGAAGATATTCTTCTGGATTATGTCGTCTCTTATGAAGGCTTTATAGAGCATGATTTCCTCTTAATGCACGACAATACCCGGTGTCATACAGCACGATTCACTAATCAGTTCATGGACAAAGTTGGTATTCAGACCATGGACTGGCCACCACTCAGCTCGGATATCAATCCCATAGAACACGTATGTAACGTGCGATGAGCTGAAACAAAGGGTACGGGCAAGAAATCCAGCGCCTGCAAGCATCATGGAGCTGAAGACAGCGCTGAAAGACCAGTGGGAAGCCTTCGAGCTGTTATTAGGGCCAGGGGAGGCAACACTAAATATTGATTAAATAAATTTGTTTAATTTTCATAACATTTTCTTTTTATTTAATTTCAATTATGGCTATGATTATTTTCATCATTTTATTTGCAATGTCAGATTTGATTAATTCTGAAATTCTACAGCAGATTCTTAAAATTAGGGTATCATTTTAAAGCCTATAAAATAAACACACATTTATTCCATTTTGTAAACGAGTCGATTTAGCTGCACGCCAGTGTATATTGGAATATCTATTAATGTCGCGTTGCCGACCGTAGGCCGACTCCAGTTCACATTTCCTTTGTTGCTATAATTGTACTTGCTGTTTAAACAACAAACGAAACACTTATATGTAAGAACGCGGTAGTTGTGGCGATCAAAATAAGAAAGACTAGAGTAAATAGATTCCAATGGTTATTGTAAGTATCTTCCAAAGTCTGTTAGATGTTACTGCTACGTTTATTTATTATATGCCTCATGATTATGTAAGTTTCAATTAAAAATTGCTTCTCGAAACCAAGGTGGAGCAGTTAAAAGGTATAACAGAAACTTCACTTTCATGGAAATCCATCAAGTAGCGATTTAAGAAGGTTTTTTTTACATGGTAACAAGTCTCCTTACCTTTTTGGATTGAGTTTGCTTTTGATATGAATCAACTGTTACGCATGATCAGTTGTAAACCATATTTTGAAAGCGAATTCTTAAGACAAATCCACTAATTTTTAAATTCCAAAAACCAAATATTAATAATCATCTTGACAGTCGCCATAACGTCAGCTTACAAAACTTTGATATCTTTTTTATTTAATTAAGAAATTTAAGATTTTTATCTTAATATAAAAGCGTATCTCTAATGAATCTTAGTATCCACTATTGTTAAAAAAAAATATCACGGAGCGTTCAATTAGTGCTAGACGAAAACGTTGTACCTCTTTACAGACTTGTAATTGTTATTTGCCTTACAGCTTCAAGGGCATAGGCGCTTAGAAATTATTTTGCAAAATTCCACCTCTAAAGGCAAAAAAAGAATGATAAATATAATACGCACACAAATTTTATCCTAACAATATCTCAAATTAAGAATCAATGCGAGGTAATTTTGTTTGCTTTCGATACTTCCTTCTTATTGAAAATCAAAAGACAAGAAACTGACTATTGAGCAGTGAGCATCTCCACAACAGAGAAGTGGTTCTCAGCTAATAATTTGTTCCTCAATGAAAACAAAACTAAATGTGTTAAGTTTACATTGCCAAATGTCAAACAGGTAAACACAAACATTGTAGTTAAGAGCCAGGAACAGACTCCTGTAAACTCAACTGTATTTCTGGGTATAACCTAAGATGCCTAACTCCAGTAGGGACCGCATGTTGAGGGTTTAGCGAAAAGGTTTGGCTCTGCCACATATGCTGTTAAAAAAATGAGACAAATTTCAAATGAAACTCGATTAGTCAATTTCGGTTACTTCCACAGCCTTAGCATTCTGTTGTGAGGGAGTGCTGCCGACATTGATTCTATATTTGTTCTGTAAAGGGCCGTTCGCGCAATCTATCAGCTTGGTCCAAGGGTGTCACTTAGAAGTAAATTTATGGAAGTAAATATTGTTACTTTACATTCACAATATATTTTAGAAAATAAATTGTATGTAAAAAAGAACTTAACGTTGTTCAAAATAAAAAAAAAATCTGCACAATGTTAGCACAAGAGGAAGAAATATGCTGGCACCTCATAATAGTAGGCTTCATAAAGTCACTAACTCTGAATGAGTTAGTTGAGCTCTGAGTGGGTTAATGTTTTTATGATAAGGTTCCTGAGGATATCCAAGGTCTTCCTATTCACAAATTCAAAGAAACTATAAAGCAAAGTTGTGTGCTAAAGCATATTATAAACTATCCGATAATTTGGATAATAAAAGCCTTTGGGAATAATCCCCTAATTGTAATAAAACATGTGTAATGTGTCTAAAGCGTCATTGTCACTAAAGTACGTCTTCTTATGGTAGCATCGGGTGACGGGTCGCTCACTTCCCTCTAATATGGTTTAGGAGGGCGATGGCTGGATCACGCGTTAACTTGTGAATGGGTGCCATTTGAGGGTGTTCGTCGTTAGGATACTTCGGGGGAGGGAGACTTGCCGAGCTGACAGATACAGATAAGAATGATTTTGTGTTTTTCGAAGGGTTTTCCGAACTGGTGGTAGAGTCATGTTTTATTTGACGTCAATGAGAACAAGTAACTGTCAATGTTGAGAAATAAATATTTGTATTTGAATCTTTGACATCACAAGAACGAAGCGTCTGAAATTTTACATTTCTTTATTTTTTTTTTTTCTTTTATTTCATTTCTATATTACACTTCTTTTTAGGAATGAGAATTTTGCAAAATTTCACCTCAGACATAAATTGCATGAAAATAACTTTTGACTTAAATTTTTGTATTCGACTACTGATGGTAGTCTGAGTCCTGACTACTGTGTGCCAGTAAGCGTTAGTGGGAAGACGCTTGGTGGGTGAATTTCGAGTTTTTGTTCATAAACTATTGTTATGGAAACCTGGTATTTTTTTATAGGGGTACGTTTCTCTTAGTAATGGGGTTTATTTTACTTATTTGAATGTCCCATTGTTTTCGAGGTTCTAAGATAACCTAAATATATCTCATTGTTTATATGTTAGCTTAATAACAAGTAAATCACACACGCGTAATGTGTAGGGACGGTTCACACCAGTTTTTAAGCATGTTTTTTTATACAGGTTTTTTTATATAGATGATGATTCAAAACACATCTGTCAACTTCTAATTGACGTTCATGTATGAAAAGCATCTGTCAGTGGGGCATGAATATTAGTTTTAACATCCATTATTTATTTTTATGTCGAGTTTCAAGTTCCTAAAAGTGTTAGATATAACAAGTGAACCTACCGTAACAATCGAAATTCTTAATAAAAAGTTTTGTCTCTTTAAGTGTCTTGATTATACTTTTTTAAAATATTTAAAAAACAATGCCTATCAATATTGTCAACTGATTGTCGATGTCATATTGACAGGCCCGGGATCATAAACTACTGTCAAACAACTAAAAGAGAAAAATCGAATCGAGATTTTTCGATTGTAGGGGTACGTTTATTATATATGCTGAATTTATGTTCGTTTTATTACACATTGACAATCATTAAAAAAAAAACTTAGCTATCTTTAAAATTTTAACTAACATATAACATTGCTTTAAGTATATTATGGTCTATCTCGATTACATACCTTATCATACTGTCACTTTTACCACTCCTCTTATTTTACGCGAGCAAAGCCGCAGGCAAAAGCTAAAAGCATAAATAAATACCAACTTTAGTAAAATCCCAGAGTCTAGCATAAGATAACAGCATTATTTCAAAGAGAATATCTTATCCTCGTAAACGCAAACACTGGGGACCCTCCCTAGGAACGCTTAATATTGCCTTGTCAAAGCCGTTCGTACTTCTCGTAGAAACACGCACAGAGACCACTCTTGGTTGAGTATTATTTGCGCTTCCGTTGCAAAACTTTGTAAGTTAAAGTGTAGCAGATTTAAATATAAATCCTACACCGCTCGGGTACTTTTTCAAAACAGACCTCATCTGCGTCCGGACCCGTTCGGACGTGTTTGACGGTCGCTCCCGGCTGCCGAGTCACGATTGTTGTCTCACGACTTCTCTCGTAGCAATACTCAAACGCCACTCTCAGATCCGTTCTGCGTCCGGCCCCGCTCGGACGTGTTCGCGGTCGCCCAGCCGTTGAGTCACGATTGTCGTCTCACGACGTCAACTCGTAGCAACACTCATACGCTGTTAGCCTCTGTAGGGCTTACTCTGCGGTCGGTTTCGATCGGCTGCAAGTAAGTCGGTCTCTTGCACAGCAACAACAGAGCTGAGCTTACCGCGGTCGATTAAATTCGATAGTGGTTCGCGAAGCTCGGGCTGTTTTTCTGGCTGCGTACCTGACGCTTGGCGCTTGCTACGTAGTCAGAGACTCGCTCTGCGGCCGGCCCCTGGCCGGTCGTAACGTAGTCAATCCCGCAGTCTGTGCACCCCTCGAAGCAAAAACCTCACCTCGGTGAGTGCAGCAACAACAGGGTTGAGCTTACCGCGGTCGATTAAATTCGATAGTGGTTTGCAAGACTCGGGCTGTCTTTCTGGCTGCGTACTCGACGCTTGGCGCCTGTACGTAGTCAGAGACTCGCTCTGCGGCCGGCTCCGGCCGGTCGTAACGTAGTCAATCCCGCACTTTTAGTGCAACCCAACTCCGTCAGGTCTACGGCCGGTTTTTGTTGTCAATTTATTGACGACACACTCCGTAGTAGACTCGCGTTTGATCAGGTGGATACTTAACGGTGACAACTAAGCCTGATAGCGTTGCCCCGGTGCGCTTCCAAGGCCCTTCAGGCCAAGGAGAAACCGGCTGACCCGATCCCATTGCACTTGGGCCTTTCCCAGGGTGACGGTACAGTGCTGTCCGAGCTAGGGGCACCACCTCGCGTCGTCCCCAGCCCCCCTACCGCGGGTAGGGAGGTTTAGGTGCTAGGTTTGCTAGGGAACCTAGGCATTTTTATATATTTATATATTACATATCGTAGGACCAAGCCCTCCAATGGACCTTGTCAACGTACTTAGGTCGTTCGCCCAGGTACTCGCCGCGTCTGGCTACAGCATACCCGATGACATACTAACGCAGGCCTTACAGGCATCTATCGCGTCCCCGGCCCCTCAGGCCTCAACCCCGGCCCCTCAGGCCTCCAACGTCGAGACCCCTCAGGTCTTAAGCTCTCCCGCGTCTCCCGCCTCGTCCGAGATGGACTGCGAATCGGTCGTATCCTCTCACGCGTCGCGTCGTAAGCGTACCGCTCCCGGGAGCGACTCCGAACCCGCGTCTGATACGTCGTCAGATGCCGTCACCTTAACCGGCTCTCCTGAGCCCGCGTTTCAACTCGTCGCCAAGCGCTCCAAGAAGCGCTCTAAGAAAGCTTCGGTATCTTCAATACCCGAGCCCTCCCCGGTGTCTTCAACACCAGCCCCCGCGCCGTTAAAATCGCTCGTAGTAACCGCGTCTCCGTCGGTCACATCGAAGCCAGCGACGCGCTGCGCTCCCGTCCCACCGAAGCCTCAGCTCCCTCCGCCCGTATTCCTGCGTGAAAAAGCGCACTGGACCGCGGTTTCCAACTTGTGCAAAGTGCACAAAATTAATTACTTAAAAGCCGCCAACGCTGGCGATACAATCAAAATCCAATTAGCGACCGTCGTCGACTTCCGCGAGTTTACCAGGTTACTCGGATTAAACCAAATCGCGTATCACACCTACGCCCTCCCGGAGGAGCGTAAGATCCGCGCAGTATTACGGGGCGTCCCGTTCGAACTCAGCAACGAAGACATTCTCGATGACCTTAAGTCTCAGGGTTTCCCGGTCACAGCAGTGCACAAGATGCACTCCAACCGCGGTAGGCGTTTTCCGTTAGCACTAGTAATCCTGTCCAATACTCCCGACTCGAAGGAGATTTTCAAAGAGGCTCGCACAATCTGCGGACTCTCGAACATCTCCGTCGAGCGTCCCGACCCCCGTGGTCACCCTGGGCAGTGCCACCGCTGCCAGCTATATGGCCACGCAGCGGCTAACTGTTCAGCTCCCCCCAGGTGCGTAAAGTGCCTGGATCCTCACTTGACCAAGGAGTGCACTCGCACTCCCGAATCCACTTCCCCCCCTGCCTGTGTGCTGTGCGGCCAGTCCGGCCACACAGCTAAATACAGGGGTTGCCCGCGCGCTCCGCGCTCCACCACCAAGAGGGTCGCGCCTAAACCGGCGCCGCCACTCACTCCTGCCAACTTCCCGCCACTGCGCAACCGGGGTCCCCCGGAAGCAAAGCCCGTTCAGCCGACGCCTACTCCGGCTCTGTCTTGGAGGCAGCGTCCGGCCGTCCCGCCTGCACCTTCCCGACCCATCCCAGCTCCCGTAGCTCCCGTAGGGCCGCGTCCCGCGTTGTCATCTTCCCCTCAGTCGTCGTTGGCTGAGGACATGAAGACCGTGTTCGACGTCATCCAAAACGTCGACATTAACGAAATCTCCGTACTCGCACGCAAACTGCGAGCTGCCCGCTCTCCTCAAGAGCGTTTATTCGCGTTAGCCGAGCATCACTCGCTCCTAAGTTCGTTGTAAATTCTTTTATTTTTGTAAATTTTAAATAAATAAATTTTAATGTCTAGACCCGCGAATCTCGCGTCCAGTCGTATTAAACCTAAGGGCTTATCCCTAGTATCTTTTAACGCTCGTAGCCTAAGCTCTAACCTTCCCGAGATTAAACTGTTCCTTCAGAACAACGACCCAGATCTCTTTCTTCTCCAGGAGACATGGCTCACTCCTAATCGCTCCAGGGGATTCGCGATTCCTAAATACGCGTTTACACGTAACGATAGGCCTAACTGCGACGGTTTCGGCGGCACTGCTATCTACTACAAAAGAGGATTCCATTGCTGTCCTCTCCCTACCCCTCCTCTCCTTAACATGGAAGCCACCGTGTGTAGATTGGCTATGACTGGTCATCCGACCATCATCATAGCCTCAGTCTACATACCTAGTGGCACCAAACCTATCCGCAGTGACTTTGAGACCATTCTCGCCCTCGGCCGTTCAGTCATTATGTTCGGAGACTTTAACTCCAAACATACTGACTGGACGTGCCTATCAACCAACCAAAGCGGTATAGCTCTCCTCGACATCACCAACTTACTCGACTTAGACGTCGTCTCCCCTATCACTCCCACTCACTATCCCGACAACCCGAACCACTCTCCTGACATCCTCGACTTTGCAATCGTCAAGCATATCAACCTCGACCTCAGGTCTATCGAACCGCTCGATGACCTAGGTTCTGACCACCGCCCCGTTTCCCTCGTGCTAGGACCGCCTAACGTTAACGTCACTTCTCCTAAGACCTTTACCGACTGGAAAGGTTTTAAAAATACGATAGTTTCTGCCTTAGAGGCCCCAAACTCTCCGCTCGCGATCTCGCCCGATCAATTAGATAGCCCGGATAAAATAGACTCGTTAGTAAATTCTCTCACTGATGCTATCAACTCAGCCATCAGTGTAAACGAAAAGGTTGCTAAGAAAGGCAAACCCACGCTTCCCTTAGCCATTAGCAATCTTATTAAAGCTAAGAACGCGGCTCTCCGGAGAGCCAAGAAATATCCCACGCTCGCCTATAGAACAGCTGCGAATCAGCTACAACACAAAGTTAGATCTCGCCTCGCGGAACTCCGAGACGCCCAGATGAACGATCTCATGGCGAATATCTCCCCGTCCCACCAAGCGTATTATCGAATGGCCCGAGCCTTACGCGTAGACGCCGCCTCTCACGTCCCTCCTCTCACTCGTCCCGATGGCTCTATCGCCTTCGAAGACGAAGAGAAAGCCGAATGCTTCGCTGACAGCGTTGCGTCTCAATGCTCGCCCAGCACGCAACCCGCGAATCCCAATCACATCAAAGCAGTGGAGGCCGAAGTCCTCCGTAGAAACTCTCTCCCCATCACCGACGACCCCGTCACAGTCTCTAATGATGAAATCTCGCTTCACATCAAAAGTCAAAAGTCCAGAAAGGCTCCGGGTGCGGATGGTATTTCCAACCACGCACTTAAGCACCTGCCTCAACAGGTGCTTACCTTGTTAGCTATCATTTTCAATGCCTGCTTCGACCTTAGCTACTTTCCAAAAGCTTGGAAAGAAGCGACAGTCATAGGCATACCCAAGCCGGGTAAACCTCTTAATGTCCCGGCTAATCACAGACCCATCAGCCTCCTCAAGGCAATGTCTAAACTTCTCGAGAGAGTCATACTCTCTCGAATGCGGAACCATCTGTTTCCAACGGACGGCGATCCTCTCATAATTCCCCACCAGTTCGGCTTTCGCGCTAAGCACTCCTGCCCTCAGCAAGTCCATCGAATCGTCGAGTACATACTCGACGGCTTCTATCCGAAACGAAAGAAAACGATCGCAGTTTTCTTTGACGTAGCCAAGGCTTTCGACAAAGTCTGGCACAGCGGTCTCGTTTATAAACTCTATAAAATAGGCTTACCGGCTCGCCTAGTTAGGATAATCGCGTCGTTTCTCAAAGACCGCACGTTTCGTTTCAAACATGAAGGCACGCTCTCCGCGCCTCGTCCCATAAAGGCTGGAGTCCCTCAAGGCTCAGTCCTCGCCCCTCTTTTGTATACCGTATACACTAACGACATTCCCATCCCAGCTAAAGTCGTCGAACTCGCTCTCTTTGCCGACGACACTGCCCTTTACACCAAAGGCCGCAGAGCCTCGGGTCTCGTCACCAGACTTCAAAAGGCTATTAACACCCTCGGTGATTGGTTTAAAAAATGGCGTATCGATGTGAACCCAGAGAAGAGCTCTGCGGTTTACTTCGACTACAGACGCAGTCGTATCCCCGACAATCTCCAATTGAGAATGCAAGGCACTCCCATCCCCTGGAAGCGCAGTACCAAATATTTAGGCGTCATATTAGACCAGACGCTTTCATTCAATCCTCACGTCGATAGAGTAACGAAACTCGCACGTTTTTACCTAGGCCGGCTTTACAGTATGTTAGGTAGAAAAAGTAAAATGTCCTTCAGAAACAAACGTACGCTTTATAAGGTCTGCGTTAGACCAGTCATGTCATATGCTTCGCCAGTCTTTGCTCACGCCAAACCCTCCGTCCTGCACAAACTGCAGGTAGTTCAAAACCTCTTCTGCCGCAGGGCCACAAACGCACCTTGGTACGTGCGCAACGCGGACCTGCACAGAGATCTTGAACTGCCTACAGTTCAACAGTATCTAAAAACACTCTCAGAATCGTTCTTCAAACGCGCCGAATCCCATCCCAATCCTCTTGTTCGAAAATCAGTCTCATATACTGCTCCTGTCCTAGATTCGGCATACAAAATCGCTAGACCGAGAAACGTGCACACAAGCGAACGTTCGAAGATAACCGTAGATCTCGAGGCCCTTCAGGCCGCAAATTCTAATTCTAACGTAAATCCGAATTAATGCAATTTAATTTTCAATTTTTAATGTTTTCATTATTTACTTTTCATTTTTAATGTTTTTATTTTTTATTTTACTTTTAATTTTTGAGCACCTTCAGTGCTATGTAAATCCCAGCGGGTGACCCCTTAAGGGCCCCGCTAGCGCGGCCTCTTTCTCCAATTGGCCGTCGCTCCGATGAAGGCTGAGTGGCAAAAATGCACGAGCCGACAGGGGGTTTTTAGTGGGTATGGTTCTGGTAGGCGTCGGGACGAGTCCCACATAACTTTGGAATCGCGCCAGAGTATGCGTCAGAGCATTTTTATCCTCCTGCCCTTCCCGCGGAGGGGAACAAAAAAAAAAAAAAACGGGTACTTTTAGAGTGCAAAGCTCGGCGGTGTGCGATGAAAATGTCGGCCTGTTGCATTGTATTGTAATGTGGTTCTGTGTTTTTTTTTTTACTACAATAAACAGGTAAATAAAAAAAACTGATAAAGGTGATAAAAATAAATGAAGTATGAAATGAGTATTGGTCAACGTTTTCCGCGGTGCGACGTTTCTATATTCGTAGTGAGGTCGCCATTATAACTTTTTTATTTCTGGGGTCTCTTGTCACACTAGCATATAATTTATTTTAATGGTACGTGCTTTTACTGTTGAACTAAAGTTTTAGCCATCAATTATTTAAAATTATTAATAATAAATTATGTTGTTTTTTACATAATTTACTATTAATAGTAAATTATGTAAATAGTGAATTTACGGGATTATTAACACGATTTTAGATTTTTATTTTGCGCGTCCGATATTTCGATGTTGTTGCAAGCATAACGGAAAATAAAAATCGAATCGGACGCGCGAAATAAAAATCGAAAATCGTGGTAAGAATCCCGTAAATTCATTAAATTAAAGTGAAAAAAACCACGATAGTTTAAAACAGTTATTAAGGTCGGTTAGTTACTGAAAAAAATCTGTTTGTAAGAGAATAAGAATCGTACTGGTCAGTTATAAAAGTTGGCACGTTCACTCTGGTCACACTTATGCAAATTCACCATACATTATGTTCCAAAAAATAAATGTTTTTGATTGAAAATGCAATAATTTTTAAACACATTGGTAATCGTTATTTTGCTCTGGTTTTAGTATGGTTGGGTAGGTATGTTATGTTTTTTTACATTATTGCTTATAATCGGAATTGTAAAATACATTTTGACCCAACTAAAACTGTATCACTCGAAAAACTAGATCTGTCGAATTTTGCATACTGTTATAATTGAGTAAGTCAAATTATCCTTTGCTTCTTGAACCTTTAATTCTTAATTTTTTCTAAATTTTTCTCAAGGTTTCTTCAAATAAGTAAACATATACATATTTAATAGTATATAAACACAATAACACAAAAACACGAATACAAAAAAGACATAACTTATAAACATTATTAATAAACAGCGATATATATATTATAATAAACACGCGAAAGAGACGTAAAGACATTTCATATCGCACACGCACTGGACGTCACGCCGCCCCCTTTTTCACAAACACTACACAAGTGCAACGGCAGTTATCCGTGTTGAACGTGTCAGTTTTAGTTAACCGACCCATATTTGTTCATTTATTTTATTGGGGCTAGAGCAAAACCCCATATAATATATGGATATAATATATTATATGGGATTATACTATATTATTATTATTATTACATATTATATTAATTTGTTGATGCATTATGACCGTAGCCTGCAGTCGGGCGTAAATTTATTGATCACGATCCTGAAATTGACCTGGCAATACAATTACAATACAATTTATGATATCATGATATAATTTTGATGTTCTAAATAGAATAGATAATATACACAAAATTAGAGTTACTTGAATAAAATTCAAGTTGTAAAATATCGGCAATTGTAATGGAATACATTCGTCGTTTCGCCTGTGAATTTAAGCCATAAATATTTGTGTCACGTTCAACCGCCCGAGTGAAATGTTGTCTTAAATTATAATTTTGGTAACATTAAAACAAGTTAGTACATGAGACGAATTGCTATTCAATGTTTGTTGTCAAAAGCTTTCATCGTTCGGATGGTTCGGATGTGCGTAGGAGGCTTAGTATGTACAATCTTAGCAACCTAATAATAATAAATGTTTATATATAGTAATCATAAATCTATAATTTTAGAAATTTATTTTGAAAAAGCTTGCGTTCAACACTTAATACGCTGTTTTACATTAGATATTTTTAGAACACCATAAAACATGGCATATTTTGTTTACCTACGTTAAAAACTGTTGATTTCTTGTGTCTATTTTTACAATTTAACAAAGATATTGCACATATTATACGGTGAACACAAAACACAGTCTATTTCAGATGATAGTCGCAGGATGAATTTTGTGACAGAAGAGTACCAAGACTTTATTTTTATATTCCCGGTTTGTTTTCCTGTTTACCTTTTTTATCTTTTATATATCGAACCTGGCGTTTTAAAATAAATTATTTATCAGATTCAATAAAGTTATTTTTGTTTATGAATGAGGCGCCTAGATCAACTCTGTCACAAAATAAGAACTAGAAATAGGTATTTTTCTGAAGCAAAGAAAGAAGAAAAATAATACCGGGCCACAGCACAGTATCAGCACTCGTCAATGTGACAGATGACATACGCTTGGCTATGGAGAATGAATCTTTCACACTACCGATTCTGCTACATTTCTGTAGTGCTTTTAACTCAGTGGATTTTGATATCCTTCTCTGTATGTTGCAATCGCTTAACGTTTCTCCTTCTGCAGTGGCTTGGTTCAATTCCTATCTTCGAGGCAGGTCTCAGCGTGTCCGCCTAGATGAATCTTACTCTGACTGGCTGATCTCGTCGCGGGCGTGCCTCAGGGTGGCGTTCTCTCGCCATTACTCTTCTCTATTTTTATTAGCTTTTTAACTTTTGTCCTTTCATGTAAATTTCATCTTTACGCTGATGACTTGCAGATTTTTTCAATACATACCTTAAAAAGCCTTCAAACTTTCCTTCCCTTTGCGACTAAAATCTCCCTAGCTCAAAGTCTCATCCAACCCATCATCGATTATGCAGACTTAGATGTCTGTGAGGAGCTTCTAAATAAACTGAAACGTTTACAAAATCTCTCTTTACGTTTTATATTCGGTTTTAAAAAGCATGATCATGTATCGGAGTTCCGTAACCAACTTCTATGGCTTCCTATCCGACTTCGTAGAATCATGCGAAAAGTCTGCCTCCTTTTTAATGTTCTCTATAATCCTAACTCCCCGCAATATCTTCGTAAACGATTTTCTTTTACCCATCCAAAACAGGCGCCATGCAGAGCTCATAAGCGTACTCTCCTTCACACACATCCACATAAAACAAACTTTTTCTCCGATTCATTTACCGTTCATGCAGTCAGATTGTGGAATTCACTCCCTTATAAAGCCTGCGAGTCAGAAACACTACTTATCTTTAAAAAAGAGTTCAAGACCACTACTTTTCCCTTATTAAGTAAGTTGTTTATTGTTTTCGCGTTTATAAGTTTTCCTTTTAAACAACTTTAGATTTTATATATTCTATTGTATTTTTTTTATGTATGTATATGTAAGTTTATTTACGGTGTTAAGTATATAATTTATGTATGTTTCAAGTAGGTGCACACTACTTTGTTATAAACTAATCTCTCCTCTTACAGGTCGGCTGGAAGAGATTTCTTTTAGAAATAAGCCGTACCTTTGTACATATTTAGTATTTAAGGTATTTTATTATAGTTTTCTTATGTGTGTACAAAAACTGTTAAATAAATAAATGAGAAAAGATCAGATCTGTTGATAATTAAATATTTCTATTAACTACAATTTTGTTTTCAAAAACTATAAAACGTTATAAATACAGCAGCAATACCAAAAAATTCACTGTTATTACTTTGCATTAAACATCACAAAATATAACAATGTTTCTGTGTATCCACGCTATTCTTATTCTGTTGGGCACTCTGTGTCTGAATATCTCTGAGTAAATATTTTCTCAAATGTGTTGACAGGAAACTTTTACGTAATACACAAAAAATATGGTTCCAAGGTAAACATATGACGCGGTCGAACCCTTCAGTTCTTGTTATATTGTACTTGCAGAATAGGCAAAAATAGAATAATCGATAATAGGTTTCATATGGGAATCTCAGAATCAAAGTATATTTAACATTTGTTTTACATTTCGTGACAAATTAAAATTATATAAATAAATAAATCTCACAATAATAACATCAACTTTATGTCTTCAAAGTATTTTAAGCAAGCAAATAATGTGTAATAAGTACAGTCTAAGCTTCATTGACACATAAAAAAATCTATGTTTATCTCTTATTTCTATTAGGATAAGAAAAGCTCTTGATTTCTGAATTCTCTTGAATAGAATTAAACCATCTAAATGAAAAAGTATTTATAAATATTTTTGAATTCAGGTGTCTATAAGTTTTTTGCATTACAAAAACCATCTTATTTCTAAGGCCTATCTGAACTACACGATCCGAATCTTGAACGAAAGAACATAATGAAGGGTTTTGCTTCGCTTCTGAAGTTTTGAAAGAGAGAAAACGCCTAATGACTTATGCAGGGAGAAATGCTACAATATAAGATGACGTAAGCAGTAAATACATGCTAAATGTTTTACGACGTCGAGTCATAAAAACTGTAGCGTGGGTTAGATAGTAAGAGTAAATCTTTTGATGTAGCAATGAATATTAGATGCTTTTTCCACCGTTTTAGGTATCTTTTCATAATTAATTTCTAAAAGGGACGAGGCCTTTATGTTTTTTATACAATTTGGTACAGCTTTTATTCAGTATTTTAGCTTTACTGATATAGCTTACTATACAATATAGTGCAAATATACTTAAAGAAACGTCTCAGACATTAATAAATAAAAAAATAAATGTTCTTATAAACCTGCTGGGAAGATGTAAAAATGCCTCTCAATAATATGCGTTAAGCAATATTCCAGAAAGTGCTATTTTCTAGTCCCCAGGCTTTTTAGCGAAGGGAGTTAATTTACGACCTAGGTATTCCTGTCACGTACGATAACATAAAATGTAACCTGAAAGATCTAGAAAAGAAGGGTAAACCGGCAGATGAGTTTTTGTACGTGGAGCCGCTTTTGAGAAAATTTAAGTAGAACATTTGTGGCAACTTAACTTTGATAGCGTTTAGTTAATTGACTAAGTAATTAGGTAATAAACTATATTTCGACAGGGATTACAACTTTTAACAATTCCGGTTCATTTTATTAGTAATTTAAAGCTTAAACGTCTTACGTTATTTTATTGCAACAAATCAATGAGCCTCATGACGCTTCAGGATAATGTGCCTTTAAGAAGCCATTGCAGCAGTCATAAATAATTTCCCAGACAAAAGCACCAGTGGTATGGCTCGAAAGCAAGCAGAGCTTTAGTTTCCGATGGCTATACAGCGAGCAGGAGGGGGACCCAGAATAAACATACATATATAATTAAATACACATCGAGAACAAACATCTGTGTTCATCATACAAATGAATGCCACCACCAGGACTCGAACCTGGGACCTTCGACATTTAAAGCAGGGCTACTAGCACTTAGGCAACCCGGTCAGTACCACAAAGTGGAGGTATTTTTACTTTGTTTAAAATATGTCTTGGCGATAGGACTAAGTCCTTCCTGTTTCGATTTTACTACTAAATAATTAAATGAAAGTACCGGCCAGGAACAGAGGCGTTCCAATTCAAACCATCTGGATGAGTCGGAAATACAAAATATAACCATTTATTTAATGAATAACAACCGACATTTATGACGTCCACTTCCCAATGCACAGATTCTACTTAACAATGGGGAGCCGTGTACTCGATACAGGGTTATGAAAAGTACAAATGACGACCGAGTGGTGTAGTGGTAAGTAACCTTGCCTCATACGCCGAAGGTCCCAGGTTCGAGTCCTGGCCGGGGCATTCATTTGTGTGATGAACACAGATGTTTGTTCTCGGGTCATGGTTCTATGTATTTATATATGCATGTTTATTCTGGGTTGTTTGTGTGATTGTCTGGGGATTAAAAAAAAAGAAATTTCAAAGAAAGATAAATAACTGTCATGAACCACTTGGGATAAAGGAGAATATGAGGAATATGAGAGTTACATTAATGGAATATAGAGGTATATATAAATATGTTATTAAACATTTTGTACGATCGTGGGGTATTTTAGACCTTAAGGTCCCGGGATCGATCCTGTTGACTGTCAAATATACCAACGAGTTTTTAAACTTTACAACATTAAAACCTGTTCTTCTAACGGCGAAGAACAGCATCGTGAAGTAAGCCAAAGTCTGAGAAATCATTTTGGCGGTAAAGTCTGCCAACCTGCAGTAGGCGACCTTGGTAGGCTAAACATTTGCCTGAAACCACCTCCTAGTAGGGGTGGCTGACGTCCCTGGAGTGGGATTATCAAGGGTGTCTTGAATAAATCGCGGCAAAATTAACTAATTGTTTATTTTGCTACATGATACAAAGTAGGTATTGAAATACGCTTTTATTTAAATTAGTATAGAAGAAACATATCATTTTAAAAGCGATAATAATGAATAGACCATACAACAAATGGTTTTAGACAAGAGTAAGTCGGTCATACGTATAGTAACGTCTCAGAAACAAAGGACCGTCGCCACAAAAACTCCTTTACATGAATATTGAAAGATTCAGTCGCTTTTTTAGAAAGATCGTACAGTAAAAAAACAATGAATATGAATAAAAAAACGTAAGATTATTTTGTTTTAAATATACCTAAGCTTTATTCCATGCATCCTGACATGCAATTATCGAATATACGCAAATTAAATTTACCGAATTGGATAAAACTTCACAGAATTATAATACGACTTTAAATACGACTTAGTGTATTTATTAACTTTACTGTTTTACCCAAAATTTTGACCACATCGTATATACGTGAGTAAAACTGTAAAACTGTTAGATATGAAGATCGTTACTAAGAAATTTTTTATTGTGTCCTCCACGGAGAGGGCAGGAGGATCTAAAAAATTATCTTACGCATACCTCGCCGCGCGCGATCGAGGTTATGTGGGACTCGCTCCTATCCTACCAGAGCCTCTACCCACAAAAAAACTTGAATGACTCGTGCAATTTTTTGCCTCACAGCCTTCATCTGAGCAACGACCAATTGGAGAAAAGGCTGCGCTAGCGGGGCCCTTTTGGGGTTGCAGCTGATTCGCAGCTAATCTATAGGCAGGCGTTAGATAGGGTTTCACCCTCCGGAGAGCCGCGTTCTTAGCTTTGATAAGATTGCTAACGGCTAAGGGAAGCGTGGGTTTGCCGTGCTATACAATATTTTCTTTATCACTGATGGCTAAGTTGAGAGCAATAGTTTGGGAATCGACTAACGAGTCTATTTTTTCAGGGCTATCTAGAGAGTCGGGCAAGATCGTGAGCGGAGAGTTCGGGGCCTCTAGGGCAGAAACTAACGTATTTTTGAAACATTTCCAGTTGGTAAAGGCGTTAGGCGGTCCTAGTACGAGGGAGACGGGGCGATGATCGGAGCCTAGGTCATTGAGCGGTTCGATAGACCTGATATCAAGGTTGATATGCTTTACTATAGCATAGTCGAGGATGTCGGGAGAGTGGTTCGGGTTGTCGGGATAATGAGTGGGAGTGACGGGAGAGATGACGTCTAAGTCGAGTTGCTCATAAATGTCAAGGAGAGCGATACCGCTGGTGTTGGTCCATAGGCACGTCCAGTCAGTATGTTTGGAGTTGAAATCCCCAAAGTCGCTACCGCTGGTCTGGTGCCACTATGATGACTGTTGGATGACCAGTCATAGCCAACCTACACACACTCCATTTTGAGGAGAGGAGGGGCAGGGAGAAGAGAGTTTTTTTTGTTCCCCTCCACGGGAAGGAGGCAGGAGGATAAAAAATGCTCTGACGCATACTCTGGCGCGCGCGATCCAGGTTATGTGGGACTCGTTCCGACGCCTACCAGAACCACTACCCACTGAAAAACCCCCTGTCGGCTCGTGCATTTTTCTAAGCGACGGCCAATTGGAGAAAGAGGCCGCGCTAGCGGGGTCCAGAAGGGGTCACCCGCTGGGTTTTACATAGAACTGAAGGTGCTCAAAGTGAATGTGAATACATAGCGCTGAAGGTGCTCAAAATGAAAAATAAAAATTGAATTAATTTGAATTTACGTTAGAATTAGAAGTTGCGGCCTGAAGGGCTTCGAGATCTGATGTTAATTGCGTGGGTTCGCCAGTGTGCACGTTTCTCGGTCTAGCGACTTTGAGTTTCAAATCTAAGACAGGAGCAGTATATGAGATTGAATCTCGAACTAGAGGATTGGGATGGGTTTTGGCGCGTTTGAAGAACGATTCTGAGAATGTTTTTAGGTGCTGTTGCACTGTAGGTAGTTCAAGATCTCTGTGCAGGTCCGCGTTGCGCACGTACCAAGGTGCGTTTGTGGCCCTGCGGCAGAAGAGATTTTGAACTACCTGCAGTTTGTGTAGGACGGAGGGTTTAGCGTGGGCAAAGACTGGCGAGGCATATGTCATGACTGGTCTAACGCAGACCTTATAAAGCGTACGTTTGTTTCTGAACGACATTTTACTTTTTCTAACTAACATACTATAAAGGCGGCCTAAGTAAAAACGTGCGAGTTTCGTTACTCTATCGACGTGAGGGTTGAAAGAAAGCGCCTGGTCTAAGGTGACGCCTAAATATTTGGTAGTGCGCTTCCAGGGGATGGGAGTGCCTTGCATTCTAACGTGGAGATTGTCGGCGATACGACTGCGTTTGTAGTCGAAGTAAAGCAGAGCTCTTCTCTGGGTTCACATCGATACGGCATTTTTAAAGCCATGCACCGAGGGCATTTACAGCTTTTTGGAGTCTGGTGGTGAGACCCGGGACTCTGCAGCCTTTGGTGTAAAGGGCAGTGTCGTCGGCAAAGAGGGCGAGTTCAAGCCCTTTCGACGAGACGGGAATATCGTTAGTGTACACGGTGTACAATAGAGGGGCGAAGACTGAGCCTTGAGAGACTTCAGCCTTTATGAGACGGGGCGCGGAAAGCGTGCCTTCGTGTTTAAATCGAAACGTATTGTCTTTAAGAAACGACGCGATTATTCTAACTAGTCGATCCGGTAAGCCTATTTTGTAGAGTTTATAGACGAGGGCGCTGTGCCAGACTTTATCGAAAGCCTTGGATACGTCAAAGAAAACTGCGACCGTTTTAAAACGCCGCGAGTAGAAGCCTTCGAGTAAGTACTCGACGATTCGATGGACTTGCTGAGGGCAGGAGTGCTTAGCGCGAAAGCCGAACTGATGGGGAATTATAAGAGGATCGCCATCCGTTGGAAACAGATGGTTCCGCATTCGAGAGAGTATGACTCTTTCGAGAAGTTTAGACATGGCCTTGAGGAGGCTGATGGGTCTGTGATTAGCCGGGACATTCAGAGGTTTACCCGGCTTGGGTATGCCTATGACTGTCGCTTTTTTCCAGGCTTTTGGAAAGTAGCTATGGTCGAAGCAGGCATTGAAGATAATAGCTAACAAGGTAAAACCTGTTGAGGCAGGTGCTTAAGTGCGTGGTTGGAAATTCCATCCGCACCCGGAGCCTTTTTGGACTTTTGACTTTTAATGAGAATCGAGATTTCATTATTAGAGACTGTGACGGGGTCGGCGGTGATGGGGAGAGAGTCTCTACGGAGAACTTCGTCCTCCACCACCTGGATGTGAGAGGGATTCGCGGGTTGCGTGCTGGGCGAGGCGGCATCTACGCGTATGGCTCGGGCTATACTATAATACGCTTGGTGGGACGGGGAGATATTCGCCATGAGATAGTTCATCTGAGCGTCTCGGAGTTCCGCAAGGCAAGACCTAACTTTGCGTTGTAGCTGATTCGCAGCTGTTCTATAGATGGGCGTGGGATATTTCTTGGCTCTCCGGAGAGCCGCGTTCTTAGCTTTAATAAGATTGCTAACGGCTAAGGGAAGCGTGGGATTGCCTTGTTTAGCAACCTTTTCGTTTACACTGATGGCTGAGTTGATAGCATCAGTGAGAGAATTTACTTATGAATCTATTTTATCCGGGCTATCTAATTGATCGGGCGAGATCGCGAGCGGAGAGTTCGAGACCTATAATGCTGAAACTATCGTAATTTTAAAACCTTTCCAGTTGGTAAAGGTCTTAGGAGAAGTGGCGTTATCGTTAGGCGGTCCTAGCACGAGGGAGATAGGGTGGTGGTCAGAACCTAGGTCATCGAGCGGTTCGATAGACCTGAGGTCAAGGTTGATTTGCTTGACAATTGCAAATTCGAGGATGTCAGGAGAGTGGTTCGGGTTGTCGGGATAGTGAGTGGGAGTGATGGGAGAGATGATGTCTAAGTCGAGTGAGTCAGTGATGTCAAGGAGAGCGATACCGCTGGTGTTGGTTGATAGGCACGTCCAGTCAGTATGTAACTTAGTAACGAGTGATGCTCGGCTAATGCAAATAAACGCTCTTGAGGAGAGCAAGTGGCTCGCAATTTGCATGCGAGTACGGAAATTTCCTTAATGTCGACGTTTTGAATGACGTCAAACACGGTCTTCATGGCCTCAGCCAACGACGACTGAGATGAAGATGACGGAGCGGGACGCGGTCCTATGGGAGCTACGGGAGCTGGGATAGGACGGGAAGGTGCAGGTGGAGCGGCCGGACGATACCTCCAGGACAGAGTCGGAGTAGGCGTCGGCTGAACGGGCTTTGCTTCCGGGGGACCCTGGTGCGCAGCGGTGGGAAGTTGGCAGGAGTGAGCGGCGGCGTCAGTTTAGGTGCGGCCCTCTTAGCGGTGGAGCGTGGAGCGCGCGGACAGCCCCTGTAGTTTGCTGTGTGGCCGGACTGGCCGCACAGCACACAGGCAGGGTGGGAATTGGAATCGGGAGTGCGAGTGCACTCCTTGGTAATATGTGGGTCCAGGCACTTAACGCACCTGGGGGGAGCTGAGCAGTTAGCAGCTGCGTGGCCATAGAGTTGGCAGCGGTGGCACTGTCCAGGGTGGCCGCGGGGGTTGGGACGCTCGACGGAGATATTCGAAAGTCCGCAGATTGTGCGAGCCTCTCTGAAGATCTCCCTCGAGTTAGGAGTATTGGGTAGAATAACTAATGCTTGTGGAAAACGCCTACCGCGGTTTGAGTGCATCTTGTGCAATGCTTCGGCCGGGAAGCCCCGGGACTTAAGGTCCTCGAGGATTTCATCGTTCGCGAGCTCAAACGGGACGCCCCGTAATACATCGCGGATCTTACGCTCCTCCGGGAGGGCGTAGGTGTGGAACGCGATTTGTTTTAATGAAAGTAACCTAGTGAACGCGCGGAAGTCGTCGATAGTCCCGAACTGTATTTTAATTGAATCGCCTGCGTCGGTTGCTTTGACATAGTTAATTTTATGCTCTTTGTAAAGATTAGATACCGCGGTCCATCGCGCTGTTTCGCGGAGAAAGACGGGCGGAGGAACCTGAGGCTTAGGTGGGACAGGAGCGCAGCGCGTCGCTGGCTTCGATGGGACCGACGGAGACGCGGTTACTTCGAACGACGTTCATGGCGCGGGGGCGGGTGTTGAAGACACCGGGGAGGGCTCGGATATTGAGGATACCGAGGCTTTGTTCGAGTGCTTCTTGGAGCGTTTGGCGACTAACTGGAACGCAGGCTCAGGAGAGCCGGTTAAGGTGACGGCATCTGACGACGCATCAGACGCGGGTTCGGAGTCGCTCCCGGGAGCGGTAAGCTTGCGACGCGACGCGCGAGAGTATGTGACCGATTCACAGTCCATCTCGGACGGGACGGGAGACGCGAGAGCGCTGTAGACCTGAGGGTTCTGGAAGTTGGAGGCCTGAAGGGCCGGGGTTAAGGCCTTAGGGGCCGGGGACGCGATAGTTGCCTGTAGAACTATCTTAGTACGTCATCAGAAACGGCGATGCCGGACGCAACGAGCGCCTGGACGACCGACCTAGCAAAGTTTACCATGCTTTGCTGGTCCATTGTAGGGCTTGGGACTATTATATATAATAATGCCTAGGTTCCCTAACAAACCCCCTACCCGCGGTATGGGGGCTGGGGACGACGCGAGGTGGTGCCCCTAATTCGGACAGCACTGTACCGTCACCCTGGGAAAGGCCCAAGTGTAATGGGATCGGGTCAGCCGGTTTCTCCTTGAAGGGCCTTGGAAGCGCACCGGGGCAAAGCTATCAGGCATAATTGTCACCGTTAAGTATCCACCTGATCAAACGCGAGTGTGTTGTCAATAGATTGACAACAAAAACCGGCCGTAGCCCTGACGAGGTTGTGTTGCACTGAAAGTGCGGGATTGACTACGTTACGACCGGCCGAAGCCGGCTGCAGAGCGAGTCTCTGACTACGTAACAGGCGCCAAGCGTAGAATACGTAGCCAGAAAAACAGCCTGAGCCTTGCGAACTACTATCGAATTTAATCGACCGTGGTAAGCTTAGCTCTGTTGTTGCTGCGAGACTGACTTAGTTGCAGCCGATCGAAACCGGCCGCAGCGTAAGTCCTACAGAGGCTTATTTCAAGTCGTCGAGGACGAAGCGATATTTGTACGAATCTCAGCGTATGAGTATTGCTACGAGTTGTCGTCGTGAGACGGAAATATGGCAAGGCCATTAGTTATAGACCATATGAAGATACGTGTCTATAATGATCGCTTACCACGAGAACTGCGTATGACCCTCAGTCGGCTTTTAGGTAATGATCTACCCCCACCGCCTTCAAAATCCCCCGCCACGCCCAAAGGTGGAAGAACGCTGTGCTGTATTTGCCCTAACAAACGCCAAACAATATACGTTTGCTGTGACGGCACTAATCCTAATATATTTGTGATGGTTAAAGTCCCTGTGTTAGAATTGCCAAAAAAAATGTAAGACTGTAAGAAATGTAAGAAGAAGAGGCTGTATAACTTGAGATCTGACCATGTGATTTACTTAAAAAATATATTATTTATAGGATATTATGTGTTTTGTAATACAACAGAAGAAAAAAACCAATCTTTTTGTTAAATACTTTAATAAGTACTCATAACGTGCCTTTGGTAATTGTTGGTTATAAAAATGAGACTTCTAAATAAATGCCAAAGTTTTGAATTTACTAATGATTTCTAAGTGTTTTATTTTTTAAAACATAAGAAAACATATTACTTTTTATTCACCCCATAATACATATTAATAGGTCTTTACCTATGAAACTGCCGTTTTGCCGTACTGGCCATTTCAAATGAAAATATTTTTTTTTGACTGATAATTCTAATTTCAAATTAATTTTATTTGACAAACATGGAATTCTTTTTCTAAAATCGTCATTTGTTTAATAGTTAGTGTTTTGTTTTCAACGCATTCGAACATTTTTCGTCATCATGGATAAGTTAAAAATTCGAGTAATTATGGAGTATGAGTACCGTCGTGGCAGCAAAGCGGCACAAGCGGCACGCAACATCAACGACGTTTACGGAGCGAACACTACAAACGAACGCATCACCCGTTATTGGTTTACCCGCTTCCGTTCTGGAAATTTTGACCTGAAAAATGAACCCCGTGGTCGTCCGAAAACTTTGGTCGACAATGACGAATTAAGGGCAATTGTGGAAGCTGATGAAACTCAATCCACGGCTGAATTAGCAGCAGCTTTCGACGTTAGCATCAACACAATATTGGTCCATTTGCGTCAAATTGGCAAGGTAAAAAAGCTTGACAAATGGGTACCCCACGAACTCAATGACCGCCAGCGCGAAGTACGCGTGGAGACGTGCCTTGCACTGCTCAGCAGGCATACAAATGAAGGAATTCTGAACCGCATTGTTACTTGTGACGAGAAATGGATCCTGTTTGACAATCGTAAGCGCTCAGCAAGTTGGTTGGACCCTGGTTCAGCACCCAAACAATGCCCTAAACGAAAACTTACCCCTAGAAAAGTGATGGTCATTGTTTGGTGGCCTAACGCGGGTGTAATTCATCACAGCTTCTTGCCAAACGGGACAAGCATTACTGCAGATGTGTACTGTGAAGAACTGAACACAATGATGGAGAAGCTCGCACGTCTCCAATCAGCTTTGGTCAATCGTTCGGCTCCACTGCTCCTGCACGACAACGCGCGACCTCATACTGCACAGCAGACGGTCTCCAAGCTACAAAAATTGGGGTTGGAAGTTGTTCGTCATCCGCCGTACTCACCAGACCTTGCGCCTACAGACTTCTACTTTTTCCAGAATTTGGATAACTTCTTGGCGGGAAAAAAATTCAATACCCGAGAGGCAGTACAAAATGCCTTTGAAGAATTTGTTGCCTACCGTCCAGCTGATTTCTTCAAGAAAGGCATCAATAAGCTACCAATGCGTTGGCAAAGATGCATTGATTGCATGGCTGATTATTTTGATTAATAGAAATAAAAAATATATAAAAAAATTACGCTTCATTTATTTCGTGAAAAATGGCAATTTCATAGGTAAAGACCTAATATTATCACAGCCACAGTATAAAGGTCTCTATTTAAAGTGTCTGTCAGACTACACGTCATCCGAATCGGGAAAATTTGGTCACCTCACCCGCAGACGGTTAAGAAAGCACGTGAAATGCTGCTTGAATTTTTGATGTGCTGTTAAATGTCAAAGTTTGGGAAGTTATACCAACAAAGGAATTAAGGACCTTCGACCGATTCGTCCCTTAAGTAACTTTCATACGAAAACGTGATTACGAATTCATGCTGAAGTTCTATGTACGCCTGCTTTAAGGCCGGGTTAAGCAGAAGTGAATTAAGTATGTGGATGTTTATTTGAATGCGCAGAAAAGAATAAATGTTTTTGCCAAGTTTACGTAATACATCGATATAGTGGGCCACGCCTTCCGAGACTACTAAGTTATTATTTACCTTATGCGTAAGACAGTCCTACCTACCAGCGGAGTTGATGAGAGCGGTCATAGTCCCATAGTAAAGAATAAAACTGGAAACACAGCTTATAAGACCAAACCACCGGCCGATTTCATTAAAGTACTTTTAGCTAAAGTACTTTACAACCTGGTTGAGAGACAGCTTAAACGTCACCTAGTCCTGCATGAAGCTCAATTCGGTTTCAGGCCTAAACTGTTAGCCGAGTGCGCTATTCTAGCTCTCATTTGACATGGTTAGATATGACATGATATGACATCATCTGGAAGAAGTGCTGTGGTTGTGCTGTGTGTGCCAGGTGAATTTATTAATATTCTAAAATATTGGTATGAAAACCAGTCTAAATAAATCAAGTGGTCAGAATAGCTTTCTGATCCATAAGGGTTGGAGAGTGGAGTAAGGCAGGGTGGCCTGACTTCTCCGACGCTGTTTTAACTGTATGTAAATCAGTTTATTGCTGAACTCAGTAGCACAGATGTCGGCTGCTTCATAGATGGTCACTGTATCAATAGTATTAGCTACGCAGACGAAATGGTACTGATGAGTAAGGTAAAGAGCATACCGCCTGTGAAACTCAACGGCACAGCATTGTTAAATGTGTCATCTTTCAAGTATCTTGTTCAAGTGGTCACTGAGGACTTGAAGGATGACAAAGATATTGAAAGGGAAAGGAGAAGATAGCAGTCCGCTGCAATATGTTGGCTCGTTGGCATAGTAGTCCTGAAGTAAAAATAACCTTATTTTTTTCGAAATGGACTGTGTAGACTGTGAAATTTCACCGGACTTTGTATCTTAGCGCTGACGGCGCTGAGGGCACGGACCTCGGCTTAGATCGTCATATATTGAAACTACCACTGGTTCGGAAGGGTCATCTACTGCCAAAGAACCAGCAAGAAACTCAGTAGGAATGCGTACGACGCGTTAGCCTGGCCCACCGGTATGTTAGGCGATTCGAATACCGTGTGGCCCTATTTCTAACTGAAACGCCGGCGTTCCTTATTATAATAGCATCGTCGAGATCTGCTAAGACGTTACGCGGACGCCTATAACGAACCGCCGCGTCTGGGTTGGCAATAAAAGAATCCTTTTTAAGGCGAAGTACTGCGAATTACTGCCAAGCACTTTATACGTGCAATCTGTGGGTCAACTACACGCGGGGGGCTTTCAATGCTCTCCGAGTACAATATAACAATTGTCTAAGGATGTTGATAGGGCTTTCGCGCTAATGCAGCGCGTTGGGCATGTTTGCCCTGACGTGCACCGATGGGTTCCACACAGTAGTGCGCAAGCGAATGACATCCCTTCTGCGCACAGTGCGAGGGAGTACTAAGAGCATTCTCAGAATTATAAGTAAAAAGCCTGACTGCCAGATAATGCGGCACTGGGTGTACACATGTAAATGTGAATGGTGTGTCCAGGCAGGTATTTAAATTAATTTTCATTTTTTAAATTCGTTTTATAATTTAATAATTACTTTTAAGTTATTAACATACTTTTCGTAAGATTTTTCTGTTACTAACAATATATGGATTCGCGTCTGAAATAAATCTATTTTTTTTATTTTTTTTTATTTATAGTTCCTAGTAGCAAATTCTCGTAAAGAAAGTGATTTATTTTTAAACTTGTAATTTATTCTGGAATCCGTTCGTTACACTTTATAGGTAGGATTGGTATCTGATATGAAACTAATATAACTGGGAATCTAATGTTGTTCCATCGCTAAATTTATTAATGTTCTATTAGTTATAGATACAATTTATTATTTTTTAAATAATTAAATGCCTATATCGAAAACATGATTAAATATGTCAACTAATTAACACTACTGATTTCAGTACGTTTTTCTTTCGATTAATTAATTTTCGAAATAAACCAGTGGAATAGTTGACCAATTAATAATTTATATGGTGAGTGTAGCGCAGGAATAGACTAGAAATTAAAATTCCAGAGATTCACGCTGTCCTCCTAAACGTTTATACAGAAGCTTAAGTTTAATTATTTATTTAATTTATGGGAAACTGGACACGCGCTTGTCTTCCATCTCACCTGATGGAAAGTCATGATGAAGACGAGAGCGTATATCTAATAGGTGCATATTCACTTTTCATTGAAGATTCCAGGTCTATGGGTTTTAGAAAAATAGAAGCCAGCAGTTCATTTCATATTTACAATGAATGTGAAATAAGGCCGACGGGAGTCCCAACATATTTCAACATATTTAGTTAATGAGGAATGATGAAATAATTAGACCCTAACCCACGCAGGCTGTTTTGGTTGCATGTTGTTGGTAAAAGTATTTTAAATTTAATACGTTTTAGACTGCTATACAGTGTTTAAACTTAGCACACTTTTTTAAACTGACTTTATTTTTTTTTAATTAACAGTGGGAACACATGTTTTCTGTTTTATGCAGTCAGTGTAAATTTTACTCAGGAAAACATTGAAATAATCGCAAATCGAGTTTCCGTTTGGCATTGGAGCTTATTGAATTCGCTACTAATATAAACCTTTATTATTGTTATAAAATTGTAAAATCGCTATGTTTATCTATTTGTTTATTTGTAACGGCATCAAGTAATTTTTTTCTAGCGAATCAAAATAAACTATTCGATAGCCCTTTCTCAACTTCAAAAACTGTGACAAGTTTCATTAAAATCGATTTAGAGTATCATAAGGAATGGCTTGGTTTGAGTAAAAATTTTACCTAACTTTTTGCATCGAAGCCTCTAGGTTAGAATGTAAGAAAATCTAACTTTTTTGTCTTTACTTTCATTTTTTTGTTTAATTACCACTTCAGGATAGTTTATTTCATTTTGTTAATTTTTTAAATGTTAAATAAATTTCGACGTAGGTTTTGAACATCAGCAAGCGTCGTTAGGAATGCAGGCACCGACAAACTTATTATTAGTATGTAATTTGCAGAGCAAATACCATACGATCTGATTTATTCTTTGATAACCAAAAACAACTTTTTCAGTTACACAACGAAATTGAAACAAACGGTTAATCAAGGCGATCGTGTTATCATAATTATTTTAATATATAAATCGTATTATTAACAATATTTTGACAATTAGTTTAATTATTAGAGATTTTCCTACAATTAGCGGTAACCATTGTGTCCAGCGATTCAAGCTAAGTAAGTCAACTTGTGTGGTGAGAATCAGTGGTCACTCGGCATTTAAATACAATTCAAGCAGTACGTTATTACATTAGATATTTAGGAATTTTCATAAAGGTAAACATTTGTGCGCATATGAGTGGATCAAAATGAATGGGAGCTTCATATTCTTGTGATGTTCTAAAAAGGTATTGTAGGTTGTGAGTGAGTGGGTGCAGGGGTGGATAAGTAATGGTAAATTGCACAAGAAATTTCTTTCTATGAAATAAATATAAACATTTGTTGTTACAACAAAACAGATTCAGTCATAGTTAAGAGATAAAAGCCACTTTGTTTAATTATTATTGGTCTTATATATTTACAAACTATTCTTCTGCTATTCTACTTTAGAGCCATGCCACACGATGCGGTGCGGCGGCGGTGCAGCGCCTGACCGGTGCCGCTCCGGTTTCCTACATATAAAAATGTATGGTATGGCACACGCAGCAGCAGGAGCAGGATCAGGCATCAATGTCGTGGTTTTCAACATGAGGCAGAGGCAGGTAGCTTCTGCATAATACAGCTTCAGCGTCAGGTAGCTTCAGCATGAGGCAGCTTCAGCGTCAGGTAGCTTCAGCATGAGGTAGTTTCAGTGTCTGTCAGGTAGCTTTAGCATGAGGCAGCTTCTGAGTCCGATAGCTTCAGTATGAGCATGAGTTCGAGGACTTGCAGAGTTACT
The DNA here is from genome assembly GCA_923062675.1 of Marasmarcha lunaedactyla. Lineage (NCBI taxonomy): Eukaryota > Metazoa > Arthropoda > Insecta > Lepidoptera > Pterophoridae > Marasmarcha > Marasmarcha lunaedactyla. Next base: position 9,396,271 of record OV281343.1, on the reverse strand, counting down.
TGCAGTAGACTGGAGATGTTATCGGTAGGATGGCTTGAAATACACTGCCGTTCTAAGGCCAGCAATCGGCTTATATGGCTGGGATCGCATTCCTTTGTAACCGCAATTTGAAATTTTGAATTTAATCTTATTAGCCAGGAATCAAGTATGTTTTCTTACAATAGTTTTGTAAGAATCCGTGTGTAACAACAGGCTTAGTTTGCTTGGCAGCCTCCATTGCTGTCATAAAAATTGAGTTGACACGATTTGTCAAAAAGTAAACAACATAAATACAGGAAAATGGAAAATAATAAATTAATAAAATAAAAAGGAATCCAAAAACATAAGTAAGCATTACAAAATCTGCTCCGTCGTACACAATGATAAAAAAGTGGACAGCTGAATTTAAACGTAGACGAGAAAGCATCAAATATGACCCCCACTCTGGACGGCCTTCTACAGCTACGACTTCGGAAAACATCGAAAAAATATGTGATTTCATCATGGGAGACGGAAGATTGAAGGTATCTGAGATAGCTGAAGCTCTAGGAATTTCATTTCACAAAACATGGTCGTAACGAATTAGGGTTCCACAAGGTGTCTGCAAGATGGATTCCGCGGCTCCATTCAGTTGAACAGAAACGAACTCGGCTCACGATTTCTAGAGACTGTTTAGAGCTTTTTCAAGCTGATCCAAACGAAAATTTGGCAAGGTTTGTTACTAGGGATGAAACATGGGTTCATCACTATGCTCCTGAATCCAAACAATGGAAGAGACCTGGATCTCCGATCCCCAAGAAAGCCAATGTGTGTTTTTCAGTAAACAAGGTAATGGCATCGGTTTTCTGGGATTCTAAGGGTATCATCTTGGTTGATTACTTAGAAAGAGGTCAAACTATAAATTCTGCATACTACTGCACACTATAACGTCGTTTACGCGAAGAAATAAAGTCTTAAAGACCAGGATTGTTGACCAAGAAAGTTTTGATTCATGAGGATAATGCTCGTGTTCACACATCTGCAGAATCGATGGCTCAAATAATGAATTGTGGTTTCGATTTGCTTCCTCATCCCCTGTTGCCTATGACCTATGAGGGTAGTCGTGTAGTAGTATGTAGAAAAATAAATATAAAAAATTGCATTATTCCTGTGTTTTCTTATTTAGGCCGCAAACTTTTCAATCCACCCTCTTACATGTAATTACTCGGTCTGAGAAACTGTTACTACTCATGTGGTAAAATTATCGCAATGAATATTTGACTAATCTCCAAATGTAAAGAACAAGAAAATATTACTGAAATTTAAACTACTTTAAGCCAATTTCAACAATTATTTTGAGACCGTTATTGACATCTATAATAGTGTTGTCAATTTCAAAAATAAAATGATTGAGTCTTAATAAAAGATAGTCATAAAAAAAAATTTTTTCATTCAAATTCCTCTAAATTCCAAGAGGATGAGGAGCCTTATTTTTCAAAAGTGAAACTTAAATTATACACCTCTAATTCTTTATCAGATTATTTATTTATTAGAACACCAACACCGTAAATAAAAAGTATTTGGTTTTATAACTTTTTCTATGTTAAATATAAAAGATAGTCCTTCAAGGGCAAGTAGTCAAGCGATGTCTTTTGAGGTCTTTGCTGGTTCATCTCAGTAGAAACAGGGACAATATGAAATATCTAAACCGTTAAGTAAATTAGCGCCTCGTGTTTCAAAGACCCCTGAAATTTAAAGGCCAAAACTTATTAATGGAAATAATATTGTAATTTGCAAAATTAAAGTGCAGCCATAATAAAACTGAACAAAATACGAAATGTAAGTTCAGACGAAGGTCTATTAAAACGTATAGCTTCAATTAACAATTTTTTTCAAACTTTTTGTAAATTTGGGTTATTTACCATTCTCATTTTTAAACTTGAATAATTTATTATTTCTAATTTGGTTTACCGCTTTATTACTATAACAATCATCAATTAATTTAGAAATAAAACACACAGCTAAAGCACTACATAAATCAAATATGAGATCTTAATACCACTCATAATACAACCAGTTACTTTCATTGGACACATCACGATATTGAATCAAGTAGTGGTCGGTGTAAGGAACTGGAAACTAAAAGTAATCAATTGAAGCCACAAGCAACATTCATTGATTTCCTTACGATTTCGTATACCTAATTGGTGCAACGCATAAGGACGAGTTGCAATTGGAGTCCCTATGTGACGTGCCGTGTCGGTTACATGCAACCGGTGACTGTATCTGGTTACCGCTACTGGTCACAGAAACTACGGTTTCCTGTGATGTGTGATGAGGTGTGCTGAGTTGGTGACAAAAAGTGTCCACATCTGCGCAGCTCCTCATTGCACACAAAGTTCGCTGAGCAAAGTGAATTCCCACTTTCAATTTGAATATTTGATATCCTACTCTAAATGTACACTTCGATCTAATAAGTTATAATTATTTGCAAATATTCAATAACAAAGATATTTTCTATATGCTATAAGGCCGATTATAAAACTGATAAATACTAGTAGAGATATTGCCCTCTAAACATGCACACTCCTCCACGTCCCTAAAAATTTCATGTAAGAGACATGCAAAATACGTCGGTCGATCAAAAAGTTTTGAGAAAATGAAAATGTTATATATTTTTAATACATCTTTTTAAAGAATTCTCCACCAGCGTTTATGTAAATCATGCATCTGAACCAATTTTCAAAGCACATTTTTTGGTCTGCAAAACGTACTTCCTAAACGGCCTTCTCGACCGCAGTGAGCGCATCTTCTTGCGATGAAAACTGTATCCCCTTGAGCTTAACTTAATTTTAGGAAACAAACGTGTAAGGTGGATGATCCAAAAGTTTTACCAGTATGGTGTTTAGGAAGTCCCTCGTCTTGATTGCGGAGTGACCAGGCGCGTTGTCGTGGCAAAGGGCCTAGGAGTTCCGTGTTTGGCCGCTTGTTGCTCGCAACAGTAAGAAACTCTGACCAGCATTTGGTAGTGTAGCACTTTGCTTTGATGTTACTATGGTTTCTTAAGGGAATCGTTACTAAATACCCCGATAAGGAGAAAAGACTGGTGATCAACATTTTTTCAGGGCTTGTCGATTGTTTCACTTTCGTTGGCGTTGGTTGGCTTTAAAACAGCCATCGTGTTAACTGGCGCTTTGTCTCTGGATTATATTGATAAATCTAAAATTCGTCAAGTGTTATGATATCGTTAATCTCAACACGGCGGGAAAAACTGTTTTGAATTTATCAATCACATCATGGTACCATTCCACGCGGGCCTACTTGTGAGTATCGGTGAGGTTGTGGGATAGGTACCCAGCAAAAAACAATCCCCCTTATGCAAAGGTTTTGTAGAATATCATGAACTGTTCCCAGTCCAATCTGCAGATTGTGCTGAATCTCCTCATATATGATTCGCCGGTTTTGTTGAATCTTATTTGTCACTTGTGGCTCATTTTTTTCACTAACTATACGATGGGTGATCCAAAAGTAATGATAATCAATAGTAGTCTCCGAGCAAGTCATTTGGCCATCATTTTCTAAACCCATAATTATCTTTGAAAAAAATTATTTGCCTTGACCCTCCGAAAACTCCTCTCAGCAGTAATCACCTCGATATCGTAAAAAGGAAAGAGGTAAAAGTTACTGGCGACCAGGTCTGGCAAATGTTTGGGTAGGCGTTCGAGCAATTCAATTCCCGTTTCTTGAATGGCAGCCATCGAGACGGCGGCTTTGTGAGCCAGTGCGTTGTATAAATAATAAATAATAAATAAATCCCCAGACAAACACACCAACTGTATGGCCCCAAAGTAAACAGAGCTTGTGTTATGGGTGACCATACAGCGAACTGGGGGGGAACCCAGAATAAACATACGTATATAAATACAAACAACCATGACTCGAGAACAAACATCTGTGTTCATCACACAAATGAATGCCCCGGCCGGGACTCGAACCTGGGACCTTCGGCGTATGAGGCAAGGCTACTTACCACTACACCACAAGGCTACTTACCACTATACCACACAACACTCCAGCTCGCAGTTTGCTTCGTATGTTTTCCTTGATGGCCTCCCGCAATCTTCTTACTTGGTCTGCATAGTAAGAGTCCGTAATAGTGGCTCCCTTTTCCAAGTATATTCCATAGTAATTCTTTCAGCTTCCTAAAAAACGGACGCCATTACCTTTGCTGCCGAACTTGACATCTGGAATTTCTGGAGAAGAGACTAGTTTTCAAGTCTGCTGTTTGGTTTGTGGATTCAGATCTTGACCACGATCACGAAACAAGATAAAAAAAAATCCTGATCCGTTTGAACTGGTCGAGATTCACCCTCAAAATGTTGATTCGTTTTTTTTTCTTTTGCTCATCGGTTAACATTCTCGGCACCCAACGCATAGAGACCTTTTTCATATGCAGTTCATTCGCAAAGATTCTTTAAACACTGCCATATAAGATCACTGTAACCTTAGCTAAATGCTTTATCTCTTTGATATGCCAACACGATATCTTTGACTTTTTTCACATTTTCTGCAGTGGGGGACGTGGATGGGCGTCCCTCGCGATGTTTATCTTCTATGGATGTTCTACCCAGCTTAAATTTATTTGCCCTGCGCGTAACTGTGGAATATGGAGGAGCAGAGTCCCTTAAGGTTTCCACTAGGTATGTCTTTGGTAGACTTTTTTTCAAACAGAGGTACTTGATGACAGCTCTGCTTTAATTTTTCTCAATTTTTGATGTTTTCTCTCCTACTGTTCGTATTCAATGAATGTACCTCCCGGTAATCGTGGCTTATTCACATGATTTTTTAATGCTGACCTAGTGAATATATGAGAGATCAAAAAAAAAAATTTTTTTATATTTTTATATGCTCTACAAATATCCGATTATCATTACTTTTGGATCACCGTAGTAGTCAAAGGATGACTATTTCTTTCTTAATCCTTCAAATGTAAGCGATCGTACTGAAACTCGTAATACTAGCGGTAGAACAATAGTATAGAAAGCGCCTTGTTCATAAAAGCTAATTAAAATCGATTTAACTATTCATTAGTTTTCAAGTTGGATTTGAACTGGTCAAAAATCATTGCACGAAAATGTTCTAGATGCAGATCCATTTTTCTATTACACACAATACATAGTTTTATAATGTTGGTAAAAAAATTAGAGCGACAATTAAATATGGAAGAAAAAAAATTTTACTTTTAAATAATCGAATTTTCAAAATAACTCGCCAGCGTTCCAAGCATAAAAACTTTTTTTCGTGAATCTTTCTGATTGGCCTGGTAGTTAAACGCCAATATCATTAGTTCTTTAAACAATTCTTGAAGAACCGGATTCGTCGATCAATACTCGGGCAGAGCGGACGGACGTATGTTTCCATACAAAGCGCGTGCTCTTTGCTATACAATGCCCGTACTTAGATCGATCTCGGGACTAGTTAACCGATGAATACTTGACCGAGTTCCCAACTATATTGCTACACGCACGCACTAGTAAAAAGTTGTAGAGCCGTGCATTTTCAAAATGAAAAATCTCACACTAAACACTCCCCCCACACACCCCATAGTAGTTGGTTCAGCTACTTTTACAATTCGCCACAATGTTAACAAGTAATTAACAAGTTATCTTCTTGAACAGGGAAATCGTTGGCTTAAAGTATATTTTTCAAGAACTGATAATCAACTATACTATTTCCATTTCTTTATTTTCTCGATGACAGTTCTAATTTGATATAATGCTCTCTAGCTCCATCCAATAGCTCCATCCCTATCAGTTTCTCCGACTCTGGTATTATATAACCTTGTTCGTGTGTAAACGTCATATTTTTATAAAATAATGCATATCATCTTATCTAATCACTTAACATTTTGCTATTTTCATGAAAGCTCAATTTACAGAGTTGAATTATAAAATTAGTAAATTGTAGAGAAAGATTTTGTTGATCAGTTATTAATTAACAGACTGAAATAACTAAGGAACTACTCATAGGTAATACAAAAACATACATCACGTTTGAACTTCCATTTGATGTATGCTCTAAGCTTTTCTCATCAAGCCTGTGGTTATTAAGGTCAAAAATGCAATGTTGTTTAAAACACTGTATGTATTGGTTTCGACAAATTTAGCGCACTGTACTCATTGAAGAAACCAATAGTTTTATATCCTTTTAATCTTACCTTTCCATGCAATTTGCAATTTTTATTTATAATATTCAAGTAAAAATCACTTTCTTATAACATGCAATTTTCTTTCCATTAGGAATTACTTTCCGTATTGTGTCATGAAACGGGAACTCTGCTTTAGACATCTTATTAAATAAATATTTCTGACTATGCAGCGCACTTTACTGAAACACATCATGAATCTATGAATATACTCAGTGTTATTCACCATGCTATTCTTTAGAAAAATATTTTTACATGTGCCCAATTTGATTTGGTTTGGTTTAGTCTCTTAGATACACTTTATAGATGAATTGTGAATAACAAGCTTTTAACCCGCAGCTTAACTGCGTACTTTTTTGTACCCCCTAACAGCGCCTTATCTCATAATGATCAGTTGAGTAGTACTGGCACGAAACAAACAAACTTACTTTTGCATTTGTTACCTAAAAAAAAATACGATTAGTTTAGTAGCTTTTGTATTATTTCAAGATTTTCGCGATATATCTGACATATTTCGTAGCGTCCTGTGATTTTTCACGGATATATCTTGTCTCATCTGTGAATGATGATAGCGGTATGATAAGTATTAAATCATGCGGTAGCAATATATGAAGCCGTATTCTTTAGATTTGCTCTACTTACTGGAGCACTTCGGGAAATGATATGTGGCAAAGTCATGTTCTTCTCAAAACAGCGTCAATGTGTTCCTTTTATTAATAACGAGGAAAAACCGTAAATATCTCAAGTGTATAATTAAACTGAAAGACTATACAAAAATTATAGAGTTGCCCTGAATTTTAAATACTGATTATGTTGACTTATATTATATTAATGTTATACCACACTATCCCGCCCACCATACAATGTCTGTGCGTTTACTAAAAATGTTGTCGTACTTTGTATGTACGATACGGTTACGATATGGTACGTATTGTGGATTGCGAAATTCATTTTGTTTAAAGCCTCGCCGTGTAAATGTCAGTAGTGGCCTGTTCTCCCTAAAAGCGCCATATTTTTTACGTGAATGGATGTTTTCTATTTAAATACATCTCGATTTTTATAATGGGAGTTCGTTTAGTTTCTGATGCTGTCAAGGCATTATTACGACCTTTAAAGTGTGAATAAAATAATGATGATTTTCTTTTAAATACTCGTAAAGAAATACCGCACGACATTTTAAAATTCTATTGCAGTTATCCAACTAGCCCGACTCCTTTAATGCCATGATTATACAAGTTGTTTTAAGCTAGCCATTGTAATAGCAAAAAGACACGCTATGTTGCAGAGTTTTCATCACTTCCACCATGTTTATAGTGAGTCTTATCCACGATGAAGCACTCCATTTCTTTTTTTAATTCGTTACTGTGCAGTCTTGTCTTAGTTGTGTTACCATACCAATCGATCGATGTTGCCTGTTCCGATCTACCATCGATCGTCGTCGATCGATTGGTGTGGTAAACCCTTAGACCAATAAAGTAGTAGGGTGCGTCTTTGTGGATGGCTCTCACAATACGTGTACTTTGTAACGTGACTGCACTAACCTATTACACCTTAATGCATATTCAACTAGGTCGACTAGCAAAAATAGACTTTCATAGTTTGTAAATAAAGTTTATGGTCCTTTTGCTTTTCGGGCACGTTTACAAGACGACGTTTCCATGCAGTAAACTTAGCTTGTCTGTTAATTTATGGTGTGTGTATTAGGGTGTGGTGAAACTGTGGGGTTTTTGACAATATCTCCTTAATGATTCATTTCAAAATGAAATATCGAGGACAAAATAAGTTTCCTAGATTTTATGTAGTAACCTTTTTTTAATTAATAGTATTGGCGTACGAGCGCCGCAATTTGTAGTTCAATATGCGTTTTGGACAAAAAATCTAATTTCCACACCACCTTGAAGTAGATAAAGATTTTTTTATCGTGCTATTCTCAGTAGGGTTCCCACATGCAATTCACTATTCCAGAATTTAGCTTATGCTCCTTCGCGTCGCAGTTCCTGACATATCAGGAGCTGTGAGCTCATTTTTTTAGCACCGATCGAAACGTCACAGACGGAAAATGTTATATTGCGTCATTGCGGGTCAACCCGTTAAGATCGAGAACTAAAGCTGTAACCGCTGCGCCATTGATGTTCTTATAAGTGTTCTGTGTTACGCACACACAGAAAACTTATTTTAGTTTATTCTCGAGTTGAAATCAATTTTCGTTGAGTAGTCTCAATTTTCGATTTTGTAAAAAAAGGATGTTTTCTCCGCAGAAACTCAATTTCCGCATTATCGCCCCTTTGGCAATTTTCTCCAATTTCGTTTATTTCTAAAGCATTAACTTTGTCCATGAAGGGTTGAGTATTTAAGTTGACGTTCATTTGACGTTTGTTTACGTATGACTAAAATGTTGAAATATATTGAGCTTTTTTGCTACTTGGCTATACATATTATTACTTTGTTCCCCAGAAAACTTAAAGCATAATTTGTAAATAAACAAAGCTAATGTTTTTGTTGAGCTTTCGCGCCTAAACCTGATATGGTACAAAAATGACAAGGGGTATCTTTCATCCAAGAATGACTGAATAAATCCTTATGTGCAGTTTCTGCAATGTTTCATAAATTTACAATGTTTCTTTCATGTCCTAGTCAAATTCTATGTCTATGTCTATTATTTTTGACAAGAGAGCACTGAGAGGGTTTTTCCGCCGGCATCTTTTCGCCTCGGCCTAATTAAAAGCTAAAATGTAAATATGTACCGACAAGTATTACAGTTTGTAAACCAATAATGAAAAAATATTTTGATTAAAAAACAAAATAAATAACTTTGTTTCTTTACATCCAATTGGTGTTTGAAGACGTCGACATAATATGCATATTGCGATGACAAAGACACAAACAAAAGCCGCGCGCGGCGGCACGAGGTCGGTACCTACATACTTTATAGTTGACGTGCTGTCCACTAGGCGGTTGATAATAACCGCTGTTACGGAGGAAACTGTCGATTATTTATTGACTTCATTAGCGAATAGAATGTTGTTCAGGAATAAAATAATAATACCTTAAAGGTTTCTTATTTATTTTTTTGGGACAATTAACAATCTTACACTTATATATTTATTACAATACATTATTAAAATGACACTTAGTGCAGAACAACAACAACATCCACAGGTAACTCAGCTGTAATTACCAATGTAAGACAACGGAGAGCGTTTACATATTAGTCAACAAGAATAAGATAAGTTAAACTATTGTAATGTAGTTCTCTTATATTTATGACAAGCTAATGTTTTTTTAAAGATATTGGCGATAATTGAAATATTTCTAAATTTTCTTCGAAGTTTTCATCATACATAGCAAGCAGGCGCTGCAGCGGCGCGCGCGCGCCGGCGACGGAATGGCGCGGCGTCGCGCCATCGCGAACAGGCGCCACGCGCGCGTCCTGCGTCGATGACTAGTGCGCTGTACAACAAAACAAATCTTTATGCACGACAGTTGATTTTAGCTCGACAGAGATTGTAAACATTATTGCTCCTAAAAGTTTTCATCTATTTTATATTTGGACAACAACAAATAATAAGGAAGTTTAGTTCTGTTACGTCGGTAATTCATGGCTTATAATTCTTATATTATCGCAGCAAGCATTTAGCGCATCCACCGCATAACACCGATAAAAATTGCAATAGGACAGACTTGACTTATTTTATGTAGGAGTTAGTAAGCAAATTTATTGGTGTAAAGTGACCTCTTCATATTATTCAAATAATTATTTTATAAATATACATCTATATCCAGTTGTAGATGTATACTATTTTATTTTATTACTATTTATAGAAACGAAGTACGGCATAAACGCAAAGAATTTCCTTATCCAAAATAAATGTACTCCGGAAGGAGAGTATTGATTACATCTTTTTAACTTATTTCTTTTTATTTGGAAAGGGTTCTTCAGAAGTATAAAATTACACGGGGCCACCTAGTAACTTGAAAATGATCCGTTTACGAAAAAGTCAACAACAAGGAAATCATTCTTGTTTCAGCATTTCGCGATAGCTGTTTGCTTTTCTTTATTAGCAGTTGCGGCCATGGCTGAACTTGCAATATTTCCCACTTTTGAAAAATTTCACATTACAATATTGGACTGAACACTGAATCGTTAGTAGCTAAACCTAATCCCTCAAAAATTCTTAGAATACCTGATGCCAAAATCGATAATACGGTTAAAACAGACGTAAGTATATTGCTAAGCTTTCTTTAATTCGCATGAAGTTATAAGTTTTACAGAACTTTGAGATATTATGAAATCTACTAAAAACTCCCAACCACTCCCATTTGTGGTAGAAAAAAGGTCAATGCTAAAAATTTAACGTTTTTATAATTTTCCAAAAACTATACGGTTAAAGTAAAATTATTTACATGAAAAATGTTCTTGCAATTTTTATGTGCACGTTATAATCTATCTTAAATTATTTTTCTAATATGAAAATAAATGTAGAATAATGTTTTTACTATAATTTTTAGTTTTCGACCAATTATAGACAACCACAGCTAAGGCAAATAACAAAGTAGACATTAATAGCAATACCTAGATTATTTATTACATAATAGGAAAAAAGTTACAGACATTCTAAATTTACTCTGTAAAATAAAAATTGTACAATTTAAATAGAAGTCAGCAGAAATAAAATAATTATTTCTAGAAAGGAAATGAAAAATTGTATATTGTCGCCGAATAATTATAATAATAAATCCCCAGACAAACAACCAGTGAGTGGCCAAGTGTATGGCCTCAAAGTAAGCAGAGTGTGTGTTATGGATGACCATACAGCGAACTGGGGAGGAATCCAGAATAAAGAAGAAGGAACATCTGTGTTCACCACACAAATAAATGCCCAGACCAGGACTCAACCTGGTACCTCTCGTCCGTCAATAAAACGTGTCAAACATTTAAATACCTTTTTTTCTAAAAATTACCATTCTTAAAAAATCGCGATTTTGAAAGTTGAAGAAGTCCTATTATATATTATCATAAATTAAAAGCTCTAAGAAAATAAATTCTTTTAAAATCTTGTTTTGATTTCGGACACTCTGATGTTGAATAAATAACAAATACATCCGTGATTTCTCTATTATTTCAAGATTATCCAAATGTGAATTATGCGAATTTGAACCTCTTTTTAATTAATAATGTCACGTCCAAAATAATTTTTTGCAAAGTTGTTTTTATACAAAATGTTTTTCAGTTTACAAAACCTAACTTCTTTCACTGTACAGTAATTATTTCCTAAGTAATTGATTATCAAAATGGAAAAGTACTTTTTCATTTTGATCAGTGATAATCCTACAAAGTATCATTTTACATGCCTTACAATAATGCAAATTACAGAATATTCAATTTCCTAGAAGAGTTTTGGCATATTTTAAAATAGTCGAAAAAAAACATATGTGTTATTTTTTTTACTTGGTTCTCTGAGAATTACTCGTAATCGAGTGGCCTTGTTTTTCTTTTAAAACCAGATATCATAAAAGCTATACATTAAAAGCTTTGCTTATTTTCTCTTCTGCTCGAGAAAATCTTCATAACAAAATAGCAAAAAGAGTTGTAGAGCAAAATTTGGCAGAGACAAGTTTGGAGAATTAAATAATATTAATATTTTTTGAAAACAACTAAATCATTTTAAAATTAAAATTAAAATGGATAAATTTATGTTTATTTTATGGATAGATATGTTTACAGTTTAGTTTTATTAATTGTTTAATTAAAGTAAATGATAAAAAAAAAATTATTTCCTTAAAAATACACACAAAAATGAAAAACTAAAATTTACCCTTGAAAATGCGAACATAACAATTTTGGATTTTATTACTTAATTTAATATTGACGGTTACACAGGGGTGTCTTTAGTATCTGATGGGTCCTCCTCGGTTACGTACACACTTTTTGAGTCTGTTTGGAACACTTTCAATCAAGCGGGTGATGTTTTCTTATGGTATATGCACCCAGCAGATTTTCAATGCTGAGTTCTTGCTGACTGTTCACTTCACTATAATTATCTTTAAGGCTTCTTTTCAATTAATCCCATAAATGTTGGACTGGGTTGAGATCGGGGCTCTTTGCAGGCCAAGGCAAAACTGAGATATTGGAGTCAGATAGTGCTCCCTGGGTTAGGCGAGCCGAATGAGCGCGTGCATTATCTTGCATAAGAATAAAATTATTGCCCATTCTTTGTTAATATGGAATGATATTTTTTGTAATTAATAATTAGCAGTCGTTTGTCTTCCATCTCACCTGATGGAATGTGACGATGAAGACGAGGATCATACACGCCTGTCTAAGAGGTACCTATTCACTCTACACTTGAAAGCTCCAGGGTTATATTTGTCTGGAAAAATAGACGCAGACAAATCGTTCCACTTTTTGGCAACACGAACCAAAAATGAGCTATCGAACCGTTTAGTTCGGCTCTTCGGCACGCTAACCACAAACGGGTGAAACTTCAAAATTCAAAATAATCCGACACTCATCAAAGACATGTTCATCGCACTCAGCAAAGACTGTCGCTCTGTCTGGTTCGTTATAGACTCGACCAGCAAGTGTTGCACATCGTCAACTACACCGCATCGATCACAGTTGGTCGGATCAAGATTTTTTATAAGATGTGCAAACTTTTTGGTCGGATAATGTCCAGAACGAAGTCTCACCGCCATCTCTAAATACTTTCTAATAATTTTACATTTGCTAAACCAGGGAATTAAAATAGGTTTACGTTGGATGGTTTTGTACCATACACCTTTTTCAAGAGATCATGTGTCAAAGTATTATTGTCAAAATATTGATGATAGAACAAAAGTATGTTCTACAATATTAAAGATTATATCAATAACTACAAAAATCTTCGCCATACTATATGTCCAACTATTATCGTTATGCTACCATAACCACTTTTTAGATTTTAAAAGTTAATAGAAATACCGACCAAAATTAGACCATGTTATTCATACTTCTGTTTAAATCCTTATCCAAATAAATCATATTGTTTTCAAGATTACAAGATTTGTTTTTGAATTGTTCAAATCGGCTATTCCATTCAATCGATCCACATATTAATTATGCTCATCAGAACAGCATCCAAATCGGAGCATCAAGGTTTGTCCTAAATGTTTTGCTAAAAAATGGAAGATGACGCGAGCGGTATGTGCTGCGCGTCTGGGAAAGTTTATTCTTTCTAATATTAAAGAGCCACCAGAACCAATAAAAAGCCTTCTTCTTCCGCGCATTTTTTAAAAAATGCACGTAGATACAATAGCCTTGTTCAGATAACTTCGTTTGGGGTGAAAGAAATCAGAGAGGGAAATTTTATGCCCACCTTTAAGGTACAATGGCAAGTCTATCATCTTATAGGTAGCCTCTTACTGCCAGCAAGACAAAGCCCTCAATTCCTGCAAATATATTTTGTTTCAGAAGCTGACCAACTACCATTGCGATCAAACATGGCCCCTATGCTAAAAATAGATTTGGTTCACGAATTGCAGACCGTATTAAATAGCCACAACATGTACATACGAAATTTTAAACACAGTATCGAATTTCACAACACGGAGAGTTTAAAATTAATCATTCACTCTGATAGCACACCTCAGGCAGAACACCGGGGCAGATATAACGCTCCTTCCATAAAGTGAAAAAAGGGCCATAAGTTGCCGTTTCCCGAGTAGGATCTCCTGAAAATCAATATGCTTTGGTATCACCTTTAAATACCACTGCCAACATAGTGTACAGTGAAGCTTTAAGGTAAAAGTTTTGTAAAATAAAAGTTAGAACCAATAGAATTAAATAAAGCTTTAAAATAAAAATGTAAATACAGACATGTAAAAATAAAATGACTTAAAAAAAGTCTTTAAAATAAATACACACACCTAATACAACAAAAAAAAGTAAAAATTTAAGAAAAACAACAAAAAATATGAATAAAAAATGTAAATATAATATAAAAAACTTAGGAAATTTAATTAGGTAGGATCAGGTAAAAATGTTGTAAAAATGTAAATAAAAAATACTAAGTCATATGTCTCACTTAAGATTAATTAAGTTACTTTAATAAAAAAACGATGAACAAATTCGGATTGTAAGTATACATAGATAATGTGATACAGCGTTTAATAAAATGATAAAATCTTGAATTTTCCTGTGGTGTCAAAAATTCCATTAAAATATCCTCGTTTGATACCTACCTATACATTTTTCTTGGATGATATTTTTGAATTAATTCATTTTAGAAAAGATTCAGTCTTTTGAATAAAATAATCAAAAACAGCTTTTACGTAAAAATATATTTCACGCCACACTGAAGAATTGTGTGAACCAATTTTACAGCAAAATGTGGCCATTATTTTGAAATAAATCGCGTTGTATTTTTTCTAAATGAATTGCTCTACAGTAATGTCATCTAAACGATTTATATTACACTCACATCCGTTTTTATGGGAGTTTTTGTGGTCGTATTACTTTATTGCCTCATTTTTCTCCCTATTTCGGCTGTTTATCTAACTCTGGTAGTTCTGTGAGGAAGCTAGGTGGTGTGCATGGAAAATATAGGATAACTTCAATTTTCTTACATCGTAACACTCATCCTTAGTGGGAATGGATATAATTAAGCGTATTTAGGTATATTCTATTTAACTCAAGTAGGAAACATTCGAGGACTGTGTGCAAGACCGTGTAATTATTAATTATCGCAATGTACGTGCTCTAAAGCGGCCAATTAGATAACATTCACGTTTGAGGGCGTTCTGTCTGCAACCGCTCGTTTCAGAAACGATTAGGTACGACTGCATCTTTGTTGCAGTTTCGGTATATCTTAAGCTATGTACTGAGTGCTATAATTAAAAACCAATCAAATATAAATACAGACATAACTACACTGCGTTTAATAACATTCTCTCAAAGTTTTTTAGGTTTTTAAAAAACTCACTGGCCCTGAATCCGTCTGAGACAAAATTGAAGACATTGGGCTCGAAAATTCAAGTGTTAAACCTTCTTTGTATTGATGTATGAATACATCGTAAATATCGCTACCTAGGACTAGTTTAGATGAACAACTTTTTTTTTTCTCAACATTGACAATTACTTGTTCTTATTGACGTCAAATAAAACATGATTCTACCACCAGTTCGAAAAAAACCTTCGTGAAGAAGAACTGGCAAGAAACTTCACGGGTATATTTTTTTTTTCAAAATAATAGGTCTTTACCTATGAAACTGCCGTTTTGCCGTACTGGCCATTTCAAATAAAAATATTTTTTTTTTGACTGATAATTCTAATTTCAAATTAATTTTATTGGACAAACATGGAATTCTTTTTCTAAAATCGTCAATTGTTTAATAGTTAGTATTTTGTTTTCAGCGCATTCGAACATTTTTCGTCATCATGGATAAGTTAAAAATTCGAGTAATTATGGAGTATGAGTACCGTCGTGGCAGCAAAGCGGCACAAGCGGCACGCAACATCAACGACGTTTACGGAGCGAACACTACAAACGAACGCACCACCCGTTATTCGTTTACCCGCTTCCGTTCTGAAAATTTTGACCTGAAAAATGAACCCCGTGGTCGTCCGAAAACTTTGGTCGACAATGACGAATTAAAGGCAATTGTGGAAGCTGATGAAATTCAATCCACGGCTGAATTAGCAGCAGCTTTCGAAGTTAGCATCAAAACAATATTGGACCCTTTGCGTCAAATTGGCAAGGTAAAAAAGCTTGACAAATAAGAAATACTAGGATCATATCAAGTTTTTGTACACTGTGTGTTGGTACATCCTGGGGTTGATATTTAATAATTTTGGGTTTCGGAGTAGCTTCGACATTCTCGCTCCGATCGCCACGCGGTGCGGACGTGCAAGACCCAGTTCTCCGTTGATCGGTCCCTTCCCGCCATTCCGTGGCGCTCAGTCTACTGACGTCACAGTCTAGCGTGTTGGTTCCGTGCTACGGTTTTCAAGGTTTTTCTACTCCGTCTGAGTGCTTTCGAAGTGCGATTTTTCTTTGCGACTAAGCCCCTTAGTCTTCAAAGTGCTGTGCTAAGTTGTGTTGTGCTTGTGCTGAGTGCAGTGTTGTGCCCAGCGTAAGTAGTCTGGTTTCAGTGCAAAGGATACTTAACGGTGACAACGAATTTGTACTGAACCAGTCCTTTTTATTTTTATTTATTTCTCTTCTCTATTTTATTTATTTTTCTCCTATTTTCATATTTATTTTTATCATATCTGTGTGTTCTTCGTGTGTATTTGTCCTTTCTGTCAGTAAAGGTTGACCCTAACGCGGTCAACTCTTTACCTGCGTACCCTTTTTTTTAGGTTTCTAGGTAGCGGCCTTCGGCGTACTACGGTTAGTTTTAAGTTAGTCTCCCCAGCCCCCGTACCGCTGGTAGGGAGGTTAGCCACTAGGGTTCGCTAGGTTTTTATTTAGGAACTCTAGGCATTTTTTTTATATAAATAGGTGCTAGGTTTGCTAGGGAACCTAGGCATACATTATATATTTATATATTACATATTCAAGCCCTCCAATGGACCTTGTAAGCGTTCTTAAGTCGTTCGCCCAGGTGCTCGCGGCGTCCGGTTGCCCCATCCCAGATGACGTTCTAACGCAGGCCTTACAGGCAACTATCGCGTCCCCGGCCCCTCAGGCATCAACCCCGGCCCCTCAGGCCTCAACCCCGGCCCCTCAGGCCTCAACCCCGGCCCCTCAGGCCTCCAACGTCCAGACCCCTCAGGTCTACAGCTCTCCCGCGTCTCCCGCCTCGTCCGAGATGGACTGCGAATCGGTCGCATCCTCTCACGCGTCGCGTCGCAAGCGTACCGCTCCCGGGAGCGACTCCGAACCCGCGTCTGACACGTCGTCAGATGCCGTCACCCTAACCGGCTCTCCCGAGCCCGCGTTTCAATTAGTCGCCAAGCGCTCCAAGAAGCGCTCAAAGAAAGCTTCGGTATCATTAATACCCGAGCCCTCCCCGGTGTCTTCTACACCAGCCCCCGCGCCATTAAAATCGCTTGAAGTAACCGCGTCTCCGTCGGTCCCTTCGAAGCCAGCGTCGCGCTGCGCTCCCGTCCCACCGAAGCCTCAGCTCCCTCCGCCCGTCTTCCTGCGTGAAAAAGCGCGCTGGACCGCGGTTTCTAACTTGTGCAAAGTGCACAAAATTAATTACTTAAAAGCCGCCAACGCTGGCGAAACAATCAAAATTCAGGTTGCGACCGTCGACGACTTCCGGTCTTTCACTAGGCTTCTGTCGATCAATCAAATCGCGTACCACACCTACGCCCTCCCTGAGGAGCGTAAGATCCGCGCCGTACTACGGGGCGTCCCGTTCGAACTCAGTAACGAAGACATTCTCGAGGACCTTAAGTCTCAGGGTTTCCCGGTCACAGCAGTGCACAAGATGCACTCTAACCGCGGTAGGCGCTTTCCGCTAGCTTTAGTTATCTTGTCCAATACTCCCAACTCGAGGGAGATCTTTAGAGAGGCTCGCACAATTTGCGGACTCTCAAATATCTCCGTCGAGCGTCCCAACCCCCGTGGTCACCCTGGGCATTGCCACCGCTGCCAGCTATATGGCCACGCAGCGGCTAACTGTTCAGCTCCCCCCAGGTGCGTAAAGTGCCTGGATCCTCACTTCACTAAGGAGTGCACTCGCACTCCCGAATCCACTTCCCCCCCTGCCTGTGTGCTGTGCGGCCAGTCCGGTCATACAGCTAACTACAGGGGCTGCCCGCGCGCTCCGCGCTCCACCGCCAAGAGGGTCGCGCCTAAACCGGCGCCGCCGCTCACTCCCGCTAACTTCCCGCCGCTGCGCAACCGGGGTCCCCCGGAAGCAAAGCCCGTTCAGCCGACGCCTACTCAGGCTCTGTCTTGGAGGCAGCGTCCGGCCGTTTCGCCTGCACCTTCCCGACCCATCCCAGCTCCCGTAGCTTCCGTAGGGCCGCGGCCTTCTCCGTCTTCCGCACCTCAGTCGTCGTTGGCTGAGGATATGAAGACCGTGTTCGACGTTATTCAAAACGTCGATATTAACGAAATTTCCGTGCTCGCACGCAAACTGCGAGTCGCCCGCTCTCCTCAAGAGCGTTTATTTGCTTTAGCCGAGCATCACTCGCTTCTAAGTTCATTATAAATTTATTCTTTTTTTTTTATTTTTACATAAAATCGTAAATAAGTAAATTATAATGTCTAGACCCGCGAATCCCGCGTCCAGTCGTATTAAACCCTAGGGCTTATCCCTAGTATCTTTTAACGCTCGTAGCCTTAACACCAGCCTTCCCGAGATTAAACTGTTCCTTCAGAACAAAGAACCTGACTTATTCCTTCTCCAGGAGACATGGCTTACTCCAAACCGCTCCAGGGGATTCGCTATACCTAAGTACGCGTTTATTCGTAACGATAGGCCCAACTCCGACGGTTTCGGTGGCACCGCTATGTATTACAAAAGAGGCTTCCACTGCTGTCCTCTCCCTACCCCTCCTCTCCTCAACATGGAAGCCACTGTGTGTAGATTGGCTATGACTGGTCATCCGACCATCATCATAGCTTCAATCTACATACCTAGTGGTACCAGACCAATCCGAGCGACTTTGAGGCCGTTCTCGCCCTCGGCCATTCAGTCATTATGTTCGGAGACTTTAACTCCAAACATACTGACTGGACGTGCCTATCGACTAACAACAGCGGTATCGCTCTCCTCGACATCACTAACTCCCTTGACCTAGACGTCATATCCCCCATCACTCCCACTCACTATCCCAACAACCCGTCGTACTCTCCTGACATCCTCGACTAGGACCGCCGAACGATAACGTCTCATCTCCTAAGACCTTTACCAACTGGAAAGGTTTTAAAAATACTTTAGTTTCAGCCTTAGAGGCTCCGAACTCTCCACTCGCGATCTCTCCCGAACAATTAGATAGCCCGGATAAAATCGATTCATTAGTAAATTCTCTCACTGATGCTATCAACTCAGCCATCAGTGACAACGAAAAGGTTGCTAAGCAAGGCAAACCCACGCTTCCCTTAGCCGTTAGCAATCTTATTAAAGCTAAGAACGCGGCTCTCCGGAGAGCCAATAAATATCCCACGCCCGCCTATAGAACAGCTGCGAATCAGCTTCAACGTAAAGTTAGGTCTCGCCTCGCGGAACTCCGAGACGCTCAGATGAACGATCTCATGGCGAATATCTCTCCGTCCCACCAAGCGTACTATAGCATGGCCCGAGCCTTACGCGTAGACACCGCCTCTCACGTTCCTCCTCTCACTCGTCCCGATGGCACTACTGCCTTTGAAGTCGAAGAGAAAGCCGAATGCTTCGCCGACAGCATTGCCGCACAATGCTCGCCCAGCACGCAACCTGCTGATCCCTCACACATCCAGGCGGTGGAGGACGAAGTCCTTCGCAGAGACTCTCTCCCCATCACCGCCGACCCTGTCACAGTCTCTAATGACGAAATCTTGCTTCTCATTAGAAATCAAAAGTCCAAAAAGGCTCCGGGTGCGGATGGAATTTCCAACCACGCACTTAAGCACCTACCTCAACAGATGCTTACCTTGTTAGCTATCATTTTCAATGCCTGCTTCGACCATAGCTACTTTCCAAAAGCTTGGAAAGAAGCGACAGTCATAGGCATTCCCAAGCCGGGCAAACCTCTGAACGTCCCGGCTAATCACAGACCCATCAGCCTCCTCAAGGCAATGTCTAAACTTCTCGAGAGAGTCATACTCTCTCGAATGAGGAACCATCTGTTTCCAACGGATGGCGATCCTCTCATTATTCCCCATCAGTTCGGCTTTCGCGCTAAACACTCCTGCCCTCAGCAAGTCCATCGAATCGTTGTGTATATACTTGACGGTTTCTTTCCGCGTCGTTATAAAACAGTCGCGTGTTTTCTTTGACGTAGCCAAGGCTTTCGATAAAGTCTGGCACAGCGGTCTCGTTTATAAACTCTACAAGATAGACTTACCGGATCGCCTAGTCAGGTTAATAGCGTCGTTTCTCAAAGACCGTACGTTTCGATTTAAACACGAAGGCACGCTTTCTGCGCCTCGTCCCATAAAGGCTGGAGTCCCTCAAGGCTCAGTCCTCGCCCCTCTGCTGTACACCGTGTACACCAACGACATTCCCATCCCACCGAAAGGCGTCGAACTCGCCCTCTTTGCTGACGACACCGCACTCTATACCAAAGGCCACAGTGTTCGGCACCTTGTAACCAGACTCCAAAAGGCCGTAAACGCCCTTGGTGTATGGTTTCAAAAATGGCGCATCGATGTGAACCCTGAAAAGAGTTCTGCGATGCGCTTCGACCACAAACGCCGTCGTACCGATGGCGATCCCCACGTTCGAATGTTAGGCATTCCCATCCCCTGGAAGCGCAGTACTAAATACTTAGGCGTCACATTAGATCCGACGCTTTCTTTCAAGCCACACGTCGAAAGAGTTTCGAAACTCGCTCGTCACTATTTAGGCCGCCTAAATAGCATGTTAGGTAAAAAAAGTAAAATGTCTTTCAGAAACAAACGTACACTTTACAAGGTCTGCGTTAGACCCGTCATGACGTATGCCTCGCCAATCTTTGCCCACGCCAAACCCTCCCTCCTGTACAAACTGCAGGTAGTTCAAAACCTCTTTTGCCGCCGAGCCACAAACGCACCGTGGTACGTGCGTAACGCGGATTTGCATAGAGATCTTGAACTGCCTACAGTACAACAACATCTCAAAACACTATCTGAAGCGTTCATCAAACGCTCCGAAACCCATCCCAATCCTCTAGTACGTGATTCAGTCTCATATACTACTCCTGTGTTAGACTCGAAGTTCAAAGTCGCTAGGCCTAGGAATGCGCAAACGTACTCATCCACCAGACTGTCACGCGATCTCGAAGCCCTTCTGGCCGCAAATTCTAATTCTAACGTAAATTCTAACTCTAACGTAAATCCTAATTCTAACGTAAATGCGAATTAACTCAATTTTATTTTGCAATTATTTTCATTTTTGATTTTCATTTTGAGCACCTTCAGTGCTACGTATTCACCTTCAGTGCTTTGAGCACCTTCAGTGCTATGTAATCCCAGCGGGTGACCCCTTCTGGGCCCCGCTAAAGCGGCCTCTTTCTCCAATTGGCCGTCGCTCAGATGAAGGCTGAGTGGCAAAAATGCACGAGCCGACAGGGGGTTTTTAGTGGGTATGGTCCTGGTAGGCGTCGGGACGAGTCCCACATAACTTTGGAATCGCGCCAGAGTATGCGTCAGGGCATTTTTATCCTCCTGCCCTTCCCGCGGAGGGGAACAAAAAAAAAAAAAAAAAAAGGAGTAGCTTAAGACACCCACAGATACCAACTATAGCCAAGAGTTTGGGAACATCTATGCGATTATTTAATACTTTTATAATGTTACAAATGTCAGCTATCTGTCTACGCTAGCTTAACGGAAGATATGATGCCGTCTACATCTTGCCGCATAATTGAAGTCATATCTGTGACCCTTATTGAAGGAATCGAAAAAACTTCTTTGTGTTTCTCTCGATTCTATCGATGTATTCACGATACAGAGGGTTCCACACAGACGACGCGTATTCCAGGTATCTACAAACGTATGCGCAGTATAGAATTTTTAAGGTTTTGATTTGGTTGAACTCCGAAGACAGTTTTAACCCAAAGCCGAGTGCTTTAGATGGTTTGATTGATGAGTACTTAACAATATTGTCAATATCTTTGTCAAATAAAAGTTTACTGTCGAAGATTACTCCGAGGTCAACCATAAAGTCTACTGTTTAATTATTGTGTTATTTATATCATAGTCACATATTTTGTGGATAACAGTAAAAATGTAGATAATAAAATATAATAATAAATACATGTTTTTGGGGATTTTTTATTTTTAAAGTCACATTTTATAAAAACATTGGTCTTTTTTGCAGTTTTTTTTTGATGAAAGCTGAAATTCTGTTGTTAATTTTACATAATTGGGCACTCTTTTTAGCATTTAAAAATATTTAAATAAAAGAAACTTAAAAAATTTCAAAAAATAGCAAAAGTTTATAACGTTTTTTATAAATCAAATTCGGTCAAATAGTTTTTATTAATATTTAACTTTTAGTGCCACCTACCGACCCTGAAACGATGCTCAGTACTAACACGTTTGGTAAGTAAAACACGAAGAAAATATAACCTGATTCTGATATGTACATTATTTTTCAACGTGTTTCGTAGCATGAATAGAAGATTTTTATTTCCATTTGTTTTAAATCAATCATTGCAAACTGTTAGTCTCAGCTTTTGTTTTGGCACACCATGATATTAACTGCACAACTTACATTTAGCTTGTTAAGACATCAATTATTAATATTTCAGAAAGTTCAGTGCTATTGTATACTAAAATGTTACATTAATAAAAGTTTAGAAGTGTTTGCTACGACCTATCATCCCTAACACCTTAAAAAAAAATAAACAGGTGAGAGCTTACCTTTTTCTAGATTACCGAAGTGAAAATGGTTCAGTTGCTCAAAGCGATGGAGACGGAACGTGTGCATTCAAATGTATAGTTCCATGACACAGTTGACTGTACTACAATGTTTATTAGATCATGTATATGTTAGTTTTTTAGAATACATCGACATATGATTTTTATTTTCACATCGATGATTTAATAGAAATTTAATAAAAATTAAGTGTAAAACTAATGACCCATTATAATCCGTCTAACAGTTTAAGCTGTAGAGCGTTCCAAAGTGTCATATATAAATACCTACATACATACACAGAGGTCATAAACAGAAATTGTTGTTTCTATAGCAGTATTTTAAGGCAAATTCATTGCATTAACTCTAGATGCAAACAATTAAACCTTATTGATAATAATTTTTAATAACACCAACTTTATAGTCACCTTATTCGAATAAAGTAACATGCTATGGGTCTATGACAGTTTAACGTAGCAATTAGGTTGACCACGAGACTCAATAAATTTAAAACTATTTTTCAAATTAACGAATCATCAAACAACATTTGTATATTTTTGCCTGTTGTCACGTCTACATGTTTACTACAGTAACAAACGCATATTTCTGTTTACGACTTATTTTTCACCCGGTACAAACCAAACAAAAGACATACACTGTAAATAGAAACCGAATTCAAAAACAAGTTTCCTAAAAAGATAAAAATAATAACGTTTCATGCGAATGGTATACTTACCCAACTAGCTACATATGCCAATCACTTTTTGTTGAGGTCCGTCAAACATAATAGCGGAATGCGGAGAGCGACCCACGCACTATTTATATCATTCTTTTCTATTTTGCTTTGACTTCTTTTCTAATGATGCTGCTAAGATAATAAGACATCCATAAACCTTTTTTTAACTAGTTTTTCAATTTGTTTTATCGGAACCGGAACTGGAACCCGAACCGGAATCGGAACCGGAGCCGAAAAAAAATTAAAAAGACTTCTAAAAGGCCAAAAAAAATTTATTTTATTTCATGAATTGTGGGACCCCAAGTTTAGTAAAATAACAACAATATTTAATTTAACAACTTATTTAATATCAGATTAAAAAAACAGTACAGTTTATTACACCTACCTAGGTGTTAAAAAAATATCTAAAATATTAAACTGTAAGTATTAGTTAAAAATCAAATCAAATCAGTAAATTTAATCAAATTAATGACTTCAAAAGAATCAGATTATATTTAATGAATAATATTCGCAGCTTTATCTCCTTCCAGTCTATTCCTAAATGGATCATAGATTAGGCCAGCACAACTAAAAAGTTGTTCGCTCGCTGCTGGGCTTGGTGGACACGACAAATAATGGCCGGGAATCGAATCCAGCGGTTTGAATTTAGTATTTACTTTCCACCATACTACGGGATCATCACTGATATGAATACGTTTTTCTCTGCTGACTGCAGCCGCGCGCCACCTCTGTCGCTGCATATATCGACCTCCGATTTAACAATTTCGGAACCAGAACCGGAATCGGAACTGTAAAACCAATCGGAAGCTCCGAACTTTCGAAACCGGAATCGGATCTCCGTAACATCCCTACTATAAACATGTGTTTGCTTGGTTGCCAGCGCCCAACATATAATATATTCCCTGCAGACTGAGACATCTCCATTCGTACATTAAATTGAATTTTAAATTGGATTAAAACTTAAACAAAGTCCGAAAAAGTTTGCAGAATTTGATTGAGCGTCAACTGAAAGAGATTAATTGAATGTAAACTTTTGCAGCTCGCGTATGTTGCAAAATGGTTTGGGTTCATTTAATTTAAAATAGTAAATGATTCGTGTTTTATAAATTTACTTTATAAAATTATATTTATATTATTAATTTAGTGTTCAAATATATGATTATCTTAAGAAAAGAAATAGTGCTTATTTTCGAATGAGTGTTAAAAATATATTGCATCCAAAAGAGGTTTTAAGAGGCTGGTGCAGTCTTGCCGGACCAGCGTATATATTATACTGGATCCAGTGCAGTTTGGTGTGGCAAGTTGAGATGAAGACCCTTGGTGCCGCCCAGTGGCGCGGGTGCAGGTTAAGTTAATATTGCAGTGAATTGTATAAGTGAGAAAACTGTAAGTACTTTGAACCTTATATACATTGAAGAATTGACTAAAAAGTATCAAGCAATATGAACCTTATTTCGTTTGAAGTTTCAACTTATTTCACTCCAGTAGTTTCGACTTAGAATAATTCAGAAAAAAGTGATACTACGAGGAGTCTGTGACTGTTTGCGTGCGGTTTTACAATACAAGCCCAAAGTCTTAGAAAAATACAGCAAGTTCCTAACACTTAGAAAATTTGGCAATTTGTGGACTTATAATATTTATAAATTTTTGGACATCTAACTAAAGTATTGGTGCTTCAAGATTTAGTGGTTATTAAGATTTAGTTTGTAATTAGGTGCTAGCAAATAAGTTGGTAAAACATCAGTCTTTCTTATGCAAAGTAACCTTAAATACTATTGAATTGTTGTGAAATTGTTTATTGAAAGGTTAGCTGAAAATAACTACATTATTTAAATAGAAGTTTAATGCAAATCTAAGTTGTTTGTACTCTGGTAAACCATACATATTAATTAACTGATTTATTTGTAAGTGCAGTGTAGGCATATACCAAATATTGTGTAGTTGTTGAGTGACAAGTTTCATTGGCTTTGATTGTTTGGTTTACAATAAAGAATCACATTTATAGCAGGAGAATCAAATTGTTGTTAGTATTCTGGGGTCGGTACCCGGGATGGACCTAATCTAACCTAGGGAGGTCTTCCTAATCAACAAAGGAAAGATAACATATTTTTACTTTAAGTTACTTTTATTTAAGATGAATCTATTTTATAGGAAAATACAATGATAATTATTAGACTATTTTGGGGACGAAGCCCGCAATAGAATTCCGTAAGGAATTCCGTCAAGGAATCCCATCAAGGAATGCCATGGAACAATCTTCCATAATATATATATTTTTCATTTTACAAATAAAATCAAATATTGACAGACTTATAAGTTGCATGTAACAAAACTAATTGTCCTACACGAAGTTTAATATTAGAAGCTTTTTTATCATACAATCTTTTTTGTACTAAACGAGCTTTCCTTAAATTTTCTCTGGCTTGATTCATTGCACTTATATATGTTATCTTTCCTTTGTTGATTAGGAAGACCTCCCTAGGTTAGATTAGGTCCATCCCGGGTACCGACCCCAGATGGTGGAGGCGCCGCGCGCAGTTGTAGTGTTTTGTGTTTTATTTCAGCTATATACGCCACTGAGTATAGCGGAAAGAAAATTTTAGAAGGCAAGAGCCATCTGAATACCAGGAGTAAAGGAAAGACTCTAAAAAGTTTACAGGAAGCATAAATTGTGATAATTCTTTATGGGAAAGGTTTTCAACATTGAGAACACTCGTTAGAGTTATCAGTTGGTGTAATAGATTTAAGCTCAAAGCAACCAAAGCACACTCTGGCCAGTTTCCTCAATGGTTGACAAGCAAAGAATTGCAGGAAGCACTGATTATGTGTATTCAGCAATGTCAAAGCGTATACTTCAGGAATGAGATAGAAAGCATAAACAAGCACGGGTCAGTTACAAAGAAAAGCAAACTTACCTTGCTGAATCCGTTTGTTGATGGTGCAGGTGTATAGCGTGTGGGCGGACGCCTAGATCGAGCTGCTGTTAGTGAAGGGCGTAAACATCCGATCATTCTTCCATCTAAGTCACACTTAACAGGTTTAGTCATAGCTGACGCTCATGACAAAACACTACATGGGGGTTCACAAATAATGATCAATTACTTGAGGGCCAAATACTGGATTATCGGTGGGAAAAATCCAGTCAAGCACTTTGTTCGTTCCTGCGTGGTTTGTATGCGATACGCTGCTCAAAAACGAGAACAGCTTATGGGTCAACTGCCTCTGGCAAGAGTAACGCCAAGCCGACCTTTCAAGCATAGCGGCGTAGATTACGCCGGCCCTATCAATGTTAGAGTGTCTAAAGGTAGGGGCAACCACGCATATAATCTGTCTATTTATATGCATGGTAACCAGAGCCATACATCTAGAAGTAGTAAGTGACTTGTCCGCTAAGGGGTTTATAGCTGCTTTCAAAAGATTCGTGGCAAGGCGTGGTCGTTGTGAACAACTCTTTAGCGATAATGGTACCAATTTCACAGGAGCTGCTCGTGAGTTGAATTTACTCTTAGGTCACGAAAGATCTGGCCTAGTGCCTGAAATAGCAAACTGGTTGTCTTCAAATGGAACTGAGTGGCATTTCATACCTCCCCACTCTCCCAACTTTGGAGGGTTATGGGAAGCGGGAGTTAAATCCACAAAGCACCACCTCAGGCGAGTTGTTGGCAACTCTACGCTCACTTTCGAGGAGCTGACTACTGTGCTGGCTCAAATTGAGGCTTGTCTCAATTCGAGACCCATGTCCAGTATCAGCACTAATTCTGATGATGCAATGCCACTAACCCCAGGTCATTTCCTGGTGGGTGAACCTTTACTGCTTCCTCCATAAATACATAAATTCCAATATAAGTAGTTTGAAACAGTGGCAACTCTCTCAGCGCATGGTGCAAGATTTCTGGCGGAAATGGCCGCAAGAATATCTTACACAGTTCCTGCATAGGTATAAGTGGAACAATCAGACGCCTG
Source organism: Marasmarcha lunaedactyla (assembly GCA_923062675.1). Taxonomy (NCBI): domain Eukaryota; kingdom Metazoa; phylum Arthropoda; class Insecta; order Lepidoptera; family Pterophoridae; genus Marasmarcha; species Marasmarcha lunaedactyla. The sequence continues at coordinate 9,368,933 of OV281343.1, read as the reverse complement.
AACCTAACACAGGTGATGTTGTGTTGGTGAAGGAGGATGATCTTCCTCCAGCCCGGTGGCTGTACGGTCTCATTGTTGAAAAAAAATCCGGGTGTGGACAACATAACGCGTGTAGTTAGTGTAAAATGTAATGGGCATGTAATTAAAAGACCAGTATCCAAACTTTGTGTGTTACCAGTCACTAAATAAATAGGCCAGAAAGGCATTTATTGTTTCTATATGTTTCTGTAATGGAGAATTGTATTGTTTAATCCAGCAGTACTATAAGTAATTAAAGTTTAGCCGATTAACTTTTATTGATAAGATGTGTAATAAATTTAAGTAATGTCAAATCAAGCTTAGAGTTTTACAGTCCACTTAGGCACATGTTTATTTTCAAAATGTTTAATTCTAATTTAGTTGTACCCATTCCCACCACTTATATCATTGTTTCTACATAGTTCAAGTATGGTGGGCGGTATAAGCATGATTTATGTACCTACGGTCCATGGTGGGCGGTATGTCCAACCTCAAACTAACTTAATGTGTATTAGTTCTAAGTTTCTCATAGCTGCCAATAGATGGCGTATGCGTCGAATTAAATCGCATAGTTAAGTTTAACAATCATGCAATAGGGTGTAAGCTGAATTTGAATATATGTGAATTCGTTCCTGGATACGGTTGTATTATTTTTGACCTTATTGGACCCTTAAACATATCTATTATTCGTGGCGTACATTTAAAACTAATTGTATTCTTGTATATCTAGAAATATTAAACATGATTAATTTTATTTTATTATTTTAAGTTCTTGAGTTTTGCTATCATAATACATGTTGATAAATATATAACTAACTTAAATGATTTCACTACAAGAGTAGCGGTATTCCACAAATAATTCAAAAGTACCAAAATTACAATTAATAAAACCTTGCGATTCGTTATTCACTCTTCAAATATTTGGAGAGCGCGTTTTAAAACCAGATTTTCTTCTGTGAAGTTTTCGTAATAAGCGTAAAAACCATTTAACTAAAGAAAGAAATATGAACCACGAGAAAATCAAATATTAATTGAGTGCGTTGCAAGCAAGTAAACAGTTTAATACATACACATTATATCAGACTTATGCGCGGTTTACACGTATTAAGTAGTTAAGTTGATAACACAATTTTAAGTTACTACATTACACTTGTGTGTCTAAACGGATTAAGTAGTTGAGCACATAAGTTCAATAAAGTTGAACAGTGATGAATGTCAAGGAATTCGTCAATTCTGTATTTAGATATGTGATGAACGGGATTTGGGACATATTTCAGAGAAGAATTTGTTTTGGAAATTAAAATCTCTAGAAGAATATGTTTTTTTCAAAATTGTTTACTTCGTTTAATATTCTTCAACAAATTTTAAAGTTGTAAATAAACTCCACTCCACCATTTTGAAAAAAAAGTGAAAATGCGAAATATATACGAGCTCTTGCCATCGCTTCATCAACTTATGCGTTAAACAAAAAAAAGAGAGACCCGTCCACCAAATTATACGAAAAATAGATCGAATCCTAAACGACTTAATCACTTGCGTACTAACTTACCAATAGCAAAATTAAAATATAAAAAGCTTACCAAAAAAAAAAAAAGCAGGTTACAGGTTTTTATAAAAATTGCACTTTGAAGAGTGTGCAAATGCTCTTTTTGAGCTGACAAAACTCTCCCTGTTTGCCACCGGGCAATCAGGTACCTAGAAACGTTTTTTTTGTTCCCCTCCACGGAGAGGACAGGAGGATACAAAATGCTCTGACGCATACTCCGCGCGCGCGATCGGAGTTATGTGGGACTCACTCCGAGCCTACCAGAACCACTACCCACTAAAAAACCCCTGTCAGCTCGTGCAATTTTTTGCCACACAGCCTTCATCTGCTACATGCTATTTAGGCGGCCTAAGTAGTGACGGGCAAGTTTCGAAACTCTTTCGACGTGTGGCTTTAAAGAAGACCAGACGTCTAAGGTGACGCCTAAGTATTTAGTACGGCGCTTCCAGGGAATGGGAATGCCTAACATTCGAACGTGGGGATCGCCAGCGGGACGACGGCATTTGGGGTCGAAGCGAATCGCAGAACTGTTGTCTGGATTCACATCGATGCGCCATTTTTGAAACCATACACCAAGGGCGTTTACGGCCTTTTGGAGTCTGACTACAAGCTGCGGAACACGGTGATCTTTGGTATAGAGTGCGGTGTCGTCGGCAAAGAGGGCGAGTTCGACGCCTTTCGGCGGGATAGGAATCTCGTTGGTGTACACGGTGAACAACACAGGGGCGAGGACTGGGCCTTAAGGGACCTTTATGGGAGCCTTTATGGAACGAGGCGCGGAAAGCGAGCCTTCATGTTTAAATCAAAACATACGGTCTTTGAGAAACGACGCGATTAACCTGACTAGGCGATCCGGTAAGCCTATTTTGTAGAGTTTATAAACGAGACCGCTGTGCCAGACTTTATCGAAAGCCATGGCTACGTCAAAGAATACCGCGACTGTTTTATAACGACGCGGATGGAAACCGTCAAGTATGTACTCGACGATTCGATGGAATTGCTGAGGGCAGGAGTGCTTAGTGCCAAAGCCGAACTGATGGGGCATTATGAGAGGATCACCATCCGTTGGAAACAGATGGTTCCGCATTCGAGAGAGTATGACTATCTCGAAAAGTTTAGACATTGCCTTGAGGAGGCTGATGGGTCTGTGATTATCCGGGACGTTCAGAGGTTTGCCCGGCTTGGGAATGTCTATGACTGTCGCTTCTTTCCAAGATTTTGGAAAGTAGCTAAGGTCGAAGAAGGCATTGAATATAACAGCTAACAAGGTAAGCACCTGTTGAGGCAGGTGCTTAAGTGCGTGGTTGGAAATACCATCCGCACCCTTTTTGGACTTTTGACTTCTAATGAGAAGCGAGATTTCATCATTAGAGACTGTGACGGGGTCGGCGGTGATGGGGAGAGAGTTTCTACGGAGAACTTCGTCCTCCACCGCTTTGATGTGAGTGGGATTCGCGGGTTGCGTGCTGGGCGAGCATTGAGACGCAACGCTGTCAGCGAAGCATTCGGCTTTCTCTTCGTCTTCGAAGGCGATAGAGCCATCGGGACGAGTGAGAGGAGGGACGTGAGAGGCGGCGTCTACGCGTAAGGCTCGGGCCATTCGATAATACGCTTGGTGGGACGGGGAGATATTCGCCATGAGATCGTTCATCTGGGCGTCTCGGAGTTCCGCGAGGCGAGATCTAACTTTGCGTTGTAGCTGATTCGCAGCTGTTCTATAGGCGGGCGTGGGATATTTCTTGGCTCTCCGGAGAGCCGCGTTCTTAGCTTTAATAAGATTGCTAATGGCTAAGGGAAGCGTGGGTTTGCCTTTCTTAGCAACCTTTTCGTTTACACTGATGGCTGAGTTGATAGCATCAGTGAGAGAATTTACTAACGAATCTATTTTATCCGGGCTATCTAATTGATCGGGCGAGATCGCGAGCGGAGAGTTCGGGGCCTCTAAGGCTGAAACTAACGTATTTTTAAAGCCTTTTCAGTTGGTAAAGTTCTTAGGAGAGGTGACGTTTTCGTTAAGCAGACCTAGCACGAGGTAGACGGTCAGAACCTAGGTCATCGAGCGGTTCGATATATCTGAGATCGAGATTGATTCGCTTGACAATTGCAAAATCGAGGATGTCAGGAGAGTGGTTCGGGTTGTTGGGATAGTGAGTGGGGGTGATGGGAGAGATGACATCTAAGTCGAGTGAATTAGTGATGCCGAGGAGAGCGATACCGCTGGTGTTGGTTGATAGGCACGTCCAGTCAGTATGTTTGGAGTTAAAGTCTCCGAACATAATGACTGCATGGCCGAGGGCGAGAATGACCTCAAAGTCGCTGCGGATTGGTCTGGTGCCACTAGGTATGTAGATTGAAGGTATAATGATGGTCGGATGACCAGTCATAGCAAATCTACACACAGTGGCTTCCATGTTGAGGAGAGGAGGGGTAGGGAGAGGACAGCAATGGAATCCTCTTTTGTAATAAATGGCAGTGCTGCCGAAACCGTCGGACCTCGGTCTGCGTGCGTTCTCGAGCGCACGTCGATCGCAGACGCCTTCCCGCTCTTTTAGCCCCCGCGCTAATTGAGCACCCAAATTTCACTGGTTGTTGTCGTAATATACAATTTCATAGTTGTATACCGTAATAAGTTTCTAACGCCGTTTTCACGGCGGACAGTGGGTCGTTAACCGTACTTCTAATAAGTTTCTAACGCCGTTTTTACGGCGAACAGTGGCTTGTTAACCGTACTTCGTGGAACATGAGCTTCGTCGACGGGAATTCGTCGTTCCAGGACTTCAAGTGCCGTGTTCGAGTAAGTTATCCGCGTCGTTCTCAACCGCCCTACTGCGTGTAGGGTGGTTTTAGGAAGTTAGTCATCGTTGTTAGGTTCATATATTGTCCCTCCCCAACCCCTCCGCAACGGCTTCTCTAAGCTCTGATGAGCTTATGAGGAACTTACTTGATAGTACCGGTGCTGAAGGCATGTCTATAAATGCTGATAAGTATCGTTTCTTGGACTCTCTCATCCCGCATATCATGGCGTTAATTCCCTCAATGGCCCCTCAGGCCACCCCAGTCCCCCAGACCCCTCAGGTCTTAGGCCCTCCCGCGTCCCCTTCCTCCAGTGACATGGAATGCGAAGTTGACGCCCCTCCGCGCCACAAGCGCGCACCCGCGACCGAGTCATCCTCGGATGCCACCCCAACTGGCCCTGATGAGCCTCCCTCTTTCACCCTTGTTAAGAAGCGCTCTAAGAAGCGCTCGAAACAAGACCCGGCGCTCTCGGCGCCCGTCCCTACACCCCCTGCGGCGTCTTCAACGTCAGCTGCCCCGGTGTCTTCAACACCCGCTCCGGCCCCAACTTCTGTCAAGGCCAAGGTCCCACCACCCGTTTTCCTTCAGGAAAAGGGTAAATGGACTGAGGTCTCGACACTGTGCAATGAGCACAAAATCCATTACATCCGAGCAGCCAACTCGGGTGAATCTATTAAAATCTTAGTCTCGTCGATAGACGACTTTCGTGCTTTAACAAAGCTACTCACCGATAAGCAATATGCTTATCACACTTATGCTCTGTCAGAAGAGCGTAAGATCAGAGCGGTACTCAGGGGAGTCCCGTTCGAATTATCGAACGAGGCTATCCTGGAGGATCTGCAGTCCCAAGGCTTCCCGGCACTCGCGGTGCATAAAATGCCCAGTAAGTACGGGAGGCAACACCCTCTCGCTTTGGTGGTTCTCGCCAACGTCCCCAAGTCCAGGGAGATCCTCAAAGGGGTTAGCACTATATGCGGCCTCTCTGGGATCTTGATCGAGGCGCCTCATCGCCGCGGTCATCCCGGCCAGTGCCATCGGTGCCAGTTGTACGGGCACGCGGCGGCCAACTGCCGCGCACCGCCCAGGTGCGTCAAGTGCCTGGTCCCGCACTTCACTAAGGAGTGCAATCGCACTCCTGAAACTCCCTCTCCTCCCGATTGCGTGCTTTGTGGCCAGTCCGGCCACACCGCAAATTACAGGGGCTGCCCTCGTGCACCCCGTTGTATGCGCTCCAATTTCAAAAGGGCGGCACCCAAACAGGCGCCGCGCCTTTCTCAAGAAAACTTTCCGCCGCTGCGTAGCCGGGTTCCTCCGGCTGCAAAGCCTACACAGTCCAGGCCTGCCCCAGAAAACTGGAGGCAGCGCCCCGCATCGAATCCCATCCCGGCTCCTCGCCCATACAAACCCACTCCTCAATCCTCCGTAGCAGACGATATGCGTATCGTCTGCGACGCTATGAAAAATGTCGATGTTAGTGAAATCGCAGTCTTAGCCCGTAAGCTTAGGGCTTCACGTACTCCGACAGAGCGTTTGCTAGCTCTGGCGGAGCATAGTTCCCTTCTCAATTAATTATAGGTTCATTTAAATGAATTGATCCCTAAATCATGCTTCGGCCGACCTCTGCCCAGCCCCGGCTTCACCGGAGGCTGCCCAGAACGGCCACCAACTCATGTCCCTTTGAGCACCTTCAGTGCAACTTTCACTACAGCGCGCCCAACTTCCCGACGGGTGTCGCTTCCGATGAAGGCTAACGGTAATAACTACAGCCAACAGGTGGTTTTTAGTGGGTAGGTGCCATTCTGGTGAGTCCCACATAACACCCCGCAGAGGAATTTACCTGCGGGCGGTATGCATGACGCATCTTCCACCTCCCTCCCGCGAGGGTGCCTCGGCAGCAAAAAATAAAAAAATAAAAAACCGTCGGAGTTGGGCCTGTCGTTACGAATAAACGCGTACTTAGGAATAGCGAATCCCCTGGAGCGGTTTGGAGTTAGCTACGTCTCTTGAAGAAGCAATAGGTCTGGCTCGTTGTTTTGAAGGAACAGTTTGAGCTCAGGAAGGTTAGTATTAAGGCTACGAACGTTAAAAGAAACAAGGGATAAGCCCTTGGGTTTGATACGACAGGAGGCGGGATTTGCGGGTCTAGACATTATATATACAATTAAGCGAATTTATATGAAATATAGAATTTATAAAGAACTAAGTAGCGAGTGATGCTCGGCTAGCGCGAATAGACGCTCTTGAGGAGAGCGGGCGGCTCGCAGTTTGCGTGCGAGCACGGCGACGGTGTTTTCAAATCGGTGAAATCGGTGGTCGTTTATTGCCACCGTTGTGATCATTTTAACCGATACTGTCAGAAAAATCGAATCGGTGACTTATTTCTCATATCGCTGTCTCACTTCATGATTCAACACACAGTTTTATCACATCGGTGGATTGCTTTATGGTATCGGTGACTCTTGTTATCAGTTCGGTGAGTCGTTTTATCATATTGGTGGTTTCCGTCATTTCGTTGCGGAATACGTATGCCGAATTTCATAAGTGTATGTATGTTTGTTTGTTTTACTACATCCCAGGAAATACTTTCCTAATATATACTACATTCTTTTACTATTAGTTTGAGTATCTCAACTTAGGGAATGGTAGATAGATAGGTAGATAAAATCTTTATTGGTACTACGAACTCATAAATATTACATTACATTATTATTTGAACACCTTATTATTATAAAAAAAAATCAATAAAACCAATTACACGACGTGTGTTAAGTACGTGTCAGCTCAGCGATGACATTTGCTCGGAGGAGCAAAACGCTGATTTTCAACCGCATGGTACAAGTTTTATTGATATCGGTACACTGTATCAAAAGTTTATAACTAAAAATAGTGAAATAAAAATGTTTAAATAAAACATCTAACCGACTTCAATGAAGTCAGAGCCCTGACAATCGTAACATAGCGAAGACTTTATTTAAATCGGTTATATTAAACATTCTTAATGTTATTGACTTTACATTAAACCAGTAATTTATATTGCAAGATGTATGCACAAACTCGTCATACACGCCCGCGTTCGATAGCTATCTCTTTTAATACAAACACACGTGGTAGCTTGCACCTACAACGAGCGACCTTTAAGTGCATGTCATTTGGGAAGGTATCTATTCAGTAAAGCTAACATATTGATGGTGAGCTATTTTTTAATTCATTGAAACCAGCAAACGAACACTGGAGCCATCTGATGGTAAGTAGCATCCAGGACATCGTTAGAGGGACGCGCAATGCTTAACGATGCGTTGCTGACCCAACATTTAAGATGGTCAAGTCTTATGTTCCTGTCATTTCACTGGCTGGCCCTCCCCTTCATCCGGAACACAACTACGCTTACACGTAGTTATTAAGCGCCTAAGATAGGGAGGATGGTACCTACCCAGGCATTTCTGAATATGTATAGCAAATATATATTCTAACTAAAGATTTTTGGAGGAATTTTGTTTAAGGATGCCGAGGCAAAAACTAGACGAGGAGGAGAAAAAAAAAGGAAGAGGTTAAGCTAAACAAGAAGAAAAGCTAGAATCAAAAGCTCCCAATTTTGAGAGAAGAGTTTTTACGGAAAGACAGAGAACGTTTAACTAGACGAAAAGCAGCTGGACTTATCCTATCGCGAAGCCAAATGACATGCTCGTCGGCTTGCACAAAAAAAAGGATCAAATTTCTGCCCGCGCATATTATCAAAGGAAAAAAGCTTAAGGCGGCTGCTGCCCGAAACAAAAATAGTGAAACAAGTGTTCCAGAGGCCAATGATGTAGTAACAGAATTACTACCAAATGCGGACATTTTTTTGTAGACGTAAGTTCACAACTGGTCAGTTGAGGAGTTTACTTAGCAGATGTAAGTTTTTGATTAGATGAGGAGTGTATTTCTATTGTGATTTTTTTTGAAGTTTAATTTAAAGTCTGATTAACGTTAAAACTAAAATAATTATGCTGATCAGTAACGGTTATTATTTTTTTATTTAAATAAGTAAGTTTAATTAAACTAATTATATACTGTTACATTAATAAATACAAATATGTCAATTTCAAACACTGATAAATGTTCGCTCTAGAATAGGTGGACTTTACTTATATTAAATAAAGACAATGATAATGAAAATAACCATATTTTTATTCTTTATAGTATAAAACACTTGAATTGGATTACTAAGAACTCAGTTCTCGTTAGATCAGAAGGTCTTATGTAAAAAGATCACATCTAAGTTTCTGTTGTCAACATACATAGGTACCACCTATGTTGTTCACACCGTTTTGGTACATTTAGGTGCATGGTTTAATGATATCGGTGGGCAAAATATCATTTCGGTGGAAAAAATTATCACCTCGGTGGTCACCCTTCTCATATCGGTGCCCAGAAAAATTAATCGGTGGTTGGTTTATCAGATCGTTGGCAACCAAAATTCAATTTTGATTTTCTCCTTGGTCTTTAATGGTAGGTTGATATCCATACCTCTGGAAATATATAATGTCCTAAAGAATACATAAAAACTAAAAATTACACAAAAAACACATAAATGAAGAAGTTCACCGATACGATAAAAAAAAACACCAGTTATTGAAATTCACCCATCAACAGTAAAGAAACACTGTAAAAGTAGCATTATGTTTACAACCAATAGTTTTCTAAATACAGCGATATGTTTGATGAGCTGCAAGCGAGTAGCCAAAAACGCTCCGTACAAAACGGTACCAAGTTGTGACTTCACAACTTGCAAATCATACTCAAAATGGTACGGATAAAATATACAATAGCTACGTAGATAATGCGTTTACATGCATACTGTCATAATAAAAATATTTAATGTCAGAAAACTAATATATATTTTATTTTTTATTTATTTTCTATGATTTTTGGACTATAAGCACCAAAAACTTACAGTGGTTTTTACAAATACAAATTTACAATTTTTTTATTGTAGGTATTATGCACGTTATACTCGGTTAAAGCATAAAACAGTATCCAGTGGTTTTGTGATGTGAAATTGATATTACAACAAATAAAATTTTTAATTATTAGTTTGGTTAATAAGTCCCCATCATATGACCATATATTAAGTTTTATTATTGGCGGCCGATTATTGGGCTGAACCCCTGCCTCACACGCCAGATGTTCGAGTGCTAGTCGGGAGATTCATTTGTGTGATGAACACAGATTTTGTTCTCGGGTCATGGTTGTTGATATTTATATATCTATGTTTATTTTGGATTACCCCAGTTCACTGTATGGTCGTCTATACACAAGCTCTGCTTACTTTGGAGCCATACATGTAGTGTATTTGTCTGGGGACTAAAAAAAATAACTTAAAGTTAATCTAACTACCGTACAAACACGGTGATATAAATTCGAAATACCTCGTTAACTACTAGACCAAGAAAATATATCCTTTATTCACTTTTGAATAAAAGATAGAGTTTATTCATCCAATACACAAACTTTCTGGTTTTTTATTTGTCCATAAAATCCAAATTAATGTTTGTCCAAAAGAAGCGCGATCGTGAACCATCCACCCCAAACTGATGATAATTTGGCAAGTTGTACTATGTACAGTCAACATCCATCAACCTACTACAAAATGTCAAATTTTCTCAATCGATTTGAAACCTAGAGTTAATCAACAGAGGGTCCACCAGAGAGCACTATGGAAAAATTTCTGGCCTTAAACTTCAAAAAAATACCTATATACCTTGCGATAAAGTTATCTATCGCTTAAATATTTCAAGGTAATCAAAATTGTGAAGACTTCTATTTTTAAATCAAGCCAAATATACTTGCGTCATTTGAGTACAAACTATATTTTATTCATATATGATCATAGATATTTTTTAAATATCCCCTATCATTACTTGATAGTTTCTTGAGGTTTTCATCATAATGAGCACTACGAAAATATTTTGTAATCTAGTGCAACGTAGGATAACACATTCAGAAGATACGTTCAATTACCAACACGAAACCGTTTCTGATATTACATCAATCTATACAAACACTAATGAAGTACAAAAAATGCTTGAAATTCTAGACCCGGGCCGGACAGTATCCCAGCTTATTTCCTTATCAAGTGCGCCCACACTATCTGTATACCTTTAACCATCTTGTATGAGAAATCTATCAGTAGTGGCATTGTTCCTAATATTTGGAAGAATGCTTATATTACACCACTGCATACAAACGGTCCTAAACTGAAGTCATTAATTAGCCCCTAATTGCTAAGCTGTGCATTATTTCAAAGATTTTTCGAAAGAATTATTTATAGCCAACTGTATTCGGCAATTAAACATACTTTTAGTCCTTCACATCATGGTTTCCTAAGAGGTCATTCAACGGTCTCGAATCTTGCCCTTTTGAATTCGTTTATAACCGTAGCTATGATTTATAGTCACCAGGTGGATGTCATTTATACCGATTACAGTAAAGCTTTTGACAGGATTAAACATAGACTGCTTTTAAGTAAACTATGTAATATCGGTATAAGCGGCAATCTTCTTAGATGGTTTTCATCATACACAGATAATCAGTCACAGACGGTTGTCGTCACAACTACATATATGGATGGTTAAGCTTTCCAAGTGGAGTACCACAGGGCTCATTGCTCGGACCTTTACTTTTTATTATATTCGTTAATGATATAAACTATTGTCTTCACAACTCCCACGTGCTTTGTTTTGCTGACGGCATGAAACTTTTCTCAAAAATTTAATCATTGGCTGATGCCAAAGCTCTGCAGGAGGACTTGGTTCGGTTAGAACAATACTGCGCCATAAACTAATTAGATTTGAATCCTGATAAATGTAGCTATGTGTCGTACAGTCGTTAATGCAACCCCGTGGGTTAGTATTGCAAATTGGGATGTACATCTTTAAAAAATTAAGAGGCTGTAAAATATCTTGGCGTTATTCACGATTGCAAGTTGTTGTTTCATACTCACTTAGATAGCGTAATAACCAAAGCTTCGAAGGCTCTTGGATTTCTGACGCGTAGTTCTAAAGACTATATAAAAGCTAAAACTCTTAAAATATCATATTGTTCACTCGTAAGAAGTCACTTGGATTACGCATCACAATACATAATGCATGTTGCCCGTCTTGAATCGTTGCAAAAAAAGTTCATAAGATATCTTGCCTTTCGCACGAAAGATTATAATTATACCTTTGACGACTACATAGATTATTGCAAAAAGCACTACGTTCTCCCTCATGCTAAGAGGCGGGAAATTGCTGACCTTATTTTCCTGCTGAAGATATCCTCTGGTAGTAATCATAGCTCTGAACTTTGCAGCCAACTTCATCTTAGTTGTCCTGCCAAACCTCTTAGAAATAATTCACTTTTGTATTTACCCTTAGCATGTACGAATTATAGGCAAAACACCTTTATTTGGCGAGTGAGCAATAATTTTAATAAATTGACATTGAAATTTGATTTTGATTTATTTACTACCCACGTTGCATCAGCGAGACGTATAACAGGCAATTTTTTTTTCTTATAATAAATATGTTAGGTTATCGTAGTAATTGTAAATAGTTTTTAAGTTTAAGGTTTAAGTGTGATTTAAACAACATAATTTTGCAGTAAATTTGTACTATTTTATATTGGTGAGGACTAATAATTAGCCCACTATTGCTCTCATAGATGTGTATTATTGTTACGTTGGCTGTTAGTCTTCTTTTAATAAATAAATAATTAGTTGATCTATGAGTACTAATTTCCATAGCAAGAGGTGAATGGTGAGTGTCCTCGCGCAAAGATAAAGCAGCCACTCGGTTTATTGTAGAACATAAGTTTGAAATCACTGAATTAAATTTTCTATTATTCATATATTTCACGTGATTTTGAACACTTTAGATGCTAAGGTAACGTTTTGGGTTTTCAATTCCAGCTTTTTGCGTTATTTTGCATTTGTGTACATATTCGCTATTAATAGTGCCTTAAAAATAACACTATGTTATCCAAACTGGTTGACTAATTAAATAAAATATAAATAAACACAGCGAGTTGTATTAAGTGACGTCCAACGAAAGTCAAATTATTTTGAACTTTTTCTTTAAAATATGACCAATCGTCTCATTCTGCGAGCTGTAACTGACAAAGTATATCATAGAAAAGTGATACCTGAGTAACATATTTAATTTGAGTTATTAACACCGTTATCTTTTAGTTTAACCTAGTTTTGCCTTGCTGGATAGCTGCAGAAACACACAATCTTGAAAGGCACATCTGCATGTAACTGCCATAGATTTTGAATTAAGATTAAAAGACAACTCAATTGAATAAAAATTCCTGAAATAAGCCCATCATGTTTAATTCGACCGCTTAGCAATGCAGCATCTGTGAGAAGAATGAAAAAAGTTAAGGGAGGTACGCTTTGAAGTGACATAAACTTTCAAGTTGTTGAATAAAGTCTGTTTTCATTAAAATAAAATTTGCTGTCTTGTTGAGTGCGTAATAACGGTTGCGTGCGTAATATTTGTGTAGAAAACAGAATTAAATTCAGAAACTTAGGTGATAAAATTATACAGCAATTTATAACATATGCCCAAGGTTCTTGAGATGTTTCTAAACTGTTTCTTCAGTAAATATTAAACTTGGATGTTCAAACGTGATACGAATAAGTTACAGTTTTATTAAGTAGATTCAAACTAGTACTTTCTTTCATTATTCTGTTTTATATGCATCATTTCCAAGCTTTCATTTGCATCAATTTTGTTTGCGATACAATGAAAATGTATAATAATATTTATAAACATTGCAGATACGGTTCGATACAAATGACTTAGTTCAGTCGAGTTAGCGAAAAAATCGCCTTACGTCCGAATAAGTCTGGGGTAAAATTTTATTTAACAAGCCTTGAGAGATCCAGGCTCGTAAAAAAAATTTTGGCACAGATTTTTCCGAGGTTAAATGCTTACCTGACTAGACTATCTACCTACAATGCATAAAGTGGAATCGTTGTTTAGCTTTCGTGTGATGGTAAGTGCATTTCTGTTTTCTCGATATCATTTTATTTTATAAGCATAAGCAGATCAGGCTTTTAAAAGGTATGGTATTAAAAGCATCAACTTTAGTGCCCTCTGTGTATTATGAGAGTAAAAACCTCCTAGACTATGAAGACAATATATAAAATGTTGAAGTTTAAACGACTTAGTAATAAGTTTAACCCTATTTTTATCTTTCTGTTTTATCCTACCTAATATGTCTACGTTAACGAAACTAGACTATGAGAGACACCCAAAGATAACAGTTTAATTTTATTTTATAGCAATGCAACGAACCTGGACTATTTCTCGCTATGGGATGCTGACTATATTAAGAGCTTATTTACAATCGGTAATGTTTTTTAATGTTTACTTAATCCATATTTTTACAAAATCCAATGTTTACAAAAACCATAGTATTTAAATTTAAATATATTGCATCAAGTGAAAGTATTACAGTTTGTTCATGTTTATTATTACATATCCTTTATTGTATGTTTAACCTTACAGTAGTTAGAGATTTTTGTACAAGAATAAACTAGAAATATTAATGCATACTAAATGAAGATAAAAATTAAACCATATTACGCAATAAGATAAATCAAAAGGTGTCAAACCATGTAATTTCTGGCGTAGTTTAACTTCCTTTTCTACGATTCCAAACCACTACATTTTAAATATTAGCAACTAACAACGTGCGCCTTTTAAGCTCAGAAACTGTTGTAAATACGAATACAGGAATTGAGCTTTATTTTATTTTATTTTATTTTTACATTTTCGGAAAACTTACAGCTACTTAAAAAATAAACAAACAAAAAGAATAAATATTAAATATGGCCATTAACAAAGTTTCCACTTATAGAATAAAAAAATAAATTATACAAATTGTCGCTTAAGTAACACCATACAAAAGTTAAAGAATTTGAAGTATGTATAAACGAATAATATGAAAGAAATCAAGAAAAAGTAAATGAACACTTTTGTCGCCAAAACAATAGTTTCCATTTAATCAATAATTTTGATGTAGCAATGAATGTCAGATACTTTCCAACGTTTTGAGGTGTTTTAATAATTTATTTTTACTAGGGAGAAGAGTTAACTTTGTAACTTTTTTTAATTTTAGGGGTATTTTTTCATTAATATTTAAATTTTGTGAGATTAAGTCTAACACACAGGTTTACTGAAAATTCGATACATTCCTTGCGGGAGGTTACAGTTGAGCTAATTTGCGATGGATTTGTCATGTATCACCCTAGCCGGTGATGACTAGCTTCGAAGAAATTTTAAATTTTTAGTTTTATTTTTTCCAAATCAAATATTTTTATGCACTTTTTTCTGGTATTTTTTTTCATTTCAGCACTCCCTCGAAACAACTCTCAACTGAAGTATCACAGTTACATTTGATGTGCACAACTTGAGAATGCACAAAAAAGCATGTTGATTAATATGATAGCTTTACACAAAAAAAAATTATGAAATGTATCTAAAATGATGCAAATGTTGTTAATACCTAGTAAAAAAAAATTCACAAACCGACAGAATTATTAATAACCGACAGAATTAGAATTTATTGGAAAGAATTTTCAGTAACCCTGTATAATATATATGTATATATACCATCCCTCGACAGCTCACTATCATAATTATGGAATAAAAATACAAGAACAAATATCAGGTTCTGTGAAATTATCACCATTCAGTAATAAAGTAGAGTTTGTTTGTTAAGATCCGGCCTGAGGCGGTGAAACTGTCCTTTCTATTTTGACCGCCATAATAATCACTTTTAGGTGTTTGTGTTCCGGTCCAAGGAAAAACAGTCAGGGCAATCACTGGAACTGGAAGCCTACCGTCGACAACGCATCATTAGTCGAGACTATGCTTTAGTAGAAATTGCCTATTGCCAATAATATGTGATTGTCGAGATAATCACAATCACTTTTATTAAATAAATCACCTATGACTAATTATATCTATCGGCATAGCATCCGCACGATGCCACTTACGTGTTTGTTCGCTGGCTATGAATATAGTAAAAAAGAAAATCAAAAACGTATCCTAAACTTCTCACCATTTAATTATGATTCGAAAAACGTTTTCTCCTTGGAGACAATCTTACAAGTCTGTACAAGACATTAGACTACGTGAATCGTTTACAGAGCGAATGCTTCGTAAATGCGACTGCTGAATATCTCGGGGGCTTAATACGTGAAAGCTAAGAATTATCTTTGTCCTGTAATGAAGTGCATGATTTCTGTCATTTCTGTACTAAATTTTGAAACAAACAGTAAGAGGTACATAATACTAACCATTAACAAAGCCGCTTTAAATGAAAATAGAATTTTAAAAAGACTTATCGATGTCTTATAAAAGGAGCTGTCTAGACACAAAGTATATTTCTCATTATGATTTATAAATATTTTGCTTACTCTCTTTGAATATAAGTATGCACTTAACTAGTACGTCTTTATATATGTCAGCACGTGTTCTTCAGTTCAGATTTCGAAGGTTACATTTCACTGTTACCTATCTCACGGAGTATTAGTATATAGTAATTCTTAAGAAACCAAAGAAGCATTAATGCCTAATGGTACACTATGCCATACATAGTTGCCAGAAGTTTTTGCTGTTGCGAGCAACAAGCGACCAAACACGGGACTCTGAGGCCTTTTGTTCCACCACGACAACGCGTCCGCACTCCGCGTACAAGACGAGGGACTTCCAAAACACCACACCGGTGAATCTTTTGGGTCCTCCGTCTCACAACACTGATTTGTTCCCTAAAATTTAAAATTAGATCACAGGGATATTTCATCGCCAGAAGATGCGCTGACTGCGTTCGAGAGGCCGTTGAGGGAGTACACGTGGCAGACTGTAAAATGGGCTTTGAAAATTGGTTCAGACGCATGAAACTTTGTATAAAAGCTATTGGAGAGTTCTTTGAAAAGATGTTATAAAAAAATATGACCCGTAGAACATTTTTATAATTTTTCTCAAAACTTCTGAGTGTTCCACGTAATTTACATACTCGTATATGTAAAGAACTGGTCACAAAAACACAGTATTTTGCTGTTGTTACATTCCACAACACAACAATTGTGCCGATTGCCCATTTGGACAATTTCCAAGATATGACATTTTAAAAGGAGTGTTCTCTGTTTACTGTTTTGTAGTTTTTTTCGTGTTCTTTTTATATCATGAGCTTTAAGGAAGGAGCTGCTTAATTCAAATGTAATTTTAATATTTTAATAACTAGTCAAAATGTGCCAGCTTTTGAAAAGGCTTCAAAAATTTGTTCCTTTTCAAAAAAGCTATTCTTGCTGATTCTCCTGCTGCAGGAGATGATATTATAATTCAATCTATTTAGAAATCTACTAAAAAATATAAGCAAGCAGAAGATGATGACAATATCAAATAAAAAACCTTACTTAGAAGTGGTATGCCACTTGCTCAAATCGAATTGGACAAAAGGGGAAAAATTCTACGTAGTTAAATGCCTATTATATTGTTGTCATTTATTTGAATTTGTGAATTCGTAAAAAGGGCTCAATTTGATGGATTTCATTGATCAGTTAAATATCGATGGTTTTATTATAATGTACATCAAAAAGCATTAAATAAATTATTTTAAAGAATTAATAGTATTTGTGTAATTCCCGTTACTATTCGTTTTCACTACAGTTTCTGAGGGGATTTATTAAGAAAAGAATTCTGTCGTGTTTAAAGCACATATTACATCCAGACATACAAACGTAGTCTTAATGTTGTATTGTACATATGGCCCAAAATAATATTGTCCAAATAAAGACCAATAGGAACACTCGTTTTCGTGTCGTATGTCTCGGTAAAAATACTTTCAATAGTATTTTCTAATTATGGTAAGATACACGGAGCCGAAATTAGTTCTATTATAATCGAATTGGTACAGAGATCTAAGGCCACGAAAAGACCTAGGGAGCTTTGATAAGTTTTTTTTTAAAGTCAACAATGTACCTTAAAAGATAAGCGATCTAAAATGAAGTCTATAAAATCACTTACCATCAGGTGAATCGCCTGTCAGCTTGTCGGTTATGAATATATAGTCGCTTATGTATAATTGTCGCTTGTGTATTATTGCAATTATTTAAGGTTTATCTGCAATTATACAGAAGTTATTTGTATTTGAATATTTTTTAAATTTTAACTCATGTGTCAATATTATTAAGAGCACTTTTTATCAATAACCAAAAAAAGCCTCTTATGAACTCGGGACAGTTTTTCAATGGTGGATAACAGTATAACTGCATATCTCGCTAAAAGATTATGATGTACATTTACAGTGAATGGTAAAAGGGTTATGCATTGTGTGGGTTTATCCGAGATAACCAATATGACGGTCGTGAACCGTATTCGTTTTATTTCCCTCGAGATTATGCGCAGTTTGCTTCCAACACACAGTGACTGTACTTGGGTGTGTTAAAATTATGATATTAATAAAATGGTTTTTCAGTTCCTGATTTTTTTGGATAGATTGTAGTTACGTACTAATTAAACGTGCTTTCAACGCATGCTTCAAATCTTTAAATGACAAAACCGATATTTCCCACACCATAAATAGGTTATTTGATCAGTTGTAGAAAACCACCTCACATTATTTTGTGGTAAACAAGAATCCTAGAAATGTCGCTTTTTGTTTATTTTAAGTATTTCATTCAAAAAACCTCATTACAAAGTACACTTAAAACTTAGTCAATCAAAACCGTTTAATGCCTTGATGTTCAAACTCAAAAAAGATAAGTTTATTTGTGTTTGGAAGAAATATTAATAATTGGTTATGTGCAGTAATGCAAATTGCTTTTCAAATACTTTATCTATGCTGATGGCAATAAATATTTCATAATTATTTTAAATTGAAAAACAGCCGTACTTACTGCGATGCAAAAATTTGAAAATTTGAATATAAAATTTATTCTGAAAAAGATTCGTCCGCCTCTTGGTTCAAGCATCTGGTATACTTAGATCTCCTTGTGAAATCGTTACCATAGTAGTTTTGGTATTTCATGACAGAGTCTGTTTCTTGTTTTCGGATTTCAACATTAAATTAGAAGCTTGTATGACAAATCCCTTATTTGTCTATTATCATAGTAGTTGATTACACAAACCACAAAGCCTTAATTAAGATTGAATAGTCAAATAACATGTTCGTAATTCTATGTGTTTCGGCTTAAATTACTTCAAAAACGTCGATTAATATAGTCTCTTCTAAAATACATTTATGAGTCAAATATTTACCCCTTTCAGGGTTTACACATTAACATGTGGAAGCTAATAGGTTTGGTGACAGGCATTCCATGAAACAAAATATACGAGAATATAAAAAAAAAAACAAATAATAAGAACTCAAAAATACTACAGATTTCTGGGTTAATTGCAGATACAGGTTAAGAAGTGACAAAAATGAGAAATAAAGTGTTATTTCGTCCACTCTGGAAAGTATACAAAATTAAAAGGAACACTCAAAATGAGATATCGACATAAAACATTAACGAAAAGTAGTAAAATATATGTGCAAAAAAAACGGAAGAAATGAATTTTAAACCAATTCAACTATTATTTCATTAAAAATGGGAACCAACATCAAAAATTCATTAATATAGAGTAAAAGCAACTTAATTTCTTTAAAATAACATTTCATACAAATGGTGGTTGGTTCCAACCCATAGCGTGCGAGGCTCGATTGCTTGGAATAAATACTTCCTTTGAATGCCATGCTTTCTTCTCTACCAAATATTCTGCTATCCCAAAATAAACAGTACCTACTTAAACTTTTGTTTTTAACACCAAGTCGTAATAATGTTAAGCCCCTTTAATTACAACAACAGAAAAACCTCTAATGAAAACCTCATCAAAATACGACACACAAGTACACACTGAATATTTCATACAACCGCAGTACCGCAGTTGTATCAGTCTACATGTTGTTGCGTCGCAGACTGCCGAGTGGCGACATACTGTCTACAATATTTATGGCCACCCGCGAGGAGCCGGCCACGAGTCACCCGACGCCTTAAATTAGAACTCGTAAAAAGTTACTTGGAGTGAAGTTGGACGTTAACTTTTAAAAATTACTGAGAAATTAAAAAAGTTCGGTGGAGACTTAGGCACATATTCTTGCATAGGATTTTGAACTAAATTAGAGTAAGAGACATGTAAGGAAAGAATAGGCTAGGTTCTGATACAATCCGCGACGTTGCTTGGTTGTCCAATTGAGAAGGGATTCTCCCTAGCGGCCTATCAAAGTAGGCCATTCTGTTCAGAAGCTCTTTTAAAAGGGTGATTAGGAAAGGTAGGAGATTTTCTTTTTGGAACAGCTCCCCCGGACCAAACATTGAAGGCAAACGGAGTGAGGACGCAGCAGCAGTCATGGTATTGGATACCTCCGTTACCGTATAGCATACCTATCCCTGCTTCCTCGTCACTGGAAAGGAAGCAGAGGTAGGTATGCTAGCGGGAGGAAAGCTACGATGGGTAGGGGTACATATCGTGAAAATCGGCTCGTTTGAGGGGCCCATTTAGGCACACCACCCTGGTAATGCCATCGGCAATTCTACGGGCCCCTCTTATAGCGAATGAAGGTACACTAGGGTGGTTATAGCTGGTAGGAGCTCTTCGGGCGTGATTCATGGTGAGTTCCATTCCGATAAAACGCCAACCTGATATAATGGCACTCAAATGAAAATATTATTTCATAATTATAAACAGTACATATTAAAATACAGTAAATTTTCCTGCCTACTCTGGGAAAAATTATAGATATTGTGATGTTTTTAAACTACAACCGCAACCGCATAAATAACTTGCATAAATGGTTGTGTTTCGGTTAAAGGGTAGTAACAAAATAAAAAAGGCATTTCCAACTAAAACTTACTGTAATTAATGAATATTCTTATATCATTATCTGTAATAAATCAATTAAACACCTCATTTTTACGATGTCTTTTGCAAAGTTTCCACTTACCATCATGTGGAACGCGGGCTCTTTTGCTGACTGTGCAGAAATATAGAAAAGATAAATAAATTGTTCACACGACTATAAATTAGATTTTTAAATGTATGTCCCTTGCTGACAGTAACAAAGGTTTCCGATTGCCAACCCATGTCAAGGAAGGTAAAGCCGCGAGTAGTTTAGTGCGGGGACTGACTCCACTGAGTCATCAATGATTGGTTTATAGTTTATGTTCAAGTTAACTAAAGAAAATAAAGTTAAATAAAAACATAGTTGATATAAAAAGGACTTTAAAGTACAGACAGACACTTAAGGATTGATGATTTACTTTAATAATTAATTTTGCTCTCTAATACTAGAACCGTGTTCATTAATAAGAGGGTTCAAGTTCAAATTTCAGGAATGTTGACCGATGAAAAGTTATAAAAGTTGATATCAGTACCCGGTATAGTGAGTTATTCCGCTGCACGGTTATTTGTCCCATTGAGTTACGATAAATTTTAGCCTTTTACGAAAAGTAGACCTAAAATAGGTAAAAAATTCATTGGAGCTCAGCGCTTGGGCCATCCATGGCAGTGAGCAATAATGCTACCTACTTTGAACCATCATTTTACCTAATAAGGTTACAGAATGAAACCAATTCATTAGTTTTAGTGTCTTTTAATATAGTCTTAAAAACTATGTCGGCCGAGTGTGGTGTTTCGTAGCTTTATATTAAGGTTTTCTAGTAAAATCTATTTCTGCGCATTTTTCTGAAATGTGACGCTTTAGAGCGTAGTTATTAAATTTATTTAATAATGTTTTTCGGTTCCAGTCACGATTTTTTGCGCTCCTTGGCTTATCATCATGTTCTGTATATGTATTAGGTCTTTACCTATGAAATTGCCGTTTTTCACGAAATAAATGAAGCGTAATTTTTTTACATATTTTTTATTTCTATTAATCAAAATAATCACTCATGCAATCAATGCATCTTTGCCAACGCATTGGTAGCTTATTGATGCCTTTCTTGAAGAAATCAGCTGGACGGGAGGCAACAAATTCTTCAAAGGCATTTTGTACTGCCTCTCGGGTACTGAATTTTTTTCCCGCCAAGAAGTTATCCAAATTCTGGAAAAAGTAGAAGTCTGTAGGCGCAAGGTCTGGTGAGTACGGTGGATGACGGAGAACTTCCAACCCCAACTCTTGTAGCTTGGAGACCGTCTGCTGTGCAGTATGAGGTCGCGCGTTGTCGTGCAGGAGCTGTGGAGCCGAAGCTGAAGAGAAGAGGATTGACCGAAGCTGGTTGGAGACGTGCGAGCTTCTCCATCATTGTGTTCAGTTCTTCACAGTACACATCTGCAGTAATGCTTGTCCCGTTTGGCAAGAAGCTGTGATGAATTACACCCGCGTTAGACCACCAAACAGTGACCATCACTTTTCTAGGGGTAAGTTTTCGTTTAGGGTATTGTTTGGGTGCTGAACCAGGGTCCAACCAACTTGCTGAGCCTTTACGATTGTCAAACAGGACCCATTTCTCGTCACAAGTAACAATGCGGTTCAGAATTCCTTCATTTGTATGCCTGCTGAGCAGTGCAAGGCACGTCTCTTTAAATCAGATTGCGCGTACTGTTCCGAATGCTATCAAAGTTATACTCAATAGCTAAGTTAAACTGAACAGTTATACAGAGTGATCTAGAAAACCAATCTACAGAAACTAATCTTGAGAAATATAGTCATAACAGTATCATTACTGCCCTACATGCTATATCTCTTCAAGAAAAACGTTTTTTCAAACTACATAGGTAAGTGGTAAATGTTGCCTCATTTCTTTTTGATTATTTTCAAATATTAAAATTTCTCAAACACTCCCCCTTAATTGGGTGAAGCTGCAGTAGCATTATTAAGGTTGTTGTGTGAAAATTACTAGACCTCACTCATAAAATTATGTATTTTAGTCTAAGAAATTGTTTTCTTTCCGTAAAAACTGTCCCGTTGCTCTATGTAACGTTGGCATTACGTAAATTATAACATTTAAAGTAGATCATTATGAGTTTAATTTGGCTCAATCAAACATGAGTGAACATGAATTCCTTAAATGCAAACATTAAAAAGCCATCTACAATCTGGAATTCACGGATTTGAAGTACAAGAGTAATAACTTTTCATCATTCGTCGCAATTTTATGATAAAGTATGCTGGTGTGGGATTTTGCGGCGGGAAATAGACGAAGCAAGTTATTTTCTTTATTGATTTTTCTTGCTTGTGTGCCTAAGTAAGTTTTTATTGTATACAATGATAATCTATTGTGCGGTGAATATTCATAAACACGTGAATTAAATGGAAAACACAATTAGGAGGGTAGACAGTGATTTTCGTAGCATTCGAAGAAGTCCCTTTGTTCATATTAAATTCACGCCATCACTATACACTTTTACTCGCTTTATTTACCCTTTTATCTTCTTCATTAACATACATTATATCAAAGTTAAAAAAAAAAGTAAGATATGCGCGAAAATGCAAAATTTTATATTTAATAGGTTCTAAATAACATGTTTTGGTACAGATAAATTTCATGAACGATAAACATTTTCAAATATTGATGATGGAGTTTTAATTGAGCACTTTTAATTGAAAAAAATTGGCTTTAACATGTATTTCTTTCCTTTAATTTATTTTTATTTATTTATTGTAACAAAAAATAATACAATGAGTTTGTCGGCAGTCAGTTACTTCATATTGACATTCATCTTTTATTTTATCCCATTTTTATTCATACCGGGTAACTTTTTTATAGTTTGAAAAAGGGCACCTGGGATTCAACCACAGTTCTGAGCAACTTTTTTCAAGAAACCATATATATATATATATAACCATAGCATATGGGGAAAAAATAAAAAAGCGACTCGTCTCACGAATATGCAGGTGACTTAAGGATTTTTAGTCTTACATGGATATTTTCCAAACGGTAGAAAAAGTTACTCGGTATAATATGAACTTCATAACTCTCTACCATCAAAACCAAAATGTTCATCTCTTAAACGAAAAAGGTCCGTACTTCATTCTTTTAATTCTCATCATTCAAGGAGGATCAAACGAAACTCCAGTGGGGCTCGAGAGGACTCTTTTTGTCCAACTGTCTAAGGGAGGGTTATGTTATTCGAGTGTACGTATGTATGTAGGTATAATTTCAGTATATTTCTTTGGCATGCTCCACAAGTACAGTAAACTACCGATCAACGATGTCACTCTGAAATTCCTACCAATCTTATAACCACAGCTTAAAGGTATAAAATGTCAGTTTTTTGTTTTCGTTGACTTTTCCTACTCTTCTGTCAGCTCTTCGAGCTAGAACTTCTTGAAAGGGCAAGGTCGATATCAAAGTTAACATATTTAGAAAATATTGAACTGTTAATTTAAAATGAAAGATTAAGGATTGGCCATGAACAATTACTAGAGACTTAGCTAATTTGTTTTTCCTGATATAATATTAATATCCACCTGTTAAGAACAAATTATGGCCTTGCCTTTTGACCAGATTAAAACAAATTAGACAAAATTGATATGGGTACTATGTAATAAAAGTATTATTTGTTTATATGGTTAACTATAGAACTATGAAACGGGACTTTCAAACTAGACAGCTTATCAAGTCCGGGTACCTCCTTTTGAAGCTAAGATGTCTCAGACTCGGAGATGGATACAAACATTGTACTTTTGCATCGAAGGTCAAAAAAATTAAAATCGAATCGATTTGAATTAAGTATTTTTATTTCAACTCATCTTTTGTAAGACAAAGTTCTAAAGATTTTTTTTCTAACAAGTCTTATGAGTATTGGCTAGAAGTACACAAAATCATACTATAACTAAATACCGACCAAAGTCACGTCAATGATGATTTCTAGTCCATAGTCTTCAAAAATTACATAGAGTACCTGGCATCCAAAAAAGTACTGTACCCTAAGAAAATGTGAGCGCAACAACAAGTAAAGCAAGTTTTCAAGTAAGGTTATTATTAATTTCGATTCTGTTCAATCCTACAAACCTCATAACAAGTAGATAAATAGGCTTTCTATTGAAACAAATCTAGATCCTGAAACCTAGATTCCAATCCTGTTCGAATCTAAATCAATTCCAATGTTGAACTTCAAATATCTGCCAATGTTGAACACAATCAGCTCTGAAATTGGATTCGACTACATGCTCAAGTTGGTGGTTTCTAGTAACTTATTACAAAATCATTATTTTGGTAGGTTAAAATTAACATACTACAGCTCCTGTTGAATTCTTAGCGCAAAAGCCTATCGAAAGAGCACCTTTAGAATCGTAAAGAGCATTCTGCATTACCCATGGAAAACTAGAACACAAGAGGAAATGGGATGTTTAACGGGCTTTACATGCGTAAGGCGGTGCGAAAAAGATGGAAAATGCTGGGCTACTACTTTTTATTCATTTTTTTTATTTACAGTATAATTAAATACCATTCGTAAAAAAATATGGATTGGCATTAGAAATACGAATCTCGAATTTTGGGTTAATTGTTGGGAGGTTTTAGAGATATTCTATTTTGAAAGTTGTATTTTGAGGTTATGTTAGGGTTTTTTTTCGTAATTGTGTTTTCTTTTGTGCTTGTATTGCTAGATTGATCTACAATCTACTTTGTTTTTTTTTTTAGTTTTCATATTATAAATTTTTTTTGAGAAAATCTCATTTGAACATAGTTTACTAAAGCAACAATCTTTAGAAAAATTTTTGCATTTTTTACCCGTTTCCACTTTTTGTTTATTTTTGCTTCATTATACCACGATAAACATTTTATTTTGGTACATTTTTGCGGTAATCACTATAATATAATGATAAAACTGACTTTATATAAAGTTCACAATGAGTTTATACTAGGTTAGCGTGGTTTAGCCAATTATGCCAAATTAGCATTTACAATTTTTAGCATTAGTAGCAATTTTTTCTTGGAAAAACTTTGAAATTTACTTATTAGGAATTAGGAATTAGGAATTATCTCCATCCCCCTTTGCCTACCCATCACCCCGAAAATCCCTTACTTCGAGATGCGAATTTCTAATAATTCTAATATTTTAATTTCTGATTTAGTTTTGGACCGATAAAAAGTGCACCTTAAAAAAGACACGGCATAGCCGGACTTTCAGGCGTATTGGTAGTAGAAGTGTTGATAATCTAACAACTCTTGAACTAAAGCTGGCAGCAGTCATGAAGTTCCTCGCAGTAAGTGTGTGGGTGTAAATATAGTTCTTCACACTTGTGTTAATCAAAAAAAGCTAAAAATTTATTTTATCGTAATAAATTTTACTCTTAGAAATTAAAATTTTACTGACACTGTAAAATTATAATGTTAAAAATATGTTAAAAAGTAACTTACTATTGCAGCATCAAAGCCAGGATGAAGAAATATCCGTAGTAGTGTAATTGCAGAGTGACGAGAGGTATGGGCCTATTGCTGTAATCCATGCTTCCTTTAGCGGACAACGGAGGCTAAATGAGGTTTGTATAGTTTTTTTGTATTGCGCCTAAGAAGGCGCCCTCCGCGGGGAGGCAGGTGGTAAATGCGCCATGCATACCTCCGCAGCTGGCCTGCAGGGTGATGTTGGGTGTAGGGTAATGTAACCAGAGTGACACCTACCCACTTTTAAATTTTATGCATATATATAAAAATCCTCTAGTATATAAACTCCCACGAGACCACGAGTTGCGTAGGCGAAACCTCTAGCATGTATACTCCTACGAGACCACGAGTTGCGTAGGTGAAACCTCTAGCATGTATACTCCCACGAAACCACGAGTTGCGTTGGCGAACGCTCTAGCATGTACACTCCCACGAAACCACGAGTTGCGTGGGCGAACGCTCTAGCATGTATACTTCCACAAATCCACGAGTTGCGCGGGTGAACGCTCTAGCATGTATACTCCCACGAAACCACGAATTGCGCGGGCGAAACCTCTAGTATATAAGCTTCGACAAAACCTTGAGTTGTGTAGGCAAAAGCTCTAGCATGTATACTCCCACGACACCACGAGTTGCGTAGGCAAAACCTTTAGCATGTATAATCACACGAAACCAAGAGTTGCGTGGGCGAACGCTCTAGCATGTATACTCCCACGAAACCACGAGTTGCGTGGACGAACGCTCTAGCCTGTATACTCCCACGAAAACACGATGATAAATGTTTATGGAGTCGAATCTAGTAATATTAAAATATCATAAAATCATCGTCACTCATATTCAATGCATTACCTGTATATCTTGCCATTCTTCTTAAATTCCGCCATTGCTTCACGTCGAATGTATGTCTGCTGTCGAAAAATATCGCCATTTCTTTCCAATAAAATGTTTATAAACTCGTTATTATACGGAATCCAATTTCTATAAAGTTCGCTTTTTTTTTTTTTTTAATCAATATTTATTTATAGAGGGTTTTACAAAAGCCACCCTCATCGTGACTCTCTAAATCCACATCAATAAAATTAATAATATAATATTACCTATTATCTAAACATATTTTCACTACATTATATAACAATTTGGCCTCCTTCGAAATAGGGGATGATAATATACTGTTTACCAAACCGATATTGAAATTTTTCAAATTAAGGCGGCGCCTCTGTACCACATTCCGATCACACTCCATAGTAATATGAAAAACATCCTCAACCACACCACATTGACTACAATTTGGAGAATCAATTTTACGCATCAAGTAAGCAAAACTATTTAACGGAATATGACCAGAACGGAGACGAAGAGCTAATACAATGTCTTGCCGACTCATTTTAATCAATTCAAACCAAGGGACTCGAGGAACTGACGGCTGGATGGTTTTATACCAGATACCTTTAGAAAGCGATCTTTCATTAAAATATTCAGACCAAATGTCGTAGCACCTAATTTTAACTTTATAGAGAACATCACCGAACCATGGAACCCAATGAAAATAAATACCCTCCGTCATGGCCTGTTTGGCCAGCCGATCCACTTCCTCGTTTCCCATGATACCTGAATGAGAGGGAATCCATTGGATAACAACATCTTTTTTTCTTAATTTTAAGCTATTTATCATATTTATAATCATATAAGCTAATGGAAAGCCTCGGAAAATGGTAGTACATCGAATCAAATGTTGAATAGTACTTTTTGAATCTGTTAAAATAACGAATTTTTGAAAATTTATGCTCTGAATGTACGATAATGCTTCTAAAATTGCTATCATTTCTACGGCCATAATCGAAATTTCTGCATTAATCTGTATTTTAACAGATTCTTTAGTTTCCCAATCTAAAAACGCACCCCCGTTTCCGTTCTCTGTTTTCGAACCATCTGTAAAAATTTCGTAAAAATATGTATATCTATTTTCAAAAATATCAGTCCATGCAGATTGAATATGTGCTCGAGTGTACTTACATTTTGCCTTGTCTATTCCGCTTAAATTAGGTTTTAAACAATCAGATAAATCAATATTTGTGACCCATGTATCAAGTGAATACATTTCGGGCTTACTAATGGATTGGATATCTGTGGACTTAAATGAGTTATGCAT
This sequence comes from Marasmarcha lunaedactyla, assembly GCA_923062675.1. Classification (NCBI taxonomy): domain Eukaryota; kingdom Metazoa; phylum Arthropoda; class Insecta; order Lepidoptera; family Pterophoridae; genus Marasmarcha; species Marasmarcha lunaedactyla. The sequence goes on along the minus strand of OV281343.1, from coordinate 9,341,018 downwards.
GGTTACAAGTAAAGGTTTTATTTTTCGATTCCAAAAACGGTTTTGAACTAAATTACACATTTCATCCAGAACATTACATACCATATTATCAAAAGATCTAGATTTCAAATAGAACTTTCCTGCCAGATATTGTCTGCGAACAGATAATGGTGGTAAAACCAATTCCGCCTCCATTACGTGTATAGGTGTACTTTTGATAAATCCACCAATCACACGTAAACATATATTTTGTATCTTATCTAATTTAGAAAGATGAGTTGCACTACTATTGGCATACAAAAAACTGGCATAGTCAATACGACTTCTGACTAACGCTATATATAACCGCTTCAAATGATTCACATGAATACCATACCCAGAAACAGCTAAGACTTTGAAAATATTTACATATTTTAGTACCTTATCTTTGGTTTCGTTGATATGTTTTCCCCAACGAAGATTACGATCCAACCAAAGACCTAAATATTTGACAGAATCAACAACAGGTAATACTTGACCATTAACATTTATGTTAATAAAATCTCTCCTATAACCTCGTTTAAAAAGACACAATTTACTTTTAGACGGTGAAATTTCTAGTCCAATATCTTTTTTTTTTTTTAATCAATATTTATTTATAGAGGGTTTTACAAAAGCCACCCTCATCGTGACTCTCTAAATCCACATCAATAAAATTAATAATATAATATTACCTATTATCTAAACATATTTTCACTACATTATATAACAATTTGGCCTCCTTCGAAATAGGGGATGATAATATACTGTTTACCAAACCGATATTGAAATTTTTCAAATTAAGGCGGCGCCTCTGTACCACATTCCGATCACACTCCATAGTAATATGAAAAACATCCTCAACCACACCACATTGACTACAATTTGGAGAATCAATTTTACGCATCAAGTAAGCAAAACTATTTAACGGAATATGACCAGAACGGAGACGAAGAGCTAATACAATGTCTTGCCGACTCATTTTAATCAATTCAAACCAAGGGACTCGAGGAACTGACGGCTGGATGGTTTTATACCAGATACCTTTAGAAAGCGATCTTTCATTAAAATATTCAGACCAAATGTCGTAGCACCTAATTTTAACTTTATAGAGAACATCACCGAACCATGGAACCCAATGAAAATAAATACCCTCCGTCATGGCCTGTTTGGCCAGCCGATCCACTTCCTCGTTTCCCATGATACCTGAATGAGAGGGAATCCATTGGATAACAACATCTTTTTTTCTTAATTTTAAGCTATTTATCATATTTATAATCATATAAGCTAATGGAAAGCCTCGGAAAATGGTAGTACATCGAATCAAATGTTGAATAGTACTTTTTGAATCTGTTAAAATAACGAATTTTTGAAAATTTATGCTCTGAATGTACGATAATGCTTCTAAAATTGCTATCATTTCTACGGCCATAATCGAAATTTCTGCATTAATCTGTATTTTAACAGATTCTTTAGTTTCCCAATCTAAAAACGCACCCCCGTTTCCGTTCTCTGTTTTCGAACCATCTGTAAAAATTTTGTAAAAATATGTATATCTATTTTCAAAAATATCAGTCCATGCAGATTGAATATGTGCTCGAGTGTACTTACATTTTGCCTTGTCTATTCCGCTTAAATTAGGTTTTAAACAATCAGATAAATCAATATTTGTGACCCATGTATCAAGTGAATACATTTCGGGCTTACTATTGGATTGGATATCTGTGGACTTAAATGAGTTATGCATGGTTACAAGTAAAGGTTTTATTTTTCGATTCCAAAAACGGTTTTGAACTAAATTACACATTTCATCCAGAACATTACATACCATATTATCAAAAGATCTAGATTTCAAATAGAACTTTCCTGCCAGATATTGTCTGCGAACAGATAATGGTGGTAAAACCAATTCCGCCTCCATTACGTGTATAGGTGTACTTTTGATAAATCCACCAATCACACGTAAACATATATTTTGTATCTTATCTAATTTAGAAAGATGAGTTGCACTACTATTGGCATACAAAAAACTGGCATAGTCAATACGACTTCTGACTAACGCTATATATAACCGCTTCAAATGATTCACATGAATACCATACCCAGAACCAGCTAAGACTTTGAAAATATTTACATATTTTAGTACCTTATCTTTGGTTTCGTTGATATGTTTTCCCCAACGAAGATTACGATCCAACCAAAGACCTAAATATTTGACAGAATCAACAACAGGTAATACTTGACCATTAACATTTATGTTAATAAAATCTCTCCTATAACCTCGTTTAAAAAGACACAATTTACTTTTAGACGGTGAAATTTCTAGTCCAATATCTAACAACATATTATGAATCTTATCCAAAGTCTTTTGGATTTTCCTCTCACCGAGGTTTATATCATCATAATAACAATAAAAAACAAAATCGTCTGCATACTGTGATATAAATATATCTTTTTCTAGGGACTTGCAAATTTCTAAGGTAGCCAAATTAAATAAAAGGGGTGACAATGGATCCCCTTGAGCTAAACCACGACAAGTAGATCTCTAAAAAGAACTTTTCCATCCAAAAAAATTTTGAGATTTCTTTCTTTCAAAAAATTCCACAGGTAATTACATATTTTACGACCAACTTTAAGTTTATCTAAGGTCGATATTAAAACAGTGTTTTCCACGTTATTGTAAGCGCCATCAATATCTAAGAAACAGCTCATAGTGGGCAAACCTTTTGAAAACCCAACTTGTATCCTCGAAACCAAAACGCTTAAATTGTCTAAACAGGATTTGCACTTTCTAAAACCTAAAGTGTTATTCGAAAAAACATTAAGTTTTTCCACATACCAGTCAAGTCTATTGTTTATAACCGAGTGAAAAATTTTGCACAAACACGATATTAAAGCTATCGGTCTCAATGAGGATACACTATTTGGTTCCCTACCAGGTTTCGGAATTGGTATGATGCCAATGTCACGCCACTGAGTTGGAACAAACCCATGCTTTAAAAAATCGTTAAATAAATCAACCAGAAACTCTTGAGCATTTAAAGATAAGTGCTTTAGCATCGAGTAAGATATACCATCACAACCAGGAGATGTATCTTTAGATTTTATACATTTACGCAACTCGTGGATAGAGATGTCTGCATCGAGAGGTGAATCATATGAAGATAGCGGAGGCATTGCAGGAGTAGCATAGTCAGGGGTTAATGAACATAGAAGTTTCTCAACTCTGAAAGGATCCATATATTGTCGTGGGTTCTTATAACCCTTCATCCAGCTCATTTTTGACCACATGTCACTAGAGGTAGTGCCCTCATCTATTGATGAACAAAATGAGTTCCAACCATTTCTTATAGATAGATTCAATTTCTTTTTTGAAATTTCAATTTTTTCAGTTAATTTATCTAAATTTTGTGGTATCGGATTTTTCCTAAACTTACCTAACGCTTGTCTACGCTCCGCAACTGATTTAGAAAGATCTGGAGTCCAATACGGTTTTGGGGTAAACACAGAGCTAGGGTTTTGATCGATTGTATAGCAAGGGATAAAGGAATCTGAAGCTAAATTTATATATTGAGTAAAAAGTTCATAATCTTTTTGCAAATCGCTAGTACGTTGAACGTTTGTAAATATTTCGTTTAAGTATTCTGTATAAGCACTCCAATCAGCTTTTTTAAAATTTTTCCTTTTGATTGAGTTACTAGTATTTAAACATTGACGTTTGGAGATTTTAATGAACAAGTGGTCACTGCCCAAGGACTCATTAAGCACAGACCAGGTGAAATCAAGTCCAATATCCGCACTTACCAAGGAAAGGTCAGGTGCAGATTGTTTTAAAATACCTTCAACAAGTTTTAAACGAGTAATATCACCAGTATTTAAAATCACAAAATTGCTATTTGAAAAGGCCGAATGAAGTTGGTTACCTCTAACGTCTGTTTTGGTCGACCATGTTAAATGGTGTCCATTAAAATCACCCAAAACCAAACATTTCTCTGTACTTAAATTTAAAATCTCATCCCAATCCTCTTGCCTAGTATTGACATTACCTGGACAATAAACAGCTACCAGGTTTTGTATAGGAAAACAATTGAAAACCTTTACTTGTAACACTTCAATACCTAAATTATTTAAACAAGTAGCAAAAGATGTAGACTTAATTGAATTATGAACTAAAATCATTAAACCGCCATAACCATCAACTCTATCTCTTCTATAAATATTATAACCGTTAACTTTTACAATTTTGTCTTCGTTTAACCAAGTCTCACTAACTATAGCAATGTGAACTTTTTCAATACGCAACAATTCCTCGAAAGATTTCAATTTAGGCAATATACTTTGGGCATTCCATTGTATAATGTTTAACTTAATTAGTTTAGGAGAAGCCATTGGAAATATAATTTAATAACATTTTAATAAGAGACCAATCTGAAATTAAACCCACAGCATAGATAACTAACCATTCCACAACTAATTTGATGATACTAAAAATTTTAGATTTAAAACATACGTTTTTAAGAAACAGGACATTTTTAACTCTATTTATCAACTCTATAAATGAAACTTTATCTTTAAGCTGTTCTTCCTCACTATCACTAACTTCCTTTTCATTATTCTCCTCATCATTTCTCCATTTCATTTCAGGCTTCTCTGGTTTTAAAGGTTTTTCTTTTATTATTTGCTCTTTCTTTCTTTGTCGTAGTTTTTTAACCTCCACATCAACATTATCAATTTTATTGCATAGAACTTCTTTGTAAGATGGAGTATGAACATTTATTATCTCTACATTATTATCCAAACAACTATTGTACAAAGGGGGAAACTGTCTCTTTAGCGGGTGAATATTTTTGTTTTCTAACTCTTGAATTTTAGATGATGTATCATAAAGGTTGATCGCTTTTTTATATGTACAATTGAATTCTGCCATCAATTCTCGGAGGCGCTTCTCTTTAAGGTACGTTGGACAAGTTTTTGCCATCGCCATGTGACCCCCTTTACAGTTCACACACGTAAAAGAGGAGGTTTCACAGTTGGAATGATTACCTCCACATTTAGGGCAAATGAAATTTTTGGAATGACATAAACTTATTCCGTGACCTATTTTCCAGCATTTGAAGCACTGTGTCACGGGAAATACATAAGGTTCTACTTTGATCTTTAATCCATCAACATAAACATGAGAAGGCAAGTGTGAGCCTTTAAATGCAAGGCGAGCAACCTCACTCGGCCACCAGTGACCATCCACTCTATCTCGACGTTTAAGACGTTTAACTGAAAAAATTTCAACACTACTCAAAACTTTATTCTTAATCTCTTCATCTGTCAGGTCTGCATCCACATCCCTAATAACTCCGTATGAGTGATTTACTTCCATGGGCTTATGTACTAACCATCCCCTTGTAATTATATTTTCACAATTAAAAAGTAGCTGTGCATTTTTCACACTATCAAACTCAATTCTCAGTTTATTGGAATTAATGTATTTAACCTGAACAATACCATTAATATCATTTTCTTTGAGGAATCGGGCCATCGCAAACTGTTTAGGTAATGGACCTTTCCCAGTTAAATAAACTTGCATATCATCCTTCTTTGTTATTGTGATCACCTTATCATGTTTATTCTCTTTCTTCCCCTTTTTACTCTTCCTAGTGTCCTGCCATCCCTCTTTCTCTTCATTTTCAGCACTTTCCGAAGTGTCACCCTGTACTCTTGGTATTTTAGTACCGATTAATCGCTCTAAATTCTCTCCTAACTCCACTTCTTTATCTTCTACACAAAAAATATTTTTTTCATCTTCCGAAAGCTCGCCATACTTTTTAACCTCAACACACACATTGTTTTCTCGTTCCGCATATGGGACGCTCACTTGAGAAACTGGAGAGAATAAATCTCGGTACGATCCAATAGACGATCTATTAGATGATCCATCCATATATCGCTGCTCCATGGTAACAAAATATTCACTGAAAGACACAGGAAGAAGCCGAGCCGCCGTGCCCCTGCCGGACCGAAAACCGGTCGGCACGGAGAAGGCTGAAAACTCTCGCTAATGAAAACGAAGTGAAATAGAAAACTTATCTGCAATATATTTAATATTATCTATTTTTAGTTTATATTTATCAAACAGAAAAATATTTTTTCATTTCGGCTGTATCTGACATATTATGACATCTGAAAGTTCGCTTTTTGAAACTTTGTTTACTCGACCAAAAACACATTCCGAATACCAAAAAATTTCGGACACGATTTTGTTTAATTCCAATTACTTTCACAAAATTTGATTACGATTTAGCACTAGGAAATGAGCACAGTATTTAAGAGTGCCAAATGACAAGATTTCGACGCTAATCTCTATTTATTGTCCGAAATCATGTTTCAAGAATGACTCTTAACTTCTAACACGAAAATAGCGACACCTATTCTTGACAACTAACAAGCCTCAAGCGAGAAGTCCGGACTAATAGTTGACAGCAGAAACTTCCGAGTTTAATCTTTTAAGCGAGTTACGGAAGTGTGCTCACAACTCAATCACATATGTAGTTTGCCATAACTACGAACTTTCGTTACCTATTAAGTACACAATCGTCGTTTGGCAAATGTCTATAGATAAGAAAGGTATTTTCGAAAGTTGGTGCTCACTTTCATGTTACAAATTGTAGTTAAAATAAAGTTTGATTCTTATTTTTGGATATAAAATAACATAGGAACAATTATGTACGTACTTTGAGAAAGGCTCTAGTTCAACGTCTCATGTTAATTTAACTATCTTCAAGTTTATTTCAAACACTATGCGATTCCGAGAAGATGAAAGAATAAATTTAAAAAAGTTAGCGGATCTAAACATTCATATCCTGATTCACCAAATATATATAGTAAATAAAATAACCATGACCCGAGAACAAACATCAGAACCAAACCACAGTTAATTTTGTTGTTGACCCATTATATTGAACCTTCAAGGCTATGAAACAAATTGAAATGAGGAATGGTTAGGCAGTGGTAGCTACCACTCTGAACAAAACCAGGACATAACAATACGACTGTTCTGTAAATAATGTGTTCTGAGCAAGGTTCATATTATTCTATATATTCCTTATTGTTTACAATAACAGTTGCATTTAGGAAATGTATGCTTACAAAGTTAAAACCACTGGCGGTCTTATCTCCGGGAGACGATTTCTTTCAAACAACCAGGTTCAAAGCTAATGAAATGATTGGAATGAATTTAAAAAAATTATAACTTTTCATATTGAAATTAAATCATTTTAACAGATTTATCAGCACCGCATAGCGATAGTTAAAAACTAAAAATCTCTCACTATAAATCTGAGTTTTCTAAGCTAATGACACATCTGGTAATACTAATTAATAATAGCATCTAGTGCACACATACAACATTTTAAATAAGTAAAGTACGATTTTGTAACGAGTTTTGTTACTATGAACAGTCCATGCTATTTTTATTTAAAAAATAGTCAGCACAAATAATCGGGTCATAAGCACTCTATACTTACGAAAGAGCGATAACTGCACTAGGATTATTAAGGTGACGTCAGTTAAGTATTGGCATTTTTGTTCCTTATAGCAATGAACTCAACTTAGGCCTTGACTCAGCGCAAGTTTGATGAATTTAATACCTACCACAGCGATCGATTCATCCTACATTTTTAACTACGTGGATTCAACAAAAACAGAAAGACCTTGAGTCGGAAATAATAGCATGAAACAAAAATATAGGTCAAGTGCAAGTAGGGCTCAAATACGAAGAATAGTCTAATTGTTATTTTTATAATAATAAATAAAAATATATATTTAAAAAATACATGCTTATAAGAAAATTAAGTGTTTACGTTTACAATCTACGTACATTACAGTTTATAATAAACAGCCCGCTCAATGACAGATGGAAGAAAAGCCAGCTGGAGACATTCTATCACTAAAGTGGTTTTAGCACGTTTTGGGTTCGGAACTCTAAAAAAGAAATAATAGTTTTTTTTAATCTCAAAATGTTATTCTTAAACCATTGCTAACATTCAAATTGCGAATATTTGAAACTTTACTGGACCGACAGCATTTTACTCTTGACCTGCCTGTATAGCCGCAATGCGGTATCGATTCAGTGTCGACGCATTAATATAGTTTCAAAAGCTCTTGTCCCAGAAGATAGGCCTTAGGGATAGTGACCGACAATTCCCAGACATACATTCCCTGAAGTTTTATCCTCGTAATCTTGTATGTTTGAATGCTAGGAGAGGTGGGATAGATAATCTAGGTGTTTGCTACAGAGGCTGTGTTGGAATCATTATGTAGCGAACGACATGTTGCAAAATTTCTTTAAGGGTACATAATATAAATAAAAAATCAAAGTACATAAGTTATACTATGATCAAAAACTTAAATTAAAATGATATAAATAAAATTGTTTTACCAAACTGTGTATTGGCACAGCTATCAGCTTTTATGTGATGGAATGGTGGCCTAATACTGTTCGTAACTAGTTTATGTGAATTGCAGTCAGACTATTGTGTGCTTATGTTGTTGTGTGGTAGGTGTATTAGGTGAATCCGGTGGTTAACAATCAATAGTGATGATGTAACATCGTATAATATGTTTATAATATCGATCAAATATTTTGATCATTTTCGATGATATCTACCTCATACAAATTCATATATATGCACCCTCTTATTATATGTTAATATAAGTGAGTGATTAGGTATATCATCTAGTATTATATACTTACTTAATTAGTAAATAATTGTGCAAAAAAAATAAACTCGAATAATAGATATTGTTATAAATTAATCATTTTGAAACTTACTTAGCGCTAGCAAACCTATGCTGAATAATTTTTAATAAACTAATTATTAGGATATAAACGTTTAAAAATCACTGTTTAATTGGTCAGTGTGAAGTAATAGTTCAATAGCCTATATAATATTTTAAATTTCCATATTATATGACCTAATTTAATATACAGGGTGTCCTAGAGTCAATGTCAAGCCGGGACCGGGCGATAGGCCATGTCTTTATAGTAATCAAAAAAAATACGAAATACAAAGCTAAGTTGAAAAAATGTACACCCTGTGTTGGTCTCTTAAATCCTTCCGCTTAAATCTTACTTAATTTAATTTTAAATCGTTTTTGTAATTCTGATTAATGCTTCTGTAATTTGTTGCCAAAAAAGATAAGCCAGCTGGTCCAGTTTGAACATTACACTTTTTGTCCAGCCTAATATTGAAAATTACTATTTCTGAAAAAAAATGTTTCGGCAAGTAATAAAAAAAATTGGAGCATTTAATAAGGATTCCAAAATAATGAAACAATTGCTCAATTATTTATAAAATTTTATGTGCTTAATTAATTATTCTTGTATAACCAGTTAGTTTTGAAATTTCTTTTTCTTAATTTAAATGACGGTAGTGTATACAAGGCTTTCCTTAAAGCCGTAATTCTAAGGTTCTAGTTTAACTAGACAGAACGAATAACTTCAAGAATTGTGCGAGCCACAAACCCTGTTTTCAGAAAAATTCAAGGGCATTTCATTAAATATTAAGATAAAAGATATTCAGAAAAAAAAAAACAATTTGGATGCTTAAATTAAAACATTTCAATAAAGTGTTCAAACTTCCTTCCTTCAGAAGCAATGCAAGCTCGACATCGTCTCAAAACCGATCAGGCAAATCTTTATTTATTAACAAATTCAACAGCTGCCGCTATTCTTTGCCGTAGTACCACTAAATTTTCGATCGGCTTTTTCCTTTATTGCTCCCCAGTTTGAATTTAAATCCTCTACACGAGCTACCCACGTAATTGTTTCAGACCACTCTACCAGAGTGTCCGTCATCAAGATATTCTCTTACTGAGCTTACTTAGCGAGTGCGCTAGGCAGCCATCTTGGAACCACATCTCTCTGTAAGTACTTAATGGCACGTCTTGCAATAAATGTTGTGAATTATTTTGTAACGAATTTAAGAAAATTTTACCATTTAAGATATCTGGCAGTAAAAAAGACCTAACGATTCTGCCATTTAAAGTTCCGGTTAACATGTTTATTTTGAAAAGATACTGTGACCTATTTTGTCCAATTAAATTTGAATTTTCTACGTGCCAGTTGTGTAATTTAAAAAGTATGTTCATGGTACCATCTTTATTAAATGTTGACTCATAACATTTTCGAAGAAACGTAAATCTTCTCGGTGTATTTGTATCATCGTTTGTTGATAAGCGTTGATAAGCCCGAGGTTGTAGGGTTTCACTCACTGCACATGACAGGAGTGAAACTCATATTTTAATAAGATTCGTTGTGATGTGCTTTTGGAGACTCCTGTACTAGCTTCGATTGCACGTACTGAAGTGCTCGGATTTTCTTCCACGGCCTGCAGTATGACATCCTCGTAAAGAAAGGAAACTCTTCCTTCACCATGCACTAGGTTTGGGAATTGACCCTCTGCAAAGAGTGAACGGTGCTCGTTTGTAAATACTCGATGACCCGGCTGACGAGCAGCGTTAGGGCACCTCTTTTCTTAAAGTACAATGAATTTAAACTGGGTAAACGATTAAGGTAGGGATACTGGACTACTAAACCGGACTAGTTAGCTTATAGAAGCATTATTCAGAATTATAAAAAAAAAAAAACAAATATAACATTTTTGCAAAGTAAAGATTTGTAGCAGTAGGAGTCAAGAGACCATCACAGAGCGTAAATTTTTTCGACTTTTTCAAAACTTCTTATAACTTTAGACATGTGTGACTTATTAAATAGACCCAATATTTTTTTTACAACTATTAAGTCATGGCCTATCATCTGGTTCCGGCTCGACGTTGATTTCTGGGACAACTGTATAATATGACAAATAAAAATACTTTTTTTTCCTCTGACTACTCACTTTTTCATTCCTTTAGGAATGATGAACTTTATCAGAATATTCCTTGACGCTCGTCTCCTCAAATCTTAATGTTACGAAAAAATATTTTCAACTTATCAGCTTGGTAGCAGAAAATAAGAGTCAGCCAGAGAAAAACTTGAACCAACCATACCTAATTCTTTTATGTTTGTATTGTATTTACTGTAGTCTGTGGCACAGATTTCCGCAAAGCGGGTGCCGCGAAAGAATTGAATTTTGTAAGAAAATTCTAAAAGATACTTAATTCCTTCACATAGTTGAGAGTTATGCGAGGGAAGCAGTACGGGACAATCCTTCTTACCTGCACCTCGTGTAAATGCTACGGACGCTCTCATGCGCATTTTAATTCAAACACCAAAAAGTTTAAACAAAACCAAAAAGATATTCACAAATAACTCGCCTTGATAAAAATGACATATAGTAAGCATAATTTGGAATGGCATAACTGCTTTAGCATTAGCACAGATGGAAAAAATTTGGGAATTTATAACCAGGGCTTCTGAAAACAGCCCTAATATAAAAAGTTCAAATAGCTATTTACACAGGGAAGCGTTGATGACAAAGTCTCTGCCTGATAAATTGTTATCCTTCTCTCAAGAAATCGTCAGATTTGTCAATTACGTCAAGTCGCGACCGCTAAACTCTGGTGTGTTTAATGCGTTGTGCCAGGAAATGGAAGCAGATCATCTGTCATTTCTTTCATAGAGAAGTATGATGGCTTTTTCGCGGCAAAGTGCTTTCTCGAAATCACGAGCTAAATAAATAAGACTTAAACGTCTTAAGATGCTCCAGGTTCAGACTGTGCTCTTCTGTTTAAAAAATTAGAATAGGGTTGCAGTACTAGCAGTCCTGGTGGATATATTTTCACATTTAATGAACTAAATAAAAATTCGCAAGCAAGAATTCTATATTTTAACGTCATCGGACAAGACTGAAAGGTTTCCCCTTAAGCTAGTGTTATGGACCAGCCATGCGGTTAACGGCAGTATTGAATGTTAGCAAATGGCATGACTAGAAAAGTAGAGAAAAAAGAGCATCCTTTGAAGTGAAACTCATCTATCAACTAAAAACTCATATCTCATAATCGATCAAACATCAAAAATGAACTCTTATTTTGAACTGAACTGAACTGAATTAAATGAACTGCATACCTATGAACTGGATACGAATTCCTTTTTCAGATAACATTGCCATTACACACATACAAATTAACGAGCAGACGAATTAATGGAGCTTAAACTTATCAAATATTAAAACTAAAATTTTCCGAAACGGAACTAGCATATTTTCCACTACATATATAAAATCAGTATCATCTTCTTCCACTGCTTGCAATTCGAACATGTGCCGTGACCTACGATTTATGCCAATAGGGGTATCCTACTGTCATTACACTTTAATATAAAAATAGAGAACGCCTTAGGATGCTCGGCAATACGATGAAATTAGCCTTATCAACGATTGCTCCAAATTTAATCTCACATTTCACATATGATACTAATTCCTTTCATATGATACTAATTTATTTAATTAATTTAATACTAACGTTCTTCTTTTCAATATTCTTATCAATATTCTTGGTAATAATTCGTAGGTGTTCCTTAAACATGTTTTGTGTGTTTTGTTTGGGGAACTCTGGCCTAGCACCGACCAAAACGGCAAGGTTGAATTTCCCTTGTAAAACTCGTAATGTTCTGAAATTTACTGTCTCAACCTTACAGCTATATTGGTTACACGGAGAGTTTGGACAAAAGTGGTAAAACACTTTCTTGAGTGGCTAAGATCAGTTGTCCGTCCTACGTAACTCATGATTAATACATTATTATAAAGTTCTTTTAAATTATTAACTCTGTGACTGTCCGACCTTGAACCATCAATCACTCTCTCCTTGGCTCCGCCCCTTGACTGCCGGTAGTTGGTTAGTATTCGGTATTTCTTTATATCTAAAGAACTATAGTGTTATACTATCTACTACTTTTTTGCTCTATTCATCGTAGTGTGTGACCACAGTCCAAAAAAGTAGTGGGGGTGACTTCGTTGATGGGACTCACTATATCCTCTAATAACACTCTTTTTATTACAATTATTCGCCTTAGTTCATTGTGTTCCTTATTAAACCACTTTGTAAAAAAACCATATAAGCTGTATTCAAATTCAAATATTAATTTCTCAACATTGACAATTACTTGTTCTTATTGACGTCAAATAAAGCACGACTCTAATACCAATTCGGAAAAACCTTCGTGCAGAAGAACCGGCAAGAAACTTCATGGGTATAATTTTTTAAAAATCAATTTACAACGTCTCTCTTAGTCTATACAAAAATATTATTTTCTGCATCTGTTAGCTCAGCAAGTCGCCCTCCCCCAACGAAGTTTCCAAACGATGAACCCCCTCAAACTATCCTTTGATTATGTTAAAATTGTGGAAAATAAGTTACTTTCTTACGTGACGTAATTGAGTAATAGAATTGGTCAAGAAACATTGATACAGAATCAGGGCCGGATTTAGGGGCGAGCGACCGGGGCTGCAGCCCTGGGCCTCCACAAGAATGTGGCCCCCACAATAGAGATGAATAAGAAAATGGATTTCGCAAAGCTGCTGTTTTTTTTAAAGGGGTTTTGTAACCATTAACACTCCTACAAAGTAAAAACTTACACAAATATGTCCACAAACTAATAGGTCTTTACCTATGAAACTGCCGTTTTGCCGTACTGGCCATTTCAAATGAAAATATATTTTTTTTGACTGATAATTCTAATTTCAAATTAATTTTATTTGATAAACATGGAATTCTTTTTCTAAAATCGTCATTTGTTTAATAGTTAGTGTTTTGTTTTCAACGCATTCGAACATTTTTCGTCATCATGGATAAGTTAAAAATTCGAGTAATTATGGAGTATGAGTACCGTCGTGGCAGCAAAGCGGCACAAGCGGCACGCAACATCAACGACGTTTACGGAGCGAACACTACAAACGAACGCACCACCCGTTATTGGTTTACCCGCTTCCGTTCTGGAAATTTTGACCTGAAAAATGAACCCCGTGGTCGTCCAAAAACTTTGGTCGACAATGACGAATTAAAGGCAATTGTGGAAGCTGATGAAACTCAATCCACGGCTGAATTAGCAGCAGCTTTCGCCGTTAGCATCAAAACAATATTGGTCCATTTGCGTCAAATTGGCAAGGTAAAAAAGCTTGACAAATGGGTACCCCACGAACTCAATAACCGCCAGCGCGAAGTACGCGTGGAGACGTGCCTTGCACTGCTCAGCAGGCATACAAATGAAGGAATTCTGAACCGCATTGTTACTTGTGACGAGAAATGGATCCTGTTTGACAATCGTAAGTGCTCAGCAAGTTGGTTGGACCCTGGTTCAGCACCCAAACAATGCCCTAAACGAAAACTTACCCCTAGAAAAGTGATGGTCACTGTTTGGTGGTCTAACGCGGGTGCAATTCATCACAGCTTCTTGCCAAACGGGACAAGCATTACTGCAGATGTGTACTGTGAAGAACTGAACACAATGATGGAGAAGCTCGCACGTCTCCAACCAGCTTTGGTCAATCGTTCGGCTCCACTGCTCCTGCACGACAACGCGCGACCTCATACTGCACAGCAGACGGTCTCCAAGCTACAAGAGTTGGGGTTGGAAGTTCTCCGTCATCCGCCGTACTCACCAGACCTTGCGCCTACAGACTTCTACTTTTTCCAGAATTTGGATAACTTCTTGGCGGGAAAAATTCAATACCCGAGAGGCAGTACAAAATGCCTTTGAAGAATTTGTTGCCTCCCGTCCAGCTGATTTCTTCAAGAAAGGCATCAATAAGCTACCAATGCGTTGGCAAAGATGCATTGATTGCATGGGTGATTATTTTGATTAATAGAAATAAAAAATATATAAAAAAATTACGCTTCATTTATTTCGTGAAAAACGGCAATTTCATAGGTAATAACTAATATTATTAATTGTTTATTAACGTGTTAATTCTAATAATTTGAGTTTGTTTTGCATTACTTGATTTATTTTTGATTTTATTCGGAAGTTAATTTGGGACCTCCACTCCTTTATTGGCTTGAGGCCTCCAGACCTCTAAATCCTGCCGTGTACAGAATGATGCAATGAATGGTCGTACTCGTGTCGTGGCGTAGCGCCTCGGTTCTTTTAGCGACAGTCGGATTGCGACCAATTTAGATCAGGCGACGGTAACAAGAATTATAAGGTCCTTGCGTCTGGAGCCTGTCAGCTATCTTCCAATATTTCACTTTAATCAAAGGCTCTATAGCAATATTTCACGTCAAAAGTCTCGTAAAGCCACTTCATTCCGATCGTGTGACGCATTTATTAAGCACAAACTGCGCAGCACGATGTGCGTTTGAAATATCACACTTTCGGTAATAAAAATAAAATAAAATAAAAAGATTAAGTAATGAAGGATTCAATGAATAATTTAAATAATAAATATGTTTATATTTTTTTATATTATACTTACTAAATTTGTTTTAAATATGGTTGATTTGTCAAATCTATAAAGGTTTTTCTTAATCATACATAACACAACTTTGAAAGTTTTAATATAAAATAAACAAACCAATCTCTTCTTTTTATAATATTAGTAAAGATAAAGTAAAGTATATCATAATTTACGATTGTATGAAATATTCGTGTTTTTGCGTCTTTGTGAAAGTTTTAGGACCAAGTAAAGCCACGGAAGTAACTAGTTATTTTGCTTAGAAAAAGTTTATTACAATAAAGGTTTTAACAGTTTTAAAGGTTTTCGTACAGTGGATTTTTAAGGTTTCGGGATCCTTAAAATATAACAGTAAATGCTTAGATGTGATGGTAATTAATAGGCGTGGAAAGTCAATAAATTTTTCGGCATTAATTCAAGCTTGAATTCAAAACGTGCCATTTATACAATAGTCAGAGCCTCTAGCTTGCCATTTGTAGAATGTAAACTATCCGCCAACATTCCGTCTTCCTGCCTATGTAATTTTAAGTAAAGTTTAGTGTAGTTTTCTAACGTTGTTTACTAAGAAATGTTTGCACGTAAAACTTGTTGATTCGAGGGCGCAATAAAGAGGTCAAGGATGTTGTTCATAAACATAATATTATTTGCTTTCAACCAAACACTCGTTTGAATTTATTAATGACACAGTAAACAAAATAAACGTAAATGTGGCGAAGTATTGAATACACGAATTTAACAGAATTATGTAAAGTTAGCTTCATGTTATTTTGCAAGAAATTTTATATTATGTCATAAATCTGAAGACTCAAAACCACTAAATTAATATTAATTTATATACCTTTGAACTCCTGATAAGTTCAAATTAATATTCAAATATTAACTTATAGTTATGTGCCAGAAATTTTGAATTTATTTTGTATATACGTCCAGTTAGATCCCAAATTATGTAAAGCAAGAACCTTTAATAACAAACTGAACAAGAAACTTAACGTTTCAATTGCAGACCCTAATCAACAAAGTTTGCCCAACCACGCAGAGCTGACCGTACCCTATGAGTATGAATGAAGCGGCCGTGCATGAATTCGCTTTAGATATACACAGATAGACAAAACGTGAAAATAAGAAGAAACATTTTATTTTCGAGAAAATATAAAAATAGTTGGCCAAATGGAAATTCAAGACGTAAACTAAATAATCTTAACGAAGACATCTTGTTCACTTCCTAACAACAAGAACTTATTATGTAGACATCGACATCTCAGATTCTAAAATAATATTCATTTATTTCTGATGTGACATATGAATATGAAGTATAAAAGTAATAAGATGGTTTGACCTGCAGTATCGCTTGCGTGTCTAAACTAAATAAGATAGCTTCTTAATATTAAAGTTTAAAAAAATTATTACAATTAAAAAAACGTGCACTTGTGGGACAACAACTCAAGTTTTGTCTTTGAAAATTTTCCCTCTGCGTATATAAAACTCTTTTTAATATTATCATTAACATGACCTAGCAAAAATACTTATTAAAAATATCTTTTATCCACGAAAAACCATTTTGGTGGCACAAGTATAATCAAAAGCCCACATAATTTGACATTTGACGGTTATCCTTCGTCTTATTGTCTTTCGCTTATAACAAATGATAACAAAGTTAGCTTAATATTTCCATTCCGATTGTCAATAAGTCAACCTAATTAAAGAGCCTGAACTTAATTAAATTATAAGCTTTTGCCACTGTAATAAAAGAGCTTCAAGGGTTATCATTCCGGGCCATTTGCAAAGTTCAAACAGTTAACTCTAAGAGGTATTGTCAAGGATGTAGCGTATGCACAAAAAGTTTGATTCTATTTTTAGCCAAATTTAAGATAGATACCGCTACTACTCAAACAACTCTACTACGATTTAAAAGTAATTCAAAATTAGTTACGTCTTATTAGGCCACGTGTTTTTTTAAATATTTTCATAACAAAATATTTAAAAAAAAATCATGACAAAATATTTAAAATATACTTTGAGGATATTGTTCGTAAATCAAACATTACTTTAATAATGATTTCCATACTTAAACATAACGCAATTATTTCTATGAAGCAAACATTTCAAGTCGAGTGTCAATGAGTCGTTAAACTGAAAATATTTTAAACGAGTCTGTTTTCGGTGCTCAAATAATGTTCACAAGTTCAAACTCCATATTGATAAATAAGTAATGATTTTTTCCCTTGGTTTTTTAACACAGTTTTGACTTCAATAATGATATAAATAACTTTGAGGTCAGCCTGCCGTGATTTGCCTGAGTGAGTGAAGCTTTCTCTTTAACAAATAACAAGCTCTCTTTACGTACTGACTTTGATATTATAAATCCGTAAGTAAGTTTGTTTGTTCGTTCATTTTTTATTTTACGCTGTGAGTATTTGGTGTGGAGGTAAGTGGCCTTGCCTTTCATGCCGGAGGTCCCGGGTTCGAATCCAGGTAGGGGCAGATATTTTATCATATTTGCTTTCTAGTCATGGATGTGTATGTATGTTTATTTAAGATTATTTCTAATATTTATATTTTTTTCAAATCTTTGTGTTTATATATTTCTTAAGTTTATTTATCCGGTATCTAGTATCCATAACACAAGTTCTTAATGATACTTAATTTGGACTAGATAATGTGGGGTATTAGTTAGAAATATTTATTTTTTATTTATTTATTATTTTAAAGCGCATGTTTCAAAAGCAATAAACATAACTTAAGCTATTAGAAATAGCTCCCGAAGTTACTTTGCTGATATATTAGTAGGTGATAGTTGAAGTGGTAGTACAATTTTTTCGTTAAGATCTAGAATGGGGTGGTACTACAGTCCCTCCTATTTTCACCATAATAATGAGGTTTACGTGGCTGTGTTCTGGTCCAAGGGAAGGGACAGTCACTGCATTTGCTGGAGCAAAGGCACTTTAAGTCGAGGCGTACGGTCAGACGCATCATAAGTCGAAATATAAATTTGTAAATGTCCACTCGGAAGGCTCAAGGGAACTTAAATCATCAAGTCACACCGAGTTTCTCTATAGTGATAGACCGCATTGGTTGAAATACTTTTATATATTTATGTTTATCATTTATAGTGTTTTTCAAACAAGCTTCGTTGCTAGCTTTACAACTTAGAGTTCATTATTTTATTCCATCAAAATGTACGTGGGTATTCTAAAATTAATTAGATACTTAAATTGTTTTTCGTTTTCAAAATATAACATTATTAGGTACCGTAAAACGGGTACACTACATAAATACGAAAAACTTAATTCCAATAGTCACAATCACGAAATCCAAAATTCCGAAGGTTTATAATTACGAAAATCTATATGCCGAATTCGAAAATACCGAACCATCCGAATTAACAATAATCCTCTATATCATAAATACGAATCCCGAATATGAAAATTCCAAATAATATTAGTTGCAATAACAAACGTCTTGTAAAACTGCATGAGCACGTCAATTTATACGTTCGAGCATTCAAGTAGTCAGCTGGAAATGAGAAAATTTGTTTAGTTTTTTGTACCGAGTTAATTCTTGAGTATATAGGTTATGTACTAAAATGCTAATCCCTTTTTGGCGCTTCGTCGGCCGCTGCCGCGGCACGCTCGTTGCGCTCGCTCGGCTCGCTCTCCATCATCTACATACAGACTTTTGGAATTGTTGGGTGTAAAACTTATCTAAATATTCCGGCATCCTAACCTATAAATAGGTATACGAAAGTGAGTTATTGTTTTGCCTTTGTTTGTTACGCTTTCACGAGAATTTAACGAGACAGTCAGCTATGATGTTTTGTTTCGTATTTCCGTCGTCAGGAGTATAGAGAAGCACATGAGTACTTTTTATCCAGAAAAAAGTACAGTTCCTGCGGGATACTTATGCGAACAGACCTCAGTTATAACCTGGTAAAGTAATTCTAAACCTATATTAATTTGGCCGTTTTT
Organism: Marasmarcha lunaedactyla; assembly: GCA_923062675.1. Taxonomy (NCBI): domain Eukaryota; kingdom Metazoa; phylum Arthropoda; class Insecta; order Lepidoptera; family Pterophoridae; genus Marasmarcha; species Marasmarcha lunaedactyla. The sequence continues at coordinate 9,321,673 of OV281343.1, read as the reverse complement.
GACACGTTAAATACCTGCGAAACTTGCCTGAAATGGTGAAACTTCGTAATTGGACAATATTTGGATTAGATACCTACGTATATTTATAGTTATTAAAGTTGGTTTTTGAAAGCTTCACCATAAATTTTAATATTTTCTTTATTTTGTAGTCATTTTCTCAATTTCAAAACATTGTCTTACCTACACGTACTTAAATTGTGTTTTCTTAAATACCTATTTTCCTACAAACAAATTACCCTATTAATTCTACCCTAGAGTAGAATTTGTATGAAGGCTTGATTTGTTTTCGTTTGTGCTGTATGGCTCTTTTTCTGATAGGTAAAAACGTGACGTGTATATTCTGATCGTAAAATTATGAGTATTAGCATTTTTTTCTAACAAGTAGTCAATAAAAACAAAAACTTACGTTTCTCGATTTCTTTTATATAGCTCACGAGATTCTCTTATCTTTTTATGGATAACACGGGTTTTAAGTTACCTCATAATGAATAAAAGGAACTGCTCGCTATTAAAACGATGGGTATCCCGTCGTGCCTCTTAGCCACGGACCCGATAATCCATGTTCAACATTGTTTAAAAAAAAACAAGACAATAAAATTGATAATAAGAGTGATTTTTTCCATAACATAAAACGTATTAAAAAAAACAATAGCAGTAATCAAAAAGCTTTTCATGTGTTTTCGTATTCACTCCAACTTTGATGATATGATATAAAGGTTAAATGCCGTAAATGAATGCATGCAGACTAGTGCCGGTTTCTTTCAGACTTAAGACTGATGCTGAATTCTCTTTTAGTGACAACCACCAACACCTATCGCACGTGGATACAGTATTTTTGGAAGCCCTTCCCTATCTAGTTGTTTGTCAAGCGTACACGTTGCCAATTGATTTTTTTTCTGGATGAAAGGTTTTAAAAGTTGCCATAAGCCTATGTTGTTATCTGTATTCCCGATAACGGATTTGCAAAATTGCACAATGATCGGGTGAGTAGTACAGGTGAATACAATTTCAAGCAAATAAAAAAATTAACACCCCTTTTTTATTTCAAGAAGGTTCACGTTTTACCTTTGGTTAAATACGAATAGAGTAAAAAATGTGAAAATTTTTCACATTTAATAATGTCATCAAAGGCTTTGCAACCTAGGTCGAACTGGATTTAACAAGTGCAAACACAACTTTTGTAAATTATTCACAACTGATCTTCCATCCAAGCATTTGTATTAGTATGCAATACCTGGGATACATTCAGAAGAAAAATAAAAACAATATTGTGGGTAAAGTTGAATTTATCGTATGTATAAACAATGAATAATATTCTGGTATAGATGGTTCAAGTCATATGTGCGTGTAGCCCGTGTAGTATACCCAAATTTACAAAAATCAAAGTGACCAAAGCACGAGAACTTGTTGATGTTGACAAGATGACGCCCAACAAGCAAAGTAGGGTTTTATAACTAACCCAAGAAGATTACGTCTGCCACACAAAATTAAGTTGCATTTTTACAAGCACACACAACATAAAATATAATTTAAAGTAGAGATCATAAAATAGGTACGGTTCATATTTTTAAGCGTATCATCTATAAACTTAGTACATTCTAGTCAATGACTCATCTCAAAATCGAATTGTATAGTAGAGTATATCAACGTGTTTAACGGTTGTGAATGTATATTGTTATTATTCCAGAAAATTATTTACGACAATTTCTCGACCCAAGCGCGGTCTGTGCGTGACTATAAATAACACTTGACATTTTCCGATTACGCGTAAATTCTTTTCATCCAAAAATAAACAGAAATTTTTGAAGTAAACAACTCTTATAACGCATGAAAATCGAAAACATGGATTTTTATGTAATATTTGTGATTGCATTGTTTGCTTCTGGCTGATTTTGATATTATATAAAAGGTAACAATAATAAAAATTGTAAATTGTTTACGGTCAGTTTTCAATTGTTTTTGTGTCTGATAAAATAAACAAGTGTAAAGGACAAAATAAATTCTGAAATTTTATTAAAAAAATAAGGAAAAATGCGTCACAAGTCGCGAAAGAATTTTTCCCGTTGATAGAATAAATACAGGATCAGTAAGAACCGTTAAAGAACAAAGTTGGTTCAAAAGAAAATACAATCCAGGAATTTTGATGTCAAAGATGCCACTCATGCCGCATACATGAAAAAGTGGAGCCAGATCGGTGTATCAGTAGTTAAGAAATTTAGCTCGAGGAAATTTTAACTCATTTGAAAAAGCCAAGCTGTACAAAAAATTATTTAGGTACTACACCATTTGAACAACGTAAGGAAACTGAATATTTTTTGAAGAGTTGAGAGTAATCACTGGATGGTGGAAGGAAAGTGGAAAGTGCATCACCAACGATAACAACGTGGAAAAAAGTTCAGAGCGGTCAAACAGCACAGAAACTGTGGCAAATCACGGATTAATCCTCAATAAGGTGAAGTGTCTAGAAAATCGTATATTGTGAGTTATTCCCGCCGGGTAAAACCATCGATTCGGATTTATACTGCCTACGGATTAAGCTCAACCAAGAAATTGTGAAAAAACGACCAAAATCGAGCAACAAGAAGGGTGTGGTCTCTTATCATGATATCGGCTGACCACTCGGGAACTGTCCTTGCATTTTCCATACAGTTCCAACTTAGCAACTTCAGATTTAAACCAGTTTCTGTCTTTTCAAAGTTCTTTAGGTAGTGTTAAGTTGACATCAAGAGAGGACTGTCAAAAGTACTTGTTGTAGTTTTTCAAAAAGTGATTTTTTTATTTTCAAACAAAATACGATTTCGGTACAATAGTCAAATGAGCTATTAATAATAAAATATTACGAGCCTGATAGCCTCACGTAATTCCTGATCTCGATAGGATATCGGGATAAAATACTCCTGGATAATGTAGTTTTGCAACAGTGATAGAATGTTCCAGAGTGTATCGATTACCTACAAGTCAAAGGAAACAAATCTTTTCTATTTATTAAGAATAGTAAAAGTAATATGCATAACAAATAGCAATAGCAAATGTGATTGAATGGCAAACTATTTACAAGGATGAGGACGACTGATAAGAGGGTAAACAAATGCTCTTTCTATGTTCACGTCATTGCTCAGACAGATGGCTACGTTGAGCGCCCTAAGACAGGAGCGTTACAAAATATAAAAGTAAAAATACCCGGAAACAAGTAGGATATACCTCGTCGCCTTTGAGTTGCAGTATGTCTAATGACTGTCCAATCTTTGTCAATTTGCAATCTGTTATTTCATTGTTAGGAAAGTCATTATGATCAGTAAAAAAATATTTTTATTTATTTGGTTATTCATTGTTAGTTTAATGGTTTTTTGGATGAAGATGCGCCTGATATTGCAATCCCAGCTAGCATTTTTTGAATATCAGTGAGTCTCTCACTTTAAACTTCGAAGTTTCTTGCCAGTTCTTGTTTATGAAAGTTTCTCCGAACTGGTGGTAAAGTCATGCTTTATTTGACGAAAAAGTTAAATTAATATTTGAATTGGGATTTGAACTGCGTTTTTATTTACTGTAGCAATTATTTCGACCATGACCTTAGGAAATTCCAGCACTCTATCTTTTATTACTTCTTTCTCAACTCAAATTTTTTCCTGCACTATGTAAAGTTTTATTTTATATCATACCGATTTATACCATATAGATGAATAAAACTTTAGAGAACTCCATTGAACGGCATGTTTTTCCTATATTTTTTGAACTAACTAAAACAATAAATAGGCATGGTGAAATTTGTCATTGGTCATTGTGGATGGTCATGACAGCCTCAATGATCTGTTACGACAAGCTTGGGGTAACAACAACAATGACACCCTTCACAATGACGAATGACAAATTTCACTCTCATTAGTTTTGCCCTTGCCAAGATAACCATGTACAAATAAACAGGCAAAGTCGATTTCAACAATTTGGATTCGGTTACAAAGATTCCCAGTAAAAGTGTTTCTGCAATATCTTCCTTGTATGTACAGTTTTTGTTCAGCTATAGTTTTATTATGTGTATAGTATAGTGTATAGATCTTATTTCTAAGTAAGTTTTAAATTAATTATGCGTGTTGTGTAATTATATAAAAACCATAAAACAAATTATTACATAATATAGATCCACACCACGAAGGGCTCGAACCAGGCACTCCCAATCAATAAAAACCTTAACAGCCTGTTGCCGTTCACTGCTGAACGTGGTCTGCCAAGAAGCAAGCCAACTACTCCTAATCTGTGCCAGACACCTCCAGCCACACGCAGTTACTTATTTAAGGTCATCTGCCCAACGTGCAACAGGGCGTTCAACACTGCACTTGCCTTTTCGTTCAAACCCAATGCAATTTTCAAAGATGCCTCCACCATCAGATCACTTTTTGGCGTTAAACTTTTTAAAACTTGAAGTTTTTGAAAATTTACTATTTTGATTTTAATATTTGTAATTTCAAAGTAATATTATGAATCTTTAAATCAAATGACGATAAAGATAGGCCTGTAGGTAATCTACGACTGAAACAAAATGGAAACTAAAAATGTTCAAACATAAAAAACAAAAACTTTCAGGATCTTTAATTTTTGAAAGGTAATTTATCTAAATTAGTAATATTTTTGATTCGCATCCTAATATTACTCGTACACAAGTAAACGCAAAAGTAAGTTTGTTTATTACACTTTCACGCATTAATAAATAAACCTAGCATTATTACATTTTGCATACACCTCTATCAACCTCGGCCAGTCCTACCCACAAAATATCCAAACGACAAACATATGCGAACGTCACACGTTCACGGACAGAACGCGAGATCCAGCCGTTGCCCTCCTCAACCATATTAGATGGAAGTGAATGAATCGTCCGTCATCAGACGCTACCGTAAAATTAAATAAGGTTGGTGAATAAAGGCAGTACGTATGGTATACAATATCATTCAAATGAACTAACACTATATCGCCAAGTTGAGGTCTTCGGAAGGCCTAGATACTGTGCACGAAGATGAATTGACTGTTTTGGATTCTGTGCTGGAGTATCCAAAACATAGATGGTTTCACCATGTCTGCATTTGCGGCAAATCTGAGGGCCTAGGCAATGGTGTTCGACGATGAAAACTGAATACAATCGAAAATATATGAAATTGACATATGGTTTTGACTGAACTTTCGTATCCTTATGTCAATTTCATCAATTGTATCAGATTTAGCGTTCTATTCACTATTCTATTCCTTTGATTGCCACTTGTCTAGGGGGCCGGCGGTCTTTTGACTTACAAGTGATGGCTGATTGTTTACCTAAAATCTAAAATTTTATAAAACCAAATCATTCTTGCCCCTTTATTCTAAATCAGAATTAAACAAAGAGCTACCAACGAAATTCATCTTTATAAACTGGACGTGTACAAAAACTAATAAGACGACATCTGCACTACCACAATCCCGAACTTTACAGACAAAAATCTTCGCAACGCAATCACAAAATTGAATTTGTTCGCCCTGAAAAACTTCACAGTACATTGTAATATCTGGTTAGTATTGTACACAGTATACATTTTATTCTGCTTGAGTTTATAGAATAATTTAAAATACTACTCGTGACAATGTGTTAATAAAATGTAAAATTAATTGGGCTAGCCGAGCAAATTATTGTGTATAAAATACTCTTAAATCAATATTTTTAATCCAAAACAGTAATATATGTATTTGTGTAAGGCGTTATAAATCTTATAAATGTTAATTGCAACTTTTAAGTTTGCATCTAAAGTATTTTTATCAAGCATTAATTATTAACGTTAACGCGGTATTTGACACTCATTAGAAAATATACGCGTAAATAAACCCGATGACGTTAGCTAACATCTTTTAAGTACATCATTATAATTCCAGTTCAAAATAAATGTGATCCGTTAATACAAAACATTTCAAGTGAGGCGTTCTGGTTCAGCGCTGCTGTATTATCCCTCAACCATTTCCTTTGTTTACGTTCTTATAAATAAATAACCAACACGGGTAACTTGCAGCGGTTCCTCACGCTAAAACTGGCGACATGATAAGGGTCTTTTATGGAACTGTGGAATCCGGATTAATTTAAAATGCTATAAATAAAATGTATAAAATATTTTTCGAACCCTATGTAATGGCAAGGTTTTGTAAAATTATTGTTTTTAACTTTATAAAACAAAACAAAGCTTTTCCTCTAGTTTTGCTTGAATTATTTTTATTATTTTTTTATTATTACTCAGGTATTACAATAAAATAAATGACTACAACAGCTATTAGATAAGGTCAAATATAAATAAATGTCAGGTATAAATCCTTTGGCTAAAATAAGCGATGAAAATTTAGTAAGAATATAAGTGAGCAAAGTCATGAATTTTCAACGAGATTTTTTTACGTGTAAAAGTTTCAACTAATTTACATGGAAAAGTTTTCTATTGCTCCCCAATACAAATTGGAAATTCTTTTGAGTTAGTGAAGTATTTAGGAACTTCTTTGTTGGTTTGAGTTTCTTGCAAATCGCGAACTCAATAATACCTTACCTGAGCTGCAAACAAATTGTTTATATTACTTGTTCGTTTAAGATTTTAGAGCTGACCTTTAATATACCTTAGGATAAGTATTAATAATAACTGAAGCATAATACTTAAGGATCAGTAAGTATACCATTGTTAGAATATACTGTAAATTAATTGGAGTTATAAAGGCTGGATAATAGAATATTCTGGATAGGTTTCGTAACAAGAATTGATTTCAGAACTGGTTAACAATATAAGCACCTATGATTAGATAAGTTTACTTTATTATTCCATGAGGCATACCATGTATTTGCGTCCAGCATTCATGGATGAAATATTATTTATGTATTTACACAGCTAATATTATATAAAGCCAAATTTGTAAGAATGTTACGCCAAAGTTGTCTCTTTTTCGCATAAAGTACTGAAACTACAAAATATTCTTTAACTTTACTATAAACACCTAGATTTAGCTATTGTAACTCTGTACATTAACATAGATAATACTGTACTGCGGCTTCTCTGTGTCCTAATGCATCGTACACTTTAACCTTTGGGTTGCTTGAGAGATTAGGAATGTAACCTTACTGACATATTAAAATACTATTTCTGAAGCACTTAAATAATGTGTTATGTTTCAAATTGTATAACTATTTTTCCAGAGATTTCAGGTAGATTTTTCCAATATAAACTGATGAATTACACAGTGCCGTAATTGACGTCCTGCTCCACTAGCTGATTAATAGACGCTCTTACGGAGGAAACCGAAAGGAGCGTTATAAAAAAAATGTTATCAAAATAATTTTCTTACATAAAAATCCACATTTTCCTTACTTGCTTTTTATTACTTAGTACATTTCAGATGAGATACTGTGTTCTGAACAAAGGAACCAAAATAACTTTTGCGTAAAAATAAATTTCACGCGACAACGAAGAATTGTGTGAACCAATTTTACAGCGAATGCTGCCATTCTTTTGAAATGTATCCCGTTGTGTTTTTTCTAAAAAAAAAATGGTCCTCATTAATGATATTTAAAAGATTATTCTACCCACATTCTTTTTTTATGGGAGTTATTGTGCGAGTATTATTAATGGACTCCTTTTATTCGTATTTGTACTAAAACTTTTCTATTGAAAATAAAAAATTGCTCTTGGCACTAAACACGCGACATTGAAGTTGATATTTAAGATTTACTGCACTCATTATTATTTATACTGTATTATAATTTGACATTTGATTATTCTGCTATTGTAATTATTTCGAAAATTTATTTTATTTCAAAAAGTTTTTGTTTCAAAGTATAATTGTTTAACGCAACCTTTTCTTTGACATTTGGACAATTAATTTTACTTTAGCATATATGACCTTGTTGTGTATAATTTTCTCAATCTGTAAAAGCATGTTGTGACAGCCTTCAACCGTTGATACGATTTATCAAGATACTATGATTAGATATTTAAGTTAAGACATAATGTAATCTTCTCTGGCTGCCCTTATGATTTTTAAATAAATAAATAAAAGGGCTCGTTAAATGAGTAATTAATTGTTATCCTAATATTGTCCATGATCCACTTTTCGTAACGAGTTTTGTTTGCCGTCAGTCAGTCTGAGTTGGAACTTCGCTGAGTGCACTACAAATAGAATAGTTGTTTTATTCAGTTATAAACGAAAACTATGAATACTCTAACATATATACCCACGTGCACAGCAAGCACTTTGCCGCTTCTATTTGAATTAAATATTATTTCAGCAACAACTTACGCGACCCACTCCAATTAGAGTATCTCCATAAGAAAGAAAAGTGAATTAATAAAAAGTAAAAAAGACATAACACCAAAATGTAACCAAACATCTTTACAATTTCACATTTTTCCTTTTACCTCTGCGTGTTGTCTTATTGTTATGAGCTGTTACGTCCTCCGGAATTCCAGAATTATTACGAACTTCGGGTGTTACTACACCAATCGATCGATCTTCGATCGACGACATCGATCGATGGTAGAATGGAACAGTCGACGTCGATTGACAGTTTTACCAGATAAATCTACATCGATCGACCCTTATCTCAGCTAGAACCTATGACAAATAAAGATGAGCAACTGAGATTGACAATTGGATCACATGACCGAGTATCAAGCTTATTCAAACAAAAGCTAAAGAGGCAATAACTTTGCTGTAGCTGGTAGCAAAGCTACGCTATCGTGGGTGGAAAAGTAATAAGAATTTAATCTATTTTATGAAAAAGGTATTAGAAACTTTTAAATGGGTGGAAGTTTTTGGTCATAGTAACTGCATCTGCCCCTATTGGTATAATATATATATTGTGTACCTTAAGATCTTAAGAAGAATAAACAAAAGATCGTCGTTCCGTCTATACTTTGCAAACATTATTATTACGATAGTAATAATAAAGTCTTATAAATTACAATTACCTAGATCTCTAGGCCAATGTAAACGATTCAATTGATTTCTACAGAAATAACATATGTAGTAAAATATTGTTAAAAGAAAAATAACATGGAAAGATACTCGCTGCCTACGCACTCGAAAAATCGAATAAGGAGCTTATTCGAAGTGAGACGCTAACATTATAGAAGAGTTTCTATTGTACAGCAAATATTGTAAATGGATAATAATAATAATAAAATAGATTTCGTTTATATTTAAACGTAAGTCTGTTTTATTTTTCTTTCTATTACTAACTATTACTTGCAGGTTGTTTCTATACCTGCATCAAAACTAAGGCATCATAACACTGTTTTAAGTTGCATATAAAGATAAAGAAATAACTGATACGCCTTAAAATCGACATATATTCATGGAAACATTTTTTTATTATTTCTTGTAAACGCTCATACAAGCTTAAATCAAAACCAAGACATTTTCCTCCTTTCATCAATTTGCATTTGAAAATCTCTCACCCTATGAATTCTTTAAAATAGTTCTTTTAATGGCTAAGAATCCATACACTGCGTAACATTTTTAACAAATGAATTCACAAATTATATGAGATTCCTTTTAAACGAGAAATGTTAAAAGGTACGATTGCATGACAACTGAACTTCTTAATTTTATAGCTCATTTCCTCACGGTGCTCTATGAGGCAGAATGCCATTATAAATGTTCATATTGTTGTCTCATATTAAATATAATAAATAATATAAAAAAGGAGGTTTATCAAAAATTCAGGGCGAGTACGAAAAAATATTTTTGACGTAGTTAAATTATTTTTCCTCCCACTGATCATCACAACAGATAACAATTAAATAACACCCGATATATTTCTTTATTCAGAACCATTACTTGGTTATTAAGAACCTTTACTTTATGATGCCTTCACAACTATACATACCAATAAGTGCATCATACTCGTAAACAAAATCTTTTAGTTTTACAAACACTGCATCAAGTGTGCCATCAATGAAATACAGATGCTCGTATAAACAACTTGTAAGATTGCAGAGCTACATCCAAAGTAGGAAACTGTGACTATTTGTTTTTGGTAAGAAACAATAGGAAAGAAGTCGATACTTCAGTTCGTAACATATCTTTCAACACAGCGCAGAACGTGTCTTAAAGCTGACCGGAAACGTGTACCGCTGGCTGAAACTCGGAACCATTATGACCAAATCAAGTTTGTTGAACACGGTAGCATCTCCGATACCACCGACCTGGATATGATTAGAGGATTAGATATATGCTCTTTTATTATACGAATTTAGGTGATACTTTTGAGAAAATAATGCCGGGAGATTCTTTCAACTCCTCTCTACCTATATATTTTGACGTCCGAGTAGCGTAGTGGTCTGTAGCCCTGTCTCATACGCCGGAGGTCCCAGGTTCGAGTCTTAGTCGGGGCATTGATTTTTGTTATGTTTGTTTTCGGGTCATGGTTGTTGATATTTATGTATGTATGTTTATTTTGGGTTCCCCCCAGTTCGCTGTATGGTCATCCATAACACAAGCTCTGCTTACTTTGGGGCCATACAGTCGGTGTGTTTGTCTGTCTGGGGATTTAGCTTTAATACCTTTTAAAGGCAGAAATTTAAAGTGGTTTGTTGCAAGCTCATCAGAATCCCCAGAATCATCTGGGGACGCGATTATGAGTTCTTTATGTAAATATCAAAAATGAAATAAAATATTTATATTATTTTGTAAGTTTTTGCAAACTGATGCTTGTTACTAAGAATATATATGAGCTAAAAAAAAAAGAAATCATGTGTCTATTTTTAAATAATAAACAAATTAATATCAAACTGTTTAAAATTATTGTATGTAAGAAATTACATAGGTACCGTCTTTACTCGCGGTCATCTTGAAAAAAATGTTATAAGTAGGTAAATAGTTTTTTTATGAATTTCAGTACAGCATATTGTTATGATAATATATTCTAAAGATTATCAAGCACTTCTACTTAGTTCAGTGACGTATAACCTTCCGCTTATTCCAGAAAAGAAACAGCCTTTGAAATTGCTTCAAACAATTCAATACATACCTAGACATAGGCGCCACTACATTACATGCTACTATATCGCGTGCTTGCTTCCCGACTATGAAAAACGCTTTATGAAGATGTGGTATTTACAGAGTTTCGCTCCAGACTAACAAAAGAAACTCCACTACCATGGAATTAACTAAAACAATTTTATTTCAGAACGTGTCACCGCTCGCCGAAAACGCTCCGGGCGCTGAAACGGCTTACTTCATCAGTTATTTATTTAACTATTGATTTTCAGATCTATTTGGGTTCATAGCTGGCTTCTATAGACTCTTGTAAATTTGTAGGTAAGCTCTGTTATCCAAATAGCGCACTACATAAAAATGGAGAAGTGCCTACGTTTAATTTGCGTTATGTAAAATAAAAACCCTATAAGGTTTATTTTAATGATAATGTGCAGCATGTTCATCCTACCGAAATTTTTAAAAAATAAAAAATTGATATCAAATAAAAATTTGAGAATTTTAAAATACAAACATATTTATTATAAGAAAAAGTCAAAAGAGAATGGCAGACTGGGTACCCTGTAATATTTACACATTGTAATCATATCAAAACCGGGCTATATTTAGTTTATAGGTCAATATTAGACTCGTATATACCAAGTTCAAGTATTGAGATAGTTGTTGGGGATACTTAGAAATATAATAAAATCCAATTATTCCCGTAACAACGCCATTTATTTTTTCACCGATATCTAGAAAAATTATATATACTGTCAATCTTCAAAGACATTGAGCCGCCATTTCAATGAGCCCTATGTCAATGGTCTTGTCACGGTTCGCTGATGTATGAACAATAATTGAAATTAGGGTGTTTTTTTTAATTTCAAAAGCTTCATTTGATCATCCTATGAACGTATTAACCCTCTAACCGTATTTGTCCTATTGAGTAAACAAAGTTTTCACGTCTTTTTCACGTGTTTTTTGAGGTTAGATTATAATTTCGACTTTTTATTCCCAACTTCTATATAAATCTTATGATTGCATTTCGATTATCCATCATTCAAACAGTCAAACCCACATATTCAATTTGAGATACGTGAATGCTCTGCGGAAATAAAAGCGGTACTGACAATGTATGTGAGTTTGCCAATATTCTTTGTGATCCCGTTGAGCCCTTGATTTAGAAGACTAAATTATATATTATAGATTATCTTTAATATAGATTATCTTTAAGTGTTAATAGGGTATTTTATGAAATTCTTATGCTCGGTTTAAGAATTGCGTAACAATATAATACGAAATTTGAGCCTGGTGCCTTTTGAACATGCCTGCTTTATCATTTATCTAGAGTTGGCTAAAACCTCGCCATTTTAACTAGCATAATATGACAACAAAATGACATCGATAACAGATCAAATAGAATTCATTCATCATAAATTACTCTAAAAGCTTTTAAATCCAATACACAGTACGACTTTCCATTAGTCCGTAGATTTCGTACATTATTAGATCAATGTTCTTGTTTGATTTTCATTTAGATATAGCCCAAGAGCCGCGACGATCAGCCCATCGTTATGTTATAAAAGTGTGATTCTTGGTTTAATACTCGTACAATTCTCGGAGCCCCTGCGGGTGTAATGAAACTTCGTCTATATAAGTTCGTACACTATATTGTCTGGCCACTATTGTTTTATACATGTACTATAAAACTTGCAAGAGGAAAGACGAATTCAGTATCGTGAGACAAAGCATTTTTATGACTGTCTTATTTTCAGGGCTCCTTTCTAATCCATAATCTTTATAAAGGAACTCGCATAGATGCATTTTATCTCTTAGGAACAAGCGAACGCTTTTTAAGGTTTGCGTCAGACCAGCCATGACGTATGCCGCCCCAATCTTTGCCCATGCCAAACCCTCCTATTTGTATAAGCTACAGGTAGTCCAGAATCTCTTCTGCCGCAGGGCCACGGATGCTCCGTGGTACGTGCGTAACGCAGACCTGCACAGGGATCTCGACTTACCTACAGTACAACAACACCTTAGGACGCTCTCCACCGCTTTTTTCAAGCGATCCGAAGAGCATCCTAACCCCCTCATACGCGAAACCTAGCTTATACTGCTCCATCCATGCCGTCGAGGTACAAAGTCCTTAGACCGAGAAATGCCCTCTCGGATCCCCCCGATCAGCTCTCGGCTAATCTGGACCAGATTAAGGCTGCCCAGGCCGAACAATAATCATCATCAAAACTGTCACTAGCACCTTAATGTTTTTTTTTCTCAGCGGGTGACCCTCTAGCGGGTCCTCGCTTGCGGACCGACACCCGGGTAGGGAGGTACCCACCTCCCTACCCGGGTGTCGGTCCGATGAAGGCTGACATAATTCCCATGCTACAGCCGGCAAGGTGGTTTTTAGTGGGTAGGTGCCACTCTGGTGAGTCCCACATCACCCCGCAGAAGCTGGTATTTTCCTGCGGCGGTATGCATGACGTATCTTCCACCTCCCTCCCACGAGGATGCTGCTTAGGCGGCTCAAAAAAAAAAAGATACATTTTACTAAAGTACAAAGTGTTAAGTGTTTTATGAAGAAAAAGTTCTGAATGTGTTATTCGAATGTTTCGAACACAGCGCGAGCGTAATGTCCAAAGCTCTGTTTGTTGTAAAATTCACTACTGACATAAAATGAAATGTTAATATTAAAATTAATAATTTACTTATGAACGTTTTCATTGAAATAACATCGATCACCTTATTTACTCGTTCCCTTCAAATTTATCAAAGTCATAATCTCGCACGTGAAGTAAAGATTTCTTATTATAAAACGTATTACGTAGTTACTGAAGAGCCTGTGACGTTAAGGCGCTGGTTACTCGATTAGAGATTTCAATTTCAGTCCAAATAGTTGTATCAATTATTAAATTTTGAGGACTGACGAATGTAAATTAAGATCAGTGCTCTAACGGATAAGGCAATCGGATATCGCAAGAAAACCCCACATGGAAGTTACTCAATAGAGCCACGAAGAAAATGTTAGCAACAAGTCACCATATTGTAATGCATTAAATATATTGCAGTTACGTGGTTCATGCCATCCTTACAAATGCAAAAGTAAGTTTCTTTATTTTTTTGTAGCACAAAATTTGCCTAGGCATTGTGAGAATACAGAAAATCGTAATGTACCTTTTATCTAAGAATAAGAATTGTACCCGAAGATTAAGCATAAGAAACCGCAAGGGAAAACCAAGTTGTCTATATTTCTACGCTCATTGGTCTTAAGAGTTCTGAGTAACAGTAGTTGGTCGTTTGGGAAAACCATACCGTTGATGAGGGTCATAAGAGACAGTATGATTGCTGGATATAGTTAGGGGTATTTTTCTGGTACGTCTTACATGGTTATGTGCCCTGTATTATACGACGCGGCCTGTAAAGCCACATATTACACGGTTTATTACTGATATTTATTTAATAGCCTTTCTAGCCATTATATTCTTTTTTTTTATTGAAAAAGGATTAGACGTTTGTCTTCTATCTCACCTGATGGAAAGTGACGATGAAGACGAAAGTGGTACACGTCTATCCACGAGATACATATTCACTCGACGCTTGAAAGAACTGGGACTATAGTTTTCTGGAAAAACAGACGCAGGCAGGTCATTCCACACTTTGGCGACCTGCACCAAAAGGAGCTATCGAAGCGTTTGGTTCGACTTTTTGGGATATGTGCTATAAAGGGATGGAAGGCTTCTTTCATCCCTTTATCTAAAAGGATCTTTTATCGATTGGCTTAACATATATCTGCGAAAACGGTCAGTGTTGTGATTTTCTGGGCTTTGGCTGACAACATAAAACCAGCCTTCCATAAATAGATTTTTCCGGTAAAAGTGGTAGTACTGCAGCAAGTCCAATTTGTATCGTGAAAATTATGGATTTAGTCAGATTCAATTCTCGCTCTTTTCTCCAAATGGCTTTTTTATATTCAAAAAGCAACCTCTAACAGTTACTGCCGGGAAGATCTGTTCAATAGCATTAATCGTGAATTTTTCAAAATCGCATCTGAACGTTTGTGGGTTCCACATGGGTATAATAGATTATATCATGGAAAAAAACTTGTAACTTCCGCGAGGTTCCTGAAATTTTTTTAACATGTGCCGTTGTTTTCTGTGGTTATTCAAAGTACTCTTTACATTTCTAAAAAGAGGGAAATTTGACACACTAACATTAACTGGAAATCTAAATCGTTGTACGATGCTGCTGCTAAATTATATGCTGTGGGAACATTGGGTAAGTCCGGAATGGATGTATTGTTCCTTAGATTTTGTATTTTTAAAGCTATTTCATTTTTTTCAAAGTCCGGTGTGCATTTATGAGGCTTTTCCTTGACTATATAATTATTCTGTAATAAATAAATAAATCTAGAATTTAACGTATTTGTAATTTTGATTACCGATCTTATTATCAGGCTATCTATTTTCGGATGTATATGCCCGAAGCAAGCAATCAGTAAATCAGTTAGAACATCATTATGAAAGACTATGCAATGCAATGAAGTCACTTTCGGAAATATATTGATTTAATATGCATAAGTCTAAAGTTAATCTTGAATTTGTAAATATCATAAACTTGAATAGTAATAGATCAATTACACTTTACTTTTTTTCTTTTTGCACTTTCCCATATAAATATATGGGAAAGTGCAAAAAGCACCATTTTTATATTTCTTTTTAAGACAATATTGATGTCCCGCACGCACAAGTATCTTACTGCTTTCATAGAAATAGAAGAACTTTCTCCCATTTTAGTTAATTTACATATTACGTAGTCAATAAAAAACGCAATAAAAATATTTACACGGACAAACAAAAGAAGTCGGATATAATTTTTTTCTTTTTTACCTTGAGAATCTAAGTAATAAGGTTGAACGTCGAAAGGTTGCAGGTTGTGCTCCTCGACACTAACTCATACTGATAACTGACAATATTTTATTGAAGTACCCTGAATCATCTAATGTAACTTAACTACACGTCAATTTTTAAACCAAACAAGAACTATGCATTCATATCTATCATTCCTTTTTGTATATTGATATCTCTGGATGCATAATGCATGTATGATAAACCAGATTTCCGGTGACTGAAGTTTTGTAATATTCTGGGTAAACAATTTTGTAATGAGTACAGTCGCGGCTGTGCGAGGCGAGACACAGCCGCGACTGTACTCAGCCCTGATGATGGACTCCATACGAGTCCGAAACTAGTCGGACCTTTCCGACAATAACGCGTGAGTAAAAGCTGTAGTTTTAAAATTCATGAAAATAACTCATTAATATTTATAAATAAATTTTGTAATGAATTCTGAAATAATTAAGTTGATCACCTAACGCGCCGCATCTTTTGTTTAATAATTAAGAAAAAACAACAACTGGTGGGGATTGTTACTTATTTTTCCAAAAATCCCCACTAAGCTGAGTTTATATAACTAGTAGGGATTTCTGGAAAAAAAAATAACAATCCCCACTGGTGGGGATTTATGAAATAATTCGACAAAATCTAAAAAAAAATTGAAAAAGGTTTCGCTTAGAACCTTCAATATCCTTCAAAAGGGTTAAATATTGACTGCATTATTTTTGAAGGTCTATATTTTTGTGAAGTTCACTTCTTTTATTTTACTACGCCAGTTATAATAATTGATGTAATAATTTACTAGGTACTAATAGTGGCTGCGATTGCATATCACTCGGGAACTATACTTGTTTCTGAAAGAAACTATTTAGTTTTTTGCTACAACCGAATTATGCTAGAATTGATAGAGGTCTAAAAATAAAAGTTAGTTATTTCGCTTTTTAATTTTTATCTAAGTATATTAATAAGCGATAGCTTCCTCAATAAAATTGGTTAGTAATTACTGGAATTTCTTTAGTAAATTGTGATAGTTATTGCTGGGATTTTTTATCCGAACCCTTTTCTTTTCTCTTTATTTATTTTTAAGGACTTTTATACAATTGTACATGCCAGTCCCATCGTACCTTATTACAAATTTATATTTAATTTACTATACATGATTATGTAAAACGTAACAATGAGAACTTTAACAACTTTATCCGAACCCTTGTGTACACCCTAATAGAGTACGTGCAAGATACAGTAGCAGTCGATTTAACGCATGTTATCACAGAAATTCTAACTATGAATTTACTTATACGCACATTTCCAAATAATAAATAATGATCACTTTTACTTTGGCATAGCTTTGAAAACCGCCGGTGAGTACACACACCCTCGGCCGATTGGCAATACTTAGAGTCCCCTCTAATAGCATAGCTTATCAAAATATCCAATGCGGTATCTTAATAATAACTCCTGTTGTGTATTGACATATATTATTGGACAATAAGCAATGTAATTCAAAATGTAAGATTAAAACCAATACTGTTCAAATCCAATATGTGGCTTGCAATTTATGTACTTGGCACATATACCTACGTGTACTACAGGCTCACATACCATTTCTGTACAGGGTGGATTTTTGCGATACCGCCTAAAGGGAAAGTAATGTAAATACTGCAGATAGCAAGTTTAACTTCCAGGAAAGTTTTTTAAAATTATATCATCATGCTTCTTTGAGAAATGTTATCCTTATAATTGGCTGTATTGGTTAATGTCATAAAAATACAGGGCGTTTTTTTCAGGTTTTAGCCAATTCAATTCCCGGGCGTGACCTGCTTATTTTCAAATATCTTCTCTTTAAAAATAAAGGGATATTTCCTAAGAGTAAAACTTGCTATCTCCACTATTTAGAGTACTTTCCCTCCAGGTGGTATCGCTAAATTCCACTCTGTATATCAGACGTTTTGTGCGGAATGTCAACCAAGCCAACTAGATTAATGTCAAACATGACTTAATTTATTGCGGATGCACACGGCAACAATATTATTATTTATTTCAATATTTTATGGCGGTATTTATTTATCTCAATAACTAACCAATTATCAACCTCATTTTGCCCGTTCGTCTAGTTAGTTCGGTCGAGTAGTAACAACTACCCTACCTACTTATTTTAAGTTATACCAACTACATAAAGATTTGAACCAATTATCAACCTCATTTTGCCCGTTCGTCTAGTTAGTTCGGTCGAGTAGTAACAACTACCCTACCTACTTATTTTAAGTTATACCAACTACATAAAGATTTGTGTCTTCCACGGATTTTAAGGATAAACCTAAGTATTGAAAACTCCGTTAATCACATTTGGTAGTTAAAACGAGTTTTGTACGCGCGCGCTGCGACTACTTAATGCCGTGTCAGACCACATAGATCTGTTGTCGTGCACCCTGAGTGAGTTCACAAGGGCTGTTTATTGTTACCTTTGTTATAACAATTAAACTGAAGTAAGGTGTTATCTGTTTGTTTTTCTCAAATATGTTCTACAATGTCGCATTAGGCATAGCCTGTAATGATAGATGTAAGTTTGATTAATAAATAAATAATAAATAAATTACTTAGATGTTTTAGAAAATTATAATTAATATGTTTTCATATAAATGCTGTTAACATTTATAATTTCTCCAACTCCATAAATTGTTTAATTTTCTTGCTATCAATACAGACCGAATTCCTTGTTTCAGTTTGTTCCAAAATCTTTCCGAATTCACGGAAATCCTATAAGCTGGTTATTTAGACAACTTAAAATCAACTTAACAATGAAACATTTAGCTTGTTCTAGGTATTTAAAATATATTTCGCTTTCGAAGTAGGTAAGCAACATGGCGGATTAGCGCCATATAATAAATTCGATTTTTATTCCGTGGTGACGTAGTATTATGTGGTAATATGACGTGGTCGCTTCGCTCTCGTGAAATATTTTTTTGTGCCAGGACTACAGTACATCACAATCGGAAAAATAGTATTATTACTTTCTGCGATTTTGATTGATAAGTAACAAAAAGTAAATAAAGTCTAAGTTTGAAATCTATAAAGTGAACTTAAAAGTACGTTTTAGAATTATCTCAGCCAAATGGTCAATTAAAAAGCGACTTTGTGTAATACAATATAGTCTGCATGTTTTTAAAATATGTGACATCAATTTTGTCAAAATGGCTGAATCACTTTGGCGTCACTAAATCACACTTTTATTTTAACATTTAGCTGAAATAAGTCTAAAAACGTTTCATAGATTTCAAGGCAAGTTTTATAAGAGCTGCTCAAAGAAGGTAGATACTTGTGTTGTTTTATAGTACCTATATGTTTTCTTATTAACCCTACTTCATATAAAAAAAAATATAATAAATACTTGTGGAAATACATCGTCAATACTGGGTAGCTATATCATAGCATTCTTCGTACAAGAAATAATGTATTCAGGGTTTATGAATATTCAGGAGTCTGTCGAATTTGATGAGGTTATTCTTCAAGGATTTGGAGGTAACTTGAACAGAGGAGCACTGGAACTTCTGAGAACTGGTTTAAGCTAGATTTATAATTATGAATATGTAAAACGAGGGTCTCAACAGTCTCAAGGTGTGTTAGTTGAAAGTCGCCTCAAAGCTTAAACAGTTTTTATGGGAAATCAATACATGAGTTTGTCTTCCATCTCACCTGATGGAAAGTGATGTCGGTAGACGAGAATAAACAGATGTTTCTTTACTCCGGATTATTCTTTGCACTATTATTTCGAAGGTTCCTGCAGTCGGCAAGCGTGGTGGACTATAAATTGCCTAATACCAACCATAAGTGGGTGGGACTGTTATCCCAACATTGGTGTTATTAAATATAAATATTATATTATAGTTTACTTATAAAAAAAAACTCTGTATTTTGTATATTTTTTAAATTAAAAAAGTTGTCATTTAACTTGTATCAGAATAAATAACAAAAAACAAACATTGTAAGATACACACTGGACCTTGCCTGCAACTTCCCTCGGGAACAGTACTTTTTCTGGATGTAAGGAATGCTTGACCCCTTGATTATTTTTCTTGGACCCCAGATGACGTCTATGCAAATATTCGTGATGGTCGATTGCGCGGCTCTGGTATGAACAAACTAGCATACAAATCAACTTACTATTGCATTTGTATTACTTAGGGTATTAAGCATATTATAAAAATCTCAAAATATCCTGCAGAGAGAAGCCAGCTTTATTCTGACGCCTGTTCAATACGCTTTTGAATAACGGCGTTTCGTAACTTTTGGGAACGCCGTATCAGTAACCGAACCATGTTTGTATACATATCAAGTTACTATAGTTTTGTTATAACAAACTGTTAACTTGTATTGACGAAGTACTTTGATTACTCGCTTAACTGTCTGGATACTACGAACGCCTTTTATCTTATGGTAAATAGCATCAATGCCCTAGAACGTAATAAATCGAATTTGTTTAAAGAATATATCTGAATATTTCAAATATTAAACAAGACAGGATTAAGCTTACCGACTGCAGGCTACGGCTGGGATAGCCATTACCTCTCTTATTTCACTGGCTGTTGATTCGCTTTAGCCTGTACACAAGCATGGTTAGACTGACTTGAACTGAAAGACTGGATTGACTCAGATTGTGTGCTCATTTTGAAGTTCCGATGTGTCCCGAAATTGCTTTAGATGCTTTAGAATTTTCCCGTAGCATTACTTTCTTAACTAAAAGGTAACTAAGTAGTTACTGCTTATACGAGCCCCATTGCAAAGTAATAATTGGCCTAGTGCCAAATATTACGAGGGTCTAATATTCGAATAAAATTAATTCAACTTTATTCGTTAGTATCACGGCTTTTATTTTTCGTGGCATCGTTGCTATCAATTCTTCATATTGATGTATAGATATGAAGTCTCAGACAGATAAATTTTTTCCTTTAGATTGCTTTTAGACCTTGTGCAGCATTTTATTCAATTTCCACAAATCTGGATTATTTAGATTCATCGTATTGTCACCTCAAATTAAGATTCAACACTCCATATTATTTCACACCACTGGTCTGCAGTCCAATGTTCATGATCTTTAGCAAATTTCAGCCTTTTATTTTTTTGGAGAGAGATAAAATCCATATCCCAATCGTTTTACGACCCTCTTGCAGGTATCGATAGATTCACCTTTGTGAATCAACTCTCTCCACTTCAAGGTAAGTTCTTTTTAATGATTTTCCTTAAAACTCGGTTTTCAGCTTCACTTGTGATTCGCAGCCGAGTAGGTTTCTTTAATATTTTTTTCCTGTTATGTTCGAAATGTCGATCTTGGTAGCGAGAAGTCCTTGGCTATTTCGTAAGCAGATTTGCCATTATTGTGGCTTCGAATAATTATTTTTCGTACTTCGTCGGTGACAGGTTTCCTGCGAGCCATATTGTTTGAAAATAAGGATAAAGTTGCATAAAACTATGGTTTTTATATGTTTGGAAAAGACATTGACGCATCATGTAACAGAATTTTTGAATTAAAACGGGTAGGATTGCGATATGTACGAACTCTTTTGCATCAATGCCTGATTAACAACAATAACATGGTGAGTTTTATTTTTAGTTCAAAACGGGCAACCTTTGCAATATATGACTGGACGAACTCTTTTACATTGGGGCTCGTAACATATTCTGCCAGTAAAAATAAAGTCTCGTCAAAATAAGTCAAAGTAGTTTTGTTTCCCCTTTTCTCCCAGATAAAGGCGTAAATATGGAGTACCTCAGTATGTCTTTTAAGTAGTTATTCTTATAGTTTGCATGCAGGTTGCATTGGTTTCTGTTTGTATGGCTTAGTAAGTGCTAAGCTATCTATATATGCAGCTAATCTACCCACATAGAAAGACGCACATGTACTTGTCTATACAGAATATTTATATACCTAGAGCACTTGCTTAGACTTACTTACTTGCTTAGGTATAAAAATATTCTGTATAGACAAGTACATGTGCGTCTTTCTATGTGGGTAGATTAGCTGCAGTACAATTTAACGAATGTAATAAAATTTTGTAGAAGCAGGTACTGTATTATATTATTATTACCCATGCATACAAAGAAAATTTTGCACTTATAATGTCTCTTATGTAAAACTATCCTCGTGAATCACCAGGGGTTTATGACTGAAAATTTAAATATATCTAATGAATTTAAAATCGTTCCATTTTATGCACCAATTTATATGTTAATGAATAAAGGGTAGAACAGTGAGTACTGCGCTGAAACCATTTCAAAAGCTTCATTTTAAAAAGTTAGGAAAAGGCTTAGATAGGGCTGGATGTGTAAAACCTTTACACGTTACAGAGATTGTGGAATACATAGTCCTTTTTATTTTAACTACCGCATATATCGGTTAAAAGAAAGATACAGCCAGTGAAGGTTACAGGGAGAATTCCAACTAAGTCGACAACGCATCAATTATCGATATTCTAAGTTATCCTAATAACACGGAAGCCAAGACGCTCAGCGCGGCAGATAAACCAAGGACCGAGGACGATAAATACCATCTGTTTGCAGTAAAGATGACCAGGTGCGCTTTATTCCTGAGGGAGACAAGTATGCAATGGATATTAAAAGTAATAGACGAGAGTCTCAGGTTTTACTACGCAGGGGAAATACTAAAATTGGAAAAGTAGGCATTAATTAAGGACATAACTTAAGAACGATGGTGCTTTTTAGAAAATGCTCCATTATACATACTAACTATACTTTAATTTTATGTCGGTTATTGTGTGTTTATTTCAATAATATATGGTATTAGAAAAAAAATATATACCTACACAACACCAAATATTAAAATCGCATAGTTGGTAAGTCCTCTATTACTAACGTGCAGTTTGTGCAAAAAGTCTACCGGCTCTCCAAGCTGCAAGATGATATTTAATTATAACAATTCTAAATAGGACAACAGCATATTATATCATTTATTTATTTAAGACTCGCCAAAGTCTTAGCCACTATATAATATAAATCAAATAATACGAGCCCCAATGCAATGTCTAATATTCGAAGTAAAGGAGACATTTCATTTTCGGCTAGCGTGATGTTCACCAGTTTGGAATGTATGAAAAAATGTGGTAAACACACTAAGCATATTTAAAAAATTATATTCCACATTATGTTCTACTTTGAAACAAAAAACAAAACATCATGTGGCCACACCGAGGTGACGTTTCCATATTCCGCCATGTTGAACCAAAATATGAAATAGAATGCTTGTACCATTGAATCTGTGGCAACTTGTTGTCTGCCTTGTCTGTGGTTAGTTCAGGTACGTTTGTCGAACTAGAGCAGACTATGGTTTTAATAATCGATGTGCACTACGAACGAGTTTCAACGTAGTAAGTTTACCGTAACCACTTACAAAAACATTGGAGGTTTCACATGATCGACAACAAAGATAATAATCGTTTTGGCAACTTGAAATAATCAGAACTTTATTTAGCGCATTATCAATTATTTGATTATACCTAAATGGAGATTTTTGCATTTGTTATATTAATGTTAAATAATGAAATCAAACGTAAAACTCCGAAGGAACTCGTAAAAAGGAAAAATAAAACATACAGCACAATAAATCTCAAATCTTGAAATATAAATACCTAAAACATTAACATGACAGATAAAGCCATGTTCGGTTTTGCGAATTTAAAATTGTTTTCCTAAGACAAAACTAAATGAAATTATACATAAAATATTGGCTTGACTTACTCGTCGTATTTATACTATAATAAGATTCTAGAAACTACCGCACAAATGCTAGCCGAGCGCCCCTTAAATATTGAAACGTCTCCTTTTAGATAAATAAATTTAACTTTATTAATTCAATAAATACACAGTGGTTTTGAACACATATTGAAGTTTATTTTCAATTTAAAAAAGTAACAAAATATTTCCCTACTTAAATAAAATATAATAAATCCTTGGAGAACCATCCACGCAATAAACTTCGTCCGTCGCATTCAACGGCGCAAAATAGTTCGTCTACCACTCAGTGGCGTCACCTTTAGCATCGATCACGGCCTTTATTCTTCGTGGCAGCGTTGGTGTAGGTCGTAGGTGACAAATCTGGACTTCTTAACGGCCACTCCATTGTAGGGTCCGATTCCGGTTAAGTCAAGCCTTGGTTGTCCTTGCAGTGTGACAGGAAGCCCCATCTTGTTGTAAGGTGTAGGCATCACGATGTTTCATGGTTGGATTCGAGGGCACTAGACTTCTTTCCAGAATATTTTGGTACTCTACTGCATTAACAGTTCCTTCTACAAAATGTACACGACCCAGACCTTGTGCTGACATGCAGCCCCATATAATTACCGATCCAGGAAACTTTACTTTTCTTTTGATACAATCGGTATGGAATGCTTCATCTTTATTTGTGATAACTTTTTTCCGTACATAACAGATCGTCACCTCAAATTTAGATTCATCACTCCATATTATTTCACGCCACTGGTCTGCGGTCTAATTTCATGAACTATAGCGAATTTCAGCCTTTTCTTTTTTGTACAGGTGTGAGTAAATGTTTCTCTTTAGCATTATAAAGTCCATAGCCCAATCTTTTTGCGACCCCTCTTGCAGGTATCGACAGATACATCTTTGTGAATCATCTCTCTCCACTTCCAGGTAAGTACTTTTATGATTTTCCTTTAAACTCAATTTTCAGCTTCGCTTGTGATTCGCGGCCGACCAGGTTTCTTCAAACATTCAACCGTGCCATTTTTCCTGTGATGTTCGATGATGGTCTGAACTGTCGATCTTTGGTAGGGGATAAGTCCTTGGCTATTTGGTAAGCAGATCTGCTATTATTGTGGCTACGAATAATTATTTTCCGTACTTCGTCGGCCATAGGTTTCCCGCGGGCCATTTTGTTTAAAAATAATGATTGCATGAAAATAAGGTTTTTATGTTTGGAAATGACACTGACGCATCATGTGACAAATTATTTCTATTTTCAAACCGAATTTTACTTAATTTTCAATTAAAACAGGTAGAATTGAGACATGGACGAACTCTTGTGCATCGATTAAGAACTAGACGAACTATTTTGATATAGTCGTAGCAAATTAAAGATATTATACATAAATACAAATTATCGAAAAAAGTTTTTCTTTAAAAGTGCCTGATTAAGATTAACAACAACAATAAGATGGAGAATTTTACCCTTTATTTTTTTCATAGGCCTGTTTTATTAAAATGAAGTTAAGTTGAAAACAGGCAACCCTTGCAATACATGACTGTTCTATATATTTGTTCATAAAAGCTCGCGGTACCTACAATAAGGCTTATAGGCTAGGGGCCCAGGCACTTATTTATAGGCAAACAACACATGCATAACTCAAACAACGCATTCAAAAATTTCGAGATGTTTAAATATAGATTAAATAAGTGAGAAAAAAAAATAAAATGATAATACTTGCGGTTCACAGAAACTAAAAATAGTTAAGCTCGAGGGTTAAAGAATATAACAAAATATAAAAACCAAAATAGGAAACCCTGGAAAAAAAACACGATGATGAAGTTATTGAGATGTATTAACTAGAAAGTTTTTTTTTTAAATAATGAAACCGAGGGCAAGTCTACCAAATCACTGCACCATAGACGTGAAAGTCTTGCTACTGGTGAATTGTAACCCAACACGTGGATGGATTAAGAAGTTACTGAGCTGAACCACTATCGCCGGATCTTCGGCATTACTCCAAACTTCTAGGAAGCGGCTTGACCCATGGAGTCAAATTCTTTACCGAAGTTAAGGTTGGAAACGGTAGGGATCGGTAGAGAAATATTTCAAAATTTTTTTTAGGTCCAATGCACTTTTCTTAGCGTAGAAAAGGCAGGCTTTTGTTTTGCGAACCACAAGATGGCGGACACCCCGCTTGGTATTTTGAACATCTTGGTAATGGGATCTAATACAATATGTCTACTATTTCATACCTTCTTAGTAAAATCTTTATTTTATCTTAAAAACTCAAATGTGTAGAATTTTACCAAAGAAATATAAAATATGCAAAAAAATTTACTTTGATTTGGCCGCGTAAAATTTTACCTCAATGTTGTGGCCTCACAGTCACTTGTATACCTACTATTTCAA
Organism: Marasmarcha lunaedactyla; assembly: GCA_923062675.1. Classification (NCBI taxonomy): domain Eukaryota; kingdom Metazoa; phylum Arthropoda; class Insecta; order Lepidoptera; family Pterophoridae; genus Marasmarcha; species Marasmarcha lunaedactyla. Next base: position 9,295,687 of record OV281343.1, on the reverse strand, counting down.
GTATTTAACAATTTAGACACGACACTGGCATTCTTCTCCATCTACCTATAATACCTACCTTTTCAAACCCGAAGTTAAGGTGTATTGATGCTATAATGATGGAGATGAAGTAAAAGAACGCATTTAACAAGTACATATGAACCATTTTACCTACGATTAAATAAAATATTTAAATTTTTTGAATTTTTTGAATAAACTAAATAACCTAAGTCAAATTAGGCAATGCTAGTAATTGATTACCGTGTTGGAATGATTTCACAGACGTGCTGCTGAAATTTTTGAACTCATAAACTACTAAGAATTTCATTTTTAAATTGTTAATTTAAAAAAAAAATTCTCTTTTGTTTGCACGATCTGCTAACTTGTGGGAAACAAGCAAGCCATTTTTGGGCTAATTTTTAAATTTAAAACTTTTGGACCAGTCAAGAATTGTCTGAACTAAAATCAAAAATATGTTTTACACTATCTGCACGATTATACCATATTACCTATATGTCATGCAAATTTTGTCTAAAGCAAGTCATTAGGCCCTCAGGCATCCCCGGTACATATTATAGTAAAAAAGATTTTAATTGGATTGTTAACTAAAAAAATCTTTGAAAAAATTACTTCACAGCTACGAGTGATTCAAAAAGAACATCTTCTACTTTTGGAAACATCACGCACTCGAGCGAGATATTTTGTAAAAAGAAGACAAGGCAATTTGCTTTGTTCCTTGCCAAAATAGTTGTATTCTAATCGTAAAAAAAGCAAAATTGGCACGTTTTTAAGATCTTTGCTGCGACTTCAGTACCTAAAACCTGCAAGCAAACCCAACAAACGAACATAAGTGATTTAATGTGACCGATGTGTTCAATGCACAAAACAGCTAAGTGCATTGTTGGTAATATTCTATGTGAAAAAATTAATTAAATGATTTCAACAAATAGAAAAATAATAAAAGCATCGAGTTTATTTCTGAATTTTACACTTAATAAAATAAATTAATCGGTGCATTTGTATTGCTATTGATTTTTATAGTGGCAGTGGGTGTGAAAGTAGATTATACTCCTCGGTTATAAGCGTGTCTTCGTCTTGGGCGGGCTTGGACTCCTTGCTATAATCATGATTCTTAATTCACTGGCTTCGCACGTGAATTAACCTACGCCTCCATTTATTTCGCTTAGGATTAAATATACCGCCCGTGGCTTAAGACACTGCTTTATAGTATAATCTACTAATTTTAGTTCTACAAATAGCGTTTCCATCGTCGATGTTATTCTGCTTACCAAACTTGTGACGCTTCAGTGCAGAGGGGCCTAAGTAAATTTTATTGTTAGTCCAAGTGTTTGTTTTTAAAACTTCAGCTGGCATGGCGTCAAAGACATTTAATTCATGGATAAGCTTCTTGTTCCATGACAGTGGACTATTATTTATTCGGATTTTCCTTATGGGCCATAAAGATCCAAGAAATTCAATAAAACACAACATTTTCTTAAGTCGTAATTATTGATACAAATTCTATATTACTATGTATGAATAAAAATTATCCAAGATTCTTAAAGTCAATAAATGGTAAAATCTTACATAAATATAATTACTTAAATCTATTGATTTATGTATAAATACGAATTAAAAAGTTCACAATTTTTCCATAATAATGGTCATACATGTCAGTGAAATTATTTAAAATGATCATGATTCGATCAATATCGCATTACTATTTCGGTTATAACTAAATTGATTTGAGTTGAGATAATTTTGTTCATTGTTGTATTGTAAATATGTCTTTATCACATATCACTGAGCACAGTTTATTCGGAGAGATGGAACACTCTCTGCTGCGGTGTGACAGCGTGCACAACGGTGGCATCACCAGATCAGGAAGAGTTTCCGTTTTCACCGTTGTCTTGAAAGTTGTTCACGTTTACTGAAAATGGTGCACCAAGTCCATACAAGTGACCACTTGAACTTTCAATGTTGTCATCAAAGAATATCTGAAATAGAAAAGTAAGAATGTTTAGATATACGGATAACTATTGCTGCAATATTTTTAAAAGGTCTAGTAGCTAAACCATACAAATTGTACACATTGTATTGGCAGCCAGAAAAATATAATAAAAGGTCGGGAAGTAAGTCTTTTCGTATTTTGTATGTAATAGTAGTATGTTGTAATTATATCTCATGTGTCGTATTGATTTTCATACTATGAAAAAGCTTACATTAATAAATATTGTTTTCCATAATTATCAATTATTTTCTGATCGATATAAGTTTAAAGAATAAATTCGATACAATATTAAATTTTATTTCGAAATATTAAACAAAACGAAACAAGCCGCAAAATAACTCGTGACGTTTATGGACATAATCCAGGGTCAAAGATAGTACAATCGTTTTGAATGTGGAATTTATGAAACCAAAGATGCCGCTCGCCTTGGTCGCCCTGTTATGGTGCACTATCCAAATATACGAGCCAGCCACATTTGGTGAGCGACAGGGACGGCCTGATGCAATTACTGCACATATTCGGCTCTAGTACATAGTCTATTCGGGTATGTTGTTTGGGTTTTGGCAGCGGTAGATATATCATGTGGATGAATGTTCGGAAAATAAGCCGGGCGTCTTTTTTCCCGAACCAATCTCTACATATATAAGATTTTGCCGCCCGAATATGTGGGTAACACTCCTTACAGATTGTTCGAACTACGAAGGCGTTCATAATCAGAAATAACGGGTTCGCCGGCCGGCTCCGTCAAGCAAGCGAAACCGATCGCCGGTCAGGCGGGCAACGAACGTGCTACGTAATATACAACGTGTTCTTTTTGATATCCCATAACTTTGAGGTTTTGTTCTTTAGTTAAAAATAATACTTTTTGCCAAAAAATATGTGGTTCAAAAATGCATAGTTTCCGAGATAACATCAAACTCAATATAGAGTTCAAAAATTATCACCCTTGTAAAATCTCTTTAATTATGCGACGTTGCCAAACTTTCACTAATGCAGTTCCACTATTACACGCTAGATGCCATTTTTGCAATAATACTCCAAATGACAACTCTGAAGCACTAAAAATAAGACTGAGATTTGGGTGAGAGTTCGACGTCCTGTCTCTGTTGACTAGTGATGGTATATCACTTCTAAAGTTATCGATTATTTCAATGGGTTAGGAAATGAAATTAAATAACCAGTACTTATTATTTTAAATGGGGAAACCAATTATAAAAAGGGATGTTTTTAAATGATTTATTTAGCGTGCAAATTTCAGTATTTTTGTTCTAATAAAATGTAAATATTTTGTTCGAATAAAGGGAAAATACAGATATTGATGTAAATACCTATACCTTATCAAAATATTTATTTAATCGAACAGAACATATATCAAAATCTTGCGCCAAAAGAAGCTAAGTCAATGTGATAAAAAAATGTAATATCTCATAACATCGAATATTTTGCGCTGTCACCATTACAAACTTGACCAGTTTCATTTTTTTAGATGTGTAACTAAAAATATGTAATTTAAAAAATTTTTACCGACTTCAAATTTGATGTTTTCAAATTTTAACTTTAAATTTGACGTCGGTTTAATTTTTTTTAAATGATTTTGTATTTCGTAATTTTTAGTTAACTAGCTAAAAGTTAAAAAAAAAATATGAAACGTGCAAATAATCATTGCAATCCGATTGGTAGTTCTCTAGATATACGCGGTCAAACAAACATACATACACTTTTGAAATTTGGGATACCGGCTAGGAAGCTTATGTACATATTTGAATATCATGCAATTCTGACAAAATTACATACATACGTATCGAACTGATAACTTCTATTTTGAAGTCGATATCTCGATCAGCCGAAAAACGTCCACTGCTGGACAAAGGCCTCCCCCAAAGTGCTCATACTGGTCTCTGGAGGATGCTGCTACCCATTCTCCGTTCTTTGAGTCCCCTTAGTCGCCTCTTACGACACCCACGGGAAGAGACGGGTGGTACTATTCTGGTGCGGCACCACACGCAATCGTTATAAAAAAGCTTTATTGTTTTTGAAATATTTTCCATAACAAACTTTCAGATATACGTTTTTTTCCCCACAATCAAAATGAGTAATATAGATAATTATTTATCGTAAAAAATGCCCTAACTGAGTAGCAAAAATACTATTGAAAAGGATTTATTGAAAAATTAGTATCATTCAATAGACGCGAGCCACTGAAGCCATACAATAAACAACAAAAATATTCCAAACGTTTAAGAACGTTGCATACAATGTACAACGCAAAACGTTGCGAACTGTACCTGTGCACAGCGCACGCAAACACACACAAGTCACAACACGGCCTAATCACGTGAAGTTCTGTGTCCGCTTCTTTTAACATAAGGGTTGTCATTGTTCAGGAAATAATTTAATCAACAGGAATTGTTTTTTAACTGTGACTATGTCAGTTTTGGTCATAGATATTTTATTTTCTTCGTAAAAATCAAACATTTAAATTCCTACCAAAACCTTGACATTTTTTGTTTTTATTAGATACAAGTAATGACACAAAAAAATCTTTATTGAATCTAATTAGTGCACAATAAGCACAACATTTTCATTCAATTTTCATGTGTATTTTTCTTTGTTTTCTTTTATCAAAAACCGACTGGAATCTTTGGCATCCTTATTTATAAAAAAGATAACGTAATTTACGTACCTGTCAGGAGTACTTATAACTTAAACTATTTATTTGAAATAAAATCATAAAATTTTAAAATTGTATGACTTTTTGATCGTCCCTTAAAAATTTACCTTCTTATTTTATTTATCATTACTATTAAATCAAAAAGCCTTCATAATTTGTTTATGACTAAAAGTGTTGACAGCCCTGGTTTGAGTAGCATCTCCAAGTTGCAATCGAAGACGATGTACGCACACAATGGTATAATGAGTAACCACTCGCAAATCCGTACGTCCTTTGAACATAGCGTCAGTAATAAAAGTTTATTACTTTTTGAAAATATTTAATTTTATTTAGAATAAGTGAACCATTAAATAAAACACTTTTTACCGGATATTATCGCGTATATTTTAGTTAATTTTAAAATTATTTCGACGTTTCGGCATCTTTGCAGTTGCCGTGGTCACGATAGACTAAGGTGTTGTTCATCTATTGCCAGTAATAAAAACTACATGATTGTCAATACATATTAACGCCATCTGTTTCTCAGTCTTCTCGCATAACGTCCCGGATTGACACAAAAGGCACTGACTGTGTCTTGAGTTTGCAGTCTAACAGTTTGCTGGTTTTTCATTTTGATGTTTTTAAGTATTGGATCCCATGTTGATGAAAGTTTCCAACCATCTTCTCTATTGAAATTTGGATGTTTTTTAATTTCAATAGTTTCTCTGATCATCCTAGGTATAAAATGTTTCTCTTTTGCTAGGATCTTCACGGTATCAAATCTTAAATAATGGTTGGGCTTGTCTATGGAATGTTCACAAACTGCAGATTTTGAGGTTCGTTTATTTTTAACATCAGAGATGTGTTCTTTAATGCGAGTTGACACATTTCGTTTGGTTTGACCGATATAAGAGAGCCCGCAGTCACAGTCGATTTTATAAACGCCTGGATCTTGTAAAGGGATGCTTGATTTTATTGGACGAAGATGCTGGCTTATCTTTGAGTGCGGCTTGTAGATAGTTTTGATTGAAGCTCGTCGAAGAATGCCTCCTATCTTGTCAGTAACACCCTTTATATAAGGCAGGAATGCTGGTCTTCGTTCAACTGTGAGTGGCTTTACGCGGTTTCTGCGACGGCGACGCGGTGTTTTTAAATCGTTATCCCGCAGCACTTTAACCAGGTGGTTGAGTTCCTCATTAATGTGTTGGGGATCGCAGATTCCATGTGCTCTCTGAAACAAAGAGTTGCCTACGGCAGATAATTGGCTCGGGTGGTGATGGGATTTCCCATTTAGATATCGGTCAGTGTGGGTGGGTTTCCTATAAACAGTATGGCTAAGTGTACCATCAGGATTTCTTTGTATTAAGACATCTAAGAAAGCTAATTTGTTCTCCTGCTCTAATTCCATAGTGAATTTAATTTTAGAATTAAGGGAATTGAGGTGATTTAGGAATGCAGTCACTTCATGCTTAGGTAATATAGTGTAGGTGTCGTCAACGTACCTCTTGTATATCTTCGGCACAACAGGTGCCATTCGGAGCGCTTGCTCCTCGAAGTTCTCCATGTAAATGTCAGCTACAACAGGTGACACCGGAGACCCCATGGCAACACCATCAATTTGAATGTAGTAATTGTTATTCCACATGAAGTAGCCAGATGTTAAACATAGCTCTAATAGTTCTGCATATTCCTCGGGCAAGTTTGACTCACTTAGCTTCCTTTTTACTATATCAATGCAGTCTCTAACAGGTAGTGAGGTGAATAGAGACGACACATCAAAGCTAACCATAGTTTCATTGTTAGTTAACTTGAGATTTTTAAGGTCACTAACAAAATGGTAAGAATCCTTTACATATGCACTTGTCTTTCCTCGCAGTTGTGAGAGCACAATTGCTAAGTGCTGGGCCAGCATGTAAATTGGTATGTCTAGCTCGCTCACAATAGGTCTCAAAGGTACTTTAGCTTTGTGTATTTTTGGTAATTCATACAATTTTGGTGGTTTTGCACTTGCTGGTGTTAACTTTTTCACATCTAAATGTAACAAATCTTTGTGTTTTTGTATTAAAGTGGATGTTTTCTTCATAATCCTGTTGGTGGGGTCGTAATTCACCATTTTGTATGTTTTTTCATCCGCTAACAACTCCAAGATTTTTTCGTTATATTCAGATGTATCCATCACTACGGTAGCATTTCTCGTCGAAATAATTTTAAAATTAACTAAAATATACGCGATAATATCCGGTAAAAAGTGTTTTATTTAAAGTTTGTATCGTGAAAACTTAAGAAAAGATTTAAGTGAACCATGTTTACGCTGCCTGACATGGTTTTTCTTTATCACTTGTTTCTTGACCTTCGTCCTGCTTACAAGTGTCTGCGCTGTGCTAGAGCTGTTACTATTTCGTTGATCTTTGTTGTTAATTTGTATTGTTAATTTTTTTGTTGATTTGTTTTGTCTTAAACTCTACGGTGTAAATCATAAGTAACCATGCCACGGCACACATATCCTCCTGAACATCTAGCGGATATGCATTTTGTGTATGGATACTGTAATGGAAATTCCATGGCAGCTGTGAGAGAATATCGGCGTCGACTTCCAAATCGTACTGTTCCGGATAATCAAACATTCATCAACGTGAGTCTTAAAACATATTTTTTTATTTACAGTCACTATCATTATGGACCCCTTCACTTAAACTAGTTTAAGTAAAAAAGCTAGTTTATAATCCGTTCTCAATAAGTGCCCTTCCAGTGAAAGTTTTTTAATAATTTTATTACAATTAATTATAGTGAATTTTACACAAAGCTGCAGTTAAATCATCAGAAATACCCTGTTGCTAAAATTTAATTAATCATAATCAGTATTGTCGTGTTTGTATGTAGATTTTTTTAACTTTTACTCAGTAAAACTATTTTATATATTACAGATACATAGAAGATTTCGCGAAAACGGATTGAGATTATCTAGTCACGAAAGAGTCGTTGCTTTAACTATGCAACAAGAAACTGCTATTATGAATTTAATAGTAGAAGACCCCACATTATCAACCAGACGTGTGGGGCGAATAGTAGGAGTCTCACATAAATTGGTGTGGAGTCTATGGAAAAGATATGGGCTCCACCCTTACCATTATAGGAAATCGCAAGGTTTGTTACAAGCAGACAATTTTTCAAGAATTATCTTTTGTCAAAGATTTAGTGAATTTTTAATACGGGATCCACAATTTATCATTAAAATTGTATGGATGGATGAAGCACAATTTACGCGAGCTGGAGTTTTTAATTCAAAAAATCAACATCAGTGAAAGACAGAAAATCCAAAGGCGGTGTGGGAAACATCTTATCAACATGAGTTTTCAATCAACATGTGGGCGGGAATTCTAAATAATAAACTTGTAGGGTATTAGAAATCCCGCATCGCCTTAATTCTCATAATTACCTAGAATTCTTGCGGAGTATTTTAAATATGGACTTTTTTGAGGATATTGATCTTTTTACTATTCAAAATATGTGGATTCAACACGATGGTGTGCCGGCCCATTATGGAGTACAGGTACGTGAGTACCTCAATGAAGAATACTCGAATCGGTGGATTGGTCGGGGAAGCCCGATTTTAGCGTGGCCGGCGCGGTCACCTGATCTAACCCCCTTAGATTTTTAAGTGTGGGGTACACTAAAGAGTAAAGTATATTCAGTTAAAATTGTGTCCAGAGACCATTTACTCCAAAGGATTGAAGAAGCAGCAAATGAGATGCGCCAAGTAACAGTTAATTTAATTAGACAAATACGTAATAGAACAAATGTATGCATAGAGCTCAGTGGTGGATTTATTGAAAACGAGTTAAATTAAAAATACTTTTATTAACAAACTTGTTTTATTTACTTAACATACTTTAATAACCCTTACTTGGGTCCTAATAATTTTTTTGGTAATATACGGTTTTTTCTTTTTGAAATCAAACAATACTGAAACAATAGCGACAATTTTCTTTCTTCTTCTTATAAAAAGATTTACTAATTAACTCCATTTAAAGTTAATAAAATTGCATCTTATGAAATCTATTTACGATGAGGTCATTACGAATACAAAAGAATGTAATTTTACTAAACGATTGAATCGGTTTTGTCCATGGCACAAAAAAACTATTCAGACATTAGTTGAATAATACCTCTAGGCACCTCCATGCCAACGTGTACCTCACCGTTACTTACCCAAAGATTCAATATTTGCTTTCTGTTGTATTCCTAATAACCTCACAATAAATAGCTATCATTAAAAAAATTGCAAGTTTAATCATTAATTATGAACGAATTACTATGAAAACGAAATAAATTGTTCAGCGTGTCTAGCGCGAGTTTTTCTTTGAGAATTTTTTCGAGAATTTAACTGAATGATTGTGTAAACTTAAATTGTATGAAAATATCAGTACATTAAAATGTGCCGGTATATTAGATTAAGAAAAACTTGTATAACATGCGCATGCGCAGTGCGAGTTTTTCTTACTTTTGACAATATTTCATAATAACTTTAAAACTATTGACAAAAGCATAACAGTTGACTTCTTTCGTACGAATTATAACAATATTTAGTTAATAAGTCCTATAATGTATGCCTAGAATATCATTTTAATTGTCAGCTGCTGAATTTAATGAGTAAAACACATAAATTTATTCACAAAATATTATTATGGGAAAAAATTATCCGAAACAGTAACCGCGTTAGTTGATTTTAAAATCTAGTTATTTAGAGACCTTAAAGAGTTACTTAAATAATCTAGTGTTTAGTATTCATTTTAATAATATGTTAAACATCAGATTTTTTGCTAACGGTACAATGACTTAACGCTAGTCTTACTTTGATTGATAAAATATTGTTTAAGATTTTCATTCATGTTTTCTGAGGGATAAAAAATGCGACGTTGTCATACTTCGCATAAAGGTGTTTTACATAAGATGTTGTGACTTAATTGAATTATTTTGTATGAAAAATAAAAACAAAGCAAAAATTAAAATTGAAAAATTATTCACATGTTATTTGATTCTATTACATGGTCCCATTAATACCCTAGAGTTATGGGAAATCAAAAGGAACACGTTGTATACGGATATATACATAATATACAGGGTGAATCTTTATAATGTGCACATATTAAAATTGAAGAAACTAGACCGAATTTTATGGTAAGACAAGAATAAAAAAAAGACAAAAATATTTTGTAGGAGTTATGATGTTTTTAAAATTTTTATTCGGGGAATTTGAAGCTATGTAAATAAATTGTAAAAAAATTGTAAAAAAGTATCCCAACCGCTGGATTGGCCGCCAAGGACATGTCGCATGGCCGGCGCGTTCACCAGATATGACGCCACTAGATTATTTTTTATAGGGGACCGATGAAACAACGCGTGTACAGTTCCCCCATCAATACTGAGGCTGATCTACTGGACAGAGTAAATAATTGTGCCGCTGAAATTAGGCAAGACCCCGAAATGGTGAGAAGGACCACTCAGAACATTTTATTACGTGCGACGTTGTGTTTGCAACAAAGGGGCGGCCATTTCGAAAACTTATTACATTAATATTTTCTTTTGTATTTCTTTACAATGAATAAATGCTTTGATTTTCATAAAATCTCTTTTTTTTATCACAGTCGAACAATACATAAAAGATGATCTCTACCTGAGTTATGATTCATGCGGCCGCGAAAGACCCGTAATGAGCGTTTTTGTTTAACCGCCTGCAGCAAATGTTATGTTTGAGCTAGAAGAATGTTTTTTTTAGTATTCGAAAGTTAATACGATGTAAAACTAGATGAAATAATAATAAAATAATAAAAATATGAGATTTTTTTGAGTAAATCGTCGATTTCCTGAAAATTACCAGAAAAAAATGTTTATTTTTCATGTGAAGATAAATTTTATGGGTACTTTTTGTTTATAAATCAGTATTGCCATTGCTTTCCTGTCATTTTAGTTTTTATTTGAACACGATAGGCTATTTAGTTCAAAAGTTATAGCAATTTATTTACATAGCTTCAAATTCCCCGAATAAAAAATTAAAAACATTATTACACTTACAAAATTTTTTTTTTTTTAAATTCTTTTCTTACAATAAAATTCGGTCTTGTTTCCTCCATTTTAATATGTGCACATTATAGAGATTCACCCTGTATTTTGACCATCGATCATCAAGCTGTAAATCCTTGCACTTAATAAATTCCTTTGAAAATTAACTATCACTGAACTATCAGAAAATATTTTGAGTCGTATTGTATTATAAAAAAAAATATTTTATGTATACATCATATACTTACAATATCAGTATATAATGTGATTTTTATGCCATAATTAAGAGAGAGCAGTGCTTCCTGATAAAGATTTCCCTAATGCATCAAGGAGGTTTCTGGCACTGTTTTTATAATAACTTGTTTTAAAGCAATAAACAGTTTTCATTTTTTATTACAAATTTTGAATTTAAAAGAGTAAGGCAGCCCTGACTCAGCACCTTCAGAATGTCACTTGTTTAGATTTTCTCATTCTGTAGGCAATGTTAGGTTGGCATCAAGAGAAGACAGCAACATCATTATGTCAGTAAATACAATATGGCAACCAGTTATTAACAAAATAGTTTATATATTATAACTTTAATTTGTATGTAAAATACAAATACATCTGAGTTGCCTATAAAACTTTATCACACATAATCAATGCAAATTTTAAATATTTTTATTGAGTTGCAGGATGTTTTTATTGAATTAAACTTCATTTGAAAGTATACAATTTGAAAAATTGAAAAATAATGCTGGCTATATAGCAGTCACTAAGTAACCAGTCAATTTCAAGAAAATTATGTACCATATAAATTGAAATCAGCATTTCATTGAGCACCAATGTCAATTATAGCCACTTGCAATCTAAACATGCCAATAACTTTGCTTACTTACACCTAGCACCACTCTTTTCACTATCTGATAACATACCTCTTTAATCTTAAAGAAAGCCATCCCTGTTAGATGAGAGTCTGAGCCTGCCTGATGCTGCGGTCCAACACGTCTCAACTCCAACTGATCAGCCACCTCTTGTAATCCACCTTTTAGGTTCTTACACAGCTTCATTAGGTACTGGAACAATAATTATTTTATTTAGAGGTGGTTGGTTACGCTGACTGATATTATTTCTCGACCAAGTGAACTAATCGAACGGGTGGAATGTGGCTTCTTCTTTCAATGACTTACTTCCTATAAACTAGCACTGCGAAAGAAGTGCTGTTCAATACTTAACAAATTAAGTCAGCTAATTAAATACTGCTAAAATAATATATCCGAAATTAACGTCGTCACATTTGACAGTCAAAATGTTTGTGCCAGTCAGTAAATCTCATAAGCATATACAAACAGACAAAAGGGTAAAAAGAGTGTCCCAGACACATATGGGTTACCTATATACTATGTAGGAAATACCTACTAGTAAAAAATATGGTAAAACAACCAATTGTGTATCTCCTCTAAGATTCGTACTTGGGACCTGTTGAAGTAAAATGTATAAGGCCAAACCGAACGTTATGACAGATCATTTTTGGTTCGCACAGCCAAAATTTGAAATGAGCAGCATGCGTCTGTTTTTCCTAAAATGTATAACCCTGGAACCCTCAGGAGTTGATGTATACTAAGTATAGGCATCTGTTAACAGTGTGTGTTACATCCTAGTCCAAAACGGAAATGTACATCATAAAATAACGCTATAAATGTGTGAGTAAGTTTGCTTGTTTGTGACGTTTTCACACCTTAATTAATTAACATTAATTAACTGATCACATGCACTTAACAAACATTTTCTCATGAAAATGCAGAAAAGAAAATAACAAAAAACTTGCCTGCACTTCAACTATAAAGAGTAAAATGAAACTATTGGACTAAATAAGAAATTTCCTTCACCATTACAACCAAACAATACCCCAAAGTAATAAGCTATATTTTATTCCGATAATCCCACGGGTTCAGAGTTACACAAGTGAATCTATGCAAGGATCTCTATTAGTTAATAAAGAAGTCAACTTACTTTAACATCATATACTGTTGGGAAATACAAGCGTAGACTTTCAAAGAAATCATTCTCGTCTTGCGGTAGGTTCTGGTCGGTCAAGAGCTTGAGAAGGTAACCAAAGTCATAGCCGGAATGGAAGCTTAACCATTTTATGTTGTCCATGAGAACTAGGCCTGAAATAGGATATAAAATTGTAAGTTAGTACGTTTTAATTTATCTTTAATACCACATAAGGCTATTTAGTATGTAAAAACTAATAAAATATAAAAATATCAAAGTAAGAATTGCTATATTTGTTATACAAACTGTTTAACAAAACAGTTTGTATAACAGAATTCTGAACTTTGAAATAAATTAACTAATTTTAATACTTCTTTGACTGTTATAAAATTATGGTATTCAGACGTAAGTTTACCATGGTATAGGTAGTTCAAGTCATTTGTGCGCGTGCATCCAATATGTGCGTTAAGATTGTATGTATACAGCAAATGTGTGTGCGTGACAAAAATGTACTGATGGTACACGCACACCAAAGCGACGAGAACACGGTTTGACAAGATGACGGCTGCCGCGTCACTGCAACGCAAAGTTAAGTTGCATATATATACAAGCACACCTGTTGAACTACCTTAACTTGTTATATATATATACTTAAAAAATTTATACAATTATGAGATACATAACTTTAGTGAAGAATTGTGCAAAAACACTAGTAAAACCATTGACGATTTATTTATTTATTTCACAAACCTTTATCGGATTTTTCCCAGTTTATGGAAATTTACAAAGATATTACCTATTCATAAAAAAGGAAACAAAAAGAATGTGTCAAATTATAGGCCTATAAGCATTTGAAGCACCATTTCAATAATATTCAGAAAGTCTAGTTTATTCATATTTAAATAACCATTTGTTGCATGTACTTAGTCCTAGACAATATGGTTTAACTAAAATGACCTATTTTTCATACTTTCACACTCTCGAATCTTTCTTGGTATTGTAATAATTTATCCTATTCATTTCATAATAAGTTCATGGTGGATGCCATATATACAGATTTTGCTAAAGCGTTAGACTGTGTTAACCACAGTATCTTTCTGGGCAAACTGCATCGCTCAGATATAAATGGCACTTTGCTTCGATGGCTGGAGTCATATATTTCCAACCTTACACAGCTTGTAAGCATATATGGCTACGATTCTGTACCATTCGTGGCTGAGTCAGGGGTTCTAACCTAGGACCTCTCTTATTCATGTATTTTGTCGAAAGAATTTTGTCTAACCTATGCTGATAATATAAAAACTTTTAAAGTTATCAAAACTATTAATGATTGCCCACTTTTACAAAGTGATTTAAGACTGATAGATGACTGATGTGAACTGTATAGCGCTTTGTGCGGAGAAGTGACAAGTATATTTATAAATATATTTAAATTCCCATATAAAATTCAAGCTATACAAAGTAAGTAATATTAGAGATCTAGAAGTTACGTTTGACAGAGAATTAACGTTTCGTTCTCATTTTGACAACATTGTCAAAAAAGCAAACAAAATGCTGGGATTCATTATTAGGACAGCAAAACCATTCAAAGCTTGAAAATTCTGTTCACTTCACTCGTGCGCAGATATTAGAGTACTGCAGATCTATTTGGGATCCTATATACATTGTGCATAGATACCGGATTGAATCTGTTCAAATTAAATTTATCCGATATCTTTGTAATAAAACAAAACAAAGAAATACTCTCAAAAACTATAATGACAGATTAAAACATTTCCACCTTGTGTCTTTACACTAACGTAGGTTTATCGGATCTTTGACACTCTGTATAAAATTGTAAGTAATCGTTCAGATGGAAATAAATTCATAAATTTTCATTTAAATTTCGATGTAAGTCTGTAAAGCACCAAGTTTTATTTGATATACCAATGGCAAATAATAATATTTCATACAATAGTCCTATCCACAGAATGTGCAGACTATATAAAAACACAAATAGAGATACTGATTTGTTTAATGATCCATTGAATAGTTTTAAATGCAAAATATTCAGCATAATTGTTGTGTAACTTAATCCTTTTTTAATTTTCCCTTGTGCATAATTATAATTGAATTGTAAACTACACAAATAATTTTAAAATGTTTTACTTCATTTTAATTTTATATGTTTGCAATTTGTTATTAAGCCTTTTAGATAAACTAAATACATGATAGCCGTCCCTCTTGTATATTATGTTATACCCTGTATAATAGGTGGAAGAGTATCATTATATCAATCAGATATAAAAACGAGATAAATTTATAAACTGTATTTTATATGGTAACTACAAGATGGCAATAAGTTATCGAACAAAATGGTTTACAATATTTATAATTTTTCATAAGCAGTGATAATTTTCTTCAATAATGGTTTAGTTTTATTACAAAAATGAACTCAACGTGGTTCATTGAGTTTATGTTAGCTTATATAGTAGCAAAAAAAAAAAGATTTAATACAGCCAAACTTTTAAAAATAGGTTGATACTGCCTTGTCGTAAATACTTAAATGCTGTTCTTTGAATTTACCCGTTATCGACCATGGCAAGTGGCATTTTTGACACTAAAATTTCCGGATTCAAAACACTTAAACCGACTTTGTGATATACTTATTCACATTACATTCTTTCCATAAACATCAACATTTTTGTCGCTTTTTTTTAAAACTAACTGTTTTATTGGATGAAATCAGCCATAAACAAACAATAAAACTATAGTTATTTTTTTGGGTACACTACATAAATCCGAAAAACTTAATTCCGAATTTTATAACACCGAATGATTAATTCCGAAAATGAAAAATCCGTGTTTCACAATTCCGAAATTTTCTTCTTCGAAAATAAAAAATTCCAAACGTTTATAATTACGAAAATCAATATGCCGAATTTGAAAATACCGAACCATAAAAAATCCGAATTAACAATAATCCGAAATATCATAAATACGAATCCCGAATGTCAAAATTCCGAATAATATTAGTCGCAATAACAAACGCCTTGTAAAACTGCATGAGCACATCAACTTATACGTTTGAGCATTCAAGTAGTCAGCTGGAAATGAGAAAGTTTATTTAGTTTTTTGTACAGAGTTATTTCTTGAGTATATAGGTTATGTACTGAAATGGAAATCCCTTTTTGGGGCTTCGCCGGCCGCTGCCGCGGCACGCTCGCTGAACTCGCTCGGCTCGCACTGCGTTATCTACATACAAACTAACTGCTCCTCCTCGCTTCGCTTGTCGTCACGCCTAATTTGTATGATGTCAAAATGTGCCTTATTAATTTGAATTTGTGTAACAGGAGATTTAGATTATTATTTTTTAAATATACCCGTTTTAGGGTGTTACCACACCAATCGATCGACCGTTGATCGACGGTTTCTACCACACTAAAACAGAGCAGTCGACGTCGCAGTAGTCGTGATGGCCTATAATTGTCTGACGCCACCTCTCGAGTTGGTAATTTAGTAGTAAAATAATCCCATGCACTTATAAATTTATATGAATGTATGTGTAGTCTGCCAACCCGCAGTAGGCGTGATGGCCTACAATTGTCTGACACCACCCCTGAGTTGGTAATAGTAGTAAAATAATCCCATGCACCTATACAAATTATATGAAGGTATGTGTAGTCCGCCAACCCGCAGTTAGGCGTGATGGCCTACAATTGTCTGACACCACCCCTTAATTGGGAGAGGCTGATATCCCTTCAGTGATTATTAAGGGTATTACCACACTAATCGATCGTCCGTCGATTGACGTCAACGGGTCGACGTAACACCCTTCGATACAAAATTTGAATTTTCATTGAAATTTCAACAAGCATTGAATTTTCGGAAAATTTAAATTCCGAATATTTCGGACTAGTAAGACAGCGGGTTTTTAATAATCGGAATTAAGACTCTTCGCGATTGTGAAATTCGGAATTTTAAAAATCGAAATATTTTAAATTCAGAATTACATAATTCGGGAATTTTTGGGAGTTCCCTATTTTTTTACTTTATTTTAAACAAAGATTTAATTATAAAATATTACATACAAAACACGTAATGACTTTTTCCCTGATGGACAAACTGAGAACCATCAAATTTTTTAAGTTATTTAGTAATAAGTTCTATGTTTATTGATTAGTATTTAATGCTATTAAATGCTGAACAAATTTTGTAGAAAGCTAAATTATCAAGCAACAATGGTATTATTTTGTCACAAACACCATGTTTTCATTGTATAAATCCCGACACAAAAAGAGGAGTATTATAAGTTTGACTTGTGCATCTGTGTCTATGTCTTTAAATCCCCCATAAAAATAAATACATTATGATTGTTTTTTGTTCAAAATCAAATGAATCAATAGTGTTCTTAGCCAGGTTTGAAGAAAATCAATTCAGTCACAGTCTTTGTGCCATCATTGGGTGACTTTATAAATAGTGTAAAAATAACTTAATAAAATTTGACTAAAATAACGTATAATTGAATTGTAATGATCTCAATTTGACATACATTTGTAATAATAACAATAATAATGAAACTGCATGGACCCAAAGTAAGCAGAGCTTTTGTTATGGATGACCATACAGCGAACTGGGGGTAACCCAAAATAAACAATACATATATAAATAAAAACATCTCAAAAATCTGTATTCATCACATTAATGAGTGACCAGGACTGGAACCTACACTACTCGAAACTACACCACTCTGCTATCTAATTTGTATCATGATATATCACTGACTTCATGTTATTGTACAAATGCTGCTTACCTTTTTTTCAATGAAATATATGTTATAAAATTATTAACCTGAAGTCATTAGAAGTTCAGCAAACTCCAGAGGTTCAATACCATCTTCTTCATGTTTCCTAAACTGTAGTCCCGAGTTTTGCAGTAAATCAATGGAGTCTTGGGCATACATATCTTCTCTGGAAATATAAATTGAATTATCACACAAACATATAACTTAAAGTTTCTGCTATAACATTTTTAGTTAAATTTAACTTAAATATAACAAAAAGATTGGGTATTATGTATAGGTACTTATAATTGTATCAGTTAGGACATGTTTAGTGATAATATCACAACTAAATGAAGTAAAGATATCAACTAGAGAACATTGTGTTTTTGAATAAGGTATCAGATATAAGTTATAACAATTAAAAGTTACATCACAGTAATCATCATTATAAAGAATACACATAATCATCAATATTACATATGAAAATAATATGTCTGCTAGTCTTTCACACAACATTAAACACAAAGCACATTTTTTCCTAAAATTGTTATTATTTTATAAGTATATTTACGATTTTAGTTTAATTAAAGTCTAGCATACATATAGTGCTCAATGATATTTGGTTTATGTAACAGCAAATAAGTAAATTTTTATCTACACTTTTAGCCAAATGTTAAAAATACATCATACTTTTAATGATAATATGCCTTGAACAAACACTTACTGCAGGTTGAATTTAAAGTTGAACTGCCATGTAGTATAGCCTGGGGGAGTTTTGCCATTTTCATCCATGAATGTCAAACCAAGTTGAATGATTCGTAACAGATCAACATTGCATCTGAAAGTATTAATATGGATACAATTGGGTATATGACAATTTTTTTTTATTTCATATTTAAATAGTTTATCAACAGTAAATAAATATTGCAAAAGTAACAGTATGTTTACAATCAATAGTTTTCTAGATACAGTGATGTGTTCGAGGAGCCGCTGCAAGTCGCCAAAAAACGCTCCATACAAAACGGTACTGAGCTGTGACGTCACGACTTGTGAATCATACTAAAATTGTATGGGCGTTTGGATAAAATATATAATAGCTACATAGATAATGCGTTTACATGCATACTGTCATAGTAAAAATTGTTATATTCAATGTCAGTAAGCTAATGATTTTTACAAATTTAACATATACTATAATAAGTTTTTGCTTCTTTTTTTAAGTTTTCAAATCTATATAATTTCGATATTAAATTCAAAACTATATTTTTCAAAACATTGTACCTGTCAAAATAACAAATATTTTATAAATAAATTATAAAAACTTGCATTTTTAAATGGTGTCATCTACCCAATTATGATTATTAGAAGCTTATATGAAAACAAGCAAAGTGATATGCGAGTGTTTTTTACCTTAATAACTGATACTGATAATCAGCAGTTGATCTAAATTCTCCAATGGGCCGAGCTACAACACCTGGGAATTCTGTGTCCATGGCAACCCAGTGGTACTTTTGAACAACCTATGGTAAACATTTATTATTTAGGAATTAGTACACTCAGGGATTTAACAATATCTTCAAATGAAACAGATATTTAAATATTATGTTACAGATGCTTTGGATTTAGCAACACTAAAGTTGTACTAACCTGCCTTATGATTGCAAATTCTTCATGTAGATTGTGATTCCAAACGTCTTTGATGCCACAATCTCCATTGGTTGGCAATTGTGATAAAGCTCCGAAACTCGCTGCAGGCATCTGTAAAAACAATACGCGTTACACCCTATCCAGCTGACAACACAACACTGTTTCGTTACCAGCGATATTTACTTTGTATCGGTTTTCTGCTTCCAGATAGGAAGAATCGTCAGCCTTTTTAGACGCCGTGATTTTAAGTTACTTTTTTTCGTCGTAAATGAATTATTGTTAGCTATGCAAAATAAAATGTTAATCGCGGTTAAGTTACTTTAACTAACACCAACGAGTTACGGGTTTTGCTTTTTTGCTAAAATGAACACATTAAGCAGCATAGCTTCATTTGTTGTTAATGCACAAAACACAACGACTAAATTTCAAGTGGTAAAAACGATTTACAACGAGAAACAACAAAAAATATGTACTCAGTTACAAACGAACGAAATGCAAGCGAAACTGATTTGTTGACGTTGTCAACACTAACACCGTTGGTTGATTCAATTGACAACGTCAAAAATATTTCTAAGTCAAAAATTATTTCGTTCCTAAACTATTGCAAGGTATTATGCGTAGCATCACTAATTCATTTGTGATGGTATCTATGCAACGAAAAGTTCAGTCGTAAGAGTTCATACGTTAATTGTGTATGATTTATTTCAATGCCACTAAGGGCAAGGGCAAAAATACTGTGAGCGGAAAGATGGAGGCACAAACTAATAAGTGAAGCTACGCATCATTAAAACATTGAAACATAACCTATTTACCATATTGATTGAACATAGTGTTTCATCATTCACATTGCAGTGACATATGACAATTGTTCGCTCGAAAAGTAGCCACGGAGCTGTTATAATCAAAAAGTATAGCAAAAATAAATCAAAAATAAATTTCCTAGTTTGTTTTGTACGAAGACTACCTGCTATGGATGGAGGTTTGCATGATGTATTGATAACCATCGTAAACGCGCTCAGAGGCACTCGGAACGGCTGTATGAGCGCTCTGAACGATATAATCGGCATTCGGAACGCACCAACACAATTTAAAGTCAAAAAATAAAATCATTCATTCAAAATGCGTCTCGTTCTCTATCGCTTACACCGTCATTTGTTAAATATCTGTAGTGTGAAGTTAGTTAATATGCTTCAACTGTCATATTTTAAAGGGATCGTGATATGTGTAGAAGCACACAATTATATATAAAAATACACAATTAGCCAACTATCCTGACCCTGATGAGATCTGCAGTAATTTCTCACTGTAATGAAAACAACTAATAAACTTTAATTAAAAAGTTTGGGACAGGTAGGGAATGTCACACCACCATGCAACAAGTATTACGTACCTACCTATGAAAGAAATATATTTCAACTTTTAGGTTTGGTTTGCGCGTCATCTATTAAATATTCCACGAAACTTTAAATGAAAATGAATTATAATGGAACATTTCTCGAGCGTTAATATTATGACAACGCCATCAATTAAATATTTAATGTACATTTTCAAAGCTGTTTGAACTTACTTGTTATGTTTGGTTCATGCTTTACTGACAGGTTGATGACGTTTTCTATATTTGTTTTAACGGGAGTTTTAATAGATGGAGCTAGCAACGTATCTTGTTGGCCTTACCTTAGGCAATAAAATTAAGAAAATTTAAAATATTTTGAGAATAGGTAGGTAGTATTAACACTAAACTCATTAAATGATCCTTTACCTACATGCCTGAATATGAAAACTTATTAAAGGCTTAAAGTTACTCACCTAGGTACCTATATGTATACCTACATGTGGGCGGACCAGGTACTTACTCATTCCCCGAGCATAATTTATCGAAAATATTTATTAGTGGGTTGTGACTGAATAGTAACTTCGTCTTAATTGTCAACAGTTTTTCAAATTCAACTTATAAGCGACTCGGGTGAAGCTTGAAGTTTATGGTATGCACATATTATTATCATGCCATATTATATTCAACCAAAATACCATAAGTATGTATTATCTTTTAAGAGCCTACCTTTTGATACCGATAAATTACATTTTGCACTCGTAATCGTGACATGAGAGCAAAGAGGAAAGAGATAATCTGATTTGAATCTTCAAATCAAATATTACCTAATTAAAAGAAAATTACCAAAAATCCTTTTAAAGAACTATTGAGCATTTGATATCCCATCTTTCTTCAGTGTAAAAGTAAGTGTGTACTAGTGTAGTGTAAAAAGTAGTGTAAAAGTTAACTTGTAACGCCATCAGAAACCAGAGCAAAATGTAAAAAATTTTTGACCACAGATTTATCAAGTTTGTGTAATGTTTTAGTTCTTAAGAACCGATCGTTTTAGAACAAATATTTAAAGAGACGCAGGACTATACTACTATTATAATTTATAAAATCAAAGTCCTACATGATACTATCTCATCACTGCCCAGCGAAAACTTCGCTGAAATTTTGATCGTCTTCGCGATGTCACAAGGTATATAAACGAAGGATACTTCCAATCATATGGAAATGCAATGGTGTATTACGACGGAAACAGAAAACTGTGCACTCGTGGGTAAACTGTAGTATTTTATCGTTTTTTAGTAGGATTATAGAATAATAGTCTGTGCCTTTTATTTAAAAAAAATACCAAATCCATGATAGGCATACGTTTTTTTTGGGTTTTCATGGCAGTACTGTAATTATAAGTACACCTAGTGGTTGTTTAAACCATCATACCAAATGGCTATAAATTTATATTAAATATTAAACAATATATTACTCCAGCAAGGCTTATTTGATGCAAAGAAGTGCATATGTATATGTCAGTGTTGATCAATCTGATGCTCATAAATTTCTCACCAACCCTTATAATTTCAAGGGCCCAACTCTCTTTTAAATCTCTCCAAAAAAATCCAAGCTATAACCTTGTTATAAAAAAAATAACCAAGTGTATCTAGTATCTATCCACGTATAAACAGTGAAAACCATATCAAGAAGGTAGGTGTCGCGTCCAACCTCTTTATTAAAACCTCTGCTACATAAATAATTTAAAAATAACGTCATTAAAACAATCATCCAAACTTGAGCGGGTCGGTCAATTCAAATTGCATCTGTGATATTCAAAATATCAAGCATAGGTGCCCATACCTACCTGACCATTACAAAGCGATCGAACGTATAATTTATCAAATTGTCAAAATTAAAGAAAAAAAAGCTATTCGAAAACTTCGGTAGCACGCGACACGCAAGCGTCTATTCGAAATTCGAACAAAAAATGAAACATAACGTCGAATAATAAAAATCTCTACCGCAACGGGCGCGGTCAGAATCAAATAACTATTAATTTTAGTAATGGGTTTAACCTGCGAGACGTGGACCCAATATTATAAGAAAAAAATCACAAAAAGTGACCACCACAAATACGGCATATTAGCAGGTAATTTGGTCAAGTTTTTTCATACTTTAACTATACGGTTAATAAACGTAATAAATGTTTTGTCTGCCTAATTTTTGCGGTCTGATTCGGTGAATCTCAAAGGCAAATTAATTGAATGGTATAGAGAATTTTCGTTTCCTAATTGAGTACCTACATTTGATAATTTATAGCAGAATGGCTTACGGTCAATTGAAGACTGACTTAATTATAATATCGTTAATCATAGTTTAGATTGCTTACTTCAAAATATAATCAGATCACTGCCAGTTTATAATTAATTATGCATAACAGAAGCATACTTGTACGTTCAACACTTTCAAATTATCAATAATTATTTAATAATCACTTTCATTGTCATGTAATCCTTTAGCGCCGGCTTTTTGATCTGACATACTGGATTCGATTCCGTAACTCCAATTGCACCAATAAATGTAAATTACTTATTTCTTATATACTATCGAATAAATATACACCGTATACACCCTAATAACCTACGTATTTCTGACGCTACTACGAGTAAATAACGTTATATCAACATAGGCCAAATTAAAGTTTAGCACTTTCTTGTGAACGAATCTTTATTTGAGAGAGTGAGTAAGAGAAACCAATCCCTACTCAAGACACAGGGTAAGCTAAAAACACTTCAAGAATCAGTCCGGCACACTGAGGGTGGTTACACTTGAGATTTTTTTTAAATCTAAATTAAAGATACTGAATATCTCGGCAAGTATGCGTTACTTCATGTCATAGCACTTGATGTACTTTAATTAGGCTCTAGAATCGATGGTTAAAATCGGTCGGGTTATAAGTCCCACTATGTATGATAAGCCTGTTATGGCGGTGAAGAAAACCCACACAATACAAAAGTATGTTTCAAGCCTGCCAACCCGCAGTTGACAAGCTGGTGGACTATAAATGACCGCACACCACCCCTGTACTTTGATGACGATAATTATGAAATATTAACAAGAGAACTTCGTATGTGTGGCGAGTTTGGTCTTTTCTCTCGTTAGTAATTATATTTTTCTATTAGATTGAATACAGAACTAAATCCCTTAGTCAGTTTCAATTTTAACTGATAATAAACTACTTCATAGCGAAAATATGTGTACAAAATTAAATTAAAAAGACTGAAGCAAAATATAGATAAGTAGGTGCACTTACATAGCAAAACTGTAAATAAGAATCCTTTCATATCATTTTAATCCAAGTACTGGTAAGATTCCGCGTGAAAGCGGAGTGGCCCTGCCTTATGCACCGCAGGTCCCAGGTTCGAGTCCTGGTCGGGCATTCATTTGTGTGATTAACACAGATGTTTGTTCTCGAGTCATTGTTGTTCATAATTACGTAAATATGAATGTTTATTATGGCTTCCCCTTCAGTTTGCTGTATGGTAATCGATAACACAAGCTCTGCATACTTTGGGGCCGTACAGTTGGTGTGTTTGTCTGGGAATTTGTTTTATTTACTTATTATCCTTAAGAGTGACAATTTACTAGGTCAGACAAATGCCTACCAAAACATATGTCAGTTTCACTTTTATAACCTAGCTATGCTATATTACCAATACATCGTTACCTAATTAAATATAGATGGCTTGTTCTCAGTGCGTGCGGTTTCCCGGCGCCCCGAGGCCGCGCCCGGTAGCTCACTGCTGCAAGTTGTGTCTCGTCTGACACATCGAATTATAACACAAACGTTTAAACTGAGGCGTTCTTAGAGTCATGCACGAATATATGGTTACTGATGCTGCGTTTGCTTCGGGATAGTAGAAGGTAAGTTACTGGGCAAGTTGCGCGCGAGGTCAATGTCCTTCTGTGGTCTGTGTTAGACTTATGTTGTTGTTTTTGTAATGTTTTTTGTAGTTTTAGTTTGGTTTGGCAATTCAGTGTATTTTCATTTTATTTCATGATTTGTGTTACGTACAGATTTTATAGCTACAAGAGTGATTTATTGAGCGATTGATTTATTAGCGTTCTCATCCCGTATCGTCCTGCCTTTACTAGTGCTGTAATAAAGATTTTTATAATTTTAATACACTTTACAAGTCATGTGTTTAATTATAAGTGAACCAAATTTCGAAATACTTACGTAGCCGTTTGTATATAGCCACCTTCGACCTAATAATTAATGCATATCATAATTACAATAGTCATGTCAATTGTATAAATATGTATATGTAGAATTGGATATTACATTTACGTGACTGTATGAAGCCTGATTCGGGGCTCTAATAAAGTAATCATTAAGTTATTTCTAAATTAAATCTCTACATTGTTCACGTTATTGTTCCATAGTGTTCCAAAGTGTTCCATAGTGTTTCAAATAATCATCATCTTATCTATATCTTTAAGAAGAGGTGAAAATTATTCTATAAAATTGCACCAATACTTCATAAAAGTATAGTTTAAATAATTATAAACCCCTAATAGATAAATTATATATGTAAAAAAATAAAATCTAATACCTTCAACATGTGATTTTCAATATTCTAACTAGGTTATTTCAAACGCCAATAGTTGCTTGCAAGTAATATCATAGCTACTTCTCTGCTTGCCTGCAAGTAACTTTTTAATGTAAACGGTTCATCAAATGGTTCTAGAGTGACGGACAGTGGGAACGCCGTAGGAGGGAATCAAACTGCGGTTTTGTTACATGTTTCGTATTAGAGATTGATAAGCCATCTTTCTGGGGGTTTCGAGAACTTTTTAAGATATATTAAGAAGTATTTTCAAAGTTTCTATACAATACAAAAGGTCATTAAACTTCTGTTTGTTAAATGTTTGTAATAAGAATTTCCATAGAGAGAAACTATAAAAATAACAAGAAAATGAATAAATAAGGAAGAAAACATATTTATAAATAAGCAGTCAGAGAACACAAAACTTTTAGGAGTTACTTCGTCTGCGGAATAGGATTAAACTTATTGTCAAAAGACAATATTCTTGGAACTGAAACTAGTAATTTAGATTGAAAAACAAGTTTATTGTAATAGAAATTATGCTACGGAGTAAATACTTTTACAATGTACCAACTAGAAGCGATGGACACAGTTGACCGAAGAGCCCGAAAAATTATCAACTTTGACCTCACCACAAAAAAATTGCAAAGCCTCGACCATCGTCGGAAAGTTGCTTGTTAAGCGGTCTTCTATATAATACATTTATTTCTATATAATACAGAGACTGCACGAATGCTCTTTTTGATCCAGTTGAACCCTCACCCTTCTTACATCGGACTACTAGACGCAGACAGCCCTTCCTTCCCTTTATAGTATCTAGATATACCATGAAGTCGAACCAAACGCTTCGATAGTTCCTTTTTGGTGCGGGTCGCCAAGGTGTGGAATGAACTGCCTGCGTCTGTTTCTCCAGAAACTATAATCCCCGATCTTTCAAGCGTCGGGTGAATAGGTATCTCGTGGATAGACGTGTAACACCTTCGTATTCATGATCACTTTCCGTATCAGGTGACGTAGAAGACAAACGTCTCATCCTTTTTCAATAAAAAATAACTACGAAACATATACACAATACAAATAAAATATGAATATAAGTTAACCTAAATATAAAGACATTTCTGACATGCATAAAAAAGTGAAAGGCACAAAAGAAAAACATTCCAAAATAATCTGAACTAGCAATTTACGAAAACCATAGTGTTAATGACAATACCACCTTTCCAACGAACAGGTAAATACTATGTTCTATGCTTTGAACGGATCTAAAACAGATATAAATCATTAATGCTAACCTTAATTTACATATTTGATGACATTTCAAACACTGTATTGACCTATCAAGCTATCTGTGTAATGGGACATTATTGAAATTCGGCTGTCATCTTGAAATTTTCTTGCTATTTTCATAATTGACAAACTGTGATCCATTAGTTTTTCCAAGCCAGAGCCAGAGCCAAGTCACTACCACTCGGTCGGTGTACTTGCGCGCGCTAAATACCGGGTGCTGTGCTGCCGGTGATCATAAGCAAAGTTCATTCTTCAGCCGTATCGCGTTCGCGCGCTTTTATCAATGTCGGAAAATAAAATACGTACTTCAAAACAAAAAAATAAGCTCTACTTAATTTATCTTTCTAATAAAAAAATACTAAATTTAGTATCGAAGTTCGAACATCCCCTAGTACAGCTATACTCTAAGTGTGTTCCGCGGAACCCTAGGGTTCCGTGATACCTCTGTCGGGGTTCCGCAAGAATTTAGAAAAAAAAATCAAAACACCTCTCTCTGGTCGCTCCGCGGCTGCGCGGACTCTGCGGCCGCGCGGAGACAAAACGCTATGAACGTTATTTAATTATTTATATGTATTTGTAGAAACATGTGTTACAATAGCTGGTACAATATCTTATAAGTTTGGTATCAACAATTTTATACTTGTACAACCCGTTCGCTCTAAGTTTGCCGGTCTGTGGAATGCGCGTACCCTCCCGTATGCTGATTAATAAAAAATACACTTATAAAAACAATTTTTTTATTGTAGGGTTCCCAAGTATTCATATTATTCAAGATATTAATCAAGTATTTTGCTTCCCAAAAGGGTTCCGTCATTTAAAAAGTTTGAGAACCACTGCCCTAGTAGAAGTCCCCTTCCCGCTTATGCCCCGCGTGCTATTGTATGCGTACGAACGTTTAAGTTCATTTTTGCGTCCAGTCGTCAGCGTTCGAGAAGGTAGGTAGTTATAACGGTAGGTATGACTTTTTTTTTGAACGGCGTGATTGATCTGTTACTTAGTAATCTGTGGTAGAGGGAATACGTGCCTCCTAGATAGCTTGTACCATTCTCGTCTTCGTCATCACTTCTCACCAGGCACAGTGGAACAAACGCAAATATATCGAGTTGCAAAAAGTAACCACATTAACATTACATTATTTTAACCTAGAAATACAAAAACAAAGAGCAAATTATAGAGACAAAGCAAGTTAACCGAAGCGTGATAGCTACCGAATTCAACGTAGAAAAGGCATTTTTTTTTCATAAACCGTAACGAAATGCCAGATGTTTATTTTTTTCTGGAAACTTCCACAGTTATAACAGTTGACATGATGATGCATGGGTTACTGGAAACCAGGAATTTGCGTCTTCGATGTTTGGAAATGTTCTGTTTTATTAAATTACGTTAATCGTATTCGATTACGTAATTTTTTTTAAGAAATTCTTTATTTAATTTGTAATTTAAAATTGGAATCTGAGATTATTTTTATTCACGTTCTTGGGATGGAATAAAAAAAATATATACCAGGAATTTTTAAAGTTTAATTCGGAGAGGGATTATTTGTCCCCATCCCCATCTTTATTTTTCGCAGCATAAATGACAGTGTAATTTTAAAACCTGTTTGTGCCGTATTACCCGAACTAGGGCCGATTGTCTAAGGTTCAGATAATTATTATCTGGAGAATAATTGTGATTCTTGACAAGACTTTTGATAGAAATCATATGAAATGGTCAAAATTATTATACTGATAAAACTTATCTGTGTATTGAACAATCAGCCGTTGTTGTTTGTTTTTATTAAAACTTTATTCGTTATTGCTCGCAAGTTAATTCTTACTCTATAAGATACTTAAAGTAGCGTCGACAATCTGCAACCTCAAATTAATTAATTTACTGTGCCACAAAAAAGCATGTATTTAAACCTACGTTGATCTATTAATAAATAGATATCCATTACGAAATCCATAACCAAAAAAATTATTTAATATGACAAACAATCACCAAACAATACATTTGACCTCTTTTCAAATGAACTACTCTGACATATTGGTAGTACTAAAATTAGAAAGAGAACAATGAACTGCCTTAACTCCAAGTATAACATGGCTGACATTGAAAATTGGATACTAAAAAAAGCAATTTCATCTTAATCGCACTGAATACTCGAGCGGAGGCAGAGGAATATCTGACCTATCAAGTTACCTAGGCTACTGGGCATCTCAACTCATTTGCACACAAAAAGACATATAGACAATCAAGAATAATCAAAAAAATACTCCATTAGAAACTGATAAGACTTAAAATCAAATGCAGAGCAAGTCTGAGTTAAAACAAAGGTCAAGCATAAAATAATAGTCGCTTCGTTGATTTTATGGAAATACGATATCGTGTTGGTCTTTACAAAAAACAAAAATAAAGCGAAACCCGACCGAAATTGTTTTAACCGGTAGAAGCCACCTTATTTATTATATCAAAAGTTTCAAAGACTATCATTTGGAAGCGAATATTTTGAATTCAAGTTACCGTCACGCATGCTGCTTTAATTTCATTGATTCGGAGAATCTAAGAAGCAATAACTTGTAGAGATTCATACGGTTGTCTGCTGGGTTCGACAAGTTATAATCTAAAAAGAGAATAATAAATTATTTTCTTGTTAATTTGCTATCACATAGACATTATTGGGCTATACATCAGAACTTCATTTAGTAGCTAATGTAAGCTATTGATATGGTGCGATGGACTATTCGTGGCGCTAGTGGTGCTTTCCTAATTCCTTTCCTTCGGCTTCGGTTCGGCATTATTATTTAAACAATGAAACCGGCCCGAAGCAGGTAATACAAATGTTCAGAGTGTGCTATCGGGTAGTCCATTCGGGCAATGTACAGGTCAGCCATTCGGCTCGTTTCGCCAAAAGTCGAATGGCATTGGCCGGGTGGCAATTTCCTGAACATTCATCTACACATATTGGATTTTGTAGCCCAGCTGCGCCAATGTGCCGGCCGGCATATGTGAGTAGCGTTCCTTCCAGCCAGTTTCATATTTTTGCAAGATCTTTTAATAGTACCAAACATATTTGTATTTAAATGAATGCACTTGTTTAACAACTAACAATTAGAGTTTTAACACATGGTTTTTAAAACAAAAAAGATTCGTAGTATATTGTTTTTAATTTCTATAAAACATTGTAGCGTTCCTTCCAGCCAGTTTCATATTTTTGCAAGATCTTTTAATAGTACCAAACATATTTGTATTTAAATGAATGCACTTGTTTAACAACTAACAATTAGAGTTTTAACACATGGTTTTTAAAACAAAAAAGATTCGTAGTATATTGTTTTTAATTTCTATAAAACATTAACGCTTGAAGTGTTAAAAATAAGGAAACATATTCATTGAATAGAAGAATAGTAAACATCACTCTTGAGCAAGTAGATCAACTGGTAAAAGCAAAAAGTAGAATTTCAAGAGTCACAACATATTTAAAACTAAATTTAAACTTATCATTTTATAGCTCTAGCACTGAGTCCTTCACAAATGACTCATCAACTCCAACAGCCAACAGTACAACAACCTTTTAAAACCAAAGATCACCTAGTCAAATCAAAGAAATTATTACATACGATTACCCATACACATTTAGCTCTAAGGAATTCGGAGGCCCAAATAGCTACTTGTTATTTTTTTGTGGTTAGAGAGCGGTAGGTAACAGCGACTCATGACCAGCAGTAGCTTCCACTCAGTGGCATTTCATGCGCTTGTCGGATAAAACAATTCGTAAGGTGCCCGCTTCGATTATGTCAATGTTTTTAGATCAGTAATCAGCTTGGCGAGATTGAACTTTAGGAGACCTTTAGAGTTACCTTTCATCTTGTTTTGAAGATTCTCTGAGCTGGAAAAAATTATTGAGTTACTATCGGTTCTTGAGTTTTTTGTTGTACTGCAAATTTATTTTTAAGGACTAAGTATGGCCCTGACTATGTAAATGATAGGTAATGATAATCGAAATCAGAGCCGAGGCATTTTAATATAAAAATGTTTGGTGCAAGAAAATCCTTGGGTTATTTATAAGGTAACTGGTTAAATTGCGTAACTGATAAATCTCTCTCTTTCCTTTATCGTTATGAAACCCTGTACCAACAGACAATTTAGTTAATAAATCTGTAAGGAATTCGGTAGGTCACCGAGCGACTACCTGTTCACAAGTTCCCGCGAAGCCTCGTTGCGTGTTACCTTACTCACCGCAAACCCTACCCAACTCATTATCTCCCCCACTGATACACTAGATTACAAAGAAAATCCTTTAAAGAACCGTTCCATTAAACCTAATAGAGATTACGGTAAAAACTCTACCGTTACTGACAAGATTGATACAAAAATCGCTACTAGAAAATTGCTTCGGGGAATCTTTCAACCTGGTAAAGTCGAACGGTAGCAACGTGGTTCTGCTAAACAACTTTTGTTCATGACATTCAGCTTTAGGTTATTTTGTGTTTCTTTGTTTCACATTTATAACATAGATAATTCACTTATATTTAATACTATACCTATTTACTTCACAGCTACAGGAACGCCTCGTGTGTTTTAAAAACACACACGACAAAAATTGTTACTGACAGTCTTGCTGGTTCTTCGTAGTGTTCTGCTGAAAAAATCGTATGTACTATGGTTGATTAACCCTCTATCAAGGTTCTGACCCCAGGCCGGATGACCTAAGATTATTATGTGCTCGAGAAGAAGTTTGAAGTGCCGGCTAAGCACCATCATAATACTATAAAAAATTTTAATTATCATGGAATGTATATAACCATGTACTTCTCAGTTTACGCGCTGTGTAAATAAATCACTCAGCATCTTTTATGAATTAACGGAAAAGATAAAGTATTGCCATATTCTTTTTTTTGCGAACACAATACACATGTAGGCGCAGGTGAAATCGAACAAAGGCGTTATAGGCTGTCCACGCGACATCCTAAAAAATACACCCTTTGCAGCTTTTTTGGCAAAAATTTGAAGACCGCAGGAAAACCGCAAACGATATTTTTAAACGTGACGCTAAAGGCTTTTACCGAAACTTTAACACTAAATTGTTTAGCAAATGCATGAACGCTGGAAGTTAAACAACCCTTTCATTGAGCCCATGTTTATAATACTAAAGATGTTATTGAGGAGACTTAGTGATAGTAGTTTTACCTTCTATTACCGAGATCCCAAGTTCGTATCCTGGTTGAAATATACAGTTATAATAAATATAGATGATTGTTTATGGCTTTTTGTTATTTCGATTATAAATGTATCTACTAACTAGGTTTGCTATTTGTTCTTCGCGAACACCAACTTTGCCTTCATTTTCGTCTACGATTTTATTTTTTATATGTACCAATTTCCTACTTATAATTTCCATAAATTGGTAAAAAAGATTTTATCTCAGTCAAAAATCTTTCTAGTTCATCAATTAAGTGTCAATAGCAAAATAAACGTATACGGAACCATTACAACGTTTTTTATAAGTTTATATTGTCCAACGATATACCCTCGAAATTGGACATTATTACTTCACACATGTCGTAAATTACTTGGCGCAATTGAGTTAATTAAAAAGCGTTTTATATTCAATTGTGTTGTTTGTTTAGGTTGTAACTATTTTAGTGCGTAAGGGTTGCGACGCATCGCACCTGCGCCTGCACAAGATCTTATCCCGCCGCTTATAAACTGTTCTTATTATGATGGATCGATCCGACTTTGTATTTTGTAAAATACCTTGTGGCTGCATAAATAACGATGTGTTTTGTCTTATTGTTCCCTTTTTCGGGAAGCTCTGGTTAATAATTAGGTGTTTTATTTATTTTTATTGATTTTGTTTTCGGAATTTTGCTTGGTAGATATATATCTCTTGAAATTTTCTTAGTTGCTGCACCTTTGAACAATCATTGGTTTTTTCAATAGTTACTAAGATTTATTTTAATTTTACACCTTCCTGCAAATATTATATTTGTATAATTTTACCTTTGTATCCCTAAAAAGACAACAACAAACGCATAAATCTCACTTCAACAATACGACTAATCACAGTCAAAATGGTTTTATACCTTTTCAATAAATATGTAATGTGTTTAAATTATGATATTTTTGAAGTAGCAATCAGTGAGCGAGTTTCGTTATTGTAAGCCGTGCGTCAGTGGCGCCCCCTGGGGCGTGCGCAGGCGCACGGGGACTTGGTGCGGTGCGCGTTGAGTTTGTAACATAGTTTCGAATACGATAAATTATGTCCAAAATAGTTACGTGTTACAAATGTTTGACAGTGTTTGTTGTTGTTTGACAGCGTTTCAAATATCGCGGATCAACTTATATATATTATATTGTTATATAACGCATTATAATATTATTATATCGTTTTTATCTCAACATTAATTGATTAAATAATTAGCTGTTTAGACGTCTTTCACCAAATCCTACAGATTTTATATCCAAAAATATCAGTTTGAACTTAATAAAAGCGTTTTGTCATTGTCATTATAGTCCTTTAAAAACACAGAAATCTAAATGCAAGCCGCACAAAAATAACATTAAGATATTTAAGATTGTGCGTTTTGAAGCATAGTAGTTAGAAATATCAATAACTTATTGAACCTAATTTAAACTAAGTCAATGGTTAAGTTTAAGATGAACTAATTGATAATGAATGCTTTATAAGTGAAAGGCACATTAATATTATAGATAATATGGACCCGTTGCAATCAGTGAAAAAGCTTTTTAATCTTGTTGAAATGGAAGGAACCTGAATTTCTAAAATAACGTTTATACCTAGCAACTTAAGTTTTTTTTCTCATTATTAGGTTGTTGTAGTTTGGTTCCGTTTTATCTCGGACACAATTTGAACGCATTGCACAACCAATTTTGAGTTTACCAAGCGTTTGAATCAAATATTGTTGTGCTTGAAATACACGCCATGAACATTTAAAGTAGAAATCGAGTTCTGCTACTGATTGAGAGTAAGTGGGCGCGTTTTAATATTACTTGATTTTGTTTCAGTCTGCAAAGACACATTGGAACGAGGAAAAAAATAGGTACTTTTTGGTTCGACTTCGATATCAGTGAGGAAAAATGTTTTCCTGATTTTAACTTTGGTCCAGGTAAGTAAAAACACAAATTAATACTTGATGTTAGTCCTGTACAAGCCGCTGTCCCACAAAGCTCGGTGCTTTCTCCAAATTTGTTTTCACTATACACTAGTAACCTGCCGAGGACGAAGAAACTAGACCTCGCGCTCTTAGCAGACGATACCGAGATATACACATCTGATAGGAATCTACGTATGTTAACTAGAATTCTCCAATCCGCAGCCAACGCATTAGGCGCTTGATGCAGGAAATAGAGAATAGAAATCAACCCGAAAAAGGGCAGCAGTCTACTTCTCTCTCTCAACCTGCTCTATGACAACCTCTAGGAAACCTTCCATAAGATTAGGTCAGATAACTCTGTTTGGTTCTCCGATCCCACGAGCTGAAAAAATCAATTACTTAGGAGTCACTTTAGATAGTGGACCCACATTCGCGGACCACATAAAACGCCTCCGGGACCGAGCCGCCTTCGTCATGGGTATGTTGCACCCTCAAATTGCAAGAAGTGTGAAATGTCGCTTCGAAATAAGCTGAGACTTTACAAAACTTGTATTCGCCCCATTATGACATATGCCAGTGTGGCTTTTGTTAACGCCAGCATGTCGAACCTCAATTACTTGCAGGTTATTCAAAAAAGGCTCTTTCGCAAATGCATCGGGGCCCCGCCCTATGTCCTCAACTTAGATCTGCATAAGGATCTCGAGCTGCCCACCATTGCCGCATTCATGAAGTTGGCCAGACACCATGTCGATAAAGCCAATCCAACCCGCTGGTCAATAAGTCAGCTGAAACACCCAACCCAGACATGGCTTTTCCTTATAGGCGTCCGCGTAACGAAAAAGAAAAAACTTGTTGTTAGTACAATGTAAAGTTGTGTTGGTAATTTTTGATATAATTTGTTGACTTCTAAATCGATAAGCATGAAATTTTGTTTGTCTAAAGACTAATTAAATACAGGTTTGTTTCATCTCGAAAATAAATACAATATCCAAGGCATACGCGAGTGAAGCTGCGGGCAAAAAGAAGTTCTGTGTAATCATATAAACTCAATCGTGATTAAGTTTGTTTATTACCCTTTCACGCCATAGCCACTCACATGGAGATAGTGAAATTTTGAATACACGTTGCCAGTGATACAGAACAGGAAATAAACTACCTTTATACCAAATAATCCCGAGTTACATACAAGCTTAAAATATTGGCAATAGCATCTTGTAATCCATCACTGGTCAAGAAAACAAACAAATTGACTGACCCCATAGCATTCCTCAAACACTCGGACTCAGTTTCCACGTAACCAAGTGACTTGACGCTTGCATATCGACTGACTAAATTGATTTGAAGCCTCTGATATCTTAAGGCCGATCTCTGGTTGCTCTGGATGCACAAAAGCAAAGCAACAACTTTGTAATTTGACATGTTTCAGCAAAATATCTTAGGTGATTGATCGTGTGTACTTGGTAAGCAGTTAAAGGTTATCAGGGATGGTCAAATGTTAAGTTTTTTAGTTGAGTTTGGGTTTTGGTATTACGGTTTAACAAGTTATAGAACAAATTTAAATGTAAAAAACTTTTTATTAGAAATTATACATTTCTATATTTTTTTTGTGATGGATACAAACTGGTACATCCAAAAGCGGCCAACGTAGAGTTTTATTGAAATATCACGTTAATTCCAACCCCAGGAAAAGACATTATAAGTATGTTAAATGATTGCGAAAATAAATAAGTTTCAACGTACGACTTATGTTGGAAACACGCTATTAATACGCATGAAAAACGATTTTGCAAGCATTTTGATTTGCAAAAAGGTTTTCCAATAAGTTTATTGGCAGGTACTCAAGCTTTTTTCATTAGAAATAATATTATTTTGTACCGGTACTTTTTAAATGTTAAGGTACATAAAAATAGTAATGGTGTCTAACTTAATCCCAATAATAAGGTTTAAAGTTCTTGGCTTTATTCCTGTTATCCATTTGTAGCTTGTTTCATAAAAGTCATTTGAAATTTGTTTACAAAGTATTTTAGACAATAGAAGAATATTTACTATGCAAGTTTCTCAACTTTAAATATTTCAAAAATACCTCAGGCTTTCGCTTTTACCGATAAAGATCGAAATAACTCTACGACTTACATGACAGCTTCCTAGACTCAGACCCGACAATTTGACTCATAAAAATGATTTGTAGCAATGCGCAGCGTTTATTCTATCCATTAATTTAATATCACAGCGGAAATAAAATTAGTAACCATTTCTATTCGAATAACTCCCCAATTATGCGGCAAGCGTAAATGTTGATCAAGATAACCGGGGATTAATCGTCGCTAATTACTGCTGGTGTTGGGCCGACCTCCATCGGGACACCATTCACTAAAAACTGGCAAAAAAAGTTAAACAAAAACCGTGAAGAAAGGCACACTTGTACCCTTTCCGCTCTCACCTGTTCTGTTTGCCCAGCGGCCCTTGCAAACAAAAAGAGTTCTGATATCACAGTTTTAGAGATAATAACCGGTAATGCAATAAATTTTGAGGTAATAACCGCACTTGCGGAACCGGTGATTATCGTATTTTTGATTTGGTGTTTTGTTTCAAAGTTTCGTTTAAAATATGGCCTTTAGAGTTATTTTATTGATTAGGTACCTGCTTGTCGAACCTGTTACATTTTACACCACAACTTTATTGATTTGGGTCTTTTTAGTAGATAATCACGTAATGCATGGCTTGTTTATTAAATTTTTATTAATCAATAAATCATTGTTATAATAAACAATGAATTATTCCTCTTATTATTAGTAGTTGCAAATTTTACGGTTAGCGATTGAGACATCGAGGTTGCAATTTATCAAACTCGTGGTAGAGGAATATCGACATTTTTATTCGCACAAAAACTTATTTCTAATCTAAACCGTACACTCGGCCAAAATTTGGTCATGCAATGTGGGTTTCACGCAATAAAACACAAGGTTGATATTCCCTTGTAATAAATAACATTCGGTCAGTTAAAGTTTCAATGTCACAGCTATTTTTGTTCTGTTGGTTAGAAAAAAAAACCTCTACGTACGCATTTGCAAGAAAGGATCTTTTCAAGTTTTTTTTATCTAAAATCTTAATCTAGATTGAAAAAAAAAACGTAGAAAGCATTGCTTAGTAGGAAATTTCATTCTAGTCCGACTTATAAAGTTTCATTTAACTGCCATTAAACATGAGCCACAAAAAGCTCCTTGTCAAAGTATTCTGATACAGATGTAACAGTGACAGTTGGCATGTTTGTCCGTCGTCGTCGCAACAGGTTTCGCCTCCCATGGTTGGCGGATGCTGCGCGGGAGTTGAACAGATAAATCCCGCGCCGCCGCTGCCGGCTCAGCAGTCTCGGTCTGCGTGCGTTCT
Source organism: Marasmarcha lunaedactyla (assembly GCA_923062675.1). Taxonomy (NCBI): domain Eukaryota; kingdom Metazoa; phylum Arthropoda; class Insecta; order Lepidoptera; family Pterophoridae; genus Marasmarcha; species Marasmarcha lunaedactyla. The sequence goes on along the minus strand of OV281343.1, from coordinate 9,258,911 downwards.
CGAGCGCACGTCGATCGCAGACGCCTTCCCGCTCTTTTAGCCCCCGCGCTAATTGAGCACCCAAATTTCATAGTTGTTTACCGTACTAAGTTTCTAACGCCGTTTTCACGGCGGACAGTGGCTCTTTAACCGTACTTCTAAGTTTCTAAACGCCGTTTTCACGGCGATCATTGGCTTGTTAACCGTACTTCGTCGAACGTGAGCTTCGTCGACGGGAATTCGTTGTTCCAGGACTTCAAGTGCCGTGTTCGAGTAAGTTATCCGCGTCGTTCTCAACCGCCCTACTGCGTGTAGGGTGGTTTTAGGGAGTTAGTCATCGTTGTTAGGTTCATATATTGTCCCTCCCCAACCCCTCCGCAATGGCTTCCCTAAGCTCTGTTGAGATTAGGAAGAAGTTAGCTGATAGTATCGGTGCTGAAGGCATACATTTAAATCCGGACAAGTTCCGTTTCCTAGATTCTCTCATCCCTCATTTCATGACGATAATGTCCACAATGGCCCCTCAGGCCACCCCAGTTCCCCAGACCCCTCAGGTCTTAGGCCCTCCCGCGTCCCCTTCCTCCAGTGACATGGAGTGCGAAGTAGACGCCCCTCCGCGACGCAAACGCGCACCGGCGACCGAGTCATCCTCGGACGCCACCCCAACTGGCCCTGAGTCTCCCTCTTTTACGCTTGTTAAGAAGCGCTCCAAGAAGCGTTCAAAACAAGACCCGGCGCCCTCGACGCCCGTCCCTATACTTCCTGCGGCGTCTTCAACGCCAGCTGCCCCGGTGTCTTCAACACCCGCTCCGGCCCCGACTTCTGTCAAGGCCAAGGTCCCACCACCCGTTTTCCTTCGGGAAAAGGGTAAATGGACTGAGGTCTCGACATTGTGCAATGAGCACAAAATCCATTACATCCGAGCAGCCAACTCGGGTGAATCTATTAAAATCTTAGTCTCGTCGATAGACGATTTCCGAGCTTTGACTAAGCTCCTCACCGATAAGCAATATGCTTATCACACTTATGCTCTGTCAGAAGAGCGTAAGATCAGAGCGGTACTCAGGGGAATCCCGTTCGAATTATCGAACGAGGCCATCCTGGAGGATCTGCAGTCCCAAGGCTTCCCGGCACTCGCGGTGCATAAAATGCATAGCAAGTACGGGAGGCAACACCCTCTCGCTTTGGTGATTCTCGCCAACGTCCCCAAGTCCAGAGAGATCCTGAAAGGGGTTAGCTCTATTTGCGGCCTCTCTGGGATCTCAATCGAGGCGCCTCATCGCCGCGGTCATCCCGGCCAGTGCCATCGGTGCCAGTTGTACGGGCACGCGGCAGCCAACTGCCGCGCACCGCCCAGGTGCGTCAAGTGCCTGGTCCCGCACTTCACTAAGGAGTGCAATCGCACTCCTGAAACTCCCTCTCCTCCCGATTGCGTGCTTTGTGGCCAGTCCGGCCACACCGCAAACTACAGGGGCTGCCCTCGTGCACCCCGTTGTATGCGCTCAAATTTCAAAAGGGCGGCTCCCAAACAGGCCCCGCGCCTTTCTCAAGAAAACTTTCCGCCGCTGCGTAGCCGGGTTCCTCCGGCTGCAAAGCCTACTCAGCCCAAGCCTGCTCCAGAAAACTGGAGGCAGCGTCCCGCATCGAATCCCATCCCGGCTCCTCGCCCATACAAACCCACTCCTCAATCCTCCGTAGCAGACGATATGCGTATCGTCTGCGACGCTATTAAAAATGTCGATATTAGTGAAATCGCAGTCTTAGCCCGTAAACTTAGGGCTTCACGTACTCCAACAGAGCGTTTGCTAGCTCTGGCGGAGCATAGTTCCCTTCTCAATTCATTGTAGGTTCATTTAAATGAATTGATCCCTAAATCATGCTTCGGCCGACCTCTGCCCAGCCCCGGCTTCACCGGAGGCTGCCCAGAACGGCCACCAACTCATGTCCCTTTGAGCACCTTCAGTGCAACTTTCACTACAGGCGGAAGACCCGCTAGCGGGTCTCTGCCAGCGCGCCCAACTTCCCGACGGGTGTCGCTTCCGATGAAGGCTAAAGGTATACGCTTACCACAGCCAACAGGTGGTTTTTAGTGGGTAGGTGCCATTCTGGTGAGTCCCACATAACCCCCCCGCAGAGGAATTTACCTGCGGGCGGGTATGCATGACGCATCTTCCACCTCCCTCCCGTGAGGGTGCCTCGGCAGCAAAAAAAAAAAAAAAAAAAAAATGCCGGCTCAGCTTTCGGGACCTATCCATCATTGCTGCTTGGGACTGATGTGACAGGACGTAGGTGGGTGAGGGTTTAGAGAGTTTTAGATCGGGATTTTATGTTACCAGTAAAATTTTTCTATATAGACGTAACATCAGCATGTAATTAAATAAAATTTAACTAAAGTAGTCACTTTGAGCAAATATCTCACTTGCTATAAATGTTTTGCTGGTTTCAACAGTAGATATTACTAACGGCCACACGGCTCCTGAGCTAATCTAGACCTTCCTCTAATATAGATAAAGCATAAATTCACCAAGCAAACTCTACATTCAGGAGCGTCCTGACTATTTGACATATCTGAGAACGGGCGTAAGTAATAATAGTTGTATTTTAGTTTCCTTTAGGTGGATATTTATTAGTTCATATCTTTTAATATAACTACGTTTAGTGCCTACTGACACAAGTTTGCAGGCTTGCAATCAAAAGTAGTCTTGTTGCCGCAGAATATTGTATATTGAACAAAAAGTTAAAGTAACAATGTTAAGTTTAACTTTTTGTCCAATATATTTAACATTTACTCAATCTTATTACCTAAACCAACTTTAGTCACGTCACGAATCTGCTTCAATTCACTTCACGTTTCTTTTAAATTTAATATCCTACGTACAGTAACCTCTATACCCTACTATACTCTATAAAATATTATAACGAATCCTCATTAGGTTTTAAACGGCGATCAATGTTGGACATTTGTTTGATACATGATAACTACAGGCACAGACGTGATATATTGTAATTCACTTAATTTTTCACTTATCCTGTCTAAATTGCTGTAATAACGCCTCATTGACGTGAATAAACATTAAACTCATTCGCTGAGACAGGGTTTTCGAATACTTAAAATTATTAGGATGTGGGAAAATCTTATACGAATTGGCATTTATGTTGCTAAAAGTTCTGTTGCTGTAAAGAATCAATGTAAAGCTTTTTTTGTAAAACATCTAACGGCCGTACTCATAGACATAAAACGGTAGCTGACGCGCTACTCAGCCGACCAATCACAACGCGTGATCTACATTTCAATATCACGTTTACTTAAGCGATTAAAATATAATGACTTTCCGCCGACGATTGTCGGGCCGTGGGCCGCGGCCTGCTCACCCTTTTCCATCGGTGGGAATGCGTGGTTAATGCCCGATTTCACCAGTAGCCCGTACAGTTGTCTCCTATGCCAATTTAAGGTGCACCTAACGCAAGTTTTGTTTTCACCGACGGTTAAGTGACACCTTAAGCATTAGGGAGCTCTTATAATTTAGGGGATGAATTGAACACCCCGCAACACTTAGGTGACGTATATTTTTAGATATCCTTCCGACTTCCGAACAATAATTACTCCTAGTGATATAAAATGGATATTGACTACGATTTATTTGAAGATTGAGAAGCAATTATATATATATAGATATAGAATTTTTACGTGACTAAAATTTGTTTAGATGACCTCCTATTTACCGGGAAAGACCGAAGGATTTTGAAAAATTTGACGAGCAAGACTTTTTCATAAGATACGGGTTATCAAAATAGTGTGTTTATTTATATTGAAAATGATTGAACATTTGTTAGAATTCCAGGATGACAGGTAAGTACGTTGAATTATAATTGTAATATTATGCACACGCAACCACCAACAACAAAAAAATTATATTGTGAAACGACAAGACGAGACCACAGATTAAAATGTCACAGCGATTATTTACGCACTGACGAAATTCGCCATACAGCCAAAAAAGTAATTTGCAACTTTTTTTTATATATCTAATATTTACAATGAGTAAACCCTCCCTTTTTAAAATAAATTGGAGTTAATAACGTTAATTTAAGTGTTTTATTTGGTTTTTTCAGCTAAATATCAATAAAGTCGTTAACTTCAAAAATTTATCGATAAACGTTTACGTAGTACCTCCGCACTAAACGTCACCTAACTAGGGGACGCTTACTTAGGTAGCCCTTAGGATGGTGAAACAGAATTTAGGTTAGACAGAACAGAACCTTAGTTAGGTTACTGTTTAGAGGCTGTTAGTGAAAAAGGGCATAAGTTCCCTAAACGGTAAACGCCTAGGAAGGCGCTATTACATATAGATTTTGGTTAGTAAATATAGACTAAGATAAGGTATAAATTCGCTTATCAAAGTTCGTATACATTAAGAGCGACTTACGTAACGACGTCCCTGAGGTCTTAACATGAATTAAGATTCATAGAGTTCAATTAGGTAGGTTTAAGAAGTCTCTAAAGTAATTTACTTGTATATTTGACAGCCGAGTAGCATAGTGGTTAGTAATCCTGTCTCATATGCCTGAGGTCCCAGGTTTGAGTCCTGGCCGGGGCATTCATTTATTTGAGGAACACAGATGTTTGTTCTCGGGTCATGGTTGTTGATACATATTTATGTATACATGTTTATTCTCGGATCCCTCCAGGTCGCTGCATGATCATCTATAACACTGCTTACTTTGGGGTCATACAGTTGGTGTGTTTTTCTGGTGATTTATTATTATTATTATTTATTGATTTAAGTAACTATATATCTACATACATATAAAAAAATAAATTGATAGGTTATTGATTATTATATCTAAAAATATATTCGTTGTTAGAAGCTTTTAGTTAAGGGCGATTATAGATATCCTTTCATTACAGGTACTCATATATCAAATAAAGTGTTGCACTACATTTTCATGCAGAATTTAAAGTAATTTCTGAGAGATTCGAATTGCTTTTAAGGTTTCAGGGTAGGCATTATTTCAAAGGTTGCTTAGGCTACAAATGATATTTATAATTTATTGTGATTCCCATTTTAGAATCGATTCATCTTAATGATGATCACAAAATGTTTATTGCGTAATGTGCTAAAAGCTACTACCACGGAAGACCAATCAAGCAGAGATTCCACAGGACGCTGAACATAAAATATATCCAACAAAAGCTCTAACCTTTACGGACTTAACCTAATCAAGTCTTAGGTAAAAGGATAACCGATAGAAATTCCCAACACGAACAAGAAGTTAAGTTTGACAGTAATAGTGGTGTAACTCAGCGATGATCGTGCGCACGATTCGGCGTATCGACAACATAATGAAAGCCGGGCCCGATTGCAGACTCAATTTACAACGCCATCTATCGCAGCCCCTTAGAATGTTATTAATCAATATCATTATAGAAAGGGTTTAAATGCGGTCGAAGAAATTCTTGTCGATACCATTGTAACATTTATTTTTCGTTTCTAGGGTAAGTCTAATTTTTCCGATGCCAAATCCTGTTTTTATTTTACCAAATTCAAGGTTGTAAGGCAATGTATCAAAAGATATTTCCGCATAAAATGTTTTATTTAATACACCTTTTTATTATAGGAGTTATTTATCATAACACTTAATGTCAACATAAAATAGAATTTAATGTTGAAAAACAAAACAAAATTATCGACTAGTCGATATCGATAATGTTCGCATCCCTACAGCCTTTAAGCTTTACTTGATGAAGGCTCACTCAGCGGGCTGGAATGGCAACCTATCAGTTACCAACTAATGCGGGGTTACCAAACGCTATAGTTCCTTTATCGATGTCGAGTAACTGTTTGAACTTTGAGACCAGTTGACTTCACTATTGGTGGCAAATGTCGAAAGTTGGGTTGGATAAATCTTTATTGGGATAGAAGTAAGAATAAGAGAGTATGATAGCGCGATTGCTAAGATTTTTGTTTAGAAATATTACCTATTACTATTAAATATTACCTAAATATTATGTTTTATGTCGTTTTAGTGGATTGTTTTGGTGGTATTTTAAAAAGGCATCTTAAATATTGATGAAACTCAAAATTAAACGCTCCACAGAAAACATTCTAATACAAAATGCAGGACTCATGGACGTAAGATTCGAACTCAGAACCAGTATTATTGCCAGAGATACTACTTTAAACGAAAAAATAATTTTCCAAAATAGGCAGTCATCACAACAGTGCATTCATTTTAAAACAGCGTTATTTCGAGTTCCACAACCTGAATCATTGAACCAAACATCAATTTTTATCTTTCACATCCATACTTACTAGTCTACTCCTAGTATAATATCTTAAATTTTGTCTAATCTTCTATGAGCGTTGAAAAATGAGTTAAACTTAAACCTTTTGTATATTAAAGAAGATAAATTGCATTGTATTTGAACCTGATTGCGCTTTTGTTAAGATTGGCCAGAAGAATTCGATAGATCTAACCACTCTCTATGACTTCGTTATAGTTTGTATTGAATTCTTTAGATTATTGTTTAGTTGTGATTAGAAGCGGTAATATTTGTTGGCAATGACGATAAGTACATTATCGTGATGCCTGAAGGCCTCAAGCTATTTATTACAGACACGCTTACCGGTGTTTGTAACTCAACATTAACAAAAAAACAAAGTGTTTGTATTGTAAATGCGTTTGAACCAGAAAAGCGTATAAATCTTTAAATTTTGACCTCATGACTTCGGTTATACAAATCTAAGTATAAATTAATAGCCTTTATTCAACTCTCGTCAGAGTCTCTTTGTGTGAACTTTCTATTAACTGATTCAGGAGTTCATATTTTTTTGTGAACGTTCAACTGGTGACATCTTTTGTTGAAGGTCTGGTGTGGTGAAGTGGGTCACCTTTGTGATCCTGCGCAATGTTACCCTTTGTCCGCAACTATTTTGACATATCGTCTGTATTGTAGTACATGTTTTTACTCTCATAAATCTTGACTCACAAATTGTCTCGACCTCTTGTCGAGGATCCTAATGTTTAATTTTTTAGAGTGTGGTTTTGATTTATTGTATTGCATTCAAATGAAAAAGGATTTGGCTTCTTTGGTGGGATTAAATATCGTGATGATTAAAATAATTAGGCGTAGCCTTCGCGTGTGAGCCAAAAATTGATATTGCCAAGGTATCCTTTTTAAATTATGATTATATACCAGAGCATTTAAAGTAGACAAAAATTATAAATCGTAATATTTTAAACATTGTTGTTAAATTTATTTAATCCGCCAGATTGAAATGTTTATTGTACATGTTTATTAGTTATTTAGTTAAAATTTCGAGTAACAAAAGGAAAATGGTTTCTAACAACACAACAAAATATTATTTAGTGCTTTTATGTAATAAATTATCTCTTCCATATTCTATATATAATACTCTACATTATCTCTTCCATATTTCTCAAGAATCACTATTGCCCAAAATTACTTGTTATCATAACTTTTGAAAAAAATATATTCTAACGGCTTTTTAATGTAACTATAAGATAAAATAACAAGTTTAGTTCACCCAGTCAATATTCGTAAGGAGTTGGACTACAACCCTCCTAATTTCCAACCCCATAAGCTCTACATTTTGCTGGCCACAAAGCCAAGGTGTCATCACCGGGGAAACAACAGAAGCTATAGTGGAAACTATATTATCTTTGTTTTAATCCTTAATATTTATTCATCCATTTATATTATGTTCATTGGTTAGTTTACCAAATAAAGTTTGTACCTGAAGCGGAACCTGTGTTATGTATTATAAATGTTACTTATATATTACACATTAACCTATGTTATTTAACTTATATATTAACCTTTGTTATTTATATATTATTAAAAATGATTTTAAAAGTTTAAAACCTAAATCTATTGCAACTATTTTAATATTACGCAGACGTAACAAGATTGCGTATAACAGCAATTTTTCCATAAGAGGAAACACTTCCAAACTTTTATGAAATTGGCTGGAAGTTTATCTAGACATGAGGTTTTCTACATGTTCCCTAAGCGGTGCGGTCAAAAGAAAGCGGGTGATTCAAAAAGTAGCGACCAATTCGAATCGCTTGTGGTGCACGCTTGTGTCAAACCTGACACAATAGTTGCCTACAATAGCAGGCTTCCGCGTACTGAACTGGAGACTAAAGACTAATGTGAGTTAAAAATTAATCAGAGTAGTATTTTTGAATATACATACGTAAATACAAAGGCGTAAGGGTTTTTTTTACTATTTCAGAGCACACGAATTGCCAGATGGTAAGTGGCGTTCTCACCCACGGACATCTAGGTGATTTATTTATTAATAGTGTTTGTGATTATTATTTTAACTGTAGCGTTACCGACCGTACGTTCCAGTTAGATTTGCCTTAGTTCCATTAATTGCGCTGGTTGTTCCTTCCCTTGGAACGGAACACAACCACCTAAAAATGATTATTATGGCGGTCAAAATAGGTAGGACTTTCTACTACTAACTTTTGTTTAGTTCTGAAACAGTTGAAGTTAAAAATACTATCTTGACACATTAAATATATACCAAAGGAGACTTACAGCATGCACAAATATCATACTTTATCTTGCCTGTTCTCCTTAAACGTGCTAGAGAAATTGAAATGTATATTTTTTCCATATTCTTAGGCTAATTATTTATTAAAACTGGGTTTAAGTTTATTTAGTTATTATGTTTGTCAGAACACTTATTTTCTACTCCAGTTTACTATTCGAATTATCTGTTTATAGAACCCCAGTAGCATATCAAATTCCGTTTAGGAAATATACAGATTCTTCTTTTTGCAATTATTTCGAAAAAATTTATTCATAAAAGAACAATTTAACGCAAACTTTTGTTTATGATATCGAATACTTTAGTACTTTTTCTAAATACTTCACCTAATTTTAATTGTACTGTCTGCTCCAGTATTAGGTCTATGCCCTTATTACCATAATTAAAAACGGCTTCCAAAGAAAAGCACCAGCTTTATTGCTGTAAGCTGCATCTCTAGAGTAAAGCTGAACAAGCAGAAGTACAATGCAGGTTAAAGCGTGTCTAAACTACACACAGTACGGTAATCATCAAAAACATGCTATTTTTGATTTGAACATTAGTAAGTTGATGCCTAGTCTCAGTAGAATTACTTGCAGCTGAAGGAACTTAGCGGTGAAGGCGTTCAAAAGTTCGTTTAGTTTTCTTAAGAAATTGGCATCAAGAAACTTATTTTCGTGTATTTATCAAAACTTAGGCGGTCTTACGCAGCGATTTCTTGCAGGCAACCAGATACATTGATTTAAAAACTAGTAATGGAGCCCCCTTTCAAGCTAAAGCCTGTGGGCATTTGCAGGCACACAGGAGGATAAAATAAAGCATTAGTAAAATTTTCCAGAAACATGAACAGACAAATGTGGGTACTATCGAGAACTTGAATAACACATAACATCCTATAAAACAAATGCGAAAGTGCGTTTTCATAATTGTTTTTGATGTTTTCACGCCTGAACTGTGCAACCGATTATCATGAAATTTTGCATTGACGTTGTTTGAGCACAATAAGGTCATAGGGTTGGTACTTGTCAGCCTAGCATGAGCGAAGCCGCGGGCGAACTCAGCATTTAAGAAACAAAAAAGATCCGTGACATACACGTGAAAGCACAAAAAAAATCTTTGAACGACTTAAATCATAATAATCCCTTTTTTACATATCAAAGAATTCTAACAAGTTAATATACTGAATATAAATAAAACTAACACATATATACATCACTACCTAAATTTTATGACTCAATTCGAACTCCGTATACAGTTCCCTAATGCTCACTCATTGGTGAGCATTCCCCTAGCAGCAATTAAGTTATATAATGCCTCGCCATTGGCTAATGCTCAATGACGTCATTGTTATATACTGGGGACTAACTGTTTACGTACTCTTTGTTAAGTTTTTTACGACAAATAAGAAAATTTTTTTGATTGAATTATTTGGATACGATTTGCCTTTGGCTTCTCCTTAAGTAGGAATTTAAATCTTAGCATACAGTATAGTTTTATATTATAATTGAAAACAATTTATAAATGGGATATGTAATATTTCATTTGGAACTCATTAAATGAAATAATATGCTGTTTTGTTTTAATCCCCACACCTCTCCCGCTTTTACAGTTGAGCCAGATTCTCCTTAATGTTGATATTCTATGGAATAAACGCTATTATTTATTTATTACACACAACAGAATACAACTTTAATAAAATTAATTAAAACCAAACTTTAAACATACTTAAATCTAGGTTGCGTTCCACAAGAACGTGTACATATAAAAATACATCCAGTAATATTAATACATTGTTATCATTTATATTTTTAATACATTGTATTAAGCAGAGAACAAATAACTTGTGGTGGCTCACTGATCATCACTCATAAGAGCCTTACATTTAAAGGACGCTCTGATATTGTTAGTCTGTCTGTTGAGCGATCAGTTGAAATAGCCTGTACTGAGAGAACATTGCTATAATAAGTGTATACAGACCCCCATCATCACCGTTTGAAGTATTTGAGAGCACAAAATCAAATAACAAAAACGAATAAATAATTATTTGTGGCGATTTTCATATTGATTTATTAGTAGAGACATCACAAAGTCAACGATTCTTGAATCTTTTAACTGTTACAACCTAAAAAGTCTCTTCTTAAAGCCTACGCGAATCACAGCGACTTCAGCCACATGCCTTGATAACGTTTTTACAAATTTAATGTCATGTACAAAGTCATAAATTAATAAACTACAATCAGATCAAATTGGACAGTTTAGCCGCTTTTGATATTCGGCAAAAAAAAGAGTCCTTAATATAATATAATAATATTAATACATTGTTATCATTTACAACCAAACCTACCAGCTTAAAGGAGGTTCAAGTTTATGGACTCCATGAACACTTCATAGACCCCCATTTCCTTCCCTCGCTTAGACCCCTCGTAGGTCAGCGTCGATTATAATAACAAAATAATAATAAATCCCCAGAGAAACACACCAACTGTATGGCCCCAAAGTAAGCAGAGATTGTGTTATGGACGAGTAAGCGAACTGGGGGGGAACCCAGAATAAACATACATATATAAATACAAACAACCATGACCCGAGAGCAAAATTTCTGTGTTCATCACACAAATGAATGCCCCGGCCAGGACTCGAACCTGGGACCTTCGGCGTATGATGCAAGGCAACTTACCACTACACCACTCGGTCGTCATGACGGAATTAGATTCTATAGGAGTTGATAAAAGCTTTGTAAAAAGTATACAATAACTTATTATTGCTTTTAAATTGTGCTTATCTACCTTTGGTAAGTAATGAAAGCATGTGAATCAGAGCAGGAACATACCTACTTGCGGTCGTTTTATTGCATATTCTTTTAATCGATCATTGTTTCCCTCCACATTTCCCTCTAAAAAACATCGTACCGTTCGCTTGTTTATCATCATTCATCAACATTCTAAGTAATTATAATACATCCGAAATATAATTTTAATTACCGTAACACCACCATTCAACATCGATCTATTCAAGCCTGTTAAGTATTTTTCTTCGGAGGTCTACATGTATCGGTCGTTCGTTTTCCCGAATTGTCTTTTGGTATAAGTGTACTTTAGATTAAAAGTGCGATCGTCACGGAGTAATCACCAAGGAATTTGATGGAGTTTTAATGATTATAGAGTAAATACTCCTCCCATTTTACCGGCTGCATATTCATGAGTGGAAAGCAACGCACATTATAAGGTAGGTATTGAAAAAGAAAGGATGTACTTTTGTATGCTAATTATAGTTTTTTATGATAAGTAATTTAATTCTGTTAATATTGTTGGTAGATAAATTAATTTAATTACGGATTAACCTGATTTTATATATGTTGATACTAAATAAAAGTATTAACCACTTGATAATATTGAATAAACTTTGAAAAATAGCTAAGGATTTTTTTTTTATTCAAATATATATTTAAAAAATGTTAAAGATGAAGTCGAATTACAAATAAAAATAGTATCAAAATATGTCAAAAACTTAAACGGTCTTAAGTACTACAAAAAAATTAAGCGCTTACTTATGTTTAAAATATATAATCCAGCTAAACTAAAATATCAGTCCCCAGTGACTATTCTAATAATTAAACATTGTTTTTAAATCGCCTGTGCTATATATTTAGACAATAAGTCATTCTACTATGTCACATACGGTAAATTTCATAGAGACGAGAACCAGATCAAACCCACCAAAATAACTTAATGCACATTTAATTGTCATAAAACCCTAATTTGTATTTTTAAAACAAAGCCACAGGGTTGAAGGCACCTGTCTGTTTTGGATTAATCCTTTTTACCAACCCTTCAAATTATCATACTCGTTTTGTAGGCACTATTATAAATTCTAAGTGTGCCAGTATCTGAGTATCTCAAGGTGTGCATTTGTATGATTAGCAGCTTGTCAAAAATGAGTTAGGGCTGTAATATATTCAAATTTGATGGGTAAAGGGTGAACCAGCGTGAGGAAAGGGAGCTATGAACGATAAAACGTTTTTATTGGGCTATTTATTATTGAATTTGTATTGATTTTTCAACTTGAACTTATTTTTTTTTACATCCTACAAAACAACCTGGAATATCCACCGTAGAACATATATAAAAACTTTGATTTAATTAAAATGACGAAAGATGATAGGTAATGTCCACACACGGCGTACCTACTTTAACAGTACATCTGGTACTCATGTTAACTCAGTATATATTAAATCGGTTAAACTTTTATGAAACTAATGAACAATGGCTTATTTTCGCGTAGTGGTATTCGGGTTGTGACTAATGTGCGGTTTACATGTATTAAGTAGTTAAGTTGGTAACTAAATTTTAACTTAATTTTAAGTTACTACAAGTCACTTGTGTGTCCAAACGGATTAAGTAGTTAAGTTCATAAGTTCAATGGAGATGAGTAGTGATGAATGTCAAGGAATTCGTCAATTCTGTACTTAGATATGTGGTAAACGTGATTTTGGACAAATTAAAAAAAGAATTTTAGCTTATAGCTTAATAATAGCTTATGTATTTTTCTAAATTTTTTCGTCGACGCACCGACGTCGATCGACAGTCGATCGATTGATGTGGTAACACCCTTAAATATTCGTCCACAAATTTTAAAGTAGAAACCAAACTCTACTCCGACATTTCAAAAAAAAAAAGAGAAAATGCGACATAAATACGAGCTCTTGCCGCCACCCGCTTTGTCAACTTATCAAAAATACTATTTTAAAAATCACGTCCAAACGTGTCATGTGAGAAGCCCCGCCCACCTACTTATACGAAAAATAGAACGAATCCTAACCTACTTAATCACTTGCGTACTAAATTTTAAGTTTCCACTTGTCACTTAATTGACTGTTTACACGCAACTTTTAACTTAAAATTTAGTTAAAATTTAGTTACCAACTTAACCACTTAACGCGTGTAAACGAGCCATAAGTTAAATCAGGTGACAGCGACAAGATTTATGAGCACATACTAAAAGCAAACGCCGTTCTGAGCGCTCTTTGAAGTGTTTTCCAGTTGCATATAAAAGTGACCGTGCATATAACAGTGATCCACTGTTTATTTGTGAAATATCATAGACAATTTCTTTTAGAAAATTTGTAGATTGTCAGATAGACAATGCGCAAATAGCGCACATTCGAAAATTAATTTATCCATTATAATATTTAGCCGTATTAATTACGTGACCATGTTTACTATTTGAACAATTGGATATTTGACATTTAAAAAAATTATATATTTAAATAGTTTATCAACAGTAAAGAAATATTGCAGAAGTAACTGTATGTTTAAAATCAATAGTTTTCTAGATACAGCGATATGGAGCTGCTGCGATTTTAATCATACAAAACGGTAGGGAATTGTGACGTCATATTGTGTAATCGTAAAAATTTTATGGGCGTTTGGATAAAATACATAATAGCTACGTAGATAATACGTTTTGATGCATACTTTTAAAATCAACATTGTTATATTTAATATCAGTAAGCTAATAATGTTAAAAAATTTTACATATTTTATGATAAGTACGTTTTATAATTTTTTTAAGTTTTCTAATCTTTTGTTTTCTAAATAAATAATAAACACTTGTAATTTCCATTTTGTCAAATATTCATGATTCGATTTTCCTGGAGTTACGTTTCCTTCGATTTTAAAAGAGCAGTAGGTAGGTATATTCGTAATGATTTTACTATTGCGCTGTACAAAATAAGTCTAAAAATAAAAAAAAATACCAAGAAATAGTTTACTTATTAAGTTGTTGTCTTCAAGCTTTCCCTTAACTAGTATTTTACGATACTATACATATATAACTAAAAGAAATCGTAATAAAAGTAAATGAATCAACATTGCATGCAGGGCCGGGAACTACTGTACCGTGTATGCCAATCTTACTCCTGTCTGAACTACATTTTAAACATGCATCGCAGTATGATACCCCGGACATAATGTGTGAGAATATATATGTTACACAGTTTTATTTCTTATTTTTACAGGATGTCGAAACGAAAAGGTGTATAACATGGGCAGATAGAATTACCTCTTAACCACAAGGGCGTTAGATAAACACTTTCATCGGTGTTTTGAAATAACATATAACTCATTTATATATCTAGTATTTATGCTATTTTGATATTTCATTGCAGAAAACCATTACACCATTTGACGTAAAAATAAACGAAAGCATCATCACACATATCAACCTGCTTCGAAATTCTACTTGTAAATGTGGCGTTGAGTAGCAATAATATAGAATGAGGGATTTTCTGACAGCTCGAAACTCGATCGAGCCCTGTGGCTTTGTTTTAAAAAATTGTAAATAAATTACACGATAGGTGGCGCGAGTAAAAGTTTGTCGTATTTTTTTTATTTAACGTATATCGTATAGAAACGCAAAGAACTACGCTATAAAACCTGATCTGTCGTAAATACTTATTATGTATTATTTTTACATGTATTTTTGTTGGAGCTCTTAGAGGAGGCTTATTGTGGTATATTAGAAACTTTTTTCTGCCTTTCAGCCCCCCGTCTTATTCTATTTAATCGGACCTGCTTTTCGTGACTCCATCTATCGAGGTCATTAGAAGAAGGAAAATCCCTCATTATTATTTTTGTAACAAAATAACACTTTATTTTGGATTTAGTTTGGAAAATGTCATCAAGTTATTCTCACAATTTTCCGAAATCACCTGATGATTTTTAGTGTTATGAATAAAAAATTTCTTTAAAACGTCATACTGCCAAGCCAATGTTTCTTAAAAATATTGTTTAACGATACTGGTTAAGCTTGGTTATTGATATTGGAAGAGATGCAAAGAACTATAAGAGATATTTTTGAAAAATAAAACGTATGGATAATAATATAATAGATACTAAACAAAGTTCCGATTGTAGAACGTTAGACCTTAAGAACGAATCTATTTACATATTGAAAAGATTATTTATTATGTTAATAATAATAATTTAAATATTTGCAAATTTTGAATAGCAAAAATTAGGCACAATCTATAAGTTTATCTATTAAAAAGCTAATTAAACAGATAATAACAAACAATTAGTACCGTTTAAATTTATAAAGTAATTGATGTTTATCATACATTATACTTATGCGATTAAAGAAATAAACGGATGTTTGATTCCGATATGATAATCAGCTTCGGAAAGATATTGATCTGATATTGAACCCTCGGGACCGGTACTTAATACGCGAGGGGTGCTAACTCTTTGGAATTTATTATTGTTTTCGAAAAAAAAGATGTAATTAGAGCAGGTATTACAAGCTATTACGCAATTGTAAAGTTATTTAAAATTTGAGCAAAAAAGCTGGAAGACTTTCTTAGTATTTTAAGCCTGATAATTGATTTATTATTACAAAAAGAAAATATTTATTTGTTATCGATAAACTCTGTAACTAGTGGACCAAATTTACGAATTCTTTCACAATCGGAAGGCTGCATTATCCTGGAGAAATAAAAGTTATACAGAAATTTTATCTAGATATTGTAACGAGGTCGTATCTCCATACGTGCGTAAGACCGCGTGAAACTGAGATATTAAATTATGTAATTTATATTATTAGAAACTAAAAGTTAGAGATAGAGCGTCGGTGGTGTAGTGGTTAAAGCGCTAGATTCTCGGTCTTCAGGTCCCGGGTTTGCTTCCCGTGTACCAAATGTGCCAATGAGTTTTTACAACTTAAGTACATAAAGACGACTGTTGTAACGGTGAAGGAAAACATTGCAAAGAACCTAAGACTCGAAGGTATGTACAAAAGTCTGCCAACCCTTAGGTAAGCGTGGTGGACTTTAAATTGTCTAATACCACCCCTTAGTTGGGTGAGGCAGTGGGGTTGTTAGGGTTGTCGTGAAAATATAAATTATTGCTCATATTATTTTTAACTCTCTCCCTAAATGTCCGACGCGGCACAAATAGATATAATCTTTACCTCTGACACAGACATTTCTATCACAGGCAGGAAAATACAATTCATATTTACCTTAAGGTAATCTATAACATTTCAAGCGCCACTTATTCGACGGCTTACGTCTTATGCAAATCGCGTCCCCCTGTCGTTTAAATCGACTCCGATATGTAAATGCAGAATGACAGGGGAATATAAAAAGTTGGTGCGGTAGTGAGTAAATCAATCGATCGGCGGATATCGTTGTAAGGGATGTCTTCATTGTGTTCATTAGTGGTGTCTGTTTGTTTGTGCGCGACCACACCTGCTTCGTGTCCGGTGCCTAAACTAATGCAATGGAATAGCTGGACCGAACGTATGATGATTTATGGTGGTGCTGTTTCTTGGCGTTATTTGCGGTAGTCGGCTGTGGGGTTTTCTTTGTCTTAACCAATGTTAAAACAAAAGTCATATTCAACTGTCAGTTGGCGATCGTAATGAAGAAATACTCATTGTAAATAACAAGACTAATTTTGACTTTCATAAGTAAATTATCATAATATTAAGTGAACAAATACATATTCTAAAGGATCTATGAGTGCCAATGAGCAAGTAAATTTTAATGTAACTTTTACATAATGTGTAACGTGTACCAGTATAATATGAAATTTAAAAAACGCCTATTACTTTAGTTTCAGGACAATTAAGAAATTAGTATAATACATGATACGCGGATGTAAATATCTTGTTCTAAAATAAGTTACCCGTTTCATCAGAAAACGGGAGTCATATTTCTATGAATTTCTTAAACCAAGTGATATTAATTATATTTTTGAGACTTTTGGCGTTGAAATGGATTCCGGAGGACAAGGGGCTTATCTCCCTTTATTCGGACTTTGCCAGGCGATTGGTGAGTGAAACTCGTGACCCTAAAGGCTGGAACCTACCTCGTACAACGAATTTCTATTGCGATCCAACGTAGTAATTAGGCCAGCCTTTTAGATACGTTGCCTCTGATTGATCTAGTCTAGGTGTAGTTTTTTATTGCAGAGTATTTTTATCTTATAATTATTAATGTAATACTTACACTTACCTCTACATTCTGGAACTGTACATATTTTTAATAGTTTGTAAATAAATAGACGACTAGACTAGACTATCTCTTTTTAGTATATTTTATCTTTCTTTTTCCAATTTATTTTGCATGTTTATGTAAACATTTTTGAATATTTTAGTCTTTTAAGTTAGTTGTTGTTGATCTTATGTAAATTATAAGTTTTTATTTAAAACAAATTCATTTTTGATAATAATGTTACAAAGATTACAATATAAAACCAGATGCGAATCTACCTCAGAATATAAATCTCACCTTCTTTGAAAGACCAAACAAAACACTCAATACGAAATTACAAATGCAGCTACCGTATAATTATAAAACGGTTCAATACGTTGCTGCATTACTTGGTTTAATTTTTACTTACAAGATATCTTTCTCACATCTCCAAGTGTAAAGACACAATACGGTAATCTAGATAAACGCCGGTTTTTGCTACTAGGCTATCATTACGCACCCTAATTAAAGATCAAACGGTATGACCACAAAGTCTTCATCTCACATTTTTGTCTTTTGTGCTTTAAAAACATCGGTTCGTGAGAGTGGTAGTTCGCGGTTTTTAAATTGCTCCGATGTTCCGCTCAACACCAGTAAAGCAAGGGGAACAATAGTGTTGTTCCCCATTGTGTTCCCAACTTAGGTACCGGAATTACTTCGGTTTTTCAAAGAACGGTGAAATTACTGCTACTCTATAAACAGTGTTACGTGTAAAGAAATACTTTGATTGCTGTAACTGTTGTCATTATAACTGTAAGTTGGAGAGTGTATGATTATGGATTCGTTTTCATTATTGGCTACTTTGTTATTAATTAAAACTTTAAAGGGTGAGAGTCAATGATCCGCACAAAACGGTGAAATTACTTATTGGCTATGAATGTAAAACTCTTTTTGCCGGATAAAGTTTAACTTAAGTAAGCTTATACTGGTCTACGCAGATAAGTAATATAATAAAGATACTAATATTATAAAGATGAAACATTATAAAGATGAAATAAATAAACTTTGAAACGACTTAACCTTTCTTAATAACTGTTTTAGATGGGCTAGGCTTCACTGAAACATTTTTGTTTTTTATTGACATGGCACAACACTTTCAGTTCTGCTTATTTCAAACTTAGCCGGTATGAGGCGATTCAACTGGTTATTTTGTTAAGTTGTTGTCACCTCTTGTAGGCCTCGTTTATCCTTGTTGGATCTTTCATATCAAATAGGATTAAAACTACATGTCCAAGTTAAATGTATTTTTTTTCTCACGATGCATATCTTTCTTAATATACTTGCTTTATTTTGTACAAATGTTTAACTGGCTGTGGTTTGTAACAAAAGCTTTTACAAAGTTGCTACCGTCAATTACCGAGATGGCAATCATTACCGATATTTTCCCATCGGTTTTTACGACTTTTGTACCTACAGAGCCAAAAATATTGCAATTTTGTTTTTCATTCAAAAAAACCACAAAACGGTCATTGATGTTTCTCTACACTATCGTGAAGATATTTTATTGTATAGTTTATTGAAAGCGTTTTTGTGTTTATTATTGATTAACTTAAGTACCAAAATAATTACTTTGCATACATATAATTAAGTTCATTTCCTTCAGGTTGTGACACAAACTTGTATTGGTGCTGGTTAAAGTATTAAAAGTCTCTTGTCAGTGAATCATGATTGACTGTAAAGGAGCAATTGAAGATTCTCAATTCAAGTAAAATTTGAGACTTCTTTGAACTTATACATGTCTCAACATTTCACTACCAGACAGCGAATGGCAGATTTGTTCCGATGCTGTAAATATATCGCAAAGTTAAAAAATCCGAACTGAAACCTGAGGTTTTACTTGAAGAGTAACGCTTGGATGGAAGCAAAATAACTTACATTTTTCGTATTCTTCGTACAGGTATTTGTGCCAGCCAAACTTCATATGTCAAGGAGAGAAGAAAATTTTAAAAGCTTACAAAACAAGAGAAAAAGGTGTTATCTAATGACTTAACAAATTTATTTAGCTTTTTCAGATTTTTGGAATATTTAAATAAAAGCTTAGAAACTCACTTTCGCATTTTTAATATTATTTACAATTGTTCAATAATATCAATTAAATGTAAAAAGATGAGTTACTTTAACCTAATGCAGTAATATCTTGCTATCTAAATCAAACACTTCACAGCCGCATCGGTAAATTAAATTTTATCGCTTAACAAACTACAGAAAATACCGTGCAATTACTAAAGTCGTAGTAAAATAATGTTTCTATAGTACAAAACAAACCTTTCGAGGGCGTTAAAACTCCTTGGTTCAATGTTGCTATATTTACGAGCCTAGTATACATAAGTCTTAAATTTAAGCAATAGCGTTTCAGCTAGAAACGTCAACCGGCTATTTTACTGGCAACTACAGGCAGCCAACTCGCAGTCCAGAAAAGCTTTTACACACAATAAAGCTAAACTTTAACTGCAGTATTCAAAAACGAGCCCTATCTTAAAACGTAATAGGTTTATATTCGTTTGTTTAGGGGTGGTATTTCTGTAAGGAAATGGCATTAGCATAACGATTCGAGCGCCCCTTAACGCAACATGCTTGGTCACGCTGCCCTCCGCTCCGAGTTGCAATTTTCGTGGCTTTCCATGGAAATAAGCGAACGTTGTAATAGCGTGGATATGCTTGGTGCTTATTAATTTTATATTCGTGGTAGACCTTGTTTTATTTAGAGCCACCATATTGAAAAATATTATTTTAACCCCCAGAATAGTCGTATTAACGAGCAAAGGAAAGAAATTATAATTGAAGCTCATGGACGACAACGCATAGACGACCAAGTGGCGTAGTGGCTTGTAGCCCTGCCTCATACGCCGAAGGTCCCAGGTTCGAGTCCCGGTCGGAGCATCCATTTGTGTGATGGACACAGATGTTTGTTATCGGGTCATGGTTATTTGTATTTATTATTATTATTATTCTGGGTTCCACACCTCGGCCGCAGAGGATAGGGCAAGCGGCGCACCGCAATACCGACATGCCTCTTCCTCTGCGGCCCCACCAGTGCCGTTTCGACGGAACGGCCCCGCCAGCTCGCAGGGGGTAGGGAGAGTGGCGCACCGTAATACCAACACGCCTCTCCCCATGCGATCGCTCCACGGCCGCAGAAGATAGGGAGAACGGCTCACCTTAATACCGGTACTCCTCTTCCTCTGCGGTCCCACCTCCAAGCGCGTCCTCAGCGGACTTGTTCAGCCCGCTGGGAGCGCCCTCCTCGGGCGAGCCGGCGGCCCCAACAGGCTGGCCCTGGTTGCCTCTTAGTTCACCGTGGGTGACCAGTCCACGGTTACTAAGCCCCCCCGCCACGACAAGGCGGGCAACCATCGGGGGGGCTGTATGGTCATCCATAACACAACCTCTGCTTACTGTGGTGTGTTTGTCTGGGGATTTATTATTATTTTTAATCTGTAAAACCTTTCTTTAATAATATTTTTAGTTTTTTTTAAATATAAATGATTCCAATTCAAATTCAAATTCAAATATTTATTTCTCAACATTGACAATTACTTGTTCTTATTGACGTCAAATAAAACATGATTCTACCACCAGTTCGAAAAAAACCTTCGTGAAGAAGAACTGGCAAGAAACTTCACGGGTATATTTTTTTTCAAAATAAATTTACAGAGTCTCTTTATGTCTATACAAAATTATTCTTTTCTGCATCTGTTAGCTCGGCAAGTCTTCCCTCCCCCCAAGTATCCAAACGACGAACACCCTCAAACGGCACCCGTTCACGAGTTAACGCGGGATTCAGCCATCGCCCTCCTCAACCATATTAGAGGGAAGTGAGCGACCCGTCACCCGACGCTACCATAAGAAGACGTACTTTAGTGACAATGACGCTTTAGATATTCATCGGGACGAAGAACTCATCGCACAAACAGACACATTACACATGCTTTGTCACAAATACTAGTACAATCCTGTCAATGAGGGGATTATACCCAAGGGCTTTTATCATCCAAATAATCGGATAGTTTATAATATGCTCTAGCACACAACTTCTCCTTTATAGTTTCTTTGAATTTGTCAATAGGAAGACCTTGGATATCCTCAGGCACCTTATTATAAAAGCGTATACATTGACCCATGAATGAGTTAGTGACTTTATGAAGCCTGCTATTATGAGCTGCCAGCATATTTCTTCCTCTTGTGTTAACATTGTGCAGATCTTTTTTTCTTTTGAACAAGGTCATGTTCTTTTTAACATACATTAAATTTTCTAAAATATATTGTGAATGGAAGGTAAGAATATTTATTTCCTTAAATTTACTTCTAAGTGACACCCTTGGACCGAGCTGATAGATTGCGCGAACAGCCCTTTTCTGCAGAATAAATATAGCATCGATGTCGGCAGCACTCCCCCACAGCAGAATACCATATGTCATGAGGCTGTGGAAGTAACCAAAATAGACTAATCGAGCAGTTGTTTCATTTGAAATTTGTCTAATTTTTTTAACAGCATATGCGGCAGAGCCAAGCCTTTTCGCTAAACCATCAACATGCGGTCCCCACTGCAGTTTGGCGTCTAAGGTTATGCCCAGAAATACAGTTGAGTTTACAGGAGTCAGTTCCTGGCTCTTAACTACAATGTTTGTGTTTACCTGTTTGACATTTGGCAATGTAAATTTAACACATTTCGTTTTTTTTCATTGAGGAGCAAATTATTAGCTGAGAACCACTGCTCTGTGTTGGAGATGTGAAAATTTCGTTATAGTCGTATAATCAAAGATTATTGTACCCAGAATTTTTTTTTTTATTGGAAAAGGATTAGACGTTTGTCTTCTATCTCACCTGATGGAAAGTGACGATGAAGACGAAGGTGTAACACGTCTATCCACGAGATACCTATTCACTCGACGCTTGAAAGAACTAGGACTATAGTTTTCTGGAAAAACAGACGCAGGCAGTTCATTTCACACCTTGGCGACCCGCACCAAAAAGGAACTATCGAAGCGTTTGGTTCGACTTCTTGGGATATCTACCATAAAGGGATGGAAGGCCTGTCTGCGTCTAGTAGTCCGATGTAAGAAGGGTGTGGGTTCAACCTGATCAAAAAGAGCATTCGCGCACTCTCCAAAATGTAATCTGTAGAAGACTGCTAAACTGGCAACTTTCCGACGGTGGTCGAGGCTTTGCAGTTTTTTCGTGGTGAGGTCAAAGTTGTAAGTAATTTTTCGGGCTAACAAAACTACTAACATAACTACTCGTATTTATTAGAAGCAGGTAAACGTCGTGCTGTATTCGAATGAGGCGTTGGAGATCATCAATGGCCTACTATAATAATAATAAGCTATCAAACTATTTTCTCTTATACATAATATATAATACTGACTAAATCTCATGTTACATTTTGTAGTATTAGTAATATTATACTATTTCCATTTCTTTATTTTCTCGATGACAGCTCCTGTGTTACCTTGTGCGAGCCTTTTTTTTTACATATGTATACATTATTTTATAAAAATATGACGTTTACGCACGTACAAGGTTGTGTAATACCAGAGTCGGAGAAACAGATAGGGATGGAGCTATTGGATGGAGCTAGAGAGCATTATATCAAATTAGAACTGTCATCGAGAAAATAAAGAAATGGAAATAGTATAATAACAAAAACGACATGTTTGCATGCGGTTACTCATTTATTCTTTAAATGTGGCTGTTAAGAATTTTTTATTAAAATGTTGAAAAGTTAAACTTTTTTGACGTGTTGTAATATATATATTTTTTATACGTCTGAGAACACCGTTTGGGAGCCATGACTCGGTAGGATTCGACGGATAATTGTTGCTAGATTTTTTAAATAGAAAAGTACTACACAGTTGTTTAATTAAAACTAAAGAGCTTAGAAATAAAACAGCGTTGTGTATTTACAATAATATCTACTTAAAACCTCGAATAATTTTCGGTAATTTATTTCTTTTCTAGCCCCATGTCGCTACGTGTATGCATGTTTAATCCACCGGCTTGACGCTAAGGTAGTTCAAACTCGCTTTTCACGTAAACCCAATTTGAGTGCCTCGACCGAAAGGGTGAACTGTGGCTCGGTGTAATTATTCACATGTTATGACATCCCATTTGCATATAATCGGATAAACAGCGCTCGGTGCGTGAGGCAACTGAACTGAACTACGATGGCGATTGAAATCAAAAACAAAGCGCACGCGTTAGAAAAAGAAAACTGTCTAGTTTGAATAACGCTGTCTTCTTTTTTCATTTGAGTTAGAAAGGAGTTGTGAATATCAGAGAGCAGTTAAAGAGACTGTAGGCTATTCACACGAAACAGTTTCATATCTTGATTGAAACGGACCTATGAAAAAGCAGCTACTAATTAAAAAATAAACTACACAAGATGGTTGGTGAATAACTCACGTAACGCGGAGCTTACTTCATACGCGTTACTTATGAAATCCGGATGAGATCTATTAATTTGTTTTAGATTGTTTTGTTGTGGTAGATAAAGTTTGGTTTAATTTATTATTTAATTGATGAATTTTATTGCTGGTCTAAACGTTTTGAAGATATGCGTATTATGATAACTTTATTAGATATTTTGTTTATCAAATTTGACGATAAATGTACAGTAATGTTGAGAGTGATCTGTAACTAAAAATATAGGAAATTTTATATTATAATAACTTTATTTTAATAGAAAACCTACGACGATGGCAAGGTCAGTCAACAATTTCTAAATCATATCCTTTCCTTAAAAAAAAAGCATGTTCGTGCCATGTGATTTCTAGAAAATAATAAAATATCTATAAAGTTTTAAATGAAAAGTCGATAAACATAAATGTGTCAGCGGATTTAGGTTGGTACCTTCTGACCAAGGTTTCATCAAGGGTATGTTTACCCTTCGACTAATAACTTCCAGGGGCTCTGATGACTCTTACTACCAGGGGATGAAAGGTAAAAGAGAAATCTGCATGATTTCCTACTTTTCGACTCTCGCTATAGTATTACGCAAGAAAATTAAATAGCGATCATCGAACGTCAAAAAACTTCATCTGTCGTACAATTTGTTTGCTTTCGGGCTGCTACCGCATTGCTGGTACGTCGTACGATTTTTTGACAACTAGCAACTGAAGGATAATAATCGTGATTTTGCAATCGCAAACTACAAGAATGCCTAGTATGATGATGATCCCAGCTCCATCGTTTTAAACCCTCTCCGCATAAATAGGGTTATTCGTAAGCAATATCTGAGCAACTGCCACAAAAAGCTAAACAAACCGGTGAGAATTAGAAAGCCTCGAGATTGGCGTACATTACAGCAGACCCATATTAGCATGACGTGCGCCGGTTTGCACGTATCTCTGTATATCTAAACGTCGCCCATTGTACGCGGTGGAGCCTACGAAGCGAGCAAAATCGCCTCTTTTGCTTTGCAAATGTTGTAGTGGTTCAAAAATAAATTTTGGTTATGTTTTTTGGTAGCATTTGTAAGAAACATTTTAAACGTGCTGTCATTGTGGTTTTCATATAATAATAATAATAAATGATTTGTTATTTCTCCTCTCACACAGAATAAAGTACAATTATATTTCCAAATAACATTGCAAAATTATACCTACGTGAGAGACTAGTGTCTGTACTAGGAGACAAACATGACATATTACCAGCCTCTCCAGCTGTGGAGTGCAATAATTGCACAATAATTGTAATACTGATGATTAATAAAATGACAAACAAGAATCAAAGTATTTGCCGGTGCAAAAACAGGAGAAATTCCTCGGTCTACGTGGTGCTGATTTTAATAGATACTTAAACTTTTTTTTTCGATTGCCTAAATTTTGTATACCTACGAAAACATGTCTTACAAAAATATCTGAATTTTATATATTTTGTTTTCTATATATTATATTTATCAACATAATTTATAATTTGATTTCAAAACGTATTTTTATTCGTAGATATTTAACTTGATTCCTGTGTCTTAGTAATATAATATAATCGTTTAAACTATCTCAATACTTTGTTATATTACCGAGTTTCGAATTAAACATACTGTTTTACATAACTATAATTTATGAGTTAATAGAAGTTAACTCATAAATGGATTCTTTACTAGTTAAAATTAAAATAATCAACTGCGTCAGTTATTGAACATGTTCCCAGCTTTTTATTCTGACCCTACCTTCCATGCGAACTCCATCATAGGCTAGCTGAGACAGCGGCTGGCCATTAGAAACGTATGTGAAATGCCGATTACAGCCACCACTGCCTTTTGTTTGATTGCAGCCGGATAGCCACGCCATTGTGCTGGATAACCTATATATGAGATACTTGTTCTTGTGTGATTTTCCTTCATACCTACTGGAGGAAAATTTATGATATTTTTATATCGCAGTGCGGAATAATATTTGTTTATTCAAATTAGTTTTGATAATTCCACCACGACAGCTACTGCAGGAAATAGGCTCAGCCAATGTGGTGATTTTTGTAAGGTATTATTTATACCTTACGATTTATCTTTTTTCATGTGTTTCATTCTACAGATCCTTTAAATTGTTAATTGCGAATGAATAAGTTTAACAACCTATATGTACTTTATAGAATTGGAAATATTATTTTAACATGTAAAGTCATAAAATACTGTGTATTTTGATGTTAAAACTACCTAGAAGAACGTAGAAAGAGACGATGTGGTGCATATTCATACTGCGAGTATTTGCGATTTCGGAATGCTTATCTCAATTGCACTCTTAGTCATCAAAAGCTGTTTTTTTAGTCAATTATTATGAGTTTTTAAAACAATATATGAAATGTAATGAACACAATGAAAAGATTGATGAATTCTCAAAATTTATAGCAAGTGAAATAACCTCATATACCACACTTTGCATGAGTAATAAGATCATGAAAAACTAATACCACCGGGCGCACTTTATTTTAAAATTCACATTGAAGAATGCAGATAAAATAGGTACACACTTATAGAACGGTATAGCCGAAAACGAAATCAAATATACCGACATATCTTATTAGCAATTAAAAGATCACAGAGTAATATTCTAACAATGGCTACCACACGTCCATATTACTCAATAACAAGGCTACCAACTTCAGAAAAAAGATAAAAACAACGGTTTTCGAAATTTTACATTATTCCATTGTTAATTTTTAGTTCCCACCGTCAAATGATTAACATGTATTTCGTAATTACAGGGTTACGTGAAATTTGAAATGTATTGACACGGTAATAAGGTAGGAATTTATCTATTAATAATAGATGACTTCGAGTGGTATTGTAGAATTCTGATCGGAAGCTTTGTAGATGTCTTAGTTATTCTTATTAAATCTGTAATGAGCTGGTCGGTGTAATAAGTGCCTCGGGTAACAGTTATAAATGGTATTATTAAACTATCATATCAGCTTATGAGAAAGATCAGTTTCAATCGTGTTGTGTTTTTTACTCTTACTCTGTTGTATAACAAAGAAGTATATAAAGTATTTGTCTACTGTATTAACTGATTTAATTATAATAAATTAATTTTAATTAACTTTTAGATTTTAATTAAGTAACTGACAATATCAAGAAATTTTGCCTAACGGTGCAACAACCCGTGTCTCTGTGCTGGCGTCGCAATGAGTTAGTTCGACGATTTTTAGTTCACCCTTGACTCTCATTAGTGGCAGATTTATTTTAAGTATTTTTATTCAGATATATCACACGGTGTGTGCTATTTTTCTACACTATACACTGTTACATGTAACTGTTTTTGTGCATTATACAAAACTCTACTTTCAGTTTAGAATTGAAACAATAATCGGGTTCTTTGCGGTGATTCGCAGTGACCATATGTTAACAGAATTATACTTTATCCAGAACTCAATAGGTCGCAACATTGATGAACAAAATTCAGATATCAGGAAAAATCAGCAAGTAAATTTTACAACTTGAAAACTCAATGCCCAAAGGACTTGTTATTTTCTTGTCCTTTGGCGGAGGAAGTTATTACACCAAATACCAGGGTTTGAAGATTGAACAATGTCTAATTCAGGCTAGAATCTTAAAAGATTAGATCCATCTATATAGCTTATTTTTAATAGGGAGGTACTTATAATTCGCGCACAAAATTGTACTACACCGGTTTATTAGTATTTAAATTTATCAATAAATTTGGAATAAGATCCCTAAAATATTTAAAACATACAATTTCACTCATGTCCCTTATAAAATTCCCATGATTCCTGTAGTTAAAAATAAATACAAAATAACATGTAACGTTTAAATTTCACTACATTCTATTACTGAACTTCCGCACCAACAGCTACGATCAAATTTCCGTTTACTATTTTTTAATAATTGGCAATAAACCGCAGTTAAGTCACTTTTAATACGAGGGTTGCCATTTACATACTGGGTCGTCGGTTGTACGTTTTATATGGTAATGTATGTAAATAGAGAATAATTAGGTGAGTTAAAAATACGGGGTAGGCTGTCTGAGCAGGCGCGCCTTCGCCCCTTCCGTCCCATATGTCGGAGGGTGGTTCTAGGTACACTCAGCGCGCTCGGTGGAGGCCCACGTTACGCGCGAGAATCGCTTGCACGTTGTTCGGTCTTTTGAAGGTGGCCGGTATACTACGGGACGACGACACTACAGGGTATTCGAATGCATATCGGCACCAGTACCAAGTCACGCGATCGTACCCACGTAGCGTGCCTCGGCCTTTAGTGGTTTTTGGGTTTTATTAATGTAATTAGAAAACAAAAATGTACAATTTTACCCTCATTATCAGGTAAATAAGCGCCCATTTCTCGCAAAGTTGCGGCATTTGCAGTTAAGCTGGTGATTACATTGCCATTGTGTGATAGAGAAATATTTTTTGTCAGGATTTTGGCTAGTATTTGTAAAGTTGTGAGCTTTTTTGCCATTTTTAATACTGCGTAATTTATAGTTACAATAAGGTAATATCTACAATACACGATTTCGAATTGTATCATTTAGCTCACATACTGCTTGCATTGCTTGTCAAATTGACAACTTACTGAACTTTATGGGTCCAACCCATTAAAGCATACATAATATATTTAACGAAATATTTTTTTTTAATTCGCTGATATCTGAAGGACTGCTGGTAAAAAAAAATTAATTGAAAATGGCAGTGATATAGCTAATTTCTTTCTTTTCTAACTATAAATAAAATGTATTTGAAAATATATGAAATTATTTTAGTGACAATAATTAATAATCCCAACATAAGAAAAATGAAATAATTTGGTACTGTTAAAATGTGGCTTGCATTTGCACTTGTAACGACCACCCCTTCCAGCTCTGCTCTCTGATCATATAAGGGAATGTCATAAATAAAAATTTGAAATAGATACATAAATATAATATAAAACCTAACATATATCTGTCAACTTTATTCTAATACTTCCTATTCAAAATATATATAACACCTTCAGTTATAAACTACAGAATGAGAAATTGTAATTGGCACAATATAAAGATTTACCAATAAAAAATACAATATTTATTTGGCGTGATCGTCTAAGGTTGGGTAGGACTCTTCGTTGTGTTGCATAGTAACCAAGTTCTTTTCCGAGGTATGTGACAAAGATAAGAAACAAAGAATGTTTTAAGAATGCAATGTAAATTATTATAGTAATAAAAATATATAATATAGTAAATACATACAATATATAATAAGAGGTAATAAAGAACTGTTGAAATGGATTTGATAAATTAAAATGAATTGGAAATTTATAAAAAATGGGTGTGAGTAGGGCCCCTATCCTCGCCCTAGTCATGTGAGAGACATCCTTTCATTTTTTTGAATTTCTCTCTCCAGGATTCACCAATCCAACACCCGAGTGTTAGTACTGAATAATAATGATAAAATAAAAATACTTTGTAAGTAAATAAGTTTATAAAGATAAGTAGAGGATGGAATATGATGAGATTGTAAGAATAAATAAAGCTAACAATAAATTCCACAATCTTGAATAAAGTTATTTATATCACAAACCCAAACCTTGCAGATACTTTAATTTAAACTGAGTAGTCTAATCTCCAAGTTGGATCATTTTTCAGAAGGGTAACTCTAATATCTATTTCATGATAATTGTTATTTATTCAGGCAAGAGTTTCCAAACCCAATTCATAATTCATTCCATGACATTTGTTAATTATTCAGCCAAGAAGTTCCAGAACCAACTTCCTCACTGAGGCCGATGCACCGGAGGGTCATCCTGTCGTAACACCAGAAGCTCAGATCATTGAAATTGATAACAAGAGACTTCAACCACTGTTTGGTCTTATGCCAGATAACAAGTCACAAAATGAACACAAATGTAGGAAAGAAATAAGAATTTTTAATATTTTTCAATTATTCAGCCAAGAATTTCCAAATCCAATCTCCCTCTGAGTCTGGTCAGCCGGAACTCGTCCTTGTCGCATCAACAGATAATCAGAACAATGAGAATGAAACTAGAAACTCTAACGACTGTTCAATATTACGTTCGTTAATAATTCATGAAATAAATATAGGAATGAAGAAGAGGAAAAGATTTATAATTCATTCCATGACATTGTTAATTATACAGCCAAGAAGTTCATAAACCAACTTCCTCACTGAGTCTGATGCACCGGAGTGTCATCCTGTCGTAACACCAGAAGCTCAGATCATTGAAATTGACAACAAGAGACTTCAACCACTGTTCGGTCTTATGCCAGATAACAAGTCGCAGAATGAACATAAATGAAGGAAGGAAATGTGAGTTTTAATATTTGTCAATTATTCAGCCAAGAAGTTCCTGAACCAACTTTCTCCCTGAGTCTGATGAGCCGGAACTCGTCCTTGTAGCAACAACAGATAGTCAGATCAATGAAAATGGTTACAAGAGACCTCAACGACTGTGTGGTTGTGAGCCAATTGACATGAGGATAAAGGGAGAAAATAAAGAGTAAATAAACTTCACCAAGTTGGAGATTAGCACGCTGAGTGTGTTAAATAAATTATTTTCTAGTATATCTCACCATTGTAATGCATTAGGTACATACATTATATAATATAAACACGTCACAAATGAGCATTTTTAGTTTATCAGTCCCTATAGATGTATTGTGTTCTGTGTGTGTGTGCGTAATTACTTTTAATACAAAGTAAGATAAAATATAACATGTAAGTATATATACTTACATATATAAATAAATATAAATAATAAAATACATATAAAGAATAAAGTACATGAAATATTAATATATAAATCAAGACCTTAAATAAATATACTATAAAAGTTAATTTCCCTGTTAAATTACCCTACAGTATTAAACGAAATAAACGCTCTTCTATAACAGGATTCACCTTCTAACGCAATAACGTAATCTAATATTAAAATACTCAAAAATTAAACTTTTATCTACGAACTGGCAGAACTTTCCTGAAGACGAAATTCCCTATTAATGTGTACTAAAATAAACACTCACCTAAAGACTGGACCCACGTTCAATACAACACTATATTCTATTTTTAAACAATTGAAAAACTAAATATTAAACTGGATACAAACTGGCAGAACTTTTGGGTTACTTTCGTTTACCCGACCGAGACTCCAACTTCCATTCCCCGAGACTGAAATTCCGACCCCTGCTCTGCGGCCTACTGCCCTATTTATCCCCAAAAGAAAGACCGAACTCCCTCCCACGGGGCACCATGCTCCACGCACCCGCGACAATCTCCAGTCATATTTACCAACAAAATAAAAGAATGCACCCTTGAATTACTTATTTAATTTAATTTATGTGTAACTACTGTAGAGTTATTTTGTTTAGCAAATAAATAAATAAATAAATAATGAATAAATAAAATCTATATGTAAATGCGAAAGCATCATCAAATATTTTCCTGCAATTAATTACCACCCATAAGATCGTATCAACAACGGAAGGGAAACTTAATAACAAAAATAGGCATCCCAAACTGCTATACTTTTTTACCTTTAGGAACATTAATTAGATGTATCTATCTATATCAAATTAGTACATAAATTCTGAGAACCAGATATCAATATTAAATTAATAATTTTTTTTCTAAATTTTTTATTCTTTAGCAAGGTAAATTAATTTAACTGAACTAACTGATAACTTCAGTAAATCAGTATTGCCAACTGCTATCAGCAGGTACCTATATTGAGATTATACTTCCGCTCCATACAAAAGACTCGAGCTTGTTCCGTCACAACATCCTTTTATGAGTAATTTTTCTTCCATTTAAAGATTCTATATCTCAACAATTATATCTACTAACTTATACTAATATACAAACAGATATTTTTATAATAACTTGAGTAAATCAGTATTGACAAATGCTATTAGCAGGTATATTGAAACCATACTTCCGCCCCATACACAAGACTCGAGTTTGTTCCGTCACACACTGAGTTTCATGAAACCTGGACACTATTCATTTCTTGAAGAGCCTACAAAAGAACTTTTCATTGCAATATTTTGAAATTTTTATTATGATTTTCGTCAAAAGTTTTATCACACCAGACTACGAGTTAAAGCACCCAGTATTTACATATCTGTATAAGGGTTAACTTTGTCCGATTACTATTTGTTTAATCGTGTTTAATTAATAAAGATATACAGTTGCTTGTAATGAAATACTCAGTGCCTAAGTTATTTTTGCATTTTTGCTCCGAGTTTGCTTGATTTCGTTCTCATAACAATTCGTTACTTTTATAGCTTTTTCAAAAAGTCTACTGCTAAAGTACCTACCAGCGTATATACTTGTCTGTGTTTTGATTTAAACTATTGCATTAAACTTTATTGCGTTCCACAGTTTCCGCCGGCTTTTTTCCCTCTCAATCTACCCATACCTAATACCCTTTAAGAACTGAAGTTACCTAATTTCTATTTTTGCAAACTTGATGAAGACGGAAGGGAAAAGAAGACTTTCAACAAGTATAAAATTTGTACCTATGATGCAATAAAATATTTTTAATATGAGTTTTGAATTTTTTTAATTTTGATTTTTAAATTGAATTTTTGAAGCGTGCTTTTCCTTACAAAGAAAACTTTGTTTGTTGATTTTGTTTTACGATTTTATACTTTATTCTCACCTGATCAAAGTGTTAATTCGTTAAGCAAAGTATATGATTACGATCGCCTTAAGTAACTTACTTAACTCGCCTTAGACTTGAAGAAATAACATTGGATATTCTCCAGGAATATTGGGTACCGATTGATCGGTCCAGAAGAGTCACAATAAACTCTTCTTTATAAATCATTGAATGTGAAATGAAATTAATTTTTACCTTAATAATTCAGGTTTTGGAAAATATATGTACATCCTGGCAATTTTAGGGCCAGGCTAGTGGCAAGCGGCTATTTGAAAAATACCTATATCTAGTTTATTAACAAGAAAACTTTAGATAGATAACAGTTTTTAGTTATTTTAATATACCTATGTATGTACATATCTATTACCTTATCCAAAATATTTGCAAAGAATAGATTAAATCAATAAAGATAAACTTAAACATTAAATCTTATTCATTATTGCAAAAAAATTTGTAGGTGTAGGTATTACGATACGATTTTAAAAGTTCCAGCGAATCCTTATTTTGATACCAAATATAATAAATAAAGACATTTAAATGTTTGTTATTTAGTAACGAATTAGTAAAATTCTGTCATGGAATTAGTAAAGAAATAATAGTAATAATAAATACTCTTTTTTGACATTAACAATCCCAAAAACAAAATACAATAAAAGATAGTTAATTAAAGAAACTGACAAAATATCGTTTTTTTATAAACCAATAGTTTTTTTTACAGCTTTGACGTGAATATATCTTATTATTGTACGAAAAGCGTTATACATGTTCAATGACGAATACCTACCTACTTCTCATCTAATAATAAGGATGTTAATCTCAAAGAAAACACTGCTGATTTCACACAACTCGATCTAAATTCAAAAATACCCACATAAACCCCACAACAAAATCCTACAGCACATAAAAAAGGAATCTAAACAGGCGACAATTTTAATCCATTAAGGCTGGGTGTTATTCTGCTATCGCAGATCGGGCGCTATTCCGGAGATCAGCAAATGTCGTGGGAGGCGGAGCCTATTAAGCCCCGCCCTCGATCGATGCGCTCGCGACACTACCATAGTTGTGGCGTCGTTCACTCGATCATGAAAAGTCTTACTTTTAAATAACAATTACCTAGTTACGGTATGCAAAGTGTAAGTAGGTGAATTATTCATTAGATTTTTTGTTTTCTTCTTGGTGGTAGGTAGGTTGGTACTAATTAGTGGTCTTGGATTTGAAATTAAATTTATAGCTTAAGACTTAGCTTTTAATTGTTTTATATATTTTTAATTGATTAATAGATAGAATATATTAGATATTTATTTATGAGCAAACTTTTTTAAGACTTTTAATTGAAATGTACAACTAATGTGAGTAATTGAAGTATATAGAGGACAGGAAATAAAATGATAAGTTTAATGATTTCTGTGATTGTAGTTCTAAGAAGCTCTTGTGTTCTAACTTTTATAAAATATACACTTAATTGAAATAGGTACGCAAATAAACTGTGGTATTTAAAAACAATACTAACGGTTTATTCTTGTCCTCTATTCTTCAAATCAGAAAACAAGATAATTTTACTATCACCCAAATGAAAAAGTCAAAAAGCCAAACCGTATCAAAAATCAAAATAAATAGCAAAAACGTCGTCCTCCTTTTTTACTGTTTCAAACAATAGACATGACAAAGGCTACCGCGTAGTCAATCAAACGAAAACAGTAGAGCTGCGTGCTGCATCGCAATGAGATGGTTTTGTGCCATCAGGTAGCTGTCATATCGGGTGTCAGGCGTGGTCCTTCTGGGTGGTCGTCTATTGTGATGGAAATAGACCAGTAGTGGTGCGAAGGTTTAACTTATGAAATTATAAAAATAATGAGGTGACATGTTTCGGAATGAAAAAGGTCGTAGGTATTAGAGAAAAGTGAAGCTATCTTGTAATTTATTGACTAAAACCTTTGTAGATTGATAAAGTACATATTTATTAGATAGTATACAAAAATATCATATTAGTTTATTATTACTACTTAAAAAAATTGTTTTATTATACATTGGCAATTAACCTTTCCAATACGTTGAGGAAAAAAATCACATTAAAATGTAGATTAGTTATTTTAATATTTAACTACGGTTGAGCATCTCCCAATTTGTTACCATTTTATTTTAACCACTACCTGACTGAAAATAACACTTCGAAATCTTAAACTCTCCACAGAACATACAAACAATCAGATTAAACTCCATCTATTAACAAATAACGGTAATAAAACCCACTCAAAACGCTCTCGCAATGGCTGCCACAAAAAAAAAATAATCTCAATCCACACATACCCACTTACATCTCAATATGCACACTGAAACTCAACTATATTATAGTTCGAGATAGTAGTTACATTTTCTTCTGTCGGTGTCTGATAACAGTCGGCACGTACAAATAAATATATTCATTAGGCGACACCCACGCGGTATCTCGTGGATAAATCCTTGTGGCTGTCCAAGGAGGCTGTATAAGGCTGTGCCGAGTGAGATTAAAAAGAAAAAAAGAAGTGTAAATGGGTACGGTGAGGGTCGCAGGCGCACCTCGTTTAATGGTTGTTGCTGCAACGATTGATTTATGGACTGATGATAGTTGGGAACCGATTGTTTGAAAGGCTTGTTTGTAAGTAGTGTAATTGTTTTGTGGATATTTTTGTTGGAGCAAAAGATGGGCATTGAAAGGTTAGATATATAAAAAAGGCTTTTACTGCTGTAGTGGATACTATAAAGTATGCTGTGAGATTGGTATGAGACTGTATAATGTAAACTGAACCAATGTTATTCAAATTCAAATATTTATATCTCAACATTCATAATTACTTGTTCTTATTGACGTCAAATAAAACATGACTCTACCACAAGTTCAGAAAAACATTCGTAAAGGAACTTAACGGATATATTTTTCAAAATAAATCTACAGAGTCTCTTTATGTCTATACAAAATTATTCTTATCTGCATCTGTTAGCTCGGCAAGTCTCCCTCCCCCAAGTATCGACAAACACCCTCAAACGGCACCCGTTCACGAGTTAACGCGGGATTCAGCCATCGCCCTCCTCAACCATATTAGAGGGAAGCGACGCAGAGGGAGGTGAGCGACCCGTCACGCGACGCTACCATAAGAAGACGTAGGCACTTTAGTGAC
This sequence comes from Marasmarcha lunaedactyla, assembly GCA_923062675.1. Classification (NCBI taxonomy): domain Eukaryota; kingdom Metazoa; phylum Arthropoda; class Insecta; order Lepidoptera; family Pterophoridae; genus Marasmarcha; species Marasmarcha lunaedactyla. The sequence goes on along the minus strand of OV281343.1, from coordinate 9,223,079 downwards.
AATGACGCTTTAGATATTCATCGGGACGCTTTAGATATTTATTGTATATATTCAAAGTGTTCCTTGATACATTGTGGGATTGTCCCACTACCGTTCTGGTGGCTCATTTACTTTTAAAACTGGGACATTTGGGAAGAGTAATGTGCCAAAACGGTTTAAGTTGACAGAAGTAACACGCACAGCGTTACAACTTAGCCGTGAAACTTTTGTGGAGTTTATACTTGTGTGCTTTTGCGAGTGACCCTTACTGATACTTTAGTAAGTATTAATGTAATAAAATAAATAATTTTTTTCTGCATAATACTTAGGATACCTGAAATAACATCGGATCGTTGTTATGGACGGTCTGTGTTTGGAAATATCAAACAATGATGAAACATTTCAATGTCTTTATTGAAATGTTTTACTTTAGTGTTGAAATAATATAATATTATGCGCCATAATAATATGCACATCGAGATTAAGTAAAATAACTGGATGAAATATTATACAAAATGGACGATTATTTAGCTCTATAGATACCGATTGTAGGACGTTTTCTAACTAAACCAGTTCTGAGCATCATTAAAATTTGCGAAAAATCTATGAAATTTATATTAGTTAAACATTTTTATCATACATTGTCAGTCGAAGAGTGAAGAAAGGTATTTTAACTTGTTCGCCCTATCACCTCATTTAATTCATTCTTGTTCAGCTTGTGTTTTATTTACCTACCCGATGAGTGAATTTAATTTTATTAGGATGTTAAATTAATACAGCATTATGCATTTACCGTAAAAGCTAAACTTTAAGGGTGGTAAATTCAAAGTATCTTAAATCATAAATTAGATATATATAGGTCTGTGTTGTTGGTTAATATACATATTTTTTCATTTACATAAAGACGCTTACATTGTTTTATTAACAGGATCACTATAATTTTATCATTGTGCTTAAGAATTTAAATTCCAAATTTTGTGTGCTATTTCGCTGCATTTTACTTTTCAGCTTTTTTTTCTCTTTTTGTTTGCGTTGTATAACCTCTGCTCTCTTTTGTTCAGTAAACCGTAGTCGGCTGTAATTGGCTTCTGCTTTGTATCTATTAATAATTGATTCTTGCGATATGCTGTTGTCAACCCTAATAAAATAAATAAATAAAGTACATTTCGGATGGGGGCGTAACGCTTTCGCCTCTTTCGTGAGTTTTCATCAATTGAGATAAAAGGCAAAACATAACGGGTTTAAATAAAAAAAGTGGAGTCGTAATTTTCTTAATGACCCATAGGGATTAATCTCTAAGGAAATAATTAAAGATGTATGTATGTACTAAAAGAGTGGTTAGGTTTTTCACAAATAATTTATTTGTACATATTCATAGTCAGGAAACGAGCACATGCGACCCATCTGATGGTAAGTGACTTCCGCGCCCATGGGCATCGTTAGTCGCCCTCCGTAGGCTGCAGTTGAAACTGCCTTTGTTCCAGTAATTGTACTGTCTGTCTCTTTCTTCCCGTTGACTGGACTAAAACCACCTAAACGTGATTGTCATGGTGGTCCAAACAGGAAGGCCCAGTGGTGCCACCCAGACGAGATCTTTACACGTACGTATTGTCTTTGGTGAAGGGTTGATTTCGGGGAAAGCCCTATTGGTCATATTGGTCTTGTTATATAATATGTATCTACATGTAGCTGTAAAGTCATATTTTTGCGTTAGTTTCTGGCAAGTATTTAACATTAATTTATCTGTATTAAGCGATATTTTAGTTAGTTTATTAATAAGTTATTTTTACCGATTGTATATACTAAATAATTAGTTACATTACTTCCTACAATTTTCAATAATTATTCTATTGAATAGTTTCATATCTTGCTTAAGCAATAAAATAAATTTTCCCTTTACTGTCCCGACCACTGTTTTGTCACCAAATATTTGTCCTGAGACTGGCGGTATGCTTACCTACGTTTCATTCGGGAAGGTCAAATGATTACTAAGGACGCACTTAATTAAAGATTCAGCTAAAAATCTATACTTAGTAGCGCCTGAAGTAGTATAGCATTTGACATCTTTGAAAGGGGCCGTAAAAACTGTATGAAACTACACATGAACATAAATACCATCAAATCAAACACTATATAAAATAATATATCTGTTATACTAACGAGGTAATCTTTTTACCTACTTTGTTTTGTTGTTCTGTCTGTAGTAGGAAGGTACAGTCGGGGAACTTTGTGCAGGCTCACATTCGCACCTAAATCCCCTGAAGTTTTGTCGCCTCTTAGTGTGCGTAGGGCATACAGAAGGCGGAACAACGCGCAAGCTATTCTCGCCTTGCCTGAGCTTCCGCTAACTTCCCCGCCTGTTCCTACAACAGATAATTGAAAGCGCAATACGCTCTTCATACATCTGAAACCAAAATGATGCGAGGTTATTTTAAATTATGTTATCTATAATTATAAGCATTTTGGAGACAATGTCTGCACCTGCATAGAAATACATATTTTTTATTTCTTTACAATGCGTTAAACATTCGGAAGTAATATTAATATAGATGACTGTATTCTGCCGGTACAAGGCTTACGACTCTTATTATTATAAAAAGAGGTCTAAAATTCGATTCCTGGTAGGAACAGATGAGTAATTCATTTATTTCTGTAAGAATATATATATTTTAATCTAAATATTAAGACTATACTGAGACTAAATATTTTGCGAGTTTATCTTAGGCCTCTTTCAAAAAATAAAAAAAATCTTGTTCATTTCATTAAAAACCGCAGCTTATAGCAAAAAACATATGGCAAATTCTATACGCATACATTCCTTTGAAGGCAACAAAGCACCAATACCAATCACAGTGCAAATTGGCTGTTTCAATAAATATTTAAAAGGAAAATTACACTATATCTTATTTATATTGTAGCGGCTCAAGAGCCTCAAAGCGGCAGATGCGTTACGGCGGCACCGGAACTTAGCGGCACTCCTCTATATCCTCTATAATTACTCATAAAAACTTGAAAGCGTTTCATTTCAATCCGATCAAATATATCCGAGAAACAATGAAGATAATTAAAGGACTCGTAATACACTCGATATTTAGCAAATGCAGTTAATGGTGTAATTTGCAGCAAATAGTAGCATTTATGGTAATTCTCTTTTAGACTTGCATGATACAACTGTGATTGGAACATATGTACCAAAGACTAGCCTGTAATTACGAAGACTTATTAAACATAACTCTTTTGTTCTTCTAAAAATAAAAAAGTGTATATTTGTAAAAGGAAATTTCCGTCTATTCAACATCTATGCTATTTAATTGAAACTATTATAAGACAAGAAAAAAAGAAATTAGAATATAATGGTTAAACTTCGTCATAAGAACATGGAATCATGTATATTTAATGAGCTATCGAGTCCTACACAGTTACTATTAAAACTATGCTAAGCATGGTCAAATAGGGCTGCATTTACTCATGAAAAACAATTTCCTTTTTCCCTATCTCTTTCTAAACTCAACATACCGTATAACAAAACGTTAGAAAGAAAGAGAACGGTATAGGTTTGAACGCGCGCTGCGAAGAAATGTTAAAAGGTTACCATTGCTTACCGAGCATAATGCACCTGTCCCTTTCATACGTTTGAAGCTTAAGCCAAGTTGAATGAGTGCAAGTAGGAGTAGTTCGAAACGGATTATACGTTTGAAATGGTATAAAGACGGCGGGTAAATTTTTTGAAATTGATTTTTATGTTTTGTGAAATAAAGCTGAATTTAGGTTGGCTAAATAAATTCGATCAAAAACAGAAGAACGGGACGGAAAGTCGTAATCAAATGGAGCGTTCATGTAATTTTGACGCGTTCGGAAATCGAATTAAGTAGGTTAGAGAGAGAGGCGCTTGGAGTTTCACGGTTTTTTATGTTTGTTTGGGCAGTAGGATTTGCGGGGAGGCAGGCTGAGTGGGCGCGTCGTGCAAGCGCAGGTTTCAGTGTCGTGTCTGGTCTTCGTGGCTGCGCATGTTCGTTGGTGCTCGAGCTAGTGTTAGTGGAGTGCATCGGGTCGGCAGTCGGCGGTCGACATGTTGGTATCCGCGGCAGGCCCGACGCCCGAGACCTGCTGCGCGCCCTGGAAGATGGATCAGGCGCCGCCGCTTACGCAGTCTTTGAATCTGTCGCCTAATGGTAAGTCTAATAGGATTCTTACAACACCGACGCAACTTATTTCATTTAGTAACCTAACGTCAACAACAGAATTTACGACATCTCTTCTATAATATTTTAAAATAATTTATGTTCTAATTTATGCCATTATAAATTGACATGTCGTTCACATTTTTTTACTTAGAAGTTAAATATGTAGAAACAAGCATTTCTATTAATACTTGGAAAAACTAAAAATTTTATTTTATTAAGTCCTAAAAATAGATTTACAAACATATTATTATCAATACGTGTACTAAATATTAAATATAATTATAAAACCAATAACATTTAGCGCTCCCTGATAGCTAGAGACAGGTCTCTACATTTCCTCAAGCGACGGAAAAGTTGCGTAAAACAACCTGCGCCTGCACTGATCTGCAAGTGAAGTAAACAATCAAAGAAAAAAAAATACAAATTCAAACACAAATATGTGTTAATTGATAAAAACACAATAAATATCTCATACATTTTATTACTATAGAAGGTATTTACACTAGTAGGTAATTGTTTAGTAGGTAATGACGTTTTAATCTTAGATCAGAGTTAATAATTACTGGTATATCTGAATTATAATCGTACATAATAAATATAATATAATATAAATAGTCGTAGTACCAAAAAAAAAAAAAACAACGCCTATCGCATCCCTTTTCCGAATTTCGTTTGTTTTCATTCAATACTGGATGGCAAATACGAATATAACTTGCTGTTAACCCATTGAGGATGATACAAAGTCCTAAAATACATATGCCTTGTAATATCTGGTTAGTGTACCTTTTGGTATTTTGGTTTTGCCAAAAGAAAATCAGCAAACCTTTTTATAAATATAGTTTAACTCGCAAAATTTAATTAATTAACCTTCATTAAAAAGTAACTATTTCAAATATATTGCGTATTTAGTTAAAGAAGGAAACTCATTTTTATATAAGATGGAGACGAAATTTAGCAACTGTACCTACCTTAATATTGTAATATTTAAAGTCTTATATAATTAAATTTAAATAAACATACAACATAAAATATTATCTGGTAAAACTAGTTTAATTTAAAAACTTTTTATACATCAATTACTTTTCACAATATACGTAGGACCGATCCACTTCTTATGTGAAAATTGCCCACAAATATTACTTTTGAAAGTTTACCTGTAGGTGAACAATGTTCAAATTATTAATTATTTAGATGTTACATATGCTTGTATCCATGTCCATATACCTGTAAAGAAAACCTTCATCATTTATCATATCACTACGTTATAATTATTCTAACAGGGGACGTGGAACACACATATTGATATATAGTAGTAACCTATAGGTAACTACGCAGCTTTATTTTTGTTCATTACTGAAACAACTGATTTGCAAATACAAAAACAGTCTTCCTTCAGTCCTTTGAGCTTTTTAAATATTTTTTTTTTTAGTTAAGAAAGAACTAGATGTTCATTTTTGCGTTCATTCCGAGTAGTTAATCGTTGATTTGGTGATGTATAAGATAGTTAACACCACAGCCACGTTTACCATTTATTTATTTTGTTATATTTTTGTAAGCTTTCAGGGTAAATGTTTTCTTCAGTTCTTACTCTACAATTTTAAAACTTTACAACGTATGAATGAAGTTTTAGGAATTTGTAGTGTAATATTTTGTTACCTATATCAGAAGCCACCGCCCTAACATAAATAAATAAATCCCCCACTATACGGCCCCAAAGTAAGCAGAGCTAGTGTTATGGATGACCATACAGCGAACTGGGGGGAACCCAGAATAAACAAACATATATAAATATAAACAACCCTGACCCGATAACAAACTCCAGGACTCGTTCCTGGGACCACCGGCGTATACACAGGGCTATTACCCATTACGCCACTCACACAAAATATTACAAATTCCATTTGAGGGCGTCCGATCGAAGAAGTGATTTGGCTTGTTTATATTTACACCTTTCTACCGTTCAATGGTCACCGATCGAAAATTTATCTAGCGATGTATATAATTTGTTAAACTTTTTGGATTGATGGCAATATGCAAGAGTCGAGTGAACCAAGAGAGCGTGCTGTGAGAGCACACGGCGAAGAGCACATGTGAGAATAAGAGACGTACCTAATATCGCAGAAATTTTGCAAATAATACATGAGCAACACACGTGTTGAAAATAGGCAATTAAACTCCTAATAAAATTTAAAATACTATCCAATATTTTAATAGGTAAACGTATCTCAAATATTGGAAACATATTCATCAAACACAGCGCCATATGCATAGTATTTGACGATATTTAAAACAAAATAAGCCACAAAATTAACATAACACTAGCATTTTTAAAATGCCTGCAATTTATTTTTGAACATGATTTCATACCTAATGTGCTAAAAGTCAATATATTTAATATGATCGCCACAAAATATATTTAACATAATTATTATGTGTAGACGAGGCCTATGTATGTTTTCTTTAAAACGTTATAAAAAGGTGGTGACTTCGATTCAGAAATGAAATAACATAAATTAACTAAATATATAAAAAAGAAAATGCAGCCTTTTTTTGTAATAATGACTACTTTTAATTCCTAAAAAACCATACCTACAAACCTATTGCTAACCGCCACTTTTTTTGAAGTCGGTTAAAAATAATTTTCCTGTCTTGGTAAGATAGCCAATCTTAGATTTGTATGCTTTTTGTTACTCTAGTAAATTTAGTGTCTAGCTAATTATTATTTTTTTATAATCTTAATAAAATTTATTGCCTGACTTTCATAAACGAAATGATCTATTGAAAATGATCTAACCAATATTTAAAATAGCAAAATCAAATGGAATAGCACCGAGTCGCTGCCATTTTAGGAAAATTATAACCTAACTTCTGGATTTTGGACATTGCTTTTAAGATTGTTACATTACCTTCAACAGTAATTTTTTCTTGCAGGATAATTTCGTGTAGTGTGTTGATGAGCAGAATTTTTTTTTCTGGATGCTTCTACCGGCTCCATAATTGAGGTTAGCAGTCTGTTTGATTGACAGCCGAGTAGCATAGGGGTTAGTAGCCCTGTCTCATTTGCATGAGGTCCCAGGTTCGAGTCCTGGCCGGGGCATTTATTTGTGTGAGGAACACAGATGTTTGTTTTCGTGTCATGGTTGTTGATACATATTTATGTATGTATGTTTAATCTGGGTTCCCCCCAGTTCGCTGTATGGTCATCCATAACACAAGCTCTGCTTACTTTGGGGCCATACAGTTGGTGTGGTTGTCTGGGGATTTATTATTATTATTTGTTTTTCCATATAAATAGAATTTTAAAATAAGTGTTACAGTTTTAGCTTGACGCTGATTTGTAATAATTCAGAGAACACTAATTTTATAATCACTAACTTCAAGTAGACAGTTAGTATGCGCCAAAAACGCTACCGGATAATCCATACACTCTCCATATCGAATAATTTGTAATTAATTTGCGTTTTTTGTTTACGGTACTTATAGAAAGTCAATAATATCTTGAGTTAGTGAGAAGCAGCAAGTATTTTAATCTTCCACCAATTAGCGTAAATATAATATTAAGTTTCACAGGTAAATAGGATTCGATATTCGATATTATTCCTTCTCTGACCGGATATGATCTCTTTAATTAATTACCTGATACTCAATATGTGAATTTTTATAAACCTTGATAGTTATCAATTCTAATTGGTTATGAGCTACAAGTTCCTTTTTATTAATTTTAATGTATTTTTTAGAATAATAAATTTAAAAGTTGAAGCAACTTACACTCACGCACAATTAGGTTGTTTTGGTATGTTTTAAACAAATTATGTTTTGTTATGTATTGTTATGTTTTGTTTTTAGTAAAAAAAATGTCTTTTCAGCATGTTACGTGAGAAAATTTGATCATTGTGTGCATTAAGATAATTTAGCCAAGTAATTCATTTTTGCCTTTTAATCATAATTGTTATTAGAATTTAGCAAATATTTTCTTACATTTTTTAAATTAAGTTATTTATGCTAAGACCTGTCACGAGTAATCAGCAATATAACTATTTTTATGCGTCCATTTTTTCCGAACAAATACTAATATCCCTAAAGCTTTTAAGGTAAAATAATTATCAATAAATTAAAGTACTATTTTTTGATGACTATGGAGTCTTGTAGTCATATTTCCGGATATTTTGACTTATATAACTGTTACGCACACAATTTGGCTATAAAGACTTATCTCAACTAAATGGTTAAATAAAATTCGACTTTGTTCTAAATGGTGATGAAATCTCAGAAAATACATTGTAGCTCTCATTTTGATAATATTGGTGTCATATGTTTTCAGAATAAAGTCTACTATAAGGCATAAAATAAAGTCGCTTTTTATTTGAACATTTAGTTGAGGTAAGTCTGAGATATTTCCAGCCTTATGCCCGTCTGCACTAAACTTTGGCAGCTCCTAAGTTGATATACTAAACTTAAGTCAATGCCTAAACAGTTAGTATGCGCCAAAAACGCTACCGGATAATCATTGAATAAATGATTTCGACAATTTTGTTAGTTTTTTGGCATTTCTCGAAAACTTAGAAACGTTGATAATCCACATCACAGGCCATGAATTATAAGGCCAAGCAGAAATCCTCTTGAAACTATGGACGATTGCGATTTTTTAAAAGGTATCGTGTATCTAAGTAAGTATTCCTCTTTATACTTCACAAAATTGATGTTAAGTTATTTCAAACTGAATGTTTATAAAATGTATCGATTACAAAATAAATAATATTGACGTTTTGTTTGAACTTTTGATTGAAGGGATATTCAGTTAAATAAACCGTTAGGCAGGACAAGTGACAAGAAAAATCAAATCATGGATCAAAACAAAGAAAAAATCGACTTTTTTGTTTGATTTGTTAGGCAACGATCGTTCTAGGAGTCACTTAAGGTAAAATGGTAAGTGCACAGCAACGCAGAGTAAGTCGACGCTTATGTGTGACTTAGTTTAGGCATGACTTAACTAAGTCTATGCTTTGTACAGTTAGAGCAGACGGGCATTAGTATGTAATAATAGAGACATATTTGGCATTGCCAAAATTTTGCTGAAAAACGTATACAAATCTAAAATGCATGTAAAAAACACAAAAATCTTTGAGGTTTAGAAGGTTTAGACCACCATAAAGGTCCAAAAAAAGGTTTTGAAACACACATGAATCCCCCGCTGTGTCGTCGTGTCTTAGTGCGCGGAGCGCATACAAAAGTCCGAACAACGTGCTTGCGCAACCCCCTCCCTAACCGGGTGTCGCTCCGATGAAGGCTGCTTAGCATTCCCATGCCACAGCCAGCAAGATGGTTATTAGTGGGTAGGTGCCACTCTGTTGAGTCCCACATCACCCTGCAGAAGACGGTGCCTGCGGAGGTATGCATGACACATCTTCCACCTGCCTCCCGCGAGGATGCTGCTTAGGCAGCTAAAAAAAAAAAGATGGTTATTCTCGCCTCAGCCCGAGGAGTCCGCCAAGTTCGCTGACTGTACCTACATAAGCTTCTGGAATCAATTGTATAATGTCAACAATACTTTCCAAATTACTGTAGATCATATTATTTTTATTTAATATCCATATAAGTTTAAGACTGCAAGGCGTAATTACTTTTATGGTATAACTTTTGTTAAATAAAAAAAATTATGTAAAAGCTTATCTAAATTTATCTTAAATATGAACCTTCATCAAAATCAAACGCATGTTTGTCCAAAACCGTTAATACTCCTACTGTCTGTTACTACCAAATTGCAAATCAATCAAGAGACTCACCTTGATCATTTGTCACGGCTCCTCAACCACAGCTGCTTCGTGATGTGGCGAAAACTTATCACCCGGACATTCCACGCATTGTATCATCGATCCAGCTAATTAATCGATAGATCGGAGTATAGATTGTCCGGTAGCATTTCCGGCGCATACTGCCTACTTGAAATTTAAATTATTTGCATCGGTTAGCTTGTGTTTTGCTTAATTTAATATATTATGAGTTAATTAATATAAATGTTCCTTGAATTTTTCTTTGGGGTGAATTGTATGTTCTTAGGGTGGTTTTTCTTTGCTTTGAATAAAAGTATTAAACAGATGTGCTTTGCACTTGTACCAAAGAAAAATTAAGGTACTAACGGTCGACCTCACAGACCTCAATCGGTTACTTAGGTCGCTACTAAGTATAGATTTTCTTAGAGAATTTATAGTTTATCTACACATAATGCCATTATATATTCGCTGAGCATAATCAATAATTAAGAGCGCATTAACTATTAACGTCTTCTTCAGTTTTATTGAAATTCTTCAAAGTGAAACAACATAGATGTTTGTCTTTGTATCTTAATAGTAGTTATCTTTTTTGTTCTGTAAAACTACTCGTGGCGTTACAGCAGTTTTTACATTTTACAATAACACTTTATAGCAAACAGCCGGCATGTGAACATTTTAAACCTTTCATTAAGTTACCTACGTTATGTATCTTGTATTTATTTATACAAACTCAAATAGATAGTACATTGTTGAAACATGAATTAATAAACTGAGAAAGAGACAGAAAGATGCAATGTCGAAGTGCGCGAGCAAGAGGGAATAAACTTTGTTCGTGCTCGGTCCGTGTCGTATCACCTCGGCTGTTTTCGCGTAGTGACAGTCCGATTGCGACTAAGTTGAATCTTGCGATGGGAACAAGATATGAGGTCCGTGCCCTATTTTCTCACCATCTGCTTTTTTTAAAACCACTCAGTTGAGTTTTACCATAATAATACTATTGTAATGAAAATAATATAATTGTTACAATCGATTTAGCACTTATTTTTAAACGCAACGAGTAAAATTTGCTGTAGATTTGTTTGCCAATTTATAAATGACTTTTTTTTTTCGTGTCCGCCTATTTTGATTAGGCTTTAGCCTTTGATTATGTTCCGCTTTACTCTAAAACTCTGATGTATTGACTGGTGATATATCGCAGCGACGGCAGCGGTACACCGAAGGGCCCGAAGAATGATCTCGGTACAGACAGATTTTTGTAGGATGAAGATGGTTTCCTTATAAGACACGTACGATTGTATTGAGCTCTTCGTCAGGTCGGAGCAACCACCACTTTGGACCAGTTAGATTGTTCGCCTGAAAAAAATTTGTATGAATTTATAGTAGAAGTTCTAATTATCTAGACTAATTTATCAACATATGTTTTTTACTATACGACCAGAAATTTGTACAAATGCTATAACTGTTTTCAATTGAAAAGGAAAGTGACTTTTATGTACATTACATTTGTGCAGCCAACACTCGATAATACATATACTCAGGCACTATTTATTTATAATTATTTTTTTATTATTATATATGTTTTATTAGATTAACAAAAAGTATGCAGCTGCTACTTAAATTGCACTCAAATTTCTTTACAGAATTGCTTAAAAGCAAATGGTACTTAAAAACACCGTTCGGTTCGTAACTGAAAAATATCATATTAGTATATCATAAATATCATAAATATATCATAAATATCATATCAACGATATGGCAATCTTATGTCTCTGCCTACTTTTAAATTAAATTGCGTATATGCATTTAAATTTTTACTTTAGCAAAATGTACAGCTTTATTACACTTTTTAGGTAACATTATATACAGGGTGCACTAAAATTGGGCCCAGCTGTAAACATTTAGACTCATTTGCGCAGAAAAGAAGCAATATATTTCTCCGAGTAAGCTATATAAATTTACGCTCAGACGAGTTAAATGATTACTTAATCTATACTTAGCGGCCTAAGTAACTATTTGAACGTTTAAATGACAAACCTTGCCGGGTTACATTTTTCTTGAGATTTCAAACATGATTCTAGAGCGAATTAACATTTTCATGGCTAAATTTAACTAACTTAAATATTGTGCATTTATGTAGGATCCCGTATAAGAGATATAACAAGTATTTCGAACACTTCTGGCAACATTCACCTACAAACAGAACATTTGTTCAGTTGCAATAATAAATCTAATTAACATTTAAATGGTGCCCACGCATAATAATCAGATGACATTATAAATTGGAACGACACCTAATTGCCGACAACATTGATAATATTTTCTTTCTTATAGTTTGTTTAAATGAAAACTCCAGTTGTGTCAATTTCTTTTGACGCATTTTTTTATAAGGAAATGTGATATTTTTTTACGTATGATATCATGATATAAAGTTGATTGAAAGCATTGGAACGATTAAAAGTTATTACAAATAATTTTTATTTAATATAATTACTTTGTAACAAACATACCGCGTCTAAATATCAATCGGATATTGTGTAATTTTTATGTAGCACAAGTAAAACAAAAGGGCTTAAATTATTTACAAGAAGACACTACGATATGCTATGGCACCGCTTGTCATCTTTGACAGGTTATAACTGGGAAATGACACGTTTACGAGATTTTGTGAATCTACACTTTGTGTTTGTATTAATGTGAACTACCGATTTATGAAAATTTCATACGAAGCCACTAATAAACGGACACCACTTTAGATTGTTTTCAATGGAAGGGCACCTGGGATAGAACATACCCCTTGAACGAAAAACATTTAAAAATTTTCAAATCTCTTTACCTACTACATTGAGAATTCCTCTTTATAGGGTTGGCCTAATTACAATTACAATACAGAGCACAAGTTAAGTACCTTTACCAAAATAAAACATTATGTTAAAATTTCAGGTTAATTGAAAGACTACTTTTTAGAATTTCGGATTGCTAACAAATAAATTGCGTCAGGATTTCAGGATCAGAAGAATGTTTTAAATTGCTTTAGAGACTTATAATTTAAATCTTGATATGGAAATTTGGGGACCTGGGTGTACGCACAAATTCAGTATGTGGTGCATTGGTTAAGACACTGGGATCACCGAAATAAAGACTCAGCTTTGGTCCTGGCTCCTGCCAAATATAATTAAATCAGCTCTAATGATGAAGGAAAACTCCGCAAGAAATACGTTTGAAAGTTATTTCAAAGGTAAATGTAAAGTTTTCCAATGCGCAGTGGACAAGCGTAGCAGACTGTTAATGTTTAAAAGATAATGGGTTGGGTGTATCCTTACGTTGGGATTGTTAAAGCTATGTTATAAGTTTTATCCTGAGCTGTTTTGTGGCGTCTATTAAAGTAAAATAACATGAAATAAATAGCAAGACTCAACCATCGAAGTAACTCAACACAATGTTCGCTTTTCTAAAGTGTGATCTAGATGGAAATAAAATAATTCACAAAACATGGCTTGTATTAACTTTTAAAACGTAATAAAGTGATAATTATCCAAATAGCTATTGTAAAAATAGTCAACCGACAAGTCAATGCACTATGCAACATATTCAAAATTATAAGAAACTCATTCATTGCTTACTTCAGATTAACATTGAACATCAATTACTGTTTTTAAAATCGCAAGAGTAAAATATCACGAATATTTACATTTATTTTGGAGTCCAAAATAATCAATGCTTCGCCGTTTTTATTTTGCAGCAACTTATTTATGCGTGTATTTTATTTTGTCATTCAAAAAAGGTTTTATTTTAAAAATATTTAAGAAACATTTCTCAGGCATAAACGGTAGGTTTTTCACAGGACATTTTAACATAGGTAACAATGAAACAAGTTTTTCACCCTTCTATTTACACACCAACTACCATAGGACACAATTAAATTTTTTCTCCCAGTTCACATTTACTGGAACAAACAGTCCACAACGCCAGCACAGTAAACGCATCAATTACAGTAAGTAAGCCGCTGCAAAAACCGCCGTGCGGTAGGCAAGACCATTATCTACATTCGCGTATTGAAAGCTCACTTCCGTCGTAAACCTTCAGTACGAATTAATGAGACTGTACTATGTCGGGGATTTTTTTACTGACATGTTAGATTTGTTGCTTTCTAGTTAGTGATTTATTTTAACTTTGTTAGCTGTTTGTAGGGATTTTTGTTTGTGTTTTGCACGAATGGAAAAATGTATGCAAATAAGTTTAAGTTAGGTTTTAAACTGTTCAACGCTACAATGTTACAAATGCGAGTTCTTTCAGACAACCCAGTTGAACTATGGTAGGCAGTTATGGTAAAACGTAGTAAAAACGGTGTAACGGTTACATTTAAATTATTCGGTAACTGAGGCCATTGCGCAGTTGCTCATTGAAGAACTCCGGAAAACGCGAATGATAAAAAATAGAAAATGTTCCTGTTAAATAATGTACGGCTCTGAAGGTAAAAAATTCAAACTATCAGTTCAGTACTTTCAGGCTTCTACGATTAAATATTTTTTTTATCATAAAACATTATATTTATAACAATAGTAGACAAACTTTCATTTAAAAAAAAACTATTTCTAAAGAAAAGTTATTGTAAAATTATCCAAATGTTTACCAAACATTTTTTAGTGTGCAAAAACAATCAGATTTCAATTGAAAGCTGACACCATTATGTGGAGATATTGAATTCTGACTGATTTAATTTGGTAGAAAATGTAGAAGAATATAAAAAATGATGTACAACTCTGTTCGTAATTATTTAGACTTAGAGAATTAAAACCCAAAACATTCTCCTACCCTTCTAACTCCCATTTAATCATCACTATTTTCTCTGAAAACCAGTCTAAAGTTGAATCTTAAGCAATTTCATAGATAATTTAACACAAATTTTTATAAAAGTACAAGTTACGTTATCGTGCCAAAATCGCCGGTCTCAAAACCATCTCCATTATTCATGCAAAAAAATGTGTACAAGAGTACTCATACAATAAATGTGCGTACAAATTTACCTTCAATATTATAATGAAAATACAGAACGTAGCAATTTTCTGGGTGCATGATGGCATTAATAGGTGCGAGTGTTGCATTAAAGCAATACACACTTTTTAATATTTCGCATTCCATTGAGTTACATTACAAAGCCATTCCCCTTTACTTCACTTTACTCGTTCAACTCGGCTGCAGGTGATCTGCTTATCCATATTAATTAACATGGCTGTTTATGCAATTACTTCACGAATTTATTTACTGTCCTTAATTGTAACACCTCAAAGCTCACTTTATTATGTGGATTTTAGATATCACTCAATTATCAATGCATAATTAATTTTTCTAGCTGTTTTATAATCGTTATCGCTATAAACATCGTTAACCAACACATTCAACTTTTTTATAATTGGCAACTTGCGTTTATCAAAAGTGACAGAACCAGTATTTAATGCTTTCCGTGAGCTATTAAAAAGTTCACGCACATTTTTTCGAGATAAAACTAATTTAAGCTTATAATTATCATTAGTCCAAAAATCATTAGGAAATGGAATAGTTAAGTTATCTATTAGACACTATAAAACACCAAAACTAGCTGTCAATAAATCAAATTGGAGCGATGAGATCGAGTACTCCGGCAGTCAATACATTCTAATCAGTGATTTATTGGCAGTAATCCGGAGCTCAGCACAAATAAGCTATCTTGTCGACTTTGTGTTGTATCAGGCCAGGCGTGAAACTCCCGCGCCGCTAAGTGGTCCTTCCAGTTTCCACACGAAATATTTTAATAAGGCCCGCTGCTCGCGCGCCCGAATAAAAACACACCCGCACTCATTGACACGAACGAAACTCCTTTAAAGTTCCACTTTATTTATAATATAGTAGCAACACTAAAAATCTACATTTTTGCTCTAAACGGTGTTAATTTATTGACCGTGGGCAGATAATACCACTTTTTTCAACCATTATTAAAGCGATTACACCAGAAATTATACGTCGATGTCCAGCCTAAGTGTTCGATGAAACGACGCCTTCATCCCAGTTTGTACTTAACTGCTTTCAATTTAAAATCTACTTTGGATCGACTGTAATATAAAAACTCAATAATACCTCGCTTGACGAAATCTCCTTGTGGACTTGCTAATAAAAACTTTAAGTTATGGACAAGTTATGCCACTTGCATTAATTTCGATGCTTAACCTGATAAACAAATTATGGTATATTAAGTTGATAGCTTAATTTATAATTGAAAGTGTTACGATGTGTTCATAAGAAGGCATTGTTACGATCGGCTTTTTGCATATCCGGGCGATGTAAGCAACAAATTACTCGCTGTGATATTCCTCCGCTTTAACGATATGAAGCAAAACTTGAAATCTGCGAGTCATTTTAATTTTGTTATTTAGCCGATCAGTTTGGACCAGATTGTATGTCTATAAAATTTTTATTGTTAATTCGCATTTTACTCTGAATGTATAAAATATTTTGCAATCTCAATAAAAATGCGTTCGATTTACAAGTTGGTTTTTGCGGAACGACTTTGTTTTTTTGCGAATTATCAAAAAATCAATTAGGTTGGGTTTATTTGAGATAACTTTCTTTTGGAACGAGAAAACATTTTAAAAGCTTAATTATAGTTTCTGTGGCGATATTTTACTTGAAAGATTTATTGGTATTCGTATTAAAATTGAAAAAGCTATGGTCGTAATTGAGCCAGCAAACTGTCCTCTAGATATAATGAAAGCAATGTATGTTTCGCCGACGGCATTCTCATGGAAAAGTGCACTTACGAGCAATCAATGATTTCCTGGTGATTTATCAAACCTATATAAACTGACGTATTATTAAATTGTTTCAAATGTCTGTTTTTATTCTACTAACAAATTGTGAGATTACGCAACAAAAAAATCGTAATAGTTTGAATTAAAAGAGAAATGTCTGTATCAATTATGTGCTTGTTGTTGGTGTAAGTTTAATACAATTTATTTACCGCAAAAGTAAATGTATAACTTTTTTTTCGTGTGTATCCATATTATTTGCATGTCCATATTTTTTTTTATTTTAAGGACTAATTTATTTTTACAAGTTTGCTCATTTCATCGAAATCTTCTTCTGATTTATATTTAGGTAACTAGTTTTATCTTAAGTTTTGATTCCGTAATTTTGCTTTCCGTTTAATATTTTGAGGAAAAAGTTTATTTGTGTGGAATGCCTATTCATATTTTGCCTGTAAATCAAATATTCATTCGTTTTCAATTCATCATCCAATATGAACAAAAACATTCCTTCTTTTTCTTTTTCTTCGAAATGGAGAGTTTATTTTATATTATTATATATTCTTAATCTCCAACACAAACTATCGCACTTGTAATATTAGCAGGATTATCATGTGTGTTCCTCATGTTTTAGTGCCCGTATCACCGTCATCTTCAGCGACGAGTGGCACGGGAGGTGGGTCGGGGACGCCGCTGTACCCAGGAGCCGCGGCACACCCGCTGTCATCGCTCCTGTCGCAGCAGAGACTATTGGAACTGTCACGTTTCGGCTTGAGACATTATGACATTGCTCATCATGTCCTTTCACAGCAGGGCGCAGTAACGAAATTACTGGGTGAGCTCTTACTGCAATATGACGTTTATGTCTTTACATTAGTGGCTAGGATTAATAAAGTTTTTTTTTTTGGGTTTTGTTACGAAGTAGCCTCGAAACACTGCGCTGAGCATTCAATTAAAGATCGTGTCGTATTTCATTCAGAATAAAGCACTTATAAGTGCATATCCCCAAGCAATTAAACTATATTATTCATAGAACTTATTATCATTTCTGATATTGATTTATAATACGATTCCACGTAGGGTTACCTCGGGGCCCGTTATTGCCTACAAATTATTTGCGATAATTACTTCACTGCTCGCCGTACTTGATCAATAGTCGTCGTACTCGGTAATCAAGACACATCTATTCTTAAAGCAATACTGAAAAATTAAAAAGTTCCAGGATCGATATTCACGGGAGCATACGGGTATTTGTTCAAATAAAATCATCGACATTAAAGCTTTCGAAACGGCAATAAAACTTGTTCCTCCGTTTCAACAACCGATTATTAACTTAGAGCATATAAACGATATCAAACCATCCATTGACACTCGGCAATTTGTCGAAAGAGACGCGAACAGCCTCTATGTTTATTTCCCGTCTAATAACACGGTTGTGGTAAAAATCTCTGTTGCTATTAATCACCGATAAGCCATCATTGTGCCTGCTCCGAAGGAACCGCTATTGACGAAAGCTTAGATCCTAATCGATTCATAAAACTTGCTGCGTGTTAATTATAAGCCACTGTATGTAGATCCCCGCAAGCGGTCGCTCCCAATCTGATACTGATGTGAAAAATATCTTATCAACGGTGATCCTTTACATCCATACCCACTCATTTCAACGTTTCCTTAATCACAACTGCGTTTAGCAAAAGCGCAAATTTAATTAACGGCCTATAACAAACAAAGTTACTTGTTATTGAAGTGTTGAATCATTCTAGAATGTAGTCTTTTAGATCTGGCTAGTGCTTGTTGATGTAATAATGTTATGATTTTAAGACAATGAGTAAATATAACTTCTACCACGCAATTAGTGCTTACATCGTTGTTTGACGCTCCTAGTAATTTGAGTGTAGTTTGATCAAAGTAAAACAATATAAAGGAGCTAATTAAAGCGGTATAATAACAAGGTGGAAGTCAATCGAAGCGTGAGTCTTCTGTGACATCGCCACAGACACTTGGATGTATTCAATGAATTTGAGGATTGGAATTATGAAAAGCGTTTTACTAGGACAGACATGCTCACTTTGTGTTTGCTCAAGAGTCGTGAAAGGACGATTTTAAAAGCACTGAACCGGTGATTGCTAACACTATATTATTATACGCCTTTTGAATTTGGATTGTCCGAAGCCTTTGAATTCACGCTGGGTTGTATATTTTTTCCCTTGTGTCAAATTAGTAATGCAACTGACGTTTTACATTCGAAAAATGTTTGAACATTTCTATATTTTCTTAGTAGTAGAGTTATGTACTGTGGTGTCAATCAATTTAAGCCTGTGGTGATTTAGTAACGCCATGTGTCGGTTCCCACGGAAGCCTGCCTTCGCCCGCCGTGGGCCGTCATGTCCAACCACTTATGTATTTAACAGTATCTATACGCATAGCACAAAACTTATTATCTAAACTAAACAATTTCGTGATTGTATGGAAATGGGCACACATAAAGTTCCTTTTGAATGTTAACGCAAACGTGTGGGATTATGTTTGGCCTTCTTTCCAAAATTAATAGGTTTGAATAAGAATTTAAAAATCATGAATCATAGATTTGTAGTTTTTAAAATATTACTTCAAATGATTTTGTTCTAAGCTCTACGAAACCAATTGCGTGGTCAATTTTGGTTCTTTCATTGTTTGTTGATAATTCTTAGGAATTACGTATAAGTAGGACAAAGCAACCGAAATCACTGACTGAGTAATTTCATATTAAACCCAGTCATTTTATTTCGATGTAAAAGACAAAAAATTTGGAAGTCTGGTAATGATATCTACAAAAAATAATTGTATGCGGATCGTCAAGCCTTGTAATGAAGCCATATTTAAGCTTTGGTCCTATAATCAAAATTGAATTACCTCCGGTGACATTCTTTGTAGACGGAGTTCTTTTTTTTCTGCTCCAATTCTTGATAGGTAATTTAAATTTTTAATGTTCTTTACCGTCGATGTTGTATTTATTTTTAGAATATGGCTGTCTCATAGATCTATCAATTACTGGTAATGTAGGGTTGACAATATTCAGTTAACAAGTGTACATAAGTTGGTTTCAAAGAAAAAACCTACCCTGTTTTAATTTATGGACTGAAAATTTTGATTTTCTTGATGTATATTTTTAACAAGCTCTTTTTTCCTTAATGTAGTAAAATTTTTTAATAAACTCTTACAATGTGTTCTTCTAAAATGTATAAGTTTAAGTTTAAGCAAGCACAACATAGGTATTGCACGTCCATTTGATGTGAGCAATAAAGTTTTTTTTAGTTTTTGTCATAATTTTGCATGCGTTCTCAAAAATACTAGATATTAAAACCTACAAATATTTTAAAACAGTTTGAAAGTTAAACAATTAAATACATTTAAACTAAAAACGTGACGTTAAACTGTATCCGGTTTAGGTATAATTAAGTATAGTTATTAATGTAAATTCACTTATTTGTGTAACACCAGGGGTAATTGCCGAGATAATTGTCTGTAATAGTTTAAAATATTAAAGTTGCTAGTTGAAACTAGAAGCTTGCCATGTTGAAACTATCGACTAATTACTAAGTAGCTTCAGCAATTTGTTTCATAATTGAAGAAGGAAAATATCTTTGGGAACTATCGGTTAGCTCTGCTGTGTTTAAATGAACCAACATTTCAGGTTTCAAATTAAAGTAGTGTGTCCTTTCATGATTTGGTTCTGTAACATTACCGAATCAGCAATTAAAAAAAATTATGTTCACCTGTTTAGTGACAATAAGATCTTTTAATTTTTCTTGTACTTGTTTACTACTCATAATTTTTATACGTTTAGAAATGAAAGCTTTTAAATTTTAATAAGCTTAGTGAATCTGTCATCTCATAGATAGTGTTCAGAGTTAATGCACTGTTAATTTTATGTACGAAATGCGACATTTTTTCACATGATAAATGTGAAATTACCATACTTCATATATCATTCTTATGATATTATTAAATACATAATTCAAACAAAATTCGATAACACATCATACATCAATTTTTTTATTACCAGGGAACTCGAAAGTATTGCCAATAATTGTATCAATGGGCAAATTCACTTCCCTAATGAATGTTACTAAAAAATATATTAATCTATAGACAAATTCTTATCGCCTTTTTTCGATGAAAACTTCAATCAATCACTAAATCAGGCATCGTTACCTTCAAAACGGGCCTTATGAGCTGAACCACTTAACGTCCAAAGATTTGGATCTATTCAATACGTGACGCGGCAAATTCGGCCTGCTAGCGCCAGTTTATAAAGAAGCCAGTTTTAATACAAATTCAATTAACTACCTCGAGCCTTGCCCTGTCGCTTTTGAAATTCTGTTGTTCTTTTAGACGCACCGTGTAATGAGTTTAAGCGGCTATAAATGACTTTGTACGGGAATTTATTAACTGGGCCCATTTTGAACAGCGTCCTTTATGGTTCGCGTTATGAAAGTGCCTGCGGAACTTTACAAGTGATTGATAGTTACTTCTGTTTTGTGGTTGATTTGAAAATAACAAATGAAAGATTTGTTTTGACACATAATATTGTAATGGGCATTAATTGTGTTATAGTGTAAATTGGAATCGTAGTTTGTGAATCTTTTAAAGAGAAGTTGGTTAGAAAAAGGTTTCGTTTGAAACCAAAAGATTATCGAAGTAGTTTTACCACTGAATATACCATAAATCATAATATAACTAATTTATAGAAGCAAAGCGCGAATTGCTGGAGTGTATTGTATTTTCCTTCAGAAGAAAATGCGGAGTCTTTTGAAATGAAGACCCGAACCATGTTTAAATATTCGATTAATATAATATATAATTACGCAATAACCTCTGCTACTACAAATTATCCTTAAAGCTATTTATCGTAAGGTCGTAAAAACAGCTAAATGGCGCAAAATCGCAACTATGGCATGATCGCTCCGGGAGCATGCGCAAACGTTTCACGTAAATAATATACATTTACAACAATTCTACTAGAACGTACACGATCACTTCTGACTGGGCACTGCAGTAATTGGCTCCGGTCATGCGATTACCTTCCTACTCGATTTAATTATCGCGAAATGATCATTCTGCCAAGCAACCTCCTACAATTTACCTATCAATCAACCGACTATTTGAAGTTTAATATATTGACGGCAAAAACTTATAGATTTCCTACTTGTAGCTCGTGAAATGCGCTAAATACGTGTGTCCGACAAACGAATGTCAAATTTGTAATTACAGCGCTGGAGGCGGTCTGTTCCGAGAGTTGGTTTGACTTCGTAAATTACTTGGTATTGTAGGATTTGTAGGATCATAGATTTACGAAATTGTCGTCAGGATTTTTCTGGAAGTTATTCAGTTTGAGTTGTCTTTGAGCAGTGCACTGATAAAGCCATTTTCTTTAAAGAGATGTTAAATTAGTTTGTTTTTAACAATGAGTAAAGAATTTTTTTAAAATTGTACCGTCTCTTACATAAATAGCGCATTTATTTTTTTAATTATGATTCGTATGACTCTTCCGGATTTTGAAAAAACGAATTACACCTTACAATGGCCCTGTCCACGAATTCAAAATAATTTACCATAGTCACATTTAGTAACTCAAAATCGTTTTTGGAAGTCGGTGCCGTGTTGTTCGCGGCTTCGAATAGCTTCTTTTTGTTATCTCCCATCTACGGCGTAAGCTTTGGTATTATCAAGACATAAAGACCAGTATGAATTTATCCTGAATGGTGTTGACAAAAATGTGAATAAATGATGCGTTGAATAATTCAGTGTGTTATCGGTATGGCAGGACGAGGCTGCCGGCTTCGAGGCAAAAACCTGCGCAGTGCCAGGAATGTCGCAGTGCGGTCGCGTTTTTACGTAATTGTGCCCCAGCACGCACATTCATTACCTAACCGATCCAAAACTAAATATTATATTTACGTATTTAATGTTATTTTGTTAGGCTCAAGCAAAGAACGAACATGATTGGTTTCTGTGACATAATCTACATGCCATAATAATATGTGTAAATATATGACGTTATAAATAATTTTTAATATAAATGAAATAAATGTTAACCATTTAAAAATTTCCGTTAGAACTTCCTAACTTTCTGAATTAACTAGAAGAAATAATCAAGTTTTATTCTAAAGCTTCAAAAGCTTGAAAAGTTTAACGAAAACCTGTATGAAGTACTAAAACAGCATGATACACGTGTTTTGATAATTATTTTTTTGAGAACCGATTACCAATACTTTTATTGTCCCAGGACATTGACAGCCTTCTTAAATTTAATAAAAAGCCAGCAGGGTGTTGTAATTGAGCAAATGTTAAGAGTATGTCGCTTAATGGCTTTAAATAGTATTAAATTTGTGCGAGCGAATGCTCAGGTCATAATAATGCCTTTGTCCACATTGTATCCGAGCAGAAAATCAAATATAAAACAAATTATAAATTCACGTCTCGCGTCCGCGGTCTCGTTTAGTTGATGTCAATGCTTCTGTAATTAATACTAATTTGAGGCTTTCATTGTTACTTCGCGTTACCGCATGCTTTTTTGAAGGACCTGGCTTATCGGAACTATAGCCCTTAAGTCCACCACTTAAGATATGGATATCAACAATAGGTTGACAAGAACTGATTGGAGACAATGCGCGCCGCGTTTGATCACGTTTGAGGCTCAATGAAATTGCATGGACCGGCTGTGTAGCTATTATTGGTATTTTTATTTGAGCCTCTCAGTAATTGAGTTTTTCTTCATTATACAAGCTGCGAGTGACACGGCTATGCTGTTTATAAAAACTCATGTTTACGTCATAATATCCGGCGTTTAGTTATAGTTTCGTGTGCTGAATATTGAATTCAGCAATTAGTTTAATCACGACGGAGAACTTCCTTTTGACATAGTGTGTAGTGGTCATTATGAGTTTTCTTAGTATTTACGTGAGTTTTTCTTGTTTTTAGGAACGCTGCGACCGCCGGGGTTGATCGGCGGGAGCAAGCCGAAGGTGGCCACGCCGGCGGTGGTGTCCAAGATAGAGCAGTACAAACGAGAGAATCCCACCATATTTGCCTGGGAAATTCGGGAGAGGCTGATTTCGGAAGGTATTTATCTTTTTGAATAATACACAGTTTACATATTTTTATAATTTTAATATTGAGATATTGCCATTCAAGATCACTTGGTCCAAGTAAGGTAAATACATATAATTAAACGAAGGTTAATAAATCATTTAAACAACTTGGATAAAATAACTATTTCATTTAAATTATTAACTAAATAACTAATTTTAATATCTTTCAATAAACCTACATCTTACATATTTTTAACAACTCAAACCTATGTCCACTTTGTTTGATTTAGTTAAATTACACAACTTTCTGCACTTTTGATGGTACTTTAAAAACAAAACACAAACTTCAAAGTAACTAAACAACGCCAAAAGACAGAACCATCAACAGTAATCTAGTCATCAGCATTGCACAATAAGCTGAGCAAAGCCGGGGGCATAGCATAGCAGGAAATATGTTACTCAAACTGGAATGCCAACGGCAGTCATGACTAGTCTAGTAATGCGCAGTTACCTTACTTGCTAGAGAACGATCGGGTGAACATTGTATGCTTTTCTTTGTACATCAAATGTAATCCTTGTGTATATCCTTATATAAAATACTTACAAAAGGTCCCGGCGCATTTTCATGTATATAGTTCCTTATTACTGTTAGGGACTGAAATTTAATTTGATTGAGTGCGGCCGATAAACCTTTCTTGAAAATTTGAATCTACAAAAAGCTGAACATAATTTTAAAAAATTCAAAGAATCATTTGACCTTATGCCAATTCAATTTAAACCAATACCTACATATATAATTTATTTTAACAATGTTTCTATGTATATAATACTCACAATATTGCTCTATTGTCTTTATGAAGTCGTTTGCGCAGTTACTGGTGTGGAATCACGGTGTAGAGTAAACTTGTAAATGTGAGTACATTGTTCAGGTTCTGAACCTGAAGCACAGATAACAGAACAGTTAAAACTGAGGTTCGATGGAATTAAACAAATGAGGACTTTATTTAGTAATGCAAAAAGAATTTTAGAAATTAATGATTGAAATGTAAAAGAAATGGCTTATTTACATTTAATGTCAGTATCTTATGGGTAGTAATAAGAATTGTAATAAAAATACTCAGATCAAATTATTAGGTTCGTTGTTCTTTCTTATCAGTGAATGGATACCGTCCATATTTGCAAACTATTAATAAAAACAATGAACTTGTAACAAAAAATCAAATTCAAATACGAAACTATCAGCATATATTATACACATGAAAGTTAGCGGTTTCGAGCCAGGACATTAAGCGCAGTTAAGTATTGTTATTTTATTGGTGGGCGCCTCGCGTAATACCGGAGCACTATCGGATTACATAGGCAGCCATACTATCGCTTTAAAACGAATCTAAACTACAATTATAAACCTTAATGATGGAACATTAAGGATTAAAATAAGTACTGTAGTTATAACCAACCTGATCATGTTAATATGGTTGACCCTTATCTTGAAGACAGTGACAATAATCTGAAGTAAGTCAAGTAAGCAGCAAATTTATTTATTTTTCTTGTTCGTAAGTTGTTTGTGTTCTATATTAAAGTTGTGTAAGTTATGTTAGGATTTTTATGGATTATAATTCGATATTTCTCATCATTGTTTCAGAGTTTATCATTCATAGCATTCACTCGAAATAAATAATTTCCTAGTATCTATTCGATCTAGTATCCAATACAAGGCAAAAATATCCAAAGCGCCCAAATTTGCAGTTATCATTATAATGACTGTAATTCCTAATATTCCTATAACTTAGTGACAATCAGAACTTGCTCTCGTAATTAAATTGAGGTCGTAAAGCCGTAGTTAAGTTTGAAATGAGAACAATGCCCATACAAAGTGTTGAATAAATAGTTGGAGACAGAGCACTTAAGCTAAAAACTTTTATCCCAAGTACGTCACTGTGAGGATGTGAGGAAGTTCCGGTTATAAGAAAGAGATGCTCTAGAATCATGTCCCAGAAATCCTTTGATAAAAGCTCGTCTTTAGTCTGGCATTGCTATATCCACGGTAGGTTAGTTAATTATTTAAATCGGATTTAGCTAACTCCGGGTTGAAGTTATTGTTATATGACTCTGTCAGTACAGTAGAAACGAATAGTGATGGAGTGACATTTTAACGAACTAACGGGTGAACTCCGCGATAAATTTGAAATTCATGACCACGCAAGCAAGGCCTGATGATCTTGATACTTTATTGAAACTTTATTTAAATCAAAAGTTCTATTTAAGTATCAAGATCTACTATTTACTAGAATTCAGACAACAATTTGTCAAAATATATTGTCTTTATGCCACTGCAGAGTTAACTTGGCCAGGCCGATATGGGTAATTGTTGGTAATTGACCATTACACATAGACCGAAAACGGAACTGGGATGTTCTGAGGAATTTTACACGCTCTGTGATTCATGATTCGTACTAATCTAACACACATTATTAACATTTATGTTTTAAGAGGCGTGAAGTGACATAAAAAGTGGCACGTGTTCTAGCCCCTTGCTGCAGCTGTCCCGAATATATCTATAACTAAGTCACCTTAATACAGATCATCGCTTCATTAAAGGTATTGAAAACCTATAAATATGTCCAAAAAAGTACAAATCCTCTTTAAAAAAAAATATTTTTATTCAGAATAAAATACATATTTGTCAATAAAATTTAAGTCTAGTAATATAAAAATACCAAGAACATAATAGTATCTACAACCCAAGGATTCTTCTTGAATTAATGCTTGATCATCACTCAAGCGTATCTTCCCAAAACTTTTTACCCTAAAATTTTCCGAAGCCATTTAAAGCCGAGGCTGGATGACCTCACTAAGTTGCGCAGGCAGTGCCGGTCGATCCAATTAACCTATTATGTTATTTGAGTAATGAACTTTGCCCAGGCGTTTGTGTCGAAGCAATTTCGGGCTTACCCAAAAGCCTAACAAGTGCGCCCCGAAATTTTGTATATGCTCTAATAGGCTCATAGATGCGGGATTAACGGATGTGACGTAATATGAGATAGTATATACTAGCCAGGATGTCTTTATGTAGGGGTAGGTTGCTGCGATTTTGATTGTTAAAGTACAGAATATAAAGTTTAATTTGGTTTAGCTACTATGATTTTGTAGGTAGCTAAAAGGTTGGATGTAAGTTAGATGTCATACGGTTGATTTTAAAAAAATGCTTCATTGCCATTTTATGGAGCAGCTGATAAAATATTTCTGGTTTTATTTACTAACTACATTTCCAATGATTTTATGTTTCCCTAAATTAAAATGTTATGGCCATAAACGTAGGTTTTAAATTTTATGTTCCAAAAAAGTAATTGAAATACAATCCTCGATTGAGTACATGTTTAGATGTTGCCTGTGGATTTAATGGCGGTGTTTCGATGAGACAGCTCTGTTTAGCTGGGCTCTTATCTTATACAGCCTCCTAATCCGGTCCGGGACGATATCGTAAGGTAGAAGTCGTCTGCAAACAGGTTTCACACCCGATCGCGCTCTATTGCTCTGCATTGCTGCTCTGCAAAAACCGCGATTGCATTATATCTATAATTGTACTTCACTCGAGTTTATATCTTATAACAATGCGATAGGATAGAATATGTGTTGCTGCACCGCCGTGGTGTTAAGGCAGTTCTAAATTGCGGTTGTAAAGTTTATCGTCACGCATGGGCTCGAGGTGTCGCTGGCGCAATTATCGCAATTGGCTAGTCGGCCTCAGAATCAAAACGCCCATCGTACTGGCTCGTTTTATTTAATGCCCCATATCCACTTTTTATCGATATCACTTACTTATAACACATATACAAATACTGGAACAAATATTTTCGATGTGGACACGTCTTCGTCGTTCGATGATGAAGTAATGACGTCATGTGAGCCGATAACGATGCTCCTTTGTTCATAATAATCATTGCAAGAAATTACGATAGTTTTACAGTAAGACAAATTAAAAAAAATCCATTTCATATTTATTTCAGT
This sequence comes from Marasmarcha lunaedactyla, assembly GCA_923062675.1. NCBI lineage: Eukaryota > Metazoa > Arthropoda > Insecta > Lepidoptera > Pterophoridae > Marasmarcha > Marasmarcha lunaedactyla. The sequence goes on along the minus strand of OV281343.1, from coordinate 9,195,288 downwards.
ATAAAAAATGAGCGAATTCTTTGAAAAATGTAATCAACTATGAACGGGTGTCATTACGTGTGTACCCAGGAACGAACGAACAATTGCTCGCTGGGTGCACTTATTATGTTTTTCCATTCTTTTTATCTGACATTATCGTCATTTGTTGAAATGTGTTTAAAATAATTATTTGAGTCAATGTGCACCCATGGCCGCTTTGCAAGTAAAATATGCACGCGATCGGTGCGCGTGCTTTTATTATTTTGTTAACTGGTAACACTTGGTCCGCTGTACAGTTAGAACGTCATTTGGTCAGTTGGTACAGAAGTTTTTTTTTAATTTGGTGTCTTGAGATGTAGTTATGATTGATTTCATTAGATGGGAGATGATTTCGGTGAATCAAAGCCTGTTGACTGAGACCTCCCGCTGTTCTGGGAGCTTCGAAATTCTATTATGTTTGACATAAGAATGTTATAGAAGCGTCGTTTATCGTACTACAGTTAATGTCTGATTTAATATTGAATAATGAACTTGACGTCATTTTGTAATCATTTATAATTTATGTTATGCGTTAGAAAAAGTTAGAATTTAAAGCAGATCTGTGATTGAAGATGAAGTATCTAATTATTAGAAAACATAGTTTGTCCCTATGTTGTATCTAAAAGAAAATTTGTAATAAAAAAGCAATGAATTAATTTATTAAATGTTAAATCAATGAACATAAAAGGGAATGTTCTAGCTTCGAAAATTAATAAATGTAGTAAAAGAAACTTTGTATTTAATGCCCCTATCTAAAAGTTTATAGCTCAACACGAAACGTCACTAGTAATGAATGATAAGTACCGTACTAATAGAAATTATAAATTATTGATAAGAAAATTTAATTTGAAATTTTCTATTGAAGAGCGTGTGCGATGAGCTTCAAGATATGATAAAAAGTTCAATTGTATTATGAAAGAACTATACCACTACTATACCAGGGAACCAGAATAATGGGGAACTCCGCGAACGCTCAAGCTAAGGCGAGAATCGCTTGCGCGTTGTTGGGTCTTTTGTAGGCGCTCCGCATACTGAGGGGTGACAACACTGCAGGGGATTCGGGTGCGAATCTGAGCCTCTGCCATGTTCCCCGATAGTACCTACAATAACCTGATTATTAAATTCTGTAAAATGTAGTTTTTGTGGCGACTTTATGACATAATTTATACCAAGTTAGCTAGAAGACTGTCAAGTGTGATGTCATTTAATTTGTATTCGAATAGCAAAAGATGTTTATTTTTGCTATTATGTTCCAGTATTTTTATCCCGATTAAATAACCAAAGTATTAATCGGAATTTCTTTCACATTCTTTGTTTTACTCGTCAGATGTAAAGGATTGAAAAGTTTCGCCAGTTTACATTGGCAGTGGCTTAGTCAGGTAGTTTACAGAAACATATTTATGTTACACCTATGGAGAGTTGCATTTTTCTTTAAAGGTTTGATAAAATGTTGAGACTTAAATCTAAACATTCACCCGTATCTCTAAGGGCTGACTAAGTTCAATAAGCCCACTTGTACCTAAAATGTGACGGAAGTTTTAAATAAATAAATAAATATTTGTCGAGTAAAACCTCCCCAATACTTAATTAAGTAGAATCCATTGCCTGCCAACTGATGAAAATTGGATTATCTTTTCTTTCCAGTGATATGATTGTAATCGTTACTTCCACAATCCATAACAGCCTTAATTAGCCCACTGCAGGGACATCCAAATATTAATATAGTTTCTTTAAAATATAAACATTAACAAATAAAAAAATTCATATGTCGCGCATATGTATTTATATTCCTCTTCATCGCAATTGCCGCAATTTATATTATCTTGAACTCCATCTCGTTTTCTGGTTCATGGTTCGTGTTTGGACACCACGAATAATCATACGCTTACGTTTATAACCTAATTTAATAACTTAATAATAATAATAATGAAACAGTATTTACGCAGCTGCCGCTAACAACTCAAAGGATTATTTACTTCAATCGGTAATCGATTAAAAAATCGTTGACAGCCCAGCGGCACTTCAAGGTAGCATCTTTAGACCTATCAAAATATAGTGGACGTCGGAACCGTTCAAATTTTAATAAGGTACCCACTACTTCCTTTGTTCGGGATGACTAGGCGTTTTGCACAATGGCTTACGCAAGTTATCTGGTAAATCGATATCGGTCGACGAGGCGTTGCAGACGCGGCTACTGCGTCCCATGATTAATTACATTCCTTCCTAAATTTCGTTATAATGGTTGGTAGGAATTATTGGTTGGCGCCGATTAATTAGCGCACCAACCATGGGTTGGTTTTGTTGGGCGAAATATTTTGATTGAGGTTTATGAAGGTTTATTGTTAGGTTGATTCGTTTTTGTTGGGTGATAAGAAAAAAGTCATACAGTTTTTTAGTGAGTGCTAAGAGCAAACAAAATGGCTAATAGAAAAATTGTCTTGGTCAAGGCAGTCATATATGTGATGAACAAAGATGTGTGTTCTCGGGTCGTGGTTGTTTGTATTTAGATATGTATGCTTGTTTTGGGTCCTCCAGTTCGCATCCATAACATAAGGCTATACAGTTGGTGTGTTTGTTTAGGGATTATTATTATTATTAAAAATTTATTCAAATGTGATTTTCAAAGTAATAAAGGAAATGCGATTTGTCAATTTACTATTACAATTTATTTGTTAACTGATTGTCTCCATTATGAAAAAAATAATTATATAAATTTATTGTTAATGTGCATTTTAGAGTGATCAAGCTTTGAGCAATTGAAGGACTATAAGAAGCAAATAGCAATAAACATTTTGACTCCATTTTGTTACCGTAATTTGACAGCAAAGACGTTGAACGCGGAACGAATAAGCATTACTACAGTTTTTACAAATATAATACTAACATGTTATAGAGGAATGAAATAAGATTATAATAAATCAATTTAATCGTTATTAATAAGGTTTCTTATATGTTTTTTTATATCGTCGTATACAACTTCTTTACTCTAATAATCTTTGGATTATAGAAGCAGTGTACACAAGTCATATATAAGTGTACACAGCCGATAAGACTGAACATAGATGTGATCAAACAGGTCATTCCCATCTGCCACATACTCTGTTTAGATAGTGTCGCTCTTGCAGTGATCCATCTACCCATCATGTCCCTTGTCACTAATTCCAGTGACATTTGAACAAATTTTTTATGAACAGTCATTTTTAAATTACCCGCTAATTAAGCATATTTAAACGGTTAAAAATAAGGGACATCATGTATATACATGGAAAATTTTACTACAATACTAGCCTAGACGTTTCTCTTCATGTCACGTGAAGCTAGCACACACAAACATTAATAAAATAAACAAAATGTTTCCAATTCATAATGAATATATCCGACCAAAGTTGTACTAAGTAGGTTTGTCAACCTTAAAAATGTTGATGCGTCATTTATACGCTCGGGGCATAAAAATAAACTTTAAAAAGTCTCTCGTTTATGTCCAAATGTCTTTTATTCTTTAATGAGAATCGTTTTAGATGTAGTCACTAACAAGGTCCCATCTCGATCGTCTACATTGTGGATCCAAAATAAATCAAATCGTTCAGTACAATGCTTCCAATAAGTCGATACATTTATTGATTTGTTACAGCACTAAATTGGATCCCAGCGGTGGATCGATCACAACTTTGAATCAAGACAAATTTTTGGTTAAATCCCACGGCGATTATACGACTCTTGACAGTTTGTTTTTCAGATCTATAAATGTTTTGTTGTAAAAATAAAGTTAAAACTTCAAGATCAATGATTATCGCGACTTTGTAATCGTACAGTTTAGTTTTAGCCTGTTTGCTACATTGGTGCATAATTGAAACATTAAAACATTTATTGGTACGAAAGATAGAAACAGAAGATATAAAAGATAACTTTAAGTACGAAGCTCACCAGTAAAAAACATAAAACAGTACTTTGTAAAGAATAAGTTTATAATATAAAGTTAATTTTTAAAATAAATCATAACAGTAAAACTGCAATAACGAAACCGGATGTAAAAACTCTTATTATCACAAGTTTTTGCATGCCCATTGAAAGATAATTGAATAGGTTACTGGTTGCGTTTAGTGTCGCTCTCTGCAGGTATAGTGGCGCCCCGCGGCGCTGACACCTTCCACTGGCACACCGCGGGTGTCACTGATTGCCTCCGATCTCATCCATTTACAACTCGCCATAAAGCCAACAATAATTCATTTGCTCGACATGACGGTACTCTCTCGTTAACTGCCCAGTTGTTCACGCAGACGTGATTCGAAAAGCTTTCGTTTTGTTAAAGAGCCACCACGAGACGACGCTATAAGACGCAGCTTATCTTGTTCGCGTGATAAAAATTGCAATTTCAAAAGTGACACGTTCACAACTATCCATTCAAGGAAGGATTTTCGACATATTAAAACCGTTGACCCGATAAGTAACGTGTAATTAGTAAAATATTCAATTGAATGTAAACCTATGAATATTAATCAAACTAGTTTCTACTACGTGGGAGTATTAAATATGAGATAATGTTTAAGATTTTACTTTTTATCTAAAAATTACATCTTATTTCGATGGTAGTAATAAAATGATTCCAATTTCATGGGCAATGATCATAATTTGCGTTCGTACTTAAAGTGTCACTGTTTCCGTTGGATGCTCAAATGCTAATTAGAACCAATCGGCGTTGAACCGTTTCTAATCCGAGATGGGACTGCTTCGGAACCGGTATTACTAAAACATACTAACAAATTCATTCCGAACCATTAGGCACGAGATCCGAGTGTTAATGTCTCAATTTAGAAATGAACGTAAATCTTCAAAGGCGTGACAATTACTGTTACTTCCCGGCAATACAAACAAAAAGGTTTTCCGTCGATTATCGATAAATTAACTCGATTAGAGTCCCGCACCGGCGCCGCTGCGTCTTATCTGCGACACGCCACGCTTTTAGACAGGCACCCATTTTACAACTCTCCCGAGAACATAAAGGTTTTTTTAAACCAATTTGCTTTTTAATAAAACGGTAATGGACAGCTCCAAGTTCAATTAGCGCGTAAATGTTGGATGCAACTGATATTACAGCGATCTTTAATTGTGCGGGCAAGCTGACTTTATGACATATAAAACTTGCTCGTGTCTAATATTATATTCTAAAAAGTTATAACATAATCTTGTCGTTTATTTATTTATTGAGTTTTAAGAAGCTACTTACTTACTATTTAATACTTTATAATTAAACAACGACATACTTAGATAAAATGAGTGAGCTAAATGACACTAAAAAGGAATCTATAATAAATTAAATAATTATCCTTTAAACTTATGTTTTTATAATACACTGTAAGGTTTTTGACCAAGGGGATGACAGTGTCTTATGTCACGGGCGGCATCGAATTCTATCATTGAATCCTAAGCGATTTCTTGCGCGTCCGACCGAAGCGAGGGACCAAGACTTCTGAATGAAGCGAAGATTTCAAACCACGAATACACGTTTATCCCCAAGGAATATACTTTGCTTTTTACACCTACTAAGATAAATAAAATTAGCAATACTAATACTAGAAATGTATTTAAAAATTATGAAAAAAGCACTAACAACACGGGCTTATACAGTTTTGTATTTTAATATTTTTCCATTTGTTGAAATGTTCATAGGTTTTTAAGTACAAATTCTTTGACTTTTCAGCTTAAATATTATTATTAAAAATCGTGTTGTTTTCCGTATACACTCTAGAGTGAAATCACGGTCATTACCAGACATTTTTCTTTAGTAACTAATTTTTAGTATTGAATAAAACTTAAATTGTGCCATTATTTTATCGATTACAATAGAACAATACAGGCAAAGAACAGAGCCATAGAGCCAGCCATTGTTTTCTTTTTATAAAATATATAATATCTCAAGTGTGTGGTTTCAAATTTAGAACATACCTATCTTTATCGGATCGCTCGTTATTGCAATTTTTTATCCTGTAAAATACATATATATTTTTTTGAAATTCAAACCTTAATAACTCGGAGGTTATTATATATATAATGAAAGGTTAATAAGTACAATATTATGCAATGGGGGTGCCTGTGGGCCTAAATGACTTACTTTTAACGGAGTTTGCATAACATATCTTAAGGCATTATCGTGCAGATGGTATAAAAATTCACTTATGATTTCCAAAATAGAGACTGAATAGTGCTCCACTCGCTAAATTGCAGCTAGTGATAAATCTGAGTCAACATATCTGCTCAATTTTCTATGCTTAATATCATTCAATAAATGAAATGTCAGTTAGATCTAATAATAATATGATTGCAAACTGTTTGTACACTTAATGAAATAAATAAATAAATAAAATAAAAACGCAAATAAATTCATAAGTAGCTTTAAGTTTTTTAGTCTGAATTCATTAAAAACACAATCCTAGAAAAAAATCTTAACTAGCGAACGTTATTGTAACTGATCATGATCAAACGAGTTTAAATAAATTGCATCGGCGTGACTAAGCATGGAAGGTCCCGGGTTCGATCCCAAATCATTAAAAGAACAATTATAGATATCTCATACTCACCTGTATCGAACTTGTTTTGGATAATGATCTCTAAAAATAAATACTCAGTAGAATGAACGCATTATAAGATATTTATTTTATTGGGTGAATAGATATCGATTAAGCATAATGAGGGAGTAATACATTGATGGGAATTCTTGTGTGTAAAATAACGTCACCGTAGATTGCTACTTCTAAAAAATATAATAATTTAATTATAGAGAAATCACAATAATACCTAGTTATTTTTATATTTAATGCAGAAAGCTGAAACTTTTATATTAAAGTCATTGTAAAAACGAAAGTAACAAAATTCATGTCATCAGTTCATATATATTAGCTTAACTGAGGTCCTTATATGAATTAGTTAAAACTTAAGCCTTTGATCGGTATATTTTGATGCAGAAATATTTCTGTTGTTTCGTCGTATTCTCGCGAAGTCCACGGGCCTGACTGCAACACGTCATTTAGGAGTTAAATAGACAGTTCCTTATAGAACAAAAAAATATGTTGTTCTTAAATCATTCTTATCGATTTGTATCAAACTGTTTTGATAAGACGAGTAAGGCAAGAACCCGGTAGAACATTTTTCCTTTTAGCACAGTGTTCCTTCCTTTTATTCAAATGGAACGTACAAAAAAATATTGTAACTGGCATCCATCAAAATAAAGTAGCTATCTAAAAAGATTAAAATTCCTTTTAAAAAATAACTAAAAACCAAAATCAATTTGATGCTTCTCACAAAATCACTCAAGTATATAACCATTTGCTCAGAGCAGCAATAAGAAAATTCAGTAAAAAATAAAACTATAACGGAGATACTTGGTTCATCACAAAACATTAACAGATTCTCAACGGTTCTCTTTTTAAGGTGCTTCCAATAATTAAAGATGGTTCGGTAAGCGATGACTAGTCGCGGTTCTCAGTCGCTGACGGCCGACAGAGAGATTTCTTTTCCAACACTGATTAAGAACCAAACAAATTGTACCGGTGTTCTAAAGGCTTTTTGTTATTTCGACAACATAACAATGTGTGGAGGCGAGCAACTGATCATTAACAGTATAGTATAAAGTCATTGTGTTTTGAGTAAATTATATCAGTCGGTTACGTGTTTGATTTCTGACGTTTATGAATTGGGAGTGTGAGATGACGTCCGTTGTGATTGACGCCTCGTTAACTGTGGTGACAACTGTGAAAATAAGCTTTTGTTTATCATCAAAAAAATTCACCGTTGACTGTTGTATTTGAATAAAAATTGCAGTAAAACCATAGTGAACTATAATTTGACCCTGCACTTCATTTCATCTTTATCTTAAATAGTGTATGAGGTCTTGTTATTCAGACACGTGTGGGTGGATGCTATAAACCTTACAACTACCCACCTTCTACCATATTAATTACGTATAAGCATAATTCAGGGATAGTAGAGACTCTTGTGTTAACATTTCGACTGGGGCGATACTACAGTCCTTCTTATAACTTATTAATCTATACTAACCACGTTTACATGGTATGGTTCCAGTGAGAGGGGATTAAAAGCCAGTGGTATTATTGGAACAAAGGCGATTCCAACTTAAGCCGGCAGTCGGCAACGCATCATTGATCGATAAATCAAGAAACAAAAGATAATCAATCAAAAAACCTACACTCAATGATGGGTACGAATGCTTGTACTATGAGACGGGTCACGTTTTGCCGGCTGGGACAAAGTTAAAAAACCACACATGTGTTGACATATAACAATAAGCCAGTGGTATCGTATGACCGGAATCGATTCCAATATCATCCCATTAATTCATTGAATATAAAAATAATAGCGTATGCCCAAAATCCCCTATCTTTAAGTAAACTGAAACTATCATGTACCGACTCTTCAATGTGAAAAACGATTTGTCGCAACTATGAATTTGTAAAGCCTACTTATAACTGATCTAACACGTTGTTTTTCCATGTCTCAATAAACACAAGTTTGCATAACTGCTTATTTAAAGTAAATGCAAGCAAATTACTGCATCACAGGTATAAATAATCGATAAAATAAGGTGCATTATGGCTTGTTATCAGCTCTATTAGTAACAAGCGTAATGTCTAATTGGCCAGAGAACTAATTTAGAATTCTCTGTTTCAGTCCAACTGACGGTTACAATGTTGTCTATTATGTAATGATTATGTTTGTTTTAGAAATCTGTTTAAAGAATATTAGATAGGTACTTTAGTTTTTTTAAATATTATCTTGAGTGAAGGTAAATATGAGATAGAGATATCAACTAAAATGGAGCTCTGGTGACAGATTACTATGGTTCGTTCGCATTAAGAATACTCGTGAATCATCGATGCAACTACAAATACTAGCCAATGACATTACCATATTAGAAAAAGTTTTCTTTTTGTCGGTGACGCTATTGGCCATAACCTAATACTGAGAAGATACGTCACTGTATACTTAACGCGAACCAAGTATAGTATCTGAACCGAAAACTTTCACTAGAGCCAGGTAGACTAGTAGTATTATTGTATTCTTTATGAAAATTTATAAGCCCTGAGTAAGTTAGAAAAAACGTCAGTGTACAAATGGAAGCTGGGTAAAAAAGAAATAAAATCCAAGAAATAAAATACGATAGCAACATTCAGAAGCACTAACAGATGAAAATTTTTGAAATGAGTTCGTAAAGTGATTGAATTAAATAATATTTAACAATGTAATAAAAAAGATCTTTGCCTTTATTTTATAATTTGGTAATTACGTTTATTAGAATGGTTTCTACCATGCAAGAAAATTTGTTATTTAAAGTTATATATAATAAAAGATACTTCGTTCATGTATTATTAATTTTCATACAACGCCATCTAGGAGTTCGAACCTTAAACATCGTTAATTGAAAATACCGTGGCTCTGATGTTGATCTCTGTTGGAATTATACATTTTTATAATTTAAAAATGAGTTTTATCTTTATCATTGACGTGATGTTCGTGAATTCAAGAATACTAGTGAAAAAAAAAACACCGGATAAGTTGTTGTGTCAAGTGCTAACTGAAATAACTGAGAAATATTTGCTTCAAACCAGCGAGAAGGGATCCATAACTATAATCTGAAAAATCCTGTAGGTATCTGTACTTTTGTATTTTTTTGTATGGTATTATTGCAATAAAAATTAAGTTTTTTTGACGTAAACAATAAAAAAGCAAAATTATCTATAAGCCATATGGAAGTAAAAACACTGCTGCTACTACTTCGCTTATTAAAAATATAGTTTACCAAGTGGAAACTTTGAAATAGATTTTTTTATGAATTCTGTTATTTTATGAACTACAAACAGTTCTCCAACTGCTTACTGCAAATGCTATCTCAGTTGCATATTTTCTGATATTTTTATATACAGTAAAATACCCTATTTGAAGTAACTGAATAGAATATCTAATTTAAAGGCACCTTACAAATTAAAACAATCGATAAAAATCTTTAAAAAACCATTTCTGCTGAAAATATGACTTCACGTGGCACAAAATATGACTCTTAAAAACCCCTAACTTTTAACTAAGATTTAATAACATCGCAATAAGCGTACTTAGGATGAAGATACACTTGTATTTAATTGCAAAGATGGCGTCTAAATGCTGGATTCCTATTGGCTGGTTATCAATATACAACTGTCATTAAAATTGCAACGTAGTATCGAAGGCTGTCAATCAATTTAATGTTATGACTACAATCTATGTTCGTGCTATAATTTCTTTTAACCTTTATTGTTTTATCGATTGATTTTTAATTTGAGCAATTTCTTATTAATAATTTATGCTGATGGCTCTCATCGTTTAAATGTCTTCGTTTTCCGTGAAGGTGGTGTACATTTATTATTTTGTTTCGGAATACTTTTAGAAGAGTTTTTAACGGAATTTTAAGTTTTATTATGACTTTATAACTTTAAAATAGAAAAGAATTAGTGTCTATAAGTGATAAAACTGTAGACTAACTTGATCTGAAGAAAGTACCCGAACTGAGCGTTTCTTATAAAAGATTTAAACGGGCTTCAAAAATAAAACAATTATAATTATTTACAAAAATGTTTGTGAGTTAAACTTGATTAAATCGCTTTTTTATTTGATACTATGGCTATATTTTATTTTCCTTTTGAAAAATGTTTAACCCGTTATGAAAACTAAACACAACGCATAAAAAAATTAAGTAATTTAACGCGATCTTCGAACGCGCTCAGTAGCTAAATAACACTACAACAATTATTCTTGGACAGGCCACGATTAAATTATGGCACTTAGGTATGTTTCCTGAAAATTATATAGGACGGAGTGAGCAAGGCTGCTCGCACGCGATCTGCGCGCACGCATCGAGCACTGCGCAGACGCATGTTGGCTTTTTGTCTTTTGTTTGTGCCTCTTGTTGAAGGAATTGTATGGATCTGTTTTTGGACAGCAATGTAGTCTTGGATTTTTTTTAGTTAGGAAAATGAGTAAAGTAATATTTAATACATTGATTGATAAGTTATATGGTACTTTTCTATAACCTAGGAACTATGGAAGACAAACGAAAAGTACAAAAAGAGGTATAAACAGGTGATTTTTGGTTTCTTTTAAGGTTAAGTTTTACTCCATGTTTTCTCCACAGACGTACCTACATTTTATCTCTAAAATTCCTACCTTTGACAGGTGATTTGAGAGTGTGGGTATTCCAAGTAAATTAAAATTGTCGAGAAAGAACATATTAAATGAAGCAGTCGCAACGCACTTTAAAAATGTATATAAATTATTTAAAGTAAATTTATTGCTTAGATACTTTATTGAGATTGAATTGAATTGACAAATCTTTAGATTTATTCACATAAATATAATATTATTATTAATTGTATTGAAAAAGCCAGCCATAAAAAAGTTCTAGAAGAAAATTTAGAAAAGTACTTGAGCTTGAGCCTCAAAAGTTTCGTAATTACATACTATGCAACATTCAAAATGTAAGTTTGAGCTTTCAAAGCATTCAAAATCAATGAAAGCGCGTTAAATGCCAAAAATATTTCTGTCATTTGAGACCTGCCCATACAAACTTGAAACGTTTACATTTTAAGTTTTTTTACAGCTAACAAAACCGTAATTGCACGTAATTTGGAATTGTGACCAATGACGCATCAGTTTTAACTTGCCTCTGGTAAGTTGGGCTTCTTGCAGTATATCGTTACAAAATATTACAAAAAAATTAAATAAGAGGTTAAAAAATGCAACAAGCTTATTTTAATAGATTATACCTACACAATGGATGTCCAACCTGTAATATACATAAATTAAAGCCTTGTTAGAGTCAGTGCCTATATGTATAATAAGAAATAAGAAGGTAAACAATTATGACATTTATTTAGATACTGTGTTTTCCTACGAACGAGTAATTTGTTTAAATATAATAAGCGCAATATACAAGACTAGGAACGATTTTGTGATGACTTCTATAAGTAAACTACTCACATCTGCTACATATTAGGATCTGACATTCTAGTATTTTTTTTTTAAATAATGCGGCTATGGTCAGTCATATTAATATCTAATTGAACACATTCTTAAATTAAACAAAATATCATTATTTGATTATTTGATTAGTGAAAGTAGGCTGAGTGGCGCCAGTGGTAGAAACCCTCATACTAAGGTGGTCCCAGATTCCAGCCTTGGTTGGGGCATTCATTTGTGATCACATTTGTTCTCGCCTCATATACTGCGTTTATAGTTATACATGTATGTTTATCTTTATTCTTAACTTCCCCTAGTTCGCTGTGAGTCATCAATAAAACAAGAATTAGTTCCTTTTGGGCCATACGGTTGGTGTGTTTCTCTGGGGATTTATAATTATTATTTATGACAAAAAGAGGATATAAAATTTTGGTTTCGTACTTACATTTCCTTTCAATGGAAAGTTATTAGTTATTGGGATAGTTTATTGATGAACTCGCAGCAATAGCGCCTGCTGCTGGCGGGTGATGGCGATCAGGGTGGTACTTGGTTATCGCACGATCTCGCATCTTGCATCTTGCTGGCGGGTACTATTCCCTGGGACCTGGAAGCGAGAGCCCTCTCGTCGCCCTGCGAGTGGCGCGTGGAAGCGCTCCGAGCCAGGGGTCACCCGCCTGCACTGCAGGAACTGGAGGGGCACAGAGCTGAGCTGCGCCAACGGGCTACCGAAGCGTGGGAGTCCAGGCTGGCGTTTTCGAGCGCCGGACTCTGGACAATTCGTCCGGTCTTCCAGCTGTAGTTGGGTAGGCGACACGGTTTCCTGACCTACCGTCTGACTCAGGTGCTCTTTAGGACATGGTTTCTTCGGGAGTTACCTGTTTCGGATCGGTAGAGAACCGATTGCCAGGTGCCATCACAGCGATGATTGCCTCGACGAGAGGGCCCAGCACACGCTGGAGGTATGCCCGGCGTGGGATGCGGAGCGCAGCGCGCTCGTCTCTGTATTGGGTGCTGACATCTCGCTCCCGACCGTGGTTCGCGCTATGGTCGAGAGTGAGAGATCGTGGCAGGCGGTGCGAACCTTCTGCGAGGCCGTAATGCTCGCGAAGGAGGCGGCGGAGAGGGCGAAGGAAGATGATGCATCCTCCCTTCCGCTTCGTCGCCGTCGCACGGGACGCCGGAGGGCGGCTTTCATTGCCGAAAGCCTCCCACTCCCGCAGTCCCATGAGCCTTCGGTGGTGGGTTCGGGGGAACCTGCCTCCGGTCCACGGCTCAAGATGGCGCGTGCGCTTCCTGCGCACCATCTCATGACACTCACCTCTCGGGATGTCACCGGCGCTGCAAAGAGCGCTGGCCAACGCTGTCAGGCCGCGAACGAATGCGCAAGCTCCTCGTGACCCGACTCCGTGCGTCCAGACGGAAGCCGCAGGTTTTTAGTCTGGTACGAGTCCGGCATAATCCGACTTCGGCCCCCGCTGGGTTCGGGTATCCATGAGGATTTTCCTGCGTCAAAAAAAAAGTTTATTGATTAAATGTCAACTGTAGGTTTCAGTTGGAATTGCTTTTGCTCCCGTATTTCCACTGACTATACCTTCTTACAAATTGGAAGACGCCCACTCCAACGTAGTTATGTAGCGGTTAAAACGCGAAGCACTATAGTACTCCCGTGATGTTTCTTGCGAGTTCTACCTCAGGAAGGTCTTTCCAACCTGGTAGTAGAGCCTTCCAATACAAAACGTAAACAAGAACCAGAAAATGTCTTCGTTTGATGATCATTTTATTTCCGTCTTAATCGTCTTATCGTTATTTAATGTTATTAACCAACTTCCAGTAACAACATCTCTAGTGCTGAAAATGCCAATTTTGCACGAAATCTTTACTTAACTGTGAAATTGTATTAATAAATAATTTTCATTTATTTCTTAACAGGAGTTTGCACAAACGCGACTGCTCCCAGCGTATCGTCCATCAATAGGATCCTACGCAACCGCGCGGCCGAGCGTGCAGCCGCGGAGTTCGCGCGCGCCGCCGGTTACGGCTTGTACGCGCCGCCGCCGTTCGCCGCCTTCCCCTGGTCCGGAGGTTCCGTCTGGCCCCCCGGAACATTGCCTTTGCCCCCGGGCCCTCATCAGACTTCAGTTGGACATTCAGATATGCAGCAAGGGTATTTAGGAGCGCCTGGGAGAGGGATGATTGGTATGTTATTTTTAACATTATAGATCTTTATTGATACGGCTTAGAATATACGAGTCGGTATAAGTTTTTGCACTTATATAAATTTTTTTTAGTAGTATAGATTGTGATTCTAAAAATTTTACTTGGTATTGTTGAAATAAAATGCATTAACTGGCATTGAAAAAAAAGTATTTTCTACATACATAATGGTTCTTAAATATTATATTACTTGTAATCAAACAAACATTAGTATTAGAATTAGTTACTTCAATTTAACTGTTAATTTAGCATTTTCATTATTTTATTAAAATTAATTTAAAATAGTATTATAATTCAAACGAATCCGTCTCTTACAGACGTCGATGGCGATGACTCCGGATCACTGGATGGTGAACAGCCCAAGTTCCGTCGCAACCGAACCACCTTCAGCCCCGAACAGCTGGAAGAATTAGAAAAAGAGTTCGAGAAGTCGCACTACCCCTGCGTATCTACCCGCGAGCGACTTGCGACCAAAACATCGCTTTCTGAAGCCCGAGTTCAGGTTACTATATCTCTCTAATTAATAAAACCCAAAGCATAACCGTTAATAACTCAAACTAGATCTAATCAGATCTTTACGCTCTTCGAATTAATAAATATTAGTTAACACGTGTGAGAACTGAATACTAATATCGTTTTATTTACCGTTACTGACAGGTTTGGTTTTCCAACAGACGTGCGAAGTGGAGACGTCACCAGCGGATGAACCTGCTAAAGCGCGGCGGTGGGTCCCCCCCGCCCCGCCTAGTGCACTCCCCGTCCCGCTCCCGCTCCCGTTCCTTATCCCCCGCTCGAGCCTACCACCCTCCGCAAATAGGCAGCGTCAATAGCGCCTTTAAATCTCTATCGAACCACGATGCGAACGCCCTTAAAGCTTTAACCCACCAGGCCCAATTCGACCCGAACGCCTTAAAAGCCCTATCCCATCAACCTTTTGATAACTCATACAAACATCCAACTTTAGAAAACAGTGCGTTTAAAGCGCTCGTGCCGAACTCCGCCGCCGCCGCTCTTATAGCCGCCCAGTCGATTCAACTAGCGAGAGGATACGAATCTCATTCCGACTCCGACGAAGAAATAAACGTCCACGACGAAAGTGATGAGGAACAATGCAATGATAAGCAGAACCGAACAAGATCTAGAACGCCCAGTCCAAGCCAGCGGCCGCCAAACGATACCCCCTTACAACTTACTAAACACGATCGCTAATGATAACTTCACGTGGAATATTAGAAAAATCACTTGTATAGTTGCGAATAGTATTCTGAAAGTGTTAGTAAATTATTTAATTAGTTTTAATACTCCACCAGAACGTTTTATTGTACATAGTAGTTTTATGTTGTTGTTGTTGTAAATTATAGCTTAGTGTTAAATGTAAAAGCACAAAATACTGTGAAGACAGAGCTACTTCAATGTTTCTAGAAATGTAAATGAATAATTCGATTTTATAGAAAATACCAAAGTATCTATGTATATTTGCAAGTATTGTCTGAGTTCAAAGATGATGAATAAAATAAGTTCCTATATTATTGTATGGGTGAATCCTAAACTTTAATTTAATTCAAGGCAAGATTAGTTATTAAAAGCCCATTTTTTGCAATTAAAAATAAATTCCTATATACATAATTCTTTGTAAGAATTTGTAAATATTATGTTTAAGCACAGGAAATATTTATTAAATAGAAAATTGTGAGTATTTTAATTAAGTTCCAGGGAAGTTATGTTACTTACGAAATCAAAATAAACACCTACGATTTATTATTTTGTTTCTTTTACATCCTATATTTGATTAGGTACACTGCTCAGTTGGCAGAGCGCTTGCTTGCGCGTTGTTCGGTTTGTTGAGGGCGCCCCGCTCACACGCAACACTACAGCGTACATCGAGACATAATAATAATAATAATTTGTATTGGTCACCATAGTATACAGAAATTACTTAAAACTAGGAACACAGTGAAAAATAATCTGGTAGGTACATACATTTCTGCATACATATTTTTGAAAACTCTGAACTCCCGAGATAGGAAACCTGTGACTCGGGAGTAAAAGTAAAGTAAAATTAAAATTAACAAAAAAATAACAAGTAAATATAGAAATGTGTGTGTGTGTGTGTATGTGTATGTGTGTGTTTGTGTGAACTTGTGTGTGTGTGTACTAGGCAGAACTACAAACCTGGGACAGACAGTAACTTTTCAGTATCTGCGTAGCTTAAGGTTAACAACCGAGAAGTGAGTTTCTTTTTTAGTTGAAACTTACCTAGTTTCTCCAGGTTGCGTAGAATTCTATTTAGGTTAGTATATAAAAAAAACCTAGAACTTGGAAATGACGCTCTGCAAATGTTGTAGCATGAGATATCGGAGTTCATGAATTATAATGTGAACGTTTCTCGAGGTTCAGGTGTGAGGGAATTGTAGACTGTTTCCAAACCATAGCCCTGAGTATGTATAGTTGGCGAACTGTCGGCATTTCGGTGTCCTGATATAGGTCAAATGTTGAGAAACGTATGGACCGTGAAGTCATAACTTTTAGTACCGCTTTCTGGACCCTCTCTAACTTGATCAGCAGTGACTTGCTGAACTATATGCTGTATATGCTTGGAAAATTAATAATAAAATATTTAATGTAGAAATATATAAACTGTCTTTATACACTAAGAGATGATGAGTCCATTCGTATAAACCGACATGGTGTAAGGTCATAGATGTCGTGATATTAAAGTTTTTGGAATAACTTAGAAAATGACAGTCGTAAATGAGTTATTCATCTGATAGCTACGGCTATTGCTAAAGCCTGTTTCACAATCGCGCATTAAGCACGTAATATAAGTTTACTCAACTCTGCCGTTGCAGTGGCGAATCGAGGGGATGGATGACATTCGAGCTATGTTTTGAAGTACCAAATTATTACAAAAATTATTACCTAAGCACAAGTTTATGTGGAGTCTGAACGAAATTATGCAGAACTAGATGAGACAGATTTCGTCGATTCCATTTGAAGAATGTACTTTCATAAATTAAAATAACGGGAAAATAACTCAAGTAAAGAGTAAGAAACGTGCTAGTTTAAAACATTTACTTACTTATTTTGTTAGTGGATTTTAGCTTTTACTTTTGATATGTTTGTAAATTTTTTTAAAGGATCCGCTTAACCACCCTTGATATTTCCACTGCAGACGCTTTAGCCGAGATCAGCTCGGGCAATTTATAGCTACTTATAGGCAAGCACACTGCTTCCTACATACTGTCAAGAAGAAGTGAAGAGCATTCGATTTAATATATTTCAGTTGTAAAAATTCATTGGTAGATTTGACTACTACTGCACCGCCAACTCCCATTTACTTATTTTATTCAACAATAGGACCTTAGGATGCTAAGCCAGTAGCGCAAGCCTACAACTATATAAAAAAATTAACATAAGTTGGTGTGCATAAAATTTAAAGCTTCAAAAACACTTGATTCACCTAACACGCAGTGATTGAATAAGATAAATGAATGTCAAACTGATTGTCACGTCAAATCTCACATCTAAATTTATCCAAAAGAAGACTTTAGTAATGGTCTTATTTGGATTTACTTCTAAAAAGACTAGTAAAATGATCTGATATGTTTTGATGACATTCAATGTTTTAGTAGTTTCAGTTGTAGTAGAATATACCTTTAATTCCTGTACTGCCACTAGTTATTCCTTCCCTTTACCGGAAACGTATGTAAAGTTTACCATTGTAATTTTTTATTAAGAAATAGGTACTGCAATATTAACTAACATTTCGGACACAATTCAAGCATTTAATTTATAAATATTACAACAATTTAAACTACCCATACATACGATACGCGTGAGGGCACAAGAAATCACGGACCTCGGCTTAGGATGTCGTATATTAAAACTACCACTGGTTCGGAATTGTCATCTACTGCCAAAGAACCAGCAAGAAACTCAGTAGGAATACGAACGAAGCGTGAGGCAGGCTGGAGCCTGGAGCCCGAGATCTTTATACAGATCTAAATTGCGGACGTAGGGCGGGGCCCCGATGCATTTGCGTAAGAACCTATTTTGAATAACCTGCAAGTGATTGAGGTTCGACTTGCTGGCGTGAACTAAAACCACACTGGCATATGTAATGACGGGGTGGATGCAAGATTTGTGAAATGTAAGCTTATTTCTATAAGGATCACTTTTATTTTGTAGTGTTATTATTAAAACATTTTAAAAAATATTGATAAGTAGGTTCGGGTATCTGGGCCATAATAACGGATGACTCAGGCTATTAGATTAGGTCTAATAATATCTTTTGAATGATAGTAGCAATCAATCAGGTGGTTGATGATGTCAAGCGATCGAACTCCTTATAGTAAAGCTTATATTTTTACACTAAACGATAGCGGAATAAAATTACTTTGTTACTTCTGAAACTTGTGAGCGCGCAGGACTTTCATTATTTAGTAATAGCGCCACCTTATAACCGAAGAAACTTTCCTCTGTTACTACTAATTTTACCCTTCCTCCGCTACACTGCAATGTTGGCACCACTGAAGCATTTGACAATATGAAATAATCAGTCTCAACGCAGTCGTAGACCCTTTTTGTAACCAGCGGGAGAGTGGGAGCACCCACTGGGTAAAAATGGTCGTTCTTCGTCACTAGAAACTAAAAATCACAAGCAGCATTTACTTTTCAAACGGTACCTTGTTGTGAGCTGTGTTGGCAACAGGTAACCAGTGACTGTGTCCGGCTGAAGACACCGGACTCAGCAACTACGATTCATGTAATCGTGTGCTCCGTCGGCCACAAAAAGTGTCAACGTTTGCGCAGCGCCTCAGTGTCCTGCGTGAATGAATGATATGATCGTTTCATTATGAAGATTATTTTTGTCATTGTTGCTCGATTCTCAAATTGCATTATCCGTGACAGGATTTACGTAGGACGACAAGCTTAATGTTAGATTTAATTCCACATTGAGTTCGATTGAATTAGTTCAAAATAAGATGAAGAATCAGCGGAGAATCAAATTATTTAAATTATATTTTTTTTATTATTTGCTTTGAAAACTTTGCCCCAGCGCTGGGTGTTTTCGGATGTCTGTAGGTCTGTCTAGTACCGAGTTAAATTAAATGATAAAAAGAGTCACAAACGTATGCAGTGTGGAAATGTGGTAAAGTCATGTTTTATTTGACATCAATAAGAACAAGTAATTGTCAATTTTGAGAAAAAATAAATATTTCATTTCATTTCATTTCATTTCATTTCATTTCATTTCATTTCATTTCATTTCATTTCATTTCATTTCATTTCATTTCATTTCATTTCAATTCATTTCATTTCATTTCATTTCAATCATTGATTTATCCTTTGATAAACTCAGCAACCGTATTCCTATAAAGCAAACACAAGTGGAACTAAGTGTTGGGTGACCGTACATTGAACTGGGGGTCGAACACGCAGGTTAAAAGTCAAGAAACTTTCTGTTATAATAAATTCCGATTTTATATGTTTAGTATCAATGCGGGTCAATGGCTGAATTTGACAGTCATGACATTAACAGACAAACACAGTTCAATAGTACTGAGACATACGTGTAGTCCCTGAGTACAGGCAAAGATTATTAAAGTTACTTCGTGACAGATAAATCACTCCGTACAAACAACGGCGTTCCCGCCATTTTAACTAAACCTATCCTCTCAGCGCGCTGATGGCTGCATGCAAAAACAAACGCGATACGGCAACCTACTTGCTGAGGGCCGGCCGCGACCCAGCCCGAGAGTGATTCCGCGCGCAGAAGTACATCGAGTAACATAGGCCTGGTACAGGTATAATTAGGAACTACCACGTAGAACGACCATTTTCAAGTACAGCCTTGTTCACCTGTACTTGATCTACTACATTAGTGACAAAAAGGTTAACAACTTAAAAACATATCTAATTAAATAAACGAAAGCCATCTTGCCATCAGAACAGAAAGCGGGTGACTTCCCAAAAAATCAATTCAAGCAGGTGTTTAAAAAACGAAGTAGGGCAATAAATACCGAAACGATCCAGTAATTAACCCTTTCACGCAACAAACGGCTTTCCGTCCGTATCACATGAGACAATTACTCTTTTTGCTTGCCATTGTTATTAAAATGTAGGTTTACCTTCTTCCCGGACATCGGCAATCATTTTGTGAAAGATGATCGAAATCGGAACAAAAAGTAAATTGGACAACGCAAGCCGCTAAATAATATATATTTAGCGGGTTGTTGTTGGGTCATTCTGAAGGGGATGTTGTTTGGAATTTAGTTAGTTGGCTTTACAGTTAGTTATACGAGCTTTCTTCTTGGTACATTAATGAAACATGCCTGACTCCTCCATCAAAACTTGCTGTAAATTACGAACGTAATTTAGCAATACAACTCGGCGGGAGGGAGACTTGCCGAGCGTTAGCAGATAAGAATAACTTTGTATAGACATAAACAGACTCTGTAAATTTATTTTGAAAAAAATATACCCGTTAAGTTTCTTGCCAGTTCTTCTTCACGAAGGTTTTTCCGAACTGGTGGTAGAGTCATGTTTTATTTGACATCAATAAGAACAAGTAATTGTCAATGTTGAGACATAAATATTTAATTTTATGTCAACACGTATATTTTATTAAATTTACCTGTAAAGGAGAACGATATAATATTTTTATGAAAGTCCATTAGTTTTCAGTTAGATAACTTGGATAGAGTCCCAGGTTTGTACATAATAGATAAAAAATATATTTTAGAGAAAAATAAAGAATACGTTCCAACAGCAGAGCCAACTGATCTAGATAATTACCGTAGGTATCATAAAAAAATAATAATTAAGGTTCACATAAAGTTTCACTCTCGAATTAGTAAGGGTCAAGATTGTAGTTATTTTTGATAAGACTATCAAATAACACAAATAGCCAATAAGAAATATTTTTAAGTGGTTCCCTTCGGTTATAAAAATGTGTCGCATCAGGTTAAAAGCATTGTAGTTAATTTTATGTAAATTTCATTACTCAAGCGATAAGTAGTCAAATTTTCTTATTAGATAGACAAAGAAACGGAGAAGATAGAAACATCCGTTACTTCACGGCTCACTCATTTTGGGGTGTTGTTGACATGGCTATAAAATACTATGCTATTAATATAATACAATTGATATACAAAAATCAACTAAGCAATGTCTATCTAAATCCTTTTATTTGTCATATCATTTTGCTGCCTAGGCCAATATAAAAATGTTTATTCTAATCACAATGCAAAAGTTTGACAAGAGATCTGAACGATTTACCCGAATATTTACTAATTATTATTAACTGTTTACTATCTTTGTTCAATTTATACTTAAGGCATTTTATTCCCGGCGCAAAATAATAATAAATAATAAATCTTTATTGCAACAAACACTTTGGTACATAAGTCAAGGTATCACTAGCTTCTGAAATAGGAATACCTGTGGTACAGAAGCTAGTTTCTAAATTTACATGACACGACTAGGGATTTGGTGAATGTTACAAAATGGACTACACACTAAATACAGCTCAGTAACACAGATATGAAAGATTAAAAGAAATTTACATGGAAATTTAAATTTATTTGAATTTTGTTTTATGTATCTGTTTGTCGGATGATTACATCGGTTGCTTGCAGCCGTAACATATTCACCGATTTTGATTTAGTTTGATTAATTATAAAGTGTTATTCGGTTAATTAAATTAAGGTTTTTTTTTCGAAGTGGACAGTTTATTTATGGCCCTTTAAATTTCAACGAGCGTATGGCCTAGCGCTGACGGCGCTTAGCCCAAACTTTAACTACTCCTACATACGATATGCCTAAGACTCGGCTTACGACGTCGGACCTCGTAGGAAACTACCACACTAGTATGTTTTTGATTTCTTACTATTCCAGATGACAAAATTGGCAGTTTATTTACGTCAATTTGGGAAACATACAGATTCAATATAATAAATTGAAACTCATATAAATATTACATAATCCAGTGAAGTTTATACTAATTCATCCACTGCGGTCCTCTGGGTAAGCAGCAAACTACCCGCTTCAATAATTAAAAGTTGTTGTCTATCGCGTAGTTATAATATAGTTTCTCGTTCTATTTAAATATGTTTCAATAATGATTATCCAGGTTATGATTAATTAAGCTGTTTTTAATTAAGTTTAAGTTTACAAACCTTGTAAGCTTTTTGTACCTATTGTAATCTTTCTGGCAAATAAACATTATTTTATATTTTATTATTTATACTATGTAGAGTATGAATAGCTGATTGTTTTCTCGCTATATGATTGCTTTGGGAAACGTGCTAGGAATTGTAATAGGAGACCATGTGGCCTTTTTCCGAACAGTAAAAAAACAACAGCTTTTATTCGTTGTTGTAACAAATGACAATAGAGACACACACTTCATGAACTTTGAATTGCTAGTCTCTACTGTATACCAATTTTATACACCCCACTGATAGACTGACAGACATACGGGCGTTATAGCAGGCTTAATAACATATTTCCGTACGCACTCTTTGAGTACCAAACACTAAAAATATTCAGCCGATTGCATTCTTACATCATACTTACTTTTTTAAATAAAAAAAGTACTTCAACTGTAAACCATCCGGATGACTGTCAAACACGATGTCATTTATTGCGGGTATAGCAAAAACAATTATTTGGTTAGTGTTTACAAGCCAGAATTTTTGTCATGAGTAAATGACCAAATTATTGATCAGCTATTCCTTTAAATTGCTTGTTTAATTTATAAGACGTAAAGGATTGGAAAGGCTGCAGTCGCCCTGTTGGCTTGGTCAATTAGTGTGCTGAGTACAAAAACTATATATTTATTTTTCCTAGTCTATTTGTTACTAACTTAACAATTACATTTAGTAAAAGAAACACCTAATCTAATTGTCGTCAGAAAGCTGTAGAAATGAGTCTGTCCTCCGAGGTCGGGATGGAGTTGTCGGGAGATAGGCGCGAAGTGAGGATGCGTGTACGCCGGCGACCAATAACAATAAATATTGCGTGTCGTTTGAAGCGCCTCGGAGCAAGCGTCGGATGCGCAGATGGAAAATATATGGTTCGGCTTTAATTTTACGTTTAATATAGCGAGCTCCTGAGTTTTTTAGTGATTAAAAAGTCGGAGTCGAATATTTATTATCAACTTTGGAAAATAAGGGCCTAACTTGCTTGATTTTGTGAAACTTCTTGAATTTAAGATTTGCAAATACCGAGCAATAAACAATATCGAAATGAACATAGTTTTTCTTCCTTTTTTTAATACGTGAAGAATTTAACAAGACGTTCTAGAAATTAATTAAATAAAAAAATATCATAGTTTTTGGAATGATCATTTTAACGCGACAAACGTAATTAGTGCTACATACACTTTCATTTCCAACAAAAAAAATACATTATTTACTTTTCTTTCATATTTAAGGTTTTGTTTTGAATAAAATTAAAACCTTAAATAAATAAAAATAATCAAAACAAAACCTCACTCTATATTTTCACACCCGCGTCCTTTGCATCCGCTCAGCTGTAGTGCGACACACGGTGATACAGATTAAGCGCCAAGGCGATCGCGCGCCACAGCCGTATGTCACGCGGACACACCGCGGGAAACGAAGACCAAGTTATGTTTTCAAGTGACAAAAGTATGAACTATACTTTTTACATAGCATTTACATTGAACACTTAATTGACGCATAGAATGGGTGCCACTTTCAAATGCACAGTTAAATTGTTCAGGCTGTAACGCTAATGTGCCACTCACTGTCATCGGCTACGCTTTATGTATGGGAAAGTATTTGCAAAGTGAGTTATGAGTTTGAGTTTTGAGTTTGTTCGACTATGTTAAGTTGAATGTTCGGTTTTGAGGGTTTGCGTTCGTAGAGTATATTTTTGGTGGATAATCTGGCTTTGGTTGCGTCTGACTCAGAGAGATAGCTTATGGGCATCGTTAACTTAAAATGGGATAAAGGCAACCTGAAAGGGTCTATGTATCAGAGCCCTGATTAAATATTTGTAACTGATATTAAATTAATAGACAAGCAGCTAAGGTTCTAATATCTCAATAATCAAAATCTGATTTATAAGTTCACTGTGAAAAATTATAAAGATGAATTTAGTTACCTGTACATGTTAACTCCTCTTCAAACCCGTAATTTCATTGATAGTGATTTTATGAAATTATTAAATTTCTAACGTCTATATAACATTCATCCTGCTTTTAAGTAAACCAACCTAAACATAAAGTTATTTCAACACTGCACTGCACTAAGTCATAATGTCTTAAAAGCTTTTATTCCAGTAGTTACCTAAAGTTACTTAAAGAGCTTCTGTTATCTGTCGTAAAATTACATTGTGATGTCATCACTTTTCGCGAACGGCCTCATTCATTATATACCTACTAGCTTTTTACTGTGACCGCTTTTTTTTAGGTTAATATAGATAATTTCTTTTCTAAAACTTTGCTTGATATACTATGTAACGCCAACATAAAACAGAAATGTAACAGAACTCAGGAATATAACGTTGCATTGCTTCGAACAATCCTACTTTTCCTACGGTACTTGTAAAGAACAAATTCGTAGAGTTTGCTACTGCTCTATTGTACGGAATAATCATATACCAGTAATCACTTGTATACCAGGCCAGAAGACAAAAATATGATTTCTACCTATTTTATATTTATATTTACTATATTGCTGCCCAGCACGGACGGGTTCACTGCCATTATGCGCAAACGCTGCGCCTCTTTACTTCGGCGTATACGGGGCACTTCTCACACACTGAACACGTCTGGGGGCAACACGAGGGCTGCTGGGACGCATCAATGTTAGCCTGCTTGTTAGAAAGGCCCAAAAACCGAGTTGGGAATTAAATAATGTTTATATTTAATGTTTATTGTGATTTTTCTTTATTAATCTAGAGTCTAAGTTTAATATTGTTACTAACCGATGTATGGATTACTTGTGGTCTGAAATAAATTACTTATTATTATTATATTATTTTACATTACCGAAATTCAACTGCTGCAAAAATCACCTGCTTCTGTATATGCAGATAATTATAACCTGGGAATTTTAAACCTAGGGTAATTGGCACTTGAATTAGCGAGAACTATGTTTGTCGCCGTCTTCACTTTCCAGCAGATAGAACCCGAGACGCAGGGAGCATTATGGACAGATTTTAATTGTAAGTACTGAAGAAATAAACTATGAAAATACTTCAAAATTAAAAGCAACTAAGTATTAGCAGGCGCATTATTGCTAGTTTAATTTAACATCCACCTTGGCGTTTGACTTCCATGTGTAAAATCAGTTTATGGGATAATGCATATTGTTACGTTAATAACAAGATAGTAGTAAAATTAAATTATTGTCGGTTATGTTTATATCGTCACTCTCATAAAATTGCAGTTTACGTTTCTTTGCATTAAAGTTTTTATGTTGTTTTTTACATTCAAAACTGCAACTTCAGCTAAAAGGAATGCGAAGTAAGGACTTAATTTATTTTACTTATAAGGATTGATAAATGTTCCGGGTTTTAATCTTTTGTGATGAACATTGAAATGTCATAAGAGGCAGTGGATGATTTTGATCTATATGCATATGTTTTGTTTTGGGGGTTTTCTAGGATCTCATAATTCTTCACTTCAGCTTTTTTCTTACCTTGAGGCCGGGCAGTTGACAAGTTTGGGAATTTAATATGATGGATGGCTGGATCCCGCGTAAACTCGTAAACGGGTGCCGTTTGAGGGTGTTCGTCGTTTGAATAATTGGGTGGAAGTAGACTTGCCGAGCTTACGGATGCAGATAAGAATAACTTTGTATAGACATACAGAGACTCTTCTTCACGAAGGTTTTTCCGAACTGGTGGTAGAGTCATGTTTTATTTGACATTAATAAGAACAAGTAATGTCAATGTTGAGAAATAAATATTTCATTTAATTTCATTTCAATATTTTTATGCAGGAGTTCGAATACATTAAATGTGAAAGACATAGTTATTGGATATTCAGGAGGCTGAAGAGGCTCTAAAACTAGATATATTTGGTTGTGTGAAATAGGTCGTGCTTACTTAACAAAAGTATTTTGAGCACATCAATTATTTCAAACTCTTACTCGAAATCTTAATATACGTTTTTGTGTACCTACATATTATTTAAATGGATTCCAGTTCAATACCAAATATTAATCCAAAACTGCATCTTCATAACGTCACCTGGCCCGGAGCAACCGATATGTTTACAGCTACTCACGCCGTTTAAGGCTTTCGTAAAGTAATATTCTTAATAACATTATCAAAGTAAAAGAAACTTGTATTAACATTTTCTCACCAAAAACCTGTAAAAATCTCAACTACCATAAGATATTATCGTGGTTTCTCATAAAATCATGAGCTGATTCGAAATGTAAGCACATTAAGTTATCCAGGGAATTATCTCAGTAGGTGCCTCAATATTTATTTGTTTCTCACTCGGACGAGCTCTCCGATTGTGGTTCGTCCAATTAGGCTGTTATTGACGTTTTACTGCTCTCGGGGTAATCTGGGTTCGGGCGACTCACATTCATAGTCCAATGCATTTAGATAAAAAAAATAGTTTTGCAACTGTTGCAAAAAGCTAAAAATTGCTTTTAAATTAGAAGCTTTATTTTTATTATGTTGCATTTTCGATATCTTTGTCGAAAGGTAACGCAATGTTATCTAAGTTTGTTTCTTTTACTTGCAAAGCATTTAACGTATCAAGGACCGTAATAATATCGATTAAAATTATTAAGCCTGTTATTATTGCTAATAATTTCATGATTTCTTTGAAATAAGCAATTAATGGACTGGAACGACATAACGATTATATATTTATTGCAAAATGCTAAGTTGCATGTCTAGTATTAGATCATATGAGTAATTACTGGCTTTACAAATATGACTCTTTTACTTGGAATAATTTCGTGTTCATGTAAAATGCTAAAAGTATATTTAAAATATTTATACTTGTCTTTTATTTAAAGGATGGGCATTGACGATATTGAAAAAAATACATAATAATAAAATAATAATGAAATATTTTCGGAATAAATATACAAATATATAAAAATACTATATTAAAAAAATTTGTCACCAACACATTACTTCTAACAATTAGAACATCTATCGAACGTGCTATAGATATGGCCCAGCGTGACAGGTCAACCAGCATTCATTCCAAAAAGGGAAGCTGTTAATAGAGCCATTCAACGTTACCGACGGAATTATCTACAAAAAGAGTCACTCTATACCGGTCGGATATATAAATTTAGTTAGTGATCATCGCACGACGGAGCCTCGCTATCTCGGCGGGTAATCTCGGACATTGGCGTTAAAGAATTTAAATTATACGCCGATACAAATGAACGGACGATCACACCTTATTTATTACCATAATCTGAATTATATTGACTAGTTTCTCGGTTTTGGTTTCGATGGTCACATGATTTGTACAATTTTATTGATGCCAATAATGTGATTGAGTTGTAAATGTGTTTTTGAGAAAGGTTCTATGATCGTGTCAATTGGTGTTGATGTTCATGGTTTATAGAATATATATAATGCTTGACCTTTTAACTGATTCTATTATTTTCTTAAATAATAAATTATGTTTATTCTTATGTCGATAGATGATGTTTCTTGTAAATAAAATAATTTAAAATATTTGTTCCATTTTGGTTGAACATCATTCCTACTTTATATTATATGAATTTTGCATGTTTTTTTTTATTGAAAAAGGATTAGACGTTTCTCTTCGATCTCACCTGATGGAAAGTAACGATGAAAACGAAGGTGTTACACATCTATGTACGATATTATTATTATTCATGTACGATAATTGTGGTTACCGGTAAATTGTCATTAACATAAAATGCAAAATTTAACTAAGGTTAATAGTTTTTCAAAAGTTAAGTTAAGTTTAAGTTCAAAAGCGTAGTAACCTAAACTATTTTTTCAAGGTCGATTTACTTTTGGCGTAAGTGCACAGAAGAAGCTAGGTAAGCAAATGATTTGATTTTAACGATAAGTATTTTTTAACAACGGTGCAAAGTGCATTTTACAATTTAGAAATAGCGTTTAATAAGGCCCGTACTGAGTGCAGCTATATTAAGCACAATATAAAATACTATGGAAGGTTAATGTCCAATTAATAACCTGTAAAATAATTCAATGAAATTGCAACATATTAATCACAATTGCAATTACCAATATTTCTCCTGGCGCTAATTAAAGGCAAGGCGTTTGTGAGCCTAAGGACATCGTTTATTGAAGCACAGCGTCGTATTAACTCACATGTACTGAGAGGCTACTAGGAATTAATTATCAAAAATGTATGGTGATATTAAGAAAGACATGACTTTCAAGTTCTGTACATTTGTATTTACGACAAAAGTGATTCATTTTTTTTTGAATATTTTATCATTAGAGTATGTTAATATTTAGTTCGAAAGAATCAAACAAACTTCAAATTGATATATTTTAATAATAAGCTCGTCAACAACTTATTTCTTGTCACCAACAGTAATAAATCAAATATAAAATATTAAATTTTTGAAAACAAATGTGATACACACTTATTTTAGATTAAAAAAGGTTTAATATACCAATGTAATTTTAGACGTCATTCAGGTATGAGTAAATGTTGCAATGTCTTGGTATTATTGGTTATTACTAGGGCTCCTGGGGGCGGTATAAGGTTTAAATATCGACTACACAAACTACTACAAAATTACACAAAGCTGGGATTGAATGCAGCTGGTTCAAAATGCGCGCACTTTATCCGAAAGCTAATTTTCTTAATTTTATTAATACAAGTTAGTTGCTACAACATACATTTGCTTAAAAATAATACATGACATTTTAAAAAATTAAGGGTCTGAAATTCGAAAACAATAAAGATGTTGTAAAAGAAACTATTGCAATTGAAACAATGGCTTAAATTGCACAGACCTCTTACCAGGTTAAAAATCCAAACGAATTATCAGGGTAAAGATGGGTCATGAACCAATTTGGTTATCGACTGTGCGTATAATTTATTTTTTTTTTTCGTTGAGGTCTACAAAGTGAGTTCCCGTCAGAGCTATAGTCGGAGAGCTGGCAACATATTTAGACCACGGATTTGACCTAACTAGCTTTAGTGAATCATTTATGATAGTCATACAGGGAATAGTTAGGCTGAAGTAATGAAAATGGCAGACGAGGTAAAATAATTTTTTTTAACCTATCTTTTTACGAATCTTAGGGATGGTCTGGTTTCTTGTCCCACCAGTCAAAATTTGATGATCTGTAGTTGATAAATTAAGATAATTGATAATTAGCTGTATTATCATTTCATGCTGGTTCATTTATATTTTTAACAGATATTGTTTACCTTACTGTAAAATTATCATTTACGGTACTTTGCTATAAAGCTAGTTGGGTCAAATCTGTGGTCAACAGATTCGAAGGTCAACGCCTTTCCCTCCCTAGTCCCCGCACTAGCTGAGTATCCCAAATTTCACACGTCGTTTTCACGGCAGTGGCTGCACCGTATTATCGTCCGTACATCTTGGCACGAGAGCTACGTCGACGGAATTTCACGTTCCAGGTGCTACGTGTCGAATTCAAGACTTCGTGAACAGGTTGATACCTAGCGGTTTTAACGACACCTGTTAGCGTTGCCCCGGTGCGCTTTATTGACCCTTCAGGCCGTAAGAAACCGGAAGTCCCGATCCCATTCGCACTGGGCCTTACCGTGACGGAACAATGCTAACCTAACTAACCTAACCAAGCCTCCCTACCAGTGGTAGGGAGGCTTGGTTAGGGTTGACTAGTTGACATAGTGAGGTAGGTCGCTCATAACTTATCTAAGTTATTTATAAATTATATCTTGTGAATTCCCCCTCTCCCCGCTATGGTCCCGTCGGAAGCCCTTCAGGTTCTCAGTGAATTATTGGCACTTCTGGGAGCTCATCTCCCCCAAGACGTATTCTACGTTCTTTTCTCCGGCACTAGCTGCCCCGCACGCCCCTCAGGCACCTCAACAGGCCCCTCAGGCCCCGCTGCTTCACAGCGCCCCCGCTTTCTCCACCTCTTCCATGGAGTGCGACGGCATTGACCGCTACCTCTTCCTCCCGTCCCTCCGAGCGCACTGCTTCTAGCAACAGCGCCGAGTCCGCATCGATTACGGACACCCTTACCAGCTCCGCTGAGCCCTCCGCCGCCAGCTTTACGCTGATAGAGCGGCGCTCCAACAGGAGCAAGAAAGCTTCGGTGTTGCCGACACCCGCCTCCAGGCCGCTGTCTCCGACACCAACCGTCTGCCTGGCGACACAGTCGCCCGTCTCCCTCGTGTCACTGAACATGACACTTCCCGCCGGCCAAGCCGCCGCCGCCACTAAGCCACCCTCGCGCTGCTCTCCGGTTCTCGCAAAAGCGAAGACCCCTCCCCCCGTCTTCCAATGGGAAAAGGCCAAATGGTCTCTTGTCTCGACCTTATGCTCGGAGAAAAAGATCAACTAAACACGCGCCTCGAATATCAACGAGGCGGTGAAAATCGCAGTCGCCACCATAGAGGACTTCAAAGCACTGACACGGCTCCTTACCCAAAGGCAATTCGCCTACCATACTTACGCTCTCCCTGAAGCTGTCACTTGCACCTCATGTGATTATTTTTCTCAGCGGATGACCCTCTAGCGGGTCTCCGCTTGCGCACCCACCTCCCTACCCGGGTGTCGCTCCGATGAAGGCTGCATAGCATTCCCATGCCACAGCCAGCAAGGTGATTTTTAGTGGATAGGTGCCATTCTGGTGATTCTTACACCACCCCGCAGAAGTCGGTTGCCTGCGGAGGTATGTATCACGTATCTTTCACCTCCCTCCAGTGAGGGTGCTGCTTAGGATAAAAAAAAATCAGTGGTCTAAACGCATAGCCAGCTCTTGAACTAACATGGAAGTCAATTTTTGAAGTAATTCAATCAAAATACAAAATAAAGAAAAAAATGTATTTACAAATTAATGTTACTGCTGCTAAAGTTTTCATTAAGCCAGAGGTAACACTTTGAAGTGTACAATCGAATATAAAATTACATATAAATCTAAAAAAACTTCATTAACTTTAGACATATCAGTCCTACATTTCGTAAAATACTTTGTATTTACTAAATTCTTTGTCTCCTAAGAAGCTTATAATTTACATCATTGAAGCCCAACTCGCGTTGTAGTACATATTTGTGCAGCACGATACTTTGAATTCCACATTTACAACAATTATACGTTTAAGATGTCATTTTAATTCGTAAATTCCTTTTTTCCATCAATAGTTTTTTCAAATCACATATTTCTTTTGACGGTGGTGCAGTTTTAAAAACAGATTGCTCTATTTTCTTTTCTCTACGTAATTCAGCGCGTTCTCTTAAAAATTCTTTGATGTCATTCTTTGCTTCTATCAAAGCTTGCTTGGCGTTTTCTCTTTCTTGCAAAATCGAGTTTCTCTTTGTTTCTAGTTCCTCATGTAGAGCTAGCTTTATGCCACGCAACCGCTCCTCTAGTTCAGCAAAAGACATTTCACAGAGAAGCCGACAGCCAGAAGTTTCAGTTAAATCTATAGCTTTAGGTATTCTAGCTTCTTTAGCGATCATAGCTAGTATTTTTATTTCCTTAATCATGTTCATTTTTCTATCTAACTCTTGCTGTTTTTCCTTTATAAATCTTTCAGTTAATTCCTCTTTTTCTTTTCTTACTTTATCACCGTCTTGTTTCTTTTTTGTGGCCAATTGAATTTTAGCTTCTAGAAGAGAAAGTTCCATCAAGGTTAATTTTTCCACCTGCTTGCGGTTTTGTTCCAATTGTTCCTGTTTCAAAGCTTCGATTTCTTGAGTCCACTTTGCTTTTTCCTTTAAAAATTCTTCATACTTCTTTTTATTTTCATCAGCCAGCTTCTTTTTCGCTATCACGGCTTCTTCAAATGAAAGTTGGCCTAGCAAGTGTTTCTTTTCTATTTCGTATATTCTCTCCCGTTCTCTTTCTTGTCGTTCCATTCTCTGCATTTCCTCCATTGTTGCGGTATTCTGGCAACTCTTTATCAACATGTCCAACCACTCTACAGTTTCTTCTTCTGAACGTTGTATCGTTTTCTCGATTCTTTTAACTGCAGCCACGTTTTCTTTTATTTGAACCTCATTATAATTCGTTTTGAAAGTCCGCTGTTTAGGCGCATATGTATCTGGAGATACATCTTTCGAAAATGAAGTTTTATCCGTGTTCGTGGAAGTTCTTGGTTTTGCAAAATGATGTGTTTGATTTAAAGCTTCATTGAGCAAATTGTCAGCCTTTTGTTTGTTTTTCTCACGCTGTTCCTCTAACTTTTTGTCGATTGTATATTTGGTTAACATTTTCTTTGGTTTAACTTCAACTGCGGCGGAGGGTGTCTCCGGCGTGGGTGCTGGCATTGCCACCACTTTTTTGGACTTCCTGTTCAGTAGCATGAGCTGAATAGGAACAGTTAGCGGTTTAATCTTGCGTTGCTCAATTTTCTGTACAAACTCCTTGTAATCCTTATTCATTTCATTTATTTGTGGCTCCCAGGTAATTAAAGGCTTCATGACTTTTTCAGTTACATATTTCATGTCAAAATATTTTTGTGCTACCTGAGAAATAAAGGTAAGCTTCTGTTTATTACAAGTTAATTTGACCAAATCATTCAAAAGAGTCTTACTTAAATTAATGAGGCATTTGTATAACTTTTTGGCGTTAGTTGGAGTGATTTGAAAAATTATGGAGTACAAAACAATTGCTAGATAATTCCGGTTTTCATCATTTTCATCTTCATAAATGCTTGAAGCTATCTCCTGTAGCATTTGGTAATGTTTCTGGATTCCCAAGAATGTTTCAATGAACCACGACAGCTTATTGTCATCGACTTCCTCTGGACACTTCTCTATGTAGGTTTTCATGAATTCTTCGGGAGAGAGATCTTGCACCGCGCCATACTCAAGCAATATATTTCTTAACGAAATTATGTTTGGAGATGTATGGTAGTAAACCATCTTAGGAAAACTTGGCTTTTCCTGTAGTAACAAATAAATACAAACATAAAACAATCACATTTTGAAGGACTTGTCACTTTTGTCATTTTTGTGAAATATTTTTGCGACATTTTTTAAAGAGTTGACGTATCAAAAAGTTTGTTTTGAATCAGGGGTTATATACAGGTTTGTTTTAAAAAAAAAGCGGTAAATAGTCATTGACTTAGAAAGAAATGGACTTCGGGTCAGCATTCAAAAGCTTTGGGGCAAAAACGGAATAAAAATGCAAAATTGGTATGATAATACCAGTCTTGATTTGATCGGTCACCCGACAACACGTCCGAAATAACATATTGTTCGGTGAAAACTGTCAAAATTTGAACTCTCAAAGTAGTCGAAGATGTGTAAGGAGATTTTATTGTCAACTTCTCTGTTGCAGCTACATAAGGTGAACACTTTTGGCTAGCCAATATCAACTATAATGCATCGTTGCGTCAATTTTGTACCAGGCGCACCGTCCATTTGTTTTATGTCAATGTAAATAATGAATAAGATAGCTTTTAATATGATTTACTTCTCCAGGAGATGCTACTTGCCTGGCATTGAACACTCTTTGGCTATTTTAATCTTTATAAAAATAAAAATATTCCACTCAGTTACTTCATCCATACAAAATCAGTATAAAAATGTTGACTTACGTGCATCTACCAAATCAAATGGACAAATTGATGGTTCCACAAATCACATTATTACATTCTGTCATTAATCTTGATGCCCGTCGGTTGTATTTAATTAGGTAGCAAGTCTGTTTTAACTGAGTCTGTCATTAATCAATCAGAAATGACTGTGGCTATTATACAATAGATCGACACCTCGCCGGATCAATAAGATGAAATGCAAGTCATTCGGACATAACAGATCTTTCAGATTTTAATAATCGTGTTAAAAGGTACAGCCGAGCACAAAAGCAACATTTGATCAATAGAATTTATAATAAACTCACTTCTTATTAACCTTTAAATGTATTGGTATTATAAGTTACGCCTTAGAGATTTGCTTATTGATTGACTGATTTTTTTTTGAAATGATCTGTACCTATTTACATGCATAAAAACAAAACGGATACATGTATAGGATTACGAGCGTATTTTACACACAGAAAATATCACAATATTCTCCTATATACTGATATCCATATAGGATATCATGTGGATGTCTGTCTGAACGCGATAAAAATAAATATTACCGAACGACTTTCATACAATTGTTATTAGTGGACATGGTGATTTAAGAGGAAAGCTTACTTGTATAATTTTATGTGAATTGGTAAATATGATGATAATTGTTCAATACATCGGAAAAATTACAGCCGACTGAGAGCTTTCAACGAAAACGAGTAAAACAAAACAATGTATGGTGGAAATGTTTCTCTTTTATATCTCTACAGAAAAGTCCATAGTGGCATATGTTTATCTTTTAAGGATAGCTACTTCTACACCCAATTTAATATTCACAAAAATGATCAAATATATTGTGGGCTAATCAGACGCATACGATATTAATCCTTATCAAATTAAATTTACCTTAAAGATTATTTACCTTAACCATTTCATGACGACGATGACGTCCGAGTACAGTAGTCCCAGGTTCGAGCCCTGGCCGGGGCATTCATATGTGTGATGAACACATGTCTTGTTCTCGGGTCATGATTGTTAATATTTATATATGACATGTATGTTTATTCTGGGTCCCCCACAGTTCACTGTATGGTCATCCATAACGCAGCCATGCTTACTTTTGGGCCATAAAGTTTGTGTGTTTGTCTCGGGATTTATTATTAGTACCTATATTTATGATATTTGCCTTTACACCAAACAATTTAATGTCATACTACTCATTATTTAGTTATCACAAAATTAATACTATCGCGCGTTGAAATAAATTCGTCCTCTGTTGCTATATCAGCAGAGCTATTACTCAGAGGCTTTAATAAAAAGTTTTTTAATAAAAAGTGTATTTGATTTCCACATTTTGTCTGTGGGTCCCTAATTTTGTACTCACCAGGGCGGCTGATAAGTTCACGACCTGAGGTACTTAGCGATGACTAACCATCTCGATACTATAACACTAGTTGCCCAACTAAGTGGTAGTAGTATAAATAACACCCCTTTGTTAGCGTTACCCCGGTGCGCTTTATTGGCCGTAAGAAACCGGAAGTCTCGATCCCATTTGCACTGGGCCTTACCCAGGGTGACGGAAGCAGGCTGCGGTCGTCCCTATCCCCTTAGCTAGGTGTTGACTGTTAGGTCGTTCTTAATTTATATATATATAGTATTAATTATAATTGTTAGCTCCCCTTCCCTCCACCGCCATACGCAATGGCTTCGCAAGCTTATTCAGAACTTGCGAAGCAATTCGTTCATGGCGTTGCCGCATCAGGCTCCCCCGTAGACACTAAAGTAATGCTCCAATTGCTTAGCGCTCTTTCCCCCGATTTTGCTACTTTACTGGCCCCACTGGCCCTTCAGGCCACCCAGGCCCCTCAGGCCGAACAGCTGCTTCACAGTGCCCCCTCCTCCTCTGCCTCCTCCATGGAGGACGCCACCTCGACGGCAACCTCAACCTCGGCCTCGACCACCTGCGTCAAGCAGCAGCGCCGATTCCGCGTCCGCGGCCACGCTCACCGGCTCCACGGAGCCCTCCTCCGCCAGCTTTACGCTGGTTGAGAGGCGCTACAAGTGGAGCAAAAAAGTCCTGGTGTCACCGACACCCACCTCCACCTTTCTGAGTCCGTCAAAATCTTAGTCCCCACTATTGAGGACTTCAGGGCCCTAACGAGGCTCCTAACCCTAAAATAATTCGTCTACCACACTTACACTCTCCCTGAAGAGCGTAAGATTAAAGCCATCCTACGGGGAGTCCCATTCGAGTTCTCGAACGAGATCATCCTCGAGGATATCAAATCCCAGGGCTTTCCAATCGAGGCTGTGCACAAGTTGCACAGCAAGAACGGAAGGCGCTTCCCCCTGGCCCTGGTCATACTGACCAATTCACCAAGGTCCCGTGAGTTCTTCCGTGAAGCCCGCACTATCTGCGGCCTCTCCGGAATCTCTGTTGAGATGCCACATCGCCGTGCCCGTGGTAGCCCTGGCAGTGCCACCGCTGTCAATTATACGGACATGCGGCGGCCAATTGCTCCGCCAGCCCCAGGTGCGTGAAGTGCCTGGAGCCTCATACCACGAAGGAGTGCAGTCGCACTCCTGAATGGACCTCCCCTCCGGCTTGTGTGCTGTGTGGCCAGTCCGGGCACACCGCTAACTACAGGGGCTGCCCTCGCGCACACCACACAATTCAACATATTAACAGGAGGGCGGTACCCAGACAGGCCCCGCCCCCTATGAACATTACCCCTTTACCCATTATGGGTTCCCCCGGTAGCAAAGCCCGCCCAGCCCACGCCCACTCCAGTACTCACTTGGAGACAGCGTCCGGCTGCACCCACCCGCCCTGCTCCATCAGCAGGCCCACAGTCTTCTCCTGAGCCTTCAATGGTTGAGGACCTCAAATTGATATTCGACACCATGCAAGGTGTCAATATGTCACAAATAGCCCAGTGCGCAGGCAAACTGCGTGCTGCCCGCACATCTAGAGACCGTCTGATGGTAATCATCCAGTACGAATCTCTACTAAAAGCATTATAAACCAATCTATAATGAGTTTTCGCACGAAACCCTGGAGTTTATCCCTGATCTTCTTTAACACCCGGGGTCTTACCAACCAACTTCCGGAGCTCAATTTGTTCATCAAGAACATGGAGCCCGAGTTAATCCTTGTTCAAGAGACCTTTTTAAAACCCTATCACACCAGTGGTTTCTCTATTCCTAAATACTCTCTTGTGCGTAATGACAGGCCCGTACTCGTCCAACAAGGCGGCACCGCCACAAACTACAAGACGAGTATTCACTGCTGTCTATGACAGGTCATAGGACCATAATCATAGCCTCGGTCTACATACCTAGTAAAATACCGCCCCTTCGTAGTGACTTCGAGGCCTTACTCGAACTAGGGCATTTCGTCATTATGTTCGGCGATTTCAATTGCAAACATACCGACTGGACGTGCTTGTCAACCAACGCCACAGGTGTTAAACTACTAGACATCACGAAGTCACTCGATCTTGACGTCATATCTCCCGTCACACCCACTCATTACCCGGATAATCCGCTTCATTCCCCGGATATCCTTGACCTTGCCATAGTCAAAGGAATCATCCTCGACCTTAAGACCATACAGCCTCTAGACGACTTAGGCTCAGACCACCGCCCGGTGTCTTTAATACTAGGACCCCAAAACGTCCCTCCTGTTCCGAAAACCTATACCAACTGGGAAGGTTTCAAACACACCCTATCTTCGGCCTTGGAAGCCCCACACTGCCCCCTCGCGATTTCATCCGACTATCTCGAGAGCACGGATAAAATCGACTCGATAGTCTATTCGCTGACTGCCGCCATTAACTCGGCCATCAGTGAGAATGAAAAGGTTGCTAAGCATGGCAAGCCCAAATTTTCCTAGGACATTAGCTACCTAATCAAAGCTAAAAACGCCGCTCTCCGCAGAGCCAGGTGCTACCCCACACACGCCTACAGACTAGCCGCAAACCGGCTACAACGTAAAGTCAAATCCACCATCGCGGAATACAGAGACGTTCAAAGGAACGATCTCATGATTAATATCTCTCCGTCCCACGTGGCGTACTAGAGGATGGCGAAAGCCTTCCGACTAGACTCCCGAACTTACACCCCTCCATTGTCTCGTCCCGAATGCACTGTCGCCTTCGAGGACGACGAGAAAGCTGAATGCTTCGCTGATAGCATTGCTTCACAATGCTCCCCGAGTACCAAACCCACAGACCCTTTGCACATCCAGGCGGTAGAAGACGAAGTCCTACTCAAGGACTCCCGTCCAGTCACCGCTGACCCCATTGCAGTGTCTAACGATGAGATTCTTTTCAGAAGAAGGCCTGGGTGCGAATGGAATTTCCACCCATGCACTTAAGCAGCTGCCTCGCTCCGATGAAGGCTGTACAGCATTCCCATGCTACAGCCGACAAGGTGGCTTTTAGTGGGTAGGTGCCACTTTGGTGGGTCCGACATCACCATCGCGGATGTCGGTTGCCTGCGGCGGTATGCATGACGCATCTTCCACCTCCCTCCCGTGAAGGTGTTACTTAGACGGCATAAAAAAAATTGATTCAGTTCATTAAAACTTCATCCCTGGAACAAGCAACAACACCATGTCGACCGAAACTGAAAATTCTCGCTATTTTGAGCACCGCGCAGTGATTAAATTCCCTGTGAAAAAAGGGAAAAGCGCCGAAAAACATTTTTGAAGAAATGTCATCGGTTCTTCAAGATTTTGGGAACGCCGGCCGGAAAGACGACCCCCCCAGGTCGCCCAGTGATGGTAGTCACTGAAGAAAATGTTGAAAAATTAGTATTGGCTGATCGTAGAATTAAATTGTGGCAGATAGCTGAAGAGTTGCAGTTCAGTAAAGAGCGAATCGGAGAAATTTTGCACCAAATTTACATATGACAAAAATTTGCGCGCGTTGGGTACCGCGAATGCTCACGCCGCTCGACAAACAACGACAACTCGCGAGTTGTCAGGATTTTTTGGAGTTGTGTGAGAGTGATTTTGATGAAATTTGTAATCGCATTGTAACCGTAGACAAAACTTGGATACGTCAGTATGATCCGAAGTCCAAACAAGAGTGTACGCAGTGGATTATAAAGCGAGAAAGGCCACCAAAGAAGTTTAAAGTTAAAAATCTGCCTTCAAGATTATGGCGACCATTTTTTGGGATAGCGAAAGAATTTTATTTATTGATTACTTGCCTAAGGGAACTACAATGAATTGTCAATACTACGCCAATTTATTGGGTCAAGGACGTGAAGCAGTCGTTCAGAAGAGACGAGGCAAGTTGGCGCGCGAAGTGTGGTTTCTGCAAGACAGCGCGCCCGTTCACACCGCTCGCGTTGCGAGGGATGCCTTAAAAGCCACTTGGTACACAGAAATCTATTATCCACCCTACAGTCTGGACCTGGTTCCCAATGAGTATTTCCTTTTTTCAAAACTGAAAAAGGAGTTGCGGGGCGAAGATTTTCGGATGATAATGAAATGAAGTCGGCCGTAGAGACCCATTTTGAGGAGCAATCTTCAGAATATTTTTTAAGTGGTTTAAAGGCCTTGAATTTACGATGGGAAAAGTGTATTTAAAAAAAAGTAGTACAAAGTAGGATAAACACAGGTAGGTTACATTTGAATCAGATATAGGTGCTCAACGCAACATGCTGATGCGCACAGTAGAAAAGAAGTAGGCATATACGCTCTGATACCCGTGCGAAGCTAGGCTGGGTCGATACTAAAATATGAAACGTTACGTAATGTAACATATGTTCCTAATACAAATGTTACCAAGTCTTCTTTCACGCTATTCTCCCGCTATATTCTTACTTGAAAACCAAGGCTATAATCACATGACAAAACAAAATTCAATTTTAAACACAAATCAATTTTGTTTTAGTATTAACAGCTGTCAATACACATCAAAATATTCAACCTAATTAACTACCCTATGTACGGTCCATTCAAAAATGTACCGTATAGGTTTCTTCGCATATGATTAAGAAATGTGATGGATGGCTATCGCGTTATATTCGAATCAGTGGTGTTTGTAAGGGAACGACGAGTTGTTTGCAAGGATATAAGTCCTTGACTTTTCATGGGTATATGTGATACTGATATAGCTACCTAGGTTATAATTTTTAATGGGTGCTAATTAAACAGACTTCTTTCTAATAGCATTATTCGCCTCTAAAAATCTACATTGCCTTCTAAATTACTAAGTCAGCCACAATATACGAGCGGCTGAACGATACTATCTTAGCCACTAAAAATATGTTGTTACATGATGTTTTTGCTATAAAATTTTGAATCATTATCCAATTTCGATTATGGCGCTTCGCCGGGTGCTCACGCACCACGCTCACTCCCCTCGCTCGGCTCGCGTATGCGATAAATGCAGCCTAACATTAACCTAACCCAAATTTAAGTACTATGCTTTATATAGAATATTTAGTAGGCGTTGCAAAAAAGACAAACTAGTGTATTAGAGGCTATCTCATTTTCCCGTGGCTTAGTTATAAAATTAGAAATTTAACCACGTGGCCGATAAAGAAATTTGTGGCTTGACTTATAATTTCCTATTTTTAATTTATAACAATGGCATCAACTTGCTGCTTTATAAAAAAAATTAAGTGTAGGGAAAGGGGCCGTTGACTATGATGCGTTATTGGCCAGTTGGTGTTGCCCTTGGTCCTGAAGTTTCACTGGTATTCCTTTCCTGTAACCGAAACACACCCGCGTGTACTTTATTATCGCTGTTATAACAGAGAGTGGAGTGCCGCACCAGATAAGATTTTAATGAAAGAAACTATGACGCTTTCACACTCTGTGTTATAAAAGGCCACCAGAGAGGCTGGGTGCCATCAATCTCGCCCGAGAACCACCCTGAGTTATGGCGAGTTATGTGCACTTGCTACTATGTAAGAGTTATTGCCTTACCTTTAATGATCGTTTCATGATTAGACATTACCTTAGTATGGCTTTATTACATAAATCTTCACGGGCTATGGGCGCGGGCAATAAAGACAAAAATGTCTGCTCTCTAACTTGTAGCGCCATTAAACAGGAGTGTAAGTGCTGGCGATGGAGATTTTAATTGAATATTAGTATAAAATTTGCTTTCTTAATCACAAGGATGGCGATGTAGAGACTGTTGTTGCTGTTAAAGTTACGTTTATGGCACTAAACTTAGGTATAAAAAATGTTATATGTATTTTTTATTATTTTCGTTATTTTAGCAATTAGTTAATTCAAAATTTCCAGTACTTATATTTAAAGAAGTATTGTAATTGGAACATATTTATTTGTTTGCCATTTTTGTACTGCATATCTTTCGAAAATAGTGCTAATAATTCTGGAACTATTAAAATTTCAGAATAAACGTTAGCCAATATCTTATGCCAAGTCATATCCTATTCGTATGCCAAATTTCACACAAAAGTCGTTTAGACGTTTTTATATCTAAATATACAATCCATATATTTTAGTAGAACTGTCAAAAAATATGTAATAACAAACTGAATTTCTATATTTAAAAAAATACTGCTTTCCTTCAGAAATTCATCCAACGCCAAGGTTCAGTTAACGGTACGTTGAGGGGCAGGCTTTGCCTCATTGCGGTCCTAATATTGTTCAAAGTAACAAACCAATATAAGTATTGTTACGAAGTTTAGGGTTTCAGACAGCTAAAGGTATAGTTAATTTTTCAAAGCAAGGCGTGGGTACAAATCATTTCTGTACAAAAATCCTCAATTTGAGTTTCTACGATATAATGAACTGATTAACTTTTTAAATTTTTGTAATAATTCACTTACGAAGTCCATTGGTTTGGCTTGTAAAACCTTTAATTTAAAACCACATCACAATGTCTACGCTTTTAATTACCCCCTGGTACATTAATTTTGTTAAAAAGCATGCTTTCAAAATAAAGTTTGATGGCCAGCGTGTTATTTATTTGTTTAGTAATTTATATAAGGTTAGTTACTGTTTTATTGGGAGCTCTAAATCAAGGCCCAATAAGGCAGTCATTCATGTATATTTTTAAGTTTCTGCTTCGTATGACCAATAAATTATTGACCCGGTCACTTTTATCACAGGTCCGTCGTAACATTTATTGAACGTTAGATTAGTATGGATATAAATTTTTTTCGAAATCAAATTATAATAATAAGTTTAAGTCTAAGTTTTTCGTCGAGCTGGTTACAGTGAAGTTATTTTGTCGACATATTCTGTTTAGTGACTGTTGTATATATTAAATCCAACTATTTATTGTTATAATAATTTACTTTTTTTTAATTTATTTTACTATTAAATTTAAATATACCCTCAGAACTTGGCCAATTGAGAAGTGTTTTTGTAATGTTAGTGACTTTCTATCCAAAAATAAATAGTAATGTATCACATTTTATTTTATGACTGACTTATTATATATAATAGGTCTTTACCTATGAAACTGCCGTTTTGCCGTACTGGAAATGAAAATATTTTTTTTTTGACTGATAATTCTAATTTCAAATTAATTTTAT
Source organism: Marasmarcha lunaedactyla (assembly GCA_923062675.1). NCBI lineage: Eukaryota > Metazoa > Arthropoda > Insecta > Lepidoptera > Pterophoridae > Marasmarcha > Marasmarcha lunaedactyla. The sequence continues at coordinate 9,152,810 of OV281343.1, read as the reverse complement.
TTGACAAACATGGAATTCTTTTTCTAAAATCGTCATTTGTTTAATAGTTAGTGTTTTGTTTTCAACGCATTCGAACATTTTTCGTCATCATGGATAAGTTAAAAATTCGAGTAATTATGGAGTATGAGTACCGTCGTGGCAGCAAAGTGGCACAAGCGGCACGCAACATCAACGACGTTTACGGAGCGAACACTAGAGACGAACGCACCACCCGTTATTGGATTACCCGCTTCCGTTCTGGAAATTTTGACCTGAAAAATGAACCCCGTGGTCGTCCGAAAACTTTGGTCGACAATGACGAATTAAAGGCAATTGTGGAAGCTGGTGAAACTCAATCCACGGCTGAATTAGCAGCAGCTTTCGACGTTATTATCAAAACAATATTGGTACATTTGCGTCAAATCGGCAAGGTAAAAAAGCTTGACAAATGGGTACCCCACGAACTCAATGACCGCCAGCGCGAAGTACGCGTGGAGACGTGCCTTGCACTGCTCAGCAGGCATACAAATGAAGGAATTCTGAACCGCATTGTTACTTGTGACGAGAAATGGATCCTGTTTGACAATCGTAAGCGCTCAGTAAGTTGGTTGGACCCTGGTTCAGCACCCAAACAATGCCCTAAACGAAAACTTACCCCTAGAAAAGTGATGGTCACTGTTTGGTGGTCTAACGCGGGTGTAATTCATCACAGCTTCTTGCCGAACGGGACATTACTGCAGATGTGTACTGTGAAGAACTGAACACATTGATGGAGAAGCTCGCACGTCTCCAACCAGCTTTGGTCAATCGTTCGGCTCCACTGCTCCTGCACGACAACGCGCGACCTCATACTGCACAGCAGACGGTCTCCAAGCTACAAGAGTTGGGGTTGGAAGTTCTCCGTCATCCGCCGTACTCACCAGATCTTGCGCCTACAGACTTCTACTTTTTGCAGAATTTGGATAACTTCTTGGCGGGAAAAAAATTCAATACCCGAGAGGCAGTACAAAATGCCTTTGAAGAATTTGTTGCCTCCCGTCCAGCTGATTTCTTCAAGACAGGCATCAATAAGCTACCAATGCGTTGGCAAAGATGCATTGATTGCATGGGTGATTATTTTGATTAATAGAAATAAAAAATATATAAAAAAATTACGCTTCATTTATTTCGTGAAAAACGGCAATTTCATAGGTAAAGACCTAATATTAACATCTAGTTTTTCTTATTTAAATTAAATGATTAAACTGTTGAAGGCACTGTAAAATATTATGTAATTCGTTGCTATTGTGTTGCTTTCTACCTTCACATGTTATTTGTATGTTGGATTTTAGTTTGTTAGCTTTTAATCTGCTTGTATGTAATATTGCACGCTGTTGTACAGTTGTAGTGTGAGGGACTCTTATACTGTGAATCTTGATAACTTCTTTTGTTACCACCTATAATGCAATAAATTTGATTTCATTTCATTTTATTATAAATTGGCAGACGTTTTTCTCACATCTAACTTTGGTTCACGCCTGTTTAAGAGGTTTCACTCTACAGTTTATTTAAGCGCCAGGTTTATTTTTATCTGGTAAAGCAGACGCAGGCAAACATATGTGCTGAGTGCTATTGCCAATATCACGCATTGGTTGATACAAATAGACTCCTTCATCATCCGCTGAACGCTTGTAACCTTCAATTTACCCTCGGTACTCAACGTCGGGACCCATCGTCCCGAACCAAGCGGTCTTGGTTCTGCGGAAAATGGATCGCGGTTTCCCATTTGCCTACGAAGAGTGTTTAAGCTGGATCGGCTGCCAGCGACGCGAAAAATTTTTAAACATAGAAAATACCAACATTTGTGAGGCATTTTGAGACCTTCGGCGGCTATCTGTGAAATGTTAAAAACGATTCATGAAATTCAAAGGTGAAAGTTATTTTGCACAACTTTTGTTGAGAGCGATCTGACCCCGCAACTCTGCTAGATTTTTTGCCTTATGTTTAATGTAATTTAGGCGTTGTAACTTAACTGTTATTGTTTTATTTATTAATTTGTAAATTGTTTGTAAATTAACAAAAACATTGTAAATAAAAATTAAACTAGTGCTGAGGCCAATAAAATACACCACAGATAAAGAAAACCCAAACATTAAACAGCTTATCCACACTAAGACATCATCTCAACAAAGTGGTGGAACTCGCTCGGAGTTTATTGATTGACAAGCGCAGACTTCAATTAAATGCTCGCAACCGCAGACGAGAGACCTACTGGACTAGGTATCCTTGAAATTATTCAAACATCTTTAGATTGGACCTTTGTTAAATAATTAAATAGCATAAAAGCGACCTACCTGATGATAAGTGGCACCCGCATTAATTGATGGTGTTTCATTTCTCAATATTGAATGTGATATTACATCGACTAATGATGCAATCCGTAAGCTTCAGTTGGAATTTGCCTTGATGCGCACTGAGTTATACTTGCGTATCCTTCGGGAACGGTTCTGTATTTTCCGCGTTCTTTTCTACTTTTCTATACTACTTATACTTCTACTTAATGCAATATTTAATGATAATCATTTACCCAGATACATGAGAGCATAACTAAGAAACAAATCAACAGATACACAAATTCACTTTCGCATCTATATTATTTGGAAGGATTCGTGTACAAGTTGAAGAAGAAGTAAGTTCTAGAAAGCTCCATACCTTAGAAATTGATTCATAGCTATGTGTGAAGTCTGCCAAGCCGCAGTAGGCAAGCCAACACTAACCCGTTGGTTGGGTGGAGCTGACATCTCTTCAGTGGGATTATTGAAGCTTTCGTGATGAAGTTCTAGGGCGGCAGGGTGACCTCAGTGTCAGAATTTAATTTTTTAGTAAATAACGATTGCAGACAAATAAAAACTTTATTTTATGATATTAACTTTACTGATAGAAATGAATTAAAATAAATTATTAAATTTATTTTCGATGTGAATATACAATATTCATTTAAATGTGACATACAAGGCTATATAACCGTGGTAAAATCTTTATAGAAATATTGCCATGTAACAAGCTCGCGTTATCCAAATATATAATGACTAATAAAAATACCACAATAATTTGATTGTTTTTAATAGCAAAAATTGTATTTTTAAGAACTGTCCTTTTGTAGTTGGAATGGAAATACATGTTACTCTACTACGAAAATTTTACAAAATAGCATTAAAAAACCAAAATATATTTCCAATTAAAAAAGTTATAAACATTTATTTAATATATATCAATAAGTTGATTGAACCATCAGAAAGTAGCACGATTAGATCGTTGACCATCTCATTGCTAGTGGCGCTATAAATCTTTTAAGTTTTTATTGTTCCCAAAAAATGTTCGATCACGACCATTCACCGGCAATTAGAACTGCGCCTGCGCCTCGTAAAATATGAGTCTTAGCTTTGGACAGTTTTATTGAATTACTGATACAGTTTATTGTGTTATTTGAGAGTTTCTTAACTAGACTGTTATGTTATATTTACCATACTAGAGTATACCATAATAATCGTAGTAATCGTAGTAACTAATTGAAAAAAGTATCTTATGCAATATATAGGTAGGTATTGTTAGAAGAAAATACTTGTTTGTTTTATGTAATCATAATCTGAAGCTACTGGATAATTTAAAAAATTATTTTCTGCTTAGAAAGTATATAACATAGTAAATAATTCAATTTGACGCGTAGGTAACTAATCTTTAAGTAGAATCTTTTACAACCGGCTGTAAAGGTATCGCAGACGTGCATTTGGTGCATTATTTGATATTCTCATTTTGTATCAATGAAAATTGATTATTTGTTAAATCATATCTCCATATTAAAAAGCACTGCATCAATCTAGCTGAATTTTAGCATACAGAGCTATTACAGGCATCAGCTTAAATTTTTCTATTTATTAAATCCTTCTTTTCATTTGTTTCCATATAGACAAGTTTTTCTAATCGTTACAATTGTGATCGTGTACCCATAATAATTGTTCATAAAATAACTTTATTTATTGTGTAGGTGAGCTAGAAAACAAATGCCAGTACTAAAACATATTTGTACCTACTAAATTAGTGTGAATGTTCTGAATAAACAAAAATAAAAGATACCTTAGTTTATCCAGCAAATTTTAAGGAAAATATTCAAAACCAAGAACCATAAAATATAATTATTCACAAATACTCAAGTCAAAACAACGGAATACATCAAAATTAGTCCAAAAATTATCTTCAAAAGGCTACAAAAAAAGCGTTACGCCTTTGTGTTTTGAATAAAAGTAACTGTTCTTCAAATTAGTGATAAAAGTGTGATATTTAAGTGCATGACTTGAATACCAAAATTACCATTCAAAATTTCCGAGTTCCAGTCGAAGAAAGACTCAGTTGAGCATAAAATTACATTGTCTCATCGACAATGTTGGGTGGCAATGAACTACACTTTGACATAAACATTACGTTGGATCCCATAAATCTGTTTTAATTAACGTAATAAAGAATTACTAGGGTGTTTGATAGAAAAGTCATCTTTCGTCTATTATCGTTAATTACGTTTTAAGGACAGAAATAAAGAAAATCATAAGTGGCTTAATCAGATGTATGCAAGGTGACTCCATCTTTGATATCTATGGTCCAAGGTCACATACCCTGTCGGGACAGTCTTTTGTTTAAGTGAAATGTATTCTTTGTTATGGATTATTGGTAATCGGTTACGCGTTTAGCTTCCACCTCAAGAGTCCTAAATATTACCTGTTATGAATTTCAACCAGGGTTCCTTTAGAATTAAATTTGTAGATTATATAGAACGGGAGTAAACAATTTAATTGATAAGTGAATAGTATCATAATTAATTCAGTTCCTCAATTTGGAAAAGACGTGTTTTATAAATGTGTTTAACACGATTAACGAAGTAACACGTTTGTTGAATTGTATTGAAATATTTAAAATGTATGCCTTCCTTAGTACGAAAACCGTATTCCAAATATCATTGTTTGTCTGCTTTTCGTTATCGTTCCTCAAAGATATATAATGTTCAAGAACATATCGCACGAGTTGTACATATAGAAATTTATTTGAGGCTTTATTGGTTTACATATACAACGCTTACATCTTACTAATACAGTAGGCAAAGGTAACCTTACGTCTCGACTAGGTGCCCTATGTACCTTTTTCAGGGCTTGCTGCATAAGCCACCAAAAACTTAGCAACATATTAATGTTTGCCTAAGTCATACTCTAAACAGTTTGATTCCTGACTAGTTAAAATCGAATCGAGCCCAGATAATTTGAAACGCCATCTTACCATAAGTTATTTACAAATCGATAAAAGGTAAGCCTAGTAATTAGTTTAAAAATCATCAAGAAAAAAACATTCGAACGCCAACCTTGCGTGACGGTAACTATAACCCTTAAACCCAAAAATACAATTCCAAAATTCGGATAGCATTGATGTAAAAGGTGCTGCTGAGTTTTCAAAAGAAATTAGTAAGTAATCCTTTTCAATGCTCTAATTGACGGTATTAGCTTGAACGAGATGAAAAATACATGTTAACAATCGCTAACAAGGTGAAAATAAATTAGGCTCTGTTCAAGATTCAAGAGGCTTTGATTTTTTTGCCCAAAATTTTAAAAAGTCTCGTTGTCAATCAGGACTTACATCCATATTTTGTGGTTTATTTAATAACCACCGCTCGTTAACCAAGGTTGCGAGCGTGTATGCAAACGAGATATCACAAAAAATCCAACGTCGGTCCGTGCAACAGGTGCACCCTTGATTTCTAATAGTGTATACGTATTATTATGAACGTAAATCTGTTATTAACTTTTACTTTTAAAAGACTCGAAGCTTTCATTTTTATAGGGATTTCAAAAGACATCCTCCAGTTATGTTTCGATAATAGCATGTCATATGCTGCTGTCAATTCTCTTTTTATATTTTGTTTTATTTCTTGTAATGTAAAAAAATTATTTTTCTCATTCAACTCGATACATTTTTTACATACGTTAGTATGTGCAGTAATTCTTTGAAGGATCTTAAACCTGAGACATTCCAAGTTCATTCAAGTCAGAACAGGCATTTGTATTATAGTCAGTGTATTGTTTTTCTATGTTTTGATGTTTGTTCTTTGTTCCTTCTTATTCACTTCCATGGCACACGAAGTTTGCCGTGTACGAGTATAATTACTAGCGCGTTTATTAAATGGTCTTGTCATTAATAATAATTTTTTTTATAATTTTACATAATTTTGATACGCAGCTAAATGTACCTAGATGTCATATAGGAGGCTGTATCTAAACAAATATTAATTTCAAGTTTTCTTAACAGCGTAAGCAACAATCTTATATGTCAACGGTACTTGACAATAAATCTTTAATTCAACTGCCTAACCGTAGGATCCCACTTTGCCAAGACAAAATTTTATTAATAACGGCTCTTGGTTGCCATGACAGGCTTAATAATAATACAATTTGAATAGTATGTCCTGTGGTTACTGTGTGATATGAATTTTTGGCGATCTATTTAAAAACATATTACCGTCTTTCTATATTCAAAGCTAACGTGCAGCTATAATGGTCTTCAAAATTGGTAGAAGTTCTGCATCTATACAACCAAGGGATTGACACTAAGTAAAGCCTGAACTTTAATTACAATCTCGTCTGGGCGGTACTAGAAGTTCTTCCTATTTTGACTGCCATAATAATCTAAAATAATGGTTGTGTTCTAGTTATAGAGAAGGAACGGCCAAAAAATTACTAACTTCCTAACTGAAGCTTACGGCCGGCAACGCATCATTAGTCGATATAATAATTTTTCTGTTCAACAGATTAGTGACTGATTATTTTTACGATAACCCGCATCGACTTTCGTCTTATAATGTTTTGTTTAGAATAAAGTGGAATTGTTGTATCTATTGATCCTTACAGGCTATAGAAAAAAAGGAATAGGAAATCTTGCATAATTGTATAATAGAATAATTGTAAATGTATTCAAGCTGATGTTTCCCTGATATCCAGCGAAACTTAAGAAAGTTTATGTGGCATATTTAAGTACATGTAAATATACTTTGCATTGTAAGATACCTATTGTTAAATAAATAAAATAGTAATAAACAAAACACCTACGATCAATAAAGTCCTTGGACACGAATGCCACATACCATCAGGTGATATAGTAATTTTTTAAATATAATTACTTTCCTACTTCTGCGACACTTGAGGGTGCAAGACATTCATGCTTTGGATAACAGCACCGCCCTCCCTCCCACTAACATATCATACGGTGCTAATTGCAGAATAATCTAAAACACAAAAAAAACTGCCACCACTGACAATTTTTTTGCCGCAGCCAAGTCATACTTGCAGCCTTTACAGTCTTACACACCTGAAACTAGTTGTCAACTTTTACGAATATGAACTCTCAAAGACGAATTAATAAATTCGAAAATTAAAAAGGAGCAAAGCCATGAGCAAGTCTAGTCGTATTCCTACATTCAGATGAGCCAAGTTTAAGTTAACCATTACTGCGCTGCCAACCAAAGTGTGATATTATTTATGCGTTCCATCGCCACTGCATCTAGTTTATCTCCGGCTTCTGAAATGCTCGCAGTGGCCGCTATCAACGGCAGCGCAATTTATATGACGTTTTACATTTTCTCACCTCAGCTGGACCTTTGATTGTGCAGAATATCTTTGTCATATTTTATTGTGACGACTTTGTAGTTGTACTTATATAGATGATGTGTGAGTGTGTGTGTGTGTGTGTGTGTGTGTGTGTGTGTGTGTGTGTGTGTGTGTGTGCGTGTGTGCGTACTATTTCTTAACACTGAAACAGAATTTATTTGAATGATCTATGGAATATCGATTTTTGATATGTCAACTTCGGTTAAAATTTCTCCGGTCCTTGTCCTAGCAATTTTCCTTGCTACTGCTTCCCTTCAACTTAAATATAAGTACGTAACGTCGTTATGGCGGCTATGCAAAATAAAACTAACTTTATTACCACCCCAAAAGAGATCCAGCAAAAGAACCTGCTGCTATACAGGTTAAATAAGGATACAATAATTGTTTATTAATTGCGATTATAAAGAAATCTTTATAAAACTAAAAATCATGCCTAAAAAAACAAACTAATTCATTAGCCGAAAAACTTGTTCATTCAATTCAACCAGTCACTTTCTCCGTGTGTCCCTGTTACTCACGGGAACCGAACCCGAACTGGAGTCTCGGAACATGTGAGGTCGTCAGCCGTTGACGAGATCAGATTGATGGATTATTACATCTTCATCCAGTGCGCGGGCGCTGCCGAAACTGAGCGGTGGCACACTTGGTGTTGATACTTGGTTTTATACCTTAACCATTTTTATAATTCAGAGTTCTAAAATAAAGTAATTTAAAATTGGTCAGCGTCTGCACGAATTACATTTTTATATAATTACGTACTCTCCCTGAGAATAGAACAGAACAGGAAAGTTTTAATTAACGTCAATTTTATGCATGAACCAAGTTCACGCATAAAATCATTGATACAAAATACAAAAATACTTTATTTCGGTAACTAAACTAATAAAATAACAAGTGGTTGGTGCTCCCTTTTGAGCTAATTTGCTTGTGATAGGTAGAACCGCTCTTCTATAGTATGGTTACATAAGACTAATCCACCATAGATTGATAGATATAAAATACATATTTTAGACATTATTTCGGGTTTTTCTTTAAAAAATATAAAATTATACAAAAGATCGTAATTGTCTCTATCTAAACAAAGAAAAAAACCACGGGTTTTGTGTCTAGTATCAAAATCATTCAATGCATTATATGCGTCTTCGAGCTCTACCTGTGTCATTCACTATGTAGTAACAGGTTGCTCCGTTCACAAAGAAAAGAAGTCCTTTCAAATGTAAATCAGTACGACCCGACAAAGCAAATTGTCACAAATAAACATAGATACCATGCGTTTTATGCGTTTTTTGTGAAAGTCACAAAAAATCAGAGCCATCGGTATAGGGTCAGGCCAACGTAATCAATCTAAGATGTTTATTTTTTTTTCGCTGAAGAAATATTGAACCGTAATCCTTTTGTTGTCGGATTTTTATCGATAGGATAAGACGTATGATAACATTTTAGATATTGATGTGTCTCTAACTAGAGCAATTATTCTTTGGTGGATTTTTTTTTGACAAGCAATAATTAGGCAGATGTTTTAGAGCAATAAATAAACGTATCATTGAGTTGTTAGAATATTAATACTAATTAATAAGCATAGGATTTATTTAGTTACATAGTTTTGCTTCGAAGGATGTGGTTTATTATGGCTTTTTTTTTTGGAGTTTTACTACGTTTTTGCTTAAGAGCGCTGATGGTGCAGTGGCTAGGACGCTGGACCGTAGAGCCAAGGGATATCGACGGCTACTTACTTTAGTTGGGATGCAAGATTGTTTTTGAAAAAAAAAAAGAAAAAAATAGGCTGTTACAGGCGGGTTGCAAGAATACGTTTGCGATTGTTAATGTTTTAAACACGCATACAGTTTTACATTTGGTTGTTTTGCTGGTTAATAGGAAGTACTCTAATACCAACCTAAAAAAAGGGTTAAACAAATGCAACTTTACAACCAAAAAAAGGTTTTTTATCTTGTAGTATTTGATAATTAAAGATTTTATTTTTTTATAATTTGAAAAGTATTTTGTTTTAATCAAATCTTTCAAATTGTACAAAAATAATCTCGCTGTAGTCCATAAAGGTTAAGTTATAATTTTAACTCGTTTTTATGCTCGTTTAAGCTTAGGTAAGCTTGACTTCAGAGGATGGAACATCCTCAATCAACAAAAATACCACTTATTTATTCTGCACAAGTTTTCAAAAGACACGTATACTTAAGACAGGAAACTAGTGATGATTCATTGATTGCTCTCGTTTTTATAAATTATAAATAGAATACCTTACACCTGAGTTTTGATTTAACTAAAAACTAACCGCCAGAATAACCAAGCACACCTTTCGAAACATATTGTGATACCTTACACAATTTAACTTTCCCATATCAATTATAAATATTTTTTTCCTCGAGCCTGTCTCTTCGATTACGGGCATTCGAATCATGAATCGACGTTATTCATGTATTCTTTTATTATTCCCCGCTACATTAATTCAGTCCACCCTACCAATTCTAAGACAATAAGAAGAAAATATCGGAATACGTTAGTCCAAATATTGATTTAACCCTCTCTTAGTCGGAAGCAGGTGCACGCGCACGAGTTTAAGCTGCGGCCCGATGTGCATCCAGAAACTATGAAATTAAATGATAATCACAAGATTTTAATATTTACTTTGGTAGTTGAAGAAAGTCTAAAACATTGGAGGGTGTTGATAACCTTTTTTAAGGCTCACAAAAAAATTCGTGTCCTTTCTTTTTTAAAACAGTTCAATAAAGTAATGATTAGAAGTATCTAAACACCTTATAGTTTATAAGTATGTGAAAATAAAAAACAGGTTTCATTAAGAGCCTAAGAAAAGATTTCGTTTTGAGGTTTATCACCATGTTATGTTGTATTGTTTAAAATTTATGCCTATTGACTACGGCTAAGATCTTCGTGTATTAGAGCTCTAAATATTATTGGGTTATCTACCTGCATTTCATATTACTTACAAGTAGTAGTAAGTAGTAAGCTTATAGATATATACGAGCGCAATATGAACTCTGTAAGAAACCCTCCATGATGTTCGTTCCAGACAAGAAATCAAATTAATAGCTTCCTCACTCCAAATGTTGCCAACCTCTTGTATAAAAATCATCATTACTCATTTTAACGCATCGCTAGGACAGGGTTGGAGGCGGGTCGGCAGGTCGGCGGTCGTCACGGCCCGATGTTCCGCCTAGGCAAAGTGCTCGCCGGGCAGATGTAACACGCCTAATTGGACTGTGGAAAAAGGATTCTAATCACTTGCCTTGGAAGTGTGAAGGGGTTTTTAGTGATAAGAAATTGTGTATTAGTTATATTGTTTAAAATAAGTGAAAAACGAGCACTTGCTGTATGCGTTGCCGACAGAAGTTTGGTTTTAGTTGAAGAAGTTTAGTATTGTGTATTTAAGCAGTGAGTTAAAATTGAGCGCACCAACCAATGAGAATTTACAACTTACGACCATATGAAAACTCACTGGACAAGCTATTTATACCTACTTCATTTTGTTGTATTTATGTGAATGTATCTGAATAAATAATTTTTTGAAATATTTTTTTTTACTTCTCAGCCTTCAGGATAATTTTTAGTATTGTATGAAACCTGTTTTAGAATATTGTTTATAAAAAAATGATTAGGAAGGCAAATATTTATCTCTTGCCGTAAATTTTTTTTATATTTAAATATTTCTACACCGACACGAAAAGAGGGGTTTTATAAGTTTAACGCATGTAACGTATTTATCGAAATCACCAATAGACATTGAAATTTGAAATCTTAATGTATCGAGAATCATTTTAGCTGAAATCTTAGATGCAAATTGGTTCAACAAAAAAGTTGTAAGGTTTTTCCTGTCAATCTCTTTAAACATAATTTTATTAGTATTTACTATAAGAATTTGTATCACATTGATGATATAAGGATTAAATTTACAAAACACCAATTTCATATGTAATGAAATTGTAATTCCTAATATGATGGCAATGTATATTCATAGCAAACTTAGTATTGTGTAGTGTAGTCTTAGCAATAATTCATTTCCATTAAAACATTATCAGTGTACCTACAAATAAAATATCGTTAATAATTACTTTAAGCAGCTGTGAATTGAAGCAACTGTTCTGATCACAACACATGGTTGGAAGGTAAAGGTGCTATATGCCTGCTACCGACTCCAAACAAAGCTAGACTTGATTCTTAGATTCCTGGTTCAACTTGAACCCAATATTTACTACATTGGCGTAAAATCAAATGGACGGTGGGTCTAATACGAAATTGGCGTAAAAATGGGTGCCGGTTAACCGTTCAAGTTTGCACGTTCAAGTGTGGAACGTGCTTGTACAGAATTATGAAAAGTTAAAATCCAGTTTCATATTTAAATCCTGTAGGTATCATTGCATTACAGCTGATTATTGCTTGCCAGAATGTTTCACCTTATGTGGAATCAGCTACGAAATAGGAAGTATAAAATCACCCAATGCACATTCGACTAGTTCGAGCGTTCTTACTGTTTTCACAAGCAATCAGTATGTAATTTCGGATGTGTTGTAGGGCGGCTAAGTAAATTCCTACCATTTTTGCATTTTCTTTCCATTTCTGCTCGGACGGTAACGCAGACCCGAGGTCCATTTTTTTGTAAGTTAATGATTGTAATAAAGAAAGAGCAGACGAGTCTGAAGCAGTGATCGCTACTCAAACCGACCAATCACAACGCGTGATCTACATCGCAATATCAACTTTACTTAAGCGATTAAAATATATATGACTTTCCGACAACTTTGTCGGGTCGTAAGTCGCGGCCTGTTCACCACAATTACATTTATGGAAACGTATGGTAAAGTACCTTAAAAGTCAAGCGATTAATTTCACAATATTTATATCCATGGGCACGGTTGTCCCCGTACCATTTAACTTCACGTAGGTTGTTTATCAAAATATCTGAATGTTCCGGTCAAAGGGAAGAAAGGAAAGTACAATTACTGGAACAAAGGCAGTTCGGTGGAATTTACTTATTTCAGGAGTGAAGCCTACCTACTGTCGGCAACGCGCCGTTTTGAATTTGAATATGAGTTAACAATAAATATTCTTTTATTTGCTTTCAACTATCCAAAACTTCGTATTAATAAAAACATATTTAAATACTTGAAATCAACTTATATGTACTCCTAAACCGCAAAAAAGATTGGCATACGTAATAATGTCTGTCCTAAAACGATTAAGAATTTTGTCAGGAAGAGATAAATCCAAAAAAGGAAAAATAACATACAAAAAATTTGAAGTTGTTTTTATAAAGGACAATCTACTAAGATGAAACAAAAATAGTTTAATACTCCTCTTTTCTCTTCCCTAATCTTTTTGCGCAGTTTTGCTCACAGCCTAAGCATAGGTAAAACCTGACTAGCCTTACTTGGCACCACGAATATTCACCAAAATATGATTACTGCGACAGCTCAACCCTTAATATTCACAACACACATGATCCTCAGCACCATTAAACGAAATTCATCGCATGTTCTACACGCATCTATCACACAAGAGCTATCATTTGCGTAAGACCTTAAATATTAGCTCGATTTGTCAAGCGCAGGCGGTTTGCATATGAAACCAAATTGTGCCAAAGGCAAATTCTAACCGCTGTTTTATGAAGACTGATGTGCGACGTTCGAAGGGTTGAATCTTGGCGTAAGATATACTGCGGAGGGTAATTTACTGGCATTAGCATTTAAGGTGTGAGGTAATGTTTGCTGTGATAATCTCATTTGTGAAGGACGTGAAGAGCAAGGAGGTAGATTATGCTGCTTCATTCTGTTCTTCATACTGTACTATACGAGTATAAGCGGGTATTTTAAGTGTGGAGAAAAACAGTGCCTTCTCATTAGTGCACTTTTAAGATTTTATAAGTTAAGCATAGTAAGTAACAAGGTACCAGTTCTTAATGAAAGATTTTCGTAGTTAACTGCTATTAACCAGGTATCCTAAATTGTGGAATATACATTTAAAATATTTGCGCAAGGTACCAAAACTTAGGATGTACCCACTTAGGGACATCTACCTAAGTGGGTAGGCACAGTCAGCGCACTCGTTCTTCGGGCTTTTGTGTCGCATATTGATTCAAATACAAAACTGAGCCCTCACCAATGCACCTAATGTATGTACCTATGGTTTCGATTTTATGTTTTAGAGACCGTTGAGTATAAAATGTTTACCATCAGTTTTATTCTCACAGCCCTAACATTCACACATTAAGTTACAATTAGTTCTTTCTTATAATTAAAAAATCTTAAGATGAATTTTTAATTTTATAAATAGGTACAATTGGAATATTTAAATGTTGCGTTAATAGCGCCCTCTATATTTCCGATTACAAATCGAAAACTGCAGGACCACCGCTACCTAGTATTTCGTACTCAAAATTTTCAACAGTCAAATACAGTTTAGTTAGCGCCATCTACATTACTTCTTAAGGAATAAGTGTTGAGGTACAATTCTACTACTAGTTTTAAACCTTTTTTCCTAGATGGCAGTATGTTAAATTATGTAACCTTGACCTCAGTACACTGCAAGACTACTGCCATCTAGTATTTTAAACTGAAGTTTTGTCGTCGTGTGACGTGGCTTGTGTTGGCATTGAGAGTCAAATGAATAAAATTTTGCAGTTCATAAATGGATGGCGTTGATTTTATATATTTTGTAACACATGAAACCAAGATCACGCTTCCTTACCACAGAAAGGAATTTGGACTGACATATGCAGGAGTGAATAGATATAATAGTAATACAAAACCAAAAAAGCTTTTATGAACAATATAAGAAAAACAATACAAATCTGGCAGTTAGAAAAAAACATAATAAAACGAAATAAATTATTCATTGCTTATTATTATAGAGTCATGAACAAGTTCCGAAAAGTAAACAAAAATAATTTTTCTAATCTCTTTCCAGTGATTTGCTTTAAAAACCCGCGCAAAATTTTACTAAACTCAATCTAAGCGCAGTAAAAAGGTAAGCCTGAGTACGCGTTATAGATTTCAGCCAATAGGGCTGATTGTTCAAAGCTGAGATAACTTTTATCAGTAGAGTAATTTTGACATAATTGCTATGAAATCATGCCAAGTGTCAAATTTATTCTCCAGATAAAAAAATATGTGAGCATTGAACAATCAGCCCTAAGTGTTTTAATTATGAAAAAAATGTTTTGGTTTCATGAGAAGCAATTTGTAGTGCCTCTGGAACAAGTACAAGTAAATACAGCACAAAATTTTATTAGTAAAACAGGTTACTTACATTTTTAAATAAGGCTGAATTATTTGGCACATTGTGGTTAATAGGAACGGGAAGGGGTGAATAGATTCGAGGTGAGGGCGTGAATAGGAAAGTTGTCGTCAGGGTTTTCACAATTAAATACACTGAGAACTTTTTGTATGTACTTTAATTATTTATATTTTAAGTAATGTAAAAATAACTGTTTTATAACTATCTTAGATTAATGTTTAGTATGTTTGTTTTTACTATTAGTAACTGCTCCGATAAAATTATTTTTCTCATAATCCGTTACTAATGCATGTAATTGTAGAGGTAGATACGTTAAATAAACTCATACTGATATATTTAAAATAGTGTTTTTTTATAAATTTTGATCTAATTTGTAAAAGGCTATCTTCACAAAAAAAATACCAATTTCGTTAATTGATTATGATCATGGCTAGGAAAAACAAATGAACAAATCCCAATCCTAAGAAATTCTCCTATTCACCCTACTCGTCGTCTCTCCCAGTCGCCCCAAGTCCAGGGTGAATAGGACCTTAGTACGAAGTAAGGTATGATTTAATCAAATCCACATAATTACATTTACATGAAGCTTATTTTATTTCTCATATTCTTATTTAATTTTGCATACATGCGTACCCAAAGTTGCGAACATGGGTTACAACAGTGCCTTTTCTTCGATTTTTGACTAGTAGCTTTTGTGTTATTCTCTTAATACTTTTTGGTCTATAAAAGTAGTGGGGTGCAACGTATCGATCAACCCCTTCCCTAATCGGGTGTCGCTCCGATGAAGCCTGCACAGCATTCCCATGCCACAGCCCTGAAGGTGGTTTTAGTGTATAGGTGCCACTCTGGTGAGTCCCACATCACCCTGCATACCGGCTGCGGGGTATGCATGACGCATTTACCACCTCCCTCCCCGCGGATAGTGCCTGCTTCCAACCTTTATCGGAGCCACATCCGATTAGGGAAGAGGGTGCAGAGAGAATACCAAGACTGAGACCGACGTATTGGTGGAGCCTTATTGGTTTCATATTTACAATCACACGCACACATACAGCTGCCCGCACAAATGTGTTGCATATTCTACACACCCTCCTAAACCAGCGTCGCATTCGTTGTCGTTCAAATTATTGAATATAAAGTAAAATGATGTATATTAATAGTACCTGGCAGTATTAGATGACGTCATCGTAATGTACGCCACAAAAGGGTTACCTTACCTTATTTTTTCCCTTTGTAAAATTATTTCAAGGTTTATTTATCGCAATAAATGAAGTGTAAGTAATAACAATAAAAGTATTCAATTTCTAAAGGAAACCTGATACGAAGACAAACTTTGCCTCTTATAACTATTGTTTTTACAACACGGAGTTGTTTCAACCGAACAAAAACATAAATAGATTAAATGAAAAGGGAACGGACTGATGTACTCGCAAATCGGCCAGAAATCCGTTACATAGGATTTCAAAAAATTCAACCAGAAACTTGACAGTACGTTATGTTTTTTGACATATACAAAAAAATCCCAAGTAAAATGTACTCCTGAATAACCCCCAGGTTAGAAAAACTTATAATGTAGAGTACTGCACAAATAATTGTATGTAAAAGAAATAATGCACCTAATATACGAATCGAAAATATCAATGACTTGTAACCATAATATATCTGTTCATCACACAGAGGGACCTCTGTTTCAGTAAATAGGCAACACACCACGACGCCGAGTTTGTAAATAATTAATGAAATAAAACCAATTTAAATGTGCACACAGACGGAGTAGCCAGCAGTGTCTATAAACAAAAATAAACTTGATTACTTCATACAACATCTCAACACGTGTGTCAGGTTCAGTTCCCATCAAGTTTATTCTACCTCGTTCTTTCAACGGATCTGCGGATTACTTCTCCCCAAAGCGTCATATAAATAAATTGTTGCCGGTCTTTATTGCACTCGGTTTACGGGCGAGTTTTTCCCCTCGCTCCCCGGAGTACCCGCTTATTTTCCAACCCTATTGTGATTTCGCTCGTACCTGTGATTATCATATCTGACGGTATGTCCCGATTGTATTGGCTCCCTGATTATTTTTTTCCTTTGTTACTTAACTGTACAATCTTCGGGATCGCTTTTTTCCGAAATGCACATCACGAGAGCGTTTACATTTAAAACGAACCGATTTCCAATAAGATTCAGCTCTAAGCGATTTCTGTTGCATTAAAATTCGGTTTTAACTCTCGCAGAAGTGACTGGTGCAGGTCGAATAAACGATGTCTTGAATACCTAATAAGGTGGTTCTCGAGAGGAGTGCTCTTTCAATTCTGAATGGTGTATAAATTAGCGGGGCATGAGGCCACAAATCGGCAAAAAGTGGAATTGTAGGAAAAGTTAGGCTATTAAGCCGTGAGTCGCGGTGTGCGAGGCCTGCTCGCGACAGTTAGTACCGCCGGCTGTTATAATCGGCGGAACTTTCGACCCTCGTTAGGATACGGGGATTAATGGGAATGCTTTCTTTTCTAGATTTATGGTTGTATCTGGAAGTTCTGTTCGGAGTTTACCTAGTTTTGAATAACTGTGATGAAGGTATCTAAATTGTGCAGGCAGGTTTTCAAGGTATAACGTTAATTTTAATTTTTTTTAATATTTATGAATTGTAGCTGTTGTCTTACAATTTTCTTAGAGACTATCAACGTACTTAAAAGCGTAAAACGTTTCAAGTTTTATGCTTTTAGAATAATTTATACATACTTTGTTTTGGACTTGTAATTTTATGATATTTATAATTTTTTTCCTAAAATTCCTTTTAGGCGCATTCGAATCCCTTGTAGTGTCGTCGTCCCCTAGTATGTGGAGAGCTTACAAAAGACCAAATAAGCGAAAGCGATTCTCGTCTTAACCTGGACTTCCACCCAGTGCACCGAGTGATCATTTTAATATTAAAAGCTGCGGGGCTGAATTTTTCTGGAAATGCAGACGCAGGTATGTCCCTGCATACTTTATACATCCTCACTAAATAGGTCTTGACGAATTGTTATAGCTACCTTTTATTAGAACCGAAACCAGACCGCAGGTATCAAAGTAGCCTATGTCACTCGATTTACTTGTATGCGGTAAATACCGGCCGCTGGTGGCCCTTAGCAAAGAAGATAGATTTGCGTTTAAGTTCACTTTTGCATGCAGGCGTTAGTGCGTGAAGAGAGTAAGTAGGTTAAATGCATAAAATAAGGCGGGAACGCCATTTTTTGTACGAAGTTATCTATCTGTTTCGATGTAACTTTAGTAAACTGTGATCAAAAGTAGGACTACCTGTATCGAAGCTACGAAAGATTGTTTTCTATGAACTGATCCACAAAAAATCTGGTGAAATTAACTTTTTTATCTGCATGCATATATTAGAAATGCATATATAACGCTTATTTCGATATCAGCACAATATTAATTCTTACCTCTCATTTCATTACGTCCAATTCCTCCATAAAAAAAGACCAATATATCCACACGAAACCAATACAAATCAACCGAAGTTACAAATGGTAGCGCTAACAAGTCCGTCATCCGACTCCCGATCGTCGCTTCCTATAAATCGTCAGCGCAAGTCCCCGTGTACATGCAACTTGATACTTGGGGATACAAATAGTTCCTATTTGCTACCTGTCCCGTATCCGACCAGCTTGTAACCTGAATCTGCAACAGATTCTTAATTTCATGGCCCGTTGTCCCCGACCGAGGGAAAGCTATTAGGGACATGTAGTGTTTTTAAACTGCTCTGGAGCAAATTAGAAATTGAGGTATGTGGTTTTCTTGGATGTGGGATGGTATGGAGCTGTTTAAGTTAATTTTGTTGGCCTGTTGGATGTTTTAATATTTATTATAAACTATTTAAACTTATTATCGTACTTACTAAATGGATACAATGTACTAATCCTACGTTATAGCTTTTGTCGCAATAAATTTGCAGCGGTTGTTGTAGTGTGTTCTGAGTGAAGCTGCGAGCAATAGGGTAGATGACACCATTTAAAAACGCAAGTTTTTATAATTTATTTATAAAATATTAGTTATTTTGACAAGTACGACGTTTTGAAAAATATAGTTTTGAATTTAATATCGAAATTATATAGATTTGAAAACTTAAAAAAGAAGCAAAAACTTATTATAGTATATGTTAAATTTTTAAATATCATTAGCTTACTGACATTAAATATAACAATTTTTGCTATGACAGTATGCATGTAAACGCATTATCTACGTAGCTATTATATATTTTATCCAAACGCCCATACAATTTTAGTATGATTCACAAGTCGTGACGTCACAGCTCAGTACCGTTTTGTATGGAGCGTTTTTCGGCGACTCGCAGCGGCTCCTCGAACACATCGCTGTATCTAGAAAACTATTGATTGTAAACATACTGTTACTTTTGCAATATTTATTTACTGTTGATAAACTATTTAAATAAAAATAAAAAAAAATTTGTCATATACCCAATTGTTTCAACTCTTCTTTACCGCAATGCTCTTTTAGGTTATAATTGTGAAAAAAATTCTGTAGAATGTAGAAGTGTCAAATGTTCTTTAATTTATTCGATTTGTTGTCATCCTATAAGGATGGCGAACTATGGGAATGACAAGAAGTCCCTAATGTACCATAAAGAAAAAAAGAACTTATCAATGATTACTTTATGAATTCTTGCAAGCATTTCATTAAATCGATTGAAAGTATTTTAATAGCCAGCCAAATTTTTACTAATACCTATGTATAATTCGAAAGTGAGGTTTATATTTGCTTTATCGGTTTGTTGATTTCGCGCCCAAATGCCATCGACAAACACATTTTGCAAACACAGTGCGTGCACATGCACGTAGAAGCCCGAGATCAAAACTCCGGAAAAAGCCTAGTTATTTAAATAAATATACATAAATAAATCCTCAGAAGAACACACCAACTGTATGGCCCCAAAGTAAGTAGAGCTTGTGTTATGGATGACCATACAGTAAAGGGGGATTAACATACCGATTTAATATCAACAACCTTGACCGGAGTACAAACATCTGTATTCATTACACAAATGAATACTCCGACCAGGACTCGAACCTTGGACTTTTAATTATTTATTTAAAAAAGTAACACCACATCACACATATTTACAGTTATACAACAGTTTAAAAATATAAATTTACATAATTTCTGATATGCACAACTATAACGGTGTATACATAACTTTGCCACAATACTATTTAAAACTAATACAATAAATTTTAAATAACAATACTAACACTACAAACATTGACTTGGAGACTTGCCGAGCTAACAGATGCAGAAAAGAATAATTTTGTATAGACATAAAGAGACTCTGTAAATTTATTTTGAAAAAATGCTTTTTCTTGCCCGTTCTTCTTCACGAAGGTTTTTTTTTTATTAACTGGTGGTAGAATCATGTTTTATTTGACGTCAATAAGAACAAGTAATTGTCAATGTTGAGAAATAAATATTTGAATTTGAATTTGAATTTGAATTATCATACACTGCTTAATGAAAATCACTACATAGCATAAAATAAAGTCGCTTCCCTCTGTCTTTCTCTATGTATGCTCTGATCTTTAAAACTACCCAACGGATTTTGATGCGGTATTTTTTTAATAGATAAAGATTCAAGAGGAAGGTTTTTATGTATAATACATGCATATTATAGTAGAAAAACACTGCTAATCTTAGAGGTTTCTAATGTGATATCGTAAATAAACACATTTTTGGCGCTTACGTTGCAAACACTGGCTGACCCTAACCCTACGAGGCTAACCCTACGAGATAGATCCAAAAAATGTACTACAGTATTGTACACCTTAAAAAGGTCTACAAAAAAGTCACGATGGTATATGTCTATCTCTTTCCACAATAACCATTTCTTTTCCTTATTTTTACGAGAACTAATGGCTTATTTACGAAGCGACTTTAGACAATACAGCATTAATCCTTATCCAATTAAGTACCTTAAATACATTGTGCATGTAATATAGACAAATATGGCCCCTTACAGCGTGTAATTTAAATATATATTTTTGAAGATATTACAGGTTTAAAATGCAGGAACATAGACCCGGTCGAAGCCGGGGTGGGTCGCTAGTAGAATAATATACCTATAGACATGCTTACAATTTCCCTTTTATAGATGACAAAACCTTTTTCTTAAAGCTATGTATGTACATGAAACAAATCCAAGTTAATTTTACTATTCATTGCTGACCTAGATGCGTTTTGCAAAAAAAAGGTTATTTATTTTAAATATGGGGTATTTGTGAGGGACTTTTAAAGCTATTCGTGAATAAATATAGTCACACTTAATTTGATGATTTGCAGTTTAATATAAGAAACATAAGTCCGATAATCTTCTGCGGTCTCTTAGTTTTACCATATTAAATATAGATAGTCGCTTTTACGGTTGTCTATCTGAAAAACCTGGCGATGATAAAGCCAGATGAGTAAATGCTCTCTGTATACTCCTAATACGTTGGGAATGGTTGGCGTAAAACGGGTTACATGCAACACATGCGTATTCGAGATGGCTACGTACCAATGGATTGTAAAGTACGATTTTGGTGTTGTGCTTAAAACCTTTAGTGTTCCTTTTCAGAAATCCAAGGGTCTGTGCTGCTTTTGTAACACATTGATTCTAATGAGAAGAGAATTTTAACTTATTGTCTTTGATAACACCCAAATCTCGAACTTCATCCATTTCCTGTAACTCCACACCACCAATGTTATACTTAAAGATTAGTGGCTTTTTGACCACTTGACCCGGTCAAGTTCACCCGAGTACACCTGATCAGAAAACACTTACTCAAGTTGAGAGTCATGTGATTCACGTCGCACCACTTCTGAATCTCATCCAAGTCATTCTGAACCAACACACACTCGCTGAAAGATACCCTAGGTAGTATCAGCTGTTAACTCGCCCTTATTCATTTTAGCTGGTATAGAGAAGTGACTCCCTCCCTCTTTTATTTCTTATAAAGCTCCAGAATAATTTAGGGCTTTTTGGAATGTTCGTTTCTATGGTATTTTTTTTCGTCTGGCGTATGAGGCAGGACTACAACCCACTACGCTACTGGGCCGTCAAAAGTAATTTAATAGTTTATTCATTTTCAAGAGCTCAAAGATTGAAATATGTTTTCGATTTTTTCAACCATTAAAAAATCTATTAAACATGGTTTTCGTTAAGGCTAAAGTGACTTAATATGAATTTGTAGGTTCTTACAAAAGGGCAACACGCACGGCAACGGCGTCTCTCGACGAGGAGCCTCATTGCCGCGCTCACCCTGGGCAGTGCCACCGCTGCCAATTGTACGGGCATGTGGCGGCCTACTGCGCTGCCCCACCCAGGTGTAAAGTACTTGATGCCTCACTACACCAAGGAGTGCAATCGCACTCCTGATACTCCCTCCCCCTCAGACTGCTTGCTTTGAGGCCAATCCGCAAACAACACTGCAAACAGGGGCTGCCCTCGCGCACCCCAGTCAATCTCAAAGAGGTCATCTCCCAAACGGGCACCGCCCCTTACTCCGTCTAACTTTCTACCGCTACGCAGCCTCGCACCCCCGGCTGCAAAGCCCATGCAACCCTAGAGACTGACGCTCCAGAAAAAATGTGCTGCGCCGTTGTACGCCCTCATCCCACCCCAGCCAGACCTCATCTAGACCTTCTTTGGCGGATGACTTGAGAGAGATATTTGATGCCATCAAGTAGTTTGATCTCAACAAACTTTCAACGCTAGACCGTAAACTTAAGGCTTCACCTTACCTACCTATAGAGCGCCTCATAGCTTTAACAGAGCATAGTTCCCTTCTCAGTTCATTATCGGTTCTTTTAAATGAACTGATCCCTCAGATACTCCGGCCGCTCTGGGCCCAGATCAGCCCTACCTTATGTGCCTTTGAGCACCATCAGTGCAACTTTAACAACCGGTGGACTACCCACCAGCGGGTCCCACCTTGCGCACCCCCTTAACTAACCGGGTGTCGCTTCCGATGAAGGCTTACGGCATAATTTTGCTACACCCATTAAGGTGGTTTTTAGTGAGTAGGTACCACTCGGATGAGTCCCACATCACCCTGCAGAACAGCAACAGGGGTATGCATGGTGCATTGACCACCTCCCTCCCCGCGGAGGGTGCCTGCTTAGGCGCAAAACAAAAAAAGCAGCGGCGTTGGCGTCAAGTTGCATCGACGCACTCTGTTATCTTATTTGATATCACTTGTAATTTGTATACATATATCTTAATATTCCCACAAATACAAAAACATCAATCATCAATCCCTGGAAATAAATCACTAACTTTCATCAACCAGAAACATTTCAATAAAAACCGATATCTGCAATGGATACGTTTTTGAATGCAAGAAACAATTCTGATTGGTTCTGTACGCGAGCAATGCCGCGCGTCGGAGCTTGTTTAATATCCACCCAGTCGCCGCAAATCCGAGTGTTAACTCTGACAGATGGTGATGTTGCTATGGATCGTTACTATTGTGTTAACACTTGGTTGAGAAACTTTTTGAAGCAATATGTGTTTAAAAAGTTTTACGCAATTAAATAGCATTCAGAGCCTTTCCTTCATGGATATTATGAAGAAAAAATTATCTTCATGTCTTCGCTAGTCTATATTTTTCATCAAGTATGTCATTCGATAGGCATGATTAATATTCAATATATATTAGGTCTTTACCTATGAAATTGCCGTTTTTCATGAAATAAATGAAGCGTAATTTTTTTATATATTTTTTATTTCTTTTAATCAAAATAATCACCCATGCAATCAATGCATCTTTGCCAACGCATTGGTAGCTTATTGATGCCTTTCTTGAAGAAATCAGCTGGACGGGAGGCATAAATTCTTCAAAGGCATTTTGTACTGCCTCTCGGGTATTGAATTTTTTCCCGCCAAGAAGTTATCCAAATTCTGGAAAAAGTAGAAGTCTGTAGGCGCAAGGTCTGGTGAGTACGGCGGATGACGGAGAACTTCCAACCCCAACTCTTGTAGCTTGGAGACCGTCTGCTGTGCAGTATGAGGTCGCGCGTTGTCGTGCAGGAGCAGTGAAGCCGAACGATTGACCAAAGCTGGTTGGAGACGTGCGAGCTTCTCCATCATTGTGTTCAGTTCTTTACAGTACACATCTGCAGTAATGCTTGTCCCGTTTGGCAAGAAGCTGTGATGAATTATACCCGCGTTAGACCACCAAACAGTGACCATCACTTTTCTAGGGGTAAGTTTTCGTTTAGGGCATTGTTTGGGTGCTGAACCAGGGTCCAACCAACTTGTTGAGCGCTTACGATTGTCAAACAGGATCCATTTCTCGTCACAAGTAACAATGCGGTTCAGAATTCCTTCATTTGTATGCCTGCTGAGCAGTGCAAGGCACGTCTCCACGCGTACTTCGCGCTGGCGGTCATTGAGTTCGTGGGGTACCCATTTGTCAAGCTTTTTTACCTTGCCAATTTGACGCAAATGGACCAATATTGTTTTGATGCTAACGTCGAAAGCTGCTGCTAATTCAGCCGTGGTTTCATCAGCTTCCACAATTGCCTTTAATTCGTCATTGTCGACCAAAGTTTTCGGACGACCACGGGGTTCATTTTTCAGGTCAAAATTTCCAGAACGGAAGCGGGTAAACCAATAACGGGTGGTGTGTTCGTTTGTAGTGTTCGCTCTGTAAACGTCGTTGATGTTGCGTGCCGCTTGTGCCGCTTTGCTGCCACGACGGTACTCATACTCCATAATTACTCGAATTTTTAACTTATCCATGATGACAAAAAATGTTCGAATGCGTTGAAAACAAAACACTAACTATTAAACAAATAACGATTTTAGAAAAAGAATTCCATGTTTGTCAAATAAAATTAATTTGAAATCAGAATTATCAGTCAAAAAAAAAATATTTTCATTTGAAATGGCCAGTACGGCAAAACGGCAGTTTCATAGGTAAAGACCTATTATTAAAGATATAGAAGAAGACAAATAGAGAAGCAAGAAACAAAATACTTATCTGGGAATTCTTTGGATTAAGAAGCCTAAGTTCTGAGTAATTTCTTGAAGTAAATGACTAAGATTTAACTTTCATTACGGTACAGACTGAAGCCCAATGTTTTGGTTCTACATAATTGAGATCTTGATTTGAAACAACAGGCTTTCACAACATACAGTTTTCATTGGCTGAATTTGCTGCACTAGTAGAGAGCACTCTCTCTATTTCTGCGTCATACTCTCTTGCTCAAAAAGACATAACCTTTTCAACATCATTAAAATTATAAACATGATCTGTACCAACTGAAACAGTCATAGGCCGGAACGATCCAGTAGTTGAAAGCGTGGTAAATCCACTGGAATTTCCAGCTTGACTGTTTAATCCTGGCGATGAGCGTCACCAACTTATGAATGTTGAAACTGACCGTACAACATTTAAAAATGTTCGAAATGTAGTTTAGGTATAAGTAATATTATGCAGAGAGGTTTATAACGTATATTTTAAGTTATCGTCTTGATACTTAACTCACCAACCACGTTTAAAATTATAGGAACAGTGTACTCGTAAATTGCGAAAAAACTTTTAAAAATTCAGTTTACCCGGCCGACATTACAGTGCCCAGATTAGGCCGAAAGTGTTACATTTATATTATAATTATTGTACCATTATATCGTAAAGAAGGTATTTGGTATTATGGGAAGCAAAAATAATTGAGTATATATGACAAGTCTGGCGAAGGTTGAGTTATAGTTTGTCACATTTTAATCGTTTTCCTTTTAACTAGTTATATTAGTTAGATAGATTTCATCAAAATTCATATCAAATCATAATCTCTAATGATAGTTTGTAAGTATTTCAGAAACTGTAATTGTAAAGCAGTGTATGTCTTTTCCATTTCATACTTATTATTATAACTTGAATGGATAGTGACCAAGTTATCTTCTGAAAGAAAATATGCTGACAATATAAATGCTTCCGATATATAGATGCATCCGTTGCTGAAATTTCATTTTAATGTCAAGATCTACGAACCCACATTGTAAAATGCTCTACACAAATACAACAACAAATTTAAGTAAATACGAGTATAAAGATATCGAATTACGTATTCCTGACTGCCGTGATGACACAAGCACTATTTGAACAAAATACTATGTACCTACCTAAAATAAACACTTTTAAACAAAGAATAATGCCGCTAAAAAATGTGTAACTGTATTTCAAAGCGACCCTCACGCGAGACCCTGAACAGTGCCAGTCCCTAAGGACCGAGTCCTGGCGGCCACGTTTAAATTACGACGGTACCTCGGTGTCCCTGCAAACTTTGTTTTCTTCGAGGTTTTAAATAAATCCTGGATTGAATTACGAAGCTAGGAATTGCGGTTTGTTTTGGGTATAAACTTTTTGCAATTAACTGCACACATTAAATGTTTTGGCTTGAAATAGGAAATTCAAATAAAGGTTACTACTTCATTTTGATGAAGTTTTTTGACCTCATCAAAAACGATTTTGATACATATAATTACAGTAATGTCAAACGCCCTTTGCAATTGAATCCGACTGCACATTGGTTCATTTAAGACTGATCTAACAAGATTTCCATCAGATGCCAGGTACAATTATCTGAGCACAAACAATGTGTGAACCTGTAGCATACCTAAAATTATCTTTAGTTAATTTGGCCTAGCCTTAATTATATCTGTGACATTTGATATAGAAGCAATTCGCTTGACACTTAATTATGACAATAAATGTCGCCCTAACTAAATGGGTCGTGTTGAATCCAATAATTAGATAATCATTCGTATGAGGTCGAGGGAGAGTAATAAAGGTCATCTCGATAGTACCAAGTACAGCTTGGTAAAATAATCTTAATTCGTAGGCGTACCTTTGCCTCCCATTGGAACTTTGGGATAAAATCTTTATACGCACATTGTGTACAAAATTATACTTTCTGTGCTTTATTTAAATATCGTAAAACTATATCAAAACCATGCCCTTACATTGAATATTTTATGAAAATTTATAGGGGTTGAAGACACTAAAATAAATAAAAAAACAATATTTTCTGTCAGCGTGCATGGATAGCTGTGCACGTATAACGTAAACACTACTGGACCGATCCGCATGTAATTTGACTTTGACCCGATATATAATAAAATTCCGGATAAAATGTAAGGTTTTTGTAGAAAATTCCAAAAACGTGCACAAATTACTTTTTTGCATTTTCTATAGAAACCCTACATTTTTATCTGGAATATCTTACAAAACGACTTATTGAAAGATAAAGAAACCTTTGGGTTTTTTTCTAATAATTTATACTCCTTTTACTAGAAACATGCATTTTATATTGTCGACTCTTATTTTACGTGAGTGAAAGCTTGTTAATATTAAGTTACCTCTCTATATAATGATGGAATAATTTTTCAATAAAATAACAAAAAACCAAATCTTATCTCTTTATAACATAGCATAGAAAATTAAACTGTAACTATGTCCATACGAATTAAATACAAAAACAGAAAATAAAATTTCAATCAATGTCAATCGAAAACTTAATCTTTCAGTTGCCGGCGGCGCGGCGCGGCGTCGAAAAATATTGTCACTGTAATATGACACTAATTAACCGTTGGCGTTATGAGAACGATACATCACAACATATGACCAGTTTAACTTGATCCCTCGCGAGTTCCCTTCGTGTGCAGTGCCAGAAATTTTATATGTTCAGTAACAAAAGTTGGATCTAAAGCATTTCTTACGGAAGTAAATGTGAAACTTTATTAACGCGTACAACGCAGCGCCACCCTATACTGAACAGATAAGCTGGTTGGACTGTAAAAGGGGTGTATGAAATGGGGGCGTGTAACAACGATTTCATGTCACCGGGGATTCATCAGGACGGTAAATTTGCGAACAGATGACTCGTGACATCATCACTCATGCTGTGATTAGATATTTTAATGTGTCAAGTGCAGTTGGAATTAATATACAGAATTGTATTACCAGTATACAGAGAAGGTTTTTGTATCGACAGTTATGGCTTTGTTGAGTTTTGTGGACTTGTGTAGTTACCTAATTTGCCTTTTTTGGAGTTTTACTTGAATGTGTCGGTAATTATAACAACCAGATTACGGAATCAGGACCTAGTAGTAGTCCTGTAGGCGTATAGGTTCCCAACACTAAGCAATTAACTTCTATCTTTATGAACATATGTATTTGTTGGCAACATGGTAGCGCGGAGCTCATCAACTTTAACAAGTACAGTGCATTTGCATGGATACCCGAATCCTCAATCGCAAAAAATCAAGTACAAATACGTCTATTACAACTTCCTTCGTTTACAAAACAGCTTGAAATATATCCGTTTAAAATTTGGTATTTATTCTGTAAGTATGTTTAGTTGGGCAACAAATAGTCCAACCGTTGTTTGATGAAAGTAAACAGAAGAGCCGTTTACCGGCTTAAAACTCGCCTGGGGCACTTTTGGGGAATTGAAACGTTAAAGCTTCGTTAACTTGCATTGTAAACAATCATTATTATTGATAAAATAATACTGTATTACAAAAACTGTGGCAATAATTAATAAGGGATCACATTTGGGGGTTTATTACGCCACCTTGAACCACTTCTCAGTCAAGCCGGACGGTTATCAAACCTCACCTTTTTCGGGTACCTACGAATAGTAGTACTTAACTTATTTCAGAATTTTAAGCCATCATTTATTTGCCTGAGTAAATTAACAAAGTATTGATCGGCTCTTCCTTTGCCGTGATTTTTTTGTTCGTTGGTAGTAAAGGCTAGGAAGGAGTTTAGCCGAGTAGTGACTGTTAGTGCCATGTTCAAAACCCTTCCAAATTTGTCGACGTTCTAATAAATAAGTATAGTAGTACCCCCCCAAACAAACAACACCAGCGAAAAAGAAAATCCCGAAACAAAAACGATCATTACTCGTGGCGCATTTTTCTTAGTTAATCCAAAGTATCGAGGCCAATGGTTGGAAACATCATTAATTTTCACTAGTTCGTCCCGCGGCGGTGCGTGCGACCCTCACATAAATTGCAAGATAACATAGACAAACAAGGTACACGGAATAAGTAGAATGTCGTAGCCGAATGGGCCCCAAGTGACACCTCATTTGTATGCTTTGATAAATAAATTAGTTCACCTGTGTCGGGTGCTGTTTGAGTGAGGGATATAGTGACACTTCGCGGTTTGTTGGTTAATTGGCCGGTAGATGGCATTAGTTTCAGACGGAGTATGTAGAATTTCTCCTACAACCTTTTCTTTTCTAATGTGTACCTACGACTCTGAGACTACTGCCTAAAGTGCGAATGTTCTATGAATTTGTAGTAGCTGAAATCTTAAATTTATTTTAAATTATTTAATTATTTTCTTAAATAGGATTTTCATATATATTATGGTTTAATGTAACTATTATTCAATTATTATATATAAGTATGTATTGAATGTTTGAAAGTTTATCGTTCAATGGCATCAATACATTTTAACGATAAATAGATAAAAAATTATTGTTTTTGCTATCCCGCAATGGTTTTGGGAGGTAGTTGTTCTCACCATTCACGTAAGTCGAAATATGACGATCTCTTTTCACTATCCGAGCCGACATACGGAAACAATAACTTAACAAGTAGACGTATGATAATAACACTGTGGTTATTGTCTAAGACAAAAAACAACAACCAATGCTCGTCAGAGAAGCGTTAAACCAAAATGTAATGTCTTGACATATGTTTTTCGAAATAAATTGACAATGTCCCTTTATGTCTTTACAAAATTATTCTTATCTATATCTGTTAGCGGCCCTCCCCCAACTATCCAAACGACGAACACTCTGAAATGGCACCCGTTCACGAGGTTAACGCGGGATCCAGCCATCGCCCATCTCAACCATATTAGAGAGAAGTGAGCGACTCGTCACCTGATGCTACCGTAAAAAGACGTACTCTAGTGACAATGATGTTTAAGAAATTAATCATATAGCTCTGATTGTTAAATAAACAAGCAAGTTATCAAAAAATCAATGTTGAGAAATAAATATTTGGATTTGAATATTAGGTCTTTACCTATGAAATTGCCGTTTTTCACGAAATAAATGAAGCGTAATTTTTTTTATATATTTTTTATTTCTATTAATCAAAAGAATCACCCATGCAATCAATGCATCTTTGCCAACGCATTGGTAGCTTATTGATGCCTTTCTTGAAGAAATCAGCTGGACGGGAGGCAACAAATTCTTCAAAGGCATTTTGTACTGCCTCTCGGGTATTGAATTTTTTTCCCGCCAAGAAGTTATCCAAATTCTGGAAAAAATAGAAGTCTGTAGGCGCAAGGTCTGGTGAGTACGGCGGATGACGGAGAACTTCCAACCCCAACTCTTGTAGCTTGGAGACCGTCTGCTGTGCAGTATGAGGTCGCGCGTTGTCGTGCAGGAGCAGTGGAGCCGAACGATTGACCAAAGCTGGTTGGAGACGTGCGAGCTTCTCCATCATTGTGTTCGATTCTTCACAGTACACATCTGCAGTAATGCTTGTCCCGTTTGGCAAGAAGCTGTGATGAATTACACCCGCGTTAGACCACCAAACAGTGACCATCACTTTTCTAGGGGTAAGTTTTCGTTTAGGGCATTGTTTGGGTGCTGAACCAGGGTCCAACCAACTTGCTGAGCGCTTACGATTGTCAAACAGGATCCATTTCTCGTCACAAGTAACAATGCGGTTCAGAATCCCTTCATTTGTATGCCTGCTGAGCAGTGCAAGGCACGTCTCCACGCGTACTTCGCGCTGGCGGTCATTGAGTTCGTGGGGTACCCATTTGTCAAGCTTTTTTACCTTGCCAATTTGACGCAAATGGACCAATATTGTTTTGATGCTAACGTCGAAAGCTGCTGCTAATTCAGCCGTGGATTGAGTTTCATCAGCTTCCACAATTGCCTTTAATTCGTCATTGTCGACCAAAGTTTTCGGACGACCACGGGGTTCATTTTTCAGGTCAAAATTTCCAGAACGGAAGCGGTAAACCAATAACGGGTGGTGCGTTCGTTTGTAGTGTTCGTTCCGTAAACGTCGTTGATGTTGCGTGCCGCTTGTGCCGCTTTGCTGCCACGACGGTACTCATACTCCATAATTACTCGAATTTTTAACTTATCCATGATGACGAAAAATGTTCGAATGCGTTGAAAACAAAACACTAACTATTAAACAAATGACGATTTTAGAAAAAGAATTCCATGTTTGTCAAATAAAATTAATTTGAAATTAGAATTATCAGTCAAAAAAAAAAATATTTTCATTTGAAATGGCCAGTACGGCAAAACGGCAGTTTCATAGGTAAAGACCTATTATTTGGATATCTATAGAATAATGGTTAAATTATTCAAACGAGTAAATTGCAAATTATACGTTAACTAAGAATTACCCTTTTCAATGTATTTATTAATGAATGTGCAAGTGTTTTTTTTAAAGAAAAGTGGAGAGCGTAAAATTGTAAAAAATACACGACTACGAGTGGCAGTTAAAAGGCAAACGCAGAACACCACCGAAGTTCGAGCATTTTACTAGTAACCTACATAACACTTTCGATATGATCTACAATTTTATTATTATGGACTGTTTATTTTACAGCAATTCCATTAATACCACTCTTATATTATAAAAAAAAATATTCTGTTTCAGTTGATGATATTGAAACTAGACACCGTGAAGGTAGCGGCGGACAAGCGCAAGCAGAAAAAGTACAATTATTATCGAAATTCTCTAAATAAAATGAAATGAAATAACGAAATAACGAGGAAAATAAATGTATAAATGAACAAATTTACTCTTCTACATTACCCGTCATTTAAAACTCAATTTAAATAACTGCAAAAGGCAATAATCAAACGCCATTTATTGTATGTTCTTACTATAAAACGAGTTAAATTATATTACAAATATAAATCCAATACCATTTAGTGTTCAAATAGTATTTATGTAAACTCATTCCATTAAGGCAGGCTTCATCGGAGGTCCATTTAAAGTTTTAATCGTTTTTGAGCCGTGATAAACAAATTTTAATTAAGTTTTAATATCAGTCCGTAATTGCTGAGGCGAGGCTATGGCGATATCTCTGTTTATGAATATTTTAAGACTTTAGTGCGATTTAAAGGAGTGTTAGTGAAC
The DNA here is from genome assembly GCA_923062675.1 of Marasmarcha lunaedactyla. Taxonomy (NCBI): domain Eukaryota; kingdom Metazoa; phylum Arthropoda; class Insecta; order Lepidoptera; family Pterophoridae; genus Marasmarcha; species Marasmarcha lunaedactyla. The sequence continues at coordinate 9,120,701 of OV281343.1, read as the reverse complement.
TCGGAGCTCTAATGAAATCTCATTCATTGTTTGCAGTTGATAAGATTTCAGGGAACCGTTGAGCGCATTGTGAAATATTTTCTTTGTGTATATTTTAAGTTTAATTATAGCACGGTATAAATTTAAAATCATTATTTATCTTAAGATTTTGCTGTTTTATATATAGCTCGTTTGATTTGAATCAAGTGTAAAAAAAAAACAATGCACAGTTAAATCATCCCGACAACATAATTGAAGCTACCAATTTTACTTAAAAAATGTCTTGAATAACCTTGAATTTGAAATAAAAATATATGTCTTCGATGAAAATTAAGGACACCATACGAGATACTTACTATAGTGAGTGCCATACACCACATGCCTATACATCTTAGTGTGTGAGTAGAGACTAAAAATGTAGTGGGGGGTATGTCAATCATTACAGTAATTTAACAACCACTGAGATTTACGTACTCATACGAAAACATATAGACATCCGACAGTTCTACACGTACCACTCGTCAGAGTAATTACAGGCAGCAATCGTTTATATTGCGTGCACGCAGCTTCTACAACCGACTCAATCGCGAACAAGATATAGACATCTTATCTTTTTTTTCTTCAATCTCTTTAGCTGATATAATTTTTTCATAAATATTAATGTCTATTAGTCCTTATGTTTTCTTACATCTTAATTATTCAAGTATTTGTAATTGAAAACTTGTGAAATGCCTTAAATATCTATATAATTACTATTATCTGTATCAGTTGTAATTTTCTCGTTGCAAATAAAATAAAATAAGTAAATTAAAGATTCGGAGACTATTTTAAGGACCATGTTTACACCAAAATTTGAGGAGAATAGGGCATTATACATAAATCGTATTTATAATTATCGCTACAAAGAAAATTCATGTTACTACATCTAAATGGTAACGTAAGCTGCTAGATATCTGGTACTATATCATAACATTGGTTCAAATTGCGTCACAGAAATATCTCTTTGCTTTTCATTGTCAAATGAGATCTTGATAATGCCTCCATTTTTCATCTTTCTATCCGAATGCCACGATTTTGTGAGAATTGTTCCTGGGGCTACGAATTTAATCTTGGATCCCGTAAAGCATACTCACAAAAGATGTCTTGGGTTTGTACAAATACAGCTAAAAAATAATTCTGCTACGTCAGTGTTTTGAGCTATAGAAAAATGTGCGATTTCATAAAACAAATCCTAATATTTTTTTATTAAAATGATTAACTTGTCTCTCACAACATTTGAACTAACTAAAAGTAAAAGCTTATGTGTAATTTTGAAACATTAATTTAAATTTTAAATACTGTCTAGTTTGTTGTTTTTTAAATCATACTTTCAATTACGTTGCGTTAAAATTGTACCAAAACCTTTCATTTTCTTGGGCATTATTTTGTTTTACAAAATTTTTTATACGACAACTCAAACAATGTTTGTAAGGGTTCTGTTAAAGAATATAATCTGCAAATAAGTCTTTAGTTATACTTTATCATTAAAACTCCGATGATAGATACCCTGTTATTTCCCCACACTAACTTTTAATTATGCTCAAAAGAGTGGACAGGCAGAAGACAGCAGTTTACGCGATAAATCATAGTTTTAATAACATAGCACACGGGGATTGTTACTGGAATAACAGGCTTATTATACTGAAATGCTATTTAAATTTTCTATGCACCGTTTCTTTACTTTGAAAGTGTCAAAGTATATAGAGATTTAAATATATAGTCTTGTAATAGGGGTTTCGCTTTATTTATATATTTCAAAACATAAAAAATAAGTAGTACCTATTAATTTATATACCCAAAGATTAGATCATTCGATTTCTATTTACAGTGTTTTCGTTAGAAGATTCTTGGCAGTTTTTAAGGTACATGTTGCTGCAGAAATAAAGCTAGCTTGGAACAAACGAAATTGTTTGAAATAAATTGTAATTTTAACATTTTGTGTAGTTTCAATTTTCAGAAACCTAATTTTATTGTTCGTATTTGCTGTTATGTAGCGGAAACTACGACAACCAAGGCTTATCTGAAACTATACGAGTACATTCACACTAGTTTTTTACCCGCAGCGATGCCAGCATACCAAGGTCCTGTTTTGTATGACAACGAATGCAATATTTCATTATTGTACAAATTTACAAACTATAAAAAGATCTAAACGTTATATTTCATCAGGGGTAAAAAAAGTATACCTGATGAACGTCTTGTTTTTCTTCATCTTCATCGTGATTGCGTATACTCCTTAACTTCGACTTTTAAGTGTATTTTATGTAGACCGAGAAGAACGCTCGTACAATGCTCGTGTTACGCTCTTTCTATTTGTACAAACCGCATCGAAATCCGTTGCGTGCTTCTAAAAAAGAAAGCGGACAAACGGACAGAGTAAAAACCTATTTTGTTTTATACTATTCAGTGATAATAATGACTATGAAATAGTAATGAATAATTAATTACATACTGAGAGCTTAAAACATGCATTACACTGTCCCTTACATCCCTTTTTGTATAATCTTTCACAGTGAATATTACTGCTTTTATATCGCACCTTGTGTGTCTTTACATTTTAATTAGCACAGTCAGTAAGTTTTAATCTCTTTGATGCAGCTCGTGACATCAGTTGAAAAAGTTATCTGATTAATTAAGTCTTAAAATTTCAAGCCTACAATGCAATGCAACATGTTTGGATTCTTTATTAAGACCCAAATATTATATAAAAAATAAAAATTTTGTTTTGTAAATTATATGAAACAATATTTAATTTTAATTTAATTGTAGTTAAATTTTATAATTGTCTAATTATTTTATTTTAATATGTATATTATTCACCAGCTGAAACTCATTCTATTAATTTGAATGTTTAGTAGTAGCATACATATGACTTCCTTTAATTGTTTTAATTTTACCTTTAAGTAGTTTGTACATTACAAAACTGTATTACTCGCTATTAGGATATTGATGAAGCTGATTTTTAAGTACAGCTCTGAATATTTTAATTTTTGGATTTAGGCAGCTGAGTGTTCTGATAATCTAAGTAATGTAGTAAACTGTTACTTATTTCTAAGGGTTCCTGCAATTCAGGTCTCGCCCTAGTGTAGGATCCACTGATTGCTGTAAAATCTGGAAATTAACATTTTTGATATTTTTTATTTTGTGACACATACTCGTACAAGCTTATTCAATTTGTATTGTATATTCTAGACACGAAATTTATAGTAGGTATAATAATGATTATTAGGGTATGATCGTAATCGCTTATACATTTTTGCAAGTAAAATTTTTTAAAGAAGCAGTATTCATAATGGAGCAAAAGTAATTGTTTGATGAAAAGTAAGTAAGTATAGATTTTATTTTTTAAGTTGAGAAATTGGTTGATGTATTTGTGTCAAAAGTTAGAATTCTTAGCAAAGACATCTTTTCTTTGGGTACATTACATAAATACGAAAAACTTAATTCCGACAGTCATAATTACAAATTTCAAAATTCCGAATTTTATAACACCGAATGGTTCATAATTCCGAAAATTAAAATTCCGTGTTTCATAATTCCGAAGTTTTCTTCTTCGAAACTTTAAATTTCCGAACGTTTATAGTTACGAAAATCAATACCGAACCATAAAAAATCCGAATTATTAATAATCCGCAATATCATAAATACGAATCCCGAATATCAAAATTCCGAATAATATTAGTTGCAATAACAAACGTAAAACTGCATGAGAACATCAATTCATACGTTCGAGCATACAAGTAGTCAGCTGGAAATAAGAAAGTTTATTTAGTTTTTTGTACCGATTTATTTCTTGGATAATATGTAGTTTATGTACTGAATTACAAATCCCTTTTTGGCACTTCACCGGCCGCTGCAGCGGCACGCTCGCTGTGCGCGCTCGGCTCGCACTGCATTATTTACATACAGACTAACTGCTCCTCCTCGCTTCGCTCGTCGTCACACCTAATTTGTATAATATCAAAATGTGCCTTATTAATTTTAATTTATGCCATTTGGAGATTTAGATTATAATTTTTTATATATATCCGTTTTAGACACAAAATCGGAATGTTAGCATTGAATTTTCGGAAAATTAAAATTCGGAATACCATATTTCGGACTAGTAACTCAGCGAGTTTTCAATTCTTCGTACTAATGAAAGTCGGAAAATTGAAATTTCGTATTTATGAATTTCAGTAAAATAAGAATCGAGTGAATAGTCGTAATTAAGACCCTTCGGGATTGTGAAATTCGGAATTAAAAAAATCGGAATATTCAAATTCGGAATTTTTGAGTGTTCCCCTTTTCTTTACGAATTTAGAAACGTCACTTTTTTGCATAAGCGCATTCCTCAACTATGAAGTAAAATTTTGTGATTTATGAATTCTAGTTCTAAACAATGACATATCTAAGTATTTACTTGAGTGTGCACTTGATATTAATGTCAATAGTTTTATGATAAGCTTTAAAAGGGTGCAACGTAGGAATATTCATTATTTTCTTAATGTAGGTCAGTGTATAAAACAGAACACAAAACAAGCAATGGATGTTCTGGCTCATATGACGACGTAGCTCGTAATTCTAACTTCAAAAGAAAATAATATTTTTTCATAAAATCTTGTTTTACTTTTCTTTTTGACTTAGGCATATTAAGTAGTATAAGTTCTGGGCGATTTCAGAATCAAGAATTTATTTGAAATTGGTTTAGTTTATCAAACGCGTGATTTATCAAAATCACGTGAACGTTTGTTCATAATTTTGTTTGTTCAAAAGAACACATAAATCTCTCATCTTTATATTATAAGTATAGATAACACACAAATGGAAGAAAAGAAAAGGAAATTTTATTTAATAATCTGAATTATTACTTGTAACTGTTCAATTTATAAAACATTCATTAAAAATCAAAGAAACACTAGATTTTTTTTATGAGCATATTATCCGTCAACATTTGCACAAAGTCATTGAACACTCGTATGAACAAACACAGCCTCGGCTACTGCGCCCGTGGGTTTGAATTTTAATGTATTGAAACAAACGTTTTGTTATACAGAGCTTATGAACGAATCAACAACTCTCCAATATTTTTATTCGCTTGTTAGCGTTTCAAATAAATCTGATGGTTTATTAAAAAAAATACAAGCTTGTATTTTTCACGTTTCACGTTTAGGAGTTTGTATTATAGAAATACCTAGAATTTGTTTGATACGCTTGTTTGTTTGTTCTGTGTTTGATACGCTTGTTTGTTTGTTCTGTGTTTGATACGCTTGTTTGTTTGTTCCGTGTTTGATACGCTCAAATAATTTATTTTACTTAATAATTACTGCACAACCGATCATCGTGAAGTACAATAGTTTGTGGGTTACTTTTAAGGGAAATTCAAGTGAAGTCATAGGCAAAACTTCTGCTGTATCAAGGTCTGTACTGATAAATTTGGGAATTGGTTTAGTGAGTTTGGGATTCGAATCGGTTTTGGTTTTCAGTACAGAAATCCTTTAAGATTGGTACGTGTTATTGATACAGCTAGCACTAAGTAGTTCAAAGTATATTTTTGCATATCATTAGCAGTGCTAAAATGTCCAGATCTGGGTATCAAAAATGAAAATTGGTTTCAGTTAATTCATAAAATATAATTAAATAATAAAATTAATTATATTTCGTAAGTAATTATTAAAGGTTGATTTGTAGTTAAAGTCAGTACCTCGTTTGACATACCCGCAAAAGACAACGCTTTATAAAAATATATCATACTTTTAGCAAGATTCCCTTGCATATTTTTACATGCGTCGCGTCTCGTCTACCTTAAAGGGCTTCCTGTGCTTATATCTGTCTGCTCAGTGCGTCCTTTGCCCTTGCCATAGGGAAATTATAGCTAAGTAGAACATCCTCGGAACAAATCCCTGCTACGTGCTTTTGTATAATCAGGTGGATATAGCAACGTGCTCATCTCAATTCCTAAGAGTTTACTTTTTGTGATTTTATGGAAAAAGTACGTCTTTTTAATATTTAAAAGTGGATTTAATGACATGGGCTGTTTAAATACCAAACCATTGCTAAAATATAATAAAACATTGTGAATTGTATTTATTTAAATTAAATAATGTGTATGCTTTTTTTAACTTTATCATTATCAGAAGTTTGTGTCTCGTCAGGCGGGAAGTAGAGATGAACACTATGAACGTATACTTCCTACAGGTAAAACTCAACCTTCTTTCCCACTTCTCTCGCGTTCTCCATCTCACCTGGTGGAAAGTGATGATGAAGACTAGGATATAACGATACGTCCAAGGGGTACTTATTCACTGTTCTTTCGAATATTTCAGGACCATATGTTTTGAATCTATTTTTGAAATGCATTTTTTCCAACTCTTAATAATCGCATTATTAAGGAGGAAGAACAGACGCAGCTTGTTCCGTTCTTGGCAATGTGAGTAAAGAAAAAACATTTTACCAATTTTCATGAAATGTAATGCTAAAGTACATATTTGAAACAGGTATAAATTTTGATATCGAGATAAGCTAACCATTGAACACAAACTCATCGTTAATAATATTGGCAGGTTATTCAATATAGGTTCTTGCGCAAATACGTCGGGGCCCTATCCTATGTCTGCAACTTAGATCTGCACAAGAATCTCAAGCTGTCCACCATTGCCGCATTCATGAAGTTGACGTCTAGACGGCACTTCGACAATGCTCCCCACCGTTCCAACCTGATGGTCAATAAGTCAGCTGAATACACAGTCAACCCCGATGCCGCTGTTCGTTATGGGCGTCCGTGTAAAGTCTTAACAGATCCCGACGATGCTACTACAACAAGGAAGACTGGAACACCGGCGTTAGAAATAGGGCAACACGGCATTCGAATCGCCTAACCCACCGGTGGGACGCGCTAACGCGTTGTACGCATTCCTACTGAGTTTCTTGCTGGTTCTTTGGCAGTAGATGACCCTTCCGAACCAGTGGTAGTTTCAATATACGACGTCCTAAGCCGAGGTCCTTGCCCTCTCGGGTGCCCTTAGGCATATCGTATGTAGGAGTAGTTAAGGTTCCCGCTAAGCGCCGTCAGCGCTAGGCCACAAAGTCTGGTGAAATTTAAAAGGCCCATAGGGCCATAAATAAATTGTCCAATTTGAAAAAAAAAAGTTAATAGCATTGAAGGGATGCACGTAGCTCACTACATCGAGACAGAATATTAAAATAAAACTAGCTTCTGTCCTCAGTTTTGTTTACATAAAATATTGGTGCATAGAGTGTATAATTTGTAGATGTACCTTTGTCTGGTTTAATTAATAATGTTAATATTTTCAGATCAATAAATTTAAGGTGTTTGAGTCATCAAATATTTATCGAAATAAATAAAATGATAGCTTTGGTTATTCCTGCGTTTTAACCAGAACTACGTATACGTGCTAACTGTATTTGTTAAATATGAAAGATAGTAAAACTGGTTTGAACGAGATGGTACTGAAAAAAACTCCTGAAAAACATATTTCGGGAGCTTTAAAGATAAAATTAATAAAAGAAATTGATTACTTACTTAACTGCAAACAAAATACTTTCCAATTCACAATATGGCTTCTAGGGAGTGTCTACGGAAGACGCAGTAATTTCTTTAACGTCGCACATTACAGAAAAACTAAATAAAGGTGATAAGTGTCTATCTGTTTTCATTGACCTAAAAAAAGACATTCGACACCGTCTCTCTTCCCACTTTGGTTTAGAAACTAGAAATCATTGGAATCAGAGGTACAATTGTCGATTCTCCAGGACTATTTAGCTTACCGAAGACAAGTGGTTACACTTGAGCAGGTCCACAGTGATGACATTGGGGTGCCTTTCGGTGTACCGTAAGGAAGTGTCCTATAACCACCACTCTTCCTAGTTTACATAAAAGACCTATGCAACATGAACATCCACAATGCAAAAATATTTACATATGCTGATAACACTACAATAGTCTTCTCTGAAAAAAATTGGGGCCTGATCAAGCAATACACAGAACAGGTTTTAACGCATTTGGGAATGTGGTTGAAGAGTAATGTACTTACCACTTACACTGATTTACACTCTCATTTACACTGATAAGACATACTATATTTGTCTTAGCATCTATAATAACGGCCAACCAAGTGTCAATTTAGATATTAAATTCCATAATTGTAGAAATTACATCTTACTTAATAATAGTCTTTGTAATTGTGCAGTATTAACTAAAGTTAACGATATAAAATATTTGGGAGTTAAAGTGGATCAAAGACTGACATGAAACCCTCTAATGGAATACATTAATTTGAGGACAAAGATGATATGGATGAGATGATATGGATGTTTAAGACGGTGAGGCATATCACTCCTAAAAAGCCATGTAAAACTAAAGACTACCCAAGATACTTACCATACGATATTTATGTAGCTTTGGTCCAATCGGTCATTACATATTGTATATCAGCATAGGGCGGTGCACTACTCGGTTTCTCGAGGTAGAAAGGGCTTAAAGGAGTTTACTAAAAGTAATGCACTTCAAAAAATATCGCTGTCCTACAGAAGACCTCTATAATTTATGTAATTTTTTATCAGTGAGGAAACTATATATACAAAAAATCATAATAAAAACTCATAAATGTACACCCCACAATCCCTTGCACCAAAGAAAAAGAAGAAAAGACATAGCCATGACTCCTCCTATAATAAAAACAGAGTTCGCTAGGACACAATACAAATCTCGTTCATCCCAAATATATAATAATACAATCAATAGAAAACTATGCATTTACCCTAAAACACTCTATGAATGTAAAAAGAATGTGAACGAATGGATCTACTGTAGATTATAACAAAACAGAAAACCTCTTAAAAACTATACAATGAAGCTTTTACCACATAACATAAATACACATCAAAACACGCACACACAAACATACATCCTCTACTAACATATTTAAAATTTTGATATTCAAGAGTTTTTTAAGTTATTTTTCTAATTTTTTTAAACTTCAATTATAATTGATTTACTTAATTTTATTGTTAATAATTGAATCTTAAATTGCCAATAAAGTTAATATAATTTTAATTTCTTTCTTAGTATGTAAAGACCCACGGAGGAGCGGACTCTCCTGGCACAGACTTCTTAAAGTCTAAAAGGAGATTCATACCAACAGTCTTGTAACAATATTTTGTAAGAGAAATAAATTACTTTTATTATTATTTATAAAATCCTCCTACATCTATCTTCATCGTTATCTTCTAAAAGACCGAAAAGTGCACAGTCACCTTCACAGTAAGCAATAAAAATAAAACGATATTATCAAAATAAACAACCAATACAATTCTGAAGCAACCCTAAACTAAATCAGTAAACTGAACAACAAATGAACACAGCGAAACGTCGAGCGTAACATATTTGACAGTACCCAGTGATTTCCTCTGCCATAGTATTATGATCGGTGTGTTTCGGTAGCCAGGGGAAATTGCCGTTCCATGCAGCAGCATTGATAGCGCTTTCATAACACGTCTGCGGGGAGTGAGGTTTGTGTAACTGAGCTGCGATGCTTTCGGAAGATGAAATGTCTTGTGGCTTGTTAAAAGATTACCAAGGGTTTTTGTATTGTTTGACGACGTAATTATAGTAAAAGTTTGTGATGTTTTGAAAATTTTTCTAAATAAAACTGGCAAGTAGCGTAGTACCTGCCTCATACGCCAGAGGTCCCAGGTTTGAGTCCCGGTCGGGGCAATCATTTGTGTGATGAGTACAGATGTTTGTTTTCGGATCATGGTTTTTTATATTTATATATGTATGATAATTCTGGGTTAAAAGCTGTATGGTCATCTATAACACAAGCTCTGCTTACTGAAGGGCCATACGGATAGTGTGTTTGTCTGGGGATTTATTTTTATTATTATTAAACTGCTATTATCCATGCGTGGTAACTCTTGATCCTGTGGAAATTCCCACAGAAAATCTTGCTTTCTAATGTTAAAAAAATTCATTTCCGTAGTTTCTGAGTATATTGATTATTAAAACAAACTAAAACTTTTTCCTCTTTATAGATCTTAACTATTTTTGCAGGCGTATAAAAAACAAAAGAGAGAGATTAAGATGAAGTTTAAACAAAAGCCTTCTAAAAGTTTAAGTAACATCACAATTATTTTACGTAGACACATTAAACTTAGACATGTCAAAGAGAATAGTTTTCTATTCAGAACTGCAAAACATTTAATTTGACAAGGGTGCGAGACGTGCTGTTTGAAATCTAATGAATTAATGTCCGACACACATCCAGCTTAACGCAGTGGAGTAGCACTGACGCGGATATAAAACTGCGTAAACGAGTATCTTAAAACAAATATTAGGTCATTAACATATGGAACAAACGTTTTGTAAGGGAGGAACATAAAGTGAACTTTTTTCAAAAATCAAAGTTTGTACCATTGCTATCAATGGTTATATACTTTTGCTATCTCATAGGTAGGTGAAAGACGTCGAGGTGAAGACGACGGAGCGGTACGTGGGCCTACGGGAGCTACGGGAGCTGGGATAGGACGGGAAGGTGGAGCGGCCGGACGCTGTCTCCAGGAGAGAGCCGGAGTCTGCGTTGGCTGCATGGGCTTTGCTTCCGGAGGAGCCCGGTTGCGCAGCGGCGGGAAGTTGGCGGGAGTGAGCGGCGGCGCCTTGTAGTTAGCTGTGTGGTGGATTCGGGAGTGAGTGCACTCCTTCGTAATGTGCGGATCTAGGCACTTCATGCACCTGGGAGACGCTCGACGGAGATGTTCGAGAGTCCGCAGATTGTGCGAGCTTCTCTGAAGTTCTCCCTCGAGTTGGGAGTGTTGGATAGGATGACGAGGGCGAGAGGAAAACGTCCACCACGTAAGAGTGCATCTTGTGCACTGCTTCAGCCGGGAAGCCCTTGGACTTAAGGTCCTCCAAGATATCGTCGTTCGCGAGCTCGAACCAGACGCCCCGTAATATTGCGCGGATCTTACGCTCCTCCGGGAGGGTGTAGGTGTGATACGCGATTTGTATAATTGATAAGAGCCTAGTGAATGCGCGGAACTCGTCAATAGTCGCGACTTGAATTTTTATAGTTTCGCCTGCGTTTGCCGCTTTAACGTAATTAATTTTGTGCTCTTAGCACAAGTTAGAAACCGAGGTCCAGCACGCTTATTGCGGAGGAAGACGGGTGGAGGAAGCTGAGGTTTAGATGGAACCGGCAGGGTCGCGGTCATTTGCAGCGACATTAACGGGTGGGGGCGGGTGTTGAAGACACCGGGATGGGCTCGGTTGTTGAAGACACCGCGGCTTTTTTCGAACGCTTCTTAGAGCGTTTGGTGACGAACTGGAATGGGGGCTCAGGAAGGTTAAGGTGGCGGCGTCCGACGACGCATCAGGCGCGGATTTCGAGTCACTCCCGGGAGCGGTACGCTTTCGGCGCGACGTGCGAGAGGATGTGTCCGACACACAGTCAATCTCGGAGGGCACGGGAGACGCGGGAGAGGAGCTAAAGACCAGAGGGGTCCGAGCGTTGGTGGCCTGAGGGGCCGGGGTTGGGGCTGAGGGGCCAGGGATGCGTTAAGCGCTAATAAGGCCTGCGTGAAGATCTCGTCAGAGATTGAGACGCCCGACGTGGCGAGCGCCTGGGCGAACGCTTCCGCGAAGTTTTCGATGTTTTGCGACTCCATGGGAGGGCTTGGTAGGAAGATATAAATATATAAGTAAATAAAAGATGCCTAAAGTTCCTAACAGACCTAGCAACCCTAACGGCTAACCTCCCTACCAGCGGTAGGGGGGGCTGGGGAAAATAACTTAAGACTAACCGTAGTTCGCCAAAGGCCGCCACCTAGAAACCTAAAAAGGATACGCAGCTAAAGAGTTGACCGCGTTAGAGTCAATTTACCGACAAAAACGGCAAATGTACACGGAAAAGACACAAATATGATAAAGATAAATATGAATATAGGAGAGTAAATAAATAAAATAGTAGAAAGGAAAAATAAATGAGATAAAAGGACTGGACCAGTACAAATTCAGTTGTCGCCGTTAGGTATCCTCTGTACTAAAACCAGAATACTTTACCTGGGCATACACAGCACTCAGCACAAGCACAACACAGCACAACACTTTGAAAACTAAGAGACTTAGTCGCAAAGAATAAATCACTGCGATAGCGCTCGGAGGTAGTAAGAAAACCCAGAAAAACCGTATCACGGAACCAACACGCTATACTGTGACGTCAGTAAACTGAGCGCCACTGAATAACGGGAAGAGACCGATCAATCGGAGTGGTCTGGGAACGTCCGTACCGGGCGGCGGAAAATTTAGCGGTAAAAATTATCGGAGCGAGAAATTTAGAAGGGAAAGTTATCCATCTGTTATCTATTTATATTGGCTTTCCCTCCAGGTCTAAGTGTCATATGCAGATAAGAATAACTTTGTATAGACATGATCCAGATAAGAATAACTTTGTATAGACATGATCCAGATAAGAATAACTTTGTATAGACATAAAGAGATCCTGTAAAATTTTGAAAAAAATTTACCCGCGAAGTTGAATTTAGTGCAGCAAACCGACAAACGCGCGTCGACTGCTGCGTAACATTACTCAACCGGCACAATAAATAAAGGCTTTTAAATCGATCATTACCTGTAATGAAAAGTGGATCCTGTACGATAATCGGAAATGCTCATCGCAATGGTTGGACCCTGGCGAACCAACCAAAGTTCTTCTTCACGAAGGTTTTTTCGAAATGGTGGTGGAGCCGTGTTTTATTTGACATCAATAAGAACAAGTAACTGTCAATGTTGAGAAATAAATATTTCATTTCATTTCATTTCATACATAAAATATTCACGATACGTTAGTCAAGTTTTTTCCTACTCAACAGTTTACCAACTCGACGGCGACAGACCAAAGTGTTGAGCGAACACAATGCTGTGCAAATCTATTTGGGATAATGACTTTTAAACGTCTGTTTTATTCTACGGAAGGTTTGGTCAAAGTTCTGTTTAATGTTTCTGTTGTTAGACTGACAGATTACTGTTGTAAATTGGTGTTCTTAACACTGGAAACAAAAGTTTATTTCCGTATTTATCAAATGTTGAGTAATAATTAAAGGAGTATTTTCAATGCCCTCAAAAGATTTAATTTCGGAGTGTTTCAAAGACGGTCTCAATACTTTATAATACTTTTCTTTTAGGCTGTATTTGAATCTTATACGTCAGTTTATAAATAAAATAAAATATTTCACTGCATTTTATTTTTGCAAAATTTTATTACATCTGCAGTAGGAAAGTCTATGTAAAAATTATTTACTTCTTATTTCTGCCATCCGTAATTTTTTTTAGGATTTTTATGAACTTGACATGTCTGGACCGTTTTTTCAACTACAGAATAATTTCCTCTGAAACATTTCAACAACTATAAAAGAAAGCAAATGTTTACTATTTAAGCCGTATTTCTCTTGTTACTTGTAACCCCTGATAACCTAACGTAAATGACTATGCTCTAACACTTACTTTTATTCTAATGGTTTCTGCAAGGGAAACAAATAGCCCCCGATCCGACCAACGCCAGACCGCTATTTGTCTGCACTAAAGAAATATTATACCACTCTTTAGGTTTCTATGGTCTTTTCGAACTAAATGTTTTGTTTGAACATTTGTAGAGCTTTAAAAAAGAGCTGTCATACTAGAAATCATTTCAGATTCATCAGATTTTATTGATCCCCTGAGCAGTTTCTTGATGTTTATTGATGTTCTTTAGTTTAGTATATTAAGCACAATCAAATATAAATTTTCGTTATATTTTATAATCGTTATTCGTACTTACTATTTACAACTTTTTTTACAAACATTTTTTGAAATTATATGATATCATGAAATTCCTTTTTTTTTTAATATCTTATAAAAATAATATTGACAATAAGGAGAAATGGAATGACAATTATTCGGAATCGGAACGACGAAAATAAGTTTATTTTTTCATGCCCGTATGTGACTTTTTTTTTGCAAGTCGATGCTGGTGGCAAGTACTGCGCAAATATTATTACAAAAAACGTACTGCAACGAATAACTTACACGAGCTATTTCGGCAGCTGGTATTTACCGTGTGTACAGTAAAGGTGGGTCTACGCTAGACGAGCCAAGCACGAGCGGAGCTCAAGCCGAGCCAAAATTCATGTGGTGTGGACCGATCTACGAGCCTCGAACGAGCGCGCTTCAAGCGTTTGGCTCGTGCTCTACTGTGCTCCGCCTATTGTCGCTTTTTTGACGAACACATCACGTTTCGACGTTTTGCTGGAGCATCATGGAAACGTGGACAGAATATGTTTGTTTGCAGTTAATTGAATTGTATCAAAATAATCCAATAAAGTTTGTTGATGTCATTCGAACGAAATTCTAAAATTAAAATTCTTAAGTTGCTTCTTGACCGCTCAAAGTGGTTAACAATTCTAGATTTTGTTGAATAGTCTTTATATAAATTTGTAGATCCCCATCGTCTAGCTCTTCGCTTCAATAATCGCTGCAGTTGCTGCAGTAGCCAACTCGTCCAAACCCGCCACGGACCGCGAGCTTACTGCGGAAAGCTGTGTTCGAGGAGAATGATTTTTGTAGGCTCGTTGTACGTCTACACTTGACACCACGAGTAGAGCGGCTCGGCTTGCGCTCAGCTCGTGCTCAGCTCTCTTTTTTTTTTTTTTGCTGCCGAGGCACCCTCGCGGGAGGGAGGTGGAAGATGCGTCATGCATACCCGCCCGCAGGTAAATTCCTCTGCGGGGGGGTTATGTGGGACTCACCAGAATGGCACCTACCCACTAAAAACCACCTGTTGGCTGTAGTTATTACCGTTAGCCTTCATCGAAAGCGACACCCGTCGGGAAGTTGGGCGCGCTGGCGGAGACCCGCTAGCGGGTCTTCCGCCTGTAGTGAAAGTTGCACTGAAGGTGCTCAAAGGGACATGAGTTGGTGGCCGTTCTGGGCAGCCTCCGGTGAAGCCGGGGCTGGGCAGAGGTCGGCCGAAGCATGATTTAGGGATCAATTCATTTAAATGAACCTATAATGAATTGAGAAGGGAACTATGCTCCGCCAGAGCTAGCAAACGCTCTGTCGGAGTACGTGAAGCCCTAAGTTTACGGGCTAAGACTGCGATTTCACTAACATCGACATTTTTTATAGCGTCGCAGACGATACGCATATCGTCTGCTACGGAGGATTGAGGAGTGGGTTTGTATGGGCGAGGAGCCGGGATGGGATTCGATGCGGGGCGCTGCCTCCAGTTTTCTGGGGCAGGCCTGGATTGTGTAGGCTTAGCAGCCGGAGGAACCCGGCTACGCAGCGGCGGAAAGTTTTCTTGGGAAAGGCGCGGAGCTTGTTTGGGTGCCGCCCTCTTGGAATTGGAGCGCATACAACGGGGTGCACGAGGGCAGCCCCTGTAATTTGCGGTGTGGCCGGACTGGCCACAAAGCACGCAATCGGGAGGAGAGGGAGTTTCAGGAGTGCGATTGCACTCCTTAGTGAAGTGAGGGACCAGGCACTTGACGCACCTGGGCGGTGCGCGGCAGTTGGCCGCCGCGTGCCCGTACAACTGGCACCGGTGGCACTGGCCGGGATGACCGCGGCGATGAGGCGCCTCGATTGAGATCCCAGAGAGGCCGCAAATAGAGCTAACCCCTTTCAGGATCTCTCTGGACTTGGGGACGTTGGCGAGAATCACCAAAGCGAGAGGGTATTGCCTCCCGTACTTGCTGTGCATTTTATGCACCGCGAGTGCCGGGAAGCCTTGGGACTGCAGATCCTCCAGGATAGCCTCGTTCGATAATTCGAATGGGACTCCCCTGAGTACCGCTCTGATCTTACGCTCTTCTGACAGAGCATAAGTGTGATAAGCATATTGCTTATCGGTGAGGAGCTTAGTCAAAGCTCGGAAATCGTCTATCGACGAGACAGTGATTTTAATAGATTCACCCGAGTTTACCGCTCGGGTGTAATGGATCTTGTGCTCATTGCACAATGTCGAGACCTCAGTCCATTTACCCTTTTCCCGAAGGAAAACGGGTGGTGGGACCTTGGCCTTGACAGAAGTTGGGGCCGGAGCGGGTGTTGAAGACACCGGGGCAGCTGGCGTTGAAGACGCCGCAGGGGGTGTAGGGACGGGCGTCGAGGGCGCCGGGTCTTGTTTCGAACGCTTCTTAGAGCGCTTCTTAACAAGCGTAAAAGAGGGAGACTCAGGGCCAGTTAGGGTGGCGTCCGAGGATGACTCGGTTGCGGGTGCGCGCTTGCGGCGCGGAGGGGCGTCTACTTCGCACTCCATGTCACTGGAGGAAGGGGACGCGGGAGGGCCTAAGACCTGAGGGGTCTGGGGAACTGGGGTGGCCTGAGGGGCCATTGTGGACATTAATGTCATGAGATGAGGGATAAGGGAATCTAAGAAACGGTACTTATCAGCATTTAAAGACATGCCTTCAGTACTTTCAATTAACTTCTTCCTAAACTCGACAAAGCTTAGGGAAGCCATTGCGGAGGGGTTGGGGAGGGACAATATGAACCTAACAACGATGACTAACTTCCTAAAACCACCCTACACGCAGTAGGGCGGTTGAGAACGACGCGGATAACTTACTCGAACACGGCACTTGAAGTCCTGGAACGACGAATTCCCGTCGACGAAGCTCACGTTCCACGAAGTACGGTTAACAAGCCACTGTTCGCCGTGAAAACGGCGTTAGAAACTTATTAGAAGTACGGTTAACGAGCCACTGTCCGCCGTGAAAACGGCGTTAGAAACTTATTACGGTATACAACTATGAAATTATATATTACGACAACAACCAGTGAAATTTGGGTGCTCAATTAGCGCGGGGGCTAAAAGAGCGGGAAGGCGTCTGCGATCGATGTGCGCTCGAGAACGCACGCAGACCGAGACTGGCTCAGCTCTCTAGCGTAGACCCATCTTAAGATAAGATAAAGCATGGTAAAAACCAGGTCGTGTGTCAAATTCAAATTACTTGAGTTTTTTTAGTGAAAAGGAGGTAATTTAATATATTTAAGATACTTGTTATTCACTTACAATCGTGACAGGAAACGTCTTTTGGTCATTGTTTCCCGTTTGAATATTATTCGTAAATCACAGTTCACAAGTAATCCCAATAAAAAGGAATTTACTTAAACAGTACTTCAAAAATAAAACGTACCACAAAATAACACTTCCTTTCCTAAGTGTACACACAAGTTCCTACGTAACAAAACGCAAAAACTAATACTGATAGCCACATCCTTAGATAGCGGAAGAACCTTCAGCCAAGAGATGAATGCTGAAAGGTGTAGCTCGCCAACTAATGGCTGCGTTACGTTCTGCTACCGACATTAGTTTACTTAGCCGAGGATCTAAATTATTCTGAGGTGTACCAATGTGTGTGAGGAACGATGGGTTTCATACGAACGTTGTTAATATTTAAAAGTGTTGATAGTTCAAGTAATGGGCGGGAATTTGTTTTGGGGTATACGACTTCTGGTTTGAAGTTTTAGTTTAACGCTTACGATAAAATAAAAAATTATTACACAGGATAAATTTAAAATTTTTCTTAGGCAGACGTTATAATAAAAAAAAATTAACCATTTGACCTAATAATTTAAATATTATAGTCTAGTTATAAGATAAATTAGTCGTTTTTAGTTTATTTTGTTAGGTATGTAATAATTTATTTAAATAGATATTTATTCTTATTATTAGTTTACTACTTATTCTATAAGCAGCTTTTTTAATTAATCTTTACCTTTTTTATGGTATGGATATTTATCTTAAAAAAATTCTTAAACATTAAACACACAAAAACTCCTAAAAGGAATATATTCGAGTTGTTAATGAAACTACATTGTTAGAAAATCTAAATAGGCAAATGGAAATTATTTACTTAATGCAACTGAGTGAGGCCATTGATGTAGGAAGCAAACTCTAATTTGATCATCCGATTATACCATGGATACAAGAAATACACCTACTGGCATAAATCTAAGTCTCAAATACTAACATATGTTTTGTATAATATTTGTATGTTAAATGTAACTAATAATACATACTATATGATTGGTCTATGGGCCTTTATGCCGTAAATGAATGAATTCTTCATTATCATAATTATCATAATGCCATTTGCTACTCCCACACTGAACCTAAGTATACATCAAATAACTGAAACATTCGATTTGCCGCCGAAAATATTTACTACTGGATACAATTCTAAAGCATGGTAAAGGCGAAATATTTTAACGTTTTGGGGGATACAAAAAGCTTTGGGGCGTTTAAACAACTTAAGGACAATCAATAAAAAGAAAACGAATCAAAATTTGAATCCAAATCCTTCCACGTCCAAATCCAGAACCTTAATCTGCAAGCTTTGCTTAGCTTTAAAAATGCAATACTCATATTTTGCCAACCAGCTCCTAGTCTATTACTTAAATTTACGTCACACCCAAATAAACAATTTTTGAGTAACAAGTTGACCTATGCTCATTTCTTTATGGACAGATAGGCACTCAACAACCGACATCAAGAATTAAAAAGTGAAGGTTTTTTAACCATTGTCTCTAGCCATATCACGTTACAAATCTAAATATGCAATACTTAGTTCGAATTCAAAATTAAAACATTTCTTATCAATCAAAAACGACAATGCACCGCCATCGAAATAGCTCCGAACTCAAGTGAAGTCAAAAGGACAAATTTAAATGACACTTAAAACGAGTTAATCTACTTTTAATTTGAGTTTATACTGTTTGCCACTTCACCGAGTGCGCAAACATTTTGTTAAACTTCGGAAACTTTTCCCGATGCCCGACTGAACTGGTGAGAGTTCCTTTTTCATAAAAAGTTTCATTATTAATTTTGGTTAAATGGTTTGGATTGAGGTAAAATATTTGAAAATAAGGAAAATTATTTTTGAAATATCCGTTCTAAAAATCTGCAAGCTTTTGTAGAATCCTATTAATATAGTATTATTAAGTACTATGCTATTATTTTATAATTCTGCTCTGGCTTAATATACAGGTGAAGATAGTTTTATTCAAAGCAATAAAGGTTAACACATTAATCTTTAAAGTAATCGATTCATCATAGACCCTTTAAAGTCATAACTAATATAATAAGTCCGAAAATGAGTGTATTTGGTCATATAATTTTACCTTAACTAATCATGATAACATTTTAAATGTACGTTATGTGGTTTAGAATGAAATTTACGGAAGAAAAAATTAACTATTCACTAGGGATACCAGAACCGGGGACA
Organism: Marasmarcha lunaedactyla; assembly: GCA_923062675.1. Taxonomy (NCBI): domain Eukaryota; kingdom Metazoa; phylum Arthropoda; class Insecta; order Lepidoptera; family Pterophoridae; genus Marasmarcha; species Marasmarcha lunaedactyla. Next base: position 9,101,423 of record OV281343.1, on the reverse strand, counting down.
AACTCTACTTATTCATACGTATAACATGAGAGAGAATACATTTAATAATCAGTGAAATTAGTGGATCAGATGTGTTCACCTCAGGGTCAGATGGCAAAGTACAAGTAACGCGTAATTGATAAAATGAAAAATGCTGCCAAACAACGCAAAGTACACTTACGATTTGGGTTATCATCCCCTTTATACCACTATACAGAAATAACCGACCATCTTCAAAAATTAACTTTCTTTACATCCCATACACGAAATAGGTACCTTAGAATATCAAAAATTGGATTAATACCGCCGAGATTGTTTCGCGGGCCGCGAATTTGCCCCGTTTCGGCTTATTTCGCCCCACGGTGTCATATCTACGAAATTGTTTCCGGCCACTTGTGCTTTGTGAAAAAGGGAAACAAAAATACTCGTATTGTGTTCTTGAATTTATTAGATGTGCTTGTTTTAGGAAGCTTTGAGTTTGGAGGTGTTGTGAGCTTAAATGTAATAATGAATAGGACAATGGATTAATGAAGCTCTGTGTATCATTAGAAAGGCTTTATGGTTCTGCAAATTATGTGCAATTTGTGTAAGCTTATTTGCAAATTAGGTGCCAGCAAATTAAATAAAATTAAAAAGACTACAAACTTTAAAACTGGTATCGTTGATAAAAGCTTTCTTCAAAATGTTTTCAACAGTAATTATCAATTAATTTCCACATTACAATAAGGCTAGTTCTGAAAAGATAAAAAAATCATCTATATATTCAATTCCTTAAAAACCAAATTGTGTTAAATATTTTGTTTTTAAGCTACTCAGTAGAATTATTAGTGCTCTTTGGTGCATACTCGTGTATAGCAAATATAAAAATCGAATTTCTTAACCATACATTATCCTCATTTTTTGACAACTCAACGCTTAAATAAATCAACATCACAAATTACATTCTTAAAATCCCAATATAGACCCAATAATAGACAACCAAAACTTCATCCACATGATTTCATGATAATCACTGCGAAGATAACAATTCCGATGAGTAGGTATACCTTTTAAGAGATAGCAGTGGCGCCGCCTGGCGGAATCATTTCCGAAATGTCAATCACACGTCCCCCAACAGAGTCCGACTGTCTGAGCGCTGGTAATGAGTTGGCGAACTCGACCAATCGCATCTAGATAAGCCTGCAGGTTAATTATTTTTTACCTCCTATTGAAATAGTTTAAAACAATTTCTAATTTGTTTTGTTAAGGTGTATGTTTTGGTAAAATGGAGAATCTACGAAGGTCCTGAGTAAATGTGTAAATTTTTGAACTCTGGATTAAAATATTTTTGAAATATTTGGTGTCCGAATAATGTATAATCCCCAGAAAAACGCACCAACAGTATCTCCCCAAAGTATGATGATGACCATACAGTGAAATGGGGGGATTCCCAGAAAAAACATACATAGATAGACATAGACAACAACTATGACTCGAGAACAAACATCTGTGTTCATCACACAATCCAGACCAGGACTCGAGCCTGGGATCTATGGTTTACACACATTATTGAGCCATTAATTGGCACTTAACTTTTTTTGTTGGTGTATGATGACGATTTCATAAAAGTTCGTTACAAACTTTTAAAACATCGTTGAAAAAATATGTTTTGTCCTATCAAAAAACGATACGAAATGGGGTCCGAGTTATTCCAACATACCTGTAGAAGGCGAAACCAACCAATTCTGCAAAACTCACTATACTACAATTATTATATATACAATACAATGTTTATGTACCTATGCTATTTATGTGTTATAACAAATATTTATGAAGTATTATTATTAGAGTATATATATTTTATTTTTTCTTTAACTTTTGGATTTATTGTTATAATTAATTTAATATCTTAGTATCTAGAATATTCCTTGTTCGCTGCGTACTCGTGTCACCTAGGGCACATCCGAAAACCAGCGCTGTTGCCTGTAGCAACAGCTTATGCTGAGATGTGTCCTATTTGACAAACGCACTACAGCGCAAAAACCTCACCACATTTAATTTAATCTATTATTATTATCTACTTTTTCCTTTTTTATTGTTATTTTTTTTATTTTTGTAAATTGAAAAAATTTTTATGTTTCTGTGTTGTAATTGATTTGTCAAATAAGTGTCTGAATGTGAATTTTAAAGTATAAAAGCTTTTTCAATATATACATATTTTTTTCCTCATTATATACCAGGTAACTGATACAAGAAATGAATTCGGAGTAATTCTGAACTGTTAGCTTTGATCTTTCTAAGCAGCATTAAATAACATGACTTAATTATGTATTGGCACAAAAAAAAGTGGCCGTTCCTAGGCGTCAGGCCAAAAAAAAACATGTAAATTATAAAGAAAAATAAACTTTGTGAAAAACTAAAGTGCACACATCATATTATAGTGCAAACGAATTTAAAAACCCTCTTTTCAACCGGCTGCTAAACGCTGTCACACCAACTTTATTAGCCAAAGAAGCCGCTGACCGCGGAGGGTTTCCGATCTCAGATACATTAAGGTTCCATCAGCGGCCATATTTTCCGGAATTTTCTTACAGGCCACACTGGACCGACACGCCTTTGCACTCAAGCTGCCATACGGAAAAGTGTAGCCGGGTATCTTTAGTGTTGCCATGCCAATATTTTTCACGTTTACAGTTTTAAGATGGCTGGCGAATGTGAGATAAGCGGACAGGTAAATGGAGGCCTGGGAGCGAAGCACGGAATTGCTTTTTGTTTTAGGAAAATGTTTTGTTGATGTTTTGTCTAGTTTTGCTGTTCTCTAGTGTTTCTCAAGGTTTTTTAAAAATGTCTGTACTCTATACGTCCTTCAGCGACTTATATGATTAAAACCGTTAATCAACTGATAGAAAAGTTTTACATTAAAAGAGCTAAGAGGTGGCTAAAGTTTGTTATAAAAACATTAGATTCTTTCGTATTGCTTCACTTATAATAAACACATAAATCCCAAAAATGTGCTTTCAAATTTCGAAAATCTTCTTCTACAATACTTAAGGGACGAACATAAAGGTTTTGCGCTCTCGGCACGTATCTAATTATATCTAGAGGCAATTTAATATATAGTGTACGATTTCTTTTAAGGTTTCTTTATCTTTTTCTTTAGTCGATAAAAATGAACAGCTCATAAGTTTTGGTTGCTTTCTCTGGGATGACACCCTTGGGGGTCTTTGTCGTCCGACAAACGCTCCGTGAAATTGAAACGGACTGTCCTGGGTACAGGTAGTGGCTCAACTTTGTTCTTTTGTATAAAAAAAACGGAAAATACGATGCTGAAAATTGGGAAAACTTTTTCGAATTAGATAAGAGTTTTTTTTTTGATGATTTTTTTCTGATTAAAATGGTTTATCTTGCTAAGTACTTTTCGAATGAATTAATTTTTTCAAACTTTTACATATCGCACAGTCTTGTTACAATATACCCTATAGTACTTAATAATAGATAATAAAGACCTCACTATTTCCGGCTCGTTTTTTTTCCATATATGTTTCATTTCTTCAACGATTTATTTCTTGACAAGTTTCGTTGACAAGCGGGAAGTAAAAAATAGACAGTGCCGTGCTTAGAAAAAAAACAGTAGGTTTAATAAAAAAAAAAACATTCTGTTCCAGCTTACAAATAAAACACCTTTATTTTTTCAATGACTATATCAATCAAAAGATCCATTTCGAAGGCCAGAGCTATCAAATATGAAATGATGGTCTAGCCAGGCCTCGGACATGCTCGGTGGAGTTGATAGCAAATACAATATGGCGGCATCCAACGAGATTAAAGAGCATTGCAAATAATCGGATCTTTCTCATAGCGTGAAAGGGTTTTGATTGGCTACTGTTAGTGAATTATGAATTGAATACAAATGAACAATAGGAAAAAAACGGAGAGAGAAAAATAAAAAAAACTGATATATTTTATTATTTTTCTTTACCACGCCTAAAATTGGGTGCATAGTGGCAAAAAGGTTGGCAGTATTGCCACGTTGGATTGCTTTCGATGAACTTTGTGATAAATAACTTCGGATCACGAGTTTATCTCATCAATTTCATTGTATTGCTTTATAAATGCAATAAACTATACTAATTTTAAAATGATCATAGTAAATAACATAATCGATTGTGGTAACCATTCGAGAATGTGGAGTAGCTTCGTAAGTTAACCAAAGCATTAACCTACAAAATATCTATAACCAAATGATTTGTTGCGTGCATCTCAGCCGCCCACCGCATTACAAAAGTTCCACGCATCTAAAAAAACCATTAGGTATTGCATTATTGGTTGCTGGTAACTAATAACGGATGTGTTGAAGAAGCTTTCGCTTTTAACAAGTATTATAGGTAGACCAAGAGGAAAAAGCCAGCGTTAAAAAAAATGCTCTCCAAAATCTTCTTCAGAAAAATGTTTACTACATAAATTAGTCGGTATACAATGTGACCAGACTTCACTGCACAGGATATATTTCTTGATATTTCATAAGCAATAAGCTGCCTGTGTCTTGGTTTTTCAGTTTTACGCAAAATTAATGCTTGTAAGACCCTTTGCAGAAAGCTATAACCACCATAATAAATAAAACTCTACAACAGGAAACATTCAAATATCTACCCTGCAATGGTAGCCCGAACAAAAACTTCCCTACAAATATCCCCATTGTACGGCTACATAAATAATATTGGTATCCCAACTTCGCTTCACACTTCTTTCGGCTCACGTGCAGATTTTCCCACATATTCTTAAAACAGCTTTATCCCAGGGTGCCAAGCTATATGTGTTTTTAAAATCCACCCATATAAATTATTCTCACCGCGAGAATAAATATTACGGGCACTTCTATATTTTTACAGTCTAATAAGGGAATCCGGAATAATCGGACTTTCAGGATTTGTTTGATTTAAATGGAGGATTTATTGTTAGTTTCAGATTTGAATTATTGGAAAATGTCTTTTATGCCAGAAGTACCGGACTATGAATCCTGGCAAGAATAGATATTTCTCATGAGATTACAGATTCATTTGAAGATGTTTAAGTATAGTCATGGATGTTTTCAATAATTTTCATTGTGAGGATCAACACCGTTCAGTTTTCTTATTTTGAGGCTAATTCACTGTAAAACTGACTTGAAATTTGCGTATTTAAGACTGGTCCACTCTACTTGCCCTAGTTATTACTCAGGTCGGTGCGATCCAATCAAATAAATAGAGGTGAAGAGTATGTAACTGCATCATTTAAACTTGATGGTAAAGAAATTAAGAAAATAGTCGTATACCCTGAAAATGTTACAATGTGAAGAACAATTTTTATATCATATATTAAGTAAATTTTGGAAGTAAGAAATAAATAATTACGATGCTAATTATCATTTACCTTGTTTTACGCTGAAAGTATATACTTTATTAAGATACAAATCTTATAACAAACCATATAGAGCTTGATGTCTAAAAAAGTACATTACTCACACCGTTAGACACAACTTGTGAAAGCCTTCAATAATTCCTAAAACAAAAGGTCCCCAACATTTTCAATCAAACAACTGAACTCAATTCAACTCCCAACTTTAAAACCCTCTGAAACTATCACATCGCATAAATATTCCAAAATCGGGCATTGCATTACTCTCACGTCTCGTCTTGATGAAGTGCCTCGATTCACATAACGTTGCTTAGAAAAAGATATCCATTTCCGTACATCGATCATGCGATGACAGCACAAGGGTCTTCTAATTCTGATAGATCGTCAGTTCATTATACGAGATCGCAATTTGTGTATTCTTATTGTTAACACAGGAGGAGAATTAGATGGTTTCATATCAGATTTTGATGTAAGAGTAGTATTTTTAGTATTTTGAGTTGAGTTTTGTGACTGTATTCCTTTAATATGAAATGACTAATCTTTGTTATACAATTTTATTAAATTTATTTTCGAAGTAAGTAAATGGAAAGTAATCTCATTTCCGTGTACGTGCAAAATCTAGTTTTTGATAAATATTCAAAATCATGTAAAAAGTAGGCGCCAGTACTTATTAAATAGAAATGACATCGCCTGAAATTATGGCAAAAACGCCCAATACATAATTAGTTGAAAATCCCAACAAAATTAGGAAAGCCCTGGTTAGTGCTGCCTTAATTGAAACAGTCTAATATGAAATGCAAGCAAACAACTGTATACCATAGTGCTTATTTGAAAAGGTAAAGAGAACTCTCGCATGCATTTAAAAATTGGATTTTTGTGAATTAAAATCTTTGTGTGAAAAAAAATGAAACGACATGTTGGCGTTGATGATACTTTTTAATATAAAATGTGAGTTGCTGTGGATAAAGAAGGGTGAGTTCTGTATTTGTCATATAACGTCGTGAATATGTTAAGTTATAGCAAATGTGTTTTGATGATACAATTTTTAAAATCTCGGTGATCCTCAAAGTCTTAGTTTAATTTGACACTAATTAGGGTCATAAATTACTCTATGATAAAAATATTTGACACTTTTTATATTCTGACGAACTGGTGCTCATAACTAAAATGGGTGTTATAAGCTTAATCTATGGCATCGCAGCTTTAAAAGTGATGTAACGAATTTAAAGTTTATGCTTTGTGTGAGAAAATGTTCGATCAAGTGATTGTTATAAGTAGGAAATAGTAATAACTTGCTCTTGGAAAGATAATAAACGCATTCTGCTTTTTACTTCTACTAACGAGAAAGTATAATTGCTGAATGACTTGCATTATACTACTTTTATAGTTTTACTTCGTGCTTCAATTAATTTGATATTAAGGGCGATTTCAAGAGTTGTGTTTCTTAGTCTCTTTTTAAATTCTTAGGTATAAGTTTCGAAGACAATGCTTACTAATGTAGATATTCTAACATTATTTATCTGAAATAGTAAAAGTTCTACAAAACTAGGTGAATATCCTTTGAAAAAAGGTTAGAATAACAATTTGTTTTTCAATGATTATGACAATGATATATTACATATAGACAAGTCATACCCAAACATTACCGCACAAAAAATCGGCGTCAACGTAACTATAGATACCTACCCGATATATATAATAATCTAATATATAAATAAATCATATTACATTTCGCTCTTCGAGTTTGTTGAAACGATTAGCCATGTCAATTTTAAAACGTCATTTTAAATAGCAAAATAAAATAATATATAAGATAGTTATAAAAAAATTGTAATTACGCATGAAAAGAAACGTTTATTCTATCTTTAACAGTAATAGTGTAATTAGTACACTGTCTAAACACACAAGAAGGCATTGTACGGTATTAAAAACACAGAATAGGGAATAAGTTTTGTTTGATGTTTAGCCGTGACACTGGGTTGCACGAGACCGAGTCAAATAGCCGGCAACTGCCTTGCATATGCGTTGCCATTTTTTAGAGCGGATAACCTGTTTATATGTAATATGTCATTGGATTATGATTATTCCGGTTCCTTAAAATGTTTAAACAAAAGTAAATTTTTGCGTTATCCAGGTGGTATTGTATCTGAATGCCCATGATTTAAAAGTTCAATTAAGAATGCGGTTAAATGATAACAAAAGTCTTGATCGTGAATATGATTGACAATATGGTAAGCTAGGTGACACCTGCTCGTAGAAGAAATAGATAATGAAATAAATGAAAATAAATATTAGTTATTTCTATTCTACCAGAATTTTGAATTATTACCCGACAGCTTTGCTGCCGTCTCTACAAAACTTTGCTCATGTACAAATGACGTCTTCTATAACAATATCTCTGCAACGCCATTAACACAATCTACAGTGCTCTCAAAACTTATTATTATAATTTAAAAAATTGAATGAACGCATCGTTCACCCCCCATACAAAGTAAACAAACATCCTGATAGAATAGATAGCTGAGTAATTGCGTCTACATTAGCTTGTATTGTATCAAAAACGGTTTAATTAGCTGCTATGCGACCTGCGAGTTTTAATCTTAATAATGCGCCCACGCCTTAACTGGGCGTGATTTGTGTTGAAATAAAAATAACTAAAACGGTTGTTGTTCAAATTGATGAGTTTTATTGTGAGTCTTCCTACAAACATAAACATTTTTTTTGTGCTGTCTAGCAACGCAAACTTTTATTTCAAAACTTTAACATGAACAGATATTTGCTTTTACGAAGTTGTGGGCCAAACCCAATTATTAATTATTTAATCAAAGCTATACGATGGCAATTATTTATCTAAAAGGCGTCTTCTTCACTTTAATTAATGGTTTCCTAAAAAAGAAGTTCTGAAGGTGTATTTACTTATTTTCAATAGAGTTAAAAATTATACAATAGCCTGACAAACAGTTCAGTCTATTTTTCCAAAGATGAAAAGCTTTTGATGAAATTGGAAAAAGGGCGATACTTGTTATGGAAAAATGTGATGTCTTTCATTTAAAACAAAAATTTACGTTAGAAAAACCTTGCAACATTTTCTCAAAATAATGAATTTTCTCAAAACAATAAATTTAAGTGAGAGTGTGATCTATTTGTGCATTTCTCAGATATTTTAAGTGTATTCCCCCTCAAATCAGTGCAATTTTTCTTGTAAATATGCTAATTCTTCATTTTAAAATTCCTATAAACTTCTGTTCTATTAAAATGACGCTTAATGGAGGAATGAGCTTTAAAAAGCTCGGTGATACTGAAGTTCATATATTAAGTAAGGTATAATTAAACATAAAAACAATCTCTTTATTAAAAAAAGAGTGAACTGTTTCAGGCATTTTCAATAAAGTTGATGTATCAAATGCAGTAATTAATGGCTACAATACATAATCAACAAACTTGTACAAGAATCGTCTTGCAATATTCGTTGTGGTCCGAAGCAAAACAGCAGTTTTGTCAAAACTGTATGAATAATAAAAAAAGCAAATAGCTTTGAAGTTTTCATAGAGTTGCCAGTGTGAATAAATGGAATATTTTATCAATATTTGTGCTGGACCGCACGAAATCGAATTGCCTATTGAATCGACGTCAGAGCTAGGTTTGCGGTGCTCAGTAACTAAATTATTTGTATCTGTGAACTTTGCGGGTGCATGTCACTCAAGTTGCATGTTGTAAAATATTCTGCACATAAATTGTTTTTTCGATTGGCTTAGTTAAGATTTAGAATGGAAGTTTATTGATGTATTTCGTTTCATATTTTTTGTACACGAATATTGGGTGATTTGATTTAAACTTGACGAAACGTATTCATGATACTACTGCTATTGATGGAAAAAATATATAATAAGCATGTGGATAGTGAATGTTTGTTGCTTATTAATAAGTGTTTGTGTAATAGCTGCCATGTTATTGCAGGAAAACAAAAAGAAAATAAAGCCAAATATTATTAATACTATTACCTGTGTTTACGTACACGAGGACACATATAATCAGTTCATTATTAGCTTTCCTTTTGTAATGATATAAAAAAAGGAGACTCATTACACTTATTAAGCTTTTCATAGGATTTCATCACAGTTTGAGACAGAACCAATAAGGTCAATGAAAAAAAATTTGTGTCATAAAATGCATGACGCTTTTCAAACTGCGCTAACAATACGACTCTTTATATAAATAAATAAATAAATATTTCTAACTAACACACCACATTATCTAGCCCAAATTAACACGCATAAACATCCATGACTAGAAAGCAAATATGATAAAATATCTGCCCCTACACGGATTCGAACCCGGGACCTCTGGCATGAAAGGCAAGGCTACTTACCTCCATACCAAACAGGCCTTCAAATTATAGTTTTAATGTACTTTAGGAATTTGATAACATGTCTTAGACATTTTATTTAAGCAAATTTTCATATATAAAATCATTATACAACATGTATTAGCACCCAAATTAAAAGTTACCATACATGAATGCATGAAAATCAATAAACACACACTTTGTGTCATTAAAATTACTAATACCAGTTACTAGTTTGCAATCTGCTCATAACCATAACTTGGTATAATAAGTAGCATTACCGAAACAAAGTTCTACATACGGACCACCCGACGACTGCATAACAGCGTAGACGCCGAATTTGCAACAATAGTGTCCTGGCACTTCACTCGGTTATTTTTATTTGTCGTATATTGCACGTCAACATGGAGCCGAATAGCGACTTTAATAATATTTCAGAAAGCAAGAAAACAAATAAATAACGTACAAGTCAGTAAATTCAGTCAATTTAAAGTTAAAATTTTGATTAGAATATACTGAGTTCAATAACAAGGTGAGTAGCAGGGAAAAAAGTTTGTACTGTGTGTGTGTGTGTGTGTGTTTGTTGGTGGCGTGTAAAATGAGAGAGAGATAGTGAGAAAATGTGTGTTTTCTTTAATTATCTCTTGGTGATAGAAGGAATTCTGTGTGTTCATAACTAAGGGATAAAAACCAAGATAAAACCTTACGTTTCCATTCAAATTTCTTTGAACTATGTAGATTTAAAATTTGACCAACAAGATTGTATATGTAAGGTCCAAGAAAAGGATTAAGTTATTGCTAAATTTGGTAATATAATTTTCGTTGATGCATACAATGTCTGCTCTGCGTTTACTGGTCTTAGCAGCATCGAAGGCTGTAATTTTATACCGATAAACTTACCGTAAGTACTTCGAAGGATTTGTACAATAGGGTGGAATGGAATCGATAAGGTGTAAAAGTGCATACTTTGAGTAAAATTTGCTGGGATATATCAAGATGAGCCCAAAATTAGATATTTTTAATTTTTTTTTTCTCGAAACAATGGAAACCGTGGAACTATCTACTATGGTAGCGTCGGGTGAAGGGTCGCTCACTTCCCTCTAATATGGTTGAAGAAGGCGATGGTTGGATCCCGCGTTAACTCGTGAACGGGTGCCGTTCGAGGGTGTTCCTCGTTTGGATACTTGGGGAAAGGGAGACTTCCCGAGTTAACAGATGCAGATAAGAATAATTTTGTATAGACATTAAGACACACTGTAAAATAATTTGAAAAAAACATAGCCGTGAAGTTTCATGCTAGTTCTTCTTCACGAAGGTTTTTCCGAACTGCTAGTAGAAGCATATTTTATTTGACGTCAATAAAAACAAGCAATTGTCAATGTTGAGAAATAAATAATTTAATTTGAATTATGAAAAGAACGATGAATGATATTCATCTTTAGGATAAACAGATATATTAGTTTAAGATTTAAAAAAATTTCTAATCGTTAAAAAAGTTAGGACAAAAGAATATTTGTTAATTACTAAGGTTGGTCCCTATAAGCATTATTTCAGTGTTTACGTGGAAGAAAAATACAGTGGTTCTTGTTTTTGTCACTGTAGCAAGTAAAAGCGTTTTCTGAATTCTGTTTGAAATTATATCAACGGACATTGTATTCAAATTTCAAATAAAAGAAACCCATAACTTAGTAACTAAGTAGTTTTTGGTAAAATTTAATTATTATTTTTAATATTTTCATAACCGGCAAACGAGCATGCAAATCCGAAAATCAATGCAAGCGTGAATCAGTGGCATCTGCGTCCACGGACATTATTAATCGTAGATGATTATTGCTTCTGATTATTATATCAGCTAATGGCTTCAGCTGGATCCAACTGGAATGAAAATCCAGTTCAAACTGCCTTTGTTCGAGTAATTGCACTGGCGTAAACGTGGTTATTGTAGCAGGAGGGTCTATATACCGCCACAGACGAGATCTTAACAAAATAAACTCCTACTCTATAATGTTTCTTGTGAACCCTAACGAAATAATTATTGAAAATAATAAATCCCCAGACAAACACACCAACTGTACGGCCCCAAAGTAAGCAGAGCTTGTGTTATGGATGACCATACAGCGGACTGAGGGTAACTCACAATAAACATACATATATAAATATCAAAAACCATGACCCAAGAACAAACATCTATCTATATTATGTTCATCACACTAATGAATGCCCCGACCAGGACACGAACCTGGGTCCTCCGGTGTGTGAGGCAGGGCTACTAACCACCAACTAACCAAAATGAACAAATAAATCACACAGGGTGTCTATAACTAAAATCTCAAAGGAAATAGCGAAGTAGCGCCTCCATAGCAAGTCTTGGAACATAAATCGCGGCTACTGGCCTCTGTGGTGCTTAGTTAACTACACCCATTTGTTTGCGCGCTCCTGATTACTGCGCTACAAATATACGAAGGGTCTTTAGTGAGATACAAATATATAGATATTGGCTTAGATAGGTAATTTATTGTATAAAGTGTTTGTTTAGGATATAGTTGGATATTGGTCAAACTAATATATGTTATTCTTAATTATTTTTAAAGATATAGCATATAAGATCTTCCGTTTTTATTAAAAGATTGTTAAAAGTTGTAATAACTACAAACAAAATGTTTGGCTATTGTCTTAACAACAACTTGTTTTGGGGTATGGAAGCTTAAATAGCTTTCCATGAAAAATTTCAATAAAGATAAATATACACCCATCAAAGAGGATTCAACTTTTAAAAAACTGCAGTAGTGGCAATGACGACTCAAAAAGAAATATCTTACTAATTTTAAACTATTTGCGATAGAACTACGATGCTTTTCAATAACAAGTTAACCCAGGTAACATATCAGTTAGCAAAATGAGGTGAAATAACATCAACTATACCAATTTGAACATAGCTTTACATCATACATCATTTCGAGCTAAATTAACGGCGCTTATGTACTGGGCTTCGTGTGCGTTTTCCAAATAAACTTTTCTACCTTTTTTAAACAAATTTCTTAGTTAAAACATAGATCCCAGTTTCAGTGACTCGTATCTGCACATTTTTCAGTCAGGTTTATAAATATTTCAATACGTTTTCAGTTGAATGAGGATCCCGGGGAGGGCAGTTGACTTTGCTCTTCATAGTGCACGTCTTGCGTTCTTTTTGTTCCACCCATCAGGCGATGCATCAACTCAAATTGACTGCATTCGTTATTTTGCTTTTGTTAAAAAATATAGTAGTACCTAAGAAAACATTTAATGAAAAAATTGTGAAAAGGAACCTTTATTCAACCAAAATTTTATAGAAAAATAGTTTTGAGTTTCTTTAAAGACACGTAGTTTTATTTTTTGTTTTAGTATGCATTCTTACTTGTTTAGCACTGTAACTTTATCCGAATTGTACATAAAAACACGGATAAAAATAACTCCACGTTTTTATTTATGTATACAGTTGTTATGGATAAAAACATAACATAAAAAATATTGTTTAAATATTGGTTGGTCATTATAAAGTGTTATCCTTAAAGCAATGTTATTTACCGCTCGGCAGCGCATATCAATGAAAAAGGTCTTCAATTGAATGGGCCCTTCACGAGCGCTGGCCCGGGACAGACACATGAAAGATTTATACGGATAAGACTATAACGATTTTAAAATCAGAAAACCTGTTTTGTTTTTGTTTTCTTTTACATTTTTCTAATATTACTTTTATGAACGCTATCAATAATTTAGAGACTTTACTCTCGCTACTGGCTTTTCTCGAAATTTTAGGTTAATATTAAAGTAGTAATAATAAGCAAATAAAGATAAGAAGTTTGAGGAATAAATAACACTTTGGCCATTTAAAATCTGATTATTGTTTATAATTCTTGGAAAGCCTACTAAACAGGATCACAAACTCCAATTTACTATCATAATAAACATAATATTATTATCAAAATTGATCAAAGTAAACCGTATCCATCCAAAACCAACATTTGAATATTCATCAAGTTTAGATAGTAGGGCCGATCTACCCACATCAGAAAAACATCAAAAATGCATCAGGCGGAAACTTCTCGAACAATGTTAGGACAATATAGCCTTCAGACGGAACATGACTTGATAAACTTTATCTTTATTGTGATCTGAATAAATTTGGATCAGCAGATGTTATTGCGTTGGTAATTTTGGCATGGAAGTCGCTTTTCCTTTGTTGAAGTAGCTGAATAAGAGATATGTGTTTGACTGTGATTTGACTAGGCATTTAGTTTCTAATGGGCAAAACTAATTCTAATTAAACATTGATACATTTAATGTTGGGGAATTCTCCTAAAAGTTTCCGTTTTTTATGAAAAAGGGTTTTATGTTTTGTAAAATATTATTAAATGCGGTAAAATCCGGTTAAAAAGTGTTTTAGTTGATGTATTACTGGATTTTATGTTTATTTCGTTACATAAGGTAACACGACTTTACATTATATTTATTATTTATTAATTATCAGACACGTCATGAAAAAATGCAATAATCGTTAAACCTGGAAATCAGGGTTAATAATATTTTTATTTATTACAATGAGTCGTGAACTTAAGGAAATACCTAAATAGATAGATTTATAATAGATATAGAGATATTAGTAGATTTCTGTAGTGCTTTTAAATCAGTGGATTTTGATATCCTTCTCGGTATGTTGCAATCACTTAACGTTTCTCCTTCTGCGGTGGCTTGGTTCAATTCCTATCTTCGAGGCAGGTCTCAGCGTGTCCACCTAGATGAATTTTACTCAGACTGGTGTAATCTCGTTGTGGGCGTGCCTCAGGGTGGCGTTCCCTCTCCATTATTTTTCTCTATTTTTATGAACTTTTTAACTAGTGTCCTTTCATGTAACTTTCATCTTTACGCTGACGACTTGCAAATTTTCCGTCATTTTCCTGCTTGCGATGTTGGCTCTCAGCCGCGTAAGTGACTTGGCTAAGTCTTTTGGATTACATGTAAATACTAGTAAGTCGCAAGCCATGATTCTGGGTAGTCAATACATGCGCGGTTGCATTACTTTATCTGATCTTCCTCCTATTGTGTTTGATGGCACTCAGATTGATTTCACTGACACAACCAAAAACTAAGGTGTAATATTTGATTCTTATCTCTCTTGGCCACCTAATGTTAGTGAAATCAGTCGTAGAGTTCATCATTCAATACATACCTTAAAAAGCCTTCAAACTTTCCTTCCCTTTTCGACTAAAATCTCCCTTGCTCTTATTCACTCAGTGTCATTCAACCCATCACTGATTAAGCAGAAGTCTGCTACTTAGATGTTTCTGAGGAGCTTCGGAGCGAGGTTCCGTAACCAACTTCTATGGCTTCCTATCCGACTTCGCAGAAACATGCGAATCTTCTGTCTCCTTTTTAATGTTCTTTATAATCCAAACTCTTCGCAATATCTTCGCAAACGATTTTTTTTACCCATTCGAAAGAGGCGCCATGCAGAGCACATAAGCGTACTCTCCTTCACATACATCCAAATAAAACAAACTTTTTCTCCTATTTATTTACTATTCATGCAGTC
This sequence comes from Marasmarcha lunaedactyla, assembly GCA_923062675.1. NCBI lineage: Eukaryota > Metazoa > Arthropoda > Insecta > Lepidoptera > Pterophoridae > Marasmarcha > Marasmarcha lunaedactyla. Next base: position 9,086,157 of record OV281343.1, on the reverse strand, counting down.
AGATTGTAGAATTCACTCCCTTATAAAACCTGCGAGTCAGAAACACTACTTATCTTTAAAAAAAAGAGTTAAAGACCACTACTTTTCCCGTATTAAGTAAGTTGTTTATTGTTTTGGCATTTATAAGTTTTCCTTTTAAACAACTTTAGATTGTATATATTTTACTGTATATTATTTTATCTATGTATGTATATGAGTATATGTAAGTTTATTTACGGTGTTAAGTATATGATTTATGTATGTTTAAAGTAGGTACACACTACTTTGTTATAAACTAATCTCTCCTCTCACAGGTCGGCTGGAAGAGATTTCTTTCAGAAATAAGCCGTACCTTTGTACATATTTAGTCTTTAAGGTATTTTATATTGTTTTCATATGTGTGCACAAAAACTGTTAAATAAATAAATTAAATACATTGTCAAAAATCTTTCCAAAAAACAAGTTCAACTGGAACCTTGCGCAACGTTAACCTTTAAACTGTGACAAGGAACGTTTAGACGGTGCTAATGAGTGAACCCAACTTGTTTGCAAACATATTGCACAAAACAACGCGCCCTCACTGAAATATTGTTGGCACTCTTCCAACTTTTTAATTACAATTTACAAAGGCCATACTTAAAACTGCGAGATATGAATTTCAATATATTTACGAGTGAAATTAATTTATCGCGACATTTACGCTGATCCTAATGGAAAATTTAAACATATTCATGTAACTGAATCGGCTGGTAAAATATTGTTTTATTTTCATTATACATACTACTAAATAATTTTGTAGTTTGGCTATATCTGTACTATAATTCTAAAGAGGAAAGATTTGTTTGAATATTACATAATTATTTATACATAACTCTGGAAATACTGGACAATTTAAAAAGGCTATATTTTATCCCAAATACCTCAGGAATCGAGAGTTACGTAGGTGAAACCGCGTAAAAATCGTTACTTAATGATAAAGTTAAAAGTATGGAATACTTTAAACCGACTACGTTTTTTCATTTGCCTAACTTAATTGATTATATTTCTGATTAATGGAAACCTTATACGTATTCTTATTGAACATATGTTTAATCATAACATATTTTCTTAATAAAACCCCAGTCAACGTTGTTTTATGCCAAGTCTGGTATTGGTTCTGGAATAAATTGGTGTAAAGCGTATTCAGGGTAAACAATATCAGTTTAGCCACCACAAGTACACAGAGCTACAATTTATTGTAAGGATTTCAGATTTTTGTCATTGTACTCTGTTAGAGTAAATAATACAATGGAAGTCCTTATCATAAATAGTAAACGAATTAATTTTGTGCCTTGAATTAAGTAAATTTTTTTTGTGTTGCTTATCCTTTGCTTTATTTGTTTCTGCGTTTACTTTTTAGCCTTAAAATTTTGACAAATTTCGTTACAAACTCACTAATCAGAAAACCTAAAAATTAGCTTAGCTTGTGATGTTTGACCTTACAATTCATAACTTTCCGATTCAAGGTCCATATTTTTTTGGAAAAGACTATAATTTTTTTGGAAAGGCCTAATATCAAACTGTGAAAAAAGTTACACAAACATTGATAATATTAATAAATAAATTTCTGGGATACAAGTATCTTTGAAATGTTCTTCAAGAACATTCCTGGAATTTTCTACGATATTTGTCACCTTAAATCATAAAGTGAAATTTTGACAAAACGAAATGACTTGCACTTTTTTCCGCTGTGTGTATATTTCGTAGCAAACGTCTCGATAAAGCCACGTGTGCATGCTTCAATGATTATTGCTTCCCGCGCTGGATCTGCATGTATGAACGAATCGCTTCCTTCCTATATTGTGATTCTTGCTGCATTTTTGCTTTTCTTATTGAAGATGTATAAGGTTTGGAGTAGGAAGTAGGAATATATTCATATTCAAAAAGTACTGAAATTTGAGGAAAGGAGTAGAAGAAGCGCGGAATGGTTTAATTAAAAGTTATGTTTTATTTTCAATAGGAAAATTCGTCATAGGGAACATCTGTAGTCATTTAAGTATGTTATTATACATAGTAAGAGTAATCTGAGTCGCAAAATACCCTATCATTAGTTTGGTTTTCATGACATTTATATTTATATTTTTTTTTAAAGAAAGTAATTATGTAATAATATATAGGAGAAAATATCCATGGGCACGTTTGCTACATTATCGTCAGGTAGATCATGTGTCCGTTTGCCAGATAAAATATTGCAACAAAATAAATTCAAGCAATTCAGTTTGGTTGAAGGTTTTTAAACGACTGTAGGAATTTTGAGGAGAAACGTGTATCATCTCAAAATACATTCGAGATTTATAAATATACTAAGAAAGTAGTTTTTATTATATTCATAGCCTTTTTTAATTCATTTAACACTTACTTAGACATGCGCGTTTAGCATAATGCAATAAATACCGCTAAGTTTAAACAGACCGTAACATAACCTTAATTTACAAATACACCGAACAGGACAAAACTAGAACATGGAAACAAACACCAAACCATGTTACTTCTAACTGTAAAAAAGTCATTTAACAATAACTGGTTCATGATATTTCTGCAATGGTTTGGCGTTGCCTTATGGATTCTTAATAGACCGGGCAGTCAGTATGGCTGTATGAAGTTATTAAAGTTACATTTCCAATAATTTCAAGCAATTTCAAGTGAATTATTATGCTCTTACTGGCTAACCGAGGAAGCAGATTCAAGTGATAAGGGTTATTGTTTATAGAGCACCTTTATGTGTTTGCGGGTAAAGCGAATGAAATTATACGCGCGTTATGTGGCGACACGAATTCATGCAATTTTTTGTTTCGTATAAGGTTTGAGCTACTATCGTTTTGCTATCTTTATAATTTAGTAAATTTAATATTGCTAGATTAAGTACTGTTTTTAAAAAACCGTCCACCTATTTGTATCTCTATAACACTCTCATACGAACTATACTGGAATATGCTACAGTCATATGGGACCCATACTATAAAAAATACAAAATCAGTATAGAGCGTATTCAAAAAAAAAATATCTTAAAATGACGAGCTATAGATGCTTTAAAAATTACGGTAATTATAATGAGTTGCTTAAAAAGTTTCATTTACTGTCCCTTGAACAACGTAGAATTCAACTTGAGCAAGTCACATTGTACAAGATTTTTTATTTTTTTTTTATTTATTTATTTAGGAAACAAACAGTTACTATTATAAAACACAGTACTATTATTAATATTATTTTAACATTAACCAGCAAAGTTTCCATAGCTAAATTATTACATTTACAGTCGGTGGAAAGAAAAAGAACAAAAAACAAGAACACATTTCAATTCAACAAAAAACAAGAACACAATTCAAACCTTTAAACTCAAAATTACATTACTACAATATATATCACAATCAATGGTGTAATTTAATTTTGATACAATTCTGACATACAAATCTGATACATATCTGAATTCTTTGACTTTATCCAACTATTTATATTGACACAAATGAGAGACCAGTATTTTACCTATACTATTTCTAAATTTACTGGAAGAGAGGTGAAAAATATCAATATCATTTAACAATTTATTATGTAAATTACATGATCTATTAATGAAGCAATTAGTAGCATAATTTATTCTTGAAGGATTCAATGCAAAAGTACGTTTATTTCTCGCATTTAGACGGGGGCAGAGAAATCTTATTCTGCTCAACAAATATGGAGAGTCAATAACACTACGTAAAATTTTATAAAGAAACATTTGATCTTGCACTCCTCACCTAACGGTAAGGCACGGAAGGCTAACTAGCTCATCCGAAGAACGTGATACATAACGGCGATAATCAAGGTGTTTTTGAAATTTCCTTTGGATTTTGTTAATCTCATCAATATATTTGCCATAAAAAGGGTTCCAGACAGCCGAAGCATACTCGAGGAGAGATCTGACCAAAGAGTTAAACAATATTATGAGAGTATGGATATCTTTAAAATCCCTACAGACTCTTAATACACTTCCCAACATGCGGTACGATTTATTAACAACACGCTCAACGTGAGAATCGAACAACAGTTTTGAATCTAAGTAGACTCCTAGATCCCTTACAGTAGTCACTCTAGACATTGCTTGGCTATGAACATAATAATTGAAAACTATTGGTTTTGCTCTCCTGGTAAACGATATAATATTACATTTTTTAACATTTAAAAATAATAGATTTTCATTGCAATAATGACACAGCCTATTAAGATCATCCTGTAACTTTATGCAGTCATCAATCGAGTTAATTTTTCTAAAAAATTTATTATCATCTGCATAGAGTAAAAACTTTGTTTCTCTAAATACATTGCTGATGTCGTTAACATAAATATTAAAAAGTAACGGGCCAAGATGGGATCCCTGAGGGACTCCCGAAGGAACAGGAATAAACGTGGAACAGTGTCCCTTAACTGTAACTGCTTGACTTCTGTCACGCAGATATGATGTCAGCCAACGTAAAAGATCTCCATGAATTCCAATGTTCTCGAGTTTGTGGATTAAGATGTAATGGGAAATTTTGTCAAAGGCTTTTGTGTAATCTGTGTAGACTACATCTACTTGTTCACCACCATCCATAGCATTTAATACATAGTCCGAAAATTCACATAAATTACTCACAGTTGACTTTTCAGTAACAAATCCATGTTGTTGTTCTATAATTATCGGCCTCAGCATCGGATATATAATATTATAAATAAGGAGTTCAAATAATTTAGGGATTACACTCAATTTAGAAATTGGACGATAATTTGAAATATCGTGCTTGTTTCCATTTTTGTAAATCGGAACAACAAAGGATTTTTTCCACAATACAGGCATGAATCCCAACTTTAATGACAAATTAAAAAGTATATGCAAAGGCAAAGTGAGACTACGATAACATGATTTTAAAAATACAGGAGGTATACCATCAGGCCCTGCAGTCTTGCGAATATCAAGTAGTTTTAGGTGTTTTTTTTATAGTAGCAATTGATATATTTATTGTAGAGATATCCAAAGAGCGGCATGTGGATATGTTATTATTGTCATTGCTTGAAGTCGGAGTGGTACCGGTCCGAAAGGACAAACTGAAGTGGTCACTAAATAAAGATGCTATTTTTTTACCGTCAGAGGTGCGTACATCACCCAGGAACATGGTATCAGGAACATCAACAGAGCTTTTCTTTGACTTAACAAACTTCCAAAATTGTTTAACGTCCACTCTGATTAAAGATTCAATTTTATCTGGATAATGTGAGTAAGTTTGTTGGCTTACACTTTTTTGGCGCTTTCGAAGTAATGAAAATATTTTATAGTCGCTGTAATTGCCAAAACGTTTCCAACGTTTGTGGTACTTCAGCTTTTCGTTTATAATTTTTATCAGAGAGGCAGTGTACCATATTGGATACTTGGGAGACCCCATTATTAACTTAGTGATAGATAATTTCATAAAATCTGTCAACGATTGCATCAAGTTTAGTACCTTTAAGCTCCATTTGCCAATCAATTCTTTGCAAAGATGCATTAATTTCACAGTAATTCGCAGAGTGAAATAGACGCACAGTACGAGGTGGTGGACGCAACGCAGCAGCCAACTGTCCTTCAGTAATCGCCACACTTAGCGCAGGGTGGTGCGGATCTTCTGCCACCAACGGATTACTCAGTCAATTTACGACCCACTCGCATGAGCTGATAACCAGATCTAGTTGCCTGTCATTAGTATTATTGATCAAGTTATATTGATGTAAACTATTAAAACTCAAAAAATAAGACAGCGACTCTACCAACGTGCTCCGTGTGGGATTCAACAACGTCGCTGAGGATTTATCGAACACCCACTTACCATGGGTTATATTGAAATCGCCTAAAATTAAATATTCATCATCTGGGTTACGTGTTATGTTATCTGAAACACTCTCATAAAAGGAAATAAGGTCATCGTTTTGCGACACGCCGTGAGGAAAATAACAACAATACACACGAAGACGTTTTGTGGACCTTTTAAAAATTAATTTAATACTAAGAGATAGTATATCAAAAGACGAAGAGTTACCGGATGGGAGCACACAGATATTGTCCACGAGAATACCTTTTCTTACAGCTATGAGGACGCCCCTACCACGAGTGTCTTGCCACTGTTCGTAGTTGCGATCACATCTGTACACGTTGTACCTTTGGTCAAAGAGCTCACCATCAAAGATACCCGGCAGTAACCAAGTCTCAGTTATGCAAATCAAACCGGCACACAATAAAATACTATGTAGAAACTCGGTAGTTTTAGTCCTTAAACCGCGAACATTTTGATAAATTATAAGTAAATTATTATCCATTATGCCCTACGAGATATTTATGTAACAATAATTCATAATTAAATAGACAATTATACATATGCAGTTAAAGTAATAAAAAATCTTTGTTTCGTCCGCAAATAAATATAAAATTGAATAATAGTCTTTTCTTAAGTTTTCACGATACATACTTTAAATAAAACACTTTTTACCGGATATTATCGCGTATATTTTAGTTAATTTTAAAATTATTTCGACGTTTCGGCATCTTTGCAGTTGCCGTGGTCACGATAGGCAAAGATGCCGAAACGTCGAAATAATTTTAAAATTAACTAAAATATACGCGATAATATCCGGTAAAAAGTGTTTTATTTGAATAATAGTCCTTTATAAGATTAAGAAATTTATATGTTAGGCATATTTTATGAATAATATTTTCACAATTTATCGCAGAAAAAGGTATCTTATTAAGTTCAAATTGTGATACTCTACTGGAAATAACAATATTGACAGAATAATCAAAATAAAAAGAAACAGACGTGTATATAATAGTAAATAAATTGAATCCCTCAAGAAGTCGCTCATGCAAATAAATAGCGTCGAGCAACGACCAATCGCAAAAGATAAATTTCCTCTCCACCAGTCCAAATACGGTAAGCAAACATATGCGCAAAAAAATACATATTAATAAGTTAAGCAGTATGTTAAATAATGTAATACATGATATAGTTACAAGGAAAATTGCACCTACTTTAACTTTTTTAAATCGTCGTCCTGACTTATAAGCACTACGGGACTTGTATCCGTTTTACGTATAAAAATGGAACAGTTTTTCACCCACACATATTTATAAATTTTCTCCGATGCAAAAATTTTCACCCTTTTTAATAATTGCTTATTATTTACAGTCAAATGTTCATTAAAGTATATACGTGTAGAGTTACCAGTGAAACCGATATCGCTTGCCAATAATGCGTTCTTCATATCCTTCAACCTCGCTAACACGTCGTCTTTCTTAAATCGTGACATAAAACGAACAATAACCGGTCGAGGCTTTTTTGAATCCTTAGTTTTTGAAGCTACGCGGGTGATAAAGTCGGTGTCCCGTGTTGGATCCATGTTTGATTTACTCATGGAAGCTAGTTTAGCTACAGTTTCCATTAAATTTTCGCCTTTCGTTTCCGGAATACCTACTATTTCAATATTGTAGCGCCTTGCCCACTGCTCTTTCGTGTTCATATCAAATGAAATGTTTTCCAAACGTGTTTTCATTTCAGTGACGTTTTCCCGAAGGGCTTCTTGAGATTTGCATTTAGACTCTAACGAGTCCAGCCTTTTGAGAACTGTATCGTACTGCTTGCTCATATGCTTGACAGACGTTTGCAGAGTAGAAAAATCATTTTTTATTTCTGTAAGTGTTAAATTTATGCTAGACAAGGCGGATTGTATTTCGGATTTAAAGATACGGCGGACCTCTTCCAGAGCTACGAGTTGCGGTTGTGCAGCCATTGTTTTAGTTGTCGTTGGCTTAGGACGAACGGAAACATTCCTTTTTTTTTTTTTTTGTTCCCCTCCGCGGGAAGGGCAGGAGGATAATAATGCTCTGACGCATACTCTGGCGCGATTCCAAAGTTATGTGGGACTCGTCCCGACGCCTACCAGAACCATACCCACTAAAAACCCCCTGTCGGCTCGTGCATTTTTGCCACTCAGCCTTCATCTGAGCGACGGCCAATTGGAGAAAGAGGCCGCGCTAGCGGGGCCCTTAAGGGGTCACCCGCTGGGTTTTACATAGCACTGGAGGTGCTCAAAAACAAATGAAAAGTAAATAATAAACATTAAAATTGACAATAAAATTAAATTTGCATTAATTCAGATTTACGTTAGAATTAGAATTTACGTTAGAATTAGAATTTGCGGCCTGAAGGGCCTCGAGATCTACAGTTAATTGCGTACGTTCGCTTGTGTGCGCGTTTCTCGGTCTAGCGACTTTGTATACCGAATCTAAGACAGGAGCAGTATAAGAGACTGAATTTCGAACTAGTGGATTGGGATGGGATTCGGCGCGTTTGAAGAACGATTCTGAGAGTGTTTTTAGGTACTGTTGAACTGTAGGTAGTTCAAGATCTCTGTGCAGGTCCGCATTGCGCACGTACCAAGGTGCGTTTGTGGCCCTGCGACAGAAGAGGTTTTGAACCACCTGCAGCTTGTGCAGGACGGAGGGTTTGGCGTGGGCAAAGACTGGCGAAGCATATGACATGACTGGTCTAACGCAGACCTTGTAAAGCTTACGTTTATTTCTGAAGGACATTTTACTTTTTCTACCTAACATACTGTAAAGCCGGCCTAGGTAAAAACGTGCAAGTTTCGTTACTCTATCGACGTGAGGGTTGAAAGAAAGCGTCTGGTCTAAGATGACGCCTAAATATTTAGTACTGCGCTTCCAGGGGATGGGAGTGCCTTGCATTCTCAATTGGAGATTGTCGGGGATACGACTGCGTCTGTAGTCGAAGTAAACCGCAGCGCTCTTCTCTGGGTTCACATCGCTACGCCATTTTTTGAACCAAGCACCGAGGGTGTTTACAGCCTTTTGAAGTCTGGTGACGAGACCCGAGGCTCTGCGGCCTTTGGTGTAAAGGGCGGTGTCGTCGGCAAAGAGAGCGAGTTCGACGACTTTCGATGGAATGGGAATGTCGTTAGTGTATACGGAATACAAAAGAGGGGCGAGGACTGAGCCTTGAGGGACTCCAGCCTTTATGGGACGAGGCGCGGAGAGCGTGCCTTCATGTTTGAAACGAAACGTGCGGTCTTTGAGAAATGACGCGATTATCCTAACTAGGCGAGCCGGTAAGCCTATTTTATAGAGTTTATAAACGAGATCGCTGTGCCAGACTTTGTCGAAAGCCTTGGCTACGTCAAAGAAAACTGCGATCGTTTTCTTTCGTTTCGGATAGAAGCCGTCGAGTATGTACTCGACGATTCGATGGACTTGCTGAGGGCAGGAGTGTTTAGCGCGAAAGCCGAACTGGTGGGGAATTATGAGAGGATCGCCGTCCGTTGGAAACAGATGGTTCCGCATTCGAGAGAGTATGACTCTCTCGAGAAGTTTAGACATTGCCTTGAGGAGGCTGATGGGTCTGTGATTAGCCGCGATATTAAGAGGTTTACCCGGCTTGGGTATTCCTATGACTGTCGCTTCTTTCCAAGCTTTTGGAAAGTAGCTAAGGTCGAAGCAGGCATTGAAAATGATAGCTAACAAGGTAAGCACCTGTTGAGGCAGGTGCTTAAGTGCGTGGTTGGAAATACCATCCGCACCCGGAGCCTTTCTGGACTTTTGATTTTTGATGAGAAGCGAGATTTCATCATTAGTGACTGTGACGGGGTCGGCGGTGATGGGGAGAGAGTTTCTACGGAGAACTTCGTCCTCCACCGCTTTGATGTGAGTGAGATTCGCGGGTTGCGTGCTGGGCGAGCATTGAGACGCAACGCTGTCAGCGAAGTATTCGGCTTTCTCTTCGTCTTCGAAGGCGATAGAGCCATCGGGACGAGTGAGAGGAGGGACGTGAGAGGCGGCGTCTACGCGTAAGGCTCGGGCCATTCGATAATACGCTTGGTGGGACGGGGAGATATTCGCCATGAGATCGTTCATCTGGGCGTCTCGGAGTTCCGCGAGGCGAGATCTAACTTTGCGTTGTAGCTGATTCGCAGCTGTTCTATAGGCGGGCGTGGGATATTTCTTGGCTCTCCGGAGAGCCGCGTTCTTAGCTTTAATAAGATTGCTAATGGCTAAGGGAAGCGTGGGTTTGCCTTTCTTAGCAACCTTTTCGTTTACACTGATGGCTGAGTTGATAGCATCAGTGAGAGAATTTACTAACGAATCTATTTTATCCGGGCTATCTAATTGATCGGGCGAGATCGCGAGCGGAGAGTTTGGGGCCTCTAAGGCAGAAACTATCGTATTTTTAAAACCTTTCCAGTCGGTAAAGGTCTTAGGAGAAGTGACGTTAACGTTAGGTGGTCCTAGCACGAGGGAGACGGGGCGGTGGTCAGAACCTAGGTCATCGAGCGGTTCGATAGACCTGAGGTCGAGGTTGATATGCTTGACGGTTGCAAAGTCGAGGATGTCCGGAGAGTGGTTCGGGTTGTCGGGATAGTGAGTGGGAGTGATAGGGGAGACGACGTCTAAGTCGAGTAAGTTGGTGATGTCGAGGAGAGCTATACCGCTTTGGTTGGTTGATAGGCACGTCCAGTCAGTATGTTTGGAGTTAAAGTCTCCGAACATAATGACTGAACGGCCGAGGGCGAGAATGGTCTCAAAGTCGCTGCGGATAGGTTTGGTGCCAGAGGGTATGTAGACTGAAGCTATGATGATGGTCGGATAACCAGTCATAGCCAATCTACATACGGTGGCTTCCATGTTGAGGAGAGGAGGGGTAGGGAGAGGACAGCAGTGGAATCCTCTTTTGTAGTAGATAGCGGTGCCGCCGAAACCGTCGCAGTTAGGCCTATCGTTACGTGTAAACGCGTATTTAGGAATAGCGAATCCCCTGGAGCGATTAGGAGTGAGCCATGTCTCCTGGAGAAGTAAAAGATCTGGGTCGTTGTTCTGAAGGAACAGTTTGAGCTCGGGAAGGTTGGTGCTTAGGCTACGAACGTTAAAAGATATTAGGGATAAGCCCTTGGGTTTGATACGACAGGACGCGGGATTCGCGGGTCTTGACATTATAATTTACTTTTTTAAGAATTTATACAAAAATAAAGAATTTACAACGAACTTAGGAGCGAGTGATGCTCGGCTAACGCGAATAAACGCTCTTGAGGAGAGCGGGCGGCTCGCAGTTTGCGTGCGAGTATGGAAATTTCATTAATGTCTACGTTTTGGATGACGTCGAATACGGTCTTCATGTCCTCAGCCAACGACGACTGAGGTGCAGAATACGGAGCGGGACGCGGCCCTGCGGGAGCTACGGGAGCTGGGATGGGTCGGGAGGGTGCAGGCGGTACGGCCGGACGCTGCCTCCAAGACAGAGCCGGAGTAGGCGTCGGCTGAACGGGCTTTGCTTCCGGGGGACCCCGGTTGCGCAGCGGCGGGAAGTTAGCAGGAGTGAGCGGCGGCGCCGGTTTAGGCGCGACCCTCTTGGTGGTGGAGCGCGGAGCGCGCGGGCAACCCCTGTAGTTAGCTGTGTGGCCAACTGGCCGCACAGCACACAGGCAGGGGGGGAAGTGGATTCGGGAGTGCGAGTGCACTCCTTAGTGAAGTGAGGATCCAGGCACTTTACGCACCTGGGGGGAGCTGAACAGTTAGCCGCTGCGTGGCCATATAGCTGGCAGCGGTGGCACTGCCCAGGGTGACCGCGGGGGTTGGGATGCTCGACGGAGATGTTCGAGAGTCCGCAGATTGTGCGAGCCTCTTTGAAAATCTCCTTCGAGTTGGGAGTATTTGACAGGATTACTAAAGCTAAGGGAAAACGCCTACCGCGGTTGGAGTGCATCTTGTGCACTGCTGTGACCGGGAAACCCTGAGACTTAAGGTCATCGAGAATGTCTTCGTTGCTGAGTTCGAACGGGACGCCCCGTAGTACAGCGCGGATCTTACGTTCCTCCGGAAGGGCGTAGGTGTGATACGCGATATGATTTAACCCGAGCAACCCAACTCCGTCAGGTCTACGGCCGGTTTTTGTTGTCAATTTATTGACGACACACTCCGTAGTAGACTCGCGTTTGATCAGGTGGATACTTAACGGTGACCACTAAGCCTGATAGCGTTGCCCCGGTGCGCTTCCAAGGCCCTTCAGGCCAAGGAGAAACCGGCAGACCCGATCCCATTGCACTTGGGCCTTTCCCAGGGTGACGGTACAGTGCTGTCCGAGCTAGGGGCACCAATTCGCGTCGTCCCCAGCCCCCCTACCGCGGGTAGGGAGGTTTAGGTACTAGGTTTGCTAGGGAACCTAGGCATTCTTATATATTTATATATTTTATATATCGTAGGACCAAGCCCTCCCAATGGACCAGCTTGGTAAACTTTGCTAGGTCGTTCGCCCAGGCGCTCGTTGCGTCCGGCGTCAGCATATCGGATGACATTCTAACGCAGGCCTTACAGGCAACTATCGCGTCCCCGGCCCCTCAGGCCTCAACCCCGGCCTCTCAGGCCTCCAACGTCCAGACCCCTCAGGTCTACAGCTCTCCCGCGTCTCCCGCCTCGTCCGAGATGGACTGCGAATCGGTCGCATCCTCTCACGCGTCGCGTCGTAAGCGTACCGCTCCCGGGAGCGACTCCGAACCCGCGTCTGATACTTCGTCAGATGCCGTCACCTTAACCGGCTCTCCTGAGCCCGCGTTCCAACTTGTCGCCAAGCGCTCCAAAAAGCGCTCGAAGAAAGCTTCGGTATCTTCAATACCCGAGCCCTCCCCGGTGTCTTCAACACCAGCCCCCGCGCCGTTAAAATCGCTCGTAGTAACCGCGTCTCCGTCGGTCACGTCGAAGCCAGCGACGCGCTGCGCTCCCGTCCCGCCGAAGCCTCAGCTCCCTCCGCCCGTATTCCTGCGTGAAAAAGCGCGCTGGACCGCGGTCTCAAACTTGTGCAAAGAGCACAAAATTAATTACTTAAAAGCCGCCAACGCTGGCGATACAATCAAAATTCAAGTAGCGACCGTCGACGACTTCCGCGCGTTTACCAGGTTTAAAGTGCGGGATTGACTACGTTACGACCGGCCGGAGCCGGCCGCAGAGCGAGTCTCTGACTACGTACAGGCGCCAAGCGTCAAGTACGCAGCCAGAAGTACAGCCCGAGTCTCGCGAACCACTATCGAATTTAATCGACCGCGGTAAGCTCAACCCTGTTGTTGCTGCACTCACCGAGGTGAGGTTTTTACTTCGAGGGGTGCACAGAGTGCGGGATTGACTACGTTATGACCGGCCTGGGGCCGGCCGCAGAGCGAGTCTCTGACTACGTAGCAAGCGCCAAGCGTCAGGTACGCAGCCAGAAAAACAGCCCGAGCTTCGCGAACCACTATCGAATTTAATCGACCGCGGTAAGCTCAGCTCTGTTGTTGCTGTGCAAGAGACCGACTTACTTGCAGCCGATCGAAACCGACCGCAGAGTAAGCCCTAAAGAGGCTAACGGCGTATGAGTATTGCTACGAGTTGACGTCGAGAGAAGACAATCGTGACTCAATTGCTGGAGCGACCGCGAACACGTCCGAGCGGGGCCTGAGAGTGGCGTTTGAGTATTGATACGAGAGAAGTCGTTAGTGGGTACTGTGAAAATGTAATGTGCAGAATAGTATTGCTAATTTCGCCGTGCGACGTCACGACTTGCTGGTCTCGTGGATACAGCGCCCAATCACCGCGCGACGATCCCAGGTTCAAATCCACGGCGACAGGGAAAATAAAAATATTTTATATTTAATCAATGTCTAGTCGTTCTTCATAACCCGGCACAGTGACGTTGCTGGATGTATCACAAGACAGCCCCCCTCATGAGCGACGTTGTAATACTAAATCTCGCTTCTCGCTCTGAACGCCCACTAGGCGGAGCAGCTCGTAAGAATCGCACAAGAAGAAACAGGAGCCACCGATTTTCAAAACACACCAATCACAATTTAAATAATAAAAATTAATAGGAACACACAGCACAGACGACCACCGACTACGAGGTTTGACGTTAGAAAAGATTATTAATAATAAGTTTGATTGTTCTGAGCTCATTAGCAGTGTTGATTTCCGTGTCTCAAACAAAAATCTAAGATTTAAACGTTTATTCTCAACAAATTTTAGCCGAACTAATGCTGGTAAACGATCACCTGTTACCAGAATGTGCAATAGATATAATGAGCTGTTTACAGATCTTAGATATATTTCACACAAACATAAATAAATATAGAAAAGAAATTGTTAACATCTTCAAAAAATATAGATGTATAATTAGAAATAAACAACGGTGAGCTTCTCATTTTCATTTTTCATTTTCACTGTATATTATTATGTATTTATATATTATATGTATGTATTTAAATGTGTATGTATGTACTTATATATTTATTTATTCGATTTTTTAAACAATTAAATACTTAAGTGACAACCGTGAATTGTAACTTTTATAATTTAATTGTGGATCATGTTGTTGGGATGTACAGAAACATATTTAAATTATTATATTTGTAAACTGCTTTGTACATAACTGCTTTGTACATAACTGGTTGTAATCTCCTGAGTTTTAATAAAATAAAATAAAATAAAAAATATTAAATTGTTGAGACTTGTATTATTGATCTGTTGACATATTATACTTCGATCTTTTCGCTGTAATTTGACATCCCATTTAATTGTACTTTAATAACTGAATTTAATTTAATTTTATTGTAATGAAATGTGTTTTTAAATACCTAAATTTATTTTTGAATATTTATGACTTTTTTAGGAGATTGATGACATCACCAACACAATTTATATAGGTATTTATGTAAAATCCTATTTATACATTAATTGACATATGTAACTTAAATTTTTAATTGTTGTTGTACTAACATAGACATACCTATTAGATTATATACTTACTACATTGGCGACCACAGCTGGCTAGCTCCCAAAACGCCACGAGGCTATTCAATATTGACACTTTCCACCAAAAACATTTATGAATTTCGAAATAAACATTTCATATTTTTTCCCCAAGCGTGAAATACGAAGCACAAATGTAGTACATACGTTAAAAAAAAAACAAAACAAAAACTTTATACTCATAAAACTTTTTCATAAAAAAAAAATCAAGTTACAAGAACAAAGTAGCATTAAATTTACGGTAGAGCGAACGCAGCGTAAAACTCGTAAAAGTGCCTCATATGTCAATACCTTTTGAAATACGGTAATGGAAATACGAAATAAAACAGAAAGCAAAATATGATTAGTGAGTGTCGCGCGTCCCGAGCCAGACTTTACTGCTCTACGAACCATTACAATACGAAATATTTTAAAATGTTTCCAGGAAAACCCAGATTTATATTACATCTGAAAATCTTCCAACGCTCGGCTAACAAAATGCCTAATTTTATTCAGGGGATTGTAAACTTTGCCTAATTAAATCATTATTTCCTTGTTCTTTTAAATGAAATTACTAATGAATATGCATTGTTCGGTTAATCTTTGGCTGCTGTTTGGCTTTATTTGTTGGTTGCTACTTATTCATGCAAAAGTCTATTTATTTATAAAAACAAGTTTTGTTTCAAAAATATTTCATAGAGAATTTAAAAAAATGTGAGTAAATTTTTGAACTCTCGAAACATTTACACTAGTAGTTTTGCGCAAAAATATGTCATTATTGAATTGTTGACTCAAGGAATATATGTAAAATAGATTTATATAAAAACAGTGTCCATCAAACTAATGTGTTAATGGGACTCGAACTCGGAACCTCCACTGTATAAGGCATGGAGCAAAACTGAAACAAAATGTATACCATAAAAGTTCTAATTCCAACGGAGAAAATACAAATTAAGCAGACGCTTTATGCTGGTCAAGCCAGTAATGAAATAAAACCCAGAACGAACGTAGATTGCAATCCAAAAAAGAAATAGCGAACATTGGATTCACATACTGAAATTGTAATCTTTATTATCATATCAGTGTACAAATAGGAAATGCTTGCGCTATCCACATGGAGCCAATTCTAAAAACGTTTTATATAAAACGAGGTCTGAATGCTATCTTGGTAATATAATAAAAATGAGGAAGTTTGTTACTGAATTATTATATTACACCTTGATAAACATTTCGTACCTTCGGTACAACAAAGTCACAAATAGCCAAAATTGCAAAATCGAGTTGCCAAATTGTCTCTAAACCATACCTATACTTGGGGCAATAAAAACATCCGCGAAAGTATCTCAAAATTCTATTAGATGGTGCAAGTGCCTTTGTCGTTCTTGGTGGTTTTTTCATGCGTTTTGGGCCGTCAAGGTTTCATGGGACAATAGTGCCCCCGCCCCCGCAAGAGTTTGACGTACGTTGGAGCTACAGCCACACAAAGGTATTTATGCCTATTTTTATTCTCACTTATTGCAAAATGTCCTTCAGAAACAAACGTACGCTTTACAAGGTCTGCGTTAGACCAGTCATGTCATATGCTTCGCCAGTCTTTGCCCACGCCAAACCCTCCGTCCTGCACAAGCTGCAGGTGGTTCAAAACCTCTTCTGCCGCAGGGCCACAAACGCACCTTGGTACGTGCGCAACGCGGACCTGCACAGAGATCTTGAACTACCTACAGTTCAACAGCACCTAAAAACACTCTCAGAATCGTTCTTCAAACGCGCCGAATCCCATCCCAATCCATTAGTTCAAAATTCAGTCTCATATACTGCTCCTGTCTTAGATTCGGTATACAAAGTCGCTAAACCGAGAAACGCGCACACAAGCGAACGTACGCAATTAACTTTAGATCTCGAGGCCCTTCAGGCCGCAAATTCTAATTCTAACGTAAATTCTAATTCTAACGTAAATCCGAATTAATGCAATTTTATTTTTAAATTTTTAATGTTTATTAATATTTACTTTTCATTTTTGAGCACCTTCAGTGCTATGTAAATCCCAGCGGGTGACCCCTTAAGGGCCCCGCTAGTGCGGCCTCTTTCTCTATTTGGCCGTCGCTCAGATGAAGGCTGAGTGGCAAAAATTCACGAGCCGACAGGGGGTTTTTAGTGGGTATGGTTCTGGTAGGCGTCGGGACGAGTCCCACATAACTTTGGAATCGCGCCAGAGTATGCGTCAGAGCATTTTTATCCTCCTGCCCTTCCCGCGGAGGGGAACAAAAAAAAAACTCACTTATTGGACATTCTCGCTCCGATCGCCGCCCGGTACGGACGTTCCAAGACCACTCCGATTGAGCGGTCCCTTCCCGATATTCCGTGGCGCTCAGTTTACTGACGTCACAGTGATACGGTTTTTCTGGGTTTTCTTACTCCCTCCGAGCGCTATCGTCGTGATTTTTTTTCTTTTCGACTAACCCCCTTAGTCTTCAAAGTGCTGTGTGTGCCCAGCGTAAAGTATTCTGGTTTTAGTACAAAGGATACCTAACGGTGACAACTGAATTTGTATTGACCCAATCCTTTTTATTTATATATTATTTCCTTCTACTATTTTATTTTTTACTTTCCTACTTTCATATTTATTTTTATCATATTTGTGTTTTTACGCGTACATTTGTCCTTTTTGTCGGTAAAGGTTGACCCTAACGCGGTCAACTCTTTACCTGCGTACCCTTTTTTTAGGTTTCTAGGAAGCGGCCATCGGCGTACCACGGTTAGTTTTAAGTTATTTTCCCCAGCCCCCCTACCGCTGATAGGGAGGTTAGCCGCTAGGGTTCACCTGGCTATTACGGATCCTAGGCATCTTTTATATATTTATATATCTTATAATTAGTCCCGAACCTCCCTAATGGATTCGCAAAGTTTGCTAAACCTTCGCCCAGGCACTCGCCGCGTCGGGTGTCCCCGTCAAAGATGAGCTCATAACGCAGGCCCTAATTGCTTTTAACGCGTCCCCGGCCCCTCAGGCCACTGTCTCGGCCCCTCAGGCCACCAACTTCCAGACCCCTCAGGTCTTTAGCTCTTTAGATACAATCAAAATCCAGGTCGCGACCAACGACGACTTCCGGTCTTTTACCCTAGTAAGCCTACTCCTATCGGTCAAACAAATCGCGTATCACACCTACGCCCTACCGGAGGAGCGTAAGGTCCGCGCAGTATTACGGGGCGTGCCGTTCGAGCTCGCGAATGAGGAAATCCTCGAGGACCTTAAGTCCCAGGGCTTCCCGGCTGAAGCAGTGTACAAGATGCACTCCAACCGCGGTAAACGTTTTCCGTTAGCATTAGTTATTTTATCTAATACTCCCAACTCGAGGGACACCTCCAGAGAGGCTCGCACAATCTGCGGACTCTCGAATATCTCCGTCGAGCGTCCTAAACGTCGTGGACAACAGTCCGGCCACACAGCAAACTACAGGGGTTGTCCGCGCTCTTCCGTAAAGGGGGCCGCGCCTAAGTCTTTGGTGTAAAGAGCGGTGTCGTCGGCGAGTTCGACGCCTTTCAGCGGAATGGGAATGTCGTTTGTGTACACGGTGTACAACAGAGGCGCGAGGAATGAGCCTTGAGGGACTCCAGACTTTATGAGACGAGGCGCGGAAAGCGTGCCTTCATGTCTAAAACGAAACGTACGATCTTTGAGAAAGGACGCTATTCTTCTAATAAGGCGATCCGGTAAGCCTATTTTATAAAGTTTATAAACGAGACCGCTGTGCCAGACTTTATCGAAAGTCTTTACTACATCAAAGAAAACTGCGACCGTTTTCTTACGCCGCGGATAAAAGCCGTCGAGTATGTACTCGACTATTGGATGGACTCGCTGAGGGCAGGAGTGCTTAGCGTGAAAGCCGAACTGGTGGGGAATGGTGAGGGGATCGCCATCCGTTGGAAACAGATGGTTCCGCATTCGAGAGAGTATGACTCTCTCGAGAAGTTTAGACATGGCCTTGAGGAGGCTGATGGGTCTGTGATTAGCCGGGATATTCTATGCCTATGACTGTCGCTTCTTTCCGAGCTTTTAGAAAGTAGCTAAGGTCGAAGCAGGCATTGAAAATGATAGCTAACAAGGTAAGCACCTGCCTCAACAGGTGTTGAGGTGTTGAAGGTGGTTGCAAATCCCATCCGCACCCGGAGCCTTTTTTGACTTTTGACTTCTAATGAGAAGCGTGATTTCATCATTAGAGACTGTGACGGGGTCGGCGGTGATGGGGAGAAATTCTCTGCAGAAGACTTTGTCCTTCATCGCCTGGACGTGGGAGGGATCCGCGGGTTGGGTGCTGGGCGAGCATTGTGAGGCAATGCTGTCAGCGAAGCATTCGGCTTTCTCTTCGACTTCAATGGTGATATTGCCATCTGGACGAGTGAGAGGAGGAACGTGAGAGATGGCGTCTACGCGTAAGGCTCGGGCCATACTATAATATGCTTGGTGGGACGGGGAGATATTTTCCATGAGATCGTTCATCTGAGCGTCTCGGAATTCCGCGAGGCAAGACCTAACTTTGCGTTGTAGCTGATTCGCAGCTGATCTATAGGCGGGCGTGGGATATTTTTTGGCTCTCCGGAGAGCCACGTTCTTAGCTTTAATAAGATTCCTAATGGCTAAGGGAAGCGTGGGTTTGCCTTGTTTAGCAACCTTTTCGTTATCACTAATGGCTGAGTTGATAGCATCAACGAGGGAATCGACTAATAAATCTATTTTGTCCGGGCTATCTAGAGAATCGGGCGAGATCGCGAGCGGAGATTTTGGGGCCTCTAAGGCTGAAACTAACGTATTTTTAAAGCCTTTCCAGATGGTAAAGGTCTTAGGAGAGGTATCGTTGTTTTTGGGCGATCCTAGCACGAGGGAAACGGGGTGGTGATCAGAGCCTAGGCCATCGAGCGGTTCGATAGACCTGAGATCTGATATGCTTTAATATTGCGAAATCGAGGATGTCAGGAGAATAGTTCGGGTTGTCGGGATAATGAGTGGGAGTGACGGGAGTGATGACGTCTAAGGCGAGTTGCTCAGTGATGTCGAGGAGAACGATACCGCTGGTATTGGTCGATAGGCACGTTCAGTCAGTATGTTTATAGTTAAAGTCTCCGAACATAATGACTGAATGGCTGAGGGCGAGAATGGCCTCAAAGTCGCTGCGGATAGTTCTGGTGCCACTAGGTATGTAGATTGAAGCAATGATGACGGTCGGATGACCAGTCATAGCTAATCTACACACAGTGGCCCACATGCTGAGGAGAGGAGGGGTAGGGAGAGGAGAGCAATGGAAACCTCTTTTATAGTAAATAGCTGTGCCGCCGTGACCGTCAGCGTTGGGCCTATCGTTATATATTAGCGCGTATTTGGGGTTAGCGAATCCCTTGGAGCGGTTTGGAGTGAGCCACGTCTCTTGCAGGAGCAGTAAGTCTGGTTCATTGTTCTAAACGAATACTTTGAGCTCAGGAAGGTAAGAACTAACCGCTCGTAGCGTTAAAAGATGCTAGGGATAAGCCCTTGGGTTTGATACGACAGGACGCAGGATTTGCGGGTCTAGACATTATATATACTATTTAACGAATATATACGAATTATAGACTTTATAAAGAACTAAGTAGCGAGTGATGCTCGGCTAGCGCGAATAGGCGCTCTTGAGGAGAGCGGGTGGCTCGCAGTTTGCGTTCGAGTACGGCGATTTCGTTAATGTCGACGTTTTGGACGACGTCGATTACGGTCTTCATGTCTTCAGCCAACGATGACTGAGGCGAAGACAAAGGAGCGGGACGCGGGCCTACGGGAGCTACGGGAGCTGGGATAGGACGGGAAGGTGGGGCAGTAGTGGCTGGACGTTGTCTCCGGTCAATCGTCGGTATTTTTTATAAAAGTAAACTTAATTGTTATAATTTCACAGTATCAGATATTAAGGATGAGAAAACATTCTGTTACTTTTGGCATGAGGGTCTGGGTAAGCGAGGAGCCAATGAAATAGGTTCTTGTTTGTACAATTTTTTAAAAGAATGTTCTTCGACTAAACCAAATTCAGACGTAACAGTTTTCTCTGATAACTGTTGTGGCCAATATTATTATGCTGTTTCATCCTTGCCAATTAGATCTATAACACACAAATTACTAATTTGTGGACACACGCAAAACGAAGCGGATATTGTACACCCAGTAATAGAGAAAAATATTCGTCGAGCAAAAATATCTGGACCAATTTACACCCCAGATCAATGTGGCTTTAATCCGAAACGCTAAAAAGACCGGTAACAGTTTCACTGTTAATGAAATTAATTTCAATAGCTTTTACGATTTAAATTTACTTTTTAATGATATTAACTTAAACACTTGCAAGAATATTGATGGTGAAACAGTAAAAATTTCTGATGTCAAATTCGTGAAACTCATTATGGATTCTGATACCTATTTGTATTAAACCACATATAAAACTGAACATTGGAACAAAGCTAACCGTTAAAATTAGTCGTGCAGGCAAAAAAATTATCACCGATATTAATTTAAGTGCGGCTTATAGCTCTAAATTGCCAATTGTGAACAATAAAATGCAAGATATTCGAGAACTAATTATTGCTAATATAGTTCTAAAATATTATAAAAACATGCTTAACAATTTATTTGATTAATTATTTACAAAAGCCTACATTTAGTTTAAATTAAAACTACTAAGTTAAAGTATACAACCATGTAAAAGTTCGTTTCGTACTGGATCTTTACCATTTTTTGTTATTTTTTTATTTATAAGTAATACTTAACAATTAATAATAAATTGTTTTATTTTAACTACTTACTTATTGTTTCTGGATATCGTTTGCTATCTGCTATAAATGGTTAGAACAGCATATTTAACTTTGTAATGACAAGAAAATGTGAAGTTAATTGTGATGTACCTAGCTTTTTTGATAAAAATATTTCTAATTGTATTTTAATGATTCGATTTTGCTAATAATGTTATTGTTATAAGTTTGAAGATTATTACGAAACCATTTATAACACTTATAAGGCTGTTCATTAGTCCCGAAGTTTAAAAGACTGAGTATTAAGTAAGCAAGTCTGCTTTTCTTAGAATTTGATTACTACTCAAAGTATGTATGTAAAGTATGAAAATGATGCCAAATAATGTTGTAGTTATAAGAATTAAATTGTTTTGAGTTACCTTTTTGTTAGAAGTTGATTATTGGAGAAGAAAATTCACGATATATTTGATTAAGACACAGCATTTCATTTAAAAACTTATCTTAAATAATATAGCTTAACTCATAAACTAAATAATATCTGGTGCAACAAAATCACAATTCAGGACATTTTATGTCTTTTATTAGGATATTTTTGGTAATTAAATATAAGGTTTTTGTGTTAAACTACTGTAAACAAAATTAACAATGGATTTTATGAAGATTTTAAACCTAAATAAATAATGATGAGGAAATGAGGAAATAAATGCGAAAAATATCTTATTAGTCCTCGCCTGTAAAATTTAAAAATGAGATCACAACGACTTTGTTGCACCGAAGTTGCGATTTGGAGATCATTAAGTTTATACAATAAGCTACAATCACATAATGGCTAGGTACTTATTTTTTTAAATCTTTATTGAATCAAACACCTGTTTCGTTAAGTATGTAAAGAAAACAGAAGATCATAAACTAAAAATAACTGAACATAATATAACAAAACTAGCAATTACCATTATTTTTTATTTAAAAGGAATTCATCAAAAAATTTAAAACTGTTATAATGTTTAAAAGTAGATCCAAATAGATTATGAAATAAAAATAATGGTTCACTTTTGCGACTAGTTCTAACCTATTTGTTTTATTCTGAACACATTCTATGAGTTGCTAGGACTCTTTAGCAGCGTTGCAGGAGTCAAAATTGAGGCTGCTGTGTAGGCCCATATCTAAATGCATTTAAAAGAACATGTCCAGAACGAACTCTTATAGAAAGGATCAGCTCATTTCTATTTAGCCACACGTGGAATACTAGCTACGTACTTTGAATTACCAAAATTTTCACCGAAAACCAGTAACGAAAGAGTCTCTGACAAAACCAACCAAAAGACAATTGAAAATCGCAACATTTATGAGGAAAATGTGGATGCACAATCTTGATTGCACCTTTTTGTATTTTGAAAACGTTCTCAATTTGAAAACGCAAAGATTCCAATACAAATGATCATGAGTGGAAACCACATGGCTGTCAGCTCTATACGCTAGGTAAGATTAAAAGTCCACTACAGTTGTTTGCGGCATGCGGTAGCCGTACCTGAATGCACGCTTTCTGCAACACATATTAACCTGCAAACCTTATTGCTATGCACTTGAAGCCTAAAATACTACGCCAGGATTTCATTGGAGATCTCTGTACTGTATAGTAATGCCACCCACTGTAGGTTATGATTAATATGCACAACGTTCGCACACAAATAAATGCGCAGTAGGAATATATTGCACCGCAATTTCAGCTTTCATATTCATTTGTCTGTTCTTTAGGAGATCAAAGCGAGGAGGCTTTTGCATTCATTGACGGAGTTCAAATGTGAACCCGGTTTTAAATATACCAATGCTTTCTAGTTTCTTTTTTTAATGGATTACATGAGTATAGAAGTAAGTTTCCGTTGTTACTTAGGACTGCTAGGTTGTGCGTAGCTCAGAATAATGCAAGAAGTGTGAGTTACCTGTTAGTGAACTTTTTAATTCCTTCTAGTATATAAGTACGTTACAAACAAAAATTCCATCGTCCATCCTGTACTGTTCCATCGTTCCTGAACTTGTTGTACTTTATGTTGATACGATAATAGCATATATTCATTACGGATAATGTAGCTTTCTAACAATGTTTTCTGGAGCCTTCCAACTTTCAAAACAGTTACGAAGGTAGAAACAGAATGTATCATTTACATATCAAAAAAAAAAGAAATAGGCTAACGTAACATTATTATAGATTTTTATCACACCTACTTTCAAAATCCTTGAATAAATCATTCATATTAATATTAGGTCTTTACCTATGAAATTGCCGTTTTTCACGAAATAAATGAAGCGTAATTTTTTTAAATATTTTTTATTTCTATTAATCAAAATAATCACCCATGCAATCAATGCATCTTTGCCAACGCATTGGTAGCTTATTGATGCCTTTCTTAAAGAAATCAGCTGGACGGGAGGCAACAAATTCTTCAAAGGCATTTCGTACTGCCTCTCGGGTATTGAATTTTTTTCCCGCCAAGAAGTTATCCAAATTCTGGAAAAAGTAGAAGTCTGTAGGCACAAGGTCTGGTGAGTACGGCGGATGACGGAGAACTTCCAACCCCAACTCTTGTAGCTTGGAGACCGTCTGCTGTGCAGTATGAGGTCGCGCGTTGTCGTGCAGGAGCAGTGGAGCCGAACGATTGACCAAAGCTGGTTGGAGACGTGCCAGCTTCTCCATCATTGTGTTCAGTTCTTCACAGTACAGATCTGCAGTAATGCTTGTCCCGTTTGGCAAGAAGCTGTGATGAATTACACCCGCGTTAGACCACCAAACAGTGACCATCACTTTTCTAGGGGTAAGTTTTCGTTTATTGCATTGTTTGGGTGCTGAACCAGGGTCCAACCAACTTGCTGAGCGCTTACGATTGTCAAACAGGATCCATTTCTCGTCACAAGTAACAATGCGGTTCAGAATTCCTTCATTTGTATGCCTGCTGAGCAGTGCAAGGCACGTCTCCACGCGTACTTCGCGCTGGCGGTCATTGAGTTCGTGGGGTAGCCATTTGTCAAGCTTTTTTACCTTGCCAATTTGACGCAAATGGACCAATATTGTTTTGATGCTAACGTCGAAAGCTGCTGCTAATTCAGCCGTGGATTGAGTTTCATCAGCTTCCACAATTGCCTTTAATTCGTCATTGTCGAGCAAAGTTTTCGGACGACCACGGGGTTCATTTTTCAGGTCAAAATTTCCAGAACGGAAGCGGGTAAACCAATAACGGGTGGTGCGTTCGTTTGTAGTGTTCGCTCCGTAAACGTCGTTGATGTTGCGTGCCGCTTGTGCCGCTTTGCTGCCACGACGGTACTCATACTCCATAATTACTCGAATTTTTAACTTATCCATGATGACGAAAGATGTTCGAATGCATTGAAAACAAAACACTAACTATTAACCAAATGACGATTTTAGAAAAAGAATTCCATGTTTGTCAAATAAAATTAATTTGAAATTAGAATTATCAGTCAAAAAAAAAATATTTTCATTTGAAATGGCCAGTACGGCAAAACGGCAGTTTCATAGGTAAAGACCTATTATATAATTTTCTCAACAACAATCTTACTGGTATAATTGTAATGGGATTTGTAGTTGTAAAGCAACGTCTTGGTTTGTCGGTAGAAGTTTTTCAGATATCAAAATGAATATCATACTTGATACATCATTCACACAAACCATTTATTTTATATTTAGAACAATTTATTTTAAACGAAAATGCGATTAATTTTATAACAAAATTGATTCACATTTCTCAGCAGTAGTGACCACGAAATGATTCATTTGGGGGTCGAATCCTCGCAACTATTTTATGAAACCGTTCTCCAGGCAGCACTTAGATTTATCGTCGCGGCGTCCACCGCTAACGACTAGGCCGAGCTGACGGATGCCGTTCATTTGTTTCTACTGATTTCCCCTTCACATATAGCTTAGATGTGTGGTGACGTGGCAGTTGTTTGGTTTTGGAAGTAGCGCTTGGCTTTTGTTTTCTTGGCCTTTTTTACATGTTCATCATAGATTCATGACATAGACCCAACGTTCGTCTACCATCGGTAGACTTTGATTTGTTACTATAATTTTCTAAGCTTTTACTTCAGCGTATGAAAATGAGTAGTAGTAATCTTGCATTCTTGCAACGCGTGCAATCATCTGTTTTTTTTCTTAACTTAATTTCAGCATTTCTTAGTAAGTTCTATTATTCAAATTACTCGGACTAAGCCCGACATCTTATTATTTATATAGTATGTACACATTTTTTATTGCAAGTAAAACTTTTATTATTTTAACTAAATTTAGATTTGATTATCGTATGATCCAACGAAACAAAGAAGTTTTAATTTTATCGACGGTAAAATTACCTATCTTTACGAAGATAAAAACTTGTAAAACTTCACACAAATAAGCTTAAAACTATTTTATGTTTGTGTGTAAGTGCATACGAATAAGTTTCAAGTACGAGTATAATGGCAGATTTATTTGCTTCTCTCGTCACTGGTCTGACGGAAGAAATTTTGTACGAAATAAGCAGTACATAAAATACTTTCTTTTATTGTATCTGATATTATATATGTGCAAACATTTTTAAATGCCTAAATAAATAAAAAAACGTTTTAGGAAAAAGAAAACCTAAATATCAAAATACTTTATTTTGTCATGGGAAGACTTGCAACAAATGATAAACGTCAAAACATTGAAATAGTAAAATCTTCAAGACTTTGGTTTTTGAAAGGTCTTGTTATACGTTTACTCACAACCACAACCCTTCGCCAAGAAATTAAGCAATAACTCCCACCAAAACCAAACTTTGGAACCTATCACACCGTTAATAAGAGAGATATACAAACTCAAAACTAACAGACAGTAAAAGTAGGATAGGATCACTATATCATAGATTACTAAATAAAGCTGGACGTAACAGATAAATCACTGCGCACAAATAATACCAAACCTAACATTTTAATTACCTACTCTCTACACGCGCTGACGACTGTTTTTTTTTTACTGCCGAAGCAACACCATCACGGGAAGGAGGTGGAAGATGTGTCATGCATATCACCGCATGCATACCGGCTCTGCGAGGTGATGTGGTACTCACCAGAGTGGCACCTATCCACTAAAAACCACCTTGCCGGCTGTAGCATGGGAATGCTGTGCAGCCTTCATCTGAGCGACACCGGGTTGGGAGGAAGGTGTGCAAGCAGGGACCAGCTAGAGGGTCAACCGCTGAGAATAAAAATCACATAAGGTGCAAGTGACAGTTTGGATGATGGTTATTCGGCTTGGGCAGCCTTAAGCTGGTCCAGATTCGCAAAGAGCTGATCGGGGGGATCCGAGAGTGCATTTCTCGGTCTACGGACCCTGTACCTCGACGGCATGGACGGAGCAGTGTAATTTACTGTCTCGTGAATGAGGGGGTATGAAAAATGCACTTAAAGTACAGTTTATTAAAATAGCCTCGCAAAAGCGCAAAGCCACGTGACATAAGCGCAGCGAGGTGATAAATACATGGAGTAGCCGTAATGTCCTATATAAATAAGTAGTTATGTATATCGACGAGGAAGAAGAGGAAGAACTTGGTTGTCTCCCTTTACTTATACAAAAATGCTAATAAAAGAAAGAGATCGTACTATTTTTGAATGTTGTCACTAAAATATCAATCATGTAGTGACGTCATAGCAGGTGGCTAGCGTGCCACAAATCGCCATTTATTGTTACATTACTGTCAAAAAAAGCTGTCAAAAGTGATGTTCCGGAGCTTTGATTATTTAACCAGATATCGATGATCATTATTAATATGTTTTTATTTTTCATACTTTCGATGTAAATGATAACAGGGGCTTACGCAGTAAATCATATCGAAATGGTATTTGCTTTGCTTGCCGTTGTGCGAGTATTTTTGAATCAAAAAGGCGTGAAGAAAGAAGCTTTTAGCTTATTTAATTAAGCTTGCTTAGAATTGTTAAATTTGTTATTGAATATTAGTACATTATTGGTAGTTGTTTTGTCTGTTTATGAATCGTAATTATTGAAGACAAGCCTGACTTTAATTGATTGAACCGAAAACTTTGATGCTTGACCTTGAATAACTTTTTAAGCAAACATGGGATCTTTCGGTGTTTTATTTATAATAGTGTACCCCAGGTCTGTACCAAAATTCAGCATGTTGGGAATTAATGCAAACTGACCGCTATTTTTCTGGCTAATTTGACGGGACTATATCAGGAATAAGAAAATAAACTGTATAGTTCTTTATTTTTTATATTAAAAGAATTATAATGAAAGTAAATAAACCATAAACTATGATTATTTTATTTACGTCAATCTCTCGCAAAAGTTCATTAAATTACAATATTATATTGCAAGTTCTATATTTAGTTTTAAAATATCGATAATAGATTCGATACTCTCTGTGCAACACTAAAAATGGACGCCATTTTATGTTACATTTCAAGTTTAGGTATGCACGTTTTTTTCGTACTTAGGGCCTGTCCATTAGTTAGAGGTCAATGCACAAGCGAGCTTACACTTGCCTCTTTCGATGTTATTTAAAAAAAATTTATTATTACAAAAGTTAAAACATGATTCAGAAAATTATTTAGGAATATAAAGCTTACTTTTTATTTCAAATTATTTATTATGAAATCAATTCTGCAGCGTCAATTTTATTTTTGGGAAATGATAAAACCGCGCGGACTCTATAAGGTGCATACAATTTACACTCCTAAGGTCCGCCAGCAAACCAACGGCCGGTAGGTATTTAGCGCGCGCAGAAACATCCACTGACAAAGGCAAACAATATATCGTGTGTCGGAGAGCTACCCACGAAACTCGTTTCACCGATTTTCGTTTCGTTTTGACCTCTAATCTGTTTGAGTTTACACAACCCCCGCCTGGTTTAATTAACTTGGATAAGCTTGGTTTTAATTTTCTGAGGGATGAAACGTTGAGAAGTTAATGTTTTGAGTTCGGAGAAAGGTGTGTGGAATTGAGGAGAAATAAATATGGATGGGATTACTTTTGTTAAGACATCTCTTGTAAGTTGGAAAAAGCGCCTAAGTGTTTAAAGACCAAGTTCGTTTGATCTTTCTTGAATTCGGTATGTTTGATTGTTAATTACGTTTAGATTAGATATTTTTGAGTATAATTAACGTTTGACCTTAAAATAAGTAAGATTGTGCTTTGAGTCATCTTAAAATTGATGTGGATCACTAATCAAAATTGATCTTCTCATTAGAAAAAAAAACAATACTTTTATTAAAACAGTTACAACAACCTAATAAAACAGTTATTTTAATCACTATAGTACAAATACACATGCATAGAAGGTTTGTCTTTGAATTCCACCATTCCACTATTAAAATTTTTTGGCGCGCTAAAAAATAAACTCACTAACACTAACACGAAAATACTTAATCGTTAACCTACAACCGTATTAACAACATTGTACGATTGAACTGACTTCGCAACAAACTTATAAATGAGTACAATACAAGTCTTGTTCCCAAGTTCTCGAGAAGTTTCAGCTCGTGTCATTATAATAACATGAAATGCAATGTTATTTTGTTTGTTTGTACATAAAATTCGGCAGAGGGTAAGCGCGTTCACCTCAGACCAAGTTTACAATAGGGGAGGGTATAAGTTTGCGGCGGGCTGGGCAGGCTGCTCCCAGTCGGCTAGATTTCATTTCATTATTAGTACACGTATATGTGTGTTCATTGGTTAAATGAAGTACTATTTAAATTATACCCGTGAAGTTTCTAGCCGGTTCTTCTTCACGAATACATCAAAAAGAATAAGTAATTGTCAATGTTGAGAAGTAAATATTTGAATTTGAACGAACTATGTATCATTCATTAGGCATATTAAGCATTTTTAAATCTATTGAGTTAAACATGCTTGTATTCATCTATCTCTTTTTAAATGTGAAGAATTTTTAGTTCCTGATTATTTTATACCGCTGTTGCGTTAACATGTCTTATACTCATACTATATTCAAATAATTTTTATTTGTGGTACTCGAGACCACATTATCTTATATATGTATACATACAATCTGTGTTTAAAAAGTGCTACAAACATTCAATACGAATAAACAAAATGTAAATAAGGGAACAAAATGGAACCAAACCCTACGCTTGGCTCGCTGCTGATAACACTACAAACAACTTGTTACAAACGTATACTGTTTTAGTTATTGCCCCACTTGTTCGCTACCAGGGGTTAGATAATTAACCACTTGTTTATAAAGCTGATTTCAATGGAATTTTAATTGGTTAGGGTAAACGAAGATTTGCTTGTGAGTCGCTGATTAAGATGTTTGATGTTCAGATTACAAGCAAATAATCTTTGCAAATTGTGGTTTGTATTATCTTAAAAGATGAAGCGGATTGGTACTCAAAAATTAAGAAATAACACTATGGACAAATATGCTTTAAGAACTCTAAGTTAAAATGTTTATTACTCGTAACAAAGTTGGCTCGTAGCAAGATTTGTCATTAAAAACGTTGTACCATATTTCACGGCAAATATTACGTTTGTATTTATAGTTTGAGTTCTTTAGCTCTGCTTCTTAAGTTCTGAGATAATTAGTGATTTGAGCTCTAGACAAGTAACCTAAGGACGCGTGGGAAGGTTTATTACAAGTTTGTCAGATTTATCATAAACAGGCTGAACATTTAAATAGCACATAAAATAATATAGATTATATACGACTGATTATAACTTAATGTACAAACAATAATATACCGAAAATTTAAAAGATATTTTTTTGGGTTTTACAATACTTACCATAAACAAAATTTTTTTTACAGTAGATATTTAAAAAACAGAATGCCACAAAAATATATTTATGCAACGTTATTTAAGGAAGTCTCATTACAAAGGCTTTTTCATACCCGTAAATTACACAATCTATAATCGGCTACCTTACCAACCCGTCATCAGCTACGATCAATTGAGCGATCAAAAAGCTATTGATCAATCAACGCTACATATGAAGCAGCGAGGTGATAAATACATGGAGTAGCCGTAATGTCCTATATAAATAAGTAGTTATGTATATCGACGAGGAAGAAGAGGAAGAACTTGGTTGTCTCCCTTTACTTATACAAAAATGCTAATAAAAGAAAGAGATAGTACTATTTTTGAATGTTGTTACTAAAATATCAATCATGTAGTGACGTCATAGCAGGTGGCTAGCGTGCCACAAATCGCCATTTATTGTTACATTACTGTCAAAAAAAGCTGTCAAAAGTGATGTTCCGGAGCTTTGATTATTTAACCAGATATCGACGATCATTATTAATATGCTTTTATTTTTCATACTTTCGATGTAAATGATAACAGGGGCTTACGCAGTAAATCATATCGAAACGGTATTTGCTTTGCTTGCCGTTGTGCGAGTATTTTTGAATCAAAAAGGCGTGAAGAAAGAGGGAATTAAGCTTGCTTAGAATTGTTAAATTTGTTATTGAATATTAGTATATTATTGGTAGTTGTTTTGTCTGTTTATGAATCGTAATTATTAAAGACAAGCCAGACTTCAATTGATTGAACCGAAAACTTTGACGCTTGACCTTGAATAACTTTATAAGCAAACATGGGATCTTTCGGTGTTTTATTTATAATAGTGTACCCCAGGTCTGTACCAAAATTCAGCATGTTGGGAATTAATGCAAACTGACCGCTATTTTTCTGGCTAATTTGACGGGACTATATCAGGAATAAGAAAATAAACTGTATAGTTCTTTATTTTTTATATTAAAAGAATTATAATGAAAGTAAATAAACCATAAACTATGATTATTTTATTTACGTCAATCTCTCGCAAAAGTTCATTAAATTACAATATTATATTGCAAGTTCTATATTTAGTTTTAAAATATCGATAGTAGATTCGATACTCTCTGTGCAACACTAAAAATGGACGCCATTTTATGTTACATTTCAAGTTTAGGTATGCACGTTTTTTTCGTACTTAGGGCCTGTCCATTAGTTAGAGGTCAATGATATGAAGTCAAATAACATTTTTAATTTTTTTTAATTTAAAAGCAAAACCAATCGACAGGTTAAAGGCTTAGTCAAAGTGATACAAAATCGAATTAAATGCGGTCTCCTGCACACGTGGACACGTTAGGCGCGGTGTAGTATTTTTCCGTACATTCGTTAGAGTTGTCAAACAGATCTGTAAACTGAATTGAAATTGGGAATTTTGTTTGCATCGGGATTTTGTCTCTCTAAACGGTTTGATTTATGAGTTTTAGATATAGGGGTTGGAGTTTACGAGTTGTGGCATTTTTATTGGAATAATTCTTCTATAGAAAAGTGCCTATGTATGTGACGTCATTTTGGTTGAGAGGCTTAGTTGTTTAGCATTGCCTTTTCCTTTTAAGATTAAATTTTGATGAAATTGTAGGTATCATAATGTTAGATTTTAGAAATAAATTCAGATTAAGCTGAATGCATTCCCAAAGTTACGCTCGACCCGTCCTGTAGTTTGAGGTGTGAATTTTTCAGTCAGTAGCATTTTTATTTTACATATTAGGATTACTTTAAAAAAATTACTTAATATGTATTTATATAAATTTACTTAATATGCATTTTTCATACTAAATTTTAGTGACGGAAAGTGAACGGACAAAAATGCTTATTTTGTTTTCTAAAATATCACCAAAATGCTAAACGCATGTCAATAAAGTTCTTCAAATAAAGATTAGTGCCTTATTTATAATACAAAAAAGGCATATCTAAGTAACTTTTCTAAAATTAAATACTTGCCTCTTTAAATAAAATCAAAAACCAAACATTGAACACGAAAAAAGCAAAACACGAAAGATCCTCGCGGAAAAATCTCAGCAAAGTCGTTCCATTTTCGAAAAATTTAAAAAAGTGAACATTAGGTGTGTATTATACTTTGTCTTTTGTAGTGAACGCACGAGGCAAAGGGACCGGACGTAGGAAGCGGTTTATCTTAGTCCGGAACACAGGAAGACGTGCACTGGCTCGCAGCAAATTCCTTTAGGCTTTACATTTGTATTATGTCACTTTCGTAGTGGCGGAACGTATTGGGTTTTGGGTTATCGAATCGCCTCGATGTCTGTGTTGTTTGTGAAATAGTTTTAAGGTAGGGCTATTATTAAAAAAGGTTTGGTTTTATGTCAGAATTAGATATGAATACGACACAAAAAACCTGTAGTAAACAAAGACTGGATTTTATTTGTTCTATGCATTTTTTTGTATATTTGATAATTGGTTTTTTTAATGTAGTTGGATTTTGTTTCAACGCTTGAAATACATTGGGGTTTTTAGTGATTTAGGTCCAAGTTTTTCAAAAAATTGACAAAAACTTATGAACACTAATAAAAAAAGGTATAAATAATAAACAGATATATATTTTAAAAAAGCTTGTATTCACAATAAAATTTAAAACTCTGTCTAGACTTTAGCTGGCAGAATTTTACATTTTTATCTAAAGGAAATGTAGAATTTAGAAAAGAAACTATTACGCGTTGGACGCGGCCGGCCGGAGGGACCGATCCCATACAAAATACAACTTATTATTATCCTTTGCAGTATTTTGAAATGTTTAATCTACTTTAGAGTATAAAGTTGAAAATTTATTGTTTTGTTTATTCTAGGTTTAAAATTGGGAAAATATAAGCAATACTTAACATTGGTAATACAATTCGAAAGTACCTTAAATACTTACCTTCTTTTCATAGTTTCAAGTAAATACATACACGATGGTTTGTAGGTATATTAAACCGTACGTACCGTTGCCGCCAAGTTATTTGCCACCTACCGAATGTATGTTGAATTCAAATATCGAATGCAGCCCTCCAATCATAGGTTCACTGTCTTTTGGACCTCTATTTTGCCCTATTTCAAAAAGCACTGTAACCTCATGCTGTAGGCAATCAGTAAAGAACTGTTTTTCAAGTGCAGAATAAAGAACTCAATAAATGGTTTTGGTATTCACAATACGGATTGTTGCCATTATTATAAACAACAGAATCAACGAAGAATTCAAATACTTACTGAAAAGTTTTTTTTATATCACAAGTATAAGCAATACTTAATAATACTTAGGCATTTTTGGCGGTACTCAAGAAGAAAATTTTAGTGAGTCGTTATGTTATTTAAATTCAATAATAAAATAATAAATACTTATATTTAAGTACTTATAAGTTTTGTTGAATATTATAAATATGCAGACAAGTTGAGAACTGCCTACTTTTTTTAAATCGTATACCTATGTAACATATACCTAACATGAACGAGTTAAAGTAAATTTTCAACATGTTTTTATCACACGTATACTTTTTTTTGAGTGGATAAATCTTATATTCATAAAAAGTTTAAAAACATTGACTTTTATATTTTCTGTCTTTACTCTGTGTCTGTAAAAAATTATAAGTGTCATTTCGACAAGCGAACTTTCCCGTCATTATTCAACTCTGCTTGTAACTAGTTTTTCCTTAACCGAAAGAAATAAAGCTGTAGACATCGCATCAAAGAAAATAATTATCAAAAAGGATTCTCTACTCAATCTGGAGTTGGCAGAGCAACAGGGCCTAGGGACTTTGAGGAATTCTCACATATCATTGGGCTTAACCCCCGAGAGACGTCAGTGCGGATGAAACCTTTTAGGACGGTGTCCTATTAAGTTATCTGTTATACTATCTTGAACGCGTGGATGATAGTAATACTTTAAAGATTGTTCTTAAAATATGCGTGATTTTGAGTTTGAAACTTATCTAATTGATTAGGTAAATTAAAATTAATTGAGAATAATGTCTCATGTCCATGTCACCCCAACTCCTGTGGAAGTTGGGACTTTACACGTGAAGTTGTTGACGTCTAAGTATACATAGGGCAAACAATCCAGTCCAACTTTGAGAAAGAGGTCAATCGTCAAATCTAACTCAGCTGGGCAGCGTTCGGGAAATTACCTAATATCTTCTCATCCTAATCGTAGAGTTTAAAGTCGCAGGTTTACGATCAATGTGATTTGCAAGTAATGAAGTGCAAAACTTAGAGGTGGCCACTAACTAGGGACTAAATAAGGAAGCCTAAAGTCATTCCGAGAGTGCTGGAGAGGGCTAAGCTTGGAGTTTTCCTGCGCAATCAAATCAGGAATGAGGAGATTCTTAGGATTACCAAGGTCACGGACTTAGCCCGGAGGATCGCAACTCTGAAATGGCAATGGATAGGGCACATAGTTCGCAGAACAGAGGACCAGAACGGCAAATTTCGCTAACTTATGTCTTACTGCTTTAAAGTAAATTAAATGGCTATACGTTCAATCATCCAAAATATACTCTTAAAATCCAAAATACAATAATTCGAAAACTGTCGTTCTGGGCTTACTGCCAATAATAAAACATTGAATTTGCGGATACGACTTTCTTATTTCCTATTTTATACCAAGAAGGTATTTTCCATTTTCTTGCGTTTAATATAGAAAACAAAAAACTTACAAATTACTGGTAGTAAGTAGGTGCACATTAATGTCTACTAGAAAGAAATACGGGGAGGCTAACGACGCCATTTTCTTTTTTCCAAAATTGTACTGCAGCCATAATGCAAGTTAATATATTTTTAAAACTCTCATACCTGATATTTTGCCTTAGTCTCAATGTGGTTTATGATTCATAGAAAATAATGTTTTAATTTGTTTTATTTAAAAAGTTATAATTATCTTTGATGAATTAAGTTATAATGACCTTTTTGAGTATTTCGGCGGTTGTCAATACGATAACATAAGATTAAATTATTCTATCAAACTTGCGCATTAGTCGCAGATAAAGCCTTTTACTCTCATTATTGTATTATTGTAGAAATTCGTTAGATAAGCTGGCTTACAAGCTAGTTTGAACCTCGCTTTCAATGGAGAATAGACGAAAAACCTGACACGGGTTACTTGTAACGAATGAAAATGATTTCACTGTCATCACATAACACTAATGAAAGGAAAAACTTACTTAGGTTCAGCCGCGGAACTTGTGGGAAACTCAAATTCAAATTCAAATATTTATTTCTCAACATTGACAGTTACTTGTTCTTATTGACGTCAAATAAAACATGACTCGACCACCAGTTCGGAAAAACCTTCGTGAAGTTGAAACTGGCAAGAAACTTCACGGTTATTTTTTTTCTCTCTTTCTCGTCTCTTTATGTATAAAATAATTCTTATCTGCATCTGTTAGCTCGGCAAGTCTCCCTCTCCCCAAGTATCGAAACGTCGAACACCCTCAAACGGCACCCGTTCACGAGTTAACGCGGGATCCAGCCATCGCCCTCCTCAACCATATTAGAGGGAAGTGAGGTATGGGGGAATTCGAACCCTTGCAGCGCTTAAAAAAGAACGAATAACGCGCAAGCAATTCTCGAACTAAGTCGAGTCTCGGCTGAGCTCGCTCACTACAGTGTACTTTAATTATAAAATGGCAATAACTAATTTATATCATCAGGTTCCCAGGGAGATAGGATTCCCTGGAATAAGACAGATTTACATTGCCTTTACATAATTTATTAATTTCCATCGACAATAAAGTAAATAAGATTATATACATGTAACGAAAACCGTTACAATGCTATTCGACATGTCCAAATAACAAAATATATAAAAAAATTCAATACGCGTAATAGAAATTTCCATCGTAAAAACGTGATTCTTATTTTTGTACTCCTATAGGAATCATGAAGAGAAAATGGACACTGCTATAAATAAATCTCTGGAGAACTGCCCCGTCTACAGCTTTAATTAAGTTTTAAACCAGAAATTTCCGAACTGAAAAAGGTGGAAGATATCCACAAGTTGAAGCAGCACGTAGCCTTGTAATTACCGTTGGAGAAACGGTAAAATTTACTTTAAATTGCCATTTCTTGCGTCTTAGAGGTTTATTTGCGAATAGGTAAGGCCGTCTGTGTTTATCCTCTAATGTATATCTCCTTGTTGTATTAATCATTAAAATGGTACGGGATGTATTCAGGGTTCAAATTTATCGTACAACGAGTAAGGTTATTCAAATGCGAGTCGGGCACTTGATATTGCAAGAGTAAGATACATTTTTCCTACACTATTTATTTATATTTGAATGTGCAGTTACCGGCCGTTTATCATTATATTTTCAAACCGATTTTGTGCATGGACCGATTTTAATATGATTTCAAGATTGCGATAATTACAATGCGGTTTTCAGGTTTTTGTCGAAATCAAATGAAAAGCGTCTGCTTAATTTTAATTAATTAAGCCTCATGCACCGCCCTTTTATCTAACATGACGCAATCTCGTGCAACAATATTCATAATAGAAATAAATAATAAAGCACTTAATCGCTTTTGACCAGTAAGAGCTTTTAAGAGGTTTAATCTAATATTGTTACTCTGATTAGGGCTAGTCCAACTTGGTCAAAACCCGTCAAAAACACAGGCGTGTTTATTCTCCGCGAAAAAGAGCAGTTTGGACCTAACGCCCACTTTCCAAAATGTTTCTGTACCCTTAACCGACCACCTAGGGCTTCTGGGCGTAACTATATCGCCCCAACTAAACTTCGGGCAACAAATTGTGCCCATGGCTCAAACTGCTTCAAAAAAGTTGGGAATCATCTCGAAGGTCCGACGGTATTTGTACACAGCTCAAGTTCGGTCTTGTATGGAGTACTGTATGGAGTGTGTATACCTTTGGGATGATTCTGCAAAGTACCAACTTAAAGCGATGGACGCAGTTGACCGAAGAGCCTGAAAAATTATTAACAACTATGACCTCACCACCAAAAAACTGCAAAGCCTCGACCATCGTCGGAAAGTTGCCAGTTTAGCAGTCTTCTACAGATTACATTTTGGAGAGTGCGCTCAGGTTGAACCCACACCCTTCTTACATCGGATTACTAGAAGCAGACAGGACTTCCAACCCTGTATGGTGGATGTCCCAAGAAGTCAAACCAAACGCTTCGATAGTTCCTTTTTGGTGCGGGTCGCCAAGGTGTGGAATGTACTGCCTGCGTCTGTTTTTCCAGAAAACTATGGTCCTAGTTCTTTTAAGCGTCGAGTGAATAGGTATCTCGTGGATAGACGTGTACACCTTCGTCTTCATCGTCACCTTCCATCAGGTGAGATAGAAGACAAATTTTTTCAATAAAAAAAAAGTCTTACAACGTGGACTTCAGCCCAATTACGGGCTGTTTTAGGCAGTTGCTCACCCTTGCCAACCGGAGAGGAAGTTTATGCAAATCCTCAGAAAACTAGGCATGTTAGTTTTTGCATGATGTTTGACTAAATCATAAACGTAGTTAGCTTGCATAAGATATAAAACTCTTTAATACATTTGCCAGTCAGCCGGTTTAAAGCGTTCCCAATCGCCTCCAACAAAGCCTCAAAAACCCGAACATAGAAAGTTTCATTGGTACTCGAAATAGTTTATAAATCGCCATTTCTTTACAATTTGTATAAACAAAAATGAATAATAATTTCGACAATCAAAACATATCTCAATAAAAAATTTAGTATTTACGTGTATTATTCAGTTGAGAAGGGTCGACTCGTATATATCACGGTGACAGATAGTAAATTCCTGCCTCTAGAAATGAAGTTGAGAAATTGTCCGTGAAAATTTAATCATACTTTGTATATAAAACATGCTGAGACAATTTTCATGATAATATAAAGTTGGTTTACTAAAAAAAACGATTAAATGTCCTCTCTGTGGAAGCTGTAGTGGTAGGGATGGGTCCCAAACCGATGATGTTTTATTTAGATTGTCACGCTAGTCGCGTTCTAAATAGACCTATGAAGTAATTAGTTAATATTTAAGAACGAAGAAAGGAAACTAATGTTTAATACAAATACAATTTTAATATAAACTATATAAAACTAACAATTACATAATATTAAAACTCGAATAAATAGGGGAGTGGTTCATTCAAATGGTCAGGAACCGATTGCGTAAAATGAAATTGGGTCGCTGTCACTGTCCTGTGGGGTAGTGTAGCTCGCAGAGGTTCCAGCCGGTTAGGGTAGTAGTCCGGTGGCTCAGGGTAGCCGAGGGAAGGCAGCCAGACGATAGTCAGCGATCCAAAGGCAGAATAGGGTAGCGGTGGTCCCCAGAACTGGGGATAATTTACACACTTACTTAAACTTAAGTTATTGTATCAACACTATATTTTTTAACAAAGTTTAAAACAAACGATAGAAAGACACGAGCTGCTGACCCGTGCGTTCGCCACGCTCCCCGCTCGGTAATACTCGGGCCCTCTCGTAAATTCCATAGGCAGCTCGCCGTACCGGTGCGGCCACGCATCACGAGCGTGATCGCGTGATCCCATTGTAGGTATTGTAGTACTCTCAACAATATATGGATAATTTTGAAGTGCGTTTATAGTAAATTAATTCTATTTAAATATATGTATATAGTAATACATAGGTTTAGTGTAAGTAAAATTAATTATTTAGTTAAGAAATTTAGGATTAATAACGAACCGTTACATACCCCCCTTTTTAGGTTAGGATTTTTCTAGAAAATCCTCGTTAAAGAAAAAAAAAAAATAGACTCAAGTTAATTTAAAGTCCTTTACGTGCCAGGCTCCTAAGATATTTCCTGCCATATCTTCCAGATCGTACACAAGTTTCGATCGTTTAGCTAAAATACGACATTTTATAAATTTAGGGGCAAATTTTTTTGAAAATCGATTGTCCTTATCACTTTGATAAAATGTACGTTTCCATACAATGTCACCAACATTAAACTCTATATTTTTACGACGAAGATTGTAAGTAGTTGAATTCCTAGAATGCGCTTTAATTAGTGATAGTTGTACTTTGTCGAATATCTTGCTGAGGTTGCCAAGATTTTCAGCATACTCATCACGGGGTGTAAAAATAATATCGCTACCAATATCGTTGTCAATATAGTGGGAACCACAGCTGATTAGTTCGCGACCATATACCAAAAATGAAGGCGTAAACCCAGTTACTTCATTTACCGCACTATTTAAGGCAAACTGAATTTTCGGTATATGGGTATCCCAGGACCTATGGTCGTTTTCGATAAAAGTAGACACCGCTGTGATTATGGTTTTATTGTATCGTTCGACAGAGTTAACTTGTGGGGTATATAGGGGAGTATAGAAGACATTAGGTACTTTGTAAGAAGTGAATAGATTTTTCATGGTAGAGCTAATAAATTGACGGCCATTGTCCATTAAAACTGTACTTGGAACACCGTGTATTAGAAAAACATTTTCTTCTAATATTTTACAAATTATTTCTGCAGTTGCGCGACGGATTGGAAACAATAGACAATATTTTGAAAAACAGCAGTTTATTACTAACAAGGAAGTATTTTGCTTTCTTGTTATGGGTAGGGGTCCTACTAGATCAATGCTTATCATTTGGAATGGGCGGCAGCAATCTTTTGGTCTGCCCATAGTACCCAAGGTGGTGTGATTAGGGTGTTTGTAAGAAATACAGATTTCACAACCAGTAACAAATTTAGAAACATCTTGATGTAGGCCAGGCCAAAAGTAATTAAGTGATAGGCGTTTGTACGTTTTAAAGACGCCGAAATGACCGGAAATAGTTTCGCAATGATTTTTAGCAATGACATCTTGGCGAAACTCTAGGGGTATTACTTCCTTCCATTCAAATACTCGAGTGAGGGGATTCAGGGATTTTATGTACCTAAATAGTTTGCCACCAGATATTCTGTAGTTAGGAAATGAATCAGGAGAATTTAAGCAACCATTGTATTTGTTCAAATACCAATGGTCGTTAGTTATATAAGAAGGTTTAGTTAGTATAGTCTGTTGGTCAGTCAAGTCAATAGCATTTATGGGAACACTACGAGATAAACTATCTGGAACAACATTATCAGCACCTTTGCGGTGTTTTATTTCAAAATTGAAGGCTGATAAGCGAACACCCCAGCGGGCTAATCTACCGGTAGGGTTATTAATGTTGAGAAACCATTTGAGGGAAGAGTGATCAGTAAAAACTTTGAATTTAAGGCCGTTCTCTAAGTAGCATCGCCAGTGTTCTATCGCAGTAAGTACCGATAGTGCTTCGCGTTCAGTTGCGCTATAGTTTCGTTCTTGCTTACTTAGAGATTTGCTCATGTACGCAATGACTTTTACTTCTCCCTCAAGGGTTTGTGTTAGAACAGCACCAATTCCGTGATCACTAGCATCGGTATGGACTTCAAAAGGTTTGGAGTAGTCGGGGCAAGACAATATAGGGGCTGAAGCTAAACATTTTTTTAGAGTTTTGAAGGCCTCGTCGGCTTCTTTAGACCATTTAAAGGGTGGAGCATTTTTTCCTTGAGAAGTTAGTTTATTAAGTGGAGAAGCTAATTGACTGAAATTTGGGATAAACCGACGGTACCAGGAAGCAGTGCCAATGAAACGTCTTACCTCTTTACGACTAGAAGGGGTAGGGTAATTAGATATAGCGTCAACTTTTTCAGGATCAGCATGTAGTCCGTTAACATCCACGATATAACCCAAATATTTGAGTTGATGTCTGAAGAATTTACTTTTTTCAAGATTTATAGTAAGGTTAGCCATTTTTAGTTTTTTAAGGACTTTTGTAAGGAGATATATGTGCTGTTCGTATGTTTCAGAGACGATGATGACGTCATCAATGTACGCAAACACCCTATGCTCAAACTCAGGGCCATAAAACAGAAAGTCGACCAATCTCTGTTGTGTAGCTGGTGCGTTCGTTAACCCGAATGGCATTGATTTGAATTGAAACGTTCCGCGACCGGGAATATAAAAAGCAGTCTTACATCTGTCCTCTTCGCGGATAAGTACCTGCCAAAATGATTTTGACAGATCTATACTACTTAGAAACTTAGCGTCTCGAAGATTATCAAGTATTTCCGTAAGGTACGGCAAACTGTAGGCATCTTTCTTAGTTACCGAGTTAAGTTTTCGGCTGTCAAGGCAGAGCCGCATTTCTCCGTTCTTTTTCGGTATTAAAAGAATAGGAGATGACCAAGGACTTTCGCATGGCTCGACTACGTCATCCTTTAACATATCATCGAGTTGTTCGATCAAAATCCTTTGTTTCTCAGGAGACATTCGATAATACCTCTGACGTATGGGGGCAGCATCCCCAGTATCTATTGGATGTGTAATTAGAGAAGTACGACCTAAACCTTTTTTTTCGTAAGAAATATCATCGAACTTAGAAATAAGATTATCAGCGGTACGCTTTTGATCCTCTGATAGGTTATTATAAGAGAGTACCATAGGTTTATCAACAGAGCTAGTATGTACAGTAGTTGCAGAATCACGTTCTTTTAAGAAACTTACAGCGATTAGATGTTTGGGAAAAAGACCAAAAGTTCGCCAGAAATCAATGCCTAGTATTAATGATTTTTAACATCTGGTACTACATATGCATCTATATAATGAGTTTCATTTTGGAACTGAATTGGTAGTTTGATAAGACCTATTGAGTTTAATGTTTCACCGCCAGCAGTTACAAAGTGTGTACCACTAGTATCAAGTAGTTGGAATCCCATGGTAAGTAGTTTTTCATGAGACCCATTACCTAAAACTGTAACACAAGAGCCGGTATCTAATAGGCCAGTGAACTTGTCGTCCAGAACCCTGACAGTTACATAAGGCCGGGTTTTTCCCAAATTTGGTTCATTATTATTAACGATTGAATTGATCTTGTTAAATGTAAGGAATTTATTAATAAAAGTCAACCATTCCTTCCACTCTTTCCACCGATCACTCCAATCGTTCTTAATCAGTTTTTTAGAGGTGTATTTTTAATTACAGTAGATTGGCAGTCAGGACAGTTGGGATAGGTGAAGTCTTTTTTTCCACATCTAAAACATATTAAAAATCTTGGTTTTGAACATTTACTAAGTGAGTGGGTGTTTGATCTACATCTGGGACAGTAGGTTGGCCTAGATGAGCCAAAGTGGATGGCGGCAACTTCACTCTCTGGCGACTGGCTGTTATCGATAGAATTTATTAGGTTAGGTTTTTTGTTATTATTATAAGTTCCAGGTGAATTAGAATTGGTATAAGCACTTTGTTTGTAGAAATAATTTTTAGTTTTCTCGTTATTATTTTTATGGGGATTATATTCGTTTTTATGTTTATATGCATATTCAGGAGCAACAGTACTGTTAGTAACTTTGGGTGGTTCTTGGAAATGAGAATACTTAGATGTCACAGCTTCGTAATTACGGCAAACAGCTTTAAGTTGATCAATAGTAGAAATCGGGGGTGATGCAGCTAACGTACTAGCATAACATGGACGAATGTTGTGCGTAAGTATATCTAGTTTGTCATCCTCAGACATAGGTTTGCTTAAACGGGAAAACAAGCCATGCATATTAGATAAGTACAGTACGATATTCTCTTGTTCACCTTGAGTGCGAGTACGGATTTCAGCAGTTAATTGATAGTCGTAGTCTTTGCTGCTAAAGTCCTCTTTTAGTAAAGTACACAAATCTGTCCATGATTTTAACTTATCTTTATTACAACGGTACCAGTTTAATGCGTCACCAACAAATATTTCAAAAGCAAGTGATAATATTTTATCGTATGAAATACCCCTGGACTGCACAAACTCATCAACTTTTTGAATAAATGCGTGTACACAATCATGGCCCGAAAATTTAAGTTTATTTATATCAGCCGATAAACCGCGATCACATGAGACGGATATGGTAGGAAAATCTAAAGCACTGGTAGATGGTTCAGGAGTAAATGTAGATTGAGTACTTTGACGTAATAAATTTATAGTTTTAAATTGATCTCTAAGACTTGATTTACAAATTTTATAGGTATCATTAACATCCTTCGAATTCACGACACGATTTAGTCGGTGGTAAATGTGGTTAAGCAAGGTCTCAGTCCTAATGAATAAATTCTTGTCAAATTGTTTATCGAGATTACTTAAATAATTCTGCGATTTAAGGAGCGATTCTTTCACCGCCTTCAAGTCATCAGTAGGCTCTAAATGAGATTCGAGCACGTCCTCAGGTGGCAAGAGCTGTGACAATTTTATAATTTCTTTTCTAAGATCTTGCACAGTTTCGCCACTACCACCGCGCAATTCTACTTCATACTGTAGTTCTGCTTTTTGAAGTGAAAGGTACTTAATAGGATACGCCATAGTGAATTATACCAAGTGAGGTATGTGTTGCAAGGTATTACGTACTAGAACAAAATACTTAACTATATCTAATGATTACAAAGCCTAAGAAGCAAAATGTAATACACTCAGCCACATTCAGATGTATAACTGGAATATATTAATAATATAGCAAGTAATAACTATAAGAATGTAATTTTCTGTTCAAAATTAATAGTAAGTATGATTATCAATAGTTTTTTTTTTTTTTTTTTTTTAAAGCTGTAGGGTAGGTAGGTAATCAGATTTTAGAAAAACAAAAAAAAAGATACTACTAAGGATTTGATATGTGGGTGAACATACAACATGGAAATAGCGACTACTAGTTTGAGTAGTTAAACAAGACAAAATCAACCTTAAAAACTATGTAAGTACATAAGCCAACACCAAAGAAAAATTATTAAATGCCAAAATACAAATTACGCAATCGGTCCTGAATATATACCTATAGTTGGGCGCCAATGTCACGCTAGTCGCGTTCTAAATAGATCTATGAAGTAATTAGTTAATATTTAAGAACGAAGAAAGGAAACTAATGTTTGATACAAATACAATTTTAATATAAACTATATAAAACTAACAATTACATAATATTAAAACTCGAATAAATAGGGGAGTGGTTCATTCAAATGGTCAGGAACCGATTGCGTAAAATGAAATTGGGTCGCTGTTTTTTTTTTTTGTTCCCCTCCGCGGGAA
Organism: Marasmarcha lunaedactyla; assembly: GCA_923062675.1. Lineage (NCBI taxonomy): Eukaryota > Metazoa > Arthropoda > Insecta > Lepidoptera > Pterophoridae > Marasmarcha > Marasmarcha lunaedactyla. The sequence continues at coordinate 9,041,716 of OV281343.1, read as the reverse complement.
GGGCAGGAGGATAAAAATGCCCTGACGCATACTCTGGCGCGATTCCAAAGTTATGTGGGACTCGTCCCGACGCCTACCAGGACCATACCCACTAAAAACCCCCTGTCGGCTCGTGCATTTTTGCCACTCAGCCTTCATCTGAGCGACGGCCAATTGGAGAAAGAGGCCGCGCTAGCGGGGCCCAGAAGGGGTCACCCGCTGGGATTACATAGCACTGAAGGTGCTCAAAGCACTGAAGGTGAATACGTAGCACTGAAGGTGCTCAAAATGAAAATCAATAATTAAAACAAAAATTAAAAAATTGCAAAATAAAATTGAATTAACTCGCATTTACGTTAGTATTAGGATTTACGTTAGAATTAGAATTTACGTTAGAATTAGAATTTGCGGCCAGAAGGGCCTCGAGATCGCGTGACAGTCTGGTGGATGAGTACGCTTGCGCATTTCTAGGCCTAGCGACTTTGAACTTCGAGTCTAACACAGGAGTAGCATATGAGACAGAATCACGAACTAGAGGATTGGGATGGGTTTCGGAGCGTTTGAAGAACGATTCAGAGAGTGTTTTGAGATATTGTTGTACTGTAGGCAGTTCAAGATCTCTATGCAAGTCCGCGTTACGCACGTACCACGGTGCGCCTGTGGCCCGGCGGCAAAAGAGGTTTTGAACTACCTGCAGTTTGTGCAGGAGGGAGGGTTTGGCGTGGGCAAAGATTGGCGAGGCATACGTCATGACGGGTCTAACGCAGACCTTGTAAAGTGTACGTTTGTTTCTGAAGGACATTTTACTTTTTCTACCTAACATGCTATTTAGGCGGACTAAATAGTGACGAGCGAGTTTCGAAACTCTTTCAACGTGTGGCTTGAAAGAAAGCGTCGGATCTAATGTGACGCCTAAGTATTTAGTACTGCGCTTCCAGGGGATGGGAATGCCTAACATTCGAACGTGGGGATCGCCATCGGGACGACGGCGTTTGTGGTCGAAGCGCATCGCAGAACTCTTTTCAGGGTTCACATCGATGCGCCATTCTTGAAACCATGCACCAAGGGCGTTTACGGCCTTTTGGAGTCTGGTTACAAGGCGCCGAACACCGTGGCCTTTGGTATAGAGTGCGGTGTCGTCAGCGAAGAGGGCGAGTTCGACGCCTTTCGGCGGGATGGGAATGTCGTTGGTGTACACGGTGTACAGCAGAGGGGCGAGGACTGAGCCTTGAGGGACTCCAGCCTTTATGGGACGAGGTGCAGAAAGCGTGCCTTCGTGTTTAAATCGAAACGTACGGTCTTTGAGAAACGACGCTATTATCCTGACTAGGCGATCCGGTAAGCCTATCTTGTAGAGTTTATAAACGAGACCGCTGTGCCAGACTTTATCGAAAGCCTTGGCTACGTCAAAGAAAACCGCGACTGTTTTATAACGACGCGGATAGAAACCGTCAAGTATATACTCGAGGATTCGGTGGACTTGCTGAGGGCAGGAGTGTTTAGCGCGAAAGCCGAACTGATGGGGGGGGGGGGGGGTCGCTGTCACTGTCCTGTGGGGTAGTGTAGCTCGCAGAGGTTCCAGCCGGTTAGGGTAGTAGTCCGGTGGCTCAGGGTAGCCGAGGGAAGGCAGCCAGACGATAGTCAGCGATCCAAAGGCAGAATAGGGTAGCGGTGGTCCCCAGAACTGGGGATAATTTACACACTTACTTAAACTTAAGTTATTGTATCAACACTATATTTTTTAACAAAGTTTAAAACAAACGATAGAAAGACACGAGCTGCTGACCCGTGCGTTCGCCACGCTCCCCGCTCGGTAATACTCGGGCCCTCTCGTAAATTCCATAGGCAGCTCGCCGTACCGGTGCGGCCACGCATCACGAGCGTGATCGCGTGATCCCATTGTAGGTATTGTAGTACTCTCAACAATATATGGATAATTTTGAAGTGCGTTTATAGTAAATTAATTCTATTTAAATATATGTATATAGTAATACATAGGTTTAGTGTAAGTAAAATTAATTATTTAGTTAAGAAATTTAGGATTAATAACGAACCGTTACAAGGTTTTTTTTATTAACTGTAGACAGGCGTTAGTCTTCCTTCTCACCTGACGAAAGTGAAGATGACGACAAGGATATCACGCGCCTGTCCAAGAGAAACCTATTTGTTCTAGGTTTGAGGGTCCCGGGTTGTATTTTTCTGTAAAAAAAGTAGCAGGCAGTAGGAAGAAGTACATTCAATACTTTGATTTGTGTCTAATGCAAAAAAGGTATGTTTCTATAAATACATAGGAACATTACGGTCACATGGATTAAACAGTAATCTTCCAGTCTTCCAAACCAAGAGTTTAATTTCTGTTAGGGTTTAAATAAGTTCTCCAAACATTAATATTTATTTTGAGACCCTCCAATTCCCTTTTTCGCTAGAGCACGTTAGTTTGTGATATACCAAACGGCCATACAGTTGTTGTGTAATTAATTATCTTTCTACATATATAAAGATAATTGTTGTCACTGTCGTGGGAATATTATTTGGAATTGTGAATTTATTATTAATTTAATATTTTTTTGATTAATTCAAGTAATATACGTGAATATTTCTATATGTAAATTACAATTATCAATTTTATAAAAAAATCTAATGTTTACTAGAGAAACTTTGAATCCTATTCAAACTGACCGGAATTTCCTGGTAAATTTTTTCATTCATTTTATTTCATAATAATAATAAAAAAATGTTTTGATTGTCTTAATGTATACTTGTCTTAATGTAACCCAGCTAAATTTTAATGTCAGTCCTAAATGACTATTCTAATGCTTTAATTTTTATTTTACTTAAGTTATTAATTTAAACAGTACTTCAAAATAAACAGGAGTTTAGCCTATTTTCATGTTCGCCTTTTTTATAAAGCCTTTTTAAGACCGTTAGCACTTATTCATTTGAATACTTTCAAAGAGAGAACAAAATTCAAAACGCGAGTGTATTGTGATCGCATTACAAAGTGACTGCTTAAAAGAACGGTTTGTTAGTAAACAGTAGCCCACAGCCGACAGAGGAGAGACTGAGTAATGAGGTGCTCGCACGCCATCTGACGATAACTCGGCCTCGCCTTTGCTTAATAACAATTATAAATCTTGCTAAAACTTATCGTTGTCCAGTGATGGGTGTGAATTAACGAAGAAGTATGCACGTTTCAATGGTGTGCATTCAAGATCAAATAGATAGTGCGTGGTAGTGGCCTTACTGAACGTGATCCTTCATTTTTGATGCGAAATGGTATTGTTTGTTTATATGTAATTGATGTACTTTGAAATTACTGGACGAGGAGTAACTTAGGCTATATTTTATGACGACGTCCCCGGGGTAGCGAGATACGGGGGCGAAAACGCATAGAAATTCTAGTTCGTTATTAAGGTACAATTCCTTAAAGCATACTTAGACTTACCTTAGTTAAATGGTCAAATAAAAATCGACCTTGTTTCAACTGTATAGTATGCATATTCCTTAAACATGTGATGTCTATTTTGTCAAAACAAATTTGTGACATTTTCATCCCTGTACAGTATAAAACAAGCTTATTTTTATTTGACAATTGAGCTGAGATTAGTCTGAGACTAAGCTATTTCGCCTTTCTTCACAGCTTGACAATTAATCAGTATTTAGGGTAACCAAATATGCAATTCGGCAGTATTTCTTGAGCGACAAAACCAGCCCGTCGTTCTTACAGCACATATTACAGCTAGTGCCAATCGGGTAGTTCCTTCGGTCGCAGGATGTAGATGTAGGTTGCCACATTCGAATCGTCTCGTTAATACCCGAACGACATAAGCCGGGTGGCTTATTTTTCCGTTAAGTCATTAACATTTATTCGATTATGTAGGTAGGTATCTGTGACAACATTCTCGCTCCGATCGCCGCCCGGTACGGACGTGCAAGACCCCGTTCTCCGTTGATCGGTTCCTTCCCGATATTCCGTGGCGCTCAGTCTACTGACGTCACAGTTTAGCGTGTTGGTTCTGTGCTACGGTTTTCAAGGTTTTTCTACTCCCTCTGAGTGCTATCGAAGTGTGATTTTTCTTGGTGACTAAGCCCCTTAGTCTTCAAAGTGCTGTGCTAAGTTGTGTTGTGCTTGTGCTGAGTGCAGTGTTGTGCCCAGCGTAAGTAGTCTGGTCTCAGTACAAAGGATACTTAACGGTGACAACGAATTTGTACTGAACCAGTCCTTTTTATTTTTATTTTATTTCTCTTCTCTATTTTATTTATTTTTCTCCTATTTTCATATTTATTTTTATCATATCTGTGTGTTTTCGTGTGTATTTGTCCTTTCTGTCGGTAAAGGTTGACCCTAACGCGGTCAACATCTCTACCTGCGTACCCCTCAGGTCTATAGCTCTCCCGCGTCTCCCGTTCCATCTCATATGGACTGCGCGTCGGTCTCATCCTCGCGCTCATCTCGTAGGAAGCGTACCGCTCCCGGGAGCGATTCAGACTCCGCCGCGTCCGAAGCTTCTTCGGTCGCCGCCACCTTAACCGGCTCTCCTGAGCCCACGTTCCAGTTAGTTGCCAAACGTTCTAACAAGCATTCGAAAAAAGCCGCGGTGTCTTCAACACCCGCCCCCGCGCTGTTAATGTCACTCGAAGTGACCGCGTCTCCGGTGTTCCCTTCGAAGCCAGCGCCGCGCTGCGCTCCCGTCCCACCGAAGCCTCAGCTCCCTCCGACCGTCTTCCTCCGTGAAAAAGCGCGCTGGACCGCGGTTTCTAACTTGTGCAAAGAGCACAAAATTAATTACTTAAAAGCCGCCAACGCTGGCGAATCAATTAAAATTCAGGTCGCGACCATCGACGACTTTCGGTCTTTTACGAGGCTTCTGTCAATCAAACAAATCACATATCACATCTACGCCCTCCCGGAGGAGCGTAAGATCCGCTCAGTACTACGGGGCGTCCCGTTCGAGCTCGCGAACGATGAAATCCTCGAGGACCTTAAGTCCCAAGGTTTCCCGGCCGAAGCAGTGCACAAGATGCACTCCAACCGCGGTAGGCGTTTTCCTTTAGCATTAGTAATCCTATCCAATACTCCCAACTCGAAGGAGATCTTCAGAGAGGCTCGCACAATTTGCGGACTCACGAATATCTCCGTCGAGTGTCCCAACCCCCTCGGTCACCCTGGGCAGTGCCACCGCTGCCAGCTCTATGGCCACGCAGCGGCTAACTGCTCAGCTCCGCCCAGGTGCGTTAAGTGCCTGGATCCTCACATCACTAAGGAGTGCACTCGCACTCCAGAATCCACTTCCCCCCCCTGCCTGTGTGCTGTATGACCAGTCCGGCCACACAGCTAACTACAGGGGTTGCCCGCGCGCTCCGCGATCCACCGCTAAGAGGGCCGCGCCTAAACCGGCACCGTCGCTCACTCCCGCTAACTTCCCGCCGCTGCACAACCGGGGTCCCCCGGAAGCAAAGCCCGTTCAGCCGACGCCTACTCCGGCTCTGTCCTGGAGGCAGCGTCCGGCCGTTCCACCTGCACCTTCCCGTCCTATCCCAGCTCTCGTAGCTCCCGTAGGGCCACGTCCTGCTCCGTCGTCTTCACCTCAGTCGTCGTTGGCTGAGGACATGAAGACCGTGTTCGACGTCATTCAAAACGTCGACATTAACGAAATTTCCGTACTCGCACGCAAACTGTGAGCCGCCCGCTCTCCTCAAGAGCATTTATTTGCGTTAGCCGAGCATCACTCGCTTCTAAGTTCGTTATAATTTTTTTTTTTGTATAAATTCGTAAATAAGCAAATATAATATCTAGACCCGCAAATCCCGCGTCCGGTCGTATCAAACCCAAGGGCTTATCCCTAGTTTCTTTTAACGCTCGTAGTCTCAGCTCTAACCTTCCTGAGCTCAAACTGTTCCTTCAGAATAACGAGCCAGACTTATTGCTTCTCCAAGAGACGTGGCTCACTCCAAACCGCACCAGGGGATTCGCTGTTCCCAATTACGTGTTCATTCGTAACGATAGGCCCGACGGTTACGGCGGCACAGCCATTTATTACAAAAGAGGTTTCCACTGCGCTCCTCTCCCTACCCCTCCTCTCCTCAACATGGAGGTTACTGTGTGTAGATTGGCTATGACTGGTCATCCTACCGTCATCATAGCTTCAGTCTACATACCTAGTGACATCCATCATACCAGACCTATCCTCAGCGACTTCGAGGCCATTCTCGCCCTCGGCCATTCAGTCATTATGTTTGGAGATTTTAACTCCAAACATACTGACTGGAAGTGCCTATCGACCAACCAAAGCGGTAGAGAACTCCTTAAAATCACACAGCAACTCGACTTAGACGTCATCTCTCCCGTCACTCCCACTCACTATCCCGGCAACCCTAAATACTCTCCTGACATCCTCGATTTTGCGATCGTCAAACAAATCAACCTCGATCTCAGGGCTATCGAACCGCTAGATGACCTTGGCTCTGATCACCGCCCCGTCTCCCTCGTGCTAGGACCGCCTAACAAGCACGTCGCTCCTCCTAAGACCTTTATCAACTGAAAAGGTTTTAAAAATACGTTAGCTTCAGCCTTAGAGGCCCCAAACTCTCCGCTCGCGATCTCGTCCGACCAATTAGATAGCCCGGACAAAATAGATTCATTAGTCGACTTTCCTCACTGATGCTATCAACTCAGCCATCAGTGTAAACGAAAAGGTTGCTCAGCGAAGTATACCCAATCTACCCTTAGCCGTTAGCAATCTCATTAAAGCTAAGAACGCGGCTCTCCGGAGAGCCAAGAAATATCCCACGCCCGCCTATGAATCAGCTGCGAACAAACTACAACGTAAAGTTAGGTCTAGCCTCGCGGAACTCCGAGACGCTCAGTTTAACGATCTCATGGAGATTATATCCCCGTCCCATCAAGCCCGAGCCTTGCGCCTAGAGGCCGCCTCTCACATTCCCCCTCTCACTCGTCCCGACGGCACTATTGCCTTTGAAAAGAGAAAGCCGAATGCTTCGCCGACAGCATAGCGGCACAATGTTCGCCCAGCACGCAACCCGCGGATCCCTCCCACATCCACGCAATGGAGGACGAAGTTCTCCGCAGAGAATCTCTCCCCATCACCGACGACCCCGTCACAGTCTCTAATGATGAAATCTTGCTTCTCATTAGAAGTCCACGCACTTAAGCACCTGCCTAAACAGGTACTTACCTTGTTAGCTATCATTTTCAATGCCTGCTTCGAACATAGCTACTTTCCAAAAGCTTGGAAAGAAGCAACAGTCATAGGCATTCCCAAGCCGGGAAAACCCCTGAATATCCCGGCTAACCACAGACCCATCAGCCTCCTCAAGGCCATGTCCAAAATTCTCGAAAGAGTCATACTCTCTCGAATGCGGAACCGTCTGTTTCCAACGGATGGCGATCCCCTCATCATTTCCCACCAGTTCGGCTTCCGTGCTAGGCACTCCTGCCCTCAGCAAGTCCATCGAATCGTCGAGTATATACTCGACGGCTTCTTTCCGAAACGAAAGAAAACGTTCGCAATTTTCTAGTCTGGCACAGCGGTCTCGTTTATAAACTCTACAAAATAGGCTTACCGGCTCGCCTAGTACACCAAAGCCCAAAGTGTCCCGGGTCTCACCACCAGACTCCAAAAGGCTGTAGACGCCCTCGGTGCATGGTTTCAAAAATGGCGTATCGATGTGAACCCAGACAAGAGTTCTGCGGTTTACTTCTACTGCAAACAACGTCATGTCGCTGACAATCTGCACGTTCGAATGTTAGGTACTCCCATCCCCTGGAAGCGCAGTATTAAATACTTCGGCGTCACCTTAGATCAGACGCTTTCTTTCAAGCCACACGTCGATAGAGTAACGAAACTCGCCCGTTTTTACTTAGGCCGCCTATATATAGAAAAAGTAAAATGTCTTTCAGAAACAAACGTACGCTTTATAAGACCTGCGTTAGATCTGTCATGACATATGCCTCGCCAATAATTGCCCACGCCAAACCCTCCATCCTGCACAAACTGTAGGTAGTTCAAAATCTCTTCTGCCGCGGGGCCACAAACGCACCTTGGTACGTGCGTAACGCGGACCTGCACAGAGACCTTGAACTACCTACAGTGCAATAGGACCTCAAAAAACTCTCAGAATCGTTCTTCAAACGCTCCGAAACCCACCCCAATCCTCTTGTTCGAGATTCAGTCTCGTATACTACCCCTGTCATAGATTCGAAGTACAAAGTCGCTAGACCGAGAAAAGCGCACACGAACGTAGCCACGCAACTAACACTAGATCTCGAAGCCCTAAAGGACGCAACTTCTAATTTAATGTAAATTCGAATTCATTCAATTTTTATTTTCATTTTGAGCACCTTCAGTGCTATGTATTCACCTTCAGTGCTTTGAGCACCTTCAGTGCTATGTAATCCCAGCGGGTGACCCCTTCTGGGCCCCGCTAGCGCGGCCTCTTTCTCCAATTGGCCGTCGCTCAGATGAAGGCTGAGTAGCAAAAAATTGCACGAGCCGACAGGGGTTTTTTTAGTGGGTAGTGGTTCTGGTAGGCGTCGGGATGAGTCCCACATAACTCCGATCGCGCGCGCGCAGTATGCGTCAGAGCATTTTTTATCCTCCTGCCCTTCCCGTGGAGGGGAACAAAAAAAAAGGTACCTGAGACATTAATAAAACTTGGAATTATTTTTATATCACGTTTATTTGTAAGGTGGCTGAAGAATTGAACGCAGATGGTCGTTTTTGCAATTTTTTTAAAATAAATCCTCAGACTATCACCTCAACTGCATGGCCCCAAAGTCAGCACAACTTGTGTGATATTGATGACCATACAGTGAACTGGGGAGAACCTAGGATAAACGTACAAATAAATATAATAATAATAAGTTACAATAAGGTATAAATATTTAGTTACATAAATATTTGCGTCTTTTCCTTTTGGACTCTGTTGAATACAAATAAGAGGCAGTTAATCTAAATCAACTTGTAAGATAGACCTATACAAACAAACAAATTTAGCAAGTAACACAAAAGCTTGTAAAAACATACGACATATTTCATTCATATGTAGTTCATAAAGGATGCGGCCCCACGTTTGCCTCGGCGGCGGATCCTGGCCAAAGCATCATAAAAACATCAAGAAACCATCAGTGCATGCGCCGCTTTATGCTAATACCACGTAACATCTTCTGTGTTTCCGGTTATGAGCCTTTATAATATGGATTTTAATGTTTTTGTTGTGGATGTATTAAACTGTGAACGTTATAATATAACGTTATTATTATGTAAAGCAACTTAAACGTTTGTGTTAGTTTTTTAATCTGTACCTACATAGCAAACGCTGTCGAAATTTTTCGGCATATTTGTGTTTTCCTTCAGTGCAGTAAACATAAGATTTGCTAAATAAATTATATTTTATTTAATTTTCTTTCTTTAATTATTTTATGATTGACTTATTTTAATAACTGGTTGTACGAAGAGGTGAAAACATATCACTTACTGTTTCTCATTAATAAGGTTGAGGGATGTAAAAGTGCAAGTATTGCCACCTAAACTAATTTCCTGTTTAATTTCTGATATTTTTGTTCTTATGATGGCGAGAGTTCAATAGGTTGGAGAAATGCTTGTTTGTTTTTACAGACTTTAAGCTAAGAAAAGAAAATTAAATCGAGTTGATTGCGAATGTTGCGGGGAAGCAAGGGAGCGCTCGGCTTTATTTATTTAATTTTTGAGGAATTTTTTTTAAATTACAGTTTACCATTTTAGCGTAATATGCTAACAAATAGGAGGTCACATAACCTTGTACTGACTTTTTCCCAAAACACCTTTGCCGCTGTATTTGTGTGAGCATAACAATGCACAGCAATTAATGTGTTATTTTTATGTTGATGTTAAATCTAACGCTCGTATTCAGATTGAAGTATGAGTAATTTCTTAAGCCAAAGTAATAACTAAACTACAATAAGTAAGTAAATAAGTTTTATTTAATATCTAAGAAATTGACTCTCAAAATGTATGGGATAAGGGATTGTCAGGGGAAAAACATACATACGTGGCTATTTTGATGTAAATAGAGTAGGGTGTACAGTATAAGAAGATATGATAGGTATACTAGCAATAAGATCCAATCCTCTTAGGGTGTTACCACACCAATCGATCGTGCGTCGATCGACGGTTTCTACCACACCAATCATGGATGGCAGAATAGATCAGTCGACGCAGTAGGCGTGATGGCCTATAATTGTCTGACGCCACCCCTGAGTTGGTAATAGTAGTAAAATAATCCCATGCACCAACACATTTATATGAAGGTATCTGTACTCTGCCAACCCGCAGTAGGCGTGATGGCCTACAATTATCTGACACCACCCCTGAGTGGTTATTAAGGGTATTACCACACCAATCAATCGATCGCAGAATAGATCAGTCGACGTTGATCGATTGGTGTGGTAACACCCTTAAAGAGTCGTACAGGTTTTTATTTGGAATTAAGCATCTAATTAAAGTAACCCTCTTTGTCTAATAATTGCTACACCTCATAACAATACCATATAAAAAAAACTAATAAGAGGGGAAATTCTGCAAAGCCCAATCAAGGTATCCAAATCTTAAGAAAAAGCTTACTGTTTTTCACAATGGCTTTAACAAGGCAAAAGATTCCTAACTAAGAATTGTATTCGAATGTCGCTATAAATCTCGGAAGAAGAAAACGACTTTTTTTAGAATGTCTGCATTGCTCGGATTATTGAACTTGCAAGGAATTTAAACGGAAATGCAAATTCTACCTGTATTTAAAAATAAAATAGCGAGCTATAAATATTTTATTTCTGCTCAAATTCAATTTATTGATGAGGTCTTTGTAAACAAACTTTATAAACAACAAAAAATTTAGTATTTTTTGTTGTTTTAACGGTACTTTAAAAAAGTACTATTTTCAACATCGCGTATTCAATGTGTAGGTATGTATTCTAGTGAGAGTATATAGGTAAGTGCGCCGGTTTTTAAATCTTTAAATCTTTCATATTATCATGAATTTTTTACTTAAACGTTTCAAAATAGTGATGTACGTAGGTATATCTATCATTTGTAATCATAGTAAGCACGACGAGTATCCTAGAAAATGTGACAAAGCGTAAATACGCAGACATCTTTCTCTCTCTCTAATAAAAAAAAAATAAACGTCTTCAATGGACGTATATTAAAAATAAACTGTGAAACTAAACTTTGTTAAACGTCATTTTTTAAATTGTACTCAATTAACTAAGTTAAACTCAAGCTAATAAGCTAATTCAAGTAACTGTTTTCTAAAAACAAAAGAATATTAAACCGCGATCATTGTGGAATTAGGTCATCCTTCAAACAACTATCAACGCAGCAACATCTCCTTGTTTTCATTGCGAGATAAAAATATAAAACCAATTTTTATGGCATATACTCGGATAATAAGGAGCAATCTCGTTTATCTCCGAGAGTGGGGTCCTGAAAGATTATCATGAAAGCTGAACTCTGAACCTCATAGACCTTTTTTATGGAGCACCCTTGATTTTGAGGGGCCAGTTCAGCAGGATTTCGTTTTTTATAATTAACAAGACGTCAACATACTCTTTGTAGGAATTTGATAAATTTTGGTTTTATTTTTTTTTGCATTTTGAAAATATATCCTTTGTCATCTCAAATGTCATTGTTACGCTGAGTTTTAATAACTCAAAATGATTTATAAAAAGTAGGTAGGTAACGCCATCTTTTTATTTCAAAACTAAGAGCGAAACGATTTCTTATTTTGCTTTTTACTTTGAGTTGATTTTATTTATTATACGTTTATTGTTTGATACAATATGAAATTAAATATTTTGATGTCTGGTTATAGCTGTCCTAATCACCAATGTCTTTATAGTAATACAGTAGAATCCCTCGCGGTGTTACCCTCTTGACCCCACCCCTCTATGGCAATTTCTATGTAAAAATCTACCAATGTTACTTCTGGATAATGTAGTTAAAACGTTTTGAAATTAGGTAGTTTCAGTGTTTACCGAATAAAAATAAACAAAAACCCAATTGTTCCTTTTTATAATAAAAGTATAGTATTTTCTACTTTTATCATAAAGAGCAACATATAAATGATGAAGAACAACTGTTTCCCAATGTATCGTTTAACAAGAAGCTTGTATTTTTTACGAAAACTCAGTTGTTTCAGTCACGATAAATTATATTAAACAGTTTGATATACATGTTGAAACGAATTTTAAAACATAACACGGAAAAGGTAAAGCGAAAGTTTTCGACGCCATTTCAATAAAAACAAAAAAAGTAAGTCTTAATCAAGTTCATATTCCACAGTTCAACAATATTTGACAGTTCGTAATATTTATCTGTTGCATAGCTTACGACTTGTGAATGATGGATGCTATTGTGAACGGTCCATTGTTATTCTTCTTATAGGAAATATCGCTTCTCAGTTGAATAATATTTTATTATTTATGACGTTTTCTTTCAATTGGAAGCTATTCAAAGGAAAGATCGCTTGAAAGAAACTTGGAGAAGACTTTTCTACGGAGCATACGCAAGATGATATTTACTTTTAGTATATAGTATATATGCCAGTCTTTTATAAAGTAAAATAAAACAATACAAATCTATAAACATGTAAGACCCATGAAATAATATGTTCATGTTTTTCTTTCCACTGTGCAAACCGCAGCATTCGATTACTCGACGGACGAAACCGGCTATCCCAAACCTGGTACGTTGATTTGTTTTCGCCACAAATCGAAAAATACTAACTTGACTTGTACGCAGACATCCCATCCATTTTGACTGGGGTGCTACTCCAAAATAAGACTTATGGATTATGGAACAAAGTTTAATTTTTATTTTATTCTATCTATATCTATCCGTAAATCAATATGACATAGTTAACTTTTTTAGATTTGATGTCTTTAAACGGGTAAATTATCATTCTTAATTATCATTCTAGTGACAAAAAAATCAAAGTTGTTTGTACAAACTAATGAAACTAACATTATCATGACGTCAATAGATGTCTACCGGTTTCGACTGTTCAGTCCCTTTTTAGCAGATTTACGCAGTAGTGACTCGCACTTGGCCTTTTCCCGGCCGCACAAGAGCCTTTGATTTAGTTGTGTGTGAGGATCATAAGTTCAGCAAGGCACAAACTTTCAAAAATGAATACGTAGTAGGTCTCTGGCTACAAAATTTTCGAATATTATTCGATTTCTACAATAGCAGACCTGGGCCGTTACATTGCATTTGGCCTCGTGAACACATCACTGAAAAATAGTTTTTGTAATGTGATGCACGTCTTCTTTTTGTAGGTGTACAAGTAAATCTGTAAGTAGCTGTAAACTTCTAAATGTTTATTTCTCTAATAATTGTAATAAGCTGAACACTTACCGAAAATAAACAAATAAATAAAAACAATGTTGCCTAGTTAGAAGAAAACAATTAATTGTTGAGCTATTTCAAAAAGATGTTTAAATCTACTTCTTAAAAATAGTTTCAACACAATGAAATTGATCGTGATACGAAATATGTCAAATAAATAATGGCGGCGAAGGTTTCACTGTAGTCGGGCGGTGGCTAAGATAATGTCCAATGTCTGCGCTCATTTCGTGGAACGATTTTACAGAAACGTTATGTCAACTAACTGACGTTTTGCAGTTGAAACAATATTACTGTGTATTATTCCTAGTTCTATTTTATTTCGTTATTTGAAAGTAACTTTTTTTTGTTTAGATTTTAATCAACTTTAGAAAGAAGAAACAAGCTAGTTTATCAGTATATATTTTAAACTTTATTTGAAACATACCTACCTAAAATGTTAACACCCTAGCTAATACGAGTCAAGGTGTTTCAAAAGACAATCTTTCGATTAAATAAGGAAACTACGCAGAAAAATACAAAGCGAGTATAATTTTTATCTGTTTGTTGTTTATCTACTACAAAGTTTTGCGTAAAAAAGTTGTTATGTATGGAACGCTGGCAATTTATTTTGAAATTCGATTATTAAAAAGCAAAAATTATGTGTTGCAAATTTTAATTTGTTCTCCAAATTTTTTGCAATATTAAACTATTGTGAGTCATAGAAAAATGGACCTGAGTCGGGAACACTTTTTTGGAATTGATTTTTAACAACTTTAAGTCCAACTTGAAACCTGATGATTCGTTTAATCGACTTCAATTAGCTTTTATAAACGATGCGTCTTCTAAAGCAACTGTGTACAGCTGCTGGTACATCGAGTTTAAGTGTGGTCACTTAAATTTGAAGGAAGAAGAAAGAAGTGGTCGTGCTTTGATCGCTGTTAAGGAAAAAAAGAGTTACATGTGAAAAACTTGATAGAACAAAACCGGCGAATCACATACGTGGAAAACGGCGAATCAACACAATCTTCAAATTGTATTGCGAATTGCACCTAAGGCGGATTGTTTCACCATGAGTACCCCACAACCTCACCGATGTTTAGAATGGTCCCATGATATGACTGGTAAATTCAAAGCAGGTTCTTCCCTCCGTGTTTACGATATCACAACAGGTGACGAATCTTGAATTTATTAATATGATCCAGAAACAAAGCACCAATCAACAGTATGACCGTTTCAAAACCAACCAATGCCTACGAAAGTGAAACGATCAAGAAGCGCTGGAAAAAATGTTGATTCTCCTTAACGGGGTATTTAGTATGAATTCCCTTAAGAAAGCAAAGTGACATCAATGTAGAATTGTACATTACCAAATACTTGTCAGTAGGTCTTGTTGCTACGAGCAACAAGCAACCGAAGACGGGAATTCAAGGCCTTTTGCTCCACCATGACAAAGCGCTCGGTCACTCCGCGATAAGGACGAGGCACTCCCTTACCACCACACTGTTAAAACTTTTGGGTCATCCGCCTCACAGCCCTGATATGGTACAGTGGCCTACTTCTTGTTTTTAATTTTTATTTTTCTCTTCAAATTTTCCGAGAAACCACGTATTCAACCCATTATTATGATATTTGGCGTATAACCTTTAAAAGTTTACAAATAGAACATAGAGTAGATACTTTTTTGTGTACCTGCGAGTACATCAAAATGTTCGAGAGATTAAATCATAAAGAAAATTGGTTATTGGGTTTCATTAACCTTGTGTTGAAAAAATCCCGTGTTAAAACTGGCAGATGACTCGCCAGTTTTCTCATCTTCGATTCAGTATCCTATTTTATTATTTAGCTTTACTCTCATGGACGTACCCGAAACAATGATCATTACTCCCAACTACACTAAGTTCGGTGAACATAAAAACACTAGCTTTACTAAATTTGTAACCCACTAAATCAATTTATAAGGCCTCGTATTTGACCCTAAATTTGCGCTATAAATTATGGTTTACTTTGTCGTTTATGAGGGCGGGCGAAGACATAACGTTACAGGAACATGTGTAACAGATTGCAGCAATAAGGTAAATTGTCTTTTTTATGGACGCCTCCAGTCTCCGTAAAGTATTCAGGAATAAGAAAAAATATGATTTCTGCTGTGTTCGAGAAAGATTAAGAAATAAAGGGGTTAAGTTTTTGTGCTTAGTTTTAGGGTTGAAATAATCTAAAACAGGGTTATTATACGAGTATATATTAAAAATGAATTTATTCATGCCAGTAAAAATAACAAAAGAAGCAGGAATAACAATAACTTTAATCACATGATACAGGCAACATAAAAAGGTATGATAAATAATTAATGCCCTAACTAGATAGTATAATAATCTGTTGTTAGGGCCCTAGTGCCACGGCCTTCGTTACAAACAGTACAATAGGTACAAAATAAGGCTTACAATTAAGTTCATGGTTATGATTTGAAAACGATTTTTGATTAAATAGACTGCATTCTTGAGGTATCATTATGTATATATTACGTACACATTTGATTATTACATTAAATACTGATCATATTTATCAAAAATACATGCAAATATTTATTGTATACACATTTGTATATTATTCTATACACATATAAGCATGGACATAATATATTAAATTAAGGAAGAGACAATCAGAAAAGCATTTACATTAGGTATTATTTTGGAAGTAATAAGTTTCTTCGTAAGTTTTGCCTTAGAGCTATGATGTTACAAGTTTTTGCATGGTTTGTACGTTAGAGAGTATTATTATTTTATAGTCTCAGATAGTAAAAATAGTGTTTAGTGAAAACAATAACACATATATTATTTATTGTTGAATTAGACTTCGGTATTTTGCAAACACTGTAGGCTCTTCTTATTCTTTTTCGGGTAAAAGGAGCGTGGGCGTAGATCGACAAAACTGAATACAAAATAAATAGTTATCTTACGGTAAGAACCTTCAATTCCTGATAGCGGCGTGCTGTAGAAGAAGTAATAGATTTGAAGGTGCTGACCTCTAATATTGCTCTTTGTGCATCGTCGAGTGTAAGCATGTTAGATTTATGGATTCCACCCCAAGAAGTAAAACAGTAAGAAATTATAGATAGACAAAGGGTAAAGGGTAGGTAATAGAAATATTAGTTTTCGGACTCTGGACGTAATTGTATCTACATGTTGTTACGGTTAATGACTATTCCAAATTAATTAATGGTTTTTTTTTTTTTTTTTGCTGCCGAGGCACCCTCACGGGAGGGAGGTGGAAGATGCGTCATGCATACCCGCCCGCAGGTAAATTCCTCTGCGGGGGGGTTATGTGGGACTCACCAGAATGGCACCTACCCACTAAAAACCACCTGTTGGCTGTGGTAAGCGTATACCTTTAGCCTTCATCGGAAGCGACACCCGTCGGGAAGTTGGGCGCGCTGGCGGAGACCCGCTAGCGGGTCTTCCGCCTGTAGTGAAAGTTGCACTGAAGGTGCTCAAAGGGACATGAGTTGGTGGCCGTTCTGGGCAGCCTCCGGTGAAGCCGGGGCTGGGCAGAGGTCGGCCGAAGCATGATTTAGGGATCAATTCATTTAAATGAACCTACAATGAATTGAGAAGGGAACTATGCTCCGCCAGAGCTAGCAAACGCTCTGTCGGAGTACGTGAAGCCCTAAGTTTACGGGCTAAGACTGCGATTTCACTAACATCGACATTTTTAATAGCGTCGCAGACGATACGCATATCGTCTGCTACGGAGGATTGAGGAGTGGGTTTGTATGGGCGAGGAGCCGGGATGGGATTCGATGCGGGACGCTGCCTCCAGTTTTCTGGAGCAGGCTTGGGCTGAGTAGGCTTTGCAGCCGGAGGAACCCGGCTACGCAGCGGCGGAAAGTTTTCTTGAGAAAGGCGCGGGGCCTGTTTGGGAGCCGCCCTTTTGGAATTGGAGCGCATACAACGGGGTGCACGAGGGCAGCCCCTGTAGTTTGCGGTGTGGCCGGACTGGCCACAAAGCACGCAATCGGGAGGAGAGGGAGTTTCAGGAGTGCGATTGCACTCCTTAGTGAAGTGCGGGACCAGGCATTTGACGCACCTGGGCGGTGCGCGGCAGTTGGCTGCCGCGTGCCCGTACAACTGGCACCGATGGCACTGGCCGGGATGACCGCGGCGATGAGGCGCCTCGATTGAGATCCCAGAGAGGCCGCAAATAGAGCTAACCCCTTTCAGGATCTCTCTGGACTTGGGGACGTTGGCGAGAATCACCAAAGCGAGAGGGTGTTGCCTCCCGTACTTGCTGTGCATTTTATGCACCGCGAGTGCCGGGAAGCCTTGGGACTGCAGATCCTCCAGGATGGCCTCGTTCGATAATTCGAACGGGATTCCCCTGAGTACCGCTCTGATCTTACGCTCTTCTGACAGAGCATAAGTGTGATAAGCATATTGCTTATCGGTGAGGAGCTTTGTTAAAGCTCGAAAGTCGTCTATCGACGAGACTAAGATTTTAATAGATTCACCCGAGTTGGCTGCTCGGATGTAATGGATTTTGTGCTCATTGCACAATGTCGAGACCTCGGTCCATTTACCCTTTTCCCGAAGGAAAACGGGTGGTGGGACCTTGGCCTTGACAGAAGTTGGGGCCGGAGCGGGTGTTGAAGACACCGGGGCAGCTGGCGTTGAAGACGCCGCAGGAAGTATAGGGACGGGCGTCGAGGGCGCCGGGTCTTGTTTTGAACGCTTCTTAGAGCGCTTCTTAACAAGCGTAAAAGAGGGAGACTCAGGGCCAGTTGGGGTGGCGTCCGAGGATGACTCGGTCGCGGGTGCGCGTTTGCGTCGCGGAGGGGTGTCTACTTCGCACTCCATGTCACTGGAGGAAGGGGACGCGGGAGGGCCTAAGACCTGAGGGGTCTGGGGAACTGGGGTGGCCTGAGGGGCCATTGTGGACATTATCGTCATGAAATGAGGGATGAGAGAATCTAGGAAACGGAACTTGTCAGCATTTATATGTATGCCTTCAGCACCGATACTATCAGCTAACTTCTTCCTGATCTCAACAGAGCTTAGGGAAGCCATTGCGGAGGGGTTGGGGAGGGACAATATATGAACCTAACAACGATGACTAACTCCCTAAAACCACCCTACACGCAGTAGGGCGGTTGAGAACGACGCGGATAACTTACTCGAACACAGCACTTGAGGTCCTGGAACAACTTCCACGAGGTACGGTTAACAAGCCACTATTCGCCGTGAAAACGGCGTTAGAAACTTATTAGAAGTACGGTTAACGAGCCACTGTCCGCCGTGAAAACGGCGTTAGAAACTTAATACGGTAAACAACTATGAAATTTGGGTGCTCAATTAGCGCGGGGGCTAAAAGAGCGGGAAGGCGTCTGCGATCGACGTGCGCTCGAGAACGCACGCAGACCGAGACTGATTAATGGTATTAGTTGGTGATATTTGTGGATGAGAGTTGGTACAGAGGTATGGATAAGTGCAGGAGTGGGGGAAACCAAGGACAGAGTTAGCTGGCTGGATAGTGTTTTGTATGGAGTATGTTATAAATTTTGTCATCAGCGCGAGTAGTGTATATATGGGGGTTCTGTATATTATCTATTCATTCATACCATCTATTCAATCTGTTCATCTAAATCATTCAGTGTTCATTCATTCACCAGTACTATGACCTATTCAAACATTACATAATACCATCTAATGAATCATTTAATCTAGTCAATAACTTTCGAATTTTCATGATTCAGTCTATTCATCCAGTCCATTTAACAGTGTAAAGATCTATTGAACCCGTTCATGTACGGTCGCTTTCATATTGTATCTAGAGATCTATCCGTTGAAAACCACCAATATTGATTCATATTTTTATTTGAACTTTGCAACGATTACCAAATAACGAATCGTCATTGGTGGTTTTCAACGGATAGATCTCTAGATACAATATTGAAAGCGAGCGCTAGTCAATAACTTTTTTTACTTCCAAACTTTGTAATGAGAACAGTTTTACTAGCATCATTATTTTTATAATAATTTTAGTCTTATTCTACGAGAGGTAAACATTCGGTTGAAAATAAAACATGATTCGGTTAACATATAATTTTATTATCAGAACACCACTTATTTAAACAGATTACATTTTTTAAACCACAAATATTCTTATGATAGATACATCTATAGACATCATTACATTTGCTGTAAAGCTCATACAGGGTATAAAAATTTGGACACTTAAAATTTTCTAAGTTTATCACATTCACATTATAATCAACAAACATTTCCTTAATCCATTTTGCTTTTTCTTCACCTTTTACATAAATACAATTGTTTTCAAGTAGAGGTGAAATTAAAGGCTTATATTTTGAAAAACAAATAAATCCTTCTTTCCAATAAATATTTCTATTTCTCTCAATCCACCCAACCTGCCTCATTTCCTTTATAGTTAAATTATAGAAAGCGAATGGTGGTCTTATTAAAAAACTTTGTATTCCTTTATCATCCAGAATAGCTATTTCTTTAAGTATGAACTGATTTAATTCGGTTTTAAAACCTTGAACATCAACTATTAACTTCATGATATCTTGCGAACAATACTGCTGAGAGGTTTATATTCTATAATGCGATCGTTGATGATAAGACAAAAGGCACTCGTTTTGTCAGGAAAATCTTTATTGCTCTCTATTTCTAGTCTTACATCAACTGGGCCAGTTTTTAATGTTTCATTTTGCCTTGAACAGTCAATTACAAACAAAGGTGCCTTTTCTTTAAAATCAATAATATTAAGCAACGGGTCAACTGAAGCGTTGTAATAAGACTGACGGAATTTGATGTACATTTCATATAATATATGATATTTATCATTATCAAAATCAAGTTTTAGTGCATCATACGGATATGTTTGTGAATTTAGATATAATGAAACGTTAGTTAAGTTACAATGATTAAACAAAGAACAATTTCTATTCTTTAAATTTTGGTCGACTGTTTGAAGACCGAATATTACAAATCTAGGTTTCTCGAGTTGGGAGGTAGTCTTGATTGACCACGAATGCTTCTTTGTTTTAGGTAAAAGTGGATATTCATATGTATCCCAATTTCGAAATGCCATTTGTATTGGCTTATCTTTTTCTAACTGTTTCAAGAGTAGTAATCTTTCTCGATCAGATACTTTAATATGTGGTACACGCCATTGAATTCTCTCAATATTTACTAACACATGATCATTATTATTATCAAGTGTAAGAGCATCAACATTAGATTTACATCTCGTTAGAATTAATTCATGTTTACAGTTTAATACGATTTTGTTATAGTCTTCAGCAAATCCTAATAGTTTACTAAGCGGCAATATAACATTAAAAAAACCATTTACAGATTTTGTTCCTTTCAAGTTCCATCCCCACAGAGCAGCCTGTTTACTTTCTCCCTCATTCATCGAGATGTAAGATTTGATTGTAGAAGTAATACCAACATGTCTAATACGATCGATTTCTACTCCATTTATCTCATACCTTATATCATGAAAAAGAAACGGTATAGGGTTATTGTTAAATTGAAACCCTTTTTTCGTAAGTTTTCCTGTGGTATCCTTCGTATATACTTCTATACATCCTTCAATGTAAATGGAACTGCTCGCAGGTAGTAAATAAATGTCTTGTTGATTAATCGGTATTCGTATTTCATCGTTTTCTTTGAAGCTATTAGTGTATGGAGTATAGGAATGAACTTCATAACTCTCAATAGAATTGTCAAAATGCGGCGCTTCATTAATTTGTAACATACTCATAGTGAAAATCCCAACTTTCTTAAAAATTCTTTATTAATCTCACTGAGAGCTGGTACAACGCGTGTGTGTTTACCGGAGTCGTGAATTGAACTATAACTTTTTGTTGGCTTACTCCCAATTTTCTTACTTTTTTTAATATTGAAATCAATCATATTTGATTACAATTTATATTGGTAGCACAAATAAATGCTGCTTGTCCATTCGAAGTATTAACTGATACTGATCGTTTAACGATTCAATCATACAATTTATTTCATATTAAAGCATACAGTTTTCAAGATATTTAAGACATAGATGACCACAGTTATATGGATGACTACCCTGATAATTGATATAGTTATACTGAATGTCACCCCCTACATATTTAATAAATTCTTTTGGTGGTTTTAGATCACCA
Source organism: Marasmarcha lunaedactyla (assembly GCA_923062675.1). NCBI lineage: Eukaryota > Metazoa > Arthropoda > Insecta > Lepidoptera > Pterophoridae > Marasmarcha > Marasmarcha lunaedactyla. The sequence goes on along the minus strand of OV281343.1, from coordinate 9,020,179 downwards.
TAACTATCAAAGTATTCAATATAGTCATTTTTTTTAACATAAGCTACCCAATGTGTACCTTGATTTTCAGAGCTATCCAAATTAATTATACCACATTCGATTTTGTGAGGGTGTTTAGGTAGTTGATCTCTCATGAAGACCCCTCGAAAATATGGGATAGTTTTTGAATACCTCATTATATCAATATTGGTAAGAGGACGATCAGGTAGCTGTTTATTCAGTTTTTTGATGAAGTATAAATACCTAAACCACTCTTGTACGGTTTGAGCTGTAATCCTCCTCCTAAATGCACTGGCTCAAAACTTTGATTGAGTCTTTTCATCTCATTCCATGTTTTCTGTGCAGTTTGAAACGTTTTTACCATTCGCGCTATAGCAGATGTTTTTTTAACAAGAGCACCAGCAGCAGTTAATCCAGTAATGATTGGTATCAGTGGTAAGAATCCTCCGGTCTTTGGTAATGGTATCACGCGCGGAATTTTTACCTCTGAATCAGAAACAAGATCTTTAATGGCAGCAAACGCTAAATCTATGGCTAGTTTTTTACATTTTGGTTTTGCTTGACGAATATTTCTTTTTGCATAGGCAACAACATTTTTAAAACTTTTTTTAAGCCCCGATCCATTTGAAAGTTTCATCAACATTGCTTTATTAACAATATTTGCTGCAAGCTTTTCTCCTACACTCGCTTGAGATGATGATGATGTTCTTTTCTTTGCCATTTTCATTAAGATCTTATCTGCTGCGTGTCTGGCTTGTAAGTTTTTTGTTTTCATATATGCAATATCGTGTTGTTTACAATACTCATCAAGTTCATTAATTCCTTTGTCACCTCTGATAAGTCGCTCACGTAATCTTGTTCCTGGTCCACAAAAGTTATAGCCTGGGAGATGTAACTCGAACGGTAGATGATTTATAATACTATTCACAAGACCTTTTCCTTTCATAGGTAAACGAAGAATGGTAAAATTTCAAATGTAATTTATAATATATTGGTTTTGCTTATCCAACTATTGTCCTGAGATGACAATCCTAACCATTTAACATACATTTTATTCCCCTTTTTCTTAAGAACTTTTTCTACTAAATACACGTCAGGATTTTTGGTTTTCTGAAGCTCTTGCGCATAAAATGTTCCTTGAATTTTATTTTTTCTTGAGTCTTCTAGCAAATAAGTTGCTGGATTGGTATTCTGAACCACGATTATTTTAAATAACTCAGTCGACCAATTTGGAGTGTAGCCTTTCTCAAAATTTGCTTTATGCTTACTTATTCGCACTACATCGCCGACAACAAAAGTACATTTTCTTTTAACTTTTGGTTTATTTAGTATGTTGTATCTTTGCATCACAATGTGTTTCGTATGTTTATTTACTTTAACCGGACACATCTGAATAGTCGTATGCTTGGTATGATTGTAATTATTCACAACTTCGTCTAAAGTTCCATCAATCCATTTAAAGTTTCCCTTCAAACTAAACTTTTTGTAAAGTTTGTTTTTTATAGTACGTATTACTCGTTCCACTATCGAAGCCTTTTTAATAGAATATGTTGAATAATGATTTATTGAATGCATCTGCATAATTTTCTTAAAACTTTCATTATAAAATTCCTTACCCCAATCTGTCTGCAAATTCAAAGGGACTCTGCCATCACATAAAATTGATTGAAAAGCTTTTGTAACCGAATCTTTAGTTTTATTTTTTAATGGTTGGACCCAAACATATTTAGAAAAACAATCAATCACAATAAGTATAAAATTAAAATTAAAATTTATACTCGATATCTTTTGCATATCTATTAAATCAGCTTGCCATAGATCATCTATATCTTTGAGTAGAACACATCTGCGAGGAAAATTTACTCTTGCATTTTTATGTATTTCGGTCACCACATCTTCTTTACTCATTTTTAGCTTGTTTCATCATTCACAGCTATTTGACAACTAAACAACTTTTAATATCACTATGCTTTTTATGATTTTATTATATTTGCTTCTTGCAGTTCTTCTATGATTGATATTATTTCATTATCTTGATTAGTATTTCCAGCTTGTTTGGAAGCAATAAGAAGTTTCAATCTTTCAACTAGCTCATTAGGATCATCCCAATAGATGAAATCAGTATTTTTTCTATATCTTTTCAAAACATTTATGTTGCCACCAACTTTTTTAGTACTCTCAACTTCCGAGGCTATGAACATAGGTTTAATAATTTGTTTATATTTTTCACCTTTGTCTCCTTTTAACTGACCTTTATGATCATAGTCACGCTTATGAGCATTCGTTTTTATCAAAATGTTTTTATAAGTGTTTCTATCATTTTCAGTAACTAGTTCTAGATTCGGTTTTTTATGTAATAATACTTCTTTTAGTCCTTGAGTCAATTGATATTCATCGTTATCAATCTTGATTCTACATGGTTCCATGTCACCATCGACTGAAGCAATTATCTTAACCGGAAAATTACCCATCATTAACTGATCACCTACTTTCCGAACTCCGAATGGAATATTTATATCGTAGAGACTATTAAGATATTTTTTTGTAACAGATATGTCTTTCTTATTGATATTATCTGCATCACTATAGTATTCTGAGCCCGAAGCAAATTTCTCTGAGTGTAAATCATCATCCAATGATTGTTCATGTACTCTATATGGTGTAGAGGTTATTGCATCATCTAATTTGACAGGCACTCGTATAGCGCTCACATTAAAATCACAGTTCATATTACTTTGATTTGATTCTATCATTTGTGATAAAGGTTTGGTAACTGGCTTAAATATTTTATTGAGTTCATAGTTGTTTTTATCTTCAATATCTTTTAACTGTTTAAGTTTATTTTTAATGATGTCTGATGACATGATTATTTGTTCTTTAATATTGAGACTCATTTTTGTCTTGCCTCTATCACTTATTTATCACAAATGATAACATTCTATTTTAGGATAAGTATATAAAGGTGTCAAGATTTTTTCTATAACGACCTTTATTTAATTCTGATTCTTTATTTAAAGTTAAAAAATTATGCCTTTCTCGCCAAACATTTTGACAGATTTCTCTAAATTCATTCCATGACATATCCGAATTGACGTGCTCATTGTATACATGTTTCAAGTTGACTTCATCTTGTTTGAAGAGTAATAACAAATTTGCATTATCACGAATCAGCTGTTTTGGAACTTTTGAATATGTTTGTGAGAGATAAAAGCAATCGACTTGACTATGTCTTCCCATGGCAAAATAATTACGAATGTTAGTCTGATTTTCACAAACCACATCATCAAAAATTATAATTGTGTTTGGTAACACATTATTCGGATGTGTAACTTCGCTGTCATCACGCAACACATTGTATTTTACTTCAGAAACCTTTGAAAGCACTTCTTTAAGATAACAATATTTACTTTGAAATGGAGTCTTTGTATATAAATACAAATTTTTGAATTTTAGCCCGTTTTTATGTAATAGCAAAGTAATCATCACATTAGTTTTACCACAGTTAGATGGCCCGCAAATTAAACACCGTATACTATTTGGTAACAATTCACTATGTCTTATGGGCTGTGATCTCTCTTCAATACCAATAAGATTGATGTCCAAGCTTAGCGGGTGCTTTTTAAGCTTCATTATTAACAAATGAACATCATTGCTACTTGATTGTCATTTTATAGTATTGTATCAGTTATAATCTAATAGGAATAAAACAGAAATTGGAAAGTCATATAATTTTTTATTAACATATTACATATATAATTTCTTATATCTATTTAATAGCTACATGTAAGCATAGTGTCCCCAAGCTACAGTATCAATTTGATTTGGTAATATTTGACGTTTATCATCATTTCTATTTAATACTAACTTATCTACTTCTTGGGAATACAAATTATGTTTTAAAGACTTAATCATATTCATCTTAGATCGTAAATCTTTGTCATAAAATAAACAATCTGAATAATGTTTATGATTCAAAGATTTCGTTACAGACTTAGATACACCTTTAGCCTTTTTAATCTCCTTACTAGTACTCTTTATGAAGTAAAGTTTGGCTCTTAATCCTACAAACTCAGTTATTAATTGACCTCCCATTTCATCCTTGAATAAACCAGGTATTTTGTTGTTGACTCTTGGGATTTTATATGGATTATTTTTTTCAAAATTACTGGTATCAAACTCTTGAATGTCATGTTTTATGTCTTCATACACATCATCTGTTTTAACTAAATATAGCAGACTATCTGTATCAGTATAACAAAGTTTCACATTTTCTCCATACTTTTGTTTAATAAAATTATAATGGAATTGATACATATGTAATTTTGCATATTCTAAGACTGTAAATCCTACATATATTGGTTTATCTAGAGTTATTTTATCTAAACTTAACTGAATAGCAAGAAAATTTTCTGAGAATATTGACACAGATTTAAAATTCGGTTTAGCAATTAGTTTTCGAGCACCGACACATTTATTTGTTAAATTATTATTATCCTCCCAGTGAGATACCAGTTTAACATTAACTTGTTTTCGCTTGTTCTCTATAGTTTTTACAAAGACTGAATTATTTAACAATTTGAAAAAATCCTTTTCAAATTCAGATTTTGAGGCTTGACGCAAACTTGTATTCAATTCTATATATTTCTTTAGAAAATATTCTTGTCTAAAGGTTATTACGCGATGAATCTTTTTTAATCGTAATCCTTGTTTTAAACATTCTTTTAAATAAGTATAATGAATAACGTAAAAAGTTTTATCTTTAAGAGTTGCAACTAATTTTGGTGATTTACTACCTGGTGGAATGAGTTTCTCAACAGCAAAGGGTAAGTCACAATGTGCATCATGTAAGTGATAAGGATACTCTAAATCTACTTCTAGGATAAATCCGAAATCACTGTCATCTGAAATAGTCTCAATATTTAGACATCTAATTTCTTCAGACGATAAAAATCTAAAATCTGATATCGGAATTTTTTTCATCATAGCAAATCCATATAGGTTGTTAGAATCAAGATATATAAGAAAGCTTGATGGTTTTGAACAATCAAAATTTGGTAAGTATTTATTATTCGCTTGAGCATGTCTCAATGTACATTGTGCCAAACCTCCTCGAACTCCTTTTTCTAACATTTGATAAATTTCAAGATCATGTACCAACTCTAATCGAACATCGGTATAAAATAGCATTGCATCCCAACTGAGCCCCGGTGTGGTTACATAATAGGCTGGGTCAAGCTTATAGTGCTGTAAGCTCATAGTTCTAAAGTTCTCGAATACATCAGTCAATAACAAAACGTCACATTTCAAATATAAATCAGTGTATTCACCCATGTCGCTTATACCAAATTGTTTCCAAACATTTTGCGCATGTGTATATTCACTATCAGATATATGCTGTTTAGTTAAACTATTATAAAAGTTATGTTTCGGTGGTAAACATTTTTCCTCATATTTAGAGAAACTATTCATGTAGTCATAAGGATAAATGCCTTTCTTTCTCATCAATACAAATTGACTGGGAATAGTAAAAAAATTTGAGGTGTGTATAAAATTATCATCATTTAAGCTTTTACTTAATTTATCTAGACTTGCACTTAAAAATTGAAATGAATCAATAAATTTCACATTCACACAAGATTTGTTCTCATTTATTGTGAATGATTTCGTGATCGTTATGTAATTTTCTTTAGTCTTTGGTATAACATTAATTGAACCATCATATTTCGATAGTTCCATTATGAATAAATGTAAATCATAGCCAGATAAATTATGAAATACAACTGGTACAAATGGACATATTTTATAATTGAGGTTGCAATATGAATGAGCTGCGCCTCTATACTCGCCGGTCATGTGATCATGATCACGTACTTTATCACCAAACAATAAATGTTTACAAATATGACAGTGAACGCTTGAATCATATTCATTTTGCTGTGTTTTACTTAATTGTGTCATTGGTTTAGCAAACGAAATTAAATCATTAATATACTTCACATCTTCCATCAAATGTTTAATAAATTCTTTAGGTGCATCTAAGCCTCGATAGGAAACCAATTTGTTTAATGAGTTGTCAAATGTACAACAAACATAATAAGCAAAGCATGAAGGTTTGTGAATCTTAAATTTTATAGTGGTCGTGCTCTGCGAATCGTCTGAATAGTTTTCTAATAAACTCTCAAAATCAGCGTATATGATAAAAGGAACCTTATCATAAGGAATGTTTAAACATTAAATGAGTATTAGGCTTTGGTATTAATTCTAAAACTTTGGAACAATAATGATTTCCATATTTTTTTTTGCTACTGAAACATTGTAAACATGATTCACACAAATAAACATTACCTTTATGCTTTGTTATTTGTCTTCGCACTAACTTAACCAAATTTTTTATTAAACAGTAGTGACCTTTTTCATAATTTTCGATAAATAGTAAATTAAAATGATTAATTCTTTTTTCAGCTGTTAAATACAAAGGTCCAGTTACATATTTATTTTTTTTGTCTAAACCAAAAACATTTATGCTTATATTCAAGTTATTCTTTTCAAAGATCTTTATATCTCGATATGATGGAGGAAATTTCATGTCAGTTATATTAAACACATTTGAATAATGAGGATAGGAGCTGCATTTATTCGGGTTATCAACACATGGATAAAGCCCAGCTAAAATACTCCAAAGGAAACAAAACTCATCATCATTTTTAACATTCATACAGCTTTTAGTATTAGATACGCGAGGTGGTAGTTTTATATATGTACCTCCTCGCAAAGCACAATACTTATTTAAATTGATTTCTAAATGACTGAGTGATAAAAATGTCCAACCGGACGTAGAGTGTTCAAATTCAGTAAGTTTTCTTTTGATTGTATCAATAGTTTTTATTCTAAATATATCTTTCAATTCATTAATATCAGTTATAATTTCATATTTGGTATTAAATGATTTCAATTGCTTTTCTAGAGTCTTTGGTAATAAATAAAATGCATATAATTCAAATTGTATCTTAAGACATCTGTGTTTTTTTAAATTCATTTCTATAAGTCTATAAATATCAGTTTCATAGTCATATAAAAAATTCTCTGGTATACAATAATTTTTATTTTCAGCTTTCAAACGATAACTTATTACACGATTATTAAATGCTGTATTAATTATATAAATATTGTCAAACTCGCTCATAATCAAAGAATTCAATTTATGTAATTCAGTTTTCAAATGATACTGATATTTATTTCTCATTATTCTTATATCACAATTATCACATTTAACTATTTCATTTTTATTGAGAGGATCTCGGGTAGGGTCTATGCTGATAACTGTAAAGAAAAAAACATTTGCTAAATATAAAAGGTATATTAAATATCAACACATTATAATAATAATATAATATTAAGGAAAATATTATTTACTTTCGCACACCGAGTTAAAGTTACTTAGTCTAGCACACTACATTGATATAAAAGTGTTTAGACATCTTGTTACTGCATGCTAAAATTTGAAGTAAAAATGTTAGGTGTGCCTCGGAATTCCTTCCTGGCCACCAGTACTAGATTGGCAAGATGTTGCCAAAGATCGGTGTCCATGTCCGTCCTAATCTTTAGGCTGGAAACCGAGTGACGCCATCTATTAATAGGCATCACATGCTCGATGTCCGCGGACCTATACACTTTTACCTCAATGTAGTGGCTGCCTTTCTTGTCTGGTAAAACCTGCTTCGACAGGCCGCTTGCCACTCTGTTTATGAATATCGATTGCAAAGGTGGCAGTGTTGGAGTTGGAGTTGGTGATGGCTCAGAGTCATCCTCACCCTCACTATCCGTCCCGAAGAGATCGTGAGATGTGATTTTCACGGGTGTTATCGGTGCGATAGTTGATGATTTTTTCTTGGATCGATGAGGGGTCGGAGTGTGTTTTTTCGACACCCCTTCGTCTCCAGACACCGTCGTGTGTGATCTGTTAATAAATTGAGAAATGTTGTTAACATAATGTAAATACCTATGAGTTCTTTTACTCTAAATCAAATATTATAACATTCATGATTCAAAAATACCTATGAGTTCTTTAACTCTAAATCAAATATTATGACATTCATGATTCCAAGAATAAACCTGCAGATACAATAAAAACATGTAATACTCACTTTTTTTCATTTTTCTCTGCGTCGTTTCTTTCGTGGCTGTTTTCTTTCATCCTCTTTGACGCCCGGTGTTCCGCGCCCCGGGAACTCGGTGAATGTAATCTGTGAACAATTGAAAAGCTATAAATATTGACTCAACTACGTTGACGAGTTAATGAAAGAAATAAAAGTGAGGAAAAAAATAGTTTTAATGTATCTTACCTCTTTGTAGTTTCTTTTTTCTTTTCAACCATTTTCACCTCGTCGTCTGAAGGAGGAAACACCTCATCAAAGAGCTGTGGCATAGATCTAGACCTATAAAAAATTATGAACAAAAATTAAAAATATAAGTTTACTTAGGTGAATGAATATATAAATATATTTAAAATAAGAATACTTACATATTGACAGTTGAGAATTCTTCAGAGTTTGTAGTTTGATTGCCTGTATTGCTTTCGCTAATGAAAACCTGTACGGAATCATCTGATTTATATTGAAAGAAAAATTAAAGTGTGCGTAACATATCGACAAGAAACTTGCTTGTGCATAATAGCTGACTTTGTTAAAAATCCATTTTAAGAACACTAATAGATATCGGTAACATCTAATTAGGAAAATCATCTACACTAATATTATAAATAGGAACGTTTTGATTTTTTTGTTTGTTTGTAATAATAATGTATGTACTTAAACAATACTGAATCGATTTTAAAAATTCCTTCACCTGTCGAAAGCTAACAGCACGTGACATAGACCGATATTCACGCTGGTCCGCAGATTTAGATCGACGCTTTCGCGGATGAATCCACGGGCATAACTAGTAATTCACAGTCGTGAAATTATATCAATTTTTACTAATGGTTTTACAGTTTTTGCCATGGGGATTTGGTTGCACTAAATATGAATTTGAACATGCTTTGAAAAATAGTTTTTGAGTAGGTATCGATTAATTTATTATGAGGTATTCAAGTAAATCATAGTACCTAATAATTTACCTGCCTGTCTGTTTATTTTCATTCTTACTAACCGTGAGGTGTAATAAATGGAATAAGACCTAAGTGAAAGTAGACATCAATCAGGAATACTTTATTTCTGAAGTCGGTTAATAAATAAGAATAAAGAGTTTAGGTGTTTAATGAGGAAGTGCGAAGCAGACCACACAGCGCGCGACGTAGCCGTATAAGGATGTGTGAGCATTGTATTACAAAACTTATTCTTGCATTGACTAAATAATTTCATGTTCGATTATGAACTTTATAAACGATATATGTGAGGTATAAATAAAATATAATTATCAAGTAAATCCTCAAACAAAAACAGAATTTACGAGCGACTACACTTATTGTTCAATGATGTCCGTGAGTAATTAATCAATAATCTTAATATAATATTCTTAACTTAGTATCTATTCAATTTTAACCTTTTTTATCTTACTGTATATTTTTAATTTCAGGATAGCGAGAGTGATTTATTCAACTTCCTTCCTAACGATGTACGAGGCTCATCTATGGATATGCGTAATACTGGAACACTGAATCTTGTTGGCCCCAGCAGTAAAAAACAGAAAACGGACTTAACTACATTTTCTTATATAAAAAAACCTAAACGGGGTGTGAAAGTAATTAGAATTGAAATATACGATGCTGCTCAATTCCCTGATGTTGCCGGTTCAATTTGTACGTGTGATGCGGAATTATGTGTACAGCATGTCGTGAAAAATATTTTACTCGATGACATTTATAAATCAGTTAAAGAAATTGCGGAAAAAATTTCGTCCACTATATATATATAAACGAATCGTTGAAACTGTAACCTGTTTAAATAAGTTGTATTCTTATTAAAAAAAATATGTTAACTGAATCATGTTTTTAATTTTCAACCTCTATAAGTTAAGACTAAAATTATTTTTTAAATAATGATGATAGTAAACTGTTCTCGTTTAATAATATAATAATAATTTATTTATTCATATCCAGACATATACACATCACTAGAATTACAAACTTATAAAGTACATAGTTTTTTAAAAATAACATCCTAGTAAAATTAAGTAGTATTTAGGTGAATAGAGACTTCAATTCATCTGAAAATGAGATTCATAGCAGGTAGAAGGTATTTTATCACAACGAAGAGTAGATAATATATGAAATCTGAATTGGTAGATCGTAGCACCGTTGAACGCAGTCGAGTCGCTGTGTGAGCATGAAAATTCGAAAATTATTGGCTAGATTAAATGATTGATTAGATAGTATTATGTAATGTTTGAATAAGTCATAGTACTGGTGAATGTTTTAGATGAACAGATTGAATAGATGGTATGATGTTGTGATTAAATAGATGGTATGAATGAATAGATAATATACAGAACCCCCATATATACACTACTAGCGCGTGTCATTGATGAACACAAGAAATAACGTAGGACCAAGAATAGTTCTTGGTCTTGCTATTGGGCTAAGGTCACAGAAAGGTTGTCACTAACATATTAAGGTAAGAAAATAAAAGTTTGAGTTGTACATCTCTCATTCCCAGTTGTTCAGGTTTGGAAAGAGACTTGGGAAACGGACTATGTCAAAAGCCTTTTGGAGGTCAAGATACATTAAAATTATCTTTTTAGATCGGTTTAGGTGTTCTACTATATGACTACTTAATTCAAGTACCGCATCTGCTATACACCCTATTCATGTAAAGCCGTACTGTGTACTTGAAAGTAGGTAGTTTACTTGTAGGTAATTCTGTCTTAGTGTCTATCACAAGCTCCAAAATCTTTGACGCCGATGAAATAATGGCTGTAGGTCTATGATTACCGATTTGGTCCCTATGCCCATTTTTAATGATCTTATATAGAAGTTGATCTTCATACTGATTTACTATTTCAGAAAAGAAAATTAACTCTTCTCTTTAATAGATTATTTCACTGAACTGCGGTTTAAATTATCATGATATTGAAAATTTTCTCCTCGTTTTTGGTGCCCAAAAGTGGTAGCATAATATATCTAGAAGCTTATTTACAGTTTACATTTTAAGGCATTTATAAAATACGATGTAATAGTAGCGTAGGCTCCGTATAGGATTAGGCCTTCGAGTCGCACAAAGTGAGTTAAGCTGCGTCAAAGAAAACACTATTTCAATGTATCATTTATTAATCGGTTTTGAGTGACGATAAATTCAATAAGGTATTTTGTACCGTAGTTTGGTAATTTGAGGACTCGACTTTTTACAGCGGGTGCGTATTCCAATGCTGTGTGGTTACTAAAATTGCATTTTTTTAAAAATATCAAACTAACTATCAATTATTTCTTTCACATAAAAATTTCTCCGGTTACTGACGTCGCGCCTTGAGTAGATCTCGGTTGGGCCAAAACAGCGGCGGGAGTATTGTGTTGTGGTGCAATTTGTTAAAGACAGATTTTCAAAACAGTTTTTGTTAACAGGCTAAGATTAGAGTACAAACGAGGCTGAGTAATGGTGGCCAAATGCTTCACTAGGGTATTTGCAAATAGGTTACATCCTTCATATTTCCTCCAACAAGATAGTTTCCAGTAGAGAAAAAATTTGAAGATACGAAAACTCGTTGCCATCGTTTACACATGTGAACGTTTTTATAATAAATTTATCGAACGTGTTTTTTAAAAAATAGTACGAACAATGAATTAAAAACATTAATAATCGATTTTAATTAATCTATATTTAGCCAGAATTTACCTAATAGTTCTGGCAATACTGATAACGAACTGACTCACTAAAAAAATTCAAAATAAGCCCCATGTTACAAAGTTTATACCCACCAATTTCAAGCGAAATAGGTGTTAAAATCCTTCATACAAACGAACAATAGCTAATTTTAAAAACTTTGAAGTTGGGTATAGGGTATAGTCGGCGGAGGCTCAAGCTAAGGTGAGGCGGTATAGGCGTGAGGTGTAGGCGCTCCGCATACTAAGGGGCGACAACAGTGCAAGGGATTCAATGCAAATTAGAGCCTACACCACGTTTACCCCAACTGTACCTACAGATGCGATCTCATTGATTGTGCATTAGATGATTTGATACACCATACAATAATCCACTTAATGCTAATGTTAACTAATAACAATGTAAAATTACGTTCATTGGAGCATTTCGTCCAAATTAAAACACATTAACATCGAACTAATTACATCATTTCAGTAACACAATTTTGATCAAACACATCAGACATAATAATTACATTGTTTAATATAAAATCGATTAATCAAAACGATTAACTTCATTTATATAATTTCCGTTAAATAGTGAATTGGGAAAAATGTAAAACTTTGTTTTATTCAATTGTTTAAAAATTCGAAAGATGCTTCTTGCCTTGACCTGACAAGACATGATTTATGTATATATGTCCAAATCTTCATAGTTTAAATAATTATTTTCTCATACATTCTTGACATTGTCTATATTCATTTCAGCTTAAAGAAATTTATACAATGTTTCTGTAAAATCTCCGTGATTTTTACTAAAATATTCAGTAATGTAAGAAATCAGAATAATTAACGAAATGAGTAGTAGCCAGCTATGTCTCACTTCAAAAGTAAATCAAAAGCTAAAGAACAGTACCGTAAATCTACCCATACCTACTCAATGAAAACCTGAATGTCGTTAAACGCTGGCATACAATCTATTAACAATCGAAGTGAATAAATATTGCATTTAAAATATATTATTCGTTTGTAAATTACTTGTTAGGAAAATTACTACTTCGAAATTTTTGTTCCATGTTATAGCTATATCCAAGTTAGAAACCAAAAACAAATGTTCTGACTGATTTACCCACTGATCCATCAACGCTCACCTGGTGCCGTAGCCAAGTTGCCAGTCTATGATCGCCAACGCTACAAAAACTCGTAAACTGCGTAACCATGTGATGTAACAATAGGCTCCATAAAAGTTACGAATTGAATTTCAAAATATAGTTTTTATCTTTTATCTACAAAAATCGATAGCAACTGGGAAATACTCGCAATTGAAGTCGCTTGATAAAACTGCAATTTTTATTTCTGCTGCAGTGTTTGATTTTTTTCCCGAATCTATAATAAAAAAATATATAAAAAAAGTCACTGGGCATCCATGTGTTTGCAATAAGAGTGATTTGCTGATTTCATGTTTCAATACAATCTAGTGATTACTGGTAACTCCGTGAAAGTAGAAATTTTTTTAAATTGTTTTCTTAGCCGGTCAAAGAGGCCGTGGCCCGCCTAATTTAACCTACCTCATAGGTTATTTATTATTTTTACATTTTTTCTTTTTATAGCATGAAAATATGTATTTATTAATATCACTGATGTAATTAATCTTTAAATTTTGCCTTGAAAATCTTAAAAAAAGCATTAAAATCATCCCCGCTACTGCGGCTGAGGGCGTCAGTGGGACTTCTCTTATACCGGAATACTATTGTTAAAGTGAAGAGAGTAAAAGATAAAAGACAGTACTACTGCCCCAGAGGAGATCCTAAAAAAAGTTATTTCAATTTAAGTTGGTGACCTTATAAAATTAGATTTTTGGTGCTAAGGAATAGTGACATCGCTTTTGGTCACTAAAGCAGTCTACGAGTTTGGAAAGAAAGTTTGTGGCTGACTGCATGCAGCGTAAATGTTATATCAGTTGTCATCAAATATCCGGAAACACGAATACGTCAAACTTGAAACTGGCTTTTTGGTAATAAGCAGCTATTAGCCTTTAGTTTTTTTGACTACTACGTTATTGAACATTTAACCTAACGGCTAGCATAACTTAGCTTCCGTATTAAGTTCAAAGAATTAAACCTACAAATCCAGTTATCAAATCAATTACAATTTTAATCATAAGATCATTTGTGAGGATGACCATTTTGTACATCGGTACCTACTTATGTAAAAGGAGTTACAATATATTTATCTTAAACAACAACGAAACTTAATCGATTTCGGACAGAGCTAGTGATTGCGAAACCAGAATTAAAATCAAATCAACAAAATAAACCTCATTGTAAAACCATACACCGAAAATTTATTACGAGCAAAATATAAATATCGCTTAGAAAAATATAAGCCAGTTTTGAAAGTCTGAAACACAGCTCTTCTTTTATTCATGGCTGACATGTGGCGTCTCCTCCGCTGTGTGGCGCTTTCTTCTCTAACAAAATAAACAACGCTTGCACCGAGTTCGAAACCTCTTTTGAAACCCGCTATCAACTATACTAGTGTTTTTTATTTAGATTAAATTTTATGCATCTAAATATGATTTTGTAAAACAGTAATACTTTTTTTCATTGTTGTCATTATATATATTATGTATTCAAAGAATTAAGGGCTTTTAAGGTTTTGTAGTTCTAAGTATTAAGTGTTCTTTTTTTGGTCTTTTTTAGTCCTAGAAATCTAAGAAAAATCTTAAGATCCTCCCCGCCAATGTGCACGTAGGCCGTGCCCTTTGTCAAGGAGAACGCTATTCATCTCTGTCACGCACGAAAAAAAATTTCGTTTTCCTCAGCGATGAGAAATTTTCTTTTGCTTTTTTACGTTTCATATTGAACCTAAAATTTATTATTGAACGTTCAATATTACGTTGTTAAAAGGTTCACTTTCAACGTTTTGGTGTTGTGAAGGAGGATTTGAGAAGTTGCTGGATTTCAGGAGGTCTTTTCAGGGCATTTCGAACATCGTATACTGAAGCTTATGCTGTTGTGTTTAGTTTGGATTTTGGTTGAGGTGTAGGGGTGGTTACACCGTTACATAAAGTGGAAAAGTTTAGAAGTAGGCTTGGTAGATTGTGTCTACGGTAAGCGAGTAGATGATCAGTCGCACCGCGCACTCGCTGGCGTGAGGACGGACGCGGAGCCGCTGCAGCCCTCAGAGGGAACTTTACGAAAACTTTTCAATTACGTCTCGATGTCTTAAAAAATAGATTTCAAGGTGTTTGCATTAAAAAAATAGTATATTAAATTAAACTCAAGTACACAGTGATAGAGGACTCTGAAACAGAAAGATAGTTGAAAGTTTTGTCAAGTAGGTAATTTGTAAAAATATTTTCTATAGGTATATTTTATTATTATTTACTTATGAATATATTACAAGTGTGATTCTTAAATTTATCAATGGTTTATGCTAAAAACAGCGTCTTTGAAATATGCTCATATTTCGTACACGGATTTTTGAGTTATTTTGAAAATAGTTTAACTATTTTGTCCTGACTTGTCTATAAGCAATTTGCAACTTTTATTATTGATAGTATAATGCCGTGTTTATAAATATATATAATAAGCCAACTAAATTAGAAAAATCGAACTTCTATACTTAACTAAAATTAACTGCAAAGCAAAATTTTTTATATATATTACAATCATCTAATTATACAAACATTTTGCACCTGAACAATATTTAGATCCAAAAACAACCAACGAACCCGAAACTATTCTCAATAAATCATTGAGCAAATTGTAAAATAGCACAATCATAAATTTTAACGCTTCGCCTCTCGATGGGGTATGATATACATAGCGTGGACATCTCTAAAGGGATAAATGAAAATTCCGGTTCGTTCATACCGGAACCGGCAACCTGGTTGTAATTCTCGACTATTTCGATACAGACTTTTTTTCATTAAAACTGATTGAATACGACGACGATGCTCTAAAAGGGACGGAGTTTTTAAAATATTCCAACGGCATTCCACTCGGCAAGTCAACTCTTTCACAGCTTGTTTTTATTTTTAAGATATAACGATGCTCTTCCGTTGGTATTTATAATTTTTCTGCAAGGCCGCAGATTGTGACAATCTTTTTAAGTACCTTTTTTACTTTGTTGCTTTTAAATAATTGAAAAAATTGAGACTTTTGATTGCATTGATATTTAAATAAGTTCACATGTTCTTTGATAATAAAATTTTAATTTATTATAATTTTATCCGAACACTACAGATAATTTTGATAAGTTTATAAACTTGTATTGTTTTAGTAGAAATCTTCCTAAAAATTTGCCTGTATTTTAAAAACAAACTGTATCAGAAAAACAAGCCTAACAACATCAAACAAATGCCATGCAATACGATAAAAAAAAACTACAGAAATATAAATTACATTTATATTAAAAGCCCGTTAGTATAACGTTTAGTTATAAACGTAACCTATCCAAAGCAGCAATCCATTGACATTGAGGTTACGCTGAAGTGTTGTGGTCTACATGACACCCACGGCATTGCAGGGTTAACGACCGAATTGCGTGCTATGAGACCACTACATGCTTATTTATACGAATGGGGTGAAAGAGTGCCATGAAGTTCAAAATGAGAATGAGAAGAGCATGCGGCTTTCAATTGTTACATTTAAACAATGGACAGTTACAGTTTTGAATGGGAATCCAACTAATATTAGAAAGATTTTAATTATATTCCTCAAATACCCACCAAAAATAAGAAATTTACATTTCCAAATACCGAACATATTCGGATATTTTATATCAATAGATATCAAAATAAAATATCTTGGTATATTACGGTTACGAATTTGAAAAAAGTGGTCTCGGTTTAACCAAAAAAAATGACCTCAATTCATCGGAAAAGACATCAACTTGCTAGAATATAAAATTTTATAATATTTGGAAGGGAATTAAAACGGTCATTGACAAAAGAAGTAATCACTCTGTAGATGATTAATGAATTCACGTTGCCACCAAGTAGGTTAAAGTCAGATTACAGCAAGCTTTTTACTTTTTTGAACCCTGATTAAATATTAAAAGATCATAGTAGAGTTCGAACTATCACAAAATCTTGATAAAGATTTTATTTAACAATTAAACCGTTTTTATGATATCATCAATGTGTACATACAACATTCCGATTGCGATTTTTTTTTGTTTCAGGGCCAAAACAGAATGGGTCTGAATAAAAAGGACAATACATCATACCAGTTCATTTGGCATATACTCAGGTTGTAAAGTTATGTTTTCACGATGAAAAAAATAAAAGAGAAAAGGGTTGTAAAGGTTTGGCGGGAGGTAAAGTGATTCCAATGAAGGGATTGGCATATTGTGTCGCGTAGACATGCACGGCGTGCTCTCAGCCGGCGTCGCCTCGGCGTTACTGCAGATATTGTTCTGTTATACAGGTGAGATGTTTTAAATATTATTTTCAATGTATTTTTTTATGATTTTGGTTTCAAGCTAAGCTACCATAGAGTTACAATAAGCATAGATTGAAATAACTCAATACTTGTCTAGCTTTTAAGTATACGCTACCTAGTTTTTCTAAGATATTTTTAAACGCGAGTACCTTTAATTGGCTCTCCATGGTTAATCCATTGTATATTCCTGTGTAACAAAGCTGTTGGCTCTTCAAATTATAAATAAATAAACAACTGCAAAACATAAATATTAATATTATAAAGTATAAATACCTACCTACTACATTTAATAGCTTGATTTATTAGTGACGTCCCCGTAAATTTCGAAGTATCGCCTCGCGATAGTACCTTTTTCAAGCGTTTTATAAGTTCAAAGAGAAAACCTAAATCGTCGGTGTGACAGACCAATGCGGAGGTTAAGATAGACTTATGCAACAGCAGTTATATGTTGTGTTTTACAGCATTAATTTCTATACATTTACCTCATGTAATGTAATATTTAATTGTTCAAGTGGGACTATTATGGACAAACTAAGTTTGAACTAAAAACATTGCGACGATTGAAAATATTTTAGTTATTGGATATTGTCATACAAGTACGAGTATATGCAGAGTTAGTACGAGTTTTTGTTTCCAATTTCAAATTTCTCGACCAGATTGGCAATGCTCAGTTTTCGAGATTTTGTCGAAGTTTGAGAAATACACGTAAAACTAGGGATGTGAAGTTCGACATTTTAAGAAGTTTACCGGATGTAAATGTCTTTAGACTTGCATCTCTAATCAGAGATATAGTCATTCAATGAAAATTCTCCTACCGAATATCCATTTAATTTTGTAGTAACATAACTTTAATATGATGTAGTTTCTTAGACAAGCAAGTTAGTCATACTTTTGTGTCCTTAAAATAATAATTTTATAGTCTTGAACCTTGTCGCATTTTAATTCCTTCTTATGTTACAATCGGATTCATTTATAAGATATTTTATTTGCAGAATTGTCAATAGGAAATTTATGGACTGAGTCCAAATCGTATATACTATATACATTTTAACTGCATTTTTTATCCTCGTATTTGAATTTTTCTCATATTTTTAAAATATTTTAAGAACAGCAATCAAGAACAAACGTTAGTTAGGTATACAAATTTAAAGTGTGGTAAAAATGTATACAAAAAAACTGTTCCGAAAGTTAGGAACACATTCAGAAATATGCGCCATTCTTTGATACTTTTCGTCCGGCAACGAAACATTCAAAATAATCAATCGATAAAGATAATCAATAAATATCTTACAATAAAGTCAATTAATCAATTCTAAAAAAATCTATGATTATTGATGTCTATGGGCGCGGATATCACTTTATATCAGGTGGAGCGCGAGCTCGTTTGCCGGCTTTGACGAAGTTAAAAAAAAAAACAAATGTATTGCTTTTATTTTCTTAGATAATTTGTATTTACATTTACTGATGAGAATTATACAATTAATTCGTTTATTACACATAAAATGTTCATGCAAAAATTACATGGTACTTTACACAAAAATAAATTGATTTGACGGCAATATTAAATTATAGCAGCATTTAAAAAAACTCCAAAAGCTGGTACAAGCAATGATTTATTCAGTTCGGTGTGATAAACTTGATTTTGAATTTAATTTGATTGTGTTTTTACAAAAAACGAATGCGAAACAAATAGGAAATAATAAATAATAAAATAAAATAAAACTAGACAACGTTCTTTTTTATATTCGCTAGATTACATCGAATTTGAAAAATTATAGCCAATCCACTACGGTTTCTTTAAATGTCATTTCGATGAGGATAATTAAGTTGGTTTAAGAAACTCAATTATTTGAATTAAAAACAGTTATTTATTTTACTTTAAAATTTTATTTTGTCGTTAGTAAAAAAAGCAAATAATCTCAAATAATCAATAATTTTGAATACATTAGGCCTTTTCAATTTCACTAGTATTTGTAGGTTTATATAAATATGCAATCGACTTATAAAACTTACTGAAAAATCTTATCATTCAACACATTCTAAGACAGTTTACAAAAACACCGTACAAAACCCACTCCTAAGGTACTATAAATAAGTTATAACTTTAACATAAGTAAATTATGCGGCGCGAAAATCTAGACTTTACTGATGTGAAATATAATTTATGCTCTCTGTAGTCACGCAACCCTTCAAGAAATTGTGTAAAGATATGCAGTAGGGGTGAAGTAGCTTTCAGGTTTGTTGCGATGTACTTAATGTATACAGTTGCTGCGATTTTAATTTACACGAGGAATATTTAAAGTTGAATCGTTTTTGTCATATAGGATAGTTTTTAGGATACGTATTGTACCGATCATCTATCGTACCATCTTTCCAAGTATTTCTTAAATGTTAAGAAAATTATTGTTCAAAACTGAAAGTATCTACTCATATGACATAATAAATTTTGTCATATCTTGGAATCTGGGAATAATTCTTAGTAATTGTGTATAGTAGTTACCACTAATACTAATATCTTCCAGGACAGCCTTCTTTGCCCCACTGCTGGGACGGCATGTTAATATGTTTACTGACTCCTCAATACTATCGTTTTAAGTAATAAAAAAATATTTAGTATTATGTTAAGGGTTATTTATCTTTAGGAACATTTTATTTTAGATTTTGTCAACAAAAAATTTATTAATATAAATTTTAGCAATAAAATATTTTATTAAGATAACTTACACAACTAACTAAACATAGATAAAGAAAGGAAAAATACTACAATAGAAAGAGACAAATACAAATCTGAAATGAATTAAAAACAAATCTAAAATATTATAACTTGTTTTGAAGAAAAATTACAAAACTGTACAGTGGAACTATCTTAACAACAAAAATGCGCATCGAAAATCCACAAATTCAAAAACAACCTTAAGATACAGCTAATTTTAATGAGCCATTTCAGAAATAATTTGAGCAAGCGTCGTTACTTAAACCACAATGCAAACCGCAAGAGCATTGTCTGTAAGGTTAAGTTAAGTTACATAATTTTAAACACTGCTAAAGTTCAAAGTTAAAAACGAGTTATAAGCTCTCTCGGAGTTCGTACAGCTTTCACATGTTGATGCTGTGTAAGAAGCTCAGAGTGTCTCTGGGGAAATCTACGGCACAAAACGCAATTGTATGTACTAGAGATTCTGCAGCGAAGCGGACACGCTATTGCATTTAAGTAAAAATGTAAAATCGATTTTTGAATGTTTCTTTTAACCGTTGGATTACTGAAAGTGTTGTTGTTTGGTATTTTTGCTTTACGTAAAAAAAGGAGAAAGTTATCCTCGTATGTGTTATTGTTACAACGCACTCATTTGAAGTTTTCGTGAGCTGGTATAATGATTATTGCTGGGTCTTTTGTTTTAACACCTTATTTGACGGCATGTGGGATGTTTAGGCTTAGAATCTTGGTAGGCGACATTTATGCAATGGATGTTAAGGGTTCTTTATAAGTAATTTCGTAACAAAGAGCCTCGGGTACCAATAAGATTTTGCTACATAAGTACATAGAGCTGACTGCTCCAACGGTGAAATGAAACCGTGAAAAACCCACAGACCTAAGAAATTTAAACCATGTTTAAAGTTGCCGACCCGCAGTAGGCAAGGGTGGTGGACTAAAAATTGCCTAATACCAATCTTAAGTAGGTGAGACTGTTGTCCCTGCCGTGGTATTTTGTAACTTATGTCTTGAGTAACAAGTACTGTTCATTCTCATCTGCGTTTCACCAGCTATTGTATCCTCGTGCCGAGGGGTAGTTTTTCCGCCATCTTTTTTTCGCTCGGTCTACGTTTAATAACATTTAAAATTCGAAGTTATAATTCTAACATTTATTATGTTCTTCCAAGAAAAAATCAAATCAAATTTAATCATTACATTTTTTGCGGAGTTCTAAAAAAATTTACGTAAATATACGGACTATTTTTTTTTTGTCACAGTTGAAATTATATGTTTATCTAAAGTTTAATGAGATCAAAAAACATTTAAAAATTATACAAATATAATAAGGTATTTGATACTTGTAAATTTCTTTCTATACACAATAAATCCACACATTCACACATTTCTTTCTCAAAATTATAAAATTTTGAACTTTACTAGAGAACGTCCTCAGAATGTCTACAGAACGAGCTTTATTTAATTTTAAATTAAAAATCTTCCTTTATGCTTTAAGTTGGCTGGTGGTTTCTATATTTTTTGGTAGGTAATTAGTGTTTCATATAACACTTTAGCCTTACCCAGTGTAGCTAAGCAATTAAGGAGTTAATATATTCATGGAAGGTGGAACTGTGAAGAAATATGTTACGTAATTAGTAGTAGTAATTGTCAGACTACTTTTGATGCAGTTAAATTTTTAGCGTTTTAACGTTTTATCAAATAAAACAAGGAGTTTCTTATAACCTTAAATTAAATTTAACAGAGCAACTTACCAGACGAAAAATATTTGAATAAGTAGAATATTTTGAGGATTTTTGACCTTAACAGGTAATTTAGGAAGTAACATCATTATTTTAAATTATAATTTTTATGTGGTGCTAAGATACACGGATTTATTTTCGCGTGTCTGTGACTTCTTTTGATACAACTCAGCTTTAAATAAAATTAATAATATTGTTTCACATAAAGCCTAGTCCATACGTAAATAAACCACGAAAAGATAAGAAATTTCTACGAAATAAAAATTAATAATATTACACAAAAACGAACTCAAACAATATAAGAATCATCTATCCTTTTGTGAAAGCATCACATCTTTGATTTAAAACCTATCCAAATAAAGAACACGACGAGAGAGCAAACAACCCAACTAGGGACATAAGAAAGGACGTGAAACAACGTGCAGACATAACAGACTAATCAGCTTAGTGATAAATTGGCAAACAGCACGCGACTCAGATGTGTCCCATGCCTGGCTGTGTGTCTTGTTACTGCGCGCTTGATGGTCTTAAGTGCAAAATAGAACGCCGTTTTGATGTTTATTGCAGGCCTTTTGAAGGATTGGGTATATTTTTATTATTATTTTAAAGGTTAGGTAGGCTTTGTGTAGAGCTGCTTAAATAACCTTTATGTCATTTTTCACTTTCTTTTCTGTTATCTTGCTGCTTATCTTTTAAGTACGTTAATAGTCTAACAATATACACACATACGTATTAAGCATGAAACCACCTTGTATTAATTTTTACACTAACGATCTAATAGTTTAGTTCTTTATAAAAACCCTTACTTATTGTATAAATGCAAAAGTAAGTTGTTTTGTTTGTAATGCTTTTTGTGTAAATCTAAACTATGCAATCGGACCATGAAATTTGCATACGTGTCGTTGGGGTTATAGAAAAGGACAAAGCTATCTTTGGTCTTGAAAAAATACTCTTTCAATAAAATAAGCTGATCATTCGGTTTGTACAGATGTAATTTTGAGTTGTATATTATTTATGTTTTTATGAAAGAATTAGGTATTTTAAAAAAACAATTTTAAGTGTTTTTGATAACGGTGTAATATTTATTTTAAATCAATTAAAACAATTTCGTATAATGGCGTCACGGAGTAGTTATATTTTTTAAATCGAATTACATAGTTTATTCTATTATCTGAAATGAACTATTTTCTATGGATTCTTGATGACAGACTTTGTCGTAATCTTTGACAAGACTGTTTAACCAGAAAGAAGTAAGAAAATGCTGCAACTTGATGACTTCACTAAAAGTTGAATTGGAGTTCAATGATTTTCGAAAAATAAAAGCATTTTTGTTAAAATAAGCTAAATTTATAGCATATAAGCTAAACATAATGTATAAACTAAAATATATATAATATAAAAAAGCGATGTCTCGAAGTGATTTATCGATGTATGGTTTTTGAATTTGAAACGGAATTATTTTAATTACATATCGAATTGTATCGGTTCAATAAACTTTTACGTTCAAGCAACACATCTTTAGCGGTTGATAAAAGCACGGCTGGTAGGATCGCAGCCGTAAAGTATTAACCCTAAAAAATATCATAATTTATGGAGTAATATATAGAGTTCAGAATAGTATGTATAGGTAGTATCAGTATTTGTAGGTAAAAGGTTTATAACACAAGCGGCACATTGAATCTTTAGCGTAATGACGGATTCAAGGGTTAATTCACGGGCATAGCAAGGGCTTGGATATGAGTAAAGCGAGGGAATCATAAGAATCCTGAATGGAGGGAGAAGATGAAGTCACGTTTATCCCGGAGTAGTACACTTTACTTTTCACACATCAATTATACTAGAACTAAATATGTATTATAAATTAAAAATTAAATGCACCATACTTGGCATCTGCATTCTAGATAAATGTTGAAAAAACATTTATCTCACAAACTCACATATAGTTTTGATGAATAATGAACCATTTGTTGAAACGGTCTCAGGTTTTAAGTATGTGGGTACTTTGTTATTGCTTATATATTATTATCAACAAACATGAAGCTTCCCCTGCAATACACTCCAAAGTAAAATTAATTTCATCACCAGACATTTTTCTTGAGTTTACAGGATTTTAGTGCTGAATTCGCAACAAAGATCCTAAAATTGCGCCATTTTTTATCGATTAGAATAGATCAATTTAGGTGAAGAACAGAGTCATACAGTCAAGTATGTTATTTCAAATTTAGAAAATTTTTTATAGGAACGTTCTTAGTAGTGATATTTATATTTAGTGATATAAATAAATGAATTTTTAGTTGTCCTTCTAAATTTAAACCGCAGTTTAATTATGAAATTTAGTGCAATTTTAACACTTAATTGACTTGCTATGGAGCTTGCATAACATACAATAGGGCATTATCGTGCAAGTGGTATAAAAAGATAGTTCTATTTAAACATCTTCCCATCAGTCTCGGTCTGCGTGCGTTCTCGAGCGCACGTCGATCGCAGACGCCTTCCCGCTCTTTTAGCCCCCGCGCTAATTGAGCACCCAAATTTCATTGGTTGTTGTCGTAATATATAATTTCATAGTTGTATACCGTATTAAGTTTCTAACGCCGTTTTCACGGCGGACAGTGGCTCGTTAACCGTACTTCTAATAAGTTTCTAACGCCGTTTTCACGGCGGACAGTGGCTTGTTAACCGTACTTCGTGGAACGTGAGCTTCGTCGACGGGGTCTCGTCGTTTCAGGACTTCAAGTTCCGTGTTCGAGTAAGTTATCCGCGTCGTCCTCAACCGCCCTACTGCGTGTAGGGTGGTTTTTAGGAAGTAAGTCATCGTTGTTAGGTTCATATATTGTCCCTCCCCAACCCCTCCGCAATGGCTTCCCTCTCTGCTCTGAAGAGATTAGGAAGAAGCTACTTGAAAGTACCGATGCTGAAGGCATGTTTATAAATGCTGATAAGTTTCGTTTCCTTGATTCTCTTATCCCGCATATCATGGCGTTAATTCCACCAATGGCCCCTCAGGCCACCCCAGTCCCCCAGACCCCTCAGGTCTTAGGCCCTCCCGCGTCCCCTTCCTCCAGTGACATGGAGTGCGAAGTAGACGCCCCTCCGCGCCGCAAGCGCGCATCCGCGACCGAGTCATCCTCGGACGCCACCCCAACTGGCCCTGAGTCTCCCTCTTTTACGCTTGTTAAGAAGCGCTCTAAGAAGCGTTCGAAACAAGACCCGGCGCCCTCAACGCCCGTCCCCACGCCCCCTGCGGCGTCTTCAACGCCAGCTGCCCCGGTGTCTTCAACACCCGCTCCGGCCCCAACTTCTGTCAAGGCCAAGGTCCCACCACCCGTTTTCCTTCGGGAAAAGGGTAAATGGACTGAGGTTTCGACATTGTGCAATGAGCACAAGATTCATTACACCCGAGCAGCCAACTCGGGTGAATCTATTAAAATCTTAGTCTCGTCGAGAGACGACTTCCGTGCTTTAACAAAGCTCCTCACCGATAAGCAATATGCTTATCATACTTATGCTCTGTCAGAAGAGCGTAAGATCAGAGCGGTACTCAGGGGAGTCCCGTTCGAATTATCGAACGAGGCTATCCTGGAGGATCTGCAGTCCCAAGGCTTCCCGGCACTCGCGGTGCATAAAATGCACAGCAAGTACGGGAGGCAACACCCTCTCGCTTTGGTGGTTCTCGCCAACGTCCCCAAGTCCAGGGAGATCCTCAAAGGGGTTAGCACTATATGCGGCCTCTCTGGGATCTCGATCGAGGCGCCTCATCGCCGCGGTCATCCCGGCCAGTGCCATCGGTGCCAGTTGTACGGGCACGCGGCGGCCAACTGCCGCGCACCGCCCAGGAGGCGTCAAGTGCCTGGTCCCGCACTTCACTAAGGAGTGCAATCGCACTCCTGAAACTCCCTCTCCTCCCGATTGCGTGCTTTGTGGCCAGTCCGGCCACACCGCAAATTACAAGGGCTGCCCTCGTGCACCCCGTTGTATGCGCTCCAATTTCAAAAGGGCGGCGCCCAAACAGGCCCCGCGCCTTTCTCAAGAAAACTTGCTGCCGCTGCGTAGCCGGGTTCCTCCGGCTTCTAAGCCTACACAGCCCAAGCCTGCCCCAGAAAACTGGAGGCAGCGCCCCACATCGAATCCCATCCCGGCTCCTCGCCCATACAAACCCACTCCTCAATCCTCCGTAGCAGACGATATGCGTATCGTCTGCGACGCTATAAAAAATGTCGATGTTAGTGAAATCGCAGTCTTAGCCCGTAAACTTAGGGCTTCACGTACTCCGACAGAGCGTTTGCTAGCTCTGGCGGAGCATAGTTCCCTTCTCAATTCATTGTAGGTTCATTTAAATGAATTGATCCCTAAATCATGCTTCGGCCGACCTCTGCCCAGCCCCGGCTTCACCGGAGGCTGCCCAGAACGGCCACCAACTCATGTCCCTTTGAGCACCTTCAGTGCAACTTTCACTACAGGCGGAAGACCCGCTAGCGGGTCTCTGCCAGCGCGCCCAACTTCCCGACGGGTGTCGCTTCCGATGAAGGCTAACGGTAATAACTACAGCCAACAGGTGGTTTTTAGTGGGTAGGTGCCATTCTGGTGAGTCCCACATAACACCCCGCAGAGGAATTTACCTGCGGGCGGGTATGCATGTCGCATCTTCCACCTCCCTCCCGCGAGGGTGCCTCGGCAGCAAAAAAAAAAAAAAACATTTTCGAATATTTGCCAAGTTTATAGAAAAAAATATCAGGTGATTTTTAGTTGGTGACGTTAATAAAACAATTATGTAAGACGAGGAAACTTTAAAAAGGTAGTTATGACGTGAAAGACCGGATATAAAGAATATTAGTTTTCAGTTCGCCATTCTTGGATATTAAATAATATTTACACAATGGGTTTAAGACAACTGTGATAAATTTACAAAGGAACTACTTAATTCAAAAATTCAATAAAATAAAAGATCAAAATCATTATTGTTTTCCCAACTTCTAAATGAAATCTTTCCAGGAGCCATGAGATAGGATAGAGTGAAGAAAAACAACATTAGGGTATACATTCCTGTTCAGGTATAGAAAAAAAAATGCTAGTATTTTTCGTCAAATTTAATTGAGACGCAGATAGGCAACAATAGTGTGTATCGGTCGATAAATAGAAATTTTCGAAATTGTAATTAAAATATTTACATACAAAAATTTATTTCTAAAAGGTCACCTTGAGTTTTGATATCGAAATTGATGTTAAAATAATCAAAATGCAGCAATAACTGTAGCTTCAAAAACCTAATATGAAGCTTTGAAATAAACAAAGAATGGTCAACATTAACCTATTTTACGTTTGAACAAAAACCTGGTAAATATACAAACATAAAGTTTTTTGATATGGTGATAATCGGGCCATCATAACACAGGTTTAAGATGCTGAATACGCAAAATTTAAACTAAAAAGAATCAAACTAACTTTTAATAAAAACCTATGAATACCTTCTTTTACACCAAATTATGTATTTTACTGCTTATAGGCATCGCGGTAAAACGTCGTTATGAGACACTGCACACACAGACACTTTGCTATACGAGAGCGGAAAGCGCCAAGTACACCAAGAAACCATGTAGATACAGTCTGTTACACAGAAGATATAACGGCAGGGACGAAAATAAATACAATAATTTAAAATTCAAAAAAACTGACGTAATAGATACGTTTCTTTTTAATTTAAAATTCCCTGTATAATTATCAATTATCAGGCTTTAGAGCTTATTATTTTTATGAAATTTGATCAAATAAAACATTATTAGATAGTTTTTAAACATTTAAATACGTAGACTTAAAGTAACCTAAATTTGTGTGCAGGTAATAATGATAATACGGATATGTATGTTCGATACTCAGCTTGTTTGGTTTGTGCATTCATTCGTTATGTTTTTGTGTACTAAAGGAGAGTATACGCAAAAACAGGCTGTGTTTTGGAAAGTAATGAAAAGGCGAGCAAATAATTGCCTTGTGCTGATTCCAATTGGCCGGTTTTAAGAATAAACCGTGAAAAATCTTATATTGTTGTAAGTGTTTTATGTCAAACATATTGTTTTTCTATAATTTATTAAAACAATAGAAACCTCTCTGATTGTTATTTCATCAAGACTACCATACAAATCCTTTATTTCGCGGTGCCAACCTGAAAATGCACTTGAAATATTTAACTGAATAAAAACTTTTGTTAGTTAAAAAAAGCATATCAACGATCTTTTCAGAATCCGAAGTCGACTCGATGTTGGAGTCAAAATTCTTCAATACAAAATTTACACATATTCTTAGCCGTCATTTCTTCGAAGACAAAAACCTCTGGTTACATTTGGAATTAAATCTCACCATCTTACAATACTGAAACTCCACTTACTCATAATTCACAGTAAGAACTCCAAAATAAACTGCATTGTACAAACAAAAGGCCGCAAATCGTGTTTCCAGAGCTCCCAGGCGCAGGTGGCTGCAGCCCTAAGCCCGGCCTCAGTGCCCAATCCGCATTCGACTTTAATTTAACTTTGCTTCACTGGATATTGTCATTACACTAAAATTTAAGTTACAACTTCCAAATTAATACGCCTTATGTGAAGTCCGTATTTACCCTCGAGCGAGACTTGAGTTGTATTTCAAGAACTTAATTCCATTCGCCCCGAGAAAGCGGCGGGAGATTTTATTTTTGTACAATAATAATGAAATTTAAGCCGGTGTTTCGTGTAGGTTTTACATAAGTATGTTGGGTTATTATCTATCTAATTTATTTTACTTTCTACTTTTCTGGTTTTAAGGTATTTAAGTTTTTTTACATTTTGGTGATTAACTGAGTTACTTTAAGAAAGATGATTAAGTAATGATTTATTAAGCGATTTAGTTAAGTTATTTGTCTGGTAAAAAATATAAGTAGTTTCTCGTAATTAATTGCGTAACAGAAGCCGAAGAAAAACTTTTGTAAAATTACAGTTGTTATTAAAAATATTGATCAAAATTGGCAACCCTATTGTATTCAGATGCTAACAAAAAAACATGAAAAAATTGTAATTTGAAATTTGAAAGCCAGCAGCTGCAAATTAGCTCCACATTCAACGCAAACTCTACAACAACATCATAACCCCACTCAAGTAATGATTTCATGAACAAAAACTCGGCAACCTAGCTGCACAGTGCACCATCTCACAGTTACGGTAAACATAAAGATCGCCGTGGAGCGCATAATGCAATAGTGTAACATTTGCATAGATGGGAGTTCTGTTACGGCGCGCCGCGGCGCCTCGATACAGTCATGCTGTGAATATTAACATGGTTCCGATCTAACCCAAAAACTTTCATAAGTGAAACTCATATTTTGTTGGAAATGTTTTGAGTGAAAATGATACCTGGTTTAATACTAATGAACATTTAATATGTTTTCTTCTAAATTCATTTATAATAATTTATTTACCTTTTAGGTCCGTTTGTTAGTTTAGATGTCTTTAACGTAGCACTTAAATTCTATAGTTAGTACACAAAGTCTTGCATATATCATTATATAAATAAAAAATATTCATGATTTATTTATTTATCAACAAAAATATTTACAAATGAACCATAGTAACTGAAACTCAGAGATTCTTCTATTTAAAAACTATATTAAACTAGTTCTAGTTAGGATTTCGAAGCAATTTTTAATTATAAAATATACTTATGCCTATACATACGTTTCGACAGGTGTTATAGCCGTTAACATCTCAACTGACTATCACCTTTGCATACCCGCGCATTAAATAATATTTAATAATTATATTAAACTAGATTATGAATGCGGTTTTGCTCGCGTTTTTTTTTTACAGCCCTAGCAATGTGCGGTTATGCAAAGGTCGATGATAGTCAGTTGAGATGAAGTAGGCGTGAAGCAGATCACACAAACTCAGATTTTCATCTATAATGTTAAATATTTAGAATTAGAATTATGAGCAACTGTTTTGTCGTGAATATTTTATAGAAGATAGTCGATGAGACAGCTGCAACACAGATCGTCAAGAGAGTATTCATATCTTCTACGATAAAAATAGAAATCAATTTTCACACAAAAAGCCGTAACTCCGACTGAAAAAAAATGTTTCAACTGACTTAGTATTCCATTTAAAATTATATCCTTGACCTAACATCGAAGTGTGATCGCAATAGCTCGCACCGACACAGCTTTTGTGCTGATATTTGCCGCCGACCGCCGCATGCACACGCCACGCCAAAGACCCTCCAATGCACCGTGAAATTGCCTATTCCAGAGTTTATTTATTTATTTATTTCAAAGCACGACGCCATTTTGATAACGCTCGCAATGCGTCGAAGCTGTGCTACAGCAGTTTAATTGTTAACTGTCTTCGTACATTGATTGAGGGTGTATTTGTTTGTTTTGCTATCGTTGTTTAGTTATTTATTTGTGAACATATATTTTTGTGATTTTGCTTTCAATAAAATAAGATTGATATTGGAATAATTATTTATGCCATTGCACTCAACGCATTCATGGCTTATCCTCTTGTGCAACCAGAATATAAAAAATGTTTTGGGCAGATACTTTGAAGCTTAGAAAATTTCTTAAAACCAATTTACCGGCCTGTTTGGTGTGGAGATAAGTACCCTTGCCTTTCATGCCAGAGGTCCCGGGTTCGAATCCTGGTAGAGGCAGATATTTTATCATATTTTCTTTCTAGTCATGGATGTGTATGTATGTTTATTTAAGTTTATTTCTAATATTTATATATGAAAAAAAAATGTCTATGTGTGTTTCTATATTTCTTAAGTTTATTTATCCGTTATCTAGTATCCATGACACAAGTTCTTAATGATACTTAATTTGGGCTAGATAATGTGGTGTGATTGTTAGGATATATATATATATATATATATATATATATATATATATATATATATATATATATAATATGAACCCCGATTCTTTCGCATCAAACAAAAGATCCAGACTCTAGGCTTAGGTACCTCTTTCTTCTTCTTCTAATCTTTTTATGTATAGTTTACGTGACACGGAACTACACAACATCTCTATACATGGTCTCTTTCCGTGACACTCCATTTGTTGGGACATTTCACAGCTTTTCAGCTCACATTCACTGACATTAAGTTACATTATGTAACAGTTATTTTGTAAATAAACTTCAATTTGAGGAAGACCTAAACAAATTATAATAATACGATCATGGATTATAACTCAAGTTGCATAATCCATGATCTTATTCTTATTAAAAAGTTTTGAGTTATTGTAATATTCCAATGACTTTTTCCCATATCTTTATAGTGAGCCTAAATACATTTTCAAGGATTAGCTATAAGATGACATTATCATACAAATAAAAATGAACCTAGGTAAATAAGCCATCTTATCAAAGGAAATCTTCACACACTAAATTAAATGAACCCTAGCAATAAGTTCTTTAAGTCAAATTGGAATAACCATGGTTTTCTATGTCACACATTGGGCAATATCATAATGTAAGTAATATCACGTATCAGTCACCTACCGACTGACAGCCGCTTCCAAAACGCAACTCCGCAGAACGCAGCTCTCCATGAGATTTTCAATTTTGCTTGTTTCGATACAAATGCATTCAAGTTTTGTTTGTATCTGAAATTTTGATCGTGTTTCTTATTAGATCCTGCCGGTATTGTTTTTTAAAAGATAAATAGTTATTACTTAAAGGGAAATATTGCATTTGGGCAAATTTCGATTCGATGCCAAACGATTTGTTTTGTGATTGCTTTCTGTTATTTGAATATTTTTATGCAAATAAAACATTCCTATTCTTTCCAAATTACATGGTACATATTGTACAAAAATTAAAGATAAAAAACACACAGCAAACGATTGTGTGTGTGTGACAGTGCCTACCTAATGTAAAGGGTTTGAAGATTTTGGCTTTTTGTTTGTTTTGTTTTCTTTCAAAATAGCGACACACGTTTGCTCATCTATATATATATATCAATTGTGGACAATCTTAGGCATACGAGAAAAGCTACTACGCTTCTAAGTGTCAAATTTCAGAGTTATTCAACGGAAAAAGATTGAAATAAAAAGCAATGTATTTTTTTCTTTGTTTCCCTCCACGGAGAGGGCAGGAGGATCTAAAAAATGCTCTTATGCATACCACGCGCGCGCGATCGAGGTTATTTGGGACTCGCTCCGAGCCTACCAGAGCCTCTACCCACTAAAACCCCCTGAATGATTCGTGCAATTTTGTGCCACACAGCCTTCATCTGAGCGACGGCCAATTGGAGAATGAGGCCGCGCTAGCGGGGTCCCGAACATAGCACTGATGGTGCTCAAAGCAACAAAGGTGAATTCATAGCACTGAAGGTGCTCAAAATGAAAAAAGAAAATTTTAAATATAACAAAATTTCAAAAATTAAAAATTTTAAAATAAAATTGAATTAATTCGTCGTTGGTGTACACGGTGTACAACATAGGGGTGAGGACTGAACCTTGAGGGACTCCAGCCTTTATAGGACGAGGTGCGGAAAGCGTGCCTTCATGTTTAAATCGAAACGTACGGTCTTTGAGAAACGACGCGATTAACCTGACTAGGCGATCCGGTAAGCCTATTTTGTAGAGTTTATAAACGAGACCGCTGTGCCAGACTTTTTTGAAAGCCTTGGCTACGTCAAAGAAAACTGCGATCGTTTTCTTTCGTTTCGGATAGAAGCCGTCAAATATGTACTCGACGATTCGATGGACTTGCTGAGATACACATACCTGAGAACAGATATACATATAGGATTTTAAAAACATTATAACTTTATCACGAAAAGGAAAAAATATGTTTTTATGTATTTGTAAATTTGTAAGTGATAAACTAAGGAAGGTTTGAATCAATTTTATCATTTACTTTACTACCAGAAACCTTTCCACATAATCAACAACGTGGAAAAATATAAAAATATGTATTATGTGTATTAAAAAACATAAACAAATTATTACAAAACTAATACCAGAACACAAACAGTATGCAGGCATTTAATTCACGGCTCGCCATCACAATGGCCGTCTCAGGTGTTCCTTCTTCACGTAAAGTTGGTTTAAGCCCGCCTGAGCTGCTCTCAGACCCGCCAGCTAAGCCTTTGTCGACCTTGATTGTATTACTAAATTCTGGACACAGCATTGCTATGTTCAAATTGATATATAGTCAAAATGTGTAGGGATAATTATGAAGAAAATATTAGGAGAGTTGCAACAAGGCAATCAGGTAAATATGCTAAACAGCACGTCTTCTCCTTTTAATTGATTTATGTATGAAATGTCGAAATTAAGTTCTTAACCAATTAAAATCCACCTGATTACAGTACTAGCATCGATATCAAATTTTTAGTTCTAGTGTTTATATTTCTGCCCTAACGAGTATTAATTTTAGACATCTGCATTTAATATACTAGTCAACTCGCATGAAACGATTTGCATTTTGCTTTACTTTCTTTTACTACGTAATATGAATAGCATTTAAAAAAAAATTAATAAAGTTTTCAACGAAAATATTGTCTTTTGTTTTATATGTAAATTCAAAACTCTAACATGTCCCTAAACAAAATACCTGGAACAAGTGACAGTACAGCATCGCATAGTCTATTCCAGACATGACATTTAAATTCGTCTCGTAGGTACGCTCGAATCCAATATAATATTCCGAATAAACGGAACGTATCGTTACGCCAAAGTTTTGTTGAGTAGCATTAAAAGATTAAAAGTCGACTGCGCTTCGCTTGTATCGAAACTTGAGCTCCTACTACGGAATCCGATTGATATATTCTTCATATTTTCTGACAATTCTAAAACAGATTTTTTATTTACTATAAAAGTAATCGGCATTTCTTAAACATGCAAAGTGCTTTGTTTACTGCAGTGCATGTATCATTCGAATTGTGAAATGGAATAAAAGCACGTTACGGTTGAAGTTCTAAAGTAGGTGACACTTACGGTCGGCAACGCTAACAAACGCTACATACATAAATATCGCGGTAGCATCTTCGAGGTGTTACTCAAACATATTTATATTACGTTATTATATTTTATTTGGATCGAAATGTGCTCCTCAAACTATGTATTAAATGATTTTTTAAAAAATTTAAAGATGGATGCTGAACCTTGAAATGTCAACTATAAAAAAATCCTTAAAACGTTATCGCTCGTCTTTTCCTCCTAGCGTTTCAAGTCCTCCTAGCGTATCAATTCAACTACTTTCATCAACAGTTCTTTTAAATTTCCTCCATAAAGCAATGCTCGGCACACTCACGGCTCTGCTCGCTGATTACCTCCCAATATCCAATAGTAGCACCTCGAGATCTCCAATCCGACATATATTTGCCGTGCACGCGGCGGCACAAACTTCGCCGAGTGAATGCAAAAATTTAAATTAAACGCATAAATCAGCTGTATCGAGTTACTTTCGAGATTCGTTCGTGTACAATTCGACTGCGCACTTTGTTATAATATGAACGGCGTTTTTGTTTTGCGACATTTTGTTTGTTTCATATTTGTTTGGACGCAGAGTTTGGCTTCAGTTGTGTTTTGAATTGGTATAAAAGAGTTTAGATTTTTATGTAGAAATATACGAAAGCCAAATTAATAATTAAATTAAACTTAAAGTCATCCTGACAGAGATCTAAGTCGAAAAATACCATATCGCGGGTACAAGTTTATTAATTTAATGATCTAGGTACGGTACTTAACAGTATAGGCGCTAACATATCCTTAAATTATTATTTATACCCTACTGCTTAGATGGGATTCTCTATACTGTGTAAAGTTTGCTTATCTAAATAATATTAATTTCGAAACCTATCTTTATGTATGTTACAAATATCATCATCAGCCCATATTCGTCCACTGCTGGACATAGGCCTCCCCAATTGCACACCATCGAGGTCTATCCTCGGCTACTCGCATCCAGCTCCTGCCAGCCATCCCGCGCAAATCATCACTCCACCGTGTCTGAGGACGTCCTACACTACGTTTGCCGAGACGCGGTCTCCACTCAAGAACTCGTTTACCCCAACGGTTATCGGTTCTGCGGCTAATATGGCCAGCCCACTGCCACTTCAGTTTGCTAATCCGGTGCGCTATGTCGATGACCCTGGTTCTCTGCCGGATCACTTCATTTCTGATTTTGTCCCGCAGAGAAACACCGATCATAGCTCTTTCCATAGCACGCTGAGCGACCTTCAGCTTGTGGACCAGCCGTGCCGTTAGTGTCCAAGTTTCGGCTCCGTATGTCATGACGGGTAGTACGCACTGATTGAAGACTTTCGTCTTTAGGCTTTACAAATATAAACCCACATAATTTGTCTTAAAGAATAAAAAGCGATTTTAAAAGGAGAACATTCTTCTTCATTATAATTTATTAGTGAGCTTAAAAGCTTTAAAATTATTGAATATTACCTGCCCATGGTAAACAAGATAACATTACGAAAATTTTCCAGGATCATAATTATGTTATAAGATTTTTGACTAAGTGAAACCTGTTAAATTAATTGCTCGGAAAATATTACGAGTATCGTAATCTTAATTAAGAGGTCTTCGAGGAACCTTAATTGAGAAATTTTAATCTCGTCAAAATCGCGCGTAAATTTCATTGCTATCATATTGCTGGTAGCAAAAATTACAGTTAATTTGGGTGTTTTTGAAACTTCGGTACGCGTTTAGTAATTTTCTGGATTTAAAGTTTTTAGATAAAGAGTTTCATTGCAACAAACGTAATCATACTGAATAAAGTCGTGTGTATACATTTAGTAACATATAGTAAATGTTTTCCTAGAATAACATTTATATTTAAAATAATTTGTATCAATTTTTGAACAATAAATTGTCTGTTTTTGTCATATTATTACTTTGTCTATATTTAGATAATAATGAAGAAATGTAATCGTTTATTACATAGACAGAAAACATTAATAAAAAAAATAATGAATAAATGCCAATCTCTAAAAAAGCACAAAATTTTGTCACTGCCAGGATTCGAAGCTGCGACCTCCATGGTACGAGATATTGTTCGCTTTTATCACGCTGCTAGACCGTTGAGTCTTGAGTTGTCTTAAAGCTCATATAGAACTTTCACAGCTATAAATAGCTAAATGCTTATTTGTCGATGTCAACCTTTAAAACACTTTGTCAAAAATGTTACCAACAAACAAAATAACATTTTATTAGTAAAATTTTGGCGCCATAACTACAAATATTTGTTATAAAGACCCATATTTTATGTTAATCCTATATAAGTTACTCAATTCATTAAATCCAAGGAGCAGAAATTAATTTTAGTTCGTGTAAAGTAAGGCGTCCACTAACTGTTTCCTTTCATTGCAGCGGTTACCGGCGTCAGCTGGGAGGAATGGTGGACCTATGACGGAATCTCAGGTACGCCACTCTAATAATATGTACTACGGTTTTATACAATAATTAATATTCTGACTAATATATGACAGCTTTATAATGTTTTAAAACAATATCAAACTTTCAAATGAAATTTTGTTGACCTTAGAATATCTTTGTTAAAGCATTAACTGTTTAATAAAGCGTAGTCTAAGATTGGAATGGTTATTGCAAGATTTGTCTTGGTCTGATTAAGGAGCTCTACTCACATAATCGCGCCAGCATCAGTTGGAACTGCCGGACGGCAGAGAAGAGACGGCGGAATGTTCGGTAACAATACCACCCGGACAATGCCTTTCGGATTTCGGCGAAGCGAGCCTAATGAACCGACGTGTATAAAGCCCGAATTTCCGGCCCGAACATGTGTGTAACGCCCCTAAAAGACTCTCAGTCTAGTTATGAAAAAAGTCTATCCTTTTTTAGGTCACTAGTAGAAAGAGCCAAACGTGTATTCAAATAAAATTTTGTCTGCAAGATTGAAATTTAAAATTGAAAGCGTTAACGCATCAAATCATGTGAACACTTTACAACAAATTTACGTAATATAATAAATTGTTAAATATTTAAAACTTCCTTACAAATATATGGACTATAATCAAAGCTATATGGGTGGCAAGTAAAACACTCTGAAAAACACGTCACGTCATAGCTGCAAATTATCCATAGTGCAGAATTTCAGAGAACTTATTTTCAAATAAAACCGAGTAATGCTGAACCCCAATGAATGACATTACTCTCCATGGACACCAATGTTAATCAGTGCGTCTGGATTCTGCCGGGCACTGCGAGCCACAGACATGCATCCGCCCACAAGCCATTATTTCTGTCCTCAATAACTACTTTGTCCTTGTAATTTCATTAAAAAATTATACGCCTGTAAGTCATGGAAATGCTTTTAAGCATTCAGCATGAAATGAATCGTTAAAAGTCGAAATGCTTTATTTTCAAACTCTTAAAAACTGATCATCATTATTAATAATCATGACATAGTTCTTTTTTATTTTTTAACTCCCAAAGCACCGAGGATTGTAATGTAGTAAGTTTAACGGGTGAATCTTTGTGGTTTGAAAAGTGATTTTAGCATTATTTTACGAAAAGCGCTGCAGCGACATAAAATTAATGCAATTTTTCTGTGAGTCAATTTTGTTAATTTGTGATTAAAAATAAATTAGTAGATTTTTTTTTTCAGAGCGCATACTAAAAACGCTGAAGTTTAGTTGTTATGTATGTTTAAATCAAGAGTCAGAACAAAACAAAGAAATAAATAACGTTTTTAGTTTTATAATTATTATAGTTTTTATATGCAATCGTAAAAGTTATAACAAATTGGTAGTAAAGTTTCTTAGATTAGTCTGGGGCGGTTAAGTTATACATACACCGACATAAGTTTTGTTGATTTTTGGAGGGTAAATAAAATTAGATACCAATAAATCAATTTGAAACATAATTATTTACAAGAATTGGACTTTTCATTGAAACAACACATGAAATTCTGTGAAAAACAGATAAAAATTTATTCTTGTAATTTGTTGTAAACAATTAACCTATAGACTATCATGGCAAATTTAATAACGCATTAATTTGTCAGTAAATATAACGAACCATAAAAACTAGAAATACCTAAATAGCTTTATAATGCTTAGAAACATTATTCTTAATAGCTGTATAAAGCCTAGCTGTCTCCCATCCCACGTCTCTTGACCACGGATTGTTCTGTTTTCTGATCTAGCGAAACACTGGCTGGATAATGTTCTCTGGGTTTTGTGTTTTATACATTTTACAGGTAATATTATTTTCCACCACACGAAGGAAGGTTTCAACAACCGATGAAACATTTCTACACTTATAACCATTTCAAGTTACTACACTTTGCTTTCGAACATAAATATTTAGGTTGAGTTGTATTTAGCATACAAAAATTGTTGGTACATAATTTTGGAAATTATTGCTAATTTAGCACATCTCTCGATTACGGGTCAAGAACTCTTAAACATTATGTAAAGAAGGCTTCCAAAAGGCATATTATCCCATAGAAAATGCACAAATTGATTTATGCAAGTAAATATACATAGGTGATGAGGTTCTTGTGTGGAGCAGATAGTTTGTAGAATATTTGAGTAACGCCATGGACTTGCGTGAGCCCGCAACCAGTGTACCTCGTTAAGTATTAATGACCACTACTAATCTGATGAACAAGCTGGCGGTATCAATGGTACAGCTACAGTACAGGGTGTAAATTTTAGAGATCGCGTAATATTTAGGTGAAGTTAGATGAACTGAATTTCAATTGTGCTTTGTTCGCAATACATGTGACCATTCTAATTTTATTCATTGTGCTTCTTTTGGGAGTAAATTTTTCGCATCGATAGCTTACAGCTAACCATTTTGTGGCTTAAGCTTGCTAGTTTTTATAATCTTAACTCACAGAAACAAAAATAAAATAAAATAGTCCACAGACAATTGATAGCGCTCATAAGCACAATCATCCAAAGAGGTGATATCAAAACCATAAAACATGCAAAAGAATGCGCAGCCAAAAGCAAAAATGCATTAAACGAGAGCTCGCTTAGCGCGTGCCCGCAACGCCTGCAGACTTGCTCAT
Source organism: Marasmarcha lunaedactyla (assembly GCA_923062675.1). Classification (NCBI taxonomy): domain Eukaryota; kingdom Metazoa; phylum Arthropoda; class Insecta; order Lepidoptera; family Pterophoridae; genus Marasmarcha; species Marasmarcha lunaedactyla. The sequence continues at coordinate 8,981,471 of OV281343.1, read as the reverse complement.
GCAATTTTCAAGGCCATAAATAATAGAACCCTGAACACCATCCAAAGCACTTTGGCTACTTTCAGCCGCCGGTTCTCTCTTATATTGAAATATCTTGGGAACGCATATGTTTGTCACAACAATATAGCACGTGGCCAAGTAGGTACTAACAGTCAAGGCGCGGCTTGTAACAGCTTTTGCTTTTTAAATATTCATAGAAGCTGCCGGCGGCGTTTATACTCGCAACCGAACAAAACTGTAATTTTGGTTCACTCGATGTTCGATTATTTTTTAACATTATTGTGAAAGCCGTGTAATGGTCTGTGTTTTTAACGATAAGGCCATTGTGTCACAAATATCATACATGGTCCTCTATTGTCATGTAAAAGTAATTATAGTGACCTACTTAAATGTTGTGCATCGCTTTCATGACACAATGACCCGAGTTCGAGTTAAGCACAGGTTATATTTTTTATCTGTTCCTTGACTTGTAGATTACAGACTTGCTGATTTAAACCTGATAGCCACAGTTTATTTTATAGCTTTTTTATAACATAAAATATATATATAATTTATAAGAAAAATGTTTTTTTTTTTCAATATGCAGTTTATTTGTAACATATTTAAATATACTCCTTTATTTGCCACCTGGAAGAATGTTATTAGTTAACTCAATAGGGTGTTCTTGAATCTAAAAGATGAAAGAAGAAAATTTCCACAACGACAAGACGCTGTTATAAATTAATCGCGTCAAGAAATACCCATATACCTATATAACAAAAAAATATCTCAAATCAATTCCTCATCTTTCTTCACGCTTATACATTAACATATAATCTGCTCTGGCATAAGTTTCTGAACTCGCTATCATTCTCAAAGTTAAATACCTTACCAAACTAAATAACTACGGATAACAAGAAATTCCGGTATTTCTAAGTTGTAACATGCAAACCTTGACTCGGCGTGATAGTGATCGTTCTCTTTAGGAAATAAAATTACTCTGATAAGCGGAAGGTTACCCCGATTTACAGTTGAAGGCTACTGTCAGAGATCCATATACTTAGACTCGAACTTGCTTGCTACTCTGTCCAGTGTAAAGTTGATAAACCTATTCCTAGTGTAAAGTTGATATATGTATTCCTAACTTAAAAGTTTCCAATTTTTCCGAATTTTCTTGAGGCTTACTTGGAATTTAATAAAATTTGAAATTTAGTAAGTGTGGATATCTACGTCATATGTCTCATAATTTATATATCAAATGTTCCTGATCGATACAGTAAATCTTGTCTTGGACGATAGTATATCAATCTCTTCATCACTTATGTTTGAAGGCCACAAAAAGCTCATAGGTATTTAAAAAGTTTTAGTTTCATAATCGGTTAATTTGTATTGAAACAAACGGGTGACAGTTCAAACAATTTATTTCATAAAGGTTTTATGTACAATTACTTGTTGACGTCTGTAACACATTAATTAATACATTAGGTTCCCGAACGGATTCACTCGCGTTGTTCCGGATTTAATTTCGAGATAACACACGTAGTGTAGCCGCGCTACTCAACCGACCAATCAAAATGCGTGATCTACATCGCAATATCAACTTTACTTAAGGAATATGACATTCCGACAACGCCCTTCAGGCTGTAGGCCGCGGCTTTTTCTCCACTTTAACGTCTGTGGAAACGTGTGCTCCCTAAACATGTAACATCTGTATGATGCACTATTCTGACAGTAAAATAATCTTAAAAGCGAATAAAGTAGTTTCACAGTATATTGATTACGAACAAACGACCAAATCTTCCCTCATCATAAAAGTAGGTACATATATATATATATATGTGACGGTTGTCTATTTCGACCTCTTTTTGTCAGTAAATTTTATTTTTTTTGTTGTTCCCGACGTAATTTTAAACTAGGAATTACGTAGTGTCGGAGAACGGCAATGTTTTGATTTGACAAGTCAGTCACGAAATATTATCCATCAAAGCAACTTGAATCTATTTATTTATTATTGTTTCCGAGTTTATTATTCAAAATTACATAGTTAAGATATTTTATTATCTACAATCAAAGTTTTTTTTTTAAGAAACCTATAATTTATTTTTACGTTCACGAGTGTGCGTAGCCAAAATTTTTGGTAAGGATTCTCATTCATTAAAATTTTATTTTGTTGTTACTTTTTCTTTTCAGATCAAATTTAATTGTATTAATGTTTCTGTTTTATTTTGTGTGACTATTTTTTTATTTCAATTTTGTTTATATTTTTCTGTTTGTATTTACAGGCATTTTTGTATATTTTTAATTTTACCGAAAAAATAAACATAGAAGAGAGTTTTGGTGTTTTACTGGTACTACGTTACATATATATATATTGACGAATACTAACTATCGTCCTATCTATGATAATACGTCATATAAAAATACCAAAAAGGTAACAGTCACAATGAGAATAATAATATCAATTAAATATTCAACATGTCTGTTTGTATTCAATCTAATTTACAATACAATAAAATACAGCTGAGTAGCGTCATAGTCCGGGGTCCCAGGGCATTCATTTGTTTGTGTACAACAGTTGTTTGTTCTTGCGTCGTGGTTGTTTAAATTTATTTATTGATATCTATTCTTCCACAACACAAGCATACAGTTGGTGAGTTATAAAATCAAATAACATAAGGACTAGACAATTTAGTTGGCCTCGTTACTAAACCGCAATCACATTCAGGCAATTAATTTCCAGGCAGACGAATCGAGACCTTCCTCCGTTTTTTAAGTCGGTTTGAAATAGATACCTATGATAATAACAGAGGTCTGAAGGGAATGGCAACAAATAAACATAATTAATTGTCATAACAATTGAGTTTATTTGCTAATACAGAAATACATACATATAAACACATACATACATACAATACGCTATGAAATTAATATTTGTAACCAACCTCCCTACACCACCCATGAGGATTCATGAAATAAAATGTTGGCAAAATTTTCCTTTTCCATTCTTGTAAAAGGAAATCATTATAATATATTATTATTAATAATCTTCTTGCTTAGTTAATAAGTCTAATATTCCCGACTTCCAAGAGCGACTGCGAAACAATAAAGTTTCCGAGACAGAAGATAAAAATGAATATATTATTTCATAGAAGAATTACCATTATTACCTTGTTCACTGACTGAGAAACTGCGAAAAAATGTTATTTCAAAGGCATACAATTAATTGCTCAACATTTACCTATTGTCAAATGTTAAACAATTTTTGTTAGTTTTTCTAATATTTGGAAATTTCTCAAATCGATAACGTTACAAATTTGCAATGTAGATCGCTGCGTGCGCTAAGCACAAATTATCGACAAATATGTAAGAATGAACTGTATCTCTCTTAAACAGATTGAGAGAACAGATCCTAATTTATTTCTCTTAATACTTATAAGAATATATTTTTTTAAATAAAATTTTTTCTCAAGAAAATATTGAGAAAAAATATTTTTAATGATTTCCTTAAATTACTTAAAATGATACATAACGAGATTAAAAATAATGCTTTTGTGAGTAATTCTGCCAGAGCAGTAAAAAAGAAAGAATATTGCAAATTCAAGAAAATATGAAAGCTATGACAAATATTTCTTCTTTTAAATTCTGTAATCAGTCTAGATCTTGCGTCATCGCTATTTTCAAATACACAGAACAAAGATTCCTCCCTTCGTAAATATAGAAAGTTCATATTTATTATAGCCAAAGTAACCACATAGAATAAATATATACAGATCAATTGTAACCATAATAAAAGTTGCTTCTTTACAAGACATACACAAATAGAATATTCATAATTAATGTCTATTTAAAAAACATCTAATGCCGATTGTTCTTTTCTTACCAGGTCCAGCCTTCTGGGGGCTGATCAATCCAGAGTGGTCGCTCTGCAACAAAGGTCGTCGACAGTCGCCGGTCAACCTGGAACCTGACAAACTGCTGTTCGATCCTAACCTACGTTATTTACATATAGATAAGCATAGAGTAAGTGTACATTAGATGTATTTCCTCCGTGTAAATTCGCCCATAATATTTCGATTTACATAGCATGTTGATAAGTACCACATATGATACACATATGAATCCAAAAGCTGTCATGTAGGGTCGTGATTAGTTCACTTGGTTATTTTGGCGATTACAATAGGAAGGCTGTGGTACTGTCATTTATGCAACTCTGCTACTGCCAAAATTTTATATTGGAGTCTAGAACTAATTGAAAAATTTGCAATAAGGAAATTGCGGTGCAAGGCCTGCCGTAGTAAATCTCCTTACAATAAAATTATTGTCAATCACCGGCAAAAAGACATCCAAAACACTAAATCATTTTTAAGAATTTATATCCTAGACAGTAGTTCGGCGCTCGCTGCCAATAGGAGCTGACTAACATACAAAACCTTTTCGTGGGTTTAAAACGGACAAATAAAAAAGGTTTCCGTTTTTTTTTCAACGAATTGTCATCAGGACCAGTACATAATCATTTAAATAAGATTTATCAGACAGATTCAGCTAAAAAAGAGCATTTTTATATAATACACCATATAATGACTTTTTAATAACTATCTCTCCGTATGAATATTTAATAAAGGAATTGAAGTAATTGTAGCAATTTTTGTTATTAAATATTGACTACAAGAGAATACTTAATTACTTAGCAGCAATCAAAGAGGCCAAGGTGAAAACACTAGGTAAATTTGATGGAAGTTTAGGTTCCGCTTAACATATTGTAAAAATGTCTTTGAGTTAATTTCTGACATGAATTTCTCTATTTACCATAATGTAAATTTTACACTGAAATAATGAATTCCAAACAAAGAAGGGAGAACGTTCGTCATTTATTTAAATGACAATATTTAGTAAAACTATAACAAAGTTTTATTTAAAAGTAAACAAAACTGACAAAACGATATGTACTGTCGTTGCCATATCGTAGAATTGCTTACATCATAAAATATTCGATCACTGCTTAAAAAAGTCGCATATCATAAAATGATCGAATGTCTATGGCCACATTATGATATGGCTTGGCCAAATCAAAGATAAGAAATCGTCAACCAACATGTGGGTTCTTTATTTGATTATATCGAAAAATGGTTCCTTTAACTATCGATAGAGGCGCTGAAAACGGTTTATTCATGTGTCAATGTTACACGTGAATGATATAATTTGCTGATTTATCAAACAACATGTCATTTTTTAAACATGTTTTTGCCTGTTTTGAATTCTTTATAAATTTTATTTTCATTATGGCGCTTCGCCGGTGCTACCACACCACGCTTACTTCGTTCGCTCAGCCCGCACTAATAGCAGGATATGAACTAGGTTGTAAGAAAACATTTCATGATATGGAAAATCATCGATGACCAAATCGTGAAACGTTTGCGATTCAACGATGTGGCCAAATATAGTTGACCACAACATGAAATGCAACCATTTCATGAAATTAGCAATTCTATGATTGGTCCACGACATATCTAAAGTGTAGATATACTATGCAATATGAATAATTAATTTAAATGTTTTTCAAAAGGTTTTTTTTTATTGAAAAAGGAGTAGACGTTTGTCTTCTATCTCACCTGATGAAAAGTGACGATGAAGACGAAGGTGTTACACGTCTATCCACGAGATACCTATTCACTCGACGCTTGAAAGAACTAGGACTATAGTTTTCTGGAAAAACAGACGCAGGCAGTTCATTCCACACCTTGGCGACCCGCTCCAAAAAGGAACTATTGAAGCGTTTGGTTCGACTTCTTGGGATATCTACCATAAAGGGATGGAATGCCTGTCTGGGTCTATTAGTCCGATGTAAGAAGGGTGTGGGTTCAACCTGATCAAAAAGAGCATTCGCGCTCTCTCCAAAATGTAATCTGTAGAAGACTGCTAAACTGGCAACTTTTCGACGATGGTCGAGGCTTTGCAGTTTTTTGGTGGTGAAGTCAAAATTGTTAATAATTTTTCGGGCTCTTCGGTCAACTGCATCCATCACTTCTAGTTGGTACTTTGCAGAACCATCCAAAAGGTGGCTACAGTACTCCATACAAGATAGAACTTGAGTGTATACAAATTAAGTAGCTGTTCAGGGCTGAAGTACCGTCGGACCTTCGAGATGATTCCCAACTTCTTTAAAGCAGTTTGAGCCATGGACACAATTTGTTGCCCAAAGTTTAGTTGGGACGATATAGTTACGCCTAGAAGCCCTAGGTGGTCGGTTAAGGGTACAGAAACATTTTGGAAAGTGGGCGTTAGGTCGAAACTGCTCTTTTTTGCGGAGAATTTACACGCCTGTGTTTTTGACGGGTTAAATTTGACCAAGTTGGACTCGCTCCAATTGGACACTTTCTTTAAGGCCAAATCCACCCGTTCAATCATTGACTCTCTCAAAGCCCAGATTTCTTGAGGACTCGCTCGCGCATTGGACATGTATCTCTCTACAACGGTGCTGTCATCAGCGTAACCAATAATGCCTAATTTGCAGCAAGAATTACGTTGCAGAGAGAACAGATCCCTGAGGTACCCCGGCGTTAATTGCCATTAGGTCAGAAGAGCAGACGTCTAAGACTACTCGAATTGACCGTTCCCTCAGAAAATCAGATATCCAGTGGCAGAGCCCTTTAGGTATTCCGTATGCTGGAAGCTTACTCAAGAGACTATAATGCCAGACCCTATCAAAAGCTTTGGAAATGTCTAAGGATACAGCTATAGCTTCACCGTGACCTTCCAAGGCTTCGCTCCATAAGTGAGTGGCATACAAAAGAAGATCTCCAGTCCAGCGTCCACTGCGAAAACTCTATTGGTTATCACTAAGGAGCTCGTTGGACTCAAGGTTCAAGGTACTCAAGTAACAATAAGTTTCCGTGTACAGTTCAAAAAAGTGGACTTCGTTAAATTTATAATTTAAACATTTTTGCTTTTATCCATATATTGGTCACCATTTGTACTACGTTATAACTAACCATTTTCTAAAATTCATTTTTTTTTTACAATTAAACTTACTATTCTTCTCCAGATTAATGGCCTAATCACCAACACGGGGCACTCCGTAATCTTCACCGTTGAGAACGAAACGCGCCACCACATCAACATTACAGGGGGACCGCTGTCCTACAAGTACCAGTTTCATGAGATCCACATACATTACGGCTTACACGATCAATTTGGATCGGAACATGCAATCAATGGGTATACATTTCCTGCTGAGGTTAGTATTTATTGTAATTAGTATTTTTATTTTGTATAATATGCAAACATGATATGCGTATTATAAGTGTGTACAAGCACGACATGTAAGACGAAGAGCGAGCCTGCATAATATGGTTTATGTGGTCAAGTTCGCCAGAAGCCAATGGATATGGAACAAGAAAGAGCGGATTGTGGCCATCCTTGGGTGGAGGCTTTCTTCTGAAGGATGTTCAATGTTATTTGTTGAATATCTTTGAAGTTCTGTCGAAATAAAATCTACTTGTAAAAGACTAAATGATAGTTTACAAATCATAGTTTAAAATAAAAATCTCTAAACAATTTTAAGGTAGTAATAATAATTATATTTATAATTTTCTTTGAGTTTTTTGTCCGTTGCTTTCACAAAAACGTCGAATATCCATATAATCCAATATCCGTAAATTTCTATAAGACTACTAGACTATGATTTCGGATGTTTTTACTTCGTATTCCAAAAGCATTCTTATTTAAATATTCTTCAATAAGAAGACGTTTCATTTTCGCCTAGCGCGATGTACACCAGTTCGAAAAGTGTGACAAAATGTGGTAGATACTAAAAATATATTCTACTTTGAACCAAAAAACGAAATATCATACGGCCACACCAAGGTGACGTTTCCATACTCCGCATTGTTGAACTAAAATATGATACAGCATGCTTGTGTACCACTGAGTCTGTGACAACTTATCTTTCTAGTCTGCGGTTTGTTCAGGTCCTTTTGACGAACAAGAGCTGACGTTATGGTTTCAATAATCGATATACAGTGAGAGTTACGACTTATAAAAATATTTAACTAACATTTGAACGACTTTGGAGGTGTTTAATGTTCGATTACAATAATCATAATCGTTTTGGCAACCTGAAATAATCAAAATATCCCTTTATTCACTACCAATTACTCTATTATAAATCAAGATGTTTGCTGTTGTTATATCAATGGTAAGTAATAATTACGGTTATTGTTCAGTAATTAACTCAAACGGAAAACTCCAACTGAGCTAGAAAATTTGATAAGCGCTAAATTGAAAAATAAAAGGAACAACAAAATTAATAAAACATCAACATGATAGATAGCGCCATGTTTTCATTATGTAGTGTGGATAATTTACGGATTAGAAAATGTTTTTCTGAGACAAAACTAAATGAAATTATGAAATATTGGCATATAATGCTCGTTTATTTATTTAATGCAATTCTAGGAACACCCGTACAAAAGCTAGCAAAGTGCCCCTTAAATATTGAAATGTCTCCTTTAAAGTAGAGTCTAAGCTTCACTTCGACATTTAAAAAAAAAGAATTAAATGCGAAATAAGTACGAGTTCTTGCCGCCAAACGTTTTGTCAACTTATGCGCTTAACTAAAAAATCATGTCCAAACGTGTAAAGTGAAAAACCCCGTCCACCTAGTTACTAGAAAAATAGAACGAAGCCTTAATCGCTACCGTACTACTTATCACTTAGTTGACGTAATTTTTAGCTAAAGGTCTTGCTTACACTTTTTTACCAACTTAACTCTTAATAAGTGTGAGCCAGAAATGACAGACATTGATACTGAAATAGTATCACGCTTTGTTAAATCAACCGTTTTGAATCCTTGATAAGGTCAGCAATTATATATTCTAAACCAATTTATAAAATTAAAACGGGAAGCAAAACCAAGGATCAAATACTAAAGAAGAGTTTATTTAAAATTACTCTATTTTTTAATATCCTTATTGCAAGCAAATGTTCGCCTTGTTTCATCTAATTGTAAGCTTATCAGTTAAAATTCGATGATACATCTTATTCTTCATAAACTCTAATTAACCTCATTTTTATTTGGCACAAAGTTAGCTACATAAATTTTTTCTTAATGAAAAATTATGACGATCATAATCATTATGATAAAATAATAAATATTTGAAATTGTACAGAACTGATAAACTTATAATAGTAGATGTGTTCCAAGTAATGGTATATTAATTATTTTACTACTGATATTTTACTTAGTTTTTATGACACATGAGTAATATAAGTTTATGCTTAAAGTACGGAAGTTACTTTAAATATAAAAATAAACTATTTACTTTTAAGATCAAAAATCAACTCCGTTTTATACATTTAAATACGACTTCGAGAAAGTTGTTTTGGTTCTACTTTAAAAATTCAAAACGAAAAAGAAGTCGTCACGCTCGTCGCATTCCGCAGATTATTCAATCTGTACACCTCGATATAAACATGAAGACACCAAGTACGTGTTATCGCGGATTTAAGAAGACTTCTGCATGAGGGTAGTCTCGAAAATGTAACAGATGTTTTACACGCATGGCGTCCCCCGCGCCGCCGTGTGTAATCCGGCAAACGACTGCCTTACCTTTAGAGGAGCGTGACTTACTTTTGACGTATTTTTATTTTATTTTCGAGATTTGTATGAAGATAACATTTTTATTTGAGTGTAAATTTTGCCACTTGAGAGCGTTTGTGAAACAATGCAGCTGCATACATCGTTATTTTAATGTAGAACGAGAAAACAGTCTTGGTTTCAAGCAAGCAATGTTGTTTGCTGTGAAATAACTTTTGCGCTGAAAAGTATATAATTAAAGCTAAAGAAAAATAAACACGCTTCGGCTTACACCCATTGCATCTGTAATAGTCGAATTATGTTGTTATAGCTAAGGTACACAAAAAAAGCACTTTCCAGCTTACAAGAGCGCGAGCAAAAGAATCTGTCACGATCTAAATAGGCATTGTTATTTGTACCAAAGTTTTTCCCTTTAATCGTTTCTCTTTAAACAAATAAACATCGACATTTTTTTAGATTTTGTGTTTACAAATAGGAGGACCCGGAAAATAATTCAAGTGAATCCTCAATTAATTTGAACAGATTAAATTTATTACTTTCACGCACAATGAGTACGCACCAGAATGAAAATGTCAATACAATTTGGAGCAATCTCGAAAATCATGTTAAGCCTGACTTCCTTTTTGTTACAGATTCAAATATTTGGTTTCAATTCGCAGCTTTATTCAAACTTCTCAGAAGCTCTGCATAAAGCTCAAGGAATTGTTTCCATCTCTTTGCTGTTACAGGTAATATTTTGTGATATTAAAATCTTTTTTTTTGCTCTATTAAATAAGCGTTTTATGCTTATTATCTTATAAAGGTGCTTGGCTTGTAGTAGCAATGATTTTATTCCATTATTATTTTAATCAAAACTTAATTGCTGTTATTAAAAAAATATTATTTTATACATTATTTGGTTATTATAATGATATAAGCAACTTTGTTCTCCCGTGACTCTTATTTTCATTGAACGATGTTTGGTTTTAATATAATTTAAAAGCACAAATAATTTTCCACGTATATAAATATTACTTCAACTACAATCATTTAAAGACACATCCATTTTTAGCATACGTGAAAGTCACTGTTTATCTTAAACTTATATACAAAACTGCAGATACACTCGATAACAGCAGCACCCAACCTCAATTTTATTATTGTAACAAAATTCACGAAGCATACTAGCTATAAAAGTCTAGAACATAATTGACACGGGAAGTCAAAATGCACTTAGTGAATTAAAAATGCCACTAACACTACAGTTTGCCTCGCCGCACCTAATTCACAGCCGAACCGATCACTAATTAAGGAAATTGGTGTTTCCTTTAGCCTCGTTCGTATTGGCCGAGCTATTAATCTATATTATCAGGTGATGAAAGTGGTACAACTGTGTCATCAAATGTGTAAATTACAAATACAATAATGTAATAATAAATTCCCAGATATTCACACCAATTATTTGGCCCCAAAGAGGCAAAGCTTGCGTTATGAATAAATAACCATACAGCGAACTAAGGAGGAACTTATAACGATATAAATACAAACAAGCATGACCCGAGTACCAACATCTGTGTTCATTTCACAATTAAATGCCCCGACTAGGACTTGAACCTGCGCCCTCTGGCATAAGAGGTCGGGTTGCTACCCTATATGCCACTCGGCCGTCATGCAGTGGTTAGGTCACTATTATAAAACTGGAGATCTCGGCTCGGTTTTGCCCACGTCACACCTGATCAGAGAATATCAGGAATATGGGGATGAAGTATAACCTATGTTACTTCTAGATACTCTAACTTTATATGGAAAATTTATTTTAAAACGGTTCAGTACTTATCCGTTACAGAAGGGGTAAGAAAGCAAGTACCGTGAGTCCTGAGGAGAAAGAATGGCTTAAACTGAACAATTTTTCCTAATAAACATCGGTAAAATTCATGACAAAAACTTGTGTTTAAAGAATTAAAAACTTTGTTTTTTTTCAATAATAGATCGGCCTTTGCTTGAGTTGCTTACGAAGGAGACAATCCTTTTTTCTAGATGAAAGCTACTAATCTTTTCTACACTCCACGAATTCGCAAGCAAAGTCATGATCTAAATCTAGTTATTATTAGATTTATAGATTCGATTTAGATAGGATGTTAGACTATATAGGTAGATATAGAGAAATATAGATTATATATTTATAATAATCGCCTTACATTAGCCAAAACTAGTTGAACTAAAAGAGTAAATCATCGCTAGTGTTCAATCCGATTTCCAATACTAAAACGTCGGAATAAATCAATAGCAAGGAAGGCACGGATTTACCTAATCAGCCAATTATCTTTAGCCAACGCGTCGCCAGACACCTCGCGTCTAAGCAAACAGTTTACCGACTCCAACATACTGTTCCATCACTTCTAGGGATCCTTAATGAAAGCTGTGTTGGCACATTTCAGTTTATTTTCATAGAGTTAAGTTTGTTTGCTGAGCTTGGGGTATTAAATGCGGGGTTATTAATGTAGTGTGTATAGAAATGATTTTTGATGAGACATTACGTTGGAGCAATATTTGGGGGTATTTAAAGTGCACGTAAGAGCTTTTAATTTGTAAGGTATATTCAATTATACGGTTTTTAATCGTATTAAATTTTTCAGCTGGGAGACCTGTCAAACCCTGAGTTAAGAGTATTAACAGAAGAATTAGAAAATATAAAATATGGAGGTAAGTTCAAATTCTCTTTTCGGACATTTGCTCCAACGTCTGAATTTAGATTACACATTGATTCCTATACAGGTAGCAAATTGGGTAAGCTTAGTACTAACCAACTAGCTCAATTTCACATGTTTCAATAATACTCCTCGTATTTTTATGTAATGTATAATAAGTATAAATTTTAATTATTTCGCAGAACATACCTACATCTAACTTAAATATTCCATATCGCTATCGATTGAGGCACCCGTTTTTGACAACGTTTCCTTGTCACTTGGAGATTTCCTTGCCTTTCTTCCCCGTTTACTAATGAATTGAAATATTTATTTCTCAACATTGACAATGACTTGTTCTCATTGACGTCAAATATTGGATGACTCTACCACCAGTTCGGAAAAACCTTCCTGAAAAAGAACTGGCAAGAAACTTCACGAGTATATTTTTTTCAAAATAAATTTACAGAGTCTCTTCATGTCTATACAAAATTATTGTCATCTGCATCTGTTACCTCGGCAAGTCTCCCTCCCCCCGAGTATCCAAACGACGAACACCCTTAAACGGCACCCGTCCACGAGTTAACGCGGGATCCAGCCATCGCCCTCTAGTTTAGTTAAATGAAAATGATAACTTTTTCCTAACTACAACAATCTTTTATCAACCAGGAGCGGAGATGCCCGTAAATAAGCTCTCGGTCCGGGGTTTGCTTCCCGACACGGAGTACTACATGACCTACGACGGTTCGACGACAGCCCCGGCCTGTTTCGAGACCGTCACGTGGGTCATTATAAATAAACCTATTTATATTACTAAGCAACAGGTAAGTGAATTTTTTAAGTTTTGTTCATCTTTTCCTTCAGCTGAAAGCTTTTTTTGTTACTCTTCAAGGGAAGGGTAGGAGGATCTAAAAAATGCTCTTAGGCATACCCCGCGCGTGCGATCAAGGTTATGTGGGACTCGCTCTGAGTCTACCAGAGCCAATACCCACTAAAAACCCCCTGAATGACTCTGGCAATCTTTTGCCTCACAGCCTTATCTGAAGCGAAGGCAAATTGGAGAAAAAGGCCGCGCAATCAGCTGAAAGACGTTGGTCCATCTTGAAGGGATCTATTCAGACTGACTCTTCCAAGTTGTGGTTGCTACTGCAGGACTGTATTGCCGTTTTCAGTTTTTGTTTAATACTGTAGCAAATATAGCGTTATAGAAATTAGTTTCAATTACACAAGTCACAACGTACACCTTTAAGTAGGTTGCAATGCTGCCTTGTTCCGATAAGGTGTAGTGACTGTTACAGACAAATATCTACACCAGTTTCATGGTATACCTGTACTAAATAACTGTATAAGTTGTCACCAACACAAAAAATTTATGACAGTATAAAGTTACTTGACAGTTTAAATTAATTTGATTTTTTTTTTTTGTTTTATTTAAGGTCGCTTTTTAACATCAAGGGTCATCAGCGACCACAGTATTTTACAATTGTTTATATACAACTATTATTTTCAAAAATTTAAGGGTTCGTGTACATCCTTCTTCAGTTAAACAATCTTTCAAGTTATTAGGGAGATTACAATTAATTTTTACACTATCATACGAATTATAATCAACTAAGAGGTGAGCCACAGTTAAGTCCAGCCCACATTTGTTACATTTGTTTCTTTCAAATTTCGTTATTAAATGAATATGAGTTAAATTTGTGTGCCCGATACGAAGTCTAGTGATTGCCACTTGGTCTTTTCTGTTTGAAAGGGTAGTTGGTGGTTTTTCAAAAATAGATTTTCTTATATTAAATAGACTACTTGTGTTTTCTGTTTTCCAATGTTTATCCCATAATTTCCTAACTTCTAACTTGAACATTTTTTAAATTTCGGTATGACTTGCTTTAACTGATGTATCAACATGAATAATACTAGTTGCAATTTTGGCTTCGCTATCAGCTTCCTCGTTTCCAACTATTCCTTGGTGACTAGGAATCCAGATTAATTCAAGTTGAAAGTTATTTTTATAAGATTTAGTAGTTTTTGCTTGATTTCTACGATAAGGGGTTCTATGTTTTTTATGTCTTGTAATGCTATCAAACATGATTTTAAGTCGGAATAGATTACTGCTTTCTTTAATTTTGGTTCATTTTGGATTAACTCTAAGGATTTAAGTATAGCAATAGCTTCACAACTAAAAATCGAGTGGCAATCCAAAAGTCTGTATCGGTGCTTTTCACCTCCAGACACAATGGCACATCCTGATTTACCATTCATCATTGATCCATCTGTATAGTGGATATAGTATAACTCTTATAATTTTTATATTTATCATTTATTTCATTATTATAGTTTTTGTAGATATATTGAGGTGTATCGTCTTTGGTATTTTCCGCTAATTTTAAATTAATGGGAAGATCTATCTTTTCCCAAGGTGGTAAGGTAAATATTGTTTTGTGAAAAACAGGAGGAATAACCAGATCTACTTCATTTAAATATTTTGCTACTCTGATTCTCAATGGTTGTGGCAAACTAGGTCGAAAGTGATATTCTAAATCAGAAGTTGGGTTTTTGGTGTAAATTTTAAACGTCGGGTTTTCAGGTTTAGCCAATATATTTGCTGCATAGACTATGGTAAGTTCTTTCCTTCTGAGATGCAATGGTGTTTCTCCAGCCTCAGCCATAATGCTTTGAACAGGGCTAGTCTTAAAAGCACCTATACTAAGTCGAATAGCTGTATTTTGTAAGCTTTCCAACGAATTTAAGGTACGTCTTTTTGCGGAATCATAAATGACTGATCCATAATCCAACTTTTGTCTTATTATTGCGCGATAGGTATTTAGCAAACAGTTTTGATCAGCCCCCCATTTTGTTGATGACAATATTTTTATGATGTTTAACCTCCTATGACACTCGGTTTTTAATTTATTTATGTGAGAGATCCATGATAGCTTTGTATCCAGTGTTAATCCCAAAATTTTTACTGTTTCAACTTCTTTAATTGAACATTCATTAAAATTTAATGTGTACCTTTTTATTTTCTTTTTTTTATTAGAAAAAATAATAAACTCAGTTTTAGATTTTGAGAATTTGAATCCAGACCTTTCTGACCAATTTTGAAATTGATTAAGAGTATTTTGAATGAGTTTCAACGTAGGTTTAAGACTTTTACCGCTACATGTTATAGTTAGGTCATCAGCAAAAACAAAACCTTTTACTGGCTTAGCAATATTAGAAAAAACGTCATTAATAGCTATCAGGAATAATATCACACTAAGAACTGACCCTTGAGGCAAACCATTTTCAATAGGGGTAGATTTAGATAAAACATTGTTTACCCTAACCTTAATTGTTCTTTCAGTCAAAAAATTTTTAATGAATGAATTCCTTTAATATCTGTTTGTTGTAACAACTTTAGAACTCTGTGCTTCCAGACCATCTCATACGCTTTCTCGATATCCAATGCCACCAAGATATTATCATTCGCAAATGCTTCAAGTATTTCATTTTCGATACACATTAAATGATCAACGGTTGATCGAAACTGTCTGAAACCGTATTGAAATGGGGAAATGTACTTGTTTATTTCTACATACCATCTAATTCGTCTACTTACAATTTTTTCAAGTATTTTACAGAGGTTACAAGTGAGGGCTATAGGTCTAAAACTGTTTTGTGAAGTAGGTATTTTTCCAGGTTTCAATATTGGGATTACGAAAGCCTCTTTCCAACTGATATATCGAGTAAATAATTGAGACCACTAATAGGTAACTGTTTAATTATTGTATTGGGTATGTTATCTGGTCCGGGACTGGTATTACCTACTTGGGAGAGCACAAACGATAGCTCGTGCATTGTTATTTCTTTATTAATTGAGTTCGAATTATTGTTTAGTTCAAAATCAGAATGGACAGCTTCTTGTGAGGATCTGTGTCTAAAAAAATTTTCGTCATAGTTTTTGGAACTGGAAATTGAAGTAAATGTTTCTGCTAACATGTCAGTGGTGGCAATAGGGTCCGACATTAGTGTACCATCTGGTTTTTCAAGTATTATATTATTACAACTAGTTTTGTTGTTATTAATCTTGTGTATCTTTTTCCACATTTCACCTGCTGGTGTTTTATTAGAAATAGATGATACCCAGTCCTCCCAGTCTTTTCGTTTACGTTCTTTAAGTATTCTTCTACAGTTGGCTCTCTTTTTTTACAATCGATTTTCAAATCTGTATCTGGATCGTTTCTTGCATATTTTTTGTATGTTCTAAAGGCTTTCTTTGTTTCTTTAACAGCTTTATTGCATTCTTCATTCCACCACGTCTGACTTTTTTTTTATAGATACCAGATGTCTTTGGTATTGATTTGTTGGCTGCTTCACTAATTATTTCAGTGAACTGATGTACAATATCAGAGATAGAAAAATCCATGCCAGATTTTAAATCATTTAATCTACAAATGCTCATATCAATCTCATCTTGAAACTTTAACCAGTCAGCATCGTGGAGCTTCCATTTTCGGGGAAATTTAATATCTTCTAAAGGGGTTATCGGAATTTGGGATTGAATCAAAATTGGAAAGTGATCGCTGTCATACAGATCTTCTAGTGCGTTCCATTCAAAATATGATGCTATATTTTGTGAAGCAAAAGTTAGATCTATAGCACTCGTCAGTCCCGTGTTGCTATTGAAATGTGTTGGTTGCCCGGAATTAAGTAAAAGTATATTATCATTGTTACTATCTAACCAGTCCGCTACTAATCTACCTCCAGTGTCACACTTTTCAGAACCCCAATAGAAGTGGTGGCTATTAAAATCTCCCATAATAATAAAAGGTGTCTCAAGTTGAGAGATCAAATTATTAAGATCATTTATATTTAAAAGAGTACTATTAGGGAGATAGATATTACATATAGTGATGTTTAACGGGAATTTTATTTTAATAGCTACTGCCTCCAATTGTGTATTTAAGGGTACTTGGCTTGGAATGGTGTATGCTTTTATAAAAATTGTTACACCACCACTAGCTTTACCACTTTGAATTCGATTTTTATAGAATGATTCATAACCATTTAATGATGCACAATTGTTCGATGTGAAATTAGTTTCTTGAAAACAAATGCAGGCTGGACTTACCTGGTTGATCAGTAGTTTAATATTTTGTAACTTTTTATAATATCCATTTATATTCCACTGTAAAATATTCATTATAGTATAAATTATTCAAGAACTATATTATCTATATATGATTGTGTAAATAAAAAAAATAAAAAAAATTTTTAGGTTAGTTTAGAGTTAATGGTGTCGTTTAATATTTCGTGCAGTTTTCTCGACAGGTGGGAGCATCTGTTTTTGAGACTTTTATTCATTTTAGAATGTAACTTATTGCACATGGTAATAAGGTCTTTAATGTTATCCGTATATGAATAAACTACTTCTTTTATATTTTGTTTTCCTTTTATATTATCCATTAATCTTATGAACTGATCCAAGTTTAAGGGTAAAGTTTCTTTGTCTAATTCTGTTAATTCCTTCTGTATATCTGTCCAGACCTCTGCCTCTCCTCTAGAATCAATTTTCTTTATTTTCTTTTTGATTCTTGTACTGCTCTCAGCATCTTCCTGTGAGATGTTGCTAGAAGAGTCATCAGTTTCGAAATCCATTATGTTATCTTCTTTTGTGTATTGATTCCTTACTTTATACGATGGTTTTACGAAGTCTGTTGTTGAAGATTCTGTTGTAGTCGGTGAGTGGATACGTTTTACGCCCTTTGTATTAACTTGGCGCGGTTGTGGTGTCCTTTCTGGTGTTAATGATGTTTCTGGGGTTGGAATTATGTTCAAGTCATCGTTTCTATCAAAGGTTTTCATTATCTCCTCCTCTAGTTGTGTATTCGTTTCTAAGTTAGTTACTCGTACATTTTGTGGGCAATTTTTTGCCAAATGGCCCATACTATTACAGGAAAAACATTTAAGGGAATCTGTGGAGCTGTAGATCCAATAATTCGTATCCTCGAAAGTTATTTGGAATGACTCTGGGAGACGTTTCTCATCCTCAGGAGAAACATATAACTCTCTCCTGAAACTCAGCACGTGTGAGAAGCCGGGATCTGTTACTCCAATTTTTATGAAAGTTATTGGTGACATTATTTTTACATTTAATTCTTCAAATTTCTTTTCAATTACGTAATGTGGGATGACGGGACAAACATTTGATAGTACAATCCTTTTATTTCTAGTTATTAAGAGTTTTATTTCGAGAGTTATACCTTGCACAGTAATTTCCTTTTTCTTTTCTATGAGATCATCTGCTGTTTTTTTTTGAGTCCGTGTAGATAGATACATATACGAGCATTTGATATGCGGGAGATAAAACGGATAGATGTCGTAGGTATCACAGAGGATAACGCAAGTAGGTAATCCCTGAGTGTAACTCCATCTATTGAATCTAAAATTATAGCTTGCTCTTTTTTTGGAAAACAGGTAGTGGAGGTAACGTTAGCATAACTTGTTGTTTTTGTGGAATTATTAGGCATTTAATGTAACTTTGAGGATTGTTGAGACGTTGGGTTTATTTGTGACATTAGGTTGAGGTTCATTTAGAATTATATAGGGGCTCCTGATTAACAGGAGTTCTCTTTTCTCTTTATATTAGATCAACGCTATTATTATTCACTCACTCACGAAAGTAAAACAATGGGCACAATAATACGACCGTCACGAAGCGAGCGAGTAATGACTACAAACGCGCGTCCGCGGTGGCTACCGGCGTGAGACTTTGATTTTTTTTTCTTACTTTTGAATCCTTACATTTTGTTGAATCGTATTTTGTTCATGATTCAATTTGTTTTGAATTTCAACTCCCCTTTACAGGTCTACTAAAACTTTTAAGCAAATTTATTGCTCTGGACAAAGTTTTGATTCAGTGGCAGGTAATACACGCATCCACTGTTTGATAAAATATAACATTTTAAGTACTTGCAGAGTAACCATAATTAAGACAAAAAACTGCTAACGCAAAGCACTCGGCTACAGTGGCTAAGTGAGCAGGCATCTTTGCCGCATTGTTAGAATTCCCCGCCTGCGGCCGTGTAATCAATACCCTTTGTCTCGGCCTGTTCAAGTTCACCCTATTTGAATTGCATACTGCGCTCTACAATGAATTTATCATGGATGTAAAGATTCTCGGCAGTATAAAAAAAATTTTTTAAAGGCTTGCTTTAAATTGACATTGTTAATGTTACAAGTGGTTTAATGGAAACCGCTTGAAATGTTGTCTTTGCATATATGTATATTTGCGTATAACGGTGATATTACCCTAAGAGGAAAACAGTCTGTGCAAATTTACATATAGTTTCTAGCAAAGCCAACCACTAATTTATGTGTCTGCCTTAATCCGAACACACGTTTTACCTCGCATTTGTCAGCATTTGTTTATCTATGTGACTGCACCAATGTGATTTTAATAAGACAAAAAAAATTTCGTAGGTAAAAATCAAAGGTTTTTCATTGCAAGTCTTTTAAAAATGCTAGATATTTATCACAAGTTTCTATTACAGAAGGCACTTCCATACAATCGAATTCTTTCATCAACTGGTCGGCTACTTAGTTACATTTACATTTGTTTCATCATACACATACACACAACACACACACAGATGTACACAACAGAGTTACCAGACAAAGACGTTGTGAATTATTAACGTGTTAAAAGTAAAGTTAAAGTGGCGCGTTCTGTGCTGGTTATTATAAATCATGGTTTATGTTTCCGTTTGTTTGTGGCGAAATTAACTGCTAGTAGTTGGTTAGGAGTTGATGGAATGAAATGTATGTGGATGTGGTGTGTGTGTGTACTGTTAGTACGTTTAGTAAGTTTTAAGGTTGTTTTTGTAATTATGAGGTGATTTTTTATGGCCGATGTGTAATTTAAATCTGGGTTAAACATTATTTGTGAATTGAAATGACTTCAGTTACGCAAAACTATTGACAAAAACGTTACATTTAAAATATGGAATACGACATTTGAAATACGAAAATTACCTCCCAGCTTTTTGAGCACACCACAACACATAATGTCATACCACAAGACACGCAAACAAAACATACGGCATATAAAGGCATCGTAAAAAATTACATTTGAGTGCGAACGGAAAAATCCCACTAGCTTCTAAGTCTATAATCAGAATCAAATTGTTTAATATCGCGTAAATAGCGATGGAATGAGATAGCGCTCGCGTGCTTGCCAGCCGTTAATCCCTTGTACCACCCTGCAGAGGTACCTAGTCAACACTTGGAAGCAAATTTCAATTTGCCTCAAATTTTGAAAGCCTGTGATGCTCAACTTGAAATTGTGATGTGATCAGAAATGTTGTTTATGTTAGTGTGAAGTTTTTCGGCTCTTATTTTTGTTTCTTCATCGCTAAGTTACATATAAATTGTTGCCAAAGTAGCCGATAAGATGCACTCTACAATAATGATAACAAACGTAAACTAACACCGTTGACGTTTGGTTTTTTTTCAATGTACATTTGAGATTTATCGAAATCTTATTATTCGAGCCATTCGCACCATTCCGAATTAATATAGAATGTATTCGTTTGAAACTTTGTTTTAAACGATTTTCATGTGTGATGTCTTGAAAACAAGTAAAATACTGTTTATTTTAGATATAATCTATTGATTTGGATATCGAAATAAATTATCTAAAATTATAAACCTAATTATACCTAACCTAACCTAGATTATAATTATAGAGTTTATTTCCATATTTTCCTTGTACTTTTTTGGCTAATTTTCTAAACGGACGAACTGATCTTTTAGCTCATTTGCCGGCATGAGGAAGTTGGCCTAGTTGCCATTTATTTACCTTTAGATTGAACCGAATTCCGTTTACTTAGGCAGTGAAGTTACAGTTATTTGCACAATATATTTATATTTGTATTAAACGTAACTCAAAACACTCTACGGAAAAATTCAAATGGCTTAAAAGACAATTCTGTGATGTCAATCTAAAAATGGTCTGCTGCGTAAAATATCATTTATCGAAACATCTTTTACCGGAACTGTGGTTTACGAAAATCAATACACTTTTCTAGTCTCACTCATTATATAGTACTGTTTCTATCTGTATTAGCTTTGTATAACTTTCCACTTTACGTAAGTAATCGTGACGTGGCGATTTTTAATCGTGATCTGGGCGTGTTATATCTCATCTGATAATGCAAATGACTTTATAACATGCTTTATTTGCTTGAAAATATTACACGCAAAGCCTTAGCAAGCCAAACATATCTATCCAGATCCTTTATTCAATGTATTTTCATTCACTGATCTTTAGTTGCACGGTCTCCGGCGCCTGATGCAGGGCGACGCTCGGCACCCGAAAGCTCCGCTGGGCAATAACTTCAGACCGCCGCAGCCCCTCCACCATCGCGCGGTGAGGACCAACATCGATTTTGATCTTAGCAAGGTAAGTTTGTAAAGAAATAAATAATATTGTGCAAACTAAAAGATAGTTGTAGATCGAATATGTTAAACATATTTTTTACTGTGCTTCCATATAGTCCGGTCAAATTAGACCAAAAAATAAGAGTGAAGCTGCATAAATTCACAACAAGCTGAAAATTAGCAAAATCGCTCAAAATATAATAATGAATAAAATTAGAAAGTTCCCCATCTTTCCCCTGAGTGGAAAAAATTTTATTCAAGGTCAAAGGTCCATTTTGATTTATATCTATTATGACAACATTTATTTGAAAGATTGTAACTTTTACAACTTTTTGAATCATTACATCTCGGAAACGGTGCCTCGTAGGAAAAAAGTATATTCATTTATTATAGATAATTTTATTATCTACAATTTTTGTTTGGAGTATTTTTATGATAAAACTTACCGTTTTGCTGAAAATCGCAAAAAACTAATTTTTTTGATCTTTAACCCTGAATAAAAAAATTTCCATACAGGGGAAAGATGGGGATCTTTTAAATTTTATTTATAATTATATTTTGAACTATTTTACTGATTTTCAGCTTGTTGTAAATGTATGTACCTTCGAATGTCTAGATTTACCGGACTAATACAGAAGTTATATATCAAGATATTTGATATAGTAACTATACAGGTATGTGTACCAATTTTTTTGTGGCAAAATGGTTCCTTAGAATAAATATCTTTCTCTTTAATAGTTTCAAACTTTTCCTTCTCAATTAATCACCCTATATTACTTTTTGAAAAGAAATAATATTGGTTACATATTTATGTAATGTTAAATAAAGTAACATAGTATAAATATATATATATAAGTATAGGTTTAAACATTTCATATTTTATGTAACATTTTTCTAATTTTCAACTATCAGTCAGCTTCAAAGCTAGTGGATAAGTGTTAAAATAAAAATAGTTATAATAGCAGATATAACATTTTGATACATGAAGGTGTATAATGCGGTATATTAAATTAATAGTTTAAGACGTTTTTAAGAAGCTATAAAAATAAAGTTATGCAATCCTCTATTATAGCATAACTGCTATATGGGTGAAGGTACTATAAATTGTTTCTAAAAGGCGTTAAAATATTAATTCAAATAATTCAGATCCAAACTTTATCTATAGATTGCTCATTTCAGTTACTCTGAAGGAAAAGTTTGCGTGTATAACAATTTTCATTATTTTGGTATAATGCCATAAGATAATCTGTTTACGATTTATAACACGTTTTGTTTATACAAGATTATTTACATTAAACTTATATTATTTTGACTGGAACCATCCTTGAATATATATTTTTTGCTCGGCAGTATCCTGGAAAAACTTGCCCGAGTATGAATCGAAATATGCACTACAAAGGTGAGGTTTACGTATAATATTTCATAAATACTTTTCATTGATTTACTAATCAAAATTCTATTCTCTTGGTTCAACTTTCTTAAAGATAATGTTTTATTCAATGGGTTTCGAGACCTAATTAACAATACTAATTCTTGCACGTTTTAGTAGCGTAGTGGTAAGTAGCCTTGCCTCATACGCCGAAGGTCCCAGGTTCGAGTCCTGGCCGGGGCATTCATTTGTGTGTGTGGGCCATACAGTTGGTGTGTTTGTCTGGGGATTTATTATTATTATTATAATTGTCAAATAAATTGTATTCGTAATTAATTTTATGCTCTTCAAGTTTTGCTCCTGACTATATGACGTTTTAAACTCAACAGTTACATACATGGAATAAATCTTAGTACTGTTTTCATTTATTTTTTATTGTTTTGAGGTCATAATTTTTGTTTTCAGCCAAAACCTGGACACAATACTAACACAGTGTCGAAACTGAGTGAAAATTTACTTTATACCTTAATGATACTTAACTTTTACGACAAAGCTGGTTACACTACGTATAGTAAAAAACGAAGGGAATTTCGCATCGTTACAAAACTCGATAGGCATTTTAATATGTTACATAGAAATAATTTATAGTGTAAATAACAATATGTAAATAATAAAACATAAATAACATACAACTTAAAAGCATAAGAAGGATTTTTCATGGAAATACTTATGATTGTGCTTAGATAAATAAATAGAAATATAAAATGTATGCTTTTATAATTATAACTATTAAATCGGCCTCTTATGGATATTTTGTAATTATGTAAGGTTATACAATATAATGATATTTTCGGATAGACTGTAATTTAGTTAATACATGTTTTCAAAATAAAGTAATCTGTTATTGATAAGTAATATAGTAAATATATGAGGAGTGATTTTACAAAAGGGGATATCTTACATCTGATCATTGCAAAAGGGGATATTTAATTTTTTGTTTATTTTGTAGCACTAAATAAGAAAGCCAAATATTTTTTATATGCCCTTCTATTAATCTTATTACATAGTACCTACATAGCTATGCAGACTTTGTGTAGTAGATCTGTGTGTCTTGTCTTTGTCAGTTTTCTTAATTTTCTAAAAAAAATGATAAGATGTAGATATCCCCTTCTGTAAAATCACTCCTCATATGTAAAAATAATATGACTGTACTAAATAACATAAACGGTTTTGTATCCTTAAAGAAGTAGTTACATTAATTAATAAATTAAATTCAAAATAAAAGTAGTTTTAGTTGAAAGTGACTAGACACATATCTTAGGAAATTACAAAGTTTCTATAGGTATACTGGTTATAATCATATTAATTCTGTCTTTGTACAAAAGTTATTTATTGTTGGTTTGATTTAATATTATAAATTGTTCTTTCTGATGAGGGTGAACCAGTTATAGCTTTAATAATGTTTATTAGATAATGAAATGGTTTAGTGATTGTGAATTACGCATCGCTTTAAAATCCCAAAAATGTAATTAGAGTTTAATATACATATCTGAATATACAACTCCATTGCTTATTGATTTTTTTATTCTCTGTAATATCCTTATAGTCATTATGTCATAAAAATCTTTAATGTTTGAGGGCAGTCAGCGATCGACGTGCGAACGGGTCCGCACGCAAACCGGGACTGTTGTCTGACTTTCGAAGATTCGCCAGACACAATATATCAAAAACAGCAGTAACACCTCTATTGTATCTGATTTATAGTCCTAAATATATAAAGATGCAACAGTTATTCATGTCACTATAAAACCACTCCACTTGTAAAAAGAAAACAATAAAACAGTTTATGAACCGATTTAATATGGAAAAAAAAATATTCGGCTTTACCGATAATTGTATAAAGAGAGATACTAAAATCATGTAAGTATTTAGAATTATAAATTTTCAAACATAACTAACTTTATAGGATGTAAACTCATAGGTTTTAGAACTCATTACCGATAATTAGTTTGAATGGGTAAAGGCCACTGAAGCAGCACGAGCGTAATCTTAGCGTAAGATTAGCTAACTGCTAACATAGATTTAAGTTGTATGGCTCCTGTTTTATAATATTTGTATTTTAGGCTGCCACTGTACCTGAAAGAAATCGTTATATGAATGTAAATATTACTACTTATTTAGTGCAAATCATTTTCCCATGATAACAGACTCCTTTTTTCGTTCTTACTTCTAATGCCACATCGACAGAAAGTATTGCATACAGTTCTTCATGAATCTGTTTTGATGACGCTTACCAACACATTTTTTCTTTTGTCATTGATTTATAAACATTATGGACTTCGGGTCTGAGTTCCATAGCGTCCGAGCAAAAAAATGGAATATAAATGCAAAAATGGAATGAATTTCAAGAACCAATCAGCTTATCGAAATCCACTGCTGGACATAGGCCCTAAAGCGCTATTCTATCCCGGTTTTGAGCAGCGGGCATCCAACCACAACCAGCTACTCTTCTTAGGTCGTCCGTTCATCCTGCTACAGAGCGTCCTACGCTACGCTTGCATAAACGCGTTCTCCGTTCTGAACCTGTCTGCTTCATCGGCTCTCAGCCCATCTGCAGACATGACCAGCCCATTGGCACCACAGTTTAATAATTCTTCGGGCTATGTCGCTCACTATGGTTGTTTCTTGGATAACCTCATTACGAATTATTTCCGCCAAAGAGACTCTCAATATAGTCCGCTCCATCGCACGCTGAGCGATTTTGAATTTGTGGACTAGTCCTGCGGTTAGTGTTTACGTTTCGGCACCGTAGTTCATAACATAAAGACTTTAGTTTTAAAGCACTGCGGGATGGACGACCTAAGGATGTTATTGAACTTCCCGAATTTTGTCCAGCTCGATCTAACTTTTCTGTTATCGTCCTTTTCTGCCTGCCTAGTTGTATAGTTTGGTCGGCTTAGATGTAGTCTTCTATAACTTCTAGAGGAACGCCATCGACAATCACCAGCCCCGGTTATGTGTGTGTGTTATCATGACTTTTGTCTTGTATAATTTTATCCCGAAGACGACCTTTACTAGAACTTCACTGATTTGTAGATCCTGCAGTGATTCTGCCATAATTACTATGTCATTGGCAAATCGGATTTGTGTGATGTGCTGCCCGTTTATATTAATGCCAGTCCTTTCCACTCGAGCGTTTTGTAGACGTCCTCCAACGCGTTTGAGAAGAGCGTCAGAGAAATTACATCTCCTTGTCCCACTGCACGACGCAGTTGGATTGGTCTTGTGCTCTGCCCCTGTAGTTGAACTGTCATCGTCGTGGCCTCATGCATACATCACAGCACTTCAACATAACGACATAGCGATCTAGCACCTCTGCAGAGAATCGAGAACAACCCAGGTTTGACGGTGTCATACTCAGAAGCTGATTGTCTTCCTCGGTATTTTAAATGTTTGCCTTAAAGTGTGTATATGTTCCACAATACTGAAGCCATCGAATGTCTGAAATTCATCGAATTTTCGGGCAAGACGATTAGTCATAACCATTGAAAACAGTTTGAACACATGAGTCAGAAGCAAACTAAGGCGTTTACTGTTTAAAAGAGTTTTTCGCCTTTTTTAAAGATTTATTATATTTCTGATTTTGTACATGTGAAGGTGAATTAGGGACACTTTTTAAATCAATTTTGTATGAGCCCACCGTTCATTTGTTTTACGCCAATGGTTTTCAGGCACTGAAATCTTTAACGAAAGATAAGTGTTGTAATCATCTAATAATTTTTATGAAAATCATTGTCTGTTATAGACCTTACTTTTAGGTTTTATAGTACATATGAATATACTTTCTTGGAATAGTTATAACGGCACATTCAAAAACAAATGCTTTAGTAAACAACATCAGTAAAATTCAAATACAAACCCATACTTAGCTCATTTACTTAAGCGCTAAGAAAATGTTAGTTAGCCAATTATAAAATTTATAATTGGCTAACTAACATTATATTTAATATAATATTTATATAATATTAATATTTATATTTAATATAACCAAATCGATACTTTTAAAATTCTTAAATGATTCTTAAAAATAAATAAACTATATAGATAACAATGTTTTCTAGCACACCGCACTGCCACTGAAGATTAAAAGCTTCCGTGTAATAAATCGTTCCATTCTCCACACCCTATGAGGCTGAACGAAGACTTTATTGGAAAAGTTCCGTGGTAATGGACTTACACAAATTGAGTTCATTAAAAACAATATTATCTAGCTATGAGTGCCTGTTCATTGTTCCTGCCTTCGGAAGTTGGATTTATGTAAGTATTTTTTTTTGTATCAAGCGTTTTACTTGTGTAATTGTGGTTTTAGTTATGATTGTATGGAACACTTTAATGAAGGACAAACTTCTGTGTATTTCAAAGTAATTTATAATTAACAAACCATATATACAGGGTGGTTTTTTCCACTTCCACATCCAAAACTATGAGGAGTAGCGAAAAATGCTGAAAGGAGTTACGAGCCCGATTTTGATAAAAACTAAAACTGCATCATTGGATTTTTGAATAATAATGTTTATTTAAAAAAGGTTTTTGGTAAAATTTATCACTTTCTGTAAAAATACCGTATGTCATTATTTCCCAGACTTTGATCCCTTTTAGCAACACTATGGAATGGTGCAATAATACAGAGTGTGCTTTCTTTTTGATAATTGGTTTTGGATTTTTGGCTCTAGATACATTTTTTTATTGATATTGATTGAATGAAGTGATTGATGAGGAAATTCTTTATAAAAAGCTTTTGCCAAATATGGATGTAGCTATGATAATCATGTTAAAACGTAGTTATATATGAACGTTAATGCATATATTTATATGCTAGCCACTACATACTAAATACTTTTAGTGAGCACAACTGAACAATGGTACATATAAACATAATGTTGCTTAAACTAATAAAAAAACATTGGACCTAAAAGCATATAAAATAAATTTATAGATCCTTCCACCTCCACACACCCTTTGATAATAAACATAAAAGTCCCTCATGTGGCACAAATTGATCAACGTATTCAAAAGATACGTTCAAAAACCTCTGAATTTCGGAGACCTGTCAAATCTGTCACCAGCTGAATGAGACTCAGAACAACTCGTTGTTCAAGTGTTGAGGTGACACTCGTGCGAGCACACACTCTAGAGAACACTCAAGCTCGGCGTAAAGTGTTTATTCAAGTGCGCAAACATGGCTGTTACACTGATTTGTAATATTGTTTACCCTGCTATGAAAATAAAGGTTGATTTTGTTAACATTTCAATGTTGGCGTTTGGAGAAGTTTAGTATCTATCAGGTGATGAATCTGTTTTTAAATAGCGTTAGCGCTGTTTTTAAATCATAAAGGTAAAGATATGTGAAAAAATTTATTTAGTTACCTTTTATTTGTATACCTTTTAGGTGTTGGTTAAGTAGCTCCTTCTTTAGTGTTTTCATAATATCTACTTTACTTCTTAAAGAAATCACAAAATAAATTATTTAAAACACTTCTAAATTGAACGATGGCAAAAATATTACCCATCAAAATACACTACGCCGAGTCGTTCAAACTAACATTTGATAAAAAGTATAGTTTAAAACTTTATGTAAACATCCTGTCATCTGCGCGAGTACTTCAGAAATATCGAAAAGTTAGCAATATAACTCGGAGAAACTTGTTTAGTGGTAACAATGTGATATTTTAAATTTTCGCTCGGATTTACTCGGTTTTTCCAGAATGTTTGTAACAAGCTTAGTAGGTTTGAGTCGTGGATTTTTAGTTTAACTTTTGATAACTGGTATTTAGTAGTCATACTTCTCAGTCATATTTTTCATTAATTTTTTTTTGCTTTTGTGCATGAAAAGAAAGTTTGGTGCTAGCTGATGCTTGATTACAGCAAAGCTGATTGGAGCTCATTTTACTTGAGTTTCTTCTCATTCTATTCTTATATGTATTAAAAATGTTTTGTTATGTATTCTACGTGAAATAAATATAATACTTAAACTTTCATCTACATTTGTGCATAATCGAAACCACATTCCCTTATTTTTCACAGAAAACAATCAGCTCAACAGCAACAAATTTCATGTCTCAATCTTGCCAAATAACAATTCGTCATTGAAATATTAAAAACTCTTTTGAAATTTTCAAAACTCAGCCCCTCGCCAAGTGAAGCAATATTTTATTTGTATTGGTGATCCTCAGATGAAGAAGTTAACACAGCTTTCACCGGCCGCGGCTTTAAATAAGTTTCACTAAAGTTATATTGAAGTTGTAACCTTGGTTTTATTTGAAATATGTCGTGTGAAATGTTTTCTGAAGTTGTAAATTATTCAACGATCCCAAAACTATTAACTTTCTGTGTTGGGTTTGAATAAGTTAGGAAGGTAAAGAGGTAGTTTCTGAAGTTTGTGAATATTTTTCTGCTAAATAATAAACAAATTAGAATTTATTTATTTATTTTATTTTCATTTTAAAGATATTACTTCTGCACTTAAAGTGCCGCATAAGTTAACGACGACTCGGCTCTTTTATGAGCAAGTGGTAGAAATCTTTGACAAGCTTTACAAAAGTCATAAATTTTTTTTTCATTGTTCACATAAAAAGCTATACTTATCCTATACTTATGTGTCACATTTTAACAAGCGAGATTTTAGATGAATGCTTTGCTAATACGCACTGCAACATTATTAACAATTAAAACCTTGTGTCAAACATAAAAGTACATAATCAAGATAATCTGTATCGCTTATCAAGTCGCATTCCACGTGAATAATATCCTTAAGTAAGACACTAAGTATATTTTCACACATTATAAGACTTTGGTTTCAAACCGGATCTACCTATCTACTAACTAAGTATGAGGGTGGATTGAAAACTTCGTGGCCTTAATAAGAAAATACGGGAATAATGCAATTGTTTGTATTTATTTTTCTACATACTCTCCTCCTAAGTCACAGCACTTAGTCCAGCGGTCCTCCAAAGCCTTGATCCCATTTAAATAGAAGGTTTCGTCAAAGTCTTCAAAAAGGGCATCTACGGCCACTTTGACCTCCTCATCGATAGAAAATTTCATTCCACCTAAGTGTTTTTTTAGTTTTGAAAATAGGTGGAAGTCAGAAGGTGCCAAGTCAGGTGAATAAAAGGGATGAGGAAGCAATTTGAAACCACAATTCACAATTTGAGCCATTGATTCTGCAGATGTGTGAACACGAGCATTGTCCTGATGAAATAAAACTTTCTTAGTCAACAATCCTGATCTTTTAGACTTTATTTCTTCTCGTAAACGACGTAATAGTGTGCAGTAGAATGCAGAATTTATAGTTTGACCTTTTTCTAAGTAATCAACCAAGATGACACTCTTAGAATCCCAGAAAACCGATGCCATTACCTTGTTTACTGAATAACACACCTTGGCTTTCTTGGGGTTCGGAGATCCGGGTCTCTTCCATTGTTTGGATTGTTGTTTGGATTCGGGAGTATAGTGATGAACCCATGTTTCGTCCATAGTAACAAACCTTGCCAAACATTTGTTTGAATCAGCTTAAAAAAGCTCTAAACAGTCTCTAGAAACCGTGAGCCGAGTTCGTTTTTGTTCAACTGAAAGGAGCCGCGGAACCCATCTTGCAGACACCTTGTGTTAACATAATTCGTTAACGATCATGTTTTGTGTACGTTCATATGAAATCCCTGGAGCTTCAGCTATCTCAGATACCTTCAATCTTCTGTCTCCGAAATATGTGATCTCATCATGATGAGTTCACATATTTTTTCAATGTTTTCCGAAATCGTAGCTGTAGAAGGCCGTCCAGAGCGGGGAACATCTTTGATGCTCTCTCGTCCACGTTTAAATTCAGCTGTCCACTTTTTTATCATTGTATACGACGGAGCAGATGTTTCTAAAGTAGCGACCATATTTTCATGAATCTGCTTCGGAGTTAAGAGTTTCTTGTGGAGCTATTTGACCACGGCACGGTGCTCTAAACTATCCATTTTTAAAATTAATGAAACTTACTCTCACTTAATATTCAATTAAATAAATAATTACACATGTATCTCGGAGAAAAATTGCACAGAGACTGACAAAGAGTCTAGATTTTGTATGAGGATAGTTTTATAATAATATGACAACGCTATCTACGTTAGGACGCGAACTTTTCAATCCACCCTAGTAAGTGAGTTTAACTTAGTAAGAGTCAGCACTGAAGTAATTATGCATTTACTAATGGTTGCGGCACCGAACTTAATTCTAAAAAAAATACTGCAATCAAATGGCAAGAGATACACACTTTGTACTGTATTTTTATTTGTGCTTTTTGTTTTTATATATTCTTTTCATGTGACTGTCGTGAAACAATAAAAATGTGTAATGTAATCTGTGGATCATGTCATTGGGATGTATGTAATCATATATAATTTATACTGTTAAAATATTTATGTACATTACTGTTTGTGATCACCTTACGTTTAATAAAATAAAATAAAGAGGTGAGCCTTGGATCCTTAAAAATAATTATCATTGTACAAAGAGAGAGTATTACGTAAGAACAATGATAAGAACATACATATTGTTTTGATGTCATACTGACTACAAAATTTGCTGAGTATGTCTACAAATTAACTAGAAAATATTCTTGTTTCCCATAAACAATATGTACAAAACTAAAAATTACACACTGATAACTCTACATCGAACTTTCATCCGAGCCGTAACCGTGCAGAGTTAACAACAGGTGATAAAACTAATTAGTATTTGTATGCGCGCTGTTCTGATAATTACTGTAGCAGGCGATGCCTCTCGATACGTAGCATCCGTGCATATATATTTAAAAGCAGCGTGTTTGCTATGCGCTAGCTACCCTACGTTACGTCGTTATTGCAAATTACCTGCTGACCTAGATGTTATATCAAAGTATTGAAACGTTTATTAGAGTTAAATGAACTTGTTTGCATTGTATTTTGGTGACATGTTTTAAAAAAAAACAAAACTTGTAATTGTATTATATTGTTTCATTTTGGGAGCTTTTGGTGATCGAATCTGGTCTCAGTTCTTTAATATTTAATGAGATTTTAAAACGATTTGTTGCATTTGGAAAACGAATAAATTTTATGTTTTATATAAAGTTAGTTATTACAGTTAATGAGTTCTATATAGAAATGTTATTAAAAGTAAAACTGTTAATAACTTAAACCACTAGTTATAGTTAATGTTGAATTAGTGAAACTAATCACCACTCCATTGTACGAAACCTGCACCAATACAAAATGAAACATCTCGAACAACTATAAAATTATAATAACAATACAATCTGAAGAACAAATGTTTTAATGAACTCTGTTTTAGCAAATTGTACCAAAGCTGTTTTAATTAGAACTTTAATAACAACAACACACAATTCTGTATATTCAGACTTTTATGCGGAGTTACATGCGGGGCAACTAGGGCAGCCGGGACATCGGGCAACTAGCGCGGCAACAGTCGTTAGTTGACATGCAGATTAACTATTTGAATACAATGGATCTGAAGCAAGGCGCCGTGATACGGATACTCGTGTTGAAAGACAAAACGCAAAGCATAACTTTTTATAACATCTCCATCTGTATTGCCACAAGGATCTCTGCTGTCTCCTCTCCTATTCACTATTTTATTAATGACACTCACAATTGCTTCACACATTCCAAAATACTACTTTATGCAGACGACATGAAAATTCTAAAAACTATTGACAGCTTTATTGACTATTTAAATCTGCAACACGATCTTGACAACTTTTATAAATACTGCCTACTAAATAAGCTTCAGCTGAATATCACAAAATGTTATGTCTGCACTTATACAAGAAAAAGGACGTTTACAACATATGACTATACACTTAACAACACGGTGGTATCAAGGGTCAACTCAATGACTGACCTGGGTGTCACCTTCGACTCCAAACTCACGTACGAGCAGCACATTGATAATATTGTCGAAAAGGCATCAAGGGCACTGGGATTTCTAATGAGGCTGTCGACAGAGTTCAGCAACATTGAAACCTTTAAAATACTCTACTGCAATTTGGTTCGAAGTCACCTCAAATACGCATCATCGGTGTGGGACCCCGCCTATAATATATATGTTAATCGTATCGAAAGAATTCAGCGTAACCTCAAGTTTATCCAATACAAATGCAACAAATATGATGATTTTGCCACTTATAGTGCGCAGAGAAATAGCAGATGTATGTAATATAATAAAAATATGTAACAATAAATTTGATGTTCCTGAGCTTTTGTCTGTAGTTGGTATTTGTACGCACACTAACCTATATAGAAATCCATAAATTTCATGTAGCTGCCGCAAATACTTACTACAGACAGAAATCATTCATAAATCGGGCTTGTAGGCATGTGAACGAAGTAAACCGCGCACTGAATAACTTCGATTTATTCCGTAGCAGCGTGCTTCCGTACCGTTCCATGTCGCAAGCGTTACGGCGGCTATGTCGAAATATTTCTTCCTTAAATTATAATTATTTTAAAAAAATATGTACATATTTATTCATCCAAATTGTGTAACGTGCATATTATGTGTAATTATTGTGTCTTTGTTTTCTTTATATATATTACATTACATTGTACTAATTAAAAGCGAAAACTTGTAATTGGCGCTAATTTACCAAAGAAACATTTATTGTAATATTAGCTAAGTAAGTTTAACCTAGTAAGATAGTTTAGATTAGATTTTCCAAAAAGTTTTATATAAATAAATAAATAAACATCGTCAAAAAATAAAAAAAATTATTTAATATGTAATTAGACGTCTTTCTTTGTTTAACAAAATATTTACGTAGTTATTTTATAATTTGAGTTAATTATTGTTTGTTCTTGTCATTTATTTAAAATAATTCACTTTTCAACATTTATTCAAAATTTTTAAGAAAATCTCACTATATAGTAATCTTAGTTACTGTTAATTAATTGGCCTTCCTCTTATTTTTCCGTTAGCAGAAAAATGAATGCAAAGTGTTAAATTTAAAGTTGGCCCTCCCTGTATGATTTTACACAATTGTATTTTATCGATGTTATCAAATTAAGTAAATTGCCTTTAGTAGAATTGTTTACTTCTTAAAGAAATCAACTAAAGTTAAAATTGGCAAAAATACTGCCTATCAGAATACACCAAGCCAAGGTATCCAAAATAACATTTGATAAAAAGTTCTGGAGAATAGTTTAAAACTTTATGTAAACATCCTGTCATCTGCGCGAGTACTTCAGAAATATCGAAAAGTTAGCAATGTAACTCGAAGAAACTTGTTCAGTGGTAACAATGTGATATTTTGAATTTTCCAGAATTTATGTCACAAGCTAAGTCCATTTGAGTCGAGGCTTTCGGGAACTTTTAATAACTTGTATCGAGATAATGGAAAATATCAATCCTTTCTCGGTAATTGTTTTTGTAATTTTTTTTACTTTTGTACACAGAAGAAAGTACAATTATAGGTGGCTTTTGTTTCTGGTCCAGCTAATATTTTAACAGAGCAAAGATAATAGAAACTTCTTAGTCAGAATTGTTTTAATTATATTCTAATACATTTATTATGACCGATTTTTTTTTATTTAAATAATATATTTCTGAAACGTTTATCAAATGTGGCTTTTCTAAGATCTCAAATTAAAAGTTGTACATATTCAAGAGCAAATGTATTATTATCACAGCCTGCGTAGCGACAGACAGCTCAAAAACAATATAGTCCACATCACAATATCGCCAAATAACAAATCAACACGGAAATATCAAAAAACCCTTTTTTATTAAAAAAATTTAGTCCATCACCAAGTGAAGCAACATTTTATTTGTATCGGCGATCCTCAGAGGAAGAAGTTAACACAGCTTTCACCAGCCGCGGCTTTGAACAAGTTTCACTAAAGTTATATTGAAGTTGTAATCTTCGTTTCATTTGAAATATATTCTTTTGAAATATTTTTTGAATTTGGAAAATACTCAACGATCCCAAAACTATTAACTTTCCTAGTTGGGGTTCGAAAAAGTTAGCAAAGCAAATAGGTAGTTTTTGAGACGTCTGTTGTGAATATTTTAGGGAAAAAAATCTACGATAAAGGATTTAGGTATTTATTTTTTTCATAAAGCTGTATCTGCTGCTGAATTTAATTCTGTCCTGAAAGGACTACTTAGGTTTATGATGTCTTAGCTTTTGCTTGTTATGAGCCAGTAGAAACTTTAACTAATGTAACTTTGTAAGTTAGTTAAGAAAACTAAACTAACAAAGTAATTGACAATTACTTGTTAAGGTTGACCTTAAATAAAACATGACTGTACTACTTCTAAACCATTCCGAAAAAGAACTGGCAAGAAACCTCATGGATATCATCTTTTTTACAATGGCTCTTAAGGCAAGCCTCCCTCGCCACAAACTATCCAAACGACGAACACCCTCAAATGGCACCCGTTCACGAGGTCAGTAGGATCCAGCCATCGCCTTCCTTAAACATATTAGAGGGAAGACAGCGACCCGTCACCCGACGGTACCTGTACAATAATAATCTACATTTTCTTGTATTGTTCACCCCCGACATGTAACAATATAAAATCATACAATCGTTAGTGTCGAAGTTATTAAAAGCTCACAGGTACGCACATATTCGATATGCGTTTACTAAGAAGGCACTTGTGAGCTTTAGATAACTCCTAGGCTATAATAACATTCTTATTTGTCACTTTCCGACAGGTAAAATTTTAATCAAAAGCTTGGTTATGATTCAGGAATTCTATAAGATTTAAACCAAAATGCACTGCGTAATAAATAATGACAATTTTAATATATTTGTAATAAAACCAGTGCACAAAAAAACATTACACAATAAACCTTATTTTTTAAATATCAGATAACTTTAAAAAATAAAAAATTAAGAAATTCACACCAATATCCAAAGCTTAAAACTTCTTAATTCGTAAAATTTAAAGAACTTCATACTCAACTAAGCTACGAGTGCTACGGACTGCTACAGAGGTGCTACGGCCGTGGGAATCTCACCACATGGTACATTCTGAAGGCAATATTTACCTAAAGATACATAATTTCCCCGACTGTGGGTCATAAATACCGAACCTAACCCCATTACGAGCGAGTACCAGTTTCGCGAAGCCGCTTGCTTGTCTTAGAATATTCTAACAAATAGCATTTTCGTGTGCGAAGCTAACAAACGATCAATGTTCTAACAACTTCAAGAAAATTATGTTCTGTATATTTTTATGAATCAGGTGAAAATATTCTTTTGGGCATTAAAAATTGTATGAAAAGAGGTTAATTTAAAACAAAACAATGCTTTCGGGTGTTCATTCTAATCGCAAATAATGAAGAGAACAGTGGGGAAGCTGGTGTAGTTCCAGTTAGACTTAAAGTTATTATTGAATTTATTTTTTCATTGTGCATTTTAATTATAAAATAATTGGGTCAATAGAATCTAACTGTAAGCCTTTGAATTGATGTGGTATTAAATTATCTCACTGAGATATTGTGAATTCTGAATAATTAGCATTTTAAATCAATGCTAGAAGCAGTCACACTGAGAGTTTTAATCATTATTTAGTAGATATTTAATTAGTCTGCCCTTTTAATGTATAAGGTTAGAGCGAAATGGCAAATTAAAAACGCAATAGTGCAGGTTTGCATTGCTATTGATATTCGTAGTAATAGATTTTATTCCAGTATGATCTCGTGTGGAGTGGTACTATATTACTATCTTTCCCTATTGTGTCCTGGCTTAAGAATAGTGACAATTACCCTAAAAATACCTTAAGTCATCAGTCATTACTAGTAAGTACTTGGTTTGTCAAGACTGAATGTGATTATTTTATCGATGCGTTGCCGAGCGTTGCCTTCAGTTGGAATTGCCTATGTTCCAGTGATTGCACTGGCCGTTTCGTCTCTTTAAACCACAACTACGTATTACGTGATTATTACGGCAGTTAAAATGAAAAGGACTGTACTACCACCCCACTAAATTATATACTCAAATAACCTAGCTTTGTTTAGATCACACAACACATTACAAACCCCATTTTTATTAATCCAAACAAAAAAAAATCATTAATAAAAAAATTAAGTTAAAACTCCCATATGGCAACCGTCCACCGCCCAGCATCCCGCGGCATGTGAGCATCTTCCCACGCCGCCTCAAACACGCGACGTTATTAAGCTCTTCGCCTTTTTGTAGCCTGTGGCGAGATTTATTACTTTTAATTATTTTTCATTCATCGCAGGATGTTATTCGTCTTTAACACCACTTGTATGAAGATAGCGGATGATTTAAGAGCGAGCTAGGAAATTAGTTCTAGGAAATTTTGGGGAAATTGTTCTCCTTTTTGGTTTATTATTTTGGTTGAATAATAAATAATAAAACAAAAATATTTCTTTTGTCTTTTGTTATTTAATATAAATTTTTTATTGAACGATTTGTGATTTTTATGCGTAGATTATTTTGCTGTTAAGATAATTTATTAGTTTATAAGATATCTGGTTTTTTTAATATATAAGATTCTTTACATATTTATAGGAAAGGTTTTGCCAAAAAAACTACTTCTCAATATTTTTCTGATAACTACTTTGCACGAATATTTAATAGTTTAGTTATATGTTTGGATGCGTAATATTTGCAATTATGTGGTACCTACTTACTTACTTGATTCATTACATCAAGCCAAAATCGACCATCTTCCGATTATGTCTTGGTGCATATTACTTAAGATATATTTTACTTGGTTTTAAATTTAGTGTAGTGCCTGACGTGTTTACGTCTTGCATTCTTACAATCTGTGTACTAGTTTTTTTTTGAAGTTGTTGCATTACATTATTGTATGTTTGCGAACCCTGCTTTATATATGGTTTTTGGCATTTTACCGGAAACTTAATCGTGATTAGATTATTATGGTGGAAAAAATAAAAAGGCCTGTAGTACCGGCTTAGACGAGAACCTAGTAGCAGAATCTGTAGAACAACAAATTATCATCTTTTAAGTTCAATATTCAGCTCAAAACTTAAACATTTTCTTAAACTTTAATGGTACAAAACTATAGCATGATACACTTGTCAAATAAGTAAGCTAACATTCACAATGAACGCGAGCTGGAAGCTTGTTCGCCTGCGCCCCTTGTTCCCGCGTTCGACGTACCAATAACACATGCTCCGGGGATTAAGGGCGTACAAAGCTGCACGCTGCACTGTTTTTTTTTTTTTTTTTTTGTACCCCTCCGCGGGAAGGGCAGGAGGATAAAAATGCTCTGACGCATACTCTGGCGCGATTCCAAAGTTATGTGGGACTCGTCCCGACGCCTACCAGAACCATACCCACTAAAAACCCCCTGTCGGCTCGTGCATTTTTGCCACTCAGCCTTCATCGGAGCGACGGCCAATTGGAGAAAGAGGCCGCGCTAGCGGGGCCCTTAAGGGGTCACCCGCTGGGATTTACATAGCACTGAAGGTGCTCAAAAATTAAAAGTAAAATAAAACATTAAAAATGAAAAGTAAATAATGAAAACATTAAAAATTGAAAAAATTAAATTTGTATTAATTCGGAATTACGTTAGAATTAGAATTTGCGGCCTGAAGGGTTATCGGTTATCTTCGAACGTTCGCTTGTGTGCGCGTTTCTCGGTCTAGCGATTTTGTAAGCCGAATCTAGGACAGGAGCAGTATATGAGACTGATTTTCGAACAAGAGGATTGGGATGGGATTCGGCGCGTTTGAAGAACGATTCTGAGAGTGTTTTAAGATACTGTTGTACTGTAGGCAGTTCAAGATCTCTGTGCAGGTCCGCGTTGCGCACGTACCAAGGTGCGTTTGTGGCCCTGCGGCAGAAGAGGTTTTGAACTACCTGCAGTTTGTGCAGGACGGAGGGTTTGGCGTGAGCAAAGACTGGCGAAGCATATGACATGACTGGTCTAACGCAGACCTTATAAAGCGTACGTTTGTTTCTGAAGGACATTTTACTTTTTCTACCTAACATACTGTAAAGCCGGCCTAGGTAAAAACGTGCGAGTTTCGTTACTCTATCGACGTGAGGATTGAATGAAAGCGTCTGGTCTAATATGACGCCTAAATATTTAGTACTGCGCTTCCAGGGGATGGGAGTGCCTTGCATTCTCAATTGGAGATTGTTGGGGATACGACTGCGTCTGTAGTCGAAGTAAACCGCAGAGCTCTTCTCTGGGTTCACATCGATACGCCATTTTTTAAACCATGCACCGAGGGTGTTTACAGCCTTTTGAAGTCTGGTGACGAGACCCGAGGCTCTGCGGCCTTTGGTGTAAAGGGCGGTGTCGTCGGCAAAGAGAGCGAGTTCGACGACTTTAGCTGGGATGGGAATGTCGTTAGTGTATACGGTATACAAAAGAGGGGCGAGGACTGAGCCTTGAGGGACTCCAGCCTTTATGGGACGAGGCGCGGAGAGCGTGCCTTCATGTTTGAAACGAAACGTGAGGTCTTTGAGAAACGACGCGATTATCCTAACTAGGCGAGCCGGTAAGCCTATTTTATAGAGTTTATAAACGAGACCGCTGTGCCAGACTTTGTCGAAAGCCTTGGCTACGTCAAAGAAAACTGCGATCGTTTTCTTTCGTTTCGGATAGAAGCCGTCGAGTATGTACTCGACGATTCGATGGACTTGCTGAGGGCAGGAGTGCTTAGCGCGAAAGCCGAACTGGTGGGGAATTATGAGAGGATCGCCGTCTGTTGGAAACAGATGGTTCCGCATTCGAGAGAGTATGACTCTCTCGAGAAGTTTAGACATTGCCTTGAGGAGGCTGATGGGTCTGTGATTAGCCGGGACATTAAGAGGTTTACCCGGCTTGGGTATGCCTATGACTGTCGCTTCTTTCCAAGCTTTTGGAAAGTAGCTAAGGTCGAAGCAGGCATTGAAAATGATAGCTAACAAGGTAAGCACCTGTTGAGGCAGGTGCTTAAGTGCGTGGTTGGAAATACCATCCGCACCCGGAGCCTTTCTGGACTTTTGACTTTTGATGAATTGCGAGATTTCATCATTAGAGACTGTGACGGGGTCGGCGGTGATGGGGAGAGAGTTTCTACGGAGGACTTCGGCCTCCACCGCTTTGATGTGATTGGGATTCGCGGGTTGCGTGCTGGGCGAGCATTGAGACGCAACGCTGTCAGCGAAGCATTCGGCTTTCTCTTCGTCTTCGAAGGCGATAGAGCCATCGGGACGAGTGAGAGGAGGGACGTGAGAGGCGGCGTCTACGCGTAAGGCTCGGGCCATTCGATAATACGCTTGGTGAGACGGGGAGATATTCGCCATGAGATCGTTCATCTGGGTGTCTCGGAGTTCCGCGAGGCGAGATCTAACTTTGCGTTGTAGCTGATTCGCAGCTGTTCTATAGGCGGGCGTGGGATATTTCTTGGCTCTCCGGAGAGCCGCGTTCTTAGCTTTAATAAGATTGCTAATGGCTAAGGGAAGCGTGGGTTTGCCTTTCTTAGCAACCTTTTCGTTTACACTGATGGCTGAGTTGATAGCATCAGTGAGAGAATTTACTAACGAATCTATTTTATCCGGGCTATCTAATTGATCGGGCGAGATCGCGAGCGGAGAGTTTGGGGCCTCTAAGGCAGAAACTATCGTATTTTTAAAACCTTTCCAGTCGGTAAAGGTCTTGGGAGAAGTGACGTTAACGTTAGGCGGTCCTAGCACGAGGGAGACGGGGCGGTGGTCAGAACCTAGGTCATCGAGCGGTTCGATAGACCTGAGGTCGAGGTTGATATGCTTGACGATTGCAAAGTCGAGGATGTCCGGAGAGTGGTTCGGGTTGTCGGGATAGTGAGTGGGAGTGATAGGGGAGACGACGTCTAAGTCGAGTAAGTTGGTGATGTCGAGGAGAGCTATACCGCTTTGGTTGGTTGATAGGCACGTCCAGTCAGTATGTTTGGAGTTAAAGTCTCCGAACATAATGACTGAACGGCCGAGGGCGAGAATGGTCTCAAAGTCGCTGCGGATAGGTTTGGTGCCACAAGGTATGTAGACTGAGGCTATGATGATGGTCGGATGACCAGTCATAGCCAATCTACACACGGTGGCTTCCATGTTAAGGAGAGGAGGGGTAGGGAGAGGACAGCAATGGAATCCTCTTTTGTAGTAGATAGCAGTGCCGCCGAAACCGTCGCAGTTAGGCCTATCGTTACGTGTAAACGCGTATTTAGGAATCGCGAATCCCCTGGAGCGATTAGGAGTGAGCCATGTCTCCTGGAGAAGAAAAAGATCTGGGTCGTTGTTCTGAAGGAACAGTTTAATCTCGGGAAGGTTAGAGCTAAGGCTACGAGCGTTAAAAGATACTAGGGATAAGCCCTTAGGTTTAATACGACTGGACGCGAGATTCGCGGGTCTAGACATTAAAATTTATTTATTTAAAATTTACAAAAATAAAAGAATTTACAACGAACTTAGGAGCGAGTGATGCTCGGTTAACGCGAATAAACGCTCTTGAGGAGAGCGGGCGGCTCGCAGTTTGCGTGCGAGTACGGAGATTTCGTTAATGTCGACGTTTTGGATGACGTCGAACACGGTCTTCATGTCCTCAGCCAACGACGACTGAGGGGAAGATGACAACGCGGGACGCGGCCCTACGGGAGCTACGGGAGCTGGGATGGGTTGGGAAGGTGCAGGCGGGACGGCCGGACGCTGCCTCCAAGACAGAGCCGGAGTAGGCGTCGGCTGAACGGGCTTTGCTTCCGGGGGACCCCGGTTGCGCAGCGGCGGGAAGTTGGCAGGAGTGAGTGGCGGCGCCGGTTTAGGCGCGACCCTCTTGGTGGTGGAGCGCGGAGCGCGCGGGCAACCCCTGTAGTTTGCTGTGTGGCCGGACTGGCCGCACAGCACACAGGCAGGGGGGGAAGTGGATTCGGGAGTGCGAGTGCACTCCTTAGTGAAGTGAGGATCCAGGCACTTTACGCACCTGGGGGGAGCTGAACAGTTAGCCGCTGCGTGGCCATATAGCTGGCAGCGGTGGCACTGCCCAGGGTGACCGCGGGGGTTGGGACGCTCGACGGAGATGTTCGAGAGTCCGCAGATTGTGCGAGCCTCTTTGAAATTCTCCTTCGAGTCGGGAGTATTGGACAGGATTACTAGCGCTAACGGAAAACGCCTACCGCGGTTGGAGTGCATCTTGTGCACTGCTGTGACCGGGAAACCCTGAGACTTAAGGTCATCGAGAATGTCTTCGTTGCTGAGTTCGAACGGGACGCCCCGTAGTACTGCGCGGATCTTACGCTCCTCTGGGAGGGCGTAGGTGTGATACGCGATTTGGTTTAATCCGAGTAACCTGGTAAACTCGCGGAAGTCGACGACGGTCGCTAATTGGATTTTGATTGTATCGCCAGCGTTGGCGGCTTTTAAGTAATTAATTTTGTGCACTTTGCACAAGTTGGAAACCGCGGTCCATCGCGCTTTTTCACGCAGGAATACGGGCGGAGGGAGCTGAGGCTTCGGCGGGACGGGAGCGCAGCGCGTCGCTGGCTTCGATGTGACCGACGGAGACGCGGTTACTACGAGCGATTTTAACGGCGCGGGGGCTGGTGTTGAAGACACCGGGGAGGGCTCGGGTATTGAAGATACCGAAGCTTTCTTAGAGCGCTTCTTGGAGCGCTTGGCGACGAGTTGAAACGCGGGCTCAGGAGAGCCGGTTAGGGTGACGGCATTTGACGACGTATCAGACGCGGGTTCGGAGTCGCTCCCGGGAGCGGTACGCTTACGACGCGACG
The DNA here is from genome assembly GCA_923062675.1 of Marasmarcha lunaedactyla. Lineage (NCBI taxonomy): Eukaryota > Metazoa > Arthropoda > Insecta > Lepidoptera > Pterophoridae > Marasmarcha > Marasmarcha lunaedactyla. The sequence continues at coordinate 8,938,653 of OV281343.1, read as the reverse complement.
CGTGAGAGGATGCGACCGATTCGCAGTCCATCTCGGACGAGGCGGGAGACGCGGGAGAGCTTAAGACCTGAGGGGTCTCGACGTTGGAGGCCTGAGGGGCCGGGGTTGAGGCCTGAGGGGCCGGGGACGCGATAGTTGCCTGTAAGGCCTGCGTTAGAATGTCATCCGATATGCTGACGCCGGACGCAACGAGCGCCTGGGCGAACGACCTAGCAAAGTTTACCAAGCTTTGCTGGTCCATTGGGAGGGCTTGGTCCTACGATATATAAAATATATAAATATATAAGAATGCCTAGGTTCCCTAGCAAACCTAGTACCTAAACCTCCCTACCCGCGGTTGGGGACGACGCGAAGTGGTGCCCCTAGCTCGGACAGCACTGTACCGTCACCCTGGGAAAGGCCCAAGTGCAATGGGATCGGGTCTGCCGGTTTCTCCTTGGCCTGAAGGGCCTTGGATGCGCACCGGGGCAACGCTATCAGGCTTAGTTGTCACCGTTAAGTATCCACCTGATCAAACGCGAGTCTACTACGGAGTGTGTCGTCAATAAATTGACAACAAAAACCGGCCGTAGACCTGACGGAGTTGGGTTGCACTAAAAGTGCGGGATTGACTACGTTACGACCGGCCGGAGCCGGCCGCAGAGCGAGTCTCTGACTACGTACAGGCGCCAAGCGTCGAGTACGCAGCCAGAAAGACAGCCCGAGTCTTGCAAACCACTATCGAATTTAATCGACCGCGGTAAGCTCAACCCTGTTGTTGCTGCACTCACCGAAGTGAGGTTTTTACTTCGAGGGGTGCACGGAGTGCGGGATTGACTACGTTACGACCGGCCAGGGGCCGGCCGCAGAGCGAGTCTCTGACTACGTAGCAAGCGCCAAGCGTCAGGTACGCAGCCAGAAAAACAGCCCGAGCTTCGCGAACCACTATCGAATTTAATCGACCGCGGCAAGCTCAGCTCTGTTGTTGCTGTGCAAGAGACCGACTTACTTGCAGCCGATCGAAACCGACCGCAGAGTAAGCCCTACAGAGGCTAACAGCGTATGAGTGTTGCTACGAGTTGACGTCGTGAGACGACAATCGTGACTCAACGGCTGGGCGACCGCGAACACGTCCGAGCGGGGCCGGACGCAGAACGGATCTGAGAGTGGCGTTTGAGTATTGCTACGAGAGAAGTCGTGAGACAACAATCGTGACTCGGCAGCCGGGAGCGACCGTCAAACACGTCCGAACGGGTCCGGACGCAGATGAGGTCTGTGCTGCTGCACTGTTTGTTAAACAAATTATTTTATTGTGGCAACAGATTTGTTACTATTGTATTTTAAGGCACATAAAATGTTTTGGCAAAGGTATACTTTTATAAAAAACTTCAACTAAAAACTTTAAACTACAAAAACTTTAAATTTGTATTTAATATTTACGAGTCGTTCCTGGAATGCCAAATTTTACTACAAAAATAGCGTAAAGTCAATGTAGAATTATATATTAATTGTAAGCCACAACTACATATTCGATTATTTAATGTATGTTTGCTTTGCGCCTTATTGATTTAATACTATCGACTACGAACTTACTATCTGTTTAATTTATACATATGAAGTACAGCGCATTATATATAACCACGATGGGATTATATATATTTTGATTACTTATGTTATTAAACTAAGAATTTCTATAAGCCAAATGAAATATCAGCGTAGATAACATACACAGAAACTATTTAGCTGATTTTATCACGTATATCAAATTTACACATCGTCGGCCAAATTATCAGAGCTCGTAACTCCACAAAAATACGAAAATGGACTTTTGATGCCATCTAGTGTGAAATTTCGTAAGCTATCGAATGGTAGGTCTTATATCCCTAAAAAAACACAAAATTTTCTATTGGCTAATAATAAAACTACCTATGTCCTCGCCGCCATTTTTCGCCGCGCAAAGCACGTATCTCCTTAGATAGTGCGGCTTTACCAACAGTTGGAGGAGGAAGCGCACACTTCGCGTCAAAAAAGTAAGTAATGCCTTGATTATTGTATTATTACTAACTTATTTTATTGTATTAATAATAAAGAACGTTATTTACGCTTGATTAATTTAGAAAAACCCACCAAAATTTGATAAATAAGACTTAAAATTCTTTGGTGGAGTTACGACGTTTTATTTTGTGTTCATAACCTATGTTACGCTGTGTGCAGTTACGAGGTTTTATTTTACATTATGCGCCTAATTAGGTATTTAAAAGTGTCTTTGATTTTTATTTCAGACTACTATTATTAAATTCACATGTATTAAAGATACTTCAAAACGTTAATTATGACGAAACAGAAGAGTTCGCGACGCACAATTATCATGAAATCAAGACTGGTTCTTACATAATACAGGAAGATTCTTCACTAGTACTTGAGAACGACGAAAATACAAACGGAAATAATATTAGTGGTACTCCAGCAACTATTATTGTATGCAACGATGGATCTCTCCGAAAATTATCGACAAGTAGCGTTTCGATATTGGCTGACTCGGAATTCGCCAACTTTAGCTTACAACAAGATATTATTATAGACCCACAAGAGACATCAATAAACGAGACAATTTTCCAAACAGCTGAGGATGACATTAAAATTTACACCATTGAACAGCCACATAACATTAGACCATCATCCGTATCTGTGGCGATATTATAGTACAGGATTATGAAACTAATCATGAAGACAACATTGTTGATTTACCCTCAAAGAAAAGGCAAAAAACGAGTCAACCCGACAATTGGAGCGTTAATAAAAACAAGAAACAAAGAGAAAAAGGCGAAGCTTATTTAGGAAAGAAAAAGATAGACAGTAAATGGATATTTAGTGAGCCTAAGACTAAGAGGAATATGAAGGAAAGGTGCAACAGCAAACTGAGCCGAAAAGGTAACACAGTACCCTAGACTTTTCAACTCAACCAGAATATCGTAGCTGGTAAAAAAGTTGTCAAAAAAGGACTTTATGATTGGCCGTAAAATAGAGTACAGTTCAATTTTGCCAATAAATTTTTTACAACTCTGGAACCCAATGGATCAGATGACTGTACTTCTGTTTTACCACAGTAAAAGTCGAATGCGTAACAGTACCCGGTAGAGCTAGCCGCAACCCAGTTTTTATATCCAAAACGGACTGGTTTTCCGCGAGTAAACTGTTTTACAGGATGGTGCCCATAATACTTAACCATGGATTCGTCTACGGAGATACAATCATGGAAAGCACCCCACTGTAAAAACTTCTGCATAAGTTTATCTGCCAAAGGTCATATCTTGAACATCTTGTCACTCGATGTTGCTGCTAGGTTATCGTCCACAAGTTGGAGGTTTCTTTTTATATCTCGAAACTGATGCCTTGATAAACCCTTTGCTGGTAGTTCCACGCCTACATCTTCATCACATGGGTTCTCGGGGTAGCTTGTGATATCCCGATAAAATCAAAACACCTAAAAACTTTTTCAGATCGTAGGAGTCCACTTGAAAATCGTGTCTATTATTTTGATTAGCATAATGTTTACTATTCGCGACATATCATATCGATGATTTTTGAATCAAAAATCTTCTCAAAGATTTGAACAGGAGTAAGACTCTTTAGTTCTTCACAAACAGCGTTAGTATATGACTGCGAGATGGAAGAGTAAGTAGGGATACATTTCCTCCATTTCGGAACTGAATTAGAACGAGGGGTTTCATCTTGATATCTCTTTTTTGCTGCCAGCGGTTCATCATCGCCATCATCCCCCTCACTTTCGAGGTTATATCTTGAGGTATAACACATGTAGCAATTTCTTCCTCTGCACCCTCTTCTTCGTCCGTCAATGCACTGAGATCAGGTGGTATGATAGCCAAATCGCACATCATCACTCACTTCACGAAGAACAGCATCAAGTGCCTCCTCAAGCCCCTGTAGCTACAATAAAAAATTAAGTACAATTTTTACTTACAGTACACAGGTACCAGTGTATTGTAAATATTCAAATAAATGTTCACTTACCTGTACGTTGTTTTCGTGACACAACCTCAGCCGACAATATGTATAAAAAAAAATTACCCGCAAAATATTTGTAAATAAATAATAAATAAATAAATAAATCCCCAGACAAATACACCAACTGTATGGCCCCAAAGTAAGCAGAGCTTGTGTTATGGATGACCATACAGCGAACTGGGGGGGATCCCAGAATAAACATACATATATAAATACAAACAACCATGACCCGAGAACAAACATCTGTGTTCATCACACAAATGCATGCCCCGGCCAGGACTCGAACCTGGGACCTTCGGCGTATGAGGCAAAGCTACTTACCACTACACCAATCGGTCGTCTCGACTCGTAAATATCAAAGAACCAATGACTGTAAACTATTATTACCAAACTACCCTCTTTGAAATTTTGATAACTCACTCATACGTCAAAAAATATGGGTGTACCCAATGGCGCACAGTGATTTCTAATCGGTTAAGTACATTCCTACTTACCTAGCAACTCTAAGTATCTAAAAAAATTGTCATTGTAAGACTTATTTATTTATTCCTAATAAATAATGTTTCTATTTTCGCAATATCTCGTTTTATTTGCCTAAATAAAGTAATAGGTAGGTAGTTATAATGATATTTCTACAAAGAAACAGAGCAAATTTCATTATGTAGACGTGAGCTTAAAAAATCTTAACTCCACTTCAACTACGTACTGCTCAAATTAGTTACTTAGAAAAGTTCGTAAATCCATGTTCACCAAAATAAATAAATTTTATTTCAAATATAATCGCAAAAATAGATTTCCTAGTCAATTTTAGATAAATGTTCATTGTTACATTAATAACTTTTCTAACAAAAAATTTAAATAATCAGTTTTTACTTGCTCCTGTAAAGTTTACCCAGATGGAGATACGAATTTTGATAATTAGGCCAACGACATGAAACATTTCAAAATTTAGAAAATTGGTTTCGACTCACAATCAAAAGCAAAGTACACATGGTATATACCGTGCAAAATTAACAATCTTGTTTACCTTGGCCCAAGGGTTATATTTTGTGTAGAGACAATATTATGTTCCATTAATAAAGCTTAATTCAGGACAGTATTATTCAGCAAAGTTTGCATTCCTTGTGAAGAAAACGCAGTTTTATTGAAGATGAAGATTTACAGCATTTGTTGACGGATTGCCAGGAACAAGGATGAGTGAAAATTTATTTTAGATGAGCTTAAGTTAAATTGTGTGAATGGTCTGATCCGAATAATACTATTAGAACCTTAATCGTAATAAGCAAAAAGCTATGTTAATTAATTATCTATTTGAAATGAGAATGTTCTCTTGTTATCTTTATAAAGATTGTAAAAAGTGTAGTATTCAAATATTTATTTCAATAATTGTATATTTACTGTCAAAAGTTGCTAAGGTATTAACATGACCGAATTGATAAATCATAAATATTTCATTTTAATGTCCACAAATCACGTACTCATACAACATGGTCCAGAGATCAAACCAACGACAAAGGTCACAGATTCAAAATTTGATCCAAACAAACAATTCCTAAACAAGTTATACTTTACCACAACTAAAGTACCCTAAAGCACTAAATAATTTCATAGTATCAAAATCCTAAGCAAACAGACGCCTAGCCGCCGGGTTTGTTTCTATTTCGAACAATTTTAAAAGCAATAAAATGTACATGTTGTTAACATGATGTAACGTCACGGGCCTCCATCGAAATTCATTGCAACCGCGAAAGGGCTCATTAAAATTCGCTGGACAGTATATTGACTGCCCCCGCAGGAGCTTTCATGACCGGCCGAGTTCAAACCACATTTCAATCTGTTTTATATTATTACTGTGTCCATTGTTCAATTCTGCTTTCAGTAATATCGAACAATAAAACTTTGAGAGTGTTTTTTTCCGGTATTTTGAACTTTTGTTTTTATGATGTTCGTTGTATTGTTTAGGGAAAATTAGGAGTTTGAGAAATATTGTTTTGAGTTTCAATTGCGGTCTACTTTTAAAAACCAGCTATCAGCTTTAATTATAAAGATACTACTGAATAATGAAACAACAAACAACATAATTTACGTTAACCTAGCGTTAATTCCCAAAAAGGAAGTCCCAAAAAGGAATTCCATATGTTGGGAACCTCCACCGAAACTAATTTATGTGTGTATCCTATAATTTTAAAACACTTTAAAATCACAAAATTTAAATTTATTTCATAATTGAAGCTAATTTATAATACCCTACTCGAGAACGCCCATACTATGTACCCTATATCTGCGCGAGCTGTACACGCCTCATGCATTTCCACACTACCATAGTTTTAAATTACGATAGACCTTTAGTGCATTATCCCAGATATGAAAAAGCTTTCTAACATAAAAACTATAGGGCAAAAGCAAAGTTGTTATGCAAAACAAGATTTTTACACGTATAGTAAAGTAAAAATGATTGTTATGTTATTACATTTTTGTTCATTTTGTGCAATGTTATTTTGTAAGACTAATCAAATATACTTAATTTTTTTTTAAACATTTTTATTTATTTTTTGCATGGTATATGACTTTTTGTTGGTTATGAATACATTAATACCCGCAGATGTTCATTCGAAATTTTCTTCACTCGACTAAAGCTTAGTTGAGAAATTTGGCAATTTTTAGATATAATTTTCATCCTCAAGTCGAGGACTTTTCTCATTGGAGTTGAAGAAGCAAACATCAATTCGAGGTTCCTCACGACGTACCTCAAGGATTCCTTTGTGCTTTTCAAATTCTATTGACTGATAGCTGTTTGAATTTTTATTTTTATTGGCTTTGATTCTTTTTGCCACACTGATGATTTATTAGACGCATAAACCTGACCTTAGACGAACGTAACCAACAGAACATAAAGTGCAACAACGTACAATTTAAAAATTACGACCTTATTCCACTCAGCCTCACTGTATAATGACTTTGAATACCTATTCCGAGGGAGATTTAAGAATTTTTTTTAAAACTTCTATAGCTTGAAAAGCTATTTATTTTATTTTATTTATTTGGTTTTCAAGGGAAACATACAGAATATAGTTCTTAAAACTAATATGACAATCCTTTCACGAATACCAATAAAGTTTCCGCATTTATTTAGTACATTTCATCAATACATAATACGTTTTACAATAGTTACGAACTCTAAACACATTTAGAAATTAATTTTACTAAAAATGAATTAAAAATACATCAAAAATTTAATAACAATAAAAAATAAAATTACATCAATCATTAAATAAAAAAAAAAATTAAGTTACATGATTAAATCACATTATTAAATTAAATTGAACAATTATAATAAGTTTGAAGAATTGCCCTCCGATACTGTGCATGCTTTAAAGTAAATAAATCAATATGAGAATACAGACTGTTGTATGATTTACAAGCACGTGAGATGAAGTTATTTGCTATATAATTTGTTTTTATAAATGGGACATTAAATAAAATCCTATTTCTTGTGCTAATTCTTTGACATTTAAAACTTATTCTACTATGGAGCATTATTGAATCAATGGAATTATGTAGCACTTTGTAGAGGAGCATTTGATCTCTAAGAGAACGACGACGTTGAGGTGAAAGAGTAACCAATGGTCCTAAATTAGCATCGTCAGTAGCAGATCTATATTTCAAATGTTTTAAAAATTTATTATGAATTTTTTCTATTAGGTCTATGTAGGTTTCATAGTAAGGGCACCCGTCTTAAATAAATGTAATATAGATGACATGGTTGGTTGCTTTAATAAACTTATTCTGGATTTATATGACCATCACGCACCTCTGAAGCGTATAAAAATCAAACATAACCCTGCACCATGGCTATCCGACTCCATTAAGCAAGCTATGTCGACCAGAGATAAGGCGAAGAGAAGATATAAGCGTTGTCCATCAGAACGCAACTTAATCAGCTACAAGAACCTTCGGAATCATTGCAGCCGCCTGTGTCGAGATGCCAAGAGACAATACTTTCATTCTTCACTCGTCAACCATAGCACTGCAGAAGTTTGGAAATTTTTAAAGTCTGTAGGTATAGGTAAATCTCCTTTAGCTTCCCCTAACAGTATTGACTTAAATGACCTAAACAAACATTTTTCCATTCCTCCAGTTGACATATGTCTTAACACTAAAGCCATAACCTTAAATGATTTAATGAATGTTCATGACTCACACCCTCATTTTTCTTTCACAAATATTACTGAAGATCAGGTTAGGAAATCTGTTCTCTCCGTCTCGTCATTGGCGGTTGGTGATGACAACATGTGTTCAAGGATGATCACCATGATCTTACCTACACTTCTGCCTATTCTCACCTACATTTTCAACCATTCACTTAAAACGTATACATTCCCATCCTCCTGGAAACGTGCCACTGTTATCCCACTACCTAAAGTCTCTAACCCTACTACACTGTCACAGTTCCGTCCTATATCCATTCTTTCTTTCCTCTCCAAAGTCCTCGAACATGTTGTCCATCATCAACTCTCTATATTTCTATCGACAAACAATATTCTCAGTCAATTTCAATCCGGTTTTCGACCAGGGCATAGCATATGTATCTGCCCTCATTAATGTGACTGACGACATTCGATGGGCAATGGAGAATAGATCTCTTACACTGCTTGTGTTGCTTGACTTCAGTAGTGCTTTTAATTCAGTAGACTTTGACATTCTCCTCGCCATATTAAAATCTATTAATATTTCCTCTTCTGCAGTTGCTTGGTTTAATTCCTATCTTCGGGGTCGTTCCCAACGGGTCCGCCTTAATGAGTCTTACTCTAACTGGTGTGATCTAGTTGCTGGCATGCCTCAGGGTGGCGTTCTCTCTCCTTTACTTTTCTCTGTTTTTATTAACTCCATAACCAAGGTTTTGTCATGTAATTTCCATCTTTATGCTGATGACTTGCAAATTTACCGCCACTTTACAGTCTCCGAAGCTAGCTCTGCTATCGTTGAAATCAACATTGAACTCAAACGTATAAGTGACTGGGCCAAATCTTAGGGGCTACAGATAAATCCATGCAAGTCTCAAGCAATGATTTTAGGCAGTCGGCACGTGCGCGGTTGTCTTGATCTTTCTAATTTACCTTCTTTGACCCTGGACAATATACCCATTGCTTTCACAGAATCAGTGAAGAATTTAGGTGTACTCTTTGACGCAAATCTCACATGGCGTGCTAACGTCTGTGAAATCAGCCGTAAAATGCACTACTCATTGCATAAATTAAAGGTCATTCAGACTTTTCTGCCATTACAAACCAAGATCTCTTTGGCACAAACACTGATTTTACCTATCATCGACTATGCTGATGTATCTTACCTGGATGTCACTGAAGAGCTTCTGGATAAATTGGAACGCCTACAAAATCTCTGTATCCGCTTCGTTTTCGGGCTTAAAAAATTCGATCATGTTTCAGAATACCGCAAAAAGCTTCAGTGGCTCCCCATCCGCTTGCGTAGAAACACCCGTATCCTCTGTACCCTTTTCAATGTCCTTTTTAACCCATCCTCCCCAGTTTACCTGTGTGAGCGGTTCTCGTTTACCCATTCTAATGATGCGTTTTGTAGAGCACATAAACGTACTCTCCTTCAAATTAAATCTCATAAAACTGATTTTTACTCCTACTCGTTCACTGTTCATGCTGTCAGATTGTGGAATTCTTTACCTTACCATATACGCGAGTCTAAATCATTGCCTATCTTTAAAAAAAGAGTTAAAGAACACTATTTGTCTCAAACCTAAGACTTACTATACTACTATCATTTTATTTCCAACTTGTGTTCTTAATGTACCTTCCTTGATAATCACTGATGACCAACTACTTAAGTTTGTATTTCAGTATCAACGAATATGTTTATCTATTCATTGATATTTTGTATGTATTAATATTATATAATATATACGTATATTTATGTATGTTTGAATGTATTTATATTTTTAATATTGTTATAATTGTAATAATTAATAATCGCACTATGTTTGTTTATATTTGTATGCAGTACGCACTAAATTTGTTAATCTGTCACACTTTCCAGCCTCAGGCTAGCTGGAAGAAATTTCTTTTAGAAATAAGCTGTGCCTTTGTACATTATCTTTCACTTATGTTTAGTTTATTTTTTATATTTTCTAATGTGTGTACATAAATTGTTAAATAAATAAATAAATAAATAAGGATTCCAGGCGGTTGAGGCATATTCCAAGATTGACCGAACTAAAGAGTTATACAATAGAATTAAAGTTGCAGGCTTTTTAAATTCAGCAGCAGTACGCAACACAAAACCAAGCATCTTATAAGCCCTGTCCGTAATACTATATGGGATTTGAACATTAACTTATCGTCTATCTGAACACCTAGGTCCCACAACTCGGTTACCCTACTAATTTCTACATTATCTATGTTGTAATTTAAGATCTACCTATCTATATAGAATAGAATAGAATGGAATATCGGTTTATTTGCAATAAGACACACAACAAATTATTATAAAATATGACACAGAGAGAAAAAAAGAACAAGAATATTAAGTAAAATTAAAAAAGAGAGAAAAAAAGGGTTAACGTTTTTGTTATGCAATCACAGAATAAACAAGTAAGTGCGTAATGATAAGTTTTGAGTGTGTGCAATATTGCAAAAAGGCCATAGCTCAGTGGTTATATTCGCTCCGTTGAGCAAATCACTGATTTTCAGCTATCACCTTAAGGCTACGCGACGAGTGCAACATAGCTTCAGGTGTTATATAAGATATAATCTGAGATAAAAATAGTTATGAAGAAAATGAAGAGGCCGTGAGAATGAAATTAAATTGAATTGATTTTAAATTACAGTAAGTTTGAATAAAATGTAATAAAATAATAATAATATTCAACATTACACATAGTACTATAAATATACATACATAATAAACAATAAATAGCACTTGAGAGCCAAAAACAACAGAAGGCAACATTAGCAGATAAATAATAATTAAAGATTAAAGAAAGCTAGCTATATAATAAGCCATCTTTGTTTTTGTTTTGCTCCTAAGCAATGTTTGTCTTGGAGGGAGGTGGTAAATGCGTCATGCCAACCCCGCAGCCGTCTGCAGGGTGATGTGCGACTCACCCAAGTGGCACCTACCTCTAAAAACCACCTTGATGGCTGTAGCAAAATTTTGCCGTTAGCCTTCATCGGAAGCGATAGCCGATTACGGAAGGGGGTTAGCTCGCTTGGTGCCAGCCTTTATAACAACATTTTTTTCTTTTCTTATGATGCTGCTGGCACCGACATTTTTTATTATTTTTATAAAATTATTTTATTACGTTATTTTAAATGGGATGTGCAACGAGAAAAATTAGATCTAAAATTTGAGATTTTCTTGTATTTATTAAAAGAAACACTCTAACTCGTGGATTTTTTTTTTTGATATTTCTATCGAAATATCTTCAGCTGAGTTTTTATAAATGTTCTGTTCGACATTGAAGAATACATGCGACCACATCAAGTCCAGGATATCTTTGACCACGAATCACTTTTCAAAATACTAGAGCTGCATACCGATCGAAACGATTCTTACGCATGTGCTGTTTGACGTTCAGAAGTATAGTTGTGTGCGTCCAGGTTCAATCCAGGATATCTTTGACCGGAGATCACTCATTCCAAATACTAGATGTGACTTTCTTATGAGCGTTAGTAGATTCGCGTAGATTCTCATGCATGTGCTGCTTGACGTTGAGGTGTTCCGTTTTATGCGTCCTGGTCTAGTCCAGGATATCCTTAATCATAGTTACTTACTTTTCTGGTTTGGGATTGTCGCAAACTTAAGAAAACGTAAAATACTAAGAGTGTTTTGTTTGATTTTGAGGAGTTCCATGGTATATCTTCGAAGTCCAGGTTCCAGCATCCGTAATTGTAGGAAATAATAATGGGACCAACTTGAAGCTCAACTGAATCCAACGAAACAAAATCATCCAACTCGGTCAAGAAACAAAAAAGTTATGAATTATTAATAAATTGAGAACCTATTTTTGAAGTTGGTTTAACAATAGTAAGGCAAACTGCAACATTCAGTTAGGCCTATTATCCACAAGCAATTAAAATACAATAAAATACTCAAAACAATTGTGGTGTTGACTAAAATGACCCACAACCAATATATCCATAATTCGCAATGAATATTCATTTTATAAGAAAAATCTGTAATTTGAAAGGTTGTTGTATTTTCTAAAGAGCCGGAACGACTGCTTCTTATCACTATGGTATTTCAAAGCTTATAGCGAATAGCTCTTTCCCTGTGCGACTCCCTTAGCCACCGTCGGTGGTCAGATTGAAGCACAACGCTTATTTACTTATTGTAAATAATAAATAAAGAAACATTTTAACAGAAAAACGATATTACATTTTAAATATTTTAACTAGTCGTATAACCCGTATTCCGATAACTTCCCAATGTATTTTTAGGAGGTAAAAAAAAGACCCATTTTTCCCCAAACTTCTAGTACAAATACCTAGAACTCTTGTTAAACGAGCTACAAGCTACAAATAACTCAAACGCATCATAAAGTTTCCTATAAGTAACTCTTAACTTTACAATAAAATTCCTATGAACGACAAACACGACTATCTCAATACTCTCACTTGAGTCTTGAATTCGCTCGGGCTTACAAGGCGCCATTCAAAAGGCGTTCCTAAAGGAAGGATACGGGCCGTAAAATAGGATTTCATGCATGCGTTACCTTGTGTGAACAAATATGCACGGTTGACAACACCCGACCTTTGCCAATAATGGACGAAAAAAATGATTTCGAATTTTCAATTTGCTAGTTGGGTGACGGTAACTGGATTTGGTGATTTTATTTTTTGGGTTAGAATTTATTTAAATTTGGATTCTTTCATATTCAGGTGTATATGCGGCCAGAATTTACGTCTTTTTATCACATGACATTTCATATGACACAAATAAATTTTGATACCTACGTATAGTAATTACTTAAACTATGTATTTAGATTTATTATTGTTGTTGTGAAAACTATTTGCACGCTGTTCTCAGCAGTATATGTAGATACCGGCACAACTTATAATTCAACATCTTTTTTGACGCATGTACAAAGCACATAAATGAATTTTGAATTTTAATTAATATCACGAATTGTATTGTTGTGTTTCGAACATGCTCATTATCCAAATACTGGTTTAATTAATACTTGAAACAAAATGGAGAACAGTATAAAAATCTTAAATATGAAATAAAACCGAAGATAAGAGCAATCTTTATTGGTACAAATAATATTATGTAGTAATAATTTGTCCTCAGAAATAAGGAATAACGACTGAAAGCGAATAAAGTTCAAAGACAGTCAAAGGTGTTATGGTTATTTCTGATAAAGTTCTAATTTGTAAATTTGGCAGCGCAATAAAGTCATCTCTCAGTTACCACTGACGCAACAATCAGAGCAAGCATACCTAACACTAAAAAATGCCTACAAGTGGAAACCTTGTCAAAGCTTTTATTACCATACCGAGCGAGCGTTGTACGAGCAATCGCAGGCTCCTTGCAACGTTCTTCTCGAGACCTGCACAGAATATTGTATTTGTTTAACCTTTGAACTTCATTTGTTATTTACATGTACAGAATTGTTTAAAGAAAGGTTTGCGGGCTTTAAGTGTGTTATAAGAAGCTGTTAGCAAAATGAATGGTTGTGAGTTTTAGGTAAAATGTTATTTCATAGTTTTGTTGCGGGGAAAGAGGCTATGTTTGAAGAAGCGTGCGATCGCTCTTTTACAAATAAGACTGCCTTCCCTATTCTGAGGCTAAAGTTTAGTATGTTCACAGTGATATACTGAAAGTTGGATATCGCATTTTCACGACTTGTTTTATTCAGGTTACTAAATGTACATAAAGCTCCCCATGTATATTATACATAAAAATTATACATAATAATATAGTATACAGAAAAATTTGCCTTTTATTTTTAAATTTGCAGTGATTTTTTATTTCTTAGTCAGAATTTCAAATTTTTTTGTAGGTTACAATTTATTGACAATGCACTCTGTAGTAGACCCCCGCATTGAGCAGGTGGATACTTAACGGTGACAACTAAGCCTACTAGCACTGTATCTTCCCAGAGTGAAGATACAGTGCCAGTCCAATAGGGGCAACACTTCGCGACGTCCCCGGCCCCCCTACCGCTGGTAGGGAGGTCAGCCAGTAGGGTTTTCTAGGAAATCTAGGCATCTTTTATTTATTAATATATTTATATCTTACCAAGCCGTCCCATGGATTCGCAAAGCTTGGTAAACTTTGCGAAGTCCTTCGCCGAGGCGCTCGCCAGCACCCTCTGTGTCCCTACCAAAAACGACGTATTAACGCAGGCCTTATAGGCAACAATCGCGGTCTCGGCCCCTCAGGCCCCAATCCCAGCCCTTGGCCCCCGCGACCCCGTCGGTTCCGTCCAAGCTAGCAACGCGCTGCGCTCCCTTCCCATCTAAGCCTCAGCTCCCTCCGCCCGTCTTCCTTCGCGAAAAAGCGCTGGACCACGGTTTCTAACTTGTGCAAAGAGCACAAAATTAATAACGTTAAAGCCTCAAACGCAGACCATCGAACGACATCCGCGCTTTTACTAGATTACTTTCAGTAAAACAAATCGCGTACCACACTTACGCCCTCCCGGAGGAGCGTGAGATCCACGCAGTATTAAGAAGCGTTCCGTTCGAACTCGCGAACGACGACATACTCGACATACCAGAGCTTCCCGCCTGAAGCCGTGCACAGGATGCACTCTAACTGCGGTACACGTTTCCCACTCGGGTTAGTCATCCTGTCCAATACTTCCAAATCGAGGGAGATCTTCGGAGAGGCTCGCACAATCTGCAGCCTCCTCACCGCCACGGCCAACTTGGGCAATGCCACCGTTGCTCAGCATCTCCCAAGTGCGTTAAGTGCCTTGATCCCCATATCACGAAGGAGTGTACTCGCACTCCCGAATCCACTTCCCCCCCTGCATGTGTGCTGTGCGGCCAGTACGGCCACACAGCTAACTACAGAGGTTATCCGCGCGCTCCGCACTCATCCGCCGCTCACTCCCGCCAACTTCCCACTGCTGCGCAACAGGGCTTCCCCGGAAGCAAAGCCCGAGCAGCCGAAGCCGTCTCCAGTAAACTCCCGGAGACAGCATCCGGCCGCTCCACCTTCCTGTCCACTCCCAGCTCCCGTAGCTCCCGTAGACCCACGCCCCGCTCCGTCGTCTTCACCTGAGTCATCATTGGCTGAGGACATGAAGACCGTGTTCAACTTTATTCAAAACGTCGACATCAGGGAAATCGCCGTACTCGCACGCAAACTGCGAGCCGCCCGCTCTCCTCAACAGCGTCTCTTCGCGTTAGCCGAACATCACTCGCTTCCTAAGTAAGTTCCTAATAAGTTACTTATAAATATTTTAAATAGTAAATATAATGTCTAGACCTGCAAATTTCGCGTCCGATCATATCAAACCCAAGGGCTTAACCCTAGTTTCATTTAACGCTCGTAGCCTTAGTACTAACCTCCCTGAGCTCAAACTGTTCCTTCAGAATAACGAGCCAGACTTATTGCTTCTCCAAGAGACGTGGCTCACTCCGAACCGCTCCAGGGGATTCGCTATTCCCAAATACGCGTTCACCCGTAACGATATGCTTAACTCCAACGGTTTCGGCGGGACTGCTATTTACTGCAAAAGAGGTTTCCATTGCTCTCTTCTCCCTACCCCTCCTCTCCTCAACATGGAAGCCACTGTGTGTAGATTGGCTATGACTGCTCATCCAACCATCATCATAGCTTCAGTCTACATTCCTAGTGGCACCTGACCTATCCACAGCGATTTTGAGGCCATCCTCGCCCTCGGCCATTCAGTCATTATGTTTGGAGACTATTCACTCCAAACATACTGACAGGACGTGCCCATCGACCAACACCAGTGGTATCGCACTCCTTAACATCACTGAGTCACTCGACTTAGACGTCATCTCTCCCATCACTCCCACTCACTATCCCGACAACCCGAACCACTCTCCTGACGTCCTCGACTTTGCGATAGTAAAGCATATCAACCTTGATCTCAGGTCTATCGAACCGTTTGATGACCTAGGCTCTGATCTCTCGTGCTAGGACCGCCCAACGATAACGTCACCTCTCTTAAGACCTTTACCAACTGGAAAGACTTTAAAAATACTTTATTTTTCAGCCTTAGAGGCCCCGAACTCTCCTCTTGCGATCTCGCCCGACCAATTAGATAGCCCGGATAAAATAGATTCGTTAGTCAATTCCCTTACTGATGCTATCAACTCAGCCATCGGTGATGCGAAAAGATTGCTAAGCAAGGCAAACCCACGCTTCCCCTAGCCGTTAACAATCTTATTAAAGCTCTAAAAACGCGGCTCTCCGGAGAGCCAACCTATAGATAAGCTGCAAATCAGCTACAACGTAAAGTTAGATCTTGCCTCGCGGATCTCCAAGACCCTCAGATGGACGATCTCATGGAGAATATCTCCCCGTCCCTCCGAGCATATTATAGAATGGCGCAAGCCTTACGCTTATACGCCGCCTCTTACGTTCCTCCTCTCACTCGTCCCGATGGCTCTATCGCCTTCGAAGTCGAAGAGAAAGCCGAATGCTTCGCTGACAGCATTGCCTCACAATGCTCGCCCAGCACGCAACCCGCGGATCCCTCTCACATCCAGGCGGTGGAGGACGAAGTCCTCCGCAGGGACTCTCTCCCCATCACCGCCGACCTCATCACAGTCTCTTATGATGAAATCTCACTTCTCATTAGACGTCAACAATCCAAAAAGGCTCCGGGTGTGGATAGAATTTCCAACCACGCACTTAAGCACCTTCCTCAACAGGTGCTTACCTTGTTAGCTATCATTTTCAATGCCTGTTTCGACCTTAGTTACTTTCCAAAAGCTTGGAAAGAAGCGACAGTCATAGGCATTACCAAGCCGGGTAAACCTCTGAATATCCCAGCTAATCACAGACTTATCAGCCTCCTCAAGGCGATGGCAAAACTTCTCTAAAGAGTTATACTCTCTGGAATGCGGAACCATCTGTTTCCAACCCTCATTATTCCCTATCAGTTCGGCTTTCGCGCTAAACAATCCTACCCTCAGCAAGTCCATCGAATCGTTGAGTACATACTCGACGGCTTTTATCCACGGCGTAATAAAACGGACGAAGTTTTCTTAGACGTAGCCAAGGCTTTCGATAACGTCTGGCACAGCGGTCTCGTTTATAAACTTTATAAAATAGGCTTACCTGATCGCCTAGTCAGAATAATAGCGTTCTTTCTCAAAGATCGTACGTTTCGGTTTAGACATGAAGGCACGCTTTCCGCGCCTCGTCCCATTAAGTCTGGCTTCCCTCGAGGCTCAGTCCTAGCCCCTCTGTTGTACACCGTGTACACTAACGACATTCCCATTTCGCCGAAAGGCGTCGAACTCGCCTTCTTTGCCGACGACACCACCCTTTACACCAAAGGCCTCAGTGTCCGGGGTCTCGTCACCAGACTCCAAAAGGCCGTAAAAGCCCTCGGTGTATAATTTCAAAAATGGCGTTCTGCGACTCGATTCGACCACAAACGCCGTCATCGTGTCGACGATTCCCACGTTCGAATGTTAGGTATTACCATCCCTTGGAAGCGCAGTACCAAATACTTAGGCGTCACCTTAGATCAGACGCTTTCCTTCAAACCACACGTCGATAGAGTGACGAAACTCGCCCGTCTTTACTTAGGCCGCCTCTAAAGTATGTAAGACAAAGTGCGTAGACCCGTCATAACATATGCCTCACCAATCTTTGCCCACGCCCAACCCTCCCTCCTGCACAAACTGCAGGTAGTTCAAAATCTCTTCTGCCGCAGGGTCACAAACGCACCTTGGTACGTGTGTAACGCGGACCTGTTCAGAGATCTTGAGCTACCTACAGTACAACAGCACCTCAAAAAACTCTCGGAAGCGTTCTTCAAACGCTCCGAAACCCACCGCAATCCTTTAGTTCGAGAGTCCGTCTCGTATACTACCCTTGTCATAGATTCGAAGTTCAAAGTCGTTAGACCGAGAAACGCGCACACGAACGTAGCCACGCAACTGTAACTAGATCTCGAAGCCCATCAGGCCGAAAAATCTAATTCTTATTTAAATTCGAATTTATTGAATTATTTTTCATTTTGAGCACCTTCAGTGCTATAAATTCACCTTTAGTGCTTTGAGCACCTTTAGTGCTTTGAGCACCTTTAGTGCTATGTAATTCCCAGCGGGTGACCCCTTAAGGGACCTGCTTGCGCGGCCTTTTCCTCCAATTGGTCGTCGCTCAGATGAAGGCTGTAAGGCAAAAGATTGCCAGAGGCATTCAGGGGGTTTTTAGTGGGTAGTGGCTCTAGTAGGCTCGGAGTGAGTCCCACATAACCCAGATCGCGCGCGGCGGGGTATGCGTAAGAGCATTTTTTAGATCCTCCTGCCATCCCCTTGGAGAGTAATAAAAAAACAAGTGACTAAAGGCTGAACTAATTTTTATTTTTTAACTTTTATTTTGAGAATAGTTTTGACACTTGACAAGACTTTTCATTCAAATTATGTCAATTTCTCAAAATAATTCCACTGATAAAGGATATCTGAGCGTTAAATAACAGCCCTTCATTAACAATAAAAACAAAAACACCTCGACAGCTCAATGTTAAACCATAAATCAGGCTGTTACCGCAACTGTTAAACATGTTTAAACTGGATGTTAACACGCATTCAAAACATATAGTAATCAAGGGTAATTTCAGATATACAACACTAAAATTCTTTAACCTCACCCAGTCTCAAGCACATATCATCTCTATTCGCTAGTACCAAACTTTCACAGTACCGCTGTACAAAATCCTCTATAACTATCAAAATCTAACTCTTGTTATACTTAGCTCTTCACCGCACCAATCCACTCTAATACTTTAATCTCCAAACAAAGTTCAGAAATCAATCCACAAGCTCGAGCTAGGTAGTTTCGTTACTTCATGGAACAACGGTATACTCGTATACATTCCAGTACGTTTCTCTGTGGAACAAAGTGTTATACATTGGAATAAAGTGACTCATTTTCACCAGAGCCGATCGGACTATGCATTAGTTAATGGGTACTCGAGACTTCTCTGCAAGTTGCTCCACGGTCCGACCGCGCCAACTTAGATCACTACTCACTTAGTGTAACCAGTTCCAGTGTAAACAATACTCAGCGTAAATTAAATCTTATTATCTAAGTATTCTCTAATTCTGATAATTTGTCTTGAAAGTTTTAGCTTGCGGAGAGATTGTTGTTCAGTGATATTATAAATCTGAAATGAGTAATAATTTTTTTATTTCCAATCACATGTTACATTTAATTTCTTTCATTTCAATAGACTTGTTATATTTTCAGTTGATTTTATTTTGACAGTGTGAGTAATATTTTACACACGAAACATTATATTCAATGTAAGTTATAAGTTTTATAACTTTAAAAAGTCCGTCTTGGTAAATTTAAGTATGTCTATTAAGAGCCTAGGTAACTTAGAGGAACAATTCTCGACTAAAGCGCTAGTTAATTAGTAGTCCAGTCGAATTAGACAATAAAACTTTCGAAGGAAAATTGCTAATTATAATTTTTTCGATGTCAAATCCTAATTAGATTAGGCTTACTTATACTTTTTGACGCGCAAGCTTTATTTTTTTATAGATAAATATAATTTTAAATTCTGGACGTTACTTCTGATTGTACCAAGTACAGTCGCCTAAAAAATTGGACTAGGACTTGACAAAACTCTCTAGGTAACCAAAAAAGATGTAACGTTGAGTCAGTAACTGTCAGAATATTATTACAAGGGAATATCAACCTTTTTTATGATGTGCGAGTGAATGGTTACTGACCACAATTTTGGCTGATTGTACAATGTAAAATAAATAATTTAAATAGCTACCATTTCATGTACAGATAATTCCGTAAATCTAGACAAAGACTAGATTGCTTAAGGAATTACTTATTTCCAATGTGAATGGCAACCAATGTTTGTTATTTCAAAGTTTAATTTTAAATTTTCGGCCCTTTTTAACGTGTACTGACGAAGGTCATTTTGACTTATTTTAAGAAACTCTAATCTTAATCTGTTTGTGTACGTAACTGACTAGTCAATCAAGTTAACACTTCGAACACAATACAATGTGAAACGAGAATTTGAGGAATTGCTCGCCGCCACGTAGGCAACACGAATCCGAATAGACTCCGCACTAATGCTATCCAGCAACCAATTAAGGCGCTATCTAAACATAATGTATACAAATTACTCGCGAGTCATGCATCGTACATGCATGTATGATATTATGATATACAATCGTGATTTAAAGTTTTTTTTTAATTTAGGGATTGGTAATGCACTAATGTACTGGTAATGGTAAGTCTATGCATGGCTTTGAATGGTTTAAAGAGACTTCCTAGGTTAAGAATTACATTTTAAGTGTCATAAATTGTGAGACGAAAAGCTCCTTCATCAATCTATTCACCACAAGAAAAGTATTTCCATCAAAAGATATGTCCAGAAACGTATGGGTTATCCTCAAAATTAAATGTTTCTACCAAAAAATTCGCATGAATGTATCAATTAAGTTTATTATATCATATAAATTTAATATCAAACCATTATGGTGACAGCCAAACAATTTAGTATTAAATATTTATTAAGACAATCATATCAAACTTACTATTTCATCCCTTTTCAAATCTAAGTTCAAATCTGACACAGCTACCTTCACATCCATTAGTACCAGCCCACTTGTTTGCGCCAATTAATGGACATGTGAATTTTAATGTTCACTCGTGCTGTATGCGAAGCTTTTAGTAACTCGATGATGTGCATGACTCATGTCATTATTAACATACCACCCTCAATTATTATACATTATGGGTTTCGTATAAATTTGTGTGGAACGTGAAATTGCAAAATTTCAAGTGTAGAGTGAATAGGTACCTCTTAGACAGGCGTGTACGATCCTCGTCTTCATCGTCACTTTCCATCAGGTGAGATGGAAGACAAACGCCTGCTAATTATTAATAAAAAAAAAATTAAAAAAATTGCAATTTAGCCTTTATTTTAGTATTGATTTCATTTGCGTAGAATGCACAGCCGCAAGATTCTGTAATTGATATCATACTTTGAATACTATTTTGCCAAAGATTTTACATTAAGTACAGCGTGTTAGTGTACTTATAAGTTTCTTGTCCTCATATCTATTATATTTTAAAGATATCAGGATTGTATGCTTAAGGAAACACGACTGCAAATTATTATTCCAGCGAACGAAAGCGGGGCTGTCACGTCAAATTATTGTAAAGTTTAGAGCAAAAAATGTTTACTCGTAATGAACTTAATTTATAAGCCTTTAAAAGTTATATTATCTAACCACCTATCGATTGACTGGGGTATTGCGAATATAGAATACGAATATAGCGCAGCAGTTGTGTTCAAGTCACAGTTGTACATACTTATTCACGTAAATACGTTTCTTTGCACTTTTTAAATAACAAACTATATTCCTTCCTGCATTTCATTCTACTGTATTCTATTGTATTTCATTCTACTTTAAAAACTTAAATTAAACAAAAGATTTCACTGCGATCTACAACCATTAATGTAGGAACGTAGTTTAGTCTTTTTTACGTGCCCCGACAACGTTCTTTTACGTTTATGACACTATAAAGGCGATCCGGCCACTACCCCTAATGAAATCCTTCTGTTCAATATTATTATATAGCCTCTATTCAACGACAATATTATCACTAGACACCGTGTTTCTAAAGTACCAGATGCAACTTAGTAACCCCTTTGTACTGTTTCTTAGGCTTAAAAATCATTACTTCCACCGTCTAGGGATCTCACTAAGCTTACGATTTTTGTATGATTGCAAATTTACGGAATTATGCATTAATGGGATACACTATGTCCAGAGAATTTATGGTCATTGCCTCTATCACATTATCAGCTCTGTGTTATTGTACTTTATATGGATTTTAAAGTCTTGCTTACGATGTTTCCGCGCGACTTTTACTAGAAATTATTGTAGATGTAATGTGACGTCTTTTTACGGCTATCAGATATGCTTTTAGTTGATATACGTGTTTTTGAAATTCAGTGGCTAAGGAAAGTCTAGTGCCTGCAAGTTTTTAACATTTTGTTGATTGCGATGGTTCTGCTATCTCTCTGATTGGAACACAACGACGTCAGTGTGATAATTGTGGTCGTCGAAATAAGAAAGATTGTAGTAGGCACCGCCACTGTCAACTTTTTAATATGAAAACTCTCCTGCCTATAATCTATTCCTACTTTCAGCTGTTGCGAATTATTAAAAATTCATGTAATACAAGTACTAAAACTGATTTAAATCAAGTCGAAGCTTTTTTAATAATAAATATAAAATATTTAGATATATCTAAGAAGTAACAGGAATTCGTAAAGCCCGCATTTAACAATGTAAAAACCAAAAAAAAAAACTCTCCACGATTCAATTCTTATATTTTCGCACTTAAGTGTACACTTTTAAACAAACCTCTTTATTCTTCAGCTTCAGTGAGATTTAACTCAACATCAATTTTCCGTTATCTTATGTAACTAATAAATTATCTAAGTTAGCATTAGTACACTCCATATTCTGATTTACATAACAAATGGCCAATATCAATAGGAAGAGATATTAATACGTTTGATAACCACCGCTCGGATTACCTAGTTATTAGGACCTGGTCTTTGAATGCTACCCGCATATTATGCTTCTGGCTATTATTAGATCGAATTCCATACCCAACTCAATAGCAAATAGTAGGAGAGCGTTTACTGCGAATTCAGTAAGGTTTGTAATGATTGTAGATTCCAAGTTAATTAATGGATATCACGCAAATCAAAGTAACACTAATTAATCTCAAGCAAATTGCAATCAAAATTTGTTTTTTTCCCAACATATTTTATCAATGATTTAGATTTCATTGAATGTTTGCAAGGTAATGAATGTAGGCATACATTAGATTTTTTCCATACCTTTCCTGATTTTTCCTCGTTTAATGTTTGCTGAGAAGTTGTTATCGAAATGGAAAGCATTACTCGTTGCTAAATTCCGTATCATTCAAAAAATATATCCATTTTCTTGTCACAATAGCTCAATTTATAATTAAATTTATAAAACCACCTGTTCAATAATTTTATTGGGATACAGAAGGAAACCGTTAAATGTAAAGAGCAAAACATCTGTAATGAAAATTGTACGCAACAGTCAATTTTTTGGGCGCCTTGCACACAGTTCGTTTTTATCAGTTTTTATTTTGTGTTGTCTTCTATCTCATTAGAATGCGAATGTATTACCGACATTCCTCATTGTTATTATTATTTTACTGTATTTTATTTTGACATAGCTATAATATTGGCTGTAATAACTTCAATTGACTTTATATGTATTATTATTTTGTGTCATTAATTTTGTATACTTTTTATGTAAAATGTATTATGTTGACGATTTTGATTGTTATCTGTAAGTTGACATTGAATTGAATAAATAAATAAATAAACAGTAAATATATAAGCTACTAAAGCAGTACTGAAACCAGGTCTATTTTTTGAAATAGAACATACACTCCGTTCGATGGTTGTCTCTTGAAGTTTTGTAATTTTTTTTTGAGTGTCTTTTGTGTCAGCTAGTTACGCACAAGGTCCAATTTAAATTTTTTGTTATTTGAAAGAAAAACAACATTCTATTATTGGAATAAAATTAACGACTTACATATAGATTGAGGTGATTGAAACAACCTCAACATCCTAAGAACTTGGTCTAGAAGTTACCTAGAAGTCTATATTCTTCGTTTTTAGAGGTATATGCTCCCAATTAAAAATTTCCTATGAAGGTTGCCGAATGTTTTACTAAGAAAATATAAGCCTCTTTATACCAACAGTCTTATGAACAACTGTGGCAATTCAAATAAAATTTATATAATAAGTGTCACGCGCGATGTGTGGTAATGAATATTGAAAATACTATTCATAAAAATACAATACTTGGTGTTTAGCTTTTTAATGAAAAGAAATATTCCAATACATGTGAATTCCAAAACAAAGAGGTCAAACGTTCTTGTGGAAAATACAATCCTGCAAGTGAAATACTGTATTTTTATTTAGCAATATAGACTATCAATCTTGTATATTGTATGTAATTAGAAAAAAATACTTCAATAATTACAAAAATACCGTTTGACTATACAATTCGACGACCTGTCGCTGTCGTTGACATAAACTTATCCTCTGCACAAGAACTACTAAAAACATATTTCATGCTCATGAATACCAATTTTAGTTCTCAGTGGTAGGACTTCTGGATCAGTGGACTTCTGGATCAGCAGGAAGGAGCTATCAACTGAGATATGCAATGTATTAATCTATGTATGTAGTTTTCAGGTTAGAATAATACGAAGCCGAGTATAATTTATAAATCATAGCAGTGAATAATGATTTAAAATATATCCCAAAATACATTTAGAAATCGTAATTTTACGAAAGAAACGTTCGAGGAACCTAACGAATGGTTCCTTATTTCATTATGGGCAATTTGATGGTTTAAGGGGGGGGGCAATGGTAAAACGACCCGCACGAATTTCATGCTTTCCTACGGTCTTATGTTTAAAAATTATGTGAATTAATCACTTTTTTAATGTTTAAAATATTGTATGGGGGACATTTATAAATTTTTAAAATTTAATGTGGGCCATGGCACAAAAAGGTTTGTTCGTCCGGCGGGTATGAAAATTGAACTGAAGGTGCTCAAAGGGACATGAGTTGGGGCCGTCCTGGGCAGCCTCGGGTGAAGCCGGGGCTGCGCAGAGTCGGCCAAATTTTAATGAACCTACATATAATGAATTGAGCAGGGAACTATGCTCCGCCAGAGCTAGCAGTCGCTCTGTAGGAGAACGTGTAGCCTTTAGTTTACGGGCTAAAACCGAGATTTCCTTAACATCGACATGTTTGATCGCTTCGCAAACGGTATGCATATCGTCTGCTAGCGAGGGTTGGGATGTGGTTTGGAAAAGGCTTGGAAATTTTATCACGAAGGATGTTGAATCGAAAATTAAAAGCATAAGATCAACCTACTCTCAAGAAATAAAAAAAAATTAAGAATTCAATGAAATCCGGCGCTGGTACCGATCAAATTTATAAGCCCAATATAAAATGGTTTTCTTTAATGCAGAACACTTTGAATCCGGTAAATATAAATGATTCAAGAAAAACAACTGATAATTTGGTGAGTGCCTACTTTAAGTTATTTATAAGTCCAATAATAGTAGATTTAAAGTCCATTCTTCAGGTTGGCCAGCTCATTACTATGCACATTACACTAAACTTTGCAATAATTTCTAAGGTCCTATGTGGGTTTCTGCATCATGTTGTCATTCATAGCCAGACAAGTCATCTTATAAATAATGCCAATGTGCATTGGCCCACCAACCCCAATTTTTAGGTATAAAATATAACCAATAATTTACTAGGAAAAAAAACACAACTTATTCCGATTTCCAGTAAAACTATGATTAATAAGTATGTTTGAGTTAAATAATAAAATGCAATTTGATTTCTGTGTTTTATTCAAAGAATTTTTTAAAATACAATTTAATATTTATTTTATAAACTCTCCAGAACATTGACACAAAATCATAATACTACTTGAGTAATTAAAATATGTTCTAAAATAGTGTATACATATATCCAGTGAGACCCTTTGCCTTAAAGGCTTGGGAACTATTGTCTTTTTCTTCCTAACGATTTGTACACTTTTAAATCTCTACCTAAACAGGAACATCTAATCAATGCAGTTTATACCTTTTCTGCTAGTGGGGCCTTCTGGTTTCTGAAAGTTTGTAGATAAGGTAAATACATATTCGAGAAGCTTTTTATTTCTACTTTATAATATTACTTTGCAAACCGTGGAAACCAATACTTTATGAGAAATATAGGTATGAATTTCTTGATCAGCCAGCGGAGTTCTTTGGTATACAGTGCCAGCATAACTTGATTTTATATTTAGAAGCAGCATGCTATATTTACCTTAAAAAATTATATAAAATAAAGAACATAGCTAAAATTAATTTATTTGTTCTTATAACACTAAATTCATACCTACACTTAAAAATATGCAATAACAATATATAAAAATCTATCTAGAAACAAAAAAGCTTCTAGAAACAAAAAAATCAAGTTTTGGAAACATTAAGAAACCAATGATATTTATACCTTAGAAATAAAACCTTATCTATAAATCTTCAGACACCAGAGGGCCTTGCAAGCAGAGAAGGTATAAACTGTGCAGTTATTTAATATTCCTGTTTAGGAAGAAATTTAAAATAGAACAAATTGGTATGTAGAAATAGACAGTAGTTTAACAGCATAGTTCCCAAGTCTTTAAGGCAAAGGGTCCTGCTGGATATACATATACTAAAAAAGCACCCTTTAAAAATCAACTCTCAAAAACAAAATTAATATCAAACCTTTTAACATTACCATTTATTGGCAAAATTAATATGTAGGAAAACATAAAATACCTCTGATTTCTTAAATACACTATCATATCTTAATAATAATAAGGATATTAATGGCAGAAAAACAAAATTGAACCGTGATGATCCACAGATCTTAAAAGATTTCCGTAGATGGTTCCATATATCTATTTGCTTTATTCTGTAAATATATATATAATAAATTTTACATTAGGTATAATAACACAAACAATTGGGAACCATTTTTCTACATTATTTATGATGAGGCTGACCATCTTTTTATAATTTAATACAACCAGTCTCATTTAATTTTATAACATGATAATAATTTTACGATACACTAGAAAATAACATACGTATGCTTATTATTTTAATGTACATTGCGTCAATACATGTAAACACACTTAAACAAAGCTTATTAAGTAATTTGCACACATTTTCATATTAAGGCAATAAGTGAACCAACTTGATTTGATATTATGAATGAAAATTTTTATTTCCATATTCTTTGGACATTAGATACTTAACTCTGGTAAGAACTGCCATTATCTTTTAAACAAGCAATTGAGTAGGATAACCTTTTTTGGAATATTTGTAGTCGCAGTGGGGCTTGATAATGAATCACTGGCTCTGATAATACATTTAAAATAGTATCGGAGTCAGGGGTCTACTATTCATGTGTTCCTAACTTATTACACAGCCCAGAAATTGTTGACTGTAAAGGTAAAGCTTAGTTTGTATGACTGAAGTAATTATTTGTATGGTGTATGAATAAATTATTATTATTATCTATCAAAATGGTATAATAACCCTACGACTTCCAAACAATAGTGTCTTTGGACGAGCCAAACTTTCAGTTAACTTTCAGTATAGCTTAGATTGATGACGCAGTGACACAAGAAATATCGTTGTCTAAGCGTTATCTATCATTCGGACCTGCCATTCAACAGATACTGCTCCTACAAAATAATCCGCGTAATGATCGCGAATTCTGCAGGCATCTCGAGATGTATGATTATTGGTATTTGAAGGTAAATCTTGCAATGCTTCTGAAGGTACATCCCTCCATTCTCCTGGAATGACACGGCCACTGCGTATATCTTCAATATCGACTGTTGGAGTATTCACATTACTTTTTGTTTTTCGAAGCCAATTATGCAGTGCGCAGAATGCTTTGACAATCTTGTCAATTTTCTCAGGACTGACTGGAATGGGCCTTTCAAACACTCTGAATCGAGCAACCAAAATTCCAAACGCATCTTCTACTATGCGCCGTGCTCGCGAAAGACGACAGTTAAATACATTTTGTTTCAAATTTAAAATTGCTTCCAGGGTACGGTTTCATAAGGTACGGTTTTAGGGGAAAGGCGTTATCTCCAACAATGACATGTCCGTCTGGATGTAAATTATTTTTTAGGGCTGTACTTAGACTGCGAGTTCTAAAGACTCCTCCATCAGAGACTCGTCCATTACTTCCTATGTCTACATAGCTGAAACAATAGTCATCATCTACCAAAGCCATTAGGACTATGCTATTTGAATGTTTTTAGTTATAATAATAACTTCCAGCAAATGGTGGTGCTTTGATCATAACATGCTTGCCATCGATGGCACCACAACATCTAGGGAAATGCCATTTTCTTCGAAATCCTGTTTCTATATTTGCCCAATCTACACTTGTTGTAGTTACCTTGAAATAAAAATTTTATTTTGCTTATTGAGGTAATTTATTTGTTTTGGTTACAGGGGAACGAAGAAGGTCCAGACAATAGTGAAATAATTAGTAATTTGGTCAGTCAGTCAATAACAGAGAAGAAATTTACGATCCCTTAATTAATGCTGAAAGGGATCCGTCACCATCAACATCATTCAATACTTTTTATGAAGAAGAATTTCCCCAAAATACAACAACTGCCGTGCCTTTGCCGATGCATGGTAATACAGTTACAATTTATTCGTCAGATGGTGCATCATCAGAAAAGGTTGTCATTAAAAGATCTGATATTTTATCGAATGCAATGTCTTCTTTTATAAAAAAAAAGAAGAGTAATTCAATTTTTTTTATTTTATTATTAAGTACATACTTATTTAATTGTTTTCCAAACTCAAGTCAGATTATTTTATAATATTGAGAGCAATCATACCATATTAGTTTAGATTTTATGAAGAAGTTTTAAAGTTCATTATATGTCTTGGTAGATTTGCCTGCTTTAGTAATATAAAATATGTCTGTGATTGATCTTAATATTTAATTATATTAATAACTAAAGTCTAATTATTTTAGAACGTAAAGAGCAAGCATATTATTGTGAGTTTAGATTTTTTGAAGAAGTTTTAAGGATCATTATATTTCTTGGTAGATTTGCCTGCTTTAATCATGTAAAATATGTCTGTGATTCCTCATATTGTAAGCATTACATTATTAATGCCTATATATAATTTGAAATGTGTCTGCATTTTAAAAGTTTTCTAGTTTGGTACCTATACACAATCATGTTGTTTTTCATTGTTAATTTGTTCAAAATATATCCATAGTAACCATTTTGTATTGTCTAGGATAAATAAATAAATAAAACTGATGTTTAATATATGTTTGGTGTTTTTATTCGCTATTGCTATCGCTATACTGAGTTCAAAATGCAATGTCCCCGCGAACCTCGGACAAGCCACTTACAAGACTTCATTACTGCATCTACAACCGAGACAGTTGACTATCATGATTACAGAATTAAGAGATTACTTCCCAATAGGCCCTGATCCCAATTTCAACGCTAGTAAAAAAGATTGTATATCGATTTAAATACTTAATTTTTTTTAAACCATGCTTAACTTCTGATTTTAAATCAATTTGATTTAACTTTAATTTCTACAATTTCTAACAACAGTTTAACAATATATAATTTCGTATTCCATAATAGGTACATTATATTTATATTGTTAGAAACTGTGGGAAATAGTAAGGTTTTTTTCAAAATACCACTTCTCTCACTTTGCTGGGGCGCGGTAAGGGGCATACCCTAATTTTAATAAATAAATCATGGAAAGGTTACATATATAAGTACTTTTTTTTTTTCAATGATAATTACCAGGTAAGGGTGTTATTTTGAGTAACTAAATGATACATGATTGAAGATTGTATTTTTCATACCTTTATGAAATCTGTCAAGGCATGATATATGGCTTCACATACATAAGGTATCATTAAACATATGCTTGCTTTTGACACTCTAAAAAGTGAGATAAACTGCGAAAACTATTTCCAGTACAAAGAAAATATAAAGTAATGTGTAATTTTAGTTTGGCATCTAACGCAACTCGCATTACAGTATCTTTTTTCTGTATCTCTTGTTCAACTCTAGAAAGTAAATAATTAAAATAGTCTTCTGACATCCGTAAAGCATTGAAATATTCTTGTTTATCCTCTGTTGCTAGCTCGGCAAACAAAGTTGTACTAGCACCATACTGATGTTTTGTGCTTATCCAACTTTTTACCCACTGTCTTCATGGGATTTTTATTTCCGCAATTAATTCTTCTCTCACCTCATCCAAAATCTCACTAATAACAAACCTAAGCACAAAACTTACTACTTCCTTACGTTGTTGACCATCCATCTTTGATGAACTCATGAGCTTAACTACTTAATCCGTTTGGACACACAAGTGACATCTAGTAACTTAAAATTTAGTTAAAATCTAATTACCAACTTAACTACTTAATACATGTTAACCGCGCATTAGGCTGCGTCCTGAGTTACGGCGCATCGCGCATGCGGATTGCGGAGCGTAGGAATAAGCGCACGGCTGTCTATTTGTGAACATAGGATAGCGCCTACGTTCGCACGCATATAGTGGTGTGTATATCATATTTATGTATTAAAATGTCACTTTCAAAAGTTAAATGTTTACAGTATCAAGAAAGAAGTTTACTATGTTTCTTTACTGATAATATAATGTTTAGTGTCAAAAAAAGAACACTCCAAATTCTATCTATGATAAGAAGAGACGGTATACACTAGACTAAGTGAAGAATTAAAACGCTATAAATTTTTTTTAGAAAACGCTTTGTAATAAATAAACTTACCGCTAAGACCTTCAAGCCTTTTGTTTTTATGTTCAGGTTGCCCGGCTATCCAGGTTCAAACATTTCCAGTATTTGCCTTACTGAGGCTTGTGTGACATAATTATGTAAAATTGAGGTTTTGTATGTGTTGTATATTGTATTTTTACAATACTGCTCCTATATATTTACTATGCCTTGCGGTTTCTTAAGGAAACAAGCACTAGCTTCTATTACAACTGACGAAAACAGTTAATACTTCTTTACAACACATCGTTTGAAATGTACCATTTGATGCAATATTAAAAAGTACTTTAATTTTTTTCAAATAATTAAAAAAAAAATAATACCTTTTCTCAGCAGAAATAAGGGACATTTTACATAAACTAAAAATAGCACCGTAGGTCCAACATACTTGCCAAGTTACAAAAGCAGTTGATTCAAAACTTTAAACAGAAGGTTCTCGTTGTTCTACAGAAGTGAGACTTTCTTCACTATATTTACAGTCGTTTAAACTACAACAGAGTAGTCAGTGCAAGTTTAAAATTTAATCCCGTGGAGACCAGAAACTTTAGAACCCAAAAGTTTACGAGGTTTTTGTAAGTTCTCCTAGAAGGTGTATTTACCTTAAGATTACGTTTATATACCAATTTAAATGGGTAGCCTAAGCAAAGAACGATCTACGCAACCAGTCCAATGATGAGGTTCAAGTTTGGTGCGCTGTAGTCTTTGATTAAAGTAAAATAGTTGAATATAAGTTTCTGACGTTCTTACATTAAGAACCTGAAAAATGGCTTTGGAATACCACAGATAAATTTACTGAAACTAATTCAACTATATTGCTCGACGAAAAGAGATAGCATCATGCGCTTGCGAGCAAGACAAAATATTTAGTGTCCGTTTATTACGTTCGTATTCGTGTCGTGTCGTATATTGTCAGTTCGGTTCTTGTAGTAACTAAACCATTTCACAAGTAAAATCAAGCGACCGGGATCACGATTTTGAGGTCCGTCTTCTCAGGAACTTGTCAGCTATTCTACCATTATTTTCCTTTAATTAGAGGCTGTGATAAAAACGAATTTATACGTTTCTAAAATTAAACATAATACTTATAAAATAGCATATTACGGCATACGCATGAATTTAACTAATTATTGAATTAAACAAACGGTTACCGTACGAGTATCACATTATTTCAATTTTAGACACATTAATACGCTGAAAGTGTCCAAGTAGATACTACAGTCTTTCCAATAAAAATCCTTATGGTTCAATATGAGCTTAGTTTTGTTTCGACTGAACATATCAAACATTCTCGTTCGCACATATTGCCAAAATTCTCATTTTAACTTTACTTACTTATTAACTAACTCGGTCATATGGTCTGAAGGCTTAAAGTTACTGAAGTACATGTGGTACTTCGGTAACTTGTCTTCTACAAATGAAACGAAAGCACCATTTTATTAGATGCTCGGCAACTGATCCACAAAAGTAATAACTTGTTTATAGCAACGCTGCGGAATCGGAGTCCGTCATTATTAGCGAAGTTCTGGCGGTAAGCGCAGCAGTTGTATGTGGCCGTAGTCGAACTTCTTGGTCGGAATCTTGTCGATACTTGCAGAAATATTAGGTTTTGTGTATCTTATTTTATAACTTTACTTACTTTTGACCGAGACAACGCTGGCGAGCCCAACGGGAAAGTCCTTTGTCCTTTTCAGTATCTGTAAACATGTGTATGTAAGATATTATTCGGATAAATAGTTAAAGTATAAAAGCTAGATAAACAGTGAACTCATAAGAAAACAATGAACTAATTTTTGATATTAGTAAGAATGAAAGGTGTTATAAAACTAAAACAATATAAGTACTTCTTTCTTTCCCTTTCCATAAAAAAAAATCAAAATAAGCATGGAACGTAGTTGAAATAAGCATATTCATATAACCGCATCCGATTATTTCAAGAAACAACCATTAGGTTTAACATACTTTCTAAAATTATGTACACCATAAAAGAACAAAATTCACGTTCCTACATTCAATAATATTATCGCGATTATTACGAGACGTAAACGTCAGCTTTTCAACCATATTTTTATTCACATGAAATAATCTTTCAAGGTATTTTCTACCCAGTCTCAGGTTTACTCTAATACGGCGAAAGACAACATCCTTACAGAGAACGGTGTGAGTTAATCCACAAAAGATTTTTCATAAAACGAAAAAATATACAATTTCAAAGGCTTAGTCAGAGTATTAAATAGATACGTAACAACAAGGACTGTACAATGTTAGTGAGTTCAAATAATTTAAAAACACTGTATAATAACTTTTTTGTCCGAAAAGCCATTTAAAATGCATGAAATATATTTTAAGAGCACCACTATGGTACCTATAAACAAAAAAATATGCCATCAAAGATTTTAAATACAGTAATACATAAAATGCCATATTAAAAAAATGCAAAAGCTCTCCTTATTTAAACCATTTATATCTTCCGAAAACACTGAAAGTCATTTGCTAAGTTATGGCAGCTAAAGGGAAATTGTTGATAAATAAACAAGTCTTGCTGGTAAGTCTCGCGGCGGCGGCGGCGGCGGCGCGTTCAGAACCATTGACGTCTCTAATCGTCTTGAAGAAATTGCCCGCAGTGCATTCATTCATCGGTTATTCCAAAGATTTCTCTTTTTAATATGAGCATCGATTCCAATTACAAAAGATCAAAAGAATCTCAACGCGCCCCACTTCGTCTTTGTTCAAACGAAAGATGAATAATTCAGAGAACTGGAAACGTTTCAATTGGCCGGCTTTAAAAAAAGAATCGGTTCGTTGCTTTTTTCACGAAATTAAAATTTTTCTTTATTTTAATTTACGAGACGTTCCGTAGGTATGATTTTTAACCTGAATTTCATATTCATAACTAAGTTTCATAACACAGTACATAAGCAAAGAAAGAGAATAGAGATAATGTCGTTTAAAGTGAGTTAATAGAATGATTTTAAGCAGCTTTTTCGACTAAACTTTTTAAATAAATCATTTGAGAGTCAACCAAATATTTTGTTTTCAACAATCACTGAAATATTCAAACAACTCATATTTTTATCCAAAAAAAAACTCTGATATAAAAAATTTGACAAGGAATTTCGTAATTTTTTAATAGGCCGAATTTATGGTGGCGCCACCTGGCGAATCGTCAGTGATTGAGAGTGAGGCCCGCACTCGGTGTTATTACACTGCAATAATTTATGCTTGCAATTTGTATGAAACTTGAATTCGTTTCTTGTGTCATCCATCACATGCAGTGTGACGACAATTCATATCCGAGTGTAAAAACAGTTTAAACATGTAAGTCCTTTCGTATATGATTGTATTTCGTAGACATGATTTCATTTTAGATTCATAATAAAAATTACTTTTTGTTCTGGAAACTCTTGTCAATTTGTGCGAAATAGGACTTAATTCTTTCTCGTCGGAAAAATCACGTTTTTTGTTCTTGTTTACTTGAAAATATAAAGAGTCAAGAGTTTGATTTCAATGTCTATTACTTTTAAAGTTAGTAAAGTGATAATATCAGAAAGAACATGGACTCGTTATAAGTGCGAGGATTATCAAAACTGATTCTACGATGTTATGTGATTGTGATATACAACTAAGATAAACAACGTTTTATGTTAATTTATTTTTGCGAATATATGGTACAAAAATAATAATAATAAATACTATTTATTTTGCATCATAAAGTCGTATGCAAACAAAGTATACAAAATTAAATCAAGAAAATTAAACAATCGGTTAAAAAGTGGCTATACAGTGATTTATTCTGAAATAAAAAAAATATTAATTACTGAACTACAAAGTGGCAGTATATAATTATGGCTATATCAGGCGTATTCTTGCAGGTACTTACCTTTTAAATTTAGCAGGTTTTACGTATAAAATATAATAGAAACAAACATACTTGATATAAACCCTCCCTGATGAGATTTAAAATCGCATCATGATCTACATTCAAGGAATCACGTGTTTCATAATTAACTTTCATAGCAAATGTCAAAAGTTGTTGTTTAGTGCATGTTATTTATATAACAATTTCTTTCATGCTCTTCTAATAAACATACAACACCAGATTAAATATACCATTATCGTCCACAAACAAGACTGTTCGTCACGCAAGTGGTGAACCCGCGACTTGCGGTGTGTGTGCCACTGCATCCTGCCGCACACAAAATAAAAGATAAAACATTTCATTACATTGATAAAACTGAACGAATTTGGAAATTATAATTTTACTGAGAATTCTTTAGTTTTATTGTTATGTAGTCAGAACGTGTAGAGAAAGGAACTTCAAATTGGAGGTCCAACTTAAGTGCTGGAAAAATGTTGATTGCCAGTATTATCTCCTTAACGGGGTAGTGAGTATTAATTCCCTTAAAAAGTTAGAGTTTAAGAAGCATCAATAAGTAGTAATACACTACCAAATTCTTGATGGAAGTTTTTACTGCTGCGAGCAACAAGTGACCAAACACGTGACTCCGAGGTCTTTTGCTCCACCCGCGCACTCAGCGATCAAAACGAGACAGTTCCTATACACCACACCGGTAAAACTTTTGGGTCACCCTCACCCTGATTTGCCACCGTGTGTCTTCTTCTTGTTCCCCAATATTTAAAACCAGCTCAAAGAGGATACCTTTTTAATCGCCAGAAGATGGCCTCACTACGTTCGAGAAGGCCCTGATTCAGAAAGTACCTGTTGCAGACTGGAAAATGTGCTTTCAAAATTGGTTCAGACGCACGAAACTGTGTGTAGACGCTGGATTTCTTATTAAAGTTTGAAAAGATGTGTAAAAAAAAATATTTTTATTTTGTATATCAAAATTTATTGAGTGATATTTATCAAAGTCGTATTCGAATCCCCTTAGTGTCATCAACCCACCTAGTTTGTGCGCCTACAAACAACCCGGTGACGTGCGTTTCCAAAAACCTGCCGATTTCAAAGTTTCATAATGATCGCAGATCACGAAAGAAAATTAAAAACCAAGTTAGATCTGTAGTTAAAACTTGGTTCATGAATATTTTACATTGAGTTATGAGACCAAGAGGAGAGATAATAAAATTTCGAATGCAAATTTAATTTTTATTGCTAACTGGGAAAAAACAGAGGACGGCGTGATTTGAATTAAATAAGATTTAAGAATTTATTTGAGGGTAGAGTTGTGATGGATGGTTTTATATTATTATTTGATTAAAGGGAGAATTATTTAAATATTACATTGTTTGTCAAAAACAGTGGTAACTAATAATTGTAAAGTTAAATGACGTATGAAACAACATATGTTTATAAACAATCGATAAATCGTATGACAGACCGTATAGAGCAGTGTTTTACTACATCGTTTGAATTTTAAGGAACTAGCTTTAGCACGCGGCTTTGCTCGCGTAGAGTAAATTGAGTGATAAAGTACATTTCCTTGAATATAACTGATTTTATATAACGGACTGAAAATTAAAAGAAACGTTGTTAACATAAATGGGAAATAATGCAAATAAAAAAAATCTTAGTAAATAATGAACGATCAGTCGTGGAGATACCTTAAAATAGTTTTGTCAGATAACTATTATAAGTTGAAATGAGCAAAAATAACGAATATTGCATAATGACTGCCCTCTTGGCTTTGACTGGATGTGGTCTTTCAACTTTCTTTTTTCCTATGTTTTTTTATTTTGGAATATGCCTTACGCGTTTTATAAAAAATATTATAGAATAATATTTTTGTGTTATGGCCAAGGGATTAAATTATTTTTTCACATTTTAAAAATACTTTTTGCAAGTTTATATGTTCTGCGTTTTGTGGCTTCCTCGTTGATTCCTGTGGTATTATTGTAATAAGCTGTTATTGTAAACTAAAAAAATCGAATACTTATATTTTTAATTAAATAAAAACGAAGTAACTTGTTATAAGTTAACAACAACAACAGTTATTTATATAATAAGTATAACTACTCACCACAAAAATATTCTTCTAACGCCAGCCTAAAACACGATTTATATAAAATCGCTGTAGTGTCTTGTATATTTGTAATACCTCCTGCTCCTGCTGCTACTTCAGACTGCGTTCGGGTGGCACAATCAGCGATGAGCGAACTCCTACCCCTCGCCCGCTAGCGCACGGCCGGCACGACCGCGCGTCCTGCTCCATCAATCCGGCTTTCACGCAAAGCACTCCTGCTCCTGTCCTCAGCAAGTCCATTGCGCCGTTGAGTATACACTCGGCGGCTTCTATCCGAGGCGATCCAAGACGATTGCAGTATTCTTCGACGTAGCCAACGCTTTCGATAAAGTCTGGCACAACGGTCTCTCGGGTCCTTCCCTCCTGTACAAGCTGCAGGTGGTTCAAAATCTCTTTTGTCGCAGGGCCTCAAACGCACCCTGGTACGTGCGCAACGCGGACCTGCACAGAGATCTTGAACTACGTACAGTTTAACAACATCTGAAAACACTCTCGGAAGCGTTCTTCAAACGCTCCGAAACGCATCATCATTTAATTCGCGAGTCCATCTCGTATACTGCCTCAATCCTAAACTCGAAGTTCAAAGCTAGACCTAGGATCGCACTCTTGAGTACTCCTAATCAGCTTACGGTTGATCTTGAAGACTGCGCTCAGGCCGTGACTAACTCTAATTCTCCTTAAGCACCTTCAGCGCTATGATATTTCCCAGCGCATGACCCGATAGTGGAACCCCGCTTGCGCGGCCTTTTCTCCATCTGGCCGTCACTTCAGATGTAGGCTGTAAGGCAATTGATTTTATCCACCGGCCGGGGCCCTCTCCGTGGAGGGGAACAAAAAGGCTTTGACAACATTTGTCCAAATTACATCGTATATAGACAAAGTTTATCCATTTTTTAAATAAGGAATCAATTTGTTACTTCATGTGCATTGAATATAAAATATTAAATTTTATTATTTTTATGCTTCACCATCTTGGCAATAATGGCTTACACATAAAAGATAGAAAGTAAGATAGATTTTTTAATATCAATTTAAAATCAATATTTCCGCTATACATTATATTCGTTTTACTGTGACGGTTTTTGCAGCGCACGTCAAATTTGCTTGGAAATGGCAGAAATGTTTCCGGCTTATTTGACATTAATCGCTTTATTTTGGCCAATTGACAAAATAATTTCATAAATTTAAAAGCTAGCCTTGATGTTATTCTGATGTATGGGCTGGATGATGGCTGGATCCCGCGTTAACTCGTGAACGGGTGCCGTTTGAGGGTGTTCGTCGTTTGGATACTTGGGGTGATGGAGACTTGCCACGCTAACCGATGCAGATCAGAATAATTTTTATTAGACATAAAGAGATACTGTAAATTTATTTTGAAAAAAATATACCCGTTAAGTTTCTTGCCAGTTTTTTTTACGAAAGTTTCTCCGAACTGGTGGTAGAGTCATGTTTTATTTGACGTCAATAAGAACAAGTAATTATAAATGTTGAGAAAAAAATATTTGAATTTGGGCCTTGTTATTATAAAGATTCAATAAAATCCATTCAATAGTTTTTTCCGTGAAAGAGTAAAATACTTCCACTATCACAAACTTTCGCTTTTATAATATTAGTAGGATATTTGCTAGAATATTGTAACCTTATTGATAGACAACCAAACCAAACCATCCCTTATGCAATTACTGAGCGAGGGATAAAAAAATAAACAAGCATTCAAATACTCCAATGTTTTTTGGGAACCAAAAGCTATATTAGATTAAACAGGAGTTGGCAAAATAAAATTAACGTTAGGCTTCCCCCGGACGTTGCCACCGGGAAGCGGAAGTGCCGTCACTGACGGAAAACTTATCTATATCTGCTGCGAAAATCTTAATAAACTTTTCACGCTAAATTAACTCCGCATTTCGGTAGGTACGCGTTATCTGTTTTACGATGAGAAAATATTTAGCAACACCCCTTAATTGAATATTAAGGCTGGAGTAATTTTTGAACACTTGAATATTTTGGAGAACTTTCAACTCATGGACCGTATGACTAAGAATTTATGATGAATAATGGATTTAAAATACACAATGACAAGGTTTGAAGTTTATTTTAAGGCCTTAATCTACTAGGTAAATATACTTACGAAGTTAACTTTCATGAGTCACAGTCACTCACATTTTGATCTGATTATTTTTCAAATGAAACAAACATTGTTCAAACCGATTGCCTTTTATTTTCTGTTAATTAATAATAAACAATAAATCCCCAGACAAACACACCAATTTTTTTTTTTGGTTCCCCTCACGGGAAGGGCAGTAGGATATAAAAAATGCTCTGACGCATACTCCGCGCGCGCGATCGGAGTTATGTGGGACTCGTCCTGACGCCAGGACTACAATATAAGATATATAAATGTATAAAATACCTAGGTTCCCTAGCAAACCTAGCACCTAAACCTCCCTACCCGCGGTAGGGGGGCTGGGGACGACGCGAAGTGGTGCCCCTAATTCGGACAGCACTGTACCGTCACCCTGGGAAAGGCCAAAGTGCAATGGGATCGGGTCAGCCGGTTTCTCCTTGGCCTGAAGGGCCTTGGAAGCGCACCGGGGCAACGCTATCAGGCTTAGTTGTCACCGTTAAGTATCCACCTGATCAAACGCGAGTCTACTACGGAGTGTGTTGTCAATAAATTGACAACAAAAACCGGCCGTAGACCTGACGAAGTAGGGTTGCACTAAAAGTGCGGGATTGACTACGTTACGACCGGCCAGAGCCGGCCGCAGAGCGAGTCTCTGACTACGTAACAGGTGCCAAGCGTCAACTACGCAGCCAGAAGAACAGCCCGAGTCTTGCGAACCACTATCGAATTTAATCGACCGTGGTAAGCTCAACCCTGTTGTTGCTGCACTCACCGAGGCGAGGTTTTTAATTCGAGGGGTGCACAAAGTGCGGGATTGACTACGTTACGACAGGCCGGGGCCGGCCGCAGAGCGAGTCTCTGACTGCGTAACAGGCGCCAAGCGTCAAGTACGCAGCCAGAAAAACAGCCCGAGCCTCGCGAACCACTATCGAATTTAATCGACCGCGGTAAGCTCAGCTCTGTTGTTGCTGTGCGAGACCGACTTAGTTGCAGCCGATCGAAACCAGCCGCAGCGTAAGCTCTACAGAGGCTATCTCAATTCGTCGAGGACGAATCGAGATTTGTACGAATCCGGCGTATGAGTTTTGCTACGACTCAACAGCTGGAGCGACCGCGAACGCGTCCGAGCGGGGCCGGACGCAGAACGGATCTGAGAGTGGCGTTTGAGTATTGCTACGAGAGAAGTCGTGAGACAACAATTGTGACTCGGCAGCCGGGAGCGACCTTCAACACGTCCGAACGGGTCCGGACGCAGATCGGGTCTGTGAACACACCAACTGCATGGCCCCAAAATAAGCAGAGGTTGTGTTATGGATGACTATACAGCGAACTGGGTGGGGGAACCCAGGTTAAACAAACATATATTAATATTAATAACCATGACCCAAGAACAAACATCTGTGTTCATCACAAAAATTTATGCTATAATATATGCAGAAACTAACCTGGAACCTCCGGTTTATAAGGCGGGGCTGAGTGTAGTGAATACACTACTCAGCCATCAAAATTACTTACTAAATAATGATATACAAAATAATAAACTTTACGTAATAAAAATAAACTAAACACTCTCAATTTAACGAATTTTCTTTGAACTTACCTAAATATACCAAATAGTTATTTCACCGAATAGTTACACACACACTAAAATAAACCCAAATAATTACAATCAGAATAAAAAGAAGATTAGCCAAACATTTCAAAACATAGCGCTCTCATTAGATCAATCAGTATTTTTGTATCCATTCTTTGTCCGAATCTTCGCATCCTTTACCGGTGCGGATTTGTAGCGGCATCGGGTCTTTATCGGTTTTATTTTCATCATCTACTTTGACCCGTGCATCTTAAACGGACTCAAAGACATTACTGAACAATATTAATGAGAAATTTACTTTATTTTATTTTTATTCTACATTAAAAATTAAACACACCGAATCTAAATTTCTAATCTAAAATCTCATAATTCAAAATGTCAAAATTTCAAAATGTAATAAAATGTCTAACACAAAGCACTACTATGAGTCCCTTTTTTCCCTCCACGGAGAGGGCAGGAGGATCTAAAAAATGCTCTTACGCATACCTCGTCACGCGCGATCGAGTTTATGTGGGACTCGTCACTCCGAGCCTACCAGAGCCTCTACCCACTAAAAAAACCCCTGAATGTCTCGAGCAATTTTTGCCACACACACAGTGAGCCACATTGGGAAAGAGGCCGCGCTAGCATGGCCCAGAAGGGGTCACCCGCTGGGAATTACATAGCACTGGAGGTGCTCAAAGCACTGAAGGTGAATACAGAGCACTGAAGGTGCTCAAATGAAAAAAAAATTGTATCAATTCGAATCAACATTAGAATAAGAAGTTGCGGCCTGAAGGGCTTCGAGATCTAGTTTTAGTTACGTGGCTACGTTCGCGTGCGCGTTTCTCGGTCTAGCGACTTTGTACTTCGAATCTATGACAGGGGTAGTATAAGATACTGAATCTCGAACTAGAGGATTGGGGTGGGTTTCGGAGCGTTTGAAGAACGCTTCAGAGAGTGTTTTGAGGTGCTGTTGCACTGTAGGTAGTTCGAGATCTCTGTGCAGGTCCGCGTTGCGCACGTACCAAGATGCGTTTGTGGCCCTGCGGCAGAAGAGATTTTGAACCACCTGCAGTTCGTGTAGGACGGAGTGTTTGACGTGGGCAAAGATTGGCGAGGCATATGTCATGACGGGTTTAACGCAGACCGTGTAAAGCGTACGTTTATTTCTGAAGGACATTTTACTTTTCCTACCTAACATACTATGTAGGCGGCCTTAGTAAAATCGGGCGAGTTTCGTTACTCTATCGAGGTGTGGCTTGAAAATAAGCGTATGGTCTAAGGTGACGCCTAAGTATTTGGTACAGCGTTTCCAGGGGATAGGAATACCTAACATTCAAACGTGGAGATTTTCGGCGTACGGCGGTGTTTGCAGTCAAAGTAAACCGCAGAATTCTTGTCTGGGTCCACGTCGATACGCCATTTTTGAAACCATGCACCGAGGGCGTTAACGGCCTTTTGGAGTCTGGTGACGAGACCCCGGACACTGCGGCCTTTGGTGTAAAGGGCGGTGTCGTCGGCAAAGAGGGCGAGTTTGAGGTCTTTCGGGGGAATGGGAATGTCATTTGTGTACACGGTGTACAATAGAGGGGCGAGGACTGAGCCTTGAGGGACTCCAGCCTTTATGGGACGAGGCGCGGAAAACGTGCCTTCGTGACTAAAATGAAACGTACGGTCTTTGAGAAAGGACGCTATGATTCTAACTAGGCGATCTGGTAAGCCTATTTTATAAAGTTTATAAACGAGACCGCTGTGCCAGACTTTGTCGAAAGCCTTGGCTACGTCAAAAAAAACTGCGACCGTTTTCTCTCGCCGTGGATAGAAGCCGTCGAGTATGTATTCGACGATTCGATGGACTAGCTGAAGGCAGAAGTGCTTAGCGCGAAAGCCGAACTGATTGGGAATAATGAGGGGATCACCATCCGTTGGAAACAGATGGTTCCGCATTTGAGAGAGTATGACTCTTTCGAGAAGTTTAGACATGGCCTTCAGGAGGCTGATGGGTCTGTGATTAGCCGGAATATTCCATGCCTATGACTGTCACTTCTTTCCAAGCTTTCGGAAAGAAGCTAAGGTTGAAGCAGGCATTGAAAATGATAACTAATAAGGTAGGCACCTCTTGAGGCAGGTGCTTAAGTGCGTGGTTGGAAATTCCATCTGCACCCGAAGCCTTTTTGGACTTTTGACTTCTAATGAGAAGCGAGATTTCATCATTAGAGACTGTGACGGGGTCGGCGGTAATAGGGAGAGAGTCTCTGCGAAGTACTTCGTCCTCCACCGCCTGGATGTGTGAGGGATCAGCAGGTTGCGTGCTGGGTGAGCATTGTGCGACAATGCTGTCAGCGAAGCATTCGCCTTTCTTTTCGACTTCAAAGGCAGTAGTGCCATCGGGACGAGTGAGAGGAGGAACGTGAGAGGCAATGTTTACGCATAAGGCTCGGGCCATACTATAGTACGCTTGGTGGGACGGAGAGATATTCGCCATGAGATCGTTCATCTGAGCGTCTCGGAGTTCTGTGAGGCAAGACCTAACTTTACATTGTAGCTGATTCGCAGCTAATCTATAGGCGGGCGTGGGATAGAGCTTAGCTCTCCGGAGAGTCGCGTTGTTAGCTTTAATAAGATTGCTAACGGCTAAGGGAAGGTTGGGTTTGCCTTGCTTAGCAACCTTTTCGTTGTCACTGATGGCTGAGTTGATAGCATCAGTGAGGGAAGCGACTAATGAATCTATTTTGTCCGGGCTATCTAGAAATTGGGGCGAGATCGCGAGTGGAGAGTTCGGGGCCTCTAAGGCTGAAACTAACGTATTTTAAAGCCTTTCCAGTTGGAAAAGGTCTTAGG
Source organism: Marasmarcha lunaedactyla (assembly GCA_923062675.1). Lineage (NCBI taxonomy): Eukaryota > Metazoa > Arthropoda > Insecta > Lepidoptera > Pterophoridae > Marasmarcha > Marasmarcha lunaedactyla. The sequence continues at coordinate 8,895,468 of OV281343.1, read as the reverse complement.
AGAGGTGACGTTATTGAGAAGATTAAGTCTGGCTCGTTGTTCTGAAGGAACAGTTTGAGCTCAGGGAGGTTAGTACTAAGGCTACGAGCGTTAAATGAAACTAGGGTCTTGCCCTTGGGTTTGATCTGATCGAATGCGGGATTTGCATTTTATTTACTATTTAAAGAATGTATACTAAATATATAATTTATAAAGGACTAAGTAGCAAGTGATGCTCGGCTAACGCGAATAGACGGTCTTGAGGAGAGCGGGCGGCTCACAGTTTGCGTGCTAGTACGGAAATTTCGTTAATGTCAACGTTTTGAATAACGTCGAACACGGTCTTCATGTCCTCAGCCAACGACGACTGAGGTGAAGACGACGGAGCGGGACGCGGGCCTACGGGAGCTACGGGAGCTGGGATAGGACGGGAAGGTGGAGCGGCCGGACGCTGTCTCCAGGAGAGAGCCGGAGTAGGCGTCGGCTGCACGGGCTTTGCTTTCGGGGGAGCCCGGTTGCACAGTGGCGGGAAGGTTGCAGAAGTGAGCGGTGGCGCCTGTTTAGGCGCGGCCCTCTTAACGGAGGAGCACGGAGCGCGCTATCAACCTCTGTAGTGTGGCCGGACTGGCCGCACAGCCCACATGCTTGGGGGGAAATGGAGTCGGGAGTGCGAATGCACTCCTTCGTAATGTGCGAATCTAGACACTACGCATCTGGGAGGGGCTGAGCAATTAGCCGCTGCGTGGCCGTAATGCTAGCAACGGTAGCATTGCCCAGGGTGCCCGCGATGATAGGGACGCTCGACAGAGATGTTCGAGTAGATGTTGTGCCGCGCGGATCTTATGCTCCTCCGCGAGGGCGTAGGTATGATTCGCGATTTGTTTGACCAATAGGAGCCTAGTGAAAGTCCGGGAGTCATCGATTCGGAGTCTCTCCCAGTAGCGGTACGCCGCGACGCGTGAGAGGACGTTTCCGAGACACAATCCATCTCAGATGGAACGCGGGACCCGGGAGAGCTATAGACCTGAGGAGTCTGGGTTTGGGTGGCCTGAGGAGCCGGAGACGTGATGGTTGCCTGTAGGGCCTGCGTTAGAACATTGAGACGTTATTGAGACGCCCGACGCAATGAGCACCTGGGCGAACGACCTAGCAAAGTTTACCAAGCTTTGCTGGTTCATTGGAGGGCTTGGAACTACAATATGTAATATATAAATGTATAAAAATGCCTGGGTTCCCTAGGAAACCTAGCACATAAAACTCCCTACCCGCGGTAGGGGCGCTGGGGACGACGGACAAGCATTGTCCCGTACCCTGGGAAAGGCCCAAGTGCAATGGTATCGGGTCAGCCGGTTTCTCCATAGCCTGAAGGGCCTTGGAAGCTCACCGGGGCAACGCTGGCATGCTTAATTGTTACTGCTAAGTATCCACCTGCTCAAAAACTGGCCGTAGACCTGACGAGGTTGGGTTGCACTGAAAGTGCGGGATTGACTACGTTACGACCGGCCGAAGCCGGCCGCAGAGCGAGTCTCTAACTAACGTAACAAGCGCTGAGCATCAAGTACGTAGCCAGAAAATCAGCCCGAGCCTTGCGAACGAACGTCGAATTTAACCGACGTAAGTAAGCTCTACTCTGTTGTTGCTGCGAGACTGACTTAGTTACAGCCGGTGGAAACCGGCCGCAGCGTAAGTCCTAAAGAGGCTTATATCAAGTCGTCGGGGACGAAGTGAGATATTGTACGAATCTCAGCGTATGAGTATTGCTACAAGTTGTCGTCGTGAGACGACAATCGTGACTCAATGGCTTGTGAGACCGCAAACACGTCTGAGCCGGGTTGGACGCAGAACGGGTCTGGGGATGGCATTTGAGTATTACTACGAGAGAAGTCGTGAGACAACAATCGTGACTCGGCAGCCGGGAGCGACCGTCAACACTTCCGAACGGGGCCGGACGCAGATCGGGTCTGTTGTGTATGAGTCCCTTTGACCTACTCAGCTTAAAATATCATGTACGAGACGAGTGCACACGTCCACTCGTCACCGCGTAGCACAAGGCATTTCAGGAATGTTCTGGGACGGAGGAGAATGGAAACACTAAATCGTTAAAAATATGGAGGTTTGTATTTCATTGTATGTCAAGTACAAAATTAAGCGTTAATATGGATGAGGAAATAATTGCCTTTACCATACCTTTCTTAGAACTAAACAACCTTCAAAAACCTATATTATTATTCCTTTTAATATTACCGATGACGACTCCACACTTATCTGCTCTTACTCTCTGCTCTAAAAAGCCAGTACAACTACGTTTGTAGCAAAAAGAATCCTTAAGAAATGGAGATCTAAATAACATCATTTGTACCCATGAAATAATTTTTTTTAGCCTTACATACAGGAGACAATTTTGCAACAAATATTTGAAAAAACGTCAAGCGCCAGTTCGATTTCAATGAAATTATTAAAGCAGATAGATACTCCAAACTTATATGGAAAACAATTAAAATCGTCGCCAGTAGTTTTTCTACCACTCATCTCCGAACCGAACTTCTAACATCTTCGTTTAATAAAGTTTGTAACTTTGTAACTTTGATAAAAATAACTTAAAAGAATAAAAAACCGTAAAAACTTGTTTTTTTATTACAAGCAAGTCATCCAACTGATAGCAGCCATGAACTGAGCAGCATCCATAGACATCACTTACTTTAGATCAACACCTACAAAACTTGAGGTGAAAGTCTTAACAATTGAATACGAGAAAACTTAACCAACCACACACCTGCCTCACATGTACAATAAACTACTAAATATCTTTCTCGGTATCTAGGTTTTCTCACGATGTTCCTCATCCGCCAATCAAATCATTTCAATCTAGATCGAAGAAGATATGCGTTACGAATATGACAAGGCAATCCCCATATTTTTTCCCCAGAGGAAATAAAGACTGAAATATGTTATGTATGGCTGAGTAGAACGGACAACTTTTCCTTCACATTCAACGTTAATTAGTTACCATGCGACAGTTACGAGTATATAATTATGAGTTACATTTCCCACAAACATAAAACAAATTGCTGCCAAGAAATAATCTGTAAGTATACCATTATAAGAAATGGTTAGTTTACAGTAATCAACTTAATATGTATAAACTACGTGAACAAATTACTGATTAAAAAATAAATACCTTACAACATCATCTTACTCACTATCATAACAGTATTTATTACGCGTATTACCTTTCTCTTTTTCAGTGTTTCCAAAAAAGAAGTTCACCAAATAATTAGCCAGTTCCAAATACCGCTATCTGTTTTAATTTGATTGAAAAACCTCAGTTCATTCATGGTTCGATTAACAACCAAACTGCTGGAAATTTTCCAATCAGCCTCCTAAATTGGAAAACTTTTATATGCGTTAAGACCAGGTACATGATTCTAGGGCTGTTTCCCAAAATCAAGTTGGAGTTTTTAGGTGCGAGGTCAAATTTAATATTAGAAGAACGATTCGCGCTTTTTCGACTTTACTTTACGTATTTAATAATCATATTGAAAGCATTCTTAAATAATATTACTTTTTTGGTTTCTTTTCAATTAAGACTTGTTAAAGAATTTTGAAAATTGTTGCGAAATCACAATAATCTCTCTTGATGGGTACTTTTATTTTTACTTTAAGAAGCCTAATAGTTGACTAAAAGATAAATTTTTAAAATAATCAAATTAACAGCCCTCCCGTGTCAGTCTAGAAACGAAAATTTTTTTACATTTGCTCTGTTTGTTTGTGTTTTGACAAACACCAGAGCAAATGTAAAATAATTTTCGTTTCTAGTAAATTTCGCTTTAGTTGCTGACGCAACTAAAGCTATACATTTTTTATTTTTTATTTTATTTTAGATACTTTTGCTTAGTGACCAGTAGTTTCTTCTTTAATTAACTAAGGACGTACATACTTTATCTTAATACTACATTTTATAGCCACTTACTTAGCTGCTAGAAACACTGCAATCAACATTTTTTTAGAGTTTATAATGCCCAGGAAAGTAATCGGTTGATGATCTAAAGTTAATAATGATAAACCCATTTCTTTGATTTTCTCTATCGATTCAACTAATTCAGGCGTTAGCAGACCTCTAGAAAAAAGGGCCTGTATTAACTCCGTCTCAATACATAAGTGCGTGAACATTAAAATGATAACGAAAACTTATACTGATTATCCAATTTCCCGTTCCAAAAACAGAAACAACTCCGAAAAACTCGGATGTAGCGTTGACCCGACCGCAGGAGAGCAATAGCGATATCGGCCTACACAATACAAACATAATTTTTGCCAAACACTGGAACAATATTAACAACGTTATTATCAGCGAGTGCAAATTGGTTTTTGGCTCGGCACAGTCGCGACCACATGCTCTAGCTGCGGTCATTAGCAATTTTGGCAGCCACTGTCAGTAACTTATATGTTGACTAGTGGTTTAGTGCGAGTTTACTCGGCGTTTTGTGATATTTTGTTCTAGAATGAAAAAAATATATGGCTAGCTCTTGTCAGCAACTACGTCTAGCGATGAACTTCACAGTCTAATTGTCAATCCTAACTTGCATACAACTGAACATTATTTGTTCTGTGCAACTGAATGCTATTAAGTAAAAAAGTAAATGCTTACGTTATAAGGTACTCAAGCCATAGATGTCCATTACAAAAAGATGAACCTGCTGACGTAAACTATCTTGGTATGTAAATATTCGACCATTAATCAGATAAATACTACAAAGGATAATTCTCAATCAACTCTTAGTTATCCAGCACTGGAAATAGTGAAATATTAATATTCGGCGGATTTATCACCAGTACACTTTTCAAAGCATCCGTCTATGAAGTCAGGGAAATTTCTAAGGAATAGAGTTCAGCATCACGACACATTTAAATATTCGACACTTCCGAAAACGACCACTTAAACCTACAATAAACAAACATTTCATCTGCAACTGTGTTGTGAAATTTGAGCTTAGCTAAATTGCTTTTCATGCCCTCACTCCTTTACTTACTTTTTTATTATGTAGCAATTATAATACAAAACAACAATCCAATATAGACCTAGCGAAGCGATTGGTGAGTGAAACTCGTGACCCGAAGGCTGGCACCTACCTCGCACAACGAATTTCTATAGCGATCCAGCGTGGTAATTCAGCCAGCCTTTTGGCTACGTTGCCCTCAATGCATTCAAGTTTAGATTTAGTGTTTTATTTGTAGTATAATTTTAACGTATAATTATTTATTTAATTTAAATTTTAAATTTAAATTGTATTATGACTTTTTATCATCCAATATAGTTGTATTGTCAAATAATTATTGAACAAATTCTTAATGAGTTTTCGCTGAACTAAATATAAACCGTGACTTTTGCTTGAACAAACCGAGAAAATAAACATTAGAGAAAAAAGACACTTCTTGGAGGTGCGTAACATGCTCGTCTGCATCGCGTGTGTAAAATAAAAATGTTTCTTTTGTCACCTTACTCTATTATTTACAATTTGTTTAAAGCATTTGTAAAAAGAAGCCTAACCAAAGGCAACCCAAGTTACTGTTATGCAAAATTGTATCTTTGTCGGTCGAGTAATTAAGACATAAAAGCGTAAATAAAGCATTCAAAATTATTCTAATTACTAAAAGCTGAAAGCTTTTCTTCATCGCATCCCACGTGGTTTATATTGATTATGTTATACTCTTATAGTGGTTTATATTATATTTTAAGGAACGTAGAGTAAAAAAGTTGAGTAAAATAGTAAACCTAGAGCTTTCATTTTTACTTATAAGAAATTCTTTCCAATCTTTTGCTTAAATCTATAATTACGTCAGATATCCAAGTCAAACAACTCGACAAATACAACTAGTTAAAATAGTTTGCAACAGTCTTTCATGCATCGAATCAACATTCCGACGCCGTACGTTGCAGTCTCATTAGTAGTAATTTGGCAAATTTGCCCCTCAACAATGAGATGCTGATTTCGACATAATTAGCTACATTTGAAGACAAGAAACGCCTGACTCGGGAATTCGTGACTAATTAATTTACAGTTCTATTAATGTTTGTGGTATCTTGTTATTAATTTCTTTTGAAGTTGTGTTCAATTCGAAAGAAAGCTTACCAGACATCCACAGCCTTAATAGCCCACTGGAGTGATCCAGCGCACCCACCGTTACGGCAGCATTTTGTATGAAGCATTTTGTAGTTTACCGCTCATGTCAACTTTAGGTTGAAAGGTTTTATACTCATTATAATTTCATCAGTATGTGGATTTTCTCATGATGTTTTGTTTTATATTTTAAAGCAGTCGTCGTTATTATTATAATTTTATTATTATTATGTAGTTGTGTAAACTGAACAGTTCGTTCCACGGTTCCGTCTAGGAAGAAGTATTCTTTAAGATTAAGTTTTATTTTTGTGTCTTCACAATGGGTCTTCTTTTACACCCTTTTCGTGTGAATAAAACTTGGAAACTGATTAAAGCGTATTTTTGCGTTTAATTCTAAATTGAACACGAACACTGTAGTTCAAAAGAACTAAAGGCAAAAGTAAATAGTCTGGTACAATATTTTTGAATTGGCTCACCTTGTTTATTTTTTTTATTTATGTGTTTTTTTTTATTTATTTTATTTTTTTATTTGTCAATGTTATGTTATTAATTTGTTCAAAAAAAATGTTATTCACTAAATCAATTTAAATCATAGCCTGTTAACCGAAAATATAATTTAAAAACCTCTTTTGGAAAATTTCCCTAAAACCCAAGTGATTTAGTAATATTTCAAATTCAAAACGTAAGTGCTCTTACTAAATTTAGAGGATGTGCTTCAGAAAATTAAAGGGAGGCGGCCTTATCCACTTCAGCTGCCACTTCCAGAGATTTCTACTCAAATTATTATCTGCATGGTATAAAAAATGCCTCATTGGAGTAAGGCGACAAATTTGGCAGAAATATTTTACAGTACATATGAAAGACATCTGTGTGAAGTCATATCATTCACTTATATTAATTGGGTTCGACTAGTTGTATAAAGTAAGTAAATAATAACCATAAGACCTTTTTGGTTATTATTTTAGCCAAAGTGTGGATATACTTCTCTGCGCCTTTTATTCCAGATAATTACTGGGTGACTAAGTAGACAGCTGGCCCGAACGTAGAGTTTATGAATGGAATTTGATTTCCATTTCGCGACATGGTCTCTGGCTGCTCAGTTTGGTTGGTCAAGTCACTCGGTATAGTGCCGGAGCGTTTATTTATTTATTCATACGCAGTCAAATCAGATATTTACAATGAAATTATGTTTATGATTGAAAAACCCTAAACATTCTCACAGGGATATAAATGTTTGATAGTAATGGATGTAGGTACAGAAACGGAAAAATTGCATGATTAGGTATATAGCAACTAATGTGCATTGAGTATTTAAAGCAATGAGAATAAACATTTTAGGGACATTTTAGAAATAGTAAATAAGTCAATTTTATATAGCGGTTGACATCGTTGTTTTCATAGTCACATATCATCAGGTTAGATGGAAGACAAACGCCTGGACCAAAAAGAAAGAAAATCGTATAAAAATTATTCAAAATATAAAAGTTTAAAGAAGTGCTCTCAAATTTCATGCCCAGTGCCACCAACTTATCTGCCCCGTAACAAAAATTAGAACTAAACCATATGTAGCGTAACTAAATTTACATTTTAATTTACATTTCCTTATTTGTTTGTTTTTGGCGCAGGAGGATACTTGAATTAAACATTCAACTAACCAGCTAGCCATCATGTAAAAAAGTTAATTATTAGCAAGCAATATGCGATTTGTTAGTTATTTTAATACAAACTTTTTGATATTCTGCTATTTGCGCGAGCCGAGCGAACGTAGCGAGCTAAATAACACATTTTTATGCGCATTCATAAACGTGATTGATTTTATTTCAATAATTTTTTTATTTTACTCACAAAACGTTTTTCATCGTTAGCTTTAAAAAAATTTAAAAGCTTAAGTTTAATTGTAATTTTTGAATAATTTCTACGTGACAGTGAAAACGGCACCAAAATTAAAAAGAGTTCTATTATATTAAAATTAAAAAGTATATTCTTCTTATAGTCTTATTTTTACAGAAAAAATTATAAAAAATTAATTTAGCATAATTTAATTCTTATCTTCAGCGGCAAGAGGCATATCTTTGGAGGAATTTGGTAAATTATTCATGAGTAAAGTTTTAACGGGACACGGTTTTAAAGCGGACATTTGTAAAACAGCGCCTGTTACGTCGCTAGTATTTTAAGTAACTACCTATTGATATGTAAAATAATATTTAAAATTTTCTATTATAAATTGATACAATTGGTAAAATATAAAATTCTTTCACAGGTATTTGAAATATGTAGGTACGACCTGCATTTTGTTTAGTATATTCAGCTGACAAACGAACAGGGACTCACCCAATGATATGTGGCTCTTTGGACTTCATAGATCGTGACAATGATGCGTAGTTGGCCGTAGGCTTCAGTCGAAATTGCCTTCGTTCTAGTAATCGCACTGGCTCTACCTTCCCTTTAACACGATTATTATGGCGGTCAAAATAGAAAGCCATTTATATAGTACTATAATACCACCCCAGACGAGATCCTAATGAAGAAAATCTGCTATCCCTATTACCATTACTAAGAATATAGCATTACTAAGGATTGTAGGTAACATAATTGAGAAACAAAGCACTTCCTCCACGAGTAAAAGTTCAGATTTATTAGATCAGAAATTTATAATTTTTGTAATATTTATCACTCACATCTTAATTATACATAATACACATTATGGGTATACAATACACATATGTTCACGCCGTTTCTCCACATCGGGAACCCTATGTCGCGTCATACGCCGCATCTGCCGCGCGCTCCGCGCCCCTCGCATCATTTCGATAAAAGTACGAGCGCCGGCGTCAGTGTTGCCAGATCAGAAGATTTGCCCCTAGATTTAGGGGTTTTTCGACCGAGTTAGGGGCAAAATAGGGGGGAACAATATTGGGGGATTTTTAGGGGCAATTTAAAAACCATCAAATACAGTTTTTTTTACCAATATTCACGTTCCTGACATTTTGTTATTAATGTTTTTTTACCATCTTTAAATTACCTGAGTGCCACAACTAGTCTAGGTAGAGATTCGAGGTGTTAAAGATAACTAATAAATTTAGCTATAAGTAACAAAATAAAGTAAAATAATATATGAACCGCACAATAATATATAAATCGCTGCATGCCACCATCCACTTGGTGAGGGTATTCTAGGGGATTCCTAGGGGAGAAATCAAATTAGTTCAGGGGTATGTCGCCGAGACCATCTGGCAACACTGGCGCTCGTCCTCTTTCGTCGGCGGTGCGTGTGGCGAGCAACACTTCAGCAAGACCCTCGTTGTTTCATCTCGCTCACCTCTATACCACTCACTTTATTTGTCATGTAACTTACCCAGTTTTAACGTAAACGCTTTGTATTAAATTATTAGTTCCTTCCCCCTATAAACAAAAAGAATTTTAGCGGCATATCTAAAACAAACATGTGTATAACAATTCGCATTATTATTTAAACATCCAGGTCGCTGCTCAATCAACATATAACCCTTAACTGAAACAGTACTCTATCATCAATCTTATGAAGCTAATAATTTAGTCGAATCTCAAAATACTTCTCGAACGATTCACCCTAAAGTAAAGAGCATTGAATCCATCCGCAGCCGGGCCATCGGATCGAAACAAAGCTAACGAAGCGGCAACGAGACATGTAAACACGACCAAGACGGTCTTGTTTACCTTAAGTGCCTTTGCTTCATTAGGATCCAATTTACTGACAACAAATTAATCCTTTTTACCTGTTATTGTACAGGTAAATGGTTATTTACAGAATTTAATTAATCAAATTTTTTTTGTGGAGTTTTGAAGGTTTTGGTTATGTTTTGGGTTGAGTTTGTAATATAATGTTCTTGTTGCGATTGAGTTGTTTGTTCATTACTTATTTATATGAGAATGGAGCGCGATTGCTCGCAACTGCATCCACGTAACCTTAAAGCTATTTAAAATTGGCAAGTTGATTTGCAATCTCCTGTTTCATTCCTATAGGTAATGGGATTTATAAAATTATTTAGTTACCTGATTCTAACAGTATAAAGCTGACCATATCTATGATCGGTTAGGGACGTTGTTACGTGATTTAATGTTTATAAGATAACATTGTTTATGCTATTTTGATTTTCTATACTTGTTTTTATATATGATGCCCACTCAGTTCAAAGGGGTATTTACATTTTTGCGGAAAAAATAGTTGAAATAACATTCATAAAAGCAATGAAAAATCGTAAAGAAAACTATTTTGTTACTTTCTTGAGATGAAATAAATTTTTGTAAATATTGATTTGCTTGGTTAGATCTTCTTTTTTCTATTATTTATATTAATAATGAGGAAATATAATTCGAAATGTGGAAATAACTTCTTTAATTATTGTTATCATCTGTCTATCATTATTTCAAATTTGACGGCCAAGTGGTGTAGTAGTAAGTAGCCTTGCCTCAAACATCGGACGTCCCAGGTTCGAGTCAGGGCATTTATTTGTGTGATGAACACAAATGTTTGTTCTCGGGTCATGGTTGTTGATATTTATAGATGTATGTATATTTCGGGATTCCTTTATGCAAATCACTTCAAAAAATCTATGCTTACGTCATATTGATCTTGAGGCCACTTGACGTTTAAGTTGTATAAGTTGCTATATGTATTTTAAATTTTTGCTTGTTTGTCTATAGTTTATGAGTTGTATTTTTGTAATGTTTATGTTTTTACAGGTTTCTTTATTTTATCAGTAAAAAGTGTAGTACGTAAACATTTCAAAATATTAGGTCTTTACCTATGAAATTCCCGCTTTTCACGAAATAAATGAAGCGTAATTTTTTTATAATAGGTCTTTACCTATGAAACTGCCGTTTTGCCGTACTGGCCATTTCAAATGAAAATATTTTTTTTTTTTTGACTGATAATTCTAATTTCAAATTAATTTTATTTGACAAACATGGAATTCTTTTTCTAAAAACGTCATTTGTTTAGTAGTTAGTGTTTTGTTTTCAACGCATTCGAACATTTTTCGTCATCATGGATAAGTTAAAAATTCGAGTAATTATGGAGTATGAGTACCGTCGTGGCAGCAAAGCGGCACAAGCGGCACGCAACATCAACGACGTTTACGTAGCGAACACTACAAACGAACGCACCACCCGTTATTGGTTTACCCGCTTCCGTTCTGGAAATTTTGACCTGAAAAATGAACCCCGTGGTAGTCCGAAAACTTTGGTCGACAATGACGAATTAAAGGCAATTGTGGAAGCTTATGAAACTCAATCCACGGCTGAATTAGCAGCAGCTTTCGACGTTAGCATCAAAACAATATTGGTCCATTTGCGTCAAATTGGCAAGGTAAAAAAGCTTGACAAATGGGTACCCCACGAACTCAATGACCGCCAGCGCGAAGTACGCGTGGAGACGTGCCTTGCACTGCTCAGCAGGCATACAAATGAAGGAATTCTGAACCGCATTGTTACTTGTGACGAGAAATGGGTCCTGTTTGACAATCGTAAGCGCTAAGCAAAGTTGGTTGGACCCTGGTTCAGCACCCAAACAATGCCCTAAACGAAAACTTACCCCTAGAAAAGTGATGGTCACTGTTTGGTGGTCTAACGCGGGTGTAATTCATCACAGCTTCTTGCCAAACGGGACAAGCATTAAATAAAACACTTTTTACCGGATATTATCGCGTATATTTTAGTTAATTTTAAAATTATTTCGACGTTTCGGCATCTTTGCAGTTGCCGTGGTCACGATAGACTAAGGTGTTGTTCATCTATTGCCAGTAATAAAAACTACATGATTTCAATTTCAATTTCAATTTATTTATTTCAACAAAACTTACAAAACATTTGTATGATTACTTACACTAAACATAACTGTGAACTTATAAATCTAGATTATTCATTCTTACAAAAGCAAAATAGGCACTTAATTTATTAGCAACAAACAAAAAAGGAAAAAAAAAATTACAATATGTGAGGGTAGAAATGTAATCAATTGTCAATACATATTAACGCCATCTGTTTCTCAGTCTTCTCGCATAACGTCCCGGATTGACACAAAAGGCACTGACTGTGTCCTGAGTTTGCAGTCTAACAGTTTGCTGGTTTTTCATTTTGATGTTTTTAAGTATTGGATCCCATGTTGATGAAAGTTTCCAACCATCTTCTCTATTGAAATTTGGATGTTTTTTAATTTCAATAGTTTCTCTGACCATCCTAGGTATAAAATGTTTCTCTTTTGCTAGGATCTTCACGGTATCAAATCTTAAATAATGGTTGGGCTTGTCTATGGAATGTTCACAAACTGCAGATTTTGAGGTTCGTTTATTTTTAACATCAGAGATGTGTTCTTTAATGCGAGTTGACACATTTCGTTTGGTTTGACCGATATAAGAGAGCCCGCAGTCACAGTCGATTTTATAAACGCCTGGATCTTGTAAAGGGATGCTTGATTTTATTGGACGAAGATGCTGGCTTATCTTTGAGTGCGGCTTGTAGATAGTTTTGATTGAAGCTCGCCGAAGAATGCCTCCTATCTTGTCAGTAACACCCTTTATATAAGGCAGGAATGCTGGTCTTCGTTCAACTGTGAGTGGCTTTACGCGGTTTCTGCGACGGCGACGCGGTGTTTTTAAATCGTTATCCCGCAGCACTTTAACCAGGTGGTTGAGTTCCTCATTAATGTGTTGGGGATCGCAGATTCCATGTGCTCTCTGAAACAAAGAGTTGCCTACGGCAGATAATTGGCTCGGGTGGTGATGGGATTTCCCATTTAGATATCGGTCAGTGTGGGTGGGTTTCCTATAAACAGTATGGCTAAGTGTACCATCAGGATTTCTTTGTATTAAGACATCTAAGAAAGCTAATTTGTTCTCCTGCTCCAATTCCATAGTGAATTTAATTTTAGAATTAAGGGAATTGAGGTGGTTTAGGAATGCAGTCACTTCATGCTTAGGTAATATAGTATAAGTGTCGTCAACGTACCTCTTGTATATCTTCGGCACAACAGGTGCCATTCGGAGCGCTTGCTCCTCGAAGTTCTCCATGTAAATGTCAGCTACAACAGGTGACACCGGAGACCCCATGGCAACACCATCAATTTGAATGTAGTAATTGTTATTCCACATGAAGTAGCCAGATGTTAAACATAGCTCTAATAGTTCTGCATATTCCTCGGGCAAGTTTGACTCACTTAGCTTCCTTTTTACTATATCAATGCAGTCTCTAACAGGTAGTGAGGTGAATAGAGACGACACATCAAAGCTAACCATAGTTTCATTGTTAGTTAACTTGAGATTTTTAAGGTCACTAACAAAATGGTAAGAATCCTTTACATATGCACTTGTCTTTCCTCGCAGTTGTGAGAGCACAATTGCTAAGTGCTGGGCCAGCTTGTAAGTTGGTGTGTCTAGCTGGCTCACAATAGGTCTCAAAGGTACTTTAGCTTTGTGTATTTTTGGTAACCCATACAATTTTGGTGGTTTTTTGCACTTGCTGGTGTTAACTTTTTCACATCTAAATGTAACAAATCTTTGTGTTTTTGTATTAAAGTGGATGTTTTCTTCATAATCCTGTTGGTGGGGTCGTAATTCACCATTTTGTATGTGTTTTCATCCGCTAACAACTCCAAGATTTTTTCGTTATATTCAGATGTATCCATCACTACGGTAGCATTTCCTTTATCTGCACGGAGAACTGTCAACTCGTCATTATTGCGTAAGGTCTTCAATGCAAGGCGTTCTTCTCTGGAAAGATTCGATTTCGGTAGACTATTGCGTCTTAATACGCCGGAGATATCTTGCCGTATACTTTCAGAATCTTCCTTTGAAAGTTTGTTTGTGAAAAGACAGTCTTCTACGCGACAGATTATGTCTTCTACCGGTATTCTAGACGGAGTTGGTGCAAAATTTAAGCCCTTCGATAAAACTTTTATAACATTTGTTTCCAATGTTTGTTTTGACACATTGACAACTGTTCGTTCAAGCGAAAAAGTTGATTGATTCTCTGTGGTTGAGCTGATTGAAGGCTGAAAGGGTTCATGAGTCATCCTTTTGTTATTGAGTTTTTGAAATTTGCTAATTTGTTTATTTTTATAGATGTTGTAGACATAGTACGCCCTTTTATTCGTAAAATCTTCAACTTTCGCGAAATCTGAATGGGACAGAGTCAATGCAAGATCGTTTTTTGAATTTTGAATAATTTCGTCTGTTCGAAATATGTCATACCGATGTTGTTGTATTAACTTGATCAGTAGTTTTTTGCTTGCTTGGTGAAGAATTTCGGCACTCCCCCGGATGTCTTTCTTCGGAGATATTCTCACACATACCGGGAGAAGGTTGTTATCCCGACATCTTTTGAGAAAGTTTAACGATGTCAGCAGCCGTGATTTCTTTTTCTTCATGCACTCAAGCGATCGTATTTTGTTTGCAACTACCGCTCCGTAGCGGGTAATTATATATTTTCTTAAATTTTCACGATTCATACTTTAAATAAAACACTTTTTACCGGATATTATCGCGTATATTTTAGTTAATTTTAAAATTATTTCGACGTTTCGGCATCTTTGCAGTTGCCGTGGTCACGATAGACTAAGGTGTTGTTCATCTATTGCCAGTAATAAAAACTACATGATTGTCAATACATATTAACGCCATCTGTTTCTCAGTCTTCTCGCATAACGTCCCGGATTGACACAAAAGGCACTGACTGTGTCCTGAGTTTGCAGTCTAACAGTTTGCTGGTTTTTCATTTTGATGTTTTTAAGTATTGGATCCCATGTTGATGAAAGTTTCCAACCATCTTCTCTATTGAAATTTGGATGTTTTTTAATTTCAATAGTTTCTCTGACCATCCTAGGTATAAAATGTTTCTCTTTTGCTAGGATCTTCACGGTATCAAATCTTAAATAATGGTTGGGCTTGTCTATGGAATGTTCACAAACTGCAGATTTTGAGGTTCGTTTATTTTTAACATCAGAGATGTGTTCTTTAATGCGAGTTGACACATTTCGTTTGGTTTGACCGATATAAGAGAGCCCGCAGTCACAGTCGATTTTATAAACGCCTGGATCTTGTAAAGGGATGCTTGATTTTATTGGACGAAGATGCTGGCTTATCTTTGAGTGCGGCTTGTAGATAGTTTTGATTGAAGCTCGCCGAAGAATGCCTCCTATCTTGTCAGTAACACCCTTTATATAAGGCAGGAATGCTGGTCTTCGTTCAACTGTGAGTGGCTTTACGCGGTTTCTGCGACGGCGACGCGGTGTTTTTAAATCGTTATCCCGCAGCACTTTAACCAGGTGGTTGAGTTCCTCATTAATGTGTTGGGGATCGCAGATTCCATGTGCTCTCTGAAACAAAGAGTTGCCTACGGCAGATAATTGGCTCGGGTGGTGATGGGATTTCCCATTTAGATATCGGTCAGTGTGGGTGGGTTTCCTATAAACAGTATGGCTAAGTGTACCATCAGGATTTCTTTGTATTAAGACATCTAAGAAAGCTAATTTGTTCTCCTGCTCCAATTCCATAGTGAATTTAATTTTAGAATTAAGGGAATTGAGGTGGTTTAGGAATGCAGTCACTTCATGCTTAGGTAATATAGTATAAGTGTCGTCAACGTACCTCTTGTATATCTTCGGCACAACAGGTGCCATTCGGAGCGCTTGCTCCTCGAAGTTCTCCATGTAAATGTCAGCTACAACAGGTGACACCGGAGACCCCATGGCAACACCATCAATTTGAATGTAGTAATTGTTATTCCACATGAAGTAGCCAGATGTTAAACATAGCTCTAATAGTTCTGCATATTCCTCGGGCAAGTTTGACTCACTTAGCTTCCTTTTTACCATATCAATGCAGTCTCTAACAGGTAGTGAGGTGAATAGAGACGACACATCAAAGCTAACCATAGTTTCATTGTTAGTTAACTTGAGATTTTTAAGGTCACTAACAAAATGGTAAGAATCCTTTACATATGCACTTGTCTTTCCTCGCAGTTGTGAGAGCACAATTGCTAAGTGCTGGGCCAGCTTGTAAGTTGGTGTGTCTAGCTGGCTCACAATAGGTCTCAAAGGTACTTTAGCTTTGTGTATTTTTGGTAACCCATACAATTTTGGTGGTTTTGCACTTGCTGGTGTTAACTTTTTCACATCTAAATGTAACAAATCTTTGTGTTTTTGTATTAAAGTGGATGTTTTCTTCATAATCCTGTTGGTGGGGTCGTAATTCACCATTTTGTATGTGTTTTCATCCGCTAACAACTCCAAGATTTTTTCGTTATATTCAGATGTATCCATCACTACGGTAGCATTTCCTTTATCTGCACGGAGAACTGTCAACTCGTCATTATTGCGTAAGGTCTTCAATGCAAGGCGTTCTTCTCTGGAAAGATTCGATTTCGGTAGACTATTGCGTCTTAATACGCCGGAGATATCTTGCCGTATACTTTCAGAATCTTCCTTTGAAAGTTTGTTTGTGAAAAGACAGTCTTCTACGCGACAGATTATGTCTTCTACCGGTATTCTAGACGGAGTTGGTGCAAAATTTAAGCCCTTCGATAAAACTTTTATAACATTTGTTTCCAATGTTTGTTTTGACACATTGACAACTGTTCGTTCAAGCGAAAAAGTTGATTGATTCTCTGTGGTTGAGCTGATTGAAGGCTGAAAGGGTTCATGAGTCATCCTTTTGTTATTGAGTTTTTGAAATTTGCTAATTTGTTTATTTTTATAGATGTTGTAGACATAGTACGCCCTTTTATTCGTAAAATCTTCAACTTTCGCGAAATCTGAATGGGACAGAGTCAATGCAAGATCGTTTTTTGAATTTTGAATAATTTCGTCTGTTCGAAATATGTCATACCGATGTTGTTGTATTAACTTGATCAGTAGTTTTTTGCTTGCTTGGTGAAGAATTTCGGCACTCCCCCGGATGTCTTTCTTCGGAGATATTCTCACACATACCGGGAGAAGGTTGTTATCCCGACATCTTTTGAGAAAGTTTAACGATGTCAGCAGCCGTGATTTCTTTTTCTTCATGCACTCAAGCGATCGTATTTTGTTTGCAACTACCGCTCCGTAGCGGGTAATTATATATTTTCTTAAATTTTCACGATTCATACTTTAAATAAAACACTTTTTACCGGATATTATCGCGTATATTTTAGTTAATTTTAAAATTATTTCGACGTTTCGGCATCTTTGCAGTTGCCGTGGTCACGATAGACTAAGGTGTTGTTCATCTATTGCCAGTAATAAAAACTACATGATTGTCAATACATATTAACGCCATCTGTTTCTCAGTCTTCTCGCATAACGTCCCGGATTGACACAAAAGGCACTGACTGTGTCCTGAGTTTGCAGTCTAACAGTTTGCTGGTTTTTCATTTTGATGTTTTTAAGTATTGGATCCCATGTTGATGAAAGTTTCCAACCATCTTCTCTATTGAAATTTGGATGTTTTTTAATTTCAATAGTTTCTCTGACCATCCTAGGTATAAAATGTTTCTCTTTTGCTAGGATCTTCACGGTATCAAATCTTAAATAATGGTTGGGCTTGTCTATGGAATGTTCACAAACTGCAGATTTTGAGGTTCGTTTATTTTTAACATCAGAGATGTGTTCTTTAATGCGAGTTGACACATTTCGTTTGGTTTGACCGATATAAGAGAGCCCGCAGTCACAGTCGATTTTATAAACGCCTGGATCTTGTAAAGGGATGCTTGATTTTATTGGACGAAGATGCTGGCTTATCTTTGAGTGCGGCTTGTAGATAGTTTTGATTGAAGCTCGCCGAAGAATGCCTCCTATCTTGTCAGTAACACCCTTTATATAAGGCAGGAATGCTGGTCTTCGTTCAACTGTGAGTGGCTTTACGCGGTTTCTGCGACGGCGACGCGGTGTTTTTAAATCGTTATCCCGCAGCACTTTAACCAGGTGGTTGAGTTCCTCATTAATGTGTTGGGGATCGCAGATTCCATGTGCTCTCTGAAACAAAGAGTTGCCTACGGCAGATAATTGGCTCGGGTGGTGATGGGATTTCCCATTTAGATATCGGTCAGTGTGGGTGGGTTTCCTATAAACAGTATGGCTAAGTGTACCATCAGGATTTCTTTGTATTAAGACATCTAAGAAAGCTAATTTGTTCTCCTGCTCCAATTCCATAGTGAATTTAATTTTAGAATTAAGGGAATTGAGGTGGTTTAGGAATGCAGTCACTTCATGCTTAGGTAATATAGTATAAGTGTCGTCAACGTACCTCTTGTATATCTTCGGCACAACAGGTGCCATTCGGAGCGCTTGCTCCTCGAAGTTCTCCATGTAAATGTCAGCTACAACAGGTGACACCGGAGACCCCATGGCAACACCATCAATTTGAATGTAGTAATTGTTATTCCACATGAAGTAGCCAGATGTTAAACATAGCTCTAATAGTTCTGCATATTCCTCGGGCAAGTTTGACTCACTTAGCTTCCTTTTTACCATATCAATGCAGTCTCTAACAGGTAGTGAGGTGAATAGAGACGACACATCAAAGCTAACCATAGTTTCATTGTTAGTTAACTTGAGATTTTTAAGGTCACTAACAAAATGGTAAGAATCCTTTACATATGCACTTGTCTTTCCTCGCAGTTGTGAGAGCACAATTGCTAAGTGCTGGGCCAGCTTGTAAGTTGGTGTGTCTAGCTGGCTCACAATAGGTCTCAAAGGTACTTTAGCTTTGTGTATTTTTGGTAACCCATACAATTTTGGTGGTTTTGCACTTGCTGGTGTTAACTTTTTCACATCTAAATGTAACAAATCTTTGTGTTTTTGTATTAAAGTGGATGTTTTCTTCATAATCCTGTTGGTGGGGTCGTAATTCACCATTTTGTATGTGTTTTCATCCGCTAACAACTCCAAGATTTTTTCGTTATATTCAGATGTATCCATCACTACGGTAGCATTTCCTTTATCTGCACGGAGAACTGTCAACTCGTCATTATTGCGTAAGGTCTTCAATGCAAGGCGTTCTTCTCTGGAAAGATTCGATTTCGGTAGACTATTGCGTCTTAATACGCCGGAGATATCTTGCCGTATACTTTCAGAATCTTCCTTTGAAAGTTTGTTTGTGAAAAGACAGTCTTCTACGCGACAGATTATGTCTTCTACCGGTATTCTAGACGGAGTTGGTGCAAAATTTAAGCCCTTCGATAAAACTTTTATAACATTTGTTTCCAATGTTTGTTTTGACACATTGACAACTGTTCGTTCAAGCGAAAAAGTTGATTGATTCTCTGTGGTTGAGCTGATTGAAGGCTGAAAGGGTTCATGAGTCATCCTTTTGTTATTGAGTTTTTGAAATTTGCTAATTTGTTTATTTTTATAGATGTTGTAGACATAGTACGCCCTTTTATTCGTAAAATCTTCAACTTTCGCGAAATCTGAATGGGACAGAGTCAATGCAAGATCGTTTTTTGAATTTTGAATAATTTCGTCTGTTCGAAATATGTCATACCGATGTTGTTGTATTAACTTGATCAGTAGTTTTTTGCTTGCTTGGTGAAGAATTTCGGCACTCCCCCGGATGTCTTTCTTCGGAGATATTCTCACACATACCGGGAGAAGGTTGTTATCCCGACATCTTTTGAGAAAGTTTAACGATGTCAGCAGCCGTGATTTCTTTTTCTTCATGCACTCAAGCGATCGTATTTTGTTTGCAACTACCGCTCCGTAGCGGGTAATTATATATTTTCTTAAATTTTCACGATTCATACTTTAAATAAAACACTTTTTACCGGATATTATCGCGTATATTTTAGTTAATTTTAAAATTATTTCGACGTTTCGGCATCTTTGCAGTTGCCGTGGTCACGATAGACTAAGGTGTTGTTCATCTATTGCCAGTAATAAAAACTACATGATTGTCAATACATATTAACGCCATCTGTTTCTCAGTCTTCTCGCATAACGTCCCGGATTGACACAAAAGGCACTGACTGTGTCCTGAGTTTGCAGTCTAACAGTTTGCTGGTTTTTCATTTTGATGTTTTTAAGTATTGGATCCCATGTTGATGAAAGTTTCCAACCATCTTCTCTATTGAAATTTGGATGTTTTTTAATTTCAATAGTTTCTCTGACCATCCTAGGTATAAAATGTTTCTCTTTTGCTAGGATCTTCACGGTATCAAATCTTAAATAATGGTTGGGCTTGTCTATGGAATGTTCACAAACTGCAGATTTTGAGGTTCGTTTATTTTTAACATCAGAGATGTGTTCTTTAATGCGAGTTGACACATTTCGTTTGGTTTGACCGATATAAGAGAGCCCGCAGTCACAGTCGATTTTATAAACGCCTGGATCTTGTAAAGGGATGCTTGATTTTATTGGACGAAGATGCTGGCTTATCTTTGAGTGCGGCTTGTAGATAGTTTTGATTGAAGCTCGCCGAAGAATGCCTCCTATCTTGTCAGTAACACCCTTTATATAAGGCAGGAATGCTGGTCTTCGTTCAACTGTGAGTGGCTTTACGCGGTTTCTGCGACGGCGACGCGGTGTTTTTAAATCGTTATCCCGCAGCACTTTAACCAGGTGGTTGAGTTCCTCATTAATGTGTTGGGGATCGCAGATTCCATGTGCTCTCTGAAACAAAGAGTTGCCTACGGCAGATAATTGGCTCGGGTGGTGATGGGATTTCCCATTTAGATATCGGTCAGTGTGGGTGGGTTTCCTATAAACAGTATGGCTAAGTGTACCATCAGGATTTCTTTGTATTAAGACATCTAAGAAAGCTAATTTGTTCTCCTGCTCCAATTCCATAGTGAATTTAATTTTAGAATTAAGGGAATTGAGGTGGTTTAGGAATGCAGTCACTTCATGCTTAGGTAATATAGTATAAGTGTCGTCAACGTACCTCTTGTATATCTTCGGCACAACAGGTGCCATTCGGAGCGCTTGCTCCTCGAAGTTCTCCATGTAAATGTCAGCTACAACAGGTGACACCGGAGACCCCATGGCAACACCATCAATTTGAATGTAGTAATTGTTATTCCACATGAAGTAGCCAGATGTTAAACATAGCTCTAATAGTTCTGCATATTCCTCGGGCAAGTTTGACTCACTTAGCTTCCTTTTTACTATATCAATGCAGTCTCTAACAGGTAGTGAGGTGAATAGAGACGACACATCAAAGCTAACCATAGTTTCATTGTTAGTTAACTTGAGATTTTTAAGGTCACTAACAAAATGGTAAGAATCCTTTACATATGCACTTGTCTTTCCTCGCAGTTGTGAGAGCACAATTGCTAAGTGCTGGGCCAGCTTGTAAGTTGGTGTGTCTAGCTGGCTCACAATAGGTCTCAAAGGTACTTTAGCTTTGTGTATTTTTGGTAACCCATACAATTTTGGTGGTTTTGCACTTGCTGGTGTTAACTTTTTCACATCTAAATGTAACAAATCTTTGTGTTTTTGTATTAAAGTGGATGTTTTCTTCATAATCCTGTTGGTGGGGTCGTAATTCACCATTTTGTATGTGTTTTCATCCGCTAACAACTCCAAGATTTTTTCGTTATATTCAGATGTATCCATCACTACGGTAGCATTTCCTTTATCTGCACGGAGAACTGTCAACTCGTCATTATTGCGTAAGGTCTTCAATGCAAGGCGTTCTTCTCTGGAAAGATTCGATTTCGGTAGACTATTGCGTCTTAATACGCCGGAGATATCTTGCCGTATACTTTCAGAATCTTCCTTTGAAAGTTTGTTTGTGAAAAGACAGTCTTCTACGCGACAGATTATGTCTTCTACCGGTATTCTAGACGGAGTTGGTGCAAAATTTAAGCCCTTCGATAAAACTTTTATAACATTTGTTTCCAATGTTTGTTTTGACACATTGACAACTGTTCGTTCAAGCGAAAAAGTTGATTGATTCTCTGTGGTTGAGCTGATTGAAGGCTGAAAGGGTTCATGAGTCATCCTTTTGTTATTGAGTTTTTGAAATTTGCTAATTTGTTTATTTTTATAGATGTTGTAGACATAGTACGCCCTTTTATTCGTAAAATCTTCAACTTTCGCGAAATCTGAATGGGACAGAGTCAATGCAAGATCGTTTTTTGAATTTTGAATAATTTCGTCTGTTCGAAATATGTCATACCGATGTTGTTGTATTAACTTGATCAGTAGTTTTTTGCTTGCTTGGTGAAGAATTTCGGCACTCCCCCGGATGTCTTTCTTCGGAGATATTCTCACACATACCGGGAGAAGGTTGTTATCCCGACATCTTTTGAGAAAGTTTAACGATGTCAGCAGCCGTGATTTCTTTTTCTTCATGCACTCAAGCGATCGTATTTTGTTTGCAACTACCGCTCCGTAGCGGGTAATTATATATTTTCTTAAATTTTCACGATTCATACTTTAAATAAAACACTTTTTACCGGATATTATCGCGTATATTTTAGTTAATTTTAAAATTATTTCGACGTTTCGGCATCTTTGCAGTTGCCGTGGTCACGATAGACTAAGGTGTTGTTCATCTATTGCCAGTAATAAAAACTACATGATTGTCAATACATATTAACGCCATCTGTTTCTCAGTCTTCTCGCATAACGTCCCGGATTGACACAAAAGGCACTGACTGTGTCCTGAGTTTGCAGTCTAACAGTTTGCTGGTTTTTCATTTTGATGTTTTTAAGTATTGGATCCCATGTTGATGAAAGTTTCCAACCATCTTCTCTATTGAAATTTGGATGTTTTTTAATTTCAATAGTTTCTCTGACCATCCTAGGTATAAAATGTTTCTCTTTTGCTAGGATCTTCACGGTATCAAATCTTAAATAATGGTTGGGCTTGTCTATGGAATGTTCACAAACTGCAGATTTTGAGGTTCGTTTATTTTTAACATCAGAGATGTGTTCTTTAATGCGAGTTGACACATTTCGTTTGGTTTGACCGATATAAGAGAGCCCGCAGTCACAGTCGATTTTATAAACGCCTGGATCTTGTAAAGGGATGCTTGATTTTATTGGACGAAGATGCTGGCTTATCTTTGAGTGCGGCTTGTAGATAGTTTTGATTGAAGCTCGCCGAAGAATGCCTCCTATCTTGTCAGTAACACCCTTTATATAAGGCAGGAATGCTGGTCTTCGTTCAACTGTGAGTGGCTTTACGCGGTTTCTGCGACGGCGACGCGGTGTTTTTAAATCGTTATCCCGCAGCACTTTAACCAGGTGGTTGAGTTCCTCATTAATGTGTTGGGGATCGCAGATTCCATGTGCTCTCTGAAACAAAGAGTTGCCTACGGCAGATAATTGGCTCGGGTGGTGATGGGATTTCCCATTTAGATATCGGTCAGTGTGGGTGGGTTTCCTATAAACAGTATGGCTAAGTGTACCATCAGGATTTCTTTGTATTAAGACATCTAAGAAAGCTAATTTGTTCTCCTGCTCCAATTCCATAGTGAATTTAATTTTAGAATTAAGGGAATTGAGGTGGTTTAGGAATGCAGTCACTTCATGCTTAGGTAATATAGTATAAGTGTCGTCAACGTACCTCTTGTATATCTTCGGCACAACAGGTGCCATTCGGAGCGCTTGCTCCTCGAAGTTCTCCATGTAAATGTCAGCTACAACAGGTGACACCGGAGACCCCATGGCAACACCATCAATTTGAATGTAGTAATTGTTATTCCACATGAAGTAGCCAGATGTTAAACATAGCTCTAATAGTTCTGCATATTCCTCGGGCAAGTTTGACTCACTTAGCTTCCTTTTTACCATATCAATGCAGTCTCTAACAGGTAGTGAGGTGAATAGAGACGACACATCAAAGCTAACCATAGTTTCATTGTTAGTTAACTTGAGATTTTTAAGGTCACTAACAAAATGGTAAGAATCCTTTACATATGCACTTGTCTTTCCTCGCAGTTGTGAGAGCACAATTGCTAAGTGCTGGGCCAGCTTGTAAGTTGGTGTGTCTAGCTGGCTCACAATAGGTTTCAAAGGTACTTTAGCTTTGTGTATTTTTGGTAACCCATACAATTTTGGTGGTTTTGCACTTGCTGGTGTTAACTTTTTCACATCTAAATGTAACAAATCTTTGTGTTTTTGTATTAAAGTGGATGTTTTCTTCATAATCCTGTTGGTGGGGTCGTAATTCACCATTTTGTATGTGTTTTCATCCGCTAACAACTCCAAGATTTTTTCGTTATATTCAGATGTATCCATCACTACGGTAGCATTTCCTTTATCTGCACGGAGAACTGTCAACTCGTCATTATTGCGTAAGGTCTTCAATGCAAGGCGTTCTTCTCTGGAAAGATTCGATTTCGGTAGACTATTGCGTCTTAATACGCCGGAGATATCTTGCCGTATACTTTCAGAATCTTCCTTTGAAAGTTTGTTTGTGAAAAGACAGTCTTCTACGCGACAGATTATGTCTTCTACCGGTATTCTAGACGGAGTTGGTGCAAAATTTAAGCCCTTCGATAAAACTTTTATAACATTTGTTTCCAATGTTTGTTTTGACACATTGACAACTGTTCGTTCAAGCGAAAAAGTTGATTGATTCTCTGTGGTTGAGCTGATTGAAGGCTGAAAGGGTTCATGAGTCATCCTTTTGTTATTGAGTTTTTGAAATTTGCTAATTTGTTTATTTTTATAGATGTTGTAGACATAGTACGCCCTTTTATTCGTAAAATCTTCAACTTTCGCGAAATCTGAATGGGACAGAGTCAATGCAAGATCGTTTTTTGAATTTTGAATAATTTCGTCTGTTCGAAATATGTCATACCGATGTTGTTGTATTAACTTGATCAGTAGTTTTTTGCTTGCTTGGTGAAGAATTTCGGCACTCCCCCGGATGTCTTTCTTCGGAGATATTCTCACACATACCGGGAGAAGGTTGTTATCCCGACATCTTTTGAGAAAGTTTAACGATGTCAGCAGCCGTGATTTCTTTTTTTCATGCACTCAAGCGATCGTATTAAAAAAACTACTGATCAAGTTAATACAACAACATCGGTATGACATATTTCGAACAGACGAAATTATTCAAAATTCAAAAAACGATCTTGCATTGACTCTGTCCCATTCAGATTTCGCGAAAGTTGAAGATTTTACGAATAAAAGGGCGTACTATGTCTACAACATCTATAAAAATAAACAAATTAGCAAATTTCAAAAACTCAATAACAAAAGGATGACTCATGAACCCTTTCAGCCTTCAATCAGCTCAACCACAGAGAATCAATCAACTTTTTCGCTTGAACGAACAGTTGTCAATGTGTCAAAACAAACATTGGAAACAAATGTTATAAAAGTTTTATCGAAGGGCTTAAATTTTGCACCAACTCCGTCTAGAATACCGGTAGAAGACATAATCTGTCGCGTAGAAGACTGTCTTTTCACAAACAAACTTTCAAAGGAAGATTCTGAAAGTATACGGCAAGATATCTCCGGCGTATTAAGACGCAATAGTCTACCGAAATCGAATCTTTCCAGAGAAGAACGCCTTGCATTGAAGACCTTACGCAATAATGACGAGTTGACAGTTCTCCGTGCAGATAAAGGAAATGCTACCGTAGTGATGGATACATCTGAATATAACGAAAAAATCTTGGAGTTGTTAGCGGATGAAAACACATACAAAATGGTGAATTACGACCCCACCAACAGGATTATGAAGAAAACATCCACTTTAATACAAAAACACAAAGATTTGTTACATTTAGATGTGAAAAAGTTAACACCAGCAAGTGCAAAACCACCAAAATTGTATGGGTTACCAAAAATACACAAAGCTAAAGTACCTTTGAGACCTATTGTGAGCCAGCTAGACACACCAACTTACAAGCTGGCCCAGCACTTAGCAATTGTGCTCTCACAACTGCGAGGAAAGACAAGTGCATATGTAAAGGATTCTTACCATTTTGTTAGTGACCTTAAAAATCTCAAGTTAACTAACAATGAAACTATGGTTAGCTTTGATGTGTCGTCTCTATTCACCTCACTACCTGTTAGAGACTGCATTGATATAGTAAAAAGGAAGCTAAGTGAGTCAAACTTGCCCGAGGAATATGCAGAACTATTAGAGCTATGTTTAACATCTGGCTACTTCATGTGGAATAACAATTACTACATTCAAATTGATGGTGTTGCCATGGGGTCTCCGGTGTCACCTGTTGTAGCTGACATTTACATGGAGAACTTCGAGGAGCAAGCGCTCCGAATGGCACCTGTTGTGCCGAAGATATACAAGAGGTACGTTGACGACACTTATACTATATTACCTAAGCATGAAGTGACTGCATTCCTAAACCACCTCAATTCCCTTAATTCTAAAATTAAATTCACTATGGAATTGGAGCAGGAGAACAAATTAGCTTTCTTAGATGTCTTAATACAAAGAAATCCTGATGGTACACTTAGCCATACTGTTTATAGGAAACCCACCCACACTGACCGATATCTAAATGGGAAATCCCATCACCACCCGAGCCAATTATCTGCCGTAGGCAACTCTTTGTTTCAGAGAGCACATGGAATCTGCGATCCCCAACACATTAATGAGGAACTCAACCACCTGGTTAAAGTGCTGCGGGATAACGATTTAAAAACACCGCGTCGCCGTCGCAGAAACCGCGTAAAGCCACTCACAGTTGAACGAAGACCAGCATTCCTGCCTTATATAAAGGGTGTTACTGACAAGATAGGAGGCATTCTTCGGCGAGCTTCAATCAAAACTATCTACAAGCCGCACTCAAAGATAAGCCAGCATCTTCGTCCAATAAAATCAAGCATCCCTTTACAAGATCCAGGCGTTTATAAAATCGACTGTGACTGCGGGCTCTCTTATATCGGTCAAACCAAACGAAATGTGTCAACTCGCATTAAAGAACACATCTCTGATGTTAAAAATAAACGAACCTCAAAATCTGCAGTTTGTGAACATTCCATAGACAAGCCCAACCATTATTTAAGATTTGATACCGTGAAGATCCTAGCAAAAGAGAAACATTTTATACCTAGGATGGTCAGAGAAACTATTGAAATTAAAAAACATCCAAATTTCAATAGAGAAGATGGTTGGAAACTTTCATCAACATGGGATCCAATACTTAAAAACATCAAAATGAAAAACCAGCAAACTGTTAGACTGCAAACTCAGGACACAGTCAGTGCCTTTTGTGTCAATCCGGGACGTTATGCGAGAAGACTGAGAAACAGATGGCGTTAATATGTATTGACAATCATGTAGTTTTTATTACTGGCAATAGATGAACAACACCTTAGTCTATCGTGACCACGGCAACTGCAAAGATGCCGAAACGTCGAAATAATTTTAAAATTAACTAAAATATACGCGATAATATCCGGTAAAAAGTGTTTTATTTAAAGTATGAATCGGGACAAGCATTACTGCAGATGTGTACTGTGAAGAACTGAACACAATGATGGAGAAGCTCGCACGTCTCCAACCAGCTTTGGTCAATCGTTCGGCTCCACTGCTCCTGCACGACAACGCGCGACCTCATACTGCACAGCAGACGGTCTCCAAGCTACAAGAGTTGGGGTTGGAAGTTCTCCGTCATCCGCCGTACTCACCAGACCTTGCGCCTACAGACTTCTACTTTTTCCAGAACTTGGATAACTTCTTGGCGGGAAAAAAATTCAATACCCGAGAGGCAGTACAAAATGCCTTTGAAGAATTTGTTGCCTCCCGTCCAGCTGATTTCTTCAAGAAAGGCATCAATAAGCTACCAATGCGTTGGCAAAGATGCATTGATTGCATGGGGGATTATTTTGATGAATAGAAATAAAAAATATATAAAAAAATTACGCTTCATTTATTTCGTGAAAAACGGCAATTTCATAGGTAAAGACCTAATATATTTTTTATTTCTATTAATCAAAATAATCACCCATGCAATCAATGCATTTTTGCCAACGCATTGGTAGCTTATTGATGCCTTTCTTGAAGAAATCAGCTGGACGGGAGGCAACAAATTCTTCAAAGGCATTTTGTACTGCCTCTCGGGTATTGAATTTTTTTCCCGCCAAGAAGTTATCCAAATTCTGGAAAAAGTAGAAGTCTGTAGGCGCAAGGTCTGGTGAGTACGGCAGATGACGGAGAACTTCCAACCCCAACTCTTGTAGCTTGGAGACCGTCTGCTATGCAGTATGAGGTCGCGCGTTGTCGTGCAGGAGCAGTGGAGCCGAACGATTGACCAAAGCTGGTTGGAGACGTGCGAGCTTCTCCATCATTGTGTTCAGTTCTTCACAGTACACATCTGCAGTAATGCTTGTCCCGTTTGGCAAGAAGCTGTGATGAATTACACCCGCGTTAGACCACCAAACAGTGACCATCACTTTTCTAGGGGTAAGTTTTCGTTTAGGGCATTGTTTGGGTGCTGAACCAGGGTCCAACCAACTTGCTGAGCGCTTACGATTGTCAAACAGGATCCATTTCTCGTCACAAGTAACAATGCGGTTCAGAATTTCTTCATTTGTATGCCTGCTGAACAGTGCAAGGCACGTCTCCACGCGTACTTCGCGCTGGCGGTCATTGAGTTCGTGGGGTACCCATTTGTCAAGCTTTTTTACCTTGCCAATTTGACGTAAATGGACCAATATTGTTTTGATGCTAACGTCGAAAGCTGCGGCTAATTCAGCCGTGGATTGAGTTTCATCAGCTTCCACAATTGCCTTTAATTCGTCATTGTCGACCAAAGTTTTCGGACGACCACGGGGTTCATTTTTCAGGTCAAAATTTCCAGAACGGAAGCGGGTAAACCAATAACGGGTGGTGCGTTCGTTTGTAGTGTTCGCTCCGTAAACGTCGTTGATGTTGCGTGCCGCTTGTACCGCTTTGCTGCCACGACGGTACTCATACTCCATAATTACTCGAATTTTTAACTTATCTATGATGACGAAAAATGTTCGAATGCGTTGAAAACAAAACACTAACTATTAAACAAATGACGATTTTAGAAAAAGAATTCCATGTTTGTCAAATAAAATTAATTTGAAATTAGAATTATCAGTCAAAAAAAAATATTTTCATTTGAAATGGCCAGTACGGCAAAACGGCAGTTTCATAGGTAAAGACCTATTATATCAATAAAGGCTTCCTGCCGTTTCTCATACATCTGTTGGCTATGAGCTGGACATTTAATTTTTAATTCAGAAATGACTTATTTGTTTTAGGAAACCTATTTCAAAATACATAATATTAATCATTAAGTGTAAATTTAAATGGAATCCAGGAAATAATTAATTACAATAAATTCAGCATCATACACAATCAACATTTAAATAAGCGAGTGCCGTCTACGTTGTGGAACGTCTCGACTACAGTTCACACAGCGTAAATGTGGCTGCGAATTATCCATGTTCATGCGCAGGTTGTCGTGGGCTGAGAAATCGGGTCCAAGTTCATGTGAAAGTGGTCGTTTATGGATGGTTCGAAATCCGTAGTAAGGCCAGGGTCATCATGTGAAGCAGAGTCCATTTCGAAAACTAATCGTAAAAATGAAAACAAATCGCAAGTAGATATTCAAAACGCAAAAAGCAGGAGCGAATGATCTTTCAGTGTTGCTAGGACTTAATTTCAATTTACCTCAAGTTTGCACCCTAAATCCGTCCGTCACTAAACATTTTAACACCTCTTGATGTGATTTAATAAACGAATCTGGAACTTAATAAAAATACTACATTTCGAAAATATCTAAGTAAGAAAAGTACCGTACAGTTTACCGTAGACCATATTTCTGCTAAGGTATCAATTATTCTTCTTGTTTGTTATTGGAATTTTATTATTCTAGCAGTCTATGAATTTGTGCATGCATGTTTTTTAAACATTTTCAATTTGCAACTAAGGAAATTAAATACCAACATTTAATTTATTTATTTTTTGTTTTTGCTATTATAATTGCTAGATTTGACATTTGCCCAATGAATAATTATGGCTGATTTTTCATTCGACAGATGGTTTTTGCTTGAAGAATAAAATGTGACATATTGTATTGATAATCTGTTTTTTTAATATTTGACGAATTCGGATTATTCGAATAATGCAAGTAAATAGTGGTAGTCATAAAACTTGAATCCTTTTTTTAGGGCGAATATTGTATGGCCTATTTGCAACCCTATACCCTTTTCAAATATTGACACATTACGAAATGGCGCAATCATATGCTTTTTCATAATAATGTCATTACAGTACTTTTAATTATTACAGTTTGTATTATACAACGCAATCATACTTAAAATATATAATACATTTTGGATTAAATTATAACACTAACGGCTTTTTCCTGAATTTCTGTTCGAGAAAGTCTTTTGACGGCCAAGAATGGCAGAAAGGCTTTAGGAACTTGTTAAAATATAACCATTACAAAACAATTATACACTGGTTAAACACTAACATGAAACTTAATAATTTAAATGTATAAGTAAGTAGGTTCAAAAACCTTCTCGTTTCTAGTGCAAATAAACATAAAGCAAAACTTTCTCCTCTTCAATCTCTTTTCCTTTTACACATCTAACGAAAATATTATAAGTAGGTACTAATCTAGAGCTAAGCACAACAAAGCCATAATATTTTCTGAACTACGAAAGGTCCAATTACTGGTGTATTTGAATATCTTATTTCTGGGCATTGTGATCAAGGCAATTAATTTATCGTCGACAAAAGAAAACTTTTCCATTTTGATGTATTGTGTTCCGCTTAGCCATTTGCTTTCTTGAGCTCATTCAGAGTCCTCCTTTATTCGCTGTGTATTGAGGAAGAAAATAGTCTTAAACGTTGTTTTGTTGAACTATCTCGCTTATTCATAGGTAATTTAATTGTTTGTTCAAGACTTTTGTTAATGTTCGCGATGGTTCATACTAAGTTTTACGATTTCAGTGGTTTATTGGTTGCAAAATGTGAACGAAATTGACTTGGTTCGATTTGTAGCTGATCAATTACTTTTCTTTAAACTAACTGTTGTAAAATTGTATGAGGTTTTGGAAACTATGTTTTAGGAGCCTCCTTAAGTACAATCAGTAAGTATTAGTTATGCATAAGCCTTTATTGATTTCCCAATAGAAAAATGCCGACACGAGGGAACAAATTAACTTGGCAAATGTTTACAAAGTTTAGGTATTTCACGCATTTATCCATGGTTAATCCAGGGTTTGCCACAGTCTGTGGTGTTTGAACGCTCTTCAATCATGATCTTTTTCGCACATTCTTGTCGTAGCTGATCCATTTTCATCAGCTGTGGCCGTATCTTCATAAATGGCGAAACCATTAATTACGTTTTAGTAGAGTTGGACACGGTTCACTAAGTTTTAAATAAAATTACAAAATATAACATACCAAATACGAAAAACTTTTCTCCTATACCTTTTTCCCTCTCGGATCATCTATTCAAACAAGACTAATGCGCAAATATACGAACACCCGATGTGTGCACGGTCTATTTGTGAAATTTGTCTTCAACACGAATATAAGCTAACAAGCGTTTTGACAGTTCGTTTTTGGTCCGCGTTTTCGTCACCACTTACCATCAGATGAGATGGAAGACAAACGCCTGCCAATTTGCACAATAAAAAAAGTAGCAAAAAACTCAAATACCGAATAGTGAAGTGAAGTGCCACTATGACAGGTAAAAGCAAGTGCAACAAATCATTCAAAATAAGTCGTACATCGTTATCGAAGTAAGCTTTCAGCTTATCTCCCTTTTACACACAAAAAGATGATAATCTACATAAACCATCTAACACAGACGAACTTCTAATTCATTAGCGAATTCACTGCAGTTTCGAAGCTTGTTGATTGTTTGTCGAAATTCTCAAATTAATTTAAAATACGTGAGCTGCTTGGAGCGGGGTCGCTGCAACAAATTGCAATTAGGAAAGCCGTTGTCTTGTTATCGAGTTAGGAGACTCGCAGGTGCTTGCGATGCGACTCCATTAAATCAGGGTTTGTTTCTGTAATTTAAATAATTTAAAGCTTTTGTTTGGTACTTGTGTGTAAAAGTGTTGTAATATGTGTTTCGGGAATGGATTCCGAAAAACTTTCGCTTTCCATATCGTTGACACCAAAAAAAAACGCGGAAACGAAATAAATATTGTTCTCGACAACTACAAGTTGGCAGCGCATTGGTCAAGATTTGACAAAAAACGAGGAGGTTCATGCATTTTAATAAATAATCTATATAAATATAAGACATTAGCCATCACGGAAAGCCTCTCAGAAAAAGAAAACTTTGAATGTTGTGGTATCGAAATTCTTAGTCTGAAAATATTAATTGTATGCATTTATCGTACCCCAACGTCCAAAGTATCTTATCTACGTCTAAAGTTTATCGTTAATAATTAATAAATACGAATGCCAGAGATAACAGTAGATGTGAAAATACTGTTTCATAGTCAATACTTAGATTTTTTCCTTATTACTTTAATAAATTTCATGTAGTAATTTTATCGGAGAAATATAAAAAAATCGAAGACACGCACATAGATAATTAAGTGTTTAAGCAGTAGCCTCAAATAATGTATGAGGACCTGGTAGTGTAGTAGTTAGTAGTCGTCATACACCGAAGGTCCCAGGTTCAACTCCTGGCCGGAGCACTGTTTGTGTGATGAACACAGATGTTTGTTCTCGGGTCATGGTTGTTTGTATTTATATATGTATGTTTATTCTGGGTTCTTCCCCAGTTCGCTGTATAGTCATCCATAACACAAGCTCTGATTACTTTATTATTATATATACATATTGTGTATTTATTATATTATTATACTAAAATGGTAGATAAAAACATTTTTAAACTATAATAGAGGTATAACTTAAATCTCATGGAACTAATGATCGAAACTATGATTAATATATCCTTAAGATAAATGAACAAGCGTACCTTTAAAGATTATATCATAAACCAAACTTCCACAAAGATTAAAATAAAGTGATTTACGATAACATTTGCCATCAAAAAATACAAACACAATGCTGAAACGAAATAAAAGCCGAATCTTTTCCCGTAAATCTGTCAGCGAAACAATCCGTTCCTTTTCATGAGCAATAAAATGTTAGCGAGAAATGGTGCCAAAGAAAAGTATCATAAATATCAGATTCATTTATATTCGCTCAGCTCCCACCGACCCTTCAGCGAAAGTTAACCACCAATCTGAAAAACAATATTATTATTTTTCTGCTCTTCTTTCTTACAAGCTATTGAATAAACGTAATTGTCTTTCAAAGTATTGGGTTTGGTATAAAAGTATTTCTTTATTAGTTAGTTATTTTTGTAGTTTGATGAGTCTGAATTTAGACTTTGGTACTCGTGTTAATTGACTAGTATTAAATTATTTACAGTAATACAATTTTTTGTATAGGTAAATTTTCATTATACTTGCAATAATACTACACAATATTAAAACACATTTCATTTACAGTATTAATTTTAAAATAAACCTAGTTTATCACAATTTTTACCAATTTAAGATTCGCTTAGTACAAATATGAAAATTTTCTTTTTACTATTTTCATAGCGAGCAAACGCGTGCGTGACCTGATGGTAAGTTACATCCGCAATCATGAACATCATTAATTGTAGATGTTTTATTTATAAGCAGTAAACGTAATTATTATATCAACTAATGATTTGTTGCTGACCGTTGAGTTTAGTTCAAAATGCATTAATTCCCGTAATTTCACTGACTGTTCTTTCCCTAAAACCGGAACACAACCGCGTAACTATGATTATTGAGGCGCTCAAAATAGGAAGGACTCTTAGTTCCGCCCCGAATGAGATCTTAATAATCTTAAAAATCTACTACCAACTCAACGAAAATCAACTAGGTTTATTTTAAAATCGATGTTATATAGCTAAATTTCATCCTACAACTGCAAATGGGATTTTTTTTTCTTTGACCAGCATGTACTACTCGTATACACATTGTTTGAGTCCCTCTTTTCATGACATGACTTGGAAATAAACATCCAACTCATATCCAAAAGGATAAACCGTACAACAAACATCGCATTTTCACAGCCACTGCACAGCGTGAGCACATCGCGTATCTATACACGTAATAAATTAAAAATGACGAATAAAACTAATCTCCGAGAAATGATATTTAAAAAAATCATTCTGATCAAGGTGCACTACTCTAAGACCCTTTATACTCGTAGGATTTACATTTATAAATTTTCTTTAAAAAGCCATGACACAAAGAGTTCATAATGATTATCATTAACGATTTCATTGGTAAAGTTATAAATTCCCGGAATTACTATAACCGAAGCCACGGTCTAGATAGAAACTTCCTCCATCCAAAACTTAGAGTAAATACCGGTACAACAAATAGGCCGCAAGAGTTGTAAACTAATACCCTGAAGGCGAAGTGATTATGATACAATCTTCCTCGGCCTTATACAAACGAATATTATATCACTTCACAAATAAGATGATTATGAACAAAAAGATTTCTTTCTAGATAATTTAGTAATTTTGGTTAAATTATAGGGCTTTGGCAAAATTAGGGCAATATAATTACTTAGAGGTCCCTTCGTGCTTTCAATTGCGAAACGCACAATCCTCTGGAAAAGAAATGTCCCAAAATGCAAGGAGTCTGGGCCAGGTCTTTGTACACTTTATCAAAAAATAGTTTAAGATGCTAAGAACCCTTTTTGATAGTTAAATTGTTATTAAAACACTTTGTTTATTGGTAGGAAATGAAATTGAGCATTATTAGTGTGCAACACAAACAAAAAACATCATGGCGGAAAAAATGTCATTTTGACAGCTAAGGTTTATTTAGATCTTTTAGTTTTGTGTATCGAGTGGTATCGATGGCTGGTTGGTTGAATTGAATTGTTATGTGTATTTTTAGCTTATTTAACAGTTGTAAACCGAAAGAAAGAATTCAAGTGCAACGAAAAATCAAACACACAAACAGACAACTATCAATGTGATGTGAGTGAATTGTGCTGTGAGTGACGTGGCTGTCCCCTTTGCTTAGTGAAGTAACTTCACTTGACAACTTCCGCCATAGAAAATACTCATTGTCAATGTTGCCCGCTAAAACGAACACAAAAAATGATGACTTTTTTATTTTATTACCATCTAACTACTGATTAAATCAAATTATTTGTATTTTTCCTATAATTACCATTTATTTGTAAATTTTTTTAAATGGTGTACAAAGACCTAGCCCAGGCTGGGACATATCTTTTCGGCTAACGATATAGGCTATCTAAAGTAAAAGTAAAAATGTTTTTGTTGTCACAGCAAATATGTTTCTTCTAAGAATATTTAATATCGGTTCAGTAGTTTCGAGTTGGTCAGTTTTATATAAACAAACGAAGAAAACAACATAATCTGTGTATATATTAAACTAGTGATCGGTCCCGGTTTCACTGCTACATTTTTTTTTGTCGTGGTGTTTCTTCTGCATGTTGCGTCGAGCGACTGTAAGTTACATCTAAATGTAACATATGTTCATTCTACTTGAAATGAAAATATACTTTGTTATACTTTATTATATATATATTTATATATATATATATACACGAAACTAGTTGATAAATTTAAATACACAAAAGAAATTGAAATCAACCTATGAAAAGAGAATGACAATATAGGCGGCCTTATCACTAAAACAGCGATATCTTTCAGGCAACCTTAAAATTCGTAATATAAACATACATAAAGCAAATTAAAAAAACTTCTTTGTATACAACATTTATAACTTTTGCCTGATTTATTGCGTGCCTCACCGCACGGTTTATAGTCCGGTAGCGCTAGGCTTTGAGGTCCCATCAGTTCGGCTTTCGCGCTAAACACTCCTGCCCTCAGCAAGTCCACCGAATCGTCGAGTATATACTTGACGGTTTCTATCCGCGTCGTTATAAAACAGTCGCGGTTTTCTTTGACGTAGCCAAGGCTTTCGATAAAGTCTGGCACAGCGGTCTCGTTTATAAACTCTACAAGATAGGCTTACCGGATCGCCTAGTCAGGTTAATAGCGTCGTTTCTCAAAGACCGTACGTTTCGATTTAAACACGAAGGCACGCTTTCTGCACCTCGTCCCATAAAGGCTGGAGTCCCTCAAGGCTCAGTCCTCGCCCCTCTGCTGTACACCGTGTACACCAACGACATTCCCATCCCGCCGAAAGGCGTCGAACTCGCCCTCTTTGCTGACGACACCGCACTCTATACCAGGGGCCACAGTGTTCGGCACCTTGTAACCAGACTCCAAAGGGCCGTAAACGCCCTTGGTGCATGGTTTCAAGAATGGCGCATCGATGTGAACCCTGAAAAGAGTTCTGCGATGCGCTTCGACCACAAACGCCGTCGTCCCGATGGCGATCCCCACGTTCGAATGTTAGGCATTCCCATCCCCTGGAAGCGCAGTACTAAATACTTAGGCGTCACATTAGATCCGACGCTTTCTTTCAAGCCACACGTCGAAAGAGTTTCGAAACTCGCTCGTCACTATTTAGTCCGCCTAAATAGCATGTTAGGTAGAAAAAGTAAAATGTCCTTCAGAAACAAACGTACACTTTACAAGGTCTGCGTTAGACCCGTCATGACGTATGCCTCGCCAATCTTTGCCCACGCCAAACCCTCCCTCCTGCACAAACTGCAGGTAGTTCAAAACCTCTTTTGCCGCCGGGCCACAAGCGCCGTGGTACGTGCGTAACGCGGACTTGCATAGAGATCTTGAACTGCCTACAGTACAACAATATCTCAAAACACTCTCTGAAGCGTTCTTCAAACGCTCCGAAACCCATCCCAATCCTCTAGTTCGTGATTCTGTCTCATATACTACTCCTGTGTTAGACTCGAAGTTCAAAGTCGCTAGGCCTAGAAATGCGCAAGCGTACTCATCCACCAGACTGTCACGCGATCTCGAGGCCCTTCTGGCCGCAAATTCTAATTCTAACGTAAATTCTAATCCTAACGTAAATCCTAATTTTAACGTAAATGCGAGTTAATTCAATTTTATTTTGCAATTTTTTAATTTTTGTTTTAATTTTTGATTTCATTTTGAGCACCTTCAGTGCTACGTATTCACCTTCAGTGCTTTGAGCACCTTCAGTGCTATGTAATCCCAGCGGGTGACCCCTTCTGGGCCCCGCTAGCGCGGCCTCTTTCTCCAATTGGCCGTCGCTCAGATGAAGGCTGAGTGGCAAAAATGCACGAGCCGACAGGGGGTTTTTAGTGGGTATGGTCCTGGTAGGCGTCGGGACGAGTCCCACATAACTTTGGAATCGCGCCAGAGTATGCGTCAGGGCATTTTTATCCTCTTGCCCTTCCCGCGGAGGGGAACAAAAAAAAAAAAAAAAAAGGCTTTGAGGTTGAGTCTCGGTTTGCGTGCGTTCTTGAGCGCACGTCGATCGCAGACGCCTCCCGCTCCATTAGCCCCCGCGCTAATCGAGCACCCAAATTTCACTGGTTGTTACCGTAATAAGTAATTTCATAGTTGTTACCGTAATAAGTTTCGAACGCCGTTTTCACGGCGGATAGTGGGTTGTTAACCGTACTTCGTGGAACGTGAGCTTCGTCGACGAGGATTCGTCGTTCCAGGTGCCTCGAGTCTTCGTGTTCGAGTAAGTTATCCGCGTCGTCCCCAACCGCCCTACTGCGTGTAGGGTGGTTTTAGGAAGTTTGTCATCGTTGATAGGTTCATAGTATATATATTTATATATTGTTGTCTCTCCCCAACCCCTCCGCAATGGCTTCCCTAAGCCCCGAAGAGGTTCTGAATAAGCTGATCGCTGATTACGACGCCCAAGGCACTCATTGCCCCCCTCATATGATTCGCACACTGCAATCCTTTCTCCCTCTAATCATGGCACTGATCACACCGGCCCCTCAGGCCACCTCCGTCCCTCGGACCGCTCTGGTCTTAGGCCCTCCCGCGTCCCCTTCCTCCAGTGACATGGAGTGCAAAGTAGACGCCCCTCCGCGCCGCAAGCGCGCACCCACGACCGAGTCATCCTCAGACGCCACTCCAACTGGTCCTGAGTCTCCCTCTTTTACGCTTGTTAAAAAGCGCTCTAAGAAGCGCTCGAAGCAAGCCCCGGCGCCCTCGACGCCCGTCCCTACACCCCCTGCGGCGTCTTCAACGCCAGCTGCCCCGGTGTCTTCAACACCCGCTCCGGCCCCAACTTCTGTCAAGGCCAAGGTCCCACCACCCGTTTTCCTTCGGGAAAAGGGTAAATGGACTGGGTTTCGACATTGTGCAATGAACACAAGATCCATTACACCCGAGCGGCCAACTCGGGTGAATCTATCAAAATCATAGTCTCGTCGATAGACGATTTCCGAGCTTTGACTAAGCTCCTCACCGATAAGCAATATGCTTATCATACTTATGCTCTGTCAGAAGAGCGTAAGATCAGAGCGGTACTCAGGGGAGTCCCGTTCGAATTATCGAACGAGGCTATCACCCAGGTGCATCAAATGCCTGGTCCCTCACTTCACTAAGGAGTGCAATCGCACTCCTGAATCTCCCTCTCCTCCCGATTGCGTGCTTTGTGGCCAGTCCGGCCGCACCGCAAATTACAGGGGCTGCCCTCGTGCACCCCGTTGTATGCGTTCCAATTCCAAGAGGGCGGCACCCAAACAGCCCTCGCCCCTTTCTCAGGAAAACTTTTGCCTAGCCAGGTTCCTCCGGCTGCAAAGCCTGCTCCAGAAAACTAGAGGTAGCGCCCCGCATCGAATCCCATCCCAGCTCCTCGCCCATACAAACCCACTCCTCAATCCTCCGTAGCAGACGACATGCGTATCGTCTGCGACGCTATGAAAAATATCGATGTTAGTGAAATCGCAGTCTTAGCCCGTAAACTTAGGGCTTCACGTTCTCCGACAGAGCGCTTGCTAGCTCTGGCGGAGCATAGTTCCCTTCTCAATTCATTATAATAATAATAATAATAATAAAGTTTATTTATTTCTCCTCACAACATACTTAATTTAAAACAATTCATAAGCTATACATATATGGCTATTTTTAGTAAAATCTAGTATAGTGAGGAGCTGGTGCCCGAAGTAGGTTAAATCCTGTATTACGGTACACCAGGTCCTCGCCCCCATATTAATTAAAATAATGATTTTCAAGGAACCTATTTAACAAAATAATAAAGAAGAACCCATATATATCTTTGCGGATTTCTGTAAATAAATTTTAACAATATTTTTCCACTATACTTTATCTTTAGATGTATTTTAAAACTTAATAATAATCTATACTAAGATTACTACAACGTAAAAAGTACCATGAGTACAACTAAATAAACCTATATTATCAAAGGCCTAAAAATCAACATAACAATTTCCAGGCTCGAATCAAAAAGCCCAGAAA
This sequence comes from Marasmarcha lunaedactyla, assembly GCA_923062675.1. Classification (NCBI taxonomy): domain Eukaryota; kingdom Metazoa; phylum Arthropoda; class Insecta; order Lepidoptera; family Pterophoridae; genus Marasmarcha; species Marasmarcha lunaedactyla. The sequence goes on along the minus strand of OV281343.1, from coordinate 8,856,043 downwards.
AAAATTATGTATTGTAGGGGGGGGGATAGAAGTACATAACGTCTAGTACAATTATCAGTTTTGAAACAATATTCGATCAATTTCAACATCGATGTCACTGATACATACATAATGCTTTGACAGTAGATTTAAAATGACGTGTGGTCCAAGTTCTAAGATTTAAGTCTTATAAAGTCATAATATCTTTTTTCATGGATATTATAACTTTATTCGGGATAAATAAATAAATATTTTGCATGCTTTTGTTTGTTTATAAATATTGTTCTGATAATTAGGTATTTTGGTAGTAATTAATGATTAACTTCAATACTACACAAGTTTAATTTATATAAGTTTAAAACCTTTTACATTTTGTAAAAGTTGAGAAAAAAAAAATTAAAATTATGTATATTCTTTATTTATTTGGCAGCCTTCTGTTCCAATATGAAGCGTTGTAAGTGAAAATTTTATGTGCGTGTGTATATGCGTGTGTGTGTGTGTGTGTGTGTGTGTGTATGTGTGTGTGTGTGTCTATGTGTGTGTGTGTAAGTGTAAAAGTTGTTTGACTCCTTATATGTGTATTATAAAGAGCAATATACGTTACATTTAAGTATTTATATGGGTGATATTTTGTGATCATTTTAGATTTAGCATTTCGTTAGTCATAGGTTAATGGTCTATAGTTTAATAATTTTTCTGTTGCATTGTAGTCTAGACTTTGTAGGTATTCTTTAATGCGTATTTTACATTTATTCTTTGTTAGTGAGTAGATTGACAGGACTCTGTTTTATTTGTTATAAAGTTATGTTTTGGTAACAGAAAAATCGATGGGAAAAGCTAGTATTAAATTTTTTTATATCGCACACCCTATCCTTTCTACGAGTGTTGTTTATTTTATAAGATTGAAAGGTGATCTGAGAGTGTTTTTTGATAACAGTGTTGAGTACAAATAGCTGCCGGACTGTTAAGACTTTCGCAACTTTGTATACATCTATTGTTGGATGATGATACGATAGAAGGTAGCTTACTTTTAAAAGCAATCTTTGAGCCCTTTCTAGCTTAAGAAAATGGGTTTTTGCAGATCCACCCCATGACATTATACAATAAGTTAGTAGTGATTGGCATAAGGCAAGATATATTATTTTGATCAGTCCTTGGTCCGCTATATGCCGAAGATTCTTAAAGATTACTATCAATTTACGTGTTCTTGCCGCAAGTGTTTCTATATGGCTGTTAAAATTAAGTTTATTATCAATTGTAATACCTAAGTATTTTATAGTTTGAGTGAAAAAGTGCTAGATTCCGTATTTTTTAAAGAAAACATAATATATTTGGTTTTTTCCACATTAAGACTAAGCGAATTATTGTTTAGCCAATCTGTCACTATATCAAAGCCTCGCTGGGCATTTTCGAACACTTCCTCCCATGTTTTACCAGTGCAAAGCAAGGATGTGTCATCTGCAAAAGTTATTATTTTAGAATTTGTAATTTTCAGTTGGCAAAGGTCATTTATATACACTAGGAATAATGTAGGGCCTAGTATGCTACCTTGAGGCACGCCAAAAAGTACGGGAATTGCATCACTGGTAAGGTTATTTATTTTAACGCATTGCGTCCTATTAGTTAAATAGCTTTCAAAAGGTTTCAGCTGGAGGCCCCTTATACCAATATGTTCCATTTTTCTAATCAGAATCGGGATAGAAACTGTGTCGAATGCTTTTGCAAGGTCTAGAAAAATTGCAATCGTTTTCTTATATATATATATATATTCTTATATATATATATATATATATATATATATATATATTATAGGTTCATTTAAATGAATTGATCCCTAAAACATGCTTCGGCCGACCTCGGCCACCTACTCATGTCCCTTTGAGCACCTTCAGTGAAACTTTCACTACAGGCGGAAGACCCGCTAGCGGGTCTCCGCCAGCGCGCCCAACTTCCCGACGGGTGTCGCTTCCGATGAAGGCTAACGGTAAAATTTTACCACAGCCAACAGGTGGTTTTTAGTGGGTAGGTGCCATTTTGGTGAGTCCCACATAACCCCCCGCAGAAGACGGTATTTTCCTGCGGGCGGTATGCATGACGCATCTTCCACCTCCCTCCCGCGAGGGTGCCTCGGCAGCAAAAGAAAATAAAAAAAAAAAAGCTTTGAGGTTACAAAAATATAAAAATTTTGAATTTTCTCATACAGATTCTAGACCTCTTACCCTCACTAAAACAGAATTTTTTGTCATCGCAAGTACTTGCTCATGTGGAAAATAAGGCAATTTGATGACACTTTTGATGTGTGTATTTTACAAGTTCCAGATCATTGGCAGTCAAGATCAAAGCTCGCCTGACAAAGTAAAGTGCTTACCATTTTGACCGCCATAATAATTACTTTTATGTGGTTGTGTCATGAGGGGCATACCCAACGGAAGTCTGCGGCAGGCAAATCATCATAAGCCGATATAATAATCAGAATCACTGAATAAAATACCTCGATGAATTATGCCCATGAGTGCAGAAGCCACTTACCATTAGATTGGTAATGTGCTCGTTTACCGACAGTGAAATCAGTAAAAGAAATCTATGATCAGAATATTTTGTGCTAAATTCATTCTGTAAAAGTCACAAATTCAAATTCAGGCTTTTTGAGTTTACGTTTTTATTATTGTTATAGAGTAACAAAATACTTGTTAACTTTTGTGTCATCATGGAATATTAATAATTTAAACAAAATTGACCAGTCAAAATAGATGGAAAATAGCGAAATTGGTTTAAGGGTTTAAGTCCTACCTCACTTTGCACTGGACCAAAATGACACAAAGTAATGACAAATCATATAAGTTTTCTAAAATTTTAAATTATTTTAGCAGTTTTGGCTTTACCTAAGGAATTGGACCACAAATCATTGCATTACTCAAAGCGCAAGCGAAGGATACGGCGAAAATTGTATAATTGTCTCTTCAGGTACATCTGTACTCACTGGCAAAAAATAAGAAAGTTTAGAATGTTTTTAAGTACGACCTCAAAATAGCCCTGCGCTACCGCTACAATAGGCGATCATGGGCGCCATGAAATTATTAAGGTACATATTTAATTTGATAAATAACTCTCCAATTACTTTATTATATGTCACCATACTTTAAAACAATAGTAGTAAGCAATTTTTTAAAGGTAGACTTTTCTGTAGGCCTGTAAAAGAGAAGAAATCCACCAAACATGGTTTTGTTTTAGACAAACATTTTTAAAGAGATAAGACAGCGTTTTCGATGAAAGCTCCTGGTCGGCTTGGCTTTTTCCGACATTTTTAAAAATCTTCATAATATTCCAACTGATTGCCACAAAACATTCATAAATTAATTTTGAATGTTTTGTGAAAACCATGTGGTGAAAACCATATGAAAATGCGTTCGACGGACGCGGCTAGATAAAAGTTCCTCTCGGGTGAAAATGCTCTTTTTACAGCGTCACGACATTCTCAATATCTTTAATTAAAAACAGAAGACAAATACCATCACCATAAGAAAAAGATTTAAAAAATAAAACAACCTACACAAATGCAGAGAAAGTTATAACCCTAATGCACAAATCCATAAATAAATCAGCCATTTTTTATCACTCTACGATAATCACAAATCATCCTATCAGGCTCACCTATTGGCAGCCAAAAATACGTATTCCACTCGGAATCCCCACATTAGTAAAACTTATCGCCTACGTATGAGACAGGTAAATCAGCCACAGTTCAGTGGATTTGTTCCAGACTAGGCGATCAGTTCAGAATCCGCGTTCCCAGCGCAACGCAGATCAACAATGCATTACCTGCTCAGGAGTAATCTTTTAATTAACGCTGTAAACTTGTTAGAGGCGGTGAATCTTATTCTAATTCTATGTTATTGTATAAAAATAATGTTTGATTTTAACAAATGTTATTTATATTATAACTTTAAATACTTTATAATGTTTTACTTATATAGAGGAGTAATCAGGAGTAATCTTTGAATTAACGCTGTAAACTTGTTAGAGCCGGTGAATCTGAATCTAATTCTATGTTAGTGTATAAAAATAATGTTTGATTTTAACAAATGTTATTTATATTATAACTTTAAATACTTTATAATGTTTTACTTATATAGAAATAAGTAGACGGTACGTTCAGCTACGCAAAATGATTGTAATATGTAGTAAGGCTGTCGCGTCGAAGTGCAATTAATATTTGCCTTGCATCGTACACCAGGTTTGAATTGTCTGATGGCTGTGTGATGAATAAAGGAATTTTTTTGTAAATTTCCTGTTTTCTATTCATTCATTATGAGTTGCTGTATGGTGTTAAGTTTTTGCAACCATCCGGCATTTGGTATGCATTTTATAGGATAAATTTTTTTTTAAATACGCTATGATAAACTTTTTGTTTAATTTTTTTTATGGATTAATAAGCAGTGCACTTTAAACTTCAATAAAAAATTACACTTTTTCGGTGTAATTCACAAGTTTACAACACGTAACAATACAATTTATAATAAGTAAGTTTGCTAAGTTCTATTTCAAATTGAGTAAAGTCACGAAGAATACGGGTATATACTAACTTACTTAACGTAACTGCACATGTACATAATCACCGAAACGTCATATGCCCAAAAATGTTCTGCGTACTCTAATCTCTCTAATACTCCATCATTGCAGTAAGCGATGCAATTGATCTCTTTGATAGTCGTCAGACATTATGCGGTTTAGCGATAAATAGTGCGGGCACAAAGACAATCACCCCATCACTAGTGTCAGGGCCAGGCTGTGTTCAATAATATGCTTCTCATTGTTGGTTAAGCAAGTGCATCATTGGCGTGACTTGTTGTAGGGCTCAGATACGGGCCTTTTCAGTGATCAAAGTAAATTATTTATAGTGAATCTGATCGTGTGAACAATTTTATTTATATCTTAATTCAGAGGGTTTTATATACATAATAATCATATTATTTTAGTCCCAGTCACAGTTATAGGGAAGGGTCTAGGAACCCTCACAATTTGTTCACTATAAATAACAAAATAGCAATTTCTTGCTGCTCTATAATATAGCAAAATCAGCAAGGCACTTAAAATTTTACAGGCTATTAGCAAAACTTATTGCAAAAACTGAAAAAAGTTTTTGCTGCAATTTATTAGAAGCAACAAGCATGGCACTATGAACGTGACTTTTCACGTTCATAGTGCCTCTCTAAAAGCACTTACCTCGGTACTAAAAGAATATAGTCCAACTTCTGTTTCTGTACTTTTATATTATTTATAACATAGACACTTGGTAACTTAAGCTCGACTACTACTGTATTACTCGTATAGGTTAAATAATTGCATGTTAATGAATATATATATAATGGATTTGTTTGTTAAATCTAATCAAATTTATTATTCATAAATGGTATCAGATACACAACATTGGATAATGAAAGGCGACATATAGAATTTACCAAATAGTCGGTTCATCTGAGATGCGTGTGTGGTGAGCATTACACATTCAATGTTTAACTTTATCATTTAAAATCACACAAAACTTGTGTGACTGTGTGATTTTCAATGAGTTTTCTTTTTCTTAATTTGGATTACAGTCAACATGAGACGCGAATAACGTTATTAGTATAAGAACTGAAAACTTTAAGCCTGCACTTCTCTGAATTGATGCTATATCATAATTGATTCTTCTAAAAAATTCTTTTGCAACAATTTTTAAAGCGTGTTTTGTTATTTTATTATTACTAGCTCATTAAAACGTAGTCGTCATATGAATTCCCGTAATATATAAAAAATCTTCTACTGGCTATTCGGAGGTATTTACCAATAACCAAGTTTAGTTTCAATCATATTGAAAGCTTTGCGTAGTGTGTAATTATATGTGCAGATGTATTTGTTTAGAAGAATGTCTTTGTTAACCTAAATACAGATGCTTTAACCAAAACACAGATTTCAATCGTCCACATTTATAAGAATGCACTGGTCCAACGATCTTCAAATGAATTTCAATTCCAATTATCAAAGACCAAAGAATATCCGTTTCCTCGATGTTCAATAAAATAAAGATTCAAAATGAAAATGAACGAACGTGTCCCGGCTCAATAGGTCCGCGAAGGCCGGAGAGAGTTCTCTTCTTTTCACAGTTCAATTATGAATAAAAAGTGTTATCACTTTTATTCTCTTATTTAATAACCTTTTTTGTCATTTCCTTGGGATGGGATTGAGGAAATTGTTTAGGGAAGAGGAGTCTACTAGAAATTGTCTCGAAATAATAAAAAGAATTTGTAATTGTTATATTCGTTTAAAATATTGATTTAAATTAAAATCCCAGATAATACCAGACTGACAATCCAGATGTTGGGCTCGTTAATCTGACAAACGGTAATATCCTAACTTAAATACGTCTGAAAGGATCACAAACTGACAAAATACAGAATAATCCTTAAATTTGTAAACTTTGAAAAAATTTTCGGTGCCTGCTTTGCCACTCAGTTGCATAACACAAATAGTTATTCAGCGTAATGTTTCCGACTACAGACAAGATAACCGCTCTTTATTTAAAAACTTCAACCCGATAAACAACTTACTCTGCAACTTTAAACCATGTATGCTGCACGTATTTAAAGTCAAAAACTCAAAAAAACTTAGTTGTAGGGCGTTCAAAGCCGTTGAAAACTTATAAAACGAAGCGTTTTTCTTGCCGCGAGCAAAAAGCGGGCTACTTTTAAACAGGGAGCTACACTTCGAAGAAGTTAAGTGGAAAGTTCTAAGTTCCTTTTTTAACAGTTTAAAAGATCGCACAATTCTAGCGTACTAAACAGATGAATCTAATCTAACGTGATTTAAGTGTTTGGCTGCTGAAAAGAAAATGTTTTGGAAAGAAATCTATTTTTTTTTTCTATTTTCAAAGTCGGCAAACAAGAGACCCACCTAATGGTAAGTAGACATCATTAATCGTAGGTGTTTATTTATTAATAGTGATTGTAATTATTATTTTGACTAATGTAGCCGACCGTAGGCTCCAGTTTTAATTGCCTTTGTTCCAGTGATTGCACTGACTGTTCCATCCTTTAACTAGAACACTGCCACGTGAAAGTGTTTATTATGGCGGTCAAAATAGTAAGGACCGTAGCGCCACCCCAGACGAGAACTTATTTATTTTTTGCTACCAATAATTTGAAATTCAAATCATTAGCGCTTCTTCGCTACTGACATTTGACTTGAAAATTTGACATGAAACAAAACTAATGAATTTGAAGCTCGATTTTAAATTGCTCGATAAAACCGTTTTAAATTGAAATAATAAGTTGATCCGTTCCAGATCTATTGTAAAATTATAACCCAGGCCCTTCTACCAACCACACAACAATGACGTTTGTATTAGTTTTTAAATATAACCCACTTATTTACCTCATAAATCTATTGATACACTTAATTTATCAATCTTGTTTTCATGTTGGAATGTTTCGAGATTTTGAATATCGTCGAACCAAAATCGTCCAAAAACATAAAATACAATGGCCAAATGAATACCTTACCCCGCTAATCAACTAATGCAATAAACAATCAAAGAATTGAACCATAACATTTCAAAACTCGTTAGCGTCGCATTAAAATTCATTGCCCCTTCAGAAAATTGAATGCAATAGATATCAGCTAGATTATAGGCTGTTTAAACTTTTCAAAGGCATCTGTGAGAGTGGGCCGATCACGTTTTATCGGGAAATGCAAAGCGATGGTAATGATGGCCATAAAGAAGTAGAGGGTTTCGATAGATTTCGCAAGTTGCCAAGTTTTCGGGGCCTTGCCATTAGATCCCTCAGGGTTGCCATGTCGGCACCCGCAGTTACCACTACATAATGAGTTTACTTTTGCCGCTAAGTACATCATCATTGAGTTGGTGCTAACGTTTGTTAAGGATGTTAATTGTAAGCATTATCGGTTAAGATTTTGGATATGGGGTAGAAGCAATTTTTTTTTACTTGTTTCACTTTTTTATTGAAAAGTGTTCAGTAACTTATATTACAAATAGACTGAGTGTAAATTACTTAGGCTAAACATCACTGGAAATCGAGGCCGGTAATTTCACTCGAGCTTAAGTTTCTTATACCCAACATTTATAAATATGATGTTTTTATTGCATACCTAAACATTTTCCGTGGTGAATATTGGTTATTAAAATTTACACGTTTTTGTAGCACAAGATCTTTAAAAAAAAAGGACAGAATTCAACAAAACAATTTTATATCTCATACCCCAACAATACTCCGTTAACTGTCTAAAAGTTTTACATAGGTTTTCACGTACCCATTCTTATTCATTCGAATATCCGTTTTCTACTTGGCAAAGAAGAACATCCATCCGCTTTGATTCTCTGAACGCATTAGCATTAGATTTGAATAGAACAAACAAAGGGATTGCTCAAGACATTCTGCTTTCGTAGGCGATTGTAAATTCAGCGTATTGGAAGAATACCAACTCGACTTGTGTACACATAAAACTACACAACGAGGATAAACTCAGATTTGTAAAGATGCGTTAGTAATGTCTTCTTGAATATAATGTTTTAGTTTCTTTGTATTACTTTATTGTATTCTTTTGATATAATATCGGTTAGAAGTATTAATCTGGATTCTGAAATTTAATCCGTAGCTTAAGTAATTTTTTGAACATAATCTTAAGAAATAATAGGTCTTTACCTATGAAACTGCCGTTTTGCCGTACTGGCCATTTCAAATGAAAATATTTTTTTTTTGACTGATAATTCTAATTTCAAATTAATTTTATTTGACAAACATGGAATTCTTTTTCTAAAATCGTCATTTGTTTAATATCCAGCTGATTTCTTCAAGAAAGGCATCAATAAGCTACCAATGCGTTGGCAAAGATGCATTGATTGCATGGGTGATTATTTTGATTAATAGAAATAAAAAATATATAAAAAAATTACGCTTCATTTATTTCGTGAAAAACGGCAATTTCATAAGTAAAGACCTAATATATGACAAGTAGAACAGCAGCAGGTAATGGTCTCAAAGGACCATTCTTGAAGTTTGCACATTCAAGCCCTTCCGGTATCCTACTGCACTGCTTTATAAAGACCGCCAGGTGCTAACTGTACGTCAACTGTTTATTTTCAAAGTTGTTTTAATCCAGCACTCTTTATTGAAATGTAAACCCAACTTAATAAACAAGCGCAGGAGTAACGCAGTGTGTGAAAATTAATTCCATCCTAAAACATTGCTCATGTACAGATTTCTCCCATTTCTTGGCGTCTACCTTTATAATAGAATTAATAAAATTATTAGAATTTATGCATATAATTATTATGAGGCAAATAAATGTTTAACCCACTGGTTAAACTCCCTGTCATATGATCATCGGAAACGGAACATCTATTAATTGTTACATACTAATATACTTACTAATATAGTTATATAATATTCTAAATAATATAAAGTATAGATATTTATTTAAGAATCACTTAACGCAATATATTACAATAGACATGTATATGTTAAGTAAATATAATATAAGCTATTATAAAAATAAACTTACTTCACTTCACCTACACACCCTCTCTCAAACACACACTCACAGTTTCATTTTACACACAGAGAGGACACAAAACATGTATTGTATCATGATTTTACATTTTTCCCCTATTTTATCAATAATGCAATCATTTTAAACATAGTTTTTATCATAAATCGTAAATATGTAAATCGGTTAATTCCGGTGGTTGGAGGCGCTGTCTGCTGAAATACAGGCCACAAGCTTCGTTCAGCAGCAGATGCTAATTTATAAACACTTTGTTTTTCTGTAACATATATTTAAACAGAACAGCTATTGAAATATAAGAGTGCAAAATCATGTGTTAAGAATAAATAAATATTATTATTATTATTATAGCTATGTTTGCAATATTTTCACCAGTTCTGAATAGTTAGATAACTGATAAACTTAAGTAATTTAAAAATTCACATATTGAGAAACAACATTTCTGATAACAACCTTATTATTTTAATTAGTCCAACATATGACTTAGAAAAATAATTGAATTATGAATGAATCATTCAATTACTGAATCATGAAATCAATTAAACCCTGGTGAATCGTTTAATCCACTTCAATTAGCTTTTATAAACAAGGCGCCTTCTAAAGCAACTGTGTACAGCTGGTATAACGAGTTCAAGTATGGTTGCTTAAATGTAAGGATGAAGAAAGCAGTGATCGTCCTTTGACTGCTGTTTTGGAAGAAAATGTGCTACTAGTGAAAATTTTGATTCACCAAAACCGGCAAATCACAAAAGATGAAATTCAACACAATCTGCAAATTCATGATATCCTTCACAACCATCTCTGTGTAAGGAGGATTGCTTCGCGCTGGTTACCCCACAACCTTACCGATGCTCAGAAGCAGGTGGGCGTGGAATAGTGGCATAATATATTATGATTGACAAATTCAAAGCAGGTTCTTCTCATCGTGTTTACGATATCATAAAGGGTGACGAATCTTGAATTTATTAATATGATCCAGAAACAGAACGCCAGTCAACAGTATGACCGTTTCAAACCGAACCAACGCCTACGAAATTTGAGAAGCGTTGGAAAATTTTTGATCGCTAGTTTTGTCTCCTTAACGGGGTATTTAGTATCGATTCCCTTAAGAAACGAAGGTGTCAATTTAGAGTGGTACCCCATCAAATACTTGCCAGAAGGTTTTGCTGCTGCGAGCAACAAGTGACTGAACATGGGACTCCGAGGCCTTTTGTTCCGGCAAGACAAGCCGCCTGCGCACTCTGCGATCAAGAAGAGAGTCTTCCTAAACACCTCACTGGTAAAACTTTTGGGTACTCCGCCTTACAGCCCTGATTTTGTACCGTGGCACTTTTTCTTATTCCCTAAAATTTAAAACCAGATCAAGAGGATACAGTTTCATTGCCAGAAGATAGGATGACTGCGTTCGAGAAAGAAAATTGGTTCACATGTAACTTTGTATAGATGCTGGTGGAAAGTTCTTTGAAAAAATGTAATTAAAAAAGATAACCCATGGAACATTTACATCTTTTTCTTAAAACTTTCTAAGTGTCCCACGTAGTTACCATAGGTTCAGGTGCTATTTGTCACTAAGCGGATCGAGAAATCGTGTTGCCAGCCCAGAAAATATAAAATACTAATTTTCGAACAACACATGAGATGATTTGCGACATTTATTTTTAGCAACAATCCTAATTTTTTATTTATATGTATATAGATTTGCAGGCATTTGTCTTCCGTCTCACTTGGTAGTAATGAATATGAAGACAAGGAGGACGGCTGAATATAAAAGTTAATGTAGTTTATGCTGTGACTGATAAGTGGCGCTACCTGTTATGATTGAAAAGTCGTTGTATTCATAACCGTTTCTGGTTTTTGTTTATTTGAATTCGTTTTATTTTAAGTAATTTTGGCTTAACTGACAGTTCGTTTCAAAAGGCTGCATGCATTAAGAGATCATTTAAAAAGAGTGGATGCCATTAATCAAATAGATTGGAAGGTGCGACTTCTTATTCGAGTTACACATAACGAGGACATCAAATCAATACGAACAGCCAAAGCACGAATTGAACGTACACTCAACGAAAAAATGGTTTCGCAAGCCTCCGCGTCAAAGCAATATTCGAACTGTCCAGCCGCCGCGGCAAGCATTATGCTAGAAGCAAATCTTCCCGCCCGTATTGATAAATCTCACCGATTGTCCCGGCTTTGCACTCGCCTGTACCGCGTATATTGGTTGCGACTTACACCTTGTATTGCATTCTCTTTTAGGATTAGGACGTTGGTTATTGTGATTGGTAATGGCTCGATAGGGATTGTAAAAGGTTGTTTTAGAGATAACTGTTTTAATTCATTTTATGTTAGAATAGAGAGATGTGGAAAAAGAAGCACGGGAGCTTTTCAAATCATCAGAATAGTGACTTCCCCTAACAAGCAAACTAGTTGTATGACCTGTTATATAATTATATCGCCGAATAGGCGAACCTAGAATAAATATAATGAAAATAATAAAGGCAAAAAATCTAAACATATAAGAATGAACTTAGAAACGAACTTTTCTTCATCGCTTAAATTATCTATCCCATGGGATTTTGCATAGCGAGATTGTCAGTTAAGGAAATATGCTCCTTAGAAGCAGCTTGACATTTTTTTATTTGCGTTATTTATTATTTAACACTTATTACTAAAGTTTTTTTTGTACTCAACATTGTAAGGCTTTACATATTTTTATACTTAGCTACCTTATTAATAAAAAGCGACAATATTTCAATCAAAACTAACCATTCCGTCCCAAAACAAAAATAATAACATCAAAATGCCCAGCCCGTGTAACACAGCGTTCCTGTGAGATTGGTCACATAATTCAAATTGAGGGTAGCCAGCGAGCGTCACTCGGGGCTCGAAACGCACATAGTTAACATATTTGTGAACATATCTGTGGCCTGAGACGACGTCACGCTTGGAACTGTCACGTCTGACATTTCATAGGTTTTGATAGCTATGAGAGAATTGTGGTAAAGGGTAGAGGTTGTGTTCATTAAATGAGAGAATTTGTTTAAAAGGTAAGAAGTAAATGTGGGTTCGGGATATTTGTATGTTATTGTTGAAGTTGTTTTTATGTACGTTCAACGGGTTAATTGACATAACTGAATTATTTATTAATTAACGAAATAGTGCTGTAAGTACGAACCATGGTATAACGTATAATATCTACTATCTCATACTGACGTTTATAAGTTTTTAGAAAATGATTGTTAAACTGTTAAGTAATTATTACTTAGGTATTAATTTAGGGTATTTATGTCAAGTATTATAAAACAATCATCCGCACACCATCATTCATTTATAAAACAACCACATGTAACAAAACAATCTAAACTCCCAAAATACGGTTACATATCACTGTAACGTAAAAGCATATTTACAAACACGTACTGAACACATGTAACCCATTACCCGACTTAAGACGCTGTTAATGAAGTCATCGTGATTTGCATAAACACATTTGCTCAGATCCTGACACCGCTCACATTGACATCCCAAACTCTGTCACCGAGTTGCGAACGCTTTGACACTTAGGACTAGCTTTAATTATGCATGCGTGAGCGCTGCTACTTGGCTGTTGCTTTTATAATTCTGTGTCTGAGACGATGAAATCAGCAGGTAGATGTTATGTTACGGAAAGGTCAATGATTTTTTTAACTATTTACACAAATCAACTTAACGAAAATAATTTTCGTAGCAAAATAGTTACTAACGTACTACGAAAACTTAAGGACCCCGCAAGTATATGTGCTACAGGATTGAATGTATATATTTTTTTAAAGTTTATGCATTCTCATAAATAATATAAATTCCTTTAATGTGTTTGTAAGCCTATGCCTACGTATCAAAATCCAAAGTCAACCTTGTACACTTGATTATACTGTGAAATTAAATATTCATCAGGATATTAATACCCGATGAATAATTTTCAGCTTACAAATGACTTGAAAATTTAATAAACCCCATCCCCGCCGAAGTTTTCAATATCCCCTTTACAGCCGTGACAAATAGCGCCATTTTTGTTTTCTAAGATTTAATGAATCACCTGTAAAGTATGTCATTAAGCCTTAATGACTATAATTTGTTTCAAAACAAATTTCCCGGCTTTGAGCTAAATTGTCACTACATCAAGATCTCGTTCAAATGCGTGGATTCTAAATTAATTGTTTTATTTTTACTTATCTTGTTACGAAGTGTATTATGTAAATTAAAATAAATAATTATTTCAATAGAATCAAACTTTGTAAGCAAACCATTTTACGATTCCGATACAATGGTATATAATGTCAATTACTTAAATTTCATCACATTTTTCGACGTTTGAATATCTTGTCTTACAAATGTTTGAATGCAATATGACAGACAATAATTAGGGGAATAGAATTGAATATTTCGAAAAGTTATCTGGCTCTCAATGCTTTTAGACATACTCATATTAACATTGTGCACGTACAGATAACCAAATGCAAATGTCATAAACCTATGGACATAAAGTACCTTCTTACACCTAATATTCTTGTTTTCACTTCATTGAATATCTAATTAATGCTATATGGAAAAAAACTTATTGTAACATTGGTCTTATATTACTTAGAAAAACTAATATAAGTTCCAGGGCATTTCGATTTGGGTATTCGCTTCCATTTGGCTGGTTGGCCGGCGCCGGTCCGGGCCGGTACGGTGACAGATGGCCGGCCCTTCCACGGATGTAATTAACACGTTTCTTTCTACGGCCCCGGTAACAAAACTTTATTAATACCGCCCCGCTTAGGCCTGGCGCGAAGTTTTCTAATGAAGTCGCCTCCTGGAACACAATACCCATTTAATTTGTTCATATCATCTAATGGGATTTTGCTGAGAATGATGTTTACTTAGGTTTTGTTGCGAAATTGAGAAGTTAATTAGATTTACTTCTATGCAGACGCTGAAATGTAGGCTTGTCTGAAGTCCGACCTAATTTCCTGAAGTAGTTAAAAGTTTTGACTTTATTTTACTAAAACTTGAAAGTATTGAATAAAATATATATGAGCTTTTTAATGAAACTTTTTCGCTATGCTTCTTAAGGTAAATAAAAATAAAATATTTAACATTTTTTTTTCATTTTAAGTCACCTGTTAAAAATGTAAAAATATATAAACTTGGCAATCTAGCAAAAATATAAAACTCAGTTTTATTATAAAGAGGGACACCTGCTGGTGCTCCGCAGCTTGCGGGTGATGGCGGTAATCTTAGAAATAGCTCTAATTACGACAGCCAGGGATGTTTAGATTGCAGGCAAAAAGATCGCAATATTACGCAAAGTGATGCAAAGTGTGTTTGTTTTTTGTTCATTTGTGACAATTTGTCAAGCTTTTATGCGTTGAATATTTAACCAATAATCGAGATTACATACACGAGACAGGAGTACAGAAGATGACGTAGGTTACTACCAACGCCGACATCTTAATCTATTATTTATTTATTTACAATCTAATCTATATTTACACTATATCTGTAGTGAAAGGGACGACACAATTGGGAAGTTAGAGGAAATTAAAAATAAAAGAATAACCAAAATATATTTATTGTTTGTGATTTGTCTGGGGATTTATTATTATTATTATTACGCTTTGGTTACATAAAAATATGGAATAGAAATTAGTAAAGTAACTTATCAAATAGTATATTTCATTTTGATTTATCGAAACCCTTCGGAAATGCTTTTATAATTTAATTTTTTTTTATAAATATAAGGCTTACTGTGTAAGGGGTACTTTAAAACATTATTTTCAGGATTTATATTTAGGATTTTTGTACACAGAGTTTACTATTCAGGTTTAAAAAACTTACTTTTATAGCGTTTAATCAAATAAAACAGCTCTTATTAATTATATGTGTTGAACGGTGAGTATTATAAGCATTGTCATTAGTAATGCATGCCTCGACAACAGCACTTTCTTTCTAAATAAAAGGTACCTTATTTGCTTTCCTTTGCCCCTGACAGGATAATTACAATAGTATCAGATTTATCAGCTCCAACCGACTGTAGGGTGAGTTATTTAAAGGGTGAAAATTATATATATTTTCTTAAATTTTCGCGATACATACTTTAAATAAAACACTTTTTACCGGATATTATCGCGTATATTTTAGTTAATTTTAAAATTATTTCGACGTTTCGGCATCTTTGCAGTTGTGACCACGGCAACTGCAAAGATGCCGAAACGTCGAAATAATTTTAAAATATAAATATATTTTAAAATTATTTCGACGTTATAATTTATAAATATAAATTATAAAGATAATACCCGGTAAAAAGTGTTTTATTTAAAGTGAAAATTATAGTTTGCCCAGCAACATTATATTACTTATTAGATACGTAAGTTACCCGACGTGGTTTTCCTTTACGATTAAAGTAGTGATCAGAGTGTTTTGTAAAAACTCTTTGTAACATTTGGCATTGACCAGGATCCCAAGATTGAGAAGCAATGGCCTTAAAAACGCTCCCGACAACGTAATTTAATGTAACATATAATGCGCATTATATGTTACATTACATTCTCCAGGCTCCAAAGTAATCAGAGCTTGTGCTATGGAAGACCATACAGCGAACTGGGGGAACAATATATGTAATTGGCGCAGAAAAAACATACATATATAAATATCAACAACCATGACCCAAGAGCGAACATCTGTGTTCATCATGCAAATGAACAAGCGTATGGGGCGGCGTATGAGGCAAGACTACTACATACTACGCCACTAGGCCGTCAATTTTAAATAAGTTACTTTATAAAACTTAAATTCAGAGATGTGCAAATTATTTTTCATTTCGCTTCGTACCTATTGAAATGCGGGCGGCCTCCTCCGTTCGGAAGTGTTTGCTCCTGAATCAGTCGCTTAAACAAAAATGTATCTTTTTTTCTCTTTTCAATTCAAATCGCAGCCTGAGGAAATACGTTTAGTGAATTTATTTACTTGTTCGACTTCAGCTGGAGGGTGCTGTGTTTTGGGAGTGTTATTTGGATTAACATACTTTTGAAGTTAAACGGAGGTAAATTGTACAAATTATTTTCAAAAGGCAATCTTTCATCTATTTCATTAACATTTCATTTTTCAGCTTCGTCTGGCGTGGTATTGCAATCCTCCTTTTTTTAATCACCATAGTAATAAGATTTACGTTGCGGTCCATTACATTGGACATAGGAAAAGGCCATTGAGATTACAAGATGAAAGGAAACTGTTACTAACGCCTATGGTTGACAACAAATAATAGGTCTTTACCTATGAAACTGCCGTTTTGCCGTACTGGCCATTTCAAATGAAAATATTTTTTTTTTTACTCATAATTCTAATTTCAAATTAATTTTATTTGACAAACATGGAATTCTTTTCTAAAATCGTAATTTGTTTAATAGTTAGTGTTTTGTATTCAACGCATTCGAACATTTTTCGTCATCATGGATAAGTTAAAAATTCGAGTAATTATGGAGTATGAGTACCGTCGTGGCAGCAAAGCGGCACAAGCGGCACGCAACATCAACGACGTTTACGGAGCGAACACTACAAACGAACGCACCACCCGTTATTGGTTTACCCGCTTCCGTTCTGGAAATTTTGACCTGAAAAATGAACCCGGACGACCACGGTCCGAAAACTTTGGTCGACAATGACGAATTAAAGGCAATTGTGGAAGCTGATGAAACTCAATCCACGGCTGAATTAGCAGCAGCTTTCGACGTTAGCATCAAAACAATATTGGTCCATTTGCGTCAAATTGGCAAGGTAAAAAAGCTTGACAAATGGGTACCCCACGAACTCAATGACCGCCAGCGCGAAGTACGCGTGGAGACGTGCCTTGCACTGCTCAGCAGGCATACAAATGAAGGAATTCTGAACCGCATTGTTACTTGTGACGAGAAATGGATCCTGTTTGATAATCGTAAGCGCTCAGCAAGTTGGTTGGACCCTGGTTCAGCACCCAAACAATGCCCTAAACGAAAACTTACCCCTAGAAAAGTGATGGTCACTGTTTGGTGGTCTAACGCGGGTGTAATTCATCACAGCTTCTTGCCAAACGGGACAAGCATTACTGCAGATGTGTACTGTGAAGAACTGAACACAATGATGGAGAAGCTCGCACGTCTTCAACGAGCTTTGGTCAATCGTTCGGCTCCACTGCTCCTGCACGACTACGCGCGACCTCATACTGCACAGCAGACGGTCTCCAAGCTACAAGAGTTGGGGTTGGAAGTTCTCCGTCATCCACCGTACTCACCAGACCTTGCGCCTACAGACTTCTACTTTTTCCAGAATTTGGATAACTTCTTGGCGGGAAAAAAATTCAATACCCGAGAGGCAGTACAAAATGCCTTTGAAGAATTTGTTGCCTCCCGTCCAGCTGATTTCTTCAAGAAAGGCATCAATCAATGCGTTGGCAAAGATGCATTGATTGCATGGGTGATTATTTTGATTAATAGAAATAAAAAATATATAAAAAAATTACGCTTCATTTATTTCGTGAAAAACGGCAATTTCATAGGTAAAGACCTAATATAACAATCACATCTACAATGGATGCCACTTACCATTAGGGGGATTTTACTCATGTTTGCCAGCCATCAAAGTGTAAAAATATAATATTTTCCAGGCCGTCCGATACCATTCCAGGAGTTACAATTTTAGTTAAAAGTGTTATCGTGTTCAAGCGACCAAATAATTGTGCTATTTTTCGCTTGAATAATTCATCAGACAAACTAAAGAATGTCTAACTGCATTTGACCATGATATCCCTAAAGTTCAAGGTTTTTAGTAGAGCCACAACTTATCAATTTTAATACTTGCATTATTTCCAATGAGCGTGCAAAACCTCATGATTCACGAGTTTTTGAAACATGTGCTACACTTAAGATTCTGCAAGGTGATTTACATATTTGGAACATGAATTCTTACGGAGAATTTAAGAAATAAAAATTAAATAAATATCACACTACACTATACTAAAAACATACCATCATATAAATACACCATACAAAGTATTTACAGTTTTTAGACATTACAGTTAATTTTGTTGGAAATTAGTTGTAATATCTCATCCCAAGAGGAATACATCGAATTACAAGTCACCCTGTATATAGTCATCGATGAGAAACCTAAATCAGCTGCAGTAAAAATTAGTACAATTTAAAATCGCATCAGAAGGTTCATCCAATTTACACTAACACTTAAAACCTTGCAGAAATTAAAACGTTTTAAATCACCTCGCAGTATCCAAGCATTAGGCTTACAGAAGCTTTTTGCATTAAAACTTACAACTTTTTTCTTTAAAATTGATCTATCGCGGAAATGAACCAGCGTTCCCCTAGGGAATATTCCTGTAAACGAGTTACAGATGGCGTACAAAATAAACGTGGCGTACTTTTAGCAAAAAATAGCAATTTCAAATTTTATTACTGTGTAGCAATGAAATCTACAGCTGTCATCGCGCTCAAAGAATTTAACACGAACAAAGTATTTTCCGAGCCCTGTTTGTGATAGCCTTGACAAGCAAAGAGCTCGTTATCAAAGAGTTGGAGAGCAATTTTTTTAAAGTCCATATGTAAAATACGCCGGTGTAAGGTAACATATACACCCAAGGTTTGGAAGCAAGCTGTGCGGTGCGTGGAGAGAGAGTGGAGCTGTAAAACGGTATGACTGTCCTCCAGAGACTTGTGAAGAAACTGAGTGGTGCGAAGATTCGAAGACCATTTTGTATAATACGCTTGTGAGGAATAGTGTGTAGTAGAGTTTCTTTTGTTATCCTCTAGGCCGGTACTCCAGTTCTCCCTATTTTAACCACCAGAATAATGAAATAAAATGAAAAATGAAAATTACTGTTATTTGGTGTATCTACATACTAAAGTGATGCCATCTAGATGTCAACATAAAACAAAAATGATAATTAAGTAGCACCGAAAAGGCGACGTAGTTCTATCGGTTGCTTATCCTTCGCGCCCCGCGCGGAGCGCGCAGCTTCAATACACACGCAGCCTAATGCGGCGTCCTGCAGTCAGCGGCTCGCGCGAGATGTCACGTTACTTTGTCGCGTTACATCGCTTTGTATGATATTTGGTTTCTATTTTTTAATGACTTTCAGAAACAGGTATTCAGCGCTGTGTGCAAATACATTTTTGGTTTTGATTTGAAATTATAAAAAAAAAATGAAAAATGAAAAATTTAATTTATGTTTATTGCTGCTTGTGCTTCTGATTTCTACTATTGGTTCTTTTTGAAGCACGATTATAATGCGAGCTCATAAATACATATATGCAACCGAAAGAATTAGTTACCTCGTTCCGATTGCAAATAGAAACATAAATACTAGATAGTAGCGTCAGGTGACGGGTCGCTCTAAGCCCTCTAATATGGTTGAGGAACAGTCATGTTTTGACGTCTATAAGAACAAGTAATTGTCGATGATAAGAAATAAATATTGTTTTATTGAATTCATCATCAGTATATTTACACGGCAAAATAAAACATTTTCATTTAATTGTGACGCATTCCACGGTTTACTATTCTGCCTTAGATTTTCTGGTTTGATAAGAGTGAATATGTCTTAATCTCGACCTCTTTGAAATACAGTTATTTAACTGCCATACTTCGTTGAAAAAGTTATATTGCATTGAAACACAGCAAAAAACACCGCCAAGAAACATGTTATTCAGGGTAAACTAATTGACAACGAAACACAATTTCCCCTAACCATACAAAAACGAACCAAAATAGACATTTCCAACAAAAAATACTATCAATAGCCAGCTAATTTTTCTAGATAATCATGATAAAGCAACTAAATAGCAATTTGCTCGGCCATAAAAATAATTGAGTTGAAACTGCGTCGGAGCAATAAAAAGCGGGAAAGTAGGCCCAATAACCTCTAGGAAGGGTTCGTTCGTCGTGGGAAACCCTGCATCTGTCGAATAGTGGGCGAGGAGCAGGAAGGGGGGCCATTAGGCGTGTGCTAGGTAGCCGTGTAACGAGCGGAGAGCGCCACATCTTTCTAGTGTTATTAACCATTCTGACACTTTGCAGTTCTTTTCATCTTCACGTGTGAGTAATGTGCCTGAATGTTTTGAGACAGGTTAGTTAAAGCAGTGATAACTTAACGGAAGGAAGAAATTGTTATGAAAAGCGTTAAGATTAAGTTTCAGCTATAGTAGCATTACTACTCTTATCGATTTTTTTATACAATACAAATACAATACAAAAACTTTTTATTGCGCACCATATATGCAAATACAAAATAAAATAAAATACAAAACAAGATAGATTACAAAGGGCGGCCTTATCACTAAAAGCAATCTCTTCTAAGCAACCGTAGAATGGACAAGAATAACCAGATTGTAACAAGGCGGTGCGGTGTACACAAATAAATACTTTCATCTTTACATAAACATACATAATATATACAATACAAAACAATAATTACATACTACACATACCTGCTTGTAAACTACATATCAATAATTACATTCGTAAAATACTTAAATACTACATTTGATAACAATAATAAGATATTACTAAATAAAGTTATAAAAAATTCAATACTTAATCAGCAGCTTGTCATTGACAGGAAATAATTTAAAACTTGTGATTTAAAGGCTGAAGGAGATTTAGCCAGTCGTATGGCACTAGGCTATATGAAGGTAGGTTTCTTTATGATTTTTTAAAATCATATTTAACCATTCGTAGCCGGCAAACGAGCACAAGATGACCTCCTGATGGTAAGCGGCATCCGCAGCAACAAACTCAAATAATTGTTGCATTCTTACTTTTTAGTTTTCCCGTAATGTAAGGCAACTGAAACTACCTATGCGAAAGTGACTTCACCTACTACAATCCTCACAAGAGAAGCCAAACCGCGACCTTCCTTAATAAAGAGTTTCTCAACAAGAACTTTGTTTTTCAATATGGTCACACACACCGGAACCATATGACAGTTTTGACATATCCGTAGTAGAAGCTTGGGCAATTATTACAATGAATTTGATATCAATCGAAAATTACATTAAAATAATAAAAATAAATGAAAATGGTGGATCTTTAAAAGTTACAATTCGTAAAATTCGGCATATTTTCGGTAAACATAATCGTCCTTCTGAGAGAGCTATTGTTAATTTACACAGTATCCGAATTTGTCAATTCCTCGACGTTCTCAACAATTGAGGTTATCCACAACAACCACATGGCGAGTTCTGCGTAAGGCTTTAAATTAAAGCCTTACTAGGTCCAGCTGATGCAACAATTGAAGCCAACGCGACCATTTCCATTGTCGTAGATTCACTTAATTCATTCAAGAACAACAAGTTGTTTTTTCTGAAAAGATCATTTTTTCATATGAAGCCCATTTTCATTTGTCTGGCTACGTCAACAAGCAAAATTGCCACATTTGGGTTTCTGAAAATCCAAGAAATATTGTTGAGAAATCTTTATATGCTGAAGGTGTCACTGCATGGAGCGCTATGTGGTCAGGAGGTGTGGTTGGGCCGTTTTTTTTCGATAACTCAGGTGGAAATGCGGTTACAGTTAATGGATTACGCTATTGGGAGATGTTAATAACTCAATTTTTGCCTTTTATTGATTATGTGGATATCACTAACTTGTAGTTTTAACAAGATGGTGTCACAAGTCACACAGCCACAGAACAATGAATTTATTGCAAACCATATTTCATCATCGCATAATTTCACGAATTTCAGCTGTTAAAGTTAAGCAAAGTTAAGTGGCCGGCTCGATCATATGATTAAACACCGCTTGATTATCTGTTGTGAGGATTTTATATTTAAAGACAGAATCTATACGAGTCAACCGAATCGATTTCAGCCTTAAAATAATAAATTCATGACGTGTAACGAAATAGACCCCCGATTTTGCCAAAAAGTGTTTAAAAATGTTGATAAAAGAATCGATATGTGTAATCGTAGTCGTGGTAGACATTTGTCTGATATAATTTTTTCATATATGTTTTTCAAAACTTACTATTTCTAATATAATAAAAATTTTAATCGTAGTCATCGTAATTCTTTGTTTAATCCAGATTTAAAAAACAAAGTTCTTGTTGAAAAATCCTGTATTATACGTTACACGACTCACAAAGAGTTATAACAGCGTTTGGGTGTATAATAAAAGTATGTACTAATCTAGATATCTTAGAACATATTTTTATCTCTTAGACAGGTTTATACTGCAATCCGTCAAGACGAAGATGAAGTATTGTACTACACAAGCTAGACCCGTAGTTTTATTACGTACTTGCGGTAACAAAATTCGGGCGATATTATTCTTTGATCGCTGGTTGTGATAAAATCCGTTTTTCATACCAGCGATAGCAACGCAGTAGCAAACAAATTGTATGTAGCTATGATCGAATGAGTAGCATATAGTACCCCTGCCTCATACGCCGAGGCATTCATTTATGTAATGAACACAATTGTTTGTTTTTGGGGCGTGGTTCTTTATATTTATATATGTATGTTTATTTTGGGTTCCCCCCAGTTCGCTGCATGGTCATCCAGAACAGAAGCTTTGCTTACTTTCTCTGCTCACATTAAAACTAATAGTTAATAATATGGGCTTTTCAAATAAATAACATTTACAATGAAAAAACCTATTGCATTGTAATAAGTAAAATATTGCTTGAATGTATGAGTTTAAACATTTTGTTTTATCTTTAGCACGGGTAGCAGTTTAAAATAGTTTTAAAACGAAATAGTTAAACGAAGTGCTCTGCAAAGAAATGAAGACTAGTGTTAAGGTTTTCTTGACAGGGCGCTGGGGAGTGGCCTGAGGGTAACTTATGGAGCCACTTACCCGACCTTATGAGAAAATACGACAGTCTGAGGACACCTTAAACTTACTTGCGTCTGAGAGTAGAAGAACAGATATCGTAATTATCACTTTTCTATGAAGATTTATATTAATTTTGATAGTTTAACGTTGCAAAATTCGAATATTTGAAGTATACACAGTTAAAGGACAATTGTATGTGACTGAAAGTTTATTGATTATTTGCTTTTGTATAATAATTACATTAACTATCGTTTATTTCAAAAAGAGGGAAAATATTTTGCCAAAATGAAACTATATTACCTGCTAAGGCTACAAATTACAAAACAGTTTTTTTAAAGATGGAATAGTATCGTAATGAGTAAAATATGGTTGTGTATGGGGCGGGCGGTACTACAGTCCGTCCTCTTTTGACCGCCGTAATAACTTCGTTTACGTGATTGTGTTCCGGGGAAAGGGAAGGAACAGCCAGGACAATTACTGGAACATAGACAATTCCAAAGTCAACGGTTGACGCGTTGCCTCATTAATCGATAAATAACAACAACAAGATAACCAACCAAAACACCTACGCTTGATGATGTCCATAGATGCGAGTGCCACTTACCATCAAGTCGATTGCTTGCTCATTTATCAACTATGACCAAGTTAAAAAAACACACAAAAATGGAGCTTAATTATACGACATTTAAGCAAGGGTTTCAAATACAACAGTATTGGTGGAGCGTTTTTTCTTCAACATCTAACAGACCATCATATCCATAACCCACGAATCGGCCATAATGTCCATAAACTCAGACGCAACCAAGTCAATCGCCGAGCAAAGCAATTTCGCGAAGCGGTGCAATATGGCCGATCGGAGGCCGGCGCGTGATCTAATATTCAACGAACCGACTCGTCTACGTACATGGTAAAGCATAATACGTAATTAGATACAGCAAATGCTCGCAGGGCAGCCCCGATGGCCGACATGCATTATGCACGACCCTTAATGAAATGTTCTGCTAGGTTCGCGGGTATTGCTATTCCTCTCATGATTATGGTATTGGTCTTGTCTGAGTTGGATGACGGTTGTGTTCTGAATGGAGCTGTCGGCTTGTTTTACCAGATTTGTTTGGCTAATTTAGTTTGGATAATTTCTGATTTGGTGGTCGCAACGAACTATCTAACGAACCTCAGCTCTGGATTAAGTAAGATTTCTTCGGAAGTTTTAACGGTATACATGGTATCAAAATCCTATTAATAAGAAGATACTAATTTATATGTTAAGAGTATAATTTTAAATAACACTTCAACTGCATTCCAAAGTAACAAAGCTATTGTTATGGATGAGCATTCAGCAAACTGAGTATTTACTATAGAACACTTTTGTATATCGTAAACAAACATATGTTAGCGTAACATTTTTTCGCCACTTCGAATTAGTATAAAACGTCCGATTAAATTGAGACACGTCAGATAAAAAACAAAATTGGATTGAATATAAAACTGTATATGTGTGTAATAATTAAAGAACTTACCGAATAATCTGCTAACAAACTAAGCATGGACGTTATTTTTCAACACAAATACTACATTTTACATAAAATTCCAAATTACTTTATAACAGCCCATTTATTTATTCATACTTTGTTGAAAAATATGCTATGAAACAAGTAAATATTTTTATAAGGGAAGCAGACGTTCCAAATTCAAAGTTCATAAAGTATAACATAATCTGGCAGTCCAACGATTGAGGAAAAATAGAGACAGAGACAGCAGTTGACAGCTTAAAAAATAAGGCCATCGCACATTGTTACAACCTGTATTCATATTGTTATTTTTAATTTCCAGACAAATACACCAACCTGTATGGCCCCAAAGTACTAACTAACAAAGAAAGTAACTGGAAGGGATCCCAGAACAAACATACATATATAAATATAAACAACCATGACCCGCGAATGTCTCTCACTGATGCTATTTCTCTCACTGATGCTATCAACTCAGCCATCAGTGACAACGAAAAGGTTGCTAAGCAAGGCAAACCCACGCTTCCCTTAGCCGTTAGCAATCTTATTAAAGCTAAGAACGCGGCTCTCCGGAGAGCCAAGAAATATCCCACGCCCGCCTATAGATTAGCTGCGAATCAGCTACAACGTAAAGTTAGGTCTTGCCTCGCGGAACTCCGAGACGCTTAAATAAACGATCTCATGGCGAATATCTCCCTGTCCCACCAAGCGTATTATAGTATGGCCCGAGCCTTACGCGTAGACGCCGCCTCTCACGTCCCTCCTCTCACTCGTCCCGATGGCTCTATCGCCTTCGAAGTCGAAGAGAAAGCCGAATGCTTCGCTGACAGCGTTGCGTCTCAATGCTCGCCCAGCACGCAACCCGCGAATCCCTCTCACATCCAGGCGGTGGAGGACGAAGTTCTCCACAGAGACTCTCTCCCCATCACCGCCAACCCCGCCACAGTCTCTAATGATGAAATCTCGCTTCTCATCAAAAGTCAAAAGTCCAAAAAGGCTCCGGGTGCGGATGGTATTTCCAACCACGCACTTAAGCACCTGCCTCAACAGATGCTTACCTTGTTAGCTATCATTTTCAATGCCTGCTTCGACCATAGCTACTTTCCAAAATCTTGGAAAGAAGCGACAGTCATAGGCATTCCCAAGCCGGGTAAACCTCTGAATGTCCCGGCTAATCACAGACCCATCAGCCTCCTTAAGGCAATGTCTAAACTTCTCGAGAGAATCATACTCTCTCGAATGCGGAACCATCTGTTTCCAACGGATGGCTATCCTCTCATTATTTCCCATCAGTTCGGCTTTCACTCTAAGCACTCCTGCCCTCAGCAAGTCCATCGAATCGTCGAGTACAAACTCGACGGATTCTACCCGCGGCGTTTTAAAACGGTCGCAGTTTTCTTTGACGTAGCCAAGGCTTTCGATAAAGTCTGGCACAGCGGTCTCGTCTATAAACTCTACAAAATAGGCTTACCGGATCGCCTAGTTAGAATAATCACGTCGTTTCTCAAAAACCGTACGTTCCGATTTAAACATGAAGGCACGCTTTCAGCGCCCCGTCTCATAAAGGCTGGAGTCCCTCAAGGCTCAGTCCTCGATATAGCGAATTGAGTGTACACTAACGATATTCCCGTACCACCGAAAGGCGTCGAACTCGCCCTCTTTGCCGATGACACTGCCCATTACACCAAAGGCCTCATTGTCCCGGGCCTCACGACCAGACTCCAAAAGGCTGTAAAAGCCCTCGGTGCATGGTTTCAAAAATGGCGTATCGATGTGAACCCAGAGAAGAGCTCTGCGGTTAATTTCGACTGCAAACGCCGTCACTTCGACTGCAAACGCCGTCGTATCGCCGACAATCTCCACGTTAAAATGCTAGGTACTCCCATCCCCTGGAAGCGCACTACCAAATATTTAGGCGTCACCTTACACCAGACGCTTTCTTTCAAACCTCACGTCGATAGAGTAACGAAACTCGCACGTTTTTACTTAGGCCGTCTTTATAGTATGTTAGGTAGAAAAAGTAAAATGTCCTTCAGAAATAAACGTTCGCTTTACACGGTCTGCGTTAGACCCGTCATGACATATGCCTCGCCAATCTTTTCCCACGTCAAACACTCCGTCCTGCACGAACTGCAGGTGGTTCAAAATCTCTTCTGCCGCAGGGCCACAAACGCATCTTGGTACGTGCGCAACGCGGACCTGCACAGAGATCTTGAACTAGCTACAGTGCAACAGCACCTCAAATCACTCTCAGAATCGTTCTTCAAACGCTCTGAAACCAATCCCAATCCTCTAGTTCGAGATTCCTACTCCTGTCTTAGATTCGAAGTTCAAAGTCGCTAGACCGAGAAACGCGCACACTGGCGAACCCACGCAATTATAGATCTCGAAGCCCTTCAAGCCGCAACTTCAAATTCTAACGTAAATTCGAATTAATTCAATTTTACTTTTCATTTTGAGCACCTTCAGTGCTATGTAAATCCCAGCGGGTGACCCCTTCTGGGCCCCGTTAGCGCGGCGTCTTTCTCCAATTGGCCGTCGCTGAGTGGCAAAAATTGCATGAGCCGACAGGGGGTTTTTTAATGAGTAGGGTTCTGGTAGGCTTGGAACGAGTCCCACATAACCTGGATCGCGCACACCAGTGTATGCGTCAGAGCATTTTTTATCCTACTGCCCTTCCCGTGGAGGCGAACAAAAAAAAAAAGACCCGAGAACAAACATCTGTGCTCATCACACAAATGAATTACTCGGTCGTCACGTATATTATATCACGTGGCCGCCATTAGAAATTACATATTAACTATATTTTTATTAAGGCCACAAATTATAACCTCATCCGCAAATAACGAATGAGAAACTGTTATTACTGACTATCGAACGTTTCATATCTACTATATCAGGTAAAAAGATCAAGGCTTTGTAAAGGAGTTAACGAAGGTGCTAAAATACAATAACATGCAAATTTCCTTTCCCCTTTGCTAGAAACGACTTTTTCCGAAGATAATTTATAAACGTCGATATTGAACGGATTTTAGGACAATGTTTGAGGTTATTGCTAGTCTTCTATATTACACGAATCTAACATGATACTGAATATAAAAAGCATGCTATTTTGTATTGTTTTAATTTGTACTATATATATTAGTGACCAACTAGTTGACAATTATTCTAATAAGAAATGTTTATCCTGAATTTATTTATTCCATACCAAAGTACTATCAGTTAAAAGAAGACTACTCTTTACTGCAATGGTATCAGGTGAGTTTGTTTGCTTGGTACGCTTTCACGTCTGAACTACGCAACCATATACCATTTAAAATATGCTATGTCAGAGCACAAAAATGTAAATGTAAATAGTATACATTTCATTCGGAAAAAGGTACTGTTTTTGATAGATTCGCCCGCGAAACTGTGGGGTTCAGATTCAAAATAAATCTTATATACAGGGTAGCCAGAAAAGTGACGTCTCAAAATGTTTTGTAGGTGCCTTGAGTTGTGAGGTATCTGAATCACTCCTATAAAGACAGCGAGGTGGAAAATAAAAAAAAAAGCAGTTCCTTTTTTTATCATTTGTAAGATTGATTTATTTGTTAACTAACCAAAAATAACTCTAGAAAAGTTAAAATCTAACATAATTTGAAAGTTTATTTAATTTTAAGTTTGCCCGTTCTTGCGGTCTCGCTGTCTTTGATGGCTGATTGCACCGATTGAAGTAATACTTTATTATTATTATTATGAAAGCTTAAAGTTCTTTGAAGCTACTTAGAAACGAAGAAACTACCAGCTTGAATTTTAAAATTTAAGTTGAAAATTTAAATGATAGCTCACATAACATAAACTTTTGATAATTTTTTTAGTAAATTTCATTAAAGTTATGAGGCTGTTTATTTTATGCATAAACACACAGTTCATAGAGATTTAGAAGCAAAAATACAAATCCGAAAAAACCTTCTACGTTTTTTTTGAAATTTTTAAAAACTGATTCATTCGCAATTTTGCAGAAATTCATTAAAAAAATCGTCACTTGAAAACTATGAAAAATCGAATAACATACATAGAGGTGATTAGTATATATTTATTTATTATTAGTATAGATTAGGAGATAGTTACAGAAACACAGAACAGAATTAAAACCACGAAAAAAACCTTAAAGTCACAAACAGTGCTCCTTTTTCTCACTTCTTCTTCAATAGTTAGAGAACTATATCTAATTTTGCGCCCGGTTCCCGGTAAATTGGACAAGTAAAATTAAGAGTAGTGAGGAGGACGCCTTAAACTTAACTGGGAATTATTGCATATACCTCCCGTTAACCGGAGAATTACGCTTATTGCCGGTAGCTATGCTTGCTGGATTTTAATAATCTTTGTCTTGGCAGTAGAATGTCGCGTAAGATTTTGTGCTATAATGTTTAGTGTAAATATGTAGTTAGTACAGGTTTGAATTAGTCTAAATAAGGTGCTATATAAAAGTTTGGTTTTACATAATTTTATCGTTATTGTAATTGGGTTTTTCTAGATCGAGCGTTTACTATCCTAATTAAAAACTCCACAAAATAATTATTTCAAGTTTATGTTTAAGTATTCAAAGTAAAAAAATCATAACTAAAATATAAAATAAAGTACGAGAGCACAATTTTATATGAATCTGGATTGGCTGAGACCGGATTCAGACTGGAATTGAAGACCTAACTTTAAAGGACGCTTAGTAAAAATAGATAGCTATCCATCGAAAACTGCCAATCACGTCTCGTAGTTGTCAACTTACCAACTGTCTGAACTATCCATACTCCGTCATACATTTCAAAATCTTAACTCATCAAAAGATGCAATATGCAATGCAATAATACAATATTGCAATAAATGCAATACTCGGTGATACATCCTCGCAGACCATTACATTACGCGTTACAAATAGCCCTAGACCCACAATCTGAGAGTATTGGACACTCCAACTGGGCTTAGCTAGAAGGCATTAACAGTTCACTGCACTCCACAATATAATGAGAACAATAGTGTAAGCCCGGTGCGTAAATGATGATAAATGCCGTATCCCTTTACTTCTGGATTATTAATAAATATTCTTAAGGTCAATTTGGTGATCCTTTTGATGTGCGTCAATCTTATATTAAGCAAAGTATGTCATATGTTAAGTTATGGAAGGATAGTAATAAAGAACAAACATGTTCATTTTTAAACAAGTAATCATTAAGTTTAAAATTAATTAAATAAGTAACTAAAAACTCGTGACTGACCGGATAAAACATGAAACTGAATCTAGTTCGATCCAACATAACTAAAAACACTCATCATTCACTCGTCATTAATTTTAAGGAATTGTCCATTCCTATGCAATATATGAAAGTTTTTTTCTGTTACTTTATAAAAATTCTCTAAAGTCTTAATTTATAGTTTGCTCATATGAGCTGCTCACTCTTAAGTACAGTCATAATTTGAAGATGAGATATAATTCAAATTTATTGAGACCTCGTTTACCATCCTCGTCTTCAGCATCATTTTCCAACAGATGAGATGGAAGACAAACACCAGCCAAATAACCAGACACTATAGAGTATTGAACAAATCGACAAATCGAAGGTATTAAGATCGCCCACTATCTTACAAATAAAGACACATACAGACAAATCTTCAACAACATTTTAACTCGTCACGTTTTCCGATATATCCAAATTCCTCCAGTGCCATTAACAAAAGCCATATTTCATGTATCCTCATTAGCACAGCATAAATACCATTGCTGATCGGTACAATATCCGCGGAGGGGCGGTATTTTCTCATCGCCTACAAGATTGGACGCAGTAAGACGGTCATAATTCACACTTACACGCGGCCGGGAGTAATCCGGCGCGGTCCGTGTAATCCGTGTCGCTTTATCACAGGTTACAGACGTTTTTATATCGCATTGCTCCTTTATATACTCGTCTGTGTGATTTGATAATATGTTCTTAGAGGAGGTCAATTTGTGTTAAACGTTGAGGAAAGCGTGAGTACTTACAATTTAGGTAAGTGGTTTATCGTTTTTGTAACTACAATATAAAATACATAATAAAGCTTATAGATAATTTACAAAGGTACAGCTTATTTCTAACAGAAATCTATTCCAGCAGACCTGAGACTGAAAAGTGTGTAAAAAGAGCAAATTTGGTGTGTACTAAATAAATATACGCATGTACAATAAATACATATACATAAGAAATAAATCCATATAAAATACAATAAACATACATACACACATACATAAATATAAGTCAATAACTTGTCAATAAACTAGTGACAGAGACTTAAATATTCGACAAGTAATGTTCTCTTACTCGTTTATTGAATGAGTTTTAGATTCCAGAATTTCGTAGGGTAATAAATTCCACAACCTTAACGCATGTATTGTGAAGGAGTAGGAGAAAAAGTCTGTTTTATGTAGTTTTAATGTTAATAAAGTGCGCTTATTCACTCTGCAATGCTTATCTTCATTGTGCGTGAAAGAGAAACGGTCACAGGTGACGTGGACAGCCCGGGTTGTAAAGAACGTTGAAGAGTACGTTTAGGATGCGGGCGTTTAGGCTAATTTCCAGGGTAATTTTATTCTTGATACCAATTATTATCCAGTTTCAAGTATGTCATAAAATGGTAAAATTCCGTGATGGGCTTATTACTTGAGGACTTTTACAAATATTTTGTTTTCATAATAATACAACAAGTATAGCATTACAGTGGCTTCTAGGAGGAGGATTGCAGGAGGCCTTAATGAATCAAAGATACTGTTTGACACAACTTGTTTAAAGTAGCTCCCCGACCTTAAACCATATTTTTTTTAAATAGACTCAAAAATTATATGTATAATAGTCGTAAACATAACACTCTAACGATATATACTTTTTAAATACCATTTAGACTCTAAGTATAATGAGAAAATGGTTTAAGGTTAGTTTACAATACAAATACAAGGTACATAATATTGATATTAAATAATTTTTTGTTAATTTAAGAGCAAAATTCTTTATCAAGTTATAGATAATTAAAGAAATGATTCATGCAAATTGTTAATCATTCCACCTCAATCCAATTTAAATTAAACATCAAAAATAAAAACTTTTATAAGAAATTCAAACAACTGTCATTGATTTTTTTATAAACCACTACTCATACTAATGTCTTGTATTATACTATTTGATAAATTGTGTTTTTTTTAGACATAAGTGTTTAATATTCAATTATTTAGAGCTCCGACTTTAACAAATGGCACTCGCTTTTAGGATGACGCATATTTACAAGCTTGTTCCCAAACAAGTGATTTACCCAATCGCTATGATACCAGAGTCGCTCTGCCTTAACTTTTTCATTGTACCTTCCAATTACCTCTGTTACAGCGGGATAGTGGGTTTTTCTTACATCTCAACTATGCGTTTAAAAGTGGCGGTGTGTGTGCAACGGCGATATGCCTCCTGCATTTCACTCCTCTTCACATGCAATTTCACGCAGTTTTATTCGCTTACACCTGAAGCCGAAAAAAGATCTCCGTAAAATTATGCTCTGGATAATGTTTCTATCGATGCACGCGTCCGCCACTGCGCTCAGAGGTCGCTACTTTAAGACTCCAAGAATGTTCAGCAGGCGGACGGTCAGGCGTCATTTGTCGCAACGAGTTTTAAAAGAGAGTTTAGTAGAGATTTGTTGTAATAATGTCAGTGATTTTTGAGTTTTATCAATTACAAAAAACCCGATTTTGGTATTCATACTTAAAACCTTATAATAAACTACTTTTTTAAACAATAATGACAAAAATCGATATGCCTATTTTTTATTACAAGACTAAAGTTTCCAATTTACTTACTGTATCACGCCGACGTTTAACGAGTGTTGCTTCAAGTTGCAGCAACGTTTAGATAGTTTCAAGGAAATGATAGCAATAACATTGCAACTACAGCCCGGCCGGAATTTCAGAAATGAATTTTACACCGTTCTCTCGTACACAGTTTTATTACGAACTGATACTTTGGCTATAAAACTATTGGTTGAATTTGTTACATTGACATAATAGCTTGCGGTTTTATTGAGAAGCTCATTGATTGAAAGTTAATGAACTTCTTTTGGTTGAAAATTTTTATTTAGTATCGTAGGTAATAATATTTTACAGTCTATGTTGTAGATAGATATAGTACAAACTGTAGACTGGTTGGGGTAGGCAGACGCCTTCTTCATTTGAGGGAGATTACCTTTGGAAGTCAACGGACACTTATAAGTTATTTATTTGTTTAAAGAAGGTTTACAGCTAATTTAACAAAGAAATTGAACATTATAGGACATAAGCCTCGCATAAAAGTTGTAGGTAAATAAGTAAGCAGAATGTGATTCAAAATAATCAACGAATTCTTTGCTCGCCATGGTTTTAAAATAAATATATAAAAATAAAATCAAATAAAAAATAATCAAATAAATCATTTAAATCAAATAAACTCTATTGTATGTACACTTTTGTACCTTGACTTTACATTTGAATACACTCTTTGGACTTCGAAATGTGGTGACGAACTAGATTCTCTAGATTATGCTTAAAAGGCGGTAAGTACTCCCAGGCCCCTAACCGTGAATCTAATATAATAGATATAAGATATAAAAGTGTCTTAATATCTAAAAACGTAAATGGTAGATTTTAAAGAAACAACACATTAAGATATTTATACCGAACCTATAAGTACTGCGACTTAATAACTTAAACTGCTGCCAATTAAGCAAGTTAGAAAGTGATGTCTTCAGACGGACTTAAAATATATATTTTAAGTTATGTAAGTTGAAGAACTAAGCTTAACTTACTGGGAGATCACATGCAAGAAACTTATAACTAATTAATGAACGAGCGCAGAGTTGTATATTGCACATTTTCTTTTCTGACTTGTAGTTCAAGTAAGTATATGTTTGCAAGCTGTTTTAAAGTGCAATAGTAATCTAGCCCACGAATTGAAATATACGGTTACTTACAATTATGAAATTACGAAAATCAAGTTTTATAACATACTCGGTTTTCTGCGAATTAAGATTATCGATCAAAATCCAAGAGTTACTATATGGTGGTGTTTTAGCCTTTTCGCCCGCAAACGCAATCGCAAACATCTCAGCTTCTCTATTATATTAGGTCTTTACCTATGAAATTGCCGTTTTTCAAGAAATAAATGAAGCTTAATTTTTTTATATATTTTTTATTTCTATTAATCAAAATAATCACCCATGCAATCAATGCATCTTTGCCAACGCATTGGTAGCTTATTGATGTCTTTCTTGAAGAAATCAGCTGGACGGGAGGCAACAAATTCTTCAAAGGCATTTTGTACTGCCTCTCGGGTATTGAATTTTTTTCCCGCCAAGAAGTTATCCAAATTCTGGAAAAAGTAGAAGTCTGTAGGCGCAAGGTCTGGTGAGTACGGCGGATGACGGAGAACTTCCAACCCCAACTCTTGTAGCTTGGAGACCGTCTGCTGTGCAGTACGAGGTTGCGCGTTGTCGTGCAGGAGCAGTGGAGCCGAACGATTGACCAAAGCTGGTTGGGGACGTGCGAGCTTCTCCATCATTGTGTTCAGTTTTTCACAGTACACATCTGCAGTAATGCTTGTCCCGTTTGGCAAGAAGCTGTGATGAATTACACCCGCGTTAGACCACCAAACAGTGACCATCACTTTTCTAGGGGTAAGTTTTCGTTTAGGGCATTGTTTGGGTGCTGAACCAGGGTCCAACCAACTTGCTGAGCGCTTACGATTGTCAAACAGGATCCATTTCTCGTCACAAGTAACAATGCGGTTCAGAATTCCTTCATTTGTATGCCTGCTGAGCAGTGCAAGGCACGTCTCCACGCGTACTTCGCGCTGGCGGTCATTGAGTTCGTGGGGTACCCATTTGTCAAGCTTTTTTACCTTGCCAATTTGACGCAAATGGACCAATATTGTTTTGATGCTAACGTCGAAAGCTGCTGCTAATTCAGCCGTAGATTGAGTTTCATCAGCTTCCACAGTTGCCTTTAATTCGTCATTGTCGACCAAAGTTTTCGGACGACCACGGGCTTCATTTTTCAGGTCAAAATTCCCAGAACGGAAGCGGGTAAACCAATAACGGGTGGTGCGTTCGTTTGTAGTGTTCGCTCCGTAAACGTCGTTGATGTTGCGTGCCGCTTGTGCCGCTTTGCTGCCACGACGGTACTCATACTCCATAATTACTCGAATTTTTAACTTATCCATGATGACGAAAGATGTTCGAATGCGTTGAAAACAAAACACTAACTATTAAACAAATGACGATTTTAGAAAAAGAATTCCATGTTTGTCAAATACAATTAATTTGAAATTAGAATTATCAGTCAAAAAAAAAATATTTTCATTTGAACTGGCCAGTACGGCAAAACGGCAGTTTCATAGGTAAAGACCTATTATAAGCATATTATGCATTTAATTTACTCATTATTTTGAATGAATCGAAAGCTTAAATAGAGACTTTAAATATTTTACACAATACATAAATTATTTTCTACATATTATAAAGATAAAGTGGAACAATTCTAAAGGTACAATTAGAATTATGGTAATCAGACCATCTGCAATTACGAGCTCCACTTAAGACCCTAGATTGTAACCTTCAGAGTGATCCAACCTGCATGTAATTATTTCCTTATAATGACAGATATAATTAAGACAGTAAGATACCTGTTGTAACACGATATTAACTTTTATAAATGTATATTTTATAAAAGCTTTGGCTCCAATAATGTGCTTTTGTTATTTCTTGAAATTGCTTAAACGCAACTGAAAACGAAATATATTTTAAAAATCTATGTTTAAGAAACTTCAGATTGAAATGTAAATTAACTTTATTTTAATATTGTTTTATTCAAATGGTATATTCAGTAAAATTCAAAAAAAGTTCCTACCTACGACTAGTATCCAACTAAAACGCGAATACTAAATAACGTTAATAATATTTTGAGATAATCCATCAATGAAATGAAATCTCTTTGGGCAACATAGACAATTTCTTGTTCTTGTCGAATTTATATAATTCAAGGTCTACCACCAGTCCTGAAAGAATTAAAATGAAGTTACAATTTATTTTATATCTACACAAATAATTCATATGTGCATCTGTTAGTTTTGCGAAAATCGGTCCCCGAAAAATGCTTAAATGGTTAATGCCACCCGCTCACCAGCATAACGCGGGAGCTAGCTATCGCCCTCTTCAACCGTAAAATAGGAAGTGAGTTACCTGTAACCTGACGCCACCTAAAAAGATATTTTTCAGTGACAATGGTGCTTTAGAAATTAAGCGTCATTGATTCTTAATTATTAACAATATCGTTTGCCAACTTATCATTTTAAAACAATGAAACACTTCCAGAATCCATACTAAAAACAAAACCAATGAAATCTCACAAACACGTCGATCTAACAAGATGGCCGGTAATTTAAGTACAGATATCAGGAGAGCACTGCAAAGGAGGGCTAAGTGCACAGAGGAACAAATAACGAGTATGACATCTGATTTCACAGCTCACCTCGTTAGTGCAGCTTAATGCGGCGCCTGCAGCGATGCTCGTGCTATTATGCTAACAGCGATGTAATATTTTGAGTGCGTCACGGCCGGTGACACGTTGCATATTTTAAAACAATGGCGACGGCGTCGGCGGAAAATTGTGCCGCCATTAAAGCTAGGATAAGTGTAGTCTGTAGACACGCGTAGGGAACTGGTTTTTATCGGTGTTTTGTTCCCTATATGCCTTGAATTGTGATGTTCTTTTTTATGTTGTTGTGTGAATAATGAAGTCCGCGAAAACTTCTTGATGATACAGTTTTCGCGAGGTGATATACCGAATATTGCAAAGTTTAGCGACAAAGTATTGTTGGAACTGCCTTTGTAATTTCGCTGGCTGTCCCTTCTCGTTAATCGCTTTTTACTTCAGATACAGTTATTTTACAGATAAATTTATCGTTTTGTCTCATTTTCACCAAAAAGCTTTTTTTTAACTATATTCATATCTGACAAACGAGCACAGAACCCACCTGATGGTAACTGGCATCCGCGCCCACCGACATTTTTAGTCCTAGATCTTTTATTCATTAATCGTGATTGTGATGACTATCTCGACTAATGAAGTGTTTCCGACTGTAGGCTTCAGTTGAAAGTGCTTTCCAAAAACATTTTCAATGCACAACGTTAATCAATCAACAAAAATTTATTATAAACATAAAAATACCCACCTCACAAAAGACGCACAAAAACTTCAAGACACGAATCAGTTTATTCATAAGGAAACTTTTTCTCTCTCGAATAATCATTGAACGAATACAGGCGATCAGGCTCCGGTGCGTTTGACATTCGACACGCGGCGCTATCTACATCTACGTGAGATTTTTTCTAAAGCCCTCATTGACTTGAAACTGATAGACTGAGACGTCGTGCACGATATTGTTTCTCGAATAGACCCCATCATTTCGACCCCTCGCAAGGATAAATGTTTTTTATTGTCACTCAGATATTCAATGGACGGTCGGGAAAGGTTATTTTGAGGATATGAATTTTATAACGTGACAATTTTCTTAGATGATTGACAGTTCCCTTTCTATGTGGGATTTGTTTTGATACGTAAGAGGTACTACCTACATATTCTGATGAAGTGCGTGTTTGGCACGAGCCGAATATGAGTGGTATTTGCTTCAGGCCTTCATTGTTAATCAACAGATACTGCCAATCTGAATGTGCCAGCTTGGGCCGGCCGCCACGTGTGCAAACACGTGGTTGGCGCTCATAGGTTTATGATTTTTTTTAGTTTCATGTTTTTTAATCTTTGGGGCCATAATATAAAACTTCAATTTAACATATATCATAATTGCATCCAGCGTTAAATTTTCGATTGCTTATAAGGAGGAAAGGTAAGCCGATGCCACGTACCTAAACAATGTAGTTAAAACTATTTCATATCTTGATCAATAACAGACTTAGGTTTAGGATTGGAGCTTTCGATTGTAATCAGGAACAATAGATCTCTGAAGTCACTGTGAGGAAAAATTCGTAAATAATAGTAGTTACTTAATAAATATAATTTTGCCACAAACATATTTATTATATAATATAATTTACATGAAAATTAAACAGCAGAAGCATTCAGCCTTCGCCCATCCGGGTTAAAATCAAAACATGACATCATAATTCTAGTGGGAAATATCTTCACTTATCATTCCCAAAATCCCGAAAGGAATTTGATTATGAAATTACAAATTTAATTATCCAACGACATGTCATTGTAGCACGTAGGAGCACAGATTAAATTATTTATCGTAAACGCCGTGATATTATGAAAACGTTCACCCTGTTTAAGCTGACAGATGAGGTGGTATGCTTCTACCATTCCGAAATATGTTACGTAAATGAAAATTGTTACTTTGTATACGAAATTGTGGTCGGATATTACAAAAAAATATACCTGCTAAATTTAATTATAAAATATTTTTAACACGTGCCAACATACAAGGTAATGAATTCCTAGAAATTATAAGAATTATTAGGATTTGTGATTACAATGAAATTCTCCCACTCTTCAGAAAAGATATTTTTATCTTAATTTAAAAAAGGAGTTACAATTTAACGCTTCCTAACAATTATGGTTCTGGGATCTCAATATAACAAATACATTAAAATCGAACGGTCAAGGCTTCGAGTTCTGTTAGTAACATAACATTGAGTAATTCATGTGATATTTAATCACATATTTTTTTATTTATATTTATTGTATTCATAGATCTGGTTACCTTGGAGCGTGTATTGATTAACTAGTCAGATATTTATATTCCTCTAAATCAGGAATCAAGATTATCTCCTTTTGTACGTAATCAATTAAAATGAAATTTCATTTTATTTAAATGAATTTTCTTGTACAAGTTAGCCAGCACTCGTTGCAATACGTTCGCTAGCTAATTGACCCGAGTTCTGCAAGTATTAAAATTTACAGGTTTCACGCAAACGCAGTCAAGTTCAAAATTTTAGAGTATCTTCAAAAATTTGTTTCTTGACTAATTAGCTTTTGCAAATCAGTTAGTTTTCTGGAAGTTAAGTATAAATGGTTTTTAAAATAACTATGTTTAATTTCAATTTGACAATTAGTGACAATTCAATATTTCAACTTACTTGTTTGCTATTTATATTTTCGTAGCACAATTACAAATATTTTGGTATTTAAGGTATGTTCGCATTGGCATCACAATGTATGTACAAGGCTCCTCGAAATGGAGTCTAGAAGAGGTCTAGAAGAGGCTCTACTTGAAAGTAACCCAGGAGGGGTTACCTTCAAGTAGAGCCTTTTAGAAAGCCTATTATTATATTATAAACTCTCGTATTTTCAAGCGTGGCCTTACTCATTAATAATAAATTACCTTGAAGCTTGAATAAATAAAATTCAATTACGTAATTACTTATTAGAAAAAAAACGACTTTTTTTTTTGCCGCCGAAGCAGCACCCGTACGGGAGGGAGGTGGAAGATGCGTCATGCATACCGCCGCAGGAAAATACCGTCCTCTGCGGGGGTTATGTCGGACTCACCAGAATGGCACCTACCCACTAAAAACCACCTCTTTGGCTGTGGCAAAATTTTGCCGTTAGCCTTTATCGGAAGCGACACC
Source organism: Marasmarcha lunaedactyla (assembly GCA_923062675.1). Taxonomy (NCBI): domain Eukaryota; kingdom Metazoa; phylum Arthropoda; class Insecta; order Lepidoptera; family Pterophoridae; genus Marasmarcha; species Marasmarcha lunaedactyla. The sequence continues at coordinate 8,816,498 of OV281343.1, read as the reverse complement.
CATTGGGAAGTGGCGCGCTGGTGGAGACCCGCTAGCGGGTCGTCCGCTGGATGTGAAAGTTGCACTGAAGGTGCTCAGAGTTGGTGGCCGTTCTGGGCAGCCTCCGGTGAAGCCGGGGCTGCGCAGAACGGTGTGGCCGGACTGGCCACAAAGCACGCAATCGGGAGGAGAGGGAGTTTCAGGAGTGCGATTGCACTTCTTAGTGAAGTGAGGTACCAGGCACTTAACGCACCTGGGCGAAGCGGCGCAGTTGGCCGCCGCGTGCCCGTACAACTGGCACCGGTGACACTGGCCGGGATGACCGCGGCAATGAGGCGCCTCGATCGAGATCCCAGAGAGGCCGCATATGGTGCTATCTATCTACAACATTAATGGTGTCGAAAATTAATTAAAGATCCTTGGCCATTGAAGGCTGAGGAGAAGCTTTTGGGCGTGCTGATGGAGCAGGGCGGGTTGGAGCAGCCGGACGCTGTCTCCAGGCAAGCACTGGAGTGAACGTGGACTGGGCGGGCTTTACTGCCGGGGAATCCCGGTGGCGCAGCGGCGGGAAATTGATAGTATTAATAGAAGCGGGGCTTAATATTTCGAGTGTTTCGGGGTGCGCGGGGGCGGCCCCTGTAGTTGGCGGTGTGGCCGGACTGGCCACACAGCACGCAAGCTGAAGGAGAGGTCCACTCCGGAGTGCGACTGCACTCTTTAGTTGTAGGATGCTCCAGGCACTTTACGCACCTGGGGCTGGCTGTGCAGTTAGCCGCTGAATGCCCGTATAGTTGGCAGCGATGGCACTGCCCGGGGTAGCCGCGGCAATGGGGCATCTCGACCGAGATACCGGAGAGCCCACAGATGGTGTTGACCTCTCTGAAGATATCTCGGGACCTGGGGGTGTTGGTCAGAATGCCCAATGCCAGGGGGAAACGTCGGCCGTTCTTGCTGTGCATCTTGTGCACAGCTACGACGGGATAGCCCTGGGATTTAATGTCGTCAAAGATGACGTCATTGGGAATCTCATCGGGGATTCCCCTGAGAACTGCCTTTATCTTACGCTCTTCGGGGAGAGCGTAAGTGTGATAGGCTAACTGCCTGTGTGAGAGGAGGGCCGTCAGTGCTCTGAAGTCCGCTATTGTGGGGACTGAAATTTTAACGGCCTCAGAAATGTTGAGGGAGTTGGTGTAATTAATATTATTTTTAGAGCATAAGCTCAAGACAAGAGGCCATTTGGCCTTTTCCCGCAGGAACACGGGGGAAGGGGTTTTCGCTTTCGCGAGAACGGGTGCGCAGCACGAGGCTGGCTTTGTAGTAGCGGCGGCTTGGCCGGCGGGAAGTGTCACTTTGAGCGACATTAGGGAGGGGACGGGCGACTGGGTTGCCGGAACAATGGTTGGTGTCGGCAACACCGGCGCTTTCTTGTTCCTTTTGGAGCGGCGTTCCACCAGTGTGAAGTTAACGGCGGGTTCAGGGGACGTGAGAGTGTCCGCTTGGGTAGTGGACTCGGCGCTGCTGCTTGACGCAGTGCGCTTGGAGGGGGCGGGCGGTGGATGAGGCCGAGGTTGAAGTGGCCGTCGAGGCGGCGTCCGTAGTCTCGACCTCCATTGAGGAGGCCGAAGAATTGGGAATGCTGTGAGGCAGCGGTGGGGCCTGAAAAGCCTGCGGAGCCATAAAGCTGGTGAGCTGGGGGAAGAGGACGCAAAGTGCCTGGAGTAGCACATTTGGGTCAGGGAGGGAGCCGAGAGTGGCGAGGCCAGCTAATTGCTTCGCAAGTTCATTGACCTCTTGCGAAGCCATCGTGGCGGGCGGGGTCGGGGAAACAATATAGTGAATATAATAAATATATAAATTATGAGCGACCTAACAAGTCAACCCTAACTAAGCCTCCCTACCGGCGGTAGGGGGGATTGGGACGGCCGCAGCGGTGCCTCTAATTCGGACAGCGCTGGTTCCGTCACCCTGGGTAAGGCCCAGTGCACTGGGATCGGGACTTCCGGTTTGTTGTTTGCCTGAAGGGCAAACTATGCGCACCGGGGCAACGCCGACTGGTTTCGTTGGCACCGTTACGCGTATCCACCAGTCCACGAAGTCTTGAACACGACGAACTTACTGTACGAAGTAACACCTGGAACGTCGAAGCCCGTCGACGTAGCTCACGTTCGACGAAATACGGTTACGAACCAACCGATCGCCGTGAAAACGGCGTTTCTGAAATTAAATATACGGTACGTGAACAGTCGTGAAAACGACCCGTGAAATTTGGAATGCTCAACTAGTGCGGGGACTAGAGAGCGGAAAAGCGTCTGCGATCGACGTGCGAACGAATCCGCACGCAAACCGAGACTGGTACGAAAACCTGGGTTGAGAAAACGACCAGTGAAATTTGGGGTGCTCAACAAGTGCGGGGACTAGAGAGCGAAAAAGCGTCTGCGATCGACGTGCGAACGAAACCACACGCAAACCGAGACTCTTGGTGAAAAAAAAAACTACTAGAGCAATTATTATTTATATAAAATTTACGAATTTACGAGTTGTCGGAAAATCGTATATATTCTAATCACTTAAGTAAAGTTGCTATTGCGATGTCGATCACAAGTTGTGATTGGTCGGTTTGAGCAGCGCGTCACCGCTACATCACTCCCCTCCGAGGCCAAAGGTCGTAAGTAGCGTCCATCTTCGGTTTTTGCGTAAGGTGAAGCTTCATTCTCGCTCCGATCGCCGCCCGGTACGGACGTGCAAGACCCCGTTCTCCGTTGATCGGTCCCTTCCCGATATTCCGTGGCGCTCAATCTACTGACGTCACAGTTTAGCGTGTTAGTTCCATGCTACGGTTTTCAAGGTTTTTCTACTCCCTCTGAGTGCTATCGAAGTGTGATTTTTCTTTGTGACTAAGCCCCTTAGTCTTCAAAGTGCTGTGCTGAGTTGTGTTGTGCTTGTGCTGAGTGCTGTGTAGTGCCCAGCGTAAGTAGTCTGGTTTCAGTACAAAGGATACTTAACGGTAACAACGAATTTGTACTGATCCAGTCCTTTTTATTTTATTTATTATTTCCTTCTACTATTTTATATTTTCTCTTCTATTTTCATATTTATTTTTATCATATTTGTGTCTCTTCGTGTACATTTGTCCTTTCTTTTCGGTAAAGGTTGACCCTAACGCGGTCAACTCTTTACCTGCGCACCCTTTTTTTACGTTTCTAGGTAGCGGCCTTCGGCAAACAACGGTTAGTTTTAAGTTATTTTACCCAGCCCCCCTGCCGCTGGTAGGGAGGTTAGCCGCTAGGGTTCGCTAGGTTTATTATAGGGAACTCTAGGCATATATTATATACTTATTTATTCATATAATTCCCTCCCAAATGGATTCGCAAAACATTATTAACTTCGCGAAAGCGTTCGCGCAGGCACTTGCTGCATCCGGCATCCCCATTCCAGACGAGGTCTTCACGCAGGCCTTATTAGCAATTAACGCGACCCCGGCCCCTCAGGCCCCAACCCCGGTCCCTCAGGCCAACAACTCCCAGACCCATCAGGTCTTTACCAGCTCTCCCGCGTCTCCCGTTCCATCCGATATGGACTGCGCGTCGGTCACGTCATCTCACGCGTCGCGGCGTAAGCGTACCGCTCCCGGGAGCGACTCCGATTCCGATTCCGCGTCCGAACCATCGTCGGGTGCCGCTACTTTAACCGGCTCTCCTGAGCCTCCATTCACATTGGTCTCTAAACGCTCCAAGAAGCGCTCAAAGAAAATCGCGGTGTCTTCAACACCCGATACCACCCCGGTGCCTTCAGCACCCGTCCCCGCGCCGCTTATGTCACTCGAAGTGACCGCGTCTCCGTCAAAGCCAGCGACGCGCTGCGCTCCCGTCCTACCGAAGCCTCAGCTCCCTCCGCCCGTCTTCCTCCGCGAAAAAGCGCTCTGGACCGCGGTTTCTAACTTGTGCAAAGAGCACAAAATTAATTACTTAAAAGCTGCCAACGCTGGCGAATCAATTAAAATTCAGGTCGCGACCATCGACGACTTCCGGTCTTTTACTAGGCTTCTATCGATCAAACAAATCGCGCATCACACCTACGTCCTCCCGGAGGAGCGTAAGATCCGCGCAGTACTACGGGGCGTCCCGTTTGAACTCAGTAATGACGACATTCTCGAGGACCTTAAGTCTCAGGGCTTCCCGGCTGAAGCAGTGCACAAGATGCATTCTAACCGTGGTAGGCGTTTTCAACTAGCTTTAGTTATCCTCACCAACACTACCAACTCGAGGGAGATCTTCAGAGAGGCTCGCACAATCTGCGGACTTTCGAATATCTCCGTCGAGCGTCCCAACCCCCGCGGCCACCCTGGGCAGTGCCACCGCTGCCAGTTCTATGGCCACGCAGCGGCTAACTGCTCAGCTCTCCCCAGGTGCGTTAAGTGCCTGGACCCACACATCACAAAAGAGTGCACTCGCACTCCCGAATCCACTTCCCCCCCTGCCTGTGTGCTGTGCGGCCAGTCTGGCCACACAGCTAGCTACAGGGGCTGCCCGCGCACTCCGCGCTCTTCAGCTAAGAGGGCTGTGCCTAAACCGGCGCCGCCACTCACTCCCAATAACTTCCCGCCGCTGCGCAGCCGGGGTCCCCCGGAAGCAAAGCCCGTGCAGCCGACGCCTACTCCGGCTCTGTCCTGGAGACAGCATCCGGCCACTCCACCTGCACCTTCCCGTCCTATCCTAGCTCCCGTAGCTCCCGTAGGCCCACGTCCCGCTGCGTCGTATTCACCTCAGTCGTCGTTGGCTGAGGACATGAAGACCGTGTTTGACGTCATTCAAAACGTCGACATTACGGAAATTTCCGTACTCGCACGCAAACTGCGAGCCGCCCGCTCTCCTCGAGAGCGTTTATTTGCGTTACCCGAGCATCACTCGCTTCTAAGTTCATTGTAAATTTTATTTTTTGTATAAATTCGTAAATAAGCAATATAATGCCTAGACCCGCAAATCCCGCGTCCGGTCGTACCAAACCCAAGGGCCTATCCCTAGTTTCTTTTAACGTTCGTAGCCTTAATACTAACCTTCCTGAGCTCAAACTGTTCCTTCAGAACAACGAGCCAGACTTATTGCTTCTTCAAGAGACGTGGCTAACTCCAAACCGCTCCAGGGGATTTGCTATACCCAAGTACGCGTTTATTCGTAACGACAGGCCCAACTCCGACGGTTTTGGCGGCACTGCTATTTATTACAAAAGAGGATTCCATTGCTGTCCTCTCCCTACCCCTCCTCTCCTCAACATGGAAGCCACTGTGTGTAGATTGGCTATGTGTATGATTGTGTGTAGACGCTATGTCATCCGACCATCATCATAGCTTCAATCTACATACCTAGTGGCACTAAACCAATCCATAGCGACTTTGAGGCCATTCTCGCCCTCGGCCATTCAGTCATTATGTTCGGAGACTTTAACTCCAAACATACTGACTGGACGTGCCTATCAACCAACACCAGCGGTATCGCTCTCCTCGACATCATAAACTCACTTGACTTAGATGTCATCTCTCCCATCACTCCCACTCACTATCCCGACAACCCGAACCACTCTCCTGATATCCTGGATTTTGCAATAGTCAACTTTGGAACCGCTCGATGACCTAGGCTCTGACCACCGCCCCGTCTCCCTCGTGCTAGGACCGCCTAACGATAGCGTCACCTCTCCTCACCTTTACCAATTGGAAAGGCTTTAAAAATACGTTAATTTCAGCCTTAGAGGCCCCGAACTCTCCGCTCGCGATCTCGCCCGATCAAATAGATAGTCCGGATAAAATAGATTAATTAGTCAATTCTCTCACTGATGCTATCTACTCAGCCATCAGTGTTAACGAAAAGGTTGCTAAGCAAGGCAAACCCACGCTTCCCTTAGCCGTTAGCAATCTTATTAAAGCTAAGAACGCGGCTCTCCGGAGAGCCAAGAAATATCCCACGCCCTCCTATAGATTAGCTGCGAATCAGCTACAACGTAAAGTTAGGTCTTGCCTCGCAGAACTCCAAGACGCTCAGATGAACGATTTCATGGCGAATATCTATCCGTCCTTCCGTACTATAGCATGGCCTGAGCCTTACGAGTAGACACCGCCTCACACGTTCCTCCTCTCACTCGTCCCGATGGCACTACTGCATTCGAAGTCGAAGAGAAAGCCGAATGCTTCGCTGACAGCATTGCCGCACAATGCTCGCCCAGCACGCAACCTGCTGATCCCTCACACATTCAGGCGGTGGAGGACGAAATCCTTCGCAGAGACTCTCTCCCCATCACCACCGACTCCGTCACGATGACGAAAATGACGAAATCTCGCTTCTCATTAGAAATCAAAAGTCCAAAAAGACTCCGGGTGCGGATGGAATTTCCAACCACGCACTTAAGCACCTGCCTCAACAGGTGCTTACCTTGTTAGCTATCATTTTCAACGCCTGCTTCGACCATAGCTACTTTCCAAAAGCTCGGAAAGAAGCAACAGTCATAGGCATTCCCAAGCCGGGTAAACCTCTGAATATCCCGGCTAATCACAGACCCATCAGCCTCCTCAAGGCAATGTCTAAACTTCTCGAGAGAGTGATACTCTATCCGTTGGAAACCATCTGTTTCCAACGGATGGCGATCCTCTCATTATTCCCCATCAGTTCGCTTTCGCGCTAAGCACTCCTGCGCTCAGCAAGTCCATCGAATCATCCAGTTCATACTTGACGGTTTCTATCCGCGTCGTTATAAAACAGTCGCGGTTTTCTTTGACGTAGCCAAGGCTTTCGACAAAGTCTGGCACAGCGGTCTCGTTTATAAACTCTACAAAATAGGCTTACCGGATCGCCTAGTCAGGTTAATAGCGTCGTTTCTCAAAGACCGTACGTTTCGATTTAAACATGAAGGCACGCTTTCAGCGCCCCGTCCCATAAAGGCTGGAGTCCCTCAAGACTCAGTCCTCGCCCCTCTGTTGTACACCGTGTACACCAACGACATTCCCATCCCGCCGAAAGGCGTCGATCTCGCCCTCTTTGCCGACGACACCGCACTTTATACCAAAGGCCACAGTGTTCCGCACCTTGTAACCAGACTCCAAAAGGCCGTAAACGCCCTTGGTGTATGGTTTCAAAAATGGCGCATCGATGTGAACCTTGAAAAGAAATCTGCGATGCGCTTCGACCACAAACGCCGTCGTCCCGCTGGCGATCCCCACGTTCGAATGTTAGGCATTCCCATCTCTTGGAAGCGCAGTACTAAATACTTCCGACGCTTTCTTTCAAGCCACACGTCGAAAGAGTTTCGAAACTCGCCCGTCACTACTTAGGCCGCCTAAATAGCATGTTAGGTAGAAAAAGTAAAATGTCTTTCAGAAACAAACATACACTTTACAAGGTCTGCGTTAGACCCGTCATAACATATGCCTCGCCAATCTTTGCCCACGCCAAACCCTCCCTCCTGCAAAAACTGCAGGTAGTTCAAAACCTCTTTTGCCGCAGGGCCACAAACGCACCGTGGTACGTGCGTAACGCGGACTTGCATAGAGATCTTGAACTGCCTACAGTACAACAACACCTCAAAACACTCTCTGAAACGTTTCATATACTATCTCCATCTCTATCTCATATCTCATATACTACTCCTGTCTTAGATTCGAAGTTCAAAGTCGCTAGGCCTAGGAATGCGCAAGCGTACTCTTCCACCAGACTGTCAGCGGATTTCGAAGCCCTTCTGGCCGCAAATTCTAATTCAAACGTAAATTCTAATTCTAACGTAAATCCTAATTCTAACGTAAATGCGAATTAATTCAATTTTATTTTGCAATTTTTAATATTTTTTTTTTAATTATTTACTTTTCATTTTGAGCACCTTCAGTGCTATGTATTCACCTTCAGTGCTTTGAGCACCTTCAGTGCTATGTAATACCAGCGGGTGACCCCTTCTGGGCCCTGCTAGCGCGGCCTCTTTCTCCATTTGGCCGTCGCTCAGATGAAGGCTGGGTGGCAAAAAATTGCACGAGCGACAGTTTTGTAGCGGGTAGTGCTCATTAGGAGCTAGTCCCGGATGCCTTGTAACGCGCGCGAGAGGCATGCGGAAATGCATTTTTTGCCTCCTGCCCAAACGGGGAACAAAAAAAAAAAAGGTGAAGCTTGCCAATGTCTCAGCTGATGGTTCCAGTGAGTCGGAACCAGGTGCCACGTAGTAGTTCACGGTGAGTCAGGACTAGGGCGGTGAAATGAAATGAAATGTCTTTATTTGCTAGGAAGTTGGTACATTTTAGGTCTTAAAAAATAAAGTAAGTTTCACAAAATCCTACCAACGAGTGTTGGTGTGCAAAAATTGGTGAAAATTAATATAATTTTAAAACGTCCTAATATTAAATTCGACCTGATGTCAAAAAGAAAAGGTTACAATTAGATACAATTAGATTAAATAATATAATGTGAATGTATATAAGGACTTGTCATTTAAAAAATCTGTTACTTTGTAATAGAGTTTATACAGAAGTAAGTCAAAAAGTCTTTTTTTTAATAAAGTCGTTGGTAAGTTTTTAATATTTAGTGGAATTTTATTAAATATTTTTACCGCTATGCAAACAATTTTTTTTTTAAAATGCATAGCCTCTGGGTTGGAGTATAAAGCATTTCTGCATGTCTGCTATGTCCAGAAATCATTTTCCGATTTTTGGGGAACAAATTTGGATGCTTTTTAACAAACAAGCATACCTCGTAAGTATGAAGGCGAGGCAATGGGAGAATTTTTAAGCTTTTGAAAATCGGTCTGCAACTATCTGTATGTTCGGCACTTACTAACCGCCCGTACGCATTCTTTTTGTATTCTACGACTGAGTTTCCCCATAATACAATTCCATAACGTAAGATTGATGTGCTACTTTTATCCGTGGTATGAGAGCTGTTTTTTGTCCTGCTAAATCTTTTACTCTCCTAAGTGCATATATGAATCGGTCTACTTTTTTACATAAGCTGTCTATGTGTGCTTGCCAGTTTGGATTTTTGTCTATAGTAATGCATAAGAATAGTGCCGATGCATACCAGTGCATGTCGGACAATCCTCGGTGTGGGTCCCGTGGAGTACGAACAAGTTGCTCCAGCGCGTCGGGGGCTGCCCCAGGATGCCGGGTGCAGACTTCCTCAGTACGTCGGGGTGGTGCGTAGTGGCTGGTGGCTGCGTCGGCCAGGAGAGAAGTGCTCTGCTTGTTGACCGGCCGAAAGTGCAGGTGCTGTGCCAAGTCGCAGGATGAGGGGTGACGACCAGTCTTGCAAGGTGCTGCAAGGTCGTGGTTCTGGTTCTGGCGTGGAGTCTTTGCTGTTGGTGTGGAGAGTGATAATGACGACGATGATAATGAAGGCTGCCACCGATAGAAAAGGGTGAGCAGGCTGCGGCCCACGGCCCAACGATCATTGTGGAAAAGTCGTATATATTCTAATCGTAAAGTTGATATTGCGATGTAGATCATGCGTTGTGATTGGGCGGTTTGAGTAGCGCGTCACCGCTACACTACAAAAAGAAACAATGCCAATTTTTTAAATATAAAAGTACTAAACAATTTATTTCATACTCTTGAGTCTGGAATAAAAGTTATTGTAGAAGTAAATTAGCGCAAAAACTTATATTGTTATCTTACTTCGTAATATTATTTTATATTTTCGTAGTAAGCACACGACCTACCTGATGTTGTTTCTTTTGTTTCTGTTTCTATTTTATTTTAGAATAAGTATTTTTAATGTAAACCTCAAATCCGAAAACCAAAAACTCAAGAGTCAATGTCAATTTCTTTGTTTGTTGACTGATCGTTTGTTTATACATATATTTGTACCAGTTACATATTTATCATATATTTATTTTCAATCACACACACACATCTTATATATATAAAGATTAATAATATAGTGTTCCTTGAGGTAGACTAGGTTATTTTATTTTATTCGTTTTTTTTTCTTTACGTAAAGTTTACTAAAAATGATACCTTTGGCTCCTTCACCTTGCACCCGTAAATTTAGCAAAAATCAGTGACAAATGATTCATATTCAAAAGTATATACCTCACTCAGTCATTGCTGTCATGTCATACTTTTTTAACTCTTGAGTTTTGATCAGCGCCATCTAATGTTGAAAAAAGAACAATTTTTTTATTTTTAATCGTAGAATGAAAACCCCTCATTAGTTTTGTTCCTGCAACGTAGGTTATTCCTTCTCTTCAACTGGAACACTACTATGTAAACATATTGATTAGTCTATGTTTTAAGGAGTTATAAATGAGCATAAGTTTGAATCATTCAAATTCGAATACTTGTTCTTATTGACGTCATATAAAGTCGATTTGAACCCCCCTCAAAGAGCCAAAGGTTTGTTAACTTATTTAATACGTCATAAAACAAAAAAAGTACTATCTAGACAAAAAAAATACCTTATTATAAAAATATCTCCTTAAATACAGGTATAGTTTATTGTGAAGATCCAAGTTCATGATTCAACTTATTTTATGTAATATTATACCTCTCTTCACAAACTTAAACAAAGGCTAATAGCTTAAACGGTACGAACGCAAAAAATAAGATTTCGTTCCACGTTATTTGGCCCTGTGTCCCAAGAGGGCTACATAACTTCGCTCGCGCTCGCTCCAGTAACACATGGCAGTCTAGAGAGCACCACGTATAAATAAAATGTATTCTTCCTTTCTTATCAAGCCGTGTTTATCCTGTGTAGGTGGAACTTTAACGCGTCTCACTGAACTGTGTACAATATGAACAAGTATATTGTGAGGGGGTTGAGGAACTTCTCCTGGTGTTACTCGTTTGAGTAAATTTTGTATTTTGTAAGGAGATGAGATTTATCTTAATAATAAGGTAAAGGAAAAATTGCTTATGTAATTAAAGAATTTGAAATGCTTGATGGGATTACGAGAATGTCCGTATATTTTAATTATTGACACGACTTCTTTCAACAGTCACACCTTAAATTCTATGATAAAATAATTTTAGAACGATTATATGTTTGTAATCTTATTGAAAGAACTCAAAAATTACCAAATAGGCAAAACCTTAATATAAAAATAGTCTTTAAAAAAGATATATAATATCTGTAATATTTAAGTTGCTAAAGAAATAATCCTAAAGTTGCAAATACCCAATTACGTGACAAAGGCTTTCCTATAGCCGTTAATAAAACATAGTCTTATTTTTTTTTATTTTCTTTTTTTTTGGCAAAATTTTACAGACACATTAGGGTTATCCCATGATTGAAGAGGTTGTTAAACTACAACAAAAACATAATCAGGGAATTGCCAACATAAGTAACTCAATTTTAAGTAAGAAGTAAAATGTTTTTTTTTTAATGTTAAAAGCATTACGAGTATATGGAAGACCATATACTTTTACTCCAAATTCATGGTCTAAAGTGAGCAAAGTTTGTTTCATAGATGGCACAACCCTAAAAACCTAAAAAGGAAACAACCAGGGGTCGAAAAGAAACATCTAACGCAAGTTTTTGGCTCTATAAAGGCTATTCGCATAATCAAATTTGTTTCAGCAGACCCGATATGCATCCGGACCTCGTCGCATCGACAACTCGTTGCAATACTCATACGCTGAGTTCGAATCAATATCTCGCTTCGTCCCCGACGACTTAAGAAAAGCCTCTTTAGGACTTCAGCGTAAGTCGGCCGGTTTCGACCGGTTGTAACTAAGTCAGTCTCGCAGCAGCAACAGAGTTGAGCTTACCTACGTCGGTTAAATTCGGCGTTCGTTCGCAAGGCTCGGGCTGATTTTCTGGCTGAAGCCTGCTAGCATCGCCCCGGTGCGCTTCCAGGGCCCTTCAGGCTAAGGAGAAACCGGCAGACCCGATCCCATTGCACTTGGGCCTTTCCCAGGGTGACAATACAGTGCTGTCTAAATTAGGGGCACCATTTCGCGTCGTCCCCAGCCCCTATACCGCTATAGGTTTAGGTGCTAGGTTTGTTAGGGAACCTAGGCATTATTATATATTTATATATTATATATTGTAGTCCCAAGCTCTCCAATGGACCAGCAAAGCTTGGGAAACTTTGCTAGGTCGTTCTCCCAGGCGCTCGTTGCGTCCGGCGCCAACATATCAGACGATGTCCTAATGCAGGCCTTACTGGCAACAATCGCGTCCCCAGCCCCTCAGGCCCAACCCCGGCCCCTCAGGCCACCCACGCCTAGACCCCTCAGGTCTACAGCTCTCCCGCGTCCCCCGTTCCTTCCGAGATGGACTGTCGGACAAGTCCTCTCGCACGTCGCGCCGTAAGCGTACTGCTCCCGGGAGCGACTCGGAATCCGCGTCTGATGCGTCATCGGAGGCCGCAACCTTAACCAGCTCTTCTGAGCCCCCTTTTCAGTTAGTCGCCAAACGCTCTAAGCAGCGTTCGAAGAAAGCCGCGGTGTTTTCAACACCCGAGCCCACCCCGGTGTCTTCAACACCCGCTTCCACGCTTTTAATGTCACTGAAAGTGTTCGCGACTACGTCGGCTCCGTCCGAGCTAGCAACGCGTGGCGCACCCGTCCCACCTAAGCCTCAGCTCCCTCCACTCGTCTTTCTCCGCGAAAAAGCGCGCTGGATCGCGGTTTCTAACTTGTGCAGAGAGCACAAAATTAATTTCCACGCGTTCAGCTCTCGTTCGCGTAGGCTCTTATCAGTCAAACAAATCGCGTATCTCACTTACCCGGAGGAGTAAGATCCGCGCGGTATTACGGGGCGTCCCGTTTGAGCTCGCGAACGACGATACCTTGGAGGACCTTAAATCCCAGGGCTTCCCGGCTGAAACAGTGCACAAGATACATTCTAAGCGTGGTAGGCGTTTTCCACTCGCATTAGTAATCCTATCTAACAATCCCCAATCGAGGGAGATTATCAGAGAGGCTCGCACAATCTGCGGACTCTCGAACATCTCCGTCGAGCGTCCCAACCCTCGCGGGCACCCCGGGCAATGCCACCGTTGCCAGCTTTACGGCCACGCGGATCTTGGCAATCGCACTCTCGACTCCACTTCCCCCCCTGCAAATGTGCTGTGCGGCCAGTCCAGACACACAGGTAACTACAGGGGTTGTCCGCGCGCTCCGCGCTCCACTGCAAAAAGGGTCGCGCCTAAACCAGCACCGCCACCCACTCCCGCCAACTTCCCGCCGCTGCGCATCCGGGCTCCCCCGGAAGCAAAGCCCGTGCAGCAATGCCTACTCCGGCTCTCTCCTGGAGCAACGTCCGGCCGCTCCACCTTCCCGTCCAATCCCAGCTCCCGTAGCTCCCGTAGACCCGCGTCCCGCTCCGTCGTCTTCACCTCAGTCGTCATTGGCTGAGGACATGAAGACCGTGTTCGACGTTATTCAAAACGTCAACATTAGGGAAATCTCCGTACTAGCACACAAACTGCGAGCCGCCTGCTCTCCTCAAGAGTGTCTATTCGCGTTAGCCAAGCATCACTCGCTATTTAGTTCCTTGAAAACTTATTTATTTAGTATAAATACTTTCAATAGTAAATATAATGTCTAGACCTGCAAATCCCGCCTCCGCTCGTAGCCTAACGTCTAACCTTCCTGAGCTCAAACTGTTCCTTCAGAACAACGAGCCAGTCTTATTGCTTCTCCAAGAGACGTGGCTCACTCCAAACCGCAAACCGGGGTTTCGCTATTCCCAATACGTTCACTCGTAAAGATTGGCCCAACTCCGACGGTTTCGACGGCTCTGCTATTTACTACAAAAGAGGGTTCCATTGCACTCTTCTCCCTACCCCTCCTGTACTCAAAATGGAAGCCACTGTGTGTAGATTGGCTATGATTGGCCATCCGACCATCATCATAGCTTCAATCTACATACCCAGTGGCATCAGACCAATCCGCAACGATTTTGAGGTCATTCTCGCCCTCGGCCGTTTAGTCATTATGTTCGGATATTTTAACTCCAAACATACTGACTGGACATGCCTATCGACCAACAACAGCGGTATCGCACACCTTAATATCACTCAGCAACTCAACTTAGACGTCATCTCTCCCGTCACTCCCACTCACTATCCCGACAACCGGAACCACTCTCCCGACATCCTCGACTTTGCGGTAGTAAAGCATACCAAACTTGATCTCAGGTCTATGGAACCGCTCGATGACCTAGGCTCTGATGACCCCGGATGGCCCCGTCTCCCTCAGAATAGGAGCGCCTAACGATAACTTCACGTATCCTTTACCAACTGAAAAGGCTTTAAAAATACGTTAGCTTCAGCATCAGAGGCCCCGAACTCTCCGCTCGCGATCTTGCCCGATTCTCTAGATAGCCCGGACAAAATATATTTATTACTCAATTCCCTCACTGATGCTATCAACTCAGCCATCAGTGATAACGAAAGGTTGCTAAGAAAGGCAAACCCACGCTTCCCTTAGCCATTAGAAATCTTATTAAAGCTAAGAACGCGGCTCTCCGGAAAGCCAAGAAATATCCCACGCCCGCCTATAGATCAGCTGCGAATCAGCTTCAACGTAAAGTTAGGTCTTGCCTCGCAGAATTCCGAGACGCTCAGGTAAACGATCTCATGGAAAATATCTCCCCGTCCCACCAAGGATATTATAGTATGGCCCGAGCCTTACTAGTAGACGCCGCCTCTCACGTCTCTTCTCTCACTCGTCCCGATGGCTCTATCGCCTTCGAAGTCGAAGAGAAAGACGAATGCTTCGCTGACAGCGTTGCCTCTCAATGCTCACCCAGCACGCAAAAGGCCCGGGTGTGGATGGATTTCCAACCACGCACTTAAGCATCTGCCTCAACAGGTGCTTACCTTGTTAGCTATCATTTTCAATGCCTGCTTCGACCTTAGCTACTTTCCAAAAGCTTGGAAAGAAGCGACAGTCATAGGCATTCCCAAGCCGGGTAAACCTCTGAATATCCCGGCTAATCACAGACCCATCAGCCTCCTCAAGGCCATGTCTAAACTTCTCGAGAGAGTCATACTCTCTCGAATGCGGAACCATCTGTTTCCAACGGATGGCGATGCCCTCATCATATCCCACCAGTTCGGCTTCCGCGCTAAGCACTCCTCCCCTCAGCAAGTCCATCGAATCGTCGAGTACATACTCGACGGCTTTTATCCGTGGCGTGAGAAAACGGTCGCAGTCTTCTTTGATGTAGCCAAGGCTTTTGATATAGTCTGGCACAGCAGTCTCTTTTATAAACTTTATAAAATAGGCTTACCGGATCAACTAGTCAGAATAATAACGTCCTTTCTCAAAGACCGTACGTTTCGTTTTAGACATGGAGTCCCTCAAGGCTCAGTCCTCGCCCCTCTATTGTACACCGTGTACACAAACGACATTCCCATTCCCCCGAAAGGCGTAGAACTCGCCTTCTTTGCCTACGACACCGCCCTTTACACCAAAAGCCTGTGTGTCCCGGGTCTCGCCATCGGACTCCAAAAGGCCGTAAACGCCTTCGGTGCATGGTTTCAAAAATAGCGTATAGACGTGAACCCAGACAAGAATTCTGCGGTTTACTTCGACTGCAAACACCGTCGTGTCACCGACAATCTCCACGTTCGAATGTTAGGTATTCCCATACCCTGGAAGCACACTACCAAATACTTAGGCGTAGCCTTAGACCAGACGCTTTCTTTCAAGCCACACGTCGATAGAGTAACGAAACTCGCCCGTTTTTACTTAGGCTGCCTATATATGTTAGGTAGAAAAAGTAAAATGTCTTTCAGAAACAAACGTACGCTTTATAAGGTCTGCGTTAGACCCATCATGACATATGCCTCGCCAATATTTGCCCACGCCAAACCCTCCGTGCTGCACAAACTGCAGGTAGTTCAAAATCTCTTCTGCCGCGAGGCAACAAACGCACCTTGGGAGACTTGAACTACCCACGTGCAACAGCACCTCAAAACACTCTCTGAAGCGTTCTTCAAACGCTCCGAAAGCCACCCCAATCCTCTAGTTCGAGATTCAGTCTCGTATACTACCCCTGTCATAGATTCGAAATTCAAAGTCGCTAGACTAGCGAAGATTTGAAGACTAGAAACGCGCACACGAACGTAGCCACACAGCTAACACTAGATCTCGAAGCCCTTCAGGCCGCAACTCACGTATTGGCGCCAGTACTCTAATTCTAATGTAAATTCAAATTAATTCAATTTTTATTTACATTTTGAGCACCTTCAGTGCTATGTATTCACCTTCAGTGCTTTGAACACCTTCAGTGCTATGTAATCCCAGCGGGTGACCCCTTCTGGGCCCCGCTAGCGCGGCCTCTTCCTCCAATTGGTCGTCGCTCAGATGAAGGCTGTGTGGCTAAAATTTGCACGAGTCATTCAGGGGGTTTTTTAGTGAGTAGTGCTCATTAGGAGCTAGTCCCGGATGCCTTGTAACGCGCGCGAGAGGTATGCGGAAATGCATTTTTTGCCTCCTGCCCAAACGGGGAACAAAAAAAAACAAATTTGTTTTTACGTTTTTTTTACTTTATTCACGGCCAACAAACTAGCATGCAACCAACCTGATGGCAAGTGGCATCCGCACCCATGGACATCATTAGTCGTATTTATTTATTTATGATAAGACTAATGATTATTATGGCGACGAAAATAGGAGGGACTGTAATACTACCCCAGACAAGATCTTAACAAATGTAATTCCTCTAACGCCTTTATTAATATCGTTTTAGCGTAAGCATCAGTATATTTATTATTAATTTCAATCAGTATGTTTACCATTTTTATCACCTCCTTAAATACAGGTACAGCTTTAGTGTGAAGATCCAAGTTCATGGTTTAACTTATTTTATGTATTTAGCATACCTCTTTTCACAAACTTTACTAAAAAATGTTAAGTTTCACACAATGTTAAAACTAAAATAAAACGTACATATGTTATGATGTTTTATAAAACGAACTCCTTAAAGAATCTGTTCAATTAGGCAACCAAAAGGCTCAATAAAGCGTTGTTTGGCAGCTTCCCGTAGCCTCGGTCGCTTCCAAGACTGCGACTGTCAGAAACTTGCTGTTTATACAGTGAAGGAAACTTCGATAGTTTTCCGCCTGATTTCGGATTGTTGTGAATTTAACTCAAGACTCAAAGCGCGCTCTTCTGATCACAAAGGAACAAAATTAGATGCCAGTTCAGAAATGTTATTGGATCGTAATTTTGTTTATGTCGAACCTTAATGAAGCCAGATTTAGTGATGTCGTTTGTATCATAATATTATTAAACTAGATTAGCTTTTCAACGTCAAACAGCACTAAATGTGCTATAGACTGAGTTGTTTATGAATATTATTTCGATTGATATGAGTTTATTTGGATTTTGGTGATGACGGTCTGATGATGAAGCCAGTGGGTTTTTAAGGAACTCTTCCATGACTAACAGTAAACCCAGTGTTTTAGCTCATTTGGTTTGTCTTGACAAGTTTATCATATTATACTTAATGACGAGCCTCGAGCGATAAAGTCCAGAGGTATGTATGTAGAACTCTTAAAAAGTTATTAATAAAATCCTCGAATTCCGTTTAATTGTTTGTTTCATGACAGCCTTAACATTCTCACTGCAACAACAGCCTCACCCAACCAAGGCGTGGTATAGTCCACCACGCTTGCCTACTGCGGGTGGGCGGACTTGAGACATACCTTCGAAATCATTCCTTAGGTATGTGGGTCTTCTCACGACGTTTCCTTCACCGTTAGAGCAGTCGCTTTGTGTACTTAAATTGTATAAACTCATTGGTACATGTGGCAGTCACCAGGAATCGAACCGGAGACCCTAACATTGAGGAGTCGCGCCACCAACGTTCGAAATTGTTTGTTTTTTGATTTATATTCACAAAAACGGGACAAGTTCCAATTCCCCTTTGAGAAGCATCTTGACTAGGTGCACATGTCATTTAAAATTGTGAAGTAAAATAATTGTACATAAAAATAAAAACCGAGTTTAAACGTTAACTAAAAATAGAAAAGTAAGATGCGATGGCTGGATCCCGCGTTAACTCGTGAACGGGTGCCGTTTGAGGTAACAGATGCAGATAAGAATAATTTTGTATAGACATAAGGAGACTGTTAATTTATTTTGAAAAAAAATATACCTGTGAAGTTTCTTGCCAGTTCTTCTTCACGAAGGTTTTTCCAAACTGTTGGTAGAGTCATATTTTATTTGACGTCAATAAGAACAAGTTATTATCAATGTTGAGAAATAAATATTTCATTTCATTTCAAGGATTAACATTGTTTTTTTTTTTTAGTTAACTTATGTTTGAAGTTGGTTTCTTTTTTCTATTATTTTTAAATGATGAAGTTTATGAGTGCGTGTGATTTCCTTGCTCTTTCACACCAAAAGGTATGATCAGGTTTAGATGACTAGTAGAGTAGGTCTAGCATGAGAGTTTTATTTCGTCAAGAGATAACCTACTACTCGACCAAGTGAACTAGACCAGCGTGCGGAATGCGGCTACCCCTTTCAATCATTTACTATTAATGAACCAAACCAGTGCTACGGAAGAACAACGTACTCTGCTTGACTACTCTACACTTCGGTAATTTAGTCAGGTAAGTTAATACAGCATCAATATTGAAATAAATAATACTGTCCATATCCGAAATACATGACCCGTCAAGTTTGACAGTTCTCTAGTTGGTTTGGTCACGACAAGTGACACGTGATTGTAGAAAGTTTTCTTCATTTGGCTGTCATATTGGCTATATATCTTCCCTAGGTCTAGGGCTTCATACTAGACCTGAAGGTAAATAGATTAAAGCTTTCCCATTAACTATGCCCTCGCTAATATTAATGTCGATATTAAGGATTCGAAATTTATACTATCATACAATGACAAGTCTGGAATCTTCTTAGATTTCATTTACATGTAATGACAGTAATGAAATACTTTCTAAAATTGTTGTTATATTGAAAATATTTGAAATTTTCTTTAATACACTATCAGAACAAATTAATTATATGAGAATCAGGTGTACTTATAAGTTATCACATAACACAAAAGAGGTATCGTAAAATCAGGCTTAACATATATTGAATTTGAAATCAATTTTTATTCGTTCAAATTATAAACATATTTCCAGATCCTTTTAATAACCGCAATAAAATGTTATTCTTTCGAATATTCAAGGTTCATTT
The DNA here is from genome assembly GCA_923062675.1 of Marasmarcha lunaedactyla. Lineage (NCBI taxonomy): Eukaryota > Metazoa > Arthropoda > Insecta > Lepidoptera > Pterophoridae > Marasmarcha > Marasmarcha lunaedactyla. Next base: position 8,797,396 of record OV281343.1, on the reverse strand, counting down.
GCCTTATTTTGGCAGTAACGGATTAAAAATAACAAGTTTACGGATAATCAAATCCTGCTCTGTTAATTACTGCCACTTGATTATGTCACTAAAAGATCTTTTTAAAGGTTGCTTTTTAAATAATCATGATAATTAATTTACCGTGACGAGAAAGTAGGACGTAAACAACAAAATAAAGTTTATTACTATTATTTGCACTTAGTATCAGACCGTATACTTTTTATTGTTACAGTCTGTTCTTTCATATCAGCAATGAAATAAAATTGTCAAGTAGCAAAAAATCTATTTATTTATTGATATTATAAAATATTTACTTAAAAACAATTGACAATGTATAATAATATCAAATAAAGCCATAAAGAGAAATACACAATTATTTATGACAAATGGTTACATAATAAATTAATAGAACAATTAAAATATATTAAGAAATTTTGAAGTAATAAGAACTTGGAATATAGAATTTCAAAGTTATAGTTTTAGAAATTATTTAATTAATTCTTATAGATAACACAGATATTCGTTCATTTAACACCAATTCAACTCCAAAGTAAATCGTATTAACACAGTAAAGTTACCTACTTTATTGGTACTCCACGTTATCAATCATTAGTATGTGTTCTTTAAAATATTATTGAATACTTATACGCCTTCAAAATTAAATAACCTTGCTAAGTGTTCGTAGGATAAAACTGAACGATGCTTATGATAAAAAACCCTTACTATCTAAATTTTTTTAAAGTATAAATATTACAAATTCTTCAATATTTTGGGTCTGTAATATCCAAGGAAGGAATGTACTAGGGTGGATTGAAAGTTCGCGGCGTTGTTATATTGTTATAAAACTATCCTCATATGAAACATAGACTTTTTGTCAATCTCTGTGCAATTTTTCTCTAAGATACATGCGTAATTATTTATTTTATTGAACATTAATTGTGAGGAAGTTTCATTACCTGAGAAAATGGATAGTTTAGAGCACCGTGCCGTGATCAAATAGACCAAAGCAGATTCATGAAGATATGGTGGCTACTTTAAGAACGTCTGCTCCGTCGTATACAATGATAAAAAAAGTGAAAAGCTGAATTAAAACGTGGACGAGAGAGCATCAAAGATGACCCCCGCTCTGGACGGCCTTCTACAGCTACGACTTCGGAAAACATCGAAAAAATATGTGATCTCATCAAAAAATTGGATTATTCCAGTGTTTTCTTATTTAGGCCGTGAACTTTTCAATCCAACCTCGTACTATCCATATTCTATGAGCGTGAGGACGAGGGCCTCAAAAACAAAATTTTTACAAAACACATTAAATAAAGCAAATATATAAGTTAGTAGGTAGTTATTTCAAAAAATCTAAATATGTTATTTCATTTTTATTAAACTTTACAGAAGCCGAAATACGAAACACTCCAATAAGGGCGGCTTTCAAGGTGTTACAGGTAGACTGAGAGGAAAAAAAGCCGGTGGAAAAAAACCTATCATAATTATACTGGGCAAGATACTGTTGTTCTGGATGAAAGGTACTGACAGTGATTATGCAAGATTTGAAAATGATCGATAGTAACAATAGTTTGTTATATATCGATATATCGATATCGATATCGATCTGAGTTAGTACTCACTTTGGCATTTCTAATATTCAGGGCGACTGGAAAATATTGTTATACAATAAATAATACCTTAATAGAAGCACTTCATAATTTCATAACGTTTTTTGCAAAAAAACTACATAAAATAAATAAAACTAATAATTTACTGCCAGTAGTAAGATAATTATTAATTTACTAGCTGTGCCCGCCCGCAACGTCATTCGCGTGGAATAGTGACTTTGGGAAGCATTTTTTGGATACAACTTTTGGTTAATATTGGATCATAAACACAGTCGTTTTGGGTAGCTAAAAAAACCGAGTGAAAAACAGCTTATACTTACATCCACACCCACAACTTTTAGCGTCTGACCTTGGGCTTTATTAATTGTCATTGCGAACCATGACAGCTCACTGGAAACTGGACTCGTTTAAAATTACATGGAAAATTGTTTGGAATGAGAGGAATCCGAGGACTTAAAACACTTTCACCTGTTCCGCACCCTGTTAAAATCTCGGCTTCTATCAGATTTCGTTGTAAATTGTTCACTTTTAATCTGGTACCGTTGCAAAGTTTTGGCGGGCTTAAATTTCTAAGTAGCATTATGGGTACGCCGACTTTTAATTTTATATTGTGAGCTAGTATTCCAGGAGCACAGAGGGATTCTAAAAATTCTACTGGGTAGCTGGTAGATTCTTCTCTTCCATAACTCTGTTAATGGAGATTTACTCACCATTATCCCCCGGAACAAAGCTCAAAATTTCAGCGTTTATTACAGCGTTTATAGCAAAGCTAAGAATTTTCGCAAGTTGGTAATTGCGTTGCGTTACATCATACACAGATGATATGAGGTCTCGCATTAATGAAACTTTGCAGCATATGTTTTCATTAAGAACAACTTGTTCCTGTGGATACACACCGTTACCGAACTGAAGTAGCAAACCTGAAAACTCTTGAGCATTTTTGTTGCCTCCGATTTGAGCTCACATATTTAATGTCAAATGCAAATGTTCTCCTTAATTCGAGTGGTCATCATACGAAAACGATTTGAACTCAATCGAGATTCTCGCTGAGTCGAAGATTCTGCAGCATGAAACCTGGCCTGATGTTCCTGAGATGCAGTGAGTCTTGCTTCACGATCTTCTTCAGATTTCTGTGATCAAACTAATCTCATCCTTTTAACATGTCTGCTGCACTGAGAGAGGTTGGATCTTTTTCGTGGCATTCTTACAATAAATCGTACCTACTACTTTACATAACGTTATTTAGTAAACACGTACTACCATAAACAATTAAATTATAAATACTTACGGATTATTACTCAGTTAAGTAATAAGTTTTAAGACGTATAAACCTAACCTATTAAGTATCTAAATTAAAAGAAATGTGTAATAGATACATGTTATTTTTATTTTTTTTAATTATTACGAACCTGAGCTAACAAGTTTGTACTTGATACAAACAAAGGAATCTGATACTTCCTGATTTTTATGAATTGAAGAAAGTCAAGAAAAATAACCTTAGTTACATGTATTTACGGTTTAACTAATGAGATGAGATGAATAAATATTAACTATATACCTGAAAAAGTACTTTCAGATTTTTACACTAAAAAAATTCAGAAAATAAAAAAAATGCCTAACCTAAACTAAATACGCACAAACGCTAAAATATAAATAAAAATAAAATATGCTAACAGTCAGTGTTGAATCGAATCGCAAAAATCGTATGCAACTTTTCGCCCATGCGCCGCCAGATTGCGTGCGTTTGCTGCGAATAACTGAATTCTAATGGCAGCGGCGCGTTTGTTTTTGTTTTGTTCCTCTCCAAGGGGAGGGCAGGAGGATCTAAAAAATGCTGTTACGCATACCCCGTCTCGCGCGATCGAGGTTACTTGGGACTCGCTCCGAGCCTACCAGAGCCTCTGGCAATGACTCTGGCAATCTTTTGCCTCACAGCCTTCATCTGAAGCGAAGCAGCGGCGCGGTTCTCGGCGCGCTTTATATACCCGCGCAGTCGTGTACAACCTACACGCGTCCATCCTAAGCTGAACCATATTTCCAAAACTGATCATTTTTAACATAATATTTTTTTATAGACAATTATTATAAAGTTTAGAAAAGTTTCTGTCAATGCTACTAACAGAGAAAAAGAGATATAAGATAGATACATAATAGTTAAAAAAATGTTCGACGTAATTTTTTAAATTGACATAACTTTTTTATTTCTGAACCGATTGATATGAAACAAACACTTAATGTTAAGTAAAACGTACCACAATATATTAATGAAAACCGCATCTAAATTGAATATGCCGTTTCCGAGATTAGTGTGCACAAACACACAGACAATCAGACAAAAAAAAATTAATTTCATTTTTGGGTTCGGCATCGATATAGTAACAACCCCTGCTTTTTTAATTTTTTATTTTCAATGTACAGAATACATGTTTCTTTAATTTTATTATATGTATAAATTTAACAATATTATTGCTGTTATGTTGTTCACATTATTATAAATGAACCAAAACAACCAAAGAAGGACCAAGGTGCCGCTGGACCGCACCCTAGTGTCGCGCACTAGGTTTATCATCGTCATAACTATTAAAATAATATTTGTCTAAATTATGTAGCGAAAAGACATATTTTATCTACTTTAAATACCGAAGCGATAAAATTATCTATTTTCATTTCAATTTATTTCTACCAAATGTGCATTTGCAATAAATTGCAATTAATTTTTATTGTAGTTATGGTTCACTATTTTGGCTATAATGGCTTACACATAAGATATAGATATATACTGTGGCAGAATTTTTTGTAGGACTATTTAAGATAAACATTACCATCATGCATGACAAATGTGTAACTCTAGCGGTTTTGGCAGCGCACGCCAGAATAGCTCGCATAGGTAGATTTTTTCCTTCTTACTTGATATTTTGGACGATTCACACAATACCTTTATAAATTGTAGCCTATGTGTCATTCTGATGTATAAGCTATATTATTGTAAAGTTTCATTAAAATCCATTCTGTAGTTTTTACGTGAAAGAGTAACAAACATCCATCCATTCTTACAATCTTTCGCGTTTATAATATTATAGTAGGATTTATCTAAATTTTACTTCGAAAATTAGACACTTGTAATATTTGACACCAGACGAACTATTTTGCATTGGGGCTCGTATTACGTCATCGCCATTGACAGCGGGATTATACCGAGGTTGGCGAAACTAGCTGTGATCATGACGTGCGGTTGCGTCGATCATTTACTGATATATCTTTGGTTTGGTTTAGGGGCTTCAGGCTCGTATGTACTAAAGCTGTGCGAGGAAGCTCGGAGGCATAAAATGAACCATTATCCTAGCTTTTTTTAGGTTATCTCTAGTGGACAAAGGCTTAGCAGATCGAGGTTTTTGTACAAACAAAATACATTACTGGAAGGTGTGCTAGATAAGTGTGCAAATCTATACATTGATTTAGAACTTCGCAATCATAAGTCAAGATGATTTGCTATGCATCTTCGCACACATTATCTTCCTCGCAAACCTCTGGGGGTCGCATAGTTTATCAGCTTCAGTGCTTAAGGTATTATTAGCGAAAAATTCGAAAACGAGTTAAACGGTATTTAGAAGATGTATAGAGAATGATCTATAAATAAAGCTAATGGGCAATTTTTACATCCAATAATGAATAAAATAGACAAATGAATTACACTGTGGTTTATTATACTTAACTGGATGTTTACAGACACCTTGGTCACGAGTGACTAAAGTGACAGGCGTCACTCGTGACCACGGTGACATTAAAGGCACCGAAACGTCTAGTTAAAATGAAATGTAAAAATAAATAATAATAATAAATAAATCCCCAGACAAACACACCAACTGTACCCCAAAGTAAGCAGAGCTTGTGTTATGGATGACCATACAGCGACCTTGGGGGGAGCCTAAAATAAACATACATATATAAAACAAACGGTCAAACAACATTGACCTGAGATCAAACATCTGTGTTCATCACACAAATGTATGCCCCGGCCAGGACACGAACCTGGGAACTTCGGCGTATGAGGCAAGGCTACTTAAATAAAACCAATCATTTATGGCCTTATGGACTTTATGGCCCTTACAGACTCCAGGTACAAGGTACCCGTGTGACGAAGTGGCATGCCATGGGATGCTCTTTGTATTAAATTCTCCTACGAGATTAGTAGATTCGGTCTAGACCGATGTCAATACTCTATGATAGTCATTGTATAATTAAGTAAATTATTAGGTAATAGAGCAGGCGTTAAGTAAGCAAGGCGTTGATGCAAACTTCAACTAGAGCCACTGTTTATATATCAATATCCCGAACTATCCCAAAATGAAGACAAATTCCATTTAAATGCTTTTTTATTACTGTAAGAATTCCACCCCCCTTTCTTAAAGTAAGATCTTTCAATAAATGCGATTAGCTTTAGGCTGCTCGTGGGGCCATGTTGTTTTGGTGATGTCTGTCAAATCTTACATTCATTATTTATTTACTGATGCCAAATTATCATGGCGAGTTACACGATTAACTAGCGCATCTAAGTGTTATTTAGAGAAAGACGCTATACGCGTTGTGTTTATTATGCAACAGATGTAGTGGCCCTTCACAATTGACTCTCCAACGTTTGATGACCACGTTTGAGACGACCGTTTCGGTGAGCTATGACCGATCACTCGTACGTCAAAACAATTCCTAATCGGCCATGAGCATAGCCATGGTCCGAAGAAGTGTGAAGAGGAACTCGAAGCTGTCAATTCATCGCCGTGCGCTACTTGGAGACCCGAAGACTTGAGTTTAATTTCGCGTCGGCACTTGGGTGTTCACCCGTATAAAATTCAACTGACACAGGATCTCAAAGTAAATGACCATAGACAACGCCGTTTGTTTACTTATGCTCCAAAAGTCAACACAACTCAGCTCATTGCTTGAACCGTTGAGAAGCAGCGTTGGGCATTTGAACGATGTTATATTGCTTAAGTAATGGTATACACGGGCCTTCCAAATCAAAACAATAATTTTAGTTATATCTCACACGCAGCTTGATTTATTCCGTTTTAACACCTCGGGTAAGTATTATTGAAAGACACTTTACTTGCCCGGTACCTTTGAAATATATTGTATAGTTAATCTATTAACTCATTTTTAAACAACGCTAAAATCTAGATACTGTACTTCTGTACTGTACTACTACTACTTATCTAACAAACAGTTTTCTATATGAAAACTAGTCATTACAAAATTAAATCAAATTAAACAATAAACTTAAGAATATTTTAAGACTCTAAACATAACATTAATGTAAGAACCCTCTATATATTCCACTTAATACCTTCAAACTGCGCTAGGATTGTTACAATTAGCAACATGTCCGTTTTGCCCCCGTCTGCCCCAAGGCAGGTGTCCCGTATGTCACAATAAATAGCTGTTTGCCCCCGACTGCTTAGATGTGTTCCCAATTTGTCCTTTAATGCGGTTTACGCCGAAACACGCTTATGCTACTGTGATGAGTGATTCTTTTGTACGTATTTGAAATGTAGAGTATGTTTTATTGACGGTTGTACTGGTTTTGATTTATATACAAAAAGTGTTAAAGAAAAGTTAGTTAGATGGATTTAAGGACCAGGATTTTATTTGTCGAAAGAGGTTCATGGAAACCTCTCTTAAGATACCCCACATACCTACTATCTTAAGGGAGGATTTTATTTGTACGTAAGTATTACATTGTTAAATCGTTTTTAAGATCTTCTTGTTACATAGGCGTGTTACTTTAATAAGTGTATTTTTTATCTACCCCGGGATCCCAAAATATTAAAGAATAATGGTGTTTTAACCTATTTTATTACGATTCCAAGAAATATCACTAAATTAATACCAAGGCTTAAAATTAGCATACCTACTGATTTTAGTTGGGACTAAACTTAATTATACCATATTAGTTAATGAGGTTACTTAAAAGTGTTATTAAATTCATTCCATTAAGGTATTCAAACCATGATTCAAAACATTCAAAAATCAGGATACGAACACGTTTGTTACTTAACAATTTATAAATATTTTAGAAATATTTTTTTTCAAATACACAACTACGCTCATCTATATTAACTTCCACATAAGTTCCGTGTTCATTTCAAAGTTAAATTTTACAATCAATATCAATTTTTCCTACTAATCAAAGTCAAATTATAATTGTCTGTAATGACAGCTAGATTTGACTATTTAATAAAATAACAAAAAACTGTGCAATTTTAGCTCTTATTGACCGATGTTTAATGCCTTAGACCGGTTTTCAAGCTGAGGTAAAGCACCAAGGCCAGTAAGCAGAAGACACTGGCAGGATATGCTGCCATTACGAATTTAAAAAAAGTGATATTTGGTTTTTAATTTATTTTGCTCAAAAATGGCCAAGTACAAGTTGGTGTCGATTCTAATCTGTGCCAGTGTTGTTTGCGCGAGTGATTTTAATGGTGTTCGAGGTTAGTACACATAATTTTATTTAATTGGTAAAGTATTTTTCCGTTACATACTTATTCATTTGGTAAAGGTTTTGCTTAAATATTTGCTCTGTTCAGTGTAGCCAGCCAATTATTAAACAAAAACTTGTATCGATATTATCGACAGTTTAAAGAGTTGGCTAGCAAGGTTTTCTCATAAATATTATTAAATTTAAAGATCCCTAATAAATATCACACATGTGCGGTGCTCGAGAACAAAACAGCATAATGTGTCATTAGCCTAAGGAGCATAGCGATGATCGTATACACATTAAAATTAAGTAAAAACCAATTAATAAACCTTGTTATCCATATTGCAGCCATGATTCGAGCGTATTAATTTGTCTAAAAACCATATTTTGTACTGGACGTGCGCAGCAGTGTTACTTGTTTACAGTGTTAGGCGTTTACGGAAGATCAGCGTCCTGGTGTGTTCGCACATCACGACTTCCAAGCTGAGTAAATGCCTTGTCGGTGCTACTCAAATACTATTTTTGTTTTACGTTAACATACAGATGGCATCACTGTAATATGTAGGCAATAAATGTAGTTTTTATTTTCATTTAATTTGGCTATAAATAAACAAATAAAAGTCAAACATGCTTCTAAGCTAACTGTTTTTCCTGTACCCATCCAAGTTTCGGGATACAACAGCATATGTTACCGTGGCTTCACTCATAAAATATAAGATGCAATAGATATAGTTTTTTTTATTTGCATATTGCTACTAATCAATCTGAACTCACGACTCTTTGTGTTATGAACTTAAACTAGAACCTACAATTAATTTTTAAACAATTTAATTCAGTACATAGACAGTACTAGTACAGTTAAAGAAACGAATAGTTTATGAGACTGTGAGGTGCCATTTCAATACACTAACTAGATGCCCCTGCGCATGTTTTCCTGCGTGACTTCTGTACCTAATCTTGGGAATCTCGGGATAAAATATAACCATGTTGTTACTGTACTGTTACCATGGGATATTGTGCCTCTCCAAAGGACAGAATTTTTCAAGCCGGTCCACTTGTAATAATATCTACAATTTCGTTACTGTGATCCAGACAACGAATAGGAACAGCCAGTAAAATTATGTAAAGCAATTCCAACTAACTGTAGCTTACGGCCATCGCCGCATTATTCATTCATATTAATAGCAGTATTAGTAGAGGATAATTTGTTAATATCTTGACTAGGGTAGAACTACAGTCCTTCCTATGTATTCCGCCAAAATAATCACGGTTGTGTTCTGGTTAAAGGGAAGGAGAGGCTGAATTTTCTGCAACACATCATTAGTCAGTATAACAACCACAATCAATATTCACAAACACATCATTAGTCAGTATAACAACCACAATCAATATTCACAAACACATCATTAGTTAGTATAACAACCACAATCAATATTCACAAACTAAACACCTACAACTAATGTTGTTCATGGGTTCAAGCGGGTGAAATTTACTGTAAGGAAGGCCAGGAAAAGAAAAATTGTTGCATAAAATTCGTACTATTGTTGATATTGGTGCATAAAATTCGCACTATTGTTGATATTGGTGCATAAAATTTGCACTATTGGTTTTATTGGTGCATGAAATTCGCACTATTGTTGATATTGGTGCATAAAATTCGCACTATTGGTGTTATTGGTGCATAAAATTCGCACTATTGGTGATTCTCGGAGTGGCAGTGGACGGGTCACGGCCCGTTACCCAGCTGTCTAAATGTTTAAATTGTTGTTTGTTACAGACGTAAATGCTTTAGCACGGTAAATTCGTATATCAATTTGTTTTAATTGGATGATTATTCTCACCTCATTTTATATTGAATTTATAATAAAGATTATCATTACAAATATTTTATTAAAATGTCAGATATTTCTTGGGATTAGCGACGTAATGTAGTCGACAAGTTAATTGTTACTGCTTGGACTTTGTACCTGTTTTGCGAATTTAATATATTGTTTTTATGAAGAAGTATATTTAAGGGCTGATTGTTCAATGCTCAGTATACTTTTATATTTAGAATAACTTTGATACTTGAAAAGAATTTTCATACCAATTATCTCAAATTTTCAATATTATTTTACTGATGTAAGTTATCTGAGCATTAAACAATAGTTCCAAAATAGAAAAATAATGCATATGATATCTGTTATGTAGAAAAATATTTTAATAATAAGATAAGACTATAAAAATATGTGTTACTGCAATCCATTAAAAAATACTGTTATTTATTAGCCTATTTCAGCAGTAAGTTGAAGAATAACAGAGCTAATATAGGTAACTGTAAAATATTGACCTGATACTTTCTTAAGTTCTCACGATTCACTGTATTAAATAAAACACCTTCTAAACGGATTTTTAACATCGAGTTAAATTTATTAAGTATTAAGTATGATTAAACGCGATTGAAATCTGGTTAAAAAGTGTTATATTTAAACATTGGCCTTTAAGGTTTCCTCTAACTGTTAAAGCAATATTACTTATGCGAATACACTGTAACTGCGCCCTACTAATCGTTATACAAACAATTAACTAAATTCAAATACTTTCATTTTCAGAGAAGCGGCGTCCACAAGGACCGCCTAATAAGGGATTCAACAGAGGGCCACCAAGTAATAGAGGACCTCCCGAGAACAGGGGACCTCCTGACAATAGGGGACCTCCAGACAGTAGGGGACCTCCAAACCATAGAGGACCACCAAATAGGGGGACCCAGGGCCCTACACCGGCTTACGCTAGCCAACCGTCTTACGGGCAGCCCCCATCGTATGGTCCGCCTCCGAACAACCAGTACCCTTCTAATTATTGGCAGCAACCAGGGTATAATCAGAACTATCCACCTACACAAAATGGACAGTACGGTCAACCACCTCCCCAAAATGGACAGTACGCTCCGCCGCCCCCTCAAAACGGCCAATATCCACTACCCAACAACCAAGGCCCGCCGTACAATCCACAGAACTTCGGGCAGCCGCAGCAGAACTACAACCAACCTCCTGCAAATGGACAATACCAACAGACAAATCAATACCCACCGAACAACGGCCCCGCTCCTTCAGTTGTGAACGTACCGAATGGTCAACCAGCTGTGACTCCGGTGCAAACTGTTCCTAATGTTGCAACGCCTCAGCAAAATCAGAATATCTACAACCCGAACCAAATTTCTGGGATTCCCCTGTCGATCCCTGGCAGCAACAATGTAGCCGTAACGAAACGGCCTTTCAACTCTCAATACTCATTCCAAGTAGTTCCAGTAGTTCCAGAGAGCTAGACATCTCAATAACTTCAAGCTAAGATTTAATACTCCAAGCATAACATAGCAATAACTCACTAATGTTTCACATTACAGGACTAGAAGTTAACCATTTTGACAAACTTATAATATATTTCACTATTTATATAACAACACTATACTTTATTTTATTTATGTTATTGTTCATATATTTATTGGTTCCACAACTCACCTGAGTTTTAATAATAATAATAAAATAATTATTTGTAATTAGTTTTTTTGTTATTCAGATTCGTATTATTTTAATTTATTTAATATAAATTCTGCCTATGTTAACAAAGTTATTTTCATTGGATTTTGTTACTTTTCACTTCAGTTTTAAAACAGTTGGATATTTTGATTTTTGAAGGTAAAAACATATTTTTACTTTTCAGTTAGGGCTATAAGTGGTATCTTCTACATCCATCAAAATTTTATGTGATTTTATGTGAACTCGTATAACCAAATCGCTTAGAATAAAAAGTTGCAATTATATTGGTTACTAAAGTTACCCATATTGTGTTAGCTCGTGGTGGCCCACTTAGCCTTTTTTGTATTTCATTCAAAAATATATTTGCGTCTATTTCCCAAGTTCCCATTTTGTATTCTTTCCCATACATAAGTAATATTAATAGTAACTTTCTCATTAAAAGTGACTTATTCTTGATAGGTGCAGTTGACAAATGGTGTATTTAATACTTAAGAATCTTATTTAAAAAATATTTTATATTTGCAGCAGGTTGCTGAAATTTTTAAAATTTTATACGAGTACTAAATCGTTTCTCCAAACAAAACTTTCCTCGTTATATTTATTGTAAGTATATTGAGTTACATAACTATAGTAATAAACTAGATTGATTTTCATTACATGAATCAGTCAAACAGTTGGTCAGTGTAAAAAAATTCAAATTAATTCCTAGGCCTTCGATTGACTTTTAAAATAAATGAGAAAAAAGCTTATATACGTAACCAAGCATTGAACTGCACAAAAAGAAGCGTACACGCCTTGTTTAAAGTAAAATGCCGGAAAATATGTGTTCTTACATTACGTACCTGAAAAATGGCTCTGGTACACGTACTTTATACATACATACATCATTTACTTACGCAAACTTAGTTATATTGCTCCCCGACACAAAAGCGCTAGAATGATGCAAAACATGGCGAGCAAGACAAAATATTTCATATTTCTTTTGTATTCTTGTCGTGTCGTATATTTTACGTTCAGTTTGCGTAGGGACTAAACCTATCGACAACTAAGAATAAGGGGACCAGCAACAACACTTTCGAGGACCGTGCGTCAGGAGCTAGTTCACCTAGCTGCCGCTTTTTACTTTAATCTAAGCGGATTATTAACAAAAACTTACCAACATAATGACATAGACAAAGATTTTGGTTCATGGGCATTGGTCACTGATAACGCATACAATTAGATCCGGTGGAAATGGGTTGCTAAGGTTTTTATTTATATTTACAATCATAAATGTAAAAATGACAAACATTTCATTATAAAAAGTAAGGCATTTTAGTTATTTTAAGCAAGAAACAATTTCTATGGGGATTAAATAACAACAGTCAGATTAACATAATGTAATCAACATCATATATTGCAGTTTTTTGTTATTAATGAAGTATATGTGCAATCAAAATTTTGGTTCGCATCGTCCGTCAGTAGTGCGTTTGTACCCGGTAGCACAACCGCCAACGAAGTTTTCTCTGCCGTCCTTTATAATTTTTCCTTTCGTTATGGAATCATTTGTAGCAGCTGTAGATGATTTTATTCCAGTTTTAGTTGTCACTTCAACAGGTGTTAAGGGTTCCTTCACTTTATTAGCAGTAGGTGCTTTAGTCAGAGCAGTTTCCGTGATCAGGATTGGTTTAACAGTACTTGCTTCATCTTCTTCGGATTTTTGCACAAGGACGCTTTCAGTCGGAGAGGCTGGCTTTTCGACAGGCACAATAACTTTACCGGGTTTACCATCTCCCGGTCTATTTATATGCAATACATTTCTCAGATCACTTCTTACGTTTTCGGCAGTTTCATGTATTTTACCAAACAGATTTTTCAAAGCTCCGGCATCGCTTCCAGTGCAGAGAATATTTATGGCGATTGTTATAAATATAAGCGATTTCATTTTGAAGAGCAACAACGTTTTTGAAGCAACCACTATGAAAGACAATCGACAACTAATTTTGTATCAACGCAGTTCACTGATAACCTTCCGACCTCACAATACTAAATTATCTGCAAGATTTTTTTCTTGGAATCATGCATTGCGCTAAATTACACTTATATTATTAGTTTACAGTTATTAAAATTTAGTTAGTACATGTAAAACAGTCCTTGAAGTTAATTTATTTGGCATACTAGACGTACACATTGTTCTCATAATTCTTCATTTGTCCGGCTGCTGTTATTACCTGAAAAATAATGTTAAGAATTTAAGAAGTTTTATAAAAAGATTATATACGTTATTTTTGCTAAGTAACATAAAATACAAAGACGAATAATTATTTTTCAATCTTATTTTATTAGTTCCTATTTTTATTAATTAAGTTAAATATTTTTCCACGTTAACAGGATTACGTTGAAACGGAATAAAGACACATATAGTTGATTGTACGACTAGTTTGAACAGAAAATACTTATTCTAAGAGTTTCTCTTTTACTATAGCATTAGAATAGATACCTTTAAAAAGTAACCCTGCAGTTGTGTAGCTTGTCCCGCCGCTGACCCGGTGGACAGCCTAATTCGGGCACTCTTATTATTTGACTAGCTTTAACTTTCTCCGTAGTATGAGCAAGTCGCATTTTTTCTCGAAAATCAAAAACGGTTATAGGACCACCTTGAATATCTATCACATTGAATAAAATCACAGCACTCAAAACAATTAGTATCTTGACGTCCATTTTACCGAAATGCAAAACGTAAACTGCGCGGTAATAATCTACGAGTAATTGTCACGATTTGTCACCACGGGATTCTACAAACACCGTGAGCGTCCTTTACGGCGCCATATTTACAATGTTTCTCATTACGAGGAACGTCGATCATTTTGGCAACAGCAAAAGTAGAGTTATCTCCATCTCCCGGGGTTTTCGATGGCGGTATACTATTCAGCAGATCTTTAAGGGGATTCCCAAACAAGTATAAAAATCCTGTATTAGTATTATTATGAGGCGCACCGTCACTATCGTAGAGTAAAAAGACTGTGACAATCACAAGAACTCGCGAGCACAAAAGCGTCATTCTACGCCACTTGACTCACTAACTGTATCAATCATAGAATTTATCACGGAACGGAGAACGCTGGGTACCGATAAAGTCTTTATCTTTTTATGAAGTTTGATTTTCATGTTTGTTTCATTAAGTTACGTTTTAGAAATTGAAGTTTATAATAAGATGTATTTGCTTACTATTCTGAGCTAAAACCTAGTTTTCTAAAACATACATTTGGTATAAAAACGAATTCATTTTGCGGATAAGCCAAACAACAACATTTATAGATTTCAATTGTTTTATTAACTTGTTTGTTAATTGATAAGAGACGCAATTAAAGAACTAGGTTAAGCTAATTCTAGTTCCTACGATTAACTAGTGAACTAGTAGATATTTTTACACTTACCTTTGCTAATTCTTCGTTTAACTTTTGTTCATTACAATCTGGATGCATTTCACAATACAGATTCAACCACATCACCATATACTTGATTTCATCTAAACGCCTGATTAATGTATAAGGCCCAAGATAAGAAACTTTTCTCTTAGACTTGATCGTCACATAATCCTTTAAGTTTTCGTCTTTATTCAAGAGAGATTCAAAATCATGACCGTTTTCTTGTGGAAGCACCACTTTGTACATGAGTTTGTCTGATGATTCATGAGGTTTCGCTGAATCCATGTAATGTATGACCGGGGTTTGTTCAAGTTTCTCAGCATCGCGGATGTTATCCCAAACGTCTTTATCTATTACAAATCCATTTATTAAAACCAAAGTTGTAAGGAAATAAATCAAAATAAACATTATAAATGTTGTGGTTCTCAATTAATGTGCTAACTGAACTTTTTTGTGCTGATGTTTGTGTACGAATAACGCACTGCGCGGACGCAAATTATCTCAAATTGACGATAGTTGATCTCAATGTAGCAATTGACTTCCAGAATTGCTGGCATTGATATAATTAACGACGTCAATACATGTATATAGGTAAAAGCACAGGAATCGGTGCAAACAAGTACAATCATAATAATTTTTTTAAGAACAATCTCATGGATAAAGAAATGTCATCTGACAAATACGAGTATTTAAAATGCGAAAGATAATTGGTCTGTCTGTTTATGTATTTGTCACTTAATCAAATGCTTATTGTGAAAGGCTTACATGTTATTAGAGCCAGAATTTTTGGTAGGGTTATATAATACTATAGAGTAAGTAAGTTTCGACTAGAAAAAAGTGCAGCTCCCGAGGGATAGGCGTGTAAAGACGTCGAATAATACCAGTAGATTCTATTGGGGTCTGCGCTGTTAACATAATTTTTTACCAATTTTTACATTATCAAATCAAATCAAATGAATTTATTTGCGAAAAAATGTGTACAAATAGTTCCTAATTAACATTGACAATTCTAATTTTTTTACTGTTAAACAGCGTGCAAATATTTATAAGAAGTTAATTACATATACTATACTATCTAAAAACCTATTAAATGATATCAAAATAGTATTTACAAATATAAATATTATTATTATGATTCCTAAACTTATACATATAGATTCATTTAATTACAATTCAGTGTCTTTAAAATTTTCATCAATTGTGTAGTAACATTTTTGTATCAAAAAGTCATATATTTTTCATTTATAGTCATTAAAATTTAAGATTTTATAATTAAAGGGCAACTTATTATATATCGATAGCCATACAATAAAGATTTCTACTAAATAATGATAATTTTCTAGGCGGCATTTACAGTTTTTTTACTCAAAATATCTTTATTTCTAGTTCTTAAAATCATGACATTACCTAGTTTCTTAAAATATTCCTTATGTTTTTTTACAAAAAATAACATTTCGAATATTAACAAACTCGGCAAAGTGAGTAACTTTGAAACAGCAAAAAGAGGCCTGCACGGATCTCTGAAATTTGCTCTGCAAAGTGCTCCAACACATTTCTTCTGACACAAAAATACTTTCTGGATGTCTACAGAATTTCCCCATAAAATTAAACCATAGCGCAAGATAGATGAAACATAACCATGATAAGCTAATTTGGCTGCTTGTTGACTTACAGTTCTTGATAATCTACCTATGACGAAAACAAAACTATTTAGTTTTTTACTTAAATTACTTATATGTGGTTTCCAGTCACTGTTTCTTATCTAGAGTTATTCCTAAAAACTTGGTACTATCTACCTGCTCTATTTCTGTGCCTCGAGATGTTAACCGAATTACATCAGCTTTACTTCTGTATGTCTGGTATTGCATAAAATTTGTTTTATTCATATTAATGACTAAATTATTTTGATTCAAATAAATAGTAGTAGTAATAGAGGTGAGTGCTTGATTAGATTAATGCCCCTGAGATTTTGTATTTATAGCTGTTATGTTTATTGTTATGTCGTCAGCGAAAAGTACACATTTATGCTCGGTAATAGTAAGAAGATCATTAATGAATAAAATAAATAAAAATGACCCTAACACACTCCCTTGGAGGATTCCGAATGGATTTTGTTTTTGAAACGACGACTTATACTCCTTTACCCTATTTCTACACATTTGTGACACTTCGACGCATTGATCCCTATGCTGCAAGTAACTCGTTAGTAAATTTAATGCATTTCCCCTTATACCATATGACTCTAACTTTTTTAGTAGAGTCGCATGACAGACCAAATCAAATGCCTTACTCATATCTAAAAATATAGAGACGATTTGTGACCCCGAGTTAAGTATTCAAACCTTACAACATAAACATTTATTTTATTTTGATCGAGATGCAAACTATTGCCTCATATGTAAGCATTCGTTTACTGCTCGCCAATCAGTGTCATGTCTTTTGATTTTGAATTATCATCAGCAAACAATGACCTCATGTTGATTCTTAACCAAAGATATCAGCAATTAAATATTATTAATAGCTTGATCGCCAAACATTTTTTTAAGCTGTACAGTTACTAGGGTCAATGTTGCCATGTGAAAAAGATTTTGCCATTAGAACTACAAATTTTTTTTTGCACCTCAGCAGGCACCATCCGCGGGGTGGGAGGTGGTAAATGTGTCAAGCATACACCGCAGCCGGTCTGCAGGGTGATGTGGGACTCACCAGAGTGTCACCTACCCACTAAAAACCATCTTTAAAGCTGTGGAAAGGGATTGCCAAGTAGCCTTCATCGGAGCGACACCCGATTAGGGAAGGGGTCGCGCGAGTAGGGACCAGCGCTAGTGGGTCCACCGCTGTGAATTAAGTGGCACTTATGGCGCTCGTGTAGGGTTGGAGGTTGATTTGACCTGGGCGGCCAGAAGCTGGTCCACATTTGCCGAGAGCTGATTGTGGTGGTCCGAGAGAGCAGGGCAGCGGCAGGAACGGAGCAGTACATGAGACTGTCTCGCGAATGACCCTCTCATGTGCGATGAATGGATTATGATGCTCTTCGGATTGCTTGAAGAAAGCGGTTGAAAGTCTCCTTAGATGTTGTTGCATTGTAGGTAAGTCGAGATCTCTGTGCAGGTCTGCGTTACGCATTTACCACGGCGCGTCCGTGGCCTTGCGGCAAAAGAGATTCTGGACTACCTGCAATTTATACAAATCGGAGGGTTTGGCATGGGCAAAGATTGGAGAGGCATACGTCATGACTAGTCTAACGCAAACCTTAAAAGGCGTTCTCTTGTTCCTAAGAGACATTTTGATTTGCCTACCTAACATACTGTATAGGCGGGCCAGTTACAGAAGGGCGAGTTTGGTCACTCTGAGAATGAGAGTTCCTATGTTTTATGAGGATTTAAACGTGAACAATTTCTGTGCTGCGTGCAAGGCTTTCCTACTATTATACACACACCACAAGACCTTGTCAACTTAATGAAATATAGCACAAAAAATACCTACATTCCAGTCAAAAGTGAAACCTTAATTGTGATAAATAAAGTTCTTTACTTGACAAATATTACTTTAGCTTCGTCAATTAACTAGGTTACTTAACATAAATAACTTGAATGGAACAATCTGAATTTTCATTTAACAATGTATTAAATGAAAAACATTTCATTTAAATTTGCTGCACTGAAATAAAACAAAATTAAGCAAATCTGACACCAATATCTTTTTGAGAATGAATTTATAACCGTACTGTAGTTAATGTGGAATGCGTAGGGATATTTTCATTTATTTTGTACTTTAAAAAAATTGAAATGTTGACTTAAACATAATACTTACTGATATCTTTTGATTCCTTTTATCGTATCACTTCAATAACGCATATCGAGAAAATATCTTTTAATAAGGAGATGAAAACAGTCATCTAGGTCCAATTTTAAACTAACTTGTAATATGATATTTGAAAAAGGGTGCTAACAAAATGGTCTTCTTTTTAGTAGCATTATACGCCACAAAAAATCTATATTACCATCTAAATTAATAACTGAGCCACAACCGACGAGCGTCTAAATACTAAATCTTTATCATATCTTCTATCCTATTAACTATCTGCCGAGTGTACCAATGAGTTTATAATAATAATAAATCCCCAGACAAACACACCAACTGTATGGCCCCAAAGTAAGCAGAGCTTGTGTTATGGATGACCATATAGTGAACTCGGGTGAACCCAGAATAAACATACATATATAAATATAAACAACCATGACCCGAGAACAAACATCTGTGTTCATCACGCAAATTAATGCCCCGGCCAGGACTCGAACCTGGGACCTCTGGCGTATGAGACAGGGCTACTAACCACTACGCCACTCGGCCGTCGAGTTGCGCACGAGTTTGTTGTTGTACATAAAGCCGACTTTCTTTAGTCTTGTCTAACGGCGAAGGAAACCATCGTGTCGAAACCGACATACCAATGAAATAATTTCGGGGATATCTTGTAAACTCTGCCAACCCGTACAACTTTTACAACAACACTTAACTTACAACTTGTACAACTTAACTTACAAGAGTACGTTAGAGTTATAACGATAATGACGTACTTAGGGTTCTGCCAACATTTTTAGAGCCAAAAAAACAAGCCGTATTTGTTTATTAAACCACTATTTGTTTGAACTGTATGTTTTACGAGAATGTTGATCAAAGCACAGATATCTTATTTTCTTAAAGTACTACGAAAATACTAATAATTGCAGCTTGATAATAATATTATATAAGTAAGTTTGTCTTTGTTAGTATCGGGACTGTCTGTAAATTACTGTGTAGGTATATTTTTATTAGAAACTCGAACACTAAACTTTATAACACAATAATCAAATTTTTCTAATTATTTTTCAAATTCGAACTTACTTTTTTCCCTCTCTATTTGAATGATTGTATTAAATGCTAAGTCGCAGATTTTGAAACGTACAAGAAGATACAGTGAAGGTGAAGATGAAGAATAAAGGTAGTCTTCAGTCCTCTGACGACCTCTGAAGACCGACTACCTCATAGCCTCGCCAGAATGTATTACTAAGTACTCTTTTTATTTTGTTTGACAAGTTGAAATGCATCTACTTTAGAAAGGTACTGAAACTTTTAAAAACTTAATAACAATGTTTCGGTACCACGTCTCAACAACTTTTAAGCCATTTAGTCTTTAAGGAAAACCTGTTATTAGCCTTACGTTAATTTTAAAACCTTAATTTTGTAAAATGTTTCTACTTTGTTGGTTTTCTAATAAATAAATAAACTTTAAACTGAAACAAATGAATTCAAAAATTCTACGTTATTTGCAATTGGGTGTATTCGATATTATTTCACCGTCTAAATGACAAAAGATTGTTTTATATTACTGCAGACAGGATGTAAATGAAACACTTTTCACGATCAAGATTTTATTTGATTTTATTTGTAAGTCTGTTTATTACATAATTATATAATTACTATGTGTCTTAAAACTATCTTTGGTGTGACACGTGAGCTGCACAAATGCCTCCGTCGCTCGAACAGTTTAATTAATCAGAACTACATTTTCTGTTCTTGAAGTGTTTTGCTTTCTTCGACTGAAAAATAAAGTATTTAATAAAGTCAAGAATGGTCCCATGTTGTACTCAAAAACTTCTCTGTTTCAGTTTTTTAGTTCTACAATTTTTTTAATGAATTAAAGAACAAAATTTATTTTCCAATTACAATTTAACGGAAACTACATTTTATTTACAGTACGGCGGCCATTATATTATCTGTAACTCTGGCTCCAAAAGCATTTAATTCTGGTGAATACTGTACAGTTTTCATTAACTGTGAGGTAGCCCTTTGGAGGTGACCTTTAAGGACTGAGCGCACATTGGTAATATTTTCTTTGTATTCTTTATCCACGAGGTACAGATTGTATGAGCCCCCGTAGTAGAATAGAATTGGAAAAATTTACTTACAAAACATTGCTTATATCTGAATTATAGAAAAGAGCGTCGGTTGCCTAGTGGTTGAGGCTAACTGGTTGGCAGCGGTTAACGTGCTGTATTCTCGACCAGACGATCTCGGGTTCGATCCCGGTATCAAATTTACCATTGAGTTACAATAAAACCGTGTACAACATACATAAGCTGACTGCTCTGACAATAAAACGAAAACTTTATATGGTAACACATATATACCGAAGATATTTCGGTCCTTAATAATCTCTTTAGTCGTTGTCACAGTTAGCAAGCATGCTGGCCTTTCAATTGCCTTAAGGAAGCCTCTTAGCTGCATGAAGCTAATATCCCTCAAGTGGGACAGTTAAAACTATTGAGAAAATAAATATGCTCTTAAAACAGCGTGTAAGTACAATGGTTCGGATGTGTAACCCGAGGTAATCCTGTGTATACAATAGATGCAGAAGTCTACAAATGGACCCTTATTCGAAAACAGGAAATCTTCTGTCTTCTTTAAAAAGTGTCTTTAGTCTATATTATGTGTAGTGTGTTGTAAACAGTGATTACAAAAACGAACTCACTCTCTGTCCCAAAACTCTGTTTGATTATTAGGTTATGGGCCCAACCCTTTAGTATTTTCCTAGAAAAAATCACTTTTTGCAGTATGAATGTAGTGAAATATAATTTGAGATCCCAGATGCCACCTGCTGATGACCATTGATGATTATAGTCCTGTTTACATTATAATATCTAGTATCGCACTGACGTATAAAATAGTAGACGGCTTTTAATAATTTAATTATGTAATAAAAGGTTTATGTACTAACGTTTCGGGGAGTGTAACATTTTCCCCCCTCCTCTTCCGATGACGACGAGGATGAAGACTCGGATGAGGACGATGATGATGACGAGGACGATGAATCATCCTTACCCTGGAAACAAAATGAATAAATGTAAGTACAATCCTCTTTAATAACAATGGAAAGCCCATACCTACTCAGGACGGTGGTAGAAGTTTTCCTTTACCTCGAGAATTTTCTTTTTTGGTAAAAATGTCTGTTCTTCTCTGTTGATAACGTGAATGCTCAATTTAATGATGACTGGTTGAGCACTTAAAGTGTGCACAGGTAAACTTTAATAAAAAAAAGCTATTTCTCTATTGCATTTTTCATATTAAAAATTTAAATGTAATAAATTTTGCTTGACTAGGCCTTGCATTTACCTGGCCGTTCCAGCACTTTAACCAGAACGTCAATCGTTATCAATATTATACGGTGGTTAGAAAAGGAAAGACTCTTTACCAGCTCGGACCGAACCAGACTCTTTGGTCCGAACCATATACGGTCGGTAACACATCAATAATAGATATTACAATATAATAACCAATCATTATTATTTATGTCCTTTGAAACGAATGCTACGTACCACCCTGCGGAACATATACACGTTAACATATTTAAAAAAAACGATAGCATAGGTAAAAATTATAATAATGGCTACTACACAACTCTTGACCCTAAAAAAACTCGACCCTCGGCTCACCCTTGAGGAAAATTAAGATATCACGCCTCCGTTACCATTATAAACACATTTAGAACTACTTCGATGCCTCACTCACTGGCTCCTAAAGTGCTGGTACAAAATATAACATAGCGCATAAAAGTTAGGGAGCTGTTTCATCATTATTGCTCATTAGACCCGCAATCGAGACTCGCTTGAAGAAACCCGCCAACGTGAAACTTCTCCAAACAATTTCAAGTGCGCTAGCAATACGCAGAACAACAGATGTAATCATCAGCAAGTAACTTCCCTCAGAATATTACCCTTATTTTTCTGAAGTTAAAGATCGTTATTGCTTGTTTGTAAACTGCAATTTTTGAACGTAAATCTTTATGGATACGCACTCCAATATAAACATTTTTGTAGAGCAACCAGGCATTTCCGCAGAACGATTGCACGGGTATTGCTGCAATCTATTGCTTGCCAATGAAACATGGGCCTACGAGTCTGCCACTCGGCTGTGTCGTAAAAATACAAACAAATAAAATATTTCACAGACCCTGTCCGCTGGCAATGCGAACTGCTCGTCTGGATTTGTGCACTGTAGACATTTTATGTTTGACATATGTCAGTCAGAACTGTTGTAAGAGATAATTATATTTTTACAATCACAAAAGTTTGATTGGCTTTTGCCTAGGTCTTTTCTTGCGTTAGAATTCCTGTGGTAAATTTTGATATAATTATCAAAAAAGTATGTTATTTCAAAGTCTGTAGGTGCACTAAAATTGAGATGTTTCAATACATATTTTCTCGTTTGTAATATTTAGACATATTTGCATGTTTGTTAATGTGTTAGGCAAATTGTGTGCTGTGTAGCCAGAGAGTGGTAGCGAGCCACAATTAGAGACAGGCGCCGTTCCCGCCCTCAGTAAAGCACACTAAACCCGATGGGCTGGCTAAACTGGCTTGCTCAACGCGTTGCCAGGATGCGGCCCTTGTGGGGAAAAGGGCATAACGGAACTAACAGCTCAAGCAATTCAATTGTTTTCAGTCACTGCTCGCTATGTTTGTTTATCTATGAAAGCCTTATTTTAAATATGTATCATTTACTTCAATAAAGCAGACAATTTAAAGAAGTATTAAATTAAATATACCCAGACCAAATTACGATCGAGGGCATGTGATTTTAGAATTCTGATCATATCTAATTGATTATATTTTATTTTGATACTTTGTGCATATTCCGCCCTTTTTACTGCATATATATACTTGCATTTTTAAAGTACCTATTATATAACGTCTAGTAATATTAGTTCAATAAGCAATGTTAATAAGACATTTCGATGGATATTATTTTACTCACCTGGATTTGGACCATTTTGATTACCGACAGCTTCTTATCAAAACTCTTTAAAATAATCTACCTACCTAAAGATTCTTTTGCGTTTGTTCTAATTTGATATTAGGTATATACTTTTATACACACACAAGCTATCAAGATTCTCTTCACACGTATTTATTGTTAATCTATAATTTTCAGGAAATCCGACTTCTAACACAATGGAATCAATGGATAATATAAATAATTAATTAATACGAACACGGTTTCAATTTTGGTTTAATATACAGCGGATAGTAGCGGTAATTTAGGCCAAGAGGCTGTGACCAAATAGCTGGTAGTATTACTTCGCTGGGTGACAAACTTTATGCAAGACAAAATAATCAAGAATCCATAGCTTTGAAGTCAAAAGCCTAAAAAATCATTATCAAAATTTTGGTTTCCTATGTTTTAAACATTCCGCGTAGTTGGCAGCCGGGCCAGCTTGACACTCGTCGTAGGAAGATAGAATATCTACGCAGGTGACAACTCACATTTTCGCAATCATTGCAACATTTCTCGCAGCATCCTTCTTCTGATGAAGATGATGACGACGAGGAAGATGACGATGACGATGACGAAGAGTCTTTATTGTTACACCCGCTCTTCTGAAAATAACACATTCTTTATTTATTTTATTTTATTTAGGAAACAAACAGTCATTACTTGGGTCGCTCACTTCCCTCTAATATGGTCGAGGAGGGCGATGGCTGGATCCCGCGTTAAGGTTGTGGTTCCACTGAGGCGGAGTGGAGCAGAGCGGAGACGAGCTGTGCCGCGATTCACCAATCACATGGCTTGAAATCCACATCTCTTCTACACTCCGCTTCAAAGGAAACAGCATTGGCGGAGAGGAGCGGAATTGTTTAAAATATCGGGAAAACAAAAAAGGGGCGGGGCGGGGCAGTGCGGACCGGGGCGGCTCACTTACGCGCATTTCATTTTAGTTAGCGTCTTGACTTCATCAACAGTGCACGCGATTACAGTAAAAAATGGATGAAAATTTAGTGTTAAGAAATTTTCATGTTTGAGGGATACAAAATATCTACCTATATACAATAATATACAAGATATCTACCTACAAATGCCACCAGGCTATGCGAATAGGCAAAGCATCTCCGCTCGACCCCGCTCCGCTCCACCCTGCCCCGCTCCGCTTCAGTGGAAACACCCACCTCTTTTCACAGCTCAGCCTCTCTCCGTACCGCTCCACTCCGCCTCAGTGGAACCGCAGCCTTTCTCGTGAACGGGTGCCGTTTAAGGGGGTTCGTCGTTTGGATACTTGGGGAGAGGGAGACTTGCCGAGCAGATAAGAATAATTTTGTATAGACATAAAGAGGCTCTCTAAATTTATTTTGACTAAAAAATTTACCCGTGAAGTTTCTTGCCAGTTCTTCATCACGAAGGTTTTTCCGAACTGGTGGTAGAGTCATGCTTTATTTGACGTCAATAAGAACAAGTACTTATCAATATCGAGAAATTAATATTTCATTTCATTTCATTATTTGTACTTAAAATTACAACATATGATTTATACAGAGACCAGTGAAGTTTCTATACCAAAAATTATATACTTTAACGAGAAACACGGTTACTCAAACATACAAAAATAAATATAAAATTAAAAAACTATCCAGTAAAATGCAAAGAAAGTTCCTTTTTCAATCATATAAATATTAATCGATTATTTTTTGAGATAATGATCACAACAGACTGTATGAATACTGATCCAATGAGAGTTATTTATAACGTTTTAATTAAAGAAACGGTTTACATATGTAGAGAACTAAAAAATAATCAAATCAAAAATGCCCGAATTAAATTATTAGAATAATTTTTAGAAATTCATTTTAAATACATGATAAATAAATCTCTCCGCCCAGGATTAATTCCCGCAGCAAGGCACTTAAAAAATATACTTGTTTCCTTTCTATATAAGAATGAGTGCAGTAACGTAGAACTTTAATTATGATAATAATAATAAAACATTATTTCTGAAAAACTTACATCTAAGAATATACGAATATATATCTAAGAATATCTTAAAATTAACAATTAATACTATAATAATGATATGTCATATTATCGGTTTATCATGATCTAGGGTAACAATAACTAGGCAAATACCTAAACTAAGTAATTATGAATTACCGGTTTTCTAGGTACAAATTATTAAATATAGTGGAGTATGCTAAATTACATTAATTCTAAAACTAGTAGGTACAGTAACAATTAAATGTGCAAAGTGTAAATATTACATAAAATGTGTTTCATAATTCTCGTCACATTATAAACACAAAAAAATAATGTTAATGCTAATATGACACAAAAGAACAAAAATAATATAAAAATACAACGTTAAAATGAAGTTACTAAGCATTTTGGAGAGAGTTATTATCTAATTTGATTACTATTAATAATTTCTCTGTATCTTCGTTGGACATATATAAAAGTGATGCTTGGATTATCTGTTTAGTGTTGTTGTAGGTCAAAGGATATATGACAAGTTTGATGTTTAATCTTTTACACAAAAGTGGTCCTAGGAAGATGTAAAATCTGGAAGAAAATGCAGTTTTTGCGCTTTGAGGACAAACGATGTCAATCCGTCTTTTGTTAGCTGTTTGTGTGCTATAGTTAAGGATGCTATGGTGTTTTAAATTTGTGCTCATTATAAATAACTGCCTGAAAACGCGTAAACTGCACGGAGCATCACGTGATGTAAAGATAGTCACATGATACAGTTTAAACGTTTTCTATTGTGTTATCGATCGTAGATTGCAACTTGGCTAGACCCCCATGCCAGATTGCGAACTGAGCTAATCCCTATACTGCGCTTGTGTATTTTAATAATAGTACATAGTGAACGCATTTCGCTCGTGAAAGTTGTGTTAATTAAATTAAAATAATGATTACATTTATTCCCTGACAGATTGTTGGTCAGTAACTAGCCAATAGAACAAGATAGCTATTTGATTGTATATGACTGATTTATCATAAATCGTAATTCAATTGTCTGTAAGTCAGCATAATATATAAGCGTAGCATATGCTACCTTTCCACAATATTCTCGATTTCCAGTAAAAGCTATAAATTGAGGTCGTCCTTACATTTTTGTTAGTTTCATTTACAAAATAATCGTGCAAAATAATGATAAAAGTTTAATTTTACAGCAACCTTCAACTTTTGACAGTGCCCTAAATACAAAAGTAGATGATAAATCAAACATAACAACGTTATCTTGAAACCTTGCAGTCGATAAGAATGCAATTACTTTAATAATTCAGTAAACTAGATTGTTTCAAGTTACAGATAACATAAGTATCCCTTGATTTACATAAGAAAGACGTTATAACTTAATTAGCACATTTTTTAACCCCGGTCAGCTTTTTTCACTTAGTGGCTATCATTTCCTTTCTTGTATATGTAAATATTCTCTTCTGCATTATTTTATTCGTTTTGATGCAATTAAGATCTGCAGGTTTTATTTTAAATCGAGTACAAGTTCATTTATATGAAATGTTTTTTTCAGTTTTGCGCCAAGCAATAATTCTAAAATATTTGAATACTTGGAGACCTGTGAAATTTGTTATCTTCATTATGCAACAAGAAAAAATGTAAAACACAAATTTTAAAAAATTTTACTGTTAATTAAATAAAACTGACTTTTGATGTAAAACAGCGTGTATAACTTTTGAAGGGCACAATCATAACTTTAAACACTCTCAGCAACAATAAATGTATCAAAATCAGCAAATGTATAGGAGATGCGATTGCACGGATAGACCGTCACTCGGATAGACACTTTAAACTTATTTATTAAAACCGTCTTTTTGCAAAAAAAAGAATTTGAACAAAACTTACCACACTGTTGTGATGGGAACGTCTCCTGTAACAACAACAAGGAATTCATTTAAAACACTTAGCATTCATCAAGCATAGATTGCAGGCAGGACCTCCGGGCTCGAAATGGTCAGTGTCACAGCAGCTCGTTTTATCATACAGGAAAGGCTTCGTCCAATACGATCACAATATGCCACGACATAATCGTTATTGCTTGTTTACTAAAGCTCTAGGTGTATGATGTAGCAGTTATAGGATAGAGCCATCTGTTATTGAGGATGCGTTACTTTGGACTACAAGCTACAACTGTTCTCTGATTGGTTCAAAACATAATTCATAAGATGCTTTAAAAGTTATAGGCCCTTTAGGCGTGGATCTGAGTTAGCGGGCTAGTGAGTGAAAATGTCCCACCGTCACTTTCAGTTTTGTCTTTGACTGATAAAGAAATACGGCAATATTTTGCCTAATGCTAGCAAACTTGGATGAGTACAAGTGGGCCGTAATGATAAGTTTGCCTATATTATTAATTAATAAAATGTTTCATTTGCATCTCCATTAATGCTAAAGAACCAAAAAGAAAAAGGTTAACTTTTAAATAATAACGATTTGACGACCCAAGTCATCCTTGCCCAAGGATATCAATCATACCTACTAATTATTACTGATGATTGTAAGCTTCAGTTGAAATTTCCTTTGATCCTGTAATTGCATTGACTGATTCGGTCCTTTATACCGAAAGCTACATGCAAGAACTAGATTTAAGCATAGCGGCTCAATTAGGCAGAATAGTATAATATAAATAACAGATATAAAAAATCATTTACATTGTCTTATAAACGGGGTAAGGTCATACGTAGAAGTATCTTAGGCATATCATTCTTCATATGCTTATTTGGATAATTTGAAATCAATGTTCTTATGCAAAAAAGTATCTCAACGATAAATACCTACCGTGTTGACCTGGATTCACAAGACGCAAGTACCGTCAGCAAAACAACCAAAATCAAAATAGACGTCCTCATTGTAGAAGCTCTGCGTCTGCAAAAAATATTTAGTTCATTTTAAAACCGGGAAACATTTTAATATTCAAATTGATTACTTTCAAAATGTATTATTTTTAGTAATAACATTTTGTTGGCACCTTTTGAATTTGCACTTCACAAGTTTTTGTGCGACTTAATTGTTTGCAGCTGTTTTAAGTCAAAAGATAAATTACACTAAAATTGTTTAAAGCAATCATTTGTAACTTAAGAAAATATCATTTTACTTTTAATAAGAGATACTTTAGAAATAATTTAGATGAAACATTCCATAAACATACGACTTTGTTTATGAATTTAGGAAACTAAATTAATTGAGAAGCTCATACTAGACAATCTGTTAAAGATGCAAAGGAGGTGTGATAACTTTATTTACACGTTTATTAAAATATCAACAATATACACACGCAGCAAAGTAAAAAAGAGCTGTCATAATTACAATCAAGAAATAAACGAGTTTGATACTCACTTTTTCTATAAATTGATCTCAAAATAATATTAAAAGTGAACTTGCGTCTCGTAAGGTTTGCACTGACTGAAGTTAGTTCAAATAAACATTATTATATATTTGAGACACATGTTCCAGCACTTCATAAAATGAGTGAGGTCAATTTGATAACATCATGCTTATGAATAATTAGGTCGAGTAAAAATTGGATCTCTTTGTTTATATTTAGAGTGCATTTAGTTTTTGATCTAGAAAAATTAGTTATGAAATCTTAAACTCAGACAAGTTAAACCAGAAGCAAATTTATATGGATCCATTGTGTAATCTCCTCGTACGTAAATCGCCGCTTTTGTTGAATGAAATTTTTATTTAAAAGAATATATTCTTAATGCAGGTAAACATTTTGAGGGAAATTTAAATATGGAATATTTTTACTTATAAATAATCCAATTTTCAAAATAAATTATAACTTGCCAGCGTTCCATACATAAACATTTTTTTTCGCAAAACTGGCCTGGTATCTATTTTGTATGTACTGTCTGGTTGTACTGTCCACTCCAGGATAGCTTTGACTACAGTACATTTGCTCAAAATACTAACTTGGTGTAACTTCCTGATATACAAAAGTGCAAATCGATCGAAACATTCTGATGCACATGCTTTGTGATGTTGAAAAGTTTCAAATTCAAATATTTATTTTTCAACATTGACAATTACTTGTTCTTATCCACGTCATATAAAGCATGACTCTACCACCAGTTTGGAGAAACCTTCGTGAAGAAGAACGGGCAATAAACTTCAAGGTTATAATTTTTTCTAAATAAATTTACAATGTCTTTTTATGTCCACACAAAATTATTTTTATCTGCATCTGTTAGCTCGGCAAGTCCCTCAGCTCCCTCAAGTATCCAAAGGACGAACCCCCTCAAATAGCACCCGTTCAGGAGTTAGCACGGGATCTAGCCGTCAACCATATTAGAGGGAAGTGAGCGACCCGACGCTACCATATCCGGTGTATAAGTCCAGGTGAAGTCCAGGATTAAATAAGCACTTTCTGTTTGATTTTGGTATATCTCAGAAATCCAGGGTTCAGCATCCATGTAAACTTGATGTTCAATGAACCCAACGCAAAAAAAAATCATCGAGATCAGTCCATAAACAAAAAAGTAATAGCGCCACAAAAACATTTACAGACGAATTGAGAACCTCCTCCTTTTTTGGAGATGTTTAAAAACTAGGGAATTAAAGCACTAATGTCCTAAATCTGATTTATTTATATGAAGAGTAGGCATAGAAACAATTTCTTAGAGCTATTGCATATGCGTGCGTAACAATATATAAAAATTTATAAACAATAGATATTTCAAATTTATTTGTAATAGGCGCAATAATATGAACTCACGGTTAATTCGCGCATTCCTGACGTTGTTGACCATACTGCGTATTGCTTGGACCTTCTGCTGACAACCGATCCAGACAGATACTCGGTGTCCATATCTCCGCCATTAGGGACATCCGACCACTGTCTGGTAAAATCTGTGTCGCAATACTCGCCAACCGATACCAGCCCAAAAGGCAATAGGCGAGTATGGCGGTTCAAGTCAGCATTTGGGATGAGATGCGTCACTTTTTCGCCTCTTATCCTTGGCGGTAAGCTTGCTTTACTTCTGATGATCCATCATGCTGTGCTGATGCTGTCTCCAGTATGATATGTCAAGGTATGGAGTACTTTATACCGTTCTCTGATGTATCCCTGGAGTCCAAAGCCATGGTTTAATGCTGATGGCCTCCTAGCTGAAAAGCGAAAGCATGTAGCATACCAAGCCTGGGCTAGTGCTCGCAGAAGCAAAGCTATGGATCTCCCAGCTAAGAAACAGGCGTACAATGCTGCTGCCAAGTCCTGCAAAAAGGTGATCAGAAGCGCTCGTTTTGACCACATTGGCACGTGTATTGAACCATCGTCTCCTGACGTACCTAGAGATCAATGAGCTCCTCAGTGATAACCAATATGGTTTCCGTGGAGGACGCTCAACAGGAGACCGTCTCGTGTACGTCATGCATCTATGGAGCATGGCCTTGGAACGGAGAGGCAAATAGCCGTATCCTTAGATATCTCCAAGGCCTTTGACCGGGTATGGCACGAAGCCCTCTTGAGCAAGCTTCCTGCGTATGGCATACCATCTGGACTTTGCGACTAGATTTCTGATTTCCTGAGGGAACGGTCAAATCGAGTTGTCGTCGATGGCTTCTCATCGGACCTAATGGCGATCAACGCTTGCGTGCCTCAGGGATCTGTTCTCTCTGCAACATTATTCCTGCTGCACATTAATGACCTTCTTTTATCGGAAGGAATTATTGGTTACGCCGATGACAGCACTGTTGTAGAGAGATATGTGTCCAATGTGCGAGTGAGTCCAAACCAGATCCAATTTCAGATAGAGTCGATGATCGAACGGGTTGATTTGACATTTGGCTTCACCCCAATCGGAAACCCTTGTCAAGTTCAACCCTTCCAAAACCCAGAAGTGTCTCTTCTCCGGTAAAAAGAACACATTCAACTTGACGCCCACTTTCCAAGGTGTATCTGTACCGATCACAAACCATCTAGGGCTTCTAGGCATGACCAACACGTCAAAACGTAATTTCGGTCAACAGATTGAAACCATGGCACAGTCAGGTTCCAATAAATTGGGAGTCTTCGCAAATGTCCGGCGGTACTTCAACTCCGAACAGTTACTCAACCTGTGCACAGCCCAGGTTCGATCCCGTATGGAGTACTGCAGCCATCTTTGTCATGATTCCGCTAAGTACCATCTTGAAGCGTTGGATTCTGTCGACCGAAGGGCCCGTACACTCATAAGTGACGACAAACTTACTTCTTCGAGACTGCAAAGTCTCGAACATCGTCGAAAAGTTGCTAGTCTATCGGTTTTTTACAGATTGCACTTTGGAGAGTGTGCGAATGCTCTTTTTCAGCTGATCGAACCTTCTCCCTTTCTCCACCGGTCAACCAGACGCAGACAGAAGTTTCACCCGTTTGTGGTTAGCGTGCCGATGAGCCGAACTAAACGGTTTGATAGCTCATTTTTGGTTCGTGATGCCAAAGAGTGGAACGATTTGCCTAAATCTGTTTTTCCAGACAAATATAACCCTGGAGCTTTCAAGTGTAGAGTGAATAGGTACCTCTTGGACAGGCGTGTATGATCCTCGTCTTCATCGTCACTTTCCATCAGGTGAGATGGAAGACAAACGCCTGCTAATTATTAATATAAAAAATTGTCCTTTATTTTCAAATCTTGCCCCGATATTCTAACTAATATTCCAATATTTAGTATACTTAATTATTTGCTTGTGTGAATTGGAAACGAACCGAACCTTATAGCTAAACTATACTATAGCTATACTGAACTATTGTGTAATAAAAAATGTATGACAAAATTCTTTACATTACCCATAACCAAAGTCGCTTTTCGTGAAAATCTGGAAATGGTACCTAATTTGGTCCTGGTGCTTTGCCGGGTGCTGCCGCACCACGCTAGCTTCGCTCGTTCGGCTCGCGTGTATATTGACTACATACAAACCTAACCTAACCCAATTGGACCAGGTGTGACCAGGCAGAAAGCAAGCGGAGCGAGCGTCAAATGTATGCATATAGTTTAAAAAAATAATCAATTTGTGAAATGATGTTTTGGCATAATTAAATTTTTTTTGGTAAATATTTTGTCCAGTGAGTAGTTTATTAAAAAATTGTTTGTAAAATGATAAATTTATCAAGTATAATTTTGTCAAAAGTTTGTGTTTCAAATGAAAATTTGTAATGTTTTTTGTCAAATGACTGGATACCAAGTTGACAATATTGTTATCCATACCTGTCTTTGTTAAAAAAATATCACTTTCAATAAAATAAAAAAAGCAGGTCTTGCCAGTAGATCAAAGAAAAAAACAAGCTCTTAACAAGTGGAAAGGATTTTAATATTCCTAAGTAGTGATGATACTGGGCTTCTTTTCAACATAAAAGATTTTGCAAAGTAATCCTCAGAAAGCGTATAGATAGCCCCGAATCTGCTCGAGTCATCGCATCCTTTCAAAATAAATAGGGTCCGAGGTTTAAAAGGAATAAATCTTTTTTTCTTTATAATTCGAATGGAGCCTTAAAATAATATACCATGTTCATTGGGATTTGGTTGAGTTGAGCGGGAAATCAATCTGTCGATTTGTTGAATCTACCGAAGTCTACATATTTGTGAATTGTTGATATGTAAATGAAGTGAGATTAGCAGTACCTTATACATATACCTACCAATGCACATTACACCTGATATTACAAATGTAAACTTGATTTTCCTTGTGTGCAAGTTAGGCTTTTATGCCTTGATATTCGCATATTCGGGCTGGAATTCAACGGCTCAAATGATAAGGGCGAAATTTTGGATTCTTACACGCTATGCGGTTTGCACACCTCTTTTATATCAGCTGACGTTTTGATTAGTTTAAGTAATGTATTATGAAGTGCTGAGATGAAAAGGTAGCCGATCTTCTCTACAATTGGGTAGAACAAAATCAACCACTCTCCTTGAATTCTGCTTACATGCCAATTAATTATGTCTGTTTGTTAAATTTAAATTAAGAGGGCACTGCACATCGGCAGCTCACTAATTTAACCTCAATTATAGTTAATTTTTACAGTCTCACACTGATAACAGATACATACTGGCATCCAAACTGGGTACTGACTGGTACAGTACTATCACGCAACTCGATCACCATTGAGTGTGAGCGCGAGTTCATATTCATGAGTTTGAGGAAGATATGAAAATACCCTCTTTTCAGAAAGATCGAACACAAGGTGACAGGCTTCTATCGGCTGAATTATCAATTTGTGAAACAACTCTCTCTTGCTTTTCGTAATTGTACTCAACTATAATTGTAAATATCACATCACTTTTATATTATTTGTTTTATGTTATGAGTAAGTACAATGCACTTGGACAGCAATTAAACTCTTGGAGTCAATCTTTAGAATAACGAGACCAAAAGAAAAAATAGTACACATGCAAAAATATCAAACAACAGTCAAAACAAATATAATGACGCAAATATTCATTAAAATATGTATAACGATAAAACTTATAAATTAAAGATTCTTAAAGTTTCACCAAGTGTTTTCCTGCATAAATCTGAAGTTAAATAAGTTTAACGTATTAAAAGCAAGTGAAATTACGAACGAACCGAGTCCAAAGTTTCCAATGAACTGAAGTTAGGAAATGGTATTATAAATTCACCAGTTTACAATCACAGCGAGAAGAAAAAAAATGGAGGAAAACTCATTCTAACTTTTCCTATTTTTCTGCGTTAATTTCACCTGAACCCATTACAGTTCGCGAGATTTCTTAGTGTTTCTATTAGGCTGCTTAAATTACGTTTTAAATGACTTTGTTTGGACTTGAAGTAAGCAAGTTTACTTTTTGGACTGAAATTCAAATTATAAAAGGATTAAGTAAGTTGTTTTTGGTTAAAGTTAATCTCGATGACTTTAACTAACTTTGGAAGATGTTTTTTGATGTCTTTCTAACCTAGAGCTGGTTTTCACTTTTTTGAGTCCGCGTTTTTGGTCTTTTGATGAATTAAAGAACTGTTTAATATGTTAAAGAAAAAATCATTTCGTTCAATCAAAAAGCGTTAAACTTTTTTCTTAAACTTTAGCTTAAGAAAACAATAACCACCACCTAAAAAAATTAGAAGAAAAAGTTTCATAAAAGATAGAAAAAGTTTCATCTTCATAAACCGGCAGATCAATGGCGACAACTCAAAACGTAACTTCCCAAAATCAAATGGAAGACGTCTTATTATGCAACAAATAGCTAGGAAAACCGCCGGAGTATCAAAGTTGAGCAATGAAACGTTAAGGATGAATAAGTTAATTGGTCCTCCAAGCTCCTGAGTCACAGAGGAATGCATTTAAATTAGATTTTAAGAGTAGAAATCGCCGGCTTTCCCCCTTTGCTTCCCCCGCGCAGCCTTGTTAGACTCCATCTTGAACTTTACGTAAATGAACAAACCTTCCTGAGAAACAAATTTATCGATATCAATTCAAAGTTGTAGACCTGGTCTCTGAATGAGATGAAGTCGGTGTTGACTTAGTTCAGCTTCTGAATTTGCTCGTTTGACTAATAATGAATAAAATATCATCTGTATCAGCTGTATTTCTAGGTTTAATCGTGAATCATATTAATTGTACTAATTTTTGTTTAAATCTAAGTTATCTTCAGATCTAAAGTCTGCATAAAGTGATTAGTAAAATTCAAATTATAAACGTAAAGTGCGTAAATAATTATTTAATTTTGATAACGATTGGAAGAAAAATTGTAACTACATTCAGTAAAGCCTATTTTGCTTTTTGTTTGTCTATTGCATTTTTTCCACTTTCAAGTGTTACGTCTTATAGAATAAAAAGTGACTTTTGTATAGTGTGACGCCAATTATTATAATTGAATACCAGATTTTTTAGTAACAAACCTAGTTATTATTATTATATACGAATAATTTCAATTCTACGAAGTATAATCGGCGTCAGATGGCAATTTGTCGAGCTCGCAATATTTTTCAAGTCTACAATAAACATCACAGTAAGCACCCAATAGAACTTAATGCGTTGCCAGACAATAGTGCGAAGCTGTTTGCCCAGAAATAACTATCCATTTAGACTGGACCCAGGTTAATTATGGGCATTCATTCTTGTAATTACACAAAATTGTAAGATATAGCCTGCTGGGTGACCCTATTTAATTATTATAGTTTGTTTATATATTTCATTATATTATGTCTTTACAATTTATTAATGAATTATTATAATTATATAATTATCCTTAGAATTAAAAGCAACTAGATAACTTATTTATGATGTTTGGTAAAGTTCCAATAAACTCATAACGTTTTATTTTAATTTTAATAAATTGATACCCTATTCATTGGACATTTATTTCTACAGTAAATTTTTTTTTCCCTTACTTTGCATAAAAATAAGATACAATGTGATTCTGGATAACGGTACAATATTCACAAAAACCAAAATCTTTGTTATTAATTTTGTGACAGCAATAAATAACCATTAACTCTACCCAAAAGAACAGCCACAAGAAACTCATTATTATTACACATATTACTCAAACTGAAGCTTCAGAAATCTGTCCTTAACGAAACTCTGGCCTACCCCTTAAACAATATTCGATTTGTCCAACACGATGGCCCCTCAATATTTGTTACTCATTCAGTTACTGACCAGCTGTCCACTTAACTTGAATAATGACGTGTAAAGGTTCCATGTACCGGCCCGGCCCAATCTGCCCAACCTTCAAGTAATGGAGAAGTTTCCAGTGAATCAAAGAGGTAACCTTTAATATCTGAAGCGTGATTCGCGTTATTTAACTTTAGATGCTTATTTTAGTGTGAAAAGATTTTAGTGTTTTTTTGTTTATTTGGTTGAATGTCAAATTTAGAAGCTGGTCCCGTTTAAGTGAATCTTTAATTTATATTAAGTTCTATTGCGTTCAACTAATATACCTTTAGATATAAGAATAAGATATTTGTTGGAAAAATAAGAACTAATCTATTGTGTTCCGACAGGGTATGAGAACATTAAAGATCATGAAGAATTATTGAAAGGTAGACATGAATCTTAGTGAAAGCGATAACATTTCTGCCGCTCAGACCAAAGGTGAACCCAGTTCATGTCTTTGTACGGACAAATAAGCGTGATTATTTATTATCCTATGGGCATCTTTTCCATTCAAAGTTTTCTAAAATCTTTTCTAAATGCCCCCTTAGTCTACATAATAGGTAATAAGTTTCATGTTTCTAGATACACTGGTTTTGGTTGTTCGTTATTTGTTAGTCAAATAGCATTTACATTACGTTTTATTAAGTTTATTCGAGAAAACCAGAAAAACCGTATTTTAAATTAGTGCTTTCTAAAAATTTATAAAATAAAGTAAATAAAGAGGTACCGAATCATTATAACTTGTTTGTTTTGATATTCATGCTAAAAATATTAACATTATTATTATTAATTAAATTATAATTGTTTTACAACACATAATTTTCTACATTATAGGCTTAAATTAAACACAAGGATCAGCTCAAATTATCAATTAAACGCGTTTAGAGCACTTAACATCCATCCCAACTCATGCAAGCTATTAATTAGCCAGTAATCTTTAATTACAAAAACTTAAGCCACACATACACCCTTCTTCAACCGAACCTCTTCGTAATTACAATAACGTTAACCGCAGTCATAAAACAGGAATGACGCCAATAATAAATGTAAGCATAGGGTGGACTAGCAGTGCGTGGCCCGTAACCCTGTAAGACGGATTCTTTACGAGCTATTCTACGGGCCAATATTTCTCCGCAACAGTGCGCACGGCCATAAAATAAAACGAAAAATTCCAACCTACAAACTGGAGACGCTATGAAAATCGTAAGAGT
This sequence comes from Marasmarcha lunaedactyla, assembly GCA_923062675.1. Lineage (NCBI taxonomy): Eukaryota > Metazoa > Arthropoda > Insecta > Lepidoptera > Pterophoridae > Marasmarcha > Marasmarcha lunaedactyla. The sequence goes on along the minus strand of OV281343.1, from coordinate 8,759,763 downwards.
TTTTATAACTCATAACTATGAGCGAGACTGTACAGGTGATTACTGGGATAAATAAGTTTGGAGTTATGATTTTTTTAAGGCTACGAAAGGAGAAGATAAATTTGCATAGCATAAATAAATTTGTTCTTAGGATATGTTATAAAATTATATAGGATATGTTATATTATTAAAAACCTCCAAAGATAAACAACCATAGCAATCATTTAAAAGGAGGCAAAAGAAAAAGTGATAAATTTATTTGAGTGAACTAAACTCCAGTGCAATAGAGCCTAAAATTCTGGCAGCATCCTGTTGGATCCAGGGAAAGCGTCGGAACTAAAAACGACTCTGAGCGAGGGTCGCAACCTCTTTGACACTATGATAGTTCCACTACCAGCGGTATAAATATATAAATGGTATCGATCTAAAGGGAGAGCTTGCTTTTCACTGCTAGCTCAGCCGCGTTGGTGAATAAACGATGCATAATCGAAGATGTTAGTTTGGTGGCCATTATGCAGGGGCTATTTGATTCGGGCACTTTAAGTATTTGAAGGCGCGGTTCTCCAGAACCTGTATTGCGGATGATGGTAACGATAATTAAACTTCGATTGCGATACTAATTAATCATGCCACGTACCTTAACTATGTACAGCTACCGTCGCTCAGATATGGGCAGATGCTCGTGCGCACACAAATTAATTTACCTGATCAACGCGGTGGTCATCTAAACACTTAACGTCGTGGTTATCTCTACAACTGTAAAATCTAAACCTAAAGCTAGATAGTGCCCTGGATTCTATTAAATACAGAATTTCATAATTTAACTAACTTATGCTATACTTAAACTAGATAACTAACCTACAGACATATAGCTATGGTATTGGTTCGGCAACAGACATAACCGTACTACCGGACGCATAAAGTACCCTTCGCGTTGCGTACCGGGACGACGCAAACAGTACGAGTAACCGTATCCTTAGAAGAATGGACCTGCTCTACGACTCCGCATGGCGTGTTCTACTTCTCTCTGGTCACAAGCGCGTGAAAATATTGAAGTCTCCATCGCTTCCAGAATGACTGGACAATATCTTATACCCTATAACGCTGAGGTATACTACCCGACTCTACTTCAGCCAAGAGAAAAGAGCACAACGGCGTAGTGTGCAAAAACTACTACGAGTCTACGCGGTGGATTCAGATCCTGTTGAACCCACCGTGGTCCTGTTGCCTCGGTCCTGTTGATCCTGTTGCCTCAAGGTCAGAGGACGCGAGTCAAGAAGGCACTCTACCTGCGCGAGAGCACATATAAGTTCATATTCGTCCCGTTTCTGCGTTAACTTCGTAACTAAATTTATTTTTTAATTTTTTTTTTTGCATGGTAACATTGATAAATGAATGCCCGATATGCGGAAAAACTTATTAACTACTATTATGAAATACTTAACACAATATTATTTTAGAATTTATTATTTTCTACGTATCTACACTCAAACTATCAAGTTTCTACCACAATCTTGTAAGTACAGTTCGAGGTTTTCGTCTTTACTCTGGCAACATTTTTTGAGCTGTCACCTCGTTACGTCATAATACGTCATATCATTATCATTTATTTTGGTGCGCGTCGTCGTGGAAGCAGAAGATTTATGGATTTTGTAAAATTGGTAAGTAATTACAATCTCTATCATCTTTTATCAATGTAAATTATATTGCAAAATAGTTTTGCAAAACTTATGTTCTATAATTTTAGCTGGTTAAAATTGGCGTTGAGTAGGTATAAATAATTATTTATTGCTTTATAATATATTTTACAATATTTTTTGCTTTTCCTTTCCTTGTATTGGATATTTCTATTTAGTTTTGGGATTATTTCAAGTTAAACATGTTGTCTAGGGGACAAAAACTAGTTAAATTAGTATCACATCAAAATACTCCAGGACCAAGTTCCGTGAAAAAAAACCATGAAACCAAAGATGAAAACCAAAATGTTTCATGCACCAGTAACACACAGCTTTTAAAAAAGGAAGGTTACTGCTGAATCCTGTTAATGGCAAATTTGAATTTGAGCCAAAATGAAGACTTTGATTACATAAATTATGAACTCAATGAAAGAACTGGATTGCTTATAAAGCTGTACTGAACATGATACACCAGTTTCTATTCAAATTTCTGATGTTGATTCTGAGAGCTCATATCACTATGAGTTCTGAAGACGATTCATGTGATAATAACCAAGTCATCAAGTTGTATGAAAGCTCTGGTTTGGTTACTAGACATAAAGGAAAAAAAGGACAGGGAAAACCGGAGAATTGGATTAAAAACAGAACCAAAAAGCTAGAGGAGAAGGAAAAAAATATCATAGTGTTAAAAAGGTTAAAGGAAATGTGGTAGGTAAAGAGTTGAGAAGAGAGAGATAACTGAAACCGCCATGTAAATCAAACAAATGTTCTAATAGTAAGTATTATATAAGAAGTAGAGAACTTTGTGATATCTTTAGGACTCCAGTGACACTATCCTTATCTAATTTATCAATACAATCAAACGGTAATTATTGTGTCATAAATCTCCTGAAATGTTCAAAAATTGTGTTTCGTTTCCAAAACAGATAACTCGGCCTCAACTAGATAACCTATACTTCGCTCAGTCTTGAAGCAAATCAAAAAGGGCCTTAATAAACCAAAATAAATCTACAACTGAGTAAAATTATTCCACAAATTAAATATTAACTACACCAGACCTTGAGTTCAAAATCCACAAGCGTGCTCGGTTATCGAGCAGAAAAAACAAAACAATTCCACTAAGCGGTTTGATCTATTCTAATACAAATTACAAATGCGGTTCCAATAATAAAAACTTATGAAATTTCGCAATACCTATCTATGTATGAAGTTTGTACCTACCGTACGTGCAAAAAGGAAATACCGCGGAGTGCGCGCGGATCAATCAATTCACAAGTCCTTCAAAGTTTAAACACACGACACAGGACGCACAAAAGCGTAGCCATCGACTAGAGGACGCTAACCCTATTTAATGCTTTATAAATGCTTAATTAAATGCTTCGTAGATATAAGGGTGCCTATATAAATTATCACATAAACATGTTATTTGTGTTAAATCTGTGGTTTTGAATTTCCATCAAATGTTGTATTGTAATTGTTAGGAGTTCACACCTAGTATCATCTTGCGTCCGAGTTATCAACAAAAGAGGCAAGCGAGTGGTTACTAGAAAATGTAGTTCTACAAATACAACAAGCAACTCCGTTGTTAATTTAACTAGAAGTTACGAAATCGTAAATCAAACAAATACTAACTACAATTTTACACTGTAGGTAGATGAGTACACCGATATCATATATTACTTCAGAAATACAAACAGCAGTATATTTTAGCCAGGCGAGAGCTTTTATATATAACTTTGTCCATACATTGCTCTAACTACTAATGTGGTAACCGATTCAGGTCTTGTAAAGAATAACATATATGTTGACTCAATAAACATAGACTATTCGATTTGAATTTAACAATAAACAATAGATCACACACCATTTAAAAGATTGAATTTAGAAATTGGTTGATCACATACGAAAATGTACAATGTTTTCTATCTAAACATGTTGTGGCATTATAAAAATACTTTAAAATTAAGATTTTTGCTCATACCATATTATTGTATAATTAATAAAATAAATATAATTTTGTAAAATTTGTATTAATTAAAAAGCTTGTTGCTACACCCAAACTGTTGTTTACTTTTGAAGGCTTTACCCGAATCCTTGCAAACATCTCACCTACTCCCCTTGCGCAAACCAGAGGTAACACTTTAAATGCGAGTTCGCTAACTTGGGTCACAATATTACCATATGTCTTTATCAGTCCAATATAAATTGACAATGACGCAGGCCCACTTGCAATGACCCACTTGCGCAGTTCGCAATTAGCTAGGACTAGGCTTTATGTTTCTATCAGTGTAATAGAAAAGTGACGGAGGGACATTTTAACCCTTACTAGCCGGCTAGCCCAGGGCTATGTGTTGCTGCGCAAGTGGCCCTAACTGGCTAATTCCGGGTTATGCTAACCTTTTAAATTGTAATATTTCGCGAGTCGTGGTTCATTGAAAAATGGTACTAAAATGGAAATCAGCTAAATATAAATAAGGGTAATCCTCTTACGCTCTTGTGAGGATTATTCTCATTACTTGGATAATTTTGAAGCCTGAAACATTTTTTACGTAAATAATAAATCATAAATCCTCTTTATTTACTAGTTTTTGTACCATAAAAACCGACCGCCCACGTCAACGTATATTGTTTAAGATGTTATTTAAGATGGCAAACTAGCACTTGATGGTAAAAGGGAGACCATGAAAAACAATAATTCTAGACATATACAAACATTGTACTAACATTATTAATTGCATTTATATTGATGTGACACCGAAAGGAGCCTCAAATTGGAAGAGTCCATTTCTAATTTCACTAGAGAAAACTTCATCCAGAAAACAATTATGCTCACATTTTTTTACAAATTTTCTTACCAGTAACAGTAAGATAAAGTTAAAAACCAACAATATTCGATATCATTTCTTTATTAATAAGATACACAATAAAAATTGTGAAGATCAGATTCAAGGACATTCCTGTACTTGCCTACGATTTAAAAATAAAAATATTTAGTAATCTTTACAGGAATAACCAAAAAAATAACTAGTACCAACAAAAAATTACATAGGTATAAACGGTGTATAATATTATACTCGTTACTTAATTGTACTGGCAGCAAAGAGGTATATTGTTTAAAATGCACTCATAATACGACAAATGCCTGACAAAACTGCTGAGCAATTGTGTCTGAATACGCCCTCAATTGTTCTACATGAAAAATTGCCTATTCGAATGGTTCAGGAACAAATGCGTGCCGTGTGGGTCATTACGCTTTGTTTTATCCGCAAAAAAACTCGAAAAAAGTGACTTTTTTGTTGCCTCCCTCTTCTGTGTTTTGTAAGCAGTGTTTAACTACGGCCAATTGTTTCGCTTGGAGGATTTATTTTATTTTGCGCTCTTATTATTTCGGAATTAAACACAATACGCTCTCGTAAACCTGATTACCTACGCTGTTTTCTGAAAATGTATTTCGTCGAAGAAGGTTTAATATTGTAGTAAACACATATAATAAAAATAAACCAAAGAGTTTTGTTTCTTATTTAGACGCATAGTTTGTGAAATGTACAAAGATAGAATTTAACCAAGTGTAACCTAATTAAACATCCCGACCATTAAGATATTATATAGGTTTTTCAAACAGTAAACAACAGAAATAAAGTTGGTTTTTGTGAGATGAGTATTAATAAAAAAATATTTATAACAAATTTTCTAAAACAAAATTACGTTGAATTATCAAATATAAAGAAACTGTTCATTCCAAAAAATTATTCCTAACACTTGAGAAAACACATCGAAAATATGACCATAGCCTCTAACAAAAGCTAGTATCATTATATTGGAAGGCGCAAATTACAGTTAGAAAGCAAAAGGAGCGAGAGTGCACTTTACTATTTTGTAATACTACTTTACTTTTTAGTCTAAAAATACTTTTTAAGGAAATGAATTTATACTTGCAATTATATATTTTTGTCATAGATTCGAAGTGACATTTGCGAAAAATAAATAAATGACGTACAAATTTGAACCATGTCGGACATACTTTCCTCCAAATTTTTTCCTTTACCACTGTTTTTTTTAATACCATTAGACAGATTAAAGTATCTATAATTTTTGTTGCCGGTAACGTAAAATTGAAAACTTTTTAGGTAGGTTCTGCCGCTAATTAAGTAATGGATCCAGAGGGGCATCGCTGAGGGCCCTAATTAATTAATGACTATGCGACCTTATACAGTACTGTTTTAGAAGTTACGTTTCAGCTTCGACACAGGTATGACGTTAATAAGATAACTTTCTTCGATAAAGATGTATTTAAATTTCATGTGCTTTATTTAAACAGTTAGAATTTATGTATAAAAGTAATAAAGTGATAAAGTAATGTTACTTTCCACATTGATTCGTATATAACCTTTTTTAGAAGCACTAACTTTTTTGACGCATAATCAAATAGTTTTGTTTGTTATGTAGCATTTTTATTAAATCAATAATGATTTCTTAATATTTTTGTTCAAGTAAAGCATTAAAAGAGTGGGTCTGACTGAAGAGGGTTTGACTGACATAATCTAATGTTCGAAACTTTTTGTTGTTAGGGTTCATGTGATTCAATAAAAATAGCGGGCGATAGGAGGTGTTCTTTCTTACATGTGGTTTCCGAGCAATGGATCTGGTACTCACACAAACTTTTTTTTCGAAATGGACAGTTTATTTATGCCCGTACGGGCCTTTTAAATTTCACCAGACTATGTAGCTTAGCGCTGACGCTTTGACGACCTGGCGCTTAGCCGGAACTTAAACTACTCCTACATACGATACGCCTAAGGGCACCTGAGAGGGCACGGACCTCGGCTTAGGACGTCGTATATTGAAGGGTCATCTACTGCCAAAGAACCAGCAAGAAACTCAGTAAGAATGCGTACGCCACGTTAGCCTGGCCCACTGGTTGGTTAGGCGATTCGAACGCCGAGTTGCCCTATTTCTAGCTGGAAGACCAGCGTCGGGATCTGTTAAGACGTTACGCGGATGCATATAACGAACCGCCTTGGTTGGCTGTGTAGTCAGCTGACTTATTGACCAGCGGATTCGGATGGCGGGGAGCATTGTCGAAGTGGCATCTAGGCGCCAACTTCGTGAATGTAGCAATGGTGAGCAGCTCGAGATCCTTGTGCAAATCTAAGTTGTTGATAGAGAGCGGGGCCTCGAAACATTTGCGTAAGAACCTATTTTGAATAACCTGCAAGTGATTGAGGTTCGACTTGCTGGCGTGAGTGAATACCACACTGGCATATGTCATGATGGGGCGGATGCAAGTTTTGTAAAGTGTAATCTTAATTCTAAGCGACATTTTACTCTTCTTGCAGATTAGAGATTCACACAAACTCATTATATTAAGTTGTTGAAACGTTAAACTAAGAAAGAGAGAGAATGATGCAATGTCGAGATGTGTGAACAAGACGGAATAATGTTTGTTCGTATCGTATTCTTGCAGCGCCCCGGTTCTTGTCGCGTAGTGATAGTCGGATTAAGTTAAATTAGGCGACCGGGAATAGTTAGTTAATTGAAAAATGGCAATCAGTCGCGATTGGTGTGGTGGGCTATTTCTGCCAGTGTCGCGTATTGGAGGAACACAGTCGATGGGAAATAAATTTTTTTAGGTCCGTACCTCAGGTGCTTATCACATATATTTCAGTCATTTACTTTAGGTACTCAAAGTTTGATACGTTTGAAAACAGAATACGCGGATAAATTATTCTAAAATGAATGCGAGCATTTACAGATACTGGCTTCCTGACTTGATTATGAACTTTTAAGTTAAGTATTATTAAAAGAGAAGTACTTAACTTAAAAGTTCTTACTTTTTATTTTATTTTACTATAAGAACTTATTTTAAGACTTACCTTATTAAAAAACCAGATGGAAAATTACCGAAGGCCAAATAAAGTAACAAAAAGAGAGATGAATTCCTTGAAGCTTGAATTAATAAAAAAGGAAAATCTCGCAAAACTTTGATTAAGGGGTGTTGACATTATTATCGTTCCAGAAGCTGAACAATCTCAGACATCCCTTAGTCGAAGGAATGTCGGCAGTAAAATCTCGCTCCTTATGATTTCTATTGGCAATTTTCGCCTTCCAATATAATAATACTAGCTTTTGCTAGTGGTTATGCTCATATTTTCAATATGTTTCATCAAGTGTTAGGAGTATTTTTTTTATATGTTAAAATTTTTTTAAATTTAATAATTCAACGTAATTTTGTTTTAGAATATAACATTACGACACACGTAACCTAAGTAGCATATTACTGCACGGCGTGAAGTTACCGCATACTTTTTTATAATAAGTGTGACATAAACCCGCCCCGGGCAGGTGGGGTTCAGATTACTACTTCGAAAGTGTACTTTAAAAGAAAAAAATCAAATACTATTACGACAGAATAACATTTCAAAGTATCCCTGAATGTTTATTTCTTGATTGGCATAACAATAGATCAGACAAAGGGAATGAGCTTTATTTTTTATACACATATAATTGAAACACGAATCCAGCTACCACACTAATTCAGCAATCGCTTTCCTCAGTCTGCACACTTTTATTTTCGGTGGTGGACGTTTGGGTGACGGTGCAATTATTAAAGACAATATTGCCACAAGGGCCATTCAAGCTTCACATGACATTTAAATATGTTTTCTTTTATTTTTTCTACATGGGTGAAGTTGGTCAATTCATTTACGCACCGTGCAGAAATAGGCAACTTAGGTCACGGAAGACGTGCGTAAATGGCGGGTTTAGGTCACACTGTGCTATAAAATTTGTTGTAAGTAAATCTTTATTAATATTCATCTCATAAAAATCTATTTTATTTACATTACTTACTGTTTGAGACACCTATCTTTGTACATTTCACAAAATATGCGTCTAAATAAAAAACAAACTCTTCGGCTTATTTTTATTATAAGAGATTACCTACTACAATATTAAACCTTCTTTGACAAAATACGCTTTCAACACAGAAAACAGTGAAGGTAATCAGGGTTACGAGAGCGTATTGTGTTTAATTTCGAAATAATAAGAGCGAAAAATAAAATAAATCCTCCAAGCGAAACAATTGGCCGTAGTTAAACACTGCTCACAAAAAACAGAAGAGGGAGGCAACAAAAAAGTCACTTTTTTCGAGTTTTTTTAGCGGATAAAACAAAGCGTAATGACCCACACGGCACGCATTTGTTCCTGAATCATTCGAATAGGCAATTTTTCATGTATAACAATCGGGGTCGTTTTCAGACACAATTGCTCAGCAGTTTTGTCAGGCATTTGTCGTATCATGAGTGCATTTTAAACAATATACCCCTTTGCTGCCAGTACATTTCAGTAACGAGTATAATGTAAATGCCTACTACTTTTTGTAGCTTTGTAATTTTCTTGTCGGAACTAGTTATTTTTTAGATATTCTGTAAAGATTTTAGTGTTTTTAAATTTAAATACTTCATTTTTGAAATCGTACGCAAGCAGAGTATTGCTCTTGTATCTGATCTTCATATTTTTATTGTTTATCTTATGATATCAAATATTGTTGGTTTTTACTGTATCTTGTAGTAACTGGTAAGAAAACCTCTGAAAAAATGTGAGCGTAATTGTTTTCTGGATGAAGTTGCCTCTAGTGAAAATAGAAATGGACTCTTCCAATTTAAGGCTCCTTTCGGTGTTAAATCAATATAAATGCAATTAATAATGTTAGAACAATGTTTGTTTATGTCTAGAATTATTGTTTTTTATGGTCTACCTTTTAACTTCACGTGCTAGTTTGCCATCTTAAATAAAAATAACATACGTTGGGTTTTGTGATACAAAAAGAATTAATTAAACAGGATTTTGATTTGTAATAACAGAAAAAAAAATTTCGACCTTCAAAATAATCCAAGTAATTAAAAAAATCCTCGCAAGAGCGTAAAAGGATGTTTATATTCAGTGCACAAAGTTTATTTTAGTTTTCAAAGTTAAGCTTATGTTTTCAAGCTTTGACTAAACAATATTAACTGGCACCATTTTCAATGAACCACGACTCGAGAAATACTGCAATTCAAAAGGTTAGCATAACCCGGAATTAGGCAGTTAGGGCCACTTGCGCAGCACCACATAGCCCTGGGCTAGCCGACTAGTAAGGGTTAAAATGTCCCTCCGTCACTTTCTATTTCTATTAAACTGATAGAAACATAAAGCAACATTAAGCCTAGTGGTAGCTAATTGCGAACTGCGCAATTCGGGCCCTGCGTCACTGTCAATTTATATTGGACTGATAAAGACATATGGTAGTATTGTGGACCCAAGTTAGGGAACTCGCATTTAAAGTGTTACCTCTGGTTTGCGCAAGGGGAGTAGGTGAGATGTTTGCAAGGATTCGGGTAAAGCCTTCCAAAGTAAACAACACAAGGACATAACATCACGACATTTTTTGAAAGCGCTCTTAGAGTAACAATAAACTTATTGATAAAAACAGTTTTTACAAAATTATAATATTTATATTGGGTCTTTACCTATGAAATTGCCGTTTTTCACGAAATAAATGAAGCGTAATTTTTTATATATTTTTTATTTCTATTAATCAAAATAATCACCCATGCAATCAATGCATCTTTGCCAACGCATTGGTAGCTTATTGATGCCTTTCTTGAAGAAATCAGCTGGACGGGAGGCAACAAATTCTTCAAAGGCATTTTGTACTGCCTTACGGGTATTGAATTTTTTTCCCGCCAAGAAGTTATCCAAATTCTGGAAAAAGTAGAAGTCTGTAGGCGCAAGGTCTGGTGAGTACGGCGGATGACGGAAAACTTCCAACCCCAACTCTTGTAGCTTGGAGACCGTCTGCTGTGCAGTATGAGGTCGCGCGTTGTCGTGCAGGAGCAATGGAGCCGAACGACTGACCAAAGCTGGTTGGAGACGTGCGAGCTTCTCCATCATTGTGTTCAGTTCTTCACAGTACACATCTGCCGTAATGCTTGTCCCGTTTGGCAAGAAGCTGTGATGAATTACACCCGCGTTAGACCACCAAACAGTGACCATCACTTTTCTAGGGGTAAGTTTTCGTTTAGGGCATTGTTTGGGTGCTGAACCAGGGTCCAACCAACTTGCTGAGCGCTTACGATTGTCAAACAGGATCCATTTCTCGTCACAAGTAACAATGCGGTTCAGAATTCCTTCATTTGTATGCCTGCTGAGCAGTGCAAGGCACGTCTCCACGCGTACTTCGCGCTGGCGGTCATTGAGTTCGTGGGGTACCCATTTGTCAAGCTTTTTTACCTTGCCAATTTGACGCAAATGGACCAATATTGTTTTGATGCTAACGTCGAAAGCTGCTGCTAATTCAGCCGTGGATTGAGTTTCATCAGCTTCCACAATTGCCTTTAATTCGTCATTGTCGACCAAAGTTTTCGGACGACCACGGGGTTCATCAATAGGTCAAAATTTCCAGAACGGAAGCGGGTAAACCAGTAACGGGTGGTGCGTTCGTTTGTAGTGTTCGCTCCGTAAACGTCGTTGATGTTGCGTGCCGCTTGTGCCGCTTTGTTGCCACGACGGTACTCATACTCCATAATTACTCGAATTTTTAACTTATCCATGATGACGAAAAATGTTCGAAGGCGTTGAAAACAAAACACTAACTATTAAACAAATGACGATTTTAGAAAAAGAATTCCATGTTTGTCAAATAAAATTAATTTGAAATTAGAATTATCAGTCAAAAAAAAAATATGTTTTATATTTTATTTTTATTTGAAATGGCCAGTACGGCAAAACGGCAGTTTCATAGGTAAAGACCTATTATTATTCATTATACAACATAACTGTATGCGTAAAAATAATGCCACAACATGTTTAGAGCGGAAACAGTATAAAGGAGACATATGGTTTTGCGAACATGCTGGTAGTGACCTTTATTTAACTCTAACCAATACATTTGAAACATGGACTTAAAAATTAAATTATTCTGATTAAGTTTGTTGAACTGTTATTATTTCTTTGACCCCTGTTTTTATAAAAAATAATTGAACGTTTTTGTTAATTTCATTACAGCAACACTAAAGTTGCTGACATATATCAAGACCTGTCAATGACAATGTCAGGTTTGCCACATAGAGTACGTTTCATAAAACTTCAAGTTGCTGATATCAATCTATGGAAATAGTTGGGAAAATATATAGTTTTGAAATGTAATTAAATTAAGGTTATTTTGTGATATAAATTCTACAAATAAGCAAAGAAAACCAATCCACAATCAATCAAAGAAAGAAACGTCTGTAGCTTGTCAAAGTCAATGTCAACCTGATATACAGACTTGAAATACATGCCCATCCCTGATTTAGGAACAAATGTTCTTCCATTTTCTTAACAATCACATATTTTAATCGGGGGTCTACAAAAATCTAAGAAAAGCAGAAATGTATAGCGTTTTTTATATCTAAACACATAGTACTTCTATAGTGTTGGTTACAATTATGTTAATATTTAGTAGCTGCATTTTTCCTTTTATCAATATAAATTCAAATCGAATAGTCAATTTTTAGTCAGTCAAAATATATGTAATTCTCTACAAGATCTACTTCAGTTCAGTAACGACATCTGCAGTTAGGGCAATGTATGGACACATAAAAGCTCTCGCTTGGTTAAAGTGTACTGCTGCTTGTATTTCTGAAGTAATGTATGACCTCGGTATACCCATTTATTAGTTATTTTAGTTATTATTTGTTTGATTTACGATTTTGTAACTTCTAGTTAAATTAACTACGGAGTTGCTTATTGTATTTGTATAACTACATTTATAAAACGTGGTGTAATATATAAGGCTTAAAGTTAACAGTGAACAATTCATACACAACATTCCGCCATGCCTAATTAATACTGGAGGAACTAGGTACTACGTTTAAAAAAAGGTAGAACCTCGAAACGTTAGATTCAAAAATAAAATTACTAGAGGGGTGAATAGAATGTCGATTCCGATTCCCATTTGAGCTTTTACCCTGTTCTTAACCAAAGTGATATGGCTGTCCATTTGACAAACAAAGCGACTTGTTAGCTTAAGAACATCAAAGAAATCTTATCAGTTATCTTTCATTCAAGACTAGAACCCAAACCCTCTAATCCGGGTATTAAGAATTATGCGCGGTAAGGGATTCTAAATGTATTTCCCGCTATTTTCTTAGAAAACATCGTTCTTTCCCTAGGGATCTTCAAAAAACCTCCATAAATATTTCTTACAGTATTTGTATCTTCCTTGGAGGATCGTTAGCAGAATGCTCCCGTTTTTTCTTTGCCAACAGTTAGCATCTGCTCCCGTGTACAAATACAGCCGTTAAATGTGAAATATTCAAACAATATTCCTGCTTTATGGGAGGCACGATATATTGACTAAAAAGAATGTTGTTTGTGATATACGGCTTTGTGTTTCAAAATTTTACTTGTTTATTTTACATTGTTAATATAAAATGTAAACGACGCTGTCTCGGTTCGGGCGCATATTATACTATTTCCATTTCTTTATTTTCTCGATGACAGTTCTAATTTGATATAATGTAGTGTTGTGGCCAAATAAGTAATGATATCGATCGCATATATTTATTATATATTTTGAACAAAGACAAATACAACAAAAACGTTAAAATATTTTTTTTGTGTTCCCACTCAATGGCCCACCGCCATTTTGTGTTTGTGTTAATCTGTCACTCGCAACAAGACAGTCGTGCTAGTCACTACATTCTGTTCGCTGAGTTTTTTTACATTATCCATACGTTACGTTGTGTATTTTATGTTCCTCCGTGTTGATTGCTGCCCGGCTGTCAAATATCAAAATGCCGAAAGGATCTGTTCTGAAAAGGCAGGCGAGAGAACTGGTGATCAAGGTTCGTAATTACTTTGAAGCAGAGTATCAAAATGGTGACCCGCTATTACCACTGTCGCAAGTGCGAGAGCGTGTTGCGGCCGCATTAGGAATTAGTGGACCTACTGTTTCAAAAATTACTACCGAAGCTTACGGTACAAGCGGCATGCAGGAAAATAAGCTTCGTATGCCGAAGAAAAAAACGCCAACCACGTCGTGTGACATCGGTTGACAACTTCAACGCTGATGCTATTCGCCGTCATATATATGACTGTTACTTGCGCAAACAAATTCCAACACTTAAAAAACTTGTTGTTTCTTTACGAGAATGTGGTTTGTACCATGGCCAAAAATCGTCATTAAGCTTAGCTTTGAAAGAAAATGGATTTTCTTCTAAAAAATCTGACAAACGTAAAATATTGATGGAGCGTCACGACGTTTCTATGGCTCGCTGCGAATTTTTGAGCGAAGCCAAAAAGATATCAGATTAGTCAAATGTTATTTTCACTGACGAGACTTGGTTAAATGCAAACCACACAGTATCTAAGAACTGGACTGACGACACCGCCGCTTCCACTAGTTCAGTGCCAATGGGAAAAGGTGAACGCCTTATCATATGCCATGCAGGGTCTACGAAAGAATTCGTGTCAGATGCTTTACTGGCCTTTAAATCCAAGAAAACAGTGGACTACCACGAAGAAATGAAGGCGGAGATTTACGAAGGATGGTTTAAAGAAATGGTGCAATCTCTGGAAGAACCGTCCATAATTATTATTGACAACGCTACATATCACTCCAGACAAATTGATAAAATGCCGACGCAGGCCAATAAAAAACAAGAATAATTGACTGGCTCCAACGTCATGGCGAAAATGTGGATAGTACTTTATTAAAAGTACAATTAGTGAATATTTAAAAAAATCGAAAAAAAGCCTCCCTAAAAGATATGTTATCGACGAAATAGCTGCCGAATGTGGTCATTGGGTTCTTCGACTTCCGCCGTATCATTGCCAGTACAATGCTATAGAACTAATATGGGCACAAATTAAAGGACACGCCGCTCGAAACAATACCCATTCCCCTTTTACGGCAAACAAGATGTTAGATTTATTAAAAAAAAATTGTGAGAAGAACCCAAAACATTATAAGCGTCGGATTGGAAAATTCGTGTGGCATTCGATAATATACAAGTACAGGAACTTATAATAAATGTTGGGGAGAGCTCATCGAGTGACAGTGACGATTCATCAGATTTTGATTAAAATAAATAAATAAAAATTACCTGTCGTTATAATTATTTCATTTCATTGTCGAGTACCTACCTATACCTACTTATTCTACAACAGCTTCGAAAATTTTAAAGCAGTTGGCATTATCAATCAAGAATTAATACGTGTAACATCTTGTAATGAAATATAATATAAGTTAATAAATTTGTACAAAAGTGTCCGGCAGTAGTTTAGTTTCTTACATTTTGTAAAAAAATATCGGGTCTGTTATCGTGTTACGACTCTGGTATTATATAACCTTGTACGTGTGTAAACGTCATATTTTTATAAAATAATGCATACATAATGTAAAAAAAACGTTCGCACAAGTTTTCACAGGAGCTGTCATCGATAAAGAAATGGAAATAGTATAGTAAAATATAGCCACTTTAAGAAATATACAGATTGACATACTGACATGATGTCATAGTTTTCTAAGCATAACTGGTCTTGAAGAAAAATATTTAAAAATTACAATAATTTATTAAAGACATTTTATTTTGAGATATTTAGGTTAAGTTGTTATGTGTTATGTATTTCTTATCGTATATTGGAGAGTCTATATAGGAAAAAAGTTTTAGTCGAAGAGCTGGTAACACATTTAGACCACAGGTCGGACCCAATTTGCTATTAAAAGTTTGTTTAAAAGAACTGTGTGTGGTAGTGGTAAGATTTTCCACAAGGTAAAGGTAAGGTAAAAAGTATGTGATAAAATAATCCCAGCATGAAATACCTAACAAAAAAATATAGATTATCGTCAATAATAAGCTTATTTTATCAACCACAGACCATTTGAGTGTGTTTAATGGAGAGATGTAACACCAACCAGACCAGCCCAAAGATATGTAAAAAATAATAAAAATAAATTCGAGCACGTTTACAATTATTAGAGCGTGTCAAGTAGCCTTTTTAACAATAAGACAAAAAGCTAGAACGTACCTTCTCTTATTGTAATAAATCATCTTCGTTCAAAAAGTACATAATTATCTTAAATAACCTTCTACTAGCTACAAAACACAACTCTGTCATTCAATAATTAAACCAAGCCTTAACTTTAAGACCTGCCCTAAATAAATAGCGCCATCAAACAGCCATTACAAAGACTGTTCACAGACACATAAACGGACAAAACATCATGAAATTCCTGATGTCAAAGAAAAATAAATCGCCCATAAAGTGTGAAACTGCCCAAATGTCAGTAACGTTTAGAGCGGCCGTTTCGCGATATTAGATGTGGAAATGATTCAACTTGATAACTTTGAAGGGACTTGCGAAACGTTTTAATTTGTCACTTTTGGGAGGTTCATTTCAATTTGGCAGTAGTTTTAACTGAACGTGCATGGGGGGCGTTGAAGATAAACGAAGTACTTTTTTTATTTAAACATTACAATACCTCCAGGGTTTCGAAAGTATAAGTATATATAAGCTTATAGATTTTTGTATGGCGTAGATAGGCAGAAAATGTTATCAAAGTGTAATAACAAAAGCATTGAGGTTTTAGTGGAGCATTGAATGATTTAGTTGAGTTTAAAAGTTTGTTTTAAAAGTTTGGGATTATATCAATCTGTATAATCAGACGCAGTCGATGTAGATGTTCAACTGGCAGCGTGGGGCATTTATTTAATTTTTTCTAGCTTCAATACAAGACTTCTTGCATTAGATAACGCATTATTTTAATAAATATTTCAACGATCAGTTGCATGCAATAACTTAGTATTTTGCAATTTTCAAATACATTTTCATTTAGCATTTTCCAACATAACCTTCTCCTCGATCATGGTAATTCGCTCCGGTTGCATAATGTATCATAAAACTTCAAATTAAGTCACAGCACAGGCATAGCTATTACAATATTCATAATTTAAGCTTTAAACTGGGATTGAAATAAACGAATAAGCAGCCATAGGTAGTATAATATTTATTAATTCTCGCGCACTCCGGAGCTCAGCACATAAAAACGTGAACGATCAAACACCAGATGTTTTCGCAAAGCGCATAAAGAGCGCAGGCGTAAATTGACAATTAACTTTGAATTTCGATACCTTGAAATTTAATGGAAATAAAATTCACCTTGGTTTACGACTGGTTCGTGTAATAATTAACGGTGTACATTTCGCTATTTGTATTTCTGCTTTGAAAGAAAACGGGGTGTTTAAATGGGTGGTAGACAATATGGGTGTTACTTGATAAGGCTAATGTCAAAGTTTATTTTTAAGAGTGCCCTTGTTGGAAAGCTAAATCAATAGCAATTTTCTGAAAAATTAAGATATTTGAAACTGCTAGGGCATGATGATCGTTTAAGTGCAATTTTTTTTATCCTCCAGTACCCCTCATCCTTCCCGCTTACCACCGTAGGATTCTTTTTACTTTTCTTGCATCAATAAATTCATATTATTTTTAGATCGGATTTTCCTTTGATCCTTTTATTTCTAATTTCTCTTTTGATAAACAAATACTTTTGTTAAAAATCATTAAGTTCAGTTCGTGTAGTGATATTGCCATCAACGAAGACGCACCACTGACGGCCGAGTAGCGTAGTGGTCAGTAGCCCTGTCTCATACGCCGGAGGTCCCAGGTTCGAGTCCTGGCCGGGGCATTCATTTGCGTGATGAACACAGATGTTTGTTCTCGGGTCATGGTTGTTGATATTTATATATGTATGTTTATTCTGGGTTCCCCCCCCCCAGTTCGCTGTATGGTCATCCATAACACAAGCTCTGCTTACTTTTGGAGCCATACAGTTGGTGTGTTTGTCTGGGGATTTATTATTGAATGTTTCAAATTCGAAGTCAAATTTATTTCTCAACATGGACAATTACTTGTTCTTATTGACGTCAAATAAAACATGGCTCTACCACCATTTCGGAAGAAGAACTGGCAAGAAACTTTACGGGTTATATTTTTTTTAAAGTAAATTTACTGTGTCTCTTTATGTCTATACAAAATAAGTCTTGGGACCCAAGTATCCAAACGACGGACACCCTCATTGAAAAAAAAGATTGATAAGAGAATACCTTATTTGCAAGTGAAAAGAAGTATTACTACCATATAAGGTGTGTCTTTATTATAGTTATTTAGAAACTTACTTTTAAAACAAAATTTTGTCTCAAAATATTTTTCTCACACGACAGCTGTAATTATCCCAGTGCATAGACATCGGCTTCACCCTTCTGATTGAGCGGTTTCAGACAATTTATAGTCCATCACGCTTACCTACCAGTCTGCAGACTTTACTGTGTGTCATAATTTGCTAGGTATGTGGGTCGGCTTAATGTAGGTACTGAAGTTGTAAAAACACGTTTCTACATATGGCAGCCACCGATTTTGAACCCGTGGCCTTAAGATCGAAAAGCCAACGCTTTAACCACTACACCACCGACGCTCCATTTTTTATTTTTATATATTCTTTAAAATAATCCAAGAAGAACAAGTTTTCTATAACCAATCAAAAAATTTTGTAAAACAACAATAACATTAACTCAAAACTTAATTCTTCTGGCTTAAGGTAAAGCCGGTCTCGCCTCAAAGCAAGATGCGCATCATAATTTGGTTTTTAAATATATCTCGCGTGTTGAATGCATAGAATCAGTTTATAGATAAACATCAGAATTGTTACAAATATATGTATCTAAGATGATTACGGTAATCATTATAAAGGTTAATTAGGTTAAAAGGGTAATTCATGCAACAACTCCTTTATTTATAATATAATATGTAAATATAATATGAGGTGCTGTGAGATTATCTGCCATATATTATTTCGTTACGTCTGACAATGTGCTGAGTGCAAAGAATTGTTGAAGCTGTGAACCACACATAGTGACTGTTCTTGATAACTAGTTTAACAAAATATAGTTTCTGGTTCACAGACTCGGTCAGCTTGATCTTTGATTTTCAAAACTTGTTTATCAAATTCTTATTATTTTAACTAACTTTTAAAGGATGAAATGATGCAAACGCTCCCCTCCCCTCCCCTCCTTAGGTCCTTCTGGCACCTACCTACAGAGTGTGGTGGAGTGTGTATCCGACACCTCCACCTCGGTTTTCTAGCGCCGTAAGTGCACCGCTCTCTGGAGCGAATCCGCGTACGAGTCGTCCTTGGATACCGCCACCTTGAAAAACATTCAGAGACAACCTCCCCGGTATCTTTAACACCCGACCCCGTCCCGCTTATGTCACTCAGAGACCCCAATGCACCCCGGCATCCAGCCGATCTCTAAATAAAGAAACTATAAAGCAAAAGTTGTGTGCTAAAGCTTATTATAAACTATCCGATTATTTGGACGATAAAAGGCCTTAGGTATAATCCCCTCATTTACAGGTTTTTACTATAATTTGTAATGTGTCTGTTTGTTCATTGAGTTCTTCGTCCCGATTAATATTAGGTCTTTACCTATGAAATTGCCGTTTTTCACAAAATAAATGAAGCGTAATTTTTTTTTATATATTTTTATTTCTATTTATCAAAATAATCACCCATGCAATCAATGCATCTTTGCCAACGCATCGGTAGCTTATTGATGCCTTTCTTGAAGAAATCAGCTGGACGGGAGGCAACAAATTCTTCAAAGGCATTTTGTACTGCCTCTCGGGAATTTGAATTTTTTTCCCGCCAAGAAGTTATCCAAATTCTGGAAAAAGTAGAAGTCTGTAGGCGCAAGGTCTGGTGAGTACGGCGGATGACGGAGAACTTCCAACCCCAACTCTTGTAGCTTGGAGACCGTCTGCTGTACAGTATGAGGTCGCGCGTTGTCGTGCAGGAGCAGTGGAGCCGAACGATTGACCAAAGCTGGTTGGAGACGTGCGAGCTTCTCCATCATTGTGTTCAGTTCTTCACAGTACACATCTGCAGTAATGCTTGTCCCGTTTGGCAAGAAGCTGTGATGAATTACACCCGCGTTAGACCACCAAACAGTGACCATCACTTTTCTAGGGGTAAGTTTTCGTTTAGGGCATTGTTTGGGTGCTGAACCAGGGTCCAACCAACTTGCTGAGCGCTTACGATTGTCAAACAGGATCCATTTCTCCTCACAAGTAACAATGCGGTTCACAATTCCTTCATTTGTATGCCTGCTGAGCAGTGCAAGGCACGTCTCCACGCGTACTTCGCGCTGGCGGTCATTGAGTTCGTGGGGTACCCATTTGTCAAGCTTTTTTACCTTGCCGATTTGACGCAAATGGACCAATATTGTTTTGATGCTAACGTCGAAAGCTGCTGCTAATTCAGCCGTGGATTGAGTTTCATCAGCTTCCACAATTGCCTTTAATTCGTCATTGTCAACCAAAGTTTTCGGACGACCACGGGGTTCATTTTTCAGGTCAAAATTTCAAGAACGGAAGCGGGTAAACCAATAACGGGTGGTGCGTTCGTTTGTAGTGTTCGCTCCGTAAACGTCGTTGATGTTGCGTGCCGCTTGTGCCGCTTTGCTGCCACGACGGTACTCATACTCCATAATTACTCGAATTTTTAACTTATCCATGATGACGAAAAATGTTTGAATGCGTTGAAAACAAAACACTAACTATTAAACAAATGACGATTTTAGAAAAAGAATTCCATGTTTGTCATATAAAATTAATTTGAAATTAGAATTATCAGTCAAAAAAAAAATATAATTCATTTGAAATGGCCAGTACGGCAAAATGGCAGTTTCATAGGTAAAGACCTATTATCTAAAGCGTAAAAAAGTACGTCTTCTTATGGTAGCGTCGGGTGACGGGTCGCTCACTTCCCTCTAATATGGTTGAGGAGGGCGATGGCTCCCACGTTAACTCGTGAACGGGTGCCGTTTGAAGTTCGTTGTTTGTACACCTGGGGAGAGGGAGACTTGCCGAGCTAACAGATACAGATAAGAATAATTTTACATAGATATAAAGAGACACATGTATGTTTGTTTTGAAAAAAATAGACCTGTGAAGTTTCTTGCCAGTTCTTCTTCACGAAGGTTTTTTCCAAACTGGTGGTAGAATCATGCTTTATTTGACGTCAATAAAAACAAGTAATTGTCAATGTTGAAATACACCCAGGCGCTGGAGGATGAAGTCATTCGCAGAGATTCTCTTCCCATCACGCCCAACCCTGTCTCAGTTTCTAATGATGAAATTTATGTTCCCATCAGAAGACAAAATCCAACAAGGCTCCGGGTGCGGATGGAATTTTCAATCCAGCACTTAAGCACCTGCCTCAAAAAGTGCTTAGCTTGTTACCAATTATCTTTAATGCCAGTTTTGGCCTCAGTCACTTTCCAAAAGCATGGAAAGAAGCAGTAGTCCTAAGCATTCCCAAGCCGAGAAAACCCCTAAACATCCCGGCTAATCACAGACCCATCAGCCTTCTCACGGCCGAAGCTGCCGTCCCCCAGGGCTAAGTCCTTGCACCTCTCTTATACTCCATCTAACCAATGACATACCCAGTCTGTGAAATAGTGTCGAACTCTTCCTCTTTGCCGATGATACATCCCTTTATGCCAAAGGTTGCTCTGGGTTGGGCATCATTACCAAACTCCAAAAGGCTGGCAACGCCCTTGGTAAATGGTTCCAACAGTGGCGTATCGACGTGAATGCCCCTATGTCCGCGTACTGCGTACTGCTATCCCTTGAAAAACCCACTACCAAATACCTGGTAGTGGGTGAAGCTTACCTTCAAGCCTCACATCCATAAAGTGTCCCAACTTGCCCGTCTCTACCTGGGTCGCCTAAACAGTATGTATAGTAGACACAGTAAAATGTCTCTTAAGAATAAGCTTACGGTTTATGAAGTCTGCATTAGACTAGTCATGATATAAGTTTCCCCTCTCTTCTGTACAAACTGCACCCTGGTATGTGCGTAACGGAGACCAGCACAGAGATCTCGAACTACCTACAGTTCAACAAAACCTCAAACCCTCTTAGACGCTTTCTTCAAGTGTTTTGAAGAACATCCCAATCACCAAACGCGCGAGACATTTTCATATACTGCTCCATCCCCGTCGTTGGGTATAAAGTCGGTAGACCGCGAAATGCTCTCTCGGAGCCCCCGAGTCAGCTTTCGGTCGATCGGGACCTCCTACTGGTTGCTCGGACCGAGCCTACCTCCAGCTCCCTTAATGCCAAAGCTATAGTTTTGTTGTCAAGTGGTCAAGCCTCTTTTGGAGTTAGTCCCACATAACCAGGGCATGCATGAGCATTAACCATCTCCCTCCCGGAACCGGTCAGAGGTTCCACCGACATATCGAAAGAATTAAAACACTAGCTACACTTTTTTAGCCCATCCGAAATACTTGAACCTTGAACCATTGCTCAATCAGCCAAAAAATTTAACCTAAACGCTAATTCACACTTAATAAGTTAAAAATAGCAAAACTAATAAGTTCCGTTTCATTACTTTCAAATAAAAATACCTGCTTACACGGATAATCTTGATTAGTAGGTCGCCATACAAAATTCGGGCGTGCAAAGATTGTAATCTACCTAAAGGCAGCACCTTAATTCCCTCCATTAGTTGATTACCTTTCTAATCATAATATATGTTTGCCAACGTGTTGCGTTTCCAATTATACGCCAACGTCGATATTCGAGCATTCCCAAACACTCATTGATGACTTTTTAATAAGAGCAAACATTTTATTGGAAATATTTCGTACTCAATCAGAGTTTTTCGTTGGTAGGTGAAACGTAAAACTGTAAAAGGTCGTATTTGTTGAAATTTAATCTGAAATTTTGAGACTAGCGGTAGCAGAGTTTCTTTGTTAAAAGCTCGTCTATATTGACCACTATAATAATTACGTTTACATGTTATTCGATCAGCACCTACGTTGGTAACGCTTCATTTGTCGATTCAATAAACACAGTCACTATTAGTAAATAAAACACCAAATAAAAATAAAATAAAACCACTTATGATATGTCACGTGGTCGGTTTCCGGATATGAAAACACAAAAAAGAAGTTGCAATACCTACATTTAAACCAATACCTAAAAAATGGTTTGAGGAAACTTCTATTAGATATATGATTATATATTATCAATTTAACTCTGAAAATCTAAGACCGAAAGAAATACTTTATTCTCATACTAATTTGGTACCTATCGTAGACCTAATGCATATAAATAAAATAATGGCTACCAACAAAATCGTATAAACAC
The DNA here is from genome assembly GCA_923062675.1 of Marasmarcha lunaedactyla. NCBI lineage: Eukaryota > Metazoa > Arthropoda > Insecta > Lepidoptera > Pterophoridae > Marasmarcha > Marasmarcha lunaedactyla. The sequence goes on along the minus strand of OV281343.1, from coordinate 8,736,871 downwards.
CTAAAACATTTCGTACTAAGCGCAGACAAAATTAATTCAAAATTAAACCCCAACCCTTCGTCCACATTCACACATCAATCTCACAAATAACAATCGTTTTAAATAAACTTGTCGAATTTAAAACTGTTGAAGCGGATAACTGAAAGCAAATCCATGTAGCGAGTCCTTCAGGGTTCCGGCGCCGGCCGCAGGGTTCCGCAGGGAAGACACTCGGGGACATTAGTGAGGTTGCACGACGTACGTACGTCCCTTGACGTTCACATGCGATGTTTAATACCTGCTTGAGAATCGAAGTGAGAATAAAATTTGTTGTTGTTTGATTCTAGAGATATTATGGATGTTGTTTGATAACAATGGGGATATGCCTAGCAGTGACAAAGTATTATATTAACAAAGTTCGTTTATTTATGAGTGTTAGTACACGTTATTAATCAGCTTTTGTTTTTTTTTTTATTTAATTCACAAAACTGGTACATAATTAGATGTAACAACTAAAATATAAGCTTCGAACGGTTTTCCTAATTATGATCTTCTAGAGGTGCATCTAACAATCATATTATTTAATCAAATCATTTTTTAGAGTGGCAGCCTCAATTAGTAATTCAGTCTGCAGCGCATAGAGCAGCCAAATGCCGCAGTAAATCAAACCCGCCGCTCGCTTATGCATTTTACAGTTTTATTTGCACGAACCTGCTGAATTGGTAATACACTGTGGCAGGTACTACTAAGTAGCTGGAGCAAATGGCAGTGAAGAGATGTGGAGGCTGTGAAGTTTTGTAATAAAAATATCACTAATCGGACACTTTCATAATTTTTTTAGAAGAAGAAGACACTCGTTTTTCGAATTTTCCATGAAGTACAATACGAATAAGTCTGTAAGTACCATAAAATAATAATAAAATGTAACTAGGTACAATCAAAAGTCAACGTCTATATTCATTATTTATGTTTTTCGCCTGTTAAGAAGTTTTAAAGTGCGTTGTTAGAATTAGCGGTTTTTTATTTTTAAGAAATATTTGGCTCTAGCAATGTCACATGTCATGTAAAGACCGTTTGTCTTTAACAAATAAATAATTTGTAATAATAGTAAACGTAAAAAGAGGATTACAGAAAACCTTCAAGAAGAATACGGATTTGTGTCTATAAATATAATAATCCAATATGGAAATTGAACACCTCAACTACTTTAGATTATTTGATCTACCTTAAATAACCTAGAGGTAGTCGAGTTGTTCAAATTATTTATTTACTTACACGACAAGTAACGTTGCGTTAGCCAAATATTTCTTAAAAATAAAAAACCGTTAATTCTTCCAACGCACTTTAAAACTTCTGCATATCTTTCTGAAAAAGGTCCGCTTCCATTAAGGTTGCGTTAAAGGTAAATTGTTTTAGGCGCTAGTTCTGATCTCCATCAGGCGGCGCGGCGGTGCGGTTAATTCGTCCCCTCTACACGTGCTGTGGCTAGGAGCTGAGTTCTGATGAGGAAAGTTGGGTAATGATTTATAGCAGCTCGTGAATCTGCGACTGATAAATATACTTATGAATTTTTACAACTTGCGTACATGAAACTGAATGCTCTGATTGTAAAAAGAAAATGTCGTAAGAAAACCCCGAAAACTAAAGAAGTTATTTCAATAGGCTGACGCCCGTGCAGTAGGATTCGCATCTCATATACGCAAAACGTCAAACTGAAAGTTCTTAGAAAATCAAAAACTCATTAAACTAGCAAGTTATTAGTTTTATTATATCTTTTCAAAATAGTGTCCATTCACGTCGATACATCGCTGCGTCCGATGAAACCACTGAGAAAAGCACTTTGCCTACTCGTCCTTAGGGGTCTCTTCGACGGCCTTTTGAAACGCAGCCACAGCTTCCGCGACGTCCATAAAACGTTTTCCTCGAAGCTTTTCTTTTATTCTCGGGAATAAATAAAAATCGCAAGGTGCGAGGTCGGGGATATACGGCGGTAATTAGTGATTCCACGTTTAACGTCTCCAAATAATTGATCGTTCGCCTGGCGGTATGCGACGAGACGTTGTCGTGGTGAAGGAGGATCCTACTGCGCGGTCGTTTGTCCCGAACTTTTTCCATGACAAGTGGTAAACAATTGTTAGTGTGCCACTCCGCAGAAACGGATTTTCGATCCTCTAAAACAATTCTCGTGAAATGACCTGCCCTTCCGAAAAACGAGGCCACCATCTTTTTTACCACGCTTCGACCTCTGTTCATTTTAGTTGGCAACTCCTCGGAAGGAAACACGCACTGAGCAGACTGTCTTTTGGTTTCGGGATAATAATAGTAAATCCAGCTTTCGTCACCCGTAAGTATGTCGAACACAGCATTTGAGTCATCTCTGTTAAAATTTTCAACCATTTCACGGCACCAATCAACACGACTTAGTTTTTGGCCCTCGGTGAAATAATGAGGTATCCACCGGGCACAAAGCTTCCTAACCGCTAAATGTTCATGGAGTATTTTGTGCACTTGACTCATACCGATACCTAAGCTTGTCCGAATCTGCTCTTTTGTCAATCTCTATAATACGCCGCACAACACAGACATTATCTTCAGTCGTAGCCGTAGAAGGCCGTCCCTCACTCAGATCATCGGTGAGATTAGTGCGACCTCGTTTAAACTCATTAAACCAGTTGTAAACAGTGGCACGAGATGGGATTTTGTCGTGAAATGCCAATCGTAGTCTATGCTAACTTTTTTGTTGACTTAAATGACATCGAAAGTCATAAAAATCATTGCACGAAAATTTTCTCGCGTTAAATTCATGCTGTCGTGACACAGTCAATTTTCAATTTGCCGCCAAATCGTAATGTTTTACGATTTGGCAAATGAATTAAATACATTCTCAACAATATTGGCAAAGAATTCCATTTTCTAAATTTAAAATTATTATTTTGTTATATTGTTTACAAGTGGCCAGTTCTAAGAACTTTCAGTTTGACCCTCGTAACTTCTCTCTTATATCTTGGTAAGTTGCAAAATTCTAAAAGATACTCAAATGAAAATAAGTTGAACTTATCTATATATTCATACACCTACCACAATATGATTGAACAGAAAGAATGACACGTTCTTGATGACCAAACAGAGAAATAATAACCCAAAATAATGACACAAATTAATAATAATTACTCAAATATCTCTGTATGTTATAATCGTATAATATGTCTCCACTTGAGTTACAATTAAACAATTACTTGTTTGTACTTTTAAAATAAAGGGGAAAGATCTGTTTGTGTGCAATGGATTAACTCTGAAACTACCTTACCGAGTACAGGAATCTTTACTATTTGCAGGCTACTTCCAAAGTAACATACAAATATACCCAGGAATTTCTACTAGGATTCACGCGTAACTATTATTAGTAGAGTTTCTTGTGTTAAGTAAACTGCCAGTGCAATTACTGGAACACAGGAAATTTCAACTGAAGCCTATGGCAGGCCACGTACTATTAGTCGATATAATAATCACAGTTACCAATAATAAATAAAACATCTACGATTAGTAATGTACATGGGTGCGTATGCCACTCAACCAACCGGTGGGTTGTGTGCTCATGAACACAGAAAAAAAATTCTTGTTATTTACAAATTGCTACTCTACAAGGTTATAACTCTGGTAGACTATGCAATCTTGTCGGCTTGAGTCTTGTCTTGCGTTTTTGTCAGACGTCTAGTAGTTGGATCTTCTCTCGGTTCTGCCAGAACGTGCCGACATGGGGTTAGGCTATTCTGTGTATGATTTTTTCCAATCAAACAAGTAACAGGTATATTTAAAAAAAAATCAAAAATGTCGCGAAATTGCAATTCTTGTAAATAATATTGTAAGTGTGACATTGAGTTTGTTGGATTGTTACCTTTTAACACCTTAAATAGTCAATCTATCTACATGAAAGTGAGTACACCTTGCCACGGGTAAATACTGAAAATGGTACTTTTCATCTAGAGATGAAGTTAGTGAAAGAAAAGTATTATTCTCGACGTGCGATTTAAGCAGCGGGAGATTAAAAGGTGATAGATAAAGCATTTATTTAACTGTGCAATATTAAAAAATTATATTTAGTTTTTTAGTAAGATTAGAATGTACAAAAGATTTGAAAATATAAGTGCTAAATGTTATTTCACTTTTTCTAGCAAGTGCGAATATTTTTCTAACAAGGTAGACCTAAAACTTTCTTACAGAGTTTAGCTACTTCTGAAGTTTAGGAGAAGCTACGTAGAGATCGTTCTGCAGGCGTAGCACAGGCGACATAAGACTTAAGTCATAAGAAAGAGTCTTAAGTGCTAAAAATGGACTACCATGCGACTCTACTCTACCCTTGCTGTGACTTAAAATATGGCACGACATAAGAATGAACGAATGCATGCAATTATATCGGCTGAGCTGTGATATAATCTATAGCAATGGCTATATATGGCTGCTTTGAGCCTGAAGGATATGAGATTCAGTCCAAGAGTCACATTAGGCTTATGATAGGTTTGATATTACCTGGATATTGTTCTTCAATAAAATGAAAAATTGTGTAAACATGTATTCATTTAACCTAAAACAGTTCTCTTCTTGTTGTAATATGGAACCATGTTCCAACTTCAAGTTTAAAAACATAATATATTTGACTACCTACCAGTCTTCCCATAAAATAAAAACCACAAAACAATAAATTGGAATAACAAAAACAATACTAGATTAATTCGTGATTAATTTAAAAAAAACAAGATTGCATTGATATTCGAATAAGCACAGTGTTTTGTCCCATGATTGTCGGATTCTATGGAATGATACTATATTTACTACAAACATTAAAAATAAAATTTGACCTGCAATTACCGATAGTCATTTAAACGATGATCACGATCGAGCCAACAATACGAACATCATGCGATTTATCAGTTAACGACATACAATGTAGATTGCTGATTCGTCCGCACGTTTAATGAAAAGGCCCGACAAATGAAATGATAGGAATTACGCCCGTTTTTACTGCCACGTTGGCAGTCCCGAGCGAAATCACCTGGCATTTGGAAAATATGCCCACAAATAGAGCCATCTCTTTAATACCTGCCCTAATAACTTAAGTGATCAAGTAAGATTGCCTAAATTATAATTTGTCGTTTGAGGTGAAACAACTGCAAATTAAACTTTCTTTTGCCGTTTATTTTAATAATTAATTCTTATAATTGTCTTTTCGGCATATTTGCATATGCAATATAACCGTTGTAGAACCACAGTTTAATAAAAATACTTAGCAACAGATAAATAACTCCGTACAAGAAATAGCCTGCCAGCCTTTTTAACCAAACATACTTCCTCCGCATGCAATAACGATCTTAAACGTGAGCGCGGTACGGAAATCAGTAAGTTCTGCCGGCGACCCATTTTTTTTTTTTTGCTTCCGAGGCACCCTCGCGGGAGGGAGGTGGAAGATGCGTCATGCATACCGCCCGCAGGTAAATTCCTCTGCGGGGGGTTATGTGCGACTCACCAGAATGGCACCTACCCACTAAAAACCACCTGTTGGCTGTAGTTATTACCGTTAGCCTTCATCGGAAGCGACACCCGTCGGGAAGTTGGGCGCGCTGGCGGAGACCCGCTAGTGAAAATTGCACTGAAGGTGCTCAAAGGGACATGAGTTGGTGGCCGTTCTGGGCAGCCTCCGGTGAAGCCGGGGCTGGGCAGAGGTCGGCCGAAGCATGATTTAGAGATCAATTCATTTAAATGAACCTATAATGAATTGAGAAGGGAACTATGCTCCGCCAGAGCTAGCAAACGCTCTGTCGGAGTACGTGAAGCCCTAAGTTTACGGGCTAAGACTGCAATTTCACTAACACCGATATTTTTCATAGCGTCGCAGACGATACGCATATCGTCTGCTACGGAGGATTGAGGAGTGGGTTTGTATGGGCGAGGAGCCGGGATGGGATTCGATGCGGGGCGCTGCCTCCAGTTTTCTGGGGCAGGCCTGGACTGTGTAGGCTTTGCAGCCGGAGGAACCCGGCTACGCAGCGGCGGAAAGTTTTCTTGAGAAAGGGGCGGGGCCTGTTTGGGTGCCGCCCTCTTGGAATTGGAGCGCATACAACGGGGTGCACGAGGGCAGCCCCTGTAATTTGCGGTGTGGCCGGACTGGCCACAAATAACGCAATCGGGAGGAGAGGGAGTTTCAGGAGTGCGATTGCACTCCTTAGTGAAATGAGGGACCAGGCACTTGACGCACCTGGGCGGTGCGCGGCAGTTGGCCGCCGCGTGCCCGTACAACTGGCACCGATGGCACTGGCCGGGATGACCGCGGCGATGAGGCGCCTCGATCGAGATCCCAGAGAGGCCGCATATAGAGCTAACCCCTTTCAGGATCTCCCTGGACTTGGGGACGTTGGCCAGAACCACCAAAGCGAGAGGGTGTTGCCTCCCGTACTTGCTGTGCATTTTATGCACCGCGAGTGCCGGCAAGCCTTGGGACTGCAGATCCTCCAGGATAGCCTCGTTCGATAATTCGAACGGGACTCCCCTGAGTACCGCTCTGATCTTACGCTCTTCTGACAGAGCATAAGTGTGATAAGCATATTGCTTATCGGTGAGGAGCTTAGTCAAAGCTCGGAAATCGTCTATCGACGAGACAGTGATTTTAATAGATTCACCCGAGTTTACTGCTCCGGTGTAATGGATCTTGTGCTCATTGCACAATGTCGAGACCTCAGTCCATTTACCCTTTTCCCGAAGGAAAACGGGTGGTGGGACCTTGGCCTTGACAGAAGTTGGGGCCGGAGCGGGTGTTGAAGACACCGGGGCAGCTGGCGTTGAAGACGCCGCAGGGGGTGTAGGGACGGGCGTCGAGGACGCCGGGTCTTGTTTCGAGCGCATCTTTGAGCGCTTCTTAACAAGCGTAAAAAAGGGAGACTCAGGGCCAGTTGGGGTGGCGTCCGAGGATGACTCGGTCGCGGGTGCGCGCTTGCGGCGCGGAGGGGCGTCTACTTCGCACTCCATGTCACTGTAAGGGGACGCGGGAGGGCCTAAGACCTGAGGCGTCTGGGGAACTGGGGTGGCCTGAGGGGCCATTGTGGACATTATCGTCATGAAATGAGGGATAAGAGAATCTAAGAAACGGTACTTATCAGCATTTATAAACATGCCTTCAGCACCGGTACTATCAAGTAACTTCTTCCTAATCTCATCAGAGCTTAGGGAAGCCATTGCGGAGGGGTTGGGGAGGGACAACAATATATAAATATATATACTATGAACCTATCAACGATGACTAACTTCCTAAAACCACCCTACACGCAGTAGGGCGGTTGAGGACGACGCGGACAACTTACTCGAACACGAAGACTCGAGGCACCTGGAACGACGAATTCCCGTCGACGAAGCTCACGTTCCACGAAGTACGGTTAACAACCTACTGTCCGCCGTGAAAACGGCGTTAGAAACTTATTAGGTGTACGGTTAAAACCCACTTTCCGCCGTAAAAACGGCGTTAGAAACTTATTACGGTATACACCTATGAAATTATTTATTACGGCAACAACCAGTGAAATTTGGGTGCTCGATTAGCGCGGGGGCTAAGGGAGCGGCAAGGCGTCTGCGATCGACGTGCGCTCGAGAACGCACGCAGACCGAGACTGCCGGCGACCCAGCGGCTGGTAGGCCAGATATAGGCCTGGAAACACATAGCTGGTTCTCAATTAGAAGTACTTGATGTATTGTTCTAATATTCCATCGTTAAGCTGCGTTTCCGCCAAAGCTGAGCTTGGCAGTATTTGAAATAAAATCTACCAGAATTTCATTTACCTAATCAAGGTCGATACTGAAGAAATATACTTACTTACTACGCTACTTCCTAATGCTCAAGTTGTTCTCTGCTCCCCTCACGGCTATGACATATACACGATCTTTAAGGAAACTAGTAAAAAAATCCATAACTAGCTAGCGATTGACGTCTACCGCTAGTTCAGAAGAAACCTTCATGAAGAAAATTGACGGAAATCATTTTTTCAAAATAATTTATAATGGCTCTTAACTCAGCCCAGAAAGAAAGCAAAGCTTATTTTAAAGCCATTGCAGTGAATGCAAATGGTTTGCAAATAAACATCTGTTAGTGTCACAAAAATCTCTGTCCTTCCTAGAATCAGTAACAAGGACCCTTGTTGAAGAAGTAACTACTACCCGCAGTCAAATATTATCCTGGCTGTTAAAGTAAGTACCGATTTAGTACTTTCCTTCCATAAAATACTCTACACTTTTCTAACGAATAGAATATTTCAGATTCTGATATTAATTTAGCACGGTTTTCCCTCGTAACGCCCGGTCCGGTGATCCGAAATATTTTGATATTCAACGTTACTTCTGGTGTCTAACTATCGAAGACTTATTAAAATAACGTCAGAAATTTCATAAACTATAAATAAACTAATTTAAAAATTTATCTTTGTTATATTAGCATAGATAATACAAAACTGTATTTGTTTGAGATTTGGCAAAACCATAACAAACATTTGCGAATTGAAGGTTCCATAATTATTCAGCTTCTATTTGTTTATATGAAAACCACCCTTTCTTATTAAGAAAACATAAGACGACGAACGAGTGGCGTTAATTAAAATTCCAATATTTACTTCTCAACATGGACAATCACTTGTTCTTATTGACGTCAAATAAAGCATGACTCTACCACCAGTTCGGAAAAACCTTCGTGAAGAAGAACCGGCAAAAAACTTCATGGGTATATTTTTTCAAAATAAATATACATGTGTCTATATTCTCTTTATGTCTATATAAAACTATTCTTATCTGCATCTGTTAGCTCGGCAAGTCTCCCTCCTCCCAAGTATCCAAACGGTACCCGTTCACGAGTTGACGTGGGATCGAGCCATCGGCCCCCCTTCAACCGTATTAGAAGTGAGCGAACCGTGACCCGACGCTATCATAAGAAGACGTACTTTAGTGACAACGACGCTTTAGATATTCATCGGAACGAAGAAATCAACGAACAAACAGACACATTACAAATTATAGTAAAAACCTGTTAATGAGGGGATTATAGCCAAGGGCTTTTATCGTCCAAATGATCGGATAGTTTATAATAAGCTTTAGCACACTTTTGCTTTAAGTTTCTTTGAATTTATTAGTGCCTCATATCCATCTCCTTTATTTTCGGGTGATGGTTGTTGGTGAGTTCCCCCCAGTTCACACTATGATTATCCATAACACTAGCTCTGCTTACTTTGGGGCCATACAGTTGGTGTGTTTGTCTGGGGATTTATAAGTATTTTTAATAATAGCGAAGAATTTCAAAAATACCAAGCATACAAAAGTACCTCTTTATTCACAAAATGCACAAACTCAACGTTAGGAAACCTTAAATTAGCTTCAAAAATGCTAAATGAAACTGCAGTACATCAAAGGCCTTTGATCACTATTTCGTTTTCCTCTTTTGAAAATCTTATTTTAATAACAAAACTTTAAATAAAAATTATTGGAAAGCTGGGTTTCTATTTTGCAATTTGCTTTCGTAAGTGAGGTTAAATCTAATAAATATATAAAAAATAATAAATAAAAAATAAATTATTAATAACTTGTGACAATAATTTAAACGAGGAAAACTGTAAAATATTTTTTTTTAATTTGACTCTGTAATATAATATAATAATAATAATAATAAAGTTTATTTATTTCTCCTCACAACATACTTAATATTAAAACAATTCATAAGCTATACATATATGGCTATTTTTAGTAAAATCTAGTATAGTGAGGAGCTGGTGCCCGAAGTAGGTTAAATCCTCTATTACGGTACACCAGGTCCTCGCCCCCATATTAATTAAAATAATGATTTCAAGGAACCTATTTAACAAAATAATAAAGGTAAAACACATATATATCTTTGTGGATTTCTGTAAATAAATTTTAACAATATTTTCCACAATACTTTATCTTTAGATATATTTTAAAACTTAGTAATAATCTATACTAAGATTACTACAACGTAAAAAGTACCATGAGTACAACTTAATAAACCCATATAAATCATTATTAACATATACATTAATAAAATATTTTTAACTGTAAACTAACCAAAATGTCATAATAATTATTAAAAGAATTGCTCTCACAACGGGCCTAAGATAGAAACGTACACAAACAGCATGAAATATCTTTGTATTTATATTTCAACTTTATGCACAAAAAAAATTTACATAGGGCGGACTTAAGGCCACAAAGGCATTTTCTACCAGTCAACCACGGAAACGAGAATAGCCGTGTCATCAGCATAAAAAAACGCCAGTGTTAATTCCAGGCCACTCAGAAAGTTTTGCAAAAAAAGTTTATATGTATGGAACGCTGGCGAGTCGTAATTTATTTTGAAAATTGCATTATTTGTAAGTAAAAATATATTAGTTCCAAATTAAAATTTCCCTCAATTTTCAGCAATTTCTTACCAGCACTTTGTAACTATTGTGTGTCATAGAAAAATGTATCTGCGTTGGGAACATTTTCCTGCAATGATTGTATACGACTTCAAGTCCAACTTAAATCCTGATGAATCGTTAAATCGACTTCAATTAGCTTTCATGAACAAGCCGCCTTCTAAAGCAACTGTGTACCGCTGGTATAACAAGTTTTAGATTTTAAGGCTATAGAAAGAAGTGGTCGTCCTTGGACACCGATGCTTAGAAGCAGGCGCGCGTGTAATGGTGCCATACTATGATTGACAAACTCAGAGCAGGTTCTTCCCGAAAAATAAAAGAATCTATCCTATAAAACAATTTTTTCTCAAAACTGTCTGAGTGACCCACGTCTACGTGTTACAGAGCTCGTTCACAAAAATAAGAAAGAGAGTAGGTCCTTGGAGGTTCCCTTGTGGAATGCCCTAAATATTTGCTATGTCAGTGTTGGAGTGAGAACCAACTTTAGTAAATTGAGTCCTTTTCGATAAGTAATCAGACAAAAGGTGTAATGGAACACTTCTGACTCCGGCTTTTTCGAGTTTATTTATCAAGAGTGGGATAGAGACGATGTCAAATGCCTGGTTACTGATTTCATCTCTGCCACCACTCTTGTATACAAGGTGACTAGTAATCCAACGTATTCCTCTTGGGATGTGGTAATACAACTAATTTCCAAAAAAATTAACTAAAATGTCCCTAATACCAAGTAGGCTCGTTATCGAGATATACAATATTTTTGTTTTTTTTTCAAAAAAAATCCCGAATTAACTACGAAAATTCAATAAATAAAAAACTAGTTGTTTGAATAAAGTTGTTTAAATTTTTATCATATACCAATACATCAACAAACATTTATTTATACTAATACTGCAAATATTAACCATTTTAAAATGGCAAATGAATTCTTATACAATTTTGTTTTGATTCACTAATTTGGTCAATAGAAAACTGGATTTATTTTAGAAAAATCAACAGTAGGTACATTAAGCGCACAAACTACTAGAAAAACTTCCTTGTTCTGTTAGCTATCTCTAACCTGGAGTTATCCATGGCTTAATTATTCGTTGCTTGCAAGGTATCGTAATAATGAATCCTCACATTATTTAAATCGTGTTAGCCACGAGCTGCCGCATGATACATTTCACCATGTGTCAAAACATAGTGACAAATGAGTTCCTTAAGTTCCATCTACAGAAACTTCATCTGAAGGACCAAGTGAGCGCGAGGCACGATATTTCGGCCGCCAAGAACCTTTTGCACCAGTTCTGCTCAACAAACTGGACCAGGTGGTGTCTCACCATTGTGGTGGGGCACAGAAGAGCCAATATAAATAGTTAAAAATAAATTATGCGAGCGCAAGAAAACTGACCCGGACGGCGTGACGACATTTGTGACTTAAGCAAGCTTCCTCCCACTGCTTTCGACCCCGTAGACGTAACCTGCCACGTTACCGAGGTTTCGATGATGATTTCTACGTTTACGTGGGGAGAGACAAACCAATTAATTTTCAGGTAATGTCAACCGAAACCTACGATCGACAAATAATTACACGTTCGTTTACTGCCTATAACCATTAAAAAAGGTTGTTATCCTCTGAGACCTCTGTGGTCTCAACCAATATCTCCAACACCTACACATCAAAGCCGTCATAAAATTTTTATTATGACGAATTCCCCACATTTTGTTGTTTTCCGCAAATAATTCAATACCTAATTTTATTACGGGTCAATAAACAAATTTCTCACAAAGTTTTTATTTTATCAAAAAATAATGAATTCATGAATTCGTTAAAGCTAGCATGAGCTCGTAAGTTAATTGAGCAATATTAATGTAAAACATAATTAGTTTCATGTTCAATATTATCGAACCGATGCGATATTGTCGAAAATGATAACCCGTCCATTTTGGCATTACGTGGCATAACGGCACAGATAATATTGCAAATGTATTAAAACAAATATTTTACTATTGTTATCAAAATGGTCTTTAAAATAATAATAATAATAAGTAAGGGGCTTCAAAATGTTATTAAAAAACGTTATTTGAGTTTTAAGTATTCAAAGGTCGTTTACTTTGTGATAAAACAGACCAATAACTTCAGCATTATCGCCGGAAGGCAACGGATACGAGCCGCAAAAAAATTAGTGATCTGAAAAGCTTCGTAGAACGCATTAGTTCCTATGCAGTACTTATACAAAAATTCAATATAAAAATTTGCCTCTAATGAAGCCACGCTGTGAAACATACGTGTCACTATAATCTATAGCAGAGTAAAAGAGTACTTTGTATCCTTTGCAATAATATATTTTTCAAATAAGGTAGAAAAAATTTGTCTCATGTTCGTATTTTCAAAACATGCAATTATTTTTTTATTTTATTATTCCTGGTCAATCTCCACAACTTTACTCCAGATGCTTAAAACATGCTTAAATCAAGAAGTTGAAGTGTTGTTGAGTCTTATTTGCTTAAAGGAATTTCCTAGCAAATGAGCAGTACTGTGTTCAGTCAAAAGCTCCTGAGCCTTTATGCAACAAACACTAGATCCCAACCCAATTTCAAATAACCACAATTGATTTTGAACTCTATAATGCGAACATATAACACAGGTTAGGTTACAAATTAATCGGCTTTTGACTGTACCTATACTTTTTGTTTGATATTTTAACTGTTACTCTGTTACGAATATTGTGTGTGTGTTTACACTAATTGTCAAATTGAAATTTTTAGTTATCCCATCTACTGCACTGATTCAAGAACAAAACACAGCAAATGTATACATATATTTTACTGAACAAAAATAAACAAACAAACAAAGCCACCATTCCGTCATAAATGCATTTCGCGTGTAATTCAGACAACTATGGCGCTCGAGTAAAAACTCACATAAATAAAAAGTTACAAATAAACAAGTTGTTCTGTTCTGGTCATACATTTGTGGAGCGTGTCTGCTCGTATATTGAGTGAGTCTGATATTGAAAGTTCAAAGTTACCCGCCCTAAGGACATCGTGCCCTTGTTCTTTCATACAAAGTTTGAAAACTTTGCGAACAGATGTTTCACTTGACTCTTGTTCGAGTAATTCATAACGCGGTATTATTCACACGCGTTGTTTTACGTGTTTTGTTATAGTGCTATGCATTTGTCGGAAAGTTTTGTTGTTTAATAGTACCTACGCTTCTTTAAGAAATCCTTAATAAAATTTAGTTCTTAATATGCTTTCAAATTTTTGTTCATTATGTTAGGTACGGCTAATTGAATGCAATATGTTACATAGAATTTAAAAATTTTAATTGACTATAGTTGGAAGCTCTTAGAAACACCACAAAAAATTCTGCAGAGAGCATTATTTTGACCTTGTTTTGTAAAGCTAGTGAGAGTTTCAGAGTTTTGTAGCGCGCGTGTATGTAAATTGTAGTGGAATTATTTTTGAGCATATTTTGTAATATATCACGAAAGGCCAGCTGCACCCAGACCCCAACTTTAAAACTATGCAAACGTGACCGCGTCATATGCTTCATTGCACAATAACGCTCCCCTAGGTAAAATTTATTTTCAAGCAACAAAAAAAATGCAATAATTTGTCCACATTCATTCTTATTTAAAAAATGGTTATTTTTAAGTGTACATCAAATAACTTATAACCTATCAATTTATGTTCAACATTTAATTTTTTTTACATCTAATAAATTATTGTGCTGCAAGTAAACTAATTGTTTATCAAAACTAGAAATATAAATAATTCAAAAACATACATCAACAGCCTTTAATATATTTTTCTCAAATGCGCTCCTAAAAAGCTGTTTGTTTTACAAAAATATTATTTTTACCAAAAATACTGATTGAACATCAAAATAACCCGGCCGCACATACCGAATATTTACAATGGTAACAAAACATCTATTTTTGTGCGACGACGAGCGCAGCGAGGAGGAGTGGTTAGGAGGAGTGGCTATGGTTATGCAGGCAAAAATAAAAAAGCTTTACATTTAAATAAATAGAGTTGCGTACTTTAATTGTTGCCAAAATCACATTAGTTTGAGCTGCCAATTTTGATGTACAATCAGTATTTTTGTGAAAACGGGATTTTTATTATGTAAAAGTCGCAAATTTTTTGTTTGTCAGTTAAATACCACCCTTAAATAAATAGTCTCTAATCAAACATTACAAATCAGCTACGATTTTATACGTAACTTAACGATAGAAAATGTAAAAAAGTTTAAAAAGGTTTTCAACGTTCCTTTTAAAACGTGAAAACGAAAACACTCGGAAGGAGTCCTCTGTGTAATGGAACCGATGCCCTGACCCCCAGGGTATCGGGCCCTACTACAATGGACCCAACAAAAAGGTTTCACCATCGCACGAACATTGTTAAACTTGCTTTCATATTGACGACTTCATCGTGCAAACAAAACACAACTTAAACACGTAGCTTTTAAATGTATTTTCGAGTAAACGTACACGTTTAGAAACAGTTTTTCCAATACGATAATGCGACCTTAGTGTCGGGATCATGGTTTACTACAAATTGTATTAGAGTAGTAGATTTACTATTTATAGCGTTACAGTAGTCGACATATCCACGTAAAAATAAAAATCTTCTTTTCTTAAAAAAAATAACCTTTATTCGGCACTACAGAAAATAGGTATGAATTTAATAGTTGCTGCAAGTCTCATTTAGTTCGTTTGTAAATGCTTTTAAACTGGAAACCATATTCTCTTGTTCTTCGATTAAGCTTCTTATGATATCTATGTGATTGAAGTTCCTCACTGCTGGTTTGGTAAATAAACTTTCAATATCTTTTTCAGAGATTTTGTCTTTATTTTCTGTTATAGCTTTATGTTTAACTCCTTGTGGGGTCTTGTTTTTTTTAATTTGCTGTTCTTCAATAGCTTCTTTGGCTTTCCTCGCTTGGTGCAAGGCTTGACGAAGCAGGGTCAATTCTTCAGATTTCTTCTTGATCTTATTTGTCAGTTGTGCATTTTGCATCTCTAGTTTTTTACATTTATCCACTTTATTATAATAATTCGCGTAGAACTGGCCACATGCAAAGATAAGTTGGTTCAATTTAGACGCGATATCAAGGTTGGGATCTAGTGTTTTGTTGCATAAATTTTGTAATTTTCCGTATCCTAACTCTATGATGGTTCGCAATACTTCAAGTTTCATGGAGGTTGTGGTGTATTCTCTAGTTAATTTATCAAGGTAACCGAGAAAGTGCACTTTATCGCGACTTGATGTTGCAGATTCGAGTTGAGACTTTTGCTGCTGGTTATTACAGTTATGTGATTTATTTTCAGGAAATACCACTGATATATTTGCGATACCTGGAAAATATACATGAAACAGTTTAATGAATCGTTGACGCTGAAACATTTTATCCAAATCACCTAATCGTTGAAACCTGCTAGCTTCATTTTTAATTGAACTCAAAAGTTACTACTACATATTTTTAATTAATGCATATGCTTACTTGCGAAAAAGTAATGACTACCTGTAATAACGATTGAATCCAATATATCCTTCAGGCAAACATTCTTCGGTGATTAAAATATATGTCAAAAAGACAAACAAATATGTAACAACTCATGTTTTGGCTTGGACCTCAGTAGATTATAGCGTTACGTTACACCTATTATTGTATAGCACGCTGGAATTAATTATTGGTGCGACAATACTGGCAGCTACTCCTAGCATTGATAATGCTATATACATAAATTTAAATTATAATAAAATAACAAATACCACAAGCTATCTTTAGACGCGTTCGTAGTTGCTGAACCTGATTATCTTTAAATTTTAAACTGGATTTGCAGATATCTTCAATCAAATTAGGTTCTGCAGGACAACTTTCACACAAGATTTCATCAGAGCAACTCGGAAATCTGAAATTAATGCAAAATTTTACAAAAATCGAGTTTTTTTAAAACTTTTTGAGACAGACGTAAGAAAAGGCTTTTGGAATATTGGTGACCCAAAAGATGTCGTAGGAAGGCCACCGCTGAGATGGGCCAATGAATAGACGAAGGTCAAATAAAGTATCCTTCGGGAAAGACTTTGTTGAGCAGCAGCCGTTTTCAGCTGAAAGAAAAAGAAGATAAGAGACGTTCTTGATACCAAATAAGCACTAGTGATATTTATTTATATTATATAATTTATACAACAATTGTGGTGCCCTTGAGCCGTGTTCATAAGGTATTCTCTCATGGACATGTTTTAATTTAACACTGTAACATTTATACACTCAAAACATTTATAACATAGGTAGAAAACTATAAAGTGTTAGGTCTACACTTCCGGCCGCGTTTGTGGTTCCGCTGCTTTTCACGAAACGTATTGTGCCTGCAGCTGATAGGGTCGTTCGAACAATGTATAGGCCTTAGGATAAAATAATAAGCACGAAGATCCACACATTGGAAGTCTCGCGGTTAAATGTCGCAGTAACTAATATTTCCCGAGGCATGACTGGTATTCATTTATATACCTATATATAAACCTAATTTGCAACTTCATACAGCTGGTTAGTTTTACCAAAAAATTACTGCTTTAGGTATACCTGTCCAGTTCTAAAGCTATCGTGCGCAATGCTTTCCTCAAGTCTAAGGAATCTTCATCGGATTGATTAGACACCGACTTTGTATCTGATTTCTTTGACATTTTTGAACTTTCTTGTTTTCGAAACTCAAAGTAATTTTGAAATAACTAATTGAAACATAAAAAATGTAATGTTCATGAATGCATTTTACACCTATTTCACATATCAAATCTTCGTGTAGATCTCAATTATTAATTTGTTGCTAAGATTTCGGAAACGTAAACATAACTGTTGACATTGTGCCCAGAACGTCATTAGAAGCCCACTGCCCAAAAACACACAATCTATACCGATAGCAGTTTGAACAACTCCTAAGGCCCCGTTGCGCGGACCTAAGCTTTTTGAAATAAGCCATGAGCTGCTTACTTAATAATGGGGCAATTTAACTGACTGACAAATTCAGATCATGTCCAAAAGCAAACATTTAATCCAACTAAATGGTTGAACAAAATAAAAGGATCCTCTGAGGTTATCATAATAAAAACATAAAACGAGATAGTGGAGCTCACTGCAACAACCAATTTTACGCCAAACGGCGTTCGATTGCCCATTCCGTTTGTTCGCGGGACGCCGTGTGGTAACCATTTCACGCTCGATTTCTTACCGCCCGTCACTATACAATAGGTACCTACTTCTAACAAAATCTAACTGCAAAATTTGATAGAGTTGTTTTTTTACCCATCAGAAAGTTGGGGTTCTGAAGAATTGGAGATTAACTTCTCTTGTATTTTGGTTTTTGAATTTTTTGAGTCCTTTGATTTTCTTTATGTAGTAGCCAGTCGTTTTGGATAAAAAAAACCTTCGAAATTTGACCAATTGAATTTGGACCAAAGGTTTGGAAAAACCTTTTATTTAAAATTTATATTTTTAATCCGTTACAATCCGTGTATAAATGTTTTATGAAAACTAATATTTATTATTGCGGTAACACTGAGGTAAAATAAAGGTCTTCTTTTTTACTTGAAAGCTGCACTCTTCGCATGCAGTGTAGTAATCGCTAAGCACGCTTATAGGTAAACAGATTAAATACATATAAAGCACCCTACTGAGCAACTGCTCAAAAAGTTTCGTTGTTGAAAATCGATTTCAATAAAATCTTAATCTGAAGATAAAGTTCTCTTCCAATTTTGTTAACCCGCTGACCAGATTAGGGCCTAACTACATATAACATAAACAGATTAAACTGCATTACCTCTTAATACCAGAGTTTTATAAAAGAATAATACCAGGATTGAAAGCGATCTACATCGTTAAGTTTATGAATAGAAATGAATCACCAATGTATTCGGAAAGGATCGCGATCCTTAGTTGTAGCCGCACGGTCGGTTTATTTCAATTTCCTTCATAAAAGACGCTATTCTCGGATTTGAAGTAGATTTATCATGCTCGGATAAAGCGAGCACTTTTTGTGCTTTTTTGTGCCTGGATCTGACCCGAGATCTGTCCACTTAATGTGAATAATGGTGTGCTATGCGAACGAACAAAAGACGACAATACGAAACGATTTCAGTATTTGATACAAGGATCTCAGCGATACAAGTAATTTAGTTTATTTCTGTTTGTGAAAAGGAAAAACTGTGTGAAATTCCAGAATGAAACGGTACCCATATTTAGTGCTACCCTATATTAGTGCTTTTGTCACCGTAACATTACAATTTTACTAAATCATCATCCATTCCTTACATCACAATCGAACCTATCACCGTCCTATTAGCCTGTTTAGCGCGACAAACAAATTATACAAAAGGATCGTTTTGAACAGTATCCGAGAGGTCATCCATTCGAAGCACCTGCATGCAACCGGACGAACAGTTCGGATTTAGGTCCCATCACTCCAGCGTGCAACAGGTACACCGCATCACGGAGTCAATCTTGGAGCAAAGGAATGTAGATCGAAAACCGATAGGCATGGGTGCGCACTTCTTTGACGTGGCAAAAGCCTTCGCTAAAATCTGGCACAAAGGCTTGTTATTGAAACTTTTTGAACCTGGCGTGCCAGACAGCCTCATGCACAGCATACGAGACTTTCTTCACTGTCGAACCTTTCGTTACAGATTGGACAGCCAACGCATTAGGCGCTTGATTTAGGAAATGGCGAATACAAGTCAACCCAGAAAAAAGTGTCACACTTTTTTGCTCTAGGATCAGCTCTAGGGAACTCTCCAAAATATTAGGTCAGATAACTATTTGGTACTCCGATCCTGTGGGCTAAAGAAGTTAAATATTAAGGAGTTACGTTAGATAGTGGACTCACATAAAACGAGTCCGGAACCGAGCACCTTCATCATGGGTAGACTGCACCATCTCATTTGCAAGAAGAGTAAATTTTCGCTCAGAAATAAGCTTACACTTTACAAAAATTGCATCTGCCTCACCATAGCATACGCCAGTGTGGTTTTTCCTCACGCCTGCAAGTCCAATCTCAATCACTTGCAAGTCTTCCAAAATAGGTTCTTACGCAAATGCATCGGGGCTCTGCCATATGTCCGTAATTTAGATCTGCATCAGGATCTCTTTGTGCCCATCATCGCCACGTTCATGAAGTTGGTGTCTAGAGTCACTTCGACAAGCTCCCCATCATCCCAACCCACTGGTCTATAAGTCAGTGACTACACAGCCAACCCTAACGCAGCGGTTCATTAACGCCAGCGTTCTAATTAGCAATAGGGCTCCACGGTATTTGCATTGACTGACCCACTGGTGGGCCAGGCTAACGCGATGTACGCATTCCTACTGAGTTTCTTACTGGGTCTTTGACATTAGATGGCCCTTCCGAACCAGTCGTAGTTTCAATATACGACGTCCTAAGCCAAGGTCTTGGTTGCCCCTAGCCGTATCGTATGTAGGAGTAGCTTTAAGTTCCGCTATAAGCTTAAACTACAGCTATATTTAAAATTCATAATTATTTTTTTGTAAGAAATGCTACTATAGGACACGCTACTCTATCAACAAATGACGGCGCTACTCAGCAACCGTCGGGCCGCGGCCTCCGCACCTGCTTTCCATCGTTGCGGAACATGTGGTTAAATTCCCCATAGTAACCCCGAGCAGAACCCCAGAGTAGCCTTCATCTTCACCAACAAAACCCCCAAGCTGCGAAAACCCTAAGCCACAGCCAACTTCCAAAGAATTCTTCTGGCATCATGTAACATCAAACCTGCTGCGCCATGCAAGAATGATGGTCTCGGCCAACCAAGCCGTTAACCTGTCTTCGGCATCCCGGCAGCCTCCAACTCACCGGAGCAACTTGTTCCGTACTCCACGGGCTCTGAACCCACACCGAGTATAGTTCCAAACCATTGGAACAGCTGGCACTGGCATTCATTTTGATTCATTTCATTTCACATTTTCATTTAATTCACACTTCAAACTACTCAAAATCGAAGATGGACACTATTGCCGACCTTCGGTCGCGGAGGCGAGTGATGTAGTGACACGCTACTAAACTAAAATCGCTGCCACTCAATATTCCCTTTATATACCTAAGCGTCGTCGGCCAGTATTGGATGGGTCCATCATTATATTTATCATTGACCTACCTACCTATTAAATTTCGCAATATGTGGGTATAATTTACTTAATGGGTCAGTTTAATATTTCAGTTTTGTGTAATAATCTCCTCAGCTTGTAAGTTTATACAGGTTCTTTATTATCATTACAATAGATTCAAAATACGGTTTTAGAAGTAACAAAAAATAAACTAACATTTTAGCACTAAATCAAGACTCAAGAATATTGTACAATCGACTGAAATGTTATATACAGCGCCATCTAGAGTTTGATACTCAATACTTTTTATACAAATCGCAAAGACAGTTAACTATGCTCACGCAATTTATTTCGGTAGTTTCGGTCGCAAAGTACGTAAAACCTCAGCTTAAATGGAGCTCTAGTGATATCTAGTAATATGAACCAAAAACTTTCACTACAGCCAGGGGTATTAATGTATTCTTTATGAAAAGAGGGATGGCCACATATAATCTGTCATTCAGTGATAGTTCATTGATAGTCTGACGCGTCTTTTTCGTGGGACATATCAAAAAAAAAGCAGATTAATTGCTAAATTGCAACCATTTGATGATAGACTTAGACGTAATCTTAGAAAAAAGGATTAAGCTTTTTATTTATTTAGCTTCCAAATGTACTAATAAAAAAAATCAACTGAAAATAAAGTGCTATAGTACGATATACGGAAGTGATAGAATAGAAAGAAATCTAAACAAATATAAATAACTATAAAAATATTGCTTTCTGAATTATGGTGCATAAATTGACTTACGTGTCAAGTTGAGCATCAATAAAACGAATATGAATCGAAGAATTGAAGAAATCAAAGAAATAAATTGTTATTTTATAATATTTTTAGTACTTTAAAAACACGTGATTGTTAATACAGCTTACCGTATTAACGTACCAACTGAGTTTGATAAAACACATAAGTATTGTTTTTCTAACTGTAACCCTGTTAATATATTTCTTGTAATTTGTTTTTGTCTGGGACGACTTTTACAACATTGATAATGTATTTGACGTTTGTGCAATAAACATCCATTTGAAAATATAATGAATTAAAGTCGCGACGAAAATAAGGACATGATTGACAGGTTTTTGTAAAGTATTGGAAGTGGCTTGCCTATTTTATGAGACCTCTAAACCACTAATTTACAAAATTTTACATTTTTACGGGTCAGTCAGTTAGAAGGGGATGTCAGGGTCCAAGCCAAGGGAATACAAGATATAAAAGGCAATAACAACATTGAGAAACGCGTGAGCATTCAAGAATGAAAATTTAACGAAATGAGTTGGTAACAGTGTTCACAACTTGAAGCCAGGCAGTTATCGTACCAGGGCCGTAAAATTATCGTATATGGATCAAAATTATCGTATCCATCAGCAAAATGGCTAAAATTCTTTAAAAAATCATATGAAACGTGACAATAATACGTTGCAAATGATTTACAGTTTAAATCTTGTAAACTTGTGTTGTTTTAATGGAAAAAAATAATAATTCAAATTAAATGTTGAACGTATGGCACAGACCTGAGCTGGGCCCTCGTCCACTTCGAGTGTAATGAACGCGCCAACATTTCAAATTTACAAAGAAGAAAATAATGTTAAAGGATAAAGACACATGAAAATAAGCATATTTTTTAAAAAGTTTAACTAAATAGATTCTATATTTGCGATAACAGAATACACAATTATTAATTAAACTTAACATTTTATATACAATTTTTAATCTTTTCCGTCAAAGAGGAGCAAAAATACGCTATATTTTCTCTTTGAACGATAAAATAGACTTGAAACTAGATGAAGTCATAGGGAGCTCGACGCGACGGCAAACTGCCGCGAGCGCGGACAAATAGCTAATAAATAGAAAATTTGGTATTAAAAGTAAAATAACAAAATATACATATATTTGAAAAGATGTTTTGTTAAACTATTAATAATTCGTACACAACGCCCTCTGGGGATTCAAACCTCAAACATTGTTAGGTGAAACACCGTGGATGGTCTTCCGTCCATCCATCACTTTATCTATTAGCATAGTAAGCAGCGAGGTGATAAATACATGGAGTAGCCGTAATGTCCTATATAAATAAGTAGTTATGTATATCGACGAGGAAGAAGAGGAAGAACTTGGTTGTCTCCCTTTACTTATACAAAAATGCCAATAAAAGAAAGAGATAGTACTATTTTTGAATGTTGTCACTAAAATATCAAGGAGGGAATTAAGCTTGCTTAGAATTGTTAAATTTGTTATTGAATATTAGTATATTATTGGTAGTTGTTTTGTCTGTTTATGAATCGTAATTATTGAAGACAAGCCAGACTTTAATTGATTGAACCGAAAACTTTGATGCTTGACCTTGAATAACTTTATAAGCAAACATGGGATCTTTCGGTGTTTTATTTATAATAGTGTACCAGGTCCTTACCAGACCCAGGTCTGTACCAAAATTCAGCATGTTGGGAATTAATGCAAACTGACCGCTATTTTTCTGGCTAATTTGACGGGACTATATCAGGAATAAGAAAATAAACTGAGTAGTTCTTTATTTTTTATATTAAAAGAATTATAATGAAAGTAAATAAACCATAAACTATGATTATTTTATTTACGTCAATCTCTCGCAAAAGTTCATTAAATTACAATATTATATTGCAAGTTCTATATTTAGTTTTAAAATATCGATAGTAGATTCGATACTCTCTGTGCAACACTAAAAATGGACGCCATTTTATGTTACATTTCAAGTTTAGGTATGCACGTTTTTTTCGTACTTAGGGCCTGTCCATTAGTTAGAGGTCAATGATAGTAAGTAACTTTTGTGCTGCGTTCCGTTTGCCGATTACAGCGCTCATATACCCGTTCCGTTTGCCCGTGAGCGCGCTCACAGCGATATCGATACGTCATCAATGACGTCATAAACGCCGCCATCTTACCGCTCACAGTTATTATTATTATTTTGTGTATAATGGCAATCAGCTGTTGTTACTACACAATAACTATTTCTGCCAATTTCAAGTATTAGTATACACACGTACTACACGAGGTTAATAATTTTGTAGCGAACAGCTGAGTAGAACTTGCAGTATCTCGAACATTGAGTTACCTTGAACAATACAAAAACAGGGGGATGATATAAGTTTTTACAGATCTTTAGAAGAGTATAATTACATATTTATAATTTGATATTAAACAAATGGATAAATCTTCCAAGAACCTTAAAGATAAGAGGATTTTGAGAGGAGAGCAGAGTTTTGATACTTGTAGGTTTAGGGAACTGGAGTGGGAGATGGTCATATAAGGAAGCTGGTGAGAGAGGGCAATTAAAGAGGAGATGGTCAGTGGTTCCATCCCCCAAACTACAATCACAGACTGAAGTCCTTCTTATGCCAAGTTTATGAAGAAATACTGGAGTACAACAATAACCCAATCTGAGCCTGCAGATGACAGATGTTGTTTTCTTATCCATATATTTAAATTTAAAGAACCAAGGTTTAGTTGGGATGGATGGTTGGATGTCTCCATAGTACTTTCCTGTTGTTAGCCTTGAATTGCACCATATAGAGGCCCATGCCATACTTAGGCGTGTCTGCGCCAGAAGCTTCAAATCTTGGCCAAAACACATAAAGTGTTCTAGCGTACCCATATTGATAGATGCTTTAGCAAAACTATCCACTGTACAATTATCTGCAATACCAGAGTGCCCCGGTATCCAAGCTAGTGTAATGTTTAGGGATTTAAGATAGCAAGAGAACAGAATATTTTTAATTTGTAAGATAACTGGGAATTTAGAGCCTAATTTGAAAGGGTTACCCTTTAAGGCCTGTAAGGAGATAAGGCAATCTGTCAAAATAAGGGAGTTAGACAAATTATTATCCGAAACGTATTTTATGGCCTCAAGGATGGCTATGGCTTTACCAGTAAATACAGTTGTTTGCGGTGGACATTTGTAGGATAGCAAGATGGAGTACTTAGGGATCCATACTGCCACCCCGACACACCCTGAGGGAGAAAATTTTGAGGCATCAGTGAAGATTAAGGTCCAATCCCTCCATTTTTCATTGACAATCCTTAGAAATTCAGTATTAGCATTTGGCATGTTTTTAGCTAAACCTAGGCTCGATATAACATTGGGGGAATATACAAGGGCTTCATAAGGAATAGTATAGAGAATTTGACGATCCATCCTGAACGTAGGAATAGGGGAAGAGTCTAAATTAGAGAGACTGTTAACCAAACAAGGAATATCCTTATTGGACCAGAATGTAGAGGAAGAAGTTAAAAATTTTAAATAGTTAAGTTTAGTGTGAAGAGGATGAGAATGAACCTGTTGGATGTTGGCAAGGAATCTATCTGCCAGAAATTGTCTTCGAAGATGTAAAGGGGGTTCTGCACATTCCACCTGCATAGCATTAATGGGCGAGGATTTCATGGCACCTAAGATGATCCGAAGGGCCTTACTTTGTATCTTATCCAGTAAATGTAACACTGATTTGTTACATGGGATAAAGCAAAAAGAGCCATAATCCATAATGCTCCTGATTAATGCATTATATAATAGTCTCTGAGTGTAAGGGTGAGATCCCCACCAAACCCCAGAGTGAGCGCAACAAATTGATATTTTTTTCACACTTTTGAACTATATAATTTATGTGGGATGAGAAAGACAGACTAGAATTTAGTATAATACCTAAAAATTTCACCTCATTGCACATTGGAATGGGAACACCTTGAAAAGAGATAGCTATTGGGGGAAATTGTCTCTTCCTCGTAAAGATAAGAGGCTTACTCTTAGAGGGAGAGAGAGAGGCCATGGTATTCCAGCCAGTTGCCTAGGTAGAAAAGAGCAGTGTTGAGGCGACCTGAAGTAATCTTTGCCGTGGGTACCTTTGAGTAGAGAGTGATATCATCTGCATATTGCAGGATATTACAAAAGGAAGACACAGATGTGTCCAAATCAGGAGTATAGATGTTATATAGCAGTGGGCTTAAGACAGAACCTTGAGGAAGACCCTGCCAAACTAAACGAGGAGATAGATTAGAGTGCTGATGTCTGATTTGGACAGATCTAGACACAAGAAGATTGTAGATGAAGTAGGTCAACCTCACCGGTAAACCTAATCGCAGCATTTTCTGTTTAAGTATGGGAAGTTGAACGTTGTCATAAGCAGAACAGACATCCAAGAACACCGCCATCACTGATTCTTTATTAGACAAAGCTAACCTTAAATCAGTGGTGAAGATGCTCAGGCTGTCCATGGTGCTCATGCCTTTCCGAAAACCAAATTGTGTTGAACTTAGCAGATTATGACTCTCCACATACCATTCAAGGCGATTCTTAATAAGGTGTTCAGTGACTTTTAATGGAGTTGGAGCTAGCGCAACTGGCCGATAGGAATTATGAACATCTGGGTCTTTGCCTGGTTTTAGGATGGGAATTACTAAATAGAGTTTCCAGAGAGCTGGTATCTCACCAGATATGAAAATGATGTTAATAATTTTAAGTAAGGATTCCTTAAGGAGGATACCAGCCCTGGATAAGAAAGAATAAGGAATACTATCATGACCCGGGGTTGAGTCATGAAGGTTATTGAGGACAAGATTTAACGTCCATGGTGAAGGGAGCATCGAGGGGACTAGATGAGGTGAGAGTAGAATAATTGCAAGGTTGTAAAACAGAAATCGGGACATAAGGGGGAGCAATTTTATCCAGAAATGTATCAAGCCAAAGGGATGGGTTGTAAGAGAGCCCCGGTGGAGTGTATGACATGGAGCCGCGGAAGCGTCGAATAGCGCTCCAGATATGGGAAGAGGGGGAACGAGGAGCCAAATTCTCGCAGAACTTACGCCACGCCTCTTTCTTCTTTTTTTTAAGTAGTCTCCTGGTCTGGGTTGACACTTTTTTAACTTGAATGTAATTAAACATTGACATAGTGGCCGCATATTTGCGGATAGCAGACCTACGCATTCTGATCATGTCAGAGCAGTCTGAGTCCCACCATGGGGAAGATGATCGAAGTCTTTTATCTGGGTTCTTCTTTGGAATATGTAAGTCTGCCGCAGATTGAATGCAAGAGATTAGGCTCTCATAGCACTCTTGGATATTATACAAGGAGGGGGAGAGAATGTGGGAGGACAAGTCATTAATAGCTTTAGTGTAGTTGTACCAGTCGGCCTTATTAATTTTATGCTGCAGAAGGGGTGGTAACTTAGGAGGAATATGACAAGAAGAAGGTATGGTTATAATTATAGGGTAGTGGTCACTGCCATATAGGGAATTAAGCCTTCTCCAACTAATCGACGCACCATCAGCAGCAGAGCACATGGAAATGTCCACAGCACTAGGGTTCTGATGAGGGCCAGAAAAACGAGTAGGACAACCATCATTCAGGACATATAAATTTTGCTCATCAATTATGTCTGCTAAACGCTGACCAGGACCGTCACAAGCCTGTGAACATTGGCTACCCCATAGGACATGGTGACAGTTGAAGTCACCTAGAATAATAGGGTTACTCGGCAAACGGGAAATGAGTGAATGAAATTCATCTATAAGTGAAATAGTTTGGTCAGGTATATAGACTGAAACAAGAACAAATTGAAGAATTTTGACAGCAAGTATACTAATTTCAAATGAGTGGGGGGGAATTTGGATAGTTGTGTATGGAAGAGAAACCTTCACGAAGAGAGCTGCACCACCATGCCCATCTGCTCTGTCATCTCTAAGACAGACAAACCCAGGTAATTTGAATCGACTGCCTGGGGATAGCCAAGTCTCAGAGACAGCAATAGCCAAAGGGTCATGCTGATAAGCCAAATGAGAAATTTCATGCTGTTTATTTCGGATGCTTCTACTATTCCATTGCAGGAGTCTGGCCATTGTAAAGAAGAAGATTAGCAATAGGGGATAACTTTTTAGCAACGGAGGACGGTAGTGGGATGTCTTCAAATTTTGAAAGAACTAGGGAAATCAGGAGTTCTAAAAAATTGTCATTAGGGGAGCAGGAAAAAGTAGGGGGGAAGGCATTATCAGATTTAGTAGATGGAGGGTTAGCAATAATAGCATTATGGGCAATTTTGTCATAGCCTGGAGATAAAGACGGACTGGGTTTTGATGGTTTGTATATTGTTTTTTTGTAAGAAAGATTCAGTGAAGGAGAACTTTTAGAAGCATCTGCGTACGATTTTTTAACTGAAGGGAAGAGGGATGATGCTTCCTTGAATGATATGTTCTTTTGGGACATGGTGATTTTAATATTCTTTTGCCGGGAATGTTCCGGGCAAGATTTGTCAGTTGCTAAATGAGGGCCTGAGCATTTCAGGCAGGAAACTTCAGAGGATGCAGGGCAAGAGTGACCTGAGTGAGACTGTGCACATTTGAAGCAACGAGCACTGGATCGGCATTGGGCTTTCACATGGCCAAATCTACAACAGTTTAAGCATTGTATGGAAGGCAAAATGTATGGATCAACGGTTATTGATGAGTTAAATATAAACACTTTATCAGGTAAGCATTGTCCAGAGAAAGTGATCACTACAGAACCCGTGGGGGTCCAAGTGGAACCAGACTCCATGGACACTTTTCTGTTTAAGCGACGAGCCTTCAAAATTATTATATCACCTTGGCTTGTGGAGATTGCTGATACAACTTCCTCCATTGACCAAGAAGTTGGGATCCCGCGAATCAGCCCCATTCTTGTTATATTATATGTAGGAATTAAAGCTATATAGTTATGACATTTAAGACTCGGGTTTCTGAGAAACTCGTTTGCTGCACATGCAGATGAGAATTCCACAGAGACCCGATTTCTGCCAACACTCTTTATACCATCATTTTTAATATTTTTAATGTTTGATGTAAATAAAAATTTTCCAAAATTTAGATGATTAAATGTACTGCCTGACTTCGGGTGATTTTCTGACCTGGACACATGAACAATGAAAGGACCTTTGTCAGAAGGATGGTAAGATTTTTCTTCTAAAAGACTTGGATGAGTGTAAATAAGGTTATTGGCTTGAGATGGAAGAGCATTCGAAACAGATTTTTTAGGAGTAGGGGACGAATCCCGATTTATACTCGGACGTTTTCTTGTTTGCACATGTTGAGAGAAAGGGTCAGGGGAGTTGTTGACATCAGGAAACGGGATTGGGCTGGGGGCTTAGGAGGGATTGGAACACAATCCATGCTCATTAAGAGCTAGATAATTCATACAACCACTTACCGGGCGAGGAAGAGAAAAGCAGAAACACTTAAAATAACTCAATGTTGATAACAAAATCAACAAAAAAAACCGACAAATGACAAAAACACCGCAAACGAAAAATCGACAGTCCCGCTCACAGTGCCAACGCTACGGAGCATGGTCGCTGTGAACGGCCTGTCAAAACTGACACATGACGTTACTTTGTTGATGTTTTTATTAGTCTATTATAGATTCTCAGAGCTTGCTTATTAATTTTATTTTGTAATAATGTTCAAAAATGGCTCCTGCTTCATTCAGGGTCAAAGAACTTAATGAAAAATAAAACTTTAGGCTTAATCGACGAACAATCAGAATGTTAGCGCGCTATTTACCGTTCCGATTGCAATATCACTAATAACACTTTTAGCGCGCTCTTTCAAACGAATCGGAACGGTTTTGAGCACTTTTAGCGCTGTGAGCGCTGTAATCGGCAAACGGAACGCAGCATTGTTTATCTATGCGCCGCCGGTACAACGCCGGTACCAGCGGCGCGGTTAAGGAACATATACCGGTGCATGCAAGTTGTTTTTGTCTTCCAGCAATGAAATTGATATGTACCTAGTTCTTACTTTTTTTGATGTTAAGAAAACTTCTAAGTGCCAAAGCTTTACACTGCAAATCTCACAGTACTTATATACGGCAGTACTCAGAAAAACCATCAAAAATGACTCTTGAAGAAGCAAAACGAGTTGCGGCTTCACGGGCTGTTGATGAATATGTGACCAGTGATTGTGTTTTTGGAGTTGGAAGTGGGTCTACTGTAGTCTACGCTGTACAGCGTTTAGCAGAAAGAGTGCAAACTGAAAATCTGAAGGTCATCTGCATACCTACATCGTTTCAAGCAAAGCAATTAATACTGAAATATAACCTCGTTTTAGGAGAACTAGACATATGCCCTGAAATCGATGTTACAATCGATGGAGCTGATGAAGTTGATTCAAACCTCACTCTGATCAAGGGTGGTGGAGCATGCCTTCTCCAAGAAAAAATTGTTGCGTCTTGTTCCAAGAAAATGATTGTTATTGCCGACTACACTAAAGATTCAGTGAAATTAGGTGATAGATATAAAAAAGGTGTTCCTATTGAAGTAATACCCATGGCATATGTTCCTATTTCTAAAAAGATTGTAGCACAGTATGGAGGGGAAATAAAGCTCCGTAATGCAGTCGCCAAAGCGGGACCTATTATCACTGACAGTGGTAATTTCATCTTGGACTGGCAATTTTCCAACCAGGATCTCGATTGGGAGGAAGTAAACTCATCTATTAAAATGATACCAGGTGTAGTTGAGACTGGTTTGTTTGTAAAGATGTGTGAAAAAGCTTATTTTGGACAGCCAGAAGGAACTGTAGTAGATAGGTCTCTTTAGTAATATAAATCAGCATTATTTTATTAATTTTATGTTGCTAAAATTACTAAAAAAGCTATTTTTTATATATCAGTCATTTAGAAGCTAATATTTGACAGATAATGAGTGATTAAAGGTCATCTTGTTTTGCTCTCTACTCATATTCTGTTATCATGTTACTGATCCATTATAAGTGTGTGTTTAAAATATATCATGTTAATAAAGATTAAGAATAATGTTAAATAAATTTATTTTTATTTTTTCATATTTATTACAGCGAATATAGCTGTGAAGTTTATATGTACATGCATATGCAAGTATGCGGTAAACGGTTCTGTGTAAATGATTTGAAGAAAAATAGTACATTACGATATGCGTAACCTAAGTAGCCTATTACTGCACTCCGTGCATTAACAGACAACTCAGGCCCCAATTATTGTATACTATTTTATAGCAAGTGTAATATAAACTTGTTGGGAGCAGGGGGGTTCATTACTATTTTGGAAGTGAATTTTAAAAGAAAAATATCAAATACTATTACAATGGAATAAAATTACAAAGTATCCATGGAAAAGTGTGCGTAAATTGCGGGTTTAGGTCCCACTGTGCTATAAACTGTATCTAGTACTAGTAGCAATATGGTATGGTTTTCTGATATAGGACAAAAATTTACTACATGGCATCATAACATTCTATTTTATCAAGAACCCAAAATTTTTATATAGTATTGACATGGAGTAATGATTCACCATGCTTTTTTATACATGATCTAGTACTATCAGTGGGGAGAATACATTGCTTTTGCGACACTTGTGTGTCGCAATAAGTCAATGGTTAAAAACACTTGTTTGGTAGTCTAGGAACTGCCTGGAAAATGTGACATACTGAGTATGATGGCAAGGTTTTTTAAAACCAGTGAGTATTATACTTTTAAAAAATATAGAGCTGGGTAATTAATACATACATAGTTTATTTGTGCATAACTCTTCACATCAATAAAATGTAGTTCAAAATTTATTTTACAAAAAATATTTATTATGTCTGCATTATCCTAATAAACAAACTTTGGATTATCACATCTATTGATAAAATGTATCTATGTTCTTCTGTATCTATGTATTCATCTATCGTCTGTTCGTCTATGTTCAAATATCCAAAATTTTTGTAGAGGTGAAAGACTAATGCTGTTTCCTTATGCGTAACCCTTTCTATGCTGACTCGATCAAACACAATATGTCCACTCAGTAAATTAAATCTTCATTTATATGTAAGTGACAAGATAACTTATTCTGAAAAGTCTGATGAGTTATCTTGTTTGATAAAATCTCCTTTGCTGTGGAGTTATCTGTTAAGAATGTAAAGTTAATATTAGTACCTTGCAAGTAGAGTTGCCATTTCTCACTTGGTCATGCTGTGTAAGATAAATTGGTGTATGCTGCGTAAGATAAATTCCATCTATTTTAGAAATACTGATTTTACATACCAAGAACACAAAAAAATGTGTATACATATTTAACTTTGATAGATTCTTATACACAAAATAGCCTTGGTACAAAATGGTATGTGCCTATGTTATAAAACAAGAGCAAGAATACAACATGTAAAGAAAATAAAATTTTGATACAAAAGTGCCAGCCTATATACCACTCTATAAAAATTTCTTATTTAATTTCACTCAAAAACTTTTTAATTGTAAATTAACTACAACTTTTCAGATTAATAACTGAATTTTTTAATATAATCTAAGGCTACCTTCTTAAAAAATTTTATTTTAAAATACTTCACCATGAAATAACTTGTCCTACCGCACAGGAATGTATTTTTAGACATTGAGTTATCTCATAAACAGCACAGATATAAGGTATTTTAAAAATGAAATATTATTTGCAACAAAGTTTATATACTAACTATCCTCTACATATTCTAACAATCAGCGGAACTTGTTGCACTAGGCCATTATGAGGGAGTTGTTTCATTTTTCTAGCCCCAGTACACAACAGCATATTTGTGAGTTATCTCTACAATAGTATGTAAACAAACTTTCTAATGGACAAGATGTTGCTTCTTTACATAGTGTGAGACATAGTTCACAGATTTGACTAAGTAATTTGGATTAAATGAAATCATTCTATAATAAAATAATTTAGAACTAAAAAAACAATGGCATATTAAATTTGACAATTTTACAAAATATATAATTCATTCAGAAATGTTTACTTGAAGCATGTGCTATTTCAATGAAACAAGAATACTAAATTCTGTAAGACATCAATTACATACCTAGTTACCAATTCAATGAATATAACGTAGATACAGTTTTGTTACAATACATTTTCCTTTACGACTATGACTCAATAAAATTTGTTCAGCTATTTGTTTATTTAGGGAGGCATCTTAATCATATTAATACTCTATAATGCTATTTAGGCCTCTACAAAAAAAACTACTTAATCTAGTATAATAAAATGAATTAAACCTAAAGCCAGGTACCAGAAAGTGTTTAACTCTTATATTATTTTAAAAATGGTAGTTTTTTTTCTCCTTTTTCAGCTTTTTATTTCAAAAACTGCTTTTTATTCCACAGTCATGATATACAAACCTGTTATTTGTGTTCACCTGCATTATAACATAAAAAAATGCACAAGTTTCAACTATATGTACATATTGACTCCACAAGATCTAGTAATTTGATAAGATTTTGTTTTTACATTTATGGATATAATATGGTTGGGTTGGTACAGTTTTACTGTTTCAATAATCTAGTACTGCCAAATAGTCTGGCAACAGCACTAGTGCAATCTATATCAACATAATAAACTAAAAACTTAAACATTACATAAATTGTAGATCTAAACAAGTATTTTCTTAATAAAGACTAGTTTTCTTCATGATACGTAAGAATTCTTCTTGATTTATCTCACCATCTCCATCTCTGTCAGCCTCATCAATCATTTCGTGTAATTCTTCATCAGTTAAATTCTCTCCTAGTTCTTTGGCTACTCGTTTTAAATTCTTAAAAGATATCTTCCCTGGAAAATTAAAAGGTAAACCGATTATGCCAATGCTGAAGGACAGTTCACAGAATAAAAAAAGCTTGAGGTTTTTGGAATATTATCTTGATACATAATTTTTTACACATCTTGATTAAAAACTTACCAGTTTCATCATCATCAAAGAGCTTGAAAGCTTTCATTATTTCTTCCTTGGTATCTTTTTCAGCCATTTTTACTGTCATTAAGTCAAGAAAATCATCAAATGAAACTTTTCCATCACCTTTGTCAATCTCTGCTATCATTTTTTTGATTTCTTCTTTCTTTGGTTCAAAACCCAAAGCTCTTATAGCTACTTTCAATTCTTTAGTATCGATTTTTCCAGTGTTTTCTGTATCAAACAAATCAAAAGCTTCTTTTATGTCTCGTCTTTGTTCCTCAGACAATTCAAAATTAGGTCCGGACTTTTTTCTTACTGAAGATCTGTTCGTTGCACCTGTCGTTTTCTTAGGTGGGTTACTTGCAACAGCTGTAGCCTAAACATTTATAAAAAGTATTAACAACAGTGAAACCTATAGTAATATACAGTAAAGTATAACTAAATACCATTTTCGTGTAAACTACTGCAACTGCGGTTCAAAATTTAAAAACAGCGTGAACTTCTACAGCCTTGAAAAACTGGGGTATCTTGTGAAAATGTGATGTTTGTAATGTGATGTGACAACGGAGTACAATATTAATAAATTTACTTTCGTTCTATACTAGAAAAATAAAATAACTTTAACACTTTCTAACTTATAGTATGCATCTATAGCTGTGGTAAACTGGTAATCGATTTTATGCCGGCACTTCACAACGTACACGTCACTTTTGTACTGCTCGGAGTGCTCGGCGAACTTATCATCGAGTACTCCGAAGAGAGAGTTGGCTATGTTGCCGATTGCGTTTATAAGGCCTCTTTTTGATCGATGATAGTGCTCCGTGCTCAGAAGCAGGTCGTTATAGTGACGGATTTCTTGAAGTTCATTTTCAAAATGTGATAATGTCGGGGAGCATATGTCCAATCTTGCTTCAATACATAATGGCTGGTTTACACGCGTTAAGTGGTTAAGTTGGTAACTAAATTTTAAGTTAAAAGTTGCGTGTAAACAGTCAATTAATGCGCGGTTTACATGTATTAAGTAGTTAAGTTGGTAACTAAATTTTAACTAAATTTTAAGTTACTGCATGTCACTTGTGTCCAAACGGATTAAGTAGTTAAGTTCATAAGTTCAATGAAGATGAGCAGTGATGAATCTCAAGGAATTCGTCAATTCTGTACTTAGATATATGGTAAATGTGATTTTGGACAAATTCAGAGAAGAATTTTATTCGGAAATTAAAATCTTTACAAGAATATGTTTTTTTCTAAATGTTTATTCTACAAGCATATCTATTTTATATATTCTTCAACAAATTTTAAAGTCGAAACTAAACTCCACTCCGACATTTGAAAAAAAAAAGAGTAAATGCGAAATAAATAGGAGCTCTTGCCGCCACGGGCTTGGTCAACTTATGCACTTAACGAAAAAATCACGTCCAAACGTGTTAACTGAGAAGCCCCGCCCACCCACTTATACGAAAAATAGAACAAATCCTAATCTACTTAATCACTTGCGTACTAAATTTTAAGTTACCACTTGTCACTTAACTGACTGTTTACACGCAACTTTTAACTTAAAATTTTGTTAAAATTTTGTTACCAACTTAACCACTTAACTCGTGTAAACCGGCCATAAGTGACAAGTGGTAACTTAAAATTTAGTACGCAAGTGATTAAGTAGATTAGGATTCGTTCTATTTTTCGTATAAGTTGGTGGGCGGGGCTTCTCACTTAACACGTTTGGACGTGATTTTTTAGTTAAGAGTATAAGTTGACAAAGCTGGTGGCGGCAAGAGCTCATGTATATGTTGCATTTTCCCTTTTTTTTATGTTGGAGTAGAGTATGGTTTCTACTTTAAAGTTTGTGGAAGAATATTTAAGGGTGTTACCACACCAATCGATCGACCGTCGACCGGTGGACGACACCACCCCTGAGTTGGTAAGTCTGCCAACCCGCAGCTGGCGTGATGGCCTACAATTTTCTGACACCAATCCTGAGTTGGTAAGTCTGCCAACCCGCAGTTGGCGTGATGGCCTACAATTGTCTGACACCAACCCTGAGTTGGTAAGTCTGCCAACCCGCAGTTGGCGTGATGGCCTACAATTGTCTGACACCAACTCTGAGTTGGTAAGTCTGCCAACCCGCAGTTGGCGTGATGGCCTACAATTATCTGAGACCAACCCTGAGTTGGTAAGTCTGCCAACTCACTTCTCTCTCAACTCAGTCTCACAACTTTAGAAAAATACATAATCTTGCAAAGATTTTAATTTCCGAATCAAATTCTTCTCTAAATTTGTCCAAAATCATGTCTACCACATATCTAAGAACAGAATTGACGAATTCCTTGACATTCATCACTGCTCATCTTCATTGAACTTATGAACTTAACTACTCAATCCGTTTGGACACACAAGTGACATGTAGTAACTTAAAATTTAGTTAAAATTTAGTTACCAACTTAACTACTTAATACATGTAAACCGCACATAAGTCATGTAAATTATTTATATGATTTTCTATATTTTCCATATTTTGCCAGTATGAGGTCAGATTATAGTAGGCCACAAGAGTCCATTGATCTTTGATGGTTTGCATTTCGGCGGTCTTGTCAAAGTACAGCGACTTATTTTGATAAATTTTTGTAATGTTAGAAATTTGCAGACTCGACGGAATGATAGTCATGATAAATAATATAGAAAGTTTTGTAAGATGTTTTTTCTGGGTCTCAAGGTTCTTTTCATTTCTTCAATTTTTGGTTTTTCAGCCTTTTCTTCTTGATTTTCATTTTCCTTTTTCATTTCATGAACTGGTAATAAAATTAATTTGCTGACAGGTCGTTTAATGATGTTATTTTGGGTTTTCAGTGTGACCACCCGGGTGTGCCCATCCTTGCCAGGGTGGAGTTCAAGGACACGTGCTAATGCCCATTTTCCTGGGGGCATGTTGTCTTCCTTAATGATAACAACGTCGTTCAGTTCGATATCTTTGGTTGGGGTTTTCCATTTCGATCTAGTTTGTAAGTTTTGTAAATATTCCCGAGACCAGGACTGCCATATTTGCTTGTTCATAGCTTGTATTAATTGCCATCTTGATGATAAGTGAGTGATATCTGGATCTGTCTGGGGTCTTGCTAAGATGGGACCGCCGACGAGAAAGTGTCCTGGAGTGAGACAGTTATCGTCAGGGTTTTCTGTAAGAGCGCAGAGTGGACGGGAGTTCATACATGCTTCTATTTGGTGAAGTAAGGTAGTCAGCTCTTCGTATGTGAGTTTCTGTTCTCCCATCACTCGTTTCAGGTGTTGTTTGAGGCTCTTGACAGCTGCTTCCCACAGGCCCCCTGCAGAAGGCCAGGACGGGGCGTTAAAATGCCATGTTACGCCCATCTCACTGACATGGTCGATGACGTCATGAATGATGGTGTTGATGATTTCTTTATACTCCTTTTTCAGGAACTTCGACGCACCCACAAAGTTGGTACCGTTGTCGCTGTATATATGTTTAGGGGTGCCGCGGCGGGAGCACAGGCGCCGAAATGCTGCTAGGAAAGCGTCAGTGCTCAAGTCGGAGACCAGTTCCAAGTGTACAGCCTTGGTAGCCATACACACGAAAACAGCGATGTATCCTTTGGTCATACGGACCCCTTTTCCCTTGTTTAGTCTCACGTCTACATGTCCAGTGAAATCCACCCCCACGTTGATTAAGGGTCGTGCAGATGTTACTCAGATGTGCAGATGGTCGGGAGGTAGGTCCGCCATGATCTGATTTTTGTTCGTCTGGCTAAAGCGTCGACACCGGATACAGTTGCGTAATTGTTTTTTCACGGTACGCACACCACCAACGATCCAGTAGGTATCTCTGATATATGATAAGGTAAGTTTGGGTCCACCGTGTAGAGTCGTTAGGTGTGCTTGTTCTACAATAAGTTCGGTGAGTCTGCTTGAAGTAGGTAGGATGATAGGATGCTTCGCAGAGTATCGTAAAATGGAGTTCTCAAGCCTTCCACCCACCCTTAGTATGGCATTTTCATCCAGATAAGGATTTAAGTTCAAAATTTTGCTGTTCGATTTCAATGTTGCATTTTTCTTCAAAGTTAAGATTTCTTCATAAAATTCTATGTTCTGTACTGTCTTGATAATTAAATTGGATGCGTTTTTTAATTCACTTGATGATAAAATGCTTGTATTGCAATTTGCTTTATTGCGCGCTCTGTTTATGAAACGCAACACCCATGCAGCTGTTTTGATAATACGAGTAATAGAACTCATTTCATTTAATAGTTTATAAATTATAAGTTCAGAACTTGATTGTAAGGCTGCATGCACATTGTGGATTTTTTTATCGATTAATGGTTCTTGATATGTATCAGACTTTGAAAGGTGATAATCTTCGAGAATGAATTTAGGGCCTTCCCACCATAGAGTATGGGTTGATAGACTACTGCTGCTTAGACCTCTAGTCGCGCAGTCTGCGGCGTTTTCTTCGGACTTCACATGCTTCCAATATTTAGCAGGAATAATATTTATGATTTGGTGTACCCTGTTTGCAACAAATTGTTTCCATTTTGTTATATCTCCGTGTAACCATCCCAACACAATCATGGAGTCAGTCCACGCATGAATGCTGATGTCTTGAGATAAAAACATGGTGTCTAGAACTTTCTTCATAAGTTGAGATAACAATAATGCTCCTAGTAGTTCCAATCTTGGTAGTGATATTTGTTTTTTAGTTGGCACTACTTTCGTTTTTGCAGTGATAAGCCTCGGTGTGCGCTCGCCTTTATCGTTTTCTGTCACTAAGTATATTGCGCACGCGTAAGCTTTTTCAGACGCATCGCAAAATCCATGTAGTTGAAGTGAATGTCCGCTGTGACCTAGATAGCGCGGGATTTCAAAAATATGTAATTTTAAGAGGTCCTTTTTTAATTCATTCCACTCATTTTGGATTGATTCTGATAATAAGTTATCCCATGATAGTTCTGACAGCCATGTTTGTTGAAAAAGGATTTTTCCTCTCATTGTGAGTGGTGAAAGCCAGCCAAGTGGGTCATAGATTTTTGAAACTTCTGATAAGAGCTGTCTTTTAGTTATTTTATCTTGATGACTTTCAGTTAGTTTGCAATGATAAGAAAATGTGTCAGTGGCAGGATTCCATCGCAAGCCCAGAGTATTTCTGCTTTCGGCGTCCTTGAACTCGAAAATAGGGTTTAACTCCTCAGATGATAAATCTTTCGTGAGTTCAGGAGTGTTGCTGGACCATTTTCTTAGATTCATTCCCGCGCCCTTCAGGACTTCGATTAATTCCACTTGTAACTGTTTTGCTTCAAGGATACTGTCGCTCCCGCACATTAGGTCATCAGTGTAAAAGGAATTATTTAATGCTTGCGCAGCCAAATGATATTTTTCTTTGCTATCGGAGGCAATCTGACGTAATGTTCGCATGGCTAGGAACGGTGCGGCCTTGGTGCCATACGTCACAGTAGTGAGATGATATTTCTTGATGCGATCATGGGGTGAGTTTCTCCACAGGATAGTTTGTAAGGGTTGATCGGATGGTCTAATCCGGATTTGTCTGAAAAATTTTTCTATGTCTGCTGTCATCACATATCTTGGCTCCCGCCATTTCAATATCAATCCCTGGAGGTCCTGCTGTAGGTTGGGTCCACTCTCCATAAGATCATTAAGGCTGTGGCCCGATGACGATTTGGCGGAAGCGTTAAAAACAACACGTAATTTGGTCGTCGTAGAGTCTGATTTTACAACGCCGTGGTGAGGTAGATAGCATGCTGTCTCCCTCGCACTTATGGTGTTGTTTACTTCGATCATATGACCCAGTGACTCATATTCATGCATAAACTGTTTATAGCTGTCTGATGATATTTGATTGTTAGCCATTTTTTTCTCTGTTTGTGCAAATCTGGCCAAAGCAACTGATGTGGAAAAACCCAAATCTTTCAAAAAATTTTGTTTCATGGGGATGGCCACCTCGTATCTACCATCCTGTAGCCTTCTTGTAGTAGATTGATATAGGTCTTCACAGTACTGCTCTTTCTCTGTTAAAGGTGAGTTAACATGGGAATCGTTGATGTCTTCGGTCTCCCAGTATTTTGATAAGTCTTCTAATTGATGTACGACAACATTGCATTGGAATGTCTTCACATTCCCTGATAGGATCCATCCCAGTTTAGTATGTTGAGCGATAGGGGCTCGTGGGGGGCCCCTTATTAGACCATCCATGATAATGTCTGAATATATACTGGCATCCAACAATATATCAACTGGTTTTGAAATATTATATTCTGGATCAGCGAGGTTGAGGTGTTGAATATGAGGCCAGGACTCATTCTTAAATGATAAATTAGGCAGGTTATTGAAGATGCGTGATATTACGAGTGCTTGGGTACTAAATTGATAGTCACCGTATAATGATTCGCAGACTAGTGTAACCATGCTTTTACTTTGCTTTGAACTGGGACTAATGCCAGCCACAGATGCGTGATATCGTTGGCACTTTAGTCCTAGAAGTTGAGCTGCATTCTCTGATATAAGAGTTACTTGAGACCCTTGGTCTAGGAGCGCCCTTAGAGTTATGTAGGTACCATCCGCCGACTGTATTTTAATAGATATTGTCGTAAGAAGTATCTCTTCGTCATCCGATGCGACATAGTTAGCATAATGTTGCTTAGGTTGCTTAATCGAAACTGGAGCGCTTACTGCTGAGTGCGATGTACTCGGAGTGGGTGGTGGCGCCTGCACGTTTTGCGTTGCTTGCAGTTTACTGTACGTGGACTTTGATTTTGATTGCATTATTGAGTCATGAATTTTGGTGTTATGTGGTTCATTGCACTCCTTACAACGTCGAATCGAAGTGCATGGTTTATCGTAATGCGTGTAGAGACAATTAGGACAGATGTTATGTTTTGATATCGTTTCTATTTGCTCCTTGGCAGGAAAGTTTGACACATAAATAGGTCATGGAATGCATTGCACACAACACAGGACTTGCGTGTGTATTTTGGTGCGGCTTGATAAAATCCTCTGCGCTTGTTCTGATATTGCGGCGGCGGTGGTGGCGGGCCGGTCTTGTTATAATATGGAACATTCTGTGCTTGATAGACACATTTTTTGGTACTATGATTATCCTTTTCTCTACATTGTATAGGTTCCAGCGCCGTAAATTTACTTTCAATAAACGTCAAAAATTCTTCAAGTGTAGGTAGTGAGCGCGGCGCCTTGCGGGACTCCTTGTAGTCGCTGTAGGTATCAATGTCTAGCTTTTTCGATAAAATGTGTACTATTAAAGGATCCCAGCTGTTGGTGTCCACCCCCAGGTTATGTACGGCGTGGATGCATTCAGTTGTAGTGTCGTAGAGCTTCTTCAATTCATATGAGGTTTGTTTGTGAATATTGGGCTGATTGAGAAGGATTTCGACTTGCTTGGTGAATAGGAGCTGCGGGTTATTGTAGCGATGATCTAATATTTCCCAGGCAGTGCCGTAGTTCTCGGCTGATATATGAAGGTGTTGAATAATGCGCTCTACTTCTCCCTTGACCTTACATTTTAAATATTGCATTTTCTGCGCGTTTGTTAGATACTTATTGTTATGTATCGTTTCGGTGTATAAATCGCAAAATGTAGGCCACTGTGTGTACTTTCCCGTAAATATGGGAATATCAATCTGAGGTAGAGAATGTTGTAGGTGTGCGCTTGACCCTAGTTTTTGATTCAGGGTCCGCTTTGAGGTAAGGTACTGGCCCTCGATGTCAGCGAATTTTCTTTCATATTTATTGTCTGATCCTGTTGATAAAATATCGATGCGCAGATGTAGATCATCGATGTTTCGCCAGCGCTGTTGTAGGTTACGCAATTTGTCTTCAATCTCCCATTTTTCTTCGAGTTTCTCGATATTGATGCGATTTATCTGTCGCTCTAATGCCCGGAAATTAGCGGTTTGTTGTACTAAAAGATCTTGCAGCCCTTGGCGCGTGTCGGATTTTGCCAAATGTTTGTTTTCGATGTTGTTGGTTGGGAGAGTTTGGGAGTTGAAGGCCGCTCGGAGTCCGATGGCATGGTCGCTCTGGCTGTTGTATAGAAGCTCATAACTTCATGATAAATGTTTTTTGTAAATTAATCGGATGTTTTGTCTTCTGCTGATTCCAATTTCTCATTATTGAGGTCAAATTCACCCCACAGGCTGTCGATTGCTTCTAGACGTTTTACATAGTATTCCGGTGTTTTTCGATCCGCAGAATCCTTCTTATAATTGATGTAGATCCTTTCGATCTCTCGCATGATAGTGCTCTGACGTTCCAGTAGATCTTGCATGTCGATAGGTGATATTGAGGTATTGATTGATTGGATCCTGTCTACCCAATGTCTTCGCAGACCAAGTACAACCTTATGCGCCTTCTCAATCTGAGCTGGGGGATCCCGCTTGTGGGAAGCCAGCCAAACCGATTCGCAGTTATACCAAATCCACTCCGATCAAAGGATAGCAATGGCGTAGGATCCTTATGTTCGCTGTTTTCCTTCGACGAAGGTCCAAACAATAAAATGCTCGAAGGACCAAAAAAATGTAACGAATTACACTTTAAGACTGATAGCTGATATAAATGATATAGATGATAATTGCTGCTGCTGCTACTGATGCTGATAGATGCTTCTGATATATGGTGATAGATTCCTATGATGCTGATACTGATAGGCGATGATAATAGGGATGTCAAATGAAACCCGTTGAGTGCGTAATGATCACTGTTTTTATTGTAATAATGTCGAATTTATATACATCTAATATTGCTTACTCAGGTAAACGCGGTGAACGAGTGCAATGACACATTGGCTCGTACACCATTCTTGTTTGTGAATTCATCTTATTCGCGCAAATACGACGTGAAGTGGCTTATTCGTCTATTATTCGCTTATTCGTACGAACAAGATGAATACACGAACACATGTATCCGCCAATTGCAGGTTTTTTTGGAACAGATCACAGGATCGAAATTTTCGGTAGGCCATTATGCCGAAAATTTCATTTACCGCCCACAAATCGTTCGCTCAGAAGTGAATTTTGCGTGGCAACGTCGGATGAGTTTAATTTTTCTTCAGCTTGCGAAAAAACGTAATGGAATAGTCTTGCGATGATAAAAAAAATAGCCTGTGATAAACAGGCGCGATGAAAGAGTTAAATAACACGTCCATCTTTGCATTTGAGAAAATCAAAAATATTCGCGTATGTTCGGCATATTCACTGTTCATGACGAACACCGAACAGCGCTGTGTGTGAAGTCTCCATAGTCTAACTAATGCTGCGTTCCGTTTGCCGATTACAGCGCTCACAGCGCTAAAAGTGCTCAAAACCGTTCCGATTCGTTTGAGCGCGCTAAAAGTGTTATTAGTGCTATTGCAATCGGAACGGCAAATATCGCGCTAACATTCTGATTGTTCGTCGCTTAAGTCTAAAGTTACAATTTCATTAAGATCTTTGACCCTGAATGAAGCAGGAGCCATTTGTTCATATTATTACAAAAGAAAATTAATAAGCAAGCTTTTAAAATCTTTAATCGACTAATTATTATTATTATTATTTTGTTTTATGGCAATCAGCTGTTGTTACGACACAATAACTATTTCTGCCAATTTCAAGTATTAGTATACACACGTACTACACGAGGTTAATAATTTTGTAGCGATCAGTTGATTAGAACTTGCAGTATCTCGAGCATTGAGTTACCTTGAACAATACAAAAACAGGGGGATGAAATAAGTTTTTACAGATATTTTTAACATAGAAGAGTATAATTTATAAAGGCGTCTGGCCATTGTTAAGAAGAAGATTAGCAATAGGGGATAACTTTTTAGCAACGGAGGACGGTAGTGGGATGTCTTCAAATTTTGAAAGAACTAGGGAAATCAGGAGTTCTAAAAAATTGTCATTAGGGGAGCAGGAAAAAGTAGGGGGGAAGGCATTATCAGATTTAGTAGATGGAGGGTTAGCAATAATAGCATTATGGGCAATTTTGTCATAGCCTGGAGATAACGACGGACTGGGTTTTGATGGTTTGTATATTGTTTTTTTGTAAGAAAGATTCAGTGAAGGAGAACTTTTAGAAGCATCTGCGTACGATTTTTTAACTGAAGGGAAGAGGGATGATGCTTCCTTGAATGATATGTTCTTTTGGGACATGGTGATTTTAATATTCTTTTGCCGGGAATGTTCCGGGCAAGATTTGTCAGTTGCTAAACGAGGGCCTGAGCATTGCAGGCAGGAAACTTCAGAGGATGCAGGACAAGAGTCACCTGAGTGAGTTTGTGCACATCTGAAGCAACGAGCACTGGATCGGCATTGGGCTTTCACATGGCCAAATCTACAACAGTTTAAGCAATGTATGGAAGGCAAAATGTATGGATCAACGGTTAATGATGAGTTAAAAATAAACACTTTATCAGGTAAGCATTGTCCAGAGAAAGTGATCACTACAGATCCTGTGGGGGTCCAAGTGGAACCAGACTCCATGGACACTTTTCTGTTTAAGCGACGAGCCTTCAAAATTGTTATATCACCTTGGCTTGTGGAGATTGTTGATACAACTTCCTCCATAGACCATGAAGTTGGGATCCCGCGGATCAGCCCCATTCTTGTTATATTATATAGAGAAATTAAAGCTATATATTTATGAGATTTAAGACTCGGGTTTCTGAGAAACTCGTTTGCTGCACATGCAGATGAGAATTCCACAGAGACCCGATTTCTGCCAACACTCTTTATACCATCATTTTTAATATTTTTAATGTTTGATGTAAATAAAAATTTTCCAAAATTTAAATGATTAAATGTACTGCCTGACTTAGGGTGAGTTTCTGACCTGGACACATGAACAATGAAAGGACCTTTGTCAGAAGGATGGTAAGATTTTTCTTCTAAAAGACTTGGATGAGTGTAAATAAGGTTATTGGTTTGAGATGGAAGAGCATTCGAAACAGATTTTTTAGGAGTAGGGGACGAATCCCGATTTATACTTGGACGTTTTCTTGTTTGCACATGTTGAGAGAAAGGGTCAGGGGAGTTGTTGACATCAGAAAACGGGATTGGGTCTGGGGGCTTAGGAGGGATTGGAACACAATCCATGCTCATTAAGAGCTAGATAATTCGTACAACCACTTACCAGGCGAGCAAGAGAAAAACAGAAACACTTAAATAACTCAATGATGATAACAAAATCACCAAAATAACCGACAAATAACGAAAACCGTGTGTACACCGCAAACGAAAAATTGACAGTCCAATCGACTAATAAAAACATCAACAAAGTTACGTCATCTGTCAGTATTGACAGACCGCTCACAGCAACCATGCTCCGTAGCTTGGGCACTGTGATCGGGAAGATGGCGGCGTTAATGACGTCAGTGATGACGTATCGATAGCGCTGTGAGCGCGCTCACGGGCAATCGGAACGGGTATATGAGCGCT
This sequence comes from Marasmarcha lunaedactyla, assembly GCA_923062675.1. Classification (NCBI taxonomy): domain Eukaryota; kingdom Metazoa; phylum Arthropoda; class Insecta; order Lepidoptera; family Pterophoridae; genus Marasmarcha; species Marasmarcha lunaedactyla. The sequence continues at coordinate 8,692,120 of OV281343.1, read as the reverse complement.
GTGAGCGCTGTAATCGGCAAATGGAACGAATAGGTCTTTACCTATGAAACTGCTGTTTTGCCGTACTGGCCATTCAAATGAAAATATTTTTTTTTGACTGATAATTCTAATTTCAAATTAATTTTATTTGACAAACATGGAATTCTTTTTCTAAAATCGTCATTTGTTTAACAGTTAGTGTTTTGTTTTCAACGCATTCGAACATTTTTCGTCATCATGGATAAGTTAAAATTCGAGTAATTATGGAGTATGAGTACCGTCGTGGCAGCAAAGCGGCACAAGCGGCACGCAACATCAACGACGTTTACGGAGCGAACACTACAAACGAACGCACCACCCATTATTGGTTTACCCGCTTCCGTTCTGGAAATTTTGACCTGAAAAATGAACCCCGTGGTCGTCCGAAAACTTTGGTCGACAATGACGAATCAAAGGCAATTGTGGAAGCTGATGAAACTCAATCCACGGCTGAATTAGCAGCAGATTTCGACGTTAGCATCAAAACAATATTGGTCCATTTGCGTCAAATTGGCAAGGTAAAAAAGCTTGACAAATGGGTACCCCACGAACTCAAAAATCGCCAGCGCCAAGTACGCGTGGAGACGTGCCTTGCACTGCTCAGCAGGCATACAAATGAAGGAATTCTGAACCGCATTGTTACTTGTGACGAGAAATGGATCCTGTTTGACAATCGTAAGCGCTCAGCAAGTTGGTTGGACCCTGGTTCAGCACCCAAACAATGCCCTAAACGAAAACTTACCCCTAGAAAAGTGATGGTCACTGTTTGGTGGTCTAACGCGGGTGTAATTCATCACAGCTTCTTGCCAAACGGGACAAGCATTACTGCAGATGTGTACTGTGAAGAACTGAACACAATGATGGAGAAGCTCGCACGTCTCCAACCAGCTTTGGTCAATCGTTCGGCTCCACTGCTCATGCACGACAACGCGCGACCTCATACTGCACAGCAGACGGTCTCCAAGCTACAAGAGTTGGGGTTGGAAGTTCTCCGTCATCCGCCGTACTCACCAGACCTATCGCCTACAGACTTCTACTTTTTCCAGAATTTGGATAACTTCTTGGCGGGAAAAAAATTCAATACCCGAGAGGCAGTACAAAATGCCTTTGAAGAATTTGTTGCCTCCCGTCCAGCTGATTTCTTCAAGAAAGGCATCAATAAGCTACACTAACACTAATGTCGTTCAATATAACTCTAATAGCATCCTTATCAGAAATCCGTGTAAAATCTTTAGCTATATTTTGGAAAATCGTATTTCAAGTTAGAAAAACATTTTAGTAACTTTTTTTTTCTTCTTTTTTCTGCCATACAGATATGGCCTAAAATGCCTAATGGACCAAACAATTGCCAAAAGTTCAAGTTCAATTACAGGATAACGCGTTTCGGCGGGCTTTAAATCACGACTCGCATACGCGACAACCTTACCATTACTGTTAGATAATACAGCATCTAAACCTATTTTTGATGCATCCGTTTGTAACCTAAAAAGATTATTTTCCGAAGGATCAGGATAATATAAAATCGGTGGACTACATAAAGCTAATATTAACTTTTGAAATGCATTCTCACAATCAGAATCCCATGTAAACTTGACTCCTTTTTTACTAAACTTATTAATGGAAAAACAATGTCGGCAAAATGTAAAATGAACCTTCTGTAATAATTTGCTAGTGCGACAAAACGTTTCGCGTCATCGTTTCGGCGTGGGAAGTTTTGCATGGATTCTATTTTGTTAGGGTCAGGAAATATGCCTTCACTGGTAATTTTATGTCCCAAATAAATTATATCTTTCCGTAAAAACTCACACCTTATTAACTTCTCTCGTACGGTTCAAAACTGAAATTAAATTTTTATTGTGACTTTCTATAGAATCTCCAATAATGACGTAGTCATTTAAATAAATAAAAAGCTTTTTATAATTTAAACCTGACATGGCTATGGTCATTAGCCTTGAAAAAGCACTAGGACTGGTCTTAAGTCCCATAGGACAACGTTTCATCTGATATTGTTTATCAGCCGTGTAATATTCTCGTTGCTTAGGGATTCTTCATAATAATAATTCAAGTAGATATGTTGAAATAATATTTATTATAAGTGTTCACTGAGAGATATACATCAAAGCTCTGCCTCAATTTACTTAAATCTAACATACATTTTAAAGGAACACGTAAGCATTTCACACACATGTATATTATTGTTACTCACACTACAACTGTGAGATCACACGTTTCCTTGGATCTGGGTGTGATCTTGGACAGCAAACTTTCTTTCATACCACATTATGATCACATAGTAGAGCAAGCTTCTCGTATGACAGGGTTTATCAAGCGCAATTCTAGGGAATTTAAGTTTTCTAAAACAAAAATATTTCTATTTAATGCACTCGTTAAACGTATCCTTGAGTTTGCAGCTGTGGTATGGAATCCGCAATACTGTGTACATTTACAAAGAATTGAATAAATACAGCGTTAATTTACTAGATACCTGGCCTTTCAGTCTACTGGAATTTCACATAGAGCTCCATATGAGAAAAGATTATTATTTTTTAAACTTCATGCACTGGAAAATCGACGACTGGTCCATGACCTTAAATTTATTTTAAGCTTTGTTAACTTTTTAGTACATTGCTGCCGTCTTATTAAATATATCCAAATTTGCGTACCTGTATACCTAATAGTATATAAATGGTATACCTATTTGGATACCACGTCACCCTATAACTAAACCCTTACACGTCCCATTCTGTAGGTCCAACTTGCTTGCCCACTCTCCCCTTCCCAGGATGATTGCATTGTATAATTTAATGTGCTCTAGTATCCCTGACCTGGACATTTTTCACGACTCTTTTCATGCTTTTCAGCAAAAGATTTATAATTACCTCTCACATGACCGTAACGTTGCCTTTTAATAAATGTAATTAAAAAAAGAAAACGTTATTGTATTGACGCCATTTAATTGATTGTGATGTGCTTTTAACATTGAATTTTTTTTTAAATTGACTTATTTGGACATTTTTGTATATTCGTGAGATACCATTTTATTTTAATTCGTTATTTTTAAATGCTGTACATGCCTGTAACTGACATTAGTAATAGTCCTTACTCAATCTTAACTGTATTTGACATGTTTTCTTATTAATGTTGTTGGCGTGTCTTGTTTATAAATAAATAAATAAATAATCTGAAAGAAAGTCGACTCCAATGATAGGCTTTGTGACGTCAACTACTACAAAACGCCACGGAAAATCGTGACGTAGTCCTAAATTTAATTTTAATTGAATAAAACCATACGTATCGATGACGGAACCATTAGCAGCGCTTAACTGGTAGTCAGTTTTATTACGTGGTTCACATAACATAGACACTGGAAAGACACAAATAGAGTCTGTCAAGCGAGTCTAGTCCCATGAAAAAGGTGGTAAATTCAAAAATCTTTCAGGTGTCAACACTGATGTAACACGCTGAAAATTCTTGATACTAGAAATTCTAATTAAAAAAATTTGTTAAGGATAAATAAAAGAAAAAGCATTTTAATGTAGGTATTTATTTGTCACTATCAGAACTTAGATCAGAATCAAGAAATTCAATGCCTTCATATGAAAAATCACTGTCAGTATCATCATTACGTACAGAAATTATGAAGGGTTCCAACTCTGTTTCTGATATCCTGTCTCTTACTTTGTACTTATTTTCGACACTAATAGTGTGATCTGTGCATTTTTTCCAATCACTGGCTGTGACACTATTAAAACATTCCTTTATAAGATTCTCCATTCCTTTACCAGGAATTCCTAATTTTTTGCTGGCTATTTTTCTTTTAGCCAGACTCCATATCAGTTCAATTGCGTTCAGGTCACAGTGATATGGTGGAAGTGAATACGTCTGAATCTAAACCAAAACCGAAATGCTGATCACATCACTTTTAAAATACATAAAATTATACAATTGTGCTAAAAGTATCAACATGTTGTAGCCAACCTACCTGATGTTGAAACGATTTCATCCAAAAGTCGTCGTTTTTCCAATAACTCGTTGTCAATTTCATTCTTTACATGATTATATTTATTAATCATTGTAAATAATAGGCTCCTGATACTACTTTTAATAGGTTTCGGCATTATAAAATTAAAAATTCAACAAAAACAACAGAATCGAGGTTAACAACAGAATTTGTGACAATTTGTTTGACAGATAATAGTGTTGCCATTATAAGAAATCAGCAAAATGGTTGTGGACTAGACTCGCTTGACAGACTCTATCACTGCCGGTATCTATAAGAAACTGCACTTTTGTAGATACATCTGTTATGAAGAGGCAACCCGTTGTATTGTGGCGGTCATCGGCCGCCATCAAAGATTGCCAGTTGCATTTCCCGCCTTAAAATCACACGGTTTCACGCACTTCTTAGCATTAGCGCCGTGCTTATTATGATACCAGCACACCGAGAAGCGGCGAAAATAATTATGACATAACAATTTAGCGCGAAAATCAGCCGTTTGATTGTCATAATTAATTTTATAGCATATGACACTTCCACAATCAAAACAAATCTATCTTGAATCTTTTGTTTATTCCTGTACCTGAATCATGAATGTCATAGGTACCTATATGTTCCCCAGTAAAAAGTTACCTGAGTGAACGCATCTTTGTGAGAAATGTGTGAAACGTTTTTGATTTTTGTGAGAAACGTGAGAAATGTTTTTCACAAGAGTCATGTGAGAACTGTACATTTATTTTGGCTCAAACCCAAATACCATTTTTAACTCTCACGGTTTTGAAATTTTGAGGTCGCCATCTTACAATTCTCATTTTAATCCAATGGCACGACAAAAACGTCAAAAGTTAAAAAGCCAAATTGAGAGTTTGACGCTTGAAGCAATTGCTTATTTAAATAACTTCTATTTAAAAAAACTTTTTTTGCTGACACTACCTAACCGGTTTGAATTGACAGCTATGACGTCACAATATGGCGCTAAATTACTGTACTGTCACTCAATTGCTACATTGACCCAAATAACTTTTTAAGCAGGTTTTAACTGGAGACTGACTGGTTGGATGGAGACAGCAAGGGATAGGTATGGGACAAAGAAATTATATACCTTTACAGGTAACTGAAAGGTATATAATTTAACATTAAAATAATAAAAATTCCTATTTTAATAGCTTAAAGTCTACTTTTTATTTGCCTTTTTGACTGCCTGTGATTACAAAAAAGGTACTACGCCATCTGCTTAAAAAAGATCTTGATATAAGACGGGCGAATCGTCCGTTATTGACGAAATCCACTGCTTCCATTAATCTTCCTCGAAGCTCAGTTATATTTTCAATGGGTTTTGAATAAGCCTTTTCTTTTACTGCTCCCCAGTAAAAAAATCCAAGGGGTTTAAATCAGGTGAGCGAGCTGGCCATGTGATCGTACCACCCCGCCCTTTCCATCTGCCCGGATAATCTTCATTTAAATGTTCTATAACTGAGCGGTTATATTGCGCTGGGCAGCCATCTTGTGGAAACCATATCTTCCGTAATACACTCAGTGGCACGTCTGTAACGCTTTGGTTTATTCCAGTGAATAAAAGAAATCAGTCACATGAACAAGTTTTTAATAGTTAGAATACGATTCGGGTTCGCACACTGTATTATCTTGGCCAGGCAAATTAAAAACACCACTATACTGGTAGCTGGAGATGCAGAAGGCGCAGGGTGGAGTCCAGCAGCTGAGTTAGTGAGAGTCGGAGAATGCTGCCGTACGGTCCAAGGTTGCCGCTAGATGTCCCGTAGGTGGGTGGCACAGGAATAGTGGGTGGAGCACTGATGTAGCAGTGAGCTACTTGAACCCTGGAATGTCAAACCAGACATTTTACATTCTGCCCGGATGAGCACCTGACTGCGACATACCAGCCGGAGATATCAACAGCTAAGCACAGGTATAGTAGTGATTAGAAGCAGCGGTCGAGATGAGGCAGTACAGTCATAGTTATATATTTACACATCAAGCCTATTAATATGTGGGATACTTGAAAATAAGAAATGCAGAACACATTTTTCACATGTATTAATTTGTGAAGGTAATTACATAACTTCTATAAAAGATATTTTATATCTAGCTAGATGAGTATGATAGATGGAAATTAAGCTGATCAGCGGTTAAGCACATGATATAAAAGGCATCTAGACACAATCTTAGTAGCATTAAAACGAAATACTTAACTAATTACAACACTTACCCAGTAGTATGGGGTCAACTCACACTATACACGATAGATTTAATTGTTTATAAAACTTAACAATTTATTTAAATACCATAGTACATTTCATGATTTTAAATATGTAGAAAACTAGACGCGAATATTGTGGAAGATTAAAATTTGACGACGTCCTCACTTCGCAAACGTAATTCAGCTAGTGAGCGACCGGCCGGCTGTGGAATGCGGTTCCGGGGACTCGACGCGTGAGTAAGCGGAAGTTGCAGCTAGACTGCCAAACTGGATGTCGCAGCTAGACTGCCGAACTAGGATAGTGCGCGGTGTTTTGAAATTGTCTAGGTTTATGTTTTGTAAAGTTTATATTTTTAATAATTATTTAGTTGTAAGATTATCTTATTCATTGTTTTATTTAGTTAGGTAAGATTGTTTTATTTTATTATTAATTTAAGGTTTAATTAAATTGTTTTAGGTAAGAGAGTGTTACACGTCTTCCAGTAAATTGGGTAAATGGTTTTGTAAAAAATACAAATAATTTTCACCATTTAAGCACTCTGGCATCTCAAAAGGTTATATGACTCTTTCGTTCAAAATTCGAGTCCAAAGATTGACTTTAAAACGATATTGAGATCGGCCTCGGAATTGTGTAGGTTCATATAGCCATCTTTTCTAAATATGGATTCTACGGACACAAAATGATTTTAATGACGCTTGGGTCTTCCCGATGTTTTTATATCATGGTCTCACAAAACGCAACCCGCGGTTCATAATCCTAAGGTAACAGAGTTTGTACTCGCTGTACATGCTATGAATGGAGTTCATTCTTTTTTAAATATTCGGTGCGCTGTACTTTTGGGTACTCTTGTGCTTGCCTCAATTGCACGTACCACGTACAACGTCCTCATAAGACATTGAGTACGTAGCCATAGTGCCAAAACACAATCACACGTGCACAATTTACTGTCCGGGAAAAAGCAAAGGTTGTCGTAAAGAGATCATAACTATCCAAATCCAAATCACAAGCAAACAAGTCCAATTAACGAAGCCAAAGGTTGTAAGTACACAAAATAACACGAACGAATACGATGCGCAGTATTTGTATTGCATGCAATGATATTATATATAGACAAGTCATATCCAAACATTACCGCACACAAAACTTGTACGACAAACTGAAATGAAAGAAAGATTGAGGCGTGCCCTACCAGATAAAAAAAAATTATTTAAGTAAAAGTGTCACCGTTTTCGAGATATTCCCGACTTTTTATTTTTTTCGAAAAATTGTGCTTTTGGTCAGTTTTTTGTTGGTATGTGTTACAAACAAGCAGATACTTTTGTAATCTTTTTTGTAAATGTTCTAGAATAGTAGATCTACCATATGCAAATATTATTTTGTTGAATATCATTAGGTAACATTGACAAAAAATATATAATTCTCATAATTTTTTTCCACACAAATTATTTACCTCAGCTTTGGCATTCAGTGGCGAAAAAAAATGTACTGAACTGTCACCGCACATTTTACAAATAAATTACGTATTAAATAAAGATTTCAGAAATGTATAATACTGACCATGTTATTCTAGGAAATAAAAAGTAATTGCCAGTTTTGTGCCATAGGGGCTAATTCATATAAAATCCGACTTTTAAATTTAAAATTAAATTACCCATTTTTACCGAACCCTGGCCATGCTAAATTGATAAATAACATGAAATTACATGCGCTTAATTTTGTTTTCTACTAATAACGACAAACACAATGAGTACGAGAGGACTACTACGGTGCTACCTGTTCTGACCTTTATTATGATACCGATACCGATTCTTGAACGTTTAGACTATTTCATATCCACAGCCGTTGCTATTGTGCTTGTCTATCCTGTTTAGGTATCTCACTCTTACGATAGCTAAAGTATGAGTCTGTCTCTGTCACTTTTTCCAGCCCCTCTCTCTGCCAGCCAGTTACTAGGCAGTACTATCCTTAACGCTCTCATGGAACACGTCGTCGCTCTCTTACTGCTGATTTGTTTTTGTACTATGTTTTTTGCTGTACATATACAGGGTGTCCCACAACTTGCACGACAAACTGAAATAAATCACTAAATCCTCGTTCATCCGTTACGACTGAATGGCTATTTGGTCAGGAGCCCCAGAGATACGAGGGTAAAACTGAAGGTTCTTAGAAAATCAAAAAGTGATTAAATTAGCAAGTTATAAGTTTTATTATATCTTTTCAAAATAGCGTCCATTCACGTCAACACATCGATGGGACCACTGAGAAAAGCACTATGCCCACTCGTCCTTAGAGGTCTCTTCGACGACCTTTTGAAACGCAGCCATAGCTTCCGCGGCGACCATAAAACGTTTTCCTCGAAGTTTTTATTTTATTTTCGGAAATAAATAAAAATTGAAGGTGGAGGTCGGGGCTATATGGCGGTAATTAGTAATTCCACGTTTAACGTCACCAAATAGTCGATGTGTGTGACGAGGCGTTGTCATGGTGAAGGACGATACGACTGCGATCCTCTCCGCAGAAACTGTTTTTCGATCCTCTAAAACATTGTCGCGAAATGACCCGCCCTTTCGAAGAACGAGGCCACCATCTTTTTCCCCAAGCTTCGACCTCTCTTCACTTATTTGGGAACTCCTCGGAAGGAAACACCCACTGAGCACACTGTCTTTTAGTTTCGGTATCATAAAATTAATCCAGCTTTCGTCACCCGTAAGTATGTTGAATACAGCATTTCAGTCACCTCCATTAAATCTTTCAAACATTACACGGCACCAATCAACACGACGGAGTTTTTGGTCTACGGTCAAATTATGAGGTCTCCACCGGGCCCAAGGCTTCCTGACCGCTAAATGTTCATGGAGGATTTTGTGCACTTGACTCATACCATTGCCTAAGCTCGTCCGAATCTGCTGATAGCTCACTCTTTAGTCAGTCCCTATCATACGCCGCACATACCTACACGTAAAAGGCCGTCCCTTACGCAGATCATCGGTGAGATATGTGCGACTAGTCCAACTAAGTGATTAAAGTATATGTATCAATGTGAACTCGCGTTTACTTTAACTGCACCCAACACTCTCATCTCGTGACCAACCAGGCCCCGAGTTCCTCGTCCAAATTGGTGACACCGACGTGATTCCACGTGTTCCCGTTGGGCCCCTGGTGTTGGTTTCCACCGTGACTGCATGAGTGTTGGTGTGCCGCCGAGTAAAAAGGGCTGCTGCATGGCATATTTGAACGTTTTCATCTGCTTTTGGTGTTGTACGTGTTAAACATAACCTAACCCTACCGGTGGCCACGTGTTAGATGTGTGTGCTACTGAGGTGGGGAGCTACGCATAACGAGGTACTCGCTGTTTACTAACTCCCTACGGACTCCCTGGAAACGCATCATCAACACAGAGCAGATTCACATTGATTTTTTTTAAACATTCTGTGCATGTTTGCTGCTCTAGTGTTTGCCAACTTCCGTATCTACCAGTTTACAGTATTACTAAGCCTCATTGTGTTTCTTAGAGTTATCTCACTAAACTGTATATGGTAATACAAAATAACACCCTAGTGCTTACCACTTTTTAACTGCATGTGGATGTCGCAGACAGTTATAAAAGTTAATGTGCAATATTTAGCCTAAAGCCTAAACTGTACTGTAATTAAGTCTAGTACTGACAAGTAACTTTACATTTAACCTTTTAATTTTTTATCAAAGAATTTGACTTATTTTTCTTCTTTGTTTTTACATTCCATACAAAATTTTGAAACTTAATATTAATTGTTGTTAAGATGTTTTGCATGTCTGGGCATGTTTGTTATTAATTTTAATTTTAATTGCATGTGTACTAACATAAAATCAAAAAATTTTTGTTGATAAATTTACCATATTTTTTTTATGAGGAGTATTCTGGTAATTTCATACTTAGAGAGAATTCTGGTTGTATTTCATATATAAATTCTTTAATGATTTTTTTGTTTGCATGTTTTCTTAAATATTGTTTTCAATGTTTCGTGTGTGTGTTTGCAGAGGTATATTGTGTGCTTACCAATTTTAATTTTAATTCTTTCTGTTTTCACTGCCGGGTTGTGTGGTTTATATTTAGTTTTTCTTTCCTTTCTACCACGGCAGAAGTTTTTGCTGAAGTTAAGGAACAGTTAGAGCGCGTTATGGCTGAAAAGGCTGTACTTGGGACAAACTCAACCAGTTTCCTTCTCGGGAAACCGAAGTTAACGTGGTCTCTGTCAAACTCCCCCCATTTTGGCCCGATAAACCAGCAGTTTGGTTTGCCCAAGTCGAAGCGCAATTTCAAATTGCCGGGATTGTAGCTGACACTACCAAGTACAATTATGTTGTTAGTCAGATAGACTATCGGCTGGCTGGTGAAATTGAAGATACAACAACTTCACCATTAGAACAAGGTAAGCAATATTTAACTATCAAAAATGCCTTTATCAATAGATTTTCCGTACCCCAGGAGCAAAAGGTCCGTCAGCTGCTTAGTAATGAGGAACTTGGTGACAGGAAACCGTCCCAGTTTCTCCGCCACCTAAAATCTTTGGCTGGTTCCTCACCATTGGACCAAAATATTCTACGGCAGCTTTGGATAAATCGCCTTCCACAGGAAATACAGGTGCTCCTTGTTTCACAAGCGGAGGACCTTAGCTTAGATTAGAAGTTGGCTGACCTAGCGGATAAGGTCATTGATCTTACCGGCCGGTCACCCGCGGTCTACTGCACTTCTGCGTCTCCGCCAGATCCCATCGCCGATTTGGTCGCAAAGATGTCGTAACTCACCAGGCAAGTAAATGCTCTTTCCGCTAGAGGTCGCAGTCGCTCACACAGCCGCTCCACATCCAGAAAATCTTCGCACGCTTCTTCACCTGCTACTGCCACGCACTGCTGGTACCGTAAGCGTTTCCGCGCCCGCGCCTCGAAATGCATTCCACCGTGCAATTGGACTGCGGAAAACTCAAGGGACAGTCAGTAGCAGCGGAACCTGACTGCTCCAGTGTAAGTCGCCGCCTTTTTGTCACCGACTTAGTGACAAAACGCCAATTCCTAGTTGATACCGGTTCCGATTTATGCTGCTATCTAGCTAGTTGGCTTCCTCGTCGACGAGAGTTTTTCAATTACAAGCTTAGCGCTGCTAACGGTAGCAAGATAAAAACATATGGAATTGTAAACCTGCGACTCAATTTAGGGCTGCGCCGTGATTTTGTCTGGCAGTTTGTCGTTGCCGACGTCTAGAAGGCGATAATTGGAGCAGACTTTCTGGCATATTATCACCTCTTGCCTGACTGCACCAGACAAAAACTAATAGACAATAAAACCAGTCTATGCTCTGCCGCTACTTCGGCAATGATTGAGCAAACCAGTGTCAAGGCTGTGGTTGCCGGAAACTCTACCTACGCGCCAGTGCTTGCTCAGTTCCCAGAAATAACCCAACCACTCGGCCTACCCAGGGTTATCAAGCATAATACTGTGCACCATATTAAAACTACAGACGGTCCCCCTGTGTCGTGCCGTCCACGCCGCTTAGCCCCTCAGAAGTTATCTTCTGCTAAGAAGAAGTTCGAGGACATGGTTCGTTGTGGCACTGCAAGACCTTCTAAAAGTGCATGGTCCTCACCGCTGCACATGACCCCCAAAAAAGACAACACCTGGCGACCCTGCGGTGACTACCGCGTGCTGAACGCCAGGACTGTACCAGACAAATATCCAGTCCATCATATTAATGACTTCGCGAATAACTTGTCCGGTGCGAAGGTGTTCTCCACCCTGGACCTTGTGAAGGCCTATCATCAAATACCCGTTTTTGCCCCTCCTTTGGCCTCTTCGAATTTCCTTTCATGACCTTCGGTTTACGCAATGCTGGTCAAACGTTCCAGCGCTTTATCAATGAGGTCACACGATTTCTGCTTTCTGTACATAGATGATATCTTAGTCTTTTCACAGGACGAGTCCCTTCACAAAGAACACCTGCGAATCCTTTTCAAGCGCCTCCAGGATTATGGCGTTGTTATCAACCCGTCCAAATGCATCCTGGGTGCTAGTGAGGTTACCTTTCTGGGTTACCATATCAGTGCTGACGGTACGTGCCCTCCTCAGGACCGTATCTAAGCACTTTTGGATTTTACACCCCCGGAAACTGTCCAAGGCATGAGGAGATTCCTTGGCATGTTAAACTATTACCGCTGGTTCATTCCCCATGCCGCCCAGTTTCAGGCCCCTCTCATTGACGCTTTGGTCTCTACGAATAGCAAAGGCTCGAAACCATATCCATGAACGCCTGAGCTCGTACAAAAATTCGAAGAATGCAAGAAAAGCTTGTCCGATGCAACATTACTGCACCATGATATCGCTGATGTCCCCTTCGGTTTGTTTACCGACGCATCGAGCGTGCATATTGGCTCATGCCTTCAGCAGTTCATCGATGGCAAATGGTTTCCTATTGCATTTTTCAGTAAAAAATTGACCCCTAAGCAGGCTGAGAGGCCTACATACTACAGTGAGCTCTTGGCAGTGTTCGAAAGTGTACAACATTTTCGATATATTTTTGAGGTCCAACATGCGACAATCTTTACAGATCATAAACCGTTGCTCTACGCTTTCGTACAGCGCCGTGAAAAGCTCCCTCCAGCACAGCTAAATCAGTTTACAACGTAGTCGCAGATGCAATGGCTCGAGTTGACGCAATTTCGCTCGAGCAAGAATGCGAAGCTCTTGTCAAGTCTCAAGAGGCAGACAGAGAACTATCTCAATTATTGCGCGACAGTTCTAGCCTGAACCTTTCCAAAGTAAATGTACCTGGTACTAGCGTATACTTGTTCTGCGATCTCTCAACTGGCAAGCCTCGTCCCTTTGTTCCATCTGATCTGCGACGAGCTATCTTCAATAAGCTGCATAACTTGAGCCGCCTGGGCATTCAAGCCGGCCGTGCCTTAACAAAGATTGCCGAGAGTGGGCTCGTACCTGTGACGCATGTCAGCGCGCTAAGGTCACGAGACACAATACCGCTGCGCTTGGCAATTTCTCAACTCCCTCAGGTCGTTTCATTTCGTACATATTGATATCATTGGACCCCTTCCTCCATGCAAAGGATATCGGTACTGCTTGACTGCAATCGACCGGACGTCCAGATGGCCTGAAGTTTGGCCCTTGCAAACTATTACGGCTGAGGAAGTTGCAGAGACGTTTGTTAGAGAGTGGATTTCTCGTTTCGGTGTACCGACTATCATTACCACTGATCAGGGTACTCAATTTGAGTCCGACCTGTTCCGAAGGTTGATGCAGAGTTTCGCCACGAAGCGCATTAGAACCACCTCTTACCATCCTCAAACAAACTACCAATCAGGAACATATAGGTACAACAACAAAGGTTTTCTCGTTATTCTCTTCAAATACGTAAAACACCATGAAAATAACTATTACATTTCAATAAAAGAAAGCAATTTACACATTATTATCAATAAACCATTACAATAAACCCTATAATTACGTAGTTATTGAACGAGAAAATATCTAACCATATTACGTCATTTATTACTTCAAATAAGTACTTTATTATATGAACCTATATACAATAACGTTATATCTACCATTATCTACCTAATCTAATACGAAATAACCATAAAATTACCACAATTATGACAAATCTAAACAAATCAGTATTTGACAAATAACCTAGGTCTTATTTCTATTTAAGACATACATAAAGCTTCTCATATTACGCTTATCTACCAATGAAATCTCTAAGAACTTTATTAAACACAAATATCATCAATTCAACCATAAATCAATATTATCAAAATAGCATTAAAATATACCTATACCTAGGTTCCTATAACATCCTAATTTCCTATAAGAATCTTATTAGATCGTGCTTACGTCACACTCGAAAATAACCACCCATCCGAGGACGGGCGCAAGTAGCGATAGCACTGACCAGCAAATATTACCATTGAATCATATGACTTACTACTAACAATTTGAACGACCCGGTGTTCGAGTGTAGGCGCAAGTAGTGAGGGCGTGGACTAGCGTTATTTATAAACTACTTATATGACTTTGTCCTATATTTGCCGAATCCGTTTCATGTTGCGTCGCTAACAGTATGCGTTCCTCTTTTAAGGAAGATCTTAAATCTTCGGTTGCATTCTCGCTCCGATCGCCACGCGGTACGGACGTGCAAGACCCAGTTCTCCGTTGATCGGTCCCTGCCCGATATTCCGTGTCGCTCAGTCTACTGACGTCACAGTTCAGCGTGTTGGTTCCGTGCTACGGTTTTCAAGGTTTTTCTACTCCTTCTGAGTGCTATCGAAGTGCGATTTTTCTTTGCGACTAAGCCCCTTAGTCTTCAAAGTGCTGTGCTAAGTTGTGTTGTGCTTGTGCTGAGTGCAGTGTTGTGCCCAGCGTAAGTAGTCTTGTTTCAAAGGATACTAAACGGTGACAACGAATTTGTTCTGAACCAGTCCTTTTATTTTTATTTTATTTCTCTTCTCTATTTTATTTATTTTTCTCCTACTTTCATATTTATTTTTATCATATCTGTGTGTTTTCGTGTGTACTTGTCCTTTCTGTCGGTAAAGGTTGACCCTAACGCGGTCAAATCTTTACCTGCGTACCCTTTTTTTAGGTTTCTAGGTAGCGGCCTTCGGCGTACTACGGTTAGTTTTAAGTTATTCTCCCCAGCCCCCCTACCGCTGGTAGGGGGGTTTGCCGCTAGGGTTCGCTAGGTTTTTATTAAGGAATTCTAGGCATTTGTTATATAAATAGGTGCTAGGTTTGCTAGGGAACCTAGGCATACATTATATATCTATATATTACATATTGTAATTCCAAGCCCTCCAATGGACCTTGTAAACATTCTTAGGTCGTTCGCCCAGGCGCTCGTTGCGTCCGGCGCCAACTTATCAGATGAAGTAATAACGCAGGCCTTACAGGCATCTATCGCGTCCCCGGCCCCCCAGGCCTCAACCCCGGCCCCTCAGGCCTCAACCCCGGCCCCTCAGGCCTCAACCCCGGCCCCTCAGGCCTCCAACGTCCAGACCCCTCAGGTCTACAGCTCTTCCTCGTCTCCCGCCTCGTCCGAGATGGACTGCGAATCGGTCGCATCCTCTCACGCGTCGCGTCGCAAGCGTACCGCTCCCGGGAGCGACTCCGAACCCGCGTCTGATACGTCGTCAGATGC
Source organism: Marasmarcha lunaedactyla (assembly GCA_923062675.1). Classification (NCBI taxonomy): domain Eukaryota; kingdom Metazoa; phylum Arthropoda; class Insecta; order Lepidoptera; family Pterophoridae; genus Marasmarcha; species Marasmarcha lunaedactyla. The sequence goes on along the minus strand of OV281343.1, from coordinate 8,676,705 downwards.
CGTCACCTTAACCGGCTCTCCTGAGCCCGCGTTTCAACTTGTCGCCAAGCGCTCCAAGAAGCGCTCGAAGAAAACTTCGGTATCATCAATACCCGAGCCCTCCCCGGTGTCTTCAACACCAGCCCCCGCGCCGTTAAAATCGCTCGAAGTAACCGCGTCTCCGTCGGTCCCATCGAAGCCAGCGACGCGCTGCGCTCCCGTCCCGCCGAAACCTCAGCTCCCTCCGCCCGTCTTCCTGCGTGAAAAAGCGCGCTGGACCGCGGTTTCTAACTTGTGCAAAGAGCACAAAATTAATTACTTAAAAGCCGCCAACGCTGGCGAATCAATCAAAATTCAGGTCGCGACCATCGATGACTTCCGGTCTTTCACTAGGCTTCTGTCGATCAATCAAATCGCGTATCACACCTACGCCCTCCCGGAGGAGCGTAAGATCCGCGCAGTACTACGGGGCGTCCCGTTTGAACTCAGTAATGAAGACATTCTCGAGGACCTTAAGTCTCAGGGCTTCCCGGCTGAAGCAGTGCACAAGATGCACTCTAACCGCGGTAGGCGCTTTCTGTTAGCTTTAGTTATCTTGTCTCATACTCCCAACTCGAGGGAGATCTTTAGAGAGGCTCGCACAATTTGCGGACTCTCAAATATCTCCGTCGAGCGTCCCAACCCCCGCGGTCACCCTGGGCAGTGCCACCGCTGCCAGCTCTACGGCCACGCAGCGGCTAACTGCTCAGTTAAGTGCCTGGATCCACATATAACGAAGGAGTGCACTTGCACTCCCGTATCCACTTCCCCCCCTGCCTGTGTGCTGTGCGGCCAGTCCGGTCACACAGCTAACTACAGGGGTTGCCCACGCGCTCCGCGCTCCACCGCCAAGAGGGTCGCGCCTAAACCGGCGCCGCCGCTCACTCCCGCTAACTTCCCGCCGCTGCGCAACCGGGGTCCCCCGGAAGCAAAGCCCGTTCAGCCGACGCCTACTCCGGCTCTATCTTGGAGGCAACGTCCGGCTGTCCCGCCTGCCCCTCTGCGACCCATCCCAGCTCCCGCAGCTTCCGTAGGGCCGCATCCTGCTTTGTCATCTTCACCTCAGTCGTCGCTGGTTGAGGACATGAAGACCGTGTTCGACGTCATTCAAAACGTCGACATTACGGAAATTTCTGTTCTCGCACGCAAACTGTCGTATCAAACCCAAGGGCTTATCCCTAGTTTCTTTTAACGTTCGTAGCCTTAATACTAACCTTCCTGAGCTCAAACTGTTCCTTCAGAACAACGAGCCAGACTTATTGCTTCTTCAAGAGACGTGGCTAACTCTAAACCGCTCCAGGGGATTCGCTATACCTAAGTACGCGTTTATTCCTAACGACAGGCCCAACTCCGACGGTTTCGGCGGCACTGCTATTTATTACAAAAGAGGATTCCATTGCTGCCCTCTCCCTACCCCTCCTCTCCTCAACATGGAAGCCACTGTGCGTAGATTGGCTATGACTGGTCATCCGACCGTCATCATAGCTTCAGTCTACATACCTAGTGGTACCAGACCAATCCGCAGCGACTTTGAGGCCATTCTCGCCCTCGGCCATTCAGTCATTATGTTCGGAGACTTTAACTCCAAACATACTGACTGGACGTGCCTATCAACCAACACCAGCGGTATCGCTCTCCTCGACATCACAAATTCACTTGACTTAGATGTCATCTCCCCCATCACTCCCACCCACTATCCCGACAACCCGAACCACTCTCCTGATATCCTCGATTTTGCAATAGTCAAGCGAATCAACCTCGACCTCAGGTCTATCGAACCTCTCGATGACCTAGGTTCTGACCACCGCCCCGTCTCCCTCGTGCTAGGACCGCCGAACGATAACGTTACCTCTCCTAAGACCTTTACCAACTGGAAAGGCTTTAAAAATACGTTAGTTTCAGCCTTAGAGGCCCCGAACTCTCCACTCGCGATCTCTCCCGAACAATTAGATAGCCCGGATAAAATTGATTCATTAGTAAATTCTCTCACTGATGCTATCAACTCAGCCATCAGTGACAACGAAAAGGTTGCTAAGCAAGGCAAACCCACGCTTCCCTTAGCCGTTAGCAATCTTATTAAAGCTAAGAACGCGGCTCTCTGGAGAGCCAAGAAATATCCCACGCCCGCCTATAGAACAGCTGCGAATCAGCTTCAACGTAAAGTTAGGTCTTGCCTCGCGGAACTCCGAGACGCTCAGATGAACGATCTCATGGCGAATATCTCTCCGTCCCACCAAGCGTACTATAGCATGGCCCGAGCCTTACGCGTAGACACCGCCTCTCACGTTCCTCCTCTCACTCGTCCCGATGGCACTACTGCCTTTGAAGTCGAAGAGAAAGCCGAATGCTTCGCTGACAGCATTGCCACACAATGCTCGCCCAGCACGCAACCTGCTGATCCCTCACACATCCAGGCGTTGGAGGACGAAGTCCTTCACAGAGACTATCTCCCCATCACCGCCGACCCTGTCACAGTCTCTAATGACGAAATCTTGCTTCTCATTAGAAATCAAAAGTCCAAAACGGCTCCGGGTGCGGATGGAATTTCCAACCACGCACTTAAGCTCCTACCTCAACAGATGCTTACCTTGTTAGCTATCATTTTCAATGCCTGCTTCGACCATAGCTACTTTCCAAAAGCTTGGAAAGAAGCGACAGTCATAGGCATTCCCAAGCCGGAAAAAACCTCTGAACGTCCCGGCTAATCACAGACCCATCAGCCTCCTCAAGGCAATGTCTAAACTTCTCGAGAGAGTCGTACTCTCTCGAATGCGGAACCATCTGTTTCCAACGGATGGCGATCCTCTCATTATTCCCCATCAGTTCAGCTTTCGCGCTAAACACTCCTGCCCTCAGCAAGTCCATCGAATCGTTGAGTATATACTTGACGGTTTCTATCCGCGTCGTTATAAAACAGTCGCGGTTTTCTTTCACGTAGCCAAGGCTTTCGATAAAGTCTGGCACAGCGGTCTCATAAACTCTACAAGATACTTCCGGCTTACCGGAATGCCTAGTCAGGTTAATAGCGTCGTTTCTCAAAGACCGTACGTTTCGCTTTAAACACGAAGGCACGCTTTCTGCGCCTCGCCCCATAAAGGCTGGAGTCCCTCAAGGCTCAGTCCTCGCCCCTCTTCTGTACACCGTGTACACCAACGACATTCCCATCCCGCCGAAAGGCGTCGAACTCGCCCTCTTTGCCGACGATACCGCACTCTATACCAAAGGCCACAGTGTTCCTCACCTTGTAACCAGACTCCAAAAGGCCGTAAACGCCCTTGGTGTATGGTTTCAAAAATGGCGCATCGATGTGAACCCTGAAAAGAGTTCTGCGATGCGCTTCGACCACAAACGCCGTCGTCCCGCTGGCGATCCCCACGTTCGAATGTTAGGCATTCCCATCCCCTGGAAGCGCAGTACTAAATACTTAGGCGTCACATTAGATCCGACGCTTTCTTTCAAGCCACACGTCGAAAGAGTTTCGAAACTCGCTCGTCACTACTTAGGCCGTCTAAATAGCATGTTAGGTAGAAAAAGTAAAATGTCTTTCAGAAACAAACGTACACTTTACAAGGTCTGCAATAGACCCGTCATGATATATGCCTCGCCAATCTTTGCCCACGCCAAACCCTCCCTCCTGCACAAACTGGAGGTAGTTCAAAACCTCTTTTGCCACAGGGCCACAAACGCACCGTGGTACGTGCGTAACGCGGACTTGCATAGAGATCTTGAACTGCCTACAGTACAACAACACCTCAAAACACTCTCTGAAGCGTTCTTCAAACGCTCCGAAACCCATCCCAATCCTCTAGTTCGTGATTCAGTCTCATATACAACTCCTGTCTTAGATTCGAAGTTCAAAGTCGCTAGGCCTGGGAATGCGCAAGCGTACTCTTCCACCAGACTGTCAGCCGATCTCGAAGCCCTTCTGGCCGCAAATTCTAATTCTAACGTAAATTCTAATTCTAACGTAAATCCTAATTCTATCGTAAATGCGAATTAATTCAATTTTATTTTGCAATTTAAAAAATTTTTTTTTAATTATTTGATTTTCATTTTGAGCACCTTCAGTGCTATGTATTCACTTTCAGTGCTTTGAGCACCTTCAGTGCTATGTAATCCCAGCGGGTGACCCCTTCTGGGCCCCGCTAGCGCGGCCTCTTTCTCCAATTGGCCGTCGCTCAGATGAAGGCTAAGTGGCAAAAATGCACGAGCCGACAGGGGGTTTTTAGTGGGTATGGTTCTGGTAGGCGTCGGGACGAGTCCCACATAACTCTGGAATCGCGCCAGAGTATGCGTCAGGGCATTTTTATCCTCCTGCCCTTCCCGCGGAGGGGAACAAAAAAAAATAAAATAAAATCTTCGGTTGCTGAGATGATTTATGGTGAAACCTTGCGTCTCCATGGCGAATTTTTGGTTTCTTCACCTATATCAAGTATAAATAGCCCTGCTGATTGTGTCGTATCTCTGAGGCGACATATGTCGAATATACGACCTGTCCCTGCTTCCCGACACAGCGAACCAACCACTTTTGTTTTTAAGGATCTTGCTACCTGTTCTCATGCTTACCTGCGAGAAGATGCTGTCCGCCGCCCTCTGCAACCACCGTACTCCGGCCCGCACCAAATTGTTGATAGGGCATTTGATGGTAAGACTTTGACTCTTGACGTTCGAGGCAGGAAAGTTGCGGTAAGTGTTGATCGAGTAAAGCCTGCGTTCATCGAACGGCCCGAAACTACAGATTTGCCGCTACCTGCCACTCAGCCGACGTCAGCTCTTAAGCCAGCGCATACGCCATCTGTTCCTTCTCTTCCTCCGGATACTTCTATTGTCCCGCCTTATACCACACGGTCTGGCAGACGGGTTAGATTTAAGGTTTAAGAGACTAACTTGTCTCTTTCCGTGGGGGTGTGGTGTGGCGTATACACGCATTACATTGTATATAGTTACGAACGTAGCCTTAAGACTGTCAAACTATCAATCATTAGAATTATACAATTAGATAGATACATAAGAAAGGTTAATAATTGTGACGAGGATAATGTATTTTGTACTGTCCAACTATGTGATTAAAGTATATGTATTAATGTGAACTCCCGTTTAATTTAACTGCACCCAACACTATCATGTCGTGACCAACCAGGCCCCGAGTTCCTCGTCCAAAAGCTTTATCATGCCAATCATTGTATTATAACTATATTGTTGACTTAACCCTTGACCACCTGACCTATGTTTTCTTGACATTGTAACATAACAAAAACTAAACTATAAAACTTACTGTTCTCGATCCTGTATGAATATGCATATTAATGGCATAAATTGTTAATTTTTATTAACTTCTTGAAAATTAATTTTATTTGTATTTTCGTCGTAAATAAAAATATTTGTCATGTCACTTAGACAATTTTGTTGATGTTGATGACTTTGTCAAATTGTAATTTATTATTAATGTAAAATAAACCAAAGAGGTTGTTATATACCTTAAGGCAACCACACATTATGCTTACTTTACGAAACATGTAACTTAAGACGGCGATAATACCCACTCGGACGAATTCCCACCAATGAACATGACTACAAGTAAGAACTCGTGCGATTATCCCTGGCCGGCAAGACGGATTCAAACTTCAAACAACAGCTTCGACAGAACATGATTTTATTAAAAAAAGCCAACACTTATCGACGAAAGTCAGCTCGAGCTTCGGAGATATAAACATTACTACCACAAATCTTCACTACTTAGTACTTCAACCCTGTGTGCCTGGGATCCTGCCTTGCGTGCCAATCTGCCCGCGCGCCTTCTCCATTCCTGCCGTGCGTGCCAGTCTGCCCGCACGCCGTCTTCGCTCCTAACTTGCGTGCCAGTCCGCACGCCGACTCCACTCCTGCCTATCGTGCCAATCCGCACGCCGACTCCACTCCTGCCTTCATACCAGTCTGCAAGGCTCACCAATTGCATCTTGCGTGCTAGCCAGCACGTCCTCGGCGATCCTGCTATACGTATCAGCTGGCTCAACCTTACGTCACCGCTCCTGCCTCACGCGCTCACGCCCCCTCGCCATCAACGATATTTTATTTCTTAAATTTAATGTAAATAATCTTTTTGTAAATATCCTTGTAAATTAACTTCTCTGATATATTAAATCTAACTTTATATTCCCGGTAATCACCTGTTTTATTCCACTCTCACAGGACTGTTACTGGAGTCATCGTGGTGACGTCTCCTTCAAGGAGGGTTCCTCATTACGTGACAGCATAACCACCTACCCCCGGTCTGACAGACCGCTATTATGTGATTGGCTTTTTATGTAATATATGGATAGTTGGAATATAAAAATTTATAGAAAACACATGTTGATGGTTTTTACTATTATAATATCACAGAAATCAACTATATGGCAAAAATATAGTTAGTTCACTTTTCTATGTAATTTATTATATGGTTCGGCAAGTGACCGACCTTTAACAATCGACCTTACGTAACGATCTTTGCGTAAGAAGGATGGTTTCGCGCTGGGTACTCCACAACCGATATGCTCATAAGCAGGCGCCCGTGGTCCTTCCCACAGTGTTTGCGATATCATAAATGGTTTAGCGAAAAGGCTTGGCTCTGCCGCATATGCTGTTAAAAAAATGAGACAAATTTCAAATGAAACAACTGCTCGTCGTTGTACGCGTACATATGCGTCAATATGCGTATTTAATTAGCATGGAAATAAATTGTATTCATTTTCAAGTTCATTCAAATTACATTTACCTTAGGTTATTTAATTATTCTTGAAATTAAAAATTATTGGTTAATGTTGTGAAATATGAAAAGGCAATGTTTTGAGTAAGTATGTCACTTCTCAACCATTTGAACCGGTTTAAACCTGATTTATCAGACGAGCTCATCCTGTGGGGACAGAAGTTTAAATATATGACCCTTAAAGGAACTACTTCAAGTCAATTGATTTATTCAAAATAAAATATAATATTATCTACATTTAGATTTTTCGCAGTTACTGGAGCAAAACTCTAATGCACCTTATGTATGGTCATTTCTTGAAATTATCAAATTTTTTTTATTTATATAGTAATAATATAAATAATAAAGCTCTGTAAATCTCATTAAAGCAGTTGGTTCCGATTTAAAATTTCGTCTTCGATAGAATACTTATTTAGCCATATATTTTTACAAGGAAATGCTTACGTCGACATCAGACGCTACTACACAAGGAACTCGATTTACACGTTCTAGTTATATATTTTGAACCATAAAGGATTCCTGGAATATATATATTTGTACACAACTTAATATTGCTAAATATAATTGTCTGTCCCTTTGATCTAGTTCAAGATCACTGATTCGATACCAGGTCAAATAGCCACTCAGTTAGATTAACAATGTTTCCCAAAACACTTTTTTATTTTTGTTTGGCCGCCTAAGCAGCGCCCTCCGTGGGGAGGGATGTGGAAGATGTGTCATGCATACTTCCGCAGCCGGTCTGCGGGGTGATGTGGGACTCACCAAAGGGGCACCTACCGACTAAATACCACCTTCACGGCTGTGGCATGGGAATGCTATGCAGCCTTCATCGGAGCGATTAGGGAAGGAGGTGCGGCTTCCCAAAACACATGATAAATAAAATGTTCCGTACCGTAGACTAGCTCTCTGAGTTCACAGATAGCCTGCAGCCGAATACTAGGGTCCTCTCCACAATGCGTGCGCGCATACTCCTGCAGCTCCGGCGGGGGCTCGCCTAGCTCCAGGTCTACGCTATAGTCGGGAGTCGGCATTATTAGGCACCTGGAAATAAAGAGGAAAGTTTTATTTTCTAAGACGGTGGATAGTGTTGTACCGACGTCGCAAATCTTTGTCGGCACCTACACAATATGAAAAAGAATATCGAAGGTTATAAAAATGAAATATTCCTAAATAAATAAAAAAGTTGTCGTGTGATGATAAAATTTTATTTTTCGCATTATTTTGTACACAATGACACTTATACGTCGTTTGGATACTTGGGGGGAGGGAGTCTTGCCTAGCTAACAGATTCTGAAAAGAATAATTTTGTATAGACATAAAGAGACTCTGTAAATTTATTTTGAAAAAAAATATACCCGTGAAGTTTCTTGCCAGTTCTTCTTCACGAAGGTTTTTTTTTCGAACTGGTGGTAGAATCATGTTTTATTTGACGTCAATAAGAACAATGTAATTGTCAATGTTGAGAAATAAATATTTGAATTTGAATTTGAATTTGAAAGACCCTAGCAATCAACCATATTTGAACAAAGAAAAGTCAGTGACTGTAAAGATCAACCTTATAGAACTTCTCAAAAAGCAAACTATTAATTTTCAAGCATTTTCGAGAACAGTCAACAACATTGACATGGATAGCATCTCTGAGAAGTGGGAATATGAATATTCCTTAAAAACTCTCCATTCTCGGTGGTCAACAATCGATGCACTTCATTGGGAAATAGAGGGTACTATGGAAGAGCAAGATGAAGTTTATCAAGAACTTTTTTCAAAGCATGAGAGCACATTTAACACCCTTATCAAGTCCCTTTACCATTCCCCAAGACATATTAGTACTTGGGACCCCATCATAGTTCATATTTTGCAGCAAAAATTAGATTCTGAATCATTATCAGATTACGTAGAGTCCGTCAGCAATCCTAAGGATCTACCTGTACTGCGAGAATTCATGAGTTTTCTAGAATAAAAATTCACCAACCTAGAATCGTCACGCCGAAAACAGGAAACCAATATACCTAAAGCCAATGTAATTAATTCAGGTCAACATAATATTCAAGCAAGAAAGCATAATTATAGCAAACAACCTAATTTCAATTCCAATAATTTCAAACCAAAATCAATGCATATTTCAACTAATATCAAATGTCCACTTTGTTTCAAAGAACACCGAATATGTCATTGCGACATGTTTTTACAAATGACACCGGAAATGAAATTGCAGACAATTTCGAAATTGAAATTATGCAAAAACTGTTTGTTTAAGCATAAAAGCAAATGTTTTTCACTAAAACGTTGTCGTAGCTGTTTGGAATTTCACAATAGTTTATTGCACGATGCATATGCTCAGCATAATTCTATTGTACCTAGCACTTCCACAGCGACCTCAAACAGCCAAGACAACGTGATAGGTACAAGTCACGTGTCGATTGATGAAGCTTCGGAAATCTTATTAGCAACAGCGAATATCAAAGTTACTGTGGCCGACGGTTCTCAACATGTCATGCGTGCGCTAATAGATCAGATTTCATTAATTACAGAACAAGCTGCACAATTGCTAAAATTGAAGCGGCGTAGGTGCAAAGGCTCTATTTTCGGAGTCGGAGAAAAGCAAAATAATTGCAAGGGTCTTATTACAATAATAGGGCAATCTATATATAATAATTTTAACTTCCAAACAGACACTCTTATTATGAATAGTTTAGTCAAGCAACTACCTAATCAATCCCTAAGCAAACCTACCTGGGATTACTTAGAAGGTCTGCAGCTAGCAGATCCTAAGTTTTATATAAGCAGACCTATTGACCTTCTGTTAGGCGCAGATGTATACGCCAGCATTATGTTAAGTGGCATCATACGAGGCCAAGAGCAGTCGCAGCCAATAGCACAGCAAACTCATCTAGGTTGGATTCTGTGTGGACCCATTTTAAAATCTTTCCAATGTAACGTAGTCATCAGCAATCTAGATGATTTAAAATCATTTTGGGAAATCGAAAGCATAACAGAAAGCTCAGATATGTCGGCTGATGATATTCATTGTATTGATTTTTATAACAATACTACCAAACGCCGCAAGGATGGCAGCTACGAAGTAAGAATGCCAATGATTTCCAATTTCCAAGAGAAATTAGGACAATCGCAGCACAAAGCATTAGCACAATTTAGAAGCCTTAAAAAAAGATTTAATACTCAGAATCAACTAGCCCAACAATATGTTTCTTTCATGAAAGACTATGAAGACTTAGGACACATGAAACTTTGTCAGCAATTTAACTCGCAACAAAATTATTTCCTCCCTCATCACGGCATTGAACGTAAATCAGCAAAAACAACAAAGTTAAGGGTAGTTTTCAACGCGTCGACTAAAACTAAAACAGGCTATTCCTTAAACGATTTGATGTACAAAGAGCCGAACCTCCAAAAAGACCTCCAAGCATTAATAATAAACTGGCGAAAATATCAATTCGCATTCACAGCAGATATAGAAAAAATGTTTAGATGTATTTGGCTTGCGGATGAAGATCACAAATTTCAAAACATCATTTGGAGAGAAGAAAAAGTCTACAAACTTACCAGCTAACCACAGTGACATACGGCACCAAAGCAGCACCATTCCTTGCAATGATGACGTTAAAGAAATTAGGACTAGATGAACGTCACCGGTTCCCAAGAGCATCTGGCATACTAGAGAATCAATTCTATATGGACGATTTATGCGGTGGATGTTTTTCAGAGCAGGAAGGTATAGTGCTGGTTGATGAGCTGTGCGAATTATTAAAATTAGGAGGTTTTATCTTACGAAAATGGTCATCAAACAGCAAAACAATACTTAAAAACTTAGATTACAAGCAAACAGCAGAATTATTTAACTTCAAGTCGGATTTTATTACAAAAACATTAGGGATCGGATGGAACCCAACCGAAGATACATTTAAATTTCGATATGAAACAACAGCACCTACAAATAAGCTAACAAAACGCATACTACTATCTGAGATATCAAAGATATTTGATCCACTTGGCTGGCTAGCGCCGGTGGTCGTCAAACTTAAACTTCTGTTCCAGCGAGTTTGGACGCAAGAAAATATGGCATGGGATGATGAAGTACCAGAAACATTTATTACAGAATGGAGCAAAATAAAAGAAGACCTTAAGCAAATTAGCAATTTCGAGGTACCTAGGTGGATTGGAAGTACAAAAACCGACACCATTGAACTTCACGGATACTGCGACGCGTCAACCAAAGCAATTGCCTGCGTAGTTTATGCCCGAAACACATCTAGTCACAAAATCGTTCTCATAGCCGCAAAAACAAGGCTGGTACCGTTAGCAAAAACGAATAAAATATCACTTCCTCGATTAGAGCTGAGCGCGGCAGAATTATTGTCACAACTTGTAACAAAAATCAAGAAAAACCTGGAAGACATAGATGTGAACATTTTTGGCTGGACTGACTCAATGGTTGTACTTAGCTGGCTACAAGGAGATCCAGGAAAATGGAAAAGGTACGTGTCTAACCGCGTTAAGAGAATAATTGAAATTAAGCCTGCAGATTGTTGGCAGTTCGTAAACACTTCAGAAAATCCAGCAGACTGTGCTAGCAGAGGCTTGTATGCATCACAACTCCTGCAATTACCCTTGTGGTGGAAAGGGCCCGCCTGGCTGGCTGAGCATAAAGTATCACCCCAAAAACCAAGACCATTTACAACTTGCAAAGAGTTACGTAACGTAAATATAAACTTTGTTCAATCTGTTAATAGCCAAGAAAACATCATATCAAACATTTTAACAAAAAGCAACTCTATTACAAAAGCAATACGAATGTTAGCATGGACACTACGAGCAACAAATATATTGTTTACTGCGCATAGCATGAATCAACGACCCGGTTACTTGACACTTCAGGAATTAGATACAGCAAATAACTTAATTATTATGTATGAACAAAGGCACGTGTTTAATGAAGATGTTGCATATTATAAAAAACATAATCATTTTCATAACAAGAGTAAAATTTTGAATTTGAACCCTTTTATTAGATATTAGGTAGATTAAGAAAAGCAAACTTACACCCTAACATGAAGCACCCGGCTATCATCCCCCACGAAGGACGACTTACTTACCTTTTAATACAGGAAGCACATTTACAAAGCATGCATAGCGGAGCTAGACTTACACTTTCATATTTAAGAAAAAAATATTGGGTTATAAAAGGTATTAGTGTTACCAAAAAGCAAATAAAAATGTGTGTTATATGCAGAAGGCACGAACCACTTAAGCATAAGCAATTAATGGGTGACTTACCTAAATATAGAATACTGGAAGCCCCTCCCTTCTACCACACAGGGGTGGATTACACCGGCTTCGTGGAAGTAAAATCTAGCAAGGGGAGAGGAATAAGGACGACAAAAGGATACGTAGTTGTTTTCATTTGTATGTTAACTAAAGCCGTACATCTCGAGCTTGCCTCTGACCTAAGCAGTTCAGCATTTCTAGCAGCACTAAGAAGAATGTCAGCACGGCGTGGGGCGCCCGCCAATTAATATAGTGATAATGGCACTAATTTTATAAAAGCAAATAGAATAATACAGGAGGAAGTGCAACAATTGAATGAAATCTTTAAGGATAGCTTTTTAATGACAGAAATAGCTGAAATGAACATCCAATGGCACTTTAATGCGCCAACCTGGGCCAGTGCGGGCGGGCTGTGGGTGAGAGCCGTTCGCAGCATGAAACATCATCTTAAAAGAGTTCTCGGATCGCAAAAACTAACATTCGAAGAGTTCTCCACGCTTCTAACTCATATCGAAGCGTGTTTAAACTCAAGACCTTTATGTGCGTTAACAGATGACATCGAGGACTTGGACGTGCTAACTCCCGCTCACTTCCTAACTGGACGCGCAGGATTAACTGTCATAGCCACCGAAGAAGACGCCAGAACAAGATGGGAAATTATAAGAAAATTAAATGAAGATTTATGGAAAAGATGGAAATTAGAATATTTAACACAATTAACAACAAGAAATAAATGGATGAAAGCAGAAAGAAACATAAAAATCGGTGACATTGCGGTACTTCCCTGGTGACTTCCCTGGTATGACGTCAGCATACCAGGGAAGTGGCCTATGGGAAGAATTTTAGAAGTACATCCCGGCAGCGACGGCTTGGTTCGCGTCGTGAGCCTTAAAAACAAAAACGGCATCAACAAGCGGCCTATTACGAAAATATCCGTTTTGCCTATTGCAATGAACCCCTAGAATTCACCTCGTGCCTCATCAACAAGCAGCAGCAAGCAACAACCATTAACACCTGGCATTGACAAACAAAAACAGCAATCAGCAAAACAAACAGAAGTAAAAAACAACTCTTCAGCCTTATCTATTATATTTACGTTGTTAACCTTACTTTGCACACTTACGCCTTGCCGAGCCCTTTATAATATTACATCAATAAATAGAAATCAGTCCCTTTATTTTGACCCATTATCAAAGATGAAGTTGGAAAGAGATAAATGGACCCTGGTAGTGTACCATGACATGTCACCATATTGGCAAGGAGACGCAGCATACAACAAAATATTTAAACATCTAGAAAAAACATGTGATATCAACAACAATGGTTGCGATATGATCTTACTACAACTGAAGCACGAGTACCAGGAACTTCTATATTACAACCAACTTTTACTAACTCAGCAGTTCACTGGGGAACCCCGGCGCCTCAGACGCGGACTTATCAACGGCGTGGGTTAAACAACTATCTCTAGAATTAACTAATATCATGAGTCATTTATCTAAAGATTTAGCTTTGCCAATAGAAAATATAAATACTGACTTACATAATATTTACAAACTCTTAAAGGTCAAAAGCAGGCTAACGCAAAGTTATTTAATATTTGAAATTACAATTCCATTGATGTAATAAGATTCCATTGAATAACCAACATAGTAGTGGAAATTGTAAAACAAAAAAGGCGATTTGTCAAGATAAATGGTTAGCTTTGAACAATCCTTCATCCTACATGTTCAGTTACTGTAAAGAATACCCACTCCGAATACTTTGTGACCATGAAGTTAACACACATATGATAAGCGGAGTTGGCATTATTCACGTAGGACCCGACTGTGAAATAAAGGGTTCTGATGTCACATTACACTCGCACGACCACGAATTCGATAAAATCAATATGGAAACTAAGTTATATATACCAGCTCTCTCTGAACTCAACCACATCATTAACATAACATTACCCTTACACCAGGGCGATATCGAGCTTAGTCCGTTACTAAATAACTCCATCATTAGCTTAGCAAACGAAATCAGAGAGATGAAAGTAGCAGACACAGAGGAGCAGGGGTTGTCGGAGCATGACATACACCAGTATACGGTCAGCTATGTGCTAGTAGCGTGCCTGGCGGCGGGCAGCGCGGCGCTGGCGTATTTGCGCTGGCGCTGGCGTATCTGCGCTGCCGCTGCCGCCACCGCCATCGCGGCCTCGTCGTGTCCCCGGAGATCAGAACAATGACTGACTTTAGTAGTGTAGTTCAAAACACAAGCAGTGATAGTGTGCGAAACGTCGCTGCGGGTAACGCAAAACGTAAAATATTCAGCATCGTGGAGGACTCTGTTTAACGTTTCATTTAGAGGACTCTAGTACTTGTCTATTACAAAAAAAAAATCTATAGTTTTATTCGCCTTTAGTTTTTATTTTGCTTTATATTTTTCATTGTATGATATTTTTTGTTTTACCATTATATAACACAGATTTTATACAATGCTTTCATATGTTGTTATCTTTTCTCGGGGTTCGGGAGTATGTTCGGTTTGCAACCAAACACTACCGAATCAGCATTTAACTTTAGTACCTAACTTATCGATAATTAGCATATAATTTTTAATATTAATTCAGTGTTAAATTAGCATTCGGTGAATACACTCGTTTAAAGCGGTTTTTATCGTTTTATTTCTAGCAGTCAATAGAGTTCGGCAACAGTCCGAACAACAGTTTTGATCGCTAGAAGATGCGCTCACTGCGTTCGAGATGGATGCGGAGGAAGTTTTTGTAGGCTGGAAAATGATGAGAGTTCTTTGAAAAGATGTAATAAAAAATTCAACCCGTAGAACATTTTTATTCTTTTCAAAAGTTTCTGAGTGTCCCACGTGTAATGAAAATTTGTTAAGTTATTGAAAGGCAAAACGTTAAGGTTAGGTCTAGGCTTAAAGTTAAATGAAGAAAAAATGTAATCTGCTTCTTCTCCTGATGTTTCCTTTATGTTAATCATTGACCAACCTAGTTGGTATAAAAAAGTCTTTCGTATTTAGTTGAAGAACTCTAAATTCGTGCGGTTTCGTAATTCAACTCCGACCTACCCACTAGACTGGCACTCATTAAAGAAAATAAAACGGTTTATATCCACTAATATACACACGCACTGTTTGCACAACACAAAAAAAAATACACAATCTATGGAAACGTTTACAATGTTTATTGGCGCATATCAAACGTCAATCGTTTTCAATCAATTTAAAAAAATATGTATCTTTTAGCGGGGTTACGTTCTCAATAAGATTTTAGAAAATAATGTCATGCCGTTAACAACATTCGTTGTTCACTTTGTTTATTGTCAAAGGAAGAAAGACGTCTCAGATTTGTATTTGAAGTTGTATTTTATACTCAAAAAGTCTTAGAACGATGGTCTCTAATACTCGAAACAGTATTCTTGTTATTCAATATTTTCGATAAATTAGACTTGTTATTTTACCCTCCAGATTCATTTTTATTGCTTGCAAGGATAGACATGGTGTTGCACTTGTAAAAGGTTCAATAAACCAATACTTAACCATCAGAATGACGACATATTATTATGGAAAACGCAAGACCAAAAGATAGATATGAATTTCAAGTGTATTCAGTGCTCAAGGTAACTAAGGTATTTAATTGGATAGTAGACCAGGACTGAAGCCTTTAAAAATGGTAAAAAGTGAAAAAAAGTAATATTAGGATGAAACCCCTTAGAAAAGGAGGGGAATATAATAAAATGAAAGGAAAAATAAATTACGGGCGATCTGAGTTCGGGAAGTAGGGGGTTTTAAGGGTAAAAAATGGTTTATCTCGATTTCAGGCAAAGCTATAAGTCCTATCGAAAAAAGTTAAGTGGCAAAGGTGTAGGTAATAAAAAGATCTACAACTTTTGTATCCACATTTTATGTGAAAATTTCAAATAACCAAGTTTTTGGATTTTTATTTTATCTCTTTCAAAAAAAATATATTTTTCCACAAAAACAGATAGTACAAAAAATTACCTACTAAAAGTCAGTATATCAAATTAAAGGCCAATAAATATGGATTATCATACAATCATTAGTTTAAATATATAGACCTTCCTACCATTGTAAGATATTTTTCTAAAATATATCTTTTGCCCGATTTTTTTGAGATTCACTCTAGTTAATTCATTCAAAAAGGACTGACAGATTGTTGATTGACTGTCAAAACTAATCCGCTACATTCAATAGAAAACAACATGGTAACTTATGATTGATTTTTCGCAAATTATTTATTATTTTTTTACAAGATTTTTAGATTTAAAATTAGGGAAGTTTAAGGGGGAGAAGGTTACTCATGAGTTAATCTTTCATGCGTACTACTGACCATTAGCGGGTCAAAATCCCATATTGAGTTTGACCATCATCTTTGGTGAAAACTTACTTTTTTATATCCCAAATATACTGTAATTTATTTGATTTGAAATATTTATTTTTTCACTATATTTTGACTTAATATAAAAAAAACGCCCAAATTTTCAATAGAAAATTCTCGCGTCTAAATATCAGCTTTTTTCAAAAAGTCGGTGTGCTTTTTGTTCGTTGAAATCTCTACTTTCTGGTGGAGTAAAAAAATATACATTACTTACATGTTTACAGAAAATGCAAAAAATCTAATTTAAATTATTTTCTTGCTAGACGCTACTAAACGATTCAAAGCTGCTTTGAGAGTTTTTACGAATTCTGATTTGGCTACACTATTTTGTTGTCAAATGAATCTTTAAGTAATAAAATTAATTTATCATTTCCTTGCTCCAAAATGCTCCCCTGCGAGACGCCATGAGTAAATGAAGCGTCTTCACTAATGAATACGATTACTTTTACTTTCTGTTTTCTGGCACTACTATAGTCCTCAAACCAGATTAGTGATATTCCTCTAATGCCAATAAGTTGCATGCTTGTTAGTAGAATGGGGATTAAAACGGTGTCAAAGGCCTTTTGGAGGTCTACAAAGACCAAGCATTTGTCCCTCATAGAAGAAATATACCTGTACAGAAGCTTAAGTTGCAATGATACGATATGGGTTCAGTAAGAGTGTAACCACACCAATCAATCGTCGATCGAGGTCGACGTCGATCAATAGTAGTATGGAACAGGCAACATCGATCGATTGGTGTGGTAACACCCTAAGTGTGGTTTTAAATTCTTTCAATGCCATTGTACTAATAGTATCATGTCCCGGAGCCGCATTTGTTTTCAGACTACTGATTTAAGTAGTGACCACGTGATACATTGAGGACTGTATTGGTTTCTTATATTTCCAGCGTCTCCGTTTCTGATTTCCTGTTGTCACCTGAAAACTTGGTAAATTCAACATCATAATAGGCTTCTTTTGTGTTCCTTGATGAGAAGGTTGCATAAGTTTCTGTATTTAATATGTTCTTCCCTAAGACAGTGGTTTTCGGGAGTTTCGGGGTTTTTACGTTTTGTCAGGTTTTCGAATGGACCTTATCAGCCCAACCGTAATCCAAGGTTTTAGTGGCTATTTTCTACATGGAAAGTTAATAGAATAGAATAGAATATCGGTTTATTTGCAATTAGATACACAACAAATCACATTATAAAATATGATACAGAAAAAATAACAAGAAAATTAAGTAAAATTAAAAGAAAAAAAATTACAAATATTTATGTTATGCAATCAAAGAATAAACAAGTAAGTAAGTGTATAATTTTAAGTTCTAAGTGCGTGCAACATTGCAAAAAGGCCATAGCTCAGCGGTTATATACGCTCTGTTGAACAAATCACTGATTTTAAGCTATTACCTTAAGGCTACGCGACGAGTGCAATATAGCTTTAGGTATTACATAAGATATGATCTGAGGAAAAAATAGTTATGAAAATAAAAACAAAATGAAGTGGCCGAGTGAATTAAATTAAATTGATTTAAAATTACATTAAGTAAATAAAAATCATTTCAGTGATTAAATGTCTGATGCTGTATGTGAGGAAACAAATAGCATAGAATTTAAAATAGGTGCACTTACCTATTTTTCAATGACATCAAAACCATAGAAAATAGTATTGTTTAAGAAGTTGTCAACTGATAATTACAAATGTTAAAATGTAAAACCCAAAAATGTTTAGCGTTACCTAAATAAATCTAGCTAACTATTTAATGCTTATAATTATGTAATAGCCTCTGTAATAAATAGTATGTTAATTATTTTTATTAATAAATGACATTCAATTATAAATCTAGTTAATAATAATAAAATGTGCTTTTATAATAACCTTAATATATACCTACCCATTGTCGACCTTTTATCTAATGCAACTATTAATCCAAAATTCAAGACGAGAACAGTGACAATATTATTGTCATTAATAAATTTCTTTTAGTTCTTTTTTTTCCTACAATAAGATGTATTATTTAAATTAGCAGCGTGGTTTCCCAAAGTTCTACTGGCAGGAATTGCCCAGGGTATTGCCCATGTGTGGCATCGAGATGACGACTACTAAGGAAAATCATATAAATACCGCAGCTACACAATATCCTTTATATATGGATTACTGAGGCGAAACCAGTTTATTTGCAAATGTACCGCATTAAACCGCATGCTAAAGCTTTCTTTTCTTTTCGGAGTGAAAGTAAAACTTTTAAACAAGAGCAATGTATTCTTCAATCATAATTGTGTACATGTGTTTCTGTGTGTGTTGTGTTTACATGAAGAGTATTGAAATTGGCGTTACATCTGGCGAGATCAGCAATGCCAGTGAGACCAGCGATACGACGCTGCGAGTATTACTACCATCTGGGATTGGACGGGACGACTCAGCAATAGTCTTCGACTATGAAGACTCACACGATACAACAAGGTATCGATCTCCAAAGACAAAAATGCAAGAAAACCAAAACCATATCCCACAACGCAACGAAGATCAGAAACCAGATGGTTTGGAAAGTAGATTCAGTTTGGGCGCAACGAACTGCGCTCTAGGATATATCAAAATTAATAAAACATGTTATCCAACTGGGAGGGTCATGGCTTAGATTTTGTTCAGTTTTGTTTAGTTTTGTTTATTCCGTGGTAGCTTGAATATTTCTTATAAACAGTAACAGGAAGTTCAAAGTTTTTCTCAGAAAGGAAAAGTGAATCCCAAGGGTAAATTATTATTCTACTTTTGAATTCAAAACTATACAGCTAAAAGAACCTTTGAAGCGTCTAGTGATATGTAAAAATAGTAAACGAATAATTTATTTTAATCTATGATATTAAAATTCAAATTTTTTTATTATAATAATACCAGTTAATATTGTATATCAGTCCTAAATTCTGTACCACGCAAATTTTTATAATTGGTAGTTGTATTATTCACGTGCATAATAAATTATTTATTTGTAAAAATCTATTTTTTTGATACACAGTATTTAAAAAGTTAAAATAACTAATGTCTCTTTCCTTTCCTCCATTTAATTAGATACCCTATATTTACTTGTTTGACAAACTATACACTATGTAATTAACTCTCGAGTTAATTACATAGTGTTAGAGTGAGAGTTAATTACACACACAACAACTGCCTGGTCTCAAAGTATGCAAAGCTGTTATAATTGCCGTTCAGGTTGAACATACTTATTTATTTATTTGATTAATAAAATAAATACACTTTGTTTTCCACACAAATCTCTGTCAAATATAGTAACACTTTGTGTAAAGAAAACTAGGAGAAAGTAACGATTGATTACCAAAGAAGGCTGTCAAATATCACCCTAAGAAGCAGCTGGCTTAGTCAAATTTGTAATGGATATAGTCCATAAAATATAATGACGTTTATTGAGTGTATATACGAGTATGTACGCTAGTAAGTATATTTTATTGGCACGCTCTAGAGCCTAAATCCGTTTGACGGATGTCATATGATTCGTTTTAGTTTCGAGAGTGACACGATATATTTTTTACCGGATTTACAAGCGAACAGGAATTACACGGGAAAATAACTTTAGTCGTCGAGTTTTTAATTTCTCAAATTAATTCATTATTAAAATGCGTGTAAATAAAACGAACATTATACATATTAAATTATCAGCTTAAAATAACGTACCCCGTTAATAGAATAAATAGGTTTGTCTCTTGTCATGACATTGTGAGTCACGTTGCGCGGACGCGACTCGCTTGTTCTTAGGCTAACATCGAAACAATGAGATTAAGATCTTAGAAACATCAAAATAAAGGTTTAGGGAAATAAGTAAGCTAACCTCTACACAAATTCAAAGGTACGTGAGTTTCATAAAACCTACAGATAAATTAAATATCTAGTATAGAAAAGCCTAGCAGGCCTCAAGAAAAGCGACGAGTTGGATGATTGTGGCCATCAAAGTAAGTTTTAATAATTTATTGTGGATACAGGGTGTTAGGTAACCGGATCCAAAGCTGAAAGGAGGTGATAGTCTAGACCATTTAGAACATTTTGAGCCATACATGTCTTAGCGGAAGTGTAGTTGTTCTTTTTAAATTAAAGATTTAAGGTTTTTCTAAGAAAACTCCAAAATTGGACAATAAACCTCTAATAGTACTTCTGTTACTGTAGATAGATTTTTTTTTCTAATTTGGATTGTCTAATGTCTATTGTATACAATCACAGTAATTTAAAACATCGGCGACTCAAGAAAAAAACTGGAGATAGGTATTTGAAAATAAAAAAATAAAATAAAAATATTCAAGTGTTTCTTTTAGGATGAATTAAAAAAAGACTAAAATATTCTTGGTTGTTCAAATCACTGTAAAAACATGCTTGGCTATTGTGCTTTGATTTAAGCTATCACTTACGATTGTATCTTTGAAAATAAGCTAGCCAAACTAATCAAAGGGAATTTTTTCCTTGTGCTTATGACAAAATCAAAGAACAAAAATCAGGTTAATTATTTATTTTTATATTTACATTACAAAAAAACATACGTCACTCGTGTTCACAATGGCACCCGCGACTTCTAATACTTAATTTAAATAAAATAATAATAATAATCAACATTACAGATAGATAGTTCCATAAATATTAGGTCTTTACCTATGAAATTGCCGTTTTTCACGAAATAAATGAAGCGTAATTTTTTTATATATTAATTATTTCTATTAATCAAAATAATCACCCATGCAATCAATGCATCTTTGCCAACGCATTGCTAGCTTATTGATGCCTTTCTTGAAGAAATCAGCTGGACGGGAGGCAACAAATTCTTCAAAGGCATTTTGTACTGCCTCTCGGGTATTGAATTTTTTTCCCGCCAAGAAGTTATCCAAATTCTGGAAAAAGTAGAAGTCTGTAGGCGCAAGGTCTGGTGAGTACGTCGGATGATGGAGAACTTCCAACCCCAACTCTTGTAGCTTGGAGACCGTCTGCTGTGCAGTATGAGGTCGCGCGTTGTCGTGCAGGAGCAGTGGAGCCGAACGATTGACCAAAGCTGGTTGGAGACGTGCGAGCTTCTCCATCATTGTGTTCAGTTCTTCACAGTACACATCTGCAGTAATGCTTGTCCCGTTTGGCAAGAAGCTGTGATGAATTACACCCGCGTTAGACCACCAAACAGTGACCATCACTTTTCTAGGGGTAAGTTTTCGTTTAGGGCATTGTTTGGGTGCTGAACCAGGGTCCAACCAACTTGCTGAGCGCTTACGATTGTCAAACAGGATCCATTTCTCGTCACAAGTAACAATGCGGTTCAGAATTCCTTCATTTGTATGCCTGCTGAGCAGTGCAAGGCACGTCTCCACGCGTACTTCGCGCTGGCGGTCATTGAGTTCGTGGGGTACCCATTTGTCAAGCTTTTTTACCTTGCCAATTTGACGCAAATGGACCAATATTGTTTTGATGCCAACGTCGAAAGCTGCTGCTAATTCAGCCGTGGATTAAGTTTCATCAGCTTCCACAATTGCCTTTAATTCGTCATTGTCGACCAAAGTTTTCGGACGACCACGGGGTTCATTTTTCAGGTCAAAATTTCCAGAACGGAAGCGGGTAAACCAATAACGGGTGGTGCGTTCGTTTGTAGTGTTCGCTCCGTAAACGTCGTTGATGTCGCGTGCCGCTTGTGCCGCTTTGCTGCCACGACGGTACTCATACTCCATAATTACTCGAATTTTTAACTTATCCATGATGACGAAAAATGTTCGAATGCGTTGAAAACAAAACACTAACTATTAAACAAATCACGATTTTAGAAAAAGAATTCCATGTTTGTCAAATAAAATTAATTTAAAATTGGAATTATCAGTATAAAAAACAATTTTCATTTGAAATGGCCAGTACGGCAAAACGGCAGTTTCATATGTAAAGACCTAATTATACATATATAATAAAACATAAACAGCACTTGAGAATCAAAAGCAACAGAAGGCAGCGTCAGCAGATAAATAAGTAATTGAATAAATAATTAAATTGAAAATGTTGACTCTCAGAAATAACGAAAATACTTTTTTTGATAAAAGTTTCTGCTGGATAATTAAATTAAGTTCAATGTGTTTATAAATGTCAATTTAGATGGGAGCTGCCTCAGTGGAGGGGGAATATCGTTCCAACATCTTGTTGCTTGATGACGGAAACTGCCTTCAAAAGCCACGGTTCTGTGCTTTTGGCTCTCTAGCGGCATACGTGCAGTCCTAATGCCATGCATGTCACGAGACTTTCCAAAAACGAGTTTCTCGTGCAGGTATTCGGGCTTTTTGAAATTTAAAATGTCAAACATTAAACATGCTAGGTGCAGCTGCCTACGAGATTTCATATTTAACATTGCAAAGCCAAATCTACAGCAGGCATTTTGCACGCGTTGCAACATGCGCTGCTGAATAGATAGAAGACGACCTCCGTAGAGAAGGTCCCCATAGTTCAACCTAGACAGCACTAAAGACTCGCAGAGCGTTATGCGTTTGTTCACTTAGAAAACTGCGTATCTTATATAGGATTTTTAATCAATAAAAACAGTTTCTAACGTTGATAATTATATGCGAGTGAAATCGCAACTGGTCGTCCATTATAATGCCTTAATTTCTCGCTTCCCTTACATGTTCAATGTTATTGCCCGAAATACGCACATCCGGTTTATTTTACATAATTTTATTGATATGCGATTTTGATCCGAAGACCATGAATTTAGATTTGTTTGGGTTGATGACTAAAGCATTTCTCGTGGACCAATCGGCTATTCTTTTTAAATCTTCGTTCATCCTTTCCGTGGCTATTTCTGGAATAGAAAGTTGAACGTCATCCGCATAACAATGATATTTACAGTACATCATTTCTTTCACAAGGTCTGCACTATAATAATAAAAATAAACGGACCAAGGGTAGAGCTCTGAGGTATGCCTCGTTCAATTGCTTTCAGTTCTGAGATTAGTAATAATAATAATATTAATAAATATTTCTGACAATCACACCACATTATCTAGCCCAAATTAAGTATCATTAAAGAACTTGTGTTATGGATACTAGATAACGGATAAATAAACTTAAGAAATATATAAACACAAATAGATTTTTTTTTATACATAAATATTAGAAATAAACTTAAGTAAACGTAAATACACATCCATGACTAGAAAGCAAATATAATATCTGCCCCTACCAGGATTCGAACCCGGGACCTCTAGCATGGAAGGCTACTTACCTCCACACCAAACAGGCCGTCATTATGATTAAATGCAGATTAAATGCGTGCCATCACTCCGTGGTAGCTTAACAGCTTGAAACTTTCCAGTCAAGTAACTGCTAAACCACTCCGCGCTATTCACTCCATAATATTTAAGCTTGGATAGCAAAAGTGGAATATTCAAAGGCTCGTGCGTAGTCCAGTAGAGTCAATATGGTCCCCTATCCAACACCTTGTTCGGTTAAAATGTTATCGTTGACATCTAAGAGTGTTGTACCAGCTACGAGTTAACTAGTACATAATGTCAGGATGTTAAATAGAAACACGTCCTGCACGTAGTATTTCTTTGATGCAACTAACTTATAACCTAATGCATTTAAACAGAACGCAAGAAAAAAAATGCTTTGATAGCAAAAAAATATAAATGTACGAGTGGCTCGTACAAGTGTTGTTACAGTGCCACGTCGAGTACGAAAGCCTGACTGATGTTTCGGTAATATATTGTTTTCTTCTATATACCTAATAAGTTGACAATAGATTGCTTTTTCGAGCAGCTTAGAGTTGAAGGGCAGTACACTAATTGGCCTTACATCTTTTAACTCACTGGGGTTTTCGACTTTTCGCAACTGAGTAACTAAGGCTACTTTCCACTGCTGAGGTACAATACTAGTCATGATCGATCTATTTATAATATCTGTGATAATCTTTACAGTACGAGGCAAAGTCAATAATATCATCTCTCTGCTAATCCCATCACTGCCGGCAGCATTAGATTCCATTGAAATTACAAACTTAAAGACTTCAATTTCGGAGACAGGGCAAAGTTTAAACTCAGCGGAACAAAATCTGTTCAGTTCAAAATTAGTGAGCTCTGTGGTAGGTACTGTGCTGGATCCAGGTACATCAAGGAAATGTCTGTTAATATCATTGAGGTCGTTAAAACAATCTGGAAGGTATTCATTTTTTCCCGGATCTACCAGAACTTTTTCTTTAAGATTTGTCCAAAACTCTTTGCTGGTTTGGTTTTTCTTGTTAAGATGCTGATCAAAGTATGCCTTCTTTTCATAAAAAATACTACGTTTCACCAATTGCTTGAGATCTTTGTAATACTTTTTTATGCGACTCAGATTTACTTTTACGAAAGGTCTCGTAGGCCCGATTACGCAAGTTGATCATGTGCCTAATGGTACCAGTTATCCAAGGGTGAGCTTTAAATTTTTCCACTCTAAGATTAAGATCATGTTCTTCAGAAATCGACTCACAATCGGTTGATTCAAGTTCATGATTAAAAATTTCCATATTTATATTCTTGAAAGAACAAAAATGAATAATTTTAGGTAGAACTTTTTTTTTCTTTAAAGGCAGAGTACTTATAACCAATCTGTGCCCTATTCGTCCTGTGATATTGTTAAACAGTCACCTCCCGCACTGTACAGTTGGTACACGCAAGGTATATCAGACTTTCCGAATCTGATGTAAAGTGTGTAGGTTCCATAACAACTTGGCGCAAGTCCATGCATTAAAGAAAATTATTAAATATAACAGTGCTCTGATTAAAACTGTTTAACATGTTAATATTGAAATCACCTATAAATCAAATTTTGAAAAATGTGCGACACATTTCGTTAGCTCATCAATAAACAATTCCGCGTTCATCCAAGGGGGTTTATAAGCCGTGCCAATTGCAATACAGGGTCCGTTTGTTTTCATCGACAACCACATTTGCTCAATATTAGAATCCGGATGTTTCTCATACCTTAAACGAACATCGTGCTTCACATAGAAGGCGACGCCGCCGCCACGTCCGTGGCGCACGCTCTCCGGGCATGGTGTGCTGCGCAGCCGGTAACCGGGGACTGCGGAAGCTCTCGCCTCCTGGCCTGCCGGTATCCACGTCTTATTTATGGCAATTATATCCGGATTCAGTTGGTTCATGGCTATCAGAAAGTCGTCATGACCGTTGGTCAGCGACCCTGCATTGTATAGCCACAACTTAAGAAATTTTGTTCTTTTTAGAAATTGAAGTCATTAATGCAGGCAATCATACATAATATGAAGGCAAGCCAGCTTAAATAGTAGAGCAACATCGATAAGTCATAAAAACAAAGCAAAAAATAATAAAAAGTAAAATACATAATAATATAAATTACATAATTTAAACAAAATATGTACAGAGACACTCTAGTTTATCATTCTAGCATTATAAAAATAAATAAATTCAAGTACTTGAATAAAATCTAGGCTGTAGTTACACATGATACAATAATTTTAGATAAGATATATTTATCGAATGGAAGAATAAGCCCGTTATGAATTAATTTCAAGGCGCAAAAAGACGCATAGTTAAACCAATGAGCCTCAAACCGCCAGTTGAGACGTCCCGCGACTTCAAGCGCTTGCCGGACAGGATTCGATTGGTTCGCGGAGGTTAACATAGAACCTCGGCAAGCCAGTGCCCTCGATGGCGTACGCGGGCCGCGCGCAGCAGGTCGTCGCCGCGGCACGATGGCCCGCGGCCTCGGCGCGCCGCCCACGCCTCCACTGCTGCTCGCGTTACCTACGCCCTGCGCCACCGGTTTACTGATACACTGAACACATTTACAGTTTAAATGAAGTCTGTCCTTAATAGGAGTTAAACAACCGAAGCATTTGATAGAACTCATGATTTACGATATATTTTTTAAAGAATATAATATATAATTCTCGAGTACTTATTTAAAACAAAAAGAAAAAAAAATTTGAAAAAAAGATAATTTATGTCATTCAAGAGGATTGAACTCACAGCTTGTACAGTTATTGACCGGGTTATATCAACTAAATACTTAGGGGTTATATTAGATCGACATTTAAACTGGCATTAACACATTGAACCTATGAGTGGAAGGGTAAGAAAACTAACATGGATATTTATAAAATTGAGGTACGTTACAACCAAAAAATTAATAACGCAGATATATAAAGCTCTAGCGCAATCGATAATAGGATATTGCATACCGATATGGGGATGTGCAACTAAATCAAAATTTATGGAACTAGAAAGAAGTCAGCGATGTTTACTGAAAGTAATGTATTTCAGACCATGCAGGTTCCCAACTGAGGAACTTTATAAATTTTGCCAGCTTCTGACGATTAGAAAATTATACGTTGCTTACGCAATTTCAAAACTACATAAATCACTACCGCTAAATTTCCAGGAAATAAATAAAAGAAGGAAAGAAAAGATTGCTACTCCACTAAGATTTAAAACCGATTTCGCTAAACGTCAATACACCAGACAAGGAGCTAATCTTTACAACAAAATAAATAAATCGTATGAAGAAACTGAATCTTTATTGCAGTATAAGTTTTGATTAATAAGGATAAAATTAATAAAGTTAAACATTATTTTTATGGTTTTCAAATATTGATGAATCACCTACACATACCACCTACACACACAATTTCACTTTCAACTTACCTACACACCATACACACACACACACACGTACACTTTCAAATTTTAACTAATTTCTGTTTTTTGTTTTTCTTCTTTTGTTTTTGTAAAGTAAATAACCTATCAAAATAGAAATGTAATGTTACAATCTTAAGTAAATCATTGTCACTAAATTATGGAAAAACGGGGCCTCCTGGTACAAGTATTTTGTATACTTAATAGGTTGGTCCTAACAACTTTTTTCATTTTTCATTTTCATTTTTACAGATTTTTTTGTGTTAAAATGTGGTATGCTAGATTGTCACAGCTTCGAAGATAGTCAGTTTCGCAAACATCTGGACTAAGCGATCCATTGAACCAGAATTCTTTGATGAAAGACAAATCTTTTCACTGGCTTTATGATAGAACTAGGCAGTAGGATTATTGGAAGGAACAGTTTATAAATGAATAACCCACATTAGTTATCTTCCAGACCGGTTAACTAGACACAGTTGGTTTTTATTATTCACTTTATTACGATAAGAAAATAGTACTCAAAATTCGCCAAAATACTAAAATAACTAAGTAAATATATAAAAAAAACACAAAATTCATAAAAAAGCTTTTTATTTATAAACAAAATATGAATTTTCTCAATAAACATTTATCCTTAAGACTACACTTCCAGATATAAATAAATCTTTCACGGAGCAGAAGGTAAACTGCCTATGGACTTCATGAGATGGTAGCAATGTAGCAGACGGCTACGGTGACCTATCTTGTGCAGGGTGGAGGCGGCTTGGGCCAGCATGCCAGCGCGCTCGCCCGGCGCGGCCAGTACGGCGGCGGGGAGATGCTTGCACGCCATGTAGAGAGCTACAGCGCGCTCGCCAGCACCGCCGCCGCCTTCTAATACGCGTTCTGTTGATTTTTTTAAAGCGAGTTTTTTTTTAATACATTTTCAACAGTCATGTGTATAAAAAAAAATGGGTCTTTCTATAGTATATTTTGTTAGTTACGGCTGGCAGGTTAACAGAAATACGCAAAATATTTAACTGTCATTCGACCTTTATAAGTCATCATATATTAGCATCATCAATTCAATTCAGTTTTAATTCTAATTTTGATTTTCATATGAACGTTTGCAATACCTACCTATATATAATACCTGTCATCAAGAATGCGTAGAAAATTTAAAAAAAAAATTTAGGAAATTTAAAAAGATAACTATATCGTGATGTTATCATGCCAACTTCTTTAAAAACGTAATTATAGTCCAACCAAGCTATCTGTGAAATGACAAACGTCGCCGGTATCA
Organism: Marasmarcha lunaedactyla; assembly: GCA_923062675.1. Taxonomy (NCBI): domain Eukaryota; kingdom Metazoa; phylum Arthropoda; class Insecta; order Lepidoptera; family Pterophoridae; genus Marasmarcha; species Marasmarcha lunaedactyla. The sequence continues at coordinate 8,648,311 of OV281343.1, read as the reverse complement.
TTTAAATGTTGCTGTTTTATTACACAGTATCCTAATTTCGGCAAACCTGTAAAGAACAAAGTTAGTAAATTATAAGTTTAAAAGTTTAAAAAAAGTCATTCTACAGAATGCTTGGTTGGACTTTAAAATTAAACAGTGCACAGAAATCAAAATAATAAAAGTTTCTTCTCAAAAGTGTCATTATTACTGAAATAAGAAAAATAATTACCTCAAAAACGACATAAAGACAATTCTTTATGTCGTTTTTTTTTGTTAATTTAGATTTGAGTATTGACTCTCAAAAATTGTAACTTATATTGCTTAACAAAGCAGGCTTGCTTGATATGAACACAAATTATAGTTTATGATATAGCCCTCACCTTTCCCACAAATGAGCGAGGCTCTGTTAAGGCGGGGCCGCATGCTTCCGTCCAACAATTGTTGAGTTCTTCTCGGAGAGGCGCGCGCCATCATGCGACACACGGCCGATTGTAGAAACACGCGAGATGTTACCCACTGCAACATTAATAAATTACATTATTTATTACTATTTTATTTAATTTTTTTCTTGAAATAAATAAATATACTTTATTTTTAAACATCATCCAAAGTAATATAACATAAATAGAATAAAAAACCACACAAAAATAGAAGAAAAAATACAGATTTAAAGTTATGCAAATAAGTTTTAAAAAGCTCGTCAAAGACTCCGCTTCTGGCTAAACCCGACGCAAAACTACCCATAGTACCCAAAGCATAAGTAAAGATTGCGGCAAATTGTATTGCTTTTATTGCGTTGTATTGCTGTAGCAAGCCTTAGCGTTAGGTATGAAACGGACCGGACGCCTAGTTGCCGAAGCCGTCGGCCAATATCCCTGATGAAAATTCTGGCATCTGTTATTCAACAAGTCAAATCAATTAAGGCAAAGTTACCGCACAACAAATTCATAGAGATCCCCAAATTAAATTTCAGATCGGGTACACAAAGTAATGAATAAATTGTCTGTTTGTAATTTTTATATTTTGTAAATTTGTGTTTTATTTTAATTCGCAATAAAGTGTAATGTCGTTAAGTAAACGTTTAATTTAACTATTGTAAGCACATTATATTATACAAATAAATAACCGCAACCTTCCTGGGATTTTGTGTCATTACAATTAAGTCATACAATTTAATTAGCAGTGATGTATGGACTTAAATTGACATTTGAGCAACCTTAGGTCTTAAATTATAATTGTGTTTTGATCTTAAAATGTGACCAGCGAATCTTTTTTCACTGAAATTCATAATTAATAACAATAGTTATAGTATCAAAAGTAATTATTATATCATTGAATGAATGATTAAAGAAAACGATCGTTGACCAAAAAAACAAACGAATATATAGAAACATTGGTGACTCATATAAAATATGTGGTTATAATCAAATGTTGTACACAAGTTATGTACGACGAAATGCCATCTATACAAATCCTACTTTGACCATCCAAAAATCTTCCAAGATTCACCTAAAGATTTAAAACATTTTATCCACCTATATTCAAAACGTGTAAATTACCGGCAAATTCTGCGACAATCTCCTCAAAGAATGCAGATCGCGTTGAAAAGCTCTCAGTTGGGTGGCGTTCACTTCACCCTTCGCCTCCCAAATGCCCGCCCGCACTTCTAGTATCCAATCACAGCACAGCACTTGCATAAGCTGGAATTTATTACAAGGAAAATAATATCAAAAATTATTGAAATTTTAAGAATAATAAATTATATTGTTATTCAGAAAATTATGTGTTTAAAATTTTATACACATGAGTTATGTACCGTTTTATTTAAGTTTACGGTAATGTTTACGAGTGCCAGTGAAGCAAGGTGCAGGAAGCAAGGTGTATAACGAAGAACGGTGGCTTCAGAACTTTTTACAATAAAGTTGAAGACACCAGAAAAAGCAGAGGAGATTTTTACTTTGTGAAAATTGGATTAATGTAGCCATGTAAAATAAGTCGTTAGTACTAAAACGTCCTTTAGCGGGAGGAAAACAGGTTAAGTCAATAAAATGTCAAAGAAACAAAACCTACGTACGAAAAACAAAGGGAATGGAAAGTGTATACGAAAAGAGAACGCCAAAAGCAATACATATTTAAAGCAACTACCTTTTTCTTTCACTTGGCATTTTTTTACAATGATACATTTCTAAAGGAAAGATCGATTGGTGTGGTAACACCCTAACTCTTGCCTCTAAGTTAGCGTATTCTTAGCGTAGCAATGTTCGATATATTACTTGAGTTATTTACTTCATGTTTTTAAGCAAGGAATTACTTATTTATTTATTAAAACATAATATTGGTATTCAAAATTAAATGTAAATTAGAGGTTTTGTTACTAAGGCCGGATTTCATCAAAATATTCAATATTATCTTCGGAATAGACTAATTTTCTATTTCACCAATTGTAATTCTAGGGATAAAAACACTATGTCTGGTGTAATTTGTATGCCGCAGATTTTGGTGGTATTACGGAGTTATCCATGGCATTAAAAAAGACAGCGGAGGGACTGTCAATCAGCCGTTTGTGTTTGTTTATTTTGGCACAAGTTGGACGTAAACAATGGGATCAATTTAAAAACATTTCTATTGTTCCTCACCGCTTTTGAAAATGGTTACTTCGCAACGTGTCGGATTACGTTGTCATTAATTACCATATTCAAGATGATGAAATAGTCATCTATAGGATAAGTTATTCCAAGATTTGTTTGATGAAATGGTTTTGAAATTAATCTATGAACATTTTGTTAGAATAACATTATACCCAGTATAGTTAGTAATCCAGCCTAAGAGACATAAAATAACATTTTAAATATATTACATATTATTTTTAACTAAACAAATATTATTCTTACCGAATAATATTTTGCTAAGTGGCTATTTACAAATTGAGAAACATCAAAAATCGAAGTTAAAACAGAAAAGCGAAATCTGATAGGGTGCAAACTAGTTTAGTGAACTGTGCGTTTGAGTTTAAATGCTGTGCGCGTTCTGAAATGTGCACAGGATAGTGTTTTCTTATTAACTTTGCTTTAAAAAAAACATTACAAAAACAATAACATATAACACATAATACAGAAGAACCACACAGACCACACACACAGTTATACGACAGCCTTAATTATCCCACAGCAAGGACCCGCTAAGTGGGTGGGTTTAGGCAATTTATAGTCCACCACGATTGCATATTGCGGGTCGGCTGGCATGTGGTTTTTATTGCGATGTTTTCCTACGTGGCCAAACTCTTGTCAATCACTAGAATCAAAACCAGGATCTTAATACATTTAATATCACTTCAAATGTATAACATATTAGAGAATACAATTTTAAATTGGCACACTTTTATAATAGTTCTTGACTGAAGAACTTTTTTGTTAGGTAATGTATAATTTGATACTCCTGTATAATAAATCTTTAATACAAATAAATACATTCACAAATCCAAATACCATTTCAGTTGTTTTGTATACCATACCCTTAAATATACACCTTAGATTTTAGCACCATCCATTTTTTAGTTTTTTTGTTCACAATTTGAATGATTTAAAACTCATTTACAATTAATTCCGCAAGTTTAAAATTGCAAATTTTCTAAAACTTATATGGTAATTCTTAAACAAAAATGTTTTACTATAGATTACGAAACTCAGGATGACATAGAGTTTAGGAATTTAATAATACCACTACAAATATAAACAAACATTCAAATTTCATAATAAACATGCTCTATACAAAAAAAAACATCATATCTTAAAAATATCTTAAAACTACAATAAACAAGCAGTATTGAAATAAAAACAGCAATCAGGCGTAGAAAGTGACTACCGCGAGATTTGCCTTGTAGTAATATTGCACAGAATCACGAAACGCAAGTGCAATGCAACTACAATGCACCCCCGCAGAAGTCTTCTTCGATCTTTTAGAACGTTCCATGCTTCCAAAGTTTTTGCACATGCTGGTTATAAAATAAAATGAAAAAAAAAGAGGCTTGCCTGTAAATTAAATACTCTGTACGCAGGATAAGGGAAAAAAACTTTTAAAAAAAGCTCTGTGCAAATGCTGGTTTAAAAGAAAACAAAATTATAATGTTTGTTAAAATTAAAATACTAAGTAAACTGTACGCTATGACGCGTATTATTGTTACGTATGACTGTATTTGTCGGATAGAAAACATGGTAAATGTACCGTTTTATACAACGTTATATAAGTGGATAATGGAACTTCGCAGTAAATAAGCGATGCTTCGATGTAAATCATAGTCAGTACGAATGATTTTATATATTTTAAATTAAAGCAACAAACTATTTGGCCACAACTTGCGAACATATTGCGCATATAGGTTTTATGAGGTTTGAAATAGCGGGAAATTTCTGGCAAACAAGTTTGTTTATCTACTAGATACATTCATGCAGACAATAGTATCTTTAAAAAATGAACACACAATATCTGTAGGCGGGTAAAATTCAAATAATTAATAAATAATAATTAATAAAAGGTAAAAATAATAATAACCATTTTAATTCCGTACCTACCTGTCACGTATAATATTGATCCTTTGAATATCACTTTATGTTTATCTACGTAATGAACCGTGCAAACTAGAAAGTGCATGAAAAGCGGTCTTATTTATATAAGGTAAGTTACCATCATGAGTTGTGTGGGTTTTCTGCAGCAATGGTAAGCCAAGGAATCGGCTAGTCGGGTGCTGGCGATCTCACACACCTGCAACAATTATGAAACCAATATGATGTAGAGTGTAAGAACAGAAGTACACGTCATTGTATTAAAACTTATTTGGTTTAGCATTGCAATTAGTGCAGTTTCGATTTTCTACCCATGAAATGAAAGTTTCGCCAATTACTTTGTATAAGAAGATATTTTAATTAGTATTAATATTAGTGTCCATGGGTCAAAAAATCATTGTCTTTAATTCTGTTTAATTAAAAAAAAATTAAACAAGATCAACCATTAAGTCAAAAGTTGTTACTAGATTACATAAGAAAATTAGAACAATAATAGAAATCAATACTAATATACAAGTATACATCCACTAAAACTTTACTATTCATGCAGTGAAAATAGAACAACGCTTATACCACACTTTATGATCTAACTTACACCTTTAAATTAAAAAAATACTTATCATTTAAATCACTGGAATTAAAACACTTTCACAACTTTGAAATAGATAAAAAAAAATATTCTAAACTATGAAATACCTTAAGCAACGTTTGGGAGATCCTTTCGATTTCACATCCATCTTGTGTTTGTACGAGTGTGATGAGCCCGCGTCGGCTTTTGTAGGCAAACAGCAGGGCCCTGACAATAGTTCCGAAATGTTTACAATATGGACACAATAGTTATTAATAATAAACTATACGGACTGTTTTATAAACATTCCATTAGTTTCTAATGCTGTGGGAATCTCATTGTTCAATTATTATATGAATTCTCTACGTGTTTGAGTTTTTTATTGACATAATAGATTAGTCAGATATCGATTTGATAGTCGTGAGTTAACTTTTTTATTACTGTAGGTTTTTTCTACGAGTGATAGACGCTTTTTTAAAGACGTGGGAGGCAATATTGTGATATTCAGTGAGTTACCAAAATTATTTCTTTCAAAAAGATTCATTATTTCTTATCTCTTTACAAACCTAAAGATTTTTAACAGAAATTTTCTCTTTGTAACCGATTTAATTTCTTTTTTATTTCACTGGATTTATTTCTCAGAAATTATGAGCAAACTATCAGTGATAATGTTTGAGATGCTGTTTTTGCTAATTGTTTCTATAACATTGAAAATAGAATTGGAGACACATATCGATATCATTATCCAAAGTTTTCTAACAATGTGTTCCCGAAAAAAATACGTTTATTTTGATATGATTTGCTCGGTATGAAAATTAAATGACTTCTATACTTATAAATTAATAAACTAGCTGTGATTGCTTTTAATATTTAACAATGATTATTATAACAAACTGTCCAAGTAACTATACAAGTGTTAATTGTTAACACACTATTAGAAATAAAGATCTTTCAATTCTCAATTCTCTATTTACCGTATTAAACATAACTTCACTACCAATCAACAACATCCCATTTAATTGTCAAAACTTTTTCTTCATCATAACAAATTAATCCTTCTATACCCAGGCAAAGGATCCTCGCAGTTATTTAGCTGTTCAGGCAGCATCAGGATCTTGTCTCCGATTTCTGACGCCTTCGCGGAGTCAGCGAGCAGCCACGTGGCTGCCACTCCGACGATGTTCGCCCACCACTCCATCACTGGATCCCAACACCCTGAAACGAGGGGAGATGTTAATATTCAGTATTGTTACGATTTCTATACAAAGATTTTTATTGATCGAGTTCGAGTTATTACGGTTACAAGCGCCATGATTTCTTCACTCGTAAATGGGTAAATGTAGGAGTGTGGCCATGATAGATGCTAAATAAGAATTCATGGTAAAAATCCCGCACATTAATGATGCTAAAATGAACATTACTCTTTCGAAATGTAATATCAGGAAGATTCTCGTGTATATAGAGACGCGTGGGGTCGTCTGGTACCAAAAGCGTAAGGATGTACATTATTTGTTACAGATCTGGGTGCTTTTGTATGTTTCGATCTATGTATCAAGTTTCAGCTTTTGATCAGCCGTTTTAGAATATCCGCAAACAAACTACGGCACTACAGTTGGTATGTTAGCCTGGGGTGATTTATTTAAAATATCGCTTTGAACTCTTATTGTATTTTAATGCGAATAGTGTACTAAAAATGCATGATTCAATGAGAGTAAGTACTGTAAAGCACTTACTTAGAAAAGTGGCATAGCGCTGACTGTCTCGATGGTATGTAATCGTCGGGGATATAGAGCGAAATTTAGATCTGGTTGCTTGGGTTGTAGCACTCATAACCCTTTAAATTTCACGATCCAGTTCTGCTTTTGTCGACAGAACTACTCATGATAAATTAAGGTCAGTGATACCAGAAGTTAAAGAAATAAATAAATAAATCCCCAGACGGACACGCCAACTGTATGGCCCCAAATTAAGCAGAGCTTTTGTTATGGATGACCATACAGCGAACGGAGGGGAACCCAAAATAAACAAACATAATATGTTCATATAAATATAAACAACCATAACCCGAGAACAAACATCTATGTTCATCGCACAAATGAACGCCCCGGTCAGGACTCGAACCTGGGACCTCCGGCGTATGAGGCAGGGTTACTAACCACTACGCCACTCGATCTTAGTCTTAAGAAAAGATTTATAAACTGAAAATCTGAATAACTTATACATTATTTCTTTTGTATTGTACAAAATGAATAAGAATTAAATTTGGCAGACTCAGAAATTATACTATGGAGGAAAATTATATTATCTTGAATTATTTTAATAATAGTTTTTTTAACAATAACGCGTTCATTTTATAAAAATCGTAATGGATGATAATTTAATGTTTAACATTTCCAAAGAATAGTAGGCGGCATTATTCAAAAGAATACCTCATTTATGTGGTCAATTTAGAGAAACTATTTTTTTCGTTTATAGTCTGGAAAATCTCGAAATTCCAGAGTAGATTTTTTTTATTGAAAAAGGATTAGACGTTTCTCTTCTATCTCACCTGATGGAAAGTGACGATGAAGAAAAAGGTGTTACACGTCTATCCACGAGATACCTATTCACTCGACGCTTGAAAGAACTAGGACTATAGTTTTCTGGAAAAACAGACGCAGGCAGTTCATTCCACACGTTGGCGACCCGCACCAAAAAGGAACTATCGAAGCGTTTGGTTCGACTTCTTGGGACATCTACCATGAAGGGATGGAAGGTCTGTCTGCGTCTAGTAGTCCGATGCAACTCAATTAAGACCTGTATTGCAGCTACGGGGTGTATGGACGCCACATCAGGTGGTGATACCACACCTTCACTTTCGGGTTCATGAGAACCATTTTGCTTGGGTTTATCATTTTCTTCTTTACCTTCCTCTGACTGCTCTTGGAATCATATAGCTTTTGAGACTCCCGGGAGATGGGGACTTTCGATTCCCGGGATGGAAGCCCTAATGGTCATCTTTAAACAAACTCTGCTTACTTTAATGTTGGTGTTTTTGCCTGAGGACTTATTATTATTATTAATTAGAAACTTTATCTTTTTAAAAATCTAGCATGCTTTTCAAAGTAAATAATAAGTACAATCGAAAAATAGTTGTGTTTGAAAAAATCGATTGTTAAAAGTGGAATAAGGAGATAACTATCGTTTCTTATAAGACTGTGCTTTTGTTTTGGTATGTTATTACACTGGTACGGGATCTTACAACAAAACATTTCTTTGAATAAAATTGAAAATAGTTACTTTCAAATCACGTGCATTACGCATGCATCGTAATCACGAATGTTTTGATCGCTACGTGATAGTAAATAGTATGTGAAACAATACAGGCATCATAATTTTGAAATTTGAATTTGCCACTTAATTATTACGTCCTAATATAATATTTAATTGTAAAATAAAGTAATATCCACTGAACCGGCCACGGTGACTACAGTCCCCATAAAAATTCTTGCTTTAACTGTCCATGGTGACTATAGTCACTTAGCGACATCGTTCTGTTTAAACATGTACACCGTTTAATTCAGGTCTAAATAGTTCTAAAGAAAATTACTAGATGGTGCTTTATTAAATTTTACATCTGTGAGAGTGATTTTGAATCTGAGTCAGAAGGAAAAAATGTTCAGAAAAAAAATTTGAATATGACAGTTCGCCATTTTTGCTTGTGTGTTTGTTAAGTGTTTGGCGCCGATACGGAAATGTGGTAAGTTTACAGTATTTATTTGTTATTGATAATGATATTGTACATTAAATTAATTGTGAAGATATTTCCTTTATGAAACTTTTATTAGTATGACAATTCTCAAACTTTTACATAGAATAATTTCGATGGAAAAGTTGTCTCATTGTTACGCAGGCATAGTTTGATGATTTATATGTAATTTTAAATATATTATTACCTATTTGTGTATCAAATAAATGCTTATAATAATAAAATGCATTACTGTTATCACGTTAATAGCGATTCACAAACGAAATATGTTGAGATTTGTCTAGAAATTCTTAAAATGCAACTCGTTATTCACTCGTTATTTTGAGAAGTACCTGACTTTGTTTATTTTTTTTTGTCATAAAACTAAATATTTATATTATGATATTGGTGTCATTTTAAAGTATATATTACGATCTGTAATACAATAAAATAATTGTTCCCAGTAACTATTATACTTTTCTTACAAAACTCGAAATAAAAATCTAAAAAGTTATTCCTTTCAATATCGCCAATTTAAAGCTTTGTTCTCATCTCTTAATATCAATTTCATCACTTATCTTATTCCTACTTTAAATTAAAGATTCTTTGAGAATTCCGGGACTGTTTTTTATTTGTATGTAACTGTAGTAGTTATTTAGCAGTAATCGTTTTTGTTACGAGACTCTCGCGCGGTCGTATAAACAAAATGACATTTAGTGCATGGACAGGTGAGGCGAGTGTCAGTGGCGCGGTTCGGACGTTTCAGTGGATATGCTACCTTTTTCTTGTTGCATAATCTTAGAAATGGAGCACCAAGCAAAATAAATTACGAGTTTATATACAGTCAGTCTTACAGTCAGTCAAATGAACTGAAGGCCTACCATCAACTTTTACTTAGCCATTCAATTCCGATGCAATCCAGTTTAGGTACCTAAACTGAATCGCTAAGATTCGTACCATGAAGTGCCTTTAGCTAACTGGCGTTTGAATCGCTCACGGAGGAATGACAGATCGAAATTTGTCTTTGGTCCGCGTGTGAGAAAGAGATGACGCTGTGCACTCGTTGCATAAGTCTGTCTCTTTTACTCGAACCATATGCGTTGCGTTTCGAAATCTAGTTGGTATGATTTTAGCGGTTTTTTGTGTAAAAATAACAACAAATATATTTTAAAATTGCGCTTTTTAGTGTCATATACCATAAGCCCGTTTTAGTACTCATTAAATAATAGAAATTTATATAATTATTTAAATTACAAATAACTAAAGGTTTGCTTAGTGTTGTCATAAAAATAAATAGAGTTGAGGACGCACCCAATTTGATTTCTACCTTTGTCTCTACTGATAAATCAGTTAATTTTGTAGGATTTTTCAACAATGGCCTCAGCTCATCACGCAGTTCTAATACCAATCGTTTAGACAACCGATATCCTTTTTGTATATTCTTCATCTTCCAAATAAAAGGGGTCCGATTGTTTCCGTGTTGTGTTTATTTCATTCTTATTTTCCAAGAAAAACAAAATGGACTAATTCGTCAGACATCTACAATAAAAAATAGCTCTAGAAATCGCTTTTTCACATTAACACATAAGAAACAATAAATATCCAACTGAAATACCTTAAATTACGTATATTTTCAACATTTTTTTAAAGACAACCCGAAACGAAACACGAGAAAGCCAAGAAAGTAGCAATTTTTTTTTGAATCGCTTACTTTGACATTTAAGTCATCCAATATAGGTTGAAATATCACCTTTATTACGATAAATGAACGAACTAAAACAGTTTGCGATCCAATTGCCGACTTGATTTGGCGTCAACCTAAACTGGATCGCCTTAATGACGTCGTGGTATGAAATAGCAAAGCAGTTTATTTTAGGTTTTCAGTTGAATCGCAATAATAGCTCATATATATGTAGGCCTTCTGGTCTTTTTTACTTCACGGTATAGAATATTATTTAAAAGTTGTATTCTATCAGAAAAAACCAATTAAATACTTACCAGAAATATTCCACAAAAATACTAATTAAGTACCAATTTAAAATAATCACAAGATGAAAATAAGAAACATTCGAAGCAGAGATGTGAATTACTTGAAATACATATATTTGAAATGCAAATACAAAATGCAAAATACCTATTTTTATTTTATATTTGAAATACTTTTTTTCTAAATGTGTTTTGTATTTTATTTGAAATACTTTATATAAATATTTAGTATTTATAAAGTACAAAATAGTTTTGTAACATTTTTAATTCATTTTTCCTATTTTTCATTCTTTCCAAATGTAAAAAAACTCTTACTGCTTACCGAGTTCTGCCCCTGTTGAACGACTATTTTCTTTTGATGGAATGATTATGAGGCCCCATGGGCGGAACATGAAAGATGAACTCTTTGAACAAATACTAGTTTTAAAATCAGTTAAATAAAAATAAGTGCATAAGCTTAACAAGGTATTTTATTTTCAAAACCTATTTTGAAAATACGTATTTTGCATTTTATATTTAAATACTTTTACTAAACTATTTTTCACATCTCTAATTCAAAGACACCTAGGTTAAATTTACTTCGTACACAAACCATGTTAAGAAGTTAAGCGCGGGGGGCGGGGGGTGGCGACGCATAGGTAGTCAAATAAGTGAATAAAATAAAAAGTAAATTGTGCTATGATGTAATATGTTTTAAAAAACCGAATTTGATATAAATATTTTGTTTCACATTGGGCCGGTATATTGATATTTATCTTAGTCTTTTTTCTGTCCTTTTCGGGTTTATTGAATATAATCCTAGCGGCTTTTTCAGAAGTGCACTCAATATAACGTTTTAACTAGCTTTCCTCTTACAGTAATTATGACAAAGTATGTTTGACCATTACAACATTCAACCCCGGGGGCTTCCTAACAAAACCCTTGATTTACAAAGGCAGCTTCAATTGCTACTTATTGCATACAACTATTGATTGGGTAGAACTTAATGCACTTACGTTTATCTACAATGTTTAGTCAATAAACGATATGTTTGCTCAAATTATATAGCAAATGAAATATGCAGAGTTAGATGATCTATATTGTTGGGACAACATATTGTCAGGAGTATTACAAATATTGTGGCTATGTACTCTGATAAATTTTCTCAAACGTCCACTACGTTTTTCATTCATCGCCGCACGAATAAAAGCCAATTACCTTAAGTAGACGCAGCTTCACATTTCTAAAACCTAGTCGATTATCTTCAAGCTTTAGATATCCTTAAGACTTTTATTTGTAAATTATCAAAAGCATTAACATACCAGTATGCTGAGGCGCATCGGTAGAAACGTCGTCGGTAATCAACTGTATGAGTTCTAGAACGTTCTTGGTGTTGCTTCGTTCGTCAGCGCAGAGCAGCATTTGGAGAGATTTCTGAAGTAATTCTAGATGGTACGCCTGGGAAATAGAATGTTGCTTTCAGTTTGATTATATTTAAAATGTGTTAATTATAAAAACTGTGGTATGAAAATTGGTTTTGGAGAAATTCTGGGTTCTGCTAATTTTGTACTTTATTTTATACTGTAGATTTTTAGGTAATCCTAAAAAAATTAAATAAATCCTTACACTTAATAACAGATTACACCATTTTAATTTTTTTTATTACACATGAAACCTTATAGATATTTCGAAATAAAATCCCTAAGGATCGACATATTATGGTACTAAGTTTTTACGAGCTTATCTATGAAAACTCACTGTTTATGTGTATTATTTTTATTAAATATAGAATAATTTTTTGTTATAAGTGTTTGTTTCCTAAAATCGTAATATGAAAATTATCATTGATGCTACCGAGCAAAAATCATCGATTAGTAAAAACGAGTATAAAAATAGACTTAAGACTTGAAATAATATACAAGTAAGCTAAATTTTATCTCAAAATGTTGATAGAATGCGAATATTTGCAAACGAATTCATGGTTGAAATTAGTTTCATAAAAAAAGTAATAATAATATTATTATATTATTATTATATTACAGACAAACACACCAACTGTGTTGACCCAAAGTAAGCAGAGCTTGTGTTATGGATGACCATACAGTGAACTGGGGGGACTCAGAATAAACATAACATTCATCACACATATGAATGCCCCGACCAGGACTCGAACCTGGTACCTTCGGCGTATGAGGCCAGGCTACTTACCACTACACCAATCGGTCGTCTAATTAGTAAATAGTAATTAAGTAACTGTCACCGTAAATAACAACATGATTATGTAAGGTTTAAGATTTTTTTGCCCCAAAAGTACGTTCCGTTTAAGCGCGCTAAAATTCTATTCGCTTAAATCTAAAGTTATATCTTCATTAAGATCTTCGACCCTGATTACATCAGGAGCCATTTTTAAATTTTTACAAAAGAAAATTATTAACCCATCTTCGTTGATGGGCATTGTTTTTAATTATTTAGTAATGAATAACACAGTGATTTTTTCTGACTTTTGGAAGTCAAATATTATGAGCCCGTGTTAGGTTACGTTTCTGTACTTGTATTTTCTTTGTAAATACGAGTGTAATGTCTAAGGGTGTCACCACAACAATCGATCGACGTCGATCGATGGTAGAATGGAACAGTCGACGTATATTGACGCCATCGATCGACGTTCGATCGATAGGTGTGGTAACACCCTAAGTGTATTTCATTGCGAAAAATTTGTAAACATGTTTTGAATTGGTATATTTTTGATATATCCATTAATTTGTTTTTTTACATATTTTCCACGTTTCTGTGTAGTAACTTTAATTAAATAGGAGTTTAATAATTGTATTAAACTATATTAAAGAAAATGTATAGTACTGTCAATATTATTAAAATTAAAAAAAATTAAGAAATACCTTTGTTTACTTACACCAAATAGAAAGAGACTGACATAAATATTTATACAAAATTTGAATAAAGTCGAATAATGTAATATTGTTGCTTCAAACCCAACAGGTTTACAACAAACACGTGCATTATAATTGTATTTTTACTTTATCGTATTACCTTTAGTAATAAATATTAATAATATCAAATAACTAACCCGCATAGCATAGGTTAGGGGATGATTAACATCCGACAATCGGGAGAATATATCTGAAGGGGCGTGCTTCACTTCGTAACTCCAGATGCGACTCCTTAAGAACTTCTGCCCTCGATCACTGGTCGCCCACTGCACTCGCAGCGGAACAGGAGCACAGGACTCAGAAGAGGTTATTCGGCAACGGCGGAGGTAGTAACTGGGAAAGAAGGGAGGTAATAAATGAGAGATGGTTTACAAGAATAACTAATGGGGGTATTCAAATTAAGACCATCTGTATGTGGGCCTAACTAACCCACACAGTAAATTGTTTAGCATGTATAGTCCTTAAACACCGGTGTTACACAATACAGTTGCATATTGACAAAACAACAAAACAATATTGTTTACTCTCAAATTACACAAGACCACTAAAAAACAAATTTGTAAACATAAAAAATTTTTTGATCGTACCACGTCCTTCTTTTTTGAAGTCGATTAAAAAGACGAAATCAATACTCTTCTATAAGTAAGATTTAAAATCCTTGGATTTCCCTTGCACTTTGTTTTTATAAACACATAAAATATATTTCACCTAAACATACATGTACAACTTAGGAGACTTATAAAAAATAAACATTTCTTTATTCATGCCATAATTTAACAAAGAGAAATAACATTAGCGTTGTTCTTATGATTAAGGCATTATGATTATGTAATAATCTGTTGTAAGGGTAATATAAAATAAAACTCAGTTCCTAACAATAAATGTGCTAATTTATTAACTCCCACAAACCACCACGAACAAAAATGTCTACCTATATTCAAATCCGACACCCTGAACCTCTGAAGCAGAAAATCTCAAACAGCCAACTCACCCACACAGCCAATTTCCGAACTTGGGCACGTAATCCTTGAACAGCAACGCGGCCGTGACGTAAGCGTCCGCCAACAGCCGCGGGTCGCCCGCCGCCTCAGCGAGGTTCACGGCCTGCAGCGCCAGTAGCACCCTCTCACTGCGCCCCCCGTGCGACGACAACGTCTCTAGCTTGGCAAGCTTGTTCGATATTTGGGATATTTCGGAAGCCCAATGGTGGGCTGCTCTACGGGCTGGACTAGAAAAGAAAGAATATTATACATTTTATTAATTTAGTAATATTCTTGTTTTAGAGACATAAAGATCTCGTTTGAGGTGGCACTACAGTGCTGTCTATTTCAAAGTACATAAATGAATAAATACCTTTATGGGCCTTAATTTTTGAAAATGTTTCAAAATAGTTTAAACGAGGTAGAATGAAACGGCTATTATATATCAAATGACATTAAGCTGCAGGGTTTCTTGTAAACAATCGCCTTGAGCCATACATCCTATTATCACAAGTTGCAACGCGCCAGCAATTTCTCCGATTATGAAGCAAAGGCAACATTTATTATGGAAATAGTTATTAGTCTAGAAATATTTCACTTTCTACTTTCTATTTTACAATACATACACTGTTTAGCAAATTATTGAGAAAGTAGTGATTTGATTTAAAGTTTTTTACAAAACCTCCTTATTTATTTAGATAGCAAATGTGTCCTCCCTTGGCTTAAATAAAAATTTTCAACAAATTTTTGCAATAAACTAATTCTCTAAGTCAATATTATAATAACTTACAGGATCAATTCAAAACTAAAATAATTAAGGCACATTCCCTATTACTTAAAATATTGTCATTCTACCGGTATTTTACAGGACCCTCACGCAAACAGAAATTCCATCGGTATATTGTCGATGTACCAACAAGTTCGGCGTATCGACAGTTCATTTTTGGTTCGCGCCGACACTGTATGGAATGATTTGCCTGCTTCTTCTGCTTTTCCAGAAAAATACTACCCCTGGACTTTCAAACATAGAGTTAATACGTTTCTCTTGGACAGGCCTGATCGTCTTCATCTTTACTTTTGATCAGTTGAGAGGAAGAAAAGCCTGCCAATTATATATAAAAAAGAACTTTCAACAAATTGCAATAACGAGGGGCCCCCGTTTTTTATACACAATAGGGTATATCAAAATAGTTTAATTTGTCTTAACCTACTGTGACAACCTTACCAAAATAGGTAACAATTTTTCACGTTCTTAAGAAGCTTTGTCTCCGTTCCGTTGTCCGTGTCTCTACTCATGTGCTTTGGTCCATACATTAATTTTTGTTTTTTTGTTAACATTACAGTCGTGTGCGAATATAGACAGCAATATTGTGTGAGCGAGAGACAAACAAAAGCCTATTCCCCAATCGCTTTATTTATATCATTATATCATTAAACATAAACTTACCTATCATGCCACAAATCGCCTGATCGTCTAGCCAGGAATCCACCAAAGGGTAGCCTGTGCAATACTTGGCGTACCACGGCCGCTATCAAAGCAGTGTATTTGGCGTGCCCGGTGCCGCCGGCTTGCACGCTCTTGTCGCAAGCCGCTAGGGACCGGTGGAGTTCTAGCCGAGCGTTGGTCGTGTCACCCTAGAAAATTGTAGATTTTTTAGTTATCATTTTTATCTTTTTATTTTTTCTAAATTATAAATTGGACGATACATGGCAAGATACCCATCTTTCTCTTTAAGAAGTTTTTGAGACAGACCCAATTTTTTTTTTACTTTTGCCATTTATTTTCGAATAAAATTACAAGGTGAAATTAACGGTGCGGAAAAGGTTTCCTTTCCACTGTCGCAAGCCATTGAGTGAATGGCGTTCTAGCCGAGTAGTGTTAGTTTTATGGACAGTTAAAATGTTAGAGGATTTTTATTTTTAGGTATATGCATTTATATTATTTTAATTTAATTTAATTTATAGGCTGTGTGTGAAGTATAACTGCGACCTACAGAAAATGTAGAATAAGTAGATTGCAGTAATTCTTCGACACTGATATCCAAAGGGCGATATTATTATTACTTTGTAATGTAACATCTTACTTATATAATCAATGTAATAAAGGAAACATTTCCAATAAATGATAAGTATAATGCTTCTGTTATGACTTTGAATATTCCTTAAATAAATTGCTAAAAAATGGCACTGCAATAGCTAGGTAAGTAGAATTACAATTACAAGTCAAAGTTTTGTTATTATTTGTTACTCTTTTTGTTCATCAAGAAACGTTTTAAATCAACCATGCAATTACAATTAAATTCATTACAAATTTTGGCAATAAAGCACAAACACCTTTTTGAAATAAGTTTCCGCTTGCCGTTTATGTTTATAGAAAAGACCGGCTTCCTTAGACTGCGATTTGGGCACTGAATCTCCATAGACTAGTAACTTCACAAGGCAACCACCGAGAATAATAACGTTTATCAAGTATATGAAAAATGTCTGGAAAAGCCAGACGCCCCAAGATGGTCCATTTGGTTCTGAAAACAAATAAGGTTTAATTGTTAAATTACTGTGGTTCAAACTGTTTAAACCTAATTGAATGAGCTATTAAGACATGAAAGATTTTTGTCTTATGTCAGTGTTAATTAACCAATCTGAACTATTAATACAATGAAGAAAGTTTTGGTTTATTTGCAAAACTCTAAAGTTATTATTGGAACAATTATTTAGAATGAGATATCTACAATACAACTGTCGGAGTAACAGAACATAAATCATCCAAGAAATCTCAGTCTTAGAAAGGACAAGCATGAAGCCACGCGAGTTATCTAGTAGTTCAAAAGTAAACAAAAAGTTGTCGTTTATTTCCTATTAGATAACTCAGTTCTTAGTCCCGAAAAAATATCACTTTTTCTACGGATCTGATACTGATTTTCAAACATCAAGTAAATCTATTATTATAAAGAGTACAGATTTGTTTTGTTTGTTAGTTCGTAATCAATAAACTCTGAAACTACCGGTGCCTAGTTACACTTTATGATCAGTTATATCACGTGATCGAACGTGGACATAGTTTATAAATTCTCTCACCATCGGAAAGCTGCATTATCTAGGAGTAACATAACATAGGCCCAAGCTTCCTATAGGATGACAACAACACGGGGGAAACCACACAGGCTTCCAAGTATTTTCTATTAAAAGTATGCCCATCACATTCGTCAATGTGATGCTTAGTATACAAATAACAGAAATTATAAATAGAAATGGCTCTGTTTCAATTTACTAGCAGTACCACTGATGCCACATCGCGGCCGCACTGCGATACTTTCGCGAAGGGGGAGCGTCGCAGGCTAAAATGTACACTGTGATATCTTTATAATAACGCTTGCATTGCATTGGAGACCAGTTCCATTGGAGTAAATCACAACGTACTATAAGAACAAATATCGTCAACAATAAATGTAGTTTTACAAAGCAACATAGCTTTTTACTTGTACTATCTTTTTAACCCTTAACTACCTACCTGGAGTCTCCCAGACTCCATCAAGGTTATTTTTGTTTATAATTTTGCATTTAGGCATTTTTGTCCTTCGCGCGTCTGTGTACCTTCTCCCCGCTACCTGTAGTACCACACCGGCGCTCATCGAGGTCATACGAGCGCGTGCTGCGCTTTGGTACGTAAAAATATTTTGGACAGAGTCTAAGAGACTCCTGGTAGGTAGTTACGTAACTTTTTCATGAAGTGATTTCTCTTTTGTTTTAGTTGAAAATGGTAACTAGCGATAAAATTATTGAGCGTTGGTTGGAGGAAGACCTTTCTTCAAATGAAGAGGATGTTTTGAACAAGAATGCAGTGATGTACAAGTGGATATCAACGAAAGTCATGTACTGCCCTGTGATTCCGCATCAAATTCAGAAATAGAAGGCGATGAGGAAGCAGATCTAGTAGAAAAGTTAGCTATATGCAAATCTTGTCCTTTATGTGATGCCAATTTGACATTTTGAATTTTGAATTGACCCAATATTTATGTTTTAGGTGCAAAAACCTTATTTGTCTGGAGTGTTCTCACATGGTGTGTCTATGCTGCCCTGAAAAATCATAACCAGCAAACCATCATCATCAACCTTTGCAATTTTATAAAAATATGGCGATTTTGTAGAAAATTTGTTTTTTGCTAAGTTTGTTCATTCCTATACCTTAGAAAATTAATGATTGAAGTTAATAATTTTTTTAAATTTTAGTAACTGTACTCATTTTATAAGAATGTTAAGTTTGTTTAATTTCTTTGGATGTCAAGAAAGAAAGTGAGTTTTTAGAATAAGTAATGCAAATGTTCCATAGTTTTATAATTGAAGTGTAAATAAACGAATATAAAAATAACGTTTTCGATTTGAATTTGTGACCTCAAGTCATAGTTCTTTTTCTAGGGCTGCAAAATGCAGGAGTCTGACAGACTCCAAATAGGTAGTTGTGCGACTGAAATGAGAGGTAGGTAGCTAAGGGTTAAAAGTGGTTTATTTTAATCACCAGTGAAATGTTATTTCTTAAGAGAAACAGTTTTGACAGCCACCATGACGTATGCTTGACGACAATTCGTTACGGACTGAGCCACGTAAATCGAATTTGAGGCCTTTAGGCCTGCTTGCAAATACTTGGCTCCTTATTTCTATTTCTCTCTATTAGAAGTTCTGTGTTACAAATAACTAACTATTGAAAAACCACTTACCATAATCATCATCTGACAATATCCTTCTCTGTTCAATCTTTGTGGCTGAATAGTCCCCACTGCTTCCCGAATCAAACAAGGAGCTCCCCATGAAAGAGCTGAAGGGATTGAATGCTATCAGACCAACCATGAATGCGCAGAGAGCTAAGCGAGAAGTGTCACCCATGCCCATTACAACCTTTGAATACTTTTCCTCAACCTGAAATAACAGTTTTCACAAATGTTTAGGCATGTTTCAAATTGCAACCAACATGTAAAATCTACTTTTCTATCAGATAAAAATTTACTGTTAATCTATTTAGGAAAGGGACACATTTATCAATTAAGTACATTAAGTTTTTAAATGTGTCCCTTCCGCGCAACGCTCTCGTCATTGCCCTACACCATTTAATGGGCCGCGCGATATCGCTCATTGCGCGCGAAATGCCCCGAGCCACATTTGCCAGTTACATACAACAAAACATTTTCTCATATTGATATTTTTAACTGCAGTAAAATCAAGTTTAAACGTGTTAAACGCTGTCTTGAAAACAAGAGAAAGCTCGCATATGCCTCAGAACTAATTCTGTAAAGTAAACTTAAATAAATGATGAATTAATATGAGCATATTATTATTAAAGTTTTCTGGTATTCGGATTAGTTAGAATTTTTTGTCATATTTCGTATTAGTTAAAGTGCACATTTAATTGAAACTATACTTGGCTATCTGAAAATAAGATAAAGAATTAAGTGAATTTTTTTTTTGTATTGATCTTCAGTTTTTATCTTCAGTTTTTTTAATGTGTTTGTATTTTTACGTACATTACTGGACAGGTAGTGAATAATTAATGATAGGTAGCTTGCTTTCTTACAGTAGGTAAAAGGAAGTATTAACTATTTTTATCAAATTTGTAAAATCAAATGACGAAAAAAAATAGGTCCTAAGATAACTAAATTTTATAGAACTTGCCCCAAGTTGGCTGGAATTTAAAACTTTCTAAATCAGTCTTTTAGAAACCAGCCTCACACCCTACGCAACAAAATAGTTTTAGTCGTAATTATGTTTACATATGCAACATTCCTTTCGATTTTACAGAAAAGATATATAAATAATTCTTTAGAAAGTGTATTTTGACCAGGATAACGGGACAGAGCAGCCATTAAACTTTAAACATTAAAAAGCCAACTAGTGGTAATTAGGAACACTTTGTTTAGTCCATGCATAATTTTTACATTACATATATTTGGTATTTAGTTTTATATAGCTAGTCTGCATTACCAAATAAAACTGTATTTAAACATAATGAAGAGCCGTCTCCTGTAAAACAGGTCTTCCTAGCTCAGGAGACAAGGATCATTTATAATTGTTATTCTGTATTTATTTGGATAATAAAGATTATTATTATTATTATTAAAATTTCCGGAGACATTAAGTTTGTTTTATTGAAAAAGAAACCTTCAACTATCTTGAATTCATTTTATAAAACTTTTAATTGAGAGGAATATCGTTAGTATTTATATTTCAAGGTTTAAGCAAATTAATCATAACAATCTTTAACATACCTTATATTCTGGAGAAGAAGGTGAATCACTATCCATTGCATGTGGTGAGTGATATGGTGAAGAAATATCACTATGGGGTGGAGTATATCCCCCGTCGAACACTGGTTCTTTTACTCCTGACTTCTGGCAAGCCAGTTTTAAAGCCATGTTCTCTTGTTTCAGTCTTGAGTTTTGGTTTTGTAAATACTTAATGTAGTCAATTGTTTTTCTGAGTATCGCTGATTTGTTCAACTGTAAAGTTTGGTAAATAATGCATTGGTGAACAAATAATGTACTTTAAAATCAAATCTGATGTCAATTAAGATTTCTATAAATATGTGTTTATCAATATTGCAATAGCAATATTGTTATTAGCATAAGCATTATGCTTAAGCACAAGAATTTTGTTTCATTTTGAAATATATAGTAGTACTAGAAGTCCTAATTTGAATTCTGGAGGGATCTTATATATGTGTAAAAAACTCAGTAGCTTTGCAAGAGTTAGAGATTTTTAGATTATATTATATATATCTTAGTAATCATACCACTTCACTTTATCACAAGCTTTGCCCCTGTTTTTTGTAAGCTAACATTTTGCAACCATGCCATGTTTACATATTTATTTATTTACTTATAGTCTAAGTATTAAAGTATAAATTACTCAGTATGGACAGACATTCAGATACTATTTTTATGGAATACTCAACTAAACCCACAACCCAGCTAAACCATAGTACAAGCAAAAAATTTTAAAAAATTGTTAAAAGATAAAAATTACCTTAGCTTCTTCACCAACAAGCATATTTTTTAACTCTATGATCCTATCATTGATACTGGTTCTATAGCGTCTTTCAATTGCATTATGTGCACTTCTCTTGACTTCCTTAACTTTAGGTGGACCAATGTTAAAGGGGGCTTGGCTTAAGGCTATCTTGTCCCCTTCAAACACTACTGGAATTCCTGTAGTGAGTAATGTATTGTTGCTTGTAAAAAATGTTTGAACTGGCCTATTGGATGAACCAGTCTTTGCATTGGTAACTAGACCTTGAGTTGTAGCTGAAAAATTCGAACATAAATGACATATAAAAATGTTCAGAATTTACAAAAATATAAAAAATTATTAAGTAAAGGTGGTATTACTGGGATGGTCTTTTTAATACCTATTTTAACTTGCATGCACAGCCAGTGAAATTACAGGACCTATTTCAGGAGTTAATCCAAATTCTAATAAGAACATTATAATATTTATCAGTTAATCACATATGATTTATCATATCAATGACCTATTATGCAATAAACCATAAATTATTTCATTAATTGTTGGCAGCTGACAGGGAAAAAAGTGTTAAAACTTTGAAAAGTGTAAGTTGATATCAATAAAATTATTTACCTTGAACAGGGGCACTTGTGTACATTATAGTTTGATTATCAGGGCTGATGATGTTTGATTGTAATATAACAGGAGAAAAATTTGTATCTGCATGTTTCAATATAACTGGAGTGACACCTTTGGTATGGTTTTGAATAAGTACAGGCTGATTCGGTTGCCCTTTGTTGATGGGATTTACTGGTCCCACTTTCTGATTACTTTCTTGATATTGTTGTAAGTTGCCTGATGCCAAATTGACATAAAGTGGACTTTGGACTATTTGCTGTACAATCATTGGCGTTTGTGTTGGCGCCCGGTTAAGTCCATGCTGAGTACCGTCAGGCAATGGAGAGCTTTCAGCCTTTGGAAGCAACTTGTAACCCTCCTCTCTTTTAGACACATTTTTAACTGGACTATGTTTCACTTGTTGAGGGGACACAGGAGGCCTCGCCGATTGGCTATACTGCGAAATAACAGGATTTCCGCCGCTGTGACATGGTGAGAATTGGGCTGGTGTTGCTTCAGTTTTGACTTTTACATCTCCACTTAGCAATAATGGATCAGATTCGCTCAAGGCTAGCTCTTCCTCCAACTTTTGAATAAAGTCACCATCACATCCACTGAGGAAATCTAAAACCATTTGCATTATTTAGGTGCGCAATTAGAAAACAATAACTTGTCTTTTTTGAAAGATGCCTTACCTTCGAATTCCGAGATATCATGTACATTAAAAATATCTGGATTCATGAGGGCTTCTTCTGGCTCCATGTTAATAACTTTAAAAACAATAGAAAATTATTTTATTCGCGAAAAATACAAAAATATTTCCTTGTTTATATTTTTTGTATATTTCATCATGTTCGTAATTTTGACAGATATCTGATGTTGTTGCGTAGCCAATCGGCGACATGATTGTGAGTGGTACGACATGACGTCATGATTAGTTTCGTTCATAAATATAATATTTTTAATTCTTTGATAATTGATTATTATCATTTAGGGCTGATATTAGCCCTTACGGAAATTAATTTAAGGATTCGCAGTGTTGTTACCACGATTTAAAGTTTTTATTCCGAGGCCCTGATATTATTTCGTCGTTACAAGAGCACTGTCACGGAATAATGAATGCCATCAATACACGAAGACGAACCCCACCACTATTTTTGACCACACGACGAAGTCGCACACTACGATGAATAGACCAACAAGTAGTGAGGCGCAGCTATATTAATAACACTCACTCTAAAGATTTGCACGAGTCATTCAGGGGTTTTTTTAGTCGGTAGTGCTCATTAGGAGCTAGCCCCAGATGCCTTGTAACGCACGCGAGAGGTATGCGGAAATGCATTTTTTGCCTCCTGCCCAAACGGGGAACAAAAAAAAAGATAATTGGCGAGTCAATTGACAGTAAGAGGCAACACGTATCAATCTACCCTTCCTCGTTCTTCTTCAACGACTACTACAACTAGTATTGGAACAGTCTGTCAAGGTTTGCCAATAATTTTAAGCAAGCAGTTTAGTTTTCTTATTAAGTTTTCAGACGAGGACCTTCAAGTAGTGTGTATTAACTCCATGGATGAAAATCGTACTGTCCGTCCCATTGACCTCTAACTAATGGACAGGCCCTAAGTACGAAAAAAACGTGCATACCTAAACTTGAAATGTAACATAAAATGGCGTCCATTTTTAGTGTTGCACAGAGAGTGTCGAATCTACTATCGATATTTTAAAACTAAATATAGAACTTGCAATATAATATTGTAATTTAATGAACTTTTGCGAGAGATTGACGTAAATAAAATAATCATAGTTTATGGTTTATTTACTTTCATTATAATTCTTTTAATATAAAAAATAAAGAACTAAACAGTTTATTTTCTTATTCCTGATATAGTCCCGTCAAATTAGCCAGAAAAATAGCGGTCAGTTTGCATTAATTCCCAACATGCTGAATTTTGGTACAGACCTGGGGTACACTATTATAAATAAAACACCGAAAGATCCCATGTTTGCTTAAAAAGTTATTCAAGGTCAAGCATCAAAGTTTTCGGTTCAATCAATTAAAGTCTGTCTTGTCTTCAATAATTACGATTCATAAACAGACAAAACAACTACCAATATATACTAATATTCAATAACAAAATTAACAATTCTAAGCAAGCTTAATTCCCTCTTTCTTCACGCATTTTTGATTCAAAAATACTCGCACAACGGCAAGCAAAGCAAATACCGTTTCGATATGATTTACTGCGTAAGCCCCTGTTATCATTTACATCGAAAGTATGAAAAATAAAAGCATATTAATAATGATCATCGATATCTGATTAAATAATCAAAGCTCCGGAACATCGCTTTTGACAGCTTTTTTTGACAGTAATGTAACAATAAATGGCGATTTGTGGCACGCTAGCCACCTGCTATGACGTCACTACATGATTGATATTTTAGTGACAACATTCAAAAATAGTACTATCTCTTTCTTTTATTAGCATTTTTGTATAAGTAAAGGGAGACAACCAAGTTCTTACTCTTCTTCCTCGTCGATATACATAACTACTTATTTATATAGGACATTACGGCTACTCCATGTATTTATCACCTCGCTGGTCCGTCCACTGACCTGCATGTGTTCCATAGCAGGTAGTCTTAATACAAAAAAAAACTAGGAATTATGTCTATGATTAGAACTTTTTGATTATGACAGCTCCGTGACTTCAATGTGAATGATGAATGATAACACTGTGTTCAATCAATTATGTACGGTTTTAGGTTATGTTTCAATGTTTTAATTATGTTAAAACTACTTTTATTATATTAATACTTGAAATTGGCAGAAATAGTTATTGTGTAGTAACTACAGCTGATTGCCATAAAACGCAAACTTTAATTTAAAAATTCTATATTGCAAAATTTTATCATGAGATTACCTTAAGATTGATTAATTTGAGAGACCTTAAGATTGATTAATTTGTTAACTAACCAAAAATAACTCTAGAAAAGTTCAAACATACAACTGAAACTTACAAATGACCAAAGCTTAGAGTCTAACGCATTCTCTGAAGCTACTTAGAAACGAAAAAACTACCAGTTTAGATTTTAAATGTTAAGTTGATAATTTAAATGATAACTCATAAAAGTGTTAATTACTGTTAAAGTTACTAAAAAGTACGGCTGTTTATTTTATGCATAAACACACAGTTCATAGAGATTTCGTTGCAAAAATAGAAATCCGAAGAAATCTTCAACTTTTTTTTTTGAAATTTTTGAAACTGATTCGGACTGATTTGGTCTCAATTTTGCGAAAATTCATAAAAAAAATCGTAACTCGAAAAATCGTATAACATATATAGGCGTGATTCAGATACCTGTCAACACGAGGCACCTAAAAAAAATTTTTGGACGTCACTTTTCTGGACACCCTGTATATCTCAGTGCCAAACACAAAAATATCACTATGACGTCTGTTATGCTTACCAAATTATAAGCTACCTATAGACGCACCAACTTATATGTGGACTGACAAGCTGGCATCGTTTATACCTTGCTAATTTACGAAAATGTATACTAATAGCGAAAACTTGTATAGATTAAAGCTTCTATGTTCAAAGATAGCTTGGCCATACTATACATAAGTTTTTAAAGAAGTGGGCATGAAAACGTCACGGTATAGTTAAAAGGGCAAGCAGCCGAGTTTCAGAATATTGTCATTTCACAGATAATTTGGTCGGACAATACCTACCACAGAGTACGTTATACGTACTGGTAAAGAGGCATCAGTAAAAAATGGGATACTAGCGCACTCTGTCGATATACAACAATTAATCAATTGGACAGTATCCTTTTCAGCCTACCCAGCTTATTTATACTACATTATGTACATTCGAACAAGTTTTTCTTTGGCACCAGCCGCCATCTATCGAGGTGGGACAACTTTACTATTACACAATTACACAGCGCGATTTAATATACTAGTAGCGACATGTATTGCAATGTTGCAGTATTTGTAGTACGCCAAAAAACTATGTAACAGTCATAGTATGTATAATGAGTGTCACGGTACCGAGTGAAAAGACTCTTATCTATATTTTACAGACTGCATTATATTTTTCCAGAGACCGCCATCTATACTTTGAAGTAAAATTATACAACAATGATGTTTACGATAGATAATACGTATTATAGACAGTAGATGGCGTATCATGTTTATTACTGAATGTTTTCTAACTATAGATATAGGTTACACCTATTTGGAATATTTTTATGACTAGTTATATGTATATTAAGCGATTGCCTTTCACATTCACTTTGTGGAT
The DNA here is from genome assembly GCA_923062675.1 of Marasmarcha lunaedactyla. Taxonomy (NCBI): domain Eukaryota; kingdom Metazoa; phylum Arthropoda; class Insecta; order Lepidoptera; family Pterophoridae; genus Marasmarcha; species Marasmarcha lunaedactyla. Next base: position 8,621,670 of record OV281343.1, on the reverse strand, counting down.
GGTACTCACAATACCTAGGTACCCAACCCTAACGAAGTATCTATCTCAATGCCTGATTTCCATTTCTTTTTAAATATATTTATTCCTCTCATTTCAAATGTAATGAAACATTGACGAGTTTTATATACTATAATCTTCTTTTTATGTCATCAGTCAATTTGTGTTTACGCAATCTCGATGAAAATGCAGGAAAATAAGGCTATCAACAAGTGTAGGTAAATTTTTTACCTATGATGAAATAATTCATTTTAAATTACTTAATTAATTATCAAATTAATTTTTAATTGTCTTTTCTTATTCAATTTTTATTCATGTAATCTGAATGAATTAGTTTAGATCGCATAGGCAAGATGATTAAATTGCACAGTTTATCATATCTCATGCATCACTATGCGAGACCTTACACTCTAGGATTTAATTATTTTTTGCTAGTGACTTCTTCCGCGCAAATTTTGTTTCTCGTTTTAATTTATATCAGTGCAACATTGAGCAACAACATCCAAACTTCCAATATCTATGTTTGTACCAGACGGACATGATACAGAGATAGATATATAGATCTAAGCATGTACTATCTTCATTAAGGTATTTTTTCATAAAGAAATATAAAGAAAGATGCCACGATTTAAACGTTTAATGTTCATATTATAACATTTTATGTATTATTTGTAAATATAGGGTTCTTACATAGAGTTTTTTGTTATATTAGACAATATGCAGTAGGCTTGATATAAACATACTCATATATATAGGTATAACTAATCAAGTATACATACAAAGACAACTTAATAAAGTACTTATAAAAGAATATTTTGCTTTCGCAACTAAAAACTTTTCATTTAGTGCATAAATCCTATACTTATTAAGAAATATAAACAACTGTAGGCACAAAAGTGAGTTTAAATATTAATAAAATATTTTAATAACAAATGAGGTATGTATGGTAGGAAACTTTATAAAAATACAACAAAATATGATGTTATTTCTGTAAGACGAATAAGAGTTAACTATAGTTCAAGTTTCAATAAAATAGTTGAGATAAATTAATTAAATTACGCTACCGGGTGGAATGTGCTAGCTTACGTCAGTTGAACACAACAAATAAAGGCACAACACCACAGAGTGTAGCTGCTACACAAGTCGGTGACACTCCAACAACCTAACATTAAATCATACACAAAACGCATAATTCCTAATTGAATTTATGTGTATCTATGGCATTTCCAACTAGACTAAAAGTAACGAATCAGTCTTCCAATAATTACAAAATAATAAGTAATTAATTATGAACTTAAACAATACGACGAGTTTAACATAAGTTTAAAATTTCCTTTATTACGTGTAAGAGGTAGGATAGGCATTTCTCTTAAATATAAAAAAATATAAATAGACTTTATAACTTGAATGAACACACTATATTGCTTGTTGTGCAATTATATCTAATTATAATCTTTTGGATGGTACAGTTATTTAACTTTATTTTTTGATTTAATTAAGTTGGCATTAACATTAATTACGTATTTAGTCCAACTTAATTCAATTGAGCATAACTACTTAAATATACAATTATTAATCCTAATAAGAAATCGTGCTTGTGCAAACCAAACTTTGACAACGTGAGCATACTTATACGATAACAATAAAGTTGTATGGCAATCAACAATCAAATACATGCACCTATATATGCAACTCGTGCGCCTCTAGTAAACGTAATAGTGATGGATGTGAAATATTGCTGGCGATTGTAGGAAATATGGCAAATACAAAAATAAGACTTATCTGTATGACTTCTTCCTATAAATCTTTAAACAACAGATATTTGGTTATGTAATTTCAGCTTTAAATGTAAGTGCAATAAATGTTAGTATCGCGAGAGGCGCTATGGACTAGAGTTCAGCTGCAGCGAGCGTGAGGTAGTGGCGGCGTCAGTCTATCAACATCACAGTCACGGACAAATTGCACAGAACGAGCCCTGAGAACGTGCCCGCGGCCTCAGGGCCGGAACAACCTACATTCTCTACACACCTACCTAAAACTAACCTAACCCTAAGCTATTAACAGTTGCATAAACGTCATAAAATAAAAAAAAGAAAGAAACAAAATTAAAATCACAAAAGATATCGCCTACCGTTTAACCGAAATTTTATTTCGTCATCCGGATCGATCGGCGAAGGAAATAAATAGACAAGAAGAGAGGTAGAGTTAAGATGGCCGCGGGGCCCATTGCATTCGCCCGGCCGGCGCACCCTATCGGCGGAGCCTACCAGTTCCTAATCCTAACTTTGTACGCCTAAGTCAGTCTTTACAATGTGGTTGAAGGTCGTTCAGTCTCGCTCGCTGCCGCAGTCGACAGTGAAGCTGCGCGGCGGCACGATGACACCGGCGGGTAGATCGAGGTCCCGGCGCCGCGCCACCGACAGGTCCTCCACGTGGTCGTCATCGGTGGGTGGCGGCGAGGGTGGTGGCTGTGGGCGTGGCGAGCGCGGGGCTAGCGCCGCGTGCGCCGCCGCCGCTAGTGCCATAGCGTGCAGTGCTTCTCGTCCACCATCCCGAGTGGCGCCCTCTAACGCCTGCTGCAAGAATGACGCGTCGAGCAGCGGCGTGGTGGGCTCGTCGCCGCCTGCGCCACTCAGCCCGTATGGAAAAGCAGCGCCGTTGCTGTCCCGCTTCACGCCGCGGCTCATGGGCCGGCTGGTGGTGATGCCCAGCTTCTTCACCTTGTCGTACAGCGTGCGCGACGGCACACCGTACTTGCGCGACGCCTGTAGCGCACTCATGCCGTTGCGCACGCATTCGATGGCGGACATGATATCCGACCTCGTGTATTGTTTGTACCTCTTCCATTCGGGTTTCTGTTGAGGAGGGACGTAGGGCGCGAGGCCAGCACGCACGTCCGCTTGGAAGTTGTTAGGCGGAGAGGACGGGTGGAAGCTGCGGGTGTCGTCCTCGAAGGAGCGTTCGGTGTAGGGAGAGTGGGCGTCTTCAGATCGGTCTGATCTCGGGTAGGGCGGGGAGGAGGCGCGGGAGGAGAGGCGGCGCGGGCGGTAGTCGAAGGTGCGCGGCGGGCTTGGTGGGCGTTCTGGCTCATGTGCTGAGCCATTGGATGGCAGGCGCGGAGAGCTGTTGTGGCACACGAGCGAGATGGGCTGCGAGTCGACGGGCGTCTGCGCGAGCACGTTACGTAGGATGGGAGTGTCGCGGGCCGCCAGCATGCTGGACAGCTTTTTGCGCTTGAGCGGGTTCATGTCCGCGGAGTCGTAGGCCGCGGAGAGCGCGGGTGGCGCGGGCGGCGACTGGCGGGACGGCGCAGCGGCGGCCACGCGCGTCGGCGAGCTGGGTCCGGTGGCCGGGGAGCCGGGGCCGGTAGCCGGACCGGCGCGGCGAAGCTCGGACACGTCGAAGAGGCCCTTGACCTCGAGCTGCTCGGCGACGCGCATGAGGCGCGGGATGTGCGCCTGCGCGACGTGCACCTCGCCGCAGTACATGTACTGGAGCAACGCGCGCATCTCGAAGTCCTTGACGCCGGGCACGAGGATGCTGGCGTGGTCGGCGGGCGCGTCGCTGAGGATAGCCTGGAAGTAGGGCGAGTTGGCGGCGAGTACCGCACGGTGCGCCTTGAACGCCACTTGCTCATCCACCACCAGCGTGCAGTCCACATAAGTCTCCCCCTTCATCAGCGCGTCCAGAACCTCTACTAGGTTGGTCTTGTGGTGGTTCCACTTGAGGCAGAACGTCTGCTGCCCCTCGCTGCTGCCCATCTTTCTTACTTGGGATTCTGGGGACAATTAGAAAATTGAAATAAGTTAATTTATTTCGAGAGCATTGTGCAGCTGTTTTTCAACATAAAGTTTGTATAGGTACAAATAAACTTATTAAAGAAGGATACTTAAACGAAAAGAATATCAAAATCATTGGATCAACAGGTATTTTTTTGCACTATCATCGCCAATTATATTACATTTATTGATTAATTTAAAGGAAAAGGCATTCCTGAGAAAGCTCTTCATTCCTTTTATTTCAAGCATTGATATCTCAATGAAAACTAATAGCACTTAAACATCTATATTAAAAACATAATATGCAATCCGATGTTATAAATATTTAAACAGCCTTAGCACTAAAGTTTATTATAAGTTTCCTTAATATTAAAAAACATATTCAACAGTTTTAACATTACCTTTACATGCACTATGTTCATATATTTATACCGGTTATTATTACAATTAGAAATCCCTGTCTAAAAAACATCGAGACTTCTTATCACTCTAAATATTACCCGACTAAAATGAGAATCTCTTATCTAAGAACGCAATTGCGAAATGCGAATTCTGGTATAAAATAATTAATTCTTTATTAAAGCTGAGCTCACCTGGCAGATTACCATTGAAAGTAGAACCAGGGTACATGGCTGTGAAATACATTAAGTCACGTAAGTTAGACTCAAAGTTATGAAGTTATTCGTATGAGTTGCGTGTTAATAACTTGATGTTTAACTGAGTATTGATGTGTTTGCAGTGACCGCCGCGCGTGTACTGACGGTCGCTCGAATATTGCCGCTGCCCAAACGAAGGGCCCTAACATTTACATATCCCGTAGCCCTTCCTACTGCCAAATTGACTTTTTACCTTTATTCGGCAGGTACATCGAACATAGGGGATTGTTGTATGGCTTCACGGGCTCCTTTGGAAATAAAAACTTGATAAAGCCAAATAAATCGTATTAACAATACCGTAAAGATTATTTTGAAACGCCGTTCGCGAAAACTTTAGACTTGTTTACAAACCTTAGAAACGCCGGTTCTAGTCTACGTTACTACGGCGTAGTCTTACTACGAAACTAATTAAAATTAATTACTGAAACCGGAACTTACCGTATTGACTATTGAGAGAAAAATCCAATTCAAGTTTCTTTTAATTTGTTTTCATCGGAACTGTGAACGTAGCACTTGCACTAAAGTTTATAGCGACGTGATTGGTTGGGAGCGGCCGGGCAGAGGCAGCCGGTTGGCGCGGGCGTCTAGCACAGACTGTTGGTAGAGTGCGGTCGTCGGCGGGCGTGCAGCCTCCCCCCGCGACGCCGCCCGCGCTTCAGCCCCGCGTCCGCCATGCGCTTTTTACGTACTGCAAGCAATCAAGTAGGTACGTCGCGGACGAATTGCAGCGACTTTGAGGAGGGCGCGCGCGTGTGTGCGTGAGTACTGCATGCGCATACGCACTCACGCACAAACTGTGAAGCCAAAAAAATGTTACTAACACGCGGCTCTTTGTAAAGTTTGCGTCGTGCGCCCGAATCATGGATTCTTTTGCTTTGCTTCGCTAATTTACATAAAAATCTAATTAATATGCTTAGTTGCATTTACGTTAGATAGAGCTAAATAAGTATGTGATGAAAGTTTATTTTTATATGTACGAAAACACCTTGCTTTGTTAACATTTAAGGCATTTTTAATTTTTGGTATTATATTTTTCAGCAGGTTTGTTAGTAGGTAAACTTGAAAAAAGTATAATCTCATAACTCCAGTATCACTTACTTATCAATGAACAAACCCACATTTAACAACACTCAACTTATCCCAAAAAGCAACATTTACTAACTCAACCACATACCAAAACAACACCCGCTTCTTAATTCCAAATTCACGTGTATTTACACGATTTATGCATTACAGCATTTACGGCGAACGCCCCAAAATTCCTAAATTGTTCACAAAACGCAACCAAACGAGGTCATTGCCCCGACTGCCGAGGGAACGCCAAAATAGCGCGAAATGCACTCCAAAATAGAACAACCAATGTGCAATATTTTTTGTGAAACAATCTGTTTCCGTGGATTCTAGAAAATAAATGAGGGGGACTTTGTAATGCAATGCCATATTTAATGTTTATATTTACATACAAAAGTAGAGATACTTTCTATAGGTAAAATGGTGTGAAATGTAAAATATTCACAACGTTTAATTCGTCTTATTCTTCTTCTGTATTCGCGAAATAATAATATGTAGTTTTATATTTGTAGATCAAATAATCTATTTACTTTAAAAATTATCATTGATCTAGGAAACTAATAGGTAGGTACTAACTGTATAATATAAGATTTGTATTTCAATTAAAAAATTCAGTTTGCATACAAACTGTTCCCGACCTAGTCATTGGGAATCAAACATAAAAACTAAAAATTTTATAACTTAAGAGATCGTAGAAAAAATATATCAAGAAATACAGAACAAGACATACGAATAAATTTTTAAATATCTATTTTTACGTATGCAAACTTATGGAAATTATCGAGTTTGAAAAATAATCATATCAAAAATTTCATATTTATCCTAGTTATTACTTTTATTGTCCCTCAGACTCAAGTCTTTAAAAACAAAATAAATTCTTCATAAACAAACTTTGAAGACGCATCAAATCATCGATTGTAATATTTGTCATGGAGTTATAAATGTCAATCTTCATAACAATGATTATACGGGGCGCATCGCCGATCGGCAGAAAGGGGATTTTTAATCGATTTATTTGCTGTCTAATAATGATAAGAGAAAAAAAGCTAAGTTGAGGCCGTTCTAAGAGTATTTTTCAAAGAAATCAGTTTGTTTTTCAGACGCCAAAAAATACTGGTTCGCATGTAATAATGTAATTTTTCAGTTAATGTTTATTGATAGTTCGGTAACCTATTTATTCATTTTTTTTTGTATTTTGAGCAATAAAAGAGATAGTAAAGTATAATTTATAGGTGTACATAGAGCCTGACAAAGCTAAGTCTGTAGTAGCGCTAAGACGGTAGATATTTGAAAAGTGGTTTATTATTATCCTATGTATTAATAATTTGTTAAACCTGTTGATTACAAAAAAACCGTTTATATATATATATATATATATATATATATATATCAACGCAGCATACTTTTAACAGCATAAATATAACTTGGCCAGGCTCCCTCATTGTCTTCAATATCACTTTTCACATGATGAGATACGAGATCAATGCATTGATACGCATACCTACAGAAAAAAACTGAAGTCAAATAATATAATCTCAATTGCCGATGATCAATATCAATAAGTATTAAAATAAATAACAATTTTTATGATTTTTCAGCAATATACACAAATCAAAGACATCAACGAGCTAACTCCTTTATAACCACCTGTTTACTGAAAGCTGCAACTTTCTCACGGGATTTCATTAACATATAAAGAATTAGAAACAATGGGTCTGTACGTTGGCACTCGACGTCACGCCGTGCGCAGACGCCACTTGAGCAACGACTTTGCATACCGCGATACTTAGTGCAGATGTTGATTCATGAGAACTGCATACATTGACTTAGAAAGAAATACTTGGGCTCTGCCTGCCTTTAAGAGAATCTGGGCAAAAATGGAATGAAAATTTGAAAATGGCTTGGACAACACGTCTAAAATGACATATTGCTTGGTGAAAACTGTCAAAATTTGAACGCTCGAAGAAGTCGAAGTTGCATACGGTGATTTTATTGTCAAGTTCCTGGTTGCAGCTATGTACTGTGAAAAATTGTGGCCGGCAATAATCACTACAATTCTAAACTATTTAAATTTCAAATGATTTAGTTTTCATAATTTTATAAACTCAGGACACTTTATACGTTAATATTATACTAGGCCCACCGTCCATTTGTTTGTTTGTCAATAATTGCATACAATGTTTCTGTAGTAATGCTTATGCCTCTTTCCACAAGTCTTACATGTCATGTAACTGTTCTCACTTGATTTGTTATTTACGTTCGATTAATATAGATACTTGATAGGTAACTTAAGAACTGCAGTGCAAGAGCCTCTTGACTAACGATGTGTAAATGTCAGAATCTGTATTGCATTAAATGCTTGTGAAGATTCTAAATGACATAACTGCAATCATTAGCAAATGAAGAACTGGATCTAAACTCCATCTTTTACAATTGCATCGCCGGCAAATAAGCACGGAACCCACCTGAAGGATAGCGGCATCCAAACCCAGGGTCTTCGTTGGTCAAATGTGTTTTATTTATAAATATTGACGTGATTTTATATCGACCTGTGATATCGATTAATGATGCGCCTGTACATACAGGAATTGCAGTGCTTGTTTCTTCTCTTTAACCGGAACATAACCACATAAATTATTATGTCAATAAAAATAGGAAGGAATATAGTACCGCCCCAGATGAGGTCTTAACAAAAAAAGAATCTATTACTTACCATTAGTCTATTATCTAAATATATATAATGAAGAAGAAAGATTTGTTTGCTTGTTCATGTCAAATATGTATTTACCATCAGAAACAATATTTTCAAATGTAAAAACCTATATTTTATCGAGAAATTTCCATGGGATCTTGAGTTAACCGCGCAATGACATTTAGTTAAAAGCAGGACCTAAGTAATATAAGAAATACCTTTTTTCATATTAACCAGATTTGTTCACAACAATTTGAATCCATTCCTTTAACACCAACCATTGTTACACGTCATTTTACATTCGCATACTTAATCAAGTGCAGGGTATGATCCCGCCATCGATATGCAAACGACTCTACATAATTACTCAAGAGCTCTTTAAAACCAACCATTTTAACTGAAGTGGCTCCCATTCTGTGGGATTGATTTCGTTTCAAAGAGGTAAGCAAAGAGTTGAGTAATTAATATGGCTTATAGTTTGCGAACGTATGCTATTCCGTCATAAGTTTTGAGGTTAACCTCAAAATCATTTAACAACCAATAATTTACCAAACAATTAGTTTCTAACTATCTTATAAATGAATCAAAAGCAAAAATTACAAATAACTGCACCAATCTGAAAATCCGCGACTCATATTTTCCAAATCAACTAATATAAACAATTACTTATAGAAAATTTCACATAAAACGATTAACAAAAGGGCATTATGCTAATACCAGCATAAACACCACCATGACCTATCCCACGGCGTGCGCTTGCATCATTTGGGGGTTCAAAAAACGGCCAATAAAAAAGCAATAATGCCATCCCGCATATGCTTGTTGAATCTGTATTGAAGCGACTGATCAACCGAAAGTAATGGATAAAGAGCGAGTATGCATCATTACGTTAGTACGCGTGATGTTTACTCTTTTATTACATGCAAAATTGTTTTGTGTTATGGTCTCGATAGATCTGAACTGTATTTTTAACAGATATTTTTTCAAATTATGAAAAAGCGTGCTGGTTACGTGAATTAAATTTTCACTTTATCTTTTAACAGCTAAAGAATTACCACCTTTTCTGTGGACACTTTCATTTCCAATACATTATTTTTATAGTAACGTATGTAAAAGAGAATCTTATTTGCTATTTGCTTACTCATACCAGCTTTAATAGGTTTATATTTCGAACATTGCTAATCCATTATAAGTAATGTCAAGTCGTTACGGTGTAAAATTAAGGAACTTATAACTTTTATTGCATCAAAATACTCAAAACTTAGTATTTAAAATATTTTGACAATAAATAAAATGAATATAAAATAAAATAAAATTCATAGATCAATAATACTGTACTATAAGCAACATAACATTAAACCCCAATAAACAAAACCAACCAAAACTTAAAACCATTAATTTCAACTTAATAACCGCATCGCATTATATCAATTAACATGATAATTTAGCATAATTAGATAAAGGGTGACCAGCATAGTCAGATAATCGTAATTTTACGCGAAGCTCCATTTGTCACCAGCATCCGGCACACGACGAGCACAATGTATCTATTCTTATATTTTGTTGTATTAACGCGTATTATCTAGGGTGCAGTCGAGTTGTACCCTCTTATCGAGGTATTAATGGCGATGAGACAATTAAATAATAGACCCTTTTATATGAATGAGCTTTTGTTTAAACTTTTTTGTCTTTATTTTGTGGTTTTCGTATTTTGCATAGTGTTTTATTGTGGGATAAAGTTGATATTTATGATTCAATGAGTGGTAGATTATGTCCATATTGTTAGATGGTTTTCATGTCATTCGCAATCATTTTCTTTAAAATGATTTAATACCAACTTACTATTTACGTATTATAGGTACAGATAAATTACTTTATGGTTGTAATGACAGAGCCCCATAGTGTAGGTGCTAGGAACCCTGATATAAGAGGTCTTGAGGTCGAAACCTAGTAAGACAAAAGAGTTTTCTGATGCACAGATAGGACACTTCATTGAAGAGTTTGTATATGGGTATAAAAGTTATATGTAATTATTTACTTACGTTTTGTTTACAATCCTCCACCAGTTCGCTAGATAAGGTCAGAAAGCTTTGATTATTTTGAGCTATGCAGATTTATCCATTTACCTATAGATCTTAATTTAATTCATAAACCTGACTTTAACGTCTGTGTGATAAAATCGTAACCAGTTTTACGCACAAGTATTAATCTATTTGGCTTGTAGACCTTTAACATCAATCTCCCTTACCTTATTTACTAAGAGGCGCTTCTTATTAACATTCATACTATAAATACCTACACAAATCAAAATTAAAGACTTCTAAAAGACAAAAGGACGCCGCGGACCCTACAAGAGCCCGTGACAATCCCTAACGCTATCCCTATCGTTATCCCTATTCCCTGGTATCCCCAACCGCCGCGCCCGCCGGAAAGCGCGCTCTACCGAAACTCCCGGTGAGGTAAAACAATACACGAGCTCTCTTTCCTCGCATTGTGTCTAAGCTATTGTATATTTATGTATAAATTTGGCAAAATTTACATTTTTGTATGTGGGTTTATTATATTTAGTACATATGGTGGGAGCTTAGCAAGCATAACGTGTGTATCTGTAACTGTATATACTTGCATTGTTTGCTTTATTAGAAAATTTTAGTATGATTAGTACGATCTATAAAAGAATCATGACTTTCAAAATGATTCTCTTGATTTGGTTTCATTTATGTCACTACATTGGCTTGCTACAGTTGCAAAAAGCCATCTATAGGTTCAACACAACTTTTTTAAGGATGAAAAAATAGGAAATTTTTAATTATTTAACTTAAATATGCATGCATTTCTGATCAATAATGCAATCTTCGTAAACAGCAAATTCCCTGAGAATTGAATTCCAATTATTGCAAGTCGAAGTAAAACGATCTATAATTACGATGCGGTGAAAGTATTCTAATCTAAAAAGCTACTGTAAAACTGATGTATTCGTAGAAAGTCCATTTATATGAAGGCTTCTGTTGCTAAGGGCCTTAAAAAGTAATAAATGATAATCGTAATCTACAAGTTCGTTAGTCGACATAATTATATTAACGCAGTGCTGTAGAAAACGGCAATAACTCAGTTTTAAATTATACAGACGTCAAAAAATATTTTTGATAATATCGAGTGACTCGGAAATGGGTCAAGAGGGTAAAAAAAAAATTATAAAATAGACAAAATAGGCGGTTCTGCTAAGTAGCGTTGTCAAAATATCGGCAAGCACCTGCCGAGACAGGGTGGCGCGTAACGAACCTTTCTATACACTGTTACGAATTTATACACATTCGCGTTATACTGTTCAGTTTAAAAGAGTGTAGCTTAAATTAATGTCAGTTACATAATTTAGTTTAAATATCATCATGATAGCTACCATATCTGAAAAAGCCGTTATTTGTAAACATTGTATATTATGTTACAACTCTATTTAGCCCAGGATAAAAGATAAGAATCTACTTTCAGAAAATCCACAGATAATTCGCTTCTTAGCCGCGGCCATCTTGGTTACACCCGGAGCTTACAAAATAAAACAACCGCGAGCTATCTAGTTTTTTACTTTTTTATACAGGATCATTTTTCTTGCCGGGTAAGGGATTAACAAGTTTTGCTGTTCGGGGAAAATGGACCTTATGAGTTTAGTAATAAGTTGGTTTGAAGTTTGTTGGAGGCTGTATAAGAGTGGACGTCCTTGGGCGGACTCGATGCGCGAGCGCCGGCCCTACTGCGGCCGCTGGTCGTTGCACTGACATGATACTTTTAAAATGCATTGGAAAGTTGAAAACACGCTTATTTCGAGAATAATTTTGTATATAGAAGCTGCTATAAGCAGACGGATGGCTATTTGTTGCACAACATTGAATTCAGTTGTAAGAGTTATGCAGATTACAAGTTAAAGTTGATTTTATCTAAATGAGTCCATAGTAGAAACAAGTATACCACGATTATTCCATCACGATTTAAAACTAATTAGTTAGGTAAAACCGTTGTATGTCTTTCGAATTGTGATTTAAAAGTTTAAGGCTTATATTTCTTCGTTAAGGTCACCTAACTCTAATGGAAAACAGCGATTTACCTTCATATTTATGTGTGTCGCTAAATACTTCAATATTTCGTAACAGAGCTGTTTATACCCATTCAACTTTGGCTAAAACGTGGTTACGTAATTTTAAATTGGCTTTAGTGTGTCATTGTATTTTAAATGTAACTGATAGATGTACACTAGTGAAAGTAGCAATGATATATGTATAACAATAATAAGAAAGCCCTTTTCTTTTATATGCCTTGAAGTTACCATTGAACTAGATATTCTTATTCTATAACTTAGAGATTTCATATAAATATCTCCTAGAATCTGAAAATAGTCCTTACCTTGAATCTGTCAAAAATTACCCACCTTTTTTCCACCTTCCAATTTTAATTGAAATACGACTTATTGCACCTTACTAGCTACTACAAAACAACGAAGGAACCAAAACCTGTCCCATATCATACACAAACCACCCTAGCAAAAGGCTAAAATGCAGTCCGTGCACGATGCGTTTTTTTTAGCAAAATCAATAGTATAGTAATGGCATTGCTATTTCCGGTCGAGCAACACCATTGCAAATAGATAGAAGCCGCGATATGCTGCTATAATTACTGCTATCATATGCACTGCGGTCACATATCTATACAACTGCCAAGGTGGACATGCGATACTTTTTCAACGAATTTTGTTTTTATATTTATTGTACGTACGTTGCTTAAAGCTAAACAAGCTTATCAAAAAAGCTTTTGAAAGAAAAGTTGCAAGCCGCTTTCTTGTTAGAAGCTAAGTCTGGACAAAGATATAATCATACCCCTTACCATAGAATAAAACTACTTGGTAGGAGACTTGTTTATTACAAAATTAACGAAAGCTAGTTTACAGTTGGAGTTGGATGAAGCAAACTCTCGAGAAACATATCAAAGTCAAACATCCTTGTATCTTAAGGCATCCTTTTTATGCACAAATACCGGAGTTCGAACCCTGGTGAATGAGGTAAAACTATTTTTGAAAACTCAGGTCAACTGCCTGTAGCCATTGGTTACACTTAGAGCCATGGACTAAAAATGTCTTGCTAAAGCTAAGTCAATAAACTTAAAGCTCCAGTTAACTCATACAATTATCTCACTTTAACAGGTATTATCAAAAAGCTGAAAATTCGAACCATCCATCCACACACGTTGCACAAAAAAGAACAGGAATGATTATGAGTTTTACGGTCATTTTATTCGCAAGCACCCTTATCCTATAACCGTATGGGGTTGCGGCCAAAATTGTATTTTTATTATAATAGGTCGTTTTATTGAGTCCCTGTAGTGTAAATATTGGGGTTCTACAACAAACAGACACCCAGTGATTGTATCATGTAATTAGTTATGAATAATATGATGACGAGTGGGCAATATAACAAAACTTTGTTTGCTAGGTTTAATCTGCTAAATATTTTTATAAGCAAATTCTGATTAAATCTTGATTGAATTAGAACTTGTTTTAACGGTATTTCGAGTTATTATTAGAATCAAATTTGTCTTCTTTCGTTTCGAAACTATTGATCCGATAGCGAAAAAGCTTTGGTAAATGGCTGTGAGTGTTCGTGAACATTCGTATCAAAACTCTTGCTCTATGCGCCCGACACTGCGGGCAAACATTGTTAAAATATAAAAAACAATAACCCTATAAATATCAGTTACTTACGTAATACGTATTGACAGTTTTATTATTCAAATAACAGCGAAACCAAGCAAATAATGTCCTGTCCATACGCAATTTGACCCGCCTCAAAAGGCTTATAGCTAAACCCTATTTTCTTTTTTATATCAAAAAAAGATTGCCCATTCCCGTTTTGTTGCAAATATGACTTGATCCCTTATTTCATTTGACAGACGTTCACAGACGTTTTCCTATTTAAATGAAGTGGTGTTTGAATGTCTCTGAAGCATTGAAACTATCATATGATATTTTGTTGATATAAAATTTTTTTTAAACTTTCATTTTATTTTCTTGTTATATGTTAATGAATGTTTAAATGAATAAAATAGAAATGCTAGAGTCTCAAACGTAAATTGAAGCTAGTTTTACTTTTGATACATACAGATGGTGAGTTTTGAGTATTATCTATTATCAGGAGTTCGCCGCCATCTCACCTGCTGAAATAACGCAAATATTGAAAACGAGGATGGTACAACCCCGTACAAGAGGTACCTTTTCGCTCAATATTTTGAAATCAAAGGTTTAAAATCATAGGTACCCTATTTGACTTTTTGTATAGTTCTGTATCGTTAAATTGAAATGGAATAGCTGAACTAGTTTGAAATGGAATATCTGAACAAAAATCGTTAAGATTGATATATCGGTTTACAAATTCAGTCTAGTCTAGTCGATTATTTTTATCGATATTGCAATTTGTCATTCGTTATCGGTCTCCTGTCGATGCATTTAATTCTGCGTATTTTTAAATGTTATCAGAATGACTGACTGATAGATAGAATGACAGAGACCAAATTGTGGCAATTTTGACTAGATTACGAGAGAAACGTTACAAAAAAAATATTTTGACGTTAATCACGCTCCGCGTGGAATTTTTTTATAGAATTTAGCACGTAGCTTTTGAATAGTGAAAGAATTATTAAAACACAAAAATAATCTAATTTATATTTTCTCTTTATGAAATCAGTATACCTGCAGCACGTTATTTCTTATATTGTTAAAGTGTTACTTTTTAATTTGACTGCTTTTTGATACTCCATAATTAATTTAACTGACTGCACATATAATTTTTATCATTTTCTATGCGTACACCAGGTATTTAAAAAAATCACGTTTTAAAAAGATACTCTATTAGCCCGTTCGCAAATGCAATATTTTCATGTAATTATGTTAAAAACGTGCAATAAGGCGCAGTGCGTATCGCAAAACGCGCGGTTCATATGTGCATGCGCAGATAAGCCGCGTTTCACCGATATCAGGCGACGTGCGAAAACATGCCTTCTACCATTGCAATACTGACGGGTATTCATTAAAGTTTAATGTTTTTGGTATATTGATAAATATTAATATGCGTTTTTAAAGTTCAAATTAACGTTATTTTTAAATTTTAGGGTAAAGCCAGTGTTTGACTACGGTCTGTGGGCTTAGAATTTAGTCTTTTATTATTTGAAAACGTTGTAGCTTAGGTATGCGGTTTAGTATGTAACTAGGCATATCTTGGATTCAATTTATTTGGAAGATATCTATCTTTATACTGCTAATAAACAAAACTTTATCCAAAGCCGTTCAGCCAGAGTACTTAGAAGTATCTATATGTACAAAATCGGCAATTTAAACAGATTCAAATTCAGCACCGCCTTCAAACGACATTTACTTATAAGACATAAATGAGTACATAGTTATAAGTAATCTTCTAAATTTAAAATTTAAACAAGGTATAAAAAGAAATGATACGATAGATAATGATACAACTGAAAGTATCAAATTGCAAAAAAAGGATACTATTTGTATAAACGAATTTGCCAGCTAAATTCGCACAATGGGTAATTAGCAGGGTGTCACCGACCTACAAAAAGGTTGGAAGCTTCCTCTTTATCTGCTCAGCACCGTAATGAGTACATGACAACAATCATATTCGCCGGTCGGCGCGTGCGCCGGCAAAAAATCTGATGATCCCCATATTGCGCGAGCCGCTCGAGTTACGTCAAATTCGCACAAACGTACTAGGCCCGCAGAAAGTACTTGGAGTTAAAGGGCGATATTAAAATAAAAAAGCAATGTAACAATGTTCTAATATATCATAAGTAGGTATTTTTTTTAACATTGATAAATAATTTATATACAGTTATAAACAGTTGTTTTTTTTTCAATGTCTTTATCAGGAAAAGGCCATGAGAGATAATGTAATCAACAAACATCCAAAGATTCTTTTTAACGTTTCATTTTCATGTAAAGTTGGCCGCGAACATTACAAAAAGATAATTCAGATACTAGAAATTCATATGTCCTAGACGGTTATTTTGTAAACAGCAAGACCTTGCGTTTTTTCTGTTTACCTACCTACTACAATGTTGACATTTACTAATCTCCGAATGAAAATGTTGCTTATTTACCTAAATACATAACATCGTACATAGAGCTTTAAATATATAAACAAATTCACATTTAAGAACACATTGGTGATAAACCCGTGAATGGGCGGTGCTAATTCTCGATATGATTACATAGCACGAGATTACATACGATATTCGCAACTCTCGACTACGCATTTCGCATATCAATGAGTTGTATTTCTGATATCCTGGTATCACAAATACCTACCTATAGATTCTTTAATAGAAGTTTTTTATGACGAAAATCAAATGAAAATTCTATTTTTCTTCTGCGTTGCGATATTTTGTAGCGCTCAACATCCGAGGTTACGTTAACTTTTGAGGCCAAGGTTCGCCACGCGAGATAAATGTAACTGAAAGGTGGAAAAACTGGTATCAGCCAATAGCGATCAATGTTAGTTTGATGGTCACGAATTAATTAATTAATAAGGTGATTGCTATGACCACTTTCCTTGTCGCGTAGTTTATAATTCTGCGTGGGTCGTGTGTTTATATTTCATTAGTTCGTGTGCTATATTGTGGCCGTGTATTGGTAAAGGACAGGGGGTTGTTAAAGTTCGTCCTCGTGACCAAAATACGACGTTTGAATAATAGATGCCTCCATCGCCTCCCTCGCCCGATGGACTTTCAACTTTATCTGATGATTATAACGCAAATATTGGTGATCACCATGTAGATATGCCTGCGTTTGACTGATGTACGCAATTGTATTGATGTTTTGTGGAGCACGATAAAAATAGTTGGTAATGTACTATGTCACTAGGGAAACATTATTGTTAACTTTTATTTCTATAGTTCTAAAAAGAGTTACCTGTATCTAAAACATATAATCAATAAAGAAAATCGTCAGGAAATTATCTGTTTTTCCAATGTAATTGCAGAACTGCGTAACTCGTTATTTAAAAGTCTGTGAAAATTTTATTAAAAGATTACTTGAAGCTCCAACGTAGAAAACCTCGTAAATAAACCAAATCACGCATTGTTATAAGCAGTAGTTGTAAACTAGCAAGGCGATATACAAATATATCAAATTGATTGAACGGGGCCGCGACTAAGTACGCGTAATTATAGAGATGCTTCGGCCTCACCGCGGACTTCTATTTGTCTTCCACACGCAAATGTGACGGGGACGCGGTCGTGAATAATTGATACGTGTCATTTGGCAACCCCCCACCTCCTTACACCCCTAGCTGACCAGCTGGTGTCGCTAAAGTCAACAACGCACTTTGAATAAATTTTTTCTTAATGTACACTTTATTACTTTAAGAAAGAATCGTTATTGGCAGTTGATTCTAAGGTAGTTTAAAAATCAGTTAAGTAGTACGAAACTTCACTGTTGATAGAGAAGAAAAGGAGCAATGCTATGTTAAATAGGCGAAGCACAATTTACGCATACCAGGAGAACACGAGCGGGTGGTGGTGACGGCCCACATCGATACTTCATTCATTATTGAGAACTCGCGTGCTGCCTCCCGAATTTCCAATGTTTGGCGATTGACGTTTAGATTGACTTTTGTCATTTGCCTCGGCCATGTCAAACACTGAAATGTTTTTATTCCCACTCCATAAGCTCAAATTTTAATGGACTGGGGTAGTTATTCAAATGTGTAATATATTATCTAATGTAGGTTTATCGCTATGTTATGGGTCAGCCCTATTCTAAATCGATTATCCGTCATTTTCAGCAATTGTTCGCGATTTATGAAAGATAAGACAGTATAATTACTGTCTGTATTACTAATAGATCTATTGTTTTTGTACTGATTTGTGTAACGGAGCTTACACGTTAGTAATGTTTTACCAAACTGGCGTCTAGTTCCGTTAGGAGGACAATAAGTGAGCGATAAGCGAGCGTACGGGATTGTGCAAATCTTGTGGGTGGCCGCTGAAGGAAAGGCGCAAGGGTCATAAAGTCGGCGAGTTTCAAAGACGTGATATTAAACGTCGGCAGCTTTGAGTTAGCGCCATTACAGACACATCTCTTCCCTGAGAAAGTTTTATTTCAGAGAAACAGTTATCCCATTGTTTGAACTATTAGCCAATAGATTGCAGTTTTTGAACGCACCCTCTCAAAGAAAGTTGAAACGGCATTTTTTGGTCATTGTCCTAAAAAGGGTTTGTGTTAAAGATGGTTAACACTTTTTAATAATTGTTTTTGAAAGGTTTCTTTCTCTCGCAAGTTGCAACATTAGGGAAGACTTTAATTAAGATTTAATGTTTAAGCGATTGAGTATTTACTTCCGTATTCTGATAAAAAAATTATACGATATAGTTTTTTTATATTCTGTAGGATTAATGGCTCTCAGCTTATTATGGAAATGGTTATTCTTCTGAAGCTTCATCCCTCTTGTGCATTAAAAACAGTTCTCATACATAGATTTCTGTTTCTGTTTATGAAAATTAAATATAAATAGGCACAATTTGAGCAGCACAGCGTGGCTGCCACATGACATTGGGACACGATAATCTGTTGTGTTTGTTTCTTTCATATCCTAGTCATATTGCGTACCCACTATTTCTCAGAATTTTTTATATAAGATTGTCGAGAGGTTTTTTCCACTGACATTTTTTCCTCTCGATCTACCCATAATATATTTTAAGGGTTTAAAAGGTAAATAGAGTTTGCAATTTTCTATGAACTTAAATGCCCGATCGGTGTATTAAAGTGCTTTAGGGATGAGTGAAGTTACGTACGACGTCCTTGTAGAACGCTATGCTGTCAATAACTGTTATACCTGCAGGAGAACTAGCTTACTTTTCTAAATAGACCTTTCGGAGTAACGCAGTGGGGGAGTAACAATACGATTAAGTATTAGTGAGTTAGGATTCGTAACTCCTTGAGTGTATATAATGTATAAGGATGTATATAGTGTAAAAGAATGTTTGCTTAAGCACTTTTTATCAATAGTAATGTTCAGTCGGTTTGCAGAAACTTCTGTAAGATTAAATACAAGTAGATTATAATTATATCAAGACTTGATTTATTAACGTTTGTTAACTATCAAGAAATGATCTTACCGAAAGTATGGCTAGTCGATATTAGTTTCAAACAATCCCGTTACGTGACTACAAACAAAAAATTGTTTTATGTTGATTCTATAAAATAAAAGAGAAACCATCGCCATCAACCCTTTACGCGCACATTTCTGCAAAGAATAGCATGGTTTTATTATTTTACAGCAACTCTTCGATATTGCACAACTCGCAAAAGACGCCGCCCAAAGGGTACAATAAAAACAAACGGAAAGGGTTTGCCCAATGCGGAAAATTAAGCAATGAGTGTTTGCGTTTATGGTTCTCAAAAAAAAAGGAGAAAAAAACTTCGCAGGTACAGACAGACCCGGCTTATTGTTGCAGAAGTACAGTCAGAAAAAAGCGTCTGCAAAATACGATTGAATGAAGACTTGTATGCAAATAGATGCAATTTTTTTAAATACCCTTTTAGGCGAATACAAAGAGGTTGTTATACAATGTGGCCAGGGCTACTGTATTGAATTATTTGCGTAATAAAACAGATCATTGATTCTCGTAAGTAACTCCAGTTTTTTAGGGCGTTGTTTTTTCATTACTCTCGTTTATCGTTTCTTTTGGGTTTTTATATCTGACGAGGCTGGCCCTTTGAACTTGATCTTTTTATCAGCGTGTCTTAAATGCCAGCTACCAATTTATACGAAGTCGGCGCATTCCGCGCTCCCACACAAGCACACATATGCAACTTGTTTATGGGGCAGAATAACAGCCAGCGTTGTTGTTGTATCTATTAAGTGATGGTTCCACTTCTATTAATGATTGATATCTAATTATATTTTTTTTTACCTAATTAATTTACATATCGTATTCCCACCTAAATCTTAGCTTCGCACTATAGTTAGGAAGGCAAAACTGCGCACACTACAATTGTACAAATCCTACCAGGTATTATTTTCTAAGCTAAGCAACATCAAAAGTTTATATCCTCAAAAGAGGCTGACCTCATAAAAACCTACCTATTCACCTATTTTCTCCAACTCCAAACTGCGCGCACGCACGCACAAACTGTCACACAGGCACATCCACAGGCGCACACAAGCACACAACGAGGCATGAATATTGCTATGCTAATGCATAGGAGAGGCGGGTCGATGGCCGCTCCCGGACGTGCATCCAATCGGCAGAACCCGTATCCAGGCACCCTCCTTCCCTCTCACCAGATAAAATGAAGGAATTCACTAAATCTTAGACGGTGAACTTGGCGTTAAACTGCGTTTATAGCGGCCGTGAGCTGATTTAGGTAAATGTGCATGGAGGGTTATATTTGCGTATGTTATATGCTGTTTTATATTAAGATATAGTATTTCATAATGTAGTATACTATATGTAACCTGTTGGCTAAACGATGTTAATAACTAATCAATCATGGAATAACAAAACTTTACATGACTATAATTTTTTTATTTTGCAGTAATTATTGCAAAGTTTTAACTTAACACCCCCACTTAAGTGAATCACACTTAGGTTTTCAAAGAACGCTAACGCTTATTAGGTACGCTGTGTTAAAAGACTCTACATTGCATTCAAAATGAACGATTCTATACTTGATTTACTTAATTTTTTTTATTTGTAAGAAACAAGGTTTTCTTTAACCAGACAGTCATATATTATTTATTTCCAAACACAAATAGGTCACAACAAAAATCATCTCATCAACATATTTACAAGCCTCTACTGAAGACAAAGCGAATCATCCATGTCTATCCATGCCTAAACTCCCTGTCCCTATTTCCCGAAACGATCTAAAACTATGCAACAATGACAGTCCAAAATTCGTTCACTGGTCGCGTCACCGCCGCCGCCGTGGCCAGTGACCTTGGTGCGCCCGCGCAGTCGAGTCGCGGCAGATTATCTACACACACACATACACACAGTTTAAGGCGCGTGTGTATGTGTGCGTGTAGAACTTGATTGTACTATTTTATGAAAGGGTCTGCAAGGATGGAATGTTTAGATTACGATGCGATAGATTTTGAATTTTTGATTTTGTTTTTGTATATCTGTATATAAAATAACATAGCGTAATGTTTCATGATTTTAGGAGTAATATAGATATTTACCCACTGGGCTTTCTTAGCCAGATAGAAACGATACCAACAAAATAACAACTTTTCATATATCGGTATTAATCAGGTATAACTAACACATGCCTTTTTAAAGAATGTTAACAAATAATAATAATAATGTACGTAAAAGTGTTTAAAATATAAACCATAAATATTCGACCGAAGTAATCATAAATCACACACTAATATCTCGATAATACCTTAAAATGTTGAGTACGTGGGCGTTCCAACTAGAGAGGAGTCGTGGCTGCATACGCCAACGGTGCATAATGAATGCATCCGTAATGGCCGCATGGCCCTATGGCCCTGTACCATTTCTCGAGAAAGCCTTGAGCGGACCCTTTCCCTCATACATCAAACCAGAATTCTCTCTATAACGGACATTTATCGCGGCTCCTAAGTGGACATATTCGTGACTTTCCAATATTTATGGATCGTTGTTTTGAAAGACATTAAAGAACGTATCGTCTTCCCTTTTGGTTACGTGATAGGCGTGAATATGTATGTCGTAGCACACATCCTGAGCGGGCGGGGTTGTGAAGCGGCAGAGTGGATATTTCGGTATGCACATTGCATTGGCTGCACTTGCCACGCCGCTTGAAATAGGCAGGTCAGGGACCGTTGCGCCTCGATCCTTCCTCAAGGTCAGCCGAAACATACCTCGTGCCGCGCACCGCATACCCCCCAATGCATTAACGCATAAAGCCATAATTGTAGAGCTAAAATAAACGCTAATACAGTCATTTCTGTGGAAGAACAGAGGTATACACAGGTCATTTATGTAAAATACCACCAAAGGAAAATGTTACATCGATATATTCTTAAATTTTGTGTAAGCGTAAGAATGACGCTCTACCATGCTATCAATACGAATCTAACCACAAGTTTCTTAAGAAATGCAAAATTTCGTAATCCATCTTAAAAACTAAAAATTCCTATGTTATCTAGGCGAATGTTAGCAAACGTGACCTTTTGAACGTTTAATCGTTTCTTAATTGCGAATAGTTCATTAGAAAAGTGTCACGAGAAGATAACACACAACGATGCGAACCTACGATACTAGCTACTAATTTGCGATAACAATACTAGAATGATGGCACATTAATTGTTCTCGGATATCAAACGACTTAACACCAAAGATTTATACAATATATGTACAGAAAAAATAGTCATATACCTACTTATTATTTTCACTGGTTTAGGGTGGAAGAAAATTAAAAATTGTTAAACAACAGGTTTATACTTTCGTCATAGGGTTCTCTCTTAGGCACTAAAATGTTTATGTGTTAAGTAATTCACTAGGTACGTCGCTATTATACGTAAATTGGACATAATACATAAAGAAATACGAGAGTCATTAAATATATGGAACAAGAGTATTACGTGCAAGTGTAAGTTATCTCGAAGTAACTGGATCGCCCTCACCAAGTCAGCTACTTCTACGGCTTCGCGCAACATAAGGTTGGAACGCTTCAAATTATACCAATCAATAATTAAACCTGTATCAATATATTGAAAAACATGATATATGATATTTATCGGATATAAGTAAAGTGTTGACAGAGTTGCTTAATTAATTATAGCTATTTAGCAGGATGTGTGGTTCAAATGCTAAGATGAAGAAATGTTGAAGTAGTTTTGCTCGCAGCTTAGTTTCCTTATGTATTTAACTTCGTAATTCTTGTTCCTGTATGGTGTGAATTGCTGAAAAGTATTAAATCCTAGGTTTTCAAAAATGATCGCTGCTTACAAATTTATTACGACGTACGAAATTATTAGCTTTTCTGGGTTAAAACTCGGAGTTAAAGAATCATGCAAATAAATAGTTTTATCTTGAATTAACATTAGTTACTTGTAAATCAATGCTAACCCAACTAGATTTAATTATCAAGATAATTTTTTTACATCTATCTATGTACCAAACTACCTTTCAGTATTCTACCTTTCAGGGGCCATGAAACATTGAACAAATTGTAATGCTCATTTTGTTCAGTATAAAGTTTAAAATACCAGCCCATTTAAAAAAAATTCGCTTAACCTATTTACAATAATTGTCTTAAATTATTGATACCCGTTATAGTACAGAATTCTAGGATGCCATCATACCTACCTACATTTGATACCCAAAACATTCACAAATGCCTCAAAAAATATATATTCCGGCCAAAACAATTTACACGTAGGCCCCAAAAATTCTCTCTAACAGAACAATCTTGTGAGTGGGTAAAACGGCGTCTCTAGATAAAAGGGCGAAGGGACTCGTCTTGTTGCGGAGGACATTGCACTTCTCCCTCCCCGCGCCCCTTGGTCCTTCCCCTCTGAGGCCCTGCCGAAACGCAGGCGCATCGTTCCTTGCGACGACCGGATTTCACTATTTAGATATTTAGACACGATTTTGATATCTTTAAGCAACGTTTTACTATTAGAAATGCCAGTCTTGAGATTTTACCAGTTGTAAGCAAATAGCTAAACGTGATTTTGCAAATTTTGTGTGTAGATAGAAGTTGTAACGTGCGAAAAGCATATTATTTTATCTAGATTTAGATTTCAAATTTTTTATCGATTTAAATAGATGATAAGAGATCTAAAATTGATATGAATATGAAATCACGCATATTATTATGTACCTTACCTCACACAAATAAAACATCACACGTTTATCAACGAAGTATATCTTTGGCTAAATTATTTTAATTGTACGTCACAGCACAAGAACAAAGTAAGTTTTACTTAACTTGATGTTTTCTTATCTCAATAAGTACTATTTTAGCCAAATTAAACATTCAAATATTCTAGTTAACCGGCTTCATGGCGTCCCTAAAAGTTCTTCATCGAAAGATAACATCGAAACTATTTAACTATAAACATGGAGCTAGCAGCGTGTTAATAAAAAGAGCAATGGAAGTCTACGGGATATTGCGTGCAAGCGCAGTCGCGGGGCGTGACGAGTGCGCCGGCAACTCTACCGTTACTTGCTATGTACTTACATAGCCTATGTACCGACGGACGGTAAGCAAAACAGAAAGATGGAAGTAAAAAGTATGTTGTTATGGTATTTTTTTAATCAGTATGATTGATTGTGAATGTTCCTACAAAGAGTGACTCTATAAAGTCATTCGTGATACATCAATTTTATTCTTGATTAAATTTATCACGAACTGGATATAAACACTTGACGTTAGAAACTCGCTTTTGAAAATTTGATTAATAATGTTATGCATGATATTTATCTATTTTAATATAAAAAATTCTCTTTCCTAAGATTTCACGATCATTCATGTATTTGTCTGCCATTCACGTTAGTTTTTCAAATCAAATGCCATTCAGTATAATTTGAAGACTCTTAGTGTTCATTTAGTTATTACAAATAAATCGAGAGTTTTTAAATTTGCTTATGAGTTACGTACGATGTCTTGGTAAAGAACATAAGAACTTAACAATTATAAAATAGGTACAGTTACAAGTATAAAAAGTTACAAGCAAGATTCGTGGCATTTATTCATCTGCTAATGAGAAAGAGCAGTTTTGAGTGAAAGGAACAAAACTCAAAGACTTGAAAATTGTTCAGCCTAACACTAAATATACCACGATACAGTACCACATAACAAATATAAACCTAACATTATCTAAAAAAACAAATATTTATTTAACTAAATCTAACCCCATCTGTGCTAACGGTACCGGCCTGCCTCAACACCGAGCTCGTTGCGCGCGCGCCGCGTCTGACGCCGCCGCAGACTACAGACTGCGGGAACTAAACGCATCTGACGCAATCACTTGTTAAAATGATTATTTGGGATTTCTTTGGACTTTCATTGTTTTATTCATCATGGAATGTGTTAAGCAAGTTCATCTAATTAAGGAATTTTGTATTGATGAACGATGAAAAGGTTGCATTGATGTAAAATATTACCTAATTGTTGCAAAGCTGTACCTAATGTCTTAATTTATTCAGATAAATGAATACTAAAAAAATTAAGTTGGTTTTGTTTGATGGCGTTCTAAATATTTTTTCGGAACATTCATTGATGGATAGACGAATATCACATGATTACACCCGAACTTAAAATTATGTTGTTATACTTTGTTTTACCTATTTTTTTTTATTGAATAAGGATTAGACGTTTGTCTTCTATCTCACCTGATGGAAAGTGACGATGAAGACGAAGGTGTTACAGGTCTATCCACGAGATACCTATTCACTGGACGCTTGAAAGAACTAGGGCTATAGTTTTCTGGAAAAACAGACGCAGGCAGTTCATTCCACACGTTGGCGACCCGCACCAAAAAGGAACTATCGAAGCGTTTGGTTCGACTTCTTGGAACATCTACCATAAAGGGATGGAAGGCCTGTCTGCGTCTATTAGTCCGATGTAAGAAGGGTGTGAGTTCAACCTGATCAAAAAGAGCGTTCGTGCACTCTCCAAAATGTAATCTGTAGAAGATTGCTAAACTGGCAACTTTCCGACGATGGTTGACACTTTGCAGTTTTTTGGTGGTGAGGTCAAAGTTGTTAATAATTTTTCGGGCTCTTCGGTCATCTGCGTCCATCGCTTCCTATATGTGCTAAAAAGAAGACCGGCTGAGCGCCCTCAGCGTTAGGTCACAGAGTCCAGTGAAATTCAAAAGGTTAATAGGGCCGTAAATAAACATTTCGAAAATAAAAAGGAGTTAATGCAGTTGCAATTTTTGTACGAAAATAACTGAAATGTTGTTGTATAGCTGTGCTACCAACGTGATATTGCTTCGTAGGCGACCGAAAAATGTACGATGTACCATAGAGGAACTCGGCGAAGGCAAAATCTCCTGTAGCGAGGTCGCACTTTAGTATGCGAGGCGGCTTCAAACGACCGAACAACGCGCAAGCGGTTCTCGCCTTAGCCGAGTACCCAATAGTACATATATCGCCAGTTTCAGTGCATTAAGGGCCCTAAACATTTCGATGTTGTTGATTTTAAGCTGTTTATGAGATAGATTTAAAATGACCTTCTACGTAATACAAAACAAAGGCGCTTGCCGCCGTCAGTCCCTCTTTACCCTTAGATCTTTGAAACAACGGATTTCAATGCGGTTTTCATCATTAGATAGAGTGATTCAAGAGGAAGGTTTCTGCGTTTATTTTATTATTGTTTTTCGTTAATTTGTTGAATGTTGGAAAAATCAAGCCGACTGAAAGCTATGGTCGAAAGTGCTTTCTTATTCTATTAAAATATATAAAATAATATACCTACGATATAATTGTTCCTTTTTTATAGTCTACAGAAAAATCCGCAATGCCACATGTTTATCTTATCTTATAAAAAATGATCAAGTACGATGTGGTGTATAGAGAACTACCTAGACAGATACAATATTAATCCTTACATTATCTACGCTACTAATCCAATTAAATACGTTAGTAATATCAATATTTCATACTCATTATAATTGCCCTTTGTATGACACTATACATTTTACCTCAGAAGTTATAGCAAAAAGAGAACTATTGCGTGTAGTATGATGCGCCCACTGTTGCTAGGCCGAGCAGTTACCTTTCGTACGGGCTTTAATGACTTCCGTGACTGTACCTATTTGTTATATTTTTCAATATTACCTATGGCGGTTGGTACCTAATTAGATACTTATATCTTCAAGCATTGTATGAAAACATGATGTGTGATCGAAGACTGAGGCAGCCAGTATTAAATTTTTTTTATAATTTTATGGAAGGTTGCAATTGTGTTGGTTTTGTTTTACGGGGTGAATCACTTTGTAAGGTTGCATTTTCATTTGTACTTTGTTGTTACCTGCATGTTACAAAATTAAAATTGATAGTTGTGAACATAGCTTTTATTGAGTAAAATTCATCAAAGGTATTTTGATCAAATTAATTATTAATGAAACGAAAATATTTCAAGTAGGTTAAATAAACGTAACATTAAATTTTACATCCGATTTCATGCTCGACGAAACAATCTACTGCGATGCTACGACAGAAAAGAAATTTAGGATTATACCTACCTACCTACGCTTGCCGTCTCGTGCGAAGCCGGGCCGAATCCCTAGCTATTTATAATTTAATTTTCTATTCCACATGTTTCCTAATTCTTATAAATAAACATCGTCAAAAGTCCGTCATTTAATCACGTAGGGCTCGAAAGCTGTTAAAATATTTACTGACAAAAAAACGGAAATCAGTATGATACTTTACTTTCACACAAAACCCAGACCTAGGTCAAGTAACATAAATATTTAAATAGCAATGATATTGTTATCTACTGCAAATTGTCCTTTTGGATGGCCAAATCGCTAATGACCTGCACAAAATTAGGACATTAACGATAATAAATTATGACAAAGAAATGAACAACAAGCGTAATGGAAAATTCGACCTCTCTATCGCGAGATGTAAATAAACTAATTTATTGACAATTAGAATAAATAGAAATATGGTCGTAATGAATTGCAACTAAGTGAATCGTAAACATCATTCGCTTGATGCTAGTTTGGGTTCAAAGGCGTAGGTTGCTGTATCTTTCCTCGGACACTTTACACTCCGTAGTTAGCTAATTTTTAAACCTATTAAATAGATTAGCTTCTTGAGAGCATTGTTGGTATTACTTTTTTGTACACCATTATTGTTCCTTTTGGTTCCTCTAGCGCAAATTTTTTTGAGTTTGAGACATTTAACTAAATATTTTAAATTTCGCTTCTTACTACCATAACAACCAAAACTCCAATCACATGAAAACATTGTAAGACTGTAAAAGGCAACTTTCAATCCAAGTAAATATTTAATTACATATTCCGTTCACGACCGATTCCGGAAACAAATGAATAAATGAAGCACACTCTGCGGTTCCCAGGGAAAACCACCGAAATAAGAGGAAAGGAAAAATAAAAGAGTTTAATTATATTTAGCGATCTCCCCAGCAATTACTGAGGAGGTGAACTAATTATAATTATGATGTACAATAAAAAGATGGCGCTTCCGTAAGAACCACGTATGTGCCGCATGTGCTGGCGTTACGGAGCTTATTATTAAACTAGAGTAAATATTATCAATATATAAGGTAGACTTAAATAAAGTTTAGAGTGGGCTCAAATGGTGATTGTCTTTTTTCTTAACGAAAGTGCTGATCTGTCAATCTATTCAGCTGACTTTTAATTCGCATATACGATTTTAATCAGCTCGTATTTTCTGTTCCATTGTTACATCTCCGGCAGTTGGGTATAGTGCAAGGGGTATAGTTTATCTACACACCGCAGTGTGCGACCAAAGAACTAAAGTGAAATTTAATAAGCCATAAATAAACTGTCCATTTCGAAAAAAAAACCAAAGAACAATTAGTGGGACGTAGTGGAGTGCGTTTTCGTGGATGGCATTATATAGTATATATGGCATATATAGTACACAACCTTAATGTTACCTAAATACTGCCAGAAAACCACCAACTTACAAAATATTGCCATAAAAGTAAAGTTTTCTATTTAACACCATCTAGACATTAATTATTCTTCAATAATCACGTATTCTTTTTTAACACAAATATTTAAGAATTTACTACCAAGTACCTATATGTTGACAATAGGTTAATACATTATCAATGCTTAATAGTCGCCATTTCATTGAATTAATTCTATAGTTAAAGTTAAGTTTAGTAAAAATTCTGAACTTTACTCTCTAATCATTTTTATATCTACAAATCAAGATAATAAAATAACTCTATAAAAAGAATCAAACAAATGTTCCGGCAGGATTCGAACCTGCGACAAATCTGTTCATCTCACCCTCTCACCTCGGACAGAACGACATTTATTATTGAAGGATCGAGTTACATTAATTTATGTACAACTACCAGTATGTTTTTATTTTTTAACGACCGAGTGGTGTAGTGGTTAGTAGCCCTGCCTCATACGCCGAAGGTCCCAGGTTCGAGTCCTAGCCGCGGCATTCTGTTGTTTGATAAAAAAAATTTTATATTAATATATGTATGTTTATTCTGGGTCCCTCCAGTTCGCTGTATGGTCATCCATAACACAAGCTCTGCTTACTTCGGGGCCATACAGTTGGTGTGTTTGTCTGGACAACTGCCTTTAAAGAATATAGTTTTATTTAACATTATCAGATATCTACCTATATTTAATAAAGTTTTCAAGGTTCGTTATATTAAATAAAACTAATCTAATTATATTTTTACAATTTAACTCACGTTGCCTTAACAGACACCGTGGTCACTTGTGTTGAAATGTAAAAATATATATTAAACCCGTAAAAACCCGATAAAATCCGGTTGAAACGTGTTTTATTTCATAATCAGAACATCTTCAAATTGGTAACCAAACATTGATGTTTCTATTAGATATAAATGTATTCAATTGCTAAGTAGGTAAGTAATACGGTACTTATAAAGATTTGCGTAACCATCTAAATTATACAGGTTATCCGGAAAATAGTTTCATTGTCAGTTTTATATGAATTCATTTCTAAAATTGTAAGTATCTGCGATTGGAACATTTCGGAAATAAGCGCCGAAACGCTCCTTCTTATTGAACGATTTCTGTTTTGTTTGCATTTTGAGGAAAATTTACTATTTTTTCCACTAGTTTTCGATTACCTAAACACAAGGTTTTCCTATTAAAAATACTCATTCAGTTAAACAGTACGATGAACTCAATTCTTTTGTCTTGCAAAACATTTACTCCGTTTACATAAATCAACTTAGAAATCGCAAAATTAATTATTCAGTATCCAGTACGAAACTGTTTATATGCTAATACTATAACATTTGAACTTAATTAAATCTGTTCAAAATTTCGCGTGTAACATACTTTGATAATTTAGTAGGCTTTCGGTCGACAACCTTTACGTCGTAAGCGATAACTTAACATACCTACCTTAAAGTACTCAAGATCCATCATTGATTTAAAACAATAAGTCCTGCTAGAGCAAAATTGAGAAGGTAAGCTATTCTCACTGTTACGTTGCAGATGGTCCTCCGTAGATACTTTGTGGAAGATCCGGTATATGTATGTAAATATTTATATATCCCTACATCCTTCATCGACATTCTAATCCCAGTGGATTGCATTGGATACCAGTGATATAAGGTGGGGTAGCCAAATACTCTAGTTTTTTTTAATATCGTATTGGATACGCGTTAGTCTTCCATCCGACCCCACGGAGATTGATGATGAAGACTAGGATGTAACATGCTCATCCAAGAGCAGCCTTTTCACTTTACTTTCGGATATTCCAGGATATGTGTTTTTGGAAAATAAATAAGTGTTAGTCCTTAGTAATTTTAATTGATCGATTGGCGTAGGTTCTTGACTTTGTTTTCATTTGTGTAAAAAGGGATCAATTTTCTCCCAGCATTTACGTGTGGGGCCAGCTTTTGAAATAAAAACATCTACTTCGCTTCTCTTTCGTTCTGAGCTACAAAAACCAAACTGCCAAACTGAACATAAAAAGCATAAACTCCCAGACTATCAATAGAAATGCATCTTATTATTGCAGCTATTATAAAACCCCCGTTGCTAATACCTTGATTCGTTCGTTGGCGGGTCAGAGGTGACCAACGGTCGAGTGACCACTGCACTGCGAAAGGGTTAGTGCAACTTGCTCTTAACAAATATTCAGTGTACCGGAATTGATTATCCTTTTGCGGTATCTTCTCATTTTTTAATTTATATTATTACGAGTTTTTGGAAATTGGTTGTTCAAGCCTGCTTGATATTAATGCACACTTTAAGAAATTATTGCGTTCTAAGTTGAATAACAAATATTAATTGATTTATTTCAAAATAATTAGAAATCCGTCAATCAGGAAATACAGTTTTAGCATAGGACGATTGACGCCACATTTATATTTAAAAATTATCTGATTTATTGCTTTTTTTATACTTATAGACATAAAGAGACTCTGTAAATTTATTTTGAAAAAAATAATCCCGTGAAGTTTCTTGCAAGTTCTTCTTCACGAAGGTTTTTCCGAACTTGTGGTAGAGCCATGTTTTATTTGATAAGTGAACAAGTAATTGTCAATGTTAGGAAATAAATATTTCATATCATTTCATTTCACCTTTTACCTTCAGTTAGAAAAGATCGCTGAACATCACGTATTAATGAAACATTTTTATAAATTTCCTTTTTCGATCTACTATTGTTCGATTTAGTAATTTTTTTTACAAATCGATTCCCTAATAATAAAATGCGCCCTACATTGCGATAGGTTCAATGTCAAATAACGGCAAGTAGAAAACAAGTAGTTTTTGTGTGATCCGCGAACTCGCCCAACAGCGGTCAAGGGTGATCAACGGATCACTTGGGGCTGGGAATCTTGTAAAAAATATGTAAATTGAGAAAATTTAAAACGGTCGTAAATATTATTGATAATTTTACTTTTTAACGGTTAGTGAGGTAGAGAACAGAGATCTATGAACATTTTACCATTTGAAAGATATGTATATGTTTATATAAACTTTATATTACACAACATTACATAATTTTTTGTAAATATGTTTTGTTATTATAACTAAAACATATATAACGATACGACCGATTAAAATCTTCGATAGCCCAAATTTACCACTTTATTAAACGTCTAATTTGCTTAGGAAGATATTATTAAAATAAACTATTAAAATTAATATCACTTGTCACCTGTGATAAAGTTCAATGTCATATTCGCAAGGATTGGGTTCAAGTTCCCAGTCCCATGAGGTCAGCGAGCATCGGTCAGAGGTGACCAACGGTCGGCGAACATTTTGCAAACTTTGTCCACTGTCCCCTTTTAACCCTACACTACACCTGTATCAACGCAACCCATTGTCATCACGCAAAAAGATTGCGAAAGTGTTGCTCACCCCCTTCCCTAACCGGGTGGCGCTCCGATGAAGGCTGCTTAGCATTCCACACTGCCACAGCCAGCAAGGTGGTTTTTAGTGGGTAGGTGCCACTCTGGTGAGTCCCACATCATTCCGCAGAAGTCGGTTGCCTGCGGAGGTATGCATGAAGCATCTTCCACCTCCCTCCCGCTAAAAAAAAAAAGATTGCGAAAATGAATTCTGTTAAGTGCACTTGCTGACCACAACGTAAAATTTAAAAACTAATGAGTTTGTACGTTCTGAAAAACATTGCTAATTGAAATACCTCTTTTGTGGGACACTGTTTTTGCACAAAGGTGCATTGAAACTTTTTAAGAGGTTGGCTAACAAAAATATTTCTTTTCTCAGAAAAAATATAAGTTAACTTTGTTTTTTACTAAGCATATTGGCGCCAATACATGTGTGTTTTTTAATGATTTCTCAAGTTTACAAAGACGTTTTGTTTAAATAAGTTTTGCCGAGAACAAGGGGAGAGTCGGGTAGAAAGGGAGTGATATCAAACCGGACGCTTCGACCGTTCGTCACCTCTGACCCGTGCTTGACCAGTACTGTCCTGCAGGATCCCCTGGGATTTCTAGCGAATACACTTGTGAATTTTGCTGCATTACATGGATTAGTATTTTTTAACGATTAAGGTAGCGATATAATCTTTAATACTAGTTAAAAGGTACTTACTACAAACAATGTCATAAGAAATATTTTTCTAGAATTTCTGCGCTGTGAGCATTATATTTTAAAGCTAACATTAATTGCAATTAATTAAAATTGATTCCTAATTGGTTTTTATACTTATTACTATGTAGTTCCTTATATTCAACGTACTAATTCAAAACTTTATTACGGTCAGAAACTCCAATAGGCCTAGATGATCTAAACTCCTACTTTCATACTGTTCTGGAATATAATGTTTTTTTTTTTCATAGATGACTGGAATTGTTTCTTCACAATACAAATGAGCTGGTCAAAAGCGCACCTGGAAAGATCCCTGCATTTCGCTCACAAATTAATAGATCTTTTACGTCACGTTAGATTATGTCACATTCCGCACAAGTCACTCCGTAACGCGACCGGCCAGTGGTCAGTTCCCGTTTACGGCTTTTTTATTTACTGTAAGCTTATTAAACTCTTTGTGTATTATAAGAAGGGTAATTAATATGGTTTGCATTGTGCAAAACGCCCTATTGTTAGTCTTTGTTCCTCGCTTTTGTTCGCACTGGATCGGGTTGAAGTTTGCGCGGTAATTAGCGCAGTGGGCATTTCGGCACTGACCATTGCACTTTCTCACAAGTATAATACTACGGTGTGTGACCGTTAGAAAAGTATTTTGTTGATGATTAATTAATGTGATTTTTTGAACCAGTTCTTTTTTTGCGATTTAGAGGCATAAACAGATCTTCCTTTTTTAAGTTATAAGTTTTATTTGATAAGAACGAATTTTCGTTCTTTATTTCGTTATTAGGTTTTTTAAAACTGATTATATGTGAAAGCAGATTATCAGCTAAGCAGTTTTTATACAAGTAATAAAACAAGTATGTAAATTTGATACTAAATGAAGTAATTTTATTGTATTTTACCTTGTATTTAATTAAACTAATGTGCTACTAATTCCGAGTGCAATTCGTGCATCGCGCTACGACCTCTGCCCTCCGCTTCTATTCAACAGCGATCGTTACCCAATTGTGCATATACTGGTTTTATTACACCGTTCGTGTGAATCAATCGCAGTCAATACAAACGATCCATACATAAAACGTCGCTGTCAAACCGAAAAAAAAGATGCTGAGCACAAGAAAACCATAACATAAGATGTAATCCGACAATGGGATTATGTAATTCATTCATAAATTCGAGCTCTGACTTCCTAGTACTACAGTGTTTGAGTTGTAAAACGCACACATACGTAACCTCGTGTAGAAACGCCGTAGGTATTTTGCGCAGGACGCGATTCGCGAGTCTCAATAACGTTGGTTCGCGAATCGGATCACGCGAGAGCAAGGAGGATCGCCCTCCCGCGCGCCAGCCAATCACACCACGTCTAGACTTTCACGCTCCGACTGCCACTTGTTAGTACCAACTTCGCGAATATATATTCATTATATACTCTAGTCAGACGTATCATTTTATATAGCTGTTTTAAACTGGTTCTTCTTTATCTTCATTGGAGGATTTCGTTCTATGTAATTTATGATTATGTAAATGATTCGCGCGTTTGAAGCTGCTATGTATCCGCCGATGACGTCACCGCTCGCAAAATGAGAGCTTTTCAACAGTCATGATAGCCTAGTATTTCAATGCGAAAACAAAGTATTTCTAGATTATAAAGAAAGAATCACGTCACAGATGTCGGATTGTTTTCTACCGGAAATATAAAAACAAAAAATCGTAAGGGTGAATTTGATTGAGACTGGTTATTAAAAAGGATTATTAACGATGGGAGTGGAAATTAGTGCGGTTCAAACTTAGCGGAGGGCTGTTTTCGGAACGTGATAGACAACCCTTTGGTAAAATATCTTAGTTTAAACGTTTGAGAACACGTGTTAGTCTTTAAACTGAGCCCTGCAGTTTCTGTGATGTATGACTTGCTAAAAATACACGCCGCGTAACAATGTGCGTTCAATAACGGATATTCATAAATTGTTTGGTAAGCCTGGTAGGTAGGTAGCTGCTAGCTCAAAGTATAAACAAATTATATACTGCCATTGGAATGTATCTAATAGACGTTATTATTATATATTATTATTTATTACTTTCCTTATGGCTATAATATCCTTTGTTCATATTCATTTGGAGTTCATAATATTACAATGTGTATTTTAACCTTATATCGATATAAATAGTTTGAAAAAAACATATTTTTATTGTATAGTTATTGAAAAAATATTCTAATTGTTTTGTTTTTATATTGAGCCCTAGCTGCATTATCCTGTGACTTGAAAAAAAATTAAAAATTGAACGAAAACAACTTTTCGAACTACAACATTGTTAAGCTAAAAATATCCAATATTCATAAAAGTCACTTCAAAGCCATTTTGGAATACCAACAAGCAATTTAGTTTTAACCCCTTACTAGTAAATGGCAAAAAACATATAAAAAACGCGTGGGGTTGCGAGATTAGCCCTCCTGTAACTTCCTAAGCAAAAACTAAATACAGGGACGTATTTCAATTAGCTGTCACTTTATCAACCCTGCGGTATTCATTCATTTAGCTAAGGGATTGCAGCAAAGATTGTGTCACCCCTTTTGCGGCACCTTTATGTTGATTTGCCACCTTCCGTGTAAATATATGCTTTACATTTTAGCATTATATACATAAGGGATATAATGCTTTAGATTATTTTAAAGTCAATGAATCATTATTCCCAGCATAAGTTGTTACAAGACTTCTGTTTGTGAAAAGAAGACCCTTTTTACTCGTATTTTTTAAGCTTTTATACGATAATCTGGATATAACATATTACCTATTGAGTTATATAGTCAAAGACTGTCACTTTATTAGCGTCTAATTTAAGTCGTTTCGCAAATACCTCCCATGAAACTAAACAACGAGGATACACACAATATTCACGTATTTTTTCCTTTAAAAAACGCGCCAGAAAGATGTGAAACATGCAGACATGTCTATAAAAAGCGTGCCGTTAACTATTGATTTCATCGAACGTTATCGGTACCTTCAATTCTTAAATTACAGTTGAAAACAAAAAAAATCTGTTGTTTTTTCGCTCAACTGATGAAATACGCGGATATTCCATTAACCCTTTTAATGCAAAGGAAGTGTGTAAGTAGGTCAGATGAACGATTGTGCATTGCACATGTTGTGAAAGCGCGGTAAAAAATACCCCAATGCAAGCTTTGTTTCGAGGAACGAAAAAATTTGATTATTGACTGCAATTTGTACCCTTCAAATGGTATAGTGGATGCGCGTTTACATGGCAACTCGATGAAGCAGCAGAAATTATTTCATTTTTGTTGCCTTTGAATGGTAGGACACGTATCTACATAAAAAGTTTTTAAAAATTGATTTATAATTAAAAAAGACACAGCATATTTTACAAAATTTTGTGTTGTGTTACCACATGTGTGGTCTGTAAGTAAGCATAATTTAGGTGCGTGAACAAAAAACTAACTGAGAGAGCGGAATCCAGAATAGACAAATAAATTCACGACTTAACCCATTTAAAAAAAAATCCACCTGCGTCGGTTTTAAACATGATTTGAATCTGCCTAGTCTTGTCTCATTTTGCGCTGCCATTTATTGTTGCATGAACTATTATACATTTTATAAATTTTTTTGCTGTACATTTCGTCTTATACTTAACCCTTCCCGTGTTCTTAAAGCAGCCATTACCTACAAACCTATTTTTTGTATGCATCCTTCCTAAATGGCACATGTAGAGAAAACTGTGTTTTGAACACCCTGAACTCTAATAAAATGCAATATCATCAGTCTACCTGGTCGAGCAATATTCTTTTAACAAAACATGCATAATCGATTAAGAAGGTAAATCTTTTCATGATGCGATTATTAAAAACATTTTTTTATCTGTATTGATAGGTGTATATTATTTTTATAATGGTAAGTTGTGAGCAGTGTGTATTACATCATTTACAATTAAGAATGTCCCATGCACTTGAAATCCTCCAGATTTTGAACTTTACAGAATCGAATATTTGTTTGTGGTAATATCATGTATAAGTTGCACACCTAGCTTGCGAGCTAAATGTTGTCCAATTCAAGCCAGTAACAAACAGGTATACATAATATACTTTAGATATCCACAGATCAAATTAGCATGAGTGGATCGAAGGAATGAAAAAGTCAAACAAGCTCCTCGATTAGAAAGTTAAGGTTGACCTGTGAATTATCAGTAAAGGACGCTGATCCTCCAAATTTTTTTACTAAACTAACAGTAAACCCTAAACAGACAGTCGATACTTTATCAAAACACACGACACGACGGTACGCGATACGGTGCAAAATGTCAAGAACCACGGAATCTGAACTCTGCAACAAAAACGCAGGTAAAAGTCATATACCGGTATAATTGTCACAAATTAAGGCAAAAAAACCTTTCACAAAAGATATCAAAATTCTGCAAGCCACACGAGCAGGTAGGCAACCTTATAAAATTTATTTTTTGTGCCGAAATTGTGCAAAACCGTGGGAGGGATCAGAATAACTGTACATTTTGACCCAGACCGAGAGAATAGGCTAAGTCATTTTGATAAATTATATTAATATCACTGTTTTAAGAAAAAAAAATTATAAAGTATATTGTTGTTGTCTCAGATTCCACGTTGTGTTGTTCGATGATCGGAAATAGCAAAGTGTTCAAAACATAATTTCTCATTAGAAAAGGTAAGTTATACATGGATATCATCCGTTTCGGTTTCGAGATTGAATGCAAATAATATTTAATAATTGGATAGTGACAAAATTAACCAGATCCTTCAGGCTTAAAATAATGCGTTGAACGATTAATTATGATGAATGCAACTATTTACTACTGATATATTTAAGTGCAGGCTAAACAATCTTACACCCTAAAAACATGCAGATATTTGGATATCTTTGTATAAATAATGAATAAGGTAAAAACCAATGCGACTATTTAAAAGCAGAATCTACTTGAACATCAGTATACTGATAAAGAAAATGAGTTATTTTTACCATAAACAAAATTCCCACTCACAAAATATATTTAAGCCCAATTTAGTATATTTCAACCTTTTTTAATTCTGCCAAAGACATCAGACGTTGACATAACTAAAGTACTTAGTCACGTAGGATTAAATAAAAAGTATAACAAAACATTTAAACTAACATTCTATAATCGTGACTTCACAAAAATGCAATTTTCCTTAAAAAAAGCTCTGGGGTCGCGATGTTTACCTTGCTTTGTCACTTCGCATAGCATTTGATAGAAAAGTAACGTAACAGTTTTTGTACCAAGGAGGGTTTGTGCAAAAACTACGCACAAAAACAAGAAATCTGCTTTGGAGGTTGAGAAATGTGATAAGTTTATTTTGAAACTGAGATAGTCTTAGGGTCTTAGTAAAGATTTTCTAAGTAGTTTAGAAAATTATAATAAAATAATAATAAATAAAATAGAAAAAGATTTAATGAGGCAGATTAATCGTACTGGACCGCTTCATAAACATACATGTAATATTCATTTGAGTAATAGTGAGAGATATGTGGGTGCATTTGACAAAATTTTCTTATTAAATACTGTACAGTGAACTTTTTTATTGCAAAGATGAAAGACCATGCCTGACCTGTCAACATTTTGACAACTCGTATTATGTAGGTATAGATAAGTAATATAGTACGATAAATTACTCATTTTTAGCTGAACCATAAAATCTTTTTCATGTCAAAAACTACAATCCACAAAAAAATGTATTGGGTTTTCTTTTTATAGTCATTTATTAACATTTGGTTTGCCACGAAACACGCCCAGTTGACACGTTTCGTTCCAAATAAAGCTCGAACTTTACGATTTCTTGAATTTGCTTATAAATTAATAGAAATATATGACCTTTTAAATTAAATGAATTTTCTATTTGTTAATTTATTGAAATCAATGCACATCAAAATGAAATAATCAATTATGTTTCTTAAATGTACAATACAGCTTAAGTTCACTGTCATATTGACAATGTCAAAAATTACAACGTCAGTTCAGATTCGAATTAAACGTTTGCAGTCCTTCGTTTACATTTGCGGCATTGTGTATTATACGATACTACTCTGGATTTTTCTAACTTTTGATCACCTTGGCATTCGTCCTGGTTAACGTTTCTGACTTCTGTTTCAACGATTACTTGCGCTAAGTTTAAGGAATAATAAAAAATAATCCTGTTATTTTATTTTTATCTTCAACTGGACCAACAATTGGATGGAATGAAAAATGAACATGTCTTTACTGATATGAATTTTGTTATGCATATTATTTTGAGTTTTTATAAGTAGTTTGAAGAAATAATTATTTTTTGAGTTAGGTACGTGCAATACTGCTTATCCGTTTGCATTTTAAGTTCATCTTTCCTGTATTGAAAGCACAATCATGCATACAAGTAGAAATCTACTTGGAGGTCGCCTGTGTAATTCTGAGAATTTAAAATTAAAAGCGGTGACTAAGACGCCAGCTATGTGACTCGTGAGGTTGCAAGATTGATCCATGCACAGAACAACAAAAGATGTTCCTGGTCCGGGTTTGTATGTATATTCTAGGATCCTCGTAGTTCGCTACATGGTAACCCATAACAAAAGCTTACTTTGGGGCCATGTTGTCTGAGGATTTTTATTTTAAAATCCACACATACCTAATTATCTTTGTAAAAATCTATACTCTAACTGGATAAAATGAACAGGTGTTTCACTATTTACATTACAATGCTGAGGCTTACTAAACATCAATGAACTTCCATGTAATTTCATTACAGCGATATAAGGTACGTCTACATTTTAACCAAATATGAGTTCTCATACATGAATTTCAACATATTTATTGAGAATACTTAGTAATTTGAGGTTTTGAAAGCATAAAGCAAATAACATATCCGTGAGAATCTGAAACCAAAATCCTGAAATGAGCTGCACTTTCGTTTTTCCAAGTTAAGTATTGCCATGATGTGCTATAAAAATTGATTGAATTTGACATATAACCTCAAAATAAATTTTTCAATGTAACTTTTTTTCTGAATTGCTAAGATAATTGAATAACACTATTTTTTCCGCATCGTTTTTATATATATATTAGATTATATTATATTAGATTAGTTTTTATATGTATATTCTATTTATTTATTTATTTATTTACTTATTTAACAATTTATGTACACACAAGTTAACAGATAATTTATAGAAACAATACAAAATATGTGAGTACAAAGGTACAACTTATTGCAAAACAAATTTCTTCCAGCAGACCCAAGACTGGAGAGTCTGGTCAAAAAGCAATGATAGTGTGTACTACGACTTAATAATAGGTCTTTACCTATGAAACTGCCGTTTTGCCGTACTGGCCATTTCAAATGAAAATATTTTTTTTTTTGACTGATAATTCTAATTTCAAATTAATTTTATTTGACAAACATGGAATTCTTTTTCTAAAATCGTCATTTGTTTAATAGTTAGTGTTTTGTTTTCAACGCATTCGAACATTTTTCGTCATCATAAATAAGTTAAAAATTCGAGTAATTATGGAGTATGAGTACCGTCGTGGCAGCAAAGCGGCACAAGCGGCACGCAACATCAACGACGTTTACGGAGCGAACACTACGAACGCACCACCCGTTATTGGTTTACCCGCTTCCGTTCTGGAAATTTTGACCTGAAAAATGAACCCCGTGGTCGTCCGAAAACTTTGGTCGACAATGATGAATTAAAGGCAATTGTGGAAGCTGATGAAACTCAATCCACGGCTGAATTAGCAGCAGCTTTCGACGTTAGCATCAAAACAATATTGGTCCATTTGCGTCAAATTGGCAAGGTAAAAAAGCTTGACAAATGGGTACCCCACGAACTCAATGACCGCCAGCGCGAAGTACGCGTGGAGACGTGCCTTGCACTGCTCAGCAGGCATACAAATGAAGGAATTCTGAACCGCATTGTTACTTGTGACGAGAAATGGATCCTGTTTGACAATCGTAAGCGCTCAGCAAGTTGGTTGGACCCTGGTTCAGCACCCAAACAATGCCCTAAACGAAAACTTACCCCTAGAAAAGTGATGGTCACTGTTTGGTGGTCTAACGCGGGTGTAATTCATCACAGCTTCTTGCCAAACGGGACAAGCATTACTGCAGATGTGTACTGTGAAGAACTGAACACAATGATGGAGAAGCTCGCACGTCTCCAACCAGCTTTGGTCAATCGTTCGGCTCCACTGCTCCTGCACGACAACGCGCGACCTCATACTGCACAGCAGACGGTCTCCAAGCTACAAGAGTTGGGGTTGGAAGTTCTCCGTCATCCGCCGTACTCACCAGACCTTGCGCCTACAGACTTCTACTTTTTCCAGAATTTGGATAACTTCTTGGCGGGAAAAAAATTCAATACCCGAGAGGCAGTACAAAATGCCTTTGAAGAATTTGTTGCCTCCCGTCCAGCTGATTTCTTCAAGAAAGACATCAATAAGCTACCAATGCGTTGGCAAAGATGCATTGATTGCATGGGTGATTATTTTGATTAACAGAAATAAAAAATATATAAAAAAATTACGCTTCATTTATTTCGTGAAAAACGGCAATTTCATAGGTAAAGACCTAATATACTTAATACTATATTACGATTGAACCAATATTATGAATATTTATGAATATTAATACATATTTATATATACATACATATATACCATATTTCAAATACCTGAATAAAATACATAAATAACTAAAATATTGTATGTTTGAAGTTGAGACAATGAGGTGGGTAATACAACTCGAAGTTGAGAAAAGTAGTGATCTTTTACTTTTTTCTTAAAGATAGATATAGATTGAGACTCACGAATAATGTGAGGAAGTGAATTCCACAATCTGACTGCATGAACTGAGAAAGAGTAAGAAAAGTAATCGGTTTTATGAATAGGCATATGTAGAAGAGTACGCAAATGGCGTATTATTAGAGTGAGTAAGTGGGTTATGTAGGATATTAAATAAGAGTCAAAGGATTCTAGTGTTTCTACGGTAGCGTATTGGAAGCCATCGGAGTTGCTTGCGGTACTCAGAGACATGATCAAACTTTTTGAGATTAAAGTCAAAGCAAATGCAAAGATTTTACAAGCGTTCCAAATTGTTCAATAGCTCCTCCGTGGCATCCAAATAGCAAGCATCGACATAATCCAGGATAGGCTGAACCAGCGACTGGGCAAGGGAAATTTTAGTCTTAAAAGGTAATGTAAGGCCTTAAGTGAGAGAAAAGTGAAGTGGACCTTCCGACTGATTTCACTGACATTCGCGTTCCAAGTTAGATTCGATTCTAAGGTGACTCCCAAGTTCTTAGCTGTGTCAGCGAAAACAATCGGAA
Organism: Marasmarcha lunaedactyla; assembly: GCA_923062675.1. Taxonomy (NCBI): domain Eukaryota; kingdom Metazoa; phylum Arthropoda; class Insecta; order Lepidoptera; family Pterophoridae; genus Marasmarcha; species Marasmarcha lunaedactyla. The sequence goes on along the minus strand of OV281343.1, from coordinate 8,579,334 downwards.
CATTGTCCATGGAGACACAAGATAAAACCGAAAAGTCAAGGCAACTACGCATATAGCGACTACCTATCACCATGGCCTGTGACTTCTTTGGGTTCACCAGAAAACCAAATGCCCAGTCGGATATTCGACCCAAATCAGAATTGATAACAACAGCTGCCTCAGCATCGCATACCACAAAATGGCGGTAGATCTGCAAGTCATCTGCGTAGAGCTGGTATTTGGAAGAAATAACTTTGGTGACGGAGTTGATAAAGAGAGAAAGAATAAGAGAGGAGATAAGATACCACCCTGGGGGACACCAGCAACTAGATCACACCAATGAGGTTGTTTCTCATCAAGGCGGACCTGCTGTGACCGGCCCCGAAGATAAGAGTCAAACCAGGACAGAGCTACAGTGGAGATGTTTATAGATTTGAGGATGCCTAGAAGGATGTCAAAATCAACAGCGTTGAAGGCGTTGCTGAAATCGAGAAGGATAAGCAAGGTGAGGGATTTGTTTCCATGGCCAAGCGAATATCATCAGTTACGTAAACTAATGCTGAAACAGTGCTATGGCCAGGGTGGAAACCGGACTGATATTGGGTGATGATGTTGTTTGTAGACAGGAAAGCTGACAGTTGTTCATGGACAATGTGCTCAAGAACTTTCGAAAGAAAAGGCAGAATAGAAATGGGGCGTATATGGGTTAAGGCAGTAGGATTGGGAATTTAAGGTAAAGGAATAACGTGCGCTCGTTTCCAAGCTCTAGGAAAGACGCAGTAACTTAAAGAATGATTGAGGATATGTGTGAGAGTTGGCAAAAGGAAAGGTAAAATCATGATGACCATTCCTGAGCACAGCTTGTCATCAACGACAGCTGAGGAGATGGACAGGATGGATTTCTTGACTTCATCTGAAGAGATAGCTGTAAAAGAAAAAGGAGAATGTGAAACTTGCAGTCTCGACAGATGATCCAAGCTGTTTTTTGTTGACGTTTTGGTTTAAAGAGACTGGAGGAAGGGAGAAGTGATTGTTCAGAGAGCATAAATCAAAGTCTTTAAGGGATGAATTGAGAGATTTGCCGATACCGACGGATTTGAGGAATTTCCAGACTTCTGCAGAACCACGGTTGACAAGAGACTCGTAGAAGTATTTCCTCTTCGCATCACGACACAGGCGGTTGCATCTATTTCGAAGTTGTTTGAAACGGTGGAGGTTTTGTTCAGAGGGAGTACATTCTAATGTATATTAGATCAATAAAAACAGGCTGACAGGTCATTGCAAATATGAAACATGGGCATAGTTCTGTCTGTATTATTTTTTTAATAGTATAAACTTTTAATATTTATTTACATCAAAATATACCTAATCATAAATATTTACAATTCTAGAATGTACATATAAGTGGATTAAATTAATACCTAATTATAAGATAAAAATAAGCTACAAATAAAAAAAACTGAATCTAAACTTGAATCTATTAGAGGCAACGTAGCCAAAAGGCTGGCCGAATTACCATGCTGGATCGCAACAGAAATTCGTTGTGTGGGGTAGGTGCCTGCCTTAGGGTCACGAGTTTCATTCACCAATCGCCTCGCTAGGTCCGAAAAAAGGCGATGAGCCCCTTTTGTCCCCAGGACCTTTAAATAGTTCATCAACAGAAAAGAAATATTGCACAAATAACAGTATGTTTACAAACAGTATGCTTTCTAGATACAGCGATATGTTTGAGGTGCTGCTGCGAGTCGTCACAAAACGCTCCATACAAAACAGTGCCGAGTTGTGGCGTCACAACCCGTAAATTATATTAAAAAGTGTATGTGTATGGGCAGTAAGGTAAATAATATTTTTAAAATATACATATGTTATAATTCGTTGTTTTATTCTTTTCAAGTTTTCTAATCTATATAATTACGATAACTTCAAAACTTCATTTTTCAAAACATGTTCTGGATCAAAACACCTTATACCTTTCTAAATGAATGATAAAATATTGTCCTTTTCAAATATTGTCAAATACTCAATTCTGTTCATAAGCTAAAACCTGTTATTAATTTATCTAAGCATCTTGAAATCTTAAAAATGTGCGATTTGTTTTTGTGAAAATTTTATATCGATAAAAGCGTGATTTCGGCGCATGCATATGCGGAGTGGAAACCAAGGGCTAAAAAATCAAAGACTAATATATAATAATCATAAATAACCATCTTTGATAGAAAACAACTAAGTAAATGCGCCTGAAAATACTAAAACAAAAAATTCTTCACAGTCCCACACAGTACACGTCAAATACTACACCAGTACAAGGCAACGCAGCATACATTAACCCCTCAACGCCCGCATTGGCGTAGTGTCAGCGCCCGCGACAAAAACTCCCCTGAAAGTTTCAGCGACGCTTGCGCAGTATTCTCACGCCGCCAATGAACTCTGACACCGGTAAAAACTGAGCGAACTGTTTACAGGCATGTGATTACGAACGAGAAGTAGACCTTTGCTAAAAATGTCGTAGTTTCTTGTTAGAGATGAAAATGAGCATGGATCTTGCGTGTGGTATGTTGCTCATCAAGTTTTATAAGCTAATTTTATAACTTTATTGTATCGATTTTTTAAGGTATTCTTTGTTAATTTAATTAATTTAAATCAAAATATCGTCCTGCTGGAGTATGTGAAGAAATAAATATTATTCAAGCATACTAACTTCACTTTTCTATTGTAACAAGTTTATTAAGTTTATAATTATTTTGAATTTATGAGATAAGTAAGTGTATATACGTAAATAACCAATAAACATGCTTAAATAATAAGGAGCTGACATTTACTCTGTAATGGACAATCAGAACCTACCGGTATACAAAAAGGTTTACCTTTCCGTTTTATTTATATAGCCCAACATCAATACGAATTTTCGTCATATTCTAAGTTGATTATATATGCCTAAACAGCAACGGCGTTTATTTATCAAGTAGCTTTATAAATATCGATTAATGTACTGCTTTCTTAACATCTCTACACGTGAAACGCTACCTGTAAAATATTAACTAGTGTATAAAGACGGACTTCTCGAAAAAAAAATACAATACAACTTACTTTACTATTCACCAATAAAAAGGCAAAAGCAATAATTATGTCAGCACAGGAAATAGCATTTCTCCGCGAATGCTGCGCTTCCGGCCTACTGGCATCGAATCCAACATTAGTCTTAAGCAAAATATGTTTTGACTATAACCTTTACCTCTTTTGTTAGAAAAAAAAAGAAAATTATCATTAAAGCTTTCTATGAATATCGGTCATTAAAGGTAAACGCCACATGTTAGATCAACTGTGGCATTTCTTGCAAGGGGTAGGCGAGGGTAGCAAATTGCTTATGAAAATTTAAAAGTGTTAGTTTGTGGAGCCGACTCGTTCTTATTGGAAAATTAGCATGTTACTGTAAGGAGCATGCAGCAATCTATAATTTAAACTGTTTGTGTTTCTATAAAAGACATTATAATTTGTTTAATACCTTGCATCATAGTGTTATTTTATTTAGTATGTTCGAACACAATTTATCTTTGTGTTTTTATTTTTTATTTCTGACAAGTGTTCTTAATATTACGTGACAAGTCTGCAACTAAAAATCAGTTTAAATTCGGCCTGTTTCCTCAAGGAGGAAGTTCTCGCTGCAAAGTTACTAAAATAAAATAAAATAAATAAATATAAATCCCCAGACATCAGTCTCTATCATCAATTAAGTATCTGCAAAAATCAACTAATATTTTTTTCACATAAGTCGAGTAAATTAAATTTTACCTTTATCACAAGTATGCAGTACCTTCGAATCCTTTACCACATATTGTTTTCAAAAAAGGCTTTGCAAAAAAACGATAACGGTATCCGATCAATTGAGCCATACTGTAAATCTGTCATCACTTCCCGATTCCTTACAAAATGTGGGAACAAATTATTGCAAACACTTTAATGTTACGCAAAAAACTCGTTGCACAAAACCGAGAGAAGCGAAAAAACTCCACTCCCACGCCAATGTGAAGAAAGGGTTGAATATGCACCTGACCTATATAAACTACATGCATGAAAAAGTGATGTGTTTTCTTTTGCATTTTTTGCTCATTATTCTTATGGTGATTTCGGTGCAATGATAGTAGGGTGTTCATTCGTATTTAGACTTTTTCGGGATATTTAAGTAAAGATACAAAATTTGACACAAGCCTCAGGCTACAAGTTTTTAAAAATCATACCCTGAAAATTATTGGTTTTCAAACACTGTGTTAATTTTTATTTTTAAATATTTGGGCAAATTTTATAAATCGTCATAAGCTTTCTTCTTAACAATAACATACCATAACTAAACACAATTATTTTCTCAATCATATTCACTCATCTCTACATAAAATAACACTTTCAAAACAAACTTTAAACAATAAATATTCATAACATAAACACAATTATTTCACCTGAAACCCACCCTACTTGCGCAATCGGATTGCGCACAATGCGCATTGTCTGCGCTAGCGCAGGTAGGCTGACGAAGGGTTATCCGCTTACCACAAAAAATGCACCATCCGATTAACACTTGCATAAAACGATGCCTTTTTAAACCGGTGACGAGTGGGTTAAGAGTCTTATTGCTTAGTTGATCCGTAAAGTGTGCTTATTTGCATTAATGTTAATGAGTTTTTTGACAGTTGAAATGAGCTTCTATGACATAATATGTTACGTTAATTGAGAAGCCGTTCTTGATAACCAAACATTTTTGTTGATTTTTTTTTTTTGAAAATTATTCATTCATTATACAGCTCATAAGCTTTAGTCTAGTCTTTTAATTCAAATACTTTTAATTTTATGAATGAAACAGTTTTTATACGTTTGTCAATTGCTTGGAAAATAAAATAATAGGAAAAAGGAAATATACTTACAACACAATAATATACTTTACTCTCACTCTTGCTTCCATGTATGATATCATGAATAGTTAAGTTTCTTTCAAATTATCAGACGGCTAAATATAGTCCATTACGCAGGTCGATAGCATAACCAGAACATCCCCCTTCACGTCCACCTTTACACGAACCAGGTGAAATTCGCGACCTTTGACTACAGCCTCGTTAAGTATTTATTATGGAGCGTGAGTCCTGAGGTGCTGTGTTGCAAAATGAATAAATCGTGGCGAGAAATAGGGGCAGTTCTCTAACTAACGCCGTCCACATTTTAAAAATGCAACCATTGACCATTCTACACTAAAAACCGCCATCCTTTTACGATGGAACTAAGGAAAGTATCTACATACACTGGTTTTTAAACATAAGGAGAAACAAAGCATTTGTAATGCGATAATGCCATGACAAACAGTTGCAATGAAGGTTTGCAAGCGACCCCCTTATTATTCTGTTACATATTTAATGAATTTTTGTCGCATTTTTATTTTGCTTTAAGACAATGTTGAGGTGTTGCAGTCAGTAGTTATCGATTTTTTACCATTCGCTATAATTAGATGGTTTGTTTAATTCAGAACTTGATTTGGTTTGTAGTGATATATAAACCAAAGTGATGATTCAGGAAAGATTCTAAATAACATTCACCTTTAAATGAAATAATAAAGCGAGCGATGTTTAAAAACTGCATTAGAATGATCTGTCTTGCACAAAAAACCAGGCGAACCATGTGCAGACGCAGGTGCCCGCGGTTCCCACACAACCCTTTCAAGACGACCTCTCACCCCCGCGCACCGCGCAAGAAGCATAAAACCAAATAAAAATATTAAAACACCAAAAACTAAACCACCGCCAACCTAAAATAGATCGTTGCATCTCAGTTATAAGGCAACATTTTCAAAGACAGATTCATGAATCTTAAGACATTCGCGAGCTGAACAGATTCATTAGTTCAAAATTCTACCTGTTCGCTTCTTATTTATAGAGTCTGTCGTGTCATTAGATTTATTGTGGATATAATGCAAAGCTCTCCAATTTTTTGCTCTTCGATTCGAAATATCTTTGGGAACAGTCCGAATCAAGGTGAAAAAAATTTGATAGTCAAAAATGTGCTCCATCATTTTAATCCAACGAAAGTCCGCGTGGACAAAAATGCAACTTTTGTATGCACACATTTTTTTTAATATCCATCTTTCTCAACATTTTGGTTATCTTTTGTATTTATAACGACAAAGTTTAGAGATTTTGAGTAGCTAATATACTTAACAAATCAAATTAATGTTATGAAAAGACGTATAAAGAGAAAAAGTCTGTCAAAAAGTCGCAGACCAGTACATTTTATCCCACGCATAAAGACCGCTATCTTTTTGCGTTTTGTAAATGGGTTGTGTTTTGTAGCCAATTAAGAAGGGTCGCCCCGGCCGCGACGATCCGCAATAAATTGCGACCGGGCCCGGACCGGCAGCGTCCCGCCAGCTCCCGAATAGCGGATGTCACATCCCTTTTTAGATGAAAACAAAAATTTGCATCAGAAAAAATATAATGTGCGGTTAGAAACGAGTTAAAAATATGTTAATAACTTCATTGTTAAGCTTTTTAATACGATTTTTCAGTTTTTGTTTATTATCTCTTTTTAAAATCATGGAGTTTAAATAGTTCGTTTGTCTAAATTGACTAAACCGTTGGTATATACTTTGATATACATTCTAAATCTCTGGCACTAGTCTATAAAGTCTTGAAATATTGCAAAAGGTTCTTACAGCGCTCGAAAATGAATCATAAGGTGCAAGTAAGAATAGTAAAAGTTTTTATAAAATATCAACAGAGTTATGAACAAAAACATTTACAATGATTCCAAGACGCAGCGAAAGGGGCTTTTTTTTATCAACCATGAATATATTTAGCGTAGCCAATGCACTGGGTTGCGATTGGCCCCCGTGGCCAAGCTGCATCGCCACTCCCGCGCACTGCAGATCATGGGCAGTTGATACCAAGCTATTTTACATTTAGCTTTTTACAGCTGCCTTATTTAACCGCCGCCATTATGATTTTGGTTTGACCCCTTGATAGAGGCGAGCGGTGAATGCAACGAAAAACGAAAAGCAAATGATCCTGATAGGTTTAATTAAGAGATATACTTTAAAAAGTGCATCTTGAGTTTAAAAAACGTTCTTGTACGTATTTTATATGTATTTTTATTCCAAAACACATGCAGATGGAATCTGCTTAGATTTATATGACCAATATTAACTACGAGCATTTGTTAATGTACGCTCAATGTAGCGGTCCTCAAATATTCAGTACACTCTAGTTATCCTCTGAATAAATAATTTGCTCTGCCTCCTTTTAAACTACAAATACTTACAAAAAACCTAATGGGCAAAACTAAATATTTGACAATCCTATATGTGCAGTGGAGTGTTTCCGTAACCGATATTTCTCATTGAGTTCTCTGTTTGCCATTCGATAAAAAACTTATGTCCGAGGGTGGCCGGTGGCTGAACGTCCAAGGGTTGGAGGTTATCTCAGGGTAGGAATGGAATAAACAAGCAGATGGTTAAAGCTTCAATTACATAATCAACAGTTATCGCAGTCAACGAGTGCATCGATTTAGGGCACAACGACCCGCCAGACGCTGCGTCATCTCATTTGTGAACTTGGATTTGAAATTCTTATTTCTTTGTTGTTTGTTTTGGTTCTGTTTGATGGAGTGGTGAATAATGTGTGACACAATGTTTTATACATCTTCTATAGGAAATAGAGCAAAATCATATATAAAGAAAGACATAGGTAATATCTATAATTGAAACGCTTCCCATAGGTGAATGGTTTTATTACATTAAAAGATTCTAAAATGTGATTCTAACTAGAATAAATCGTAGAAGAAAAATTGAAAGTAAAATAACTACAAGTTCACTATTGGTATTGTCTAGTTAGTAGAGCAGTGGGTAATGGTGATTGTTCCATAAAATAAAGCAACTCATAGCCACGACAGTAACAACTGTTTCTATCATCTGACAATAAGACTTTAACCATCGCTGGTTTTAATAAGGTCGAGAAAGAGTCGTAATAGTTAAAGTGGTAATGTATAGTGTGCATTTAGAAAGTTCTGGAATGGTCGATTTTTGAGTAAATTGTAAGATGAGTTTTGAGGTAACGGTGCTATCTGAGTCACAGGGAACTGACCTACGAGCATGCAGCGAGTGCGTTGACGCGGTCTGCCTGCGCAAGCGCTTATCGCCGCATGCCGCAAGATAATGTATAATACCCTCACAGACTGATGAATAACACATCTGTGTTTTGTAACAAGACTTAAAGTCAAAAAATGGGGGTTTGCGGCATCATTAAGGATTTCAAGTCGACTACGATCTGAAATATGTGGATTCATTTGATTTTTACTGCGTCGTCGTTGTGAAGTGCAAGGAAATGTTATTTCGTTTCGGTTTCAAAAATTTCATACATTCAGCTTAGTGTACCTTTACAATACGTTGCTGTCTGTAGCGCTAACTCCAGCTAGCAAATCGTCCAACACAAGCAGTCTATGGGTACCATTGAGACAGTTCTTGCTTCGAGACAGGAATGGGATCCCACTACCTCCGTTTTATAGGACAGTTCTACTGAGAAGAACTATGGTGTTTTATCACTTCTGCTTCAAAATTTTCTTAGGTGACAGCTGTAGACTCGATACTTGATTAAAAATTTTTATTGCCATTTTGGCGTTCAAAAGTAAAAGTTTATTTCATAGACAATCATGAATTTCAAACGTTCCTCGCCTGAATAACAAAACTCACAACTTTTTGCCTCATAAATTCTACTACTTCTCCGTTCTTAACCCGTCAGTTCCGAATCAATCTAGAAACCTCAGAAGCAAACACCATTTACTACCCCACCTACTATCATCTTCCAATGAGCCATTATAATCAGTATCACATAACAAATCGAACATCAACTTGACCGTAATTCACATGATCCAAGGTTGGTGATAACAGTGTTTCACAACAGCAGAATTATTTGCGGCGCTGCTGCCGCCGTCGTCTCGCCTTGAGAAGTGCGGCGAACAAACAACTCTGTAGCGATCGAGGTATCTGTGCGGTACTGCCGGGCAGGGAAGGGTTTTCTTATAACAAATCTATTTCGGTACTGGTTTTCGTCTTTAAGTAACTAGCTTGTGGTAAGGTATTATAGTTTCGGTTCCTTTTTGCCTCCCCTTGTTTATATTTGGCAACCGAGCACGCGAGCCACTTGTTGATGAGTGGCATCCGCATCTACGGACATCGTTAGTCGTATATTTAATAATGTGATTGTGCTTATTATTATTATTATTATTAAATGGACTAATGATGCGTTGCCGACCGTATGCTTCAGGTAAGGCATTGCCTTTCTCCCAGCAACTGCACTGCTCGTTCCTTCCCTTTGATCGGAGCACAACCACGTAGACGTGACTATTATGGCGGTCAAAAGGAGAAGAGGTGAGATCTTAGCAAAGAAACTCTACTTTCACTGAATTATTGGAATATAAGTGTGTAATTAATAACTTTGTTAATCAGTTGAAATGATTATTTTTTGTTACGACAAAATTGTTTTAATGATAACTTTACAGATAAAGACAGAAACTTTTACAAATATGAAGCTTGTCGGTAAATGATTGCACTTAACCAATGCAAAAGGAGTACTTAGGTATATTTCATGGACATAATGTTAACATTAGAACTATAGATATCAATAATTGCAATAATGAATTGTCGCATCAGTTCAATTCAATGTTGCTTATTTAAAATTTGTTAATATGTTACTGCAACTATTTATTATTTCATATCGTCAAACATGAAATTTCAATTAATTTCTCTAAAAACTAAAAACAAGTTAGCATTATTCAGTATTTTCAATCTATTACTCTAGAAATCTGTATTAATAAGTAAGTTTCGCTTCATCTCCTTGATTCCCCGATTTTAGATTAGTCAACTAAAAAGTCAAAAAAACATTTTCTGAAATTTCTTCTCGTTTGTCATTTCATATTCCACCATTGCTTATTAGTTCCTAAATTTATATACAACCATCGCCGTTCGCCCTTTTGGATACAAAAAATAAGTCGACTCTCGTACATTAGACTCTCGGACATATGAAACATAGATTTTGATAATAATTCTTGGGCCCAGCTCTCTGCTTATCTGTTCAGTTCGGTGGTTTCCACCTTGGAAAATTTCCAGTGTGTCTTGACTTCCTTTTTATAAATCTATAAATAAATCCCCAGGGATATGTTTGTCTGGACAAACATACCAACTGTATGGCCCCAAAGTAAGCAGAGCTTGTGTTATGGATGGAGCTTGTGTAGTGTTTCATTTTTGGGAGAATTCCCTTCCTTGCCGAAGCTAGAAGGAACTGGAATGGTCACCTGGTTGAGCTTTTTCAGAAAATCCCACGACTCACGATAAGTCTAATTCTTTAGAGCGCCCTTTGATTTACTCCAGGAACTTGGGAAACCGGGCTATGGTTGCAGGCTTTTCTGTCTTTAAAGCCTGCAACTCTTTTAGACAACTAAAGCTTTAGGATAGCTTGCGTAATGGTGCACAATTATGTGCTGAACACCGTTGTGGGCGAATTGGTTGATGAACTTGGACGTCGTAGACTTTCATGTCCTCGTAGTGATGGCAGATTATCTCACCATGCCAGTTTGAATCATCAGCCGGAGGCTTGTTACTTCCGATTCTCCCTCAGTACTCGAAGCGTCGGGACTATTGCGTGACGATGGCAAGCGTCTTGATGGTGGGGCTCTAGTCCCGTGGAAAATGGGTAGTCCACTAGTGTGGGATACAACCTGCGTGGAAACTCTCGCAGCCTCCCATCTTCCTACTAAGAGTGTTTTAGCTGGCTCGGCGGCCAGCCAACGACGCGGGGAATGTAAAGCATGAGAAATATCAACATTTTAGGCAATGGTTATATTTATGAGGTTTTTAGTTTTGAGACTATTGGATCCTGGGGTCAGGGTGCTCAAAGACTTTTTAGTGAAATTTCAAAACTAAATTATTTGGCTCACCATTTATCCATAGTGATCCAACGCGGTAATTCTGCCAGTTTTTTAAATCTCCTATGTTTTTATTTTTCCTAACGTTAATTTGTAAATATTCTTGTTTGTAAATAAATTTCACACTCACAAAATAATAACCTTTGGTTCATGAACAAACATCTTCAAGCGCTTCAAGTATTGCGTTTTATTTATCACTATATACCTTTTTTCCAGCAAAAAAGTTGAAAACCAGCCTACGTGCCCCAGCAACTTGTGTCCGCGACAGTACAGTGCGCGCACGCCGTGTTTATGTACATGTAAGTGGGTCAATGTTGCGCGTGACGCCGGCTCGTCCCTTTGCAGGGCTCGCCTTGAACCGCGCACATACAAACACACTGAATTAATTTGCGGGCTCTTTTCGTAAACGAGCTAAGTTTTCTACGTTTACCAAGGTCGTGGTAGGTATATCGGTGTAGACAGCAAAGCACGTTTTACACATACCATTCGATGATTTTTGAGGTTTTTCATGAGTCATTCAATAATTGAGAAAAACAATTTGGATAACAAGTCGCGTTCACAAGGTAAAGCAATGTTGGCTTTATATATTTAGTATATTAGCAAGGTGATATAATATGTTTGTCTGTCTTAAAAAGGAAAAATGAAAACTGGACTCCTGGAGGAATTAAGTTCAAATTATTACTTTTAATTAAATTGTAAACAAAGGTTTAGAGCTTTTTATTCTAGATAAAAAATATAATATTTAAAACCATGGACATGTTAGAAAGCTACGCTATCCCCGACTAACCCGGAATTTATAAACAAGTTTTTTTTTATATACTTTTCTTCTAGAACAATGAATAATCACACAAATCCTTAATTTAAATTTGCCACAGCACAGCCCACAATGTAGATCTGCTACGAAGTGGTTCGAGGCCGAGTTTTGAAACACCTCGCGTCATCGGCAATTTAGCCAGGTCGCCGCAGGGCCGATACCTACGGCCCTTTGACACACTCTACTAGAGCATTCTAATTTAACTACGATACACCTACGTTTTAAGTTTACTTGGTGATGTGTAGTATCCATTTTTCAAGGTACGAGCTGCTTAAAATGTATGATATACGCAAAGCTAGATATTTGCTTTTAGGAAATGGTTAAGGTTTTTAGCGCTTATCTTGAAAAAGTTATACAAAAGTGACAATCGCGAAACATGTTTTTAAGCACATCGGTTTTAAAATACGAGGAAGAAAATTATTTTGTAATTGGAAAACGAAAATACCAGCGATATATCCGCAATAAAAGGATTTGAATTTTCTGCGCTGGGTTTAATGATTCTTTCTGTACCCTTTTTTCTACCTATGTTTAAGATATCTATTGATTAGTAAGTAGACTAAAGAATACCTAGTACCTGAAGCGTTTATTGTTTATATCTAGGACACATACAATAATCATGTAAAAATAATACTGTACAAGTCAATTTTTATTGAAAAAAACTGTAAATTCGTATTCGGTTAATTTTTAATAAGGTTGTTTTTGTTTCTGTTATATACAAACATTAGACATATTTATTTTAACTACCACACAGCCTTCAAATAGCTTATTTTTTGGCATTCGAGGTTGGCAAGTACCAGGAAATCATGAACGGTCGACAGCACACACCAATGCATACAAATCGTAGGTCGAACCTTCACAAGTTATACTGGCCCTTCGCTCCCGCAGTAGTGGAAGTTACCACAAGCACTATTTGCATTAAAGGTCATCTTCAAACAAATAATTACAAAGGACAAGACTTGTTATCTAAAGCATTAATTGATATCTACAAGGAGAAGTGTAGCCATCGAATCGAATGTAAACAAAACGCAATATAGTATCGATTTTTATGAGGTACGATGAACGTGTGTAATGGCCTTTATTTTATGTCAATACCTTTTAGGTAGATTAGTATTTGTAAGGTTCGTAATATGTGCGTCATGACTAGACTACGCTGAGGTTTCTCAGACAACAAAACAATGCTATTTAAAACAATAATATTCGAACTTGAACTATCTATGTTTGTAGGAATATGTTAAAGATTATTAATATTACGAATTCTGGTGTCTGAAGAAAACAATGCGAGAACGACATAAACCAAACGAAAAAGTTTGCGGAATATCACGGGTTGATCCGTTTAGTTCAGAAAGTTGATTCTATATTCATTTTAGGCCTAGATAAAGGGGAGGATCAGCCAGGCCACTAACAGGAACAGACTTTTCTAACTGAAGGCAAAGGTCGAGAACATATCTTTTATCATATAAATCTACAATCAGTGATGTCTATTCATAAATACCGCTTACCATCTGACTAGACGCAGCGACACCCATATAACGTATATAAGGTAAAATTACCTACATAAATAACCGCTCAGACGACTAATGAAAATATTAGCGCCAAACTTTTCAGTTTCAAATCACAAAAAAAAGAAGAAAAACTGTACATAACACTTTTGCTGAAAGATTTCTTTAGTGTATGGATTGCGAAATCGGATACGAATGTATTAAAAAGAAAGTAAAGTCTGCCAGTGTTGGTACGATCTAGGCATCATCACGTTAGCTGTAGACTGCAGAAAATTAAACTATTTTGAATTGACGCCAAATTTCGATAAGTACCTCCTTCTTGAAAATCAGCTACATTTGAGTAGCTCTTTTTTGAAATATTAATAAAGATGTTGGAAGATTCTTATATATCACTCTTCTTTTGTTCGCAACTATGGTCGTTTGGAAGGAAACTTTTTGTCCTATGATTTTGTATGATTATAACCTTCAAGAAATCTCACGAAACTCATTTTTGGGAGTCTGCTCCTGCGTAAGCAACAGTCGTGACTTTAAACGTGATCGAGAGAGCCTACAAGATGATCCCAGACCAAGTCTACTACCAACTGCACAAACTCACAAAAATGTAATCTGGCTATTGTGGAAGATCACGAGATTCAGGCTGAATTGAAGATGGGATCACAGGTAATTTCCATCATACTGCATAGTTACAATTAGGAAGGACGCCTCACCGAAGAGCAAAAATCCTGTCGTGATTATTGGTGCAAATTTATGCTAAAAAATTCGAAGAAGGAACTTTGCAAAATGTATCCTGCATCCTTACAACTGACGAATCTTGGCTATAGCTACAACCCTCTCACGTATCAGCCATCCAAGCAATGGGTGTTTGAAGAGGATGACGACAACACCACAAAATATGTTCGCAGTATGAGCGCTAATAAAAAAAGTTATAGCCGTTTTTTTCTAGTGAACCAGTAGCAGTAATTACGCTAGAAGACCGTAGAACCGTTACTAGTGAATTGTATTGCAAATGTTGTTGCCTCAAGCTTTCAGAGAGTTGAAAAGCGAATGGCCAGGGAGCGCCGTCCGTGATGTTACCCCACCCTCCATATTCCATGAGATATTTTTTATTTGCACAATAAAAAAATGCTGCGTGGGTGCTAATTTAACAACGCAGACGAGGCAAAGAATGTCGTCGAGTATTTTTTAAATAAGTTTTAAGATATGTTTTTAAATATTTTGAAAGCTGGTTCATTCGATGCATAAGTGCATAGAGGTAGAAGGTTATTTTGGAAAATATGTAATAAACTTTTTCATATTTGCACTATTTCTAATGTTACTAAATATTTCTGAAGCAGCCCACGTATAATTGCTACATTAATAATATGAAATATTATTAATGTAGCAAAATAGCAATATTTCGTAATATGAAAATTGTTCGATGCAGAATCGAATCAAAAATAAACTCGCTCGCCGTCCCAACGTTTTAAAAAGTTGTTTTGTTTTGTTGAAAAACTTCCACTGTCTATTGGCAAAGTTGACAGGGTCAGAACAAGAAAAGCTTTCGAGCTTTTACGTAATTCGTATAATATCAGAATGTAGGTACTTATTTTATTCCGGTTTTTAGAGAACGCAGATAGTATGTAGGCAAGCACTTTGAAATAAATTCATCGAAATTAATATGGGTAATCTAATAACTGTTTTATTTATTGTTGTAAGTGCCAGCGAAATGGCAGGAAGGTTTTTGATATGTTTTAAAACTTAGAACAAATTTAATGTACAGATTAAATAGTAACACGATTATAGCGTGACAAAATAGCCCTACACCGTTGGTGGCGTACGTACATAGGGAAGAAGTTTATTTAAAATGATGCAATAAGTTTCAAATTAATATTAATGTGATAAAATTTATTTAGTCGTTATAACATAGTCAAGAATAGCAAACTTAATAAAAAATCGCTAAATTTTTACAAGCGTGGGAAATCGGGGGTATAAATTTGGCGGGATCGCTGACGTAGCGAGGTCAGCATTACCTATAAAATAAAAAGCAATCATCTGCTGTATAAAACAGTGGACCACCAGTCCAGTGGAACCCCGGTCCCGTGAAGCCCAGTCCTCCAAGTCCTAATCGTCCAAATTAAGATCTGCTGCAGCCACGCTTAGGCGTGTCCACTACCTTGAGTAGCAGTGTGCTGAGGACGCAGGACGAAAGGCAAATATTCTGCGCTTCAAAACAGAATCTTATCACTTGGGAGGACACCCGAAGAAAACTGAGAGTGCCCGGCCGATCTGAGGTGGCAGCCCCTCCTTTGGGCTAGGGTAGAGAAACCGGACCGATCTTTCAACGACGACTTTTGGCATACGAGTTGCTTTTTGGAATGTACGAATTCTAAATGATGACAGCCGATTAGCTCAAGCAGAATCAGAATGCAAGTACTATGTCTTTGGGAAGTGCTTAGAAATGGTTTCGGTAAAATGAGAACGTCAAAAGGCCTGACTTTTCTCCACTCCGGTAAGGAAAGTGAGGATGACATCCACTTGTTAGCACGAGCAAGGACAAGTGATATTTCCCAACTCACTGCTTTCTTCGGCAACCTGAGAGAGTTATATAAAGTGACGAAATCCCTGGCAGGAAACAATAGCTCAAAAGAAAACGTTTAAAGTCTAGCAACAGGTGGCTTATTGCGACGTATGGAATATTACTCCAACGCTGGTGTGATCAATTTGAAGTGGTCTTCCACTCCACAACTTTAACCACGCCTTATATGCCGTATCATACCATCAGTTCACCTAAGCTTCTTGACATTAATGTCACCCACTAAATCGTGATGAAGTGGCCGAAGCGATTCAGTCCCTCAAAACTGGCGAAGCACCAGGCCTCGATTTTATTACAGCTGAAATGCTGCAAGCAGACTTACCATCGGCTATCGAAGCTCTGAGACCTCTTATTTAGACGAACGTGGAACTACTCGATGACTTGGAGATTGGAGATGGATAAGCTTGGTCTCGATACCATCAACGGTTTTCTCTAAGATTATTCTTGACAGGTTGTTGGAGGTTGTACTTCTTCTTGGCAAGGAGCAGGCTGGTTTCCGGCCGAACCATTAGTGCACCAACGAAACCTACACTTTGCAAATCATTTTAGAACCAGCATCAGAATGGTAAAAGCCTTCAATGCACTGAAGTGAGCAAGCATATGGTCTCGTCTCATTGATATTGGTGTCCTACTGAAGATTATCAACCTATTAAAGACTATCTAGCTAGAGTCACGAATGAGGGCCACATCTCCAATGACATGACGCACATAAGGGCGTTCGTCAGGGTTGCTTGTTCTCATCTCTCTTCTTCTTCAACGGGATTTTGCATCGCGCATATCAAAACGAGTGACGTAGGATAGAGAAGGGAATAACCGATATTCTAGGGGATTTGGATTATGCCATTGATCTCTTCTTGCTGAGCCATACACTTCGAGACATGCACTTTAATTTGGACGATCTACATCGAGAGGAAGGCATTGTGGTGCTCAAAATCAATACCCTTTGCGGGTATTGATTTTGAGCTTACCCAAGAGATACGAGCTGGAGTTTGGGATTCCACACCACTGTGAATTGGCGTCGAAGATGTGGAACACGTCCACAAGTTCGCTCCCCTCGGTAGCGTTATATCGGAAACTGGAGGACGAGGTCATCACTTCACGTATTGCCAAGGTCCGAGCAGCCTTCGCACAACTTTGGCCCGAGCGGCAGACACGAAATTGACTCGTAGGATAAAAATTAAGATTTTAGGACACAACGTCAAATCCGTAACAGAATGTCCCCTCGCACCAGCTTCAGGTCTTCGTTAACTGTTGTTTCCGCCAAATCCATGGTGTACACGGCCCGAGAAAATTTCCAACAAACAACTGCTGGAACGCTGTAATGAAACTCCGACAAACCATCAGAAGCGCCGCATATGGAACTAGATTGGCCATACTCTGCGTGAAGAGCCAAAACACATCCACAAACATGCGCTGGATTCGTATCCTCAAGGGAAACGCAAGCGTGGTCGTCCCAAGAAATCTTGGTGACACCCTGTAGCAGACGAGGCGAATAATATTGCAGTGAAGCGCGAAGTTCGGGTCATTGGTAAATTATTATGAATGCGAAATTTTATTTGTTACACCAACAGGTAAAATCGGCTCAAGGAAAAATCAGCTACATTTACAACGAAAATGAACAACTCCTACGTCAAATATATACAAAGCCGCTTAAAATAGATAGTTAACAATATTTCTATTCGAATTCGCAGGGTTCATTGCGCAAGAGTGTGCCCTACACATGTTTTTGGTTCAACTCCGTGAACACTGAACCATTTCACTACTAATAGACCATGCGAACTAGATGACCGGGCGTAATGCGGCTTTCCATTGCAACCCTTTACTACAGATAATCAAAACAAGCACTGCGAATGAAGTGCAACTTAATACTTTGGTAATTTAGTCAGGTAAATACATACTGTCATAAAATACCGAAAAAAAAAACAGTGTGGCGGTCCGTATCCGAAATAAAGACGTCCTGTTTGACAGTCGTCTAGCTGGCTTGGTCCAGTAGTACAATACGAGTACATTGTCGTGCCCTCATTTTGCCATCAACCATAATGATTAGCGGGAATGCGTATACGCTTGCTTGCAGATTATAGGACGGTGACATATTTAGTTTTTGTTGTAAACAATTAAATTTGAATTTAAAATTGGGATTGCGTGAGTTTGCAAACAGGGTGTTAGAGGTAACTAAGTGTTTTGTTTTGGATATTTGGAATATTCGACTATTCGTCCATTCTAAGGTTCGAATAAAACAGATACATTCGAATATTAATAGGTCGGGGAAAAGGTCTTTTCGTTTTTTGTAACTTTATATCTCTTTGATTCTATTGTTTGTTCCTGACTGATTGTGGTACTTTAAAAAAACTACATTAAAAAATAATCGGTTCTAAATTTGGATCTGGGAGATCTGAAATCTGGAATCGATACTAGTTATATCGATACATTCTGAATGATGGATTAATACCTAAAAAGAAAAAAAATGCGTTACAAGCCGCAAAAATACTTTGTGATATTGATGGACATAATGCAGTATCACAAAATTACTCGCACTGATAGCCCTGTTACTGATAAATTAGACGACATTTCCAGAAAGGGGAGCGTGATCAGAATATTGGTAGTTAACGAAATAACTGAAGAATTAAAACCCAACAACAAGAAGAAATTCAGAAAAAGCGACAAGAATTGTGCGAAAGGAACTGTGTTGTCTTTCATCATGAAAATAAATAAATAAATATTTTTCCTTTTTATATTCACATGAATCCATGGACTCGTTCATGCTACTTTCTTTAAGAATTTTGGAAACTAAAAAATATTTAAATAAATAATGTTTTCATTTCGTAAGAACGTACATCAGCGGACCTTTTGCCACTGTTTGCAAACGTCTTTGAACAATACAATTTCAAAACTTCGGAAAATTCGAATGGTGATTTTTTTTTTATTACAAATATTTAAACCCTGTCAGCGTAAGAGTGTGAATGGTAGCTTAACGATAGGTATTGTAGAAATATCAAATAAATTTTTTTAAATTGATGATCAATGCTTATGCATACCTACCTAAATTTGATATTTTCTTTAATTACTTTTAAGATATAAAAGGCCTATTTATCACGTAGACTTATAAAGAATCGAATGAGGAATACAGCAGTTTTCAAAAAACAACCTCATTTTACAATATTAAAGGAAACGTTGCGGACAATCCTAGACAAATGGAAAATTTTGGTAACTTAATCGTATTAGGTATTCCTCCTTTAATTTAAAGTTTTCCTTTACGATTTCCAAATGATAATAATTTGATTAAGTATTAACATTTTTAACAAACTAAACTTACAACAAATGGCATCACCGTATTAAATGTATAAATGTAACCGGAAGACAAATTACAAAACTATAGAACAGTTAGACACATATCAAGTATCGTCTAAACACAGCCTTACAGAAGCCTCTGGCACGCCGCCGCTTCCGGCTTCCGATACGCATGTACACCGCACACACAACAGCCTTACTCAGGCTAGAGCTAGAGAAGCGAGCCGCGTAAATATGGCGACCTTATGCTCGAACCTTAGGGCTCGAGGCCAACTGCTAATTGAACCTCGTGAGATTTTTGACACTTCGAGGTAAATCGGTTTGTTAAAACGGATTTGGCAAGAAGCAAAATAAAATTTTTGTTTTTTATTTTACGAATTCAGTTCTTACGTTCTTACAAATAATCTTAAATTTGTTTTACTTAAGCTTGTAATTAGGTCTGTAAAAATATGATTCACGTTGGTCTGATAACTTTAGAATATCCTATTACAGTCTGATGTCTATAACACAGATAACACAGACAAGAGAATATCTAGGTCTGTAAGACTTTGTACTCAAGAAACTTGTTTCTTCAAACATATTTTGTTCCTTGTTATGTTGTGCAAATATTGTGTAATATACTTACAAAAACAAACAAGCTTTACCTGTTGGATGAAAAACTTCTTGTCTCCGCTGTTGACCGTTTTGAGTTCCTTCCTCAGGAATTACTCAAATTATGCTTAAGACGGTCTCTATAAATGCATTGTCATCGGAAATAAACCTAATTCAGCTTACAAGATTTAACTTAAACGAGCCAGCCAACACTGCAAGACCTTTTATTTATAAAAGGACGTAAAGCAGCAAAATTTACAACAACAACTATGCATAATAATCTGAACGTAAACAATATTAAACACTTATCTAAATAAATAACTAGCTGAGAACCTTCAACAGTATAATTGAGGAAAACCATGGCGGTCATGCATGTATTAATCGTGATTTTGGGTCGCCTTCTGCCAGAGCATACTAAAGGGCCGTCGGGCCATTCTCTCGCAGCTTTTTTTTAGCAAAACAAGAAGTTTATATTTTGGGGGCAATTTTCTTTTTACATTTTGTGTTTTGATTTTGAGTAATAGCCATAGTTGCTCCCGTAGTTGAAGGTATAGTAAGACTGGACACAGAAGCAGAAAAAGTGAAAAACACGACTCTTTTATTATATGAAGATCCTGATTTGTTTAGAAAAACTAAAACATAATATGCCTTCTATTTTCTCACAGATATGCGTGAATGCAAAAAACAAAGGGGTGTTATTTAAGAAACATTAACACACATGTCTCATATTCCAGATTTCAGAAGTTACCTCGTACATTTTCCATCAAAACACACGCACACATACACCCGTCTGTAACGCGTACAGACGTGGAGATTCGCGCGAGTTGTGCAAGAGCATCGTTGGAGGCCAATGACTCGGCCACAGTCTGCATCAATAACACGGACAAACTGTATTTTGTTTCATTATTTCGGTTTATAGCAAGTCCAAGTTATTTCAATTTTTAAAAATTTAGATCAGAGGACACCAAAGGCTACCAAGACATTTGATTTGAATAACTTGACAAAACAGTTTTTTTATATAGGTACTTACTTATCTAACAATAGTCATCTTACTTACACTTGTTGATTGTTATGGTTTATTGTTCTCAAAGACTGAAGTCCCAATGCCTTAATGCTTTGACTTTATTTATTTATTTATTTTATTTTATTCTTGTTTTTATAAGCCTTACAATCATATGATTAAGCCGGCTTAAATAGGTACTAAACAGAAAATGCTTTGACTTTGATTTTTGTAGATTTAAAAATATATAGTTTAATAGAATATTTATGGTGTATTTATGTTTACTGCTCCAATAATTTTATACTAAAATGCTGTATCTACCTACCTACACGTACTGTCATCGGAGTATAGACTGATTACTTAGCTACGTGGGGCTTGTTATTGAAATCATTACTTTTTATACTTTGTATTTTTGTCTTTATGTGTAATCGGAAACTTAAACTTCATAAAAAAGGGTTATTTTTTACGCATTGGCCTCATGTAATGAAAAGGCGTGTCGCAAATAATTTAACATCAAGACCTATTTATACGACTTTACCAGTCTCGGTGGCGTGCGACAGCCTCGTGAATTGCAAGACTTCTAAATTATTAGCTGGGTTCAATTCACAACAAGCTTTGCTAAGACACTGTGACATAAAGTTGCTGTATCTGTCTGCGCTAGCAATACTTATTCAGTAACACTTCTGTATTCTCTAGACTGTGGTCGCACATATGCCCGCCATATTGTTGACAGCAGTCATATAACGCAAATCTAAAGCCATTCCGCGCTTTCGCAACCGCTTGTGCCAAATAATGTTTCTACCTACATTATTTGTAACTTTTTATCGATTAGCTAAATGATAACAACCGTTCGTACCTACTGCATGGTTGAAATTAGGCCAGAGATAGAACGTATTTTTTACAGCAAATATTCTTGTTTTTTTTACTTTGATCTATGAACCTAATGGAGTCTGGATTCTGACTTCATTAAATTAATACAAAGTAGTTTACTTATTATATATACCTATTTATATATTTTATAATTTACCCTTTTATAGAAAAACTGTGATAAGTATCTAAATTCTCTCAATTGTCGCTAAATTAGTTGAAAATCTTGAAATCTATCATAGGTACAAAGTAATACCTACAAAATGGTAGGTATACCTGCCTAAAGAAAAGTAAAAAGTGTTTCTATAAATTAGTGAATTAGATAAGCAATGTAAATTACGTATTTTTTCTTGTTTCTTTTCTGTTGTTAATAATATGTTTGTATACATACAACATTAAAAACTTAGGTTATAGATACCTATCAGAAAACTCATCTTAAAAAAAACTAAATATTGGCTATAATTTTACATGCAATCAAGGTCTGGATTCATCCTGCAATCGAATACAACTTCAAATTTGCTGAAAATCCACTTTTGCAGGAAATATCAACAAAAATCTTCCGCAGCGTACGGCGCGCAAATTAGCAGAATACAAAATGGCGCTTGCAAAAAGTCCCTCTCGATTTGCGCATAAACTTTTTACAGCCAGCAAGCTATCTTATCCATTATATCATTTTGTCGCTGTGTTCTAGTTACAGAGCATATATTTTATTATTTTCCATTGATAATAAAGTTTTTATATCAATAATAACCTAACAATATTTAGTCATTGTACATTGGCCAACATTTTGCGAACAGATAATGGAGTTTAGGTATATATTCAATGCCCCTCCGTCCTCGCAGAATCCGGTCTACCGCCTGTCTTTGTCTTTCTCGCGAGGGCCACATACCACTATCTCTCTCCGACAGAGTGACATAAATACCAATGGTGGCGAAACAGCGCGGATTATATAGCAGGTGAATTGTACCGCAAACAAACGAGTTATAACAGCTTTCACAGTAGGTTTATACCTACAGAATATATTATTTATAAGAAACGTTATTATAACTGTTTCTTTTTTAATTAGCTGTCGTTTAGAGCGGGAAATTGTTTAAACGAGTGCGAACTGCAAAATGACAATTAATGATGATTTGTTTTCAGTCGGATGAAATAACAATAGTTAATTAGGTATTCATATATGTATTTTGGAATCAAGGATCTCTACCAATGTACCTACTAAACAAAAAAATCTTTATTATTTAAAAAAATGTTTACATAATTGGAATTTATTGAATAGACAATGTCGTCCTCGATGTGGGGACACTTCTCTCAATGGAGTTAAGGAACGACGTACCATATGGTTTCCTCACAGCTTGACAAATTCTTGTCAAAATTTGTTGACTATACTATTTCCATTTCTTTATTTTCTCGATGACAGCTCCTGTGTAACCTTGTGCGAGCGTTTTTTTACATTATGTGTGCATTATTTTATAAAAATATGACGTTTACACACGTACAAGGTTATATAATACCAGAGTCGGAGAAACTGATAGGGATGGAGCTATTGGATGGAGCTAGAGAGCATTATATCGAGTTAGATTTTTCATCGAGAAAATAAAGAAATGGAAATAGTATAATACTTAAACATTTGAATTTTTCCGCGTATTTTGACACTGGATAGTCTTCTTTGTAGTCAGTTCGACCGTTTATTCGACATAGGTACAGACCTGACCTTTGTGAACCATTACGAACATAACATGCAGTGCAGCCACCTCAGGATAAAAAAATACATCACTATTCTACTGGATTCTTTATCTGAGGTTATGAGAAGGAAATCTCAAATACGTTTGTGAATTTGTTTATTACTAAATCAATGAAAGTTGAAACTACGGACCCTACTTTAAAAATTATTTAAAGTACCACTAGCTACAATTATCTAGAACCAGCACAGGCTAGTTTATCCAGAAATTCGTTCGGGGTTAGGATTACAAGGGTAAACCGTCATCTTTAACCACTGTTAGGTAATAATATCTTCTGCCATGACCGGCACATTGTCTCAAATAATCGATGCAATACCAATCAATTCTCGTGATTTACTTTGCTTGGATTTTCAGGAGCTCATAACGGAACATTACTCAGGTTTATAGTTGGGTGACTTGGTCAGGCTCATATTCCTTAGTATGCCGGGGGCTTATAAAAAAATTAACAACGTGCAAGACATTCTCGCCCATAACATAGGTCTCCGCCCAGTGTTACTACAGCATTGGTAGCACGCAGTCAGCACCTTTAAGACTAATGAAGTGAATTAATTACTGTATAAAAACTAATGTACAATGAAATAATGATGTTTGTGCAAGTTATTATCTATCTGTAATTGTGTCTACTCTAACACACCAAGACACAAAAACGAAAGCGTAAACGTAAATCGTAAAAAAATCATCTCTACAATAAAGTTTTTTAGCAAATAGAAGCTTTATGTACCAATATTTATCTCCCTAAGGAACTCCGGCTAATCCTACAAATGCCATAACAAACGTGGAAAGAAGCTGCAAAGGGTATCGCATCTAAAACACGCGAAAAATGGCGCGAAGGCGGAGTCGCAATCCTCCAATGCTGTTGGCTATATCGCGCAGGCGCTTACAGTACGTATGCTAAAATGTTATAATAATAATACTATACGGTCCGGAAAAAACTTTCATCATAGTTTGCGTACAAAATAAAGGCAATTTTTATTTTTATTACACCTTTTCAAATAACTCTCCACAAACGTCTATACAAAGTTCATGCGTCTGAAGCAATTTTCAAAGCACATTTTCCAGTCTGCAACAGGCACTTCCTCAACGGCCTTCTCGAACGCCTTCTGAAAAATTTCCTTAAGCTGTTTTCTAATTTTAGGAAACAAGAAGTCACATGGTGCCAAATAAGGACACCATCTACTACCGGTGTGGTGTTTAGGAAGTCCTGCGTCTTGATTGCGGAGTGCGAGCAAAAGGCAACGGAGTCCCGGATCCGGTGGCTCGTTGCTCGCAGCAGCAATCACTTCTGGCAAGCATTTGGTAGTATACCATTCTGCATTGATGCTACTTTGATTTCTTAAATACTCCGTTAAGGAGTAACAACTGGCTATCAAAACTTTTCCAGCTCTTCTCAATTGTTTCACTTTCGTAGGCGTTGGTTCATTTTGAAACAGCCATACTGTTGACTGGTTATTTGTTTCTGGATCGTATTGATAAATCCAAGATTCGTCATCAGTTACGATATCGTAACCACGGCTTGAAGAACCTACTTTGAACTTATTAATTGGCACCATTCCAATTCGCCTGCTTTGGTGAGGTTGCAGGGTACCCAGCGCGAAACAATCCTTCTTAAGCAAAGGTGGTTGTGTAGAATGTCATGCACACTTCCCGATCCAATCTGCAGATTGTGCTGAGTCTCCTAGTATGTGATTCGTCGGTTTTGTTGCATCAAATGTTCCACTCGTGGCACGTTGTTTTTTTTTCGAAATGGACAGTTTATTTTTGGCCCTAGGGGCCTTTTAAATTTCAACAGACTTTGTAGCTTAGCGCTGACGGCGCTTAGCCAGAACTTAAACTACTCCTGCATACGATACGCCTAAGGGCACCTGAGAAGGGCCGGTACTCGGCTTAGGACGTCGTATATTGAAACTACCACTGGTTCGGAAGCGTCATCTACTGCTAAAGAACCAGCAAAAAACTTTGTAGGAATGCGTACGACGCGTTAGCCTGGCCCACCGGTGTGTTAGGCGATTCAAATGCCGTGTTGCCCTATTTCTAACTGGAACACCGGGCTTCCTTGTTGTAATAGCGTCGTCGGGACTGTTAAGACGTTACGCGGACGCCTATAACGAACCGCCGCTTCTGGGTTGGCTGTGTAGTCAGCTGACTTATTGACCAGCGGGTTGGGATGGTGGGGAGCATTATCGAAGTGGCGTCTAGACGCCAACTTCATAAATGTGGCAATGGTGGGCAGCTAGAGATCCATGTGCAGATCTAAGTTGTGGACATAGGGCGGGGCTCGACCCGACGCATTTCCGTAAGAACCTATTTTGAATAACCTGCAAGTGATTGAGGTTCGACTTGCTGACGTGAGCGAAAGCCACACTGGCATAAGTCATGATGGGGCGGATGCAAGTTTTGTAAAGTGTAAGCTTATTTCTAAGCGACATTTTACTCTTCTGGCAGATTAGAGGGTGCAGCCTACCCATGACGAACTGGCACGTTGTCTTCCGTAACAGGACGACCACTTACTTCTTCGTCCTTAAAATTTAAGCGACCGCACTTTAACTTGTTATAAACAGTTGTTTTAGAAGGTGCCTTGATCATAAAAGATAATTGAAGTCGATTAAACGATTAATCAGGTTTTAAGTTGAACTTGAAGTCGTAAAAAATCGTTGCACGAAAATGTTCCCAACGTAGATCAATGACATACAATAGTTTCATAAAGATGGTGAAAAAAAAAATAAAGATAAATTTAAATTTGGAACAAATATATTTTTACTTTTAAATAATCGAACATTTGAAATAAATTACAACTCGCCAGCGTTCCATACCTAAAAACATTTTTTTGCAAAACTTTCTGAGTGACCTAGTAATGATGCCGTTGCTGTATACGTTTTGGAACTTTTGATAATAAATTTGCCACACGTAGTTTTGATGTAGTCTCGTTTGGTGTGAACCTTATCTTACCTAAAGAATTTTGAAAATACCGAAACAAGTGGAAATCTGAAGGTACTTGTATCGGGGCAGTATGGTGTACTCTCTTAACTTTTGCTAAGGGGCTTAAAAAATTGTAATCTGACGTTATCATTCCTGTTGCTCCATTCTGGCAGATTTTTCTCAATTCCTTGATTGAGCCTCATCAGCTATGGACATGAAATATCCTAATCGATAACTTTTCCCAGCGGAAAAAGCTTATAATAAACGATGCCCTTCGAATCCCACCAAACACAAAATACTGTGGTTATATCCAGGTTTAGCCACAGTCTGTGGTGCTTGACCGTCTTTGACCGCTACCTTTTTCGCAAATTCATGTCGTAGGTGATCCACCACTCATCACCAATAAATAGTCTCTTCAAAAATGGTTCACTTTCATTGAGTTTTAGTCAAAAATCGCAAATGAGTATACGGTTCTTAAGTTTCTTTAAGCGAGCTCGTATAGTACTCAAATATCAAGCAGTTTTGTATATACATAACTTTGGTTTCCAATTTTTCCAAAATAGGAATAAAAAATCCCAAGATAGGCTTAAAAACCTATGGTCAGTCAGAATTTTCAGATTCAAACTCTAGAACCAACTTCGTGGTTTTTTCTGATTTTGCATTATGTCGATTTAAATGTCACAAAGAATAATAAATGTTGCTATCAACTACGGTCAATAGCCACTATGGTCATTTATTCAATATTCGACTGCCGTCTGCGATGCAACGTAAAACGACATTTAGTACAACAAATTCTCAAACAAACCATTCGTTTTGACCTAACAAACACGCAAAAAACTCTCCAAATTCTCCAAATAAACACCACGTTATCAAGATCATCATTTAGCAAATTTATTTTGAACGAAAAAATCACAGAAATGTACAGACCAATCCAAATTTTCTGTGCAGTGGCAAACATTGCAAACAAAATATTCCTATTGCAACCACGTTGTTAAGGAAATGTTGACATAGAAGGCAGTGCCACCCTTGACTGCACAAACAATTTGGTCGGACTATAACGTCATAACTCTGCACGAACGGGCGCGACATGCCACAGCACACTGATGGCGATAAGATACAGCGATCAATAGTTTCGCACGAAAGGTCACTCGCGAATAATTCGACCAGCTATTCAGGCTTTAACTTGAATTTGGAATTAATGGCCGAATTATGCTGGCTATGTAGGCTGAGGAGATGCTCGGCGTAGTTAATTTTGTAGTTTTCTTCATTTAGGGGTGTTTTTAGTTCAGGTGTTCCTTAGTAAACTTACTTTTAGGTTTAATGATTATCGGTTATTTCGGGGGATCATCAAATCAATAGGGAATGCTTTTCTAATATTTACAGTATTTTTTTGAGTATTTATTTACTTTAATTATTCTTTTTTTTAATATTATATGTATAAAAATAAAAATTAAACATAATTTCATAAAAAAAAGGTAACCTTTTACAACAGCCATGTACGACTCAGCCAATTTTCTTCAAGTTTAAATCTCATCAAGTATGAAAACGTAACTTGTCACATTAAATTGTCTTTTATCAACAAGCAAATTGGCGCCCATCGTCGATTTACAAAGAAAGCACAACCCCTCAGGTAATAACGCTACTTTCCGTGCAAGAGTTGCAAATGACTGCAATATAAAGTGCCGACAACTATGTTCGTAGTTGGTGATCTGTGGTTCTATACAATGTAGTCTGTGTAAATGTGATAGGTTAATATGGATAAGACGATTATTTAATCTATTTTCTGAGAATTCACGGTGTTATGTTTGCTAATCGGTTTAGTTCAAATTTTGCAAGCTAAATGAGAATCAATTTCTCGTAGACTCCAATATTTTTATTTGGAATTTGACACGCGTTGTCTCTTACGTCAACTAGTGGAAAATGGTGATAAAGACGAGGATGTTACACGCCGACCTAAAATTCCAGGACATTCTAAATTTTGGCGGTGCGAACCAAAAAGGAGCTGTCAAACCGTTTGGTTCGACTTTGAGGTGTATTTACTATGAGAGGGTGGAATCCCTGTCGGCACCCATGTCAGTTTTGTTAACTTTTATGTGGTAAGCATAAACTGATTATACACACAGGACTTGGTCTTATCGAGAGAACTCTTAGGCGGAAAACATTTCAAAGGTAGCTTATCACCCGATAGCTCGTATACTAATTTTCCAGGTTAAAATATTCAAAAACCTCTCACTTAAATTATGAACATGAGCGAAAATACAAGCAAAAGCAATCATCTTTAGTAAAATCTCAATCGTGTTCGAAATCACAGACCAAGTAATAGAAGAAGTAAAAGAAGTAATAAAACTGACTCTGATAATACTTTTTTATAAATTCGACCTTTTCACTATTTAAAGATCCACAGCAGTTCGCAGTTGAAGATTGTATTTCACACATTTCCACCAATCGCAGTCACCGCGATCGACAGCCGCTGAATTATTCACCAACTGACAAGACTTTGAATTCAACCTCTTTACATGTTACATTCAACTGCTTTGCATGAAGGTTTACTTTTGTTTTTGTTCTGTTGTTGTAAATTAATTATGTCTGTGGTTAGGTACATGTTCTTTTTAAACGTCTTAGCAGCCGTCCGTTAAAGTTTGTCTAAAATGTTATAGTTTTCTCATGTGCGGTTATAATATACGGTGAACTAAAAATAAAAAAACAAATTCAAAACGTTATCACTGCCGCACAAATTAAGAATGCAGTATGCGATTTTAGACGATTTGAGAAAAACGCGTCTAAAGTTTGGTTTCAAAAATTTGCAACCACGTCGTCAACATTCATGTTTCTATCATGTGATCTTGATTTTTATATAATAAAAATAGTGTTATTTTATATGTAACAGTTAATTTGAGAATAAATTAACTATTTAGTATATTAATTATAATAAATACGTTTATTGTTGGCTATCGGGCGTATATAAAGAAACGTCAAAAAGGCATAGACCGTCAATTACCGTCCAGAATTCAGATGATATTTTGGCATTTCGACTTGGGTGAATTCGTTGTTGAGTTATCTTTCAACATAGCGAACCTAAACGCGGCGATGCAATAAGCGCGAAAAATTCTAAACGAAGATAAAAATCTATCAGATACCTACATGAAATAAAGCCCCTCCTTGAGAACACGTCTTTCAGTACACCGGTAGTAAGATCTGACTTAAACAATAGCTTGTCTCTACATTTTAGAATTTGCGTATAGCATAGCTGGCAGCACAACTCCGAATAACATTTAAAATTCATACTTAATTTTTCTATTGGCCTTTTAAATTTCGCCGGACTTACTTAAATTCATAGGCTGTACTATACTTAAAACTTTATAACAAATTAACATCACAAACTAATAAAATGCACTGATCAATCTGCATGTCACTCACAGCGATCACTTGTCAACCATCCATTGATCAGCCATACTTAATGCTTGATTAATGGATCCAAGTGCCTTCGCAATATTTTTTACTCCAAAACGGATAATCTCATGATTTATGGTCCTAGAACCATTATATTTGACACGGCCAGTTTCCTAAGTGACGAAAGATTTTTTCTAGTAACATATGGCGCTTAATTGATTCTATAAAATTAAAAGATGATTTAATGAAGTTTTATTTCAATTTTGTAATTTATGTATCAATTATGCACTGATTTTGAATTTATCGCATATGACATTATGGTAAATATGTTTGTTCAAAAGAGTTTAAAAATGCATTAAAATAATTAATGAGATACTTTATGGACTGTCTTGATGTATTTTTCCTAAATAAAAATAAGGTTTGCAGTATATGTAATATAATGTAATATAATTCCCAATATTGGTATTATTTTTAGATAGATTCACAGCCGCATATATTTTCTTATATCTAAATTGCCTAATTCGCAACGTCCTAGTAACGTATTAATAGCCTTAACTTCTGTAGCTCAAATCCTGGTAGGCTTCATATATTGGCAGGGACTTTGAGCGACATTCTCACACCTTTTTTTATACAGCGCAGCTATTTTTCTATTTATATTTATCCTGAGGTACCCTTAGTTCACTTTATCCTCTATCCATTACGTAATATCTATCACTTTTGCCTTCTTTTCTGTCGGCCTACTTTTCTGCAAAAAATCTATTATAATAAACTCAGCTTATGCACTTACATAAATTGTAGGATTTTTACAAATTTATATACCCCTTTCTCGTTTGAATCCAAATGCTCATCAGATGAATCCACATCTACCCACATTAACCCGGACCTACCCGAACAAAAACTCATAGTTAAACTAAAATTAAAACCACTTGTACTATGATTATCTATACTGATGTGTTTACAGTTTTATTGGTACAGCGGTGGGTTTCACTGTTTTTGGTTTAACTATAAATATATGCCTTATTTATTATTTACCTACTTAGTGTTCGATGATTAAACTGCAGCAAGTGCCGTTTATTTATATCTAAATCACCAATTTTTTTAAAAGTTTTATTGTTTTTTCCTTTAATTGTTACACATTGCTGATTGTTTATACTCAATCAGTATAAATAAAATAATCTGATACGTACAATCGGGGAATTTAGTGCACGCTCAGATTCGCATTCGAATCCCCTGTAGTGTTGTCGTTGCTTATTATTATTATTAGTACAAAAGACCGAACAACGTGCAAGCGATTCTCGCCTTAGCTTGTGCCTCCGCCGAGTTCCCCGACTGTACCTGAAGGTGTTCGATTAATGTAGATACCTAGTAATACTATTCCAAGATTAATTTTGACCAGTCCCGCATACAGCCCACTGCGTGGTATGCATAAAAATTTTACACTTCCAAGCGGATGGTGCCTGTTTAGGCGCAAAAAAAAAATGATGAAGGAAGGTTCATGTTTAACTCACAATTGTCTGTCCATAATAGTTTTTTCCTACCAGTTAGCGTACCTTGTAGCCAAGCCAAGGCTAGGAAAAACACCACAATTTTAATTTCAGATGAAACCAGACTAAAGTTGTCATTTTGCCAACCTATACTAGTTTATGTACCGTTCACTTGGTCTGAGTAAATTAAAAAAAAATTTTTTTATTTTTTTTAGTTTTATTTTTTTATACGAAATCATCCTGAGCTCGTAAAATAAACAAATATTCATCTCCAGATTATCATAATTCCAGCGCTTACTGCGTACAAACAAATCGTAAAACTAATATTAAAATGCTCACTATTACTTTCTAATCCTCGACCATAAACG
Organism: Marasmarcha lunaedactyla; assembly: GCA_923062675.1. Classification (NCBI taxonomy): domain Eukaryota; kingdom Metazoa; phylum Arthropoda; class Insecta; order Lepidoptera; family Pterophoridae; genus Marasmarcha; species Marasmarcha lunaedactyla. The sequence goes on along the minus strand of OV281343.1, from coordinate 8,547,877 downwards.
ATTAACTTTACCATGCTCGAAAAATGTATAAATGTTAAAATTGTACACGGAGAAAAATTTGTTAACATTTTGAGTACCTACCTATGTTATTTGTTAAAATCGATACTGCAATGAAAACTTTTTATTAACCCCGCACTGATCTGGTTTTTATAACTATTTTACCATAATAAAACTATATAAACCGGAAATAGGGTTATTTTTCAACCTACCTATACAATTTGTATAGGTTGAAAGGTAGGAGCCAGCGCCCTTGTATTAGGTCTTTCCCTATGAAATTGCCGTTTTTCACGAAATAAATGAAGCGTAATTTTTTTATATATTTTTTATTTCTATTAATCAAAATAATCACCCATGCAATCAATGCATCTTTGCCAACGCATTGGTAGCTAATTGATGCCTTTCTTGAAGAAATCAGCTGGACGGGAGGCAACAAATTCTTCAAAGGCATTTTGTACTGCCTCTCGGGCATTGAATTTTTTTCCCACCCAGAAGTTATCCAAATTCTGGAAAAAGTAGAAGTCTGTAGGCGCAAGGTCTGGTGAGTACGGCGGATGACGGAGAACTTCCAACCCCAACTCTTGTAGCTTGGAGACCGTCTGCTGTGCAGTATGAGGTCGCGCGTTGTCGTGCAGGAGCAGTGGAGCCGAACGATTGACCAAAGCTGGTTGGAGACGTGCGAGCTTCTCCATCATTGTGTTCAGTTCTTCACAGTACACATCTGCAGTAATGCTTGTCCCGTTTGGCAAGAAGCTGTGATGAATTACACCCGCGTTAGACCACCAAACAGTGACCATCACTTTTCTAGGGGTAAGTTTTCGTTTAGGGCATTGTTTGGGTGCTGAACCAGGGTCCAACCAACTTGCTGAGCGCGTACGATTGTCAAACAGGATCCATTTCTTGTCACAAGTAACAATGCGGTTCAGAATTCCTTCATTTGTATGCCCGCTGAGCAGTGCAAGGCACGTCTCCACGCGTACTTCGCGCTGGCGGTCATTGAGTTCGTGGGGTACCCATTTGTCAAGCTTTTTTACCTTGCCAATTTGACGCAAATGGACCAATATTGTTTTGATGCTAACGTCGAAAGCTGCTGCTAATTCAGCCGTGGATTGAGTTTCATCAGCTTCCACAATTGCCTTTAATTCGTTATGTCGACCAAAGTTTTCGGACTACCACGGGGTTCATTTTTCAGGTCAAAATTTCCAGAACGGAAGCGGGTAAACCAATAACGGGTGGTGCGTTCGTTTGTAGTGTTCGCTCCGTAAACATCGTTGATGTTGCGTGCCGCTTGTGCCGCTTTGCTGCCACGACGGTACTCATACTCCATAATTACTCGAATTTTTAACTTATCCATGATGACGAAAAATGTTCGAATGCGTTGAAAACAAAACACTAACTATTAAACAAATGACGATTTTAGAAAAAGAATTCCATGTTTGTCAAATAAAATTAATTTGAAATTAGAATTATCAGTCAAAAAAAAATTTTTTTTCATTTGAAATGGCCAGTACGGCAAAACGGCAGTTTCATAGGTAAAGACCTATTATTATACAATCCGATCTCCTCGATCTGGGCCCGGGTTCAATCCCTGTGACTGACATATGTACCAATTTGTTTTTTTTTTAGCCGCCTAAGCAGCACCCTCATGGGAGGGAGGTGGAAGATGCGTAATGCATACCGCCGCAGGAAAATACCGGCCTCTGCGGGGTGATGTGGGACTCACCAGAGTGGCACCTACCCACTAAAAACCACCTTGCCGGCTGTAGCATGGGAATGTACAGCCTTCATCGGAGCGACACCCGGGTAGGGAGGTGGGTGTGCAAGCGGGGACTCGCTAGAGGGTCACCCGCTGAGAACAATAATCACATGAGGTGCAAGTCACAGTTGGGATGATGATTAGTCGGCCTGGGCAGCCTTAAGCTGGTCCAGATTAGCTGAAAGCTGATCGGGGGGATCCGAGAGTGCATTTCTCGGTCTACGGACTTTGTACCTCGACGGCATGGACGGAGCAGTATAAGCTACTGACTCGCGTATGAGCGGTGGAGAGCGTCCTAAGATGTTGTTGAACTGTAGGTAAATCGAGATCCCTGTGCAGGTCTGCGTTTCGCACGTACCACGGAGCATCCGTGGCCCGGCGGCAGAAGAGATTCTGGACCACCTGCAGATTATACAAAAAGTAGGGCTTGGCATGTGCAAACATTGAGGCGGTATATGTCATGACTGGTCTTACGCAAACCTTAAAAAGCGTTCGCTTGTTCCTAAGAGACATTTTACTGTGCCTGCCTAACATACTGTTTAGGCGGGCCATGTACAGATGGGCTAGTTTGGTAACTCTGAGTATGTGAGGTCGGAATGAAAGCGTACGATCGAGCGTTACGCCTAGGTACTTGGTGGTTAGTGCCCACGGAATGGGCGTACTTAGCATTCGAATATGGGGGTCACAGGGGCGACGGCTTTTATGTTCGAAGCGCATCGCAGAGCTTTTCTTTGGATTAACATCGATACGCCATTTTTTAAACCAGGCTCCGAGATTATTTACGGCCTTCTGGAGTTTGGTCATGACGGTGTCGACGTGCACGCATTTGACGTATAGGGCTGTATCGTCGGCAAAGAGGGAGAGTTGAACACCTTTAGACGGAATAGGTTATGTCATTTGGGTAGGTGGCGTAAGATAGAGGGGTGACTACCGAGCCCTGAGGGACGCCCGCCTTGAGGTGGCGGGGGATGGAGAGCGTACCTTCGTGTTTAAACAAAAGGAGCGATCTTTGAGATAGGACCCGACTAGTTTGACTAGTCGGTCGGGCAAGCCTGTGTTATACAGCTTGTAAATGAGGCCCGCGTGCCATACTTTGTCGAAAGCCTTGGCTACGTCAAAGAATACCGCGACTGTTTTTAGTCGTCTAGAGTAGAAGCCGTCGAGTATGTACTCGAGGATTCGGTGGACTTGCTGAGGGCACGAGTGCTTGGCTCGAAAGCCGAATTGGTGGGGGATAATGACGGGGTCACCGTCCGCTGGGAACAGGTGGTCCTTCATTCGAGCGAGCATGACGCTCTGAGAAGTTCAGCCATGGCCTTGAGTAGGCTAATGGGTCTGTGATTAGCCGGGATATTCAAAGGTTTACCCGGCTTGAGAATAGCTATGACTGTAGCTTCTATCCAAGCTTTTGGAAAGTAGCTAAGGTCGAAGCAGGCATTGAAGATAATTGCAAGTAACGAAAGCACCTGCCGAGGCAGCTGCTTAAGTGCGTGGAAAAATGAGTTTTTTCAACTTAAGTACATAAAGCCGACTGCTCTAACGGTGAAAGAAACGTCGTGAGGAAATATTTTCGGGGATATCTGTAGGGTCGACCACACCGCAGTATCAAGCGTGGTGGACTACGAGTTGCCTAAAACAATCAAGTTGACCCTCAAGTTAAATGAGGCTCATATCCTTATAGTGGAATGATTAAGACTGACGTGTGACACCTATTGTCTAGAATATATCTAAGGATGCAGCTACGTGGGCCAAACCGCTGCAAAATGTTGCGGGAGAACCTTTAGGCTGCGTTTCCACTGAAGCGAAGACGAGCGGAGCGAAGCGGACCGGAGAAGAACGATGAAAAGTGGCAAGCGTTTCCACCGAAGCGGGTAGAGCGGAGCAGAGCACAGTGGTGGTCAGCGGAGCATGTGCAAACTACGTCCAACGATGTTGAAAAAATGCTAACTAAGTTTCCGAGCGAGTCAGGCGCCGCTCCGTTCCGCACCGCCCCGCTGTCACCCGCTTCGCACGTATTTTATATGAATCTCCGTGCAGCTCTACTCCGATCCGCTCGTACTGTTTCCTTGAAGCGGGGCGGAGATTTTGAGCGTAGTGATGGCTGGATCCCGCGTTAACTCGTGAACGGGTGCCGTTTGAGGGTGTTCGTCGTTTGGATACTTGGGGGGAGGGAGACTTGCCGAGCTAACAGATGCAGAAAAGAATAATTTTTGTATAGACATAAAGAGACTCTGTAAATTTATTTTGAAAAAAAATATACCCGTGAAGTTTCTTGCCAGTTCTTCTTCACGAAGGTTTTTTTCGAACTGGTGGTAGAATCATGTTTTATTTGACGTCAATAAGAACAAGTAATTGTCAAAGTTGAGAAATAAATATTAGAATTTGAATTTGATTCGTGCACCGCTAAGCTCCGTTCCACTCGTCTGCGCTTCAGTGGAAACGCGGCCTTGGTCCTGTAAAATGAGGTCCAACACGGCTCGTCAGTACATTGAAAATATTTCACATCTCTCCGATCGGTACTGGTGCAAATGAGTCTTTGTGTCTAGAGTTTTAATTGAAATGATTTGTAAGGCCAAGTTCTTTTTTCAAACGCTGGTGACACTTGCAATCTACCTTTTGGATTGGATAAACTTACATTTTGTATTGTCTTTGGGAGAGACCGAACAAGGTTTGTAGCATACCACGACTGAAGCACTGAAGTAATTTTTTTTATATACCTAGTGTTTACAACCCCGGTCTCTTCTGATCTCTTAAGATTTTAATATACAATCATATTTAATACCAACATAATCTGGCTCAGTTATGTAGGTAATATGAAGATGACACATGTCAAAAGCCATTGTGATATTAAATATTTAAGTTAGTTCTCCTCAATGATTGCAGCTGTTAGCAACGCGTTAAGGTTGGCATTGGAAATAAGCTGAATAAATATTTTCATGAATTTATCCAAGAACAACCTTTACAAAATGCTAAGAATATTTACAAATCAACTAAACAATAGTAAAGACGGACGAAATACAGCGCTTCAATGACATTTTACATAAGCCAAAGTGGCAAAAATTCTGGAAGAATTAGGTATTGATAGTTCAACTCATCTTATGGCCCTATGAGTCCGTTAAGCTTGTTATATATATATACAGTGACAAAATGTACTAATTGCACACGCATACAAAAAGCAACGAGACCACATGGTGACACGTTCACACACACAAGATGGCCGCCGCGTCACTGCCACAAAAAATTAAGTTGCATATTTACAAGCACACGCACAACACAGCACCCCGCGCAATGATGAGTTGAACGATCTACACAATTCATTCATACCTTTATATGCAGTAGAGCAATTTTAATCTCTACGGACTAAATGTACAGTTGCAAGGCTAGATTTCACGTCTACACTTCATCTTACATCGCCAACAAAGCTAATGAGCCTAAATCCGGAAAACAAGCTGAAATTTCGCACGCCAACAGTACACGGTTCGGCTTAATGTATGCGTAATTCAATATCGCGATGGTAATCCGCGCCCTGCGATCCAGTGAGGTATGAGTGAGGTATTTAATGGCGTCGCGCGAAGGTAGAGTCGGCCGCCCTCGGTCGCGCGCAAAAAACATTCGGGAAAGTATTCGGGTTGTTACTAACTTTGTTTTTTGACTAAGTATTTTTAGAGATTTTTACGATACATAAATATCTTCTGCGATTGTATTGACATGTAGTTTCGATGGTCATCTGTTGAATCTACAGTATTTTTATAAATAGGAAAGATTTGTTTGTTTATAATCTATAAACTCCGAAACTACTGCACCAATTTCGATAATTCTTTAACTGTTAGAAAGTTACACCACGCAGAAGGACATAGGCTTTTTTTTAAATCAGGATTTACGCAGAACTTCTAGTTATTTATATGTATTTATATTTATTGTTGAAGATTGAAAGGTAATGTGGGAAAGTTTAAACGTTGTCAACTTAAAGATGACATCCAAAAAATACTATGAAATGCTTAATACATGTTCATACGTGTTTTTGCGAGTCCAAACACATTTATAGTATACCAATTTTATTTATTCACAGATACAACATACAAATAAAACATTATTTCATTCTTAGGAGCCACTTTTTAGAGGTTTATGGCCTTAACGCCACCACACCGTCGCATTCTGTATATTTTCAAGAGGGACGAAAGCGCTGTGAGATCGCTATCGCACGCACGCGGACACGCCACATCGCGGCGAAGCAGCGCAAACAACCAGTTATATACCAACGCGAAATCCAACTTGTTTGACTCCATTGCGCTTTAATTAGGTGAGGAGTGGAAATATTTGGGTGTATGTTTACTGCTTAGGATAATATTAGTTTAGCTACGGACATTTGTTGTAGATGTCCCCTGATAGAAACCTGGAGCCGCTGGAACGGTTCAAATAAAATCACCTTGACGAGGGCAACCATCAACAAACAAAAGTTTTATTATTGAAAAACTGTGAGCTTAATATTTTTTCCTAAATTTAGTTCGCACACTTCCAAAACTGTGTCCTGCAAGATTAGGTACTGTGTAAAAATTAAGTAAAATCCTCCTACAAATAAAAATATTAATGGGCCAAAGATTATTTTTGTTCTTTCGAATGGCATCCCTGCAGGCAAGGATCTTCACGACCTGCAAAACCTCGCTATTATTAATTAACTGATAAAACCAGTGAAGTGTTATTGCAGTACGGTCATTTATGACGTCTTATATTAATGGCATCCTCTGCCAACTGTCAGATGGGACCATTTGCCTGTCTGTAATAAAATAATCTTACTCGGTGGAATGTAAGCACAAGAATGAGTAGCAAACTTGATCAACTCTTTTGTTCTCTTTTTAAAATAAAGACGCTTTAGTTTTTCAACACCACCTTACTACTTTTAATCTTAACTGAAATAGGCTTATAACTTATATCAGGTGTATGTGCCATACCTAATAAACAAATATTACTGAGGGCTTTACCCTTTACAACCGACCCGTAGAGTTGTCATGATTCTCCAAGCAAAACTACTAGTTTAAATCTTAAAATTGTTTTTAATGCCAAAAACAAAAACATACGCTAATAAATTCTCCTTTAAATAAATATCCGATATGAACTCAAAATATGACAGAACCATCGCAACAGGTGGCCTACTAACCTGTTTCGATTCTCAAAATGACAGCAAAAACTCTCACTAACCCTTTGAGATCAGGCAAAGGGCCGCCATATTATATAAAGTATTAGATTTTTTTTAAATGGTTAATCTACCTGATGTCATACGGAAATGTATCAAAGAATTATTTTACCTTTAAACCTATATTTCGCGAGGGTATTCGAAGACGTAGTTTCGATATGTAAATTATTATGTAGAGACCCTAAAATCTCTTGAAAACACATCATTGGGCTTGTGCATAAAGCTCTAGTGCATAGAGTACCAACCTAGCCAGAATCAAAATAAATCAACAAGATGATAGATGTTATATGTCCTAATGAATAGGAAAGGAATAGGGTTAGACTAATTAAAAGTATAGTAAATTTTTTAAATGATGATGCCATGATAATTTTAGCATAAGTATTTCTTCCAGGTGAATAATTTTTTTAAATCCAAAAACACCTGATCATATTTAGATCAGATTTTGGAATATTATAAAAATGTTGTATTTTATTTTCTTGAAGCAAAGGGACAAAAATTACGCCGGTCATTAAGTCTATCTTTTTCCCAATCTTGTCAAATAGTCCAAATGATAGCCAAACTGCATTTCGGAGGGTCTCTCCCCATTTAGGGGTCATGCTTCCCGGAAGTCAGAAGACTGCCAAGACACGGAAGTCGAAGTCACCTATTCGCCATTCGAAGGGCTCGACTTTCCGACAATTGCATTAATTTTGAGGTTATGTGTGCATTTCGTAGAAATCCTAACAGTAATTAAAATCACAATCAGCGTTGACAATCTAAGTTACATTTTAGTGTATTACTTAACGTTTTTCTTCATTGTCTCATTTAAAAAAATAATTGATTATATTAACATAAAGTGTTCCCAGTTAGGTACATGATATCTGAAACTATCAGATCGAGATGAGAGATAACCCGACGACCGCTGACAAACTTGTTCTACGTGCGAATTTCTCCAACGTTTTCTAAAATTTCATAAGAGTTTATGCAACTTGGAGTTCAGAGTTTTACCAAGAATTTTAAGTGAGATTTTTTATCTAAGTTTGAGTACGTGTGAGGGAGCAGTGCACAAATATGTATAAGTAGGTACGTTTGCGTGTCGTGGGTTTTCGGCTAGGGAAGCTCATTAGGGTAAAAAGCCGAATGCAAAAGGGGCTTAATAGCGAATTACACGATAGTGAGGGGAGACCCGACTCCTACTGGGCCCACAGCCAAAATTCAACTGCCAATTAACAATCCTAAGGCTTCAACGGAATTCGTTACAGGGAGGACGTCGTTTCGAATTAGTTAATCCGGTTATTGTAAAACAAAATTCTTCTGAATTTAGTCAACGATTTACAAGCACCAGCCACAATATCTACATACTTACTTAAACTTAGACTGCTATTCTTAATTACCAGTAATAAAAGCACACCCTAAGTATTTTTTACAAAACCATAGACCCTAGACTATTAAATAACTTAACATCGTCCAAACTATCTTTCTATCATCTACATCGTTTGCACGGTGACAGCGACATGGATTGCAGTAAAGAGAGTACGCGCGGGCGGCGGGGTGCAGCGGTTCGCGGGGCGGGGGGAGGCTATCAGCATTTCGGCGCGTCCACGGCCGCCCCGCCCGCTCCCCGCGCCCGCACCGAATTCGCCCTGCAAGCACCTCGCCGCCGCTTCCCTCCTTCCCGCGCTAACCTTGAAAATAGTTTTTACCGACCTGAGGGTATTCACCCCGAACCGCGCCGGCTCACACTACCCGATTCCTAAACTTTCTTCCAATAATCCAACTCACTTCTTATAGGAACCCAGTTGGCATTTTGACAATGAACCCGTGTGTTTCGTATTCGAACCTCTTGAATGCAACGAAGGCAAAGGATATTTGATAAGTTTTTTATGCTATTGTGAACTCGTGACTGGCTTTACTAGCATGGGACCACAAAAAAATTTGGAATTCGTTCTACAAGCGAAAGAAATCTTAAAATATGAAAGTTAGTGATAGGTTTCTGAATTTAATTGATAAGTTGTGAATAAAGTTGGCAGTATTTTTAACTGTAAGATCTTCTTGTTGGACAATACTTAGCTGAAATATTGAATTCCAATCTAAGGGGAAATCACTACAAATAAGTCATCTGCTAAATCGAACTTGAAAAACTGAAAAAAGACAACCAACGTGCAACATAAAATACCAGAACTGTATCCTACTTTTACAAAATAACATAGGTATCTATACATATATGAATCTAACTATATTATCACTTGAACGTACATACCTAGGCTTTAACTCAGGTTTAAACATAAGACATACCCACTTCAATAACAAAGGTGAACGCCTAATAAAAACACAGGGAGGCGGGCACGAATTCCTCCCGTAGCGAAAGCAAAAAGAAGAAGGAGGGCCATTATTTACCTGCATGCGATGCAAGACGCAGTCCGCGGGTTAAAACAAAAAAAGTAAAAAAACAACACTGGCTGGTTTAGTCGGTACGCACATAAACCGGCAAGGATAAAAAATAGAAAAAAATTCAAAGCGCGCGCTCGCTCGCCGCGCCTACGCGAAGTTTACATGCTGACGCGCGAGGCGCTTGAATTAAAGTTAATTAAAGGTTTCGATTAAGGAATCTATTTATTTAATTTGTTATTATTATTAAATAATGAGATATATTGCATAAAATCAAATAATTACTTCGGAATATATTTATGAAATAATTAAGATTAGCCATATACCATAAGCCTAAGCCATATCTTTAGTTAAAATACCTTTGAGAAAATTACGTAATTTTGTCAATAGAACGATTAATAATACTTCATTATTTATTTGAATGTATAAAGTATCTACATAAAATTTTTATATAATGAAATGATGGAGCATAAGAGCACTATAATGAATGTGTCACCGTTACCACAAGAAGTTCAACAAATAAAATAAGAAGTCCTAATTTATTTCTAAGTAGGTATTATCTATTAGTTCATTGAATCTGTCGACTCTAAACATATTGTATTATCTACATAGTTCTATGGTGGTAGAACAATGTTTTCCACTAATTTCTTACACAGTCCGTAGATACCTACGCAGTTTGCTTTAACAAGTAGACAATTAAACCACTAACAAGGTACCTATGCTTTTACTTTCTACCTAACTCACTGTGAGGCACCTCATTTCTTTCTCTACCTTGTGTAGACCTGCATGCCTCATAATAAGACGCCAAGTCCTTTTATACCTTAAAAAAAATTATAATGTACGTATTCATGAATAATAAAAATAAGCCAAACTGACCATTTTAATGACGACTAGCCGATTATCCTCCCTCTGCACATTGCACATTTTGATTGAGGCACACATCTGCCCTCTAGCGGCGAAAAAAACAACTTTTTAAATTGCTAGTATCAACCGCACATAATTTTTAACTAGAGTGTTGTTACACCTTTTGGGCATGATCTTATCTATCTAGACGACTAAGTTCAACGAAGTTCAATAAGAATGCATAGAACTTAACAAGGTAAGGTAATGTAAAATAATTTTTTTCATTTCTAAACTGGAATCCTTGAAACTTTTAAATTAATAGCTTAATTTCTACATAATTATAGACGAGTATCTATTAAAAGATATATTTCCCTGAAAAGTTACGAATTACCGACCTTATTTAATCCAAACGTACGTTCCGAATTGAGTTCCAATTGGACTAGCACATCATTATTTGTTTTCAATTTATTCATTTCAATACTCAATGAATTGGCGACGTTACCATTTGTTAAAAATAAACAGAAATTGATGTGTTTACATTTGAAAATTGTTCCAGACAAACTTGCATGAACACTGAAATAGATATAGGTATCCACACAGCCCTTCAAGTCAAGGAGGAATGTAAAGTAGGCCCCTGAACATAACTTACCTGGATGGATAAACACTGGATCGGAGCGAAGACATACTTGACAAGAAGAGTTTTTGGCAATTCGCATGACTTCATTGAATAACTCTAGAACTAAGTATATAACAAATCAATGTAAGGATTCACTTACACAATGGCAATAGATACATATTTCTGACAGATCCTACTGTGTGAAACGCGTATTTGAAACACGTATTCATGATAATATGGTAAGGTAAACCAATTCAGTACCAATACATAACTTCATAATACTTAATGTACCTACTTGTAGGTACTATCCATGTACTATCCATTACTCTTTTTTTATTTGGACGTGTGGCGTAAGTATTCGTAGGTGGTAGGATAAGAGCGAAAATCGCTTGTACGTTGTTCGGTCCTTTGTAGGCGCCCCGCATTCAAGGGCACGACGATGCTACAGGGAATTCGTATGCGAATATCTGCAACAACGCACCTGACTGTACAAATGCGCATTTTCTTTTTCTTTACTAAATGTGTTCCGTTAGACCACGTGTCTTTCAATCTCAAAAGCCAAAGCTCAGTTTAAGATCATTTCTGTTCCCCGCCCCTGACCGTGCTCACTGAACTTCGGTAACAAAACCTAAAAATAAATTCGATAAAAAAAGATTGCGAACCATTAACTTTTTTCTGATATAACGGGTCTTTGGAAATTATTGCGTGTAATCTTCCCCTTTTGTTCTTTCGTCGAAAAAAAATCAGATTCCCACAATAAATGAAACAGATTATTGCGTTTTTGCTGAAGTTTTTTGACCAGTTCAATGGTTAGCGAGGCTGCACAATAAATCTTCTATCATAGAAATAAATCTTCTGCTAAAGATAATTAAATAGCAGATACGTGATAACTCAATAAATAGCAAAATGTTTTTATAGATTAGTGATTAATGAAAAAATAATGTCAAAATGTTAAAGTTCGGACGCTATAAAGGGTTATTTAACTTATGAGCTTTAAATTAAAGAATTACAAGCAGCATGACAGCAAATAAGCAGTTGATATAAAAATTATTAGGTGTTATTGAGTATAATTACCTTTTTATCGCAACTTAATAATAACTAGAACTAGTTAAGATAGCAAGTCGTTGAATTCCATATATTAATAAAAGTACACACTTACAACTCGAGATGACACTCTCAAATTAAGTAGGGTAAGGTTGCTTAAGTCGTACCCCCTAAGGAAATAATGCTGCAATTGAAATAAAAGAAAATCTTCTGTATCAATTGAATCTTTATTTAGTTGGCTTTTAATCAACAATCATAGAAACTTATAAATTTTTTATTAAAATAGGTATTATAAAATTTTTCCAAAATATACCTTAGGTACGACTAATGCGCCTAGTCGCCTAATTCGTACCACCTACAGCCTAAGTCGTACTTAGAAAATATATATTATTAAATATATAATAAACAATATAGAAAAGTACTTAATAACCAGAGATCACATGAACAACTAAAAATTACAATATCCAGAACAAGAGAGACAAGATTTCTCCAGAAACCTATACATTTATTTATCCTATTAAAACTCGAAGTTAATCCACAATATCGCGACCATGCTGTTTTATTCAGCGAGCCTAATAAAATTTATATGAAAGTTTGATAAAAAGTGTTACACAAAAAAAGTCGTATCGAAAAGGTCGCCTGTGTCCCGAATTCGTACAAAAACTAGCGCTGACTCTCATTTGTGTTTTTTCTTTATTTTGATAGAACGCGAGGGCAGGTAGACCCTCTTGCCAACGATGTACTCGAGAAAGATTTGATATTTATGTTTAATTAAAATGCACGAAACCTTATTGATATGAAATGGCAGATATATTATTAAAGCAATATTTCAGTCATGTTATAACTTGACGAGCAATTTTATTTGATCTAACAGATAGAATTTTGTGAAATTGTAAGTATTTTGTGAAATGAAATACGGCAAGAAAATTGATTGAAATCAATTGAGATATTTAAGCAAATGTTTACAAAACCAAAAAAATGTTATGCTTTATGTGTCGGTTTTAACAGTCCTATGGGATGACCTTACAGCGTAAATCTTTTCTTAAGTTTTCACGATACATACTTTAAATAAAACACTTTTTACCGGATATTATCGCGTATATTTTAGTTAATTTTAAAATTATTTCGACGTTTCGGCATCTTTGCAGTTGCCGTGGTCAGTGTTAGTGACCTTAAAAATCTCAAGTTAACTAACAATGAAACTATGGTTAGCTTTGATGTGTCGTCTCTATTCACCTCACTACCTGTTAGAGACTGCATTGATATAGTAAAAAGGAAGCTAAGTGAGTCAAACTTGCCCGAGGAATATGCAGAACTATTAGAGCTATGTTTAACATCTGGCTACTTCATGTGGAATAACAATTACTACATTCAAATTGATGGTGTTGCCATGGGGTCTCCGGTGTCACCTGTTGTAGCTGACATTTACATGGAGAACTTCGAGGAGCAAGCGCTCCGAATGGCACCTGTTGTGCCGAAGATATACAAGAGGTACGTTGACGACACCTACACTATATTACCTAAGCATGAAGTGACTGCATTCCTAAACCACCTCAATTCCCTTAATTCTAAAATTAAATTCACTATGGAATTGGAGCAGGAGAACAAATTAGCTTTCTTAGATGTCTTAATACAAAGAAATCCTGATGGTACACTTAGCCATACTGTTTATAGGAAACCCACCCACACTGACCGATATCTAAATGGGAAATCCCATCACCACCCGAGCCAATTATCTGCCGTAGGCAACTCTTTGTTTCAGAGAGCACATGGAATCTGCGATCCCCAACACATTAATGAGGAACTCAACCACCTGGTTAAAGTGCTGCGGGATAACGATTTAAAAACACCACGTCGCCGTCGCAGAAACCGCGTAAAGCCACTCACAGTTGAACGAAGACCAGCATTCCTGCCTTATATAAAGGGTGTTACTGACAAGATAGGAGGCATTCTTCGGCGAGCTTCAATCAAAACTATCTACAAGCCGCACTCAAAGATAAGCCAGCATCTTCGTCCAATAAAATCAAGCATCCCTTTACAAGATCCAGGCGTTTATAAAATCGACTGTGACTGCGGGCTCTCTTATATCGGTCAAACCAAACGAAATGTGTCAACTCGCATTAAAGAACACATCTCTGATGTTAAAAATAAACGAACCTCAAAATCTGCAGTTTGTGAACATTCCATAGATAAGCCCAACCATTATTTAAGATTTGATACCGTGAAGATCCTAGCAAAAGAGAAACATTTTATACCTAGGATGATCAGAGAAACTATTGAAATTAAAAAACATCCAAATTTCAATAGAGAAGATGGTTGGAAACTTTCATCAACATGGGATCCAATACTTAAAAACATCAAAATGAAAAACCAGCAAACTGTTAGACTGCAAACTCAGGACACAGTCAGTGCCTTTTGTGTCAATCCGGGACGTTATGCGAGAAGATTGAGAAACAGATGGCGTTAATGTATTGACAATCATGTAGTTTTTATTACTGGCAATAGATGAACAACACCTTAGTCTATCGTGACCACGGCAACTGCAAAGATGCCGAAACGTCGAAATAATTTTAAAATTAACTAAAATATACGCGATAATATCCGGTAAAAAGACCTTACAGCGTACCAAGAAACTGGTACTTATAATCATATTAACTCAGTTGATGTAGGATTGGTATTCAAACCAAATCTGTTTGGTACTAAATAAAACCTCAGTTACTTACCAGGCTTATGCGTACCTATCCAGCGATATTTTCAACCTAAGTAGAAGAAGCTGCTGGCGGGAAAGTCGACGGGGCTCAAGCTAAGGCGAAAATCGTTTGCGCGCTGTTCGGTCTTCTGTAGGCGCTCTGCATACTAAGGGGCGACAACACTACAGGGGATTCGAATGCGAATCTGAGCCTGCACCAAGTTCCCCAATAGTACATATAAAACATATTTTTTAGTCGTACGTTGAACAGTATAACTATTATTTAACATAATATTTAATTTACCTATATATACACAAATGAGTTTGTTTGTTAGTTTAGTTAAACTGTAATATTTGTATATCTATATTTATGTATCTATTATGACTGTATAAATTTAATCAGACAGAAAATATCTTTTCTATAAGTGATGTTTAAGGGAAACGTGTTATTTGCCTTTTAAGTAGTACCTTATAAGTAGATACCTACTAGTTTAAGATTTATTGTAAAATTACGCTGTTGGTTTTCTTAATAAAATAAATAAATAAAATAAATATCGTATCGTATGTACAGTCACGCGCATTGATAAGTAAACGTTGACAAATTTGCAAACAAATGTAAACATTACATATTTCAAAAATAAGTATCTCATTTTGTGCTCAAAATAATGTAATCAGCAAACTAGGTCAAAATTAGGTATACTTTTTCTTCATTTTAAAGTAAACGGAGCAACACCAGTGGATACTACACATTCGTAAAGTTTTATTGATGTATACGCGACAATTTCTATAACATGATACTATGCAGTTTCAAAGCAATGTATACTCAATAGTTTATTTTCAATAATAAGTTCTGCAGCAGTTTTTCTATTTTGAGATGTGCATCAGTTCAAAAATATGTACACAATGTAGTTTGCAATTAAACGTAAACGTGTTTTTGTGTGTTTTAATAATGTTATGAAGGTAGCCGGTTGCGGCGTTACAATGAACTGTTTTTGTTCGGTTATATGTTTTATTTATTTATATCATGACAATTTCTATAACATGGATACAATGCAGTTTTAGAGCAACGTATACGGAATATTTTTGATTTTAAATTACTTGACAAGAAGTTTAGGCACCATTTCTTAGGGATTGGTTAGTATGTAGTAAAAGATTTTAGGGAATCATAGTGTCATTTATTTGTCTAACCAGTAGTAGGTATGTACTTAGGTTGGATACCTACGAACGCACCTGTTTAGATAGATAAGATTGAAATATCGAAAATAATACTTACGTTATTTCATATTTTCGAATGCAATATGATTTTTTTATTTACATCAATACATATATTTTTGTTTACTAATAAAATATAATATAAACAAAAATCTTCTTGCCATATATGTAATAATTATATGTGTTGAATTAATGTAAAATTATGACATAAATGTTTATTTCTTGTGTCATTTGTTATGTTAATCAATATAATGATTTATATCAAAATGCAAAATTTAAAGTTCAAAAAACCGACGATAACATGTATGTAATTTTAATTTGCCAATAAATAAAAATATTCATATCATACAAACATCTAATTATAAACAATATTATAAATAATTATTTAATATCCAATTATCAACATAATAATTAATGCAATATAACACAATATGCGATATTTATATATAACTAGTTGACTCGGCAAACGTTGTGTTGCCTTATGAATAATATTTTGTGAAATTTCTGGTAATCGTTGGTGGTAGAAGGGTGAAAATTTTGGGTTATAAGTTTAATTTGATGCCAAATCATAATAAAAAAAGCTTTCGGCCAAAAATAAAAAATAAATCTGGAGAGGGCTACTCTTGTCACCTACGATATAATACGGTATAATAAAATGCCTACGACCTTTACTCAGACCTACCAAATATATACTAAAAATATTTATAGTATAAATATTTATAGGTATATTAGAAATAAAATCTCGGAGAACTTAAAATCTTGTGTAACCACCCTGAGAATCAATGACACCTTGTAACCTTTGTTGCATTGACTAAATCATGTTAAAGAATACATCATTCACCCTAAAACTGTCCCATATATATATAGACATGAATTGGAGATTCGCGTGTCCTAGCTTGGTTGTTGTCCTACTGCTGGACCTTAAACCCCTTAGATTTTCTACATAATATTTTAATATATTAATAGTGTACGCGCCGGAGTTGTGTGATGTAACCCAGCTGGGTGTAGACGACGTCTAATTATTGAAGACGACACTTGTAAAGAAGCTGATAAATCCTGTACTCGAACGAATCCTTGCATTTGGACTCGGCTTATGAGTTCTCTATCCTGTGTTAGGTAGTTTTACGGGCCCGACCCCTATTATTACGACAAACTACTTCACTTTCCTCATGCCACCACTTGAGCCAAAGATGTACGGTCTTTCTCTAAAGACAGGAATACATAATCTCAATATTTTTAATGTCTCATCAATTTTGACGGCCGGCAGGTGTAGCGGTTACAACGTTGCCTTCTATGCCCGAGGTCCTGGGTTCGAATCCCGGTTTGGGTGGATATTTGTGTGATGAACAGGTCATGGATGTTTATATGTTTATTTATTTACTTAATAGTTATTGTTTATATATTTCTTAAATCTATTTTTCCGTTATGTAGTATCCATAGCACAAGTTCTTAAAGAAATATAATTTGGGCTGGATAAAGGAGGGTTATAACTCATTTAAGTTTTTTTTTTTATTGAAAAAGGATAAGACGTTTGTCTTCTATCTCACCTGATGGAAAGTGACGATGAAGACGAAGGTGTTACACGTCTATCCACGAGATACCTATTCACTCGACGCTTGAAAGAACTAGGACTATAGTTTTCTGGAAAAATAGACGCAGGCAGTTCATTCCACACCTTGGCGACCCGCACCAAAAAGGAACTATCGAAGCGTTTGGTTCAACTTTTTGGGATATCTACCATGAAGGGATGGAACCTGCGTCTAGTTGTCCGATGCAAAAAGGGTGTGGGTTGAACCTGATCAAAAAGAGCATTCGCGCACTCTCCAAAATGTAATCTGTAGAAGACTGCTAAACTGGCAACTTTCCGACGATGGTCGAGGTTTTGCAGTTCTTTGGTGGTGAGGTCAAAGTTGTTAATAATTTTTCGGGCTCTTCGGTCAACTGCGTCCATCGCTTCTAGTTGGTGCTTTGCAGAACCATCCCAAAGGTGGCTACAGTACTCCATGCAAGATCGAACTTGAGCTGTATACAAATTAAGTAGCTGTTCAGGGCTGAAGTACCGTCGGACCTTCGAGATGATTCCCAACTTCTTTGAAGCAGTTTGAGCCATGGACACAATTTGTTGCCCGAAGTTAAGTTGGGGCGATATAGTTACGCCCAGAAGCCCTAGGTGGTCGGTTAAGGGTACAGAAACATTTTGGAAAGTGGGCGTTAGGTCGAATTTGCTCTTTTTCGCGGAGAATAAACACGCCTGTGTTTTCGACGGGTTAAATTTGACCAAGTTGGCTCAACCATGGACTCTCTCAAAGCCCGGATTTCTTGAGGACTCGCTCGCGCATTGGACATGTATCTCTCTACAACGGTGCTGTCATCAGCGTAACTAATAATGCCTGGGATTACCAGGTCATTAATGTGCAGCAAGAATAACGTTGCAGAGAGAACAGATCCCTGAGGTACCCCGGCATTAATTGCCATTAGGTCAGAAGAGCAGCCGTCTAAGACTACTCGAATTGACCGATCCCTCAGAAAATCAGATATCCAGTCGCAGAGCCCTTTAGGAATTTCGTGTGCTGGAAGCTTACTCAAGAGACCATCATGCCAGACCCTATCAAAAGCCTTGGAAATGTCTAAGGATACAGCTATAGCTTCACCGTGACCTTCCAAGGCTTCGCTCCATAAGTGAGTGGTATACACAAGAAGATCTCCAGTCGAGCGTCCACTGCGAAAACCATATTGGTTATCACTAAGGAGCTCGTTGGACTCAAGGTATGCCAGGAGACGATTGTTCAATACACGCTCCATAACTTTGCAAAGTATGGAGGTGATTGCAATAGGTCGATAGTTGACGGGATCTGCACGGCTTCCTTCTTTGGTACTTATTGCACGTTAGCCAGCTTCCAGGATTTAGGGACCTTTCCAGATTCCAAAGAGAGTCGATACAGGCGCGTTAGTATGGGAGACAACTCGGCTACGCAGTGTTTTAACACAACTGCAGGTATGGCATCGGGGCCGCTGGCTTTGTTCACGTCTAAATTCTGCAAGCATTTAAGAACCTCCTTTTGGCGAATATGAACGGTACCCATTTCGTGTCCGAACTGAGGTAACTGGGGTGGGATTTTACCTTGACTATTTAGACGTGAATAGTCTGCAAAAAGATTAGCAAAGAGGTCTGCTCTCTCTTTTGCAGTGTGGGCCAGTGAACCGTCAGGCTTCCTCAGAGGTGGCAGCGATGGGCGACAGTAGTTCGACTCAACCGACTTGGCCAGAGACCAGAAAGCTTTGCTTTCTGAAGGATATGATGCTATCTTGTCTCCGATGTGGCCAATGTGGTCAAAACGAGCTTTTCTGATCACCTTTTTGCAAGACTTGGCGGCAGCATTGTATCTTTTCTTCAGTCATTAAAAATTTTAATATTTATTTAAACATAATAGGTGATTCATATTTAATTTGCAATATTCTTAACAGAGTGTCCCTGTTCTTTTAAAACAACAATTTTAGACTTTTCATGTGCAGAAATCCGATAAGGCACATAGTTACTATTCATCCTGACTGCAATAACTATAATAGTCACAATAACAAGAACGCTACCACTGCAAACTTGTTGGTTATTTACATCATATAATTTTGAAGTTACACAAAAAAAACATATAACAATTTCCACTGCGCCCGGCTTAACCTTCATAACATTATCAAAACACACAAAAATGAATGTTTACATTTAATTGCAAACTACATTGTGTACATATTTTTGAAATGATGCACATTGTCAAAATAGAAAAACAGCTGCAGAATTTATTATTGAAAAGAAACTATTGGGTATACATTGCTTTGAAACTGCATTGTATACATGTTATAGAAATTGTCGCGTATACATCAATAAAACTTTACGAATGTGTAGAAAAAATATACCTAATTTTGACCTAGTTTGCTGATTACATTATTTTGAGGACAACATGAGATACTTCTTTTTGAAATATTAATGTTTACATTCATTTGCAAATTTGTCAACGTTTACTTATCAATGCACGTGACTGTACGTACATATTTAAATAAATACAAATAACATTACTGGTAGTTTACCATTTATCTATATACAACGCCATCTAGCGGTTTTTTGGTAAAATTGACACTAACCGTACGAAAATCTAGTGATATTTATTTGTCACTTCTTCTATTCTACAAGAAAGCGCCCCTTTAATTCTACAAGATATTTTAACAACCTAAAAGATAAAGAAGGTAAAATAAATAAAAGACTAGTATTTTTATGGGTTCTTTTAATTTTTTATTTGTACATTGTGAAGCACCATAACCTAAAGAAGGCCGGTCACCCTCCATAAATTCAAAAACCTGTCACTTAAATTCTTTCATTGATCCCGTCTTGAATTCGTTAGTGCTTTTAACAGTTGTTTATTGTATTAAATATCCAAATCTATTATCAATATTTTAAAATTCAATGCAGAAATAATTTCATTATTTCATAAAATATATACATAACCTCAAAGCTTCAATATTTCTTCAAATAATCTTTTATTCCTTCTCTTCCATTTACATTATTTTTAATTAGAATATAAACATAAAAAGGTCACAGATAGGGAAACACAAACGAGATCGAACAGTCACAGTACCTACACAACGACGCAAGAGCACACGGTGGACTGCAAGAAATGAAGAACATTAATACATATCAATCACATCTGACGTTGAGGTCTGATTGATGTGTGTGAATGACAGAACCCGCATCTCATACCTAATAGCTACGTTCAGCTTTAATATTTTGTAAAATCATTATAAGTATGTATTGAATGGCATAATAGTATTTTAATTTTAATATGAGCTTTGCTCTAGTGTAATTTTTAGTTTCGGTCCTTCATTAGGTTGCTTTCTGTAAAACTTACAATAGATTGGCTGCATTCAAAAAATTTCTCGTAAATATTTAAAAACGATTTTCTTTTTTTTCCTAAGACTGTCTTATCACAGTTTTAATTGCTTTAAAAAATCTATTTTTTAAATGATATAATAGGTCTTTACCTATGAAACTGCCGTTTTGCCGTACTGGCCATTTCAAATGAAAATATTTTATTTTTTACTGATAATTCTAATTTCAAATTAATTTTATTTGACAAACATGGAATTCTTTTTCTAAAATCGTCATTTGTTTAATAGTTAGTGTTTTGTTTTCAACGCATTCGAACATTTTTCGTCATCATGGATAAGTTAAAAATTCGAGTAATTATGGAGTATGAGTACCGTCGTGGCAGCAAAGCGGCACAAGCGGCACGCAACATCAACGACGTTTACGGAGCGAACACTACAAACGAACGCACCACCCGTTATTGGTTTACCCGCTTCCGTTCTGGAAATTTTGACCTCAAAAATGAACCCCGTGGTCGTCCGAAAACTTTGGTCGACAATGACGAATTAAAGGCAATTGTGGAAGCTGATGAAACTCAATCCACGGCTGAATTAGCAGCAGCTTTCGACGTTAGCATCAAAACAATATTGGTCCATTTGCGTCAAATTGGCAAGGTAAAAAAGCTTGACAATTCAAGTCAATGACCCCCACGAAGTCAATGACCGCCAGCGCGAAGTACGCGTGGAGACGTGCCTTGCACTGCTCAGCAGGCATACAAATGAAGGAATTCTGAACCGCATTGTTACTTGTGACAAGAAATGGATCCTGTTTGACAATCGTAAGCGCTCAGCAAGTTGGTTGGACCCTGGTTCAGCACCCAAACAATGCCCTAAATGAAAACTTACCCCTAGAAAAGTGATGGTCACTATTCGGTGGTCTAACACGGGTGTAATTCATCACAGCTTCTTGCCAAACGGGACAAGCATTACTGCAGATGTGTACTGTGAAGAACTGAACACAATGATGGAGAAGCTCGCACGTCTCCAACCAGCTTTGGTCAATCGTTCGGCTCCACTGCTCCTGCACGACGACGCGCGACCTCATACTACAGCAGACGGTCTCCAAGCTACAAGAGTTGGGGTTGGAAGTTCTCCGTCATCCGCCGTACTCACCAGACCTTGCGCCTACAGACTTCTACTTTTTCCAGAATTTGGATAACTTCTTGGCGGGAAAAAAATTCAATACCCGAGAGGCAGTACAAAATGCCTTTGAAGAATTTGTTGCCTCCCGTCCAGCTGATTTCTCCAAGAAAGGCATCAATAAGCTACCAATGCGTTGGCAAAGATGCATTGATTGCATGGGTAAATAATCACCCATGCAATCAATGATTAATAGAAATAAAAAATATATAAAAAAATTACGCTTCAATTATTTCGTGAAAAACGGCAATTTCATAGGTAAAGACCTAATATTAGGTAACTAAGACGCGTCTTCTGACTATCAATCAGTTTACAGGTCATATCCGGCCCTCTTACAGTATTTGGGAATTGAGAGGATATGTTAAGTAAATTGATCAAAGCAAACTCTTCACTCGTCAAACATTAAAACCGTACTTAATGGCAGATCGAGCTAATTGATTGAACATTAAATTTAATTTTTTCGTTTTATGACAATCTGCTGTTGTGACTATAACTATTTCCCCAACCCCAAACCCAATAACTATTTCTGCCAATTTCAAGTACTAATATAATAAAAGTAGTTTGAAGAAAATTAAGACATTGAAAGATAACCTAAAACCGTACATCATTGATTGAACATTGTTATCATTCACATTGAAGTGACATATGAGCTGTCATGATCAAAAAGATAGACCATAGACATAATTCCTAGTTTTTTTTTTGTACGAAGACCTGCTTGGGCAAACCGTAAGTTCCGGAGTCGACGTTGGTGAATGAAGAGTTCAATATGGAATAAGGGCATGATTGATTGCCTTCAATTTTTAACGTAATTATTAATCAAAAAATATTACTTATTTTAGACGTTCTTCGAGGTATGGATACGGTGCTGATCAATCTTTTTTTGGATGGATTTATATTTGCAGCCAATGAGGAGCATCAATCATTATGTTCATGTTTGACGTGGTTTGTACTTCTGCGTAATTAGTTCCAGGTTGTTTCGCAGATACTCAGTTATCTATTATCTCAACTCTCTTGTCGTTTGTTGTGGATGGGATTAATTGTCACGAGGCTTGACCGTGGAGGAGGAGATCGTAACAAGATTCATACATTTGAAAAAATTATCGAGAAAAATGCCTAATAATAAAACAACGTACGTGCAAAAGTACGTAAAAAGTTGGGGAAATGATCCAACCTTCAAAGGTAAGTTATTACTGAAATTCTGCTCGAGATTAGACAAGTTATACATTTCAAATTCATTTTTTGTCTTTAAGGAGAGACCCTCTTTATTGCCCTATACAAGCATAAGTTCTTAATTCTATTTAATTTGCTTCTTAGGAAGGTTGCCATCGTCCGTTGTAGACGCAACCAAGGAGTTTTGCACACTCAGCAATCTGGATAAATTCGTCAAAACAACTCTCTCGGAAAGAAGAAAAATGGCCGAGCTAAAAATCACGACTTACGTAGCCGAGCATTGCTCTATAAGAACGGTCGATCACCTCTTGATCGTGATAATAGGTCTTGACGAAGAATCTACGATCTTACAGGACATTTAGCTTCATCGTTCAAAATGTTCATACCTCATTAAGAACGTTTTGTCGCCGTGCATTCTAGATTTGCTCGACGACGTCGATCAGTCATATTATTCATATCGATAAATCGACAAAATCGATGAATCTACGACGATTGATACAAAAAAAGTGCTTTGCCTGATGATTCGATACTTCAGCACGAAAAAAAAGAAGATCGTGACGACGTTCTATCGGCTTATAGAAATGTAAGCTGGGACATCAGATGCAATAACACAAGCTGTAGGTACTGTGTCAGTTGAAAACCACGGTCTAACGACAGAAAACTTGATTGGTCTTGGAGTCGATGGAGCCAGCGGGAACGTTGGGCGTCATCAGTCAGTGTCGACATTATTGCGAGAGATAAACCCAGAACTCATCGTGATAACGTGCATCTGCCATTCGTTGCACCTCGCTGCGGAAGAAGCCTGTCAAGCGTTACTATGACATTTGGATTTTATGGTACGAGAAACTCACGGCTGGTTTTCGCATAGTACCAAACGGCCAATTGAATACGCCGAAATTCATAAGATGCTGTCGGGTAAAATGCCAACAAAAATCGTAAATCTCTCGAACACACGATGGCTAGTTCGGCTTCAGGCTGTCGACGCGATATTGGACCAATGGGACTAATACTAAAAACTCCACTTCCAGATCACCGAGCAACAAAGGGCGTTGTTACACCGCCCCACAATTGTTCCGAATGTACTGCACATTGGAAAACAAATTGTTCCTCACGTTTCTCAGAAACAGTCTTAAAGGTGTCATAGCCATAAAAAAACTATTTGAATTCGAAAACGTTGATCCTGTCAAACTGTTCGAGGATATGAATAATCTCATCTATATTCATCTTCAAACGCTCGTTGTTCCGACCTGGCTGCAAAAAATATCGCTCTTTGAATTGGCAGCTTTCGATTTTCAGTAGCACTTAATGGCCCTTCAGTGCGTCAACTTTGGATACGAATTCAACCAGTTGAGTACGAGCCTGGATCCTCCAACGGTCGTTAACGTCAAAGAACGGTGCAGAAATGTTTTATCCGGATTTGCTTACAGTTGCAAAGTAAAAGCCCGCAAATATAAAAGTACTGGAGATATAATGAATGTTCCGGCCAGAGTCCGCGTCATCTCAAAGAAATATAAAGATATTGTTGACAAGAAATAAGAGCGGGAACGTTTGATCTAAGAAGGCGCACTTTTTCAATTATTTTAATAAAAGGCAATTATTTGCTTATTATTGTGTACATTTCGTGTAAATATTGTGTAGAGTTGTTATCGATATAAGTATAAATAAGGCGAATTGACGAAAACGAAAAAAGAAACTTGACGAAAGTGGTAGTGGAGATAAAGATTCAGCCTCGGAATTTAGCGACATCTTGTCAATGAGGTCTCTGGAACAAGAAAAAGATAAAAAGGACAAGTATAAAGATTTCCGGGTTCCAAATTATGTAAAACTTTATCCATAACAAGGTAGTAACTATGAGTATATTGTATTAATTGAGAGCACAATAGCTGAACAGCCCCTAGGCAATCGCGACATGATGTCGTTGGCCAACTGCCTGAAAAGATTCAACAAAGGAGTGAAACAGTTACAAAGAATAAATAAGTACAAAGTTGGTGTGATTTTTGAGAGGCCTGGCTAATGCAGCTCTGCAAAAAAAAAAAATTTCAGATTCATATCATCTGGCGTGATCACTCATGTCCCAATAGATCTGTCCAATGAACAAATATATTCCGCATTGACATCTACAAAAAATATTATAAGTATTCAATGATTTATGCGAAGAACAAAAATGAGCAATGGTCATGTACAGTTTGAACAGACAAAGACAATTTTCATAACTTTTTCGTGTCCTATGCTTCCAGAGAGTGTAGGCCTGAATAGCTGGCGGCTTGAATTGCGTCTATACATACTGCCCGTTAAGCAGTGCCTCAAGTGTTTGAGGTACGGTCACATAGCAAAGTTTTGTAAAAACTCTGAAAGGTGTTCCATCTGTGGTGAGTCTCATAATTTAAAAAATTGTAATAACCGACTGATGAAGCCGTATGCTGTCACTGCAAAGGAAATCACATTGCTAATTCGTCTCAATGTCCTGTAAAAAAAAAAATACAATTAAATAAGGCCAAAGCTGAAAACAAGACATCCTCCTGCTATACTTAATGAGAAAGAATTCCCTCCATTGAAACAAAATCTCATGGAAATGTTAGCTTCGTGATTGAATTCATTCCATTGAATTATTTACGAATAATTCAATGGAATGCTCAGAGTTTACCAGCGCATAAATATTTATTATTAAATATTCTACAAGAGTTGATCCCTTAAAGTCCTATTCGGATTTGATAGCCTTATTGAACCTTCCATTGCATCAGTCCGTTCCTGTAAACAGTAAGTCTGCTCCTATTGTTAGGTCTATCAAGCCAGTTAATCAAGTTCATTCAAAAAATCTCAAAAAGCGTGTAGGTTTACCTTGGTAGAATAATAACTGCGCAAAGGCAGTAGATAATTGTAAAAAAGCATACATGGATTTTAAAAATTACTTTTCAGAAGAAAGTTTTCTCAAATTTAAGAAATTGCAAGCCATCAAGAAAATGGTTTTGAAAAAAGAAAGAATTTCAAGTTTTACTTCGTTGTGTGTCTTTGAACCCCTGTTTCTAGAATTTGGAAAGTTGTTAGAAAATTTAATGGCAATTCCCATTCTTATACAAATGAGTATACAGGTTGGGTACAAGAATTTATTGAAAAATATACACCAGATACTGTTGAGGTCCCATTTGAATACATCAATCATAATCCAGATTTGAAGAGTAATAATTATCTGATATTGCCATTTAATATGGACGAACTCAAGACTGCCATTTCTACGCGAAGGGATACAGCACACGGCCTCGATGGTATACCTTACAAAATGTTAAAACATACATCGGTAAGAGCAAAAAATATAATTTTGGATGTGTATAATTTATTGTGGTCTAGTTCTGTCGTACCTAAGGACTGGAAAAAAGATTGCCTGGTTCCAATTTTAAAACCAAATAAGGACAAAACTAAAGCAAATTCATATCGCCCAATATCATTAACTTCTTGCATGGGAAAAATTTTTGAACAGCTTCTTAAACAAATACTTGAATTCTTCATTGAAAGTAACCAACTGTTATCTTACCATCAAATCAGTTTGGTTCTCATAGAGCAAAGTCTTCTAGAGAAAGTATAGCTCACATTCAACTTGATATATTTAATTCCCTCAAACAAGATCATGTTTTAGTTAGTGTCTTTTTTGATGTTGTTGGTGCATTCAATAATGTGAATCACCACATTCTAGCTGGTGAACTTTTTTCTCTTGGTATTTCTGAAAAAATAGTGAAATGGGTTTTTAATTTTTTGCATCGTCGACAGGTTTATGTAAAGTTAAACAATCAATTATTAGGTCCTAGATGTTCATATAAAGGTCAAATCAAAAGGTCTGTCAAGGGGGTATACGATCTCGTTTGTTATATATTTTATATGTACATAAATTAAATTGTATATTGGGTTCCAAAGTTAAGAACCTACAATTTGCTGATGATTTGGTTATATACTTTTCTGGTCCTGATATTCAGCAAGAAACTTCTGTAATTAATTCAGCTCTTGAAAAGTTAAACAGCTATTTTCATTACTTAAGTTTGGATATAAGTACAGAAAAATCTAAGGTTGTTGTGTTTGGAGAATGCGATGATGTTGTCAATATTGTATATAATGGTATTAGTCTGCCAATAGAGATTAAAATAAAAGTTTTGGGTGTCATTTTTACTTATAACCGTTCTTGGAACCAATATGTAGATTATTTGTTGGGTCAAGCAAATAAGGCATTTAATGTCATTAAGAGTTTGGCAAAAATTGATCCTAAAATTCTTTTAATATTATACAAGTCCATTGTTAGGAGTCATTTTGAGTATGGCTTCCTGTGTTTTGGGTCTGATCCTAAGCTTGTGCAAAAGTTGGATCTTTTGCAAACTGATATTTTGAGACGTATTACTATATTATAACATAATTTGAGATGTATTACTGGTGCTATGAGAACCACACCCATAGTCTCTTTACAAGTAGAATGCAATGTACCACCTCTTAAAATAAGATTTAAATATCTAAAATCAAAATTTTTAATAAAGTTGTTCTTACTATCCTTTCATCCTTGCTTAAAAAAGTTCAATATCTTTATGCTAGATATTCTTTACCTAATTTATCTAAAGGTTCATTTTTACTTCATGACTATTTGGAATTTATTCAGTTTAATCAGCAGTATAACATATATAAAAACAAAAGTACCTGGAGTTGTTACAGTAGTTCTTATGATATCAATTTTTCTAGCATAAACATTAAAATATTTCCTGACTTAAAAATTAAAGAAGAAGTTTATGAAAAAATAGACAAATTTCCACAACACAAACAAATTTACAGAGATGGTTTTAAAAGTGGTGATAATGTTTCAATGGCTTTTTACATACCTTACTTAAATGTCACGGTATCAAACTCCCAAATCAGATGAGCATTTTTTCAGCAGTGTCTTGGTATTTTAGCTGCATTGAAGTTTATCGAGGCCAATCAATCAGAATTCCCAGATTGGCTTATTCTCACTGACAGCATGAGCTGCCTCAAAGCTCTGCAGAACAATAGATTTGACACAGGGCATAATTACATTTTGTATGATATCAGATCACTATACTATAAGCTTAAAGGAAACAATATTAATGTAGTTTTAATGTGGGTTCCTTCACACATTGGTGTATCAGGAAATGATGACAACAAACACACAAAATAATACTACACTATATAATTCCAGTTCTTAAAATAGATATGTACAGTCAATGGAAAGAACACTGGGATCATGTTGTAAGAATCAAAAATAAGGGTACTTGGTATTATGCTTTAGATAAAAACATTTTTTCTATTCCATGGTTTTGCAAAGGAACTATTTTACGCAACAGAAAATTCTACAGCACTATTTGTTGACTCAGGCTTGGTCATTGTCGCGTCAATCGTCACTTGTATAGAATGAAAATAGTAGATAATCCTCAGTGTGATCAATGTCAAACACAGGAAGATCAGACCGTAGATCATTTAGTCTTCTCTTGCTCGGCCTTTGGCATTCAGCGCCTTGTGCTGATGGACGAGTTAATCCGTATCTTCAGAGAACGGTCCCGCTCTCGGATAAAGTACACTATATGGACCGTTAGACTCGACGATAGGATTTTTACAGCTAAAAGGTTATAGTCTGAGGCGTCTTTGTGCAAAGTTTCACATTGCGGAGACAAGTAGTTTTTATAAAATTTAATTTTGAAATTCCAATATTTCAATTGAATTTCAAGCTAAAAAAACAACAATAGAGTGTAGATTGAATGAATTGATCAATGAAGCCTGTCATTGCGTTTCGTTTCCTCACAGTCGTAAAATACAGTTTAAAGTTTTTGAAAAAAAAAAATAAACACATTTATATATATTTGTAAATTAAATGTAATCTATTTAATAAATATTACATCTTAAAAAATATTCATATGTAACGGATTGCGTACTAGTGAAATGTTCATATTATGAACATGCAGAACGAAACGTAATTTACGACGCCGCCATTTTGAGTTGTCAAATAAAACTTGTCAACATGTCATCGTATGGTCTATGACGTTCAATCAAAGACGCATCTGTTCGATTAGGTTAGGTTTGTATGTAGTTAAAATACGCGCGAGCCGAGCGAGCGAAGCGAGCGTGGTGCGGCAGCACCCGGCGAAGCGCCAGGACTAAATTAAGTACCATTTCCAACTTTTCACGAAAAGTGACCTTTAACCCTAAAGTCCAGTATCCTTACAAAATGTATTCATTCTAACCTCAAAACTTTATCTTCAATTTTCTCACAATCTTTAGGGCTCCGCACCTCCCCCTTCGAGGGGGAGGTCACCTACCATCCCCCCTTCCCCCCTCTACCCCTCCCCCTTTTAAATTCGACGGTCCATATAGTGTACTTTAGTTACTTTACTTTGTGTACAGGAGCTTTTAAAAAATCAATTATCACAGTCATGTTACATTGTATAATTTATAATTTCTACTGTAAATAATATTTAACTTGTGTACACTATACGATGTAAAGTTTTGTAAATTTGTAAATTTTCAGCCCAATTTTCAGCAAAATTTTCAGATATATATGACTCAAATTATTACGAATACGATAAAACTTGATGGAAACTTGTTTAATAAAATTAATAAATTTAATAAAATTTTGACAGTTTTCTCAAGTTTTTATTTTTATTGAGAAAATGGACAAGAAGATATTAAATTGGACATGACTTCAGTAAGCGGCGAAAACAAATACAGAAAAATATGAAGAATTGGCTCAGGCCTTTTAAATGTGAAAAAAAGGAAGTGGCTACGGCCTAATTGATATTTTTTTTTGCTGCCGGAGCACGCTCGGGAGGGAGGTGGAAGATGCGTCATGCATACCGCCGCAGGCAACCGACTTCCGCGACGGTTATGTGGGACTCACCAGAGTGGCACCTACCCACTAAAAACCACCTTAACGGCTGTAGCATGGGAATGCTGTCGGCCTTCATCGGAGCGACACCCGGGTAGGGAGGTGGGTGCGCAATCTTATTGCTATCCTGATAAGAGGAAATCAACGAAAGACTTGGCTGCATGGCATTGCTTAAGCCTTCCTCAACTTGAGGAGAAATAGTAAAAAAAAAATCAACAGCTGTTGTTAGTTTAATGGTTTTTTGTCCGGACTGAAGTTATTATAAGTTTCTACTAAGACCATTACCTGTTACTTAATCTTGAATTTCGCAACATTGTCATTCAAGCAATCGGATCTCTTTTTTTAGTTCGGTACCTAAACTACCTAAACGTTATTTGTTTGCTAAGGTACTGGCTCCATAAGTTATTCCTGTAAGCTTAAAAAGCAGTTATAAAATCTAAATATTTCAGAGTCAGTTTCTCTAAAACTAAAAGAACATAAATCATATTTTCTTTGCATCCTTTAATCAAATATTTTACGTCTATATCAGCACAAACCAAATTGGGAATTAAGTAATTTACTTAATTCTTATCTTACTGCTTATTAATTTTTAAAATAAGCAGAAAATACTATTATTATATTTCTTTTTTATCACAGGTTTGCAACAAATACGGAAATTAAATCAAGCATACGTTCTAAGAGTAATGTGGGCGGAACGGAAAAAGACCGTAAATGTGGATACATTTAATAAACCTAAAAAAGTGAAAATATTAATGGTACAATCGTAATTAAATATCATAATAACTCAGGCTTGTTTTACTAAATACAATGTCTTTTAACTACCTATATTTTGATCCGTTGATTGATTATTGTTAAATTTTAAATGCTACTTTACAAATCAGCAACGGTTCAGCTGGAATGTTTCAGTCAGATTCGAAGGCACATGGACTATGGATATTTAAATTAAATATTAAAATTATACGTTGTGTTGTGTACAATAAATATGTTTATATACAATGTTGATAAAAGCGAGAGGCATTAAATGAAATCACATATTTTGTTTATCATTATCAGGCTACACAACAAAAATCAGATCAATGTAAGCAATAGTTTAGCCACAGGAATGCTTTTTAGTTTTTACTTAGTTTCATTTAAACACTCTGTATCTTCCCGATCACCTGATCGTAAGTTTGTACTATAGGCATACATAGTTATCTAAACGACAAAATTCACGCGAGCGACGCGACGTTGCCAGTTCGCATCGTAAGTTTGCAATACTGTTACTAAATCTTTCCTTAAAAGAAAGTACAGATCACGGTTATCTCACTCTAATGTAATAAGCGTAACTGGCGGAGCCGCTTATAAATATAAAATTAATAAATTTGTTAATTAACACAGTTCATATGTTTGTGGCGCCGTCAAGTTGTTCTCTTGCCGAATTCACTGATCTGTAAGGACTCAGCTTTGCGTTCGGGACGCTAGATGGCGTTACATAGTTCGCTGGAAGAACAATGTGTGTCTCGTCATACACGCGCTGCTCTTGTGTGCGTGATATATTTGTGTGTGTGAACTTTTTGCGAGTCACATCTTTGAAGCACTTTCATAATTCATGATTCGTCCGTGAGGTTGAGCGCTGGTCAGGAACGCCGACCTTCGCCCCCTCACTCCGCTATATATTTCTTTGTAGTGTGAACGATATTCGTGGTTTAAGATTAAGTATAATGTAAACATTGTACAATAAGTGCAAGGTTCTTTTGGAGAAGCTGTACCAAGCAATAGCTGCAGTGACGCCTAGAAGGTTCTGGAAGCCGACCAAACGCGTGTCCTCATTTGAGAGACACCCTGGATCCACCAGGATAGTGATTAGGCTAAGTGAATGATTCTGACGCCCACAAACATCGAAACACAACCATCTGAACACAAATTATTTGTTTAGACGCCCACGCCCGAGTTACGCGAAACGTGGTGAAGTGGCTATTTACACGCTGCTTCACCAGTAACAGAAATAGAAATAGATCAATATGTTGCTATTGCGCCGGCGGCGGCTCGGCTAATTAGATCAAGAGCAAAATTTTTACTTTGTTTAGTGCGAAGACACGTTGCATCCGGGGTGAACGATGCGCAATTCAGCACAGATTATTGTCGCTCACGCGTCCCATTTACTAATGTTAAGTTTTTATTGTGATAGGACACGTAACTGAGTATTTTAGGTTTAGTTTTGTGAGTAGTTTTTAATTATTTTGTAAGTACGTAAGACATCCACAATGCCTCGTGCTACATACACGGCGTCAGAATACACTGACATGATTTTAATCTACGGGCAATCCCACGGAAACGCAGCTCTAGCCCTGCGAACTTACCGAGAAAGGTATGGAGACAGCCGCGCGTGCCCTAGGAACTCTAGGGCACGCGCGTATCTCTCTAATAGTATTGGCAGTACAACCGGCACGGGAAAACAAACCATTAGCAGCGCATCAGGAGGGAGTCCCACCGCAGCAGATACCTACTGCGCGCGAGCAACAGATTCTTGACTATTTTGACCGCAACCCCACATTGAGTCTGCATAGAGCCGCACGCCAGTTTAGAGTTTGCCATAGAACCGTGCATAACATTTTAAAAAGGGAATAAACGCAAACCGTACAAATTTAAAAAAGTTCAAGCCCTTTTAAGAAGGGATTTGCCAGTCAGGCGTACTCACTGCCAGTGGATACTTGACAAAGTTACTGACGACCCGAATTTTTTATTAATTGTCATGTGGACCGACGAGAGCACATTTAGCAATGGCATATAGAACCGACAAAATCTCAGATACTGGATATTGAAAATCCACGCATGATTCGGGAGTCGGAGCATCAGTACCGCTTCTCTGTTAATGTGTGGGCTGTATATAGGTTCATATAATAAAGTACTTATTTGAAGTAATAAATGATGTAATATGGTTAGAGATTTTCTCGTTCAATAACTACGTAATTATAGGGTTTATTGTTATGGTTTATTGATTATAATTTGTAAATTGCTTTCTTTTATTGAAATGTAATAATTATTTTCATGGTGTTTTACGTATTTGAAGAGAATAACGAGAAAACCTTTGTTGTTGTATATGTTCCTAAATGGTGGTTATATCTTGTTTGATTATGTTAAAATCTAATTGTAATTAGAATGTTTGCATATTTTAGTAATGTAAAATGATAAAATTATGTTTGTAACCGTTTCGCCTTAGGTACAATGTTAGGCTAAGTAAGTAGTCTGCCGGCGCAAACGGTGTTTTTAGATAGTCTTTGTTCTAGAAAGTTTTTTGTATTTAATTTTATCAAATTGATATTTATGTAAACATATAGGAATCGTTTCGCTCAATTATTTGAATGTAATATTGTAATAGTTTTGATTAATAGTTTGAAAGATAATTCGATGTTAAGATTAGAATCCAAGTAAAACTTAAGTGTAATTAGGTGCAAATTGCACAAACGCGCCAGCCAATCAGAGCGCTGGAATTATTTAGGGCGAAATTTCTATAAAAGGCGCACGCCGAGCTAGGGAAGTTAGTTCGGTGCCCACAAGCAAGTGAAGAACAACTAATAAGAAAAAAAGAAAAAGTCTAATAAGAAGGAAAGTTCAGAAGATTCCAGTTAGAAGAAAGAAAGTGCTGTTCGGTGAATCCGGAGGCCAGTGAAGACGCAAGCCCTGTTCGGTGTATCCGGAGGCCAGTGAAGAGGTCTGAAGAAAGAAGCTGAACTATTGCGGTTCACAGGGTTATTTATACTTAAGGTTTATTTGTAACCGCAATAAACGTTCATACTTTGAAGACGTGTTGTTTTCACTGCGCTCCAACCTGTACTCCATCAAGTCGGGTGTCACTCCGTGGTTCGTCAGGTCGTGGTGTCTTCGGAGCTGCGAAGGGTACATACGGCATCTTCCCAGCCGGCGCAAAACCCCACAACAAAGGGTCCTTTAAAGTCATTGAGGTATTGAATGGTGACCGTTACACGTTAAAATCTTTAGATGCTTTTTTTTCTTTAGATTTATTGGGGATTGGAACTGCTCGCGTCAAGGTTTAGCCCTCGATGCCTTGTACGTGGTCCCCGGGTGGTGCTAAACGAACAGTATCTCCTGGTGGGGTAGGCTACGGCCGTGGCTTGTCAACACCCACTCAACAAAGCCATGCTGCCAAGTGACATGGTTGCGTTCCGGCATGATGTTTAGTGTAGCAATTGAGGAGGGTAGTCTGAGTAATCGTGCTGCATCAGACAACTGTCTTCAGCTCGTAATTTATTGGTTTATTGCGAGTTGATTGGTTCCATTTGCAGCGCTTCACTCAACTTCTGTCCTCCTCCCTATTCACTCACACAATATGAAAAGTCGTCAAAAGAAGAGTAAAGTTTTACAGCGGTTGCACTTCCTCTCTCTTAAAGTGCACTTCTGCAACATCTGAGGAATGCACTCAAATCTCAACGATGTCCACCACCACCTTGAGGCAGAGAAGCCTCACTCACCTATTCTTCCTAACGGAGACGCAGATCTGTAATCCGTCAGACTCGGCATACCTTTGTTACCTAGGGTACATACTGGAGTCCAATTTCCGCCCGAACGCCGGGGTGTGCTTGTATGCCAGTGACGAGATCTGTTGTCAGCGTCTCCGTTACTTGGAAGATCTGGACTTTTCCGTCATGTGGGTTTACATTGATACCGGCCTTCACCAATTGGTCTATGCAAGTATATACCGGTCAGATAGTGGAGATTGGGAGACAATGAGGCTCATGGAGTATCTCAGCGATGTAGCAGATAAGGTTCAGCAACGTTTTCCCTCAGTGCAGTTGGTGTTCCTGGGAGATTTTAATGCTCATAACGGGCAATGACTATACCCGTATCAGGACACTGACCACAATGGAAGAGAGGCTTTTAAGTTTTCAGTGACTCATGGCCTCTCACAGCTTGTGCACGAGCCCACGCGCATCCCCGACGTTGCTGGCCACACTGCATATTGCTTAGACCTTCTGCTGACAACTGATCCTGACAGGTGCTAGGTGTCCGTAACTGCACATTTAGGGACATCAGACCACTGCGTGGTAAAATCTGTGTCGCAGTACTCGCCACCTGACACCCGCCCAAAAGGCGCTAGGTGAGTATGGCGATACAAGTCAGCAGATTGGGATGCGATGCGGCATTTTTTCGCGTCTTAACCTTGGCGGCAGAATTGTTTTATATCAACCGATCCATCGTGCTGCACTGATGCTGTATTAAGTGTGATCGGCCAAGCAATGGAGTGTTTCATCCCTTACGCTGACCTATCCCTTGAAACCAAAGGTCACCCATGGTTTAATTGTTGTGAGACGTCTAGGTTAGGTTCAGATAAACTCAGGTCCACAGTAAATATGAAATATATAATCAATGTTTACAATCCACAAGATACACAGAAGGAGATAAATTAATCGTCTTGGAGAGTTTAGAGACATGGTATAATACGAGCACTAATATATGACACATATGTACATAACAGGCAGTTACTATATAGGCTTAGGTAAAAACGCGTTGTCGGATATCGATCGACAAACGGAGCGCTGAGAGGTACAGGTTGTGCGCGTGAGGAGTAAATTCCGACTGGAAGCTATGCAAACCGCAGTTGCCGGCGTGCGGCGCTCGCACATCTTGTTCTAGGAA
This sequence comes from Marasmarcha lunaedactyla, assembly GCA_923062675.1. Classification (NCBI taxonomy): domain Eukaryota; kingdom Metazoa; phylum Arthropoda; class Insecta; order Lepidoptera; family Pterophoridae; genus Marasmarcha; species Marasmarcha lunaedactyla. The sequence goes on along the minus strand of OV281343.1, from coordinate 8,512,442 downwards.
TGGCTTCATCGCGCTCGGAATGGCTTGCGGAATTAATTTTATTATATTAGGTCTTTACCTATGAAATTGCCGTTTTTCACGAAATAAATGAAGCGTAATTTTTTTATATATTTTTTATTTCTATTAATCAAAATAATCATCCATGCAATCAATGCATCTTTGCCAACGCATTGGTAGCTTATTGATGCCTTTCTTGAAGAAATCAGCTGGACGGGAGGCAACAAATTCTTCAAAAGCATTTTGTACTGCCTCTCGGGTATTGAATTTTTTTCCCGCCAAGAAGTTATCCAAATTCTGGAAAAAGTTGCAGTCTGTAGGCGGATGACGGAGAACTTCCAACCCCAACTCTTGTAGTTTGGAGACCCTCTGCTGTGCAGTATGAGGTCGCACGTTGTCGTGCAGGAGCAGTGGAGCCGAATGATTGACCAAAGCTGGTTGGAGACGTGCGAGCTTCTCCATCATTGTGTTCAGTTCTTCACAGTACACATCTGCAGTAATGCTTGTCCCGTTTGGCAAGAAGCTGTGATGAATTACACCCGCATTAGACCACCAAACAGTGACCATCACTTTTCTAGGGGTAAGTTTTCGTTTAGAGCATTGTTTGGGTGCTGAACCAGGGTCCAACCAACTTGCTGAGCGCTTACGATTGTCAAACAGGATCCATTTCTCGTCACAAGTAACAATGCGGTTCAGAATTCCTTCATTTGTATCCACGCGTACTTCGCGTTGGCGGTCATTGAGTTCGTGGGGTACCCATTTGTCAAGCTTTTTTACCTTGCCAATTTGACGCTAATGGAGCAATATTGTTTTGATGCTAACGTCGAAAGCTGCTGCTAATTCAGCCGTGGATTGAGTTTCATCAGCTTCCACAATTACCTTTAATTCGTCATTGTCGACCAAAGTTTTCGGACGACCACGGGGTTCATTTTTCAGGTCAAAATTTCCAGAACGGAAGCGGGTAAACCAATAAAGGGTGGTGCGTTCGTTTGTAGTGTTCGCTCCGTAAACGTCGTTGATGTTGCGTGCCGCTTGTGCCGCTTTGCTGCCACGACGGTACTCATACTCCATAATTACTCGAATTTTTAACTTATCCATGATGATGAAAAATGTTCGAATGCGTTGAAAACAAAACACTAACTATTAAACAAATGACGATTTTAGAAAAAGAATTCCATGTTTGTCAAATAAAATTAATTGGAAATTAGAATTATCAGTCAAAAAAAAAATATTTTCATTGGAAATGGCCATTACGGCAAAACGGCAGTTTCATAGGTAGACCATATAAGACCTAAGACATAAGACCTATTATATATTTCATTGTACTATTTCATTTTTATATTGAATATTGCTTTTTGTTTGTAGTGCAATTGTAGTTAAGTATGTAAAAATAAGGAAACTATAGGTTTTTATTTTAATCTTAAGTATGAGTTGTCAAAAATCTTGTATAACCGTTTGTTTCTAAAAAATAAATAAATAAGTGGGGAACGGTTTCACATTTTCTCTCTCCCCTACCTCGAGACGAGGCTATTTTTCAAAGTTTTTACCGTACGATTGGGGTGATTGATATCTAAATCGAAGCGGACAGTCAAAAGGAACCAATTAAGAGCAAAAAAACAGAATTACGTGGAGAAACCTTTTGAAAATAAAATGAAAAAACACTAATTTTCATCAAAAAATGCCGAATTTTCACCAAATACTGCAAAATTTTTCCGCATTACCACTTAGTAGGGTCCAAGGCACCTTAAAGGACGCGCAAGGACACGACGCAGCTGATGGCACAGTGAAACTAATAAAATTTGTGTTTGAAAATTTTTTGAATTTAAAAATCTACCAAAATATGACTATTTTCAAAGAAAAACTATTGAAAATTCCTATTTTCCGTCAACTACGATATACCAAAAGGTGTTTTTTAACAACCTCGAATCAGCAAAATCTAAAAACAAATAAATAATATACTATTTCTCGTAACGACCATATTCACCATTCCACGATACCATTCCATATGCTGGAAGCTTACTCAAGAGACCATCATGCCAGACCCTATCAAAAGCCTTGGAAATGTCTAAGGATACAGCTATTGCTTCACCGTGACCCTCCAAGGCTTCGCTCCATAAGTGAATGGCATACACAAGAAGATCTCCGAGCGTCCACTGCGAAAACCATATTGGTTATCACTAAGGAGCTCGTCGGACTCAAGGTATGCCAGGAGACGATTGTTCAATACACGCTCCATAACTTTGCAATGTGTGGAGGTGATTGCAAAAGGTCGGTAGTTGATAGGATCCGCACGGCTTCCCTTCTTTGGTAGTGGTTGCACGTTAGCTAGCTTCCAGGATTTAGGGACCTTTCCGGATTCCAGAGAGAGTCGATACAGGCGCATTAGAACGGGAGACAACTCGGCTGTGCAGTGTTAACACAACTGCAGGTATGCCATCGGGGACGTTGGCCTTATTCACGTCTAAATTCTGCAAGCATTTAAGAACCTTCTTTTGGCGAATATGAACGGTACCCATTTTGGGTTCGAACTGAGGTAACTGGGGTGGTAATTACCTTGACTTTTTAGACGTGAACAATTTGCAAAAAGATTAGCTAAAAGGTCTGCTTTCTCTTTTGCGGTATGGGTCAGTGAACCGGCAGGCTTCCTCAGAGGTGGCAGCGATTGGCGACAGAAGTTCGACTCAACCGACTTGGCCAGAGACCAGAAAGCTTTGCTTCCTGAAGGATATGACGCTATCTTGTCTCCGATGTGGCCAATGTGGTCAAAGCGAGCTTTCCTGATCACCTTTTCCCAAAACTTGGCTGCAGCATTGTATCTTTTCTTCAGTTCATGAGAGTTCTTTGCTTCTGCGAGCGTCAGCCCAGGCTTTGTACGCTTCTTGCTTAAGCTTTTCAGATGTGAAGTGTGGGTGACTTACCACATATATGTAAACTCCATTATTATATACCTATATCTATATTACAACCTATTACAAACCAACATATACATAAACTACAATATTCATACTAATATTCTATACTTACTTTCGACAATTTGTCAAAGAATATATCTGTGTCAAGTAATTTTTCGTTTACATTAAAAAGTTTACAAGCTCGCTTAATAAAAGAATTTGCACCATAAATGTTCTACTACGCGGTGTATAAAACAAATGTTTAGTACGACATTGACGTTCACACCTGCGAGATACTCTAAAATGTATCCTATTTAATAACTATTTAACACTTATTGACAGAATGCCCTTTGTCCGCTCCATGCCGTTTCGACATAGAACAGAAACTAGGCATAAAATAGAAATAAGTGAAATAATAAGCACAATTATGCAAAGCAAACAAAGGAACGAGTTCCTAGATTATTGTTGTTATATAGTCAAAGATATATATGGAACAAAAGCTGTTAAAATTATGTTAAGAAAATATAGTTGGGTATATTTAATATAACATAGGATATGAATTATAGTAATAATCCAAGAATTATGTGGTAAACAATCATTCTAGTTAAAAGTTAACTGCCTATTAAATAATTCGACCGTCATTCACGATAACCTTGAATAACTAAAAGATAATAAAATAATCTGAAAATGAGATAAATAAAAAAAAAATATAAATATTGAAACCAAAAATCCAGAAATTAAACAAGCCGACTAACGGCTAAAGTGAGGAAGTCTGCGGCACTACTGCCCGAGGTTGTAGTATGTAAATTAATAAAAAAACCCCTAGGCATTATTGGTTACGCTGATGACAGCACCGCTGTAGAGAGATACATGTCCAATGCGCGAGCGAGTCCTCAAGAAATCCAGGCTTCGAGAGAGTCCATGATTGAGCGGGTGGATTTGGCCTTAAAGAAAGTATCCGACTGGGGCGAGTCCAACTTGGTCAAATTTAGCCCGTCAAAAACACAGGCATGTTTAACGTCTTGCGTCTGCGCGAAAAAGAGCAGTTTCGACCTAACGCCCACTTTCTAAAAATGTTTCTGTATTCTTAACTGACCACCTAGGGCTTCTGGGCGTAACTATATCGTCCCAACTGAACTTCAGGCATCAAATTGTGTCCATGGCTCAAACTGCTATGGGAATCATCTCGTAGGTCCGGCGGTACTTCCGCCCTGAACAGCTACTTAATTTGTACACAGCTCAAATTCGATCTTGTATGGAGTACTGTAGCCACCTTTGGGATGGTTCTGCAAAGTACCGACTTGAAGCGATGGACGCAGTTGACCGAAGAGCCCGAATAATTATTAACAAGTATGATCTCACCACCAAAAAACTGCAAAGCCTCGACCATCGTCGGAAAGTTGCCAGTGTAGCAGTCTTCTCTTTTAAATCAGGTTGAACCCACACCCTTCTTACATCGGACTACTAGACGCAGACAGGCCTTCCATCCCTTTATAGAAGACATCCCAAGAAGTCGAACTAAACGCTTCGATAGCTCCTTTTTGGTGCGGGTCTCCAAGGTGTGGAATGAACTGCCTGCGTCTGTTTTCCAGAAAACTGTATCCTAGATCTTTCAAGCGTCGAGTGAATAGGTATCTCGTGAATCGACGTGTAACACCCTCGTCTTCATCGTCACTTTTCATCGGGTGAGATAGAAAACAAACGTTTAATCCTTTTCCAATAAAAAAAAATTCAAAATATTCGTACCTCACGCTCGCTCACGATAGGTTGAGTAAGATGCCTGAGGGTCATGTAGCAGCCAACTTTGATTTAGACAATGAAGATAGTGGTGATGAAGTGAATTAGGTTGGATGGAAATCGAATGAGTACTTTATCAGCCGTAATGAAGTCGACCGTACTAGTTGCTATACGTAGTCGTAGCCTGGTAAAAATCGGTGTCCCAAGTAGTCCGTGGGAGCGCAGTGCGCGTTTAGCTCTGGCGGAGGTCGGGGTCTTTCGAGACCACAGTGTGCAGTCAATGGGACATGCACATGGCAGGCGTTCCACAGATAGTGGAGACGCGTTTGTGATGTAGAGCAATTGTGTTTGCTGTTTGGCTTGGTGGCCGTGATGATAGAGTGACTCATGTCGAGTGATCTGTGTTGTCTATTGTGTAGAGTTAAATAATTGAAACCTTATTACTCGCGGATGTTACATTATCCAGGGTTGATTAATTTAAGTAGTTTTAAGCGTGAATTTAAAAATTGTTTAAAGAATTTATTGAAAATGGTATTTGTGTGAGTTTAATTAAAGTGTATTGTATTAAAATTCATGTCAATTGTGAATTGGATATTATTACAATAATGCTAAATAGGTGTAAAATTACTTAAACGATGGTTTTAATTATAAATTTGTTGTTTATTAAATTCTTATGATGGTAGATTCTAAACGGTAGGTCAGAATTGGCCGGGCAAGTAAAGCTATCGTATTGTTGTACGTTCGTTGCAGAATAACATACGAGGACGTGTGTCAGCAGGACGACCGTGTCGGCGATCGGCGGCCATCATGGGACGCCAGCGCCCTCTGCGGTGCTCGACAGCGTTTAGACCTGGTAGCGGTGCGAAGGGGACGATCACTTACAATCGCGCAAGTGGTCAGGCTACACACGTCTAGAACTGTCGCGCGTTCCAAGTGTTTATTGTAAATTAATTAATTGGAACTATTGTTATAATCTGTTACGTGATTCTTACTTAAAAGTGTGTAATTACAACTGCAATTTAAATAAGCACGCCCACTGATAACAAGCAATATGGCGGAAAATACTGATAACGACACTCGGCCGTCGTTATATTTATCTATGACAAGACTGTATGGCTTAAACCCTTGCTGCTATTACGAGTGAAAAGAAACAACAACAACATCTGTGCTCGAAACGTTAAACGGGCGCCGGTTTTTTTTTGATTTGGTGTAAATATTTTTCTGCATATCTTAGTTGTATTTAGAATTTAATATTCAGACTCTTATCTGCTTATTAAGAAAATAATACTCTAAAATGGATGAGACCGTTCTTTTTCCTTCACCTAATTGGTTTCAAGTATCTGGCATGGTTGTAACCACCGATGGTTGGGTAATTTATGGAGCTCCTCGTAAAAGTTTATGCATCCTAGAACCCCTTCCACCAGACTATGACCGTGTTCTCAACGAAACACAAGGATTCCGCGCCCACGTGGTACCTAAGGCTCATTTTGAAAAGTTAGTAATGCTGTGTATATTATCAACTAGTTCCACAACTTCGAAACAATCCGTTTGACTATGTACTGAAAAATGTGATTATTGATTACAGATTCAAGTTAAAGATTAATAAATCTCAAAATTTTAATCATACTGTTGTTTTATAGAGTTGTTAGTGTGGATGTATCCCCAGAATGGCCAACAAAGAGATCTATATTGACGGGAAGTGAAGATGGCGCAGTTAAACAATGGAGCATAGAACTCAGTGGCAAAAATGTGAAAATAAAATCTACTCACAGCCATGATGTACACAGTCAAGAGAAAGAGGTATCAACTTTGAGTTTGGAAAGCTTTATAAGCCCTAAAACAGCATGCTTTAAAAGTTGTGAAATTAAATATTAGTGTAACCTAGAATCAAGCAACATTTAAATTGGAACACAGCTAGAAACTTGCTCATTGATTATCATAATTATTCCTTTTATAGACATATCGACAGAACAAAAGTATAATTATAAACCAGTAGTAAATGGTAATAACACATAGTTAAACCAAGTTAACTTCCAGTAATGTATTATCAAACTTACTTGCATTTTCATAATATTTGTGTAGATGTTTACTATGATCATAAGATAACAAAAGCTTTGCACATTGTGAGGCTATGTAAAACAAAAATATTTTAGCAAGCTTTATATTTTTCAGGAAGTAGTGGCTGTAGGATACAGTACTGAAAGATATTCCATCACAGTTGGAGAGTTTGGAAATATTGTAAGATGGGATCTCCAGTCAAATGTTGTAAAGTCATTTGCCCATTTCTTCAAACACTTAAGGCCTTCTTGTGTCTCATGTTCACCACATGCTTTATTACATGTTGCAGTAGGGACAAAGCAGGGTGTTGTTTTCGTTTTAGATCTTAATGGTAAGAATTATAATAATGTGTAAATAATTTTACATACATATTTCCAGTTAGATCTTTTTCTTGGACATACCTTATTGTACTTATCAATGGTATTATTTTATTTACAGGAAATGGAAAAATACTGTATAAAGTTAGAGGGCATGATGATCATGTTTTAAATGTAAGTTGGTGTCCACAAACTAATGTTATTGTTAAAAGAGCTTTCTCAGAAGTAGAAAAGTATGAAACAGTCCCAGTGCAGTCTTCAGTTTCATCTAGGTTGGAAAAAATCAGAGCAGAAGCTCAAAAGGAAGAAGAACAAGAACAAACAGTAAAATTAGAGAAGTCTGGCCTCAGAAAAGACCTACCTGATGATAGTTTTGATAAATCCCAAGCTGGAGGGGATGACATGTTTGATATTTACAAAGATCATGAAGCAGATGAGTTTGGACATGCAAAATTTATGCCTGAGGATGTACTGGTTAAAATAAAACCTAAATTAGAGACATCAAATAACTTTTTAGTTGAATGTCTCAAACTGAAGGAAGACATATTGAACCGGAAAGTGCCTGAACCAGAATCTACAATAGAATCTCTTGTTGAAGCAATGGATAAAACACATATGGATAATGTAAAAGCAAATGACTTGGAAGAAGAATTGGCAGGAACCAGTAATAAGAAACTACCTTCAGATGGAAGTGACCACATTCACAAGAATCTTTTAGCTTCTGTGAGCAAGCAAGGGTAATTGTATTATTATACATCAAAGGTTTTGTATTAAAGTTAAGATTTGTATGTTAAAGCTTCTTAAAATCTTTCCTAAATGTTAGTTTATGTTGTAACTTTAGCTTTAGCTTAAATGAAACAAATGATCTACTTACATTATAAAAATTAGTTATGAAGCATTATCTAACAAAATGGATTTTTTGCTTTTTTAATGTGTTTTGTAAATTTTTCATAATATGCAATACAGACCCTATTCCATTATTGATATATTTAGTATAATCTCAAGAGTATTTTTGTATTTATTTCAGTGGTATAAGAATTTGGTCAAAAACTGGTAAACTAATTGGTAGTTGTGTTGTGCCATCAGAAAATAAACATCATAAATCACATAAAGATCATAAGTCAAATAAAGCACCGCAATGTAGCACAATACTGTGGTACAAACCAGACATACTGCTCATTGCTGATGGGAAAAGTCAGCTTTTACAGTGTAACCCTCTAATCATAGATAGGTGAGTTTTATTTTTATCTACAGTAAATAGTCATAGATTTTCTATAATATTACTTTTTAATATACTTAGTAGGTTTTGGGTAGTCCTAGGGTTGCCAATATGCTAAATAAAAACCATATAAATTAAGTATATATAATGTTTATTATCACTCACATAAATTTAATTGTCAAATGCTTTTTGTGCCTCTTTGGACTGTAAATTTTTCGTTTGCGGTATAAACACAAAAGAATATAAAAATTGATACTTTTTAAAGATTAGATATATAATTTACTCCACTATTTTTGCTTCTTTGCCTAAGATTATTGTCTATTGCTAGTGACCAAACTACCTAAATTACGCTATAACGCACATTACAAAATCTCGGCTTGTTTTTTTTTTATGGCAAACCAATATACCTAATACAATTACAACATTATTACATGTATTAAACCATAGTTCAATACATGTACATTGTACATGTATGATACATGTAATTAATTAAAACAAAACTTTAAACATACTTAAGTCTAGGTTGCATTTCACAAGAATATGAACATAGAAAATTGCATTAATTAACACTGAGATAGACAACATTGTATATTAATTTAAAAAGTACCTTAACCTTCATTACATCTATAACACTAACAGATTAAACAGTAATAACATTTCTTTTTTCAAAATTATTCAAAGTTGTTTTAATTTATACTATTTCCATTTCTTTATTTTCTCGATGACAGTTCTATCTATCTCATTTATCGATATAGCTCTATCCCTCTCTACAACTCTGGTATTTTGTAAAGGTATGTGTAAAGTATTGTATGTGTATGTACTTGTATGTGTGTAAAGGTCATATTTTTATAAAATAATGCATACATAATGTAAAAAAAACACTCGCACAGGTTCGCAGAGGAGCTGTCATTGAGAACATAAAGAAATTGAAATAGTATAATTCAATTATTGTTGTGATAAACACAGATGTTTGTTCTCGGATCATGTTTGTTTATACTTATATATGTATGTTTATTCTGGGATCCTCCCCAGGTCGCTGTATGGTCATCCATAACACAAGCTCTGCTTATTTTGGGGCCATACAGTTGGTGCGTTTGTCTAGGGATTTATTATTATTATGTTTAAAAAGGTTTACGGCCAAAATGAACAAACGCCTACGAAATACGATAGACGAATACGAAAAATTTTGTTAGCCACTATTCACTCCTTAACCCGGGTATTTAGTATCAATTCCCTTAACAAACCAAGGAAGCCTCAATGCAGAATGGTACACTACCAAGTGCTTGCCAGAAGTTTTTGCTGCTGCTGCTGCGAGCAACAAGCGACAGAAGACGGAACTCTGAGGCCCTTGTTCCACCACACACTCAGCGATCTGGATGAGGGAGCCCTGATTTGGCACTTTGACTTCCCTTGTTCCCTAAAATTAAAAACCAGTTAAAGGGGTACACTCATTGCGTTCGTGAAGGCCGTTGAGGAAGTCTGTTGCAGGCTGGAAAATGTGCTTTGAAAATTGGTTCACATGCATGAAACTTTTTACAGACGCTGAAATTTTTATGTCCCCAATAGAATATTTTTCTTTTTTTTCTTAAAGCTTTTTGACTTTCCCACGTACAACATATCATGCAATAGGGAATTTACTGTCTACCATGCTTAGTAACTGCACGTTGATGCGGACACACATAATCTTCGAAATAAGTTCTAGGTTTTTGAGTTTAATTTTTTAGGATGATCTTCATTGTTATGCTTCAATGTTAGCTTTAATTATAAATTTATCAATTTTAGTCATAAACACACTACGAATATTACAAACAATTAAAAAATCTAGAAAATTCGTCAATTACTCATGAAAAACGCGCTTACTTCAAACATAATATTAACATTTATACTAAAGACCCAAAAACATTATGGAAGAATTTAAAATCTAACGTATTACCACCTAAAGCAGATAAGGAAATACCAGTTGATTTGAGCTGTGCGGAAGATATCAATAGATATTTCCTTATTTTACCTGATGCAAGCAACGTAAATCCTTCATATAGATCACATTTTGAATTACAAAGATTCAGCATGTCGACATTCAGTCTTAGATGCATAGAAGAAGGAAAGATTTTAGAAATTATTAAAAGTTTGAAGTCCAATGCAATAGGTGATAACTTGATGTCTCTCGACATGCTTCTTATCACTCTACCTAATTCCCTACCTGCAATATACGCTATTAAAAACAGGTCTATAACCACGAGTACTTTCCCTGATTCGTGGAAAACCGCGATCATCCATGATCTAACCACTAGCCCTAAATCTTTTAAAGATCTCCGGCCAATCAGCTTCTTACCATGTTTATCGAAAGTGATGGAGAAAGCTGTGTACTTGCAGCTGGTGGATTATCTAGAAACAAATAATATCCTACCAGAAGTACAATCAGGGTTTCGTAAACATAGAAGTACTGCTACTGCACTAATGGACGTTACAAATTACATTCTAGAAGCACAGGAAACAGGGTCGGGAACTATTTTGGTGCTCTTAGATTTTTCTCGCGCCTTTGACACAATAAAAATCGCCTTATTATTGTGTAAACTAAAATAATACGAATTGGATCTACCTACAACTCAGTGGTTCCACAGTTACTTGAGCGAACGTTTCCAATATGTTCATGTAAAGAGTTGTGATGGTACAACATCGTCATCTTCGAAGACAGCGGTCGCTTGTGGCGTGCCACAATGATCTATACTGGGACCGTTGCATTTCATTATTTATACTGCCAATATCATTAACTGTATTAAAAACTGCAAGAACCATCTATATGCAGATGATTTACAGCTTTATCTGTTTTGCCAACCTGATAATGTCAGCATGAGTGTTCAAAGAATCAATGAGGATTTAGATCGAATCTCAAGATGGTCAAGCGAAAATTGCCTTGCTCTCAACCCTTCAAAATCAAAACTTATGATCATCGGCTCAAAGCAACAGATTCATAAAATAGCTATCAAAAATCCAATTGTTACAATTACAATTAAGGGTTAAAGGTAATTAGTCAAATAAATTACGCGCGTAACTTGGGTGTGTTATTTGATGGTGAGCTGCGATTTGAGAAGCATATTCAGGAGGTAGTTTGCAATTGCTTTTACCGTTTGAAGGTGCTTTATAAAGTCCGAAGCTATCTATCAATAAATCTTGTAAATTCATTAGTGCTTTCCAAGCTAAACTATGCTGATACTCTTTATGGCCCAAGACTGTTGGAAAGAACCAAACGTTTGATTCAACGTACACAAAATGCCTGTATTCGGTATTCTTTGAATATTCCACCGAGAAGTCATATAACACCTTACATCAATCAGACTAAAACATTGAACATGAACTCTCGGAGAAGCATTCATTTTGCCATGCTTTTAATTGGTATCGTCAAAAATCGTAAACCAACATATCTGTTCGATAAGTTGTCTTGGTCCTCTAGAGCAAGACTTGCACGTCTTGAAGTTCCCCATCATAGAACATCTGTGTTTAAAGGTTCTTTTAAATATACCGCTGCCAAGATTTGGAACACCATTCCTCCACCACTGCGAGATCCCTCTTTCCTTTCTATTTGTACTTTTAGACGTAAAATTAAAAAGTATTATCTTGATCGCCTACTAAGCGGTGTATTGTAAACATGATTAATTTACTTTATATTCATTTTACTTTTTTATTTTTATTTTATTAACTCATTTAGACAATAAGTAAATTATTGTATTCTATTTTGAATTATTTATTTTTATTTTATTGCTTTTATATTATATCTCTTATATGGGGTTATTTTTATTCAAATAAGAAGTTGATTCCGTTTGTTTTATTGTGTAGCTAAAAATAGATTGTGGTTTATAAATTGTATATGAATAGTGTAAGTTTTGTTAAAAAGGACTTTACTTTTCTCTAATGTAAGTACGCGCTCCGCTGTCTTCTATGGTTGCAGCTGAAAACCAGCGCCACAGTCAACGCTGATGGCATAATCTGAGCTGAGACCATTTTGGCATAAACAAATGTATACATATATTATTTTGTAAATGGTGTATGATTATGTGTGACTTGCTGAATAAACTTTTTTCATTTCATTTCATCATCCCTTTTTTCATACATCAAACAACACCTACAAACTAAATTTTTAAATAAAATTTACCTTTAATTACAGTAAAAATAAACTATACTGGAAAGTGCTGCACTCGTTTCACAAACGTGGTTTATATTGCATAGCGTCGGACGTGCCTCGAGTACAAAACGACGTAACTACAAAACAAACCAAGGATTGGTCTGTTTGGACCATTTCACAGGAAAGGACTTTAGTACGATACTCTATTGATAAAAATGCCAAAATATCTACATATGGAACCTGTGGTGGGAATGTTTACATGGTGCAGGCTTGTCCTTATGATGCGAGAAAGTAAGTGATATTATATTGCTATGTGTACCTTTTAAAATTAGTAAAAAAAGACATTCATTTAAATATTGTATTATGTGTCATATATCATGGTGATACATTAGTAAATAAAATATGAGCCCTAATGCATAAATAGTACATCTACAAATATTAAAATACATTAAAATACAATATATTAAAATACAAAATATGCATAAATAGAATATGTTTTAAAATAAAATGTAAAAACGGTTTCCGTGCTATTTTTAAACATATTTAAACTTATTACAATTTGTGTATTCATCTTATTTTTAATAAAATTTGCGCGCATTCTGAAAAACATCCCACAATAAGCTCAGCCACACTTGACACTAACACAAAACAGTTTTTCTACCATTTGTTTGTGTCTCCTTTTCTTTCAATTAGGTCCTCGATATGCAGTGACATGTATTAGTAGTATCAACAAACTCACACTTGAGAATAGACTGACTCCCAGACAGGCCTAAGTTTAGACCTCAAGTATTTTTTTGATCTGGATGGGCAAATAATCTTTTTCATTCAAATCATAAAATTATACATCTTTAAATCTTAAAATATTCTATTTCGTCGTATGTATAAAAAAATATACGTGATGTAAGTCATCTTTATCGTGATTGCTTAAATACACCGTAACTTCGACTTTTAAAAGGCATAGGTAAACCGAAAGGAAAAATAAACTTTCAATTTTCCACCATAATGTGATAAATCAGGGCTGTTAGGTGGCCATTCAATGGTGGGGATATTCTTACAAAGAAGCCAAGCTTAGCTCCCCCTGCCGTGTGGAACAAAGCACCATCTTGTTGGAATTAAAAGGAGTCTAGATGTTTCAGTAACGGAATACAAGGCTTTCTTACAAAATATTGAGTTATTTTGGCATCTACAGAACCTTCCACGAATTGCACCCTGTGCTGACATGCTTATCTACAGGGTGTCCCAAAGGTCGACGTCAAGCTGAAACCGGGTGTTAGGCTAGGTCGTAGTAGTTATCAGATATACAGGGTGTCCCGGAACGTAACGATCAAACGAAAGGGGGTTGTAAACCATGGAATGACTGTCCACAAAAAATTAAGTCCTGTACCTAAGTTACGTGGTTTAAAAGATAAAGGGTGATTTATAAATATTCCAGAAAATCAACCTTTGCGTCAATATTTTTGATCCTGCAGCTGCAAATGAGGACCAGTTTTCATTTTTTTTCTGTTTTGTGTAACCTAATGATATGCCTACTATACCTACTATTTAATTGTTCAGTACCAATTACGGTTTGGTAGAAATGTATACAAAAAAATTCGTAAAAGTATAAAAATGTAACTTTAAAGTTTTAACGAGCAAGATGGTCCCTTCACCCTGTAAAAAAAATGTACCTACAAAGACCTGGCCACTGTATTCAAAAGTTGGCGCTATTCATGTAGATTTCAAAATGTTATAATACTTAGTACTTAGACCGACGTTCGCTCGCTTCACGTGTGTCGAATCTGCATGGGCGTTGCTCTGCATCGTTAAATACCTTGAAAAATACTTTGAACTGTGTTCTTCCTGTGTTATGAGCTTTGTTTTGTCTACACTGTGCTGTTTGTGAAGTGCTGGTTTATAAGATCGTTTCTGAGAACTAAGCTAGCTGCCTGGAAGACGCCCTTGACCTACGTGCATGACCGTTGAGACTACTGACGGAGGCTGGTGGTGGAAACTCGAGGTTTGTGCAGTCTTTCTCCTTATTTGAGGCAGAGGTCCGTGATTGTCCTCATTTATATCAAGACTTTGAATCTTTAATTATACTTTTCAAAAACTTAAGGTCCATTGAACCAGCAAATATAATTATTACCAGTCCCAAACATTGGTCCTTGGAATCGAGATATCTTTATTCTAGATATTCTTAATTAAATACTTTAACGCATACTTTGAAGTTAACCTTGAACATAACCTAAATTCTTTGTTACAAAATTATTAGAGTTAAATAAATAACTTTTTAAAACTTGTTAATTTAACTTAGTTTAGATTATAGTAGAACGTTAAATAGCAAAAATCCTTATTTTTCAATACTTAATTTGAAAACACGTAGTTTGAGTATATTAGGTAAGTAATTCAAAATGGCGACACGTAGCCAGCAAGAAAATATGTCTGATTCAGAATTGTTGTCAATATTAACTTCTCTTAATGCCATTAGACAACGATTATTTTCTCAGATGCAACAGTCATATGATACCACTTTGAAAATAAATACTCATCCTGAATCTGTAGACATAGACATGTTTTTACTTCGTGCTTCTGAAATCACATCAATTAGAGAAAAATATGAAAAAGTTACAATGAATATTTTTGAATCAGAAATACAGTTAAATCCCAAAATACAGTTTTCTGAGAAAGACTCAAATAGCTTCGACGATTTATTTTATACAGTTAAAAGCTACGTTAAAAGATGTGATATCAAAAGTGAAGAAAACTCATCCCTCACTTCCCGTGGAAGTCAGTTGGACTGTCGTCCTAGGTTACCTAAACTCGAGTTAGTCTCTTTCGAGGGAGACATTGAGAATTTCACAACATTCTATGAAACGTTCTGCTCTTTAGTGCATAATCCACCTAACATTTCAAAGATAAATTTAATAGATAAATTTCATTATTTATTATCGTGTACGAAGGGTTTTGCCTTAAATATTGTTAAAAGTGTACCTATAATCGCTACTAACTATGATGTTGTTTGGCAAGCTTTACTTGATAAGTACCAGGATCAACGTATGTTAGCTGGTAAATACCTTGACAAAATGTTCGTCTATCCACGAGATACCTATTCACTCGACGCTTGAAAGAACTAGGACTATAATTTTCTGGAAAAACAGACGCAGGCAGTTCATTCCACACCTTGGCGATCCGCACCAAAAAGGAACTATCGAAGTGTTTGGTTCGACTTCTTGGGACATCCACCATAAAGGGATGGAAGGCCTGTCTGCGTCTAGTAGTCCGATGTAAGAAGGGTGTGGGTTCAACCTGATCAAAAAGAGCATTCGCGCACTCTCCAAAATGTAATCTGTAGAAGACAGCTAAACTGGCAACTTTCCGACGATGGTCGAGGCTTTGCAGTTTTTTGGTGGTGAGATCATAGTTGTTAATAATTTTTCGGGCTCTTCGGTCAACTGCGTCCATCGCTTCAAGTTTGTACTTTGCACAACCATCCCAAAGGTGGCTACAGTACTCCATACAAGACCGAACTTGAGCTGTGTACAAATTAAGTAGCTGTTCAGGGCTGAAGTACCGTCGGACCTTCGAGATGATTCCCAACTTCTTTGAAGCAGTTTGAGCCATGGACACAATTTGTTGCCCAAAGTTTAGTTGGGACGATATAGTTACGCCCAGAAGCCCTAGGTGGTTGGTTAAGGGTACAGAAACATTTTGGAAAGTGGGCGTTATGTCGAAACTGCTCTTTTTCGCGCAGACGCAAGACGTTAAACACGTCTGTGTTTTTGACGGGTTAAATTTGACCAAGTTGGACTCGCCCCAATCAGACACTTTCTTTAAGGCCAAATCCACCCGCTCAATCATGGACTCTCTCAAAGCCCGGATTTCTTGAGGAGTCGGTCGCGCATTGGACATGTAACACAACGATGCTGTGTGCTAAAACTTTCCTCCTCTTCAAAAGGAGTCACCTGTTGGCCTAAATCAGTTTATTGAAATCTTTGAAAATTCATATAAGGCCATTTGTTCTTTACAAATACCTAATTTGCATAGTTTTGTAGTGTGTCATATTGCGTTAAGATCACTAGATCAAAATACACGTAAATTATTTGAACAAAGTATCGATCAAAAAACTATTCCTTCGTATGAAAACTTCGTTCAAAACCATATTAAAGTTTTAGAGTATTCACAATCCTATAACTTATTTACCGAGCAATAGCACTCAACGAAATAAACAAAACAATTATAATAATATTAAAAAAAAATTTAAATACACGTAAAACCTATTCACAAGCAATATCAAAAAAAAATCCTTCGAATAACTTGTTATGTCTTTATTGTGGTGGGAATCATATGATTTTTCGCTGTAGTGAGTTTCGTAAACTTACTCCTAAACAGCGTCTTAGCCGTGCTAACACCCTTAATATATATCACAACTGTTTAAAGGTCAATAATTCATCAGCTGACTGTCGCAGTCAATTCAAATGTTTTACATGCGGACGGGTGTTTCATGCGTTGCTGCACGACGACTGCGGCGGGGCTCGCTCGGCCGTACCAGCGAAGTCCCAGCCGGCTGCCGCGCGTTTACCTAATATTACTAATTCGAATTGTCATGCGTCCGCGGTAATTAACAAAAAATATTCAGTGATTTTAGGTACAGCCGTAGTTAGCGTTGTAGATATTTTTGGGTATGAGCAACCGTGTCGGGTTTTAATCGACTCGGGCGCGCAATCAAACTTTGTAACGACGAAATGTCTAGAACGTTTAGGACTTAAACGTTTTAAGTGCCCTTATAGTATTTATGGCTTATCAGGAGAAAGAGTAAAAGTTAATGGTATGACTTCGTGCACAATTAAATCTAGAAATAATAGTGATTCGATGTTCACAATAATTGCTGTTGTGCTTCCTATTAATAACTTCGGATTTACCTACGTTTGATATTCCGGAGAATATTGTAAAAGAATATAAAAACCTTGTGTTAGCGGATCCTTTGTTTTACAGACGTTCTGTAATTGATATTATTTTATCGGGAGACGTTTTTCCTTATATTTATGACAGGAATCGAATCGTATTCGGTCCGTCACTTCCGCTAGCGTTATATAGTATATTCAGTTACGTAATTCGTGGGAAGTTAGAGGTACCGTGTACTTCAAATAATAGGTCTTTACCTATGAAACTGCCGTTTTGCCGTACTGGCCATTTCAAATGAAAATATTTTTTTTTTGACTGATGATTCTAATTTCAAATTAATTTTATTTGACAAACATGGAATTCTTTTTCTAAAATCGTCATTTGTTTAATAGTAAGTGTTTTGTTTTAAACGTATTCGAACATTTTTCGTCATCATGGATAAGTTAAAAATTCGAGTTATTACGGAGTATGAGTACCGTCGTGGCAGCAAATCGGCACAAGCGGCACGCAACATCAACGACGTTTACGGAGCGAACACTACAAACGAACGCACCACCCGTTATTGGTTTACCCGCTCCCGTTCTGGAAATTTTGACCTGAAAAATGAACCCCGTGGTTGTCCGAAAACTATGGTCGACAATGACGAATTAAAGGCAATTGTGGAAGCTGATGAAACTCAATCCACGGCTGAATTAGCAGCAGCTTTCGACGTTAGCATCAAAACAATATTGGTCCATTTGCGTCAAATTGGCAAGGTAAAAAAGCTTGACAAATGGGTACCCCACGAACTCAATGACCGCCAGCGCGAAGTACGCGTGGAGACGTGCCTTGCACTGCTCAGCAGGCATACAAATGAAGGAATTCTGAACCGCATTGTTACTTGTGACGAGAAATGGATCCTGTTTGACAATCGTAAGCGCTCAGCAAGTTGGTTGGACTCTGGTTCAGCACTCAAACAATGCCCTAAACGAAAACTTACCCCTAGAAAAGTGATGGTCACTGTTTGGTGGTCTAACGCGGGTGTAATTCATCACAGCTTCTTGCCAAACGGGACAAGCATTACTGCAGATGTGTACTGTGAAGAACTGAACACAATGATGGAGAAGCTCGCACGTCTCCAACCAGCTTTGGTCAATCGTTCGGCTCCACTGCTCCTGCACGACAACGTGCGACCTCATACTGCACAGCAGACGGTCTCCAAGATTTGGGGTTGGAAGTTCTCCGTCATCCGCCGTACTCACCAGACCTTGCGCCTACAGACTTCTACTTTTTCCAAAATTTGGATAACTTCTTGGCGGGAAAAAAATTCAATACCCGAGAGGCAGTACAAAATGCCTTTGAAGAATTTGTTGCCTCCCGTCCAGCTGATTTCTTCAAGAAAGGCATCAATAAGCTACCAATGCGTTGGCAAAGATGCATTGATTGCATGGGTGATTATTTTGATTAATAGAAATAAAAAATATATAAAAAATTACGCTTCATTTATTTCGTGAAAAACGGCAATTTCATAGGTAAAGACCTAATAGTAACTGTAGCATGTCAGTGACGACAAACTTAATATCGTACAATAAGGATGACGACGCCATCGATGCATGCTTACAGCGTTTTTGGGAAATCGAGGATTCACCGTGTGAAGTACCCATCTATCCTTGGGAGCAGCAAGCTGAGGATATTTACACATCGAATACATTCCGAGTCGCAAGCGGTCGGTACGTGTGTCCTCTGCAGCTGCGGGCGACGCGCGAACCGCTCGGAACTCCCGCGCCGCCGCCGAGCGCCTCCTGCTGCAGCTGGAGCGGCGCCTCGCGCGCGACCATAGCCGCCGTGAGGCGTATGTAGCGTTCATGCGCGAATACGAAAGCCATGGTCATATGGAGCCATACACCGGCAGCGAGCCTAGTCAGTACCTTATACCTCATCATGCCGTGGTTCGCCCAGGGAGCGCGACCACGCCGGTTCGGGTTGTGTTTGACGGCTCGGCGAAAACATCAAACGGGATTTCGTTGAATGATTCGCTTTTGTGTGGTCAAAAGTTACGACCAGATATCTTAAAAATATTAATTAATTTTAGATTCTATGATATCTGTTTTACCGCCAATGTAACTAAAATGTATAGATGTATACTTATAAAACCGGAAGAGCGGAAATATCAACACATATTATGGAGAGAATCATCTGACGATCCTACTAAGGTGTATGAACTAAACACGAATACGTTTGGTTTGCGCAGTGCAACTTGCATTGTTGTACGTGCAACATCAGCTGGCGCACGACGAGGCAGCGCGGTGCTTCATAATTCATATATTGATGATTTTTTAGGGTCAGCGAGAACTTTACAGTACGTTACAGGACGATCTCATCGAGCTCCTCAAGCTTGGTGGTTTCGATTTACGAAAGTGGGCGAGCAGCTCGCCGGAGTTACTGGCACGGTTCGGCGTCGATCAGTGCGCGGTTGTCAACTTTGATGAAGATACGTTATCTTCGGTTAACGTCCTAGGATTAAAATGGGATCCTAAAGATGATTGTTTTTTCTACGATTATAATTTAAAAGATAATAATTTTACAAAACGCTCTGCCTTAAAATTACTAGCGAGCATTTTTTACCCTATAGGTTTTCTTGCACCGTGTGTCTTTCTTGCTAAAATGTTTAATGCAAGGTTTATGGAAACTTAATATAGATTGGGATGAACCCCTTTCATTAGATCTTCGTAAGAGATGGGAGGAATTCACTTTGTCGTTATCAATTCTTTCTGAACTACGCATCGAGCGCCACTTGTTAATAACGAATTTTACTGACGTTCAAATAGTCGGATTCTGTGACGCGTCGTCGCGTGGTTACGCCGCCTGCGCCGCTGCCTGAAAACGGCGTAGTTAAAACTAGGCTACTGTGCAGTAAAACAAAAGTAGCTCCTATAAAACCTCTTTCTATTCCAAGATTAGAATTGATGGCATGTGTACTTATGTCTAAATTATTTTCTTTTGTTGAAAATAATACAGACTTCAGTTATAACATTATAGCCTTGACGGATTCTAGCGTGGCCTTTTTTACAAATTAAAAGTGTTTGTTTCGAATCGTGTAGCACAAGTTGTTGAAGTGGTACAGCCTAGCAATTGGTACCATGTAAACAGCGAAAATAACATAGCTGACGTATGTTCCCGCGGTGCGGCGCCGCGCACGCTGCTCGAGCTGCGGCAGCGCTGGCTGCACGGCCCGCACTGGCTCAGTGAAGACGTTCCTCACTGGCCTATCAGTGCATTTTACGTTCGTAATGAAACTAATATTCTAGAATTAAAATCAAATACGGACAGTTTTAACTTGTAACTAATAATGAACTTTCTGATAACGAACTGTTTTTGAGATTTTCATCTACCGTTCAATCACTTTTGTTACCAAAGCGAAGTCACGTGACAAACTTACTGATCGAATATTATCATAAAAATTGTTTAATGTGGGACCTCGTACTTAACAAGGAGTTCTTTCACAAAAGTATTGGATCGTTTCCGCTCGTAGCGTGATCCGGTCGGTCTTGTCTCGGTGTGTCGCGTACTTCAAGTGTAGTCCACGCGGAGTCCAGCCTAGCATGGGTACGTTACCTAAGGCGCGCTTAGAGCCGTACGAGGTCTTCAGCCACGTCGGCGTAAACATCGGCGGACCCTTCTATGTAAAAGAAAGTGGTCGGCGCAATGCTAGGTTGAATAAAGCATATCTTTGTTACTTTGTCTGTTTTTCAACTAAAGCAGCACATTTAGAGGTTCTAAGTGATTTATCTGCAGAATGTTTCCTAGCTTGTTTGGGTAGATTTGTTGCTCGTCGTGGTTTGTGCGCGTGTCTGTATTCAGACTGTGGAACAAACTTTACAGCAAGCAAGCATCTGCAAGAAGTTGGCAAATTTTGGCAAAATAATAACATAAAAAATACAATTGCAGATGGTTGCTCAGTTCGTACTATAGAGTGGAAGTTTTATCCTCTGAGTGCTCCCAACATGGGAGGGCTTTGGAAGGCAGGCATTAAACTTGCCAAGTATCATTTAGTGCGCGCAGTTGGCGATAGATCTCTAACATTCGAGGAACTTACGACTTTATTGTGTAAAGTGGAGGCTGTGTTAAACCAGAGGCTAGTAAATAACTATAGACTGACCATCTCCATACAAAAATTCGTGACTCGGAAAAAGCTCAAAATCCAAGCTATTACTAGATGTCGCTCTCAAATAGCTTGGAACAACCTTGTCGTCTTTAATTTTTATATGAATTATTGACGAGAAAAGTAATGCAAAATATTTGTTTGTATATTAATACGGACTAATACTGCTAGATGGCGTTGTCAAATAACCTGAAACCTTAGCAAGTAAATAGTTGAGTTCATTCCAGGCCCTCAATAAGCTTTTGATTTCAGTACTTTACGCAAAAAATGACTATACCTTAATTTTTATAACATTTTTTTATAATAATTACTAAAAAGAAAGTCAGAACCAAATTATTTTATTTATTTATTCAGGAACATAACAGTCACATTCAAATATATATAAGTAGCGTGTATATAAACAAACAGACCTAGTAGTTCCACATCTTAAGTTCTAACAATAAACATTTTCTTGCACTTAACAAGCAGGAGGCAGTTTTATTCAATTGTCAGCAAATATGTGATCTTTAATTATCTTTTTATACATACGAAAAGAAATGAAAAAGATGTCAATATCTTTCAAACTGTCATTGTAAAATTTACAAGAACGCTTAATAAATGAATTTCCAGCATAATTAGTACGAGAGGAGAATACGTAAAATGTATATTTAGAACGGGAGGAGATCCTAGGAATATTAAAATTAATCAGTTCTAGCAAAGGTGCAGAGTCTATGTTATTGTTAATAATTTTATATAGAAAAATCTGGTCTGTACAAATACGTCTTTTCTTCAAGGAATCTATCTTGTGTCTTTGTGATGAAGTATAGTAATCGACAAAATTATAACCGGTGCGATATTCTAGTGTCTTTAAAAATTTGTTTTGAATTTTTTCAATACGGTCTATACTAACATTGTAAATAGGATTCCATATAACACTACCAAACTCCAATATACTGCGAACGAAAGAATAGTAAAGAATTTTGTACGTAAGAGGGCGTCTAAATGGTTGGGCAAGACGAAGAACCATTCCCAGTCTTTTGTAAGCATTCGAAATAGTTTTATCAATATGAGCATTAAAATTTAATTGTGAGTCCAAAATGATACCGAGATCTCTAATTTCGTTAACATGTTTAATTTTCTCGCCGGATAAATTGTAATGGAAGCAAATAGGGTTACGTTTGCGGCTGAATGTTATTAAATGACATTTTTCAGTGTTTAAGAAGAGTTGATTCTGGGCGCAAAAACGTTCAAATCTTTCCAAGTCTGACTGTAGAAAAAGGCAATCATTTCGTGTAGAGATAATTTTGAATATTTTTGTGTCGTCTGCATAGAGCAGATGAGATGAGTTTGGAAAACAAGTATCGATGTCATTAACGTATATCGTAAAAAGAAAGGGGCCTAAATGTGAACCCTGGGGAATTCCCGATGATATTAATTGGAATCTAGAAGTGTAACCCTTCAGAGCCACTGCCTGGCTTCGATTAGAAATATAAGAACTTATCCAGCGCAACAGATCACCATGTATACCGAACTTCGTTAATTTCTTAATTAGTGTAAAATGATTAATTTTGTCAAAACATTTTGAGAAGTCGGTATACACGGCGTCTACCTGATACCCTGAATCAAGAGAATTGAGAATAAAATCAGTATAGAACACTAAATTTGTTTCAACACTTCGACATTTAAAAAATCCATGTTGCTGTTGTGATATGTGTTGAGATAATAATGATGATAATTCATCAGTGATTTTTTTCAAATAATTTACCTAATATACATAATTTAGAAATGGGTCTATATTGACGTACGTCATGTCTATTACCCCCTTTAGGAATAGGAGTAATAAGTGATTTTTTTCATATCCCAGGAAAGCAGCCCTCTGATAAAGACTTTTTAAAAATTAAGTAAACTGGCAAAGATAATTCCTCTACTAATTTAGAGATAAAAATTATGTATATAAATATATAAAAGACATAAAAGCAAATCAAAGAATATGTAACTGCGTGCATCTTTACCGATAGAGACAAGGTTCTCGAACTATAGGTGAATCATTATGGAAAAAGAAATACTTGAGGGAATCTTTATGATTTAAAATAGATGACATAGATATTCAGTTGTATTAATTACTTTAAAAAGTGTCAAAATCATAACATATTAAATAATATCACAAAAAATATATTTATGTCAGCTTTATAGTCAAATATTTTATTTTGTGCTTTTTATTTGTTTGGATTTATGTGCGAAATTATTTTCTTTGATCGGCACGAGTCACAGTAGGCGAGCAGAAAAATTGTGAATTCAAAGAAATGCAGGGAAAAGTTCCAAAACAAACACACACCCATAGCAACAACAATAAACGACAAAGAATTCAAATTATCAAACAAATAAAATGTTGTCATAAAAAGAACAAAAAAAGTTGATTTAAGTTATAAGTGTCTAAATACAATATTTACAAAATATTTCAAAATCCATCCAGCAAGAAAATATTTTTAACTACTGCAAAATAGTTATGAGTTATATGCATTATTAATAAAAATTATGCACTTATTAAGACATAATTTTTATAGATATCAAGAAATAAATTAAAATATACAAAACCTATTAATTAAATGCACTGAAATTCGTTTTATTATGTTAAGGCAGATAAGAACAAACTGTGGAGATGAATGCTATATTGTTGTGGGAAAAATTATATACTGGCAATACAGTAATCCAGTAACACTACAAATAATATCCGGGGTGGTGTAAAGATTTCTGTTACTGAATTATAAGAGCGGCAACATAGCATCAAATAATA
This sequence comes from Marasmarcha lunaedactyla, assembly GCA_923062675.1. Lineage (NCBI taxonomy): Eukaryota > Metazoa > Arthropoda > Insecta > Lepidoptera > Pterophoridae > Marasmarcha > Marasmarcha lunaedactyla. The sequence goes on along the minus strand of OV281343.1, from coordinate 8,488,308 downwards.
TAATGCACTAGCTGGCAACGTCTGTTGTCGCCTGATACCTACGGATAGTACTTGCAATGAAATATCAAATGATTTTGTAAACAGCTCCATCTTAAGTTTTTTTACGCATTATTTTTACTAAATTTAAATAACTTGTAAATCTAATACAACTAACGCCATCTCTCTATCTTAAAAACAACTATTTTTCAAGTCACAAAATTTTGTTAGACATGGTTAGTCTATAGTTATTTACTAGTCTCTGGTTAAACTCACGCCCACTGTGTCTTCTGCCAGATAACCCTAACAAGTTTGAGGTGTTAACTGCTGGACATTTCCTTATTGGTCAGAGTCTTCTGGCCGTGCCAGATTTTAATTTTGAGCACGTTCCTCACAACTGGCCGTCTCGGTGGCAGCACATACAAAAAATGTCTTAATCATTTTGGAGACGGTGGTCTCATGACTACCTCCATACATTACAGCAAAGAGCCAAATGGCATTTGTCGCCACCTGGCGTTTAGGTCGGTGATCCTGTTTTAATAAAATCTGACCTAACTCGCCCATTGCAATGGCCGTTAGGCAGAATTGTAGAAACGTTTCCTGGCCACGTTCGGGTCGTTAGTATTAAAATATCTAAAGGTCTTTTAAAGAGGCCAGTTAATAAATTATGCCCTCTGCCATTTTCCAATTAAACAGTACTTACACTTATTATTAATTAGTAGGTACCTACTTTTAGGTTAAGTTCAAACTTTTTAAGGTGGTATAAAATTGTTGCATGATAAATTTTCTTTTCTTTTATTTTAAAGCAGACTTGTATAGTGCTTATTTATAGTAAAATACTTAGGAACCTTAACTCGTAGCAAAGGTTCATGTAAAAATGTATGGATATATATTTCCTTTTTTTTTGTTACTGGAAACCATTACAATGATTTCGGTGGGGGGTATGGTTGGTTCTTGCCGGTTCTTGCCTCAAATGTAGGTAGAATTAAAACTGTACAAATTGCGGGTGACCGACGTTCGGTCGCTTGACGTGTGTCGAATCTGCATGAGCGTTGCTATGCATCGTTAAATACCTGGAAAAATACTTTGAACTGTGTTCTTCCTGTGTTATGAGCTTTGTTTTGTCTACACTGTGCTGTTTGTGAAGTGCTGGTTTATCAGACCGTTTCTGAGAGCTAAGCTAGCTGCCTGGAAGACGCCCTTTACCTACGTGCATGAACGTTGAGACTACTGACGGAGGCTGGCGGTGGAATCTCGTGGTTTGTGCAGTCTATATTCCTTATTTGAGGCAGGGGTCCGTGATTCTCCTCATTTAGATCAAGACTGAATCCTTAATTGATACGTTACTATTACACTTTTCAAAAACTTAAGGTCCATTGAACTAGCAGAAATAACTCTTACCAGTCCCAAACAATTATAGGTTATTCTTAAAATCACCAGTAAATTTGCTTCGGTTATTATGATAGCCATATTTCGGGTCCCATGTGATACATTTGCTAAGATTCTAAAAATCGCATCACAAGGTCATTTGTCTGAAAAAATAAAGTAAACATGTCCGACGCTGTCGCGCACCGCACAATTCTAAGCGAGCGATGTGTGTGTGGTAAACGAACATATTCGGCATATTCGCAACCCTTTGATCTGTTCCATAAAACTGACAAGCGGATGGATACGCGTGTTCGCGTATTTGTTTAATTGTCTTGTCCATACGAATAGGTGAATATGGAAGAGAGCCACTTCACATTTTCGTATTTAAGCGAATAAGACCAAAACGCGAACACGAAAAGTTGAAGTGGGAAGTGCGAGCATAAAGCTAATGAGGATTTGTCGTATCTTTTTTTTCGAAATGGGTTTTTTTAGGGCCCATTGGGTTTTCAAATTCCACCGGCCTTTGTTGGTTGGTGCGGTGGCTCAGGCAATTCGAATGCCGTGTTGTCCTACTTGTAATTGGAACGCCGGCGTTCCTTGTTGTAATGGCGTCATCGAGATCTATTACGTGGACGTCTGTAACGAACCGCCGCTTCAGGGTTGGCTGTGTTAATTAGCTGACTTGTTGACTAGCGAGTTAGGATAACGGGGAGCATTGTCGAAGTGTCTTTTGCTCTTTGGCAATGTTAGGCAGCTCGAGTTCTTGATGAAGGCCTAGATTGCGGAAATAGGGTGGAGCAAATGATTGAGTTACAACTTACAAGCATGAGCAAAAACAACGCTGGCATAAGTCGTGATGGGGCGGATACAAGCTTTTCAGAGTGCGAGCGCTTATTTCTAAGCGATATTTTACTCTTCTGGCAGATATATAAAAATAGAAGTTTGAAATAATCTTCCTTGCGATTTTAAAACTAGATGAACTATTATGCATCGGGACTCGTATATTAGTGCTTTTCATCGTGTTTAGTATGTTAGTAATTAAGTAATACTTCATGAATGTTACTGTTAAAACAATAATAACTCTCGAACTTAAATAGATTCTTAGGGATGTGTCAGCAGACTGTATACTATCGACCAAATTAGGATGACTGTTAAAATTCATGGAGAGAATGTACTTACTGTGCGCTGTGTAAGTCAAGCTGCGAGCTAATACCCGTCTTATTATTACGACGGTAAGCGTTTATTTGATTTATATTGGGTAAATGCAGTCAAATCTCGCTCCAGTATCGCCTCTGGTTTCTTATATTTATTTGTTGTTATTATATTTATGCATTCAATTAGGTTTAATATTTCAGGCATACTTTCTGTGTAGAAAACATTAAAACTTTATAGTCACGTTTTGTATCAAGACTCAGTATTTCAATATTACTCGATTTTCTTTTTGTACCTGTCATTTGATATCCGCTATATTTTTAAGTTTACGGGACGTAATGTATTAATAAATAATATCATCTAGTGTAAAATAAGACATCACAAAGTCAAAAATTAACATGAAAATAAATATGTCAACAGTTCAGTGGATGGATCATAATTATCACAATTTGTGCAAAATATATTTACGAAAATAACATTTAACTAAATTCAAGTACAAAAAAGATGCAAAAAACTTCTATAACTACCTCAAAATGATAAATGTTCCAAATATCATGGGGTTTAGTTCAGTATAAATAAGAATCAACATGGTTCATTGAAAATAAAAATAGTCAAGTGCCACTATAGCAACAAATACAAAATAACTTTTTAAATTAGAGACCTAATGAGGTACGTGACTGGTTAATATTATGTTTCAAGAGTTACAGCCCTCCGGGAAGCAAAGGCCTAGTAATAGTTTATACCAAGGAGTAAATACAAAGGAGAGATGTCCTGTGCAATCTTTCTCAATGTAGGGTAACAAACTATACTCCAAGTCTCTCCTCGCTAGGAGCGCTGCTGTGCACTTGAAACTTGATTGTTGAAATTTTGTCTTAGTTTGTTTGTCAGCTCAAAAAATGCATTGTATTATATCACGTCCAAGTTACACAGACTATCAACATTATTTAAAAGGATAAGAATGTGTGTTTTCGCGCGTAAAAATGTATAAAGCCGTCTTTATAAATAAGAAAAATGTTGAGCAGAGGTGCTAAGCTGCAAGTCAATTGTTACAGAACTTTTTAAATAGTTCATCAACAGTTTCTAATTTAAACCACGTCTGAGTGGCGATGGCATCGCAGAACACCCTACCGCTACCCGCGCGTCGGCTTGATCCCTAATTTTCCCTAGATTCCCTAAAGAATGAAACATAAGGCACGTCCTCTTTGTATTTGGCCGTGGTTTATACCCTCTCTGGGTGAAAAAACTAGCTTTATCCTGCCGTGCACGGCAGCCCAACAAAACTTATGTGACTGCGATTTTCTACACGATAGGTCCTTCTGCTAGGAGCGTGAGTCGAAAGACACTGAATACTTACGTCTCTCTCTAATGTAAAGAAGGCTGTATTGAATATTTGTATAGTATTTCATAAAATAAATATTTGCATAAAAAATTAAGATACGGTCCATAAAATACTGTTTTTAGATCAAATAAAAATATTGTTGTGAGTGATTAGATAATATAATCTATTTATGTTAAATCGAGCGAAACTGCCAGTTCAATTTCTTCTGATCGTTTTGTCTTGTGACTCACGTTGCCCGTTCTTCGCAGGATAGCGGTAAGTGTAGGTGACGGAGCGGCCCGCATCTGGGAGACCGACACTCTAGTGGAAGATGACAGCAAGTTGAAAGCTGGCAGCACTCTAATGTTCTGGCAGAATGTGCAGGGCAAAGTGCTGACTGTGGCCTGGCATCCAACCAGAGAAAATTTATTGGCTTTTTCTACAGCCGAGTCGAGGGTAAGGGATTTATTGTTGGTATGTGGTTAGGTACTAATTGATATAATTTCTCTGTAACACGCAATTAGAATTTATGTTCGTATCCAGGTAGGCCTTATAGACACGAGTAAATCCGAGAAGGCAGCGCGAGTATTGGTGCCTGTTCTAAGCGGCGGCGTTTATTCTCTTTGCTGGGGCGAGGGCAACAACCTTTACGCCTGCGGGGGCGGGGAACTCGTGCTCTATAACACGGATAGGATTGATGAAGGTAAAGACATAAATAAATCTAAGAACTTACTTTAAAATCAAATATAACCGTTTTGTACAAAAATATTACCGTTGTACAAGACAAAGCAGTTTTTTTCTGTATATTTAAAGATCGACTAATCATGGACGCTTTTTAATTTCATGGCTTATAAAATCGGACATATATTGATACGGACATAATAATTGATAAAATTATTATATTTTAAATTTAGCAAAAAATTATACTTTAAATTGTATATTGCGCGAAACAAAATTTTTCGCTACTTTATATCACTAGATCGATTATATAAACTAACAATGTACACAATCATTTGGTAATTTATAAAAATACAGAAATTTGTCCTCATATTATTATTTTGATTAAAACTTTTAATATTTAAGGAATTAGTATGATTTTTGCCACGATTTTGATTTAGTTTTTAGTCGGCTGTCTCTGCGGATTTGTTATCGCCGACTATTTACGTACCATACCAGTTTCCGTGATTATGGCGCTTGCAAGGGTGACGAAATTTCGGATACTAGACCCTAATAACCTAAATAATCTAAATATATAAGTCTAAATAATCGCAACAGTCTAAAACAATTAATACAATTTCTAATATTTTATATAATTGTTTTTTTTTCAGCTCCAATATCAGTACTTATAGAAATAGACGACGCTGCCCGCCAGGTGTCTAACATTAAACTGCATAATAAAATGTTAGTTTGTGGCACTATGTGTGGGGGCGTGGTTATTGTTCAAGACAATGTACCGCTTTGCTCGGTTTATATATTTTCGTGAGTATTGTTTATTTTTTACTATATTATAGTTTATTATAAAATTCCATAGAAAGGAGACATAACGGTATATAATTAAACACATAACATATGTGTCAAAAGGATTACTAGTTTGCTACATTGATTATTTGAGAGAAATTAAATGTAGTGCAGACAATAAAAAATCTTTAGGTAAACACCTCATTATTATAGCCATAAAGTAGGCAAAAATTATGTTGTGAATGACCAGTGAATTAAGTGAATTATATTCTAAAAATTAAATATCATTGCGTTGCTTTATTGTAGGCGATAAGCAAACAAGCTGCATGGGATTGGAACCAACATTATTCAATTAAAAAAGCGGAAAATAGGTAACTTTCTTATATCGTCGTATTTGAGCCATGGATCTGGTACTCGCACAAACTAAAATATGAGACTTAGAATGAATGAAACTTAGAAGACAGAATGATGCAGTGACGTGGTGCGCCAGCGAGACAGAGGTCGTGTCGTATCGCCTCGGTTCTTTTCGCTTAGACTTAGGGCGTTACCACACCAATCGATCGACGTTTCCTGTTCCATTCTACCATCGATCGATTGGTGTGGTAATAACACCCTAAGACGCAAGACTTACTTGCTGATAGACGGACAGACGGAGTTTTAGTAATAGACGCATTAAAGTGGAGATCATCACTGTCGCGAGGCTTTAATAATGTCGGAAAAAATTAATTTATTCATGGATACGAACCTGATCTAACTTGTTCAGATTGCGACTTAGTTAGATCAGGTGATCACTCATGCCCATGTACCGCTATTTTACTTTCAAATTGTCTCATGGAATCATCTGTTTCATCATGGCCTTGTTTTATGTGATATCACTGACGATCATGCCTCTTAGACTGAAGGTCTCGTATTCAAATCCCCATACAAACATTTGAGTGATATTAGTTTTTGAGTCACGGATGTTTTCTGATTTTTTTCATTTTGTTTAACATAACCCAAACTAATTTGCCCACCAGATTTCCCACAGTTGATGTGTTTTGTCTATCACCACATTTAATATTTGTTTTAGTAAAATGATTCACATGACGGAATGGCATCCACAACAGACCTCAAGTTGTAGTGAAGACTCGATGTATAAGAATCTCATTGCTGTTTGTTCACTTGATAAATCTTATAATATTGTTATTTTGGAGTTTGGTGAAAAGGAAGGTTAGTAACCAGATGTTTTTTTTTTCAACTTTCAAGAACATTGATTTTGTATTTATTCATATATGTATTAGTTTAAAAGCATATGTTTATATAAGTAGAAATAAAACATGTTTAACATGAAAAATATTATTTGTGTTATCTACAATAATATGAATACATGTATCGACTTTGCTTTGACCAACCAAAAATCCCAATGCAAAAAAATTATGTTTCTAAGGATTGCTTGTAATGAATTATGTTTCATTGTATTCTAATTGAACTGCATCCTCGTCGTCATCATCATTTTCCATCAGATGAAAGATTGATGACAATCCAATTTACATTAAGAAGGAAAAATGTTGCCTTAATTTTTTTATAATTTAAGTGCAGTAAAGTTATAAATATAATAGAATTAATTAAATCATGATCTATAAGATAATTGTTAAATTCTATCAAAATTTGATTTCATAATTCTACAGTAGAACCCCGATTATCGGGATCAAATAAAACTGAAGTATTGCATTTAGTCGATTTTAAAATTAAATTAAATTTTTATAAACTTTTATTAACAAGTTTTACTTACATCATTTGGCCTATACCACAATAAAATAGATACGATATTATTGATGTTTTAAATCAAGCGCTTTTCACATAAAACAGGATCAGATATGGTTTGCTTTAGAATCGTGACTACATCTTCTCATAAATGGGGCTCTATTTTGATAATCGGTAATCGTATAATCGGTATTCTTCTGTATTCACCCCCTTTTATACTTTTTTTAAAATTAATATATGATATACATAACTAATTAACACACTCAATTTATTGCTTGATTTCAGATGGCAGCAAACAGTTGTCAACTTGGAAAACTCTGTCGGGTCATAAAAGCTCGGTGCTACAGTTAGCCTGGAACCCGCATAAAGAAGGATTGCTGCTTTCCACTTCTCAAGATGTTACTGTTCGAGTAAGTATTTAATCTATTCATTTATATATTCGAAGAGTGGATGTACCCCTTGGTAGTAAAAAAATTTGTTCGGAGTTTACAATGAACATATCTATTAAACGTCTTTTATTGTAGAATATCGCCACATAATTACAAAAGTGAGTTGTCTACGTTTCAAGGTTTACTTCTCATTCGATCGTTACAAAATAATAGGCTAGCGAAGCTGCAAACAAAAGCTTATTCAATTAAATATATTAAAACCATTCAAGATGATATATAAACCCTAAAGATGCTTGATCGTACACCACTAATAAGACAATTGTCCCAAAGCGGACGCGGGTAGAACTAGAATCTAAACAAGTTGGCGAGAAGCCAGCATCGCTCAGCAAAGGAAGAAGCGCCCATACAACGTTCGCCCTGTATCCAAGAGATGTGTAAAAATGCTTGTTGTAATTCGGATCCTAAATAGATGCTCCTCACATACTTATTTTATTACGGTCAAGCGGCTAAGTCTTACAGTTACAGAAAACGTATCGAATTTTGAGGGAACGGGATCTTTTAGGGAACGTTAGTTTTACGTTTAACGTTTATACGCCCTCCGTGAAGTGAAAAAGGCCACAAATCTGCAGACCGCCCTTATAACATATTATGCCTATGCCTACGCTTGGTTAAACTATGGTGTTATGCTTTGGGGAAACAGCACAGAGGCATCGGCATTCTTCATAGTTCAAAAAAAACTGATGCGTATTTTAGTTAACACAGACCAAACTAGTAGTTGTAGACAACATTTCTGTCAACATAAAATATTAACACTAATCTGTCTCTATATTCCAGAAATTTGTAAACTTGTCCGTAAATACCCAGAGCTATACACAAAACGCACCGTACGACAGCACAACAAGTTAACGCTACCTAGATCCAGACTTAAGTTACACGCAAAGAGCTCCTTTGTGATGTCTATCAGAATATATAACAGCTCCCCGATTTACTGAGAAATACTACGGATTATTTTTAATACGGCAGTTTATTAAAAAATATAAACGATTACTTACAGAAAAGTTTTATTACTCAGTTCATGAATATTTCGAAGATAATAAATTGAATAAGTAACAAAATAAACCATAAAATAACTCAAAATAATAATTTTTATTTTCGAAACATACAAATCAGGTAAAATATCACTTCTCAAATAATAACATACAAGATTACATATTATATAAAAATATTAATTTATTATTAAATTATTGAAATAAACCCCTCTAACCCCTTTCAAATTGTTGTACCCAACAGGGTCCATGATGTATGTACCTACTATAATATTTTGTTACATGAATTTACCATTGTGGAACGCAATAAAAATTTGAATTTGTTATAGCAATTTTAATGAAATGAAATGAAATATTTATTTCTCAACATTGACAATTACTTGTTCTTATTGATGTCAAATAAAACATGACTCTACCACCAGTTGAAGAAGAACTTGCAAGAAACTTCACGGGTATATTTTTTCAAAATAAATTTACAGAGTCTCTTTATGTCTATACAAGGTTATTCTTATCTGCATCCGTTAGCTCGGCAAGTCTCCCACCCCCCAAGTATCCAAACGACGAACACCCTCAAACGGCACCCGTTCACGGGTTAACGCGGGATCCATCCATCGCCCTCCTCAACCATATTAAGGGAAGTGAGCGACCCGTCACCCGACGCTACCATAAGAAGACGTACTTTAGTGACAATGACGATGTAGATATTCATTGGGAAGAACTCAACGAGCAAACAGACACATAACACATGTTTTCTTACAAATACTAGCAAAATCCTGTTAATGAGAGGATTATACCCCGAGGGCTTTTATCATCCAAATAATCGGATAGTTTATAATATGCTCTAGCACACAACTTCTGCTTTATAGTTTCTTTGAATTTGTCAATAGACCTTGGATATCCTCAGGAACCTTATTATAAAAGCGTATACATTGACCCATGAATGGGTTTAGTGGCTTTATGCAGCCTACTATTATGAGCTGCCAGCATATTTTTTCCTCTTGTGTTTACATTGTGCAGATCTTTTTTTTCTTTTGAACAAGGTTATGTTCTTTTTTACATACATTAAATTTTCTAAAATATATTGCGAATGGAAAGTAAGAATATTTATTTCTTTAAATTTACTTCTAAGTGACACAAAGTTCAAAAGTTGAAATCAATATCGCATGAATTTACATTTTCCTTTAGCAGTGACTGTGCAAGAGTGGGACATGAAGTTGACAAAGCGATGGCAGTAAAAAAATGTTCAACTGCTTCAGCAACTTCTCTGTCAGTTGACAACAATTTATCATTAATTTTTAAATCATATTTGGTGTGGCGGTCTTTTGATTTCCCAGTTTCCTGATTAATTATATTCCATGCATTTTTTTAAATGTTAGAACTATATTTAATTTTATTATGAATGCAATAAGATTTAGCTACACTGCATACTCTTTTAAATAATTTAGAATACTTCTTAACATATTCATAAAATGTATTTTATGATTATAGGTTCTTTCACTGTACAATTCGCATAATCTATTTCTACTTCTGCATATTCCCACTGTTGCCCAGTCACTAAACCTAAATAAATTATTATTTACACATATTTTCTGTTTTCTAAAAACAGAGTCATATTCATTTTTAATTATATCATGAATAGTAATAGGATCGCCACAGTAATCTAATTTAAATGTTTTTTCAAATACATTATTTCTAAATGTTTCAAGCCGTCTCTCATTCATGGGTGTAAAGGTAATTTCTCTTTTTAGAGTGTTTTTTCCCAATATCAATAGTGGTCAAGTGCCCGCTATGATCTGATTGTAGTTTATTAATTATTGACCTTATATATGGCACTAAATTTGTAAAAATGTTATCAAGGCATGTGGCTAAGTCGCTGTGATTCGCGTAGGCTCTAAAAATAGATTTTTTAGGTTGTAACAATTAAAAAGGTTCAAGAATCGTTTACTTTGTGATGTCTCTACTAATAAATCAATATTAAAATCGCCACAAATAATTATTTCTTTGTTTTTGTTATTTACTCTATGTAATACCTCATCCATAGTGGTCTCAAACACTTCAAACGGTGAGGATGGGGGTCTGTACACACTTATTATAACAATATTCCCTATCTCAATACAGGCTTTTTCAAGAGATCGCTCAACAGACAGACTTACAATATCAGAGTGTACTTTAAATATTAGGTCTTTACCTATGAAATTGCCGTTTTTCACGAAACAAATGAAGCGTAATTTTTTTATATATTTTTTATTTCTATTAATCAAAATAATCACCCATGCAATCAATGCACCTTTGCCAACGCATTGGTAGCTTATTGATGCCTTTCTTGAAGAAATCAGCTGGACGGCAGGCAACAAATCCTTCAAAGGCATTTTGTACTGCCTCTCGGGTATTGAATTTTTTTCCCGCCAAGAAGTTATCCAAATTCTGGAAAAAGTAGAAGTCTGTAGGCGCAAGGTCTGGTGAGTACGGCGGATGACGGAGAACTTCCAACCCCAACTCTTGTAGCCTGGAGACCGTCTGCTGTGCAGTATGAGGTCGCGCGTTGTCGTGCAGGAGCAGTGGAGCCGAACGATTGACCAAAGCTGGTTGGAGACGTGCGAGCTTCTCCATCATTGTGTTCAGTTCTTCACAGTACACATCTGCAGTAATGCTTGTCCCGTTTGGCAAGGAGTTGTGATGAATTACACCCGCGTTAGACCACCAAACAGTGACCATCACTTTTCTAGGGGTAAGTTTTCGTTTAGGGCATTGTTTGGGTGCTGAACCAGGGTCTAACCAACTTGCTGAGCGCTTAGCGATTGTCAAACAGGATCCATTTCTCGTCACAAGTAACAATGCGGTTCAGAATTCCTTCATTTGTATGCCTGCTGAGCAGTGCAAGGCACGTCTCCACGCGTACTTCGCGCTGGCTGTCATTGAGTTCGTGGGGTACCCATTTGTCTAGCTTTTTTACCTTGCCAATTTGACGCAAATGGACCAATATTGTTTTGATGCTAACGTCGAAAGCTGCTGCTAATTCAGCCGTGGATTGAGTTTCATCAGCTTCCACAATTGCCTTTAATTCGTCATTGTCGACCAAAGTTTTCGGACGACCACGGGGTTAATTTTTCAGGTCAAAATTTCCAGAACGGAAGCGGGTAAACCAATAACGGGTGGTGCGTTCGTTTGTAGTGTTCGCTCCGTAAACGTCGTTGATGTTGCGTGCCGCTTGTGCCGCTTTGCTGCCACGACGGTACTCATACTCCATAATTACTCGAATTTTTAACTTATCCATGATGATGAAAAATGTTCGAATGCGTTGAAAACAAAACACTAACTATTAAACAAATGACGATTTTAGAAAAAGAATTCCATGTTTTTCAAATAAAATTAATTTGAAATTAGAATTATCAGACCAAAAAGAAATATTTTCATTTGAAATGGCCAGTACGGCAAAACGGCAGTTTCATAGGTAAAGACCATAAGGAAGACTCATAAGGCTCTTATGAGTGATAATCATAATAATCATATATAATTACATTTATTACTATTTTTCTTTCGATACATATGTCGATTATTCCTCCGTTGTTTATTTATTTCGGATATGAAACTGATTTATTCATGTTTTATAACTAAATAAACTGTAAAGCCCCCTAAAAATCTTTGTTTTGGTTTCACGATCTCAATTCCTGTTTTATAAAAATATGTTATTACTTATTATATATCAATAAATACATAGGTATATGTTATTTCAATCCCATATTAAGATATCGATATAAGAGAATAGAGTTTTGTTCTTTTGTAACACATATACGTTAGTCAAAAACAAAGTTTTTCTTGGGTATAGAAACAGAGTGTTTAGTAACAGTAATCTAGAGTAACAATGTTGATCTCCACACGAAGTGATACGACGTTGTACAGACTTTGACTTCCCACACTTCGACGTCCTTCTTCATTTCTCCGGCACTAGCACCTCCTCACTAGTATCTACCTCTTCTTTGCACGTTGAAGTTCCAAGTAGCCCTCTCCGCAGAGACGTTGACCTCTCGCAGTTCGACTCGTTCACCTCTCACTGCACTGGCACTAGCACCATTCCTCTAGTAACACATCGTGTTAAGTCGACAAAAAAGAACAAACAAGCACAAATCTTGTTGCCTGCTGTAAGGACTCAAACCGCGGACTCTGGTGTCTAAGACGAGTATTACGAACGTTTTTTCCATGGCGACTTGACAGGCTCAAGCGAATTTGATAAATTGCAAAATCTTTCTTTATTCTTGTTTATTCTGAACTGAAATGGAACTTATGGTTCCAAAACGATGCCGAAAAGTAATTTGCGTAATTTCAAAACATTATTTTTGTTTAAGACTTGTCCGTGTGATATAGTATAGCAATCTTTATAATAAAACAAAAATAAATTACTGCGTCAACGTTTTTCCAATTGATCCCAGGATGACATTAATGGATGTCCTTTTTTATCTTTGATAACTCTTGTCGCTGCGACAACCCTAGTCAGAGAGAGTCCCCGCTGGTACTGTGAACGAGCAGGGATAAACGAATACTAGTATAACTATTTTATTTACACTGGACTACGCCTATGTTACTGTTTTCACAAAGAAAATAGTCGAAAAGTTAGTAGTTTTCAACTTCTCGTGGTCCAAGTGCCTAAACGTAGACATCGTCGGTAGGTTATTGTTTTATAAGACATCAATATTTATTTATTATAATAAATCAACAGCGTAGTAAAATAATAATATATTTCCTACGTTCTCAAAGAAGTACACAGCAATTCCATTTAATATCAAGTCAATTTTAAATTTTACAAATAAATTCCAAATCATCAGAACAGTTATTACAATAAATCAATTGAATTAAGAAAAGAAAATTAATATTTATGACAAATAAGTTCAAACTTGCACGACAAACTTATACCTACTATAATATAATTTCCAGGTGTGGGACATCTCAACGGCTACATGTGTGTCAGTATTCGCCAATCACACGTTCAGTACAATCACGGCTATGTGGTCCGCGTTCCCGCAGCATTCTACCAAAGTGTTGTCGGGCGGCGGCGACTGCTGTCTGAGGCTGTGGGACTATAGGGACCACGCGCCGGAGGATTATGATCGTGAGTCTTATTGGTATAAGATCAACTTCGTTTAAACTTCTATGGTCTCGAAACAAATTTTCTCGGCTTTCGACTGGGATTGTCCGTCTTATCTGTAGACGATAAAGGTCATATTAGTATAAATGTTTTACATAACGCAAACGATTCAGTCTGATCCGGTCATGAATCTTATGTCGATGGGATAAGAGTAAATTTTGTAATGCCATACTTATAGAGATATTCACCATATGAGCGATCTGCTTAGCATCAATGTGAAAGGTGCGAATTTACACCTTCAGTTTATTTTTGTTAAGAAACAAAGTTGGTTTACTCACTTTATCTTTATCTAGATGTCGTTGTTCAAATTTCATTTAGTTAACGTTAGAAAATAAGTTTTCCTTTTTGTGCTTTATGATGTTTTATTTTTCTGTTTATCACTCAATAATTGTAAATCATTAATAATTTCAGCCACGAAACACGACATGCCAAAAAGAGAGAGAAAGTCCAAAAAAGATAAGAAACTTGGGCAACCAGCTCTGAAAATGCAAAGCGACGAAGAGACTGAAAATAATCTCGCAGCTCCACTAGAAAATGTTTTAAGAGGAAGCAAGAGATATTTACTTTCAAATATTAGCAAACAAATAAGACTACTTGGACCTATCTCAGTTCGCAAAATGTTAAATGTATATATGCACAAGAACTCGATACAAATTGAATTGGGATCTGGTGATGCGAGTGAAAATACATTTGAAGTTGACTTCTTTAAAATGTTTGGGAGTAACTGTGAAGTCAATGAACTTTTGGATAAAGAAAGTGAGTATTTTTTATATAAATACATACCGAGTTGATTTAAGATCATTACAGCGACGATAAACCGGAAGCAGGAGATACAACAAGTCATAACAGCTATCAGAAAAATAAAATAAATATTTTTGAACCTGTGGTAATGAAACTATGGGTATTTAAAAAAGAACAAAAAATCAACACCCTGTGATGACCATTTCAACCTTGTTGCTACAAATTATAACTTTTGGTTGGTTTAATTTTTGGAATATAGCCCTGAGCAATCAGTTGTAGCCTTAAATTTAAATCTACCTTCGTTTAGAAAAAAAAAGTCTCGTTTCTCCCAATCACTTATAAAACTATTTTTGCTTAACTTGAACCTAGTGTACAGAAAAAAAATTTACTGAGTTCTTTAGGCAAGTAGTTTCAAGAGTTTGCTTATTAAATCCAGATTTCATAATAGTATAACACTTGCTATTACTAGTCGCAAAGACTCATGGCAGACGCGGTCATAAAACGTGTGAATAGGACAGCGCACATCATTATATCGCTCGCACTTACACTGTTTATGTGTTACGTCACAACGATTTAGAGATGCGCTTCGTTTGGTTTTGAGTGTATGTCGATAGTATTAGGTTTTAAGTGAGGCAATTAATGTAAAACATTAATTAAACATTACGCTACATTAACGGATCACCTATTAGACTAAGCTGTTACTAACTACATTTAATATACAGGAGTCGGCACTCGAAGTGTTACCAACTTTTAGTTGCTATAGCAACCAAACTGTTCAAAATATGGCGCCCATATTTTCACGCAACCACCGATTGTTAATGAGCTACGACATTTACATCTAAACAAAATGTTTGTGTATCGGACCATCACGCGTTACAATAATACGGGTAGCATCAAAAAACGCGATGGAGGTGGACATCTTACAACAGCAACAACATCAGAAATGGTTCGAAAGGTAAAGGCTAGAATTGAACGAAATCTACGACAAAGCGCCGTTAAATTGGCGAAAAGTCTTAATGTGCGCCCGGAGCATAGGGCGCATATTAAAAAATAAACTACAACTGAAGCCCTACAAAATACAAGAAGGGCAAGACTTGACACTTGCACAAAAGACAGTTCGCCTAGAAAGAGCTAAGGAGTTAAAGCACTACGACGTTCGTAGGGAGCTTGAAAATTTGGTATTTTCCGATGAAAAAATTTTTACGGTTCAGCAATATGTGAACAAACAAAACGATCGCGTATGGTTAAAGTGTAAATCAAACGACAATTTGGACCAACGAATTGCTCTGCGAAAGCAAGCACCAGCATCAGTGATGGTTTGGGCCGCGGTAACTGCTACGGGACGTTCATCTCTCGTTTTCATAGAACAGGGTGCAAAGATAAACCAGCAAATCTACCGTGAAAAGATTTTAAACGATGCTTTTACCTTCGGCACGTAAGTAGAAACCATTGGACGTTTCAACAAGACTCTGCACCATCCTACAAAGCCCGTGAAACCCAATTTTTTTTGCAAGAAAAAGCTCCGAGCTTCATTTCTTCGCAACAATGGCCACCATATTCTGCGGAATTAAACGGTCATTAGTTAGTGATTATAAAATTTGGTTAGTGTCTGTGCAGCGATGACTCACTCGTTTTTAAATTTATCGACAGTTTTGTAAGTCTGCGCGTGCGCATCCCTATAACAAAAGTGATTTATGGCCTCGTCTGACACGAGTCTTTGCGACTAGTATAGATTACTTCTAAAATAAAGCAAAAAACAAACAATTTACAAGAAACTATACTAAATTTGTCAAAGTGGTAGCCAAATTATTTACTTATAGGAATGTGTACTATAATTGTATAACCATGAAGACAAGAAGGTAGTAAGAAGCATATAGTGCGGCCGTTTAAAGTGTGAGCGAGTAGGATAGTGTTGTCAATATTGTATGAGTGAAACAGATAGTGCGGCCGCTTAAAGTGCGAGCGAGTAAGATAGTGACGCCGATTTATATATTGAAATATATAATCCCCCTAAAACCTCGTGAATTATTATTTCATAATTTTTTATTCTGTTTTATTTTTAAATATTATTTCATTATTACCAGTATATTTTCCTTCATGTGGTGAGCACAGATAGATTTTCAATATATCTATTTTCACCACACATTTGTTTGTTATAAAAACGTTGCTCAAAAAACTGAAGCTCGGTGCAGTTTTCAAAAATTTCTACCAATGAAATAGGTTGAGTTTTGCTAATTTTTAAGTAATGCCTCTCAAAAGAATGCACAGATTTTGGTGTTATTTCTCTTTGAAATATTTCTCCGCTGCGGCTCTTTCCTACCATTCATACTTTAAGCTACCTATAAGTTTTAACCTGGAGCTTCATTAAGGGCATGTTAATTGATATCCAAGATTAATTTAAAATTTTTGTTTATTAATTTTTCAGTTTCCCTACACAGATCCCGGCACAACTGGGAACCTTTAATATTATTGTATTTATTCCGCGGTGATGTCACGGCGGCAGTGGAAGAGGCCAATAGCAGGGAAATACTCTGTCCATTCATTGTCAGCTTAGCGCCGAATTTGTCTCATAAGTATGTATATTTTGTACTTCAACATGCATAGATCTTAGCTTGAGTGTAATGCCGCATCTTTGTTCATTTCTATTGAACTGAGAGAAACAAAGGGTTTGCTAACTCAGGTCTACGCAAGTGGCATGCGCTAAAAACAAAACAACCGACTTATTATATTTTTAAGAACCATTAGTAGTTTCATGCAGCATTATATTTTAATTTTTTGATAAAATAATTTTTAAGTGATAATAATACAACTTAATTGTTAAGTTTTTCACTTTTTATTAATAAAATAACTTGTTTCAGATATTGGAAAGACGTCACCCAATTATATTTAGCGCAAGTAGAGCGACTTATAGCTAAGAACGAGGAGGAAAAACTCAATGGTATTATTATATGATTGAAGTTTATTTTAGTAGACATTTATTGGATTTTATTTTGTATATCCCTTGATACTGCAGGCTTGTCGTAATTTGCTAAATTTATAATTAATTGGTAAGCTGATTTATTATTATAAGGTTAAAACTAAATAACTAATATTTCGCCTGTAGTGTCTTTAACAGGTTTGTACGTGCGAAATTAAACAACTTCGAGTGTATTTAAATATTTTTTTATTAATCAAAAGTAGATTGTTTCAAATATCTCGGAAACTCTTAATAATAGGTCTTTACCTATGAAACTGCCGTTTTGCCGTACTGGCCATTTCAAATGAAAATATTTTTTTTTTGACTGATAATTCTAATTTCAAATTAATTTTATTTGACAAACATGGAATTCTTTTTCTAAAATCGTCATTTGTTTAATAGTTAGTGTTTTGTTTTCAACGCATTCGAACATTTTTCGTCATCATGGATAAGTTAAAAATTCGAGTAATTATGGAGTATGAGTACCGCCGTGGCAGCAAAGCGGCACAAGCGGCACGCAACATCAACGACGTTTACGGAGCGAACACTACAAACGAACGCACCACCCGTTATTGGTTTACCCGCTTCCGTTCTGGAAATTTTGACCTGAAAAATGAACCCCGTGGTCGTCCGAAAACTTTGGTCGACAATGACGAATTAAAAGCAATTGTGGAAGCTGATGAAACTCAATCCACGGCTGAATTAGCAGCAGCTTTCGACGTTAGCATCAAAACAATATTGGTCCATTTGCGTCAAATTGGCAAGGTAAAAAAGCTTGACAAATGGGTACCCCACGAACTCAATGACCGCAGGCGCGAAGTACGCGTGGAGACGTGCCTTGCACTGCTCAGCAGGCATACAATTCTGAACCGCATTGTTACTTGTGACGAGAAATTGATCCTGTTTTCAAACAGAGACCAATTTACCTTTTTCACAAATTTCAGTGGAAGTCTACGTCACGTGAGGAGAGAGTTCGTTCCTGCCATAGAAACAAAATGATATTACCTTTCAGTAAATACTTCCGCGATAGTTATAGAGGCAAGTTTCGTTACCGGGCGGCCAAGATATGGAACGATCTACCTCCTCCCTACCGTGCTGGTATGTCCCAAATGAACTTTAAAGCTAAGCTTAAGATATTATTTCAATCTCAACAAAAACGTGGTGACGACGCCTTAAAAACTTGTTTTAATTACAGATAGATATTATTTTCACAATTACTATGTAACTTTTCTTTTTTCTTTTACAAAGTGTTTAATCCAACTTTAAGATTTTTCTTCAATTGTGAATTAATGAATAGCATGCAGTATTTACTATATATTTAAAAATATTACTAAATAATTGTAAGGAATTGAAATTCTATTTAATTAAGTAATGTAAACCCATGCCCATCTGTTGACCGGCATTAAGTCAAGGGGTGTTTTTAAAATCAGCGTTGCCTGTCTTTGGCAACATTTTGCTGAAAATGCCCTTTTGGCACAGTATGTTAATATAGCTATTTGTATATTTATTTGGGTATTGAAAATGTGCCAATAAATAAATTATTTGATTTGATTTGATTTGATTTGATTTTGACAATCGTAAGCGCTCAGCAAGTTGGTTGGACCCTGGTTCAGCACCCAAACAATGCCCTAAACGAAAACTTACCCCTAGAAAAGTGATGGTCACTGTTTGGTGGTCTAACGCGGGTGTGATTCATCACAGCTTCTTGCCAAACGGGACAAGCATTACTGCAGATGTGTACTGTGAAGAACTGAACACAATGATGGAGAAGCTCGCACGTCTCCAACCAGCTTTGGTCAATCGTTCGGCTCCACTGCTCCTGCACGACAACGCGCGACCTCATACTGCACAGCAGACGGTCTCCAAGCTACAAGAGTTGGGGTTGGAAGTTCTCCGTCATCCGCCGTACTCACCAGACCTTGCGCCTACCTACTTCTACTTTTTCCAGAATTTGGATAACTTCTTGGCGGGAAAAAAATTCAATACCCGAGAGGCAGTACAAAATGCCTTTGAAGAATTTGTTGCCTCCCGTCCAGCTGATTTCTTCAAGAAAGGCATCAATAAGCTACCAATGCGTTGGCAAAGATGCATTGATTGCATGGGTGATTATTTTGATTAATAGAAATAAAAAATATATAAAAAAATTACGCTTCATTTATTTCGTGAAAAACGGCAATTTCATAGGTAAAGACCTAATATCATTAACATAGCTATTGTAACAATAACTACGCTTATATATTTTTCGTTTCTAAGATATACAAGAATAGTCATAATATATAAATCTAAGCTTTTGCCTTGTTTTTCAGAGGCCCGTTTATTTGGTGGTATAATATACCGTAAAATGGCAACCCAGCTCAGTATCCATGATGTCAAAGGCGCTGTAGCGACTTTAGTTGAAGCTAAGCTGTATAAAGAAGCCTACATACTATGTAAAACTAGGTGGGCAAAGGCAAAATGTCAAGAAATATCTGGCATGTAATTTAGAACCGTCGGTTATGGTTGCATATCCAGCAACGCTATGCGAGAAAGCACACCATCTGAGGAGTCTGCAAAAATCGACCTAGAGTTCTAGGATGTTTTTTAAACTTTACCATCCGAGCGAAGACGAGCGCGCGAATTGTCTTTTACCTTTGTTTGAATTATCTTTCTTCTATTATTTACACTGGCGGTTCCTTCCCCTTATCCGGGACACAACCAGGTGAACGTGGATATTATGAATTATTCCATTAATCCCCACTGTAAAATCCCCACCGGTGGGGATTGTTATTATTCATAGTGTATAGTGTAGTGTATAGTGGCAGAAATCCCCACTAGTTATAAACTCAGCTAAGTGGGGATTTTTGGAACAATCCCCACCAGATGTTAATGTTTCTACTTATTAAACAAAAGATCAATACGTTTAATTAGATAAGTCACTAATTATGTCAATATTTTAATCAACTTTCATTACAAATTGTTTGCATTGAAATGAAAATCAAAAATAATTACCGCAATTAACTAGATTTATACAAAAACTAGGAATTGTAAATTTATCTTATTCTTTCCAAAACAGTGGCACTGTAATTTGCTATGCATTGATTCTAGTTGTGCCTCTAAGATGAACTGGTCTTTTTATTTGCTTCTTTGTGATCGCGGGTTCCGACGGGGACTTTTATCATAAAACAAAGCGTCTTCATGCACAAAATGTGGGAGTTTCAGAAACTTGGTTCTTCGATATCGCTGCATTAAGCTTATTATGCCACCCATCCAAAAAGTTTGTGGTTCTGTGCCTCTCTCCGTAAACACATACTACTTTTATGAAACCTTCAACTATCCATTGGCTTAAATATACCTGTGAAAACGGTCACCGTTTTGATTGTCTGGGCTTTGGTTGGCTACATAAAACCAGCCTTCCATAATTAGATTTTCCGGTAAATGTGGAACGGCAGCAAGTTCAATTGTCTCTTTAAAATTATGGATTTTGTCAGATTCAGTTCCCGCCTTTTTTACAAATGGCTTTTTATAATGAAAAAAGCAACCTCTGACAGTTACTGCCGGGAAGAACTCTTGAATAGCATTTTATGGGTTCCACATCGGCATAATAGATTTTATCATGGAAAAATCTATGTTCTTCAATTTTTGTGTTTTATCACTCATCAAAAAGTATAACAATGGTACGATATGTGTCTTCTCAATTGTCCTACCATGATCATGTATTGTATAAAGTTGATCAAATGGAAAGCAACAGCTTTCAAACGGCCCATCTCCAAAAAATGTTTTATAGTTTTCACGCGACTACGTGCATTTTCACGACCAAATATTAATATGCGCGTTTATTATATATTATCCTTAAAATCTGCCATGAGAATTGGTTTAAATTTTAGAGGAACTGTAACTTCTTCCAGGTTACTGAATTCAATTTTTTTAACTTGTGCCGTTGTATTTCTAAAAAGGGAGTTTTGGTCCACTAAAATGTAAACCTGAATCATTGTACGATGCTGCTGCTGATTTATTTGCTGTGGGAACATTGGGCAAGTCTGAAGTGGATATATTGTTCTTTAGTTTTTGTATTTTTAAAGCTATTTAATTTTTTTTCAAAATCTAGTGTGCATTTATGTGGCCATTCCTTGACAATATTATTATTAATATTACAATTTAACATACATTTATATGTAATTTTGATAACCGATAAAAGATTTTGTTTATATTCCCAGAATTATCTAATGTTTTGCCTTAACTACACTACACTACACGCCACTATCAACCAAACATATAAAATTATCAGTAGAACAATTCATTCAAATCTATTGTCCTTTTTGTATATTGACATCTCTGGATGCATATTGCATGTGTGATAAACCAGATTTCCGGTGACTAAAGTTTGTAATATTCTGTGTAAACAATTTAGTAATTAATTCTGAAATAATTAAATTGATCACCTTACACATGTTTCGTTTAATAATTAAGAAAAAACAACAGCTGGTGGGGATTGTTCCTTATTTTTCCTAAAATCCCCACTAAGCTAAGCTCTTTTAACTAGTGGGGATTTCTGGAAAAAAAAAACCAATCCCCACCAGTGGGGATTTGACGGTGGGGATAAATGGAATAATTCGATATTATGGCGGTTAAATTGAAGGAAGGACTGTGGCAACGCCCTAGGCCAGTACTTGATATAAGAGACTCTACTGCAACTAAATAAAGTTAATCCTCTTGCTAGATTTATATTAGAACCTCTATCAGCTTCCTCGCACAGCTTTGGCGAATACGTAGTCTTAAGTGCTGGCTTTTCGATAACGTTGACTGCCAAATACCGAAGAGTTTTTAAAACTTTAATAGATTCATTGTGAGGAAACCTACATACTTAAGCAATTATTTCAAAGGTATGTGTGAAGTCTGGCAACCTGCAGTAGGCTAGCGTGGTAAACTATAAATTGTCTGAAACCACCCTGTAGTTGGGTGAGACCGGTGTCCTTGCAATGCGATAATTAAGGCTTTCATGGTGTAGTTTTGTTTGAATAGATAATCTGTGTTATGACCAACACATGCCAGCGTACACATGATATCTATATTCAAATATATTTATTTTTCTGTACATTTAAAATTGTCTCTTTATATTTATACAAAATTCTTATATCCATCTGTTAGCTCGGCAAGTCTCCCTTCCTCAAAATATCCTAACGACGAACACCATCAAACGGCACCCATTCACGAGTTAACTTCTCTATAATATATACAACAATTATAAAGAAAAAATATTTGTTTTTTTATATGACATCGATAAACTTTGAAGCTACTTACACTTTTACCATTAGAGAGCTGCATTATCCAGGACAAATTCAATTTTAACCCGAAATTCCGACAGGATCAATAGTTACGTGGAAAACTTCGAAATTATAAGAGATAGAGATATTTGTTCTAAAGAAACTGTCATCGATTTTAGAGTTGTCAAAAAAAATGTCATCGATTTTAAAGTTCAAAAAAACTGCTTTCGAAGCTTTTCAAAAAATCTCGTATTCCACGTGGGATTCGACTCTGCCGTTTCTGTAGTCAGTATTAAGGCTGTTTCATACTAAAACACAATATTACCTTTTAATTTTAAAAACTGGATTACATAACATTGATTTGTTATCGCATATACATCATTTTTTATGTTATAAAATAACAAGACTTTTTTTTTCTATCGACTGGATACGCCCTAATATTTAAGCCCCGAGTCGTATACGAGTCTTTTTCGAAACTCTTTGAATGTGGTTTTGAAACTCTTAAACCAACGACAGGGTTCCTATTAACAAATATCTCTATCTCTTATACTTTTCAAATTTTCTCATGCTGCCATATCTCGATAAATCGCCCTGTATATTTTGTGTCAAAACGTATTATACAATCAAAGATTATTTGGATGACAAACGGGCGTGGGTCGAGGTCTCCACAGACTGTTTCTGAAAAATAAATGCTGTGTAAACAGCTTGGCTGCGGCATCACAATAGCAAACACAATTACCTGTTTTGAGTTTGTTTCTTTCATGTCGTAGTCAAATTGTATACCTGAATACCTATTTCGTGCATTTAACAATTTTGCTCTGCCTTTTTCCTTTTGCTCTACCTTTTAAATGCTGAAGTTAAGGTTTGTTTACTTTGCGATGATGAAGAAAAAGAAAACATTCGTCAACAGTAATTTCCTTTTGCTATGATGGAAAAAAGTCTGAATTTGAATTTGTGTAATTAGTCATACCTGAATTGTTCAAAACATGCCAAATCTTGGAAGTTGTTTATATATTTGTATGTTCAACCTGGTCTTTACAATTATCCACTATTTCTTCCTGTTTTAGCTCCAGTGTAAGTATTAATCCTTCATTTTGTTTGTATTTTCAAGGTACATGGACAGTATTGCGGAAGAAATTCTGAAGCAATGGGCAGACGCTTGCTCCCATGGTGGTAATATAGCCTTGGCAGCTATTTGGTAAGTATATTAAATACTGTTTGAATTCATTTTATTGTTGTTTAGTAAGTGAAAATGTATGAGCTTTCAAATTTTACTATGGCTCTGTAAGGAGACTAAATGGCTCCTTCAGGTCCTCATTGTTTGTATGTCATTTGTAAACTGCTACTAGAAATTCTTGCTCCATTAGAAAGGTACGTTGTCCTGTATATTTTATCCCGAGTATTCTTTACGCTGGTGAAAATAAATGTAGCAGTCGTTTAACTCTTTAGTGATAATCCTATAAGGAGTAAAATTGCTAAAAGATTATTATATTATGCTAAATTGCTAAGAGATAAATATATATACAGGGTATAACATAAAGGAAGCATAATACTTAAGGGTTTGTAAATATACCATTGTTGGAATATACTGTAAAAGAATTAGAGTTATTGGGGCTGGTTAAGACTTATTTTTTATTTCAAATGTTTACTTCAACATCTTTGACAGCCCTAAGTGGTCTTCATACCTACTTATGCATGGGGCGCGCGAGGGGGCGCGGCCTTGGCTCCAACGGAATTGGTACTTAAGAATGTTGGCCTTCATAACGTAGTATGAATCATTCAGAGACAACCCCCTATCTGAGGCTCCATTTCACCATGTGACTGACGCCCAAAAGAACGCTTTATCGTCGTGTGCTGGTACTCGGATTATCAACGACTTGAGTGGCTTCTACCCATAGTAAATATCATTACATAAGACTCGTTGCATTAATACACGTGCCGTTAATATCCTCTTCAAAGACATTTTAACTTTATTTTAATAAAACAGATACCTACCTCAGCGACTAACGTTCACAAAAGATACGAAGGAACTATAATAAATAACTTAACATTTATTATAACTAAATGAACGGAAGCAAACCCCTTTCTTTAAAAGTTGTGTTCATTCAGCATACGGTTTACCTAAATTCCAAATTCCGTCCTAACCCATTTAGAAGTTATTGCGCGCAAGAGATAAAATCACTTAACAAACATTCGCCTTACCACACAAACTTTCACACGTAGGTATGTTGGTATAATATTAGTACAAATAATATTAGCCCTATTGTGTTTGGATCCGTAAAATTAAATTTTCTACTAAGTACGTAGGTACTCAAATGTACCGGGTACAAAGATGGTTTATTCCTACTGCTAGGAGGGCTTCCTAATTTATTGAGAACAACCACTTTACTTAATTAACTTTATATATTCAGAATAGAGACTTGAAAGTAATACATTTAGTTATTATTAGTTGGTATTATCGGGGCCGCTGCCCGCGATAGAATGCCGTAGAACAATCTTACATATTCTATCTGTTAATCAAATTACAACTATTTAAATTAAACTAAACATACGCACTAAATTACCACTGCACACAAAAGCACCTAAATCAGAAAAAATTATAAGGTACAACAAAACACTTGCACTCCGCCCGCACGTCTTAAAGATCAGCGGTAACTGAAATAAAATAAATCTTTAAAAAATGTAATTGATAATTTTAACAAAAATATCGCCAGGGAACGCACTGCAAAAGCCACGCAAATGCCGAAAGTTGAGAGAAATGCATAGAGCAGTGAATTGAAGTTTCGCACATGGCTAACTAAAAAGTAGGTAGAAAAAATTTCGTAATTATTTAAATTATATTATAGCTTAATTATACATATTGTGAGATAGTTTTGGTACATGATTTTTAGTTTAGATAGTATGTCATGGCAAAGTGAAGGTTTTTCTTCAGCAAACAAATATTGAAATAACTTTTAAATAGTTAAGTCACATCAATGAGAATACATATACTATTTCCATTTCTTTATTTTCTCAAGGACAGTCTCATTTGATATAATGTAGTGTTGTGATCAAATAAGTCATGATATCGATCGCATATACTTATTATATTTTGAACAAAGATAAATACAACAAAAACATTCAAATATATTTTTTCAAGGTGGGACCACACAATGGCCCACCGCCATTTTGTGTTTGTTTTAATCTGTCACTCGCAACAAGACAGTCGTGCTAGTCACTGCATTTCTGTTCGCTGAGTTTTTTCACATTATCCATACGTTACGTTGTGTATTTTGTGTTCCTCCGTGTTGATTGCTGCCCGGCTGTCAAATATCAAAATGCCGAAAGGATCTGTTCTGAAAAGGCAGGCGAGAGAACTGGTGATCAAGCAGAGTATCAAAATGGTGGCCCGCTATTACCACTGTCGCAAGTGCGAGAGCGTGTTGCGGCCGCATTAGGAATTAGTGGCCCTACTGTTTTAAAAATTACTACCGAAGCTTACGGTACAAGCGGCATGCAGGAAAATAAGCTTCGTACGCCGAACAAAAAACGCCAACCACGTCGTGTGACATCGACTTAAACGCTGATGCTATTCGCCGACATATACAATGTTGATAAAAGCGAGAGGCATTTAATGAAACCACATATACTATAAGTGCCTACTGTTAATCCGAAACTATTAAAAAAAATTAAGTTAAAATGTAAACATCCTTTGTTGAGTAGCCTGCCGCCACCTGCGTACCAAATTGGCAACGTAGCATTTGAGTAGCATAGCGCGTGCGGCGGCAAGCTCACCGGCTCGCACACACCTACACAGCGGAGCGCCCGGGTTTGATGTGGATGATAATGTAAACATGTGTTATAGGTAACGTTGGAAGGTATGATCAATGAAAATAATAAACAAAAATAATTAATTGTAACACTTACACGTTAAATCTTCAATTGTTCGAAATGTCCGCCGTTTGCAATGGTACACAAATTATAACGACGTATAATATTGTTATTTAACCGTGCAATAAGGTCACTGTTTATTGTTAAACTTTTTAATTTATTAAACGCTCAAATAATCCGGTTTTTAAGTTCCTCTACGGTATTCACGTCTGTCGCGTACACTTCACTTTTCACAAACCCCCAGATAAAAAAATCCATTGGAGTGAGATCCGGGGACGTGGTGGCCATGGCACTGGTCCAAATCGACCAATCCACTGCTGTCCAAACATTTCGGTGAGTAGCTCTCTGGAAGACATCACTGAATATGGAGGAGCTCCGTCTAATTGGTACCATAAATGCCGATAATCGGCTAAGGGTAGTTCAACGGGACCGGATAATATCTCCAAAAATTTTGCCGCGTTAAGGGTGCCGTCAATAAAAACAGGGCCAATAATCTGGTCCCTGTGTATACCAGCCCACACATTAACAGAGAAGCGGTACTGATGCTCCGACTCCCGAATCATGCGTGGATTTTAAATACTCCAGTATCTGAGATTATGTCGGTTCCATATTCCATTGCGTGTAAATGTGCTCTCGTCGGTCCACATGACATTTAATAAAAAATTCGGGTCGTCAGTAACTTTGTCAAGTATCCACTAGCAGTGAGTACGCCTGACTGGAAAATACCTTCTTAAAAGGGCTTGAACTTTTTTAAATTTGTACGGTTTGCGTTCATTCCTTTTTAAAATGTTATGCACGGTTCTATGGCAAACTCTAAACTGGCGTGCGGCTCTATGCAGACTCGATGTGGGGTTGCGGTCAAAATAGTCAAGAATCTGTTGCTCGCGCGCAGTAGGTATCTGCTGCGGTGGGACTCCCTCCTGATGCGCTGCTAATGGTTTGTTTTCCCGTGCCGGTTGTACTGCCAATACTATGGTGCGAGCGTTCCTAGGGCACGGCTGTCTCCATACCTTTCTCGGTAAGTTCGCAGAGCTAGAGCTGCGTTTCCGTGGGATTCCCCGTAAATTAAAATCATGTCAGTGTATTCTGACGCCGTGTATGTAGCACGAGGCATTCTGGATGTCTTACGTACTTACAAAATAATTAAAAACTACTCACAAAACTAAACCTAAAATACTCAGTTACGTGTCCTATCACAATAAAAACTTAACATTAGTAAATGGGACGCGTGAGCGACAATAATCTGTGCTGAATTGCGCAACGTGCACCTCGGATGCAACGCTTCTTCTCACTAAACAAAGTAAAAATTGTGCCCTTGACCTAATTAGCCGAGCCGCCGCCGGCGCAATAGCAACATATTGATCTATTTCTATTTCTGTTACGCTTATTACCATAGAGTGAGATAAGCGTGATCTGTACTTTCTTTTAAGGAAAGATTTAGTAACAGTGTACTTCCTTGTTTGTATTGCAAACTTACGATGCGAACTGGCAACGTCGCGTCGCTCGCGTGAATTTTGTCGTTTAGATAACTATGTATGCCTATAGTACAAACTTACGATCAGGTGATCGGGAAGATACAGAGTGTTTAAATGAAACTAAGTAAAAACTAAAAAGCATTCCTGTGACTAAACTATTGATTACATTGATCTGATTTTTGTTGTGTAGCCTGACAATGATACACAAAATATGTGGTTTAATTTAATGCCTCTCGCTTTTATCAACATTGTATATGACTATTACTTGCGCAAAGAAATTCCAACACTTAAAAAAAACTTGTTTCTTTACGTGAATGTGGTTTGTTCCATGGCCAAAAATCGTCATTATCTTAGTTTTGAAAGAAATTGGATTTTCTTATAAAAAATCGGACAAACGTAAAATATTGCTGGAGCGTCACGACGTTGCTATGGCTCGCTGCGAATTTTTGGAATGTGTGCCAATGGGAAAAGATGAACGCCTTATCATATGCCATGCAGGGTCTACGAAAGGATTCGTGTCAGATGCTTTACTGGCCTTTAAATCCAAGAAAACAGTGAACTACCACGAAGAAATGAACGCGGAGATTTACGAAGGATGGTCTAAAAAAAATGGTGCAATCTCCGGAAGAACCGTCTATAATTATTATGGACAACGCTACATATCACTCCAGACAAATTGATAAAATGCCGACGCAGGCCAATAAAAAACAAGAAATAATTGACTGGCTCCAACGTCATAGCGAAAATGTGGATAGTATTTATTAAAAGTACATTAGTGAATATTCTAAAATGGAAAAAAAGCCTCCCTAAAAGATATGTTATCGACGAAATAGCTGCCGAATGTGGTCATTGGGTTCTTCGACTTCCGCCGTATCATTGCCGGTACAATGCTATAGAACTCATATGGGCACAAATTAAAGGACACGCCGCTCGAAACAATACCCATCCCCCTGTTACGGCAAACAAAATGTTAGATTTATTAAAAAATGCATGTGCGGAAGTAACTGCCAAAAACTGGGAAAAAATTGTGAGAAGAATCCAAAACATTATAGCGTCGGATTGGGAAATTCATGTGGCATTCGATAATATACAAGTACAGGAACTTATAATAAATGTTGGGGAGAGCTCATCGAGTGACAGTGACGATTCATCAGATTTTGATTAAAATAAATAAATAAAGATTACCTGTCGTTATAATTATTTCGCTTCATTGTCGAGATTGTTTACTTATACCTACTTATTTTACAACAGCTTCGAAAATTTTAAAGAAGTTGGCATTATCAATCATGAATTAATACGTTTAACATCTTGTAATGAAATATAATATTAGTTAATAAATTTGTACAAAAGTATCCGGCAGTAGTTTAGTTTCTTACATTTTGTAAAAAAATTTCGGGTCTGTTATCGTGTTACGACTCTGGTATTATATAACCTTATACGTGTGTAAACGTCATATTTTTATAAAATAATGCATACATAATGTAAAAAAACAGTCGCACGAGTTTTCACAGGAGCTGTCATCGAGAAAATAAAGAAATGGAAATAGTCTTACGAAATAAAACTGATTTATGACAAGCTTAGGTGCGGACGCCCAGTTTTAGTAATGGAAATACATCGTAATAATAGTATACACTATCTGGTTAAAATGTAATTTTTCTAAAAACTTTTGTTCTTAAATAATGTAAGTGTCTACCTACGTAAGATCATGTACCTACACACTACCTAATAACCTAATAACTACAGTAAAGCTTTAATATCATTTAAGTAATTCCGAATTGTTACCTCGGTATCTTTTTTTTAGTTTGCTCTATGCAAGTCCACGTGGACTCAAAATAAATTGTCCCTCGCTTTTCGGCTTTTGCAAGTACGTGGCGCGTGCGACGGCGATGCATCTGAGTGTAGCTCCGCCCACAATTTTATTAATTTCGAAAATAGACTGGGTTCTATGGGATAATTTTTTATGATCTACTATTTTCGAAATTTTATTTTCCAAAGTAGATACTTATTCAGAAACAACTAAATTGCTTTAGATAAGATTTATGATGAGTTGAAGTAAGTTAAGTACCATAGATGACCGATAGTTAATTTTAAGATTTTAAGTTAAGATAGGATTCTAATATTATTTTTTGTGTGCAAAAAAAAAGTATTAATAATTTACGATCGAAAATTACTTGACGAATCCGAATTACGAAAATAATAAAATAGAGACACTGTGCTGCCTTGATCTATTATTTATATCTTAATTGAACTGATTCCGATGGTACCTATTCAAAACTAAGGTTTTATTATTTCGCTACGCTGAACACCAAAATTTTTTTACGGAAAAAGGCGATGCTTTCGTTGACTTATTAGGTATTAATTTTATTTTTTAATTTTAGTATCTTCGTGTCCTTTGTGAGCGTTAGTTGCTATCCCAATTTTTTGTGAAGTAAAGGTAATATGTCTCGACGTGATAGTAATGAAGAAAATGTACGGCATGTTTATTCGAATAATGAGTACTATGACATGATGTTGTGTGTTGGCGCTGCTCGTAACCACAGCATTAATGAAGCTCGTAAAATTTGCCGCCAGCGGTTCATGGAGGGCAGACCGCCAGCTGAACGACGACACTTACCAAACTATAGCGTATTTAGGAATATGTGTCTTCGGCTACAGCGTACCGGTTCTTATCACGCGGAATGCAGCGAGGGTCGCCCACTCGCACGTTCCGTCGACTTAGAGGAACGGATTTTGCAACACGTCGAAGAGAATCCGAGGACCAGCACACAACGAGCCGGCGCTCTTTTGGAGGTCAATCACATGGTGATATGGCGCAAGCTGTGATAGCCAACATCCTTGCCATTTCCGTCGGTCTCGAGAACTTATGCCGGCGACACCAGAACGTCTTTGATTCGTAAGACAGCTTTGTGCACTGAAAAAGAAGGTGGACATTTTGGGCGTTCTTTGTGATGCTGGCCTAATGTGCATAAACTAGTATGGAAGGAAAACCAGTGTCGTTGCGCGCGTCCAATCCCATGTTGCAGCCTATACGTGTGAATTAGTGAATTTACCTTTTAAGTATGACACACCTAAATACATTGAATTTTAGTTTAAGGCATTTATCCATGGGCCTATTGTATCGTTTTTTCCCATCTTAGTATGAAAGACATGTGTTGCCTGAAAAAATGTTGATTATTATTATTAAATAGTTATTTCAAATTCGTAAATACAAGTGATTTTTTATTATTTTAAATCATTAAAGTAACTAAAATCATGTCCAGTCGCATCGCATCACGTGCTACTCGATAGGTAGGTAAGCGACGACGGCTGCGCTCGGCACCGTGCCGATTGCCACCTCGCGCGCCTCTTGCATAAGTAGGTATGACAACCACTTAGGGCTGTCAAAGATGTTGAAGTAAAAAATTGTAATAAAAATTTATCGAAGTCTTACCAGCCCCAATGACTCTAATTCTTTTACAGTATATTCTAACAATGGTATATTTACTGACCCTTAAGTATTATGCTTCCTTTATGTTATACCTTGGATATACAGGGTGTCCAGAAGGTCAACGTCCAAATGGAAGGGGTTCACGCACCATGGTCCAAGTAGTAAAAAAAATATTTAAAAAAATCTATGTGGCTAATCCACATAGATGTTTTTAAATATTTTTTTTTACATAGGTATTTTAGTAGATATAGGATGATTTCTAAAATAAGTGAAAAATCACTCCTTATAGCATTCATTCGTGTGCTGAATCTGTAAATGTTGACCGATTTTGATTTTATTTTTGGTTATTAATTGGTTACTAAATGTGCTTATGTAATAAACCTTTGATACAAGCAAATCTATTATGGTACGATAGAAAAAAAGCAATATTGAAAAAACAAATTTGTGTATTTTTTTATAACAAATTTTCTCTGATCCTCCGTTTAAAAAACATGTACGAAATGACGCATGGCATTTACTCTCAAAATTTTGATAAATATTAACGACTCGGCAAGAACTTGGAATTGAATGGAAAGGAAAAAAAGAACCGGACACCCTGTATATATACAAAACAAACATATTTCTTTAATATTTCAGCTTCATTGCCCTGGGAGATTTATCTCGAGCCGCTGCAGTTCTCGGGGAATCAAACGACGAAGCACTTCTAAGTCTGGCCACCGAAATAGCAAAAATAGCCGGTCGCAATACTTTCGCAGAACGGTTGGTAGAAAAACAAGCGGAAATCAAGAATAAAGCAGTAGAAAACAAGGAAACTTTTGAAGAAACCTTAGAACAGTTACCATCGCGCATCGAGCTTCTATTGAAAAATAATTGTCATACGGAAGCTGCAAATGAAAATGCTTTAGAAGCGAGTAAATAAGTGTTTTATTGTTAGGTTTGTTTTAATAATTGAACCAACTGTAATTTGGATTCAGTGTCTTTAATAAATGTTGTTATGTGTATAAATTTTTATTATCTCTCTATTACTGAGACGGAGGCCGGTAGAGCGAACATACACATAAATTGAGGGACACAGAATCAAAGGCATCTATATCCACACTCTGGGGCTGTTATAAACTATGAATGTCATTTAATTCTTAGTCAAGATTCTTAAACGGCAAGAAAATCTTTTATTATCAAAAGTAGCTAAATGAAACCTTCAGAAAAGTCGTGTCAAAAAGTGGGATTAGAAACAAAAATAGCTCTATCCCTGTAGTTGCGAATCAAATACAGCTAATGTCGCGGCTGACCAATCAGAGCCCTTTATTTCCGTTTGTCAACATGGCGTTTTTCTTATAAAAATGTGCGTCTGCGTGTGCCGATTTTATTCGAATTTAGAATGTGCCCTTTAAATTGTGCCCATATTAGTTCTATAGCATTGTACCGGCAATGATACGGCGGAAGTCGAAGAACCCATAGACCACATTCGGCAGCTATTTCGTCGATAACATATCTTTTAGGGAGGCCTTTTTTCCATTTTAGAATATTCACTAATTGTAGTTTTAATAAATACTATCCACATTTTCGCCATGACGTTGGAGCCAGTCAATTATCTCTTGCTTTTTATTGGCCTGCGTCGGCATTTTATCAATTTGTCTGGAGTGATATGTAGCGTTGTCCATAATAATTATGGACGGTTCTTCCAGAGATTGCACCATTTCTTTAAACCATCCTTCGAAAATCTTTGCGTTCTTTTTTTCGTGGTAGTCCACTGTTTTCTTGGATTTAAAGGTCAGTAAAGCATCTGACACGAATCCTTTCGTAGACCCTGCATGGCATATGATAAGGCGTTCACCTTTTCCCATTGGCACTGAACTAGTGGAAGCGGCGGTGTCGTCAGTCCAGTTCTTAGATACTGTGTGGTTTGCATTTAACCAAGTCTCGTCAGTGAAAATAACATCTGACCAATTTGATATCTTTTTGGCTTCGCTCAAAAAATCGCAGCGAGCCATAGCAACGTGGTGACGCTCCATCAATATTTTACGTTTGTCCGATTTTTTATAAGAAAATCCAATTTCTTTAAAAACTAAGCTTAATGACGATTTTTGGCCATGGAACAAACCACATTCACGTAAAGAAACAAGTTGGAACGAAGTTCCTTATCGCGCGTTGCGAAAGGGGGCTAGACGGAAAAAATTAAGACCAAAAGTTGTAACGACACAACTATAGTTGTAAGCCGTGCGGTGTGCGCGTGTGTGTCTGTCTCTCTCTGGGTGTTACCACACCAATCGATCGACCGTCGATCGATGGCAGAATAAAACAGTAGGCGTGATGGCCTATAATTGTCGGACGCCACCCCTGAGTTGGGAGAGGCTGATATGTAGTCTGCCAACCCGCACTTGGCGTGATGGCCAACAATTGTCGGACACCACCCCTGAGTTGGGAGAGGCTGATATGTAGTCTGCCAACCCACAGCTGGCGTGATGGCCAACAATTGTCGGACGCCACCCCTGAGTTGGTAAGTCTGCCAACCCACAGTAGGCGTGATGGCCTACAATTGTCTGACGCCACCCCTGAGTTGGTAAGACTGCCAACCCGCAGTAGGCGTGATGGCCTACAATTGTCGGACACTACCCCTAAGTTGGGAGAGGCTGATATTTAGTCTGCCAACCCACAGTTGGCGTGATGGCCTACAATTGTCGGACACCATCTCTGAGTTGGGAGAGGCTGATATGTAGTCTGCCAACCCGCAGTTGGCGTGATGTCCTCAGTACCGCTTCTCTGTTAATGTGTGGGCTGGTATACACAGGGACCAGATTATTGGCCCTGTTTTTATTGACGGCACCCTTGACGCGGCAAAATTTTTGGAGATATTATCCGGTCCCGTTGCTGAATATACCGAAGAACTACCCTTAGCCAATTATCGGCATTTATGGTACCAATTGGACGGAGCTCCTTCACATTCAGTGATGTCTGCAGAGAGCTACTCACCGAAATGTTTGGACAGCAGTGGATTGGTCGATTTGGACCAGTACGATGGCCACCACCGTCCCCGGATCTCACTCCAATGGATTTTTTTATCTGGGGGTTTGTGAAAAGTGAAGTGTACGCGACAGACGTGAATGCCGTAGAGGAACTCAAAACCCGGATTATTTTAGCGTTTAATAAATTAAAAAGTTTAACAACAAACAGTGACCTTATTGCACGATTAAATAACAATATTATACGTCGTTATAATTTGTGTACCATTGCAAACGGCGGACATTTCGAACAATTGAAGATTTAATGTGTAAGTGTTACAATTAATTATTTTTGTTTATTATTTTCATTGATCATACCTTCCAACGTTACCTACAACACATTTTACATTATCATCCACATCAAACCCGGGCGCTCCGCTGTATAGGTAGGTGTGCGAGCCGGTGAGCCCGCCGCCGCACGCGCTATGCTATTCAAATGCTATGTTGCTAATTTGTTACGCAGGTGGCGGAAGGCTACTCAACAAAGGATGTTTACATTTTAACTTAATTATTAAGCTATTTAAGTTCTTTGAAAAACGTTTTTTCGTATACTTCTCGTAAACTTTTTTTAATAGTTTCGGATTAACAATAGGCACTTATAGTTTATGTGGTTTCATTAAATACCTCTCGCTTTTATCAACATTGTATATGCGATCGATATCATTACTTATTTGGTCACAACACTACATTATATCAAATTAGAACTGTCATCGAGAAAATAAAGAAATGGAAATAGTATAAGTAGTATATATAAACTTATAGGAAACCTCCACCATCCCGGTACGCTACATGGTGGAGGCGCCGGATAATTTTACTTTTTCAGATATTTTAGGAAACCAGGAGGGTATATATAGATTCCAGAAAATTACAAGATGGCCAATTTCTGATGAAATTCTGTGGTAACCAATTCAATATGATAACTGCAGTAAATCGAAACGACGACGAAACAAAAAAAATAATTATAGCAGCGTATTTAGCAGGGCCGGCGCTATATTTCTATAAAAAAATTATTGGGTAGTTCGAAACGTATGAAGACGTAAAAAGTAAATTCACTGAAGAATTCGGCACAGAAGTAAGCCAGGTTGCAGCCTTTTATTCAAGGAAACAACAAGCTGAGGAAGATATTTTGACGTACTATATTATGCTTTAGACATGTGCGCAACTAAGGCCGGTGCAATCATAACAGAGAAAAAAAAATTTATTGATCATTTTCTAAAAAATTGCACGTATGTAAATAAGTGTCGCTTCCCAAGTTTATGCAAATAAAACATCACTAAAGCAAACAATTATCCATATGCGGGAATTTTTTATGAGTCAGCAAGAAGCAAATATAAATCTCCCAATTCATATCTCATCGACAACAGCGACGGCAAAAGTGACACAATCAACGCCAGTACGTTCTGCGACGTCACCAAGGAATAAAGGCGAAAATTTCCAAACGCCGATCGGTATGAATGGTGGGAATATGAGGGGAAGATTTACCCCTAATACAGTTGGTCGTTGCCCATATTTTTTTAGAAATAGAAGATCGGAACAAGGTGATGCATCCAATGTGAATTACCCAAACTACAACTGGCGTCAGTGAGACAGCTAGGGACACCATTGATGCCGACTATTCAAGAAAATATTTCTTCAAGTGAGTTCAGTCCCTCTATTAATGTAAAAATAAGAAATGATAATTTTCCTGCTTTACTTGATACAGGCGCATCAGTCTCTGTGATCTCTAACCACTTATGTAAACAATTTAATAATAATAAAATACATTGTCTGTGAACGCATCATCGTTGGTCATTCATTCAACATGGTCCTTCGAACCGGATCATGTTTAAGATGTGGTTCGACAAGTGAAAGAGTAGCGGACTGTATTTTTAGATGTTTATTGATGAACTATTATAATATGGAAAAAAAAAGTATAATATGCGCGTGCGCGAATGATTAGTCGCAGAGGCGATCGACAGCTGACTGGTCGGCACACGGCGAGACGTCACGGCGGCGGAGCGGGGCGGCAAGGGTCGGCAGGAGGGGCGCCGGGCGCTTGAGCCCGCGGGCGCCCGCACCGCTGATGATGCGTTAACATACTCCCCCGGTTGAAGTATTTTCAACTGCTGCAGTCACAGGCAGGGGGCAGATGGATTGTAAGCCCGCCGAATGACACCCCTTCTGGTTTGGATGTCGGCGACTCGTGCAATCCCATCATTGCCTGGTAGAGTCTTCACTATGCGTCCCAAGAGCCACATCAGAGGGGGCGACGTCTTGTCCTTTATGACGAGTAAAGTGCCCTCTTTGAGCTCTCCCGAAGATCGACTCCATTTGGTTTTCTTCTGAAGCCACATAATGTAATCGTTAGAAAACCTGCTCCAAAAATGTTGTTTAAGACATTCAACTCGGCGCAATCTCTGTAGGCTAGCGATGTTAGTAGTTTGTATCTGCGGGTGTGGTAACATAATCAATGAGCGTCCAATTAGAATGTGAGCTGGAGTGAGAGGACTAAGGTCTGAAGGATCGTCGGATTTAGGAGTTAAGGGTTAAATTAAGGATGGCTTCGATCTGTATCAAGCATGTTGCCATCTCCTCGAATTTCAAATGGGTTAATGTTAAGAGCCGCCGCAGGTGATGTTTAGTCGATTTGACGGCGGACTCCCATAAACCACCAAAATGCGGCGTGTACGCCGGTATGAAAGAGAATTTGATTCCAGGGTCTAAGCTGTGCAGTTGTAAATCTTGTGCGAGAAGTTGAGCTAACTCGTTAAAGGCACCAACAAAGGTTGTACCATTGTCGGAAAAGTTGTTGCGTGGTTTACCCCTCCGAGCAATAAACCGATTTAAGGCAGCTAAAAATGCTTCCTTTGTGAGGTCAGAAACCAATTCGAGGTGTATGGCTCGTGAAGCCAAACACACAAATACCGCGATGAAACCTTTGATGAGTCTGCAACCCGTACCTTTCCGGTCGGCTATCATAATTGGCCCGGCATAGTCGATACCGGTATCAATGAACGGGAATTCGAGATGTAGACGCTGTTCCGGGAGGTTCCCATGACCCATGATGGATTGTACCGTGTTTGCCTTAATCCTACAACACTTGACACATTGGTAGGAGACTTTCTTTGCAAGGTTTCTTCCACCAATAGGCCAGTACTTATGGTGAATGGTAGCAAGCAACAACTGGGGTCCAGCATGCTTAAGATTATGATGAAAATGATTGAATATTAGTTTACAAAGATTGTGTTTAACGTTATAATCGTAAAATGAGTTTTTAAGTCTGCCTCCTACTCGAATTACCTTATCTGAATCAAGAAAGGGGGACAAAGATGAAAGTTTGTTTTTTGCAGGTAATGAATTTCCGGTCTGAAGTAAACGATATTCTTCAGGGAAAGATTCCTGTTGACTGAATCTAAGTAAGACTGTTAATGCGTTATCCAGCTCTACCACTGAGAGATAGTCACTTTCAGACGATTGTTTTTTACATTTGTTTATAAATGGTAATGCAAATGCTATAACGTGTTGTAATTTGCTTAAATTAGAAAATTTCGAAATTAAATTAGTTAAAGTATTTTCAGGATTATTACTGTTGATGTTGACGTGAAATGATCTGACCATTTCAGGTAGTTCAGACGGTACTTGCTGAGCCGCCTTAGGAAACTCCGGCCAAGATGCTGGGCTATTGCGCAGAAAAGATGGGCCTGATAGCCAAAGCGATGAACATGACAATTTGTCGGCACTTAGTCCGCGTGAAGCGAGGTCTGCGGGGTTTTCACTTGAAGGCACGTAGCGCCAGTCACTACCAACAGTTTCTTGAATTTCCGAAACTCTATGGCGAACGAATGTTTTTAACTTGTAGGGGGTGTGGAGAGCCAACCTAAAATGATCGTTAAGTCACACCAGAATATTGATTCGTCGACGTGCAAAGTAAGAGACTCGCATACCTTTGAGTACAACCGACTGCCAGTCAACGCTGCACATAGTTCCGAGGCGCGGTATTGTTGTAGCCTGGATAGGGGCGACTTTACTTTTGGCACTAAGAAAATGCGTGTGAACTTCACCGTTCGTGGTGACGCTTCGCACATAAATACATGCCCCGTAGCTCTTTTCCGAAGCATCTGTAAACACATGCAATTGTGTCAAGATAGGAGAGTCACACATCGTTCGCCGTGGAATCTCAAATAGGTTTAGGAAAGGTAGAGTCCTATGAAAGTCCTTCCAAGCTATTGAAATATGTTCGGGAACAGAGTCATCCCAGGAACATTTAGAAAGCCATAACTGTTGCATCAAAATTTTAGCTTCGACAATGCAAGGAGCGACGAGGCTAAGTGGATCAAAAATTTGTGATATAATTTACAAAATCACGCGTTTTGTCACCTTTTCAACAGTAGGTATGTTTATAGAGAAAGAGAGTGTATCATTAGGGCAGTTCCAATTGAGCCCTAAAGTTTTTGACATCTCCTTCTCACTAAGATTGACATGTTCTAAGCTAACTGAGTCCCCACATAAAGCCTGAAGTACTTCTCGTGATTTAGAACGCCATTTTCTAAGGTTATATTGGGCTGTCTGAAGCGAAGCGACAACCTTACGGCATTGATTGACAGTGTCCTCTACGCTTGTACCACCATTCAGATAGTCGTCGACATAGAAAGAGTGGACGATTGCAAACCGCGTGGATGGTTCGGGACACTCCTTTGCCAGTTGTATTAAACATCTGGTAGCTAAGAATGAAGCTGAAGCTGTACCGTATGCTACGGTGTTTAAAGTGTATGTTTTGAGTGGATGCGAAGGATCCTCCCTCCAAAATACTTGTTGTAGAGAACGGTGGTTCTGATCTAAGAGAGTTTGCCGATACATTTTTTCAATGTCAGCAGTGACTACAATTTTGTGCTGCCGAAAGCGAAGCAAAATTGACAACAAGTCATCTTGTAACGTAGCTCCAACCATCTGTGTCATTCAATGACTTACCATTCGATGTACTGGCGGAGGCATTGAACACCACACGAAGCTTAGTTGTGGAGCTCGACTCCTTCAGGACGCCGTGATGAGGTATATAGTTAGACAGTTTGGTAGGTCCGTCATTGGAAAAGTCTGTGCTTTGAGACATGTGACCTAACTGAATATACTCTCTCATGAAGTTGACGTAGAGTTCCTTATATCGAGGATCTCGGGCAAGACGGTTTTCTAATGATAGAAATCTGCGTTTCGCCATCATGTAAGAGTCACCGAATATGCTGGGTGATTCTTTAAAAGGAATTTTCACTACGAACCGTCCGCCTGGATTGCGATAGGCAGATTCATTAAAATGCTGTTCGCAGGATCTCTCCTCAGCTGTAAGCTTATGCTTCGGAGCTATCGAATCCAGCTCCCAAAAACGTGTTAAATCTGGCTGTGTGTTATTAGCAAACATACAAACTTGAGAAAACTTATTGTGTTCATGAACCCTGCCCGATACTATCCAATCTAATTTTGAGTAGCATAGAATCAGCAAGTTTTTACCCAATTGGATACGATTCATGCCTATGATACCCCAAAAGGCTTCCACGCCAACTAAAATGTCGATGGCCGACGGAATATTGAAGTCGGGGTCGGCAAGGTGAATGTCCGAAGGTATAGGTATGTTTGAAATGTTTACGTAATTATTAGGTACGAATGAATAAATCTTTGGTAAAACATAGCATTCGAGTTTGATTTTAAAGCTATTATAAGTTGATTTAATTGAAATGGAGCAAGCTTGTGAACATAGAGACGACTGTTGATTGATACCCATAACTTTAGACTGAGCTTTATAAAAATGAATGTTTAGCTTACGAGCAAAGTCTTGATATGAAGTGCCCTGTGCTCCCATTATCCAACAACAGCCGTGCAGTGTGAAGGTTGCCTTCACCATCCACCCTCACAAGCACTGTAGATAATAAAATTGTACGAGTATCAGTTGATTGACTAATTGAAAGTGTAATATTCGGTGTGATAGAAGAGGACGAATCAGAATCAGTATGTAGCAAGGTGTTTTGTTTTAATTTACAATATTTGCAAGATCCTAATTTGCACCTGCTAACATTATGACCTGGGCGAAGACAGTTCAAACAAACATTGCAATTATTAGCCTTTTTAATACGCAACTCTACTGAAAGCTTACGAAACTCAACACAAGAAAAAAGAAAATGTTGTTTACACATCGGACATGAAATATTTTTATATTTTTGTTCAGAACATTTAGATAATACAAAGCTTTTAGTTTTATTAATGTTAACAGGATTGTAGCAAATTTGTTTAGAGCTAGATTCCTCGAGCGTCTCTAGTAAGTCAGACCTATTACAAAGAAAATTAATGAAGATTAAAAGTGTCGGAGGTTGAGATAAGGTATTTCGATGCTCCTCCCATTGGCGGTTAGTTACCTGGTCCAGCTTGCTTGTCATTATATGTATAAGTGTGTCCCAGTGTTGGACGGGCTGGTCTAAGGTCGACAGGGCTCTCAAGTTTTTATTGGTAACATCGATAATATTACGCAATGCCTTGCTAGACTCCCTGTGAATGGGTTCAACATTAAATAAGGCTTGTACATGGTTGTTGACTAAGAGCCTTTTATTATCGTATCTATCACAAAGTAACCTCCAGGCAGCGTCATAGTTGTCCGATTTGAAATCGAGATTATCAATCGCAAGTAACGCACTGCCACATAAGGATGCACGTAGGTAATGTAATTTATTAATTTTGTTTATGCTCTCATTATTATGTATAATTGATTTATAAGTGTCTCGAAATTCGAGCCAATCATGATAATTACCGGAAAATTTAATTAAATCTGTTTTAGGCAAACGAATTGAACAATGATTTTTGTGTGTTTGACTACAAGGGCCCACCTGGGACTCGCAGTCAGGAGCTTTCGAGCTCATCTACAATCTGGCGGGCTGAAGCCACCAAAGCGTAGAACTGCTTCTCAAAATCCTCGCGTTCGGTATATTGCTCCTGTATAAAGCCTCCAACTCATTCTGTAAGGCGTCACAATTTTCATATAAATTTTCAAATTTTGTATGTCTGAATTCTACCTCTATTAGTTGTAGTTCGCTTAACTTATCGCAAGATTTTATGAGATTTATGTATGAAGCGAACTGCGTAAGCTTAGCCTTGATAGAGGCTCGCTTTTTGATAAGGCCTTTTAAATCGCTCATTTTAAAGAATAAGCTTTAAGTATGTAATAGTCTTTGAAACAACGCTAGAAGTATGCAAAGCGAACAGCGATAGTATTTGCTATTGAAAATAATAAGGGATTTTCAGGTCGATGACTAATTGAAACAGGTTCAAGGTGGAATGTGTTTTAATATCAAAATGTGCTCTTTATGTACAAAATATTTACAATACATTCACAGTAATTCCGCAAACCCTAGTAAACTTTGCGAAGTCCTTCGCCTAGGCGCTCGCCAGCGCCCGCGGTGTCCCTATAATTAATAATGACGTGCTAATGCAAGCCTTAGAGGCAACGATCGCGTCCCCGGCCCCTCAGGCCCCCTCAGGTCTTTAGCTCTCCCGCGTCTCCCGTGCCATCCGAGATGGACTGTGTGTCGGACACATCTTCTCGCGCGCCGCGCTGCAAGCGTACCGCTCCCGGGAGTGACTCAGGTTCCGCGTCCGAAGCGTCGTCGGACGCTGCTACTGTAACCGGCTCTCCTGAGCCCACATTCACGTTAGTCTCTTCCAAGCGCTCTAAGAAGCGCACGAAGCAAGCCCCGGTTTCTTCAAAACCCGAACCCACCCCGGTGTCTTCAACACCCGCCCCCGCGCCGTTAATGTCACTGCAAGTGACCTCAACCCCGTTCCCGTTCCCGTTCGAGCTGGCGAACCACGACGTACTCGAGGACCTTAAGTCCCAGGGCTTCCCGGCTGAAGCCGTGCATAAGATGCACTCAAATCGTGGTAGACGTTTTCCTCTCACGTTAGTCATCCTCTCCAACACTCCCAAATCGAGGTTTATTAGTTAGAGCATTATCTAAAGACCTCACACCTAAACTGCCAGCGCGACTTTGCAAATGAGTTCCAACTAGGTCAAACTATATTACTGGCCGACCACTTTGGTAAGTAGAGTTTTTAATGTTTCCACTCCACTAAGGCAAAGAGGAGTAATGTAGATTTATTGATTAAGATAATTGATTTTAAACCCCTGGCCTATCTTTGCAAGTGAGTTCAATCTAGGTAGGAATTGAATGTTTCCACTCCATTTCATGTTTCATTATAAAAAAATTCAGTTCCTTCCTCCTATTTACGTGCAAGAGCGCTTGGCACGAAACCACAATTGATTGGGGATAATGAGGGGTCTCCATCCACTGGGAACAGGTGGTCCTTCACCCGAGCGAGTACCTATGACTCTCTCGAGAACTTGACGCTACGTACTTGACGCCGGGCGCTTGTTACGTTAGTGAGAGACTCGCTCTGCGGCCGGCTTCGGCCGGTCGTAACGTAGTCAATTCCGCACTTTCAGTGC
Organism: Marasmarcha lunaedactyla; assembly: GCA_923062675.1. Classification (NCBI taxonomy): domain Eukaryota; kingdom Metazoa; phylum Arthropoda; class Insecta; order Lepidoptera; family Pterophoridae; genus Marasmarcha; species Marasmarcha lunaedactyla. Next base: position 8,445,552 of record OV281343.1, on the reverse strand, counting down.
AACCCAACTTCGCGACTGGTTCACGTTGGTCTGGTCTACGGCCGGTTTTTGTTGCCAATTCATTGATAACACACTCTGTAGTAGACCCCCGCGTTGATCAGGTGGATACTTAACGGTGACAACTAAGCCTGATAAATGATCCAGCGGTATCGTTCTTCTTGACATCACTCAGCAACTCGACTTAGACGTCATCTCTCCCATCACTCCCACTCATTATCCCGACAACCTGAACCACTCTCCTGACATCCTCGATTTTGCGATCGTCAAGCGAATCAACCTCGATCTCAGGTCTATCGAACCGCTCGATTGCCTAGGCCCTGATCACCGCCCCGTCTCCCTCGTGCTAGGACCGCCTAACGATAACGTTACGTCTCCTAAGACCTTTGCCAACTGGAAAGACTTTAAAGGTACGTTAGTTTCAGCCTTAGAGGCCCCGAACTCTCTGCTCGCGATCTCGCCCGACCATTTAGACAGCCCGGATAAAATAGACTCGTTATTCAATTCCCTCACTGATGCTATCGACTCAGCCATCAGTGATAACGTAAAGGTCGCTAAGCAAGGCAAACCCACGCTTACATTAGCCGTTAGCAATCTTATTAAAGCTAAGAACGCGGCTCTCCGGAGAGCCAAGCTCTATCCCACGCCCGCCTATAGACTAGCTGCGAATCAGCTCCAACGTAAAGTTAGGTGTTGCCTCGCGGAACTCCGATACGCTCAGATGAACGATCTCATGGCGAATATCTCTCCGTCCCACGAGCTGACTTCGCTGACAGCATTGATGAATGAATTCATCAGCAAGATATTTTGGCTGAGATGGCCATAAAGATGAACTTTGTTTGAGATACCCAGGACCACTCCACCAGGATATAAGTTTTGCAGATTACTGATATCCGCACCACGAGATATCAGGTCGATCGATGGTAGAATGGAACAGTCGACGTCGATCTATAGTTTCTACTAGACCATTCGATCGATCGTCGATGGATGACATTGATCGATGATGGAATGGAACAGTCGACGTCGATCGATGGTAGAATAGAACAGATGGTTTGGTAACACCAGGCTGATGGGTCTGTGATTAGCCAGAATATTCAGAGGTTTACCCGGCTTGGGAATGCCTGTGACTGTCGCTTCTTTCCAAGCTTTTGGAAAGAAGCTAAGGTCGAAGCAGGCATTGAGATGATAGCTAACAAGGTAAGCACCTGTTAAGGCAGATGCTTAAATGCATGGTTGGAAATTCCATCCGCACCCGCAGCCTTTTTGGATTTTTGACGTCTAATGAGAAGAAAGATTTCGTCATTAGACACTGTGGCGGGGTCGGCGGTGATGGAGAGAGAGTCCCTGCGGAGGACTTCGTCCTCCACCGCCTGGATGTGGGCGGGATCCGCGAGGCAAGACCTAACTTGAACGAGAATGGCCTCAAAGTCGCTACGGATGGGTCTGGTGCCACTAATTATGTAGATTGAAGCTATGATGACGGTTGGATGACTTGTCATAGCCAACATACACACAGTGGATTCCATGTTGAGGAGAGGAGGGGTAGGGAGAGCAGAGCAATGGAAACTTCTTTTGTAGTAAATAGCTGTGGCGCCGTGACCGTCAGCGTTGAGCCTATCGTTACGAGTAAACGCGTATTTAGGAATAGCAAATCCCCTGGAGCGAGATGGAGTACGTCTCTTGGAGGAGCAGTAAGCCTGGCTCGTTGTTCTGAAGGAACAGTTTGAGCTCAGGAAAGTAAGAATTAAGGCTACGAGCGTAAAATTAAACTAGGGATAAGCTCATCGGTTTGCTACAACCGGACGCGGTATTTAAAGGTCTAATCATTGTATTAACTATTTAAGGAATTTTAACTATTTGTAAAAATTTACAATGAACTAAAAAGCGAGTGATGTTCGGCTAACACGAAGAGACGCTTTTGAGGAGAGCGGGCGGCTCGCAGTTTGCGTGTGAGTACGGCGATTTCCCTAATGTCGACGATTTGAATAACGTCAAAAACGGTCTTCATGTCCTCAGCCAACGACGACTGAGGTGAAGACGATGGAGCGGGGCGCGGAGCAACGGGAGCTGGGATAGGACGAAAGGTGGAGTGGCCGGACACTGTCTCCAGTTTTCAACTGGAGACGGCTTCGGCTGCTCGGGCTCTGCTTCCGGGGGAGCCCGGTTGCAGGCCCCGAACTCTCCACTCGCGATCTCTCCCGAACAATTAGAAAGCCCGGATAAAATTGATTCATTAGTAAATTCTCTCACTGATGCTATCAACTCAGCCATCAGTGACAACGAAAAGGTTGCTAAGCAAGGCAAACCCACGCTTCCCTTAGCCGTTAGCAATCTTATTAAAGCTAAGAACGCGGCTCTCCGGAGAGCCAAGAAATATCCCACGCCCGCCTATAGAACAGCTGCGAATCAGCTTCAACGTAAAGTTAGGTCTTGCCTCGCGGAACTCCGAGACGCTCAGATGAACGATCTCATGGCGAATATCTCTCCGTCCCACCAAGCGTACTATAGCATGGCCCGAGCCTTACGCGTAGACTCCGCCTCTCACGTTCCTCCTCTCACTCGTCCCGATGGCACTACTGCCTTTGAAGTCGAAGAGAAAGCCGAATGCTTCGCTGACAGCATTGCCGCACAATGCTCGCCCAGCACGCAACCTGCTGATCCCTCACACGTCACACATCCAGGCGGTGGAGGACGAAGTCCTTCGCAGAGACTCTCTCCCCATCACCGCCGACCCTGTCACAGTCCTAATGACGAAATCTTGCTTCTCATTAGAAAACAAAAGTCCAAAAAGGCTCCGGGTGCGGATGGAATTTCCAACCACGCACTTAAGCACCTACCTCAACAGATGCTTACCTTGTTAGCTATCATTTTCAATGCCTGCTTCGACCATAGCTACTTTCCAAAAGCTTGGAAAGAAGCGACAGTCATAGGCATTCCCAAGCCGGGCAAACCTCTGAACGTCCCGGCTAATCACAGACCCATCAGCCTCCTTAAGGCAATGTCCAAACTTCTCGAGAGAGTCATACTCTCTCGAATGCGGAACCATCTGTTTCCAACGGATGGCGATCCTCTCATTATTCCCCATCAGTTCGGCTTTCGCGCTAAACACTCCTGCCCTCAGCAAGTCCATCGAATCGTTGAGTATATACTTGACGGTTTCTATCCGCGTCGTTATGAAACAGTCGCGGATTTCTTTGACGTAGCCAAGGCTTTCGATAAAGTCTGGCACAGCGGTCTCGTTTATAAACTCTACAAGATAGGCTTACCGGATCGCCTAGTCAGGTTAATAGCGTCGTTTCTCAAAGACCGTACGTTTCGATTTAAACACGAAGGCACGCTTTCTGCGCCTCGTCCCATAAAGGCTGGAGTCCCTCAAGGCTCAGTCCTCGCCCCTCTGCTGTACACCGTGTACACCAACGACATTCCCATCCCGCCGAAAGGCGTCGAACTCGCCCTTTTTGCCTACGACACCGCACTCTATACCAAAGGCAACAGTGTTCCGCACCTTGTAACCAGACTCCAAAAGGCCGTAAACGCCCTTGGTGTATGGCTTCAAAAATGGCGCATCGATGTGAACCCTGAAAAGAGTTCTGCGATGCGCTTCGACCACAAACGCCGTCGTCCCGCTGGCGGTCCCCACGTTCGAATGTTAGGCATTCCCATCCCCTGGAAGCGCAGTACTAAATACTTAGGCGTCACATTAGATCCGACGCTTTCTTTTAAGCCACACGTCGAAAGAGTTTCGAAACTCGCTCGTCACTACTTAGGCCGCCTAAATAGCATGTTAGGTAGAAAAAGTAAAATGTCTTTCAGAAACAAACGTACACTTTACAAGGTCTGCGTTAGACCCGTCATGACATATGCCTCGCCAATCTTTGCCCACGCCAAACCCTCCCTCCTGCACAAACTGCAGGTAGTTCAAAACCTCTTTTGCCGCAGGGCCACAAACGCACCGTAGTACGTGCGCAACGCGGACTTGCATAGAGATCTTGAACTACCTACAGTACAACAACACCTCAAAACACTCTCTGAAGCGTTCTTCAAACGCTCCGAAACCCATCCCAATCCTCTAGTTCGTGATTCAGTCTCATATACTACTCCTGTCTTAGATTCGAAGTTCAAAGTCGCTAGGCCTAGGAATGCGCAAGCGTACTTTTCCACCAGACTGTCCGCCGATCTCGAAGCCCTTCTGGCCGCAAATTCTAATTCTAACGTAAATTTTAATTCTAACGTAAATCCTAATTCCAACGTAAATGCGAATTAATTCAATTTTATTTTGCAATTTTTAATTTTTTTTTTTAATTATTTGATTTTCACTTTGAGCACCTTCACTGCTATGTATTCACCTTCAGTGCTTTGAGCACCTTCAGTGCTATGTAATCCCAGCGGGTGACCCCTTCTGGGCCCCGCTAGCGCGGCTTCTTTCTCCAATTGGCCGTCGCCCAGATGAAGGCTGAGTGGCAAAAATGCACGAGCCGACAGGGGGTTTTTAGTTGGTATGGTTCTGGTAGACGTCGGGACGAGTCCCACATAACTCTGGAATCGCGCCAGAGTATGCGTCAGGGCATTTTTATCCTCCTGCCCTTCCCGCCGAGGGGAACAAAAAAAACGTACTAAAGGACAGTCACTCTGGAGCAGTCACACCCATTGGACCTAAGCTAAGTAAACCTTATCTTGTTGATTTCTATGTGTATTTTTAGCATATATTCTAGTAAATATTGTATTTATTAATTTTTGATGTGTGGTTTATCTGCAAAACAAAAGTATGTAACATTCCTATTTTATGCCTATAAAATAAATTGTTATTTCTATGATTTTGTCTTTTTCCATTCTATATTCAAAAAGTGAAAAGTTCCTAGACAAAACTGCTTATTATAACTTGTGGTTTTCTTTACAAATAATACTTATCAAATAGCCCATTCTAATCCGTTTCAAATATATAAGTTTTAAATGAATAATTGCTTCTCGCTTTAGTATGTCCGATATTTTTAAAAAAAAGTGTATAATCTCTTAAGCGCATCAATTTATACGTTCGAGCAATCAAGTAGTCAGCTGGAAATGAGAAAGTTTATTTAGTTTTTTGTACCGAGTTATTTCTTGATTATGTAGTTTAATTACTGAAATGCAAATCCCTTTTTTTTCAAAAATTATCTACATACAGACTAACTGCAGCTCCTCCTCGCTTCGCTCGTCGTCTTGCCTAATTTGTATAATTTCAAAATGTGCCTTAATAATTTTACTTTGTGTCACAGGAGATTTAGATTATAATTTTTAATATTATGTACCCGTTTTAAATACAAAATCTGAACGTTAGTATTGAATTTTCGGAAAATTTAAATTTGGAAACCATATTTCGGACTAGTAACACAGCGGGTTTTAATTCTTCGTACTAATGAAAGTCAGAAAATTAAAATTTTAAAATTTCATATTTATGAATTTCGGTAAAATAAGAATCGTGTTTTTGAATAGTCGGAATTAAGACTCTTCGGGATGGTGAAATTCGGAATGATTGTTTATAGTCCATGGTTTAAACCAGGATTAATCCTGGTTCAATATTTAGTCCGCGTTTTGGAAAAGGCTGTTAAAGATAACCTACGCCGTACATCATTAATTGAACAAATAGTGCGTTCCGTTTGCCGCTCACAGCGCTATCGCCGCAAAAAGTGCTATAAACCGTTCCGATTCATTTCAGCGCGCTAAAAGTGTTATTAGTGCTATTGCCATCGGAACGGTAAATATCGCGCTAACATTCTGGTTCTTCGTCGCTTAAGTCTAAAGTTACAATTTCATAATTTAAGATCTTTGACCCTGAATGAAGCAGGAGCCATTTTTTTAACATTATTACATAAGAAAATTAATAAGCTAGCTTTTAAAATCTTTAATCGACTAATAAAAACATCAACAAAGTAACGTCATGTGTCAGTTTTGACAGGCCGCTCACAGTGACCATGCTCCGTAGTTTGGGCACTTTGAGCGGGAAGATGGCGGCGTTTATGACGTCATTGATGACGTAACGATATCGCTGTGAGCGCGCTCACGGGCAATCGGAACAGGTATATGAGCGCTGTGAGCGCTATAATCGGCAAACGGAACGCAGCAATAGTGTTAGTTAGTTAGTTAATTGAAAAATGGCAAATAGCCGCGATTGGTGTGGCGGGCTATTTCTGCCATTGTCGCGTATTGGTGGGACAAAGTACAAAAAATAAAATAAAAAATGCCAAAAAATTAATTCCGTTTTGCATTGGGATATATTATAGGCTAAAGCAAAATAAAACACACGTACAATAACTTAAACTAATAAGAATGATTAATTATTTATATGGTATAATACATGCTTAAACTAAACTAAACTTACTTACCAAAAGGAAAAGAAAAAAAAATTAATAATAATAATAATATATATTAAATAAAATACTTACTAACAATGTACAATCAAAGGCTAATATTAAATCGATGAATGAATTTACATAATATTATTAAAATCTTGGGGCTGTAAGTAGAGAGGAGAGTTTTGATATTAGTTGGGCGCTGAATCTTAGGGGGAAGGAAATCAAATAGTGATACCGGAACGAGCGGCAATTAAAATATATATGGTCCACTGTTCCTAAATTCTGACCACAGTCACAGAACGGGGAAGAGCGAATTCCAATCCTGTTAAGGAAAATTGGGGAACAGCAGTGGCCTAAGCGAAGTCTAGAGATAACTGATGTTGTCCTTTTATCTACCTTTCTAAATTTAAAAAACCAAGGTCTATCGGGAATGAAAGGTTGGATGTCTTCGTAGTGCTTACCTTTAACTTTCCGCGACGCCTCCCATTCGGAAGTCCACATGGCCTGTAGGTGGGATTTAGCTAGGAGACACAAATCCTGAGCGAAGCACATGTAGTAATCTGCGGAACCGATTTGGATGGAATCTTTCGCAAAGCCATCAGCTGTAACGTTACCTGTGATACCAGAGTGACTAGGAATCCAGGCTAACACAATATTTATAGCCCGGGAACTGCAACAGAGTAGGACATGTCTAATTTTGTTTATAATAGGGAATTTTGAGCCTAATTTAAATGGGTTGCCTTCCAAAGCTTGAAGACAGCTTAGACAGTCTGTAAATACAATGGAATTATTTAAGTTAAAACAACTTATACTATATACTTAACTGCTTCTAAAAGCGCAATAGCCTCACCTGTGAAGACCGTAGATTGAGGAGGAGACTTGAAGGACAACAGAACCGAGAATCGTGGAATCCACACGGCTGACCCTACGTCTCTCGTAGAGGAGAGTTTAGAGGCGTCCGTATAGACCTGAAGCCAGTCCCTATATTTTCTGTCTACAGCACACAAGAATGCGGAATTGGCGTTTGGATCGTTCTTGGCAATGCCAAAACTTGTGTCTATAGTCGGGGTAAAAATCAGCGAATTATAAGGGAAAGTAAAAAGAAAAGGACGGGCGCTTTTAAAAACTGGAGTACGGGAGATGTCCAGATTAGCACAACTTTTTATGAGACAGGGCGGAATTTTGTTTAACCAATACCTAGAGGTTTCGATGGACCGTTTTAGTAAAATGAGTTTAAGATGAAGGGGATGAGATGAAAGTTGTAACGACTTAGCTAGAAAGTGATCCGAGAGGTATTGACGTCGAAGATGCAGGGGAGAATCTGCACATTCGACCTGCATGGCATTAATTGGGGAAGACTTCATTGCACCTAAAACTATGCGAAGTGATTTACTTTGAATTTTAGTAATAGCGTCTAAACCTGCTTTATGGCAGGGTTCCAATAAGAAAGAGCCGTAGTCTATTAGACTCCGTATCAATGCGTTGTATATTAGCTTCTGGGTATAGGGGTGAGAACCCCACCATACGCCAGATAGAGCCCGAATGGCGTTGATGTTGGCCTCGCATTTTTTATTTATTTTTAATTTTTTTTTATTTTACAGGAAAACTTACAGCTAGGAATCATTGTGAATACATTTTTGTATATACGAAAGCCAAATAAAGTTTTCACTTATAGGTATATACATAATCACTTAAATAAAAGAAAAGAAACAGTCACAGAAACCAAACGTATAGAAAGAAAATAGTAATAATATTAATAATAACAAAATAACAACAGAGACATCTCCTACAAGAGTTGTGTGGTTTTTTTTTTTTTTTTTCATTTATTTGTCTGCAAAAAACAATCTAGCCATCGCCGCTCTAACACTTGATATACTGGTACAAAATATATCGAAATTGCTTAATTTGCGAATTGCTTTGTTCACCTGATTGCAAGATCGTGTTATGAATGAGTTCTGCGTATAGTTAGTACTTGCGGTGGGGACGTGGAGTAAGGTAGGACTTCTGTATAATTTGGTGTTCGCGCAAATACCAACCATAGCCAGAAGCTCTGGAACATCGATCTTATTGTTCATAATTTTCATGATATTACAGATATCTGCTATTTCTCTCCGCATGCTCAGTGGTAGTATATGGTGCCGTCTACAACGAGATAGGTGGTAGTCTTCATCAAGAGTATTACATTTGAACTGTAGAAATCTCAAGAATTTTTTCAGAATTTTTTCTAAACGTGTACTGTATATGTAATATGTAGGGTTCCAAACAGATGAAGCATATTCAAGGTGACTTCGGACAAAGGCGCAGTAAAGGATTTTGAGGGTTTTGATATTGTTTAAATCGGATGACAGTCTTATTATAAAACCTAGGGCTTTAGAAGCTTTTTTTACCACATTGTCTATGTGCTTATCAAAGGTAAGCTTAGTGTCAAAAGTAACGCCTAGATCAACCATAGAGATAACCCTTAAGATTGGAATGTTATTGATTTTGTAGTCATTAGTAATAATGGTTGTCTTTCTAGTAAAAGAACATACATAGCATTTCGATACATTTAAGTCCAATTTATTTTGTTGGCAGTTGAGATAAAAGTTATTTAGGTCATATTGCAGTTTGCATGTGTCATTAAGGCTATTTATGTTACAAATAATTTTCATGTCGTCGGCATATAATAAGATTTTTGAATGCATAAAATATTTAGGTATGTCATTTATAAAAATAGTGAATAATAAATTAGATATTAAAGATCCCTGTGGCACTCCAGAGGGCACCACTTTTGATTGCGACGACATATAACCGTTTAACGCTACAATTTGACTGCGGTTATTTATGTAGGAGGCAAACCAACGGAACAAATTACCCCTAATACCAAACAGTGTAAGCTTGCGTAGTAGGACGACATGGTCTATACGATCAAAACATTTAGAATAATCAGTATAAACGATGTCGACCTGTGAGGGCTTCGACATTTCTTCAGTTAGGTATTCGGTACATAGCAAAAGATTTGATTCCGTAGATCTGCCCCCTATGAAACCGTGCTGTTGATTCATGAAGGAAGGTTTAAGCGCTGTGTACACCTGAGCATAAATCATTTTTTCTAACACTTTAGCAAAAACACATAGTTTGGAGATAGGCCGGTAATTTGCTATTTCATTTTTGGCACCTTTTTTGAAAACAGGTGTTATATACGCAGTTTTCCAAAGCCTCGGTACATAACCCAATTCTAGTGATCGACTATATAGAAAATATAAAGGTAACGCGAGACTTAGCGCACCTGACTATGAAAATAGGCGGTATGTGGTCGGGTCCTGCGGTTTTTTTAATGTCAAGTGAGCTTAATAGTTTAAAAACTTGGTCAACAGTAATCTCAATGCCATGTATGTCACATACTTGATTATATAGGTATATAGTACGGGAGTTACTACGAAGCTCTGGTTGCTCTGCTAGTCCAACACACACGACGAGCGGCTTGTGGTGAGGGTCGGGGGGTACGAGGGGACAGGAACATTCGGTAATACACACATCGTCATTCGATAGTATAAGATCTAAAATACGATTATTCACATTTAATAAAAAATTATATTGTTGCATATTACAAAAAATCAAATTGTCAAAAAAACTAGTTTGGGAATCACCTTGAATATTGGTCGGCAGGAGAAACGTTGAGTCAGTTGATTTTTCCCAATTAATATTAGGTAAGTTGAAGTCTCCTAAAACTAGAAATCGGTCACTCGGAGACTGCATATCATTTTCAAATAGTGAGTCAGAAAATTTTAATAATTGTGTGCTCAGCGAATTCCCATACTGCTGATCGCATATGTAAACCACTCCGATGTGAATATTACACGTAACAGTGCGATTTATACGTAACTTAACTGATACCCACAAATCCTCTGCAGAAGAGCACCACTCGGGCCTTGAATCCGCGGCCAGCTCGCGACGCGCCGCTATCAGCACTCCGCCACCGAGCCGCTGGCCTGTGCGCGAGTAGTCCCTGTCTCGTCGCCAAACCACGTAACGATCGTCAAATATTTCACTGTCGTCAATACTGTCTAACAACCATGTCTCTGTCAAGCAAATTATGTCGTAATTATTCAACAATACAGCCCTTAAAAATACCGACGTCTTATTCCGAAGTCCCCTAACATTCTGATAGTATATATTAATCATTATTATACATTTTATATAATAGAAAATGCTTGGTTATGAAAGTATTATAAATGTCAAAAGAATAGTGTATAAAAAATTTGTTAAGGAACCCTTTGTTACAATATTGTAATAATTTAAGGAAATGAAATAATACAGATCGAAAACTAATTAAATACCAATATTTTTTTATATCTAATTTTAAAAAACAGGCAACATTTGTAGTATATTGGCATGCATAGTTACAAAAACAGCAAACTTCTTGATTACTTCTTATAAATGTATTGATGTTATAATATATAAAAATATTAGTTAAAATAATTGTTTTAAGTTTTGTATAAGCAGTAAATAATAAAGAAATATGATATGGAAATATTGGAATCATAAAGTACGTTAAAAGACATGGCAAAGTATATAAGTTTCGTAGGTAATTGCAGACCATTAAAATATTAGCGCAAAAATTTGGCTTAAAAGAGTGCATAGCTAACGGTACACTTGTAGTATGGCATAGCAGCGCAGCGCAATGAACTCTGAGTGCGATAGAGAGCGCGAGCAGTAGTGAGCGAGATAGCAGTTTGCGAAAATAGCGGTACGTGAAGCAAAACAGGAAAGGGTTGAGTTCAAAATGTTCGTGTCGTCGGCCACTTATGTTTCAGTAAAATATATAGTTATAATTATTTTTATTATAATAATCAATAAGGTTAATACCATATTTTAAAATCACTTGAGCTAAATACTAATTATTTTTTTTATTTTTTAGTGTTAAAATAGCCACAATTAGAGTAAACTTATAATAACTATATTGTGTTGCACCACAAATTCTTTAATCTAAAAATATTTGTTACTTCATTTAATAGGGAAAAATAGGAAAAATAAACAATTAACTACTAATTAATTATTTATTGTGTTAGTTTGCTATCTCATTAGTAAGCAGGCTGCATTCCCTTGTTGCACAAAAACAGAGCGAATGTTTTTTTTTATTGAGGGTTGCCGATCAAAGAAAATAATTTCGCACTTAAACCCAAGCAAATAAAGAGCACAAAAATAAAATATTTGACTATAAGGCTGACATAAATATATTTTTAGTGATATTATTTAATATGTTATGATTTCGACATTTTTTAAAGTAATTTATTCAACTGAATATCTTTGTCATCTATTTTAAATCATAAAGATTACCTCAAGTATTTCTTTTTGCATAATGATTAACCTATGGTTCGAGAACCTTGTCTATATCGGTATTGCTGCACGCAGTTACGTATGCCTTGATTTGCTTTCATGTCTTTTATATATTTATTTACATAATTTGGTTCTGACTTTCTTTTTAGCAATTATTATAAAATGTTATAAAAATTAAGGTATAGTCATTTTTTGCGTAAAGTACTGAAATAAAAAGCTTATTGTGGGCCTGGAATGAACTCAACTATTTGGAAACATAGTTAAGGTGTGGTGTACCGGAAAGTTTTGAATCAAAAACTACACCAAGAAACCTTACCTCATTGGAAAACGGAATTGGTTGACTTTGGAAAACAATTGAAATGGGAGGATAAACCCTTTTCCTAGTAAAAATTACAGCCTTACTTTTAGATGTAGATAGGGACAAACCGTGATTACCTAGCCAGATGCCTTAATAATTTAGGGCATTATTCAAATGAGAGTGGGCCTCCTCTATTTTCATAACCCGCAAATATAAAGTAATGTCGTCCGCATATTGTAAGACGTCGCAGAAGGAAGACACAGATCTATCCAAATCATACGTATAGATGTTATATAATAGGGGACTTAAGACGGACCCCTGTGGGAGACCTCGCCAAACTTTTCGGGGCTGGAAGTTGGCGTGGGAGTGTCTGATTTGAATAGGGCGTTCTACTAATAGATTGAAAATAAAAGTTGTAAGCCTTGTAGGAATACCTAAAGAAAGCATCTTAAGCCTAAGCAATGGAAGCTGGACATGGTCGTAAGCAGAAGAAACGTCCAAGAACACCCCCACGACCGATTCATTGCTATATAGGGCTAACCTCAAATCGGCCGTGAAAATGCTCAAGCTGTGTAACGGTTCGTTACTTCATAAGATTATATTCAAGACTACTTTAAAATTGAACTTAACAACTAAACTAATCTAATAAATACACAAAGAAACATATACCTAGCCTACTATTTTATGATATGTTATATTATTATTCTCAGAACTTACCTTAATTATAAATCTAATAACTATAAGTATGTACCTAGACTAGAAGTTTAAAATACATCTATGCGCGCAGTGACGCTGAGTGAACAGTAACGGTATGAACGATGAGTAGGAAGAACGCTTCTGTTCAAATGCGCAGAGTCACCTCCGACTCGTTCGCTTTCGTCTCGAACGTTCGGCCGGCAGTCCCTGCCAAGCTATTCGAACGCAAGGACGCGTCACCTTTTCTTCAAGAAAATATTATTCAACGTTAAATCTTTGATATTATAAGTGTGCTGTTTTACCCCAAAATCGGGTGAGTGTTGCAATTAATTTTAAAACTTAGTTTTAGTGCTTATCTAGTTGCCTAAGTAAGCCTTTATGTATAAATTATTAATTCTAGTGCTTGTGTGAGGAGTGAATCATTCATTTCATTTCATGCCTTTCATTTTATTAAATGCTGTTCATAAGGGTGCTATTTAATGAATTACTTATTGCAAGCAACGCATGCAACTTTTGGTACGCCATTGAGACATGACCTCGCATGGCCCCTAAAGGTCATGACGATTCAGTGTATTCTTTAAGTATGTTCCTCTGTTAATTGTTGTTGTTCTATTTAGATCAATAAAGATAAACAAGCTATTCAACTTGCATTTTAAGTTGTGGAACTATTTAAACGTGTTCTATTATATCCTTTCTTTGTGTTACCATTGTTTTGCGGTACCTTAAGTACCTACCTGTTTGATTCCGATAATTATTAGTCGGTTACGCTTTGTAATTTTAGTTTAAGACTGATTTTTGTTGACTGCCTCATCATTAATTGCTATTTCTTGCCTAAATCGTTCCATCCGCCTAGCCTTTGGGTTGATGTCGCAGTCAGACTGTATAACTGGGCATTTTCTAAAATGGCCAATCTCATGATTTCCAGGGTTCATACTCCTACTAAGGATTTCCTTTTTGGTCGACTACCCATCATCGCACGGACCAACTACCTACTCCGCTGCCTCACGTCTGCCTGCCGCGACGTGACCCTGAGATTTCGGACTTCTGCTGCGAACCAAGGACAGTGCAGTTTGGTTTGGGAGACTTTAGTAGTGCGTCGGTTGTGAATTTAAAATTCCCACCCCCTGTGAATCTCTTCTGTAAATTATATTATAAATAATGTCTATTTTTTTTATTTTATCGATTAAATCGTCCCTGACTTTATTTTCGTTACCGTCTTAGCCGAGGGAGCGGTACATTGGCGCCCATTCAAGGTATCTACTTTTCACAACCGAAACGCTACTATTGATTTCTTAAAGCATTTAATGGTTTTTTTTGGTGCTGGCTTCTAAACCTAGTTTTAAGGCTGATTCTTGCTAACTGTATTTTGTCCTGGTGTAGCAATTGGAAGTTACTGCTGATATATAGTAATATATAAACAATTAGCCTAAATTGATACCGTGTTGTTTTTGTACTGTTGTAGTTAGTAAGTATATTTTGCAACACACACCCGATTCAAAATGTCATACCCTATTAAATTTCTGTCACTACATAAAACTGAACTTGAATATGAGGTTGAATTGCGCGGTGGCTCTGGTGAGTCTGTGTCTGATCTGCGAAAACAGATTGCCAAATTAGGTCACATAGAATCTGAGGACATACTGGAATCCCACTTAGAACCTGACGAGGACCTCAAAGGCGTTAAAGAGTCCCTTGTAAAAGCTCAGATTAATATTGCATCTCTAAAATCCAACTTTGATAAAAATCTATTTATAAGGACCGAGACCTTACTAAATCACATTTATCACCGCATAAATAGGATAACCAGCATGCCAGAGGTTGTGGAGATTTATAAAATAAATTAATATATGATAAATTGGATTCTTTAGGAATTATTTACCTGCCTGTGAGTTTTTTCGGACAAACTCACACTCTAAAAGCATACGTAGTCCCAAATATAAAACACTACCTTATATTAGGGATGGACTTCTGGAGGATGTTCGGATTATTTCCGAAGCATATAGAACGTATTCTTTATTACAAAGACACTGATAACATTTTAACTGTCGATGTGGATAACTCAGGACCCAGTAACCTGTGCTCTTATGAGCATCTATCCTACGAACAAAAAAATATGGCTGACCAAGTTATATCACAATTTCGCAACATATCTTACGAAGAACGCGGTTTAGGTCGAACTTCCTTGATCACACATCCAATTGACACTGGGGATGCTGCCCCCATTCGTCAACGTTACTATAGGATGTCACCGGAGAAACAACGTATCTTGGTTGAGCAACTAGATGAGATGCTCAAGGAAGACGTGGTCGAACCATGTGAGAGCCCGTGGTCGTCACCAGTCCTCCTGACACCAAAGAAGAACGGTGAGTTACGTTTTTGCCTAGACAGCAGAAAACTAAATGCTGTCACAAAAAAAGATGCATATAGTTTACCTTATATGGCAGAAATTTTAGATAATTTACGCGATGCTCGGTATCTGTCTAGTGTAGATCTCTCTAAAAGTTTTTGGCAAATTTTAATTCGCGAACAGGACAGACAGAAGACGGCGTTCTATATTCCCTCACGCGGCACGTTTCAATTTAAAGCCATGGCGTTCGGACTAACCAATGCTCCCGCTACCCAACAAAGGCTAGTAGATTCCTTGTTTTACGGGCCAGAATTCGAACACAGAGTCTTTGTTTTCATTGATGACGTCATAATCGCGTCGAATACCTTCGATCAACACATATCCCTACTAACGAAAGTCCTAAGCAAATTGAAAGCCGCTAATCTAACTATAAACTTTTCTAAGTGCCAGTTTTTTAGAAATCAGCTCAAGTATCTCGGTTACGTCGTGGATTCTAACGGCTTACATGCCGATCCCGATAAAGTCGAGTCTATTATAAATTACCCTACTCCTACCAATCGGAAAGAAGTTAGACGATTCTTGGGTACTGCCTCTTGGTACCGTCGATTTATCGATAACTTCAGTACGTTAGCAAACCCTCTTAATAAATTGACGTCTCAAAAGAAAAATTCCCCTCCTTTTGTATGGTCTGCCGAGGCCAACCTAGCCTTCCAGCAACTAAAAAAATGCCTCTCTTCTACACCTATCCTTTCTTGCCCCGATTACAATCAACCTTTTGAGGTGCACACCGACGCCAGTGACTACGGTATCGGTGCAGTACTGACCCAAACGTTAAACGGGAAGGAAAAAGTAATAGCCTATATGAGCAAGTCCCTATCTAAACCCGAACGCAACTATAGTGCAACGGAACGCGAAGCGTTAGCCGTGCTCACCGCAATCGAACATTGGCGTTGTTACTTGGAAAATGGTCTTAAGTTTACGGTTTTCACCGATCATTCTTCTCTCAAGTGGTTTTTAAACCTTAACAACCCAACTGGGAGATTGGCTAGATGGGGAGTACGACTCTCTGCTTATAATTTCGACATAAAGCACCGAAAGGGGTCTGAAAACGTAGTTCCTGACAGCTTATCGTGCTCTGTGCCAGTTTCTGCTATCAGTAGTTCTAACAGTAATTGTCAAAAAACAGATGACAATTGGTTTTTAAACCTTTTTAATGGTTGCCTTAAATCACCGACATCTTTTTTAAATTATCGTGTCGAAAATGGGAAATTATTTCGCTACGTGAAATCTCTTAACCCGCTCACCCGCGAATTCGAATGGAAAGAAGTAGTTCCCTTTGAATACCGAAATGATGTTATAACAAATAATCACTCCGAACCTACCTCTGGTCACTTTGGTATTTATAAAACACATAAACGCGTAAGTTTAAAATACTTTTGGCCTAACATGATACGTGACATTGCTAAATTTGTCACTAGTTGCGATGTCTGCCTCTCTCATAAACATCCTAACCATCCAACACTTGGCGTAATGGGCAGACCTAAGGACTGCTGTAGACCATTCCAGATGCTAAGTGTAGACTTAGTAGGACCACTGCCTGTGTCTAGAAAGCAAAATACATTCCTTCTAGTTATTACGTGTTGCTTCTCTAAGTATTGCATGCTTTTCCCCATCCGACGCGCTACCGCCGAAATAATCGCCAAAATTGTGGAGGAAAACGTTTTCTTGATCCACGGTGTCCCTAGCACCATGATTATGGATAATGGGAGACAGTTCATCAGTAGTTCTCTGAAAAACTTATTTAAAACTTATAACATTCCTAACATTTTTTACACACCATTCTATACTCCTCAAATTAATACTGTCGAAAGATATAATAAGACTATTATTACATCTGTCTCATCCTTTATTGAGCGCGATCATAGAGTCTGGGATACAAACATTGCGAAAATTCAATTTGCCCTTAACAGCTCTGTCAATGAAGTGACTGGCTTTACACCTTCATTTTTAGTTTTTGGCAGAGAACTAATAAGCTGTGGCTCTCATTACTTGAACTCCGACTTGGGAAATGAAATTATTTTCACACCTCGTGATAGTTATGCGGAGAATTTAGGTGCATTACACAAAATATTTGACAAAGTTCAATTATCACTAGTGAAGGCACACACTAGAAATAGCACAAATTACGATTTGCGTCGCAAAAACGTTGACTTTAACGTCGGTGATATAATCTGGAGAAGAACATATTATCAAAGTGATAAAGAAAAGAAATTTTCCAAGAAGCTAGCCCCAAAATTTATAAAATGCCGTATCATTGGAAAAAAATCTAAACTAATTTATGAACTCGAGGACATGGCAGGTAATAACCTAGGAACTTGGCACGTCAAAGACTTCAAATTGACTTAGTTTCTGTAGCATCTATAAGTAAGCGGATTTTTCTAGAAAAAATCCTAATCTAAAAAGGGGGGTATGTAACGGTTCGTTACTTCATAAGATTATATTCAAGACTACTTTAAAATTGAACTTAACAACTAAACTAATCTAATAAATACACAAAGAAACATATACCTAGCCTACTATTTTATGATATGTTATATTATTATTCTCAGAACTTACCTTAATTATAAATCTAATAACTATAAGTATGTACCTAGACTAGAAGTTTAAAATACATCTATGCGCGCAGTGACGCTGAGTGAACAGTAACGGTATGAACGATGAGTAGGAAGAACGCTTCTGTTCAAATGCGCAGAGTCACCTCCGACTCGTTCGCTTTCGTCTCGAACGTTCGGCCGGCAGTCCCTGCCAAGCTATTCGAACGCAAGGACGCATCACCTTTTCTTCAAGAAAATATTATTCAACGTTAAATCTTTGATATTATAAGTGTGCTGTTTTACCCCAAAATCGGGTGAGTGTTGCAATTAATTTTAAAACTTAGTTTTAGTGCTTATCTAGTTGCCTAAGTAAGCCTTTATGTATAAATTATTAATTCTAGTGCTTGTGTGAGGAGTGAATCATTCATTTCATTTCATGCCTTTCATTTTATTAAATGCTGTTCATAAGGGTGCTATTTAATGAATTACTTATTGCAAGCAACGCATGCAACTTTTGGTACGCCATTGAGACATGACCTCGCATGGCCCCTAAAGGTCATGACGATTCAGTGTATTCTTTAAGTATGTTCCTCTGTTAATTGTTGTTGTTCTATTTAGATCAATAAAGATAAACAAGCTATTCAACTTGCATTTTAAGTTGTGGAACTATTTAAACGTGTTCTATTATATCCTTTCTTTGTGTTACCATTGTTTTGCGGTACCTTAAGTACCTACCTGTTTGATTCCGATAATTATTAGTCGGTTACGCTTTGTAATTTTAGTTTAAGACTGATTTTTGTTGACTGCCTCATCATTAATTGCTATTTCTTGCCTAAATCGTTCCATCCGCCTAGCCTTTGGGTTGATGTCGCAGTCAGACTGTATAACTGGGCATTTTCTAAAATGGCCAATCTCATGATTTCCAGGGTTCATACTCCTACTAAGGATTTCCTTTTTGGTCGACTACCCATCATCGCACGGACCAACTACCTACTCCGCTGCCTCACGTCTGCCTGCCGCGACGTGACCCTGAGATTTCGGACTTCTGCTGCGAACCAAGGACAGTGCAGTTTGGTTTGGGAGACTTTAGTAGTGCGTCGGTTGTGAATTTAAAATTCCCACCCCCTGTGAATCTCTTCTGTAAATTATATTATAAATAATGTCTATTTTTTTATTTTATCGATTAAATCGTCCCTGACTTTATTTTCGTTACCGTCTTAGCCGAGGGAGCGGTACAGCTGCTTATCGTGCTTAAACCCTTACGAAAGCCGAATTGCATGTTGCTAATGGTATAGTTGCTATTATGGTATTCTACGTACAATTCCATCCTATTTTTGACAAGGTGTTCTGTAATTTTCAACAGACAAGAAGCCAGGGCAACGGGATGGTACGAGTCTGCATCTAAAGGGTCTTTACCGGTTTTTAATAATGGGATAACTAAGTATATTTTCCAAGGATCTGGGATTTATATTAATAGTACTATGGAGCGACTCTTTAAAGACTGTCCCTGCTCTAGCTATAATGGAGTACGGGATACCATCCAGGCCGGGGGACGAATCATGAAGACTACTAAGGACAAGATTCAGTTCTTTCATAGAAAAGGAACTGTCAAAGGGGCAGTTTGAAGACACTAACGATGAAAAGGGGACAGGAAGAAGATCGGAGTAAGGCACAAAAGGCGGGGCAATTTTATCAAAAAACTGATCAAGCCAAAGAGACGGCATATTAGAGTTTGGAGATGGAGAATAAGACACAGAACCACGGAAACGTTTCAGAGCCCCCCACACTTTGGACGAAGGTGAGCGAGGAGATAAACTCTCGCAAAAACTACGCCAAGCTACCTTCTTTTTCTTTTTAAATAACTTTCTCGCTAGTGCTGCCACCCTCTTATATTCTAAAAAGTTATGAAGGGACATGCTCGCGATGTAAGATTTTTCAGCCGAACGTCTTACTCGGATCATATCTGTACATTCAGAATCCCACCAAGGAGGGGAAGCTCTGCCTTTCGGGTCCAAACGCTTCTGCGGAATATGGTTATTAGCTGCTGTGAGAACACAAGGCATAAGGTTGACATAACACTCCATGATGTTATCTTGATTAGCAGAAGGTTGGAAGAACATAACATGCTGGTATCCGCCGCATACT
Organism: Marasmarcha lunaedactyla; assembly: GCA_923062675.1. Classification (NCBI taxonomy): domain Eukaryota; kingdom Metazoa; phylum Arthropoda; class Insecta; order Lepidoptera; family Pterophoridae; genus Marasmarcha; species Marasmarcha lunaedactyla. The sequence continues at coordinate 8,425,827 of OV281343.1, read as the reverse complement.
TGGGCCAATCTGCCTTGGAGATCTTATATTTCAGAAGAGGAGTGTTAGGTCTGTTAGTTGGAGATAATTAAAACGCAAATATTCAGGGAATAATTAATTGAGTAATTTATTATGCTTATTTGCATATAATATACAATTTAACTGCATACTGGTAGTATAAGGTCAAAATAGTGTATGTCTTACTTCGCTGGCCAATCACAACACGGGAGAAATGTTCATACTAAAATGTTTTGCGTGGATAACCAGTTCGGCTTTCGTGCTAAGCACTCCTGCCCTCAGCAAGTCCATCGAATCGTCGAGTACATACTCGACGGCTTCTATCCGAAACGTAAGAAAACGATCGCAGTTTTCTTTGACGTAGCCAAGGCTTTCGACAAAGTCTGGCACAGCGGTCTCGTTTATAGGATAATCGCGTCGTTTCTCAAAGACCGCACGTTTCGTTTCAAACATGAAGGCACGCTCTCCGCGCCTCGTCCCATAAAGGCTGGAGTCCCTCAAGGCTCAGTCCTCGCCCCTCTTTTGTATACCGTGTACACTAACGACATTTCCATTCCGCCGAAAGTCGTCGAACTCGCTCTCTTTGCCGACGACACTGCCCTTTACACCAAAGGCCGCAGAGCCCCGGGTCTCGTCACCAGACTCCAAAAGGCTGTAAACGCCCTCGGTGCTTGGTTTCAAAAATGGCGTATCGATGTGAACCCAGAGAAGAGCTCTGCGGTATACTTCGACTACAGACGCAGTCGTATCGCCGACAATCTCCAAGTGAGAATGCAAGGCACTCCCATCCCCTGGAAGCGCAGTACCAAATATTTAGGCGTCATATTAGACCAGACGCTTTCTTTCAATCCTCACGTCAATAGAGTAACGAAACTCGCACGTTTTTACCTAGGCCGGCTTTACAGTATGTTAGGTAGAAAAAGTAAAATGTCCTTCAGAAACAAACGTACGCTTTATAAGGTCTGCGTTAGACCAGTCATGTCATATGCCTCGCCAGTCTTTGCCCACGCCAAACCCTCCGTCCTGCACAAACTGCAGGTAGTTCAAAACCTCTTCTGCCGCAGGGCCACAAACGCACCTTGGTACGTGCGCAACGCGGACCTGCACAGAGATTTTGAACTACCTACAGTACAACAGTATCTAAAAACACTCTCAGAATCGTTCTTCAAACGCGCCGAATCCCATCCCAATCCACTTGTTCGAAATTCAGTCTCATATACTGCTCCTGTCTTAGATTCGGCATACAAAGTCGCTAGACCGAGAAACGCGCACACGAGCGAACGCACGCAATTAACTTTAGGTCTCGAGGCCCTTCAGGCCGCAAATTCTAATTCTAACGTAAATTCTAATTCTAACGTAAATCCGAATTAATGCAATTTTAATTTTCAATTTTTAATGCTTTTTATTATTTACTTTTCATTTTTGAGCACCTTCAGTGCTATGTAAATCCCAGCGGGTGACCCCTTAAGGGCCCCGCTAGCGCGGCCTCTTTCTCCAATTGGCCGTCGCTCAGATGAAGGCTGAGTGGCAAAAATGCACGAGCCGACAGGGGGTTTTTAGTGGGTATGGTTCTGGTAGGCGTCGGGACGAGTCCCACATAACTTTGGAATCGCGCCACAGTATGCGTCAGAGCATTTTTATCCTCCTGCCTTTACCGCGGAGGGAACAAAAAAAAAAAAAAAAAGCAGTGCGCGCGCTTCTGTACGCGTCGAGCGGCCGCGCAAATCGGTCGACTCAGGAGCTGCTTACGCGATGCTATTGTTGTCCCACAGTATGCGGCGAGCGGCGGTGCAGGCTGGTCGTTGCGAGAGCACTGTGCAACGATATCCCACAGTACCCCCCGTCAAGTAAACCGTACTGTATGTGTAGGTTTGCTGATTCTTCCGTAACGGGTGATGTATGGAACTGTTGAAAATAGGCTAAGCAGAGCAAACGATGGATATGGATTATTAATTAAAAGAATACTTTTTAGTTTTTACATAGCGTGGATACTTTATTGCGATCAGTTCAGATTCTATACAGGAAGTAGTACTCCAGACTATATTGTGTCATAGAGTAATTTTATATTTTTTTACATTTGTTGGTGTGGCCACTGACAATTATTTATCTTCTCCAACACACCCCCTTAATTGTTTATGGCTAACACCCTTTTTTACAAAAAAAAACTTGATGTTACTTTAGGCATGACACCATTATTTTATAAAGATAACAAATATATTATTGATAGAATTGTTGCATGAAACCATCCTATTCATATTGATAGGAGATAAAAAAAAATCAATAAATCAGACATCTTCATCTGCCACAAGTTACATACCAACAAGTTTTATGGATAATTATATTACAATGTTATTATAAATTGTTAGTTTTAAGTAGATAAATTTTAATGAGCAAATAAAGTTAGTATTTAGTAAGTTACCATTTGTAGTTTCAGTATACTAGTTACTAATACATGATACAAATAAAATGGTATAAATTACAATTTGTAGTGTATACTACTTATGTTATACACCTTTTCTTACACCCCCTTAATTTAAACATTTTATTTTACAAAATATAACCTTTAACAAAGAGAAAAAAAAAAACAATCATAACTTTTATTATCATATTAACTAAATATAGTTTTATATTTTACTTTAGGATTAGATTTTTAAAGAAATTAAATTTTATATTTGAAAGGGGTTTAGTGAGAATATCAGCTATTTGATTTTGAGAACTACAATACTTAATATTAATAAGCCCTTCACTCACTTTTTCATGTATGAAGTGGTAACGCACATCTATATGCTTACTGCGTTTGTTCATCACACCGTTTTTAATTATAGAAATGGCACTTTGATTGTCCACATTTATACTGGCACTGACACTAAATTTTGTTATTTCTTGAATTAAGTTCTTTAGATAAATCACTTCTCTGCAGCAGTCAGCAGCAGCTATAAACTCTGCTTCTGTCGAAGACATTGCCACTATAGGTTGTTTCTTAGATGCCCATGCGATAGGACCGCCATTGAAGAATATTATGTATCCTGTAGTACTCTTTCTTGTCTCAGGATCATTTGCATAATCTGCATCACAGAATGCTTCCAGTTCATCTTTTCCTTTTCCATATGTTATACCATCATCGGGTGTCCCAATCAAATATTTTACAATGCGTTTGGCATTATTTACATCCCTTTTGGAAGGATTTTCTACATTTCTACTGCATATGTTGACTGCATATGATATTTCTGGTCTGGTTCTATTTGATAGATATAATAGTGAGCCAACTAGCTCTCTGTAACAGTAGTTAGTTTCAGAGGTATCATTATCCTGTTTCAGTTCACTTCCCACTATCATTGGGGTTGGAGCTATTTTAACATCTTGCATATTGAAGTTTTTAGCTATGTTCTCTATGTAATTCTTTTGTGATAGTTTTATATTTTGGTTTATATGTATTTCTATGCTAAGGAATTTCTGTGGATTTTCATATTTAGTCATTTCAAATTCTTCTTTCAACTCTTGTAGCAATTTACTTAGTTTACTCTTATCTTTTCCTATCAGAATCCCATCGTCGACATACAATCCCAGTATTATTGATCCTGTATCATCTGTGAATATACACTTTTCATTTTTAGTAGATTTTAAGCCTTTCAGTTTCAGATATTCAGTGAATCTTTGGTTCCATTTTAGTGGAGATTGTTTCAATCCATATAGGGATTTTATAAGCTTGCAGTATTCACCATCATCAAAACCATCAGGTAACTTCATATATATATCCTCAGTGACTTCTCCATAGAGGAATGCAGTTTTTATGTCAAATTGCATCACATGATAGTTGTATGATGCTGCAAGTGAAAACATTATACGAAGAGCATTAATATTTAAGACTGGACTATAGGTTTCTGTGAAATCAATACCTTCTCTTTGTTGACAGCCTGTCACAACTAATCTTGCTTTGTAGCGATTATCATCTTTTATTTTGAAGACCCACTTGGCAGTAAGTATGTTTTTATTGTTTATTTCTTTTTTATCGACTATTTTCCATGTCTTATTCTTTTTTAGTGATTGTTTTTCTTCCTCAATAGCTTTTATCCATTGCTTACTATCTGCACAGCTTGTAGCTTCTTTATATGTTAAAAGTACATAGTCTTGAAATTTTTTAGGAACTTGACGTTTTCTTGTTCCACTTCTTAGGCCTTGAGGATTATCTTCTAGGTTTTCATTATCTTTTGCACTTTTTTCATGATCTGATGTGGTACTTTCTTTCTCTGTACTTTGTGGTTCATTTTCTATATTTTCTGTACTTATATGTTGTTGCATATCACACAAGATTTCTTTTTCATTTCTATTTTCTCTCTGAAACTCTTGTTCATCGTTTTCATTTGTGCATATTGAATCATCTTCTGCTTGAAATTCCTTTTCAGGGAATAATGTTTTATAGTACTCACATGGCTTTTCTTGCCTTCTGTTTATGTCATTCTCAATTTTTACATCACGGGAAAGTATTATTTTTCCGTTTCTATCATCCCACAATCTGTAGGCATTTTCTGCATAGCCAATGAATATGTACTCTTTTGATTTTTCTTGAAGTTTTGTTACTCTTCCTAGAACTTTAGCATATGCCTTTGCACCAAATAGCTGTAGACGGGACAAATCTGGCTTCCTGTTATACCATAGCTCTGCAGGTGTTCTATCAACTGCTTTAGTAGGTGATCTGTTTAGGAGATAGGCTGCAGTTCGTAATGCTTCTCCCCACATCTCCCTTTTTAATCCCGAATCAAATAGTAGAGCCCTTGTTTTATCCATCAGTGTCCTGTTTAGGCGCTCAGCTTTTCCATTTAACTGTGGTGAGTATGGTATGGTGAGATCGAGAACAATACCTTTAGATTTGACCCATGCATTTACATTCTGGTTCACATATTCGCCACCATTATCACATCTTATTTTAGATACTTTCAGGTTCCATTTGGCTTCAGCTTGCTTAACATACTCTTTAATTTTTTCACATACTTCAGATTTGTACTTAAGAAGGTAGACCACTGAAAAATGTGTGTAATCGTCCAGGAATGTGACATAGTATCTTTTATTATCCCATGTTTCTTAGTTTATTGTGCCAACATCAGAGTGTATTATTTCCAATGGTCGAGTTGCTATTTTTCTTTCTGTATTAAATGGTGCACGAGTTTGTTTAGATTTTAAGCACACATCACAGACTTTATCTTTTATTTTTTCTGTTTTTATGCCATCAACCAATGGTATCAGTTTCTTCATATTTTCATAGCTTATGTGGCCCGTTTTTCTGTGTATTTCTTCTTGCATATTACTGAGCAAAGCTTCTTCTTGTAATTTTATTTCATATAACCCTGTTGAGTTTTTATAGCCTTCGATTATTGTATTTTTCTTTTTTATTTTAACCTTATCTTTTGTGAATGTTACTTCACCTCCTTTTTCTGTTATTTTATTCACACTTATTAAGTTTTTTGTTAACTCTGGAACATATAACACATTTGTTAGATTGAATAATTTTGTTTTTATATCTCCAATGCTCTCTGCTTTAATTGTTTCATTATTTTTAGCGACAACTATTTCCGAGTGATCTTTCTTACAGTGAGTAAAGAGGTCTTTTGAATTTGTTAAGTGTTTCGAAGCACCTGAATCCACAACCCATGTATTACTTGTCTTGTTGGTACTTGATGCCAAAAATGTTGCACCACTATCTCGCTTCTCATTATTCTTTTTATTGCGAAAATAGCAATTTTTTTCAAGATGGTTGTTTTTCTTACAAATTGTGCAATATTTTCCTTTTTTCTTATCATGAAATCTGGTGTTATACTGTAGACTGAAGTTTTTATTTTTACTTGCACTGTATGCTACATTTTCTGATGAATCACTACTCTGTAATCTAGTTTCTTCTAGTAGTAATCGTGCAGTAAAATTCTCAAAGGTTTTTTGATCTGTCGGGACTGATTCCCATGCACTTATAAAATGGTTATAAATTTTAGGTATTGCAGTAATCAATTTTGCCAGCAACATGTCATTATTTACTTTTGTGTCTGTGGAATTCAACTTGTACGCGATGTTTTCCAATGTGCTGATGTTCGTCGCCATATCTTTTTGTTCTTCATACTTAAAGTTGAAAAAATCTTGCATTGTTGCATATTTTTGGTTGACACTTTCCGTTTCAAAGTATTTACTGAGTCTGGCATACATGGCTGCTGACGTTTCACAGTTCAGAATGTGTGGCACACATTTTTTATCAATTGTTGTCAGTATCAGACGCTGCGCTTTTGCATCGTTTTTAAGCCACGCTTCAGAGTCTTTTTCTGGGCAGGTCGATTCGCCGCTGACTATTTTATAAAGAGACAGAGATTTTAGTACAATGTCAAGTTGAAACTTCCATACAGCGAAATTATCTCGTCCAGTCAATTTTTCGTTTATTACGACGTCCGTGTCGTCTTTGCATTTGCACGACGCCATTTTTTTAATGCCTTTTCTCACGGCTTCTTTTACTGAGCACACTGTTTTTACGACTTTTTGACTTTAATTCACTGTTTTTTACGTTTGGAGCTCTGGGCCCATAACCTGTTGAAAATAGGCTAAGCAGAGCAAACGATGGATATGGATTATTAATTAAAAGAATACTTTTTAGTTTTTACATCGCGTGGATACTTTATTGCGATCAGTTCAGATTCTATACAGGAAGTAGTACTCCAGACTATATTGTGTCATAGAGTAATTTTATATTTTTTTACATTTGTTGGTGTGGCCACTGACAATTATTTATCTTCTCCAACAGGAACTTCAGTGTCCTCTGTGTTTTCTTCAGCAATAAAAGCAGGTTTCAGACGATCCAACGTGACAATGGCCTCTCTGTTCTGCAGTCGAACCTTGAACCATTTTTCATGTTTTTCTATAACTTCATATGGGCCTTCATATGGTGGTGATAGCGGCTTCCGTGTTGCATTTATACGTATGAATACATGAGTACAGGTATCGAGCTTCGTAGGTACATAGGTACGTAGCGTAGGTACGTAGGTATTTTGCGATGTGTTCGGCGTTCCGCTCTGGCACGTGAAAGACGACATAGTTTCTATAAGTTGGCTAATAAATTGTGTTTCTTCAGTTTTAGATTTCGAAGGCGTAAAAAAATCTGCTGGCAACCGTAGTGACGTCCCATAGACCATTGTAGCAGGACTGTAGTTGGTTTTTTATGGATTGTAGCACGTAGGCCTAGTAACACGATAGGTATTTCTTGCTCCCAGTTCAAACGGTTTCCTCTTGCCATTAAAGCTGCTTTCATTGTGCGATGCCATCATTCGACTAATCCGTTAGATTGTGGATGGTAGGCTGTGGTTCGTAGTCTTTCAATGCCTAGTTTTCTTAATAAGTTGTGAAACAGTTGAGCTTCGAACTGCCGGCCTTGGTCTGTAGTAATGCGTAACGGACAGCCAAATCTTGAATCCATCCGTCGTAAAGGGCTCGTGCGACTGTTTCTGCACTAATATCTGTTATAGGTATAGCTTCCGGCCAGCGGGTACATCGGTCTATTATGGTTACTAGGTACCGATAGCCTTCAGATGGAGTTAGCGGTCCGACGATATCTATATGTATGTGTTCGAATCTGCTGGATTCCGGAAACTGCAAGTGGCGTTACAGTGTGACGATGAGTTTTCGAGCGCTGACAGGCTAAACAGGCTTGCGTCCATATTGAGATATCTTTGTTCATGCTTGGCCAGAAGTATTTTTCAGTTATTAATTTTCTTGTTGTACGAACGCCTGGATGATTAATTCCGTGTAATGCATTGTATGCAGTTAGACGAAAAGCTTGAGGTAAGTGGACGTGGGTTGCTTGTTGAACTTTCACATTGTATCGGATGCATCGAGCCTGGCAGAGATATTTGACTTAAACGAAGATTTGGTTTTTGTTTCAGTAATTTTAACTCTTCATCTTCTGCTTGTTTTTGAGATAATTCTTCGAAGTTAATCACTGAAGGACAGTCCATAGCTGATATACGAGAAAGTGCGTCAGCTACTATGTTTTCTTTTCCAATTTTTGTGCAAAATTGACTAATATAGTGCAATTGTCTCTGTCTTCTTGGTGTGTCGCTCGATGTAGCTGATTTTTGCATGGCGTATGTAAGTAGCTTGTGATCGGTTAGTACGATGACGTCATTGCCTTCGATTAATCTTCTGAAGTGTTTGACAGCCATGTAGATCGCTAATAGTTCGCGATCGTACAAGCTATATCGCTTCTGTGTATCGCTTAACTTTTTTGAACAAAACGATAATGGCTTCCAGGAATTATCAATCTTTTGGTGCAATGCGGCGCCCACGCTGACATCAGATGCGTCGGTCATGATAGATAGTGTAGCGCCTGGTACAGTATGCGTAAGCATGGTGACATTCGAGATGCTTTGACGGCATTTCTCAACTGCTTCGGTTGCGGCTTCTGTCCATATAATCGGCGTCTTGTCATTCTTCTTTTTATTGTGAAGCATTTTGTTAAGTTCGATTTGAAGTTTTGCTTGATTAGGGAGACAGTCATGATAGAAGTTAAGCATGCCGAGAAATCGACGAAGATATTCACTGGCTTCGGATAGTTAAGTATAGCTTGTACTTTTTCTACTGTTGGTTTGATTCCGTCGCTTGTGACTTCATAGCCGAGAAAATCGAGTTTGCCCTCGCCAAATATGCATTTTTCAATGTTGATTCCAATGCCGTAGTCGCTGAGTCGCTTAAGTACGACACGGAGGTGCTCGGCGTGTTTCTTTTCGTCTTCCGAATATTTTTGAAAATACCTTCTTGCCGTGTATCTGATAGGTAAAATCTTGAATGCGCGGAAGTGGGTAGCGGTCCGGCAAGGTAACTGCGTTTAAACGGCGATAGTCTCCGCACACTCTTAATGCTCCGTCTTTCTTTTTAATAATGTGCATGGGACTCGCCCATGGGCTTTTTGAAGGCTGACAGATGCCCATCTCCATCATGGCTTGAAATTCTGCTTTAGCGGCTTTGAATTTGTCAGGCGGCAACGGACGAGGGCAGGCAAACAGCGGCGGTCCGGTTGTATCAATGTGATGCTGTACATTGTGTTTGATAGGTGTTTTCGGCGTTAGTGGTTTCAGTAACTCGGAGAATTCTTGCAGTATGTTGTAGTATTTGTGGTTGTGATCAAGAACAGATATTGTTGTAAGTTGATCTGTTAAGAAATCTGTTGTGTTGATTGATAGTTCAGTTAGGTTATCAACCAGTCGCTTGCGGTGTAGGTCTACCAATAGTTGATGGTAGCGAAGAAAGTCGGCGCCTAATATCGAAGTCTCGACGTCGGCTACGATGAAATTCCACTTAAAGTCTCTTCTAAGGCCTAAGTTCAACTTCAGCGTCTTCTCACCGTAGGTTTTGATCGGTGTATTATTTGCGGCGAACAGTTGATAAGTCGAAGTAGTCGGTATTCGCTTGTGTTTTACGGCTAGTACCGATACGTCTGCGCCGGTATCGACCAGAAAAAGTTCTTGAGTGTTGAAATCTCTAACGCATAGGCGGTTACTTCGCTCCGCTACACCGACTTCCGCCACAGTCGATGTAGTCTTTAGTTTCCCTGTCTCTTTGTGATTTTCATGCATTGGGGTTCACACCTCTTCGCTCTTTCACCAAATTTCCGGTGATAGTAACAGACCCAATCGATATCACCGGGTTTTTTTCCATCATATGTTCTTGATCTCGATCTTGATCTTGCGCGATCGTAATATTGACGACGGTAAGGACGGCGATGCATGTATGTCGTGGCTTGTCGAAGTTCTGCGATTTCAATTGAAAGTTTCTCCATTTGCTTCGTTAGTGTTTGCAAAAACACGTCTTTAGCTGATGTTGATGATGATGAGGGTGCTTCGATGCTGACTGCCGCGATAGATCTGCCCGTGTGCTCCATATTTGTATCGGGATCACCACTGTTAGGTCTGTTAGTTGGAGATAATTAAAACGCAAATATTCAGGGAATAATTGAGTAATTTATTATTATTTTTTTTTACGCGCGCGTTACAAGGCATCCGGGACTAGCTCCTAATGAGCACTACCCGCTAAAAAACCCCCTGTCGGCTCGTGCAACTTTTTGCCACTCAGCCATCATCTGAGCGACGGCCAATTGGAGAAAGAGGCCGCGCTAGCGGGGCCCAGAAGGGGTCACCCGCTGGGATTACATAGCACTGAAGGTGCTCAAAGCACTGAAGGTGAATACATAGCACTGAAGGTGCTCAAAATGAAAAGTATATAATTAAAATAAATTTAAAATTGCAAAATAAAATTGAGTTAATTTGCATTTACGTTAGAATTAGGATTTACGTTAGAATTAGAATTTACGTTAGGATTAGAATTTGCGGCCAGAAGGGCTTCGAGATCGGCTGACAGTCTGGTGGAAGAGTACGCTTGCGCATTCCTAGGCCTAGCGACTTTGAACTTCGAATCTAAGACAGGAGTAGTATATGAGACTAAATCACGAACTAGAGGATTGGGATGGGTTTCGGAGCGTTTGAAGAACGCTTCAGAGAGTGTTTTGAGGTGTTGTTGTACTGTAGGCAGTTCAAGATCTCTATGCAAGTCCGCGTTACGCACGTACCACGGTGCATTTGTGGCCCTGCGGCAAAAGAGGTTTTGAACTACCTGCAGTTTGTGCAGGAGGGAGGGTTTGGCGTGGGCAAAGATTGGCGAGGCATATGTCATGACGGGTCTAACGCAGACCTTGTAAAGTGTACGTTTGTTTCTGAAAGACATTTTACTTTTTCTACCTAACATGCTATTTAGGCGGCCTAAGTAGTGACGAGCGAGTTTCGAAACTCTTTCGACGTGTGGCTTGAAAGAAAGCGTCGGATCTAATGTGACGCCTAAGTATTTAGTACTGCGCTTCCAGGGGATGGAAATGCCTAACATTCGAACGTGGGGATCGCCAGCGGGACGACGCCGTTTGTGGTCGAAGCGCATCGCAGAACTCTATTTAGGGTTCACATCGATGCGCCATTTTTGAAACCATACACAAAGGGCGTTTACGGCCTTTTGGAGTCTGGTGATGTTATACGGGATCGTTTGACCTTTAGTGTAAAGGGCGGTATCGTCTGCAAATAGGGCGAGTTCGGCGCCTTTTGTCGGGATAGGAATGTCGTTGGTGTACACGGTGTACAACAGAGGGGCGAGGACTGAGCCTTGAGGGACTCCAGCATTTATGGGACGAGGCGCGGAAAGCGTGCCTTCATGTTTAAATCGAAACGTACGGTCTTTGAGAAACGACGCTATTAACCTGACTAGACGATCCGGTAGCCTATTTTGTAGAGTTTATAAACGAGACCGCTGTGCCAGACTTTGTCGAAAGCCTTGGCTACGTCAAAGAAAACCGCGACTGTTTTATAACGACGCGGATAGAAACCGTCAAGTATGTACTCGACGATTCGATGGACTTGCTGAGGGCAGGGGTGCTTAGCGCGAAAGCCGAACTGATGGGGAATAATGAGAGGATCGCCATCCGTTGGAAACAGATGGTTCCGCATTCGAGAGAGTATGACTCTCTCGAGAAGTTTAGACATTGCCTTGAGGAGGCTGATGGGTCTGTGATTAGCCGGGATATTCAGAGGTTTACCCGGCTTGGGAATGCCTATGACTGTTGCTTCTTTCCAAGCTCTTGGAAAGTAGCTATGGTCGAAGCAGGCATTGAAACGGTAAGCACCTGTTGAGGCAGGTGTTTAAGTGCGTGGTTAGAAATTCCATCCGCACCTGGAGCCTTTTTGGACTTTTGATTTCTAATGAGAAGCGAGATTTCGTCATTAGAGACTGTGACGGGGTCGGCGGTGATGGGGAAAGAGTCTCCACCACCTGGATGTGTGAGGGATCAGCAGGTTGCGTGCTGGGCGAGCATTGTGCGGCAATGCTGTCAGCGAAGCATTCGGCTTTCGACTTCGAAGGCAGTAGTGCCATCGGGACGAGTGAGAGGAAGAACGTGAGAGGCGGTGTCTACGCGGAAGGCTCGGGCCATACTACAGTACGCTTGGTGGGACGGAGAGATATTCGCCATGAGATCGTTCATCTGAGCGTCTCGGAGTTCTGCGAGGCAAGACCTTACTTTACGTTGTAGGTAGCTGATTCGCAGCTAATCTATAGGCGGGCGTGGGATATTTCTTGGCTCTCCGGAGAGCCGCGTTCTTAGCTTTAATAAGATTGCTAACGGCTAAGGGAAGCGTGGGTTTACCTTGCTTAGCAACCTTTTCGTTGTCGCTGATGGCTGAACTGATAGCATCAGTGAGAGAATTGACTACCTAATAAATCTATTTTATCCGGACTATCTATTTGAACGGGCGAGATCGCGAGCGGAGAGTTTGGGGCCTCTAAGGCTGAAACTAACGTATTTTTAAAGCCTTTACAATCGGTAAAGGTCTTAGGAGAGGTGACGTTATTGTTAGGCGCACCTAGCACGAGGGAGACGGGGCGGTGGTCAGAGCCTAGGTCATCGAGCGGTTCGATAGATCTGAGGTCGAGGTTGATTCGCTTGACGATTGCATAATCGAGGATGTCAGGAGAGTGGTTTGGGTTGTCGGGATAGTGAGTGGGAGTGATGGGAGAGATGACATCTAAGTCGAGTGAGTTTGTGATGTCGAGGAGAGCGATACCGCTGGTGTTGGTTGATAGGCACGTCCAGTCAGTGTGTTTGGAGTTAAAGTCTCCGAACATAATGACTGAATGGCCGAGGGCGAGAATGGCCTCAAAGTCACTGCGGATTGGTCTGGTGCCACTAGGTATGTAGATTGAAGCTATGATGATGGTAGGATGACCAGTCATAGCCACTCTACACACAGTGGCTTCCATGTTGAGGAGAGGAGGGGTAGGGAGCGGACAGCAATGGAATCCTCTTTTGTAATAAATAGCCGTGCCGCCGAAACCGTCGGAGTTGGGCCTGTAATTTGAATAAACGCGTACTTGGGAATAGCTAATCCCCTGGAGCGGTTTGGAGTTAGCCACGTCTCTTGAAGAAGCAATAAGTCTGGCTCGTTGTTCTAAAGGAACAGTTTGAGCTCAGGAAGGTTAGTATTAAGGCTACGAACGTTAAAGGAAACTAGGGATAAGCCCTTGGGTTTGATACGACAGGACGAGGGATTTGCGGGTCTAGACATTATAATTATTTATTAAGTTTATACGAAAAATGGAATTTATAAACAGCTCAGTAGCGAGTAATGCTCAGCTAACGCAAAAAGACGCTCTTGAAGAGAGCGGGCGGCTCGCAGTTTGCGTGCGAGTACGGAGATTTCCTTAATGTCGACGTTTTGAATGATGTCAAACACGGTCTTCATGTCCTCAGCCAACGACGACTGAGGTGGAGACGATGGAGTGGGACGCGGGCCTACGGGAGCTACGGGAGCTGGAATAGGACGGGAAGGTGCAGATGGAGCGGCCGGACGCTGTCTCCAGGACAGAGCCGGAGTAGGCGTCAGCTGCATGGGCTTTGCTTCCGGCGGATCCCGGTTGCGCAGCGGCGGGAAGTTAGCGGGAGTGAGCGGCGGCGCCGGTTTAGGCGCAGCCCTCTTAGCTGAAGAGCGCGGAGCGCGCGGGCAACCCCTGTAGTTAGCTGTGTGGCCAGACTGGCCGCACAGCACACAGGCAGGGGGGAAGTGGATTCGGGAGTACGAGTGCACTCTTTTGTGATGTGTGGGTCCAGGCACTTAACGCACCTGGGGGGAGCTGAGCAGTTAGCCGCTGCGTGGCCATAGAGCTGGCAGCGGTGGCACTGCCCAGGGTGGCCGCGGGGGTTGGGACGCTCGACGGAGATATTCGAAAGTCCGCAGATTGTGCGAGCCTCTATGAAGATCTCCCTCGAGTTGGGAGTGTTTGTGAGATAACTAAAGCTAGTGGAAAACGCCTACCGCGGTTAGAGTGCATCTTGTGCACTGCTTCAGCCGGGAAGCCCTGAGACTTAAGGTCCTCGAGAATGTCGTCAATGCTGAGTTCAAACGGGACGCCCCGTAGTACTGCGCTGATTTTACGCTCCTCCGGGAGGGCGTAGGTGTGATACGCGATTTGTTTGATCGATAGAAGCCTAGTAAAAGACCGGAAATCGTCGATGGTCGCGACCTGAATTTTAATTGATTCGCCAGCGTTGGTGGCTTTTAAGTAATTAATTTTGTGCTCTTTGCACAAGTTAGAAACCGCGGTCCAGCGCGCTTTTTCGCGGAGGAAGACGGGCGGAGGGAGCTGAGGCTTCGGTGGGACGGGAGCGCAGCGCGACGCTGGCTTCGACGGAGCCGACGTATTCGCGGTCACTTGTAGTGACATTAACGGCGCGGGGGCGGGTGTTGAAGACACCGGGGTGGGCTCGGGTGTTGAAGACACCGTTGCTTTCTTCGAACGCTTCTTAGAGCGTTTGGCGACTAATTGAAACGCGGGCTCAGGAGAGCCGGTTAAAGCGCCCGACGACGGTTCGGACGCGGAGTCGGAATCGGAGTCGCTCCCGGGAGCGGTACGCTTACGCCGCGACGCGCGAGATGACGTGACCGATGCGCAGTCCATATCGGATGGAACGGGAGACGTGGGCGGGCTGGTAAAGACCTGAGGGGTCTGGGAGTTGGTGGACTGAGGGGCCGGGGACTCGTTAAGCGCAGATAAGGCCTGCGTGAATACCTCGTCAGAGATTGAGACGCCCGACGCGGCTAGCGCCTGGGTGAACGCTTTCGCGAAGTTAATTACGCTTTGCGAATCCATGGGAGGGCTTGTTATGAATACTAAGGAATGTATATTTAAGTATATAAAATATGCCTTAAGTTGTCTAAAATAAACCGAGCGAACCCTAGTGGCTAACCTCCCTACCTGCGGTAGGGGGGCTGGGGAAAATAACTTAAAACTAACCGTTGTTCGCCGAAGGCCGCTACCTAGAAACCTAAAAAAAAAAGGGTACGCAGGTAAAGAGTTGACCGCGTTAGGGTCAACCTTTACCGACAGAAAGGACAAATACACACGAAAATACACAGATATGATAAAAATAAATATGAAAATAGGAGAAAAATAAATTAATAAGAATAAGAATAAAGAATAAATTTTATTTCTGGAAAACTTACATCTTAGAATACACAATAAGAACTTACAAATTTATTACTACGATAAACTACATAAATATCAATTATAATAGGTGTCTAAAAATTTACAATAGTTACTATAATTATGATAAGTGATACAATCGGTTTATCATGATCTAGGGTAACAATAACTAGGCAAATACCGAAACTAAGTAATTATGAATTACCTGTTTTTTAGGTACAAATTATTAAATTAAGTACAGTATGCTGCATAAACATTAATTCTAAATCTAGTAAGTACATTAACAATTAAATGCGCAAAGTGAATATAACATAAAAT
Organism: Marasmarcha lunaedactyla; assembly: GCA_923062675.1. Lineage (NCBI taxonomy): Eukaryota > Metazoa > Arthropoda > Insecta > Lepidoptera > Pterophoridae > Marasmarcha > Marasmarcha lunaedactyla. The sequence continues at coordinate 8,410,473 of OV281343.1, read as the reverse complement.
GTGTTTCATAATTCTCGTCCTACTATAAACATTAGAAAATAATAATAATACTAATACGACACGAAAAAATAAATAAAAATACAACAAAAAATTAATTAACATTTTGGAGACATTAATTATCTTATTTTAATACTATTAATAACTTCTCTGTATCTTCGTAGGACATACTCAAAAGTGATGCTCGGATTATTCGTTTAGTGTTGTTGTAGGTCAGAGGATATATGCCAAGATTGGTGTTTAATCTTTTATATAGAAGTGGTCCTAGGAAAATGTAAAATCTGGAAGAAAATGCCGTTTTTGTGCTTTGTGGACAAACAATGTCAAGCCGTCTTTTGTTAGCTGTTTGTGTGCTATAGTTAAGGGTGCTATGGAGTTTTAAAGTTGTGCTCATTATAAATAACTGCCTGACTGTCAGTAATTTACACTCTTTATAGAGAAGTTCAGTGGAGTAAAGGAAAGGTCGGAAATGGGAAACTTTCAAAATTGCTCTTTGGGCTCTTTCAACGTTAAGGAGAAGAGTTTTAGCTGCTCCGCCCCATGACGTAATACAGTAATTTAGTATCGACTGACACAATGCAAAGTATACCTGCCTCATAAGTTTAGAGTGTCCTATGCTGCGCAGTTTTTTAAAAACAAATATTAACTTGCGTATTCTGTTGCTAACCGCATCTATGTGTAGTCTAAAAGACAGAGTTTCGTCTATAATGACACCTAGGTACTTTATTGTTTTAGTAGCAGTAATGTGAGGACATGAACACGAGTGATTGATTTGATCAATACAATAGTGCGCGTATAGGTTAGGGTTTTCTGAAATTGATTTTCGCATAGAAAACTGGATGAAATAAGTTTTATCTGAATTTAGAGTGAGTAAGTGTTGCTGTAGCCACTTGTTAACTACATTGAAGCCTCGTTGTGCAAGCTCATATAATTCTGTATCTGAGTTTGCAGAGAACAAAAGAGCGGTGTCATCAGCAAAAGATATGATTTTACCACCGTTTATTTTCAGGTTACAAAGTTCGTTAATATATATTAAGAATAGTGTGGGACCCAAAACACTTCCTTGAGGAATTCCATATTCCGTGTTTACTAGGTCAGAACTTACGATATTTCCTATTTTTACACATTGCGAACGATCGTGTAGGTAATCTGCAAAAAGTTTGTGTTGGGTTCCCCTTATACCTAAATTTTCAAGCTTATTTAATAGGATAGGAATAGAAACTGTATCAAAAGCTTTGGAGAGGTCTAAGAAAATTCCCATAGTCCGATTACCTTTGTCAAGTTCCTGGACTATGTGGTTAGTAAGATCAAGCACCGCGTCGGCAGTTGACAGCTTGTGCCTTAAACCGATTTGTGTATTTGACAGGATGGACTGTTTCTCCAAGTATTGAACAAGTCTGTTATTTATAATTTTTTCTAAAACCTTTGAAATGCCTGTTAATAGTGAAATTGGCCTATAATTAGTAGTTTGATCTTTCTTGCCATTTTTGTGAATTGGAATAATGACAGCTTTCTTTAGACATTTTGGAAAAATGCCGTCTTTTAGGCACTTTTGAAAGATATAGGTTAGTGGGGTGCAAAGGATGTGATGAAAGAGTTTTAATATTTTGTTAGAAATATTGTCCCATCCCACTGCTGAATCGTCCTTCAGGCCTTTGATAATTCTAGATACCTCAGTTTCGTCAATATCTAATAAAACAAATGAATTTAAAAAGGAGCATTTAGATAATTGATTGTGGGACGTGAAGGACGGCGAATGCGATTTATGAAGCATTTTTTCAGCCAATGATTTCCCAAAGTTAGTAAAAAAATTATTTACTAGGTTAGCAGATTCAAAACGCGATTCAGATGATCCACCGCGCAATAACTCTGTAGCGGATTTATGCTGCTTCGACAAAAACGTAACATTTTTAATAAACTTCCAGACCCTTTTAATGTTTGTTCCTGCCTTTTCTAATTCATTTTTATCGTAAGTATTTTTTACTTTCTTAAGAAGAGCGTTACAAAAATTTCGATATCTTTTGTACGATATTTGTAATATTAAGTTATCAGACTGAGCTTTGGCCTTAATATGTAACTTATCCCTATGTCTCATGCAGCGAATAAGCCCCGGGGTGATCCAAGGCTTAATGTTGGTAAATTTTTTACTTAGACGAGAGTACGTAGTATTTTGCAATATGGCTTTTTGTACCTGTGATATAAAGTATGTCATACAATAATTCGCGTCATCAGAATTGTAAACAGTAGTAAAGTCGATTTTGCTTAAATCCGCTTCAAGGTTATGTAAATTAATTTTAGAACTATTTAGTAAGCGATTTGTTAGTTTAGGCATTTTGCGAATTAAGGTTAGTAAGGCGGCCTTGTGATCAGTAATTGTCGAGTTAGTTACAAAGGTTAGTGACGGAAAAGTAGTTTTAAGCATAATATGATCTAAACAAGAGCCACTTTGATGTGTAGGTAAAGAATGGGCGGTAAGTAGTCCATGAAATGAGCATAGTTTAAGATATTCCTTTCCACAGGAATCCAAATTCTCTGGTATGATATTGATGTTTATGTCGCCTATTAAAATTATATTTTTAAATGATTTTAAACTTTGTAGTACGTTTTGCAAAGAATGAATAAAATTACTAATATTTTTAAATGAAGGAGATCTGTGTTTGGCTAGAATTGCGGTGTCTGAACCTACTTTGATAAGTAAGCGATTGCATTCTAACATGTTTGGTTCCTCGACTGATATGTTTAGATCATTTCTGGCGTAAATTACTATCCCGTCGTTTTGGTTGTAATTTTCCTTGCTGCTGTACAAAACGTACCCTGGCATGGATGGTAAATGACAATTTTTAGCTAACCAGCACTCGGTCAGGATAATTATATCGTTGCTAACATTAAGTCTATGTTGGAAAGTACTGAAATTATCAAAATTCTTAACAATACTGCGTATATTTTGTGTAATTATTGTAAATCGGTTATTGTAACGGGAAATGTACTGACCACAACTTTCAACCTCACACAGTTTTGACTCAGATACAAAGAAATTATCTAAGTCATTATTTAAGTTTTCAGCCATTATTTCTATTAACCAATAAAAATCTAGATACTTAAATATTTACAGATGGCGCTCTTAGGCGCCCTCATAGTCAATTAAATTTATGTACCTTTTTTCTGCAATATTTTTCGCTGGACAGTCTCCATCGCCCGTTTTGTGGTTAGAGGGTTTTTTAAAATGCAGACATGTAGCGCATTTTGGTGGATCTCCTCGTTTTTTACACTCCTTCATTGTGTGACCTTTTTCTCCGCAATGACCGCAAGTGTCTTTTTCTTCACGACAAAACTTAGCTGCATGTCCATACTGCTGACATTTAAAACAACGTGTTACTAGGGTATAGTCTCGGACTGGGCACGATGACCAATTTACAAACAATCGGTCTTTACATATCAGGGCTTTACGAATATTGGCTGAAACTTCTATAACGTAATTACAGGTCTCGGTGTTCTTTTTCCCTGACTTATGACTTAACTTGATTGATTTTAAAAAAGTTTCAATTGTCATGCTCTCAGATTTTTCAGCCAAGTTTTGGTGGTAAATGCAGCTAAAAACTTCAGATTCTTTCAAGGCCGACGGTACTCCGATGACTACAATTCTAGGCCTGCGCTTGTTGGGTTCATCAACGGTAAAACCAGAAGATGTCAGTTGTGCCGATTGCTTAAGCTTTTCTATATCCTCTTTACTCTCTGTGCTTATTATAACTCCACCGTTTCTGGTCTTGCGTAATCCCCTCACTTGTAGTTTCATGTCTTCAGGGCAGATGATTTTTTGGACAAGCGATTTTGTTTCATCGCTCGATTTCTTTCCGTCACTTGGATAGATAGCTACCGAGCTAACATTCCTGGGCAGGATGAAGTCCTTAGAGCTTTTCTTTAACATGTCTGCGAACGATATTGTTCCCGTCACTGGTTTCGGACACTGTTCGAGCGACTGCTTGAGGGCACAAATTTGTTTTGAGAGGTCTCTTTCTTCATGAAGGGATTGCAGGTTGTTATGGGCTAAAATTGTTTTTTGTTTTAATGACTGGTATCTCACAGCCATCTGAGATGTTCCATGCCCAACTTTTCGGCAAAGATTACTGACTCTCATTTTTTGCTCGGAATTCAATTTACCGCCTTCAGCGATGACGCACACTTCGTTCAGGCATTGCTCGATAGTTGTCATCCAGTTTTGGATCTCAGGCGTGGACAACAACTCGTGGACTTGTTCCTCTTCCGGGGCGCCCCGCGGGACAGGCCGCGGCGGGGCGACGGGCGCTGCGGCGACGCAGGGAGGCACGGTCGCCGGGGAGCGCGTCGGGCTGCGGCGCGTCAGCAGGCTTCTATTGAAGGGACTACCTTCCATTATTCCTTATTATTTTTAACGTTATAAATACATTATTAATTATAACACAAAAACTTATATCATTCAATCAGACACAAAAGGCTTGCTTCCGCCTAATACTAGGTCAAGAAATTTTTCAGTTGATTGTTTATTGTACTCATTAATCGGCACGTCCGATCACTTCGAAATATAATATGAATGATATTTCGAAGTGATAAATTAAAATAGAGAAGAGAAATAAAATAAAAATAAAAGGACTGGTTCAGTACAAATTCGTTGTCACCGTTAAGTATCCTAATTTATTATGCTTATTTACATATAATATATAATTTAACCATTCATTGTTGACGACACCCCCAAAACGACACCCCAGGGGTGTCGTTAACAAAAACCATTTGTTAACGACACCACTAATAAATAGTGTTGTTACCCTGATTTTAATATTTTTTTATAGATTCTTTAAACTTAATAGTAAGTTAGTTAAACTTAGTAGGATACCAAAATATTAAATAAAATAAAAATAACTTCGAAAGATAATTCTTATTTAATATGAACGATGCTCAATAATCCTTATTATTTCAAACATAATCTGTCTTCTTTTTACCGCAGGTACGTTGTCAAGTTCTTGGCCAACAAATTCACCGAATTTACGATTTGCTTCTTGCAGGGTTGCTTCATTAGCCGTTTCAGGTGTTTGTGTACTTACATTTTCCTTTTCACAATTATAATTGTCAGATTGAACGCCAACTTCCTTCTTTTCCTGAACTGTTTGTGAAGTTGAGGGGTTAACATCAACAGAATATTGTTCATAGAGCATCTGAGTATCTTGAGTATCCCAGATTTGACAATAGGAATCGTTAAAATGAGCATTTTTATTTTCATGCTCATGTTTGGATCGTTTCGACATTTTTTTCACTATTCAAAAATCAACAATTTAATGATTTTTTTTTCAGATAGTAATATGTTCACAACGTTCACGTGTATCGCCCGACATGAATGACAACTTTTTTCTTCTTTTTTTTCAACAAAGTTTAAACTTTTTCTAATTCAAGAAGTTTTTACTCACTCGTTATGTATTTATTCACCCTAGCAAAGTGAACAAATGTGTAATATAGATATAGATACCGCGAGAAGGAAAAGTACGTTTAGTTTCTTAATTGCTCCAAAGCTTGGCCTACTGAGAGACTTCCAGACACTAATCCCATCTGGATTTCCATGATCATATTATCGTTACTGATCTGCTTTTTTTTTCTTTGGCTTGTGATGGATCCTGACCCTTGGTAGGGCATAATTTTATTCAACAAACGCAGCAATGTTTTGTTGCTGGTGTTTAAGTTTTTATTCAATTTTGAATGATATCCCTCAAGCACATTGTTAGTGCGATGCCTTTCTCCGAATACACTAATTTTACTACTTTTTTCTGCGTAAACTTTTGAATGACCAAGTTTATCTGCTTTTTTGTTAATGTTTTTACACCAGTGAAAGTAACAACCTTTCAGGACAATATTGGGGAATAACATTTTTAACGCGTTCATTGATGCCATTTCAAAATCAGAATGAACTTTAATCGGTTTCCATTCACAAAGTTGCGACTTGATCATGCTGAACAGTTTAAAATAACTACTCTGTCGCCTGTGGGTCATTAGTGCGAACACTAAGGGTACAACGTGAGTATTATCTAATGTGCTGCCAACATCTCCGTGCAGAGAAAAAATCTGAGTAAATGGAGTTGGGCATGTTTTAAAAGTGCCGTCTATAAAAAATTCAGTCACGTTTGCTATTGCTTGCCTGCAATTATTAGTACAAAATACTAGAATTTTTTCATCTTTGTAACAATAATCTGCTAAAATCTGATCACGGAATTTTAATGGAATTTCTATTTCACGGACCGATTTATATACTGTTTTTTTTAAATCCAAACTCTTGTTCCGTGCACCATACAAAAAACTACTGGAATTATTTAATGAGGGTATAGGTATAACTAATTCTAAGCCAGTCTCTTCAATGGAGTTTGTTACAGCATTGTAAAGTTTCGGTATAGGTTCATCGCTTGTTATAACGTTTTCCCTAAGCTCATTCATTATTTTAAGCGCATCATTTTTGTACACATTTGGCTCACATGTGTGTAATTTGCCAAATACATGTACTTCTTCATTCTGAAACAAGAGTATACACAATTTGTCTGGTCATGAGCTGTCTCGAGTCCCGGGACTCTGAAAATGACGGGAATTCCCAAACCATACTTACCTTAGTAGTAACCGTTCCATGGCATTTCAACTTTTTGTAAGAGGAACATCTCCAATATACTGATCCATCTGCATAATTTTTATGTTTATGATATTTATATTTGCCTAAAAGTAAGGCTACTCCGCCATTGGTATTAATTAATCTGATTTGGGACATCAGTAACATATGTTAGAAATATAGTAGAATATATTAGAAATGTCAACATATTGATTTACTTCACACCAATGACACATAATTTATCTTTTGAACGTCATAAACGTTATCAGCCAGTGCATTAGAGAAACAGATAAAAAGATACTAATGCATATTACTAGCTCGATAATCTTAAGCGATATGTAATCCCAACATTACGGTGGTGTGGTCAACAAATGCTTTTTGTTAACGACACCCCTGGGGTATCGTTTTGGGGGTGTCGTGAACAATGAACGAAGTTAACTGCATACTGGTAGTATAAGGTCAAAATAGTGTATGTCTTACTTCGCTGGCCAATCACAACACGGGAGAAATGTTCATACTAAAATGTTTTGCGTGGATAATGCAAGAAATTATAAATAGGACCCGCAAGCAGTGCGCGCGCTTCAGTACGCGTCGAGCGGCCGCGCAGATTGGTCGACTCAGGAGCTGCTTACGCGATGCTATTGTTGTCCCACAGTATGCGGCGAGCGGCGGTGCAGGCTGGTCGTCTCGAGAGCTCTGTGCAACGATATCCCACAGGAGGAAGGGAGGTAGGAACTAAAGTAGAGGATGGTAAGGATATTACAACAGGCAAGTGATCACTCCCATGCTGTGAGTCAAGCCTGTTCCAGGATAGGGACGCACCCAGGGAAGATGACCACATGGAAAGATCCACTGCGCTCGGATTTTGGTGCGGACCAACAGACCTAGTGGGCCGGCCGTCATTGAGCACACAAAAATTTTGATCGTCAATCAAATCTGCCAACTGAAGACCAGGGGCATCGTTTGATTGGGAGCAGTGGAAACCCCAGAGATGATGATGGCAATTGAAGTCACCGAGAATAATGACAGGGGCGTGAGGAAGTGACGATAGTAGAGATTGAAACTCATTAATAAGAGCTACCGAAGGGTCGGAAATATATACAGATAGTAGAACAAAGTTTAAAATTTTTACAGCAACAACATTTAATTCGAAAGTGTGAGGAGGTATATCGATACGAGAATAAGGCAGAGCACTTCTTACGAAGATCGCCGCAGCGCCATGACCATCCGACCTATCATCCCTAAGACAGGCATAGCCTGAAAGACGGAAGCGGCTATCCGGGACTAGCCAAGTCTCAGAGATAGCAATAGCCGAAATGTCGTGATGGTGAGCTAGGTAAGAAAGCTCGTGAGTTTTGTGACGGATACTCCTACGATTCCACTGTAGAAGTTTGATCATTTTTTTAAAAAAGGTTAGAGAGAGGGGAGAGTTTATCTGCTACGTAGGACGGTAAGTTAAGATCTTCATATTTGGAAAGCATATTTATAAGGAGGGTGATCAAAAGGTCCAAGATGTTGTCATTAGGCTGAGAAGGTAGAGGGTAAGAGAGAGCACAACCAGATTTAGAGGGGGGCATATTATAGTCCCTAATAAGAGCCTCGTGTGCGGCTTTATCGAAGCCCGGGGCACGAGGAGCTTTGGGTTTAGCTGAAGTGAAAACAGTTTTTCTGTATGAAATCGCTGATGGATTAGGCGAAGCAGAAGTTGACGGGGGTAAGTTGAATGGTACAGAAGATTTTGTGACATCCGCGTACGATTTACGCACGGCAGGGAATCGGGAGGAGGCCTCTTTAAATGAAATATTGTCTTGGGACATGGCCATTTTTAGAATGTTCCGGACAGCATTTATCTGTGGCCAAATGAGAACCTGAACTAAGTAAACACGAAACTTGATCGAGAGGCACTACACAGCTATCACCGGAGTGAGGCTGACAGCACCGGAAACAGCGTGGCTTAGAACGACACTGTGCTTTTATGTGCCCAAACCTGCAGCAGTTTAGGCACTGGATAGTAGGTAAGATGTGCGGTTCTACTTGAATTGAAGAATTAAAAACAAGTAAGTTCTTTGGAAGTTTTTGGCCAGAAAATGAGATTCCAACTGAACCTGTAGGTAACCAAACTGTACCGGATCAGCTTACAGCTTTACGATTGAGTCGCCTAGCTTTAAGCACTACACCGCAACCGTGGGAGGGAGAAATTGCCAACACAAATTCTTCCATGGACCATGAGGAGGGCACGCCACGCACAAGACCCATACGGGTGACATTGTACGTTGGAAAAATGTCGATGAAATTGTTCGACGCAACACTTTGATTCTTAATAAAATCATTAGCTTCCCCGGCGGAGGTGAACTCAACCGAGACCCGGTTTCTACCAATACTCTTTACTCCGTCTAATTTAATGCCATTTATGTTGTTGTTAAATAACAAATTTACTGAAAGTTAGGGGGTTCAGAGTAGTTCCGGCAGAAGGGTTAGCCTCAGCCTTGGAGACATGTACAATAAACGGCCCTGAATCGTTGACAGAATAAATCTTACTTTCAGTAAGACTGGGGTGGAAGTACACAGATTGAGACAAACTGGGAGTATCTAAAACTGCTTTCTTGGGGAATGGAGTAACATCTGAAAGATCACTCGAAAGGGCATTCGGCCGCTTCCTGGACTGAGAGAGGGAATAATGGCTGAACAAATCCTGTGAGACGTCCCTAATGTCCAGAGGTGACGAACCGCGCGGAACGCCAGGATCATGAGGTTTTGGGGGAATGACGTCACCATCCATTATAAATCCGAAAATAAATATGAAATGTACAAATACAAACTACAGCTAAATCTACGTACTTAAACTACTTACCACAACTGGATTGTGAAAATAACTATAATAATCCCAATGACTCCAATAATTATTTTTATCCAAAAATAAATAATTTAAACCGTGTTTGCACCACAAACGCCAAGCTCCAGCAATAGGGTTATCATTCACATTGAAGTGACATATGACAATTGTACGCCCGAAAAGAAATAACGGAGCTGTCATAATCAAAAAGATTAAACCATAGACATAATTCCTAGTTTTTTTTATCAATCCTCCTGCCTGCCTGCTATGCTATGACAGCGTTCCCAGATCAGGGGATTTCCCCCTAGATTTAGGGGTTTTTCGACCGAGTTAGGGGCAAAATAGGGGGGAAAAATATTTAGAGGACTTTTTGTGGGAAATTAAAAAATACGTCCAATACAGTTTTTTTTGCCATAAATCACGTTCGTGACGTTTTATTCTTAATATTTTTTACCATATTTAAATTACTTGAGCGCCCACAACAAGTCTAGGTCGAGATTCGAAATTTTGAAGATATCAAATAAAATTAGCCATAATTATTAAAATGCAGCAATAATAAAGTTTAAAAATATATGTTTGTTGAATATTAAAAGAAAAATTAATCGCAGCGTCCTAATCAGTAAAACGGGCTAACGGGCAATCGGAACGGGTATATGAGCGCTGCGAGCGCTATAATCGGCAAACGGAACGCAGCATTGGTTAGGGGAATTCTAGGGAGAAATCAAATTATTCTAGGGGTACGTCGCCGAGACCGTCTGGCAACACTGCTATGAAGTAATCAGTTTGCAAAGTATGCAAAATGTAGAGGTGTTATATTAGGTTCAAATATTCGTATTCCTATTATCGAATATAACCTTTACCAATACTAGGTTATCATGCCTATTATTTGGTAATAGTCAAATAATAGGGTTAGTTTTCCGTCCGATGTTGTTCTAATAATAAGCAATATTCATTTAATCTTTATTAGTTAACATGTATATTAGTCATACAGAGTAAGAGAATCGCATACTTTTTTTTATCTTTATTGAAAGTTTGCTTAATTATTCGTTTTTATGTAGGTACTGTTCAACTGTTTTGCAGGCTCAAACTGCTGAACCGATTTTAATGTTTGATACTAGATTTCTTGGATTAGGTCTCAGATTACGAAAAGTACATAGGTACGGTACTACTCAACCCGAAAAGTAATTATTAATAAAGCTAGCGAATATATAATATTGATTAAGAGTAGTGATTAAATTTTTTTTATTAATAATTAGCAGGCGTTTGTCTTCCATATCACCTGATGGAAAGTGACGATGAAGACGAGGATCATACAGGCCTGTCCAAGAGGTACCTATTCACTCTACACTTGAAAGCTCCAGGGTTATATTTGTCTGGAAAAAAATTGCTTTCATACTTTAACAGGCATTAAAATTAAACATGTCTAACTAAACTAAATGAAAAAACAAAAAAAATTAGGCGTTATTACTATTACTCAGATTATTATAAAAATATGCGCATTTTTAACAATTTTTATTTAATAGATGTCGATTACATGCTGTCACTCTGCTTTTCCACGAAACTTTCATACAAAACGCGAAGTGTATGCAACGCATAGATAATGTTCGATCGAATACGTCCTTGGTCCACTATCGCGTAGCGCTGCGCGACGCGACGAAGAGCGCGAGCGATGGATAACACGCATGTTTGGCAACGTCGCATTCTCCTGTGACGCGACGAACGTCACAGTGCAACACAAACTAACTACTGATGCTACGCATCAGACGAACGTCTTCCTAACTACAACACTAGGAACTAGGAACTTGAGGAACTTTTCAATTTGACAACAATTTTTTTATAAATTAGATTGGCCTTCGTTTCTAAATTTTAAAATGACGGCATTGGATTTTGCTCCTTCCTCCAGTTTGCTCCTTCCAAAGCTCCTCTCCTTTTCTACAAGATATTTTAACAATCTAAAAGATAAAGAAGGTAAAAAAAATAAAAGACTTGTATATCTATGGTTTTTTTTTAAATTTCTAAATTTTGTTTTATATTTTTATATGCTTTGTTTTTATTGCACGGGAGGCAGATTTTTGGGAGGCAAACACCGTTATTCATATTGAGTAACCCAGAAAACATTTGGCTCACAAACAATATACAAAGGTTTACCACACTGAAACCTTGTAAGCACAAAGCACTATTAGCACAAAGACACGGTAACCATTGTTAAGTCCTATCTCAGTTCTTGGAAAATGATGGAAAATAACGTCCTTTTGGCTACTTTCTCATTCACTACACAGCACTTGTTGTACATTGTGAAGCACCGAATAAATGCATGTTAACTACTATATTTGGTAAATGAGAGGTTATGTTTCGGAAATTGATCAATGCAAACTCTTCACTCGTCAAACATTGAAACCGTAGTGGCAGATCGAGCTGATTGATTGAGAATTAAACTAGATTTTGCGTTTTATGGCAATCAGCTGTAGTTACTACACAATAACTATTTCTGCCAATTTCAAGTATTAATATAATAAAAGTAGTTTTAACCTAATTAAAATATTGAAACATAACCTAAAACCGTACATCATTGTTTGAACATAGTGTTATCATTCATCATTCACATTGAAGTGACGTATGACAATTGTTCGCTCGAAAAGTAGCAAGAGATGTCAGCATCAAAAAGTTCTAACCATAGACATAATTCCTATTTTTTTTTTTGTATGAAGACTAGTGACTACCTGCTATGCAGTGCAATGCAACGTCGCTTGCAAAAGCTCGCTGACTATTATTTGACTATTGAATAACCTAATATCATAATATTTATATTACCTAATATGTGATTTGGTCCGTGTAACTATTACGAATATATTAGTCACAACTCTAGCAAAATGACTTGGGTTAAAGAGAATTGTGTCTCATTTCTTCAACTTTTTTGTATTAAAATCCTGAAAACGGGACGAATTCCTCAACATATTGCTTTCATTATGGATGGTAATCGACGGTACGCAAGAAAAAACAAAGTGGAATCTAGCGAAGGACATTACAAAGGTTTTGATAAACTATCCGAAACTTTGAAGGTGTCAACGTTGAGTGTTTTTGTTACAATTATTTGAATAATCTCAAAATGTTTGTAACTAATGAGTTTGTTGTGTTCTTTAATTTCAGTGGTGTTTAGATCTTGGCATACCTGAAGCAACGGTCTATGCATTTAGTATAGAAAACTTTAAAAGAAGTGAAAATGAAGTTAATGCTTTGATGAACTTAGCTAGAGATAAATTCAAACAATTGCTACAAGATCTGTATGTAAACGTTTCTATAACTTTTTAAATTGGTGTTATGTGACCATCAAGAGTAGTTTAAGAGCTTTATATTTCTTTTGCACATGAACTAATACAGATTAGTTATCATATTATAAAAAGCATATTAAATACAAACATATTTTGAATTTCAATGTTTAAATGTCATCTATAATCTTTTTAATTTTCAGAGATCAAATTAATGACTGGGGAGTAAGGATTCATGTTGCAGGACGTTTATCTTTGCTTCCTGAAGATTTACGAGCACTGGTAGCCAAATCTATGTTAGCCACAAAACATAATAATAAATTAAGACTTAACATAGCTTATTCATACACTGGTAAGGTTTTAAAATGAATAGAGCCATAACTTCTTGAAAGGAAACTTAAGTAGCTAGTAGTAACTTAAGGTAACTAAGTATTCTTTTATTTTCCTATCAAAGTTACAATATTGCAGGAAAATAGTTATTTTTACTTAATAGGATATTTTTGCTTATCCTGTGACTTTGTAAATAAGTGAATGTAAAAAAATTATAATTTGTATTACTTTGTTTAAAAGGTCGAGATGAAATAAGCAGAGCTGCAACACATGTTGTTGATGCAGTAAAAAGTAAAGAAATAAGTGCAGATGAAATAGATGCTGATCTAATATCTGCATCTTTAGAATTGACTGAACCGGAGTTGCTCATACGAACATCTGGAGAAGTTAGATTATCCGACTTTATGTTATGGCAGGTAATTATTCCAAATTTATGAAACTAATTGATGAAGATATTTATTACTTTTGTCTACATTTGTCTATGATATTGCAGGAATACAATGATTTGATTTGGATATATTATTAAATATTCACTTTGTTACAGCTGTCCAAAACAGTGCTGTATTTCTCTGATGATCTGTGGCCAGAATTTTCAATATGGAACTTATTAAGTGCCATTATACATTTCCAAAGGCATTGTCCAGCTATTGAGAGCAAAGAAGATCAAAGTGAAGTGAGGCAAGACTTCTTGGACAAATTACAATTAAGAAGGGAAGAGGAATTGCAAAAGTTTGTTGCATGTTTATAAAGCTACAACAAGAAGAAACTATTGAATATGTCAATTTAAAGAGTTTGTTACCCACACAGTGATTTTTTAGATGTTCAAGTTATGCTTGTAACTTTTTTTTAGCCTTTTTCTTTTATTTAGCTCTGGTTTAATTGGATAGTTGGATTTGCAGTGAAACCTCTGTAAAACAAGTTGAATTAGAAAATAATCTACCTGGTTTAAGATTTGTTTTAATAACCTAAGAAAACATTTATTTCCCTCAACAGTACAGGCTTTTTTTACTTACCTATTGTAGTAAATATTTTCTACCAATAAAGTAACACCCATTGTAAATAATAAATTAACTGTATTTGAACCTGTTAAGACATTGGTAGTATGTGGAAAATCAATGATCATTTTAAAAACACTGTGTGACTTGTGTGTTAAAAAAGGATGTTTTATTCCCATGGGTGCCAGAAGGCAATAGATGTGAGCTGCACAAGTGTTCAGCCAAAACAAATAGTCCATGGTATTTGAAAAAACAAATGTGTCCAATGGTTTATTTATTAGTATCTTGTTGAATATTAAGTAAGCATACAAGTAGAATTTATTAAATTAGCTACTATATCATGAAATTCAGGGATGATATTGGCATTAATCACTTTCCTTGTATTTGGAGTCTTTGCAAGCAAAGAATATCAATATCAAAGTCAAAACTGTATTTATCTGTAAATAATATGCATAAAATTAGTTACATATGATTCACAATCTGAAAGTCATGTCATTCAAGATTTTAAAGACTGGTGGAATAATTCCCTATTGTATTACAAATGAAGTAAATTAACTGTAGGTAAAATTAATGAAATAAAAAGGTATGATTTCCATAAAAAGTTTTTATTATCTACAGCTTACAAAATAAGTTGAATTATTTATACAGGATGTAACAGGCGGGGTGGATCAACGGACTCTGAGGGGTGGGGGACCTCAATACCTATCAATTTAACCCCCATGTATGTTCAGCAATATTTAGTGGTTCTTGTGATATTTGGGATTTAGTGATTTTTTTCGAAAAAATCAGATTCTCGAAGAAAACTTGAAATTACAATCCAACTTTCAGGTCTACGCTCATGAATTTTTGCCTCAAAATAGCTTAATAGTAAGTAGGCTTTTTGTATAATTTAACCGCCGATAATCGTTGCTTTTTATAAATGAAAATAAAATTGAAATTATTAAATTTTTTTATAGCGAAAAAAGCGTTCTCATTCAAGATGGCGGCCGCGGGACAAAGGTGGCAACCCCACAAACTTGGGTTTAAGCTTCTACTGATCCCCCCTACATGTCCTAAAAATAAAACTGCGTCCTCAAAGAAATTTAAATTGTATGTAATATTTCAATTTAAAAATATAGAAATAAAAATGGCTGCTTTTAGACTCAAGTTTGTTTTTGTACACGTTGCCGTGTTGCTAGTCAAACGAAATTTTTAAACATTATTTTACATTAACACTAGTGGTTTTTGAGATAAGTTTTTGAAAAAAAAATTTATGAGATTTTCTTTTTCTAAAACCCCTGAAAGTTGACCTTCACATTTCAATAAAAATTTAATCATTTCAATTTTATTTCCATTTATAAAAAGCAACGATTATCGGCGGTTAGACTGTTAAGCTATTGCGGCAAAAATCCATGAGACTGCAATAGCCTGATAGACCTGAAAGTTGGGTTGTAATTTCAAGTTTTCTTCGAGAATATGATTTTTGGAAAAAAGTCACTAAATTCCAAATATTACAAGAACCACTAAATATTGCTGAACATACATGGGGGTTAAATTGGTAGGTATTGAGGTCGCCTGCCTCTCAGAGTCCGTTGATCCACCCCACCTGTTACACCATGTATAATTACAATGCAATTATTAAAATTGATGGTATGTAATTATTATGTACCAGAGCCTACAATAAAGTTATTCATATTGAATACTATAGTAGCAATTCCTTATGAAATTTTTTGAACACACTTTTAGTAAATGCTATTTGTATTGTTCCTTATCTTTAAATATATAAGTAAGAAATAACTTGAACATTTCAAGGCCAGATATCAAGTATGATATGAAAAGTTCATAGATAAAACATAATTTTAACATAGCATTCTCTCATTTCCCCTTGATGGTGTATTTGGAATATGTTTTTGTTGGGTCATAGGGTTCCCATCGTGAAGCTGGAAATATATGCTTGTTCCTTTCATACCAAGATCTGAAAAAATAAATTATAATTTACTTACAGAATACTTTTTTTTATCACAGATACCATATTCGAATGATCCCAGAGAACTAGGGGAGATCAAAGAATGAAAAATGTAAGCTAAATACTTAGAGATGTGTCATTCATTGAAAAACTAACATGTAAAGCGAGTTGAATCTGCAGCCAACTTGATTTTGATTGTAATGGAAGTTTACCTCAGAAGTACTTTTCCCGCATGTGAATCTTGCTTCTCTTGTGTGGCATCATTAACTAATCTCACATCTTCATTAGCATCAAACTGGAACAAGGGACCACTTTTTCCACGAGCCTAAAAAAAAAGGACAAGGCAAGATATCATTTGTATGTTTGCCTGGTTTTAAATAACTTTTTGTATATCTACTAAGAAAATGAAACATTTTTAATGATCTTTGAATGCATCTTGACATAAGTGGTTGTATCCAGCCTCTTATTATTGCCTAAAATCAATAATCTAGTGAATGCATTCAATTCAAACTAACTATAAAAAGGATTAGGGGTGCTAGTTTTTTAACACATGTTTATTAACTGAAGAACTACTAGAGCCTTTCTATTTTTAGGCTTGATAATACATAGATATGGAAAGTATTTCTTTCTACTAATATACCTTTGTAACAATAAAATCATAGAAGGTGTAGTGATGAGGCAGAATTAAATCTTCTTTCACATACATTAGTTGATCAGCAGAAACTGTTTTTAGTTCACTAAATTCTGGTCTCAAAGTATCCAAACATCTCTGCAGAAATTGGTAAATAGAATTTCCTAAAAAAAGTAAACAAATATTAAATATGTATGAAATGAATATATCCAAGGAATTTATAATGGTAGTCTGGTCAGCTAGAGTCTCATTGGTAGATAGGTTATAAAATCCAATATTAGCACCTATATGAGGGTCAAACTGTAAGCTCTTAGAACTGGTTGTTGTTTCTTTTCGATTGTAAAAGCAGGAAATTGGTCTTCTTAGGGTGTTACCACGCCAATCGATCGATGGTAGAATGGAACAGTCGACATCGATCGACATTCTTACCGGACCACCCGCACTACAGCTCCGACCTCGCGCCTTGCGATTTTGATTTATTCCGGAAAATAAAAGAAAAACTTCCAGGAAAACGTTTTATGGACGCCACGGAAGCTGTGGCTGCGTTTCAAAAGGCCGTCGGAGAGACCCCTAAGGACGATAGTGCTTTTTTCAGTGGTTACATCGGACGCAGCGATGTATCGACTTGAAGGGACAGTATTTAATTTGATTTGATTTTCTAAGAACTTTCAGTTTGACCCTCGTATTCTTATGCTATTTATTATCCTACCAGTTAAATGTAAAACTTTAATTTTTATTAGTACACAAGTTTCATAGTAGTAGTATGGTGAAATGGTATACATATTTTAATTTCAAATCACAGATTTTGCATTTTGCAGATGGTTACCTTTTTTCAATGTAACATTTTTCCTATGTCCCGAGCCATCCCAATAACTGAATGTGACAGTAATAGGTTCATCCTTCAAACTAGCTTGAGTCATGACCCATTCCAGCCGCAACTCTTCTCGTAGCTTTAAGTCAGCCTCTTCTCTTTCACGGTCTGGCAGAAATGATGTGTCTACATCAGGGTTCTTGCGAATTTTTTTGACCTAACAACACAAATATAATAACAAGAGTATCAGAAATAGTATGTACTTATTGTAAGCTCAATAGTTTCCATAAGAAATTTAAAACCTTTACAGTTTTGAAATTTAATATTGTCTTTTGTACTTCATCATCATCATCATCATCAGCCCATATTCGTCCACTGCTGGACATAGGCCTCCCCAATTTCACGCCATCGAGGTCTATCCTCGGCTACTCGCATCCAGCTCCTGCCAGCCATCCCGCGCAGATCATCACTCCACCGTGTCTGAGGACGTCCTACACTACGTTTGCCGAGACGCGGTCTCCACGACAAAGTAACAATTAGTTTTCATCACTACAGTATATCTACTATCAACATTTCAATTAATTTGATGCTACATTTTATATAACTAATACAATAGACTGTACCACAACTTCATCCCGCCAACTTTTTTCTTCTTTTACTTTAGTTTCTTCATCATCTTCATCATCATCATCACATTCATCCTCGTCGGGATCAAAAGACAACTGTTGTATCTGAAATAAGTATTAATTTTATTGTAGGTTATTGGCTTGTTGTTGTTTCATTACCTACAGACCTCCTGATTACATACTTGAAACTTAATTACATATAAATAAACCTTTGTGATTTTTGTGAGATTGATGTGACCTTAATTAGGTTATAGTGATGTTACAGTGCAGCACACTGGGCATTAGTAATCATAAGAATATGGTCTATACTATAAATATATCATAAGTCTTTTAAATTGAAAGAAAACATTATCATACATAGTGGGGCGAATGTCATCAGCTGACAGAAAGTAGAACACCAGCTGGTCTAACATGAAGCCCTAGACAAAGTAAAGACATAGCCAATTTGAGAATCAAATGAACACACCTTTGTTTAACCCTTTCAATGCTGACGTCGAGATATCTTGTTCGCCTTAAACCGTAATCATATACTAGTGACGAGTTATCTCGTTGAACAAAATGCACTGTCACATACTGACGCCATAAAACAAAATGTGATCCGTCTTACTGAGGTGGTCCGAACAGTGCCGTACTTTTTCCGAGTACCTACCGATACTTATATATATATATATATATATATCTCACGTGTTGCCAGTAATAATATTTCGTTTTAGATGTATGTATCTCATATACTATCGACGAGATAACTCAACACCTAAAAATCTATTTCAGTACTGGTGACGAGTTAACCCATAGTTATATTTTAAAAGAAGGCGCCTTATGTCTGTGTGCCTTATGTTTATGAAGGAGACTAAGCCTGCGAAATTATTTTATTCTTCATATGACCTTGGTAGTTCCATTGATAATTGTTTATTAGTTTTGAGTCAATTGCATGCCTATCATTTGACACGAGAGTACCAAGATATTAACATTTTTTGTGCATTGCATGTTCGCTTTCAGCAAGCTTCATTCTAGCTCTATCTTGTGATTTGTTTATTATGGGCATACCAGGAAGTTCCCAAAAATGACATTTGTATAGGTATAATATTTAATTTGAGTTGATGAACTATTAGAATAAAGTCCAAATAAGATTAGCTTCCATCATAGACGGAACCCGCATGATATTTACGATATACAGTTGACCATTTCAATTATGGCAATACTACCCTCAAATATTCAATATTAGCTATACATTTTTATGATGAGTTAACTCAACAGTAGCTTCATAAGAGTGATTTTGGCCAACGAATTAACTTGTCAGCAGTTTGTAGAGTAAGATTTTTTTGACGAGTTATCTCGGCAGCAGTACATAATTGTAGATTTTGTTTCGATGAGCCTGTGAGAGCGTATTGAGTTTCTAATGCTTTGATGAGGTTAATGTTTGTTGTATTTGGGGATTGAAAGAATAACCGTGTTGTCTAGTTTGCTTAGTCAGCTATTGGTATAATTCTCATAGTAGACCTACAGAGGACCTTCTTAAATTCAAAGATATAGTCATCCATAGTGCAAGCTCAGCTTACTTTGGGCCAAATAAACTGTCCTTAGAGTTAGTATGTTTATTTGGGGATTATGCTTTAATCTTTAATCAATTTATTAGAATAACATAATCTTAAGTAAGTTTTACCGTACATTGTTATAAGTCTCATAATTTGAAGACATAATCACACTCAAGGCTTATGTTTTGATGATGTATTAATTTACTAGGAGACCTTCCAAAATATCCTAAAAAAATCACAAAAATTAGAAACTTACCTGTCTTTTCTGGTTGTTTTTTTGTGCCTGTTTAGCTTCTATTTCTCTCTGCTTTTCTCTTTCTTTCTCTGCTTTCTTCTGAGCTAATTTTTTCTCTCTTTCTCTAACTATATGCTCTTGTTTGGCTTTCATCTCATCTAGAGTAACAAGACCAATTGTGGAACTCTTAAGTTGCTGCTCCACGGCATCATAATGTGTTGCGAATTTATTTTCAATGTTATCAATTTTGAGTTCTTCTTCTATTTTCTTTTTCCTAAGTTCTATTTCCTGCTGGGCTTTTTCACGTTTCTTCATAAGGTGCATAGCCCGACCAGCTTCAGAAGCTGCTCCCTTGTAGTGGGCCATTATTACTGTATATTTTATCTAGCTATCGTAAATCACTTCGCAAATAATAACCAAAATATTAAATTAAAACGAACAAAATTATGTTTTGTTTAATATTGTGATTTTTCTAAAATTGAGTGACAGATTAGTGCCACTGACACTTTTTTTAAAATTATTTCTCCTCAAGTTGAGGAAGGTAAGGCAGTGCCATGCAGCCAAGTCTTTCATTATAACGACAGGTAATCTTTATTTATTTATTTTAATCAAAATCTGATGAATCGTCACTGTCACTCGATGAGCTCTCCCCAACAGTTATTATAAGTTCCTGTACTTGTTTATTATCGAATGCCACATGAATTTCCCAATCCGACGCTATAATGTTTTGGGTTTTTCTCACAATTTTTTCCCAGTTTTCGTCAGTTACTTCCGCACATGCATTTTTAATAAACACAACATCTTGTTTGCCGTAAAAGGGGGATGGGTATTGTTTCGAGCGGCGTGTCTTTTGATATGTGCCCATATTAGTTCTATAGCATTGTACTGGCAATGATACGGCGGAAGTCGAAGAACCCTATGACCACATTCGGCTATTCAGCTATTTCGTCGATAACATATCTTTTAGTGAGGCTTCTTTTCGATTTTAAAATATTCACAGACTTTTAATAAAGTCTATCCAAAGTACAATTAGTGAATATTTTAAAGTCTATCCACATTTTCGCCATGACGTTGGAGCCAGTCAATTATCTCTTGTTTTTTATTGGCCTGCCTCTGCATATTATTAATTTTTAGGGAACTAAACTACGTGTTCCCACCGATAGAAAAGGGTGAGCAGGCCGCGGCCCACGGCCCGACACTCGCTGACGGAAAGTCATATATATATTCTAATCGCTTAAGTAAAGTTGATATTGCGATGTAGAACACGCGTTGGTCGGTTTGAGTAGCGCGTCACCGCTACAAATTTATCTGGAGTGATATGTAGCGTTGTCCATAATAATTATAGACGGTTCTTCCAGAGATTGCACCATTTCTTTAAACCATCCTTCGTAAATCTCCGCGTTCATTTCTTCGTGGTAGTCCACTGTTTTCTTGGATTTAAAGGCCAGTAAAGCATCTGGTAAACCCTGCATGGCATATGATAAGGCGTTCACCTTTTCCCATTGGCACTGAACTAGTGGAAGCGACGGTGTCGTCAGTCCAGTTCTTAGATACTGTGTGGTTTGCTTTTAACCAAGTCTCGTCAGTGAAAATAACATTTGACCTATCTAATATCTTTTTGGCTTCGCTCAAAAATTCGCAGCGAGCCATAGCAATGTCGTGATGCTCCATCAATATTTTACGTTCGTCCGATTTTTTATAAGAAAATCCAATTTCTTTCAAAACTAAGCTTAATGACGATTTTTGGCCATGGAACAAACCACATTCACGTAAAGAAACAACAAGTCATATATATGACGGCGAATAGCATCAGCGTTGAAGTTGTGGACCGGTATCACACGACGTGGTTGGCATTTTTACTTCGGCTTACGAAGCTTATTTTCCTGCAGCGCTTGTAGCGTAAGCTTCGGTAGTAATTTTTGAAACAGTAGGTTCATTAATTCCTTATGCGGCCGCAACAAGCTCTCGCACTTGCGACAGTGGTAATAGCGGGCCACCATTTTGATACTCTGCTTCAAAGAAATTACGAACCTTGATCACCACTCCTCTCGCCTGCCTTTTCAGAACAGATCCTTTCGGCATTTTGATATTTGACAGCTGGGCAGCAATCAACACGGAGGAACACAAAATACACAACGTAACGTATGGATAATGTGAAAAAAGGCAGTGAACAGAAATGTAGTGACTAGCACGACCGTCTTGTTGCGAGTGATAGATTAAAACAAACACAAAATGGCGGTGGGCCATTGAGTGTTCCCACCTTGAAAAAATATGTTTGAATGTTTTTGTTGTATTTGTCTTTATTCAAAATATAATAAATATATGCGATCGATATCATTACTTATTTGGTCACAACACTACATTATATCAAATTAGAACTGTCATCGAGAAAATAAAGAAATGGAAATAGTATAAATGTCCTTTTTGTTTTATAATTTTTATTGGATTCATCTAAAGATTTCATATTGTGTACTTTATTGACAAATCGTGTCAACTCAATTTTTTTGACAGCAATGGAGGCTGCCAAACAAACTAAGCATGTAACACACAAATCCTTACAAAATTATCATATGAAAATATACTTGTGGATTTTGAGTGGTCCACCAAGAATGAAACTTTTGGTAGTGACCACCTACTCATTCAATACCTTATAATAAGAAAAGATACATAAAAAAGGCGAATTGGCCAAGTTACACTGAAGACATTCACTCATTGTGTTTGGATTTAGGTTCTATTTTAGGGAACTGGGCTCTGGAGGTGTTGAAAACTCTGATATTATGGTTATTATTTATATTATTACACACACTAACACTATTTCATATTTACAATAGGTATTTTATATTTTTATAACAATTAGATGTTTCATGGTTCGTGTCTAGATTAGAAGTAATTTTGACAATTAAATAAACATTCCAATATTCCAACACACCCCCTCAATACTTGCACACATTTAACCCCCTGTATATAATTTAATACAATATACCAAAAACAAATAACTCACCTTCATAAATTAAACATTACGTTCCATACATACCTAATTATACATTAAAATCTCACAACCACTTACATTCAATTACTTCCACTTAACTCCATCTATTTAACAAAGATATATTCTCTCTCAATTCAACCAACAACTATTAAGTCAACCTTTCAAACTTAATACCAACTTTTATGTCGCTACCTTTAATCCTTTCTCTTTTATCCAACTCCTTACTCGACTAAATATGTACTTTCATTCAACTATATAATGTTAAGAAGCTTAACCTCCCTCTTGACTCGCTACATAAAACATTATTAACTATAATAATCATAAACTTCTTCTCGACTCCCTTCAGAAACTCTTCAAGTTTATTTAAAAAAACTTTATCTCCTTCTCGACTACTCAATTAATAAAAACCTCTATAACTATAATAACCTTAAACTCCTTCTCGACTGCTAACTACATAAACTTATTAAATAAAAAGTTTAAGTATAAACTTATAAATAAAAAGTTTATTCAAAACCTTAAACTCCTTCTCGACTACTCACAACATGACCTTCCTTAAGTTCACTTAAAAACCTCAATCTCCTTCTCGACTACTCAATGCATAAACTTCTCTAAGTTTATTTAAAACCTTAAACTCCTTCTCGACTATTCACAACACGGGAACCAATACTCTAAGAGTATTGCCATTCCTACTCAAATCAATCAAACTCAACTCAACTCATAAACCACAACATAACTCATAACAAACACAACAACTTCACATAACTTTAGACTCAACACTTGAATTCAAAAAACACATACAACCTTACATTATCTTTTATTATCTTTCATTTCTTAAATTTTCTCACTTTTTCCACATATTAACCGTTCAATTATTTTATTATAAAACCAAAACCAAAATACCAAATAACTATTAAAACAAAACAACAATAAAACAAATCTTTAAAAGAGACATAAAAGGATTTTAAAAAACAACTGTAAATATTTTTGTATCAAAATAAATGAGTACTTCACTTCTTGCACGGCTTTAGAGTTTTATAGTTTAATTAATAAACAATTATATTTTTATGATAAACAATTATATTAAACAATTATATTAGGTCTTTACCTATGAAATTGCCGTTTTTCACGAAATAAATGAAGCGTAATTTTTTTATATATTTTTTATTTCTATTAATCAAAATAATCGCCCATGCAATCAATGCATCTTTACCAACGCATGGGTAGCTTATTGATGCCTTTCTTGAAGAAATCAGCTGGATGGGAGGCAACAAATTCTTCAAAAGCATTTTGTATTGCCTCTCGGGTATTGAATTTTTTTCCCGCCAAGAAGTTATCCAAATTCTGGAAAAAGTAGAAGTCTGTAGGCGCAAGGTCTGGTGAGTACGGCGGATGACGGAGAACTTCCAACCCCAACTCTTGTAGCTTGGAGACCGTCTGCTGTGCAGTATGAGGTCGCGCGTTGTCGTGCAGGAGCAGTGGAGCCGAACGATTGACCAAAGCTGGTTGGACACGTGCGAGCTTCTCCATCATTGTGTTCAGTTCTTCACAGTACACATCTGCAGTAATGCTTGTCCCGTTTGGCAAGAAGCTGTGATGAATTACACCCGCGTTAGACCACCAAACAGTGACCATCACTTTTCTAGGGGTAAGTTTTCGTTTAGGGCATTGTTTGGGTGCTGAACCAGGGTCCAACCAACTTGCTGAGCGCTTACGATTGTCAAACAGGATCCATTTCTCGTCACAAGTAACAATGCGGTTCAGAATTCCTTCATTTGTATGCCCGCTGAGCAGTGCAAGGTACGTCTCCACGCGTACTTCGCGCTGGCGGTCATTGAGTTCGTGGGGTACCCATTTGTCAAGCTTTTTTACCTTGCCAATTTGACGCAAATGGACCTATATTGTTTTGATGCTAACGTCGAAAGCTGCTGCTAATTCAGCCGTGGATTGAGTTTCATCAGCTTCCACAATAGCCTTTAATTCGTCATTGTCGACCAAAATTTTCGGACGACCACGGGGTTCATTTTTCAGGTCAAAATTTCCAGAACGGAAGCGGGTAAACCAATAACGGGTGGTGCGTTCGTTTGTAGTGTTTGCTCCGTAAACGTCGTTGATGTTGCGTGCCGCTTGTGCCGCTTTGCTGCCACGACGGTACTCATACTCCATAATTACTCGAATTTTTAACTTATCCATGATGACGAAAAATGTTCGGATGCGTTGAAAACAAAACACTAACTATTAAACAAATGACGATTTTAGAAAAAGAATTCCATGTTTGTCAAATAAAATTAATTTGAAATTAAAATTATCAGTCAAAAAAAAAATATTTTCATTTGAAATGGCCAGTACGGCAAAACCGCAGTTTCATAGGTAAAGACCTATTATTTTTATGATCACCCCCTTAATTGTTGAATTATCCTTGTTTCTTTTCAGTTATATCTATTGTTGTATACTACATTGAAATTCCCCTATAAAACTTATAAATACAATAAAGAAAACAACCATTTCCCCTAAAACACCAAAAGTTCACATTTGATAATTACCACACTCCTATCTTTGTTCCGCTGCGGTCTTCCAGTTCTTGTATTTTCAAGAATTCAGTATTTTCACTATCAATAAATTCTTCTCTTTCGTCCATATCATAATTACTTCTTAAAGTATCCATCAGATTTTCATTTGTTCCATTTTCTTTTGTTTCATTGGCATTTTGTTTCATCTTTATTTGTTTTACTAAATATATCTGTTTCTTCAATACTTATAATTCTTCGTCTTTCTTCTCGATTTTCATTTCTTCCCTGTATCACCTTCTCGAACTACATTAAATCCATTACTATTATTATCCCAATATCACTTTCTCGAACTTCTCTGACTTCATCTTCACAATTACTTATATTCATTTGTGTTACTTCTGTTAGTGTTCTCCCTTTCATCAATTCTTAGATCTCTTGCTCTTATAATTTTCTGTACGTCTTCAAGCCAAATCTTATCTTTTTTAAAAATTGTGCTACCCATAACCTATTGGAGGGTTCTATTTTAGGGAACTGTGCTCTGGAGGTGTTGAGATATTTTAAAACTCTGTTATTATGGTTATAATATATATTATTATAAACATTAACACTGTTTCACATTTAGAATAGGTATTTTATATAGGAAGAAGATGTGCGAAGGTATTATAATACATTTATTGATATCATTAAAAAGTCCGCGAATAAAAATATACCTTACACTAAACCAATCAACGAACTTTCCAACTTCAAACCTAAGCCATGGTGGAATTCACATATATCTAAGGCAATAGCAGAACGAAGACGTGCGCCTAAAAACTTTAAAAAATTACGTTAAGTTGGAAAATATTCAAACTGGCAAAAAGACAATCCTGGGACTCATTTTGTAGTAATCTAAATTCCAACACGTCCAGTGCCGAGGTTTGGAGGAGCCTCAGGTGGGTAAAAGGTCGCCGTGGCTCCAAAGAATGTTGGCAAGATGATATTGAGGCTCCTTTATTAACGGAACTCACTCCCGATAGTATTAAACATAAACCATTTAAATTTAGCGCCAATAACACACCGTCTCCTTTAACACTATTTGAGCTATACTATATTCTAAAAAGAACAGATACTTCAGCAGGTGCTTGTGTTATGAATGACCATAGAGCGAACTGGGAGGGAACCCAGATTAAACATACATATATAAATACAAACAACCATGACCCGATAACTAACATCTGTATTCATCACATAAATGAATGCCCCGGCCAGGATCCGAACCTGGGACCTTCGGCGTATGAGTCAAGGCTACTTACCACTACACCACTCGGTAGTCAAATATCGGATCGGTCGGATAATTTATCTCGCTTTATCATTGACACAGAGACAGCATTCACAAATAAAGAATTAGTTTTAGATGCCTTTTGTGATATCAACAGTACACACAATAACGTAGTCGTAGATGCTTTGATTTTCTGTTTAATTAATTTCGGTGTAGATTTATTTCTATGTAGATATATAATATAATTTTTGACAAATAGGTTTTTAACAGAATTTGTAGGCAGGGTTTAGCTTAAGGCGATCTCATGTCACCATTTTTATTTAATGCAATACCATAAATACGAGGGGCGGCTGATAAGTTCGCGGCCTAATGAAACAAAATCATTATTATTATTTTTTTTTTTTCAATGTAATCCCCCTCAAGAGAAGTACACTTTTCACATCGTGAATACAAGGCCTTTAAAGCACTTAAAAAATATTCTGAAGATTGGTCTTCAAGATGGCTCTCTACGGCCGACTTCATTTCAATATCATTCGAAAATCTTCGCCCCGCAACTTCTTTTTCAGTTTAGAAAAAAGGAAATAGCCACTGGGAGCCAGGTCCGGACTGTAGGGTGTATGATCGATTTCTGCGAACCCAGTGGCTTTTAAGGCATCCCTCGCAACGCGAGCAGTGTGAACGGGCGCGTTGTTTTGCAGAAACAACACTCCACGCGCCAAATTGCCTCAACTCTTCTGAACGACTACTTCACGTGATTGACCCAATAAATTGGCGTAGTATTGACCATTCATAGTAGTACCTTAGGCAAGTAATCAATAAATAAAATTCCTTCGCTATCCCAAAAAATGGTCACCTTAATCTCGGACTTCTCGGAGGCCGACTTTTAACTTTAAACTTCTTTAGTGGCCTTTCTGCCTTTTTGATCCACTGCATACACTCTTGTTTGGACTCCGGATCATACTGACGTATCCAGGTTTTGTCTACGGTTACAATCCGATTACAAATTTCATCCAAATCACTCTGATACAACTCCAAAAAACATGACAACTCGCTAGTCGTCGTTGTTTGTCGAGTGGCGTGAGCATTCGCGGTACCCAAGGCGCGCAAAGGACCATGCCCATATTAGTATGGAGCTGAAAGTCAGCAATACCATGCAATGCCCAAATTACAGCTCTATGTCATATGATAACTTTTTAACAGTATTTATATGATATCTAGATTTAATGTCGTATAAAGCGCTGGTTCAAAAGATATTGGACATTAAACTTGATAACTTACTACTGGTTTTTTATACATTTTATTGTTTACAGACAGCATTGCTATTAGTTTTTATTTATTTATTTAAAACTTTATTGCACAAAATAAAATTATTTTTATTGTACAAACGGCGGACTTAATGCCATTTGGCATTCTCTACCAGTCTACCGCAGCAATGGAGAGGTTTTCAAAATAAGGGGTGCCTACAAAATACATATGCGTACATACTTATATACTAATACTTATATACTATAAGAATGACTTTTAATATAATAATATATCAACGTCATAAACGATATTTAAAAAATTATAATAAATAAATAAGATATATATAATAAAATAGATAAGTAAACAGACATTATATTATAACTTATCACATTAATCATAAATTCACATATATTATTTTTCATGATTCCCTGAGTGACTTTAAAAAATGAGCTCTAATTCGCTGCTTAAAAGAGAGTTTACTGGAAGCTTTCCTTAACTCCACCGGTAGAGTATCCCATAAACGTGTAGCCTGGAGAACAAAAGAATAAGAGATAAATCCGGAATGATGCATAGGAATATGAAGGCTCAGATTATAGGAAGACCGGAGACATCTATCATGTGTAGAGCTTAGAGCTTAGTTTTTCACTAGGAACTTCATGATCATCACATAAGCTAAGCCAGATCAGTGTTCTTTTATATACTTATCTGTATGTTATCAGATAAACATGTCAGTTATTTGGAATTATCTAGTCTGTCTCCATTGTATAGTGTCAATATGTATGTGAAAACAATTTGGTTAGATACAAAGTATTACGACGGGAAAAGGCTTGCGAATTAAGACACGATTACATGTTGAATGACAATTTATTTGTTAAAATAATGAGCTTATATACTAGATATCAACGTGTGAAATACAGAAATATTTAATCATCTCATGATCTTCCTCTTATCACGTATGTCACGACTGGGGACGCCACACTAAGCTTTAAGTACTCGAGTAAATAAATATAATAATATCAATCTAACTACTAATATAAATCATGTTGAGTTTTATCTGGTCGATCGTATCAATAATAATACGCAAATAAAACCGCAACTCTATAATAATAGGTATTCGTTATCATTGGTAACAAAACTATCACAACGAATGAATATACATGGACCAAAAGACATGATTCCAGACCTTAATAAATAAAGCATGAATTAATGACTGAGACGATGATACGTACTGCGATGTCAACAAGAACGTCTTATTTTTTTTTAACTTTTATCCAGTGCTTCATATGATTTAAAATTAACAACATAATTCTAGTTTTTATTTATTAGAGCAATCTTGTAATATACTTTATCTGGGCATTTCTGGGGCACAGATGGGCATTGATGTTTTTTTCATTTCTAAAGGACCATGCCCATATTAGTATGGAGCTGAAAGTCTGCAATACCATGCATTGCCCAAATTACAGCTCTATGTCTTATGATAACTTTATAACAGTATTTATATGATATCTATATTTAATGTCGTATAAAGCGCCGGTTCAAAAGATATTGGACATTAAACTTGATAACTTCCTACTGGTTTTTTATACATTTTATTGTTTACAGACAGCATTGCTATTAGTTTTTCACTAGGAACTTCATGATCATCACATAAGCTAAGCCAGATCAGTGTTCTTTTATATACTTATCTGTATGTTATCAGATAAACATGTCAGTTATTTGGAATTATCTAGTCTGTCTCCATTGTATAGTGTCAATATGTATGTAAAAACAATTTGGTTAGATACAAAGTATTACGACTGGGAAAAGGCTTGCGAATTAAGCCACGATTACATGTTGAATGACAATTTATTTGTTAAAATAATGAGCTTATATACTAGATATCAACGTGTGAAATACAGAAATATTTAATCATCTCATGATCTTCCTCTTATCACGTATGTTCCTAAATAGATAAACTGATTCTCTGTAAGTCACGACTGGGGACGCCACACTAAGCTTTAAGTACTCGAGTAAATAAATATAATAATATCAATCTAACTACTAATATCAATCATGTTGAGTTTTATCTGGTCGATCGTATCAATAATAATACGCAAATAAACCGCAACTCTATAATAATAGGTATTCGTTATCATTGGTAACAAAACTATCACAACGAATGCATATACATGGACCAAAAGACGTGATTCCAGACTGTAATAAATAAAGCATGAATTAATGACTGAAACGATGATACGTACTGCGATGTCAACAAGAACGTCTTATTTTTTTTAAACTTTTATCCAGTGCTTCATATGATTTAAAATTAACAACATAATTCTAGTAATTTATTTATTAGAGCAATCTTGTAATATACTTTATCTGGGCATTTCTGGGGCACAGATGGGCATTGACGTTTTGGTGCAAAATTTTTCTGATTTGCTCTTTACTAATTTGCAACTCTCCAGCTATCTGCCTCAATTTAACTCTACGGTCGGCGTATACTAATATTTCAACTTTTTGAACTATTCTTCAGTGACTACCGTCACTGGGTGACCCGGGCCCCCCGCCCGGTGTCCAAAGGGGTTCGTCTTCACAGCTCTCTCTTCCTTGTTGAAAAAGCCGAACCAATTTTTTTACCATGGTATACGAAGGCCCAGAATCTTAAAGAACCGATGACATTTCTTCAAAAATGTCTTTCGGTGAATTGCCTTTTTTCACAAGGAACTTAATCGCTGCGCGGTGCTCAAAATAGCGAGAATTTTCATTTTCGGTAGACATGGTGTTAATGCTTGTTCCAGGGATGAAGTGTTAATGAACCGAATTATTTCTTTTTTTTGTTCCCCTCCACGGAGAGGGCAGGAGGATCTAAAAAATGCTCTTACGTATACCTCGCCGAGCGCGATCGAGGTTATGTGGGACTCGTCACTCCGAGCCTACCAGAGCCTCTACCCACTAAAAAACCCCTGAATGACTCGTGCAATTTTTTTGCTACACAGCCTTCATCTAAGCGACGACCACTTGGAGAAAGTGGCGGCGCTAGCGGACCCCAGAAGGGGTCACCCGCTGGGAACTACATAGCACTGAAGGTGAATTCATAGCACTGAAATTGAATCAATTCGAATTTAAATAAAATTAGAAGTTGTGGCCTGAAGGGCTTCGAGATCTAGTGTTAATTGCGTGGCTACGTTCGTGTGCGCGTTTCTCGGTCTAGCGACTGTGTACTTCGAATCTTTGTACGACGGCCTGTTAGGTGTGGAGGTTAGTTGCCTTCCACGCCAGAGGTCCCGGGTTCGAATCCTGGTATGGGCAGATATTTTCATATATTTGCTTTCTAGTCATGGATGTGTACATATGTACATTCATTTCGTACATATGTACACATATGTATAGAGTCGGTAGTCGGTAGTCACACGGTGCACACGCGTTCTTTGTAATAAAACCGTTAAAAATGTCTAAATGTGATACGTGTAATAAAATATTGCTAAAACCAAACCAGGAGTGGAGTGTAACAAATGTGACAAAATAGTTCACCTTTCATCCGATTGTTCTGGATTATCTACGAAACAACAGGCTGCACTGCGCGCAAACACTAACCTAGAATGGACCTGCCAAGAATGTAAGGTTTACTCCCCAAAACGTCGATCAGTGATTGTGCCTAATTTATTTATTTACTTTATTGGAGACAAAACAGAAATAAAAGATAGAACAGATATAAACTTTTAAACTAAAAATAATTACAATTATTTCCTTAGAACGTCTCACAGCGGACAAACACAGATATAAAAAAGAAAATGTAACAATTAAGGCGCAGCAGTGTCTGATATAAAAATAAAAACAAAGAACAGTTAAGAATTGTACAAATAAAGTGCTGTTTATTATAATGTTAAGGTACACAGGTATATTCTGAACTAAACAATTTCGTGAGTTCAGCTTTATACTTAGAATGGGAGCACGAAAACAAATCTATATTATTCAAATTGTGATTTTGAAAGGCACATAGTCTGTGAAGTGGTGCACGCTTACCAGCATTAGTCCCAGTTGATGAGATGTGAAATAAATTTTTTGATCTTGTTGCTTTAGAGGGTATACGAAAATCTATTTTTGATAACAAATGGGAACATTTTATATCTCCAGTGCAAATTTTTTTTAGCGTTAGAGCGTCAATTACTCGTCGTCTGTCAGTCAGGGATAATGTATTGTGTTTGGCTAAGAGTTCATTGTATGAGCAGCGAGGGATGCGCATTCGATAATTAAGCGATCCAAGGAACTTCGTTTGCACCATTTCTATTTTATCTGTGTGGACGGCGTATAGTGGGTTCCAGATTGGAGATACGTACTCTAAGTGCGACCTAACTAAACTCTGAAAGAGGCATGCAAATGTTTCTTTACGCTTAAAGGATTTCGTAACTCTTCGATTTTTCCAGAATATTTTCTACATGCGTATCAAATGTGAGTTTAGTGTCAAGATATATACCAAGATCCCTGATTGTTTTCTTATTGTTCAGAGTGTGACCGCCTAGTTGGAAACTAGTGGGAAGTAAGTTAATGTTTTTTGTAAATGTCACGTGAATACATTTATCATGGGCTAAAAAAAGTTTATTAGTTTTGCAATACTCTTCAAATCTATTCAAGACAAGGAGATTAGATAAAGTGGATCTTCCGCTTACAAAACCATGTTGTTGATCTATAATATTATTTTTTACAGTCGAGTAGACGTGATCGTGAACCAACTTTTCGAAAGCTTTCGCAGTTGCTGAAAGAATGGATATAGGTCGGTAGTTTTCAATGTTACTTTTCGAGCCGGATTTGAAAATAGGTGTTATACAGGCCTGTTTCCATTAATGCGGAAACACTCCAGGTGCCATAAATTTATTAAATATAATTTGTAAAGGGATTGCAATAGTTTTGTAAGTATTCCTTAAAAATATTGGGCTAATATGTTCGGGACCGGCACCTTTGTTAGGATCTAAGTTTTTCAATACTTTACAAACCTCGGGACGGGTAAATACGATTTTATTTAAATGCACGGGACTGTCAGAATCTTTTTCATTTAATTTACTAGTGTCGTATGCCCCAGATGACGCAGGTTTAAAAACTGATCGAAAGTAATTAGAAAACATCTCGGTTATAGTAGTAGGATTATCTGAAGATTGATTGTCTAGTGTCATTGTTTCAGGGTATCCTGAGTTTGTTTCCTTATGGTCAGAAGTATATTTCCAGAAGAATTTGATATTTTCTTTCATTGATGATTCGACATTTTCAATGTACTTTTTAAAGCAATCGCTTAATAATAGCTTAACACGTTTACGTAGTAAGGCAAATTCTTGGTAATCGCTTAAACACTGGTAAACTTTCCATCGTGACCAAAGTTTAGATTTACGCCGCAATGTACTTATCAAACCTTTTGAAAACCAGACTGGAAACCTGGACGGTTTTTTTTAGAGGAATGTGACGTTCAATAATGCTATTAATAATGGTGTAAAAATGATCAACTGCGTCTTCAGGAGATAAAAAATTCAGCTCAAGAAACCAATCAATATTAGAAATAGCTTCGTTAATCAAGTTATAGTCAGCTTTAAAAAAGTTTTCTTTTTATTTTAGGCTTTGGGGATATACAATCAGTACCTGTTGTCGAATATAAAATATCTATAGGGGGGTGGTGAGGTACAATATTCAACAGTGGACCGTCTGAGATGTTGACCGTGCAGTTCAGCATAGTACATAACACTAAGTCTAGTATTCTAACATTTTGATTCTTGATAGTATTAATTTGTTTAAGTTCATAAAAGCCATGGTGTAATTTAATAATTTTGAAGGTTCTGTGTCGCAGTTAGATGGTGGAGAGGATGGATCATTAGAAGACCATTGTAAATATGGAAGATTAAAATCACCTAATATTAAGTAGTTATTAAAGTTCATGTTACTATGGATGTCGTGAAGCTTATAGAAAAAACTGTCATAAACTGAGGTATTAGATGCCGGTGGTAAATAACATGCGCATAACAGTAGACTATCACGTGCAGGGAAATTTAAATATATTTCTTCTAAGTCAGAGACCTCCAAATCAAACCTTCCTACTGTATTTATAGTTTTCTTCACGAATACCAATACACCCCCACCTCCCCTTTTATTACTTACCAGCAAGTTTCGGTCGCGGCGATATATAACATCATCGTTTGTTTGTAATTCAGAATCTAGGATTGCACAGGAGAGCCAGGTTTCAACGAGAACTATAATGTCATAGTTACATGCTAATAGGGTAAGTTTTAAGTCTGAAAGTTTTGATTTTAAACCACCACAGTTTATTTAGTAAACTAATAATTTATTGCAAATCATTGTGAAAAGTAAAGTAATATAAAATGTAAGCTATATTGAATTTAATACATATATTGGTTTTCGTGCTTCCTAATACTAAAATGATATGAGAATATTTAATAGGTCTTTACCTATGAAACTGCCGTTTTGCCGTACTGGCCATTTCAAATAAAAATATTTATTTTTTTACTGATAATTCTAATTTCAAATTAATTTTATTTGACAAACATGGAATTATTTTTCTAAAATCGTCATTTGTTTAATAGTTAGTGTTTTGTTTTCAACGCATTCAAACATTTTTCGTCATCATGGATAAGTTAAAAATTCGAGTAATTATGGAGTATGAGTACCGTCGTGGCAGCAAAGCGGCACAAGCGGCACGCAACATCTACGACGTTCACGGAGCGAACACTACAAACGAACGCACCACCCGTTATTGGTTTACCCGCTTCCGTTCTGGAAATTTTGACCTGAAAAATGAACCCCGTGGTCGTCCGAAAACT
This sequence comes from Marasmarcha lunaedactyla, assembly GCA_923062675.1. Lineage (NCBI taxonomy): Eukaryota > Metazoa > Arthropoda > Insecta > Lepidoptera > Pterophoridae > Marasmarcha > Marasmarcha lunaedactyla. Next base: position 8,375,857 of record OV281343.1, on the reverse strand, counting down.
TTGGTCGACAATGACGAATTAAAGGCTATTGTGGAAGCTGATGAAACTCAATCCACGGCTGAATTAGCAGCAGCTTTCGACGTTAGCATCAAAACAATATTGGTCCATTTGCGTCAAATTGGCAAGGTAAAAAAGCTTGACAAATGGGTACCCCACGAACTCAATGACCGCCAGCGCGAAGTACGCGTGGAGACGTGCCTTGCACTGCTCAGCAGGCATACAAATGAAGGAATTCTGAACCGCATTGTTACTTGTGACGAGAAATGGATCCTGTTTGACAATCGTAAGCGCTCAACAAGTTGGTTGGACCCTGGTTCAGCACCCAAACAATGACCTAAACGAAAACTTACCCCTAGAAAAGTGATGGTCACTGCTTCTTGCCAAACGGGACAAGCATTACTGCAGATGTGTACTGTGAAGAACTGAACACAATGAAGGAGAAGCTCGCACGTCTCCAACCAGCTTTGGTCAATCGTTCGGCTCCACTGCTCCTGCACGACAACGCGCGACCTCATACTGCACAGCAGACGGTCTCCAAGCTACAAGAGTTGGGGTTGGAAGTTCTCCGTCATCCGCCATACTCACCAGACCTTGCGCCTACAGACTTCTACTTTTTCCAGAATTTGGATAACTTCTTGGCGGGAAAAAAATTCAATACCCGAGAGGCAGTACAAAATGCCTTTGAAGAATTTGTTGCCTCCCGTCCAGCTGATTTCTTCAAGAATGGCATCAATAAGCTACCAATGCGTTGGCAAAGATGCATTGATTGCATGGGTGATTATTTTGATTAATAGAAATAAAAAATATATAAAGAAACTACGCTTCATTTATTTCGTGAAAAACGGCAATTTCATAGGTAAAGACCTAATATAAACTTGATGTATAGTAAAAGTTTTGAAGAACATGCAATTCAACGTAAGTAAGTTATTTAGTCATATTTTACATAAGTCGTCGTCACAACGGATCTGGATAACACGCGAATCGTCGCTCTTCCGCATTAAAATACAACCATTTTTAATCCATACAAATTTATATTTCTTTATTTTAGCTTGTTGTCTTGCTAAATAAAACTTTATTCTTGAGTGTTAAATGTTCATTTATATAGAATCGTGTGTTTTGTTTTTGAGTGATGTTGGCCGCAGAGGTCGGGACTCCGCTGAACAGCTGGTCCGTAGTGAGGGAGTGTCGGGCGCGCGCCGATGCTATAACTTCATCTCGTTGATGTCTGGTGCACAATTGTAGCACTATGTTTTTAGGGCGATCGCTCGGGGTGCCGCGGGTCACACGGTGTACAGATCTAATATCGTATTCCTTGATGTTCACGCCGACAAAGCTGGATCAGGTTTTCGGTTTTTTTTTCTGGTATATTTTGTATTTCGACATTGCAGTTTCGGGATGTCTGGTCAAGGTCGTCGAACTTAGATTGTAACTTATTTAAATCGGTGCGTAGTATGTGGTTTTCTTGAGAACATTCTTCATCTGTCTGACGTAACTCGTGGGTGGCCATGCTCTGCTCAAGTTCTTTAATCCGTTCTTCCGAGGTTTCCAGGCGTTTCTCGAGCTTTTCGATATCTTGTTTGAGGCTTGTAGTTAGTTGCCTCTAGGATCGTGACATGCAAATCATCTCGCCACTGTTGACGTAGACTATCAAACTTAGCGTCAAAATATTCAGTGAATGCTTATGTATCTACGTTCAGCATTGATGAAGGAGGACCCTGGACTCGTGGCGAGATTTTTTCGGCTAAGATGCCAAGCTTTTTTGGTTTGCACCTAGAGCATTTCCATTTCATTTTATTCATGGGTAAGATTTTTTTTTAATTCAGCTTCGGATAAATCTGCGCATTGGTAATGTTGGCTTAAACTGCACGCATTTTAAAACTTCTTTCTCATTTCTGGTTTTTTACACTTCCCGCAATCCATATTACGTTTTGTTTACAAATTTTTACGCAAATTGTAATCCTTGGTAAACAGATCCGAGGATATAGTACTCCTATTATAAATATTGTGCGTGCAGGGACAAAGGTCGAATCGTCAGCCGGTCAGTCGCAGTGGCCTAAACAGTTCGACACTAGTTCTTAACGCTAAGCAAATACGGGCGAGTTCCGGACGTAGCTTGATGTAACTCGATCGAGTAAAATTCACTTATTTGGTTTTTGTTTTTAAAAACGTTAATTTTCACACGAACTTATGCACTGGATATAGGTTTTTATCCTTATTTAGCGTTTCACTAAAATAATGTTCACAACACTCATTTCAACACCGAAAACATTTATTTTCTACGAGAGATAGATTACGCTGCTGCGCGCTATAAAGCTACCAGACTTTTTTGGAGAAGAAGACGAATGGGATGACGACAGATCAAGCGCCATACGACTTCTGCATTTGACATGAAAATGCTGCAAATAACTAACATACCAACAAATAAATAACTAAATACGTCACTTCAAGATGCTACAATTATAGCCGAAAAAGTAGCGGAGAGGCTGAATGGCTCCTATAGTGATATAGAAAATATCAAACACCGTACTGGAACAAAGAACCGTATGGGCACCCTATACGTTAAATTGCGATTCGAATCTTCCCAAAAAAGAGTGGCTGGAATCGGCGAAAGCTACTAATATAACCGTGGCTAATGTGGTTCCTAACGCCCCAAAGGAATTATGTAACAATAATGTTTATATACATGAAGCACTCACATCTTTCAATAAAAAATTACTCTGGACAACTAAACAGCAATTAAAAGCAAGCTATATTTAGCAAGCAAGTACATTTGGTGCAAAAACGGGATCATACGCGTCAGAAAAGAAGATACAAGCGAATCAGCGGTAATACGCTCTGAAGCAGATCTAAGAAAAATTATTTTAGTTTAGTAAACCCGCATATAATGTTAACACTGCACATAACACACTATACTAGTAACATTCGATTTCCAATTAGACGATATAAATGAAATTCCTAACTGCGTTAATATCAATTCCCTAATAAACAACTTACCGCCTAGCCCTAACTCAATAAGTCTATTATGCTTGCATATTAATATACGATCTCTTATTAAAAACTTCTCTTCCTTAGAACAAAACATGATTTCGAGTAAAAAATGTATTGATATTATTATAGTGACAGAAGCAAACATAAAAGATCCCCTGAGATGCTTATATAAAATCAAAGGCTACGAAATGTATTCAAAGCTACGTAAAACTCAAAAGGGTGGAGGAATACTTGTATATGTTAACAATAAACACAAATGCACGGTCATTAATTCAAACACGTTTCACTATGAATCCTTATTATTTCAAATTGAAACACATTACAGCTACTCCGCCACCTTTTGTGCTGTTTATCGCCTCCCGGATACGAGTAAACTTTTATTTATAAAAGAATTACACGATCTTCTGCGAAACCTAAGTTCAAAAAACGATTTATATGTAATACGAGACACAAATATTGATCTTTTGAGGGACACTCCTATAAACCATAAATATAATTGCATGTTACACGGTCTCGGTCTTGCGTGCGGGATAACAGAATACACACGAATTCAGTTGATTAAGAAGAGAAGTACTAAAAGTTGTATTGATCATATATACGCAAGGTCCCGCACACAACACCTTTTCACCGCGGCACTGGGAACTGTTCTGGCTGATCACCGAGCCGTTGCTGTCGCGTGCTTTGGAGACCAAACGCAAAATCATATAAAGGATGCTCCAAGTTTTAGACTAGGACCTAGTCACTAGGTTATGACCCGACCATACTTAAAAAAGAGTTGAATGAAATTACTTGGAGTCAAGTTGATAATGTTCAATGTCCTCTAGAAATATTCAAATTTATAAACAATATGTTAAATAAATGTTACAAAAATGCCGAAATAAAAATAAAAATATTAAATAATAAGAGAAACATCAACAAATGGATGAACAAAAAAATTAATAATGCATGCCAATTATTATCTTTTTTGTCAATGGATAAAAGACACTAGTAACAACATAATAAAACAAAAGTACAATAAAGCTCGTAACTACGCTAATAAAATAATACAAAAGGCCAAAAATAACTACACTCTAAATGAAATAAATAACAACAAAAACAACCCCAAGAACTTGTGGTCCTTGTTAAATATACTCACGAGTAGAATTAAACCATCAATTGATAAAGTAATTCTTGATGCTTTTGAAAACCAGCACATAAAGCCAATAGACATCGCAAATAGTTTTGCTAAAACATTTATTGACAGTGTCAAAGCCATTATACCTAAATGCAATATAAATCGTATAAAATAAAAAGTAAAATTGATGAGGTCACTATACGTTGCTCAAACAACTTGTATTGTTTATGTAAAATTTAGTATACCTGATTTATGTTTAAATTTTTAATGGATCAGTTCTGCAAAACTACCTGACTTCGGTCTGTGGAATGTACAGTCTTTTGTTTGTATACTTTAGATTTAACAAAATACCAACGTTTGATTTTTAAAACATGCTTACTGAGAATACTTTATATAACGATTTAATTTGAAAGAAATCTATTCAAGACTGTATTTTCATATTAAAAAAAATTTTTTATCACAAAGTTGGATCTTTCATTTAAAAGAAATTTGATAAAGTTGAATGCATGGCTATGTCCGCGTGAGCGAAACAAAGGTACAACGCCTTCTCGTTCACTTTCGTAGCTACCTGCCACGAAAACCATGCGTTACTGCATTGTGAAAAGGTATATTATTGTACGACTAAATCAAAGTTGCATTGCAAGTGCAGTACCTATTAGATTTTAGGTATTTTCGAAGAAATGTTATTTTGTAATTTAATTACTTTTTTGAAATAAGTCAGTTGGATATCACGCGCGTTCTTGGTTTGACTCGTGCTGTTTAAACGCAGTAATAATAATACAAGTACCTTAATAATTTGACTACGCTACTGATTACGAGTGTCTTGTATTTTATTTTGTAAATAATAAAAATTGGACGGTAAATAAATGTTTTGTAAAAAGAACATTTACATTATAGATGTTAATTTCGATTACCAGACAAATTTACACTTTATTTCGTAGCAGTTAAGTCTAATTTGACAAACATCCGAATTACCGTTTCACAATGATAATCATTATACTGCTTTCGCCCGCTAATAGAAAATAAACTTTAATTCGACGTAGTAAGGTTGTAGACACTGAAACCTAAATATTTCATTATTAAATAACACATTTCTATTGCATAAGATTTTATCCTTTAAGTCGCAAGGTCTAATTTACTATGACTAGTAGTCCAATAACTATTTCATACTGTTATAATAGGTACAACGATAACAGTAACAGATTTCGATAACTGTTATTTAGAAATAACACTACAGAAAAATTGTTATTGCAATATAAGATCATTAAGTATAATCAGTGTCAGAACGTATACTTGCTTCAGTTGATTCAATCGGCCGGCATTTAACATTAATATCTAAATCTCGCTTAGAACGACATATAACTTCGATTAAAAAGATATATATCACTCTTTTCTTTCAGAGATATAATTTGCGCACGACTAATATAAAGGTTAACGTAAAGTTTGACATGCTTTAAAAAGATTAATTATTATAATTCTCAATAGGTGGTAACACTAACAAAAAACCTTACTACTCATATATTTCTATACGTTTGCCTTATCTAACAAGTTAAAACATGCTGCTTAACGTTTAAATAATATGAACAATAAGACTCTACTTAACCACCCCTTCTGTAAAATATAAGCAATACCTTGCAAGTGAAATGATTATAATCGCAATAGGTACACTAACATAAAATACTATTTAAGAAAACTAAATACTTTGTCAATAACATTTGTCTGTGCAGTAGTTAAAAATCGTGTTCGTTGGAAGGTATTAACAGCTTTCATGTACGGATGGATGAATTCGAAATATTGTTTGAAATGTAAATTATGTTTAAAGTAGATATTAAATATAGGGAAATTATAAGCCAAGTCACAAATTTCTTTATTGGCTACGTGATCAAACTTTTAATTTTATAACTAAACCACGGGAAAATGAGATAACCTCTAATACATTAATTAATCTTTTTTTTTTGCAACGCCTGCTAAATACTCTATAGAAAGCGTAGTAGTTAAATTTGGGTTAGGTTAATGTTAGGCTGTAATTATCAAATGCGTGAGCCGAGCGAGCGCAGTGAGCGTGGTGCGGCAGCACCCGGCGAAGCGCCATAATCGAAATTGGATGATAATTCAAATTTTTTTAACAGAAACACCCCGCAGCACCAAATTTTTAGTGGCTAAGACAGTATCGTTCAGACGTCTGCAAATTGTGGCTGGCTTAGTAATTAAGAAAGCAATATAGATTTTTAATTAGCACCCTTAAATATATAGGACATTGTTTATTTTACAAACTACACTCCTCCAGCATAAAATTACACCCTTCTGTTTTGAGACTCAATCTAAAAGAAATCACCTAGTTTCTCCTACACCTTTCCGAAAGCCTCTTTTAGCCAAAGATTTTTCTACTTTGTAGAACCATACATATGCCACTCAATTAACTGCAAAAATAAAGTTGTTACATGACTTAAAGAAAAGTCGTACTCCGACACCAAATCCCTGCTAAAACCATTACACTAATTGTACCACTTAGTCTCACGCAGACTCACCATACATATACATACAAAACGGATATTCTCGCCCACACACACACACACACACACCCACACACCCACACACACACACCCACACACACACACACACACACCCACACACACACACACACACACACACACACTCACGCACCCGTATACACAATCCCACTCTCTTTCACAAATACATACCTGATGTTTAGATGTAATATTCCCTATTATATAATCTTGAAATGTCTACAGTTCTAGTTACATATACTTTTTCTCTTTTTAAAATTCTAACTCCTGAAACACATGCTTCGACAAATCTCATGCATCAATCTTCACTAGTACATGAATAACTTATGAAAGTAAATACATCTAACACCTTATTATGTGCCTTGTATGTGAAGAACAAATAAAGATTATTCTTATTTTTATTTATATAATACCTATACCAATCAAATGTTTGGAAAATCTCCCACAGTTTCAACGCAAAAAAGGTTATCGTTAATATTACATTAAAGGTACTCTTACTGTGATAGTATGAATCAAATAACTTAAATACTTACTTTGATGTACAAACCGTCTAATGATCTAATGTAAAAAAAAGCATTGTTTAAAAATAACAATAGTTGTTCAAACTATGAAAATCAAATAACATTGATGGTACTCTAACTATGGTAATTGGTATCAAATGATTCAAAAACCTACTTTGATCTGCAAACCGTCCAAGGTTTTAATATAAAAACCAGCATTGTTTAAACATAATTTTAGTTGTTTAAACTATGAAAATAATATCCAGAGCGCGCCAATACCTACTAAGAACTACCCAGAAAGGGGACATTTTGGATTTTTGAGGAAATTTGGACTTCTTCGCCTACTAGTCGCGGCCGTGACCTAAATATTTTGATACGCAGATTAATCAAATTGATTCCGCGAGCCCCGCGGGTCTGGTGAGAAATAAGAATTTATTCAGTTGGAAATCTAATTGGACAAGAGGTGAATTTAAGTGAGAATTTGTCTGAATTTAAGTGAGAATTTGTCATTTATTACTCAGACTCGGTGCAATTACCATATCACCCGATTCAATACTGCGCATTGCTTTGATTAGAGACAGAAACTTCCGCAAACTTAGCAAGCATCGCGGTTTGATTCGACCCCCGCGACCATATCAAATTAAATCGCGTTTGATAGCCATACCTAAACATATATTTACCATATCACGCGATTCAATACTGCGCGTAGCTTTGATTAGAGACAGAAACGTCCCCTAACTTAGCGAGCATCGCGGTTTGATTCAACCCCCCCGCGGCCTTATCAAATTAATCCGCGTTTGATAAGCATACCTAATAAATGAGCCAGAATCCGCCAATACCTACTACTTACGAGTCAACGCACCAGTTCGAGCCACAGACCTACCTACAATTCGTAGTATCCACATACAACAGTCGGACCACGATATACTAGCAGAATTTCCCGGCATAACGAGACTTACTTCAATAAACCTTAACAGCAGTATCAACGTTCAACATTTTAAAGAAACCGAAGGCCAACCAATCCTCTGCCGAGCAAGACCCATACCGCCACACCGTTACGACAAAGTGAAAAAAGAATTTGAATTGATGATCGAGCAAACCCTATGCCAACCTAGCAAGAGTCCTTGGTCATCACCACTACACGTCGTGCCTAAGAAAAATGGTGATATTAGAGTAGTCGGTGACTACCGCCGTCTCAACGGAATCACCAAACCCGACCGGTACCCCGTCCCACGCATCAAGGATTTCACCTACCGCCTATCTGGGATGACTGTATTCTCTACCATAAAACTCAACCGAGCGTACCAACAATTAAAAGTCAGGGAAGAAGACATAGAAAAGACAGCCATCATCACACCGATGGGATTATTCGAATTCCCACGCATGTGTCCTGGTCTGAAGAATGGAAGTCAAACATTCCAACGATTCATCCACGAAGTACTCAGAGGACTCGACTACGTGTAACTGCCAACAAAACAAGATACAGCGACACATAAATTCTACAATTTCAAACTCCGTGCCAACCGATTTCAACACCTACACATTGACATCGTCGGACCGCTACCAACTACAAATCAAGGTCACCGTTATCTTATCACAATGATCGACCGACTTACTAAATGGCCTGAAGCTATACCTACCGACGATATAACTGCAAAAAATGTTGCCGACGTTGTTTATAAACACTGGATATCGCGATTTGGATGTCCTACAACATTTACAAGCGATCAAGGTCGACAGTTCGAGAGTCAACTATTTCAACATTTTATGAAAACAATGAGTATAAAGAAAACAAGAACAACGCTGTATCACCCGCAGAGCAATGGTGTAATCGAACGCTGGCACCGAGCACTCAAAACATCTCTACGCGCAAGATTAACGAACACAAACTCGTGGATCGGAGAAATACCTACTGTGCTACTCGGATTACGAGCCGCGCTGCACACAGACACAGGCGTCAGCGCAGCCGAACTTACCTACAGTTACAACCTACGACTACCTGGAGATTTTTTCAATGAAACGAACGAAATACCTACGGAATCTACCTACGTTGAAAGATTACGTAAAATAATTCAAGCTAACAAGCCACAGTTCGTTACCTCGCATCACCATAAACACTCAGTATTTGTACACAAAGACTTACTTGACTGCAGCCATGTCTTCGTGAGGACCGACGCAGTCAAGAAACCGCTTCAACCACCAAACGAAGGGCCATACCTCGTTGTCAAGCAATCAGAAAAAGTTTTCACAATCCAGTTACCGAATCGCCAAACAACTATCTCAATAGATAAATTGAAGCCAGCTTACAAGCTACGATCTAATACCAGTACCGTTATAACCTCAGAAGCAAACACACAAACACAGTTACTAGCTACAGATCTCCCAAAACAAGACAGTGTGATGCCACTACCAGATTTGACGACCTGTTTGGTGTGGAGGTAAGTACCCTTGCCTTCTCTGCCAGAGGTCCCGGGTTCGAATCCTGGTAGATATTTTATGATATTTGCTTTCTAGTCATGGATGTGTGTATATTTAAGTTTTATATGTTTATTTAAGTTTATTTCTAATATTTATACTTAAATGAAAAAAAATATCTATGTGTGTTTATATATTAGGTCTTTACCTATGAAATTGCCGTTTTTCACGAAATAAATGAAGCGTAATTTTTTTATATATTTTTTATTTCTATTAATCAAAATAATCACCCATGCAATCAATGCATCTTTGCCAACGCATTGGTAGCTTATTGATGCCTTTCTTGAATAAATCAGCTGGACGGGAGGCAACAAATTCTTCAAAGGTATTTTGTACTGCCTCTCGGGTATTGAATTTTTTTCCCGCCAAGAAGTTATCCAAATTCTGGAAAAAGTAGAAGTCTGTAGGCGCAAGGTCTGGTGAGTACGGCGGATGACGGAGAACTTCCAACCCCAACTCTCGTAGCTTGGAGACCGTCTGCTGTGCAGTATGAGGTCGCACGTTGTCGTGCAGGAGCAGTGGAGCCGAACGATTGACCAAAGCTGGTTGGAGACATGCGAGCTTCTCCATCATTGTGTTCAGTTCTTCAAAGTACACATCTGCAGTAATGCTTGTCCCGTTTGGCAAGAAGCTGTGATGAATTACACCCGCGTTAGACCACCAAACAGTGACCATCACTTTTCTAGGGGTAAGTTTTCGTTTAGGGCATTGTTTGGGTGCTGAACCAGGGTCCAACCAACTTGCTGAGCGCTTACGATTGTCAAACAGGATCCATTTCTCGTCACAAGTAACAATGCGGTTCAGAATTCCTTCATTTGTATGCCTGCTGAGCAGTGCAAGGCACGTCTCCAAGCGTACTTCGCGCTGGCGGTCATTGAGTTCGTGGGGTACCCATTTGTCAAGCTTTTTTACCTTGCCAATTTGACGCAAATGGACCAATATTGTTTTGATGCTAACGTCGAAAGCTGCTGCTAGTTCAGCCGTGGATTGAGTTTCATCAGCTTCCACAATAGCCTTTAATTCGTCATTGTCGACCAAAGTTTTCGGACGACCACGGGGTTCATTTTTCAGGTCAAAATTTCCAGAACGGAAGCGGGTAAACCAATAACGGGTGGTGCGTTCGTTTGTAGTGTTCGCTCCGTAAACGTCGTTGATGTTGCGTGCCGCTTGTGCCGCTTTGCTGCCACGACGGTACTCATACTCCATAATTACTCGAATTTTTAACTTATCCATGATGACGAAAAATGTTCGAATGCGTTGAAAACAAAACACTAACTATTAAACAAATGACGATTTTAGAAAAAGAATTCCATGTTTGTCAAATAAAATTAATTTGAAATTAGAATAATCAGTCAAAAAAAAACATATTTTCATTTGAAATGGCCAGTACGGCAAAACGGCAGTTTCATAGGTAAAGACCTATTATTTCTTACGTTTATTTATCCATTATCTAGCATCCATAACACAAGTTCTTAATGATACTTAATTTGGGCTAGATAATGTGGTGTGATTGTTAGAAATATTATTATTTTTATTATTATGAAAACATATGCAACACGTTCTGGGCGTAACATCAAACCGCCTGTACGTTTCACTTGAAGGGGAGTCCTGTGGCTACAAGGAGGAACAGGAGATAAATAAAACACAAGTACCTATGAAATAATAAGCAGCTCTGAAAAGAACTTTTCGTATCCAACATGGTCACGCCTGTAAAATTAATTATTATCAAACTCGAAGCGAAGCGAAGACTCGACGCACGCAGCTGTCTCACGGCGCGTACGTAAACCCCGCGCCGCTACCTGCGACTTTTTATCCGCGCAAAGGCCGCCGATGGAAAAGGACGCGCGGCGCATTTTTTTTGTTCCCCTCCACGGAGAGGGAAGGAGGAAGTAAAAAATGCTCTTACGCATACCCCACGCGCGCGTTCGGAGTTATGTGGGACTCGTCACTTCGAGCTTACCAGAGCCTCTACTCACTAAAAAACCGCCTGAATGAATTTTTTTGCCACACAGCCTTCATGTGAGCGACGACCAATTGGAGAATGGGGCCACGCTAGCGGGGCCCAGAAGTGGTCACCCGCTGGGAATAACATAGCACTGAAGGAGCTCAAAGCAATGAAGGTGAATTCATAGCACTGAAGTTGCTCAAAATGAAAATTAAAAGTTGAATTAATTCGAATTTAAATTAGAATTAGAATTTGCGGCCAGAAGGGCTTCGAGATCTAGAGTCAGCTGCGTCGCAACGTTCGTCTGTGTGTTTCTCGGTCTAGCGACTTTGAACTTCGAATCTAAGACAAGGGTAGTATACGAGACTCTCGAATCTCGAACTAGAGGATTGGGGTGGGTTTCGGAGCGTTTGAAGAACGCTTCCAAGAGTGTTTTGAGGTGCTGTTGCACTGTAGGTAGTTCAATTCTCTGTGCAGGTCCGCGTTACGCACGTACCAGAGTGCGTTTGTGGCCCTGCGGCAGAAGAGATTTTGAACTACCTGCAGTTTGTGCAGGACGGAGGGTTTGGCGTGGGCAAAGATTAGCGGGCATATGTCATGACGGGTCTAACGCAGGTCTTATAAAGCGTACGTTTATTCCTGAAAAACATTTTACTTTTTCTACCTAACATACTGTATAGGCGGCCTAAGTAAAACCGGGCGAGTTTCGTTACTCTATCGATGTATGGTTTGAAAGAAAGCGTCTGGTCTAAGGTGACGCCAAGGTATTTGGTACTGCGCTTCCAGGGGATGGGAATGCCTAACATTCGGATGTGGAGATTGTAATCGGCGATACGATGGTATTCGCAGTCAAAGTAAACCGCAGAACTCCTGTCTTGCCTCACATCGATGCGCCATTTTTAAAACCATGTACCGAGGGCATTTACGGCCTTATGGAGTCTAGTGACGAGACCCGGGACACTGAGGCCTTTGGTGTAAAGGGCGGTGACGTCGGCAAGAGGGCGAGTTCGACGCCTTTCGGTGGGACGGGAATATCGTTAGTTTAAATAAAACACTTTTTACCGGATATTATCGCGTATATTTTAGTTAATTTTAAAATTATTTCGACGTTTCGGCATCTTTGCAGTTGCCGTGGTCACGATAGACTAAGGTGTTGTTCATCTATTGCCAGTAATAAAAACTACATGATTGTCAATACATATTAACGCCATCTGTTTCTCAGTCTTCTCGCATAACGTCCCGGATTGACACAAAAGGCACTGACTGTGTCCTGAGTTTGCAGTCTAACAGTTTGCTGGTTTTTCATTTTGATGTTTTTAAGTATTGGATCCCATGTTGATGAAAGTTTCCAACCATCTTCTCTATTGAAATTTGGATGTTTTTTAATTTCAATAGTTTCTCTGACCATCCTAGGTATAAAATGTTTCTCTTTTGCTAGGATCTTCACGGTATCAAATCTTAAATAATGGTTGGGCTTGTCTATGGAATGTTCACAAACTGCAGATTTTGAGGTTCGTTTATTTTTAACATCAGAGATGTGTTCTTTAATGCGAGTTGACACATTTCGTTTGGTTTGACCGATATAAGAGAGCCCGCAGTCACAGTCGATTTTATAAACGCCTGGATCTTGTAAAGGGATGCTTGATTTTATTGGACGAAGATGCTGGCTTATCTTTGAGTGCGGCTTGTAGATAGTTTTGATTGAAGCTCGCCGAAGAATGCCTCCTATCTTGTCAGTAACACCCTTTATATAAGGCAGGAATGCTGGTCTTCGTTCAACTGTGAGTGGCTTTACGCGGTTTCTGCGACGGCGACGCGGTGTTTTTAAATCGTTATCCCGCAGCACTTTAACCAGGTGGTTGAGTTCCTCATTAATGTGTTGGGGATCGCAGATTCCATGTGCTCTCTGAAACAAAGAGTTGCCTACGGCAGATAATTGGCTCGGGTGGTGATGGGATTTCCCATTTAGATATCGGTCAGTGTGGGTGGGTTTCCTATAAACAGTATGGCTAAGTGTACCATCAGGATTTCTTTGTATTAAGACATCTAAGAAAGCTAATTTGTTCTCCTGCTCCAATTCCATAGTGAATTTAATTTTAGAATTAAGGGAATTGAGGTGGTTTAGGAATGCAGTCACTTCATGCTTAGGTAATATAGTGTTTACACCGCACTCAAAGATAAGCCAGCATCTTCGTCCAATAAAATCAAGCATCCCTTTACAAGATCCAGGCGTTTATAAAATCGACTGTGACTGCGGGCTCTCTTATATCGGTCAAACCAAACGAAATGTGTCAACTCGCATTAAAGAACACATCTCTGATGTTAAAAATAAACGAACCTCAAAATCTGCAGTTTGTGAACATTCCATAGACAAGCCCAACCATTATTTAAGATTTGATACCGTGAAGATCCTAGCAAAAGAGAAACATTTTATACCTAGGATGGTCAGAGAAACTATTGAAATTAAAAAACATCCAAATTTCAATAGAGAAGATGGTTGGAAACTTTCATCAACATGGGATCCAATACTTAAAAACATCAAAATGAAAAACCAGCAAACTGTTAGACTGCAAACTCAGGACACAGTCAGTGCCTTTTGTGTCAATCCGGGACGTTATGCGAGAAGACTGAGAAACAGATGGCGTTAATATGTATTGACAATCATGTAGTTTTTATTACTGGCAATAGATGAACAACACCTTAGTCTATCGTGACCACGGCAACTGCAAAGATGCCGAAACGTCGAAATAATTTTAAAATTAACTAAAATATACGCGATAATATCCGGTAAAAAGTGTTTTATTTAAAGTATGAATCGTGAAAATTTAAGAAAATATATAATATCGTTAGTGTACACGGTGTACAACAGAGGGGCGAGGACTGAGCCTTGAGGGACTCCAGCCTTTATGGGACGAGGCGCAGAAAGCGTGCCTTTATGTTTGAAACGAAACGTGCGGTCTTTGAGAAACGACGCGCTTATCCCAACTAGGCGATCCGGTAAGCCTATTTTGTAGAGTTTATAGACAAGACCGCTGTGCCAGACTTTATAGTAAGCCTTGGCTACGTCAAAGAAAACTGCAACCGTTTTAAAACACCGTGGATAGACGCCTTCGACTATGTACTCAACGCTTCGATGGACTTGCTGAGGGCAGGAGGGCTTAGCGCGAAAGCCGAACTGATGGGGAATGATGAAACGATCGCCATCCGTTGGAAACAGATGGTTCCGCATTCGAGAGCGTATGACTCTCTCGAGAAGTTTAGACATGGCCTTGAGGACGCTAATGGGTCTGTGATTAGCCGGGATATTCAGAGGTTTACTTGGCATGGGAATGCCCATGACTGTCGCTTCTTTCCAAGCTTTTGGAAAGTAGCTAAGGTCGAAGCAGGCATTGAAAATGATAGCTAATAAGGTAAGCACCTGTTGAGGCAGGTGCTTAAGTGCGTGGTTGGAAATTCCATCGGCACCCGGAGACTTTTTGGACTTTTTACTTCTAAAGAGAAGCGAGATTTTATCATTACAGACTGTGACGGGGTCGGCAGTGATGGGGAGAGAGTCCCTGCGGAGTACTTCGTCCTCCACCGCCTGGATGTGGGAAGGATCCGCGGATTGCGTGCTGGGCGAGCATTGTGAGGCAATGCTGTCGGCGAAGCATTCGGCTTTCTCTTCGTCTTCGAAGGCGGTAGTGCCGTCGGGACGAGTGACAGGAGGAACGTGGGAAGCGGCGTCTACGCGTAAGGCTCGGGCCATTTTATAATACGCTTGGTGGGATGGGGAGATATTCTCCATGAGATCGTCCATCTGATTGTCTCGACTTCCACGAGGCAAGATTTAACTTTACGTTGCAGCTGATTCGCAGCTGATCTATAGGCAGGCGTGGAATAGAGCTTGGCTCTTACGGAGAGCCGCGTTCTTAGCTTTAATGAGATTGCGGATGGCTAAGGGAAGCGTGGGTATGACTTGCTTAACGATCTTTTCGTTATCTCTGATAGCTGAGTTGATAGCATCAGTGAGGGAATCGACTAACGAGTCTATTTTGTCCGGGCTATCTAGAGAGTCGGGCGAGATCGCGAGTGGAAAGTTCGGGGCCTCTAAAGCTGAAACTAACGTCGCGATGACGTCTGAGGCGAGTTGCTCAGTGATGTCGAGGAGAGCGATACCGCTGGTGTTGGTCGATAGGCACGTCCAGTCAGTATGTTTAGAGTTAAAGTCTCCGAACGTAATGACTGAACGGCGGAGGGCGAGAATGGCCTCAAAGTCGCTGCGGATAGGTCTGGTGCCACTAAATGTATAGATTGAAGCTATGATGACGTTCGGATGACCAGTCATAGCCAACCTACACACAGTGGCCTCCATGTTGAGGAGAGGAGGGTAAGGGAGAGGAGATCAATGGAAACCTCTTTTATAGTAAATAGCTGTGCCACCGTGACCGTCGGCGTTGGGCCTATCGTTACAAGTGAGCGCGTATTTGGGAATAGCGAATCCCCTGGAGCGGTTTAGAGTGAGCCACGTCTCGTGGAGAAGCAGTAAGTCTGGCTTACTGTTCAGAGGTACTACTTATGATAAATTATTTTTCGTACTTTTTTCAGTACGGCCATAAGTAGTACTATTAGACGTTTCAAGACTATCCATTCATTACCGGACACCCTGTGTACTATAATAAACGTGTGACCTACAGTAAAAAAGACAATAAATAATAAAAATATATTTATTTCAGTAAATCAATTACAAATAAGTTGCCGGGGCTTCCCAGAAAGTAATCAGAAGATACGTGTGTTGGGATAGTCTCGCTCTTCCTACGTATTATAAACAATTTGGATTTACTTAATTAGTTAAGTTTAAATATTACAGTATAAGTTAAATAAAACATAACGAGATATTAAATGATATTAAAGCAGTTTTAAGGAGAAAAGTATTCCCAAGTGCTTATATGTGCGTGTGAGTGTGAGTGTGTATGTGTGTGTGTGTGTGTGCGTGTGAATGTGTATGTGTGCAGGTGTGTGTACGTTTGTTGTTGTGTGTACCTATGTGTATGTGTAATTATATACATATATAAACCGGTTTTTGAAATGTATCAAGTCATTCTACAGCAATATTTAATCATATCATGATCTTATTTGTATCACGCAAATTTACTGAATAGATAAACTTATTCTCTGTAGGACACAGATACTCCCCACTTAAAAATAATGTCAACACAAAAATTACGATTCAACATCCTTCCTCTAAAATTCAATACTGCATAACAACAAAGATATTCGGGAATTTATACAAATATTATTTCAAAATTACAATTTTAAAGTTATACAAAGGTGGAATGATTTCCGAGAAAAAATTAATACCATTGCAAATTATAGTTGATGAAATGAAATAAAACGAAATGAAATGAAATATTTATTTCTCAACATTGACAGTTACTTGTTCTTATTGACGTCAAATAAAACATGACTCTACCACCAGTTCGGAAAAACCTTCGTGAAGAAGAAATGGTAAGAAACTTTACGGGTATATTTTTGTCAAAATGAATTTACAGAGTCTCTATACAAAATTATTCTTACCTGCATCTGTTAGCTCGGCAAGTCTCCCTCCCCCAAGTATCCAAACGACGAACACCCTCAAACGGCACCCGTTCACGAGTTAACGCGGGATCCAGCCATCGCCCTCCTCAAGATCGTATTTTGAACTATTAGATGCGCGAGCGCGGCTTGTGCGTGTGGTAGTTGGTACGGCACTGAGCCGTCAGTAGCTCGGTCGGCGGCGCGGAGCGGGGCGAAGCACCGTTATAATCCGCCCGCGCCCCACTGTCTCGGTCATCGGCCGCTCCACCGTGGATAACCACAGGCATCCTGAGATGTATAAATAATAGAAATAAACTCCAAAAACAACTAAAGAAAGATCCATATATTGAAATATTAAAAATTACTTATGCTAGATACAAGAGCTATTGTAATAATTTAATTAAAAATCTATAAAGAAAATATGAGGCTGACTAACTTTCTAAATCAGTCTCTGATAATAAAACCCTCTGGAGAAATATAAAACCAATAACATGTACAGATCGAGCTATTGCTTATAAATTAATAGAAATATATGACTTTTTAAATTAAATTAATATTCTATTTGTTAATTTATTAAAATTAATGCACATAAAAATGAAATAATCAATTATTTTTCTTAAACGTACAATACAGCTCAACTTAACTGCCATATTGACAATGTCAAAAATTACAACGTCAGTTTAGGTTTGAATTAAACGTTTGCATTCCTTCGTTTGCATTTGCGGCATTGTGTACTGTGCGATACTACTCTGGATTTTTCTAACTTTTGATCACGTTGGCATTCCTTCTGGTTAACGTTTCTGGCTTCTGCTTCAACGATTACTTGCGCTAGTTTTACACGGAGCTCGGATTTTGCTGAACTATTGTGTTTACGTGGTGTGTTCCTGTTCGTTAAACTTTACCTTCTGAATCAGCTAACTACGTAAATAAATAAAGTTCGAACTTTACAATATTTCGAATTCGCTTATAAATTAATAGAAATATATGACTTTTTAAATTAAATTAATATTCTATTTGTTAATTTATTAAAATTAATGCACACAAAAATGAAATAATCAATTATTTTTCTTAAATGTACAATACAGCTCAACCTAACTGCCATATTGACAATGTCAAAAATTACAACGTCAGTTTAGGTTTGAATTAAACGTTTGCATTCCTTCGTTTGCATTTGCGGCATTGTGTAATGTGCGATACTACTCTGGATTTTTCTAACTTTTGATCACCTTGGCATTCCTCCTGGTTAACGTTTCTGGCTTCTGCTTCAACGATTACTTGCGCTAGTTTTACACGGAGCTCGGATTTTGCTGAACTATTGGGTTTACGAGGTGTGTTCCTGTTCGTTAAAATGTCGGCTACATCTACGAGACTAGGAATGGCGCAACGTATGCTGTGTATTAACTGTAACATATGTGTTAGTACTTGTAACACAGTTCGTCATAATCTTGTTATCGGTTTTGAATGTATATTCTAGGATCCTGGTAGTTCCCTACATGGTAACCCATAACATAAGCCTTTGCTTACTTTGGGGTCATGTTGTCTGAGGACTTTTATTTTAAAATCCACACATACCTACTAATCTGTGCAAAAATCTATAATCTAACTGGATAAAATGAACAGGTGAACATCAATGAACTCATTTGAAATTGACGTCTTTTATGTCATTTCATTACAGCGATAGAAGGTAAGTCTACATTTTAACCAAATGAGAGTCTTCATACATAAATTTCAACATAATTATTGAGAATACTTAGCAGTTTGAGGTTTTGAAAGGCTTTTTACTTATTTTGCTTAAAAAAATAACATATCAGTAAGAATCTGAAACCAAAATCCTGAAATGAGCTGCACTTTCGTTTTTCCAAAACTTTCTCCAAACTTTCTCTTACAAAAGTTCATTAAATTTCAATATTATATTTCAAGTTCAATATTTAGTTCTAAAATATCGATAGTAGATTCGATACTCGTTGTGCAACCCTAAAAATGGACGCCATTTTATGTTATTTTTCATGTTTAGGTGCACGTATGCACGATTTTTTCGTACTTAGGGCTTGTCCATTGATTGAGGTCAATGGATTTTTGTTCTTCGTCTTCCAAACTATACAGACAACAACTATAACAGTGACCAACTGTTATAGTTGTTGTCATTTTTTTATTTAAAATGAGTCGTTGTCAAAATGACGCGAACGAGCAGTTGCTTTTAAAAAGTAGTGATTACGAAGAACAATAGTCCACTTGTTCAGATGAGAGTGTGTTGAAGAAAGGGACAATTGGTCAGGTCAAGATGATGTCTTGGAAAATTGTGTCCGCTTATGCGTTGCATGTGAAGAGCCGATTGAATATGACGATGATGATAGCTGATTCGAACTTCAATCCAAATTCGCCGGAATCTGATGTAAGTCACAACGCCATTACTAGACCAGTGCTTCGGCGCAGCCCCAGCATTGGCACTTGTGTGACTCGTCGTTATATTTTCTCCCAACCATCATCGTCACCAACCGCCCGACGCAGTCGCAGTCCAGTCAACCCCGTAGCCCCGTCGCTGGGTATTCATTAGAAGGTACCGTCACGGCTAAGCCTTAGAGAGCACGTCAGAATGCCACGACATTTGAGTAAAGAGGTTAATATGAATTATTATGAATTAAGAATAAAGGATATTTAAATATACTGTTGACAGAACAGAAAGAAATGAAGCGTGACATTCTGACTTGCTCCGTCATCGGAGCAAGATGTACCAATAAAATTATATATATTGAAATAAATTTATTAAATTGATTTGATTCGTATTAATTTATACCACAAGGGTGGTCAATCGCGTGTGGGTGTAGTGAACCAGTTGGTGGAGGCGCCGGGTAATAAGGTGAAGTTATCTGCCAGGGACGTGAAACAATGAAATAACATCTCTATAACGGTTCTGGCTCGCATCTCAACATTCCGTAAGAATATTTAACATGTGATTAGGAAACATTATATTTAAAGTAGCTTAGGCGACGTTCGCTTGCTTTTTGCGAGGTTTTACTGGCGGGAATTCCTCTCGAAGCAGTTATTCATTGGATCATGGTGAAGCCATTGTTTTTGTAACGTTATATTTTCTATTTGTACGTAAAGTATTCACACCAACCACCAGGAATAACCTAATCGACAGGGGTAGTCTCTCCTGAGGCCGTCGTACAAACATATCCTCGTTCAGGCAGGTAGTTAGAATAATTTTTGTAAGAAATTTATCCACCCAACCTTGTTTGTGTGAATAAATTTCATGCGGGCGGCCGATCGCCATGGCTAAGCCTTAGAGAGCACGTCAGAATGCCGCGACATTTGAGTAAAGAGGTTAACATGAATTATTATGAATTAGGAATAAAGGATATTTAAATATACTGTTGACAGAACAGAAAGAAATGAAGCGTGACATTCTGACTTGCTCCGTCATCGGAGCAAGATGTACCAATAAAATTATATATATTGAAATAAATAAATTGATTTGATTCGTATTAATTTATACCACAAGGGTGGTCAGTCGCGTGTGGGCGTAGTGCACCAGGGCGTAGTGTTCATTAGAATGTACCCATCGCCGTCCCATTTCTCGCCGCCCGACGCAGTCGCAGTCCAGTGAACCCCTGTAGCCCCATCGCTGGGTGTTCATCAGAAGGTACCCGTTGCCGTCCCACTTCTGCGACTCATCAAAATATTGTCTCCCAACCTTCAACGTCACCAACCACCCGACGCAGTCGCAGTCCATTAAATCCCCATAGCCTCGTCGCTGGATCTTCGTCAGAAGCTGATGATGCAGCTGACAGAAGTGAAAATGGAAGGCCACATTATGAACGAATTCTATAAAGGCAAGATGAACAAGAAGGTTGGACTTACAGAGAGGCGTTATCTCGGCAACCATTACTTTCTCAAGATTTTATTTGAACCGAATATACCTGACGATGCGAATTTTTATAGTCTATTCCGCACAATAGTTGATGACAATGTGCTGAACTTGATAACGGAACAAACCACATTTATGCCGAACAAACTATGGTTTCTAATCCAAGTGGCCGGATATCTCGCTGCAAATCTGTTGACAACGCGATGAAAATGAGAAAAAAAAGGAATGGAATTATCAAGTTTCCAACGCTGGAATCGTACCGTAAGACTGATTATTTTTTATTATTATCCTTTGATGCACAAAATAAACATGTCGTATAACCGTTTTGTGGCAATCTTGCGTTGTTGGAATTTTGTTGACAATTTGGCTGAAAGGGACCCGAATGATCGGTTGTATAAAGTACAGCCATTGACAGATATTGTTATGGATAATTGCAGAAAACTCGTTACTCCTAAAGAGCACGCTGTCGTCGACGAATCTATGGTGCCTTACTACGCAATATAATACGCGAATACTACGGCAATATAATCCGAGCAAAAGTCTTAAATATGGCATGAAAATTTACAACGCTACAATTGATGACGGATATGTCTGGCAGTATAAGGTTAATACTGGACAGGATCCAGAGTATCCTGGTTAGGACAAACCAGGAAGTGTAGTAGTTCAGCTTTGTGAAAAATTAATTGGCGAAGGAAGGAGTATAATAGCTGACGCACCAGTTTATATTCTCCAATAAGAAAGACCCTTACGTGGTACAAAAAGATCGTAGTTGACTTACTTTTTGGCGTGGCCTTGATACATATAATTTAAATAAACGATTTATTTTTATAATAAATTGAACCCTTCACAGAAGTGCTCAATTTTACATGCCTAAACAGACATCGTTAAAAAACTAATTGATCTAAATGACATATACGTGCCAACAAATCTCCCGCGATCACAGCAATCTTCAACTAGTGTGTCAAGCTCATCACGAGATCCAACTGCAGCTCAACATTTAAAAAATTAAAAAAATTAAAAATTCAAAAAGATATTCGTGACAGTTGAGAATATATAAAAAGGAAAAAATGTTCTTACGATATAACATAAGTATTTTTCGAATCGGTCCCAAATCAGCATAATGCTAGTCATTTGACCAGCGCTGATCTTCCATTGGGGCCGCTTTGTGTAGATGATGCCGTCAACCTTTACACCGTGAAATAAATAAGTAAGTATACTTTAGCAATAGTTTATGATAGGAAATGGGAATCAAATGCTAATATAAAATAGGTTCACTTTATTCGGCGTAACCGTAAGGCGGTCAGCGAGCGACTGGCCGCTGTCCGCCGCATTACAATACAATTGTCAACCTACGCAACCCCCACATACACCCCCTTGTAAAAAAAAAATCACAAACATATTTTAAAAATAACATATACTGCATACATTTTACAAATTGTCATTCAAAATGCCTCAAAAACTTACAAAGAGAAATTCTAAAATATATCTCTCATGTTATATAAATGCAAACTTTTGTTTAGAAACTAGCAAACTGTATATCAACATAAATGTTGTAATAATTCACACGTTGTAAAAAAAAATAAGTAAATAACAAACATATTTCACAATTAAGTGCATAAAAATTTCACTTTAAGGGTTTCACTACTTAATATACGGCCTTGGGAGGTTGAGGGTGTTCAACCCTGACAGTCGGGACGGGGCCCGTCTGTAGGTCCACCACTTGACCGCGCAGCCAACTCTTAACCTTCCGTTTACACCTTCTGCTAATGCCACACAATACTATTCCCGCTAATAGTGTGGAAATAATAATCAGCGTTATTCCGAACATGTTAAGTTTCGATTCAACTTTCTCTTGATTTGCAAGTGATTGGTTAATCACCACATTTTCTTTGCTTTGTCCCCAACCCATTATGATACAATTTACTTTATTAGAAAAACTTTTTACAAATTCAAAGTAGCTAGTACCCTAATAGGCAGCTCAAATACAATAAATCAATAATTAAACTTACTTACAAAGTCTTATGACGTTAAATGTCTAATTTGCAAAAGTAATACGGTGAATAAACTCTAAAATGTAAACTAAATTAATCGCTTACTTATTACTTATTGATACTTAGAAATTAACCTACTTAATTACGAAAACCTTTGTAACCTCGTGGTTCAGGTCGGTGAACTATGCGACACGTGAGTTCGCGGGTTCGATTCCAGCACGGATCCAAAATACAAATAAAAAAATTACATTCAAAAAAAATATATGCATACTTTTACTTCTGTTTTATTATTCTGCAAATCTAACTGGTCTTTTAATAACCCTACCCCTATGCGTAACTTTTAAAGCATTCTCTTCTTGATGCTTTTCTACGTGAATCGATTCTGAATTACAGTTGTTATCTAATATGTATGCGGGCTTTAATCTATCAATTGATATATTACAAGGTTTTCCACTTATACAAATTTTAAACACTTTTGCACCCCTTTCTAACACCTTATAGGGTCCACTGTAAGGTGGTGTTAAAGGTTTCCGCACCGCATCTATTCTGAGGAATACATAGGAGCAAGAATTTAAATCTGGATGCACAAATACATTATGACTATCAATTAAATTTCTATTTTTAGGTCTTATTTTACTTAAAGTATCCCTTAATTTTAATATGTACGTTTGTGGATTATCTATCTTAGTTACCTTATTACAAAACAACTCGCCCGGTAGTCGTAAACAGTAACCTAAAGTAAATTCTGCTGCGCTTATAAAATCGTTATCAGCTTGGCACGCTGCTCTTAAACCTAACATAACGGTAGGTAATTCTGAGTACCATAATGTATTATCTTTTAACCTAGCTATTAATGCCGTTTTCAACGATCTATGCCATCTCTCTATTTTCCCGTTGCACTGGGGATGGTAAGGAGTGGTTCTTGTTTTTTTAATACCTAATAATTTCATTAAATCCGTGAATAACTCGCTTTCAAACTGCCTACCTTGATCCGTGGTTATTTTACTAGGGCAACCGAATCGGCATATCCAACCCTCGTAGACCGCTCTAGCTACTGTCTCTGCCGTCATATCTATAACTGGATATATTTCTGGCCATCGTGTGCGCCTATCTATCATAGTCACGCAATACCGATAACCATGTTCCGTCACAGGCAAAGGTCCTATTAAATCTACATGTAAGTGTTCAAAACGGTCGCTATCCCCGAACTTATGCAGCTGGGATACCGTGTGGCGAGTTATCTTACTTTTCTGGCATTCTATACAAGTTTTTACCCATTTACTTATGTCTTTATTCATACCCGGCCAAAAAACTTTTTTACAAATTAATGCTCGCGAAGCTCTAGCTCCTGGATGAGCTAAGCTGTGAAAATTATTAACAAGTGAATTTCTAAATTGTTTTGGAATGTACGGTCTAATATTATTAGAAGAAGTTTCACAATAAATTATTTCGTTAGAATTATTAATGCTCATTTGCTTCAAGTGCATTTTGCTACCTACGACACCTGAGCTCAATAATTTTGCAAGTTCAGCGTCTGTCACCTGTGCGCTCGCAATTTCCGAGTATTGTATCGAGGTTGGACATGTTATTGTTTCAATTCTTGATAACGCGTCTGCTACTATATTCTTGTCACCCTGAATGTGTTGTATGTTACAAGTAAATTCACTAATGTATAATAATTGCCGGGCCCTTCTAGGTAATTCCTTATTTGAACTTAATTTACTAAATGCGTAGGTAAGCGGCTTATGGTCCGTATATACTGTAAAATTCCGTCCTTCTAATAATTCTCTAAAATAAACTATACCTGAATAAATTGCCAAAAGTTCCTTATCGTAAGTACAGTACTTCCTTTGGGATTCCGTGAGTCTTTTAGAAAAATATCCGAGTGGTTTCCATGTATTATTTTCCTTCTGATGTAATACTGCGCCTATACTAAAATCGGATGCGTCTGTCATTAATCCTAATTCCGCGTCCGGGATGGGGTGGGATAACGTCGCAGCATTTTTCAAATTAATTTTACACTGTTCAAATGCTCTGTTAGCCTCATCTGTCCACTCTATTTTACTTTGATCGCGCTTCTTAGCCCCGTGTAAATACTTATCTAAAATTCCCTGCACTTTTGCGGCGTTATGTATATGATTTCGATAAAAATTCAACATTCCTAAAAACCTACGAAGTTGTTCTACTGTTTGTGGTTTTGGATATTTTTCAATGGTTTTAACTTTGTCGGGCAAAGGACTAATACCATTTTCTGAAACCTCGTATCCTAAAAATTCTATTTTCTCTTTACCAAACACGCATTTCGACAAATTAATTGACATTTTATACTTATCGAGACGCTCAAATAATAACTTTAGATGTGCTTTGTGGATAGCCTGATTATCTGACCCTATAATGACGTCATCTAAATACCCGTACAGGAATGACTGCCCTGACAATAATCCGTTATTGTTTTTATTACTGTTATCGTAAGAAATCTGTTCTATACCTGATAAAACGGTGTTATTAATAAATCTCTGGAAAGTTTGCGCTGCATTTCGTAAGCCAAACGTCATCCTTGGGAATTCATACAAACCAAATGGTGTAATAATGGCTGTTTTCTCAATATCTTCAGGTCTAATTTTTATAACATGATAGGCTCGGCAAATATCAATTTTCGAAAATACCTTTTTATTGTGCAATCCATAAGTAAAATCCTGTATCCGCGGTATTGGGTATCGATCCGGTTTCGTTATTGCGTTTAACATTCTAAAATCCCCACAAGGTCTAATTTCACCCCCCTTTTTAGTTACAACGTGCAATGGGCTCGCCCAAGGGCTACTCGAAGGCCTACAGATGCCTAACTCCTGCATTAGTTTAAATTCTTTTTTAACTTGTTCATATCTGTGAGGTGGTAACCTCCGTGCTCGAGTATGCACCGGGGGCCCCGTGGTCTCAATATAATGATACACCGAGTGTTCTGGAATGTCCTTGAAATTAGGCGGTCGCGTGATGTCCTGAAACGATTCCAGTAAGTCCGCGTACGGTTGCCCGCCACTAATACTTTTTATTGTCCCCTCGAAATTATTGCTTTTTGATCCACAAACGTACAAATTAGTTATTAAATCTACTAATCTATTATTATATAAATCTACCGTTAATCTAAACTTACGTAAAAAATCTGCCCCTATTATTGGCTGCTTTACGTCGCACACAATAAAAGGCCAATTAAAAACTCGTCTAAGACCGAAAGTTAATTCTAAGTTACAAATACCATATGTTTTTATCTCGCTGTCATTAGCGGCGAAAAGTTTAAATTCACATTCTTCAGTACAACGGCCCTTTACACATCTTTTTGGAATCACTGAAATGTTTGCACCGGTATCTATTAAAAAAGTTAACTTAGAATGTTTGTCCTTAACTAATAAACGGTGATTTTCTAAAAGCTGATCCTGCGTACATCCGTCCACCGCGTTCGAACATACCTCTTTCAGTTTCCCGACTCACTTGCTCGCCATGCACATGGTTGCTCGCAGCGTGTAGCGTTCCTCCGGTACCTGTAGTGGAAACGGCACAGCCAACCCGGATCACCGGGAGTCGATCGCCTCCGGGAACTCGATCTGCCTCGATAACCGCGCCGGTCCTCACTCCTTGGCCGTCCGCGGTGTTGAGCCTCGTTGCGCAGAGCTGCTACTTCCAGGGTCAGCTTGCCCAGTTGGCCTGCCAGCTCCATCAGTGCCGCCTGTGGCACCTGCATCGGGACGTCCGTCGAAACTGCTGCGACATCGCACGACCTTGTGTTCTCGACGATCTTGTCCGCCATAATAGCCAAATTATCTAGCGATTGGTCTGAGCACACTGTCAAAACTGCTTTGACTGAAGAAGGCATCCTGGACAACCATAGGCTTTTCAAAGTCTGCTCGGTTACTTGCGTAGTTCGTCCCAAGTCCTTCATCCTCCGTAGTAGCTGCGTGGGTTTCTGAGAACCCAGCTCCAGTTCAGAAACCAGTTTCTGAAATTGGCGTTCTGCACTTTCCTCATACACCTGCAGTAATCTCTCTTTCAGCATGTCATATTTGTTGTCTGCTGGTGGAGACGTCAGCAAATCACTGACCTGCTGCAGTGAATCTCTCCCAAGCTTTGATATGACCAAGTTGAATTTGGTCTCTTCACCCTGTTTTTGTGGTGCCATGACTGCCTCGAATTGGCCA